>FR997732.1:7500-2507500 GCA_905475445.1 Ochropleura plecta
CGGGGTAACGGGTTAATAGCTGCGCCAATGAAAAATAAAAACCCACTCGTCGTCCTCAAGGACGTCTTTTTGGACAGCGACGACGACGAGATGGTGAGGGCGCTCTACTCCCAAAACCAAGGCATTTTTGGGGATTTAGATGCAGAAGAAAAAGAAATGGTCATCAAATACAAGAAAAGAACTAGAAACCCCAAAACAGTGCACGTGGTCGTCCAGGTCAGACCCAGGGTATGGCAGAGGATGACGGAGGCTGGGGCTCTTTACCTGGATCTGCAAAGAGTCAGGGTGGAGGACCAGTCTCCGCTCATACAGTGCACGAAATGCCTAGCCTTTGGTCATGGTCGCAAATTTTGCACTGAGAGTGTGGACAGATGCAGTCACTGTGGAGGACCGCATCTACGTGAAAAGTGCGTGGAGTTCATTGCGGGAAGTGAACCGCAGTGCTGCAACTGCTCACACTCAAAGCAGCAGAGGACGGACCATAATGCATTCAGCATGGAATGCCCGGTCCGAAGGAAATGGGACTACCTGGCCCGGACGACGACGGCGTACGCCTAGACTACTCACCGAGATACACGTAACACGCGCAAAACACACACCAACACACACAAGAACATACATGACGCACACGAGAACACACACAAGAACACACACAGAAAATAACAAAAAACACGAATATATAAAGTATATTGTAAAAATATACATATATATCATAAACACATACAAAACACCAAACACGCACACTAAACATACCATAAAAACGATTAAAACAAACACTTGATAAAGAAAAGCCAATAATTATGTATAACATAAGGATATATATACATTATTGCCGCAACCAAAATAGAAAATAAATTTTTTAATAAGGCGAAGAAATCACACAAGCTCTTAGAGCAGTCCAAAATAAGAAGGTCCAAACCAAAGGGTAACAAAAAACCGGTAAATATGTTTAATTAAGTAGAATGTAAAACAATGTATTAGAAAAATAAGAAGTTAAGCTTAAGATAAACTACATATTGTAAGTAAATAAGTAAACAAATAGATGTATAAAATAGTATTGTAAGAAAACATACTAGACACCTAACTTAGAAAATAGAAATGTAGTAAAATAAGAAAACACATGTATTAAAATAGAAATAAAACTTAAGTAATGTCCACAAATTAGAAAAGTATTATAAAAGCAATTGTATAGTGAGTAAGAAATATAAATAAGGCAAAATGTTAAACTCAAAAATGTCTAGGTTAAAATGTAAAATTAAAGAACTTTTGTCTGTCTGAAACCCTTAAAATGATAAATAAAACTAAACAGTAGTTAGAATAGCGGGAGTCCCACCCGGCAAAGAATGAATGTGTGTGTAAAAGAAAGATAAAGTATGAAGCTTGAAAGTGCGAGAGGAATAAACGCGAGAACTGGAATGAATGAGTAACTAGAATAATAAGAGCCCTTTTTATGAAAGGGGAAAAGCAAAAAAAAAAAAAAAAAAAAAAAAAAAAAAAAAAAAAAAAAAAAACCTAACCTAACCTAACCTAACCTAACCTAACCTAACCTAACCTAACCTAACCTAACCTAACCTAACCTAACCTAACCTAACCTAACCTAACCTAACCTAACCTAACCTAACCTAACCTAACCTAACCTAACCTAACCTAACCTAACCTAACCTAACCTAACCTAACCTAACCTAACCTAACCTAACCTAACCGAGTCTGCGCCCATCCGCGGTCACGAACACCACGTTTTCGTAACGCTCCGCGATAAAAAATTCATTAAAATTGGTTTTTCTCAACGTATAAGCCCGTGTGATATATCAAAATTTGTGGGACAGTGCAGTGCATCTTTTGGTGAAAAATATTTTCCGCGGAAAACAAGTGCGTGTCAGTTAAGGCGGAAAAACTAGCAAAGTCTTAAGTCTGGGAAACTTCGGAGCCTTAAAACTCCGGAGTTTGAAACCCCACAACAATTTTCCAGACGCTATTCTGAAGAGAACACCAAGACGCACAATTGGACACATTTTTCCGGAAAATCCACTCATGCATCACGGAGAAAACCGATGAAAACTGTGCAACATAACCACAAATTGCAACACGTGGTTTTGGTTTCCCTGAACCTAGGGACTTCATATTTTGGCATCAAGCAGACCTAGACAACAGAAGCATAATTCCGCTTCGACAGGATTTTTATCCCCACCACAGACGAAGATATTCAAAATAGAAGATCACAACTTTGACCGGTCCTACTGAAAAATCTGCAGCGAGCACCCCAATTTTTTATCGTTAATCCAGTTGCGCGCTAGGCTGAAGAACCTAATTACCGTAAGATTATATTTATTTAGTTATTATCTTTGGTTTAAAATTAAAATTTGTAAATTTTCTAGTTTTTTGCATGAAATGTTATGAAAAATTTTAAAATCTTTAAATTTTAGTTTGTAATCTTTTAGTACTATAATTTACACTAATTTAGGTATTTTTTTCAAAATTTTAGCTTTCTTAGTTTTAAAGTTATTAAATTTCTAGTCATTTTTCTAAATTATTATAAATCTAACTATTTTAAAATTATTTGGACTACGGGATAGTGTTCTATACGTCCACCCTAACTATCTGAGCCCAAAGAGTGATATTCTAGCTTTAAAAACGGCGAAAATCGCTATTTTCCGCCATTTTGGTTTTTTAGGTCACCATAGACTTTAAGTAATATCTCCACACCTATTGGGCTCAGAGAGCTCGGGTTTCCACAGCTGGAAAGAGAAAGGATAGTGGATAAATTTGAATTTATTTTCAGGAGTTTTCAGGACCTGAAAATTTTCAGCACTGAAATCAGTTTTGACGGATAGAGGTAGTTGTGCCAAGCACTATAATCGAAACCGCACTTCTCTGGGACAAACGGTTGCGGAGCTGTAGCTAACCAAAGTAGGCATTTGACAGCTGGGCGGCCATTTTGAAAAACTTTGCGCCTTTATAGCTCCGGATCCGGTGGTCGTAGAGAGTTGCGGACTTCGTAGTGGCGTTTGGAAAGACGATACCTATCGTGTCCAATCAGTTTCAGGCCGATTGGCGCTGAAAATTTTCAAGCACCTGAAAGCCACTGTGCGCGTTAGGACGGACCAAGGCGAGACGAAAGAGCCCAAATTCGGGCGCTCTGCGACTTCGGGAAGGGAAGATATACCGGTCTAAAGTTCGACTTTGACAGTTCTTGAACTGTCAAAACATTTTTCGACTTAGGTTTACTCCTGAACCGTGGGTCGTAGAACGACCGGATTTTCTTTCCGGGCATCGTTTCGACCTTCTGTATCCGGTTTTTGTGGTTTCGGGAGTTTTCAGGACCTGAAACTTTTTTCGCCTGAAACCTAGCCTACCCGATAGGTCTCGCCGAGCCCATTCAGAGGAGCCCGGGCACGGTGGTATTCGGACGAACGGCTCCGGAGAAAACCATTGGCTACTGAATTTCGGTCGTCATCTTATTTTGGTTACCGAAATTTCGGACTGGGTTTTCTCGGGAACCCTTTGGGCTAGCGTACCCGTGTTTGGGTTCATTGGGAGGGGCTTTGGGAGGCCTTTCTCGTGGTGGTTAGAGATTGACTCTACGTAGAGTCAAAAAATTTTGTCGACTCTACATTTAAATTTTCTTAAATTTTCTTTACGCAGTAGAGTCCTGGGGGCTCCCTGACACAGTATCCAGGTCTTGAACCTGGTACATGTTAAAATTGACAGAGCAAGGCTCTTTTGCTTTTTATTTTAAGACCTTTATAAATATTTTTTCTTTCTTCGACTTTCTTTGCTGCAAACGAGACAGGTGTATTAAACTATACTTTTTACGAGTATCGAGGTGTGCAGTTTCCCAGACGACGGAAGACATTTCTATATATATATAGTGTTATTTTACTCCTTTTTGTTTATTTTCTCTCTATACAGGGATAGAAAATTGTGACTTTTATATTTTATTGTGACCAGTCTTCTTTATTATCTCCTCTTTACAGGGATAGTAAAGAAGTTAACGCTACTGACTATTATTGACGAGCTTTATAACATGCCAACCACACACACACCCCGGAAGATGAACGCTGCGGAATTACAGTCCAACTCACCAACAGAGAGTAAGAAGGCAGGACCTTCTCCAAAAATCTCGACGCAAGCTCCCAATGTTCGTAAGAGCATCGGCGAGTGGGAGATCAATAAAGGAGATGGAAAGGCAGCTCCCTCAACCTCTACCACATTCACAATCTCGCCAAAAAAGCTGGCGCATGCACCGGTGGCTCCCCCGGGGCCAACACATAAACTCACCGTGTCTTTAGACAAGATTACAAAGCGTGGAGGATCCGTGTTGATCACGGGCGAGTCGCCGAAGCTTGTACCAGGAGCTTCTGCCGACAAAGTGAAAGAAGCCCGAGTCTGGCTTCAGAGGGCGAAGACTCATCTGAGTGAGTCGCGCAACCTGAAGTCGGACTTGAAGGCAGGCATCACTCTGGCGGTGGAACAACTATACCAGCTTGTGAAAGACTGTACAGCTGAAAATAATAACAAAATCCCATCCAGTTGTGTACAGGGAAAGGGGGATAAAGATTTACTATCCGGGGAAAAAAGAGAAAAGGGAATTTTATCGGGAAATGAGGGAGAGGAACTTAAAAATATGATTAGGGAACAAAACGTTAAAATAGACAAAACAACAGAAGAATTAGTAAAGCTAAGGGAAGCCGTCGCGTCGCAAGCTACCTCACAAGCTATCACCTACGCGAATGTGGCAGCAGCTTCGTCCAGAAGGCACATATCCGACATGAGCTCTTTACACTCTGTCGTGATTACGTCAAAAGACGACAGTCACACTAGCGACCAGGTGATGAGCGAGGTGAGGAAAGCGGTTAACGCTAAAGACGGCTGGGTGACAGTGGAGAGGGTGAGGAAGGTGAAGGATAAGAAGGTCCTAATAGGATGCAGAACGGAGGAAGAAAGGAGAAAGGTAAAGGAGCGACTTGAGAGAGCGGACGGTGGACTTATTGTCGAGGACATGAAGAACCAGGACCCCATGCTGGTTCTCAAGGACGTGTTATCCTTTAACACTAACGAGGATGTCCTCGTGGCCTTGAGGAACCAGAATGCGGAGATCTTTCACGGCCTCGACAAAAAGGACGACCGAATTGAAGTCAAGTTCAGAAGACGTGCGAGGAACCCGCTCACTAACCACATTGCGCTGAGAGTGTCCCCATTTATATACAATCGCATAATGGATAGGGAGTATGTGCACATAGATATGCAGAGGATTAAAGTCGCAGATCAGTCCCCGCTTGTGCAGTGTTCCATGTGCCTAGCGTATGGACACGGCAGGCGATTCTGCAAGGACACTCTCCCAAAATGCAGCCACTGTGGTGGACCGCACATGAGAGCGCAATGCGCCGATTATCTGGCGGCGGCACCACCAACTTGCTGTAACTGCATGGCCGCTAAACTAGAGAACGCGCAGCATAATGCCTTTAGCTCTGAATGCCCGGTACGGCGAAGGTGGGAAGCCTTGGCCAGAGCTAAAGTGGCGTATTGCTAAGGTGGTCACAAGTCGCTCCGGGGCAGGCAACTCCACCAGTAAGTACGCAGTAGCCCAGGCGAACCTCCAGAGGAAACAGCTGGCGACCACGGAACTCATGATAGAGGCCGGCAAGCGAAAGCTCGCATTTGCTCTGATTCAGGAGCCATACGTGGGTGGGGTGAGGAGAATGAAGGATTACCGTGGGGCGAGAGTCTTCCAATGTGCAGCTGTAGGAGATGGGACGGTGAAGGCGGCTATCGTCGTCTTCGACGATGATCTTGACGTCATCCAGTGCCCGAAACTCACGACTAACAATATTGTTGTCGTGAGGATCCGAACCTCCGCCTGGGAAATCGCGGCGGTGTCCTTCTACTTCGAACCAGACCAACCCATCGGGCCATACCTGGATCAGATCAGAAACATCAAAGAGGAGCTGGGCTCAAGAGGACTGCTTATTGGAGGCGATAGCAACGCCAAGAGTAGCTGGTGGGGTAGCACCATAGAAGACCACAGGGGAGTTGAGATGTCCGGAACCCTGGAAGAGTCTGGTCTGCAGGTACTCAACAGAGGTGATACACCAACGTTTGACACCGTGAGAGGTAATAGGGTGTACACCAGTTTTGTAGACATAACAGCCTGTACAGAGGATCTACTGGAATTGGTGGATAACTGGAGGGTAGACCAGGAGATGACGAGCTCGGACCACAACGCCATCCTACTCGACATAAATCTCCGCAGGAGTAGAGGCCTAAGGGTTCAAAGAACCACTAGGCTGTATAACACCAAGAAGGCAAAATGGGACCTCTTCAACAGTACGCTCTCAGAGAATAACCTCATTAATAACTTTAACGTAGAGTCCATCGATATCATTAGAAATAAATCTGAATTAGAAGAAATAATTACAAAATTTACCGAGTCAATAACAGAGGCATGTAAAACCAGCATGCCCATTAAGAAAACCACAGAGGTACTGGAGGTCCCATGGTGGAATGAAGAGCTCGCAAGGCTGAAACAAGTTGCCACTACCTTCAGGCGTAAAATTAAGAACGCGGCTCCGTACCGCAGAGATATAGTGGTAGCTGAGTACAAGGAAAAGATAGCAGACTATGAGTGCCAAGCCAAGAAAGCCCAAACAGAGAGCTGGAAGGAGCTCTGTAAAAGACAAGACAAGGAAGGAGTATGGGACGGTATATACCGAGTCATACGTAGGACCACCAGGAGACAAGAAGACTTGACCCTAACCAAAGACGGGGCATTCCTTAACCCAAGAGAGTCGGCGATCTTACTTGCGGAGACGTTCTACCCACAAGACCTGGAGGAAACTGACAATGAAGACCATCGCCGCGCTAGAGAAGCGGCAAAGCGGGTAAACGAGTGGCGACATGATGAGCTTCATGACCCACCGTTTACACTGGTAGAGCTCAAGACCGCGGCGGGCAGTTTTAACCCCAAGAAGGCCCCGGGAGCGGATGGCTTCACAGCAGATATCTGCAGCAGAGCTATCTACCAGGACCTGGACGCATCCCTTGCCCTATACAACAAGTGCCTAGAGATAGGTCACTTTCCGGACATCTGGAAGCAGGCAACCGTGGTAGTCCTGAGGAAACCGGGCAAGGACGACTACACGAACCCCAAAGCTTACAGGCCCATCGGTCTGTTGCCGGTTTTGGGGAAGGTCCTGGAGAAGATGACAGTAGCAAGGATTAAATGGCACATTGTACCGAGGATTAGTACTCGTCAGTTTGGTTTCATGCCCCAGAAGAGCACCGAAGACGCCCTCTATACTCTAATACACCATATCAAGGGTCTGATAAAGCAGAAAAAGCTAGTTACCCTAGTGTCATTGGATATAGAGGGGGCCTTCGACAGCGCTTGGTGGCCGACTATTCGAAACCGCCTGGCTGAGGAAAAGTGCCCGGTTAACATCAGGAGGCTACTGGACAGCTATCTCGACTGCAGAAGAGTCAGTGTAAGATACGCCGGGGAGGAATGCACGAGGAGCACCAACAAAGGTTGCGTGCAGGGGTCAATCGGTGGTCCCATCCTGTGGGACCTTCTTCTGGATCCTTTGCTGCGTGAATTGGAGAGGATGGGTGTGTATGTGCAGGCTTTCGCGGACGACGTCGTGATGACTTTTGACGGTGACACTGGACTAGAAGTCTCGAGGCAGGCAAACGCGGCGCTCGCCCACGTTCAGCAATGGGGTGTCAGAAATAAGTTGAAATTTGCGCCGCATAAAACTTGCGCAATGGTTCTCACCAAGAAGCTAAAGTACGACACACCATTGCTGAACATGGGAGGAGTCAGTGTTGGCATGTCACGGGAAGTCAAGATCCTAGGACTGACCATTGACGACCGACTGACTTTTAACACGCACGTAGCTTTACAGTGCCGAAAAGCCTTGGATATATATAAACAGCTATCCAAGGCCGCTAAGGTAGACTGGGGACTGCACACCGAAGTTATTCGTATTATTTATACGGCTACTATAGAGCCAATTATTCTTTATGCGTCAGCTGTGTGGGCTCCCGCAGCCAGTAAGATCGGGGTGCGTAAGTTGCTCGACACGGTCCAGAGAGGTTTCGCTCAGAAGCTCTGCAAATCTTACCGGACGGTCTCCCTACACTCTGCCCTAGTTTTGGCGGGGATACTACCTCTCGACCTCAGAGTACAAGAAGCAGCCGCACTGTACGAGGCAAAGAGAGGGTCGCCCCCGCCGGAGCTAGGAGATAGAGAGACGGAGCGTCCGGTAATGTTTGCAGAAACTCCTCATCCGGCAGAACATATGGCCTTGGAAATTACCCCACTGGTGGACCAAAGCCTTGTGGACCGGCATAATGTGCAGCAGGTGCGAATCTTCACCGACGGCAGTAAGATTGAGGGAAAGGTTGGGGCCGCGCTATCCATGTGGAATGGCGAAGCTGAAATCCGGAACCTCAAGCTTTGTCTGTCCGCGTACTGCACAGTCTACCAGGCGGAGCTCCTGGCTATATGTAAAGCCACGTGCGTTATCCTCAAGGGTAAGGAGAAGACCTATGGTCTATATAGCGACTCGAGAGCCGCTTTGGAGACGGTCGTTAACCATTGGTCCCTCCACCCTCTGGCCGTGGAGACGAGGGAGAACCTGCGGAAGGCCCTGGCCCTGGGCAAAGTTGTGTCCTTGTTCTGGGTCAAGGCCCATGCAGGACTGCCCGGTAACGAGCGCGCCGATGATCTGGCTAAGCAGGCAGCTCTGGCGTCGAAAAGGAAACCTGACTACGACCAGTGTCCCATTTCATATGTGAAGCGGCTAATTCGCCAGTCATCCTTAGATGAATGGAACAGTCGCTATAGAGCCGGGGACACTGCGTCTGTCACCAAGATGTTCCTTCCCGACGCCAGAGAGGCTTACCGCTTTGCCCGCAAGGCTAAGCCGGAGGGCAAGCTCACACAAATATTGACGGGACATGGTGGATTCTCCCAGTACTTGAACCGCTTCAAGTTAAGGGAGAGTCCATCATGCATCTGTGAGCCAGGCGCTATAGAAGACGTATTACACATCCTCGTGGAATGTCCAGTACACGCAGTGTTAAGATTTAATCTGGAACAAAAAGTAGGCTTTCCACTATGCAAGGAAAATCTCTGTGAGCTAATAAAAAGCAAATTATACACAGTTTTTGTAGAATACTGCACAAAAGTATGTGAATTAGTAAATAATAGAAATAAGGATTAGATAAATAAGCTTGTTAAACGATATATTGTTATAATATATAAAATTTAACAAAATGTAGATGCTAGATGTATAAGTAAAATAGATATAAGTGCAGTAAGTTAAATATAAGTGTAGTAACCTAAGATTAAAATTAAGAAGTAGAATAATAATTTAGATAATAAGATAGCATTGTTAGCTTAAGAAATGATTGTAATCCCTGTATAGCTTTGTAAGTTGTTAAAAATAAGAAAAGAAGATAAAAGTAATTTGTAAAAATAGTTTAAAGAACTGATGTTAGAAATAAGAAAGTATTAATATGCAAACTAATAGTAAGAGTAAATGTAAAAGTTGAAATAATGAAATAAAGAAAAACCAGGCGTCAAGCCTTTCTGAAAAATAAATAAAATAAACGGATAGGAAACTTCCCCCCTCCCTCCCGTAATACAATCCTGGAAGAATATCCGGGGACTAGGATAAGTAGCTCGCGGGCCGGGCCTTGCGCCCGGACAGGAAAAAAAAAAAAAAAAAAAAAAAAAAAAAAAAACCTAACCTAACCTAACCTAACCTAACCTAACCTTTTTTTTTTTTTTTTTTTTTGCGCTGGGAAAAAATGCATTACGCATACCCTCCCATCGGGGGATGGGGGGGCTATGTGGGACTCCCCGGTTTGACCCGGTATACCCACTAAAATAACCCAGCGGCACTCCCGCTTCGTCCAAGAGGCGGGGGACTGGGAAACCGGCACAGCCTTAACGTCCAGTCCTCCGCCGACGATTGCCCGCCATGCCGGGACCCCTAACGCCCTCCCCTAGGTGGGGAGGGGGCCGGGCCCGGGAGTGACCGACGATGGTGGTGACGGGTGCAATGCAGGCAAGGGCACCCCCGTGCCCATTGCCCGCCCGTCGCCACCATGAAGAGGAGAGAGAGGACGGCGCCTTCTCCGACCCCTTCGTCGTCTGCGGAGCGGCGCAGCGAGAGGGTCGTCCTCCCGCACGCGCTCCGCCTCCTCCTTTTGCGAGATGACATCCTCGCAAAACGAGGCAACCGCTGCCCAGGCCTCCTCGCTCTCCAGCATGGCGTTGACGACGCCGGGAAGCGAGAGGTCCTGTCCAACTACCGCGGTCATACCGCGGCGTTGTTCGGACCAAGCCGGGCACACTTCGAGGGTGTGCTGGGCCGTGTCCTCCGCCGCGCCGCAGTCGTGGCAGACCGGGGTCTCCTCCCTCCCGATCCGGTGCAGGTGCGATCCGAAACAGCCATGGCCGGACAACACCTGCACCAGACGGAACGAGAGGAAACCGTGGGACCGCTCGAGCCAGCCCTGCAGGACCGGACCGATCGCGTCCAACGTCCGGCGGCCGAAGGCGGCTGCAGCGAGGTCCTCAGTCCAGTGGAGGACGATGGCTTCCTTCGCCTCTCGCCGCACGGCCTCCCGCTCCTCGGCGACGGGGCGCTCCCCGAGCGCCTTCCGTTGCGCGGTCCACTCGTACACTTTGGCGAGCACCCAGGCCTCCAACTCCCAAGGAGGGGTGCCGGCCAGAGCGCACGCCGCCGAGAAACCCACCGAGCGGTAGGCCCTTGCCACCCTCAGTGCAATGGCCCTTTGGGGCTTGCGGATGGCAGTCGCGTTCTCCCTCCTGTGTAGGGAGTCGGCCCAGATGGGGGCCCCGTATAGGGCCATGCTCCTCAAGATGCCCGAATACAGGCGCCGGCATTTCGCCTTGGGCCCCCCCAGGTTCGGGAGGAGCCACGAGAAAGCATCCGCGGCTTTCAACAGGCGCGTCGACAGCCCGCTGAAATGCGGGCCAAACCGCCACCTGTCGTCCAGCACCAGGCCCAGATACTTCATCTGGGGCTGGACCCCTATCGTGACGCCCTCCACGACAATGTGAGCATCGGGAGGAGGGCAGCGTTGCCGAGGCCCGCGAAAGAACACGGCCTCGGTCTTGTGCAGCGCCACCTTCAATCCCAGGCGGCGGATCCTCTCTGCAACCAAGGACCCGCCAGCCGAGGCCAGACAGGCTGCATCCCCAAAGTTCCTGCCCCGGGCAATGAGGAGAGTGTCATCCGCGTAGCAGATGACACTCGTGCCCTGGAGGAGGACTCCCCGCAGGATCCAGTCGTACCCTATGTTCCACAGGGGGGGTCCGAGCACCGACCCTTGCGGAACACCGGACTCTGCGCCGTACCGCCTCACCGTGGCCGTCTTGTCTACGAGAAGGACCTGTCGGCCCTCCAAGTAGCTGGCCAGGAGGTTCCGCAGGTATTGGGGCACGCCGTGATACCGGAGCGCCTCCAATATCGTCGCGTGGGGCATGGAGTTAAAGGCGTTGGCAATGTCGAATGACACCGCCAGCACTCCATCCCCCGCGTCCACCGCCTCCTTCACCTTGCCCTTGAGTAGGGCCAGCGCATCGATAGTCGAACGCCCTCGTCGAAAACCGAATTGGGCGTCCGACAGGTTGGGCCCAACCCCCCGCAAAAAGCTATCGAGCCGGGAGGCAACAATTCCCTCGAACAACTTACCGACCTCATCGAGCAGGACGATGGGCCGGTATGCCGACGGAGAGTCAACCGGGCGTCCCTCCTTTCGGAGGAGGCATAGCTGCCCCTCCTTCCACAGTTTCGGGAACCTCCCAGCAGTAAAACACGCGCTGAAGAGGTCCTGAAACCTGTCCTCCATTTCGGAGGCGGCGATCGCCACTACCCGTGCGGGGACGCCGTCTGGTCCGGGTGCCGTCTTCTTCGCCCGGAGGCTGAGAACCCCGGCGCGAAACTCCGCCGCCGTCACCGGGGGGACCTCCTCCTCCGGCGAAGCCGCCCCTTGCGGGGGATCCATAGTTGGTGGGGTGAAGTCGGTCCTGCGCGGAAACAGGGACCGGACCACCCCATCCAGCAACACTGGCTCGAGGGTCTCCGTCAGTGGGGGACCAAAGGGGCGTAGCTGGTTCCGCGCCACCCTGTATGGTCTCCCATAAGGATCCCTGTCGAGACCCTCCAGCATCTCGGCCCTCGCCGAGTCTTCTGCAGCTCCCATCGCAGACTTGAGGACCATCGTCGCCTCTCGGTAAGAGGCGTATAGGCGGTCCTCTTCTGCCTGGACTCGATTTTGGGCGCTGCGCCGTCGGCTCCGCGCGTAGGCCCTTCTGGCCGCCACACAAGCAGCCTGGAGCCCCGTCAACTCCTCCGTCCACCAATACACGGCGCGACGGGGAGGCGGGCGGCGAGACCGAGGCATGCTGGAGTTGCACACTTCGGTCAGCGACCCCCTGAGTCGGACCGCTGCGGCGTCCACGTCTAGGACCGCGACAGGGGGCGACAGCCAGTCCTGGAGAAAGGCTGCCTCCTTCGCTGCCTCCCGGTCCAGGCGGGTGAGTGCCCACCGCGGGAAGGGAGATTGTCCAGCGCGGGACATCCCCCGCCCTTGCCGGGTGGAGATGTCGAACCGCACATATCGGTGGTCCGACAAGGTCTCCACCATCTCTACCCGCCAGTTGACGACGCGGGTGGCTAGCGCGGGAGTGGCAAACGACACGTCCACCACTGACCCTCCCAGCTGCCGTACACACGTGTGGACCGCCCCCCTGTTGAGGAGGGACACACCGCATGATGCCGCCCAAAACTCGAGGGCGCGCCCACGGACGTTGCAACCGGTGGCCGGGTTGCCCCAGGCCGCCGACTTGGCGTTCGGGTCGCCCAACACCATGACCTGGCGCGGCGCCGCCCTCCCTACCACTGCGGTGAGAACCTCGAGGAAATCCTCAAAGTCCGAGAGGGGGCGGTTTGGGGAGAAATAGACCCCCACCACAGCCATGTCTGCCCACGCGGCGGCCACGTATCCCGGTCCCCTCTCTAAGAGCGAAAGGGGAGGGGAGTCTGTGGAAGACCGCGACACCAACGCCACCAAGCCGTCCCGGTCGCCCAGCCAACGGCCAGGGACCGAGTACGGTTCGGCGACCACCACCAAGTCCACCAACCACTCGGCCATGGTCTGCATCAGCAGATTCTGGGCTGCCCTGCAGTGGTTGGTGTTCGCCTGAAGGATGCGATGTTCGACACTATCCATCAGTCAGACATCGCACCCCCCTCCTCCGCAGCCGCCGCAGGAACGACGGCGCTGGCGGCAGCAGCAGCAGGCCCGGACGGCGCCTGCGCTTTACCCCGCTTAGGGGGAGGATTGCAGCTCCTTCCCTTCATAACGTGGTCTGCCGGGCAGCCACTGGCGGCACACACCGCGCAGTGCGGCGTGGCAGCCTCACAGGAGGCGGCTTTGTGGCCCTCCTTGCCGCAGCGGTAGCACGTGTCTGTCCTGTCTACCGTGGACGGACACAGCGGCCGCGTGTGTCCGATGCCAAAGCATCGGAAACACCGTACAGGCTGATCGTCGAGTGCCCGGACTGAGCCCGAGCTGAAGCCGACTGTAAGCCGTCCTTTGGCAAGGACGACTTTGGCAGCGGCGATCGGGCACTCGAGGCGAACGGTGCCCATGCCGCCGCGGCCGGGCCTTATGTCCCGGCTTTGGACCGCCGCGACGTCACAGCCCCCAATCGCTGCGATCGCCTTCGCCACCTCCTCCTTGGTGACGGAGTCGTCAAGGTCAGCCACCTCTATGGCCACCGACTTGACCGGTCGGGCCACCTTGGCCGAATCCGCGAAACCTAACCTAACCTAACCTAACCTAACCTAACCTAACCTAACCTAACCTAACCTAACCTAACCTAACCTAACCTAACCTAACCCAGTCTCACGGCGCCCCCCGCAGCGACCGGATCACTTATAACTCGCTCCGCGCTCGAAAAATCGTTTAAAATAGAAAAAGTGAGCAAAAACAACCAAATTTTTGCTAAAAAGTGCGCGCTACCAAGACAAAGCCGACAGTGAAAAAATTTTTAAAATCTGTGAAAAACTCGGGAAGTTACAGTCAAAAAACCGAGTTTTTAACCTAAAAAGTGACGGTGAAAACGTAAACAGTGAAACGCTGCGCGTTTTTGATCGACGACACAGTGTTTTTGGATTGCCCCTTGAAGCACCCCTACAAGCTCCACAATTTGGCTGAGTCCGGGATTTTTCCCGAGAAAACTCGCCGAGCTACAGGGGAAAAAGGGAAATCCACGTGGACACGAGGTCGAGAACCAGCAGTCGCAGGGAAAAACTGGATACGGGAAAAGGCGCGGGAAGCCATCCCCTTTCATCCGACACCTTGTTCGTCAAAATCCGACCACCCTTCGGGAAGAAACATAATTTCAAAGTTTACCATAATAGTCTTAAAATTAAAACCTAAATATTTCAAAATCTAGATCGGTAACCTATAAATTTTCGGACCTTAAAAAACAGTGTATAGTGTAAACTACCTAATTGCAAAATTTTGGATTTTTTGGACAAGTAGTTACTAAGTTAAAATTTTTCAAAAATATTCCCGTTTAATAACATATCGTTAAATATAAATAATAAAATTCCCGAAAAAATCGACAAGGTTGTTCGGACCAGGAAAAAGACAAATCTGGCCTAAAATAAATTTTAGACCAGCGGGTTTTGACAGGAACTGCTATTTGCAGAAAGTGGTTTCATCCCTTCCACTTTGACCACCTGCCATAAAACAATTAGGCCAGGAAATAAACAGGTACCAAAACAGACCCGCAGCAGACCTCACCAGCTTCCAGAATCAGAAGAACACAGGGAGGTTTGACAGGAACAGCATTACCTGTTAAGGTTTTTCCTACACGTCTACCCGGAACGCCATTGCCAATTAACCTTGTCGGGGTTGTAACCCTGGAGCGAAGCGTCGGATCGTGAAAATAACGTAAAATCGGTTCTCTTACGAGAAGCTATACCTAGGACGTAGACCCTGGACACTTTTCCACCAGCTCGCCAGGGTCAAATTTTCACCTTCCCAGGGGAATAACTTTTCAGCGGGACCAGCTGCAGGAACCTCACCGGCGCCAGCAGTTGGAGAAACACCAGCCCTACAACCCGACATACGACACGGCCCAGTCAACACCACCCCCTGGAGCAGGCACCCCCGGGAAAACTTTGCACGTCGCTGGACCAGTGAAGACCAGCAGTGGAGGGAAGACCTTTAGTTAAGTACCTAGAATAAGTTATCAATTAAGTTTAGAATTAAGAACCGGACGCAGGGGTTAACCCGTTTCAGAGTTACAGAGCTTGAAGTAAGCCTAGTCGCGAGATCCCAAAACAGCAATTTGCGGTTGTTGGTAATCGGAGAATAGTTTCAGGAGGAAACTGCTCACGTCCTATAAAGGACGCTCCATTTTCAGGAACCGCAAATTGCTCCTAGTACCGTCGCCTACAGGACCCCTTTTGAAAGATATTTTTAAGACCCGACACCTCGGAGTAAAATAAATTTCAAAAGAGGGACTCCAGTTTACCAACCGCACGAAAACTGAAAAAGGCCTGTAACTCTGAAACGGTAAGACTTAGTCAAAATCTGACACTTTTTCCGAAGCCCCCCCCCCTCACCCCCCCCCCCCTGGTTGGATACCCAACCATATCGGACCATCCCGCACCTTGGGGCTAAATATCAACCCCCTAGGGCTAAGTCACCCTTAGCACTAAGAAAGTTGTTTGGTACAAAACAGTGTTTACATACCGGTAACAAGTGGCCCTCAGCCATACTATTGACTTTTCGAGATACCGCTCCAAAAACTTTGCAACCCCCCACCCCCTCCCCCCCCCCCTTTTCCAAAACCATCCACATAACCTTATTCAACCTCCAAATTATAAATAGACAGAGGCCATCAGCCACAGAAACAAATTAGACCAATACCCCCCTCCCCCCCCCCAACCCTTCCCCAAACCTGACCCTGAAACCTGACCTACCGAGAAGAGCTCAACAAGACCAAATAAACGAGCCCACGCACGCCAAAATCGGAACAGAGTAGACCCAGCTAGGTCAACTGGAAGATCTACTCGACAGGCACGCGACACTGCACGGCGCGGTACGGTACGGCAGGAATCTTATAAATTGGATATCTCTGAAACCTGAAGAGATAGGAGCTTTTAGACCGCAGATTCAGCCTTAGTGGTGTCGGAACGACACCACGAGGTGAAGACCGCTACAGAGGTATCCATCCCCCCCACCCTTTCCTTTTTCCCTTAACTTTCCACCCCTAAACACTAAAGGTCCATATCTCGGGAACGAGAGGACCTAGAGTGTTTTAGACCTCAAAATCAGCCTTTGTGGTGTCGAAGACACCACGGCTAAAGTCGCCCACGAGGTATCCATCCCCCCCACCCTTTCCTTTTTCCCTTAAGTTCCCACCCCCAAATATCAAAAGGTCCATATCTCGGGAACGAGAGGACTTAGAGCGTTTTTGACCTCAAAATCAGCCTTTGTGGTGTCGAAGACACCACGGCTAAAGCCGCCTACGAGGAACCCTCCCCCCCCGATTGGACCCCCCCCCACCCCCTCTAGACATAAACACTGTTTTTTATTTTTATTTTAGATAGATTCGATAGTATCAGTATTTTGGACTGCGTATCGGTACTGCCCGACTTTGACTCCCCATTTACAGGGTTGAAACGGACATACAACGATTTACACCCCTCTATACAGGGATAGTTCACCGACAAACCGCCTTGGTTGAAATTTATAATATTATTTACTTTTAATTTTACATTTATCCTATAGCCTATACACATAAGACAACTTTCCCCTTTCCACTTGCTGTGCCCTATACACACAAGCCACACAACACACTACAGTAAACACACGGAGCTCAAGCAATAAAAATGGTTCTCGGACTCCGCACCCCTATACCAAAAGTTAGTGCTGATGGAACACAAGCGTCCACGTCGCCTACCCAACCGGGAAATCAGGGGCCCTCTGGAACGCGCCAGGCACCGAAGGGGATAGCCCTGACGTTCGGCAAGAAAACTGCTGTCCCAGCGGAAACAGCTGAAACGCCACCATCGTCGACGGCAGGAACCTCCGGTGCCGTCGCTCGCACCACCACTCCCAGCCCCGCAGGCCCAACTGGGCAAGCGCTGGACGCCGCAAAGACATTTATTAGGAGACCAGAGCGGAAGAGAAGGTCCATAGAAAATATGGAGACATACAGAAGGCAGACGGACACCTACACCGCGTTATCCAGTGACAGTCTCCTCCAGGAAGTAATGAAAACGTTTGAGGACATACCGTCCCGAGTCAAAGATTACCCTCAAATGAGGAGAGACATCAAGACCTTCCTGGAGACTCAGTCTGACAAAAGCCTCAAGATACTATTTGAGCTCAGCAAGCGAATTAAGACCCTTGAAACGAAGCCTAAAACGGGTCCGCCCACCAAGATCAACACCACGCCCACACCGTCCAAACAACCGGACGAGATACTAGAGAGGCTCGAGAAAGTGGAGGCCAATATCAACTCTCGAATACATGACCTGGAGTTGAAGGTTAAAAAAGGCCTCGAGGATCTGGCCGAGCACCACTCCGAGAACGGCGCCGACGTCATCGACAAGGTCATCGATAAGATCGACGAGGTCAGCCTCAAGGTCGATGTTGTCCAAGAGAGCATAAACCATACGATAGAAGGGGTGAAGGTCGTAGGTCGCGCAACGGTTGCTCTCGAGGACAAAATCGGTGATGTTGCCAGTGAGGTCGCCGCCGGCTCGGAGAGGATGCGGGAGGCCCTTAGAGGCGAGCCATGCGAGCCAAAAACTTACGCAGACGTCACGGCAGCCAAACCCGGGCGTCGGCCGGCACTTCATTCCATGGCGGTCACCATCGAAGGCAGCCAGGAGACTGCTGACGAGGTGCTCGCCAGGGTGAAGGAGGCGGTCGACGCCAGGGGAACTGGCCTAAAGATCAGTAAAGTCCGTAAGGCAAAGAACCAGACTGTCATCTTAGGCTGTGACTCAGAGGCGGAGCTCGAAAGAGTCAAGGAGAGAATAGAAAGCCGGGGTAATGGGTTAGTAGCAGCGCCCATGAAAAACAAAAACCCACTCGTCGTCCTCAAGGATGTCTTCTTGGACAGTGAGGACGACGAAATGGTGAGGGCGCTCTACTCTCAGAATGAAAACATTTTCAGGGACTTAGATGCAACTGACAAAGAAATGGCTATAAAATTCAAAAAACGGACAAGGAATCCAAAAACAGCACACGTTGTCGTCCAGGTCAGACCCAAGGTATGGCAGAGGATGACGGAGGCTGGGGCTCTTTACCTGGATCTGCAAAGAGTCAGGGTGGAGGACCAGTCTCCGCTCATACAGTGCACGAAGTGCCTTGCATTTGGTCATGGCAGGAAATTTTGTACTGAGAGTGTGGACAGATGCAGTCACTGTGGAGGGCCGCACCTACGCGAGAAGTGCGCGGAATTCATTGCCGGAATTGAACCGCAGTGCTGCAACTGCTCACACTCCAAGCATCAGAGGGCAGACCACAATGCCTTCAGCGCGGAATGCCCGGTCCGTAAGAAATGGGACTACCTGGCCCGGACGACGACGGCATACGCTTAAACTGCTCCCAGAGGTACACGTTACATGCGCAAAACACACACCAACACACACAAGAACATACATAACACACACGAGAACACACACAAGAACACACTCAGAAAACAACAAAAAACACGAATATACGAAGTATATTATAAACATATACAAATATATTAAAACACACGCAAAACACCAAACACGCACACTAAACAAAACCCAAAAACGCATAAAACAATACAAGTAAAGAAAAGACAATAATTAAGTATAACATAAGTTATATTATTATATTATTGCCGAAATGAGTAAGTATAATAAATATTTCAACAAGGAAAGAAACAACACAAGCCCTTAGAGCAGTACCAATAAGCAGGTCCAAACCTTTGTTAAAATGGTAATGTTAGTAACAATAATCAATAATTGTAGTAGGTAGTAAATAAAAAGATTGTATAATTATGTGTTAGAAAATAAGAAATTAAGTTTAAGATCACCACATATTATTAGATAAAAAACAGATGTAAAAATAGTTTAGCTTTTCTTAATATTTAATACCTAATTTAGAAGTTCAAAATTTAGTAGAACAATAATAATGTGTATTAGCATAAAATAGAGTTAAAATAGATATAAGATGTGTCAAAAAATTAGAGAATATCACATTAGAATTATATAATAAATAAAACCAGTAGTATGGAATATAGTAAGTAAGACAAATAGATAAGGAAGCATGTAAAATCAAACAATGTATAGCTAAGCTACAATGTAAAAATAAAAGAACTTAGTGTGTCTAAAACCCTAAAAATGAAAAATAAATAAAAAAAAAAAAACAATAGCTAGAATAGCGGGAGTCCCACCCGGCTAAGAATGAATGTGTGTGTAAAAGAAAGATAAAGTATGAAGCTTGAAAGTGCGAGAGGAATAAACGCGAGAACTGGAATGAATGAGAAATTAGAATACTAAGAGCCCTTTTTATGAAAGGGGAAAAGCACAAAAAAAAAAAAAAAAAAAAAAAAAAAAAAAAAAAAAAAAAAAAAAAAACCTAACCTAACCTAACCTAACCTAACCTAACCTAACCTAACCTAACCTAACCTAACCTAACCTAACCTAACCTAACCTAACCTAACCTAACCTAACCTAACCTAACCTAACCTAACCTAACCTAACCTAACCTAACCTAACCTAACCTAACCTAACCTAACCTAACCTAACCTAACCTAACCTAACCTAACCTAACCTAACCTAACCTAACCTAACCTAACCTAACCTAACCTAACCTAACCTTTTTTTTTTTTTTTTTTTTTTTTTTTTTTTTTTTTTTTTTTTTTTTTTTTTTTTTTTTTTTTTTTTTGTCGCTGGGAAAAAAAAAATGCTATTACGCATCCCCTTCCGTCGGGGGACGGGAGAGGGGTATGTGGGACTCCCCGGTAAAGTCGTTCCCGGTATACCCACTAAAAATACCCAGCGGCGCTCCGACCTCGCCTGAGTGGAGGGGGCCTGGGAGTCTATGTCGTCCAGTCCCCCTCCGGCGAATGCCCGCCTTACGGCAGGCCCTACACGCCCCCCCCCAAAAGGGAGGGGCTTTTATTATGGCCGGAGCACAGGGGGTGGATCATGTGGTGCAGGCGGTGGCGCCCCCGCGCCTGTCGCCCGCTGATCACCCCCCGGGGTGGTTGAGGACGGGCGTTGTGCTCGCCGTCTTCCACCCCTTCTTCGTCTGCGGAGCGGCGCCGCGAGAGGGTCTTCTTCCCGCGTGCGCTCCGCCGCCTCCTTCTGTGACATGACGTCCTCACAGAAGGAGGCTACTTCTGCCCATGCCTCCTCACTTCCCAGCATGGCTGAAATCACACTGGGGAGTGAGAGGTCGTTCCCGACCACTGCCACCATGGCGCGGCGGGGTTCGTCCCACGAAGGGCACACCTCAAGGGTGTGGTCTGCGGTATCCAATGCGGCCTCGCAGTGGTGACACTGTGGGGTCTCCTCCCGCCCTATCCGATGCAGGTACGATCCGAAGCAGCCGTGCCCGGACAGCACCTGCACCAGACGCAGGGAGAGGCAACCATGTCGCCGGTCGAGCCAATCGTTCAGGACGGGCCTGATGGCGTCCAGTGTCCGGCGACCGAATGTTGCTGAGGCTAGGTCCTCGGCCCAGTGCCGAGTTATTGCCTCGCGAACCTCCTCACGCACTTCCTCCTTTTCTTGAGGGTCCGGGCGCCGGTTGAGCGCCCTCTGACCCGCCGTCCAGTCGTACACTCTGGCGAGCACCCAAGCCTCGAGCTCCCAAGGTGGGGTTCCCGCCAGAGCGCACGATGCCGCGAAACTCACTGTGCGGTACGCCCTCGCCACCCGCTGTGCAATGGCCCTTTGTGGCCTGCGGAGGGCAGCGGCGTTCTCCCGTCCGCCCAGTGAGTCCGCCCAGATTGGGGCCCCGTATAGGGCCATACTCTTTAGTATGCCGGCGTATAGACGCCGGCATTGGTCGCCGGGCCTCCCGATGTTCGGGAGGAGCCACGAGAGGGCGCCCGCAGTCTTCAGCAAGCGCGTCGACAGCCCGCTGAAGTGTGCTCGAAAGCGCCACTTGCTGTCGAGCACTAGGCCCAGATATTTCATCTGGGCCTGCACCTCAATGCGGACACCCTCTACATGGATATGGGCATCGGGCGGTTGACGCTGCCGCGGCCCGTGGAAGAACACGGCCTCGGTCTTGTGCAGCGCCACCGTCAGCCCTAGGCGGGAGATGCGGTCCACCACCTGCGAACCGCCCGCCGAGGCCAAGCTGGCCGCCTCTAAATAGTTTCTCCCCCGGGCAGTCAGAAGGGTGTCGTCTGCATAGCAGATGACAGACGTGCCACGGGGGAGGTGTCCCCGCAGGAGCCAGTCGAATCCGATGTTCCAGAGGAGCGGTCCCAGGACAGAACCCTGTGGGACACCGGACTCGACGCCGTATCGTCGGAGCTGGCCCGACTTGTCTTCAAGGAGGACTGTGCGATCCGACAAATAGTCCGCCAACAGCCCCCGCAAATACGGAGGCACTCCGTGGAAGCGGAGCGCCTCTAGGATGGTGGAGTGGGGAATAGAGTTGAAGGCGTTGGATATGTCGAACGACACGGCCAACAGTCCATCCCCCGCGTCCATCGCCTCCCTCGCCTGGCCCTTGAGCCGGGACAGGGCATCCACTGTCGAACGCTCAGCTCGAAAACCGAACTGAGCGTCCGCCAGGTCCGGGCCGATCGTGCACAAGTGCCTGTTGACACGGGCGGCGAGGATCCTCTCGAACGTTTTACCGACCTCATCCAGTAAGACGATGGGCCGGTATGCCGATGGGGAGTCCACCGGCCGCCCTTCCTTCCGAAGAAGGCACAACCGACCTTCCTTCCATGGCTTCGGGAACCTCTCACACGCAACACACGCACTGAAGAGGTCCCGAAACCTGTCTCCCATCTGGGAGGTGGCGATGGCCACCACTTTTGCGGGGACGCCGTCCGGACCTGGGGCGGTGTTTTTGCCCCGGAGGCAGAAGACCGCCTTCTCCATCTCGTCGTCCGTGACTGGAGGGACCGCCTCATCGGCCGATGGAGCCGCACCGTGCGGGTCGCTCATCACTGGTGGAGTGAAGTTGTCCCTGCGCGGAAACAGGGACTGGACCACCCCATCCAGCAACGTCGGCTCGAGGGTCTCGGCAACTGGGGGACCGTACGGGCGCAGTTTGTTACGTGCCGCCTTGTACGGCCTCCCGAAAGGGTCAGCATCTAGACCCTCCGCCATTTCCGCCCTCGCGCGGTCCTGGGCTGCGCCCATTCGCGCTGTCAGGGTCGCTTTGGCCTCCGTGTAGGCTGCATAGAGGCGGTCCTCGTTGTCGCGGTCGCGATGGCGCCGCCGTCTGCTCCTAGTGTAGGCGCGCCGGGCCACCACACAGGCAGTTCGCAGTCCCACCAACTCCTCCGACCACCAGTAGACGGCGCGTCGAGAAGGCGGCCGGTGAGACCGAGGCATGCTCGAGTTGCACACCTCGGTCAGGGAGTCCCTCAACTGGGCTGCAGTGGCGTCCACGTCCTGAACGTCGACAGGAGGCGACAGCCAGTCCTGGACGAACACCGCCTCCGTGGCGGCCTCCCGGTCTAGGCGGGAGAGCGCCCATCGCGGGAAGTGAGACCGACCCGCGCGAGCCCCCCGGGAGTCCGGGGCGGTGACGTCGAACCGCACATATCGGTGGTCCGACAGCGTCTCCACCAGCTCCACCCGCCAGTCCACCACACAGGCAGCCAAAGACGGTGAGGCAAAGGCGAGGTCCACAATGGAGCCCCCCTCCCGCCGCACGCAGGTGTGAACACTGCCACTGTTGAGGAGGGACAGACCGGACGCCACGGACCAGGTCTCCACCTCGCGTCCTCGGGCGTCGGTGGTCGGGTTGCCCCATAATACCGACTTGGCGTTAAAGTCGCCCACGACCAACACCCTGCGCTGCGCCACCCTACCTGCCACCCTGGCAAGGACCTCGAGGAAGTTCTCGAAGGCCGTGATGGGGCGGTTCGGGGAGAAATACACCCCTATAAGGGCTATGTCCCCCCACGCGGCGGCCACGTATCCCGGTCCCCTCTCTAAGAGCGAGAGGGAAGGGGAGTCCGTGGAAGACCGCGACACCAATGCAACCGAACCGTTGTCGTCTCCTAGCCAGCTGCCAGGGACAGAATACGGCTCGGCTACAACCGCCACGTTCACCAACCACTCCGCAACGGTTTGGACCAGTAAGTCCTGGGCCGCTCTGCAGTGGTTGATGTTGGCCTGAAGAATTCTTCTTCGAAGCCCAGCCATCAGTCCGTGTTCATGGCACTTCCCTCGGTGGCCGGCACTGAAACTGGGGTTCCAGTGGCGGCGGCAGCAGCAGGACGCGAAGGCGCCTGCACTTTCCCCTTCATCTTCGGTGGACAGCACTTCTTGCTCGTCATGGTGTGATCAGCTGGACGACCACTGGCAGCACAGACTGCACAGTGCGGGGCTGTAGCCTCGCAGAAGGCCGACCTGTGCCCCTCCTTTCCGCAGCGGAAGCACAATTCCTCGCGCTCGGCAGTGGACGGACAGAGAGGCCGGGTGTGGCCGATGCCGAAGCACTTGTAACAGCGCATCGGCTCATCCTCCAGCACCCGGACCCCACCCGAGCTAAATCCGACCGGAAGGCGACCCTTTGCCAGAACTGCCTTGGCCACCACGATAGGGCACTCTAGGCGCATGGTGCCCATACCCCGACGACCCTGTCTAATGGCGCGGCCCTTGATAGCTGCGACGTCGCAGCCCCCCGCCGCCGCAACCACGGCCACCACCTCCTCTTGGGTAACTGAGTCGTCGAGGTCAGTCACCTCAAGAGCCACACACTTGACGGGCCTCGCGACCTTAGCCGTGTCCGCGACGGCCTCCTTGAGCTTTGCCGCAAAGAGGTCCGCCTTGGTGCCACCCTGAGCCCCCGAGAACTCGAAAAGACGAGCCCCCGTTTGGGTCTTCCGGCAGGTAACTCTGCCGGCCCCAAGTTGCGCCGGATCGACATTTGTACGGGCCCGCCGTAACACCGACTCGTACGTCTCCCCTCGCTCCGCTGCCTCTGGGGTCAGCGTGACCACCACGGCTGCCGTTTTTGGAATAGGAGGGAGCTTCCTCCTCTTATCGACAATAGCTGCAGCTGCAGGCTTGGCTGCAGGGGGCTTAGGGGCCGTCTTCTTCTTCCCCTTCTTCCCCACTACCTTAATCCAAGGCTGGTTGGAAGGGGTGGTGGAGGGTAGGAGAGGGTCTTGGTCTTCCCTCTCTGGTTCCGGCTGGGCAGTCGGGGCAGAAGCGGTCTTCTTGCCCTTGCCCTTGCCCTTGGTGGTCTCGGGCACCTGGGGTTGCTCCCGCTGGACTGGGGCCGTTGAGGGTCCCGGTGCGCTGGACACCCTTTCGGGAAGCGGCTTATCCGCTGCAAGCGGAGGACGGAGCCGCTTTTCCGGCAGAAGCCGGTCCTCAATGCCGGCAAAACAGGCCCTGGTGAAGGCCCTCTCCTCCATGACGACCTTGCGGATGATATCCTCAAGGTTGGAGGGTGAGGGCATCGTCGCTGGACCTGCGTCGGACGACACCTCAGGCCGAGTAACCAGCTCGGCGACGCGCGTGTGTAACGCGGACACCTCTTTCTGTAGGCGATCGACTTTCGCCTGCAGTTGCCGAGTCTCGTCAGAAGTTGTGCGCTCCGCCAACTCCTTGACAATGCCGAGCAGGCTCGCTGCCCGGCATTTCAGGGCCTTCTGGAAGGTGCCCTTCAAGTTGGAGGACTTGGAGGCCACCTCCAAGATCTCCTCTTGGTCCTCCAAAGCCATGCGCTCCATTTCCTCTACGGAGTGATCCGCGTAAACCTAACCTAACCTAACCTAACCTTTTTTTTTTTTTTTTTTTTTTTTTTTTTTTTTTTTTTTTTTTTTTTTTGCGCTGGGAAAAAATGCATTACGCATACCCTCCCATCGGGGGATGGGGGGGCTATGTGGGACTCCCCGGTTTGACCCGGTATACCCACTAAAATAACCCAGCGGCACTCCCGCTTCGTCCAAGAGGCGGGGGACTGGGAAACCGGCACAGCCTTAACGTCCAGTCCACCGCCGACGATTGCCCTCCATGCCGGGACCCCTAACGCCCTCCCCTAGTTGGGGAGGGGGCCGGGCCCGGGAGTGACCGACGATGGTGGTGATGGGTGCAATGCAGGTGAGGGCACCCCCGTGCCCATCGCCCGCCCATCGCCACCGTGAAGAGGAGGGGGAGGACGGCGCCTTCTCCGACCCCTTCGTCGTCTGCGGAGCGGCGCAGCGAGAGGGTCGTCCTCCCGCGCGCGCTCCGCCTCCTCCTTTTGCGAGATGACATCCTCGCAAAACGAGGCAACCGCTGCCCAGGCCTCCTCGCTCTCCAGCATGGCGTTGACGACGCCGGGAAGCGAGAGGTCCTGTCCAACTACCGCGGTCATACCGCGGCGTTGTTCGGACCAAGCCGGGCACACTTCGAGGGTGTGCTGGGCCGTGTCCTCCGCCGCGCCGCAGTCGTGGCAGACCGGGGTCTCCTCCCTCCCGATCCGGTGCAGGTGCGATCCGAAACAGCCATGGCCGGACAACACCTGCACCAGACGGAACGAGAGGAAACCGTGGGACCGCTCGAGCCAGCCCTGCAGAACCGGACCGATCGCGTCCAACGTCCGGCGGCCGAAGGCGGCTGCAGCGAGGTCCTCCGTCCAGTGGAGGACGATGGCTTCCTTCGCCTCTCGCCGCACGGCCTCCCGCTCCTCGGCGACGGGGCGCTCCCCGAGCGCCTTCCGTTGCGCGGTCCACTCGTACACTCTGGCGAGCACCCAGGCCTCCAACTCCCAGGGAGGGGTGCCGGCCAGAGCGGACGCCGCCGAGAAACCCACCGAGCGGTAGGCCCTTGCCACCCTCAGTGCAATGGCCCTTTGGGGCTTGCGGATGGCAGTCGCGTTCTCCCTCCTGTGTAGGGAGTCGGCCCAGATGGGGGCCCCATATAGGGCCATGCTCTTCAATATGCCCGAATACAGGCGCCGGCATTCCGCCTTGGGTCCCCCCAGGTTCGGGAGGAGCCACGAGAACGCATCCGCGGCTTTCAACAGGCGCGTCGACAGCCCGCTGAAATGCGGGCCAAACCGCCACCTGTCGTCCAACACCAGGCCCAGATACTTCATCTGGGGCTGGACCCCTATCGTGACGCCCTCCACGACAATGTGAGCATCGGGAGGAGGGCAGCGTTGCCGAGGCCCGCGAAAGAACACGGCCTCGGTCTTGTGCAGCGCCACCTTCAATCCCAGGCGGCGGATCCTCTCTACAACCAAGGACCCGCCAGCCGAGGCCAGACAGGCCGCATCCCCAAAGTTCTTCCCCCGGGCAATGAGGAGGGTGTCATCCGCGTAGCAGATGACACTCGTGCCCTGGAGGAGGACTCCCCGCAGGATCCAGTCGTACCCGATGTTCCACAGGGGGGGTCCGAGCACCGACCCTTGTGGAACACCGGACTCTGCGCCGTACCGCCTCACCGTGGCCGTCTTGTCTACGAGGAGAACCTCTCGGCCCTCCAAGTAGCTGGCCAGGAGGTTGCGCAGGTATTGCGGCACGCCGTGATACCGGAGCGCCTCTAATATCGTCGCGTGGGGCATGGAGTTGAAGGCGTTGGCAATGTCGAATGACACCGCCAGCACCCCGTCCCCCGCCCCCACCGCCTCCTTCACCTGGCCCTTGAGTAGGGCTAGCGCATCGATAGTCGAACGCCCTCGTCGAAAACCGAATTGGGCGTCCGACAGGTTGGGCCCAACCCCCCGCAAAAACCTATCAAGCCGGGAGGCAACAATCCCCTCGAACAACTTACCGACCTCATCGAGCAGGACGATGGGCCGGTATGCCGATGGAGAGTCCACCGGGCGTCCCTCCTTTCGGAGGAGGCATAGCTGCCCCTCCTTCCACAGTTTCGGAAACCTCCCAGCAGTGAAGCAAGCGCTGAAGAGGTCCCGAAACCTGTCATCCATTTCGGAGGCGGCGATCGCCACCAACCGTGCGGGGACGCCGTCTGGTCCGGGTGCCGTCTTCTTCGCGCGAAGGCTGAGAACCCCAGCGCGAAACTCCGCCGCCGTCACCGGGGAGACCTCCTCCTCCGGCGAAGCCGCCCCTTGCGGGGGATCCATAGTTGGTGGGGTGAAGTCGGTCCTGCGCGGAAACAGGGACCGGACCACCCCATCCAGCAACACTGGCTCGAGGGTCTCCGTCAGTGGGGGACCAAAGGGGCGTAGCTGGTTCCGCGCCGCCCTGTATGGTCTCCCATAAGGATCCCTGTCGAGACCCTCCAGCATCTCGGCCCTCGCCGAGTCTTCTGCAGCTCCCATTGCAGACTTGAGGACCATCGTCGCCTCTCGGTAAGAGGCGTATAGGCGGTCCTCTTCTGCCTGGACTCGGTTTTGGGCGCTGCGCCGTCGGCTCCGCGCGTAGGCCCTTCTGGCCGCCACACAGGCAGCCCGGAGCCCCGTCAACTCCTCCGTCCACCAATAGACGGCGCGACGGGGAGGCGGGCGGCGAGACCGAGGCATGCTGGAGTTGCACACCTCGGTCAGCGACCCCCGGAGTCGAACCGCTGCGGCGTCCACATCTAGGACCGCGACAGGGGGCGACAGCCAGTCCTGGAGAAAGGCTGCCTCCTTCGCTGCCTCCCGGTCCAGGCGGGTGAGTGCCCACCGCGGGAAGGGAGATTGCCCAGCGCGGGACATCCCCCGCCCTTGCTGGGTGGAGATGTCGAACCGCACATATCGGTGGTCCGACAAGGTCTCCACCATCTCTACTCGCCAGTTGACGACGCGGGTGGCTAGCGCGGGGGTGGCAAACGACACGTCCACCACCGACCCTCCCAGCTGCCGTACACACGTGTGGACCGCCCCCCTGTTGAGGAGGGACACACCGCATGATGCCGCCCAAAACTCGAGTGCGCGCCCACGGACGTTGCAACCGGTGGCCGGGTTGCCCCAGGCCGCCGACTTGGCATTCGGGTCGCCCAACACCATGACCTGGCGCGGCGCCGCCCTCCCTACCACTGCGGTGAGAACTTCGAGGAAATCCTCAAAGTCCGAGAGAGGGCGGTTTGGGGAGAAATAGACCCCCACCACAGCCATGTCTGCCCACGCGGCGGCCACGTATCCCGGTCCCCTCTCTAAGAGCGAGAGGGGAGGGGAGTCTGTGGAAGACCGCGACACCAACGCCACCAAGCCATCCCGGTCACCCAGCCAACGGCCAGGGACCGAGTAAGGCTCGGCGACCACCACCAAGTCCACCAACCACTCGGCCATAGTCTGCATCAGGAGATCCTGGGCTGCCCTGCAG
This sequence comes from Ochropleura plecta, assembly GCA_905475445.1. Lineage (NCBI taxonomy): Eukaryota > Metazoa > Arthropoda > Insecta > Lepidoptera > Noctuidae > Ochropleura > Ochropleura plecta. Next base: position 36,017 of record FR997732.1, read on the forward strand.
TGGTTGGTGTTCGCCTGAAGGATGCGATGTTCGACCCTATCCATCAGTCAGACATTGCACCCCCCTCCTCCGCAGCCACCGCAGGAACGACGGCGCTGGCAGCAGCAGCAGCAGGCCCGGACGGCGCCTGCGCTTTACCCCGCTTGGGGGGAGGATTGCAGCTCCTCCCCTTCATGACGTGGTCTGCCGGGCAGCCACTGGCGGCACATACCGCGCAGTGCGGCGTGGCAGCCTCACAGGAGGCGGCTTTGTGGCCCTCCTTGCCGCAGCGGTAGCACGTGTCCGTCCTGTCTACCGTGGACGGACACAGCGGCCGCGTGTGTCCGATGCCAAGGCATCGGAAACACCGTACAGGCTGTTCTTCGAGTGCCCGGACTGCACCCGAGCTGAAGCCGACTGTAAGCCGTCCCTTGGCAAGGACGGCTTTGGCAGCGGCGATCGGGCACTCGAGGCGAACGGTGCCCATGCCGCCGCGGCCGGGCCTTATGTCCCGGCTTTGGACCGCCGCGACGTCACAGCCCCCTATCGCTGCGATCGCCTTCGCCACCTCCTCCTTGGTGACGGAGTCGTCAAGGTCAGCCACCTCTATGGTCACTGACTTGACCGGTCGCGCCACCTTGGCCGAATCCGCGATGACCTCCTGCAGCTTGGCTGCGAAGAGGTCCGCATGGGCACTCCCCTCTGCCCCCGGGAACTCGAAGATTCGAGCCCCGGCTTGGGTTCGCCGGCAAGACACACTGCCAATCCCGAGCTGGGTAGGATCGGCATTGGCACGCGCCCGCACCAAAATGGACGCGTACGTCTCCCCTCGCCCCGCAGCCTCCGCGGTGAGAGTCACCACGACGGCCGCGGTTTTTGGGGCGACTAGCTGCCCTTTGCCTCTCCCTTTCCCTTTCCTCTTTCCCTTTCCCCCCTTGCCGGTGGTGGCGGGGACGACAGGGGCGGCCGTCGCCGACTTCTTCCCTTTGCCCTTCCCCTTACGGACCACTTCTGTCCACTCGTTGGACGGGGTGGTCGAGGGGAGAAGGGCATCCTCCGTCTGGGAGGAGGACGGCCCCGGCTCGCACTGCCTGTTATCCGCCGCAAGCGGCGGTCGGAGGCGTTTCTCCGGCAAGAGCCGGTCCTCGATGCCTGCAAGGCAGGCTCTTGTGAAGGCCCTCTCCTCCATTACAACCTTGCGGATGACTTCCTCAAGGTTGGAGGCGGGGCCCTCTGCCACAGGGCTTGTCTGGGCCTGTTGTGGCCGGGCCGTGGCTTCAGCTAGCTTCTGATGAAGCTGGCTGACCTCCGACTGCAGACGATCCACCTTCGCCTGCAGTTGCCGCGTCTCGTCGGTGGCCTTGCGTTTCACAAGCTCCGCAACGACACCGCGCAAGCTTGCGGCCCTGCTCTTGAGGGCCTTCTGGAAGGTCCCCTTCAGATTTGAGGACTTAGAGGCAACCTCCACAATCTCCTCCTCGTCCTCCTCCGCCATTCTCTCCAGCTCTTCTAGAGAGTGGTCCGCGTATAACACGCGGGACGCACCGTACCCGGACTTGGCCCGGGCGACATGCGCCCGTTTTTCTTTGGCGGCAACCCGCTCCTCCAGCTCTTGCTGGAGCTGCGCCCGTCGAGCCAGGTCCAACTGGCGTTGGGCATCCGCGAGCCCAACGACATGGGTATCCGCGGCCACCGTCGGCTTTTTAGCCTTCGACAACCCCGTCGACCCCGAGGCCGAGGACCCATCGCTCCGGTGGACCCGCTTCCGCGGCTGAGAGTCGTCCGCATCCGACACACCAATCCGTGAGTCGTTGTCAGACCACTCGTCCGCTCCTCCAAAGAAGCTAGCCGCAGACGGCGCGCGGCTAGTCTCTGACGCCGAAGCGTCGGAGTGGCCCTGAGAAGGGCCTTTGCGTTGGCCCTGAGAAGGGCCTTTAGATTGGCCCTTAGAAGGGCCTTTGGGTTGGCCCTTAGAAGGGCCTTTGTCTTTTAAAAACCGCCCGCAGGCGTCCCGCGAAGGTTTCGGCATTATTCCGCAGGTTCGTAACTCTCAAGGCAAAGATTAGTGATAGCTACGAAAGCACAGTGCACTTTGGCCAACCCAGTCTGCCACTCCGTTACGGTGGTCAGAACTGGGTCGTTTCCAGGGGACGCGACGTGGACGCAAGCACTGTGGGGTGGTCCCCCAACCTAACCTAACCTAACCTAACCTAACCTAACCTAACCTAACCTAACCCATCGATAACTTTCTCATTCAGGGTCCGATTTTGAAGCTGTTTTCAGCAAATTTCGACTAAACTAGGCAACCGCTTAGTAACTGACCACTTTGAACCCTGTTGCACGCACCCTGAAAAACCTTCCCTTAGAAAACTCACATTTTTAATAATTTTCATTTTAAAAAGTCAAAATCTACTTTGTTTTCAAAATTTTTATTATTGTTTCAGTAGATTATAGTTTCAATAGTACTCATCCTTCATCCCTGAAATTTGGTCCGCGATCCGTGTACCCAAATTCAGGTTGGGGGTTGATTTTCGAATTTTTTTCCTTAAAAACCACGTTTTTGGACCATAACTCAAAATTTTTGTTCCACCGACAATAAGTTTTATTCCATAATCGGCTAGCCCGCGCGGAGACGCGTCTCTGGACACCTCGGTCGAGGGCCTAGCTCGAAATAAAACTGTTTGTTTTTTCATAATAGGCAATTTCTCATAAACGTTATAAGTACCAAAATTCACCTAAGGGAACAAGCAAAACACAAAAGTATCGATAACTTTCTCATTCAGGGTCCGATTTTGAAGCTGTTTTCAGCAAATTTCGACTAAACTAGGCAACCGCTTAGTAACTGACCACTTTGAACCCTGTTGCACGCACCCTGAAAAACCTTCCCTTAGAAAACTCACATTTTTAATAATTTTCATTTTAAAAAGTCAAAATCTACTTTGTTTTCAAAATTTTTATTATTGTTTCAGTAGATTATAGTTTCAATAGTACTCATCCTTCATCCCTGAAATTTGGTCCGCGATCCGTGTACCCAAATTCAGGTTGGGGGTTGATTTTCGAATTTTTTTCCTTAAAAACCACGTTTTTGGACCATAACTCAAAATTTTTGTTCCACCGACAATAAGTTTTATTCCATAATCGGCTAGCCCGCGCGGAGACGCGTCTCTGGACACCTCGGTCGAGGGCCTAGCTCGAAATAAAACTGTTTGTTTTTTCATAATAGGCAATTTCTCATAAACGTTATAAGTACCAAAATTCACCTAAGGGAACAAGCAAAACACAAAAGTATCGATAACTTTCTCATTCAGGGTCCGATTTTGAAGCTGTTTTCAGCAAATTTCGACTAAACTAGGCAACCGCTTAGTAACTGACCACTTTGAACCCTGTTGCACGCACCCTGAAAAACCTTCCCTTAGAAAACTCACATTTTTAATAATTTTCATTTTAAAAAGTCAAAATCTACTTTGTTTTCAAAATTTTTATTATTGTTTCAGTAGATTATAGTTTCAATAGTACTCATCCTTCATCCCTGAAATTTGGTCCGCGATCCGTGTACCCAAATTCAGGTTGGGGGTTGATTTTCGAATTTTTTTCCTTAAAAACCACGTTTTTGGACCATAACTCAAAATTTTTGTTCCACCGACAATAAGTTTTATTCCATAATCGGCTAGCCCGCGCGGAGACGCGTCTCTGGACACCTCGGTCGAGGGCCTAGCTCGAAATAAAACTGTTTGTTTTTTCATAATAGGCAATTTCTCATAAACGTTATAAGTACCAAAATTCACCTAAGGGAACAAGCAAAACACAAAAGTATCGATAACTTTCTCATTCAGGGTCCGATTTTGAAGCTGTTTTCAGCAAATTTCGACTAAACTAGGCAACCGCTTAGTAACTGACCACTTTGAACCCTGTTGCACGCACCCTGAAAAACCTTCCCTTAGAAAACTCACATTTTTAATAATTTTCATTTTAAAAAGTCAAAATCTACTTTGTTTTCAAAATTTTTATTATTGTTTCAGTAGATTATAGTTTCAATAGTACTCATCCTTCATCCCTGAAATTTGGTCCGCGATCCGTGTACCCAAATTCAGGTTGGGGGTTGATTTTCGAATTTTTTTCCTTAAAAACCACGTTTTTGGACCATAACTCAAAATTTTTGTTCCACCGACAATAAGTTTTATTCCATAATCGGCTAGCCCGCGCGGAGACGCGTCTCTGGACACCTCGGTCGAGGGCCTAGCTCGAAATAAAACTGTTTGTTTTTTCATAATAGGCAATTTCTCATAAACGTTATAAGTACCAAAATTCACCTAAGGGAACAAGCAAAACACAAAAGTATCGATAACTTTCTCATTCAGGGTCCGATTTTGAAGCTGTTTTCAGCAAATTTCGACTAAACTAGGCAACCGCTTAGTAACTGACCACTTTGAACCCTGTTGCACGCACCCTGAAAAACCTTCCCTTAGAAAACTCACATTTTTAATAATTTTCATTTTAAAAAGTCAAAATCTACTTTGTTTTCAAAATTTTTATTATTGTTTCAGTAGATTATAGTTTCAATAGTACTCATCCTTCATCCCTGAAATTTGGTCCGCGATCCGTGTACCCAAATTCAGGTTGGGGGTTGATTTTCGAATTTTTTTCCTTAAAAACCACGTTTTTGGACCATAACTCAAAATTTTTGTTCCACCGACAATAAGTTTTATTCCATAATCGGCTAGCCCGCGCGGAGACGCGTCTCTGGACACCTCGGTCGAGGGCCTAGCTCGAAATAAAAATCCCCGCCCACCCACCCTATAGTGTATAGGAAGGCTGGGGTGGTCGGTAGCGATTATTTTGTTTCGTTGAATTTAGCTTTAAGGACATCTTCTTAATCTATTTCCGGCTTTATATAGGGTTTTAAGGGTTAAAAGCGCTCAAAATCGGAATTTTATTATTATTTTGACCTAGCTGCGAAGGCTTTTTTAGTTATTTTAATTGACAGTATTTATTTATACAACTTTGTGTTACTTGTTTTGTCCTTTTAAAATTCTTTCTATACTTTCTGTGTTTCCCCCTTTACAGGACATAAACAGAAGTACCAAGTGTCATCTTGTTCTCTCATTTTTAAAGGACAAATTTACTCAGAGCCCCTCTTTACAGGGTTCTGCTTTTAACTGTTTTATTTCCCATCAGGCAACATGTTCCGCACCCCATCCAGCACCGTTAAGACTCTAAGGTCGCGTAGCTCATCGCGTTCGTCGGAGAAAGTGGGGCCTTCGTCTGCTTTTGCGAGAAGGAGAATCTCCTTCGGAGACGACACTCCTTCCGCCTTGCAAGAGGGCTCTGCTGTCCCGGCGACGCGCTTAGCTGCTGCGGATTACTCTCGCCCGCTCAAGAAGTCTGAGGCCGGGTACCCCAGTCGCACTGCGGAGGCGAGAGCTTGCCTGAGCAAGGCTAAGGTCAACTTGGGCAACTCTCGCAACCTCAAGGCCGAGATCAAGACTGCGGTGCTCGAAGCCATAAACAGGCTTTTTGAGCTGGTGAAAGAGTCTGAGCGGGACAGGGCCCCTCTCGCGCCTTCAGCCGTACCGGTTCCCGCGCCCACCGCTGACCCCTGTCCCCAACCCATCCCCACCGAAATCCTTGCTGGCCAGACTGAGCTCCTTAACACCCTAAAGGAGCATATCTCTGAGTTAAAGGACAACTCCGAGAAACTCGAGAGACTCCGAGACAGTCTGGCCAGCAGGGAAAGTGTTGGGGAGACCACCTACGCGAGTGTTGCGGCTGTCACTAAGAGCCACACCGGGGCTCAGGCCCTGGAGCGTACGACGCTTCACTCCGTGGTCGTCTCCTCAACACAGGAGATGGATACGGCGGACGAAATTCTCGAAAGGGTGAGGAAAGCGGCGGACGCGAAGGAGGGCTGGGTGCGCGTCGAGAGGGTCAGGAAGGCGCGAGACCAAAAGGTCATAATGGGGTGCGCGACGATGGAGGAGAGGACTAAACTTAAAGCTCGATTACAGGCGGCCGGAGAAAACCTCGTCGTCGAGGAAGTAAAAAATCGAGACCCGCTTCTGGTTCTTAGGGACGTGCTGATAGTGCACAGTGACGAAGAAGTGCTGAAGGCCCTTAGGAACCAGAACCAGGAGATTTTCCACGGCCTCGATGACGAGGACCACAGAATGATAATTAAATATCGGCGAAAGACCAGAAACCCCCATGTGAATAGCATTGTGCTGAGTGTCAACCCAGCAATCTGGAGAAGGGCACTCGAAGGAGGCAAACTTCGAATTGACCTTCAGAGAGTGCGCGTCGAAGATCAGACGCCTCTGGTGCAGTGCACCCGCTGCTTGGGATACGGACACGGCAAACGCCTGTGTTCGGAGCCAGCCGACCTGTGTAGCCACTGCGGCGGTCCACACCTCAGGGCGGACTGCCCGGTCAGACAGATCGGCGAAACAGCAGCGTGCGTTAACTGCACCAGAGCCAAGCTGGGGGAGCACCAGCACAATGCATTCAGCAACGATTGCCCGGTACGTAGGAAGTGGGACGCATTCGCTAGAGCATCAATAGCATACTGCTAAAGTTGTCGATGCGCCCACTTCCGCGTCCACAGAGATGACTGACTCGACGCAACCAGAAAGCAGGCGCAAAAAGCAGGCCACTTGGGTTGGCTCAGTGGAAACCGAAAACTGGAGTCGCTTTCGTAAGAAAGTGGCTGGAGTTATGCTGGACAGTGAGTCAACTCTAGTGAACTTGTCAAGTTGTGTCGAATCCGGAAAATTTCTGATAAACGATAAAAATTCAATAATTTCAAACATAAAAATTAACAACTTAAATGCCAAAATACATGATAAATAATTATATATTAGATATATGGATTAGCTATCATACAAATAAATTTATAATGACAACAAACAACAAACTTAAATATTGGAAAAGAAATAAAGTTACTACACAAATAAAATACATTAAAACTGTTGAATATCGGGAATGTCGGGTATCGATAAAAGGGTTAGTACAGGATTAGAAATAGATACAAAATGAAAACACAAAAATAATAGTAAGTTCGTCAAAAGAGTTTATTAATATTATATATCATAGTCATAAAATCGTTCATAAAATATTATTTCAATTCATATCAAAATTAAATGTTATGATAAATAATAAGATTAAATCAAAAAGGAAATACTTCAGCATTATTATAAAAGTAAATACAAAATTTGAGAAAAGAAACGCGACAAATGTGGTTCTCCGGCCACTAAATAACATGATTAAGTCAAAAATTAAGGTGTTAAGGTCTCTGATCATGTTAGAGGGACACTTGGAAAGGCAGGAGTGGTTTTTAGTCGGTTCGAGTCCGACACTACCTCGACTGTCTCACAATCTGTGAGGCAGTCGAGGTGTCCGTGGGGATTTCCCACTCCTGCCACAAAAAAAAAAAAAAAAAAAAAAAAAAAAAAAAAAAAAAACCTAACCTAACCTAACCTAACCTAACCTAACCTAACCTTTTTTTTTTTTTTTTTTTGTTAACCCAGTGGAAATCCTCATGGACTATCCCCCGTCGTGGGGACGACGGGGGGGTGTGCCAGACTTTTACTTGGCTAAAACCACTGGAGCGTCCACACCTGCCTATAGTCGGTGACCGCCCGCACCAAAATGGACGCGTACGTCTCCCCTCGCCCCGCAGCCTCCGCGGTGAGAGTCACCACGACGGCCGCGGTTTTTGGGGCGACTAGCTGCCCTTTGCCTCTCCCTTTTCCTTTCCTCTTCCCCTTTCCCCCCTTGCTGGTGGTGGTGGCAGGGACGACAGGGGCGGCCGTCGCCGACTTTTTCCCTTTGCCCTTCCCCTTACGGACCACTTCTGTCCACTCGTTGGACGGGGTGGTCGAGGGGAGAAGGGCATCCTCCGTCTGGGAGGAGGACGGCCCCGGCTCGCACTGCCTGTTATCCGCCGCAAGCGGCGGTCGGAGGCGTTTCTCCGGCAAGAGCCGGTCCTCGATGCCTGCAAGGCAGGCTCTTGTGAAGGCCCTCTCCTCCATTACAACCTTGCGGATGACTTCCTCAAGGTTGGAGGCGGGGCCCTCTGCCACAGGGCTTGTCTGGGCCTGTTGTGGCCGGGCCGTGGCTTCAGCTAGCTTCTGATGAAGCTGGCTGACCTCCGACTGCAGACGATCCACCTTCGCCTGCAGTTGCCGCGTCTCGTCGGTGGCCTTGCGTTTCACAAGCTCCGCAACGACACCGCGCAAGCTCGCGGCCCTGCTCTTGAGGGCCTTTTGGAAGGTCCCCTTCAGGTTGGAGGACTTTGAGGCAACCTCCACAATCTCCTCCTCGTCCTCCTCCGCCATTCTCTCCAGCTCCTCCAGAGAGTGGTCCGCGTATAGAACTCGGGACGCACCATACCCGGACTTGGCCCGGGCAACGTGCGCCCGTTTTTCTTTGGCGGCAACCCGTTCCTCCAGCTCTTGCTGGAGCTGCGCCCGTCGAGCCAGGTCCAACTGGCGTTGGGCACCCGCGAGCCCAACGACATGGGTATCCGCGGCCACCGTTGGCTTTTTTGCCTTTGACAACCCCGTCGACCCCGAGGCCGAGGACCCATCGCTCCGGTGGACCCGCTTCCGCGGCTGAGAGTCGTCCGCATCCGACACACCGATTAGTGAGTCATTGTCAGACGACTCGTCCGCTCCTCCAAAGAAGCTAGCCGCAGACGGCGCGCGGCTAGACTCTGACGCCGGAGCGTCGGAGTGGCCCTGAGAAGGGCCTTTGGATTGGCCCTGAGAAGGGCCTTTGGGTTGGCCCTGAGAAGGGCCTTTGGCTTTTAAAAATCGCCCGCAGGCGTCCCGCGAAGGTTTCGGCATAATTCCGCAGGTTCGTAACTCTCAAGGCAATATGGATAGCTACGAAAGCACAGTGCACTTTGGCCAACCCAGTCTGCCACTCCGTTACGGTGGTCAGAACTGGGTCGTTTCCAGGGGACGCGACGTGGACGCAAGCACTGTGGGGTGGTCCCCCAACCTAACCTAACCTAACCTAACCTAACCTAACCTAACCTAACCTAACCTAACCTAACCTAACCTAACCTAACCTAACCTAACCTAACCTAACCTAACCTAACCTAACCTAACCTAACCTAACCTAACCTAACCTAACCTAACCTAACCTAACCTAACCTAACCTAACCTAACCTAACCTAACCTAACCTAACCTTTTTTTTTTTTTTTTTTTTGTTAACCCAGTGGAAATCCTCATGGACTATCCCCCGTCGTGGGGACGACGGGGGGGTGTGCCAGACTTTTACTTGGCTAAAACCACTGGAGCGTCCACACCTGCCTATAGTCGGTGACACGGGGTTCGCTTTCGCATTCACCGCGACACCGACAGGCCTTGACCCGCCGCGCGAGGTCGGCAGGTCTCTCCTCCCGGGGCGGCTCCCTGCCGCCCTCGTCCATCCGTAGACGTGCAGGAACTGCCACTACACGCCTACTCCGGCCACAATTGACGGGCGTCGGACTCCCCCAGTCCTCGGCCCGTCGGCCTCGTCGTTATGGAGGTAGTGGATCGGCCGCAGCCACCCTCCTCCTACGGCCAGTGCGCTGTCGGCGGGACGGGAGAAGGCTCAGTGCTTCTCTCTCCCGTTCGGCCGTCTCCTTCGCGAAGATGACTTCTTCGCAGAAGGAGACGACCCCGTCCCATGATGCTGCGCTGTCGACCATGGCCGAGACTACGGCCGACAGCGAGAGATCATTCCCGCCGACAATCGCGGTGAGCGCACGGCGCGGCTCATCCCAAGCGGAACACTCCTCCAGTGTGTGCCGCGCCGTGTCCTCCACTCCACCACCGCAATGGTGGCACTCTGGTGTCGGCTCCCGACCGATGCGACACAGGTACTTGCCGAAACAACCGTGTCCGGTCAGCAACTGCGTCGCACGGAAGGTCAACACTCCGTGCTTCCGGCCGATCCAATCCTCCATGTGCGGACTTACCGCCGCTATGACGGCGTGCCCCGCGCTGGGTTGCGCAAGTCGCGTCCTCCACTCCACTACCAGGACTCGGCGGAGTTCAGACCGCCTAGCCTCGATTACTCTCGGCGGCGGTGGTCTTTCGCCCCGCTCTCGGGCCTCTTCGCGCCACTTGTAAAGCGACGCGAGGGCTTCGGCCTCGAGGTCCCAAGGCGCTGATCCGGCTAAGAGGCAGGCCGCCTCATAGGAGACCGTGCGGTACCCTCTTATCACTCTGACGGCCATCGCTCTCTGTGGCCCATGAAGGACCGCGAAATTGCGAGCCGTCAGGTGATCCGCCCACACTGGGGCCCCGTACAGGGCCATCGACCTCACTACTCCCGCGTACAACCTCCGGCACGATGTGTCGGGCCCCCCCAAGTTGGGCAGCAGCCGCGATAACGCAGCCGCGGCCGTCCTCAGTTTGGGGGCCAGTTGCCGGAAGTGTGGCCCGAAGTTCCATCTGCCGTCGAGGACGAGGCCGAGATACCTCATGGTCGCCCCGATGGCGATGCGAACGCCTCCTACCACGATGTGTGAGCCCGCAGGTGGTCCCCGCCGAGCCCCATGGAAACACAGGGCCTCAGACTTGTTAAGGGCCACCTCCAGACCCAGACTCCGGATCCTTCGGACCACTTGCGCAACCCCTGCCGTCGCTAGGATGGCTGCGTCGCGATACGTCCTCCCTCGCGCTGTAACCAGCGTGTCGTCAGCGTAACAAATGACGACGACGCCGTGGAGGAACACGCCACGCAGCACCCAGTCGTACCCGATGTTCCACAGGAGTGGTCCTAGTACCGACCCCTGCGGAACACCGCACGTCGTCTCTCGCCGATTCCAACCACCGTGACCCGGGTAGATGACCCGCCTTTCGGCCAGGTAAGCCTCGATCGCGCGGCGGAGGTAAGACGGCACCCCGTGGTAACGGAGCGCCTCCTTAATACAGCTCCAGGGCAAGGTGTTGAACGCATTTGCGATGTCCAAGGACACCGCCAACACCACCTCACCCCGAGAGACTGCACCCTCCGCCAAGGCCTTGGCGCGCATGATCGCGTCGACCGTAGAACGCCCATGGCGAAAGCCATACTGGCTGTCCGCTAAGTCCGGCCCGATCGTACGCAAGTGCCGGACGAGGCGGTCTGCGACGACTCTTTCAAAGAGCTTGCCCACCTCGTCCAGCAGCACTATGGGCCGGTACGCAGACGGCGAGTCTGCCGGGCGCCCCGCCTTCTTCAGCAGGACCAATTTGCCGGTCTTCCACGGACCGGGAAATTGGCCCCGCTCCAGGCATGCGCTGAAAAGGCCCCTCAGTCGGAGTCCGAGAGCCTCCGCGGCCAGGACCCACGCTCGGCCAGGAATGCCATCGGGCCCAGGGGCGGTGTTTTTGGCTTGAAGCCGCAACACCGCCGCTCCCAACTCTGCCCGGGTCACTTCGGGCACGTCGTCGTCTTCCACGTCGGGCGTCGGGGCGGATTGAGGCGGAACCATGGGCGGCGAGATGTGCTCCGCCCTGGATGGAAAGAGTGCACCCACTACCTCTTGCAGCAACTCGGGCCGCAAACTTTGAGTGAGCGGAGGCGCCCAGGCGCGCAGTTTGCCACGCACTGCGCGATATGGACGCCCCCACGGATCGCGATCCAGGGTCGCGAGTTGCTGCTCGCGGGCCTCCGCCTTCGCTCTAGCGATGGCCCCCTTGAGTGCTCTCCTTGCCTCTCTGTAGGCCTCGTACAGTTCCGCCTCTCTGGCCTCAGCATCTTCTTGCGTGCGGCGCCGCCTTCTTCTGTGCCTGGCGTACCGGCGTCTAGCGGCCACACAGGCAGCGCGGAGCCGTTCTATGACCGCCGACCACCAGTACACCTGGCGAACCTAACCTAACCTAACCTAACCTAACCTAACCTTTTTTTTTTTTTTTTTTTTTTTTTTTTTGTCGCTGGGAAAAAATGCTATTACGCATCCCCTCTCTCGTCGGGGGACGGGAGAGGGGTATGTGGGACTCCCCGGTAAAGTCGTTCCCGGTATACCCACTAAAAATACCCAGCGGCGCTCCGACCTCGCCTGAGTGGAGGGGGCCTGGGAGTCTATGTCGTCCAGTCCCCCTCCGGCGAATGCCCGCCTTACGGCAGGCCCTACACGTCCCCCCCCAAAAGGGAGGGGCTTTTATTATGGCCGGAGCACAGGGGGTGGATCATGTGGTGCAGGCGGTGGCGCCCCCGCGCCTGTCGCCCGCTGATCACCCCCCGGGGTGGTTGAGGACGGGCGTTGTGCTCGCCGTCTTCCACCCCTTCTTCGTCTGCGGAGCGGCGCCGCGAGAGGGTCTTCTTCCCGCGTGCGCTCCGCCGCCTCCTTCTGTGACATGACGTCCTCACAGAAGGAGGCTACTTCTGCCCATGCCTCCTCACTTCCCAGCATGGCTGAAATCACACTGGGGAGTGAGAGGTCGTTCCCGACCACTGCCACCATGGCGCGGCGGGGTTCGTCCCACGAAGGGCACACCTCAAGGGTGTGGTCTGCGGTATCCAATGCGGCCTCGCAGTGGTGACACTGTGGGGTCTCCTCCCGCCCTATCCGATGCAGGTACGATCCGAAGCAGCCGTGCCCGGACAGCACCTGCACCAGACGCAGGGAGAGGCAACCATGTCGCCGGTCGAGCCAATCGTTCAGGACGGGCCCGATGGCGTCCAGTGTCCGGCGACCGAATGTTGCTGAGGCTAGGTCCTCGGCCCAGTGCCGAGTTATTGCCTCGCGAACCTCCTCACGCACTTCCTCCTTTTCTTGAGGGTCCGGGCGCCGGTTGAGCGCCCTCTGACCCGCCGTCCAGTCGTACACTCTGGCGAGCACCCAAGCCTCGAGCTCCCAAGGTGGGGTTCCCGCCAGAGCGCACGATGCCGCGAAACTCACTGTGCGGTACGCCCTCGCCACCCGCTGTGCAATGGCCCTTTGTGGCCTGCGGAGGGCAGCGGCGTTCTCCCGTCCGCCCAGTGAGTCCGCCCAGATTGGGGCCCCGTATAGGGCCATACTCTTTAGTATGCCGGCGTATAGACGCCGGCATTGGTCGCCGGGCCTCCCGATGTTCGGGAGGAGCCACGAGAGGGCGCCCGCAGTCTTCAGCAAGCGCGTCGACAGCCCGCTGAAGTGTGCTCGAAAGCGCCACTTGCTGTCGAGCACTAGGCCCAGATATTTCATCTGGGCCTGCACCTCAATGCGGACACCCTCCACATGGATATGGGCATCGGGCGGTTGACGCTGCCGCGGCCCGTGGAAGAACACGGCCTCGGTCTTGTGCAGCGCCACCGTCAGCCCTAGGCGGGAGATGCGGTCCACCACCTGCGAACCGCCCGCCGAGGCCAAGCTGGCCGCCTCTAAATAGTTTCTCCCCCGGGCAGTCAGAAGGGTGTCGTCTGCATAGCATATGACAGACGTGCCACGGGGGAGGTGTCCCCGCAGGAGCCAGTCGAATCCGATGTTCCACAGGAGCGGTCCCAGGACAGAACCCTGTGGGACACCAGACTCGACGCCGTATCGTCGGAGCTGGCCCGACTTGTCCTCAAGGAGAACTGTGCGATCCGACAAATAGTCCGCCAACAGCCCCCGCAAATACGAAGGCACTCCGTGGAAGCGGAGCGCCTCTAGGATGGTGGAGTGGGGAATGGAGTTGAAGGCGTTTGATATGTCGAACGACACGGCCAACAGTCCATCCCCCGCGTCCATCGCCTCCCTCACCTGGCCCTTGAGCCGGGACAGGGCGTCCACTGTCGAACGCTCAGCTCGAAAACCGAACTGAGCGTCCGCCAGGTCCGGGCCGATTGTGCACAAGTGCCTGTTGACACGGGCGGCGAGGATCCTCTCGAACGTTTTACCGACCTCATCCAGTAAGACGATGGGCCGGTATGCCGATGGGGAGTCCACCGGCCGCCCTTCCTTCCGAAGAAGGCACAACCGACCCTCCTTCCATGGCTTCGGGAACCTCTCACACGCAACACACGCACTGAAGAGGTCCCGAAACCAACCTAACCTAACCTTTTTTTTTTTTTTTTTTTTTTTTTTTTTGCGCTGGGAAAAAATGCATTACGCATACCCTCCCATCAGGGGATGGGAGGGCTATGTGGGACTCCCCGGTTTGACCCGGTATACCCACTAAAATAACCCAGCGGCACTCCCGCTTCGTCCAAGAGGCGGGGGACTGGGAAACCGGCACAGCCTTAACGTCCAGTCCTCCGCCGACGATTGCCCTCCATGCCGGGACCCCTTACGCCCTCCCCAAAGTGGGGAGGGGGCCGGGCCCGGGAGTGACCGACGTAGGTGGTGATGGGTGCAATGCAGGCAAGGGCGCCCCCGCGCCCATCGCCCGCCCATCGCCACCATGAAGAGGAGGGAGAGGACGGCGCCTTCTCCGACCCCTTCTTCGTCTGCGGAGCGGCGCAGCGAGAGGGTCGTCCTCCCGCGCGCGCTCCGCCTCCTCCTTTTGCGAGATGACATCCTCGCAAAAGGAGGCAACCGCTGCCCAGGCCTCCTCGCTCTCCAGCATGGCGTTGACGACGCCGGGAAGCGAGAGGTCCTGTCCAACTACCGCGGTCACACCGCGGCGTTGTTCGGACCAAGCCGGGCACACTTCGAGAGTGTGCTGGGCCGTGTCCTCCGCCGCGCCACAGTCGTGGCACCCCGGGGTCTCCTCCCTCCCGATCCGGTGCAGGTGCGATCCGAAACAGCCATGGCCGGACAACACCTGCACCAGACGGAACGAGAGGAAACCGTGGGACCGCTCGAGCCAGCCCTGGAGGACCGGACCGATCGCGTCCAACGTCCGGCGGCCAAAGGCGGCCGCAGCGAGGTCCTCCGTCCAGTGGAGGACGATGGCCTCCTTCGCCTCTCGCCGCACCGCCTCCCGCTCCTCGGCGACGGGGCGCTCCCCGAGCGCCTTCCGTTGCGCGGTCCACTCGTAAACCTAACCTAACCTAACCTAACCTTTTTTTTTTTTTTTTTTTTTTTGCGCTGGGAAAAAATGCATTACGCATACCCTCCCATCAGGGGATGGGAGGGCTATGTGGGACTCCCCGGTTTGACCCGGTATACCCACTAAAATAACCCAGCGGCACTCCCGCTTCGTCCAAGAGGCGGGGGACTGGGAAACCGGCACAGCCTTAACGTCCAGTCCTCCGCCGACGATTGCCCTCCATGCCGGGACCCCTTACGCCCTCCCCAAAGTGGGGAGGGGGCCGGGCCCGGGAGTGACCGACGTAGGTGGTGATGGGTGCAATGCAGGCAAGGGCGCCCCCGCGCCCATCGCCCGCCCATCGCCACCATGAAGAGGAGGGAGAGGACGGCGCCTTCTCCGACCCCTTCTTCGTCTGCGGAGCGGCGCAGCGAGAGGGTCGTCCTCCCGCGCGCGCTCCGCCTCCTCCTTTTGCGAGATGACATCCTCGCAAAAGGAGGCAACCGCTGCCCAGGCCTCCTCGCTCTCCAGCATGGCGTTGACGACGCCGGGAAGCGAGAGGTCCTGTCCAACTACCGCGGTCACACCGCGGCGTTGTTCGGACCAAGCCGGGCACACTTCGAGAGTGTGCTGGGCCGTGTCCTCCGCCGCGCCACAGTCGTGGCACCCCGGGGTCTCCTCCCTCCCGATCCGGTGCAGGTGCGATCCGAAACAGCCATGGCCGGACAACACCTGCACCAGACGGAACGAGAGGAAACCGTGGGACCGCTCGAGCCAGCCCTGGAGGACCGGACCGATCGCGTCCAACGTCCGGCGGCCAAAGGCGGCCGCAGCGAGGTCCTCCGTCCAGTGGAGGACGATGGCCTCCTTCGCCTCTCGCCGCACCGCCTCCCGCTCCTCGGCGACGGGGCGCTCCCCGAGCGCCTTCCGTTGCGCGGTCCACTCGTACACTCTGGCGAGCACCCAGGCCTCCAACTCCCAAGGAGGGGTGCCGGCCAGAGCGCACGCCGCCGAGAAGCCCACCGAGCGGTAAGCCCTTGCCACCCTCAGTGCAATGGCCCTTTGGGGCTTGCGGATGGCGGTCGCGTTCTCCCTCCTGTGCAGGGAGTCGGCCCAGATGGGGGCCCCGTATAGGGCCATACTCCTCAATATGCCCGCATACAGGCGCCGGCATTCCGCCTTGGGCCCCCCCAGGTTCGGGAGGAGCCACGAGAGGGCATCCGCAGCTTTCAACAGGCGCGTCGACAGCCCGCTGAAATGCGGGCCAAAGCGCCACCTGTCGTCCAGCACCAGGCCCAGATACTTCATCTGGGCCCGGACCCCTATCGTGACACCCTCCACGACAATGTGAGCATCAGGAGGAGGACAGCGTTGCCGAGGCCCGCGAAAGAACACGGCCTCGGTCTTGTGCAGCGCCACCTTCAATCCCAGGCGGCGGATCCTCTCTGCAACCAAGGACCCGCCGGCCGAGGCCAGACAGGCCGCATCCCCAAAGTTCCTCCCCCGGGCAGTGAGGAGAGTGTCATCCGCGTAGCAGATGACACTCGTGCCCTGGAGGAGGACTCCCCGCAGGAGCCAGTCGTACCCGATGTTCCACAAGGGGGGTCCCAGCACCGACCCCTGCGGAACACCGGACTCTGCGCCGTACCGCCTCACCGTGGCCGTCTTGTCTACGAGGAGGACCTCTCGGCCCTCCAAGTAGCTGGCCAGGAGGTTTCGCAGGTATTGGGGCACGCCGTGATAGCGGAGCGCCTCCAATATCGTCGCGTGGGGCATGGAGTTGAAGGCGTTGGCAATGTCGAATGACACCGCCAGCACCCCGTCCCCCGCCTCCACCGCCTCCTTCACCTGGCCTTTGAGTAGGGCCAGCGCATCGATCGTCGAACGCCCTCGACGGAAGCCGAATTGGGCGTCCGACAGGTTGGGCCCAACCCCCCGCAAAAGGCTATCGAGCCGGGAGGCGACAATCCCCTCGAACATCTTACCGACCTCATCGAGCAGGACGATGGGCCGGTATGCCGATGGGGAGTCCACCGGGCGTCCCTCCTTTCGGAGGAGGCATAGCTGCCCCTCCTTCCACATTTTCGGGAACCTCCCAGCAGTGAGACACGCGCTGAAGAGGTCCCGAAACCTATCCTCCATTTCGGAGGCGGCGATCGCCACCACCCGTGCGGGGACGCCGTCTGGTCCGGGTGCCGTCTTCTTCGCGCCGAGGCTGAGAACCCCAGCGCGAAACTCCGCCGCCGTCACCGGGGGGACCTCCTCCTCCGGCGAAGCCACCCCTTGCGGGGGATCCATAGTTGGTGGGGTGAAGTCGGTCCTGCGCGGAAACAGGGACCGGACCACCCCATCCAGCAACACCGGCTCGAGGGTCTCCGTCAGTGGGGGACCAAAGGGGCGTAGCTGGTTCCGCGCCGCCCTGTATGGTCTCCCATAAGGATCCCTGTCGAGACCCTCCAGCATCTCGGCCCTCGCCGAGTCCTCTGCAGCTCCCATCGCAGACTTGAGGACCGTCGTCGCCTCTCGGTAAGAGGCGTATAGGCGGTCCTCTTCTGCCTGGACTCGGTTTTGGGCGCTGCGCCGTCGGCTCCGCGCGTAGGCCCTTCTGGCCGCCACACAGGCAGCCCGGAGCCCCGTCAACTCCTCCGTCCACCAATAGACGGCGCGACGGGGAGGCGGGCGGCGAGACCGAGGCATGCTGGAGTTGCACACCTCGGTCAGCGACCCCCTGAGTCGGACCGCTGCGGCGTCCACGTCTAGGACCGCGACAGGGGGCGACAGCCAGTCCTGGAGAAAGGCTGCCTCCTTCGCTGCCTCCCGGTCCAGGCGGGTGAGTGCCCACCGCGGGAAGGGAGATTGCCCAACCTAACCTAACCTAACCTAACCTAACCTAACCTAACCTAACCTAACCTAACCAGTTGCACTCGGTCTCTCGAGCTGTAAGCAGCAAAACTCCACGCGCTCCGCACAAAAAAATACGAATTAATTGGTTTTTGTGCTCCGATATATATGAGTGAAGTGTCGTTGGCTGCGGAAAACAAAGCCGCATAAAGTGGTGTGCTTAAATTGTGCCGGTCTACAGTGCCCAAAAAGTTTCCAGTGAAAAACCTCATTTTTAGAGGTTAAGTTTTATTTAACAAAACTTAAATCGCATACGCTGCTGAAACAAGATCGGTGACCCCCTCTTTTTTCACCGGAATCCTGTGGACATCGTGGTTGCAGATCATCCGGACCACTCAACATCACTGAGACACCGCGATTCTGCGAGTTATTCAGGATTTTCACAAAACCACGTGGCCTGAAAAAGCTGAAGGAGTGGAGACTGCGTCGTGAAACTTGGTGCAGACTTGGACCCCCATCACACAAGGCGAGAGAAACTTGTTTTATAATTTTAAGACAGCTGGTATATTTTATATGCCAGTTAAAACTTCTTACTTTTCGACCCCTGTAACTTTGGCTAGAAGAGTTTTTTCAAGAATTTTCAACTGCAGCCTGGTGCGCGCTCATTAGAAGAACTTAAGTTCATATTTTTAAAATTTTCGTCCAACCCTAATTTAAGTAGTAATTAAAAAACTGAAAAAATTTTAATTGCTGTATTTTAATATTAAAATTTATTTTAAAAACTAAAGTTCAGCTGTGGTCCTTTAGAAGCTTATTTATAGTTAATTTTAGTATTTTTTTCAAAATTTTTACTTAAATAGTTTTAAAGTTATTAAATTTTTAGTCATTTTTCTAAATTATTATAAAACTAACTATTATAAAATTATTTGGACTACGGGATAGTGTTATATACGTCCACCCCAACTATCTGAGCCCAAAGAGTGATATTCTAGCGTTAAAAACGGCGAAAATCGCTATTTTCCGCCATTTTGGTTTCTTAGGTCACCATAGACTTTAAGTAATATCTCCACACCTATTGGGCTCAGAGAGCTCGGGTTTCCACAGCTGGAAAGAGAAAGGATAGTGGATAAATCTGAATTTATTTTCAGGAGTTTTCAGGACCTGAAAATTTTCAGCACTGAAATCAGTCTTGACGGATAGAGATAGTTGTGCCAAGCACTATAATCGAAACCGCGCTTCTCTGGGACAAACGGTTGCGGAGCTGTAGCCATCCAAAGTAGGCATTTGACAGCTGGGCGGCCATTTTGAAAAACTTTGCGCCTTTATAGCTCCGGATCCGGTGGTCGTAGAGAGTTGCGGACTTCGCAGTGGCGTTTGGGAAGACGATACCTAACGTGTCATTCAGTTTCAGGCCGATTGGCGCTGAAAATTTTCAGGCACCTGAAAGCCACTGTGCGCGTTAGGACGGACCGAGGCGAGACGAACGAGCCCAAATTCGGGCGCTCTGCGACTTCAGGAAGGGAAGATATACCTGTCTAAAGTTTGACTTTGACAGTTCTCGAACTGTCAAAACATTTTTCGACTTAGGTTTACTCCTGAACCGTGGGTCGTAGAGCGACCGGATTTTCTTTCCGGGTATCGTGTCGACCTCCTGTATCCGTTTCTTGTGGTTTCGGGAGTTTTCAGGACCTGAAACTTTTTTCGCCTGAAACCTAGCTTACCCGATAGGTCTCGCCGAGCCCATTCAGAAGAGCCCGGGCACGGTCGTATTCGGACGAACGGCTCCGGAGAAAACCATTGGTTACTGGATTTCGGTCGCCACCTTGTTTTGGTTACCGAAATTTCGGACTAGGTTTTCTCGGGAACCCTTTGAGCTAGGGTACCCGTGTTTGGGTTCGTTGGGAAGGGCTTTGGGAGGCCTTTTTTGTGGTGGGTAGAAATTGACTCTACGTAGAGTCAAAATTTTTGTCGACTCTACATTTTAAATTTTCTTAAATTTTCTTTACGCAGTAGAGTCCTGGGGGCTCCCTGACACAGTATTCAGGTCTTGAACCTGGTACACGTTTTAATTGACAGAGCAAGGCTCTTTTTGCTTTTATTTTTTAAGACTTTTATAAATATTTTTTTCTTTTCTTTTCGACTTTCTTTGCTGCACACGAGACAGGTGTATTAAACTTTACTTTTTACGAGTATCGAGGTGTGCAGTTTCCTAGACGACGGAAGACATTTCTATATATTTATAGACATAGTGTTATATTACTCCTTTTGTTCATTTTCTCTCTATACAGGGATAGAAAATAGTGACTTTTATATTTTATTGAGACCAGTCTTCTTTATTATCCCCTCTTTACAGGGATAGTAAAGAAGTTAACGTGACTGACTATTATTGACGAGCTTTATAACATGCCAATCACACACACACCCCGGAAGATGGACGCTGCAGAATTACAGTCCCACTCACCGACAGAGAGTAACAAGGCAGGACCTTCTCCAAAAATCTCGACGCAAGCTCCCAATGTTCGTAAGAGCATTGGAGAGTGGGAGACCAGTAAAGGAGATGGGAAGGCAGCTCCCTCAACCTCTACCACATTTATAGTGTCACCAAAAAAGCTGGCGCATGCACCGGTGGCTCCCCCGGGGCCAACACATAAACTCACCGTGTCTTTAGACAAGATGACAAAGCGTGGAGGACCCGTGTTGATCACGGGCGAGTCGCCGAAGCTTGTACCAGGAGCTTCTGCCGACAAAGTGAAAGAAGCCCGAGTCTGGCTTCAGAGGGCGAAGACTCATTTGAGTGAGTCACGCAACCTGAAGTCGGACTTGAAGGCAGGCATCACTCTGGCGGTGGAACAACTATACCAGCTTGTGAAAGACTGCACAGCTGAAAATAATAACAAAATCCCATCCAGTGGTGCACAGGGAAAAGGGGATAAAAATTTACAATCCGGGGAAAAGGGAATATTAACGGGAAATGAGGGAGAGGAACTTAAAAAAATGATTAGGGAACAAAACGTTAAAATAGATAAAACAACAGAGGAATTAGCAAAGTTAAGGGAAGCCGTCGCGTCTCAAGCTAACTCACAAGCTATCACCTACGCGAGTGTGGCAGCAGCTTCGTCCAGAAGGCACATATCCGACATGAGCTCTTTACACTCTGTCGTGATCACGTCAAAAGACGACAGTCACACCAGCGACCAGGTGATGAGCGAGGTGAGGAAAGCGGTGAACGCTAAGGACGGCTGGGTGACAGTGGAGAGGGTGAGGAAGGTGAAGGATAAGAAGGTCCTAATAGGATGCAGAACGGAGGAAGAAAGGAGGAAGGTAAAGGAGCGACTTGAGAGAGCGGACGGTGGACTTATTGTCGAGGACATGAAGAACCAGGACCCCATGCTGGTACTCAAGGACGTGTTATCCTTTAACACTAACGAGGATGTCCTCGTGGCCTTGAGGAACCAGAATGCGGTGGTCTTTCATGGCCTCGACAAAAAGGACGACCGAATCGAAGTCAAATTCAGAAGAAGTGCAAGAAACCCGCTCACCAACCACATTGCGCTGAGAGTGTCCCCATCTATATACAATCGCATAATGGATAGGGAGTATGTGCACATAGATATGCAGAGGATAAAAGTCGCAGATCAGTCCCCGCTTGTGCAGTGTTCCATGTGCCTAGCGTATGGACACGGCAGGCGATTCTGCAAGGACACTCTCCCAAAATGCAGCCATTGTGGTGGACCGCACATGAGAGCTCAATGCGCCGATTATCTGGCGGCGGCACCACCAACTTGCTGTAACTGCATGGCCGCTAAACTAGAGAATGCACAGCATAATGCCTTTAGCTCTGAATGCCCGGTACGACGAAGGTGGGAAGCCTTGGCCAGAGCTAAAGTGGCGTATTGCTAAGGTGGTCACAAGTCGCTCCAGGGCAGGCAACTCCACCAGCAAGTACGCAGTAGCCCAGGCGAACCTCCAGAGGAAACAGCTGGCGACCACGGAACTCATGATAGAGGCCAGCAAGCGAAAGCTCGCATTTGCTCTGATTCAGGAGCCATACGTGGGTGGGGTGAGGAGAATGAAGGATTACCGTGGGGCGAGAGTCTTCCAATGTGCAGCTGTAGGAGATGGGACGGTGAAGGCGGCTATCGTCGTCTTCGACGATGATCTTGACGTCATCCAGTGCCCGAAACTCACGACTAACAATATTGTTGTCGTGAGGATCCGAACCTCCGCCTGGGAAATCGCGGCGGTATCCTTCTACTTCGAACCAGACCAACCCATCGGGCCATACCTGGATCAGATCAGAAACATCAAAGAGGAGCTGGGCTCAAGAGGACTGCTTATTGGAGGCGATAGCAACGCCAAGAGTAGCTGGTGGGGTAGCACCATAGAAGACCACAGGGGAGTTGAGATGTCCGGAACCCTGGAAGAGTCTGGTCTGCAGGTACTCAATAGAGGTGATACACCAACGTTTGACACCGTGAGAGGTAATAGGGTGTACACCAGTTTTGTAGACATAACAGCCTGTACAGAGGATCTACTGGAATTGGTGGATAACTGGAGGGTAGACCAGGAGATGACGAGCTCGGACCACAACGCCATCCTAGTCGACATAAATCTCCGCAGGAGTAGAGGCCTAAGGGTTCAAAGAACCACGAGGCTGTATAACACCAAGAAGGCAAAATGGGACCTCTTCAACAGTACGCTCTCAGAGAACAACCTCATTAATAACCTTAACGTAGAGTCTATCGAAATTATTAGAAATAAATCTGAATTAGAAGAAACAATTACAAAATTTACCGAGGCAATAACAGAGGCATGTAAAACCAGCATGCCCATAAAGAAAACCACAGAGGTACTGGAGGTCCCATGGTGGAATGAAGAGCTCGCAAGGCTGAAACAAGTTGCCACTACCTTCAGGCGTAAAATTAAGAACGCGGCACCGTACCGCAGAGAAATAGTGGTAGCTGAGTACAAAGAAAAGATAGCAGACTATGAGTGCCAAGCCAAGAAAGCCCAAACAGAGAGCTGGAAGGAGCTCTGTAAGAAACAAGACAAGGAAGGAGTATGGGACGGTATATACCGAGTCATACGCAGGACCACCAGGAGACAAGAAGACTTGACCTTAACCAAAGACGGTGCATTTCTGAACCCAAGAGAGTCGGCGATCTTACTTGCGGAGACGTTCTACCCACAAGACCTGGAGGAAACTGACAATGAAGACCATCGCCGCGCTAGAGAAGCGGCAAAGCGGGTAAACGAGTGGCGACATGATGAGATTCATGACCCACCGTTTACACTACTAGAGCTCAAGACCGCGGCGGGCAGTTTTAATCCCAAGAAGGCCCCGGGAGCGGATGGCTTCACAGCAGATATCTGCAGCAGAGCTATCTACCAGGACCTGGACGCATCCCTTGCCCTATACAACAAGTGCCTAGAGATAGGTCACTTTCCGGACATCTGGAAGCAGGCGACCGTGGTAGTCCTGAGGAAACCGGGCAAGGACGATTACACGAACCCCAAAGCTTACAGGCCCATCGGTCTGTTGCCGGTTTTGGGGAAGGTCCTGGAGAAGATGACAGTAGCAAGGATTAAATGGCACATTGTACCGAGGATTAGTACTCGTCAGTTTGGTTTCATGCCCCAGAAGAGCACCGAAGACGCCCTCTATACTCTAATACACCATATCAAGGGTCTGATAAAGCAGAAAAAGCTAGTTACCCTAGTGTCTTTGGATATAGAGGGGGCCTTCGACAGCGCTTGGTGGCCGACTATTCGAAACCGCCTGGCTGAGGAAAAGTGTCCGGTTAACATCAGGAGGCTACTGGACAGCTATCTCGACTGCAGAAGAGTCAGTGTAAGATACGCCGGGGAGGAATGCACGAGGAGCACCAACAAAGGTTGCGTGCAGGGGTCAATCGGTGGTCCCATCCTGTGGGACCTTCTTCTGGATCCTTTGCTGCGGGAATTGGAGAGGATGGGTGTGTATGTGCAGGCTTTCGCGGACGACGTCGTGATGACTTTTGACGGTGACACTGGACTTGACGTCTCGAGGCAGGCAAACGCGGCGCTCGCCCACGTTCAGCAATGGGGTGTCAGAAATAAGCTGAAATTTGCGCCACATAAAACTTGCGCAATGGTTCTGACCAAGAAGTTAAAGTACGACACACCATTGCTGAACATGGGGGGGGTAAGTGTTGGCATGTCACGGGAGGTCAAGATCCTAGGACTGACCATTGACGACCGACTGACGTTTAACACGCATGTAGCGTTACAGTGCCGGAAAGCCTTGGATATCTACAAACAGCTATCCAAGGCCGCTAAGGTAGACTGGGGACTGCACACCGAAGTTATTCGTATTATCTATACGGCTACTATAGAGCCCATTATACTTTATGCGTCAGCTGTGTGGGCTCCCGCAGCCAGTAAGATCGGGGTGCGTAAGTTGCTCGACACGGTCCAGAGAGGTTTCGCTCAGAAGCTCTGCAAATCTTACCGGACGGTCTCCCTACACTCTGCCCTAGTTTTGGCGGGGATACTACCTCTCGACCTCAGAGTACAAGAAGCAGCCGCACTGTACGAGGCAAAGAGAGGGTCGCCCCCGCCGGAGCTAGGAGATAGAGAGACGGAGCGTCCGGTAATGTTTGCAGAAACTCCTCACCCGGCAGAACATATGGCCTTGGAAATAACCCAACTAGTAGACCAAAGCCTTGTGGACCGGCATAACGTGCAGCAGGTGCGAATCTTCACCGACGGCAGTAAGATTGAGGGGAAGGTTGGAGCCGCGCTATCCATGTGGAATGGCGAAGCTGAAATCCGGAACCTCAAGCTTTGTCTGTCCGCGTACTGCACAGTCTACCAGGCGGAGCTCCTGGCTATATGTAAAGCCACGAGCGTTATCCTCAAGGGTAAGGAGAAGACCTATGGTCTATATAGCGACTCGAGAGCCGCTTTGGAGACGATCGTTAACTATTGGTCCCTCCACCCTCTGGCCGTGGAGACGAGGGAGAACCTGCGGAAGGCCCTGGCCCTGGGCAAAGCTGTGTCCTTGTTCTGGGTCAAGGCCCATGCAGGACTGCCCGGTAACGAGCGCGCCGATGATCTGGCTAAACAGGCAGCTCTGGCGTCGAAAAGGAAACCTGACTACGACCAGTGTCCCATTTCATATGTGAAGCGGCTAATTCGCCAGTCATCTTTAGATAAATGGAACAGTCGCTATAGAGCCGGGGACACTGCGTCTGTCACCAGGATGTTCCTTCCCGACGCCAGAGAGGCCTATCGCTTTGCTCGTAAGGCTAAACCGGAGGGCAAGCTCACGCAAATATTAACGGGGCATGGTGGATTCTCCCAGTACTTGAATCGCTTCAAGTTACGGGAGAGTCCATCATGCATCTGTGAGCCAGGCGCTATAGAGGACGTACTGCACATCCTCGTAGAGTGTCCAGTACACGCAGTTATGAGGTATGATCTGGAACAAAAAGTTGGCTTTACACTGTGCAAAGAAAATCTCTGCGAACTAATGAGAAGTAAATCATATAAAGTTTTCATAGAATACTGCACAAAAATATGTGAACTTGTAAACAATAGAAATAAGGACTAGATAAATAAGCTTTGTTAAACCATATATTGTAAGAATATATAAAATTTAACAAAATGTAGATGCTAGATGTATAAGTAATATAGATATAAGTGCAGTAAGTTAAATATAAGTGTAGTAACTTAAGATTAAAATTAAGGAGTAGAATAATAACGTAGATAATAAGATAGCATTGTTAGCCTAAGAAATGATTGTAATCCCTGTATAGCTTTGTAAGTTGTTAAAAATAAGAAATAAAGATAAAAGTAATTTGTAAAAATAGTTTAAAGAACTGATGTTAGAAATAAGAAAGTATTAATATGTAAACTAATAGTAAGAGTAAATGTAAAAATTGAAATTATGAAATAAAGAAAAACCAGGCGTCAAGCCTTTCTGAAAAATAAATAAAAATAAACGGATAGGAAACTTCCCCCTCCCTCCCGTAATACAATCCTGGAAGAATATCCGGGGACTAGGATAAGTAGCTCGCGGGCCGGGCCTTGCGCCCGGACAGGAAAAAAAAAAAAAAAAAAACCTAACCTAACCTAACCTAACCTAACACATCACATCACCGTGGTGTGGATCCGAACCAGTGCCTGGAGGATTACGCTGGTCTCTTTTTACTTCGAGCCAGACCAGCCAATCGGACCGTATCTCGACCACCTCAAACGCGTTGAGGAAGAAGTAGGTTCCAGAATGTTGGTTCTTGGGGGAGATGCAAACGCCAAAAGTACCTGGTGGGGAAGCCTGTCCATCGACCGTAGAGGCGAAGAAGTTTCCGGATTTCTCGACGAGCTGGACCTGAACATACTTAACAGAGGGGAAATTCCGACTTTCGACACGATCAGAGGGGGAATTCGATACTGCAGCCATGTCGACATCACAGCATGCTCCACAGATATCCTGGACCTGGTGGACGACTGGAAGGTAGACGAAGGCCTCACGAGCTCGGATCACAACGGCATTGTTTTCAACATAAATTTAAAGAGATCTAAGGGCATCCAAATCCACAGAAATACAAGAATTTTTAATACCAAAAAAGCAAATTGGCCTGAGTTTCGTGAGAAACTCGGCCAATTAATGCAGGACAACCAAATTAACAAAACAGTCATAGACAACTTATATACAGCTGACCAAGTAAATTCAATTGCCAAAACCTACAGTAACGCCATTAAAGATGCATGCACTTCATCAATGCCAATTAAAAAAGTTAATGAAGTGCTCACTATGCCGTGGTGGTCCGAGAAACTCGTGGGGATGAAAAAAGAGGTTGCCACTAGGAAACGCAGAGTTAGGAGTGCTGCACCAGCCCGAAGATCGAAAGTCGTCGAAGAGTACCTGAAACAGAAAGTTGAGTATGAGAAGGAAGCAGCAAAAGACGAGATCGAGAGTTGGAAAAACTTCTGCGCGAGACAGGATAGGGAAGGGGTTTGGGAAGGAATCTACCGGGTGATAGGAAGGACTAAGGGAAGAGGAGAGGATCAACCTTTGGTGAAGGACGGGGAGGTACTGGATGCTAAAGGTTCAGTCGAACTACTGGCGAAGACATTTTACCCAGAGGACCTCTCAAGCACTGATAGCACCTGCCACCGCCTTATAAGAGAAAAGGCTGACGTCGTGAATGCTGGAGGGCAAGATGAATCATGCGATCCACCATTCACAATGGCCGAGCTGAAGGCATCGTGCGAGTCCTTCAATGTCAAAAAAGCGCCAGGAGCGGATGGACTTACTGCCGAAATCTGTTGCCAGGCTATTAGAAGTGCCCCTGAGGTAGCCTTGGCTCTCCTCAACGGCTGCCTGAGAAATCACCTCTTCCCTGAAATCTGGAAGGAGGCGACAGTCATAATTTTAAAGAAGCCCGGAAAAACCGACTACAGCACCCCGAAAGCGTACAGACCAATCGGCCTATTACCTGTTTTCGGGAAAATTTACGAGAAGATGTTGGTGGCCCGCCTCAAGTTTCATCTGATCCCAAGGATGAGTACTCGCCAGTATGGATTCATGCCCCAAAGAAGCACCGAGGACTCCCTCTATGCACTAATGCAGCATATACGCGGAAAGCTGGACCAAAAGAAAATTGTAGTACTAGTATCATTGGACATAGAGGGAGCCTTCGACAGTGCATGGTGGCCAGCCATAAGAGTCCGTCTGGCCGAGGAACAGTGTCCAGTAGGCTTGAGGAGGGTCATCGACAGCTATCTCGAGAACCGAAGGGTCAGGGTCAGGTACGCAGGTGAAGAGTGCTGTAAGGCCACAAGCAAGGGTTGCGTCCAGGGTTCCATTGGGGGACCAATACTTTGGAACCTATTGCTGGACCCGCTTTTAAAGAGCTTGGAATCCAGGGAGGACTATTGCCAGGCTTTTGCAGACGACGTTGTGCTGATTTTCGATGGTGACACATCGTTGGAGATCGAGGGACGGGCCAGTGCCGCTCTCGAACACGTTCAGGCGTGGGGTGTACAAAACAAACTAAAATTTGCCCCGCAGAAAACCAACGCAATGGTTATAACCCGCAAATTAAAATACGACACCCCGCGCCTGAGCATGGGCGGGATCGACATTGCCATGTCCAACGAGATCAAAATCCTAGGTGTCACCATCGACAAACAGCTTACCTTCAACGCACACGTCGCAAATGTGTGCAGGAAGGCAATAGGAATCCACAAACAGCTCACCAAGGCAGCAAAGACCAGCTGGGGACTTCACCCTGAAGTCATTAGGATAATTTATGTGGCCACCGTCGAACCAGTCATCCTGTACGCCGCCAGCGTATGGGCCCCGGCCGTCGAAAAGCTGGGCATCCAGAAGCAGCTGGGAGCAGTTCAGCGTGGCATTGCGCAAAAGCTGTGCAAGGGATACCGGACGGTCTCCTTGAACTCAGCGCTAGTGCTGGCTGGGATACTACCCCTCGACCTGCGAGTCCGTGAAGCGGCGTCGTTATACGAGGCCAGGAGAGGGGTGCCCCAGCCGGCACTTGGCGACAGGAAGGTCGAACAGACCGCCTCGGCAATGGAGGCTCCTCACCCTGCAGAACGCGCTGAGCTAGAGCTCGTAAGCCTGGTAAACCAAGAGCAACTAAATGCCCAGAGTGAATATGAAGTTCACATCTACACGGACGGGAGCAAGATTGGGGGCAAGGTTGGGGCGGCACTATCCGTGTGGAATGGTGACGTCGAGACCAAAACTCGCAAGCTTGCTCTCCCACACTACTCCACCGTTTACCAGGCTGAGCTTCTGGCGATATGCGTCGCAACTAGGGAGATCCTAAAGAACAGTGCGCAGTCGTTTGGAATCTTCAGTGACTCCATGGCGGCCCTTCAAACTGTCCAAAACTATAACCGACACCACCCCCTGGCAGTAGAGACAAGGGCCAACCTTAGGTCCCTGTCGAACCAAAACAAGGTAGTCACCTTGTTTTGGATCAAAGCTCATGTGGGGTTGGAAGGAAATGAGAGGGCCGATGAACTAGCTAAAAGAGCCGCTGAAGGTTCCAAACGAAAGCCCGACTACGACCTGTGTCCGATCTCATACGTCAAGCGATGCATCCGAACGGCAACTCTTGACGTGTGGAACCGGAGATACTGCTCTGGAGATACTGCTTCAGGGACGAAATTGTTTTTCCCGGATGCGGTGGCGGCGTACAAGATAGCAAGGAAGATGAAAATCAGCAGCGTCACCACCCAGATCATGACGGGGCATGGTGGGTTCTCGGAATACTTGAATCGCTTCAAGTGCAAGGAGAGCCCATCGTGTATTTGCGATCCCGACACTGCCGAGACGGTGCCACATATTTTATTCAGCTGTCCCGTATTTGATCGCGAAAGACTTGAGGCCGAACATGTACTCGACACCAAACTAGATGCTGAAACAACGTGGCAAATAATGAAGGGAAAAAGGCGAAAGGTGTTCCTAGAATTTTGTATTAAAATTTGCGAAAGTGTAATAAAAAGAAACAAGACAGCTTAAGTAAAAATTTTTACTTAATATTATATAGAATATTAGGGTCAAGCATTGAAAGCGGACGATATAAAGTAGCTAAGAAACGCCAGAAAAATGTTAAATAATAATATGTAGCGCATAATTCTAAACTAGTGTAAGTAGTCGTAAGAAACTGTCCTAGAAATAAGAGGATTTTGAACCAAAACCCATAAATGTAATAGTGTAATAGAAATAGAGTAGTGTTCATAAATATGTAATAGAAATAAGAATATTCATTATCGTCTAAGATTAATAAAAGAGATAAGAAATCGTAAAATAGTATAGGATCAGATAAAGAAAGATAACAAATTAAAATGTAAAATAGACATAAGAAATAAGTTAGAACTAAGTGAAAATGTACAAGAAAAGTTATATTAGTAAAAACTGTGTCCCTGTTCTTTCCCGTTAAACCCAAAAAAAAAAAAAAAAAAAAAAAAAAGTTGGTTGGGAATCCCACCCATGTTAGATGCAAAAGACGATGAATGATAGAAAGATAAAGTATGTAGAATAAAAGTACGAGAGGAAAAATAGCGAGAACTGGTATGAACGATAAGCCTAGCATAGGCTCCGATTATGTTGGAGGTAGAAGTATATCAAAAAAAAAAAAAAAAAAAAAACCTAACCTAACCTAACCTAACCTAACCTAACCTAACCTAACCTAACCTAACCTAACCTAACCTAACCTAACCTAACCTAACCTTTTTTTTTTTTTTTTTTTTTTTTTTTTTTTTTTTTTTTTTTTGTCGCTGGGAAAAAATGCTATTACGCATCCCCTCTCTCGTCGGGGGACGGGAGAGGGGTATGTGGGACTCCCCGGTAAAGTCGTTCCCGGTATACCCACTAAAAATACCCAGCGGCGCTCCGACCTCGCCTGAGTGGAGGGGGCCTGGGAGTCTATGTCGTCCAGTCCCCCTCCGGCGAATGCCCGCCTTACGGCAGGCCCTACACGTCCCCCCCCAAAAGGGAGGGGCTTTTATTATGGCCGGAGCACAGGGGGTGGATCATGTGGTGCAGGCGGTGGCGCCCCCGCGCCTGTCGCCCGCTGATCACCCCCCGGGGCGGTTGAGGACGGGCGTTGTGCTCGCCGTCTTCCACCCCTTCTTCGTCTACGGAGCGGCGCCGCGAGAGGGTCGTCTTCCCGCGTGCGCTCCGCCGCCTCCTTCTGTGACATGACGTCCTCACAGAAGGAGGCTACTTCTGCCCATGCCTCCTCACTTCCCAGCATGGCTGAAATCACACTGGGGAGTGAGAGGTCGTTCCCAACCACTGCCACCATGGCGCGGCGGGGTTCGTCCCACGAAGGGCACACCTCAAGGGTGTGCTCTGCGGTATCCACTGCGGCCTCGCAGTGGTGACACTGTGGGGTCTCCTCCCGCCCTATCCGATGCAGGTACGATCCGAAGCAGCCGTGCCCAGACAGCACCTGCACCAGACGCAGGGAGAGGCAACCATGTCGCCGGTCGAGCCAATCGTTCAGGACGGGCCCGATGGCGTCCAGTGTCCGGCGACCGAATGTTGCTGAGGCTAGGTCCTCGGCCCAGTGCCGAGTTATTGCCTCGCGAACCTCCTCACGCACTTCCTCCTTTTCTTGAGGGTCCGGGCGCCGGTTGAGCGCCCTCTGACCCGCCGTCCAGTCGTACACTCTGGCGAGCACCCAAGCCTCGAGCTCCCAAGGTGGGGTTCCCGCCAGAGCGCACGATGCCGCGAAACTCACTGTGCGGTACGCCCTCGCCACCCGCTGTGCAATGGCCCTTTGTGGCCTGCGGAGGGCAGCGGCGTTCTCCCGTCCGCCCAGTGAGTCCGCCCAGATTGGGGCTCCGTATAGGGCCATACTCTTTAGTATGCCGGCGTATAGACGCCGGCATTGGTCGCCGGGCCTCCCGATGTTCGGGAGGAGCCACGAGAGGGCGCCCGCAGTCTTCAGCAAGCGCGTCGACAGCCCGCTGAAGTGTGCTCGAAAGCGCCACTTGCTGTCGAGCACTAGGCCCAGATATTTCATCTGGGCCTGCACCTCAATGCGGACACCCTCTACATGGATATGGGCATCGGGCGGTTGACGCTGCCGCGGCCCGTGGAAGAACACGGCCTCGGTCTTGTGCAGCGCCACCGTCAGCCCTAGGCGGGAGATGCGGTCCACCACCTGCGAACCGCCCGCCGAGGCCAAGCTGGCCGCCTCTAAAAAGTTTTTCCCCCGGGCAGTCAGAAGGGTGTCGTCTGCATAGCAGATGACAGACGTGCCACGGGGGAGGTGTCCCCGCAGGAGCCAGTCGAATCCGATGTTCCAGAGGAGCGGTCCCAGGACAGAACCCTGTGGGACACCAGACTCGACGCCGTATCGTCGGAGCTGGCCCGACTTGTCTTCAAGGAGGACTGTGCGATCCGACAAATAGTCCGCTAACAGCCCCCGCAAATACGGAGGCACTCCGTGGAAGCGGAGCGCCTCTAGGATGGTGGAGTGGGGAATGGAGTTGAAGGCGTTGGCAATGTCGAACGACACAGCCAACAGTCCATCCCCCGCGTCCATCGCCTCCCTCACCTGGCCCTTGAGCCGGGACAGGGCGTCCACTGTCGAACGCTCAGCTCGAAAACCGAACTGAGCGTCCGCCAGGTCCGGGCCGATTGTGCACAGGTGCCTGTTGACACGGGCGGCGAGGATCCTCTCGAACGTTTTACCGACCTCATCCAGTAAGACGATGGGCCGGTATGCCGATGGGGAGTCCACCGGCCGCCCTTCCTTCCGAAGAAGGCACAACCGACCCTCCTTCCATGGCTTCGGGAACCTCTCACACGCAACACACGCACTGAAGAGGTCCCGAAACCTGTCTCCCATCTGGGAGGCGGCGATGGCCACCACCTTTGCGGGGACGCCGTCCGGACCTGGGGCGGTGTTTTTGCCCCGGAGGCAGAAGACCGCCCTCTCCATCTCGTCCTCCGTGACTGGAGGGACCGCCTCATCGGCCGATGGAGCCGCACCGCGCGGGTCGCTCATCACTGGTGGAGTGAAGTTGTCCCTGCGCGGAAACAGGGACTGGACCACCCCATCCAGCAACGTCGGCTCGAGAGTCTCGGCAACTGGGGGACCGTACGGGCGCAGTTTGTTACGTGCCGCCTTGTACGGCCTCCCGAAAGGGTCAGCATCTAGACCCTCCGCCATTTCCGCCCTCGCGCGGTCCTGGGCTGCGCCCATTCGCGCCGTCAGGGTCGCTTTGGCCTCCGTGTAGGCTACATAGAGGCGGTCCTCGTTGTCGCGGTCGCGATGGCGCCGCCGTCTGCTCCTAGTGTAGGCGCGCCGGGCCACCACACAGGCAGCCCGCAGTCCCACCAACTCCTCCGACCACCAGTAGACGGCGCGTCGAGGAGGCGGGCGGTGAGACCGAGGCATGCTCGAGTTGCACACCTCGGTCAGGGAGTCCCTCAACTGGGCTGCAGTGGCGTCCACGTCCTGGACGTCGACAGGAGGCGACAGCCAGTCCTGGACGAACACCGCCTCCGTGGCGGCCTCCCGGTCTAGGCGGGAGAGCGCCCATCGCGGGAAGTGAGACCGACCCGCGCGAGCCCCCCGGGAGTCCGGGCCGGCGACGTCGAACCGCACGTATCGGTGGTCCGACAGCGTCTCCACCAGCTCCACCCGCCAGTCCACTACACAGGCAGCCAAAGACGGGGAGGCAAAGGCGAGGTCCACAATGGAGCCCCCCTCCCGCCGCACGCAGGTGTGAACACTGCCACTGTTGAGGAGGGACAGACCGGACGCCACGGACCAGGTCTCCACCTCGCGTCCTCGGGCGTCGGTGGTCGGGTTGCCCCATAATACAGATTTGGCGTTAAAGTCGCCCACGACCAACACCCTGCGCTGCGCCACCCTACCTGCCACCCTGGCAAGGACCTCGAGGAAGTTCTCGAAGGCCGTGATGGGGCGGTTTGGGGAGAAATACACCCCTATAAGGGCTATGTCCCCCCACGCGGCGGCCACGTATCCCGGTCCCCTCTCCAAGAGCGAGAGGGAAGGGGAGTCCGTGGAAGACCGCGACACCAATGCAACCGAACCGTTGTCGTCTCCTAGCCAGCTGCCAGGGACAGAATACGGCTCGGCTACAACCGCCACGTCCACCAACCACTCCGCAACGGTTTGGACCAGTAAGTCCTGGGCCGCTCTGCAGTGGTTGGTGTTGGCCTGAAGAATTCTTCTTCGAAGCCCAGCCATCAGTCCGTGTTCATGGCACTTCCCTCGGTGGCCGGCACTGAAACTGGGGTTCCAGTGGCGGTGGCAGCAGCAGGACGCGAAGGCGCCTGCACTTTCCCCTTCATCTTCGGTGGACAGCACTTCTTGCTCGTCATGGCGTGGTCAGCTGGACGACCACTGGCAGCACAGACTGCACAGTGCGGGGCTGTAGCCTCGCAGGTGGCTGACCTGTGCCCCTCCTTTCCGCAGCGGAAGCACAGTTCCTCGCGCTCGGCAGTGGACGGACAGAGAGGCCGGGTGTGGCCGATGCCGAAGCACTTGTAACAGCGCATCGGCTCATCCTCCAGCACCCGGACCCCACCCGAGCTAAATCCGACCGGGAGGCGACCCTTGGCCAGAACTGCCTTGGCCACCACGATAGGGCACTCTAGGCGCATGGTGCCCATACCCCGACGACCCTGTCTAATGGCGCGGCCCTTGACAGCTGCGACGTCGCAGCCCCCCGCCGCCGCAACCACGGCCACCACCTCCTCTTGGGTAACTGAGTCGTCGAGGTCAGTCACCTCAAGAGCCACACACTTGACGGGCCTCGCGACCTTAGCCGTGTCCGCGACGGCGTCCTTGAGCTTTGCCGCAAAGAGGTCCGCCTTGGTGCCACCCTGAGCCCCCGAGAACTCGAAAAGACGAGCCCCCGTTTGAGTCTTCCGGCAGGTAACTGTGCCGGCCCCGAGTTGCGCGGGATCGACATTTGTACGGGCCCGCCGTAAAACGGACTCGTACGTCTCCCCTCGCTCCGCTGCCTCTGGGGTCAGCGTGACCACCACAGCTGCCGTTTTTGGGATAGGAGGGAGCTTCCTCCTCTTATCCACAATAGCTGCAGCCGCAGGCTTGGCTGCAGGGGGCTTAGGGGCCGTCTTCTTCTTCCCCTTCTTCCCCACTACCTTAATCCAAGGCTGGTTGGAAGGGGTGGTGGAGGGTAGGAGAGGGTCTTGGTCTTCCCTCTCTGGTTCCGGCTGGGCAGTCGGGGCAGAAGCGGTCTTCTTGCCCTTGCCCTTGCCCTTGGTGGTCTTGGGCACCTGGGGCTGCTCCTGCTGGACTGGGGCCGTTGAGGGTCCTGGTGCGCTGGACACCCTTTCGGGAAGCGGCTTATCCGCTGCAAGCGGAGGACGGAGCCGCTTTTCCGGCAGAAGCCGGTCCTCAATGCCGGCCAAACAGGCCCTGGTGAAGGCCCTCTCCTCCATGACAACCTTGCGGATGATATCCTCAAGGTTGGAGGGTGAGGGCATCGTCGCTGGACCTGCGTCGGACGACACCTCAGGCCGAGTAACCAGCTCGGCAACGCGCGTGTGTAACGCGGACACCTCTTTCTGCAGGCGATCGACTTTCGCCTGCAGTTGCCGAGTCTCGTCCGAAGTTGTGCGCTCCGCCAACTCCTTGACAATGCCGAGCAGGCTCGCTGCCCGGCATTTCAGGGCCTTCTGGAAGGTGCCCTTCAAGTTGGAAGACTTGGAGGCCACCTCTAAGATCTCCTCTTGGTCCTCCAAAGCCATGCGCTCCATTTCCTCTACGGAGTGATCCGCGTAGAGGACACTGGAGGCGCCGTAGCCAGCCTTGGCTCTGGTGGTTCGCGCCCGCTGCTCTTTGGAGGCGATCCTCTCCTCCAAGTCGGCTTGTATGACAGCCCGCTTCGCGGGCTTCTCCGCTGCGTCCGGAGAGCCCCCGGGGCCGCGTCTGAGGAAAGCCCTCTTCCTCGATTGGTGGGTTGAACCGCAGTTCGACCCACTCATAATCGACTCGGTGTCGGAGAAATCCGTCACGACGTCGCTCCCTCTAACAGTGCTCGCCACGGATGGCGCGCGACTTGTCTCCGATGCCGAAGCATCGCGAGACATGGGTTGGCCCTGAGAAGGGCCTTTGGATTGGCCCCGAGAAGGGCCTTTGGGTTGGCCCTGAGAAGGGCCTTTGGGGAGAAAGCGCCCGGAGGCGTCCCTCGAGGGTTGTGACATGGTCACTCAGCAATAGTATCGCAGCAAAAGACAGTGGAGATGCTCCGATTCACAGTGTTCGTTAGCCGCCGGCCTGCCACTCCGTTACGGTGGTCAGGCGCGACGTTGCCCAGGGGTCACTACGTGGAAGTCAACACTGTGGGGGTACCCCCAACCTAACCTAACCTAACCTTTTTTTTTTTTTTTTTTTTTTTTTTTTTTTTTTTTTTTTTTTTTTTTTGTCGCTGGGAAAAAATGCTATTACGCATCCCCTCTCTCGTCGGGGGACGGGAGAGGGGTATGTGGGACTCCCCGGTAAAGTCGTTCCCGGTATACCCACTAAAAATACCCAGCGGCGCTCCGACCTCGCCTGAGTGGAGGGGGCCTGGGAGTCTATGTCGTCCAGTCCCCCTCCGGCGAATGCCCGCCTTACGGCAGGCCCTACACGTCCCCCCCCAAAAGGGAGGGGCTTTTATTATGGCCGGAGCACAGGGGGTGGATCATGTGGTGCAGGCGGTGGCGCCCCCGCGCCTGTCGCCCGCTGATCACCCCCCGGGGCGGTTGAGGACGGGCGTTGTGCTCGCCGTCTTCCACCCCTTCTTCGTCTACGGAGCGGCGCCGCGAGAGGGTCGTCTTCCCGCGTGCGCTCCGCCGCCTCCTTCTGTGACATGACGTCCTCACAGAAGGAGGCTACTTCTGCCCATGCCTCCTCACTTCCCAGCATGGCTGAAATCACACTGGGGAGTGAGAGGTCGTTCCCAACCACTGCCACCATGGCGCGGCGGGGTTCGTCCCACGAAGGGCACACCTCAAGGGTGTGCTCTGCGGTATCCACTGCGGCCTCGCAGTGGTGACACTGTGGGGTCTCCTCCCGCCCTATCCGATGCAGGTACGATCCGAAGCAGCCGTGCCCGGACAGCACCTGCACCAGACGCAGGGAGAGGCAACCATGTCGCCGGTCGAGCCAATCGTTCAGGACGGACCCGATGGCGTCCAGTGTCCGGCGACCGAATGTTGCTGAGGCTAGGTCCTCGGCCCAGTGCCGAGTTATTGCCTCGCGAACCTCCTCACGCACTTCCTCCTTTTCTTGAGGGTCCGGGCGCCGGTTGAGCGCCCTCTGACCCGCCGTCCAGTCGTACACTCTGGCGAGCACCCAAGCCTCGAGCTCCCAAGGTGGGGTTCCCGCCAGAGCGCACGATGCCGCGAAACTCACTGTGCGGTACGCCCTCGCCACCCGCTGTGCAATGGCCCTTTGTGGCCTGCGGAGGGCAGCGGCGTTCTCCCGTCCGCCCAGTGAGTCCGCCCAGATTGGGGCCCCGTATAGGGCCATACTCTTTAGTATGCCGGCGTATAGACGCCGGCATTGGTCGCCGGGCCTCCCGATGTTCGGGAGGAGCCACGAGAGGGCGCCCGCAGTCTTCAGCAAGCGCGTCGACAGCCCGCTGAAGTGTGCTCGAAAGCGCCACTTGCTGTCGAGCACTAGGCCCAGATATTTCATCTGGGCCTGCACCTCAATGCGGACACCCTCTACATGGATATGGGCATCGGGCGGTTGACGCTGCCGCGGCCCGTGGAAGAACACGGCCTCGGTCTTGTGCAGCGCCACCGTCAGCCCTAGGCGGGAGATGCGGTCCACCACCTGCGAACCGCCCGCCGAGGCCAAGCTGGCCGCCTCTAAATAGTTTCTCCCCCGGGCAGTCAGAAGGGTGTCGTCTGCATAGCAGATGACAGACGTGCCACGGGGGAGGTGTCCCCGCAGGAGCCAGTCGAATCCGATGTTCCAGAGGAGCGGTCCCAGGACAGAACCCTGTGGGACACCGGACTCGACGCCGTATCGTCGGAGCTGGCCCGACTTGTCTTCAAGGAGGACTGTGCGATCCGACAAATAGTCCGCCAACAGCCCCCGCAAATACGGAGGCACTCCGTGGTAGCGGAGCGCCTCTAGGATGGTGGAGTGGGGAACGGAGTTGAAGGCGTTGGATATGTCGAACGACACGGCCAACAGTCCATCCCCCGCGTCCATCGCCTCCCTCACCTGGCCCTTGAGCCGGGACAGGGCGTCCACTGTCGAACGCTCAGCTCGAAAACCGAACTGAGCGTCCGCCAGGTCCGGGCCGATTGTGCACAAGTGCCTGTTGACACGGGCGGCGAGGATCCTCTCGAACGTTTTACCGACCTCATCCAGTAAGACGATGGGCCGGTATGCCGATGGGGAGTCCACCGGCCGCCCTTCCTTCCGAAGAAGGCACAACCGACCCTCCTTCCATGGCTTCGGGAACCTCTCACACGCAACACACGCACTAAAGAGGTCCCGAAACCTGTCTCCCATCTGGGAGGTGGCGATGGCCACCACCTTTGCGGGGACGCCGTCCGGACCTGGGGCGGTGTTTTTGCCCCGGAGGCAGAAGACCGCCTTCTCCATCTCGTCCTCCGTGACTGGAGGGACCGCCTCATCGGCCGATGGAGCCGCACCGCGCGGGTCGCTCATCACTGGTGGAGTGAAGTTGTCCCTGCGCGGAAACAGTGACTGGACCACCCCATCCAGCAACGTCGGCTCGAGGGTCTCGGCAACTGGGGGACCGTACGGGCGCAGTTTGTTACGTGCCGCCTTGTACGGCCTCCCGAAAGGGTCAGCATCTAGACCCTCCGCCATTTCCGCCCTCGCGCGGTCCTGGGCTGCGCCCATTCGCGCCGTCAGGGTCGCTTTGGACTCCGTGTAGGCTACATAGAGGCGGTCCTCGTTGTCGCGGTCGCGATGGCGCCGCCGTCTGCTCCTAGTGTAGGCGCGCCGGGCCACCACACAGGCAGCCCGCAGTCCCACCAACTCCTCCGACCACCAGTAGACGGCGCGTCGAGGAGGCGGGCGGTGAGACCGAGGCATGCTCGAGTTGCACACCTCGGTCAGGGAGTCCCTCAACTGGGCTGCAGTGGCGTCCACGTCCTGGACGTCGACAGGAGGCGACAACCAGTCCTGGACGAACACCGCCTCCGTGGCGGCCTCCCGGTCTAGGCGGGAGAGCGCCCATCGCGGGAAGTGAGACCGACCCGCGCGAGCCCCCCGGGAGTCCGGGCCGGCGACGTCGAACCGCACGTATCGGTGGTCTGACAGCGTCTCCACCAGCTCCACCCGCCAGTCCACTACACAGGCAGCCAAAGACGGGGAGGCAAAGGCGAGGTCCACAATGGAGCCCCCCTCCCGCCGCACGCAGGTGTGAACACTGCCACTGTTGAGGAGGGACAGACCGGACGCCACGGACCAGGTCTCCACCTCGCGTCCTCGGGCGTCGGTGGTCGGGTTGCCCCATAATACAGACTTGGCGTTAAAGTCGCCCACGACCAACACCCTGCGCTGCGCCACCCTACCTGCCACCCTGGCAAGGACCTCGAGGAAGTTCTCGAAGGCCGTGATGGGGCGGTTTGGGGAGAAATACACCCCTATAAGGGCTATGTCCCCCCACGCGGCGGCCACGTATCCCGTTCCCCTCTCCAAGAGCGAGAGGGAAGGGGAGTCCGTGGAAGACCGCGACACCAATGCAACCGAACCGTTGTCGTCTCCTAGCCAGCTGCCAGGGACAGAATACGGCTCGGCTACAACCGCCACGTCCACCAACCACTCCGCAACGGTTTGGACCAGTAAGTCCTGGGCCGCTCTGCAGTGGTTGGTGTTGGCCTGAAGAATTCTCCTTCGAAGCCCAGCCATCAGTCCGTGTTCATGGCACTTCCCTCGGTGGCCGGCACTGAAACTGGGGTTCCAGTGGCGGTGGCAGCAGCAGGACGCGAAGGCGCCTGCACTTTCCCCTTCATCTTCGGTGGACAGCACTTCTTGCTCGTCATGGCGTGGTCAGCTGGACGACCACTGGCAGCACAGACTGCACAGTGCGGGGCTGTAGCCTCGCAGGTGGCTGACCTGTGCCCCTCCTTTCCGCAGCGGAAGCACAGTTCCTCGCGCTCGGCAGTGGACGGACAGAGAGGCCGGGTGTGGCCGATGCCGAAGCACTTGTAACAGCGCATCGGCTCATCCTCCAGCACCCGGACCCCACCCGAGCTAAATCCGACCGGGAGGCGACCCTTGGCCAGAACTGCCTTGGCCACCACGATAGGGCACTCTAGGCGCATGGTGCCCATACCCCGACGGCCCTGTCTAATGGCGCGGCCCTTGACAGCTGCGACGTCGCAGCCCCCCGCCGCCGCAACCACGGCCACCACCTCCTCTTGGGTAACTGAGTCGTCGAGGTCAGTCACCTCAAGAGCCACACACTTGACGGGCCTCGCGACCAAACCTAACCTAACCTAACCTAACCTAACCTAACCTAACCTTTTTTTTTTTTTTTTTTTTTTTTTTTTTTTTTTTTTTTTTTTTTTTTTTGCGCTGGGAAAAAATGCATTACGCATACCCTCCCATCGGGGGATGGGGGGGCTATGTGGGACTCCCCGGTCTGACCCGGTATACCCACTAAAACAACCCAGCGGCACTCCCGCTTCGTCCAAGAGGCGGGGGACTGGGAAACCGGCACAGCCTTAACGTCCAGTCCTCCGCCGACGATTGCCCTCCATGCCGGGACCCCTTACGCCCTCCCCAAAGTGGGGAGGGGGCCGGGCCCGGGAGTGACCGACGAAGGTGGTGATGGGTGCAATGCAGGCAAGGGCACCCCCGCGCCCATCGCCCGCCCATCGCCACCATGAAGAGGAGGGAGAGGACGGCGCCTTCTCCGACCCCTTCTTCGTCTGCGGAGCGGCGCAGCGAGAGGGTCGTCCTCCCGCGCGCGCTCCGCCTCCTCCTTTTGCGAGATGACATCCTCGCAAAAGGAGGCAACCGCCGCCCAGGCCTCCTCGCTCTCCAGCATCGCGTTGACGACGCCGGGAAGCGAGAGGTCCTGTCCGACTACCGCGGTCACACCGCGGCGTTGTTCGGACCAAGCCGGGCACACTTCGAGGGTGTGCTGGGCCGTGTCCTCCGCCGCGCCGCAGTCGTGGCACACCGGGGTCTCCTCCCTCCCGATCCGGTGCAGGTGCGATCCGAAACAGCCATGGCCGGACAACACCTGCACCAGACGGAACGAGAGGAAACCGTGGGACCGCTCGAGCCAGCCCTGCAGGACCGGACCGATCGCGTCCAACGTCCGGCGGCCGAAGGCGGCTGCAGCGAGGTCCTCCGTCCAGTGGAGGACGATGGCGTCCTTCGCCTCTCGCCGCACGGCCTCCCGCTCCTCGGCGACGGGGCGCTCCCCGAGCGCCTTCCGTTGCGCGGTCCACTCGTACACTCTGGCGAGCACCCAGGCCTCCAACTCCCAAGGAGGGGTGCCGGCCAGAGCGCACGCCGCCGAGAAGCCCACCGAGCGGTAAGCCCTTGCCACCCTCAATGCAATGGCCCTTTGGGGCTTGCGGATGGCGGTCGCGTTCTCCCTCCTGTGCAGGGAGTCGGCCCAGATGGGGGCCCCGTATAGGGCCATACTCCTCAATATGCCCGCATACAGGCGCCGGCATTCCGCCTTGGGCCCCCCCAGGTTCGGGAGGAGCCACGAGAGGGCATCCGCAGCTTTCAACAGGCGCGTCGACAGCCCGCTGAAATGCGGGCCAAAGCGCCACCTGTCGTCCAGCACCAGGCCCAGATACTTCATCTGGGCCCGGACCCCTATCGTGACACCCTCCACGACAATGAGAGCATCAGGAGGAGGACAGCGTTGCCGAGGCCCGCGAAAGAACACGGCCTCGGTCTTGTGCAGCGCCACCTTCAATCCGAGGCGGCGGATCCTCTCTGCAACCAAGGACCCGCCGGCCGAGGCCAGACAGGCCGCATCCCCAAAGTTCCTCCCCCGGGCAGTGAGGAGAGTGTCATCCGCGTAGCAGATGACACTCGTGCCCTGGAGGAGGACTCCCCGCAGGAGCCAGTCGTACCCGATGTTCCACAAGGGGGGTCCCAGCACCGACCCCTGCGGAACACCGGACTCTGCAACGTACCGCCTCACCGTGGCCGTCTTGTCTACGAGGAGGACCTCTCGGCCCTCCAAGTAGCTGGCCAGGAGGTTGCGCAGGTATTGGGGCACGCCGTGATAGCGGAGCGCCTCCAATATCGTCGCGTGGGGCATGGAGTTGAAGGCGTTGGCAATGTCGAATGACACCGCCAGCACCCCGTCCCCCGCCTCCACCGCCTCCTTCACCTGGCCTTTGAGTAGGGCCAGCGCATCGATCGTCGAACGCCCTCGACGGAAGCCGAATTGGGCGTCCGACAGGTTGGGCCCGACCCCCCGCAAAAGGCTATCGAGCCGGGAGGCGACAATCCCCTCGAACAACTTACCGACCTCATCGAGCAGGACGATGGGCCGGTATGCCGATGGGGAGTCCACCGGGCGTCCCTCCTTTCGGAGGAGGCATAGCTGCCCCTCCTTCCACATTTTCGGGAACCTCCCAGCAGTGAGACACGCGCTGAAGAGGTCCCGAAACCTATCCTCCATTTCGGAGGCGGCGATCGCCACCACCCGTGCGGGGACGCCGTCTGGTCCGGGTGCCGTCTTCTTCGCGCCGAGGCTGAGAACCCCAGCGCGAAACTCCGCCGCCGTCACCGGGGGGACCTCCTCCTCCGGCGAAGCCACCCCTTGCGGGGGATCCATAGTTGGTGGGGTGAAGTCGGTCCTGCGCGGAAACAGGGACCGGACCACCCCATCCAGCAACACCGGCTCGAGGGTCTCCGTCAGTGGGGGACCAAAGGGGCGTAGCTGGTTCCGCGCCGCCCTGTATGGTCTCCCATAAGGATCCCTGTCGAGACCCTCCAGCATCTCGGCCCTCGCCGAGTCCTCTGCAGCTCCCATCGCAGACTTGAGGACCGTCGTCGCCTCTCGGTAAGAGGCGTATAGGCGGTCCTCTTCTGCCTGGACTCGGTTTTGGGCGCTGCGCCGTCGGCTCCGCGCGTAGGCCCTTCTGGCCGCCACACAGGCAGCCCGGAGCCCCGTCAACTCCTCCGTCCACCAATAGACGGCGCGACGGGGAGGCGGGCGGCGAGACCGAGGCATGCTGGAGTTGCACACCTCGGTCAGCGACCCCCTGAGTCGGACCGCTGCGGCGTCCACGTCTAGGACCGCGACAGGGGGCGACAGCCAGTCCTGGAGAAAGGCTGCCTCCTTCGCTGCCTCCCGGTCCAGGCGGGTGAGTGCCCACCGCGGGAAGGGAGATTGCCCAGCGCGGGACATTCCCCGCCCTTGCTGGGTGGAGATGTCGAACCGCACATATCGGTGGTCCGACAAGGTCTCCACCATCTCTACCCGCCAGTTGACGACGCGGGTGGCTAGCGCGGGGGTGGCAAACGAGACGTCTACCACCGACCCTCCCAGCTGCCGCACACACGTGTGGACCACCCCCCTGTTGAGGAGGGACACACCGCATGATGCCGCCCAAAACTCCAGGGCGCGCCCACGGACGTTGCAACCGGTGGCCGGGTTGCCCCAGGCCGCCGACTTGGCGTTCGGGTCGCCCAACACCATGACCTGGCGCGGCGCCGCCCTCCCTACCACTGCGGTGAGAACCTCGAGGAAATCCTCAAAGTCCGAGAGAGGGCGGTTTGGGGAGAAATACACCCCCACCACAGCCATGTCTGCCCACGCGGCGGCCACGTATCCCGGTCCCCTCTCTAAGAGCGAGAGGGGAGGGGAGTCTGTGGAAGACCGCGACACCAACGCCACCAAGCCGTCCCGGTCGCCCAGCCAACGGCCAGGGACCGAGTAAGGCTCGGCGACCACCACCAAGTCCACCAACCACTCGGCCATGGTCTGCATCAGCAGAGCCTGGGCTGCCCTGCAGTGGTTGGTGTTCGCCTGAAGAATGCGATGTTCGACCCTATCCATCAGTCGGACATTGCACCCCCCTCCTCCGCAGCCGCCGCAGGAACGACGGCGCTGGCGGCAGCAGCAGCAGGCCCGGACGGCGCCTGCACTTTACCCCGCTTAGGGGGAGGATTGCAGTTCCTCCCCTTCATGACGTGGTCTGCCGGGCAGCCACTGGCGGCACATACCGCGCAGTGCGGCGTGGCAGCCTCACAGGAGGCGGCTTTGTGGCCCTCCTTGCCGCAGCGGTAGCAAGTGTCCGTCCTGTCTACCGTGGACGGACACAGCGGCCGCGTGTGTCCGATGCCAAGGCATCGGAAACACCGTAAAGGCTGATCTTCGAGTGCCCGGACTGCAGCCGAGCTGAAGCCGACTGTAAGCCGTCCCTTGGCAAGGACGGCTTTGGCAGCGGCGATTGGGCACTCGAGGCGAATGGTGCCCATGCCACCGCGGCCGGGCCTTATGTCCCGGCTTTGGACCGCCGCGACGTCACAGCCCCCCATCGCTGCGATCGCCTTCGCCACCTCCTCCTTGGTGACGGAGTCGTCCAGGTCGGTCACCTCTATGGCCACCGACTTGACCGGTCGTGCCACCTTGGCCGAATCCGCGATGACCTCCTGCAGCTTGGCTGCAAAGAGGTCCGCATGGGCACTCCCCTCTGCCCCCGGGAACTCGAAGATTCGAGCCCCGGCTTGGGTTCGCCGGCAAGACACACTGCCGATCCCGAGCTGGGTAGGATCGGCATTGGCACGCGCCCGCACCAAAATGGACGCATACGTCTCCCCTCGCCCCGCAGCCTCCGCGGTGAGAGTCACCACGACGGCCGCGGTTT
Organism: Ochropleura plecta; assembly: GCA_905475445.1. Lineage (NCBI taxonomy): Eukaryota > Metazoa > Arthropoda > Insecta > Lepidoptera > Noctuidae > Ochropleura > Ochropleura plecta. The sequence goes on from FR997732.1 coordinate 80,106, forward strand.
TCGGGGCGACTAGCTGCCCTGCCTTTCCTCTCCCTTTCCTCCCTTTCTTCTTCCCCTTTCCCTTGCCGGTGGTGGCGGGGACGACAGGGGCGGCCGTCGCCGACTTTTTCCCCTTGCCCTTCCCCTTACGGACCACTTCTGTCCACTCGTTGGACGGGGTGGTTGAGGGGAGAAGGGCATCCTCCGTCTGGGAGGAGGACGGCCCCGGCTCGCACTGCCTGTTATCCGCCGCAAGCGGCGGTCTGAGGCGTTTCTCCGGCAAGAGCCGGTCCTCGATGCCTGCTAAGCAGGCTCTTGTGAAGGCCCTCTCCTCCATTACAACCTTGCGGATGACTTCCTCAAGGTTGGAGGCGGGGCCCTCTGCCACAGGGCTTGTCTGGGCCTGTTGTGGCCGGGCCGTGGCTTCAGCTAGCTTCTGGTGAAGCTGGCTGACCTCCGACTGCAGGCGATCTATCTTCGCCTGCAGTTGCCGCGTCTCGTCGGTGGCCTTGCGTTTCACCAGCTCCGCAACGACACCGCGCAAGCTCGCGGCCCTGCTTTTGAGGGCCTTTTGGAACGTCCCCTTTAGGTTGGAAGACTTAGAGGCAACCTCCACAATCTCCTCCTCGTCCTCCTCCGCCATTCTCTCCAGCTCCTCCAGAGAGTGGTCCGCGTATAGAACGCGGGACGCACCGTACCCGGACTTGGCCCGGGCGACGTGCGCCCGTTTCTCCTTGGCGGCAACCCGCTCCTCCAGCTCTTGCTGGAGCTGCGCCCGTCGAGCCAGGTCCAACTGGCGTTGGGCACCCGCGAGCCCAACGACATGGGTATCCGCGGCCACCGTCGGCTTTTTAGCCTTCGACAACCCCGTCGACCCCGAGGCCGAGGACCCATCGCTCCGGTGGACCCGCTTCCGCGGCTGAGAGTCGTCCGCATCCGACACACCGATTAGGGAGTCGTTGTCAGACGACTCGTCCGCTCCTCCAAAGAAGCTAGCCGCAGACGGCGCGCGGCTAGACTCTGACGCCGGAGCGTCGGAGTGGCCCTGAGAAGGGCCTTTGGATTGGCCCTGAGAAGGGCCTTTGGGTTGGCCCTGAGAAGGGCCTTTGGGTTGGCCCTGAGAAGGGCCTTTGGCTTTTAAAAATCGCCCGGAGGCGTCCCGCGAAGGTTTCGGCATAATTCCGCAGGTTCGTAACTGTCAAGGCAATATGGATAGCTACGAAAGCACAGTGCACTTTGGCCAACCCAGTCTGCCACTCCGTTACGGTGGTCAGAACTGGGTCGTTTCCAGGGGACGCGACGTGGACGCAAGCACTGTGGGGTGGTCCCCCAACCTAACCTTTTTTTTTTTTTTTTTTTTTTTTTTTTTTTTTTGTCGCTGGGAAAAAATGCATTACGCATACCCTCCCATCGGGGGATGGGGGGGCTATGTGGGACTCCCCGGTCTGACCCGGTATACCCACTAAAATAACCCAGCGGCACTCCCGCTTCGTCCAAGAGGCGGGGGACTGGGAAACCGGCACAGCCTTAACGTCCAGTCCTCCGCCGACGATTGCCCTCCATGCCGGGACCCCTTACGCCCTCCCCAGAGTGGGGAGGGGGCCGGGCCCGGGAGTGACCGACGAAGGTGGTGATGGGTGCAATGCAGGCAAGGGCACCCCCGCGCCCATCGCCCGCCCATCGCCACCATGAAGAGGAGGGAGAGGACGGCGCCTTCTCCGACCCCTTCTTCGTCTGCGGAGCGGCGCAGCGAGAGGGTCGTCCTCCCGCGCGCGCTCCGCCTCCTCCTTTTGCGAGATGACATCCTCGCAAAAGGAGGCAACCGCCGCCCAGGCCTCCTCGCTCTCCAGCATCGCGTTGACGACGCCGGGAAGCGAGAGGTCCTGTCCGACTACCGCGGTCACACCGCGGCGTTGTTCGGACCAAGCCGGGCACACTTCGAGGGTGTGCTGGGCCGTGTCCTCCGCCGCGCCGCAGTCGTGGCACACCGGGATCTCCTCCCTCCCGATCCGGTGCAGGTGCGATCCGAAACAGCCATGGCCGGACAACACCTGCACCAGACGGAACGAGAGGAAACCGTGGGACCGCTCGAGCCAGCCCTGCAGGACCGGACCGATCGCGTCCAACGTCCGGCGGCCGAAGGCGGCTGCAGCGAGGTCCTCCGTCCAGTGGAGGACGATGGCGTCCTTCGCCTCTCGCCGCACGGCCTCCCGCTCCTCGGCGACGGGGCGCTCCCCGAGCGCCTTCCGTTGCGCGGTCCACTCGTACACTCTGGCGAGCACCCAGGCCTCCAACTCCCAAGGAGGGGTGCCGGCCAGAGCGCACGCCGCCGAGAAGCCCACCGAGCGGTAAGCCCTTGCCACCCTCAGTGCAATGGCCCTTTGGGGCTTGCGGATGGCGGTCGCGTTCTCCCTCCTGTGCAGGGAGTCGGCCCAGATGGGGGCCCCGTATAGGGCCATACTCCTCAATATGCCCGCATACAGGCGCCGGCATTCCGCCTTGGGCCCCCCCAGGTTCGGGAGGAGCCACGAGAGGGCATCCGCAGCTTTCAACAGGCGCGTCGACAGCCCGCTGAAATGCGGGCCAAAGCGCCACCTGTCGTCCAGCACCAGGCCCAGATACTTCATCTGGGCCCGGACCCCTATCGTGACACCCTCCACGACAATGAGAGCATCAGGAGGAGGACAGCGTTGCCGAGGCCCGCGAAAGAACACGGCCTCGGTCTTGTGCAGCGCCACCTTCAATCCCAGGCGGCGGATCCTCTCTGCAACCAAGGACCCGCCGGCCGAGGCCAGACAGGCCGCATCCCCAAAGTTCCTCCCCCGGGCAGTGAGGAGAGTGTCATCCGCGTAGCAGATGACACTCGTGCCCTGGAGGAGGACTCCCCGCAGGAGCCAGTCGTACCCGATGTTCCACAAGGGGGGTCCCAGCACCGACCCCTGCGGAACACCGGACTCTGCAACGTACCGCCTCACCGTGGCCGTCTTGTCTACGAGGAGGACCTCTCGGCCCTCCAAGTAGCTGGCCAGGAGGTTGCGCAGGTATTGGGGCACGCCGTGATAGCGGAGCGCCTCCAATATCGTCGCGTGGGGCATGGAGTTGAAGGCGTTGGCAATGTCGAATGACACCGCCAGCACCCCGTCCCCCGCCTCCACCGCCTCCTTCACCTGACCTTTGAGTAGGGCCAGCGCATCGATCGTCGAACGCCCTCGACGGAAGCCGAATTGGGCGTCCGACAGGTTGGGCCCGACCCCCCGCAAAAGGCTATCGAGCCGGGAGGCGACAATCCCCTCGAACAACTTACCGACCTCATCGAGCAGGACGATGGGCCGGTATGCCGATGGGGAGTCCACCGGGCGTCCCTCCTTTCGGAGGAGGCATAGCTGCCCCTCCTTCCACATTTTCGGGAACCTCCCAGCAGTGAGACACGCGCTGAAGAGGTCCCGAAACCTATCCTCCATTTCGGAGGCGGCGATCGCCACCACCCGTGCGGGGACGCCGTCTGGTCCGGGTGCCGTCTTCTTCGCGCCGAGGCTGAGAACCCCAGCGCGAAACTCCGCCGCCGTCACCGGGGGGACCTCCTCCTCCGGCGAAGCCACCCCTTGCGGGGGATCCATAGTTGGTGGGGTGAAGTCGGTCCTGCGCGGAAACAGGGACCGGACCACCCCATCCAGCAACACCGGCTCGAGGGTCTCCGTCAGTGGGGGACCAAAGGGGCGTAGCTGGTTCCGCGCCGCCCTGTATGGTCTCCCATAAGGATCCCTGTCGAGACCCTCCAGCATCTCGGCCCTCGCCGAGTCCTCTGCAGCTCCCATCGCAGACTTGAGGACCGTCGTCGCCTCTCGGTAAGAGGCGTATAGGCGGTCCTCTTCTGCCTGGACTCGGTTTTGGGCGCTGCGCCGTCGGCTCCGCGCGTAGGCCCTTCTGGCCGCCACACAGGCAGCCCGGAGCCCCGTCAACTCCTCCGTCCACCAATAGACGGCGCGACGGGGAGGCGGGCGGCGAGACCGAGGCATGCTGGAGTTGCACACCTCGGTCAGCGACCCCCTGAGTCGGACCGCTGCGGCGTCCACGTCTAGGACCGCGACAGGGGGCGACAGCCAGTCCTGGAGAAAGGCTGCCTCCTTCGCTGCCTCCCGGTCCAGGCGGGTGAGTGCCCACCGCGGGAAGGGAGATTGCCCAGCGCGGGACATTCCCCGCCCTTGCTGGGTGGAGATGTCGAACCGCACATATCGGTGGTCCGACAAGGTCTCCACCATCTCTACCCGCCAGTTGACGACGCGGGTGGCTAGCGCGGGGGTGGCAAACGAGACGTCTACCACCGACCCTCCCAGCTGCCGTACACACGTGTGGACCACCCCCCTGTTGAGGAGGGACACACCGCATGATGCCGCCCAAAACTCCAGGGCGCGCCCACGGACGTTGCAACCGGTGGCCGGGTTGCCCCAGGCCGCCGACTTGGCGTTCGGGTCGCCCAACACCATGACCTGGCGCGGCGCCGCCCTCCCTACCACTGCGGTGAGAACCTCGAGGAAATCCTCAAAGTCCGAGAGAGGGCGGTTTGGGGAGAAATACACCCCCACCACAGCCATGTCTGCCCACGCGGCGGCCACGTATCCCGGTCCCCTCTCTAAGAGCGAGAGGGGAGGGGAGTCTGTGGAAGACCGCGACACCAACGCCACCAAGCCGTCCCGGTCGCCCAGCCAACGGCCAGGGACCGAGTAAGGCTCGGCGACCACCACCAAGTCCACCAACCACTCGGCCATGGTCTGCATCAGCAGAGCCTGGGCTGCCCTGCAGTGGTTGGTGTTCGCCTGAAGAATGCGATGTTCGACCCTATCCATCAGTCGGACATTGCACCCCCCTCCTCCGCAGCCGCCGCAGGAACGACGGCGCTGGCGGCAGCAGCAGCAGGCCCGGACGGCGCCTGCACTTTACCCCGCTTAGGGGGAGGATTGCAGTTCCTCCCCTTCATGACGTGGTCTGCCGGGCAGCCACTGGCGGCACATACCGCGCAGTGCGGCGTGGCAGCCTCACAGGAGGCGGCTTTGTGGCCCTCCTTGCCGCAGCGGTAGCAAGTGTCCGTCCTGTCTACCGTGGACGGACACAGCGGCCGCGTGTGTCCGATGCCAAGGCATCGGAAACACCGTAAAGGCTGATCTTCGAGTGCCCGGACTGCAGCCGAGCTGAAGCCGACTGTAAGCCGTCCCTTGGCAAGGACGGCTTTGGCAGCGGCGATTGGGCACTCGAGGCGAATGGTGCCCATGCCACCGCGGCCGGGCCTTATGTCCCGGCTTTGGACCGCCGCGACGTCACAGCCCCCCATCGCTGCGATCGCCTTCGCCACCTCCTCCTTGGTGACGGAGTCGTCCAGGTCGGTCACCTCTATGGCCACCGACTTGACCGGTCGGGCCACCTTGGCCGAATCCGCGATGACCTCCTGCAGCTTGGCTGCAAAGAGGTCCGCATGGGCACTCCCCTCTGCCCCCGGGAACTCGAAGATTCGAGCCCCGGCTTGGGTTCGCCGGCAAGACACACTGCCGATCCCGAGCTGGGTAGGATCGGCATTGGCACGCGCCCGCACCAAAATGGACGCGTATGTCTCCCCTCGCCCCGCAGCCTCCGCGGTGAGAGTCACCACGACGGCCGCGGTTTTCGGGGCGACTAGCTGCCCTGCCTTTCCTCTCCCTTTCCTCCCTTTCTTCTTCCCCTTTCCCTTGCCGGTGGTGGCGGGGACGACAGGGGCGGCCGTCGCCGACTTTTTCCCCTTGCCCTTCCCCTTACGGACCACTTCTGTCCACTCGTTGGACGGGGTGGTTGAGGGGAGAAGGGCATCCTCCGTCTGGGAGGAGGACGGCCCCGGCTCGCACTGCCTGTTATCCGCCGCAAGCGGCGGTCGGAGGCGTTTCTCCGGCAAGAGCCGGTCCTCGATGCCTGCTAAGCAGGCTCTTGTGAAGGCCCTCTCCTCCATTACAACCTTGCGGATGACTTCCTCAAGGTTGGAGGCGGGGCCCTCTGCCACAGGGCTTGTCTGGGCCTGTTGTGGCCGGGCCGTGGCTTCAGCTAGCTTCTGGTGAAGCTGGCTGACCTCCGACTGCAGGCGATCTATCTTCGCCTGCAGTTGCCGCGTCTCGTCGGTGGCCTTGCGTTTGACCAGCTCCGCAACGACACCGCGCAAGCTCGCGGCCCTGCTCTTGAGGGCCTTTTGGAAGGTCCCCTTCAGGTTGGAGGACTTAGAGGCAACCTCCACAATCTCCTCCTCGTCTTCCTCCTCCAGAGAGTGGTCCGCGTATAGAACGCGGGACGCACCGTACCCGGACTTGGCCCGGGCGACGTGCGCCCGTTTTTCTTTGGCGGCAACCCGCTCCTCCAGCTCTTGCTGGAGCTGCGCCCGTCGAGCCAGGTCCAACTGGCGTTGGGCACCCGCGAGCCCAACGACATGGGTATCCGCGGCCACCGTCGGCTTTTTAGCCTTCGACAACCCCGTTGACCCCGAGGCCGAGGACCCATCGCTCCGGTGGACCCGCTTCCGCGGCTGAGAGTCGTCCGCATCCGACACACTGATTAGTGAGTCGTTGTCAGACGACTCGTCCGCTCCTCCAAAGAAGCTAGCCGCAGACGGCGCGCGGCTAGACTCTGACGCCGGAGCGTCGGGGTGGCCCTGAGAAGGGCCTTTGGGTTGGCCCTGAGAAGGGCCTTTGGGTTGGCCCTGAGAAGGGCCTTTGGGTTGGCCCTGAGAAGGGCCTTTGGGTTGGCCCTGAGAAGGGCCTTTGGCTTTTAAAAACCGCCCGCAGGCGTCCCGCGAGGGTGTCGGCATAATTATTCCGCAGGTTCGTAAACTCTTCAAGGCAATAAAATGAGATACGAAAGCACAGTGCACTTTGGCCAACCCAGTCTGCCACTCCGTTACGGTGGTCAGAACTGGGTCGTTTCCAGGGGACGCGACGTGGACGCAAGCACTGTGGGGTGGTCCCCCAACCTAACCTTTTTTTTTTTTTTTTTTTTTTTTTTTTTTTTTTTTTTTTTTTTTTTTTTTTTTTTGTCGCTGGGAAAAAATGCTATTACGCATCCCCTTCCGTCGGGGGACGGGAGAGGGGTATGTGGGACTCCCCGGTAAAGTCGTTCCCGGTATACCCACTAAAAATACCCAGCGGCGCTCCGACCTCGCCTGAGTGGAGGGGGCCTGGGAGTCTATGTCGTCCAGTCCCCCTCCGGCGAATGCCCGCCTTACGGCAGGCCCTACACGTCCCCCCCCAAAAGGGAGGGGCTTTTATTATGGCCGGAGCACAGGGGGTGGATCATGTGGTGCAGGCGGTGGCGCCCCCGCGCCTGTCGCCCGCTGATCACCCCCCGGGGTGGTTGAGGACGGGCGTTGTGCTCGCCGTCTTCCACCCCTTCTTCGTCTGCGGAGCGGCGCCGCGAGAGGGTCTTCTTCCCGCGTGCGCTCCGCCGCCTCCTTCTGTGACATGACGTCCTCACAGAAGGAGGCTACTTCTGCCCATGCCTCCTCACTTCCCAGCATGGCTGAAATCACACTGGGGAGTGAGAGGTCGTTCCCGACCACTGCCACCATGGCGCGGCGGGGTTCGTCCCACGAAGGGCACACCTCAAGGGTGTGGTCTGCGGTATCCAATGCGGCCTCGCAGTGGTGACACTGTGGGGTCTCCTCCCGCCCTATCCGATGCAGGTACGATCCGAAGCAGCCGTGCCCGGACAGCACCTGCACCAGACGCAGGGAGAGGCAACCATGTCGCCGGTCGAGCCAATCGTTCAGGACGGGCCCGATGGCGTCCAGTGTCCGGCGACCGAATGTTGCTGAGGCTAGGTCCTCGGCCCAGTGCCGAGTTATTGCCTCGCGAACCTCCTCACGCACTTCCTCCTTTTCTTGAGGGTCCGGGCGCCGGTTGAGCGCCCTCTGACCCGCCGTCCAGTCGTACACTCTGGCGAGCACCCAAGCCTCGAGCTCCCAAGGTGGGGTTCCCGCCAGAGCGCACGATGCCGCGAAACTCACTGTGCGGTACGCCCTCGCCACCCGCTGTGCAATGGCCCTTTGTGGCCTGCGGAGGGCAGCGGCGTTCTCCCGTCCGCCCAGTGAGTCCGCCCAGATTGGGGCCCCGTATAGGGCCATACTCTTTAGTATGCCGGCGTATAGACGCCGGCATTGGTCGCCGGGCCTCCCGATGTTCGGGAGGAGCCACGAGAGGGCGCCCGCAGTCTTCAGCAAGCGCGTCGACAGCCCGCTGAAGTGTGCTCGAAAGCGCCACTTGCTGTCGAGCACTAGGCCCAGATATTTCATCTGGGCCTGCACCTCAATGCGGACACCCTCTACATGGATATGGGCATCGGGCGGTTGACGCTGCCGCGGCCCGTGGAAGAACACGGCCTCGGTCTTGTGCAGCGCCACCGTCAGCCCTAGGCGGGAGATGCGGTCCACCACCTGCGAACCGCCCGCCGAGGCCAAGCTGGCCGCCTCTAAATAGTTTCTCCCCCGGGCAGTCAGAAGGGTGTCGTCTGCATAGCATATGACAGACGTGCCACGGGGGAGGTGTCCCCGCAGAAGCCAGTCGAATCCGATGTTCCACAGGAGCGGTCCCAGGACAGAACCCTGTGGGACACCAGACTCGACGCCGTATCGTCGGAGCTGGCCCGACTTGTCCTCAAGGAGAACTGTGCGATCCGACAAATAGTCCGCCAACAGCCCCCGCAAATACGAAGGCACTCCGTGGAAGCGGAGCGCCTCTAGGATGGTGGAGTGGGGAATGGAGTTGAAGGCGTTTGATATGTCGAACGACACGGCCAGCAGTCCATCCCCCGCGTCCATCGCCTCCCTCACCTGGCCCTTGAGCCGGGACAGGGCGTCCACTGTCGAACGCTCAGCTCGAAAACCGAACTGAGCGTCCGCCAGGTCTGGGCCGATTGTGCACAAGTGCCTGTTGACACGGGCGGCGAGGATCCTCTCGAACGTTTTACCGACCTCATCCAGTAAGACGATGGGCCGGTATGCCGATGGGGAGTCCACCGGCCGCCCTTCCTTCCGAAGAAGGCACAACCGACCCTCCTTCCATGGCTTCGGGAACCTCTCACACGCAACACACGCACTAAAGAGGTCCCGAAACCTGTCTCCCATCTGGGAGGTGGCGATGGCCACCACCTTTGCGGGGACGCCGTCCGGACCTGGGGCGGTGTTTTTGCCCCGGACCCCCAACCTAACCTAACCTAACCTAACCTAACCTAACCTAACCTAACCTAATCAAGCGTCAAATCCGTTTGGAGACGCTTGACCAGTGGAACAGGAGGTACGGATCGGGTGAAACTGCCTCGGGAACAAAGTTGTTTTTCCCGGACGCGATCGCGGCGTACAAGGTTGTGCGCAAAATGATTCCCACAGCCGTCACCACGCAAGTACTTACGGGGCACGGTGGGTTCTCCGCATACTTGAGTCGTTTCAAGTGTAAGGAGAGCCCATCGTGCGCTTGCGAGCCCAGCAAGGAGGAAACGGTGCTCCACATACTACTTGAGTGCCCAATAACCGCCAAAGAGAGATATGAGGCAGAACAGGAGCTTGGCATCGGTCTAGAAGTAGAAAATCTCCCGAAACTTATAGAAAATAAATTCACCCGTAAAAAGTTTTTAAAATACTGCAGCCAGATGGCAGCAAAAGTTATAAATAGGAATAAGTAGGTTAAGAAAACATAATACATAAGCATATTTTTAGAATATTTGTAAGTGTTATGACTAATACATAGGAAAATAATAGCAGTAGTATAAAGTTTAAAAAAAAAAAAAAAAAGGAAGAAGGGATATAAATAATAAGTATTTAAAAAAAAAAAAAAAAAAGGAAAGGTTTTATTAAAAAAAAAAAAAAAAAAAAAAAAACAAGGAAAGGTTTTATTAAAAAAAAAAAAAAAAAAAAAAAGGAAGAAGGGATATAAATAATAAGTTTAAAAAAAAAAAAAAAAAAAAAAAAAAAAAATAGTAAGTGTATAATACAAATAAATAAATTTATATGAATTATTTGTTACTCGTTAGGATCTATTACTTCTGAAAATATCTAACATATTGCTAATTCAACTAACAAATGTAATCCGACACGAGGGAGATAGCCCCTCCGGATTTTTCCACGCTTTCGACAAAAATAAAAAATAAGCAGAGACTAATTAACAAAAAACGCAAAAAAAGTCTCTGATAATGTCAGAGGGCACTTGGAAAGGCAGGAGTGGTTTTTAGTCGGTTCGAGTCCGAGGCAGTCGTGGTGTCCGTGGGGATTTTCCCACTCCTGCCATAAAAAAAAAAAAAAAAAAAAAAAAAACCTAACCTAACCTAACCTTTTTTTTTTTTTTTTTTTTTTGCGCTGGGAAAAAATGCATTACGCATCCCCTCTCTCGTCGGGGGACGGGAGAGGGGTATGTGGGACTCCCCGGTAAAGTCGTTCCCGGTATACCCACTAAAAATACCCAGCGGCGCTCCGACCTCGCCTGAGTGGAGGGGGCCTGGGAGTCTATGTCGTCCAGTCCCCCTCTGGCGAATGCCCGCCTTACGGCAGGCCCTACACGTCCCCCCCCAAAAGGGAGGGGCTTTTATTATGGCCGGAGCACAGGGGGTGGATCATGTGGTGCAGGCGGTGGCGCCCCCGCGCCTGTCGCCCGCTGATCACCCCCCGGGGCGGTTGAGGACGGGCGTTGTGCTCGCCGTCTTCCACCCCTTCTTCGTCTGCGGAGCGGCGCCGCGAGAGGGTCTTCTTCCCGCGTGCGCTCCGCCGCCTCCTTCTGTGACATGACGTCCTCACAGAAGGAGGCTACTTCTGCCCATGCCTCCTCACTTCCCAGCATGGCTGAAATCACACTGGGGAGTGAGAGGTCGTTCCCGACCACTGCCACCATGGCGCGGCGGGGTTCGTCCCACGAAGGGCACACCTCAAGGGTGTGGTCTGCGGTATCCAATGCGGCCTCGCAGTGGTGACACTGTGGGGTCTCCTCCCGCCCTATCCGATGCAGGTACGATCCGAAGCAGCCGTGCCCGGACAGCACCTGCACCAGACGCAGGGAGAGGCAACCATGTCGCCGGTCGAGCCAATCGTTCAGGACCGGCCCGATGGCGTCCAGTGTCCGGCGACCGAATGTTGCCGAGGCTAGGTCCTCGGCCCAGTGCCGAGTTATTGCCTCGCGAACCTCCTCACGCACTTCCTCCTTTTCTTGAGGGTCCGGGCGCCGGTTGAGCGCTCTCTGACCCGCCGTCCAGTCGTACACTCTGGCGAGCACCCAAGCCTCGAGCTCCCAAGGTGGGGTTCCCGCCAGAGCGCACGATGCCGCGAAACTCACTGTGCGGTACGCCCTCGCCACCCGCTGTGCAATGGCCCTTTGTGGCCTGCGGAGGGCAGCGGCGTTCTCCCGTCCGCCCAGTGAGTCCACCCAGATTGGGGCCCCGTATAGGGCCATACTCTTTAGTATGCCGGCGTATAGACGCCGGCATTGGTCGCCGGGCCTCCCGATGTTCGGGAGGAGCCACGAGAGGGCGCCCGCAGTCTTCAGCAAGCGCGTCGACAGCCCGCTGAAGTGTGCTCGAAAGCGCCACTTGCTGTCGAGCACTAGGCCCAGATATTTCATCTGGGCCTGCACCTCAATGCGGACACCCTCTACATGGATATGGGCATCGGGCGGTTGACGCTGCCGCGGCCCGTGGAAGAACACGGCCTCGGTCTTGTGCAGCGCCACCGTCAGCCCTAGGCGGGAGATGCGGTCCACCACCTGCGAACCGCCCGCCGAGGCCAAGCTGGCCGCCTCTAAATAGTTTCTCCCCCGGGCAGTCAGAAGGGTGTCGTCTGCATAGCAGATGACAGACGTGCCACGGGGGAGGTGTCCCCGCAGGAGCCAGTCGAATCCGATGTTCCAGAGGAGCGGTCCCAGGACAGAACCCTGTGGGACACCGGACTCGACGCCGTATCGTCGGAGCTGGCCCGACTTGTCTTCAAGGAGGACTGTGCGATCCGACAAATAGTCCGCCAACAGCCCCCGCAAATACGGAGGCACTCCGTGGTAGCGGAGCGCCTCTAGGATGGTGGAGTGGGGAACGGAGTTGAAGGCGTTGGATATGTCGAACGACACGGCCAACAGTCCATCCCCCGCGTCCATCGCCTCCCTCACCTGGCCCTTGAGCCGGGACAGGGCGTCCACTGTCGAACGCTCAGCTCGAAAACCGAACTGAGCGTCCGCCAGGTCCGGGCCGATTGTGCACAAGTGCCTGTTGACACGGGCGGCGAGGATCCTCTCGAACGTTTTACCGACCTCATCCAGTAAGACGATGGGCCGGTATGCCGATGGGGAGTCCACCGGCCGCCCTTCCTTCCGAAGAAGGCACAACCGACCCTCCTTCCATGGCTTCGGGAACCTCTCACACGCAACACACGCACTGAAGAGGTCCCGAAACCTGTCTCCCATCTGGGAGGCGGCGATGGCCACCACCTTTGCGGGGACGCCGTCCGGACCTGGGGCGGTGTTTTTGCCCCGGAGGCAGAAGACCGCCTTCTCCATCTCGTCCTCCGTGACTGGAGGGACCGCCTCATCGGCCGATGGAGCCGCCCCGCGCGGGTCGCTCATCACTGGTGGAGTGAAGTTGTCCCTGCGCGGAAACAGGGACTGGACCACCCCATCCAGCAACGTTGGCTCGAGGGTCTCGGCAACTGGGGGACCGTACGGGCGCAGTTTGTTACGTGCCGCCTTGTACGGCCTCCCGAAAGGGTCAGCATCTAGACCCTCCGCCATTTCCGCCCTCGCGCGGTCCTGGGCTGCGCCCATTCGCGCCGTCAGGGTCGCTTTGGCCTCCGTGTAGGCTACATAGAGGCGGTCCTCGTCGTCGCGGTCGCGATGGCGCCGCCGTCTGCTCCTAGTGTAGGCGCGCCGGGCCACCACACAGGCAGCCCGCAGTCCCACCAACTCCTCCGACCACCAGTAGACGGCGCGTCGAGGAGGCGGACGGTGAGACCGAGGCATGCTCGAGTTGCACACCTCGGTCAGGGAGTCCCTCAACTGGGCTGCAGTGGCGTCCACGTCCTGGACGTCGACAGGAGGCGACAGCCAGTCCTGAACGAACACCGCCTCCGTGGCGGCCTCCCGGTCTAGGCGGGAGAGCGCCCATCGCGGGAAGTGAGACCGACCCGCGCGAGCCCCCCGGGAGTCCGGGGCGGTGACGTCGAATCGCACGTATCGGTGGTCCGACAGCGTCTCCAACAGCTCCACCCGCCAGTCCACCACACAGGCAGCCAAAGACGGGGAGGCAAAGGCGAGGTCCACAATGGAGCCCCCCTCCCGCCGCACGCAGGTGTGAACACTGCCACTGTTGAGGAGGGACAGACCGGACGCCACGGACCAGGTCTCCACCTCGCGTCCTCGGGCGTCGGTGGTCGGATTGCCCCATAATACCGACTTGGCGTTAAAGTCGCCCACGACCAACACCCTTTGCTGCGCCACCCTACCTGCCGCCCTGGCAAGGACCTCGAGAAAGTTCTCGAAGGCCGTGATGGGGCGGTTTGGGGAGAAATACACCCCTATAAGGGCTATGTCCCCCCACGCGGCGGCCACGTATCCCGGTCCCCTCTCTAAGAGCGAGAGGGAAGGGGAGTCCGTGGAAGACCGCGACACCAATGCAACCGAACCGTTGTCGTCTCCTAGCCAGCTGCCAGGGACAGAATACGGCTCGGCTACAACCGCCACGTCCACCAACCACTCCGCAACGGTTTGGACCAGTAAGTCCTGGGCCGCTCTGCAGTGGTTGGTGTTGGCCTGAAGAATTCTTCTTCGAAGCCCAGCCATCAGTCCGTGTTCATGGCACTTCCCTCGGTGGCCGGCACTGAAACTGGGGTTCCAGTGGCGGCGGCAGCAGCAGGACGCGAAGGCGCCTGCACTTTCCCCTTCATCTTCGGTGGACAGCACTTCTTGCTCGTCATGGTGTGGTCAGCTGGACGACCACTGGCAGCACAGACTGCACAGTGCGGGGCTGTGGCCTCGCAGGTGGCCGACCTGTGCCCCTCCTTTCCGCAGCGGAAGCACAATTCCTCGCGCTCGGCAGTGGACGGACAGAGAGGCCGGGTGTGGCCGATGCCGAAGCACTTGTAACAGCGCATCGGCTCATCCTCCAGCACCCGGACCCCACCCGAGCTAAAACCAACCGGGAGGCGACCCTTGGCCAGAACTGCCTTGGCCACCACGATAGGGCACTCTAGGCGCATGGTGCCCATACCCCGACGACCCTGTCTAATGGCGCGGCCCTTGACAGCTGCGATGTCGCAGCCCCCCGCCGCCGCAACCACGGCCACCACCTCCTCTTGGGTAACTGAGTCGTCGAGGTCAGTCACCTCGAGAGCCACACACTTGACGGGCCTCGCGACCTTAGCCGTGTCCGCGACGGCCTCCTTGAGCTTTGCCGCAAAGAGGTCCGCCTTGGTGCCACCCTGAGCCCCCGAGAACTCGAAAAGACGAGCCCCCGTTTGGGTCTTCCGGCAGGTAACTCTGCCGGCCCCGAGTTGCGCCGGATCGACATTTGTACGGGCCCGCCGTAACACGGACTCGTACGTCTCCCCTCGCTCCGCTGCCTCTGGGGTCAGCGTGACCACCACGGCTGCCGTTTTTGGAATAGAAGGAAGCTTCCTCCTCTTGTCCACAATAGCTGCAGCCGCAGGCTTGGCTGCAGGGGGCTTAGGGGCCGTCTTCTTCTTCCCCTTCTTCCCCACTACCTTAATCCAAGGCTGGTTGGAAGGGGTGGTGGAGGGTAGGAGAGGGTCTTGGTCTTCCCTCTCTGGTTCCGGCTGGGCAGTCGGGGCAGAAGCGGTCTTCTTGCCCTTGCCCTTGCCCTTGGTGGTCTTGGGCACCTGGGGCTGCTCCTGCTGGACTGGGGCCGTTGAGGGTCCTGGTGCGCTGGACACCCTTTCGGGAAGCGGCTTATCCGCTGCAAGCGGAGGACGGAGCCGCTTTTCCGGCAGAAGCCGGTCCTCAATGCCGGCCAAACAGGCCCTGGTGAAGGCCCTCTCCTCCATGACGACCTTGCGGATGATATCCTCAAGGTTGGAGGGTGAGGGCATCGTCACTGGACCTGCGTCGGACGACACCTCAGGCCGAGTAACCAGCTCGGCAACGCGCGTGTGTAGCGCGGACACCTCTTTCTGCAGGCGATCGACTTTCGCCTGCAGTTGCCGAGTCTCGTCCGAAGTTGTGCGCTCCGCCAACTCCTTGACAATGCCGAGCAGGCTCGCTGCCCGGCATTTCAGGGCCTTCTGGAAGGTGCCCTTCAAGTTGGAGGACTTGGAGGCCACCTCCAAGATCTCCTCTTGGTCCTCCAAAGCCATGCGCTCCATTTCCTCTACGGAGTGATCCGCGTAGAGGACACTGGAGGCGCCGTAGCCAGCCTTGGCTCTGGTGGTTCGCGCCCGCTGCTCTTTGGAGGCGATCCTCTCCTCCAAGTCGGCTTGTATGACAGCCCGCTTCGCGGGCTTCTCCGCTGCGTCCGGAGAGCCCCCGGGGCCGCGTCTGAGGAAAGCCCTCTTCCTCGATTGGTGGGTTGAACCGCAGTTCGACCCACTCATAATCGACTCGGTATCGGAAAAATCCGTCACGACGTCGCTCCCTCTCACAATGCTCGCCACGGATGGCGCGCGACTTGTCTCCGATGCCGAAGCATCGCGAGACATGGGTTGGCCCTGAGAAGGGCCTTTGGATTGGCCCTGAGAAGGGCCTTTGGGTTGGCCCTGAGAAGGGCCTTTGGGTTGGCCCTGAGAAGGGCCTTTGGGGAGAAAGCGCCCGGAGGCGTCCCTCGAGGGTTGTGACATGGTCACTCAGCAATAGTATCGCAGCAAAAGACAGTGGATATGCTCCGATTCACAGTGTTCGTTAGCCGCCGGCCTGCCACTCCGTTACGGTGGTCAGGCGCGACGTTGCCCAGGGGTCACTACGTGGAAGTCAACACTGTGGGGGTACCCCCAACCTAACCTAACCTAACCTAACCTTTTTTTTTTTTTTTTTTTTTTTTTTTTGTTGTCGATGTGGAAATCCTCATGGATGTCCCCCGTCCTTGAGGAGGACGGGGGGGTCTGTCAGACTCTACTGACTAAAACCACACCGGTGTTCCTTCTCACACTTGCGTCAGGGGGCAGCGGGAACAAGTGCGACTTCCGCTGCCCCGGACTAGTGTGGCCCGCTTGACCTGTGCGGGCCTCGTCCCTAAGAGGGGGAGTGAGGTGTCAGACTCCCCCCGCTACGTCTGAGAGGCGCGCGTGAAACACTACGCGCCACCGTCTCGGGTCCAATGTGATGGGGGGCGACGGATGTCCCCGAATCCGCCGCCCCTGAACCCATTTATGGGGGCTGGAAGAGGGCGTTGTCCGCTCTCTGCCGACGCCCAGTGCGTCTGCTGCGGGATGGGCGAGAGCTGGTCATCTCCCTTTCTCTTTCCGCAGCTTCCTTCTGCGACATGACGGTTTCGCAGAAGGACACCACCGCGTCCCAGGACTCTGTGCTGCCAACCATCGATCGAACGACATTCGGCAGCGACAGGTCTCCTCCGACCTCAGTCATGAGGGCACGGCGCGGCTCGTCCCATGCCGTGCATTCGGCCAGCGTATGCCGCGCCGTATCCTCCAGACAATGGACGCAGTGATGGCACAGGGCGTCCGGCTCCCTGCTTAAGCGACACAGGTACTTCCCGAAGCAGCCGTGCCCCGACAGTACCTGCGTCGCCCGAAATGTCAGAGAGCCGTGCCTCCTCCCGAGCCAGTCGTCGAGTACCGGCCGGATCGCCTCGATCGTGTTGAGGCCGGCCGAAGGAAGCGTGAGCCTCCTGCGCCATTCCGCCACCATGACCTGCCGGAGCTGAGACCGGAGCTGTGTCATTTGTCGCTCCACCAGCCTTTCGCCCCGGTCGTTGGCCTCCTCGCGCCACTGATGCAGCGTCGCGAGGGTCTTCGCCTCCAGGTCCCATGGTGGGGATCCGGCCAGTACGCAAGCCGCCTCGTAGGAGATCGTGCGATATCCCCGTATGACTCTGACGGCCATCACCCTCTGCGGCCTGCGCAGAACGGCGATAGTACGGGCCGTCAGGTCTGTCGCCCATACCGGGGCCCCATAAAGGGCCATGGATCGCACGATCCCCACGTATAACCGCCTACAGGCGGTGCTCGGGCCCCCCAGATTGGGAAGCAGCGTTGACAGCGCGCCCGCCGCGCCCATCAACTTGGGCACCAGCCGCTGGAAGTGGGGGCCGAAGTCCCATCGGCTGTCGAGCACCAATCCCAGATATTTCATGGTTGACTCGACAGCGATTCTGGTCCCCCCAACCACGATGTGCAATCCCGGTGGCGGTGCCCGTCGGGGCCCATGAAAAGCAATGGCCTCCGACTTGTTGAGGGCCACCTCCAGGCCCAGGCGCCGTATGCGGCTCACCACCTGTGAGACCGCAGCCGTGGCCAGCAACGCTGCCTCCCTGTACGAACTCCCCCGAGCCGTAACTAGCGTGTCGTCCGCATAGCACGTCAGGTTCACGCCCGGAGGTAGTTCGCCCCGCAAAACCCAGTCATATCCGATGTTCCACAGGGGAGGGCCCAGAACCGACCCCTGCGGAACACCGCACGACATTTCGCGACGGCCGCTGCCGTCGCGTCCCATGTAGGTGACACATCGTCTCGTCAGATAAGCCCCCACGATGTTGCGGAGGTAGGAAGGCACACGATGGTAACAAAGTGCCTCCCTAATACAGCTCCAGGGCAGGGTGTTGAAGGCGTTAGAGATGTCCAAAGATATCGCCAGCACCACCCCGCCCCGGGATATTGTTTCCTCCGCCAGGACTCTAACTCTCAGTATTGCGTCGATGGTGGAGCGCCCACGCCGGAAGCCAAACTGGCTGTCATCCAGGTTCGGCCCCTCTGTGGACAAGTGGCTGACGAGGCGGTCAGCGATTATTCGCTCGAGCATCTTGCCCGCCTCGTCAAGCAACACTATAGGCCGATAAGCGGACGACGAATCCGCTGGGCGCCCCGCCTTCCTGAGCAGGACCAGTCGACCCGCCTTCCACATGGTTGGAAACTGACCCTGCTCGAGACACGCCGAGAAGAGTCCCCTCAATGGGGGCTCCAGCTCCCTTAGCGCTAGGGCCAGAGCGCGGCCAGGCACACCATCGGGCCCCGGAGCAGTGTTCTTTGCCCGGAGCCGCATCACGGACGCGCTCATCTCCGCTTGTGTCACCTCTGGGACGGTTTCGCTCTCTTCAAGTGGCTCTGCGGCTGTTGGCAGAACCATCGGCGGTGGCTCGTACTCGGCTCTTGCAGGAAAGAGAGTCGAGACCACTTGCTCCAGAAACGGCGGTTCCAGACCTTCCGTTAGCGGGGGAGTCCATGGCCGAAGTTTCCCTCGTACCGTCCGGTAAGGGCGCCCCCACGGATTCCCGTCTAGGGTCGCCAGAAGCTCCTCTCTGGATCGCGTCTTCGACTCGCCGATGGCCAGCCACAGAGCCAGTTTCGCCGCGCGGTACACTTCGTACAGCGCGGCTTCTTCTACGGGATCCCGTGGACGTCTTCTCCGACACCGCGTGTATGGGCGCCTGGCGGCTGCACAGTCGACACGCAACTGCTCGACCTCGACAGACCACCAGTACACGCGGCGCCTTGCGGACCGAGTGAAGACGCGTGGCATGGACGCGTCGCAGATTTGCGTCATTGCGTGACCAAACCACTGCGCCTCTTGTTCGACGTCCACGGGACCGACGCTTGCCGACTCCCAGATCCAAGCCTGGACGATGGCGGCTTCTTCGAGAGCCTCCCTGTCGAGGCGTTTCAATGCCCAACGCGGGCCGCCTCTTCGGGGGGCCGATTGACTACGTCCAGTGGTCTGGGTGGAGACGTCGAAGCGTATATATTGGTGGTCCGATAGCGTCTCCACCTCCACCTCTACGTGCCAATCACAGACACGGTGCGCGACAGCAGGACTGGCGAAAGTGACGTCCACTATTGACCCGCCCCGCTGCCGCACACACGTGTAGGCCGAGCCCCGATTCATGACGGCCAGGCCCGTCGTAATGGCCCACTCTTCCAGCACTTCGCCTCTCGGATCGGTGACCAAGGATCCCCACGCCGCAGACTTTGCATTAAAATCGCCGAGAAGTAAAGCGGGACGAGGGTGTGACCGGCCGACGACGGCTCCTAACTCCACAAGGAAGCTCTCGAATTCGGCGAGACTCCTGTTGGGCGAAAAATATACCCCAATCGTAACGATCCCGTTCACAAGGGCAGACACCCAAAACCTAACCTAACCTAACCTAACCTAACCTAACCTAACCTAACCTAACCTAACCTAACCTAACCAGTTGCACTCGGTCTCTCGAGCTGTAAGCAGCAAAACTCCACGCGCTCCGCACAAAAAAATACGACTTAATTGGTTTTTGTGCTCCGATATATATGAGTGAAGTGTCGTTGGCTGCGGAAAACAAAGCCGCATAAATTGGTGTGTTTCAATTGTGCCGGTCTACAGTGCCCAAAAAGTTTCCAGTGAAAAACCTCATTTTTAGAGGTTAAGTTTAATTTATAAAAACTAAAATCGCATACGCTGCTGAAACAAGATCGGTGACCCCCTCTTTTTTCACCGGAATCCTGTGGACATCGTGGTTCCGGATCATCCGGACCACTCAACATCACCGAGACACCGCGATTCGGCGAGTTATTCAGGATTTTCACGAAACCACGTGGCCTGAAAAAGCTGAAGGAGTGGAGACTGCGTCGTGAAACTTGGTGCAGACTTGCAAACGCCAAAAGTACCTGGTGGGGAAGCCTGTCCATCGACCGTAGAGGCGAAGAAGTTTCCGGATTTCTCGACGAGCTGGACCTGAACATACTTAACAGAGGGGAAATTCCGACTTTCGACACGATCAGAGGGGGAATTCGCTACTGCAGTCATGTCGATATCACAGCATGTTCCACAGATATCCTGGACCTGGTGGACGACTGGAAGGTAGACGAAGGCCTCACGAGCTCGGATCACAACGGCATTGTTTTCAACATAAATTTAAAGAGATCTAAGGGCATCCAAATCCACAGAAATACAAGAATTTTTAATACCAAAAAAGCAAATTGGCCTGAGTTTCGTGAGAAACTCGGCCAATTAATGCAGGACAACCAAATTAACAAAACAGTCATAGACAACTTATATACAGCTGACCAAGTAAATTCAATTGCCAAAACCTACAGTAACGCCATTAAAGATGCATGCACTTCATCAATGCCAATTAAAAAAGTTAATGAAGTGCTCACTATGCCGTGGTGGTCCGAGAAACTCGTGGGGATGAAAAAAGAGGTTGCCACTAGGAAACGCAGAGTTAGGAGTGCTGCACCAGCCCGAAGATCGAAAGTCGTCGAAGAGTACCTGAAACAGAAAGTTGAGTATGAGAAGGAAGCAGCAAAAGACGAGATCGAGAGTTGGAAAAACTTCTGCGCGAGACAGGATAGGGAAGGGGTTTGGGAAGGAATCTACCGGGTGATAGGAAGGACTAAGGGAAGAGGAGAGGATCAACCTTTGGTGAAGGACGGGGAGGTACTGGATGCTAAAGGTTCAGTCGAACTACTGGCGAAGACATTTTACCCAGAGGACCTCTCAAGCACTGATAGCACCTGCCACCGCCTTATAAGAGAAAAGGCTGACGTAGTGAATGCTGGAGGGCAAGATGAATCATGCGATCCACCATTCACAATGGCCGAGCTGAAGGCATCGTGCGAGTCCTTCAATGTCAAAAAAGCGCCAGGAGCGGATGGACTTACTGCCGAAATCTGTTGCCAGGCTATTAGAAGTGCCCCTGAGGTAGCCTTGGCTCTCCTCAACGGCTGCCTGAGAAATCACCTCTTCCCTGAAATCTGGAAGGAGGCGACAGTCATAATTTTAAAGAAGCCCGGAAAAACCGACTACAGCACCCCGAAAGCGTACAGACCAATCGGCCTATTACCTGTTTTCGGAAAAATTTACGAGAAGATGTTGGTGGCCCGCCTCAAGTTTCATCTGATCCCAAGGATGAGTACTCGCCAGTATGGATTCATGCCCCAAAGAAGCACCGAGGACTCCCTCTATGCACTAATGCAGCATATACGCGGAAAGCTGGACCAAAAGAAAATTGTAGTACTAGTATCATTGGACATAGAGGGAGCCTTCGACAGTGCATGGTGGCCAGCCATAAGAGTCCGTCTGGCCGAGGAACAGTGTCCAGTAGGCTTGAGGAGGGTCATCGACAGCTATCTCGAGAACCGAAGGGTCAGGGTCAGGTACGCAGGTGAAGAGTGCTGTAAGGCCACAAGCAAGGGTTGCGTCCAGGGTTCCATTGGGGGACCAATACTTTGGAACCTATTGCTGGACCCGCTTTTAAAGAGCTTGGAATCCAGGGAGGACTATTGCCAGGCTTTTGCAGACGACGTTGTGCTGATTTTCGATGGTGACACATCGTTGGAGATCGAGGGACGGGCCAGTGCCGCTCTCGAACACGTTCAGGCGTGGGGTGTACAAAACAAACTAAAATTTGCCCCGCAGAAAACCAACGCAATGGTTATAACCCGCAAATTAAAATACGACACCCCGCGCCTGAGCATGGGCGGGATCGACATTGCCATGTCCAACGAGATCAAAATCCTAGGTGTCACCATCGACAAACAGCTTACCTTCAACGCACACGTCGCAAATGTGTGCAGGAAGGCAATAGGAATCCACAAACAGCTCACCAAGGCAGCAAAGACCAGCTGGGGACTTCACCCTGAAGTCATTAGGATAATTTATGTGGCCACCGTCGAACCAGTCATCCTGTACGCCGCCAGCGTATGGGCCCCGGCCGTCGAAAAGCTGGGCATCCAGAAGCAGCTGGGAGCAGTTCAGCGTGGCATTGCGCAAAAGCTGTGCAAGGGATACCGGACGGTCTCCTTGAACTCAGCGCTAGTGCTGGCTGGGATACTACCCCTCGACCTGCGAGTCCGTGAAGCGGCGTCGTTATACGAGGCCAGGAGAGGGGTGCCCCAGCCGGCACTTGGCGACAGGAAGGTCGAACAGACCGCCTCGGCAATGGAGGCTCCTCACCCTGCAGAACGCGCTGAGCTAGAGCTCGTAAGCCTGGTAAACCAAGAGCAACTAAATGCCCAGAGTGAATATGAAGTTCACATCTACACGGACGGGAGCAAGATTGGGGGCAAGGTTGGGGCGGCACTATCCGTGTGGAATGGTGACGTCGAGACCAAAACTCGCAAGCTTGCTCTCCCACACTACTCCACCGTTTACCAGGCTGAGCTTCTGGCGATATGCGTCGCAACTAGGGAGATCCTAAAGAACAGTGCGCAGTCGTTTGGAATCTTCAGTGACTCCATGGCGGCCCTTCAAACTGTCCAAAATTATAACCGACACCACCCCCTGGCAGTAGAGACAAGGGCCAACCTTAGGTCCCTGTCGAACCAAAACAAGGTAGTCACCTTGTTTTGGATCAAAGCCCATGCGGGGTTGGAAGGAAATGAGAGAGCCGATGAACTAGCTAAAAGAGCCGCTGAAGGTTCCAAACGAAAGCCCGACTACGACCTGTGTCCGATCTCATACGTCAAGCGATGCATCCGAACGGCAACTCTTGACGTGTGGAACCGGAGATACTGCTCTGGAGATACTGCTTCAGGGACGAAATTGTTTTTCCCGGATGCGGTGGCGGCGTACAGGATAGCAAGGAAGATGAAAATCAGCAGCGTCACCACCCAGATCATGACGGGGCATGGTGGGTTCTCGGAATACTTGAATCGCTTCAAGTGCAAGGAGAGCCCATCGTGTATTTGCGATCCTGACACTGCCGAGACGGTGCCACATATTTTATTCAGCTGTCCCGTATTTGATCGCGAAAGACTTGAGGCCGAACATGTACTCGACACCAAACTAGATGCTGAAACAACGTGGCAAATAATGAGGGGAAAAAGGCGAAAGGTGTTCCTAGAATTTTGTATTAAAATTTGCGAAAGTGTAATAAAAAGAAACAAGACAGCTTAAGTAAAAATGTTTACTCAATATTATACAGAATATTAGGGTTAAGCATTGAAAGCGGACGATATAAAGTAGCTAAGAAACACCAGAAAATGTTTAATAATAAATGTAGCGCATAATTCTTAAACTAGTGTAAGTAGTCGTAAGAAACTGTCCTGGAAATAAGAGGATTTTGAACCAAAACCCAAAAATGTAATAGTGTTAAGAATAGAAATAGAGTAGTGTTTATAGGTATGTAATAGAAATAAGAATATTGATTATCGTCTAAGATTAATAAAAGAGACTAGAAATTGTAAAATAGTATAAGATTATGTAAGAAAGATAACAAATTAAAATGTTAAATAGACATAAGAAATAAGTTAGAACTAAGTGAAAATGTACAAGAAAAGTTATATTATTAAAAAAAAAAAACTGTGTCCCTGTTCGTTCCCGTTAAACCCAAAAAATATTACACAATAGATGTCAGAGAAGAAGTTAGTTGGGAATCCCACCCATGTTAGATGCAAAAGACGATGAATGATAGAAAGATAAAGTATGTAGAATAAAAGTACGAGAGGAATAATAGCGAGAACTGGTATGAACGATAAGCTTAGCATAGGCTCCGATTATGTTGGAGGTAGAAGTATAAAAAAAAAAAAAAAAAAAAAAAAAAAAAAAACCAAACCTAACCTAACCTAACCTAACCTAACCTTTTTTTTTTTTTTTTTTTTTTTTTTTTTTTTTTTTTTTTTTTTTTTTTTTTTTTTTTTTTTTTGCGCTGGGAAAAAATGCATTACGCATACCCTCCCATCGGGGGATGGGGGGGCTATGTGGGACTCCCCGGTTTGACCCGGTATACCCACTAAAATAACCCAGCGGCACTCCCGCTTCGTCCAAGAGGCGGGGGACTGGGAAACCGGCACAGCCTTAACGTCCAGTCCTCCGCCGACGATTGCCCTCCATGCCGGGACCCCTTACGCCCTCCCCTGAGTGGGGAGGGGGCCGGGCCCGGGAGTGACCGACGAAGGTGGTGATGGGTGCAATGCAGGCAAGGGCACCCCCGCGCCCATTGCCCGCCCATCGCCACCATGGAGAGGGAGAGGACGGCGCCTTCTCCGACCCCTTCTTCGTCTGCGGAGCGGCGCAGCGAGAGGGTCGTCCTCCCGCGCGCGCTCCGCCTCCTCCTTTTGCGAGATGACATCCTCGCAAAAGGAGGCAACCGCTGCCCAGGCCTCCTCGCTCTCCAGCATGGCGTTGACGACGCCGGGAAGCGAGAGGTCCTGTCCAACTACCGCGGTCACACCGCGGCGTTGTTCGGACCAAGCCGGGCACACTTCGAGGGTGTGCTGGGCCGTGTCCTCCGCCGCGCCGCAGTCGTGGCACACCGGGGTCTCCTCTCTCCCGATCCGGTGCAGGTGCGATCCGAAACAGCCATGGCCGGACAACACCTGCACCAGACGGAACCTAACCTTTTTTTTTTTTTTTTTTTTTTTTTTTTTTTTTTTTTTTTTTTTTTTTGTCGCTGGGAAAAAATGCCATTACGCATCCCCTTCCGTCGGGGGACGGGAGAGGGGTATGTGGGACTCCCCGGTAAAGTCGTTCCCGGTATACCCACTAAAAATACCCAGCGGCGCTCCGACCTCGCCTGGGTGGAGGGGGCCTGGGAGTCTATGTCGTCCAGTCCCCCTCCGGCGAATGCCCGCCTTACGGCAGGCCCTACACGTCCCCCCCCAAAAGGGAGGGGCTTTTATTATGGCCGGAGCACAGGGGGTGGATCATGTGGTGCAGGCGGTGGCGCCCCCGCGCCTGTCGCCTGCTGATCACCCCCCGGGGCGGTTGAGGACGGGCGTTGTGCTCGCCGTCTTCCACCCCTTCTTCGTCTGCGGAGCGGCGCCGCGAGAGGGTCTTCTTCCCGCGTTCGCTCCGCCGCCTCCTTCTGTGACATGACGTCCTCACAAAAGGAGGCTACTGCTGCCCATGCCTCCTCACTTCCCAGCATGGCTGAAATCACACTGGGGAGTGAGAGGTCGTTCCCGACCACTGCCACCATGGCGCGGCGGGGTTCGTCCCACGAAGGGCACACCTCAAGGGTGTGCTCTGCGCTATCCACTGCGGCCTCGCAATGGTGACACTGTGGGGTCTCCTCCCGCCCTATCCGATGCAGGTACGATCCGAAGCAGCCGTGCCCGGACAGCACCTGCACCAGACGCAGGGAGAGGCAACCATGTCGCCGGTCGAGCCAATCGTTCAGGACGGGCCCGATGGCGTCCAGTGTCCGGCGACCGAATGTTGCTGAGGCTAGGTCCTCGGCCCAGTGCCGAGTTATTGCCTCGCGAACCTCCTCACGCACTTCCTCCTTTTCTTGAGGGTCCGGGCGCCGGTTGAGCGCCCTCTGACCCGCCGTCCAGTCGTACACTCTGGCGAGCACCCAAGCCTCGAGCTCCCAAGGTGGGGTTCCCGCCAGAGCGCACGATGCCGCGAAACTCACTGTGCGGTACGCCCTCGCCACCCGCTGTGCAATGGCCCTTTGTGGCCTGCGGAGGGCAGCGGCGTTCTCCCGTCCGCCCAGTGAGTCCGCCCAGATTGGGGCCCCGTATAGGGCCATACTCTTTAGTATGCCGGCGTATAGACGCCGGCATTGGTCGCCGGGCCTCCCGATATTCGGGAGGAGCCACGAGAGGGCGCCCGCAGTCTTCAGCAAGCGCGTCGACAGCCCACTGAAGTGTGCTCGAAAGCGCCACTTGCTGTCGAGCACTAGGCCCAGATATTTCATCTGGGCCTGCACCTCAATGCGGACACCCTCTACATAGATATGGGCATCGGGCGGTTGACGCTGCCGCGGCCCGTGGAAGAACACGGCCTCGGTCTTGTGCAGCGCCACCGTCAGCCCTAGGCGGGAGATGCGGTCCACCACCTGCGAACCGCCCGCCGAGGCCAAGCTGGCCGCCTCTAAATAGTTTCTCCCCCGGGCAGTCAGAAGGGTGTCGTCTGCATAGCAGATGACAGACGTGCCACGGGGGAGGTGTCCCCGCAGGAGCCAGTCGAATCCGATGTTCCAGAGGAGCGGTCCCAGGACAGAACCCTGTGGGACACCGGACTCGACGCCGTATCGTCGGAGCTGGCCCGACTTGTCTTCAAGGAGGACTGTGCGATCCGACAAATAGTCCGCCAACAGCCCCCGCAAATACGGAGGCACTCCGTGGTAGCGGAGCGCCTCTAGGATGGTGGAGTGGGGAACGGAGTTGAAGGCGTTGGATATGTCGAACGACACGGCCAACAGTCCATCCCCCGCGTCCATCGCCTCCCTCACCTGGCCCTTGAGCCGGGACAGGGCGTCCACTGTCGAACGCTCAGCTCGAAAACCGAACTGAGCGTCCGCCAGGTCCGGGCCGATTGTGCACAAGTGCCTGTTGACACGGGCGGCGAGGATCCTCTCGAACGTTTTACCGACCTCATCCAGTAAGACGATGGGCCGGTATGCCGATGGGGAGTCCACCGGCCGCCCTTCCTTCCGAAGAAGGCACAACCGACCCTCCTTCCATGGCTTCGGGAACCTCTCACACGCAACACACGCACTAAAGAGGTCCCGAAACCTGTCTCCCATCTGGGAGGTGGCGATGGCCACCACCTTTGCGGGGACGCCGTCCGGACCTGGGGCGGTGTTTTTGCCCCGGAGGCAGAAGACCGCCTTCTCCATCTCGTCCTCCGTGACTGGAGGGACCGCCTCATCGGCCGATGGAGCCGCACCGCGCGGGTCGCTCATCACTGGTGGAGTGAAGTTGTCCCTGCGCGGAAACAGTGACTGGACCACCCCATCCAGCAACGTCGGCTCGAGGGTCTCGGCAACTGGGGGACCGTACGGGCGCAGTTTGTTACGTGCCGCCTTGTACGGCCTCCCGAAAGGGTCAGCATCTAGACCCTCCGCCATTTCCGCCCTCGCGCGGTCCTGGGCTGCGCCCATTCGCGCCGTCAGGGTCGCTTTGGACTCCGTGTAGGCTACATAGAGGCGGTCCTCGTTGTCGCGGTCGCGATGGCGCCGCCGTCTGCTCCTAGTGTAGGCGCGCCGGGCCACCACACAGGCAGCCCGCAGTCCCACCAACTCCTCCGACCACCAGTAGACGGCGCGTCGAGGAGGCGGGCGGTGAGACCGAGGCATGCTCGAGTTGCACACCTCGGTCAGGGAGTCCCTCAACTGGGCTGCAGTGGCGTCCACGTCCTGGACGTCGACAGGAGGCGACAACCAGTCCTGGACGAACACCGCCTCCGTGGCGGCCTCCCGGTCTAGGCGGGAGAGCGCCCATCGCGGGAAGTGAGACCGACCCGCGCGAGCCCCCCGGGAGTCCGGGCCGGCGACGTCGAACCGCACGTATCGGTGGTCTGACAGCGTCTCCACCAGCTCCACCCGCCAGTCCACTACACAGGCAGCCAAAGACGGGGAGGCAAAGGCGAGGTCCACAATGGAGCCCCCCTCCCGCCGCACGCAGGTGTGAACACTGCCACTGTTGAGGAGGGACAGACCGGACGCCACGGACCAGGTCTCCACCTCGCGTCCTCGGGCGTCGGTGGTCGGGTTGCCCCATAATACAGACTTGGCGTTAAAGTCGCCCACGACCAACACCCTGCGCTGCGCCACCCTACCTGCCACCCTGGCAAGGACCTCGGTGAAGTTCTCGAAGGCCGTGATGGGGCGGTTTGGGGAGAAATACACCCCTATAAGGGCTATGTCCCCCCACGCGGCGGCCACGTATCCCGTTCCCCTCTCCAAGAGCGAGAGGGAAGGGGAGTCCGTGGAAGACCGCGACACCAATGCAACCGAACCGTTGTCGTCTCCTAGCCAGCTGCCAGGGACAGAATACGGCTCGGCTACAACCGCCACGTCCACCAACCACTCCGCAACGGTTTGGACCAGTAAGTCCTGGGCCGCTCTGCAGTGGTTGGTGTTGGCCTGAAGAATTCTTCTTCGAAGCCCAGCCATCAGTCCGTGTTCATGGCACTTCCCTCGGTGGCCGGCACTGAAACTGGGGTTCCAGTGGCGGTGGCAGCAGCAGGACGCGAAGGCGCCTGCACTTTCCCCTTCATCTTCGGTGGACAGCACTTCTTGCTCGTCATGGCGTGGTCAGCTGGACGACCACTGGCAGCACAGACTGCACAGTGCGGGGCTGTAGCCTCGCAGGTGGCTGACCTGTGCCCCTCCTTTCCGCAGCGGAAGCACAGTTCCTCGCGCTCGGCAGTGGACGGACAGAGAGGCCGGGTGTGGCCGATGCCGAAGCACTTGTAACAGCGCATCGGCTCATCCTCCAGCACCCGGACCCCACCCGAGCTAAATCCGACCGGGAGGCGACCCTTGGCCAGAACTGCCTTGGCCACCACGATAGGGCACTCTAGGCGCATGGTGCCCATACCCCGCGAAACTCACTGTGCGGTACGCCCTCGCCACCCGCTGTGCAATGGCCCTTTGTGGCCTGCGGAGGGCAGCGGCGTTCTCCCGTCCGCCCAGTGAGTCCGCCCAGATTGGGGCCCCGTATAGGGCCATACTCTTTAGTATGCCGGCGTATAGACGCCGGCATTGGTCGCCGGGCCTCCCGATGTTCGGGAGGAGCCACGAGAGGGCGCCCGCAGTCTTCAGCAAGCGCGTCGACAGCCCGCTGAAGTGTGCTCGAAAGCGCCACTTGAGGCGCCTAAATGTTTTATTGTTTACACTTTTATTTAAATTCAAAAGTAATTGGTAATTAAGATACACAAACATTAATTCGAGCTTCATATTTTTTCACAGTACCCTCATTAGGTTTATTTTTCTTGACATTGAGGCTAGTTGTGTTCTTAAATTTTAACGGACAGTTTTTGCTCGTGTCTCGTGCCCGAAGGGTCGAATTAGCCCTTACCGCCGTGCATGTCTCCCAATAGTTTATGTTATTTGAAGTTTATTAAAGTGATCATACAGAAATATACTATTTGTGGATTTATTTGATACGTGATTTAACCCAGCGGCACTCCCGCTTCGTCTAAGAGGCGGGGGACTGGGAAACCGGCACAGCCTTTACGTCCAGTCCTCCGCCGACGATTGCTCTCCATGCCGGGACCCCTTACGCCGTCCCCTAAGTGGGGAGGGAGCCGGGCCCGGAAGTGACCGACGAAAGGTGGTGATGAGTGCAATGCAGGCAAGGGCACCCCCGCGCCCATCGCCCGCCCATCACCACGAATGTGACTTGACACGCGGCGGCCACGTATCCCGGTCCCCTCTCTAAGAGCGAGAGGGGAGGGGAATCCGTGGAAGACCGCGAAACCAACGCCACCAAGCCGTCCCGGTCGCCCAGCAAACGGCCAGGGACCGAGTAAAGCTCGGCGACCACCACCAAGTCCTCCAACCACTCGGCCATGGTCTGCATCAGCAGATCCTGGGCTTCCCGCAGTGGTTGGTGTTCGCCTGAAAGGATGCGATGATCAGTCGGACATCGCACCCCCCTCCTCTGCAGCAGCAGCAGGCCCGGACGGCGGCTGCGCTTTACCCCGCTTAGGGGGAGGATTGCAGCTCCTCCCCTTCATAACGTGGTCTGCCGGGCAGCCACTGGCGGCACATACCGCGCAGTGCGGCGTGGCAGCCTCACAGGAGGCGGCTTTGTGGCCCTCCTTGCCGCAGCGGTAGCACGTGTCCGTCCTGTCTACCGTGGACGGACACAGCGGCCGCGTGTGTCCGATGCCAAGGCATCGGAAACATCGTAGAGGCTGATCGTCGAGTGCCTTGACTGCACCCGAGCTGAAGCCGACTGTAAGCCGTCCTTTGGCAAGGACGACTTTGGCAGCAGCGATTGGGCACTCGAGGCGAATGGTGCCCATGCCGCCGCGGCCGGGCCTTATGTCCCGGCTTCGGACCGCCGCAACGTCACAGCCCCCTATCGCTGCGATCGCCTTCGCCACCTCCTCCTTTGTGACGGAGTCGTCCAGGTCGGCCACCTCTATGGCCACCGACTTGACCGGTCGGGCCACCTTGGCCGAATCCGCGATGACCTCCTGCAGCTTGGCTGCAAAGAGGTCAGCATGGGCACTTCCCTCTGCCCCCGGGAACTCGAAGATTCGAGCCCCGGCTTGGGTTCGCCGGCAAGACACACTGCCGATCCCGAGCTGGGTAGGATCGGCATTGGCACGCGCCCGCACCAAAATGGACGCATACGTCTCCCCTCGCCCCGCAGCCTCCGCGGTGAGAGTCACCACGACGGCCGCGGTTTTTGGGGCGACTAGCTGCCCTTTTCTCCCTTTCCCTGTCCTCTTCCCTTTGCCCTTGCCGGTGGTGGCGGGGACGACAGGGGCGGCCGTCGCCGACTTCTTCCCTTTGCCCTTCCCCTTACGGACCACTTCTGTCCACTCGTTGGACGGGGTGGTCGAGGGGAGAAGGGCATCCTCCGTCTGGGAGGAGGACGGCCCCGGCTCGCACTGCCTCTTATCCGCCGCAAGCGGCGGTCGGAGGCGTTTCTCCGGCAAGAGCCGGTCCTCGATGCCTGCTAAGCAGGCTCTTGTGAAGGCCCTCTCCTCCATTACAACCTTGCGGATGACTTCCTCAAGGTTGGAGGCGGGGCCCTCTGCCACAGGGCTTGTCTGGGCCAGTTGTGGCCGGGCCGTGGCTTCAGCTAGCTTCTGGTGAAGCTGGCTGACCTCCGACTGCAGGCGATCTATCTTCGCCTGCAGTTGCCGCGTCTCGTCGGTGGCCTTGCGTTTGACCAGCTCCGCAACGACACCGCGCAAGCTCGCGGCCCTGCTCTTGAGGGCCTTTTGGAAGGTCCCCTTCAGGTTGGAGGACTTAGAGGCAACCTCCACAATCTCCTCCTCGTCTTCCTCCGCCATTCTCTCCAGCTCCTCCAGAGAGTGGTCCGCGTATAGAACGCGGGACGCACCGTACCCGGACTTGGCCCGGGCGACGTGCGCCCGTTTTTCTTTGGCGGCAACCCGCTCCTCCAGCTCTTGCTGGAGCTGCGCCCGTCGAGCTAGGTCCAACTGGCGTTGGGCACCCGCGAGCCCAACGACATGGGTATCCGCGGCCACCGTCGGCTTTTTAGCCTTCGACAACCCCGTCGACCCCGAGGCCGAGGACCCATCGCTCCGGTGGACCCGCTTCCGCGGCTGAGAGTCGTCCGCATCCGACACACCGATTAGTGAGTCGTTGTCAGACGACTCGTCCGCTCCTCCAAAGGAGCTAGCCGCAGACGGCGCGCGGCTAGACTCTGACGCCGGAGCGTCGGAGTGGCCCTGAGAAGGGCCTTTGGATTGGCCCTGAGAAGGGCCTTTGGGTTGGCCCCGAGAAGGGCCTTTGGGTTGGCCCTGAGAAGGGCCTTTGGCTTTTAAAAATCGTCCGCAGGCGTCCCGCGAAGGTTTCGGCATAATTCCGCAGGTTCGTAACTGTCAAGGCAATATGGATAGCTACGAAAGCACAGTGCACTTTGGCCAACCCAGTCTGCCACTCCGTTACGGTGGTCAGAACTGGGTCGTTTCCAGGGGACGCGACGTGGACGCAAGCACTGTGGGGTGGTCCCCCAACCTAACCTAACCTAACCTTTTTTTTTTTTTTTTTTTTTTTTTTTTTTTTTTTTTGCGCTGGGAAAAAATGCATTACGCATACCCTCCCATCGGGGGATGGGGGGGCTATGTGGGACTCCCCGGTTTGACCCGGTATACCCACTAAAATAACCCAGCGGCACTCCCGCTTCGTCCAAGAGGCGGGGGACTGGGAAACCGGCACAGCCTTAACGTCCAGTCCTCCGCCGACGATTGCCCTTCATGCCGGGACCCCTAACGCCCTCCCCTAGGTGGGGAGGGGGCCGGGCCCGGGAGTGACCGACGATGGTGGTGATGGGTGCAATGCAGGCAAGGGCACCCCCGTGCCCATTGCCCGCCCGTCGCCACCATGAAGAGGAGGGAGAGGACGGCGCCTTCTCCGACCACTTCGTCGTCTGCGGAGCGGCGCAGCGAGAGGGTCGTCCTCCCGCGCGCGCTCCGCCTCCTCCTTTTGCGAGATGACGTCCTCGCAAAACGAGGCAACCGCTGCCCAGGCCTCCTCGCTCTCCAGCATGGCGTTGACGACGCCGGGAAGTGAGAGGTCCTGTCCAACTACCGCGGTCACACCGCGGCGTTGTTCGGACCAAGCCGGGCACACTTCGAGGGTGTGCTGGGCCGTGTCCTCCGCCGCGCCGCAGTCGTGGCACACCGGGGTCTCCTCTCTCCCGATCCGGTGCAGGTGCGATCCGAAACAGCCATGGCCGGACAACACCTGCACCAGACGGAACGAGAGGAAACCGTGGGACCGCTCGAGCCAGCCCTGCAGGACCGGACCGATCGCGTCCAACGTCCGGCGGCCGAAGGCGGCTGCAGCGAGGTCCTCCGTCCAGTGGAGGACGATGGCTTCCTTCGCCTCTCGCCGCACGGCCTCCCGCTCCTCGGCGACGGGGCGCTCCCCGAGCGCCTTCCGTTGCGCAGTCCACTCGTACACTCTGGCGAGCACCCAGGCCTCCAACTCCCAAGGAGGGGTGCCGGCCAGAGCGCACGCCGCCGAGAAACCCACCGAGCGGTAGGCCCTTGCCACCCTCAGTGCAATGGCCCTTTGGGGCTTGCGGATGGCAGTCGCGTTCTCCCTCCTGTGTAGGGAGTCGGCCCAGATGGGGGCCCCGTATAGGGCCATGCTCCTCAAGATGCCCGAATATAGGCGCCGGCATTCCGCCTTGGGCCCCCCCAGGTTCGGGAGGAGCCACGAGAAAGCATCCGCGGCTTTCAACAGGCGCGTCGACAGCCCGCTGAAATGCGGGCCAAACCGCCACCTGTCGTCCAGCACCAGGCCCAGATACTTCATCTGGGGCTGGACCCCTATCCTGACGCCCTCCACGACAATGTGAGCATCGGGAGGAGGGCAGCGTTGCCGAGGCCCGCGAAAGAACACGGCCTCGGTCTTGTGCAGCGCCACCTTCAATCCCAGGCGGCGGATCCTCTCTGCAACCAAGGACCCGCCAGCCGAGGCCAGACAGGCCGCATCCCCAAAGTTCCTCCCCCGGGCGATGAGGAGAGTGTCGTCCGCGTAGCAGATGACACTCGTGCCCTGGAGGAGGACTCCCCGCAGGAGCCAGTCGTACCCGATGTTCCACAGGGGGGGTCCGAGCACCGACCCCTGCGGAACACCGGACTCTGCGCCGTACCGCCTCACCGTGGCCGTCTTGTCTACGAGGAGGACCTCTCGGCCCTCCAAGTAGCTGGCCAGGAGGTTGCGCAGGTATTGGGGCACGCCGTGATACCGGAGCGCCTCCAATATCGTCGCGTGGGGCATGGAGTTGAAGGCGTTGGCAATGTCGAATGACACCGCCAGCACTCCGCCCCCCGCCTCCACCGCCTCCTTCACCTGGCCCTTGAGTAGGGCCAGCGCATCGATAGTCGAACGCCCTCGTCGAAAACCGAATTGGGCGTCCGACAAGTTGGGCCCAACCCCCCGCAAAAAGCTATCGAGCCGGGAGGCGACAATCCCCTCGAACAACTTACCGACCTCATCGAGCAGGACGATGGGCCGGTATGCCGACGGAGAGTCAACCGGGCGTCCCTCCTTTCGGAGGAGGCATAGCTGCCCCTCCTTCCACAGTTTCGGGAACCTCCCAGCAGTAAAACGCGCGCTGTAGAGGTCCCGAAACCTGTCCTCCATTTCGGAGGCGGCGATCGCAACCACCCGTGCGGGGACGCCGTCTGGTCCGGGTGCCGTCTTCTTCGCGCGGAGGCTGAGAACCCCAGCGCGAAACTCCGTCGCCGTCACCGGGGGGACCTCCTCCTCCGACAAAGCCGCCCCTTGCGGGGGATCCATAGTTGGTGGGGTGAAGTCGGTCCTGCGCGGAAACAGGGACCGGACCACCCCATCCAGCAACACTGGCTCGAGGGTCTCCGTCAGTGGGGGACCAAAGGGGCGTAGCTGGTTCCGCGCCGCCCTGTATGGTCTCCCATAAGGATCCCTGTCGAGACCCTCCAGCATCTCGGCCCTCGCCGAGTCTTCTGCAGCTCCCATCGCAGACTTGAGGACCATCGTCGCCTCTCGGTAAGAGGCGTATAGGCGGTCCTCTTCTGCCTGGACTCGGTTTTGGGCGCTGCGCCGTCGGCTCCGCGCGTAGGCCCTTCTGGCCGCCACACAAGCAGCCCGGAGCCCCGTCAACTCCTCCGTCCACCAATACACGGCGCGACGGGGAGGCGGGCGGCGAGACCGAGGCATGCTGGAGTTGCACACCTCGGTCAGCGACCCCCTGAGTCGGACCGCTGCGGCGTCCACATCTAGGACCGCGACAGGGGGCGACAGCCAGTCCTGGAGAAAGGCTGCCTCCTTCGCTGCCTCCCGGTCCAGGCGGGTGAGTGCCCACCGCGGGAGGGGAGACTGCCCAGCGCGGGACATCCCCCGCCCTTGCCGGGTGGAGATGTCGAACCGCACATATCGGTGGTCCGACAAGGTCTCCACCATCTCTACCCGCCAACTGACGACGCGGGTGGCTAGCGCGGGGGTGGCAAACGACACGTCCACCACTGACCCTCCCAGCTGCCGTACACACGTGTGGACCGCCCCCCTGTTGAGGAGGGACACACCGCATGATGCCGCCCAAAACTCGAGGGCGCGCCCACGGACGTTGCAACCGGTGGCCGGGTTGCCCCAGGCCGCCGACTTGGCGTTCGGGTCGCCCAACACCATGACCTGGCGCGGCGCCGCCCTCCCTACCACTGCGGTGAGAACCTCGAGGAAATCCTCAAAGTCCGAGAGAGGGCGGTTTGGGGAGAAATAGACCCCCACCACAGCCATGTCTGCCCACGCGGCGGCCACGTATCCCGGTCCCCTCTCTAAGAGCGAGAGGGGAGGGGAGTCTGTGGAAGACCGCGACACCAACGCCACCAAGCCGTCCCGGTCGCCCAGCCAACTGCCAGGGACCGAGTAAGGTTCGGCGACCACCACCAAGTCCACCAACCACTCGGCCATGGTCTGCATCAGCAGATTCTGGGCTGCCCTGCAGTGGTTGGTGTTCGCCTGAAGGATGCGATGTTCGACCCTATCCATCAGTCGGACATCGCACCCCCCTCCCCCGCAGCCGCCGCAGGAACGACGGCGCTGGCGGCAGCAGCAGCAGGCCCGGACGGCGCCTGCGCTTTACCCCGCTTGGGGGGAGGATTGCAGCTCCTCCCCTTCATGACGTGGTCTGCCGGGCAGCCACTGGCGGCACATACCGCGCAGTGCGGCGTGGCAACCTCACAGGAGGCGGCTTTGTGGCCCTCCTTGCCGCAGCGGTAGCACGTGTCCGTCCTGTCTACCGTGGACGGACACAGCGGCCGCGTGTGTCCGATGCCAAGGCATCGGAAACACCGTACAGGCTGTTCTTCGAGTGCCCGGACTGCACCCGAGCTGAAGCCGACTGTAAGCCGTCCCTTGGCAAGGACGGCTTTGGCAGCGGCGATCGGGCACTCGAGGCGAACGGTGCCCATGCCGCCGCGGCCGGGCCTTATGTCCCGGCTTTGGACCGCCGCGACGTCACAGCCCCCTATCGCTGCGATCGCCTTCGCCACCTCCTCCTTGGTGACGGAGTCGTCAAGGTCAGCCACCTCTATGGTCACTGACTTGACCGGTCGCGCCACCTTGGCCGAATCCGCGATGACCTCCTGCAGCTTGGCTGCGAAGAGGTCCGCATGGGCACTCCCCTCTGCCCCCGGGAACTCGAAGATTCGAGCCCCGGCTTGGGTTCGCCGGCAAGACACACTGCCGATCCCGAGCTGGGTGGGATCGGCATTGGCACGCGCCCGCACCAAAATGGACGCGTACGTCTCCCCTCGCCCCGCTCTCTCCCTTTCCCTTTCCTCTTCCCCTTTCCCCCCTTGCCGGTGGTTGCGGGGACGACAGGGGCGGCCGTCGCCGACTTCTTCCCTTTGCCCTTCCCCTTACGGACCACTTCTGTCCACTCGTTGGACGGGGTGGTCGAGGGGAGAAGGGCATCCTCCGTCTGGGAGGACGACGGCCCCGGCTCACACTGCCTGTTGTCCGCCGCAAGCGGCGGCCGGAGGCGTTTCTCCGGCAAGAGCCGGTCCTCGATGCCTGCAAGGCAGGCTCTTGTGAAGGCCCTCTCCTCCATTACAACCTTGCGGATGACTTCCTCAAGGTTGGAGGCGGGGCCCTCTGCCACAGGGCTTGTCTGGGCCTGTTGTGTCCGGGCCGTGGCTTCAGCTAGCTTCTGATGAAGCTGGCTGACCTCCGACTGCAGACGATCCACCTTTGCCTGCAGTTGCCGCGTCTCGTCGGTGGCCTTGCGTTTCACAAGCTCCGCAACGACACCGCGCAAGCTCGCGGCCCTGCTCTTGAGGGCCTTCTGGAAGGTCCCCTTCAGATTTGAGGACTTAGAGGCAACCTCCATAATCTCCTCCTCGTCCTCCTCCGCCATTCTCTCCAGCTCTTCTAGAGAGTGGTCCGCGTATAAGACGCGGGACGCACCGTACCCGGACTTGGCCCGGGCGACATGCGCCCGTTTTTCTTTGGCGGCAACCCGCTCCTCCAGCTCTTGCTGGAGCTGCGCCCGTCGAGCCAGGTCCAACTGGCGTTGGGCATCCGCGAGCCCAACGACATGGGTATCCGCGGCCACCGTTGGCTTTTTAGCCTTCGACAACCCCGTCGACCCCGAGGCCGAGGACCCATCGCTCCGGTGGACCCGCTTCCGCGGCTGAGAGTCGTCCGCATCCGAAACACCGATCAGTGAGTCGTTGTCAGACCACTCTCCTCCAAAGCAGCTAGCCGCAGACGGCGCGCGGCTAGTCTCTGACGCCGAAGCGTCGGAGTGGCCCTGAGAAGGGCCTTTGGGTTGGCCCTGAGAAGGGCCTTTAGATTGGCCCTGAGAAGGGCCTTTGCCTTTGGGTTGGCCCTGAGAAGGGCCTTTGGGTTGGCCCTGAGAAGGGCCTTTGTCTTTTAAAAACCGCCCGCAGGCGTCCCGCGAAGGTTTCGGCATAATTCCGCAGGTTCGTAACTCTCAAGGCAATATGGATAGCTACGAAAGCACAGTGCACTTTGGCCAACCCAGTCTGCCACTCCGTTACGGTGGTCAGAACTGGGTCGTTTCCAGGGGACGCGACGTGGACGCAAGCACTGTGGGGTGGTCCCCCAACCTAACCTAACCTTTTTTTTTTTTTTTTTTTTTTTTTTTTTTTTTTTTTTTTTTTTTTTTTTGTCGCTGGGAAAAAATGCATTACGCATACCCTCCCATCGGGGGATGGGGGGGCTATGTGGGACTCCCCGGTCTGACCCGGTATACCCACTAAAACAACCCAGCGGCACTCCCGCTTCGTCCAAGAGGCGGGGGACTGGGAAACCGGCACAGCCTTAACGTCCAGTCCTCCGCCGACGATTGCCCTCCATGCCGGGACCCCTTACGCCCTCCCCAAAGTGGGGAGGGGGCCGGGCCCGGGAGTGACCGACGAAGGTGGTGATGGGTGCAATGCAGGCAAGGGCACCCCCGCGCCCATCGCCCGCCCATCGCCACCATGAAGAGGAGGGAGAGGACGGCGCCTTCTCCGACCCCTTCTTCGTCTGCGGAGCGGCGCAGCGAGAGGGTCGTCCTCCCGCGCGCGCTCCGCCTCCTCCTTTTGCGAGATGACATCCTCGCAAAAGGAGGCAACCGCCGCCCAGGCCTCCTCGCTCTCCAGCATCGCGTTGACGACGCCGGGAAGCGAGAGGTCCTGTCCGACTACCGCGGTCACACCGCGGCGTTGTTCGGACCAAGCCGGGCACACTTCGAGGGTGTGCTGGGCCGTGTCCTCCGCCGCGCCGCAGTCGTGGCACACCGGGGTCTCCTCCCTCCCGATCCGGTGCAGGTGCGATCCGAAACAGCCATGGCCGGACAACACCTGCACCAGACGGAACGAGAGGAAACCGTGGGACCGCTCGAGCCAGCCCTGCAGGACCGGACCGATCGCGTCCAACGTCCGGCGGCCGAAGGCGGCTGCAGCGAGGTCCTCCGTCCAGTGGAGGACGATGGCGTCCTTCGCCTCTCGCCGCACGGCCTCCCGCTCCTCGGCGACGGGGCGCTCCCCGAGCGCCTTCCGTTGCGCGGTCCACTCGTACACTCTGGCGAGCACCCAGGCCTCCAACTCCCAAGGAGGGGTGCCGGCCAGAGCGCACGCCGCCGAGAAGCCCACCGAGCGGTAAGCCCTTGCCACCCTCAGTGCAATGGCCCTTTGGGGCTTGCGGATGGCGGTCGCGTTCTCCCTCCTGTGCAGGGAGTCGGCCCAGATGGGGGCCCCGTATAGGGCCATACTCCTCAATATGCCCGCATACAGGCGCCGGCATTCCGCCTTGGGCCCCCCCAGGTTCGGGAGGAGCCACGAGAGGGCATCCGCAGCTTTCAACAGGCGCGTCGACAGCCCGCTGAAATGCGGGCCAAAGCGCCACCTGTCGTCCAGCACCAGGCCCAGATACTTCATCTGGGCCCGGACCCCTATCGTGACACCCTCCACGACAATGTGAGCATCAGGAGGAGGACAGCGTTGCCGAGGCCCGCGAAAGAACACGGCCTCGGTCTTGTGCAGCGCCACCTTCAATCCCAGGCGGCGGATCCTCTCTGCAACCAAGGACCCGCCGGCCGAGGCCAGACAGGCCGCATCCCCAAAGTTCCTCCCCCGGGCAGTGAGGAGAGTGTCATCCGCGTAGCAGATGACACTCGTGCCCTGGAGGAGGACTCCCCGCAGGAGCCAGTCGTACCCGATGTTCCACAAGGGGGGTCCCAGCACCGACCCCTGCGGAACACCGGACTCTGCGCCGTACCGCCTCACCGTGGCCGTCTTGTCTACGAGGAGGACCTCTCGGCCCTCCAAGTAGCTGGCCAGGAGGTTTCGCAGGTATTGGGGCACGCCGTGATAGCGGAGCGCCTCCAATATCGTCGCGTGGGGCATGGAGTTGAAGGCGTTGGCAATGTCGAATGACACCGCCAGCACCCCGTCCCCCGCCTCCACCGCCTCCTTCACCTGGCCTTTGAGTAGGGCCAGCGCATCGATCGTCGAACGCCCTCGACGGAAGCCGAATTGGGCGTCCGACAGGTTGGGCCCAACCCCCCGCAAAAGGCTATCGAGCCGGGAGGCGACAATCCCCTCGAACATCTTACCGACCTCATCGAGCAGGACGATGGGCCGGTATGCCGATGGGGAGTCCACCGGGCGTCCCTCCTTTCGGAGGAGGCATAGCTGCCCCTCCTTCCACATTTTCGGGAACCTCCCAGCAGTGAGACACGCGCTGAAGAGGTCCCGAAACCTATCCTCCATTTCGGAGGCGGCGATCGCCACCACCCGTGCGGGGACGCCGTCTGGTCC
The DNA here is from genome assembly GCA_905475445.1 of Ochropleura plecta. Lineage (NCBI taxonomy): Eukaryota > Metazoa > Arthropoda > Insecta > Lepidoptera > Noctuidae > Ochropleura > Ochropleura plecta. The sequence goes on from FR997732.1 coordinate 119,405, forward strand.
GGGTGCCGTCTTCTTCGCGCCGAGGCTGAGAACCCCAGCGCGAAACTCCGCCGCCGTCACCGGGGGGACCTCCTCCTCCGGCGAAGCCACCCCTTGCGGGGGATCCATAGTTGGTGGGGTGAAGTCGGTCCTGCGCGGAAACAGGGACCGGACCACCCCATCCAGCAACACCGGCTCGAGGGTCTCCGTCAGTGGGGGACCAAAGGGGCGTAGCTGGTTCCGCGCCGCCCTGTATGGTCTCCCATAAGGATCCCTGTCGAGACCCTCCAGCATCTCGGCCCTCGCCGAGTCCTCTGCAGCTCCCATCGCAGACTTGAGGACCGTCGTCGCCTCTCGGTAAGAGGCGTATAGGCGGTCCTCTTCTGCCTGGACTCGGTTTTGGGCGCTGCGCCGTCGGCTCCGCGCGTAGGCCCTTCTGGCCGCCACACAGGCAGCCCGGAGCCCCGTCAACTCCTCCGTCCACCAATAGACGGCGCGACGGGGAGGCGGGCGGCGAGACCGAGGCATGCTGGAGTTGCACACCTCGGTCAGCGACCCCCTGAGTCGGACCGCTGCGGCGTCCACGTCTAGGACCGCGACAGGGGGCGACAGCCAGTCCTGGAGAAAGGCTGCCTCCTTCGCTGCCTCCCGGTCCAGGCGGGTGAGTGCCCACCGCGGGAAGGGAGATTGCCCAGCGCGGGACATTCCCCGCCCTTGCTGGGTGGAGATGTCGAACCGCACATATCGGTGGTCCGACAAGGTCTCCACCATCTCTACCCGCCAGTTGACGACGCGGGTGGCTAGCGCGGGGGTGGCAAACGAGACGTCTACCACCGACCCTCCCAGCTGCCGTACACACGTGTGGACCACACCCCTGTTGAGGAGGGACACACCGCATGATGCCGCCCAAAACTCCAGGGCGCGCCCACGGACGTTGCAACCGGTGGCCGGGTTGCCCCAGGCCGCCGACTTGGCGTTCGGGTCGCCCAACACCATGACCTGGCGCGGCGCCGCCCTCCCTACCACTGCGGTGAGAACCTCGAGGAAATCCTCAAAGTCCGAGAGAGGGCGGTTTGGGGAGAAATACACCCCCACCACAGCCATGTCTGCCCACGCGGCGGCCACGTATCCCGGTCCCCTCTCTAAGAGCGAGAGGGGAGGGGAGTCTGTGGAAGACCGCGACACCAACGCCACCAAGCCGTCCCGGTCGCCCAGCCAACGGCCAGGGACCGAGTAAGGCTCGGCGACCACCACCAAGTCCACCAACCACTCGGCCATGGTCTGCATCAGCAGAGCCTGGGCTGCCCTGCAGTGGTTGGTGTTCGCCTGAAGAATGCGATGTTCGACCCTATCCATCAGTCGGACATTGCACCCCCCTCCTCCGCAGCCGCCGCAGGAACGACGGCGCTGGCGGCAGCAGCAGCAGGCCCGGACGGCGCCTGCACTTTACCCCGCTTAGGGGGAGGATTGCAGTTCCTCCCCTTCATGACGTGGTCTGCCGGGCAGCCACTGGCGGCACATACCGCGCAGTGCGGCGTGGCAGCCTCACAGGAGGCGGCTTTGTGGCCCTCCTTGCCGCAGCGGTAGCAAGTGTCCGTCCTGTCTACCGTGGACGGACACAGCGGCCGCGTGTGTCCGATGCCAAGGCATCGGAAACACCGTAAAGGCTGATCTTCGAGTGCCCGGACTGCAGCCGAGCTGAAGCCGACTGTAAGCCGTCCCTTGGCAAGGACGGCTTTGGCAGCGGCGATTGGGCACTCGAGGCGAATGGTGCCCATGCCACCGCGGCCGGGCCTTATGTCCCGGCTTTGGACCGCCGCGACGTCACAGCCCCCCATCGCTGCGATCGCCTTCGCCACCTCCTCCTTGGTGACGGAGTCGTCCAGGTCGGTCACCTCTATGGCCACCGACTTGACCGGTCGGGCCACCTTGGCCGAATCCGCGATGACCTCCTGCAGCTTGGCTGCAAAGAGGTCCGCATGGGCACTCCCCTCTGCCCCCGGGAACTCGAAGATTCGAGCCCCGGCTTGGGTTCGCCGGCAAGACACACTGCCGATCCCGAGCTGGGTAGGATCGGCATTGGCACGCGCCCGCACCAAAATGGACGCGTATGTCTCCCCTCGCCCCGCAGCCTCCGCGGTGAGAGTCACCACGACGGCCGCGGTTTTCGGGGCGACTAGCTGCCCTGCCTTTCCTCTCCCTTTCCTCCCTTTCTTCTTCCCCTTTCCCTTGCCGGTGGTGGCGGGGACGACAGGGGCGGCCGTCGCCGACTTTTTCCCCTTGCCCTTCCCCTTACGGACCACTTCTGTCCACTCGTTGGACGGGGTGGTTGAGGGGAGAAGGGCATCCTCCGTCTGGGAGGAGGACGGCCCCGGCTCGCACTGCCTCTTATCCGCCGCAAGCGGCGGTCGGAGGCGTTTCTCCGGCAAGAGCCGGTCCTCAATGCCTGCTAAGCAGGCTCTTGTGAAGGCCCTCTCCTCCATTACAACCTTGCGGATGACTTCCTCAAGGTTGGAGGCGGGGCCCTCTGCCACAGGGCTTGTCTGGGCCTGTTGTGGCCGGGCCGTGGCTTCAGCTAGCTTCTGGTGAAGCTGGCTGACCTCCGACTGCAGGCGATCTATCTTCGCCTGCAGTTGCCGCGTCTCGTCGGTGGCCTTGCGTTTCACCAGCTCCGCAACGACACCGCGCAAGCTCGCGGCCCTGCTTTTGAGGGCCTTTTGGAACGTCCCCTTTAGGTTGGAAGACTTAGAGGCAACCTCCACAATCTCCTCCTCGTCCTCCTCCGCCATTCTCTCCAGCTCCTCCAGAGAGTGGTCCGCGTATAGAACGCGGGACGCACCGTACCCGGACTTGGCCCGGGCGACGTGCGCCCGTTTCTCCTTGGCGGCAACCCGCTCCTCCAGCTCTTGCTGGAGCTGCGCCCGTCGAGCCAGGTCCAACTGGCGTTGGGCACCCGCGAGCCCAACGACATGGGTATCCGCGGCCACCGTCGGCTTTTTAGCCTTCGACAACCCCGTCGACCCCGAGGCCGAGGACCCATCGCTCCGGTGGACCCGCTTCCGCGGCTGAGAGTCGTCCGCATCCGACACACCGATTAGTGAGTCGTTGTCAGACGACTCGTCCGCTCCTCCAAAGAAGCTAGCCGCAGACGGCGCGCGGCTAGACTCTGACGCCGGAGCGTCGGAGTGGCCCTGAGAAGGGCCTTTGGATTGGCCCTGAGAAGGGCCTTTGGGTTGGCCCTGAGAAGGGCCTTTGGGTTGGCCCTGAGAAGGGCCTTTGGCTTTTAAAAATCGCCCGCAGGCGTCCCGCGAAGGTTTCGGCATAATTCCGCAGGTTCGTAACTGTCAAGGCAATATGGATAGCTACGAAAGCACAGTGCACTTTGGCCAACCCAGTCTGCCACTCCGTTACGGTGGTCAGAACTGGGTCGTTTCCAGGGGACGCGACGTGGACGCAAGCACTGTGGGGTGGTCCCCCAACCTAACCTAACCTAACCTAACCTAACCTAACCAGTAAGTACGCAGTAGCCCAGGCGAACCTCCAGAGGAAACAGCTGGCGACCACGGAACTCATGATAGAGGCCGGCAAGCGAAAGCTCGCATTTGCTCTGATTCAGGAGCCATACGTGGGTGGGGTGAGGAGAATGAAGGATTACCGTGGGGCGAGAGTCTTCCAATGTGCAGCTGTAGGAGATGGGACGGTGAAGGCGGCTATCGTCGTCTTCGACGATGATCTTGACGTCATCCAGTGCCCGAAACTCACGACTAACAATATTGTTGTCGTGAGGATCCGAACCTCCGCCTGGGAAATCGCGGCGGTGTCCTTCTACTTCGAACCAGACCAACCCATCGGGCCATACCTGGATCAGATCAGAAACATCAAAGAGGAGCTGGGCTCAAGAGGACTGCTAATTGGAGGCGATAGCAACGCCAAAAGTAGCTGGTGGGGTAGCACCATAGAAGACCACAGGGGAGCTGAGATGTCCGGAACCCTGGAAGAGTCTGGTCTGCAGGTACTCAACAGAGGTGATACACCAACGTTTGACACCGTGAGAGGTAATAGGGTGTACACCAGTTTTGTAGACATAACAGCCTGTACAGAAGATCTACTGGAATTGGTGGATAACTGGAGGGTAGACCAGGAGATGACGAGCTCGGACCACAACGCCATCCTACTCGACATAAATCTCCGCAGGAGTAGAGGCTTAAGGGTTCAAAGAACCACGAGGCTGTATAACACCAAGAAGGCAAAATGGGACCTCTTCAACAGTACGCTCTCAGAGAATAACATCATTAATAACTTTAACGTAGAGTCTATAGAAAACACTAGAAATAAATCTGAATTAGAAGAAATAATTTCAAAATTTACCGGGTCGATAACAGAGGCTTGTAAATCCAGCATGCCCACAAAGAAAACCACAGAGGTACTGGAGATCCCATGGTGGAATGAAGAGCTCGCAAGGCTGAAACAAGTTGCCACTACCTTCAGGCGCAAAATTAAGAACGCGGCACCGTACCGCAGAGAAATAGTGGTAGCTGAGTACAAGAAAAAGATAGAAGACTATGAGTGCCAAGCCAAGAAAGCCCAAACAGAGAGCTGGAAGGAGCTCTGCAAAAGACAAGATAAGGAAGGAGTATGGGACGGTATATACCGAGTCATACGTAGGACCACCAGGAGACAAGAAGACTTGACCCTAACCAAAGACGGGGCATTCCTTAACCCAAGAGAGTCGGCGATCTTACTTGCGGAGACGTTCTACCCACAAGACCTGGAGGAAACTGACAATGAAGACCATCGCCGCGCCAGAGAAGCGGCAAAGCAGGTAAACGAGTGGCAACATGATGAGCTTCATGACCCACCGTTTACACTGCTAGAGCTCAAGACCGCGGCGGGCAGTTTTAATCCCAAGAAAGCCCCGGGAGCGGATGGCTTCACAGCAGATATCTGCAGCAGAGCTATCTACCAGGACCTGGACGCATCCCTTGCCCTATACAACAAGTGCCTAGAGATAGGTCACTTTCCGGACATCTGGAAGCAGGCAACCGTGGTAGTCCTGAGGAAACCGGGCAAGGACGATTACACGAACCCCAAAGCTTACAGGCCCATCGGTCTGTTGCCGGTTTTGGGGAAGGTCCTGGAGAAGATGACAGTAGCAAGGATTAAATGGCACATTGTACCGAGGATTAGTACTCGTCAGTTTGGTTTCATGCCCCAGAAGAGCACCGAAGACGCCCTCTATACTCTAATACACCATATCAAGGGTCTGATAAAGCAGAAAAAGCTAGTTACCCTAGTGTCATTGGATATAGAGGGGGCCTTCGACAGCGCTTGGTGGCCGACTATTCGAAACCGCCTGGCTGAGGAAAAGTGTCCGGTTAACATCAGGAGGCTACTGGACAGCTATCTCGACTGCAGAAGAGTCAGTGTAAGATACGCCGGGGAGGAATGCACGAGGAGCACCAACAAAGGTTGCGTGCAGGGGTCAATCGGTGGTCCCATCCTGTGGGACCTTCTTCTGGATCCTTTGCTGCGGGAACTGGAGAGGATGGGAGTGTATGTGCAGGCCTTCGCGGACGACGTCGTGATGACTTTTGACGGTGACACTGGACTAGACGTCTCGAGGCAGGCAAACGCGGCGCTCGCCCACGTTCAGCAATGGGGTGTCAGAAATAAGTTGAAATTTGCGCCGCATAAAACTTGCGCAATGGTTCTCACCAAGAAGCTAAAGTACGACACACCATTGCTGAACATGGGAGGAGTCAGTGTTGGCATGTCACGGGAAGTCAAGATCCTAGGACTGACCATTGACGACCGACTGACTTTTAACACGCACGTAGCTTTACAGTGCCGAAAAGCCTTGGATATATATAAACAGCTATCCAAGGCCGCTAAGGTAGACTGGGGACTGCACACCGAAGTAATTCGTATTATTTATACGGCTACCATAGAGCCAATTATCCTTTATGCGTCAGCTGTGTGGGCTCCCGCAGCCAGTAAGATCGGGGTGCGTAAGTTGCTCGACACGGTCCAGAGAGGTTTCGCTCAGAAGCTCTGCAAATCTTACCGGACGGTCTCCCTACACTCTGCCCTAGTTTTGGCGGGGATACTACCTCTCGACCTCAGAGTACAAGAAGCAGCCGCACTGTACGAGGCAAAGAGAGGGTCGCCCCCGCCGGAGCTAGGAGATAGAGAGACGGAGCGTCCGGTAATGTTTGCAGAAACTCCTCACCCGGCAGAACATATGGCCTTGGAAATTACCCCACTGGTGGACCAAAGCCTTGTGGACCGGCATAATGTGCAGCAGGTGCGAATCTTCACCGACGGCAGTAAGATTGAGGGGAAGGTTGGGGCCGCGCTATCCATGTGGAATGGCGAGGCTGAAATCCGGAACCTCAAGCTTTGTCTGTCCGCGTACTGCACAGTCTACCAGGCGGAGCTCCTGGCTATATGTAAAGCCACGAGCGTTATCCTCAAGGGTAAGGAGAAGACCTATGGTCTATATAGCGACTCGAGAGCCGCTTTGGAGACGGTCGTTAACCATTGGTCCCTCCACCCTCTGGCCGTGGAGACGAGGGAGAACCTGCGGAAGGCCCTGGCCCTGGGCAAAGATGTGTCCTTGTTCTGGGTCAAGGCCCATGCAGGACTGCCCGGTAACGAGCGCGCCGATGATCTGGCTAAGCAGGCAGCTCTGGCGTCGAAACGGAAACCTGACTACGACCAGTGTCCCATTTCATATGTGAAGCGGCTAATTCGCCAGTCATCTTTAAATCAATGGAACAGTCGCTATAGAGCCGGGGACACTGCGTCTGTCACCAGGATGTTCCTTCCCGACGCCAGAGAGGCTTATCGCTTTGCTCGCAAGGCAAAGCCGGAGGGCAAGCTCACCCAAATACTGACGGGGCATGGTGGATTCTCCCAGTACTTGAATCGCTTCAAGTTAAGGGAAAGTCCATCATGCATCTGTGAGCCAGGCGCTATTGAGGACGTACTTCACATCCTCGTGGAATGTCCAGTACACGCAGTGTTAAGATTTAATCTGGAACAAAAAGTAGGCTTTACACTGTGCAAAGAAAATCTCTGCGACCTAATAATAAGTAAACTATATTATAAAGTCTTTATAGAATACTGCACAAAAATATGTGAACGAGTAAATAATAGAAATAAGGATTAGATATATAAGCTTTGTTAAACCATATATTGTAATAATATATAAAATTTAACAAAATGTAGACGCTAGATGTATAAGTAATATAAGCAATATAGATATAAGTGCAGTAAGTTAAGATTAAAATTAAGAAGTAGAATAATTGGTAGGTAGATAATAAGATAAGATAGCATTGTTAGTTTAAGAAATGTTTAGAATCCCAGCATAGCTTTGTAAGTTGTTAAAAATAAGAAAAGACAATAAAAGTAAATTGTGAAAATAGTTTTAAGAATTGTTATAAGAAATAAGAAAGTATTAATATGTAAAATAGTAGTAAGAAAAATGTAAATAGTTAAAATCATGAAATAAAGAAAAAAAAAAAAAAAAAAAACCAGGCGTCAAGCCTTTTCGAAAATTAAATAAAAATAAACGGATAGGCAAATTCCCCTTCCCTCCCGTAATATAATCCTGGAAGAAAATCCGGGGACTAGGATAAGTAGCTCGCGGGCCGGGCCTTGCGCCCGGACAGGAAAAAAAAAAAAAAAAAAAAAAAAAAAAAAAAAAAAAAAACCTAACCTAACCTAACCTAACCTAACACGAAGAGGAAGACGGAGGCTTCGTTCGCTTGGACCTAACCTGTTTGTGTCGGGGTGCCCCAAAATTCCGAGCCCGCTTCGCTCGCTCTTGAATTAATTGCTGGAAGAAATTTCTTATGAAATAAGCTGTACCTTTGTGCTCTTCTGTCTTAATGTAATGTCCTGTCATGTATTTTGTGTGTGCATAAATAAATAAAAAAATAAATAAATAAATAATTATTCGTTAGGGAATTAATCAAGCTGACAGAGTCCGGGTAAGGTCGACGGAGGCCCCTTCGGGGCCTCCTATTTCTGTCTCCAAGGTTCAACAGTAACCTTACACGAAGGGGATGACGGGGGCTAAAGAGAGCGAGCGAACGAAGCCCCCGTCGTCCCCTTCGAACCTAACCTGTCCGTGTCGGGGTGCCGAAAATTCCGAGCTCGCTTCACTCGCTCTTGAATTATTTTCTGTCATTTTCATTCTATGACCTTGAAGTCTAGGTCATTGACCTTGAGACCAAGGTCATTGACCTCGAAGTGAAGGTCACGTTGAGTGTCCCCCAGTGTTTGCGTACCCTTGTCCTCCCACATCCCATCGGGTCCCGGAGCCGTCATGTCAGTCATGAAAATTTTTCTAAGTCCCAGACGCCTTAATAATGAGGGTTACATTTTACCTTCTATCTCAGCGGTCATTGACCTCACAAAAAAAATTCCTGCGTAAAAGTTGTTTCTTTTGATGTCCCCCATACGATTAAATCATAAAAAGAAAGTATTATTAACTTTGAAAATTTCATCAAAATTTTTCTGTTTTTTCCTCAGTGCCCCGTTTCGTACACTCCAACCGTATTTTGGACATAAAAAAAAAGTAAGTTTTCACCAAATTTCGTTATAAAAAAATAATTTTTGTAAGAGATAAAAATAAAAAAAAAACAAAAACTTGGTTTTTTGAATTTTTCACGTGAATTTTGAGGTTACGTGAAAAAAGTGTGAATGCAAAAGTTTTAGATCTTTTTATTACTTATAACTTTGCTATATGACTTTTTTCGATAGGACTCTTACTTTTGCCAGAAATCGAGAAAAAACGTTTTTAACCCTTAACACCAAGCCCCCATCCCCTTCCCGACTTTAAATCGCCCGTAATTTATTTTTCCTTTCATTTTTATAATATTCCCCTCCTTTTCTAATGGGTTTCATCCTACTATTATTTTTTTTGGTTTTTTGGTTTTTTTTTACTTATACCGTACCCAAGTCGTACAGGCCGATTGGGCTACTGCCTGTCCTGGGGAAAGTGTACGAGAAGATGTTGGTCGCCCGTCTCAAATTCTACTTACTACCCAGGATTAGTACTCGCCAATACGGTTTTATGCCCCAAAAAAGCACTGAAGACGCCCTCTACACTCTCGTGCAGCACATCCGCACAAAGCTGGCACAAAAGAAAATTGTCACGCTCGTTTCGCTGGATATCGAGGGAGCATTCGACAGTGCGTGGTGGCCAGCTATCAAAGTACGATTGGCTGAGGAAAAGTGTCCGGTAAATTTGAGACGGGTGGTGAGCAGTTACCTCAGTGACAGAGTGGTCACAGTGAGGTATGCTGGTGAGGAGAGCAGTAGAAGGACCAGTAAAGGGTGCGTACAGGGTTCCATAGGTGGACCCATCTTGTGGAATCTGATCCTGGACCCGCTCTTAAAACAACTAGAGAGTAGAGGCGATTATTGCCAGGCATTCGCTGATGACGTGGTGATGGTGTTTGATGCGGACACAGCTTTGGAAATCGAGGCACAGGCCAATGCCACTCTCGAACATGTTCGTGCGTGGGGTGTCAAAAATCGGCTAAACTTCGCACCGCACAAAACCTGTGCGATGGTACTAAGCGGAAGCTGAAGTTTGACACACCGCGTTTGAGCATGGGGGGGATCGACATTGGAATGTCCCAAGATGTCAAGATATTGGGGCTAACTATTGATGCCAAACTAACCTTCAACCAACACGTAGCTATCGTCTGTAAAAAGGCGATAGCTATGTACAAGCAGTTAGCCAGAGCCGCCCGAGTCAGCTGGGGTTTACACCCAGAGGTGATAAGGGCGATATACACAGCTGCAGTTGAGCCCACAATCTTGTACGCTGCGAGCGCTTGGGCACCTGCCGCCAATAAATTAGGGGTTATTAAACAGCTGAACGTAGTCCAGAGGGGGTTTGCGCAAAAGCTGTGCAGAGCCTACCGTACGGTCTCCCTAAACTCGGCGCTGGTACTGGCTGGGATACTCCCACTCGACCTCCGCATACGAGAAATGGCGGCGCTGTACGGAGCCAAGAGGGGTGTTCCCCAGCCAGTGCTAGGAGGTCGGGAGGTAGAGCGGATGGCTCCAGCAATAGAAGCCCCGCACCCCGCGGACCAAGTGAAGCTGGATTTTGAAAGCCTGGTAGACGAGGAACAATATCAAAACCACAGCAATTTTGCTGTGCGAATATTCACGGACGGCAGCAAGATTGAGGGCAGGGTTGGAGCGGCCATATCCGTTTGGAATAGTGCCATCGAAACTAAGGCCCTCAAACTTGCTATGCCGTCCTACTGTACCGTCTACCAGGCAGAACTCCTTGCCCTTCAGAAGGCGGCAGGAGAAGTGCTCAGAAGTAGTGCAACCACGTTCGGCATCTTCAGCGACTCCATGGCGGCCCTTCAAACGATTGCAAATGTAGGGTCCCCTCATCCCTTAGCGGTGGAAACTAGAGACACCATTCGACGCTGTATGCTCCAGAACAAGAGTGTCACCTTGTTCTGGATCAAGGCCCACGCAGGGTTGGAGGGGAATGAGAGAGCTGACCAGCTCGCGAAGGAAGCCGCCCTGAAGTTGAAGAAGGAGCCGGACTACGATCTGTGCCCTATCTCATTTATCAAGCGTCAAATCCGTTTGGAGACGCTTGACCAGTGGAACAGGAGGTACGGATCGGGTGAAACTGCCTCGGGAACAAAGTTGTTTTTCCCGGACGCGATCGCGGCGTACAAGGTTGTGCGCAAAATGATTCCCACAGCCGTCACCACGCAAGTACTTACGGGGCACGGTGGGTTCTCCGCATACTTGAGTCGTTTCAAGTGTAAGGAGAGCCCATCGTGCGCTTGCGAGCCCAGCAAGGAGGAAACGGTGCTCCACATACTGCTTGAGTGCCCAATAACCGCCAAAGAGAGATATGAGGCAGAACAGGAGCTTGGCGTCGGTCTCGAAGTAGAAAATCTCCCGAAACTTATAGAAAATAAATTCACCCGTAAAAAGTTTTTAAAATACTGCAGCCAGATGGCAGCAAAAGTTATAAATAGGAATAAGTAGGTTAAGAAAACATAATACATAAGCATATTTTTAGAATATTTGTAAGTATTATGACTAATACATAGGAAAATAATAGCAGTAGTATAAAGTTAAGTAAAAAAAAAAAAAAAAAAGGAAGAAGGGATATAAATAATAAGTATTCAAAAAAAAAAAATTAAAAAAAAAAAAAAAAAAAAAAAAAAAGGTTTTATTATGTAGTAAGTGTATAATAAAAATAAATAAATTTATATGAATTATTTACTCGTTAAGATCTATTACTTGTGAAAATATCTAACATATTGCTAGCTCAACTAACAAATGTAATCTGACACGAGGGAGATAGCCCCTCCGGATTTTTCCACGCTATCGACAAAAATAAAAAATAAGCAGAGACTAATTAACAAAAAACGCAAAAAAAGTCTCTGATAATGTCAGAGGGCACTTGGAAAGGCAGGAGTGGTTTTTAGTCGGTTCGAGTCCGACACTACCACGACTGCCTCACAACCTGTGTGAGGCAGTCGTGGTGTCCGTGGGGATTTTCCCACTCCTGCCATAAAAAAAAAAAAAAAAAAAACCTAACCTAACACGAAGAGGAAGACGGAGGCTTCGTTCGCTCGGACCTAACCTGTTTGTGTCGGGGTGCCCCAAAATTCCGAGCCCGCTTCGCTCGCTCTTGAATTAATTGCTGGAAGAAATTTCTTATGAAATAAGCTGTACCTTTGTGCTCTTCTGTCTTAATGTAATGTCCTGTCATGTATTTTGTGTGTGCATAAATAAATAAATAAATAAAAAAATAAATAAATAAATAATTATTCGTTAGGGAATTAATCAAGCTGACAGAGTCCGGGTAAGGTCGACGGAGGCCCCTTCGGGGCCTCCTATTTCTGTCTCCAAGGTTCAACAGTAACCTTACACGAAGGGGATGACGGGGGCTAAAGAGAGCGAGCGAACGAAGCCCCCGTCGTCCCCTTCGAACCTAACCTGTCCGTGTCGGGGTGCCGAAAATTCCGAGCTCGCTTCACTCGCTCTTGAATTATTTTCTGTCATTTTCATTCTATGACCTTGAAGTCTAGGTCATTGACCTTGAGACCAAGGTCATTGACCTCGAAGTGAAGGTCACGTTGAGTGTCCCCCAGTGTTTGCGTACCCTTGTCCTCCCACATCCCATCGGGTCCCGGAGCCGTCATGTCAGTCATGAAAATTTTTCTAAGTCCCAGACGCCTTAATAATGAGGGTTACATTTTACCTTCTATCTCAGCGGTCATTGACCTCACAAAAAAATTTCCTGCGTAAAAGTTGTTTCTTTTGATGTCCCCCATACGATTAAATCATAAAAAGAAAGTATTATTAACTTTGAAAATTTCATCAAAATTTTTCTGTTTTTTCCTCAGTGCCCCGTTTCGTACACTCCAACCGTATTTTGGACATAAAAAAAAAGTAAGTTTTCACCAAATTTCGTTATAAAAAAATAATTTTTGTAAGAGATAAAAATAAAAAAAAACAAAAACTTGGTTTTTTGAATTTTTCACGTGAATTTTGAGGTTACGTGAAAAAAGTGTGAATGCAAAAGTTTTAGATCTTTTTATTACTTATAACTTTGCTATATGACTTTTTTCGATAGGACTCTTACTTTTGCCAGAAATCGAGAAAAAACGTTTTTAACCCTTAACACCAAGCCCCCATCCCCTTCCCGACTTTAAATCGCCCGTAATTTATTTTTCCTTTCATTTTTATAATATTCCCCTCCTTTTCTAATGGGTTTCATCCTACTATTATTTTTTTTGGTTTTAAAAATTATCGACCCTGGTCTATTATACTAGTAGTTATTCATAAATTTTTCGAGTTTACGTACTAAAATTGTACTCTATTAAATCGATTTTAAGATGAAATCGATTATAAGTATTTCGAGAAAACAGGCGAAATATTTTAATTTTATTAATTCAGTCACGATCCAATCTACTGTGGTTCGGTGATTTATTATAAAACTAGCTTTTGCCCGCGGCTTCGCTCGCGTTAAATTCACTTAAACACGGTTTCACCAACAAAAAATAACTGCAAGACAGGAAAGGGGTTTCCTGTCTTGCAGTTATTTTTTGTTGGTAACAAAGAGTGTGTAGGTACCGATTTTAAGCCTCCTACCTTGAAAAGTCCCAATTAAAATTTCACCGTCTCTTTTGGGTGGGAAATCATCAAATAACTTTACCCGCTCTGGGCGGAGCGGGGATGAGTGTCTGACTTGTACTGACTAAAACACACCCATGTTCCTTCCATTGCCCTTTATGTTTCGGGGCCGCGGTATCTCTTTCGTACAACCCCTCTGCTTTGCTGACATCTCTTTGAGGCGCGCGTGGAACACTAACGTGCCGTCGACACGGCCTGTCGTTAAAAGACGGACGGACGGTGAGCTATCCATTGCTCACCGTCCACAGGCCCGCATCTACGCTGGCCGGAGTCGCGGCGCCCGACGCCCGAGGCGTCTCCCGCGGCGGCTGTGTTGGTTTGAGGTTCTCTCCCTCAAACGCCCGGCCACCTCCTTCGCTAGCATGACTGCTTCGCAAAAGGAAGTGACCGCTTCGCATTCCCTCTCGCTCCGGACCATGGACTGAACCGGGGCCGAGAGATCGCCGCCGCCGATTGCCTCTACGAAGGCACGGCGGTGCTCCGCCCAAGCTGAGCAGACCGCCACTGTCTGATCCATCGTGTCCTCCGGGCGACCGTCACAATGGTCATGAACAAGAACCTCCGGAAACATCCGTGTCCAGTGGGGACCTAGCTGCGTCAGGCGGTAGGTGAGGAAGCCATGGCGCCTCTCCAGCCACTCCTCAGAGGGGACTTACCGCCACTATTGTGGCGTGCCCTGCACGGGGTTGCGACAGTCGCTCTCTCCATGGCACCATGAGATCGCACCGGGGGTCTGTCTGCTGGGCGGCAGGTTCCAGTGTTTGGTCGTTCCACATGCAGGCCAGTCGTGTTCATACACGACTTGCCTGCATGTTGAGCAGCAGCAGGGTTTTTAGTAATTCATTTTTCTCGTCTATAAGATGACAAGAACACAGGAATTTTTTTGTTCAAATCTGGCACAGGGACTCCCATTTCACAACTTATATCTCTCCAAGCGTCTTCTCTGAGCGATTTATTATGATATAAAGAACTTTTGCTATTCCACAGCAGTTCTTTTGTACCATAAAGTTGAATTAATTTACGACAACTCTGATTATCCATCGCTCGGAACGCAACGAACACATATAATATATCATGTCCGTCTCAATGCGCGGTAAAAAACCGACTCCAGATGGAACGGGCCGCTCCATGTTCGAGCGTTCCAACAAACACATTGGCGCGCGTTCCAAAATGGTAACAATTTCGCGCGGCCGGAACGCGCGCCAATGTTCGTCCTCTTGGAGCGCGAAGTCGATACGCGGCTTAAGACTAACTCAGGTGCTTACCGGGCATGGTTGCTTCGGTGAGTACCTGAATAGGATTGGAAGAGAGGCCACGGCAAGCTGCCATCATTGTGGAGGCGGTTTGGACTCTGCGCAGCATACGTTCGAGGAGTGCCGTGCGTGGGACTTGGAACGAAGGGTCCTGGTCACTAGGATCGGGCAAGATCTGTCGCTGCCAGCCGTAGTTGGGGCTATGCTGGCGAACTCTGGCAACTGAATTGGCGTACCCTCGTTCTGCGAGACAGTGATGGTCCAGAAGGAGGCTGCCGAACGGGATCGTGAGAGGTCAGATCGCAGTAGGAGAAGATGTCAAGGAGGCAACTGTCTCGCCACTTAACACGCTGAAACCCCACCTGTAATACTTAAAGCAGGAGGGACTTTGGGGTCACGGGCGTTCAGAGTGGGGACTCTGAGCGTTCAGTGAGAGACCTCAGAGATGATCGGCAGCACCGTGTTCACGTGCTGTTGTGCATACATTCACAGCGAGGCTCAGGGGGTCACCTGTGTGTCGACATGTGTAGTCGCCCCAACGATATGCCTTAACAGGCGTTGCACAGAGGGGGCTAGGGACAGGTCTATTAAGAGGAAACGGGGCCTCCTTTCATGTACAGATGGTGATCACCGGAGTGGTTTTAGTCCGGTAAAAGTCCTACACTGTCCGGTCTTGTCCCCAAAGACCGGTCGCCTTTTGAAGATTTTCCCCCGACAGCAAAAAAAGAAAGGGAACTTTCATATTAAGCTTACGATTGCCTACAATCAGTGCGATTGCCTGTACAATCGCACTATAGGAAGTTGTACCGCTCACTACCTGAACGCACCCCAAAAGGTGGTAGCCATCAGGCTAATTTGAGGCTACAGCACGATCTCCAGCGAGGCGGCGAGCCTCCTTGCCGGATTGCCACCGTGGGGTCTGGAGGTGATAGTCCTCGCAAGCCTGTATGAGTGGCGCACGGAGACAGTACACCGGGGGGAATCTCTATTGCGCGGCAAATTGCCGCCCAGGAGACAGACCTCCTGTGCATGTGGCATGGAGAGAGCGACTGTCGAAACCCCGTGCAGGGCACGCCACACTATTGGCGGTAAGTCCCCTCTTTGAGGAGTGGCTACACAGGTGCCATGGCGTCCTCACCTACCGCCTGACGAAGGTCCTCTGCTGGTCCTCCAGCTTGGGCGGAGCACCGCCGTGCTCTCGTAGAGATTGGCGGCGGCGATCTCTCGCGTCCGGCCCTGGTTCAGTCCATGGTTCGGAGCAAGAGGGAATGGGAAGCGGTCACCTTCTTTTGCGAAACAGTCAGGGTGCTAGTGAAGGAGTTGGCCGGACGTTTGGAGGAGAGAACCTCAAACCAACCCAGCCGTCGCGAGAGACGCCCCGGACGTCGGGCGCCGCGACATGACTCCCGGCCCACCCCGGCCCCAGTAGATGCGGGCCTGTGGACGGTGAGCTATGGGTAGCTCACCATCCGTCTGTCTATTGACGACAAACCGTGTCGACGGCGCGTTAGTGTTCCACGCGCGCCTCAAAGAAATGTCAACAAAGCTAAGGGGCCTGCCAGAGCCACCGCCTGCCGGGGTTGCGGGTTGTTCGAAAGAGATACCGTGGCCCCGGAACGTAAAGGGCAATAGAAGGAACATTGGTGGGTTGTAGTCAGTAAAAGTCTGACACTCCCCCCCGCTCCGCCCAGAGCGGGGGAAGTTATTTGATGATTTCCCATCCCCAAAAAAAAAGTTAGTAGTGTATCGTTTGACATGTTTTCAGTGTACTTATTCATAAGTTAAAACGATATTAATTAACTGAATACTGTTAATGTTATTCAAAGACTTTCCGTTTGAGAACCAAGTTTTTTTGAAGTGAAAACTTCTTTAGCGGCGTTGAGCACTTTTTCTGCAATGGGTATAAAATCTTAAACTCGCGTCAGGCAGGACACGTGACCTGATCGAAAAAGCGTAAGACGGATGGAGAGTAGACAGCTATCCCCTCTCTACGGCCGCCGACTCGCCACCAGTCAAATTTTCTCATTCGATTTTGAACTTAACCTTCAACATTTTATGGTTTAAAATCATTTAAAGAAATTTTTAAATGTTTCCAATCAACTTTGAACCTAATGCTTTAGGGATAAAGCTGACAAATCTATTAAATAAATTGCCACCCGCCGCGCGCCGGCGCAGCGCCGCGAAACCTAGTCCTCTGGCTATCTTCATCGTCCTTAAGATTGTGATAGAACCGTGGTCTTTGGGGGATTCGCACCGTGCTAACTACGAAGGCAATTTACGTGCTATTTACAAACGTTACGTACCTGTAGGTATGTTAGTGTAGCTAAAATTCCGTATTTCCTTGCAATTTTATTGATTGACGCATAATGACAAGAGATTCTCAAATCAATAAGACAGTGTTGTCTTTGAGTTTGCAGCTTTCTTAGTATCTAGTAGCTATTAAAAGTACTTGTGAAGGCTTTTAAGATGCAAGCACAATCATGATAATAAAATAAAAAAGGAAATCGTTCAATCGCAATAAGTACCTTCCGAGTATTAAATTGCTAAACATTTTCACTAAGGCGTTTGTTGTTTGGTAAAATAAAGTTCAGTTTATTTAAAAACCTGCTTTAAAAATAATTTGATTACAAGTATTTACAAGTAAGTTAAAAAGCACGAGTGTTATTGGTATAGGAAACCGATAAATTCTCAGCTAATTCTGTAGTAAGATCGAATGTGACGTTCCTGCTTACGTGCTTACTAAGCGCCAGTGAAAATATGTATCGCACACATTTTTATGTGCGACAGATTACTTCCACACTTTTAATTACAAATTCTTTAGGCAGGATTCAATGATAACATAACATCCTGTAATCCCCGAAGGCTCAGGCAGGGGTGCACCGAATAGTACACCCACATTTCGCAAGTTATGTTTTAAGTCTTTTTATTCATTTATTTACTTCATTTATTTTTGTAATCACTGGGATTACAAAAATAAATTGAATAAATTGTCATGTTTGTGTACGATAGCGCAATAAATGAATATTGTATTCTACCACATAAATGATAGTACTTTTATACTGATAAAGCAATTGGTGCAAAATTATTCCCTAACCATTCCAAAATATCAAACATGCTCAACGTTAATAATCAAGTTTTCACTTCTGCCGGCACTCCCGGAGTGTTTTGTATAGAATCGTCATTTGTTTACGTGAAAATATAGGTACTTTTTTTTTTTTTTTCAGAAAAACCCAATTGATTTTGAAACCAACACTGGTACTTTAGACTTTTCTGGGTCCCAGTGAAAAAATCGAGACGCATCCCAAGACTGTTGATGGGTGGGGACGGGGTTCATACAAAATCCCCCATGGTCCTTTGCCCATTTTAAATCTAGAAAAGTCTATTTGTAACAGTTTTGTTTTATTTAATACCCTAAACTTGAGAACCTATAGCAAACCAAGGGCCCCTTGACAGAATTTGCTACAGGCCCCGCGCTGGCTTAATCCGGCACTGGTCACAACTGTACTTCTCGAAGCAGCCGTGCCCCGACAGCATCTGTGTCGCCCGGAATGTCAGGGAGCCGTGCCTCCTCCGCCATCCCGAGCCAGTCGTCGAGTACTGGCTGGATCGCATCGATCGTGTCGAGGCCGGCCGAAGGAAGCGTGAGCCTCCTCCGCCATTCCGCCACCATGACCTGCCGGAGCCGAGACCGGTGCTGCGTTATTTGTTGCTCCACCAGCCTTTCGCCCCGGTCGTTGGCTTCCTCGCGCCACCGATGCAGCGTCGCGAGGGTCTTCGCCTCCAGGTCCTGATCAGACATACTTTGGTCCCCTGAGGGACGAGCCTGTTCGGCTCTTGTTTTCATCGCTTGCTAGTTGTGGTATGTTGCTGCTCTCCGATAACAACAACCCAATTTATTATTTGCCACAGGAGCATTTACCAAGAATCTCTTTCCATTACCTAACATCATGTACGCGCCTCTTTCACGCAGTGTAACAAGATGACACCTAGCGTCCGGCTCCCTGTTGGGGCAACGCAGTTACTTCCCGAAGCAGCCATGCCCGAGAACACTTGCGTCGCCCGAAACGACAGGGAACCCTGCCTCTACTCACGCCATCTCTCAAGCACTGGTCAGACCGCCTCGATGGTAGCCAAGGGCGGATCCAGCTTTTATATCAGGGGGGGTCACCATATCGCAGACAGCTTTTTTTTTTCGGGTGGGAAATCACCTTATGACTTCCCCCGCTCTGGGCGGAGCGGGGGGCATGTCAGACTTTTACTGACTAAAACCCACCCATGTTCCTTCAGTTGCCCTTTACGTTCCGGGGCCGCGGTATCTCTTTCGAACAACCCGCAACCCCGGCAGGCGGAGGCCCTGGCAAGCCCCTCTGCTTTGCTGACTCTCTTTGAAACGCGCGTAAAACACGAACGCGCCGTCGACACGGCCTGTCGTCAATAGACGGACGGACGGTGAGCTACCCATTGCTCACCGTCCACAGGCCCGCATCTACGATGGCCGGGAGTCGTCTCGCGGCGCCCGGCGCACGGGGCGTCTCCCGCGGTGGCTGGGTTGGCTAGGTGTTCTCTCCCTGTCGCCTAGTCTAGTTCGGAACGGAACGTGAAAGTGTGTTTGTCAATTTTTCACGTTGAGACCGCTAAACGGATAAGATTTCATGGGGTCGATTGCATTGGTCCTACTCCGCAGCGAAGTTACCTGGTCGCGGACGGTGTCACCGGAAAAATCTAGTATATCTCTATTTGTAAATAAATTATATAATTTTATTGGTGCACACTGAAGCACAATAAAAACTTCCAGAAATCCTCCCGCGTCCGAATTGCGCCCACCTTACAACCAATTGTATGATTTTATTCGATGTTTTGCACTATTTAACTACACTCGGCGTCACAAAATCGCACCTCTTCGAAAAATGTTTCAACCATGTCCTGCCAGCAACGATTACATTAAACCCAATTAATATTGGTATCAATTGAAAGTATGTTTAACGACCTTGAAATTAAAAATAGAATTCCTAAACACACCAAATCTCATTAGCATGTAACGTTATAAAAAAATGTTGTCACAAGGGTATAAGACGGGCGACCCGGGTTAAATGTGGGTTTCCGGTTAAGCAGTCAAACAACTCAACTGAGAATTGAACTGCGACTGGCGCGTGGCGCTATCTAAAAAAAAGAAAATGTTGGGCCATTCGCTATTCAACCTTTGAAGTGAACACACGTGAATAGCTACAGCAAGAAAAATACCCAGAAGATGGATACCACTGCTGATGAAGCCGCTCAAGTCATTGCACTACTGCAATCAGGGATGCGGTCATGTGATGTTGCTCGCAACTGAACTTAAGTCGTTTTTTTCCGTTCGACGAGTGTTCCAACGCTTCCAAGAGACTGGTGGCTATATCCGAAGACATAGATCTGACCGACAACTGTGCACATCAAAAAGAGACGATCGCTTCATCGTAATCGGTTCACCAATGCTGTTGAGCTGCAACAACAACTGCGATGAGCTCGCAGAACTTCTGTAAGCGTCTCTACAATTAGAAGAAGAATGCGGGAGAAGAAAATTTCAGCTCACAGGGCTGCTACAGGGCCAAAATTGAATGCAAAGCATAGGAGAGAACGGTTGCAATTTGCCCGTGACCATGTGGATTGGACAATAGACCACTGGAGGGCTGTGCTCTTCTCGGATGAGACGAGGGTATGTCTTTTCTGCAACGACAGGCGTCGAAGAGTGTACAGAAGGCAAGGGAAACGATTCGCACAAGCCTGTATTCACGATAACGCCCGTTATCACGGCGCTTTTATTGTAGACTACCTGCAAGAAGTTGGGATCCCTGATACGCGCTGGCGCGAAATCCAGACCTAAACCCTTTTGAGCACCTTTGGGATGAACTGAAACGGTGAGTACCGGCACGTGATCCTGCCCCTACCACTCTCCAAGACCTCCAATATGCCGTCGTTGCAGAAAGGGTCAACATGCCTCAAGAGGAGACTGTTGTATTGTCACATTAATTAGGTCCATGAGAGAGCGCATGGAAGCAGTCATCAGGGCTAGGGGGGTAACACAATGATTTAAGTTGTTTTTAAGGACTTTATTGTAATTTTTGCTGATAAAATAAAATGTAACTTTTAATCATTTGCATTAGCTTTTTTTTATTTCTTGGTAAACAAAAAACCGAATCTATTGATTTTTCTGAAAATTAAATAAATTGCCTTTCCAATGATACTTTATAGTAATGTCTACCATTGATTAATAGGGACATTGAAGGGAATTCTTAAAGAGGTGCGATTTTTGTGACGCCGGGTGTAATAACAGCACAGAATTGTGTTATGATTATGTGCAAAATCAAAAAACCAATATCATTTGTTTACGTTTATAAATAAAATTAGATAAAATTGTAGTGCCCAACTATGCCCAGCCTGTCGCCCAGGGGGGGGTCATGACCCCCATGACCCCCCCCCCCTGGATCCGCCATTGATGGTAGCTAAGCTAGGAAGGGCGTAGAAGCCTGTCTCGCCACTCTGCCACCTGTCCTCTTAAATGTGTTTTAAGGCAGCATGCTTAGTGAGCTGGTAGGACTGATTGCTGTTGTTGTTGTTTGCCGATATCCACGCGAACAAAGTCGCGGGCACAACTAGTTATTTAATAAATAAAATAATAAAACTAGTTGGCTGAAGTGAAAAAAGAACTTCCCGAAATTTATGGTTTCATGTGGCAATGCTATAGACATCCATCTAAATTATTGTTCAAGGACAATGTTTTGGAATCTGCAGTTGGTTGCCAACAAGGTGACCCTCTCGGGCCTGTCATTTTCAGTTTAGCTATTCACCCCATAATCAAAAAATTAAGTTCAAAATTCAACATTTGGTACTTGGTCGATGGAACTTTAGGATGTGATGTTGACACCGTTTTGAATGATCTGACACTACTAAAACAGCAATTTAAATCTATTGGCCTTGACCTTAATCCCACAAAGTGCGAAATTTACCTTTCTGACATTACCGACAGACAATCGACTATAGATAAATTTAATGCAATAGCCCCAAATATTAAAAATTTTAGAAAAAAGTTCCCTTCACCTTCTAGGTTTTCCTATTTTAGAAGAAAGTTTTTCGTCTTTCATCGAAGACAAAAACAATCATTTAATTGATATTTCGGACAGCCTCTCACAAATTAATTTGCATTCGGCGTTCACCCTCTTAGGATATTGCTGTTTTGGTCCAAATTTTATGTATTTTCTGCGTTGTTCTCCTCTTTGGAAGCAACCAGAACTTTTGGACAAAATTTATCAAATTATTCGCAATACTGTATCTTCAATTTTTATATGGCCTTGGATGACCGAGCGTGGCTACAAGCCACCCTGCCAATTCGTTTTGGTGGCCCCGGCGTCCGCAAAATTTCCAGTGTAAGCTTACCCGGCGTTTCTGTCTTCCGTCCACAGCACTGAAAAGCTGACCAGGAAAATTTTAGCTCTCTCCCTGGTTGACTCGAAAGTGCCGTGCTCGACCGACGCAGAGGATGCCTGGAAAATGGCTTGCCCGGACTCGGATCGGCCCGTGAACCCGTTATCCCAGAAACAGTGGGATGAGGCGCTCTGCAGGTCGGTACGGAATAACCTTATTAATACGTCCACCAATTCTGCTGAGCGTGCCCGCTTGCTGGCTGTGGGTGAGTGGGAATCGGGCCTCTGGCTACAGGCGTTACCGTCACCTAACATAGGTACTTTGTTGGGTGACACAACCTTCCGGCTCGCTACGTGTTTGCGATTGGGTGCTCCCTGTGGGGCTCCGCATCGCTGTCAATGTGGGGAAGCAGTCGACTGCCTCGGACACCATGGCCTTTCCTGCAGTAAGTGTGCAGGCCATATTGCGCGGCACGCTTGCATTAATGATCTCATCCGTCGTGCTCTTGCCACCGCCGGGGTGCCAGCTGTTCTAGAACCAACTGGCTTGGTACGCGTCGATGGAAAGAGACCAGGTGGTGTGACCATAATGCTATGGAAGTTGGGTAGATCTTTGGTGTGGCATGCAACTTGTGTCGACACCCTTGCACCATTCCATCTTCCTAGCACGGCGGGTTGCGCTGGAGCTGCTGCTGCAGGTGCTGAAAACCTCAAACGGCGCAAATATTACAATTTGATTGGTAGTTATGTTTTTGAGCCGTTTGGGGTTGAAACACTAGCGCCATGGGGTCCGAGTGCCCATGTAGTATTTCGAGAAATCAAAATATTTTTATTTTACATAGGCCTACATGGGCACTTATAAAACGTCGAGAAAAGATGCACGGTTCGGGTTGGTCGTTTCCTATGGAGAAGAACCGGCAAGAAACTCCATGGTTACTCTTTTAAAATCATTTAGTTGTACAATGTTGTTGTTGTTACAGCGTTAGCACTTAAGTATGAGAGGACAGCGTGGGCCCGACAATAAGTCATTGCTTACTTTACAAAAAGTAAAATAAAATAATACGTTAACAAAAGTTAACAAGCGTCTAAGAATCTACAAGGCTAACCATGTCCACTCATTCACAACGAATAGGTAGAAAAGAATCTATACAAGAGTAAAAAAAATAAAAAATAAAACAATATTGCAAAAACAAAATAATAACTAAAAGACGAGTCACACAGATGTTGCTATCGCCAAGCGGTTGGTCGACTCTTCTCGTGACCAGAGGGCTGGCCTGTTTTTTGCACAAAAAATAAGCATTGCCATCCAACGCGGTAATGCTGCCAGCCTTCTGGACACTTTACCTGTTGACTGCGATACAAACGAATTATTTGACGCCCTGTAATTTTCCATTTTTTACTTGTATATATTTTTATTATTAGTTTGTGTCTATTTATAGGTTGTATACCTTTAGTAATTAATTTAATTTTTCAAATAATCAAGTTATTTATGCTATTAAGTTCATAAACACAATTTAAATTTTCATTAAACTTGCACCCCTGTGCTGTGAGCCCTAACGGCCGACTATAGGGATTGATTGAATACCTAGTTGTAAGAATAAACATTGAATGTTGAACCTAATTGTAATACGTAATGAGCCAATTTGCGAGTAGTGTTCTGAAAAATAAATGTGGGTTTCTAAAAATGATTAAAAGTAACTCGTATTATATTTTTAAATGTATTTATATATATTTATTCTTTATACAATATAAAGTCCATAAATAACTGTTCACGACACTAAAATTGTCGCACAAAAAACGTCGTCGAGGGCGACGAGCGAAGTGCGTTCGACGAGCTCGGAATAAAATACAATGTTTTGGTGTTATCATTTATTGCGTGTGTAGGGCGTCTGGGGCGACTAGGGCGGGCGGCGCTCCGTAACAGCGTCTGCCGTGGCGTCGTAGCGCGGCGGGTTGGCCCAGGGGTCGTAGCCCAGCACGGACAGCATGGGCGCCAGCTCCGCCATGTCGGCGCGCACGTCGGGCGGTAGCTGCCCCACCCACTTGTCCAGCGCGTCCAGGTTCACGGGCCGCACCACCTGGTCCGATGAGCGCTCCACACTGCAATCAACACGACACGACACGGGTTAATATACGACTCGACCAAGGACAAAAAAAGAGCCACGTGAATTAAAAAGCAATAAAATATTTGCCTTTTCATCCAAACTAACAATGAAAGGGGTTCCGTAACACAGCCTTTACAGTATCTAGTTCTAGTCGATTTTACGACCTCACCGGCGCGCCTACTTTATCAAATTCATAAAATACTAAAACTTACTCAAAAGCAATCATTCATTAAATTCGAACAAAATTTAGGTACTGATACGGCGATTTTTACGGGCTAGAAAAGCCTGGCTTGTCCATTAAATTCGCGCACATGAACCATCTGTCTACCTCGCTAGTCGCTGCGCGCTGTAACGAATTTATAATTTTGTAACAATATCTTGATTTAAATAGAGTTTTTTTGCCCATTATTTTCATAGAGATCTTACACATAACTTGTGAAAGTGCAGTAGTTGCTAATTCCTAAATTAGCAACTACTGCACTTTCACAAGTTATGCCTTGTGAGTGTGACTGTAGCTTCATCTTTATATTTGTTGAAACTTTTCGTTCAGATCTTATTTTTTTAGCGGACTAGCTGCAGAATAGATATATTTAAAATAATGTACAAGTATTTGAGGTTATAATCGAACCATAACAAAAAATATTAGGCAAGGTTTTTTCATAACAACGAATGATTTTTAAAAAACTGAAAAATGATATCAGAATACATTTAGCTATTTTAATGCCTCTACCTAGACAATTAAGTAGCTTACTAAGCATTTTTTTTCTAATGTCCAAGTGAATGAAAGTCTAAGTGTTCAACATTAATATGCATAATTATAATCTATTCATATAATTATCTATAAAATAGGTAGGTACTACTGTATTCTTAACATTAGGCGTAGATGGCGGCTGGCGGATGTTAATAGTCGCGTAAAATACTATAAAATGTAAATTTTGGCGTACAGCTAGTCCGATTCACAATGGTATTTGCAACTTACATCATAAAAAAGACAATTAAATAGATACTTATATTGCATTCCGATAGTGTTTATTGCACAGGGCCATTTTGGACATTGTCATTCAAGCTCATGAATGCCATTGTCAGAACTAGACCACACGGGAAGCAACCGCATTCAAATAAAAAACAGTCAAAAGAATCGGTTCACTAATCCGAAAGTTATTACGTAACAAAAACTTTAAAAAAATGTAGTCGCATTGATAACCTTCTACTTTTTTGAACTCGGTTAAAAACTAGTGTGTAATTGTATTGAAACCAGCTGTTAATATTCAGGTTATATGTGTGGACGTAACTTTGATAGCTTATATTTCAGAAGTGTGACGCTTTAAAAGATAGTGCTTGAAACAATACTTGATTGTATTGATACCAGTATTGAATAATGCAGGTTGATTTAATATAGGCCGCTATTTTAAAAATCATATAAAATGGTGAAAGTTAGCTGCCTGCCTGACTTCCGCCATTTTAATTTCCACGCTTCATACAAAAATCTTCGTTGCCCTTTAGTATTTGATGTGGCTACTGTTGCTAGCAGGTCATGTACCGAACAGCACGTGTGCGGTGCGAGCGGTGTCGCCGTCGCGTCGTCGTGTAACTAGAGCCGAGTACTCGCACTTTGTACTGCCGATGCCGCACTAACTGTTTCATACCGTCCATTATCCTAAACCGCTGCTTGTTTTATTTCATGATTTTCCTTAATCGAGCTGTATTCAATTTTAATACTTTTGCGGTTCACTTTCCGGTAGCAAATAAGAATTATTATTATTTTGATGTTTCGTCGTTTTACAAGCAATGGTCGGTCGAGCTATCTTTAGTACTTGCGATACATTCAGTTGAAAAATGTTTGGGATCGCGGTAAACTATTTTTCCAAAAAAATATCCGTCTTCCACAAAAAGCAACAAGCGGGATATATGTTCACTTCGGAAGTCGGAGACTTTTGCTTGATTCAGTTACTGATTTCCGATAGTTATTTTCCACTTTTTACCCGACTACTAAAAAAGGAGGAGTTTATGTAGGTATTTGATCAGCATCTGTTAAGGGTTCTGTTGCCGAAAAGCAAAAACGGAACCCTTATAGATTTTCCGTATCCGCCTGCGTGTCGGTATATCACAGCTGTTTCCGTATCCGTCCGTGTGTCGGTATCTCACAGCTATTTGTCTCCGAAACTGTTGGCACCACACACTTCTTGTCTGGAGAGTAGGAGTCTTATTTAAACCGTCACCTACTCAAAAGAGATGTGCCATAAAACACAAAAGCCGCCAGCTGAACAAAACACGCTCTCAAAAGTATGAAACAAGAAAGTATTCGCTTCTGTAATTGTTACGTAGGTAGGTACCTATCTGCAAACGATTTAATATTTATCTTCAATTACATAAACACCTTACACGTTATATATTTTGATATACCTGTTTATTAAATATTCTTGTTCCGACGATAACCGTGGTCGTACGCCACTTTACTAATGCACTATTAAAGTGGCAAACGATTAAAAAACAATACATTCTAATAGAATGTATTGTTCTTGAATCGTTTTTTCGGGGAACTGTTTGTATTCTCCAAAGTTAATTAATAGTCATTTGATCTCTTTTATAAATTTCTTTCAAATGATGGTAGCGCAGCGGTTTCGCTGTATACGCGCTGCTCAGCTCTTAAGTATCGCAGAATGATGATGTAAAGCCTATATTACTCAGCGATAATATAGCATTCTAATGGTGAAAGAATTAATGAAACCGGTTCAGTACTTTATTAGTTTATTCGTTACAAACATACAAATCTTTCGTCACTAGCTGGCGCCCGCGGCTTCGCCCGCGTCATTAAGAAAAAAAAGTATCCTATGTTTTCCAGGCTATAATCTACCTTTGTGTCAAATTTCATCAAGATCCGTTCAGCCGTTTTGACGTCAAACTGTAACAAACATCCATACATCCATCCTCACAAACATTCGCATTTATAATATTAAAAGTAGGATTATATTTTATAATATAAATAATAGTGTATCTCAGAAACTGACAAAGTATGCACTGAACGGGGAGCGGGTTTATGAATGACACGCCGTACACTCACTTCGGCAGAGCAGCGAATGTTCAGTGTACTGTGTACGTATCTACGGGAATCGACTGACTCTTAGTGGGTTCTTTTTCCTTTAAAGTTAGCTTATAGTAATCTACGTAGAATAATATAAGCTTGTAGGATGTAATCGTTAATTTTAAAATGTTCGACTCCGATAGAATAGAA
Organism: Ochropleura plecta; assembly: GCA_905475445.1. Taxonomy (NCBI): domain Eukaryota; kingdom Metazoa; phylum Arthropoda; class Insecta; order Lepidoptera; family Noctuidae; genus Ochropleura; species Ochropleura plecta. Next base: position 146,574 of record FR997732.1, read on the forward strand.
TAGTACCTATACGACATAGAAACATGTGGGTATATAGGTAACGTACTTGGAGAGCGCGACCCCGTTGGGCTGGTTGATGTAGCGCTCGTGGTGCAGCACGGCGTCGTGCCACGGCAGCTGCAGGAAGTCCAGCACACGCTGCATGGTGGCGCGCGGCCGCAGCACCAGCGCCTCGTAGCGCACCACCAGGCACTTGTCCGAGCCCATCGTCTTGCACTGCTGGTACATCAGCTCCACGGCATGGTTCCACTTGGTCAGGCACTGCCGGTAACTCGTCAGGTCGAACCCCGTGATCGTCACCTGCATCACACAAGCGGCTCCACTGAACTCACGCCACGCCACGCCACATAAGCGACTAAATCGACCAACTTCAAGTAGGCAGCGTGCAGCGATGTGTGCTGAACATTTTCTACTACAACGGGATAAAAACTTGTTTTAAGGGCTACGTAGCCGAATTGCAAAAACGAAACTATTTCATTCACATACGGAAAAAGGAACAAATTAACAGCTTATACTATAGTGTTAATTTGTCAGACAAGCAAACAACGAAAAAATTTTGACTGCAGATTATAATTATGTAGGTATACCAAAAATATATATATGTATATGAATGGAATAAACGAAAGGATCAACAGACACAACAGAACTGGGAATTGCTACCAAATTACAGTAGAATACACTTTATTGCACACCTAAATTAAAACTCAACTGTTTTACAGAAATTGCAAATTTCACATTGACATGCGTGCATGGCGGTTAGAGCTCTATTAGTGATATCGCATCGCCCACAACTTAACGAACATAAAATAAAACGGGGGTAGTCAAGTTCGATTAAATACTACATTCAGAAAACACAGAAGCCACTTTAAATGCAGAATAATCCGATATCGGCGGTAAATAAAAAAAAACCGGCCAAGAGCGTGTCGGGCCACGCTCAGTGTAGGGTTCCGTAGTTTCCCGTCCGTCACAATAAGTGTTCCCACTTATGAGTTTAAAGGTGGAGGAGCGTGCAACATTGCACTCTCCGCGGCAGGCGCTCCGACTTGTGACGGTTTTTAGCGCGAACACAAAGGGGAGCGCAGTGTGTCAAAGGGGAGTGCATGTAGAAGTGCGCGCGACGTATCCATTGGAGCAGTTGCAGGAGCGCGAACATAGTGGTAACCCAACTTAAAAAAAATGACGTCATTACACAACGCCATCTATCGAACCAATTATGAACTGGTTTTACCTTAACATTTTGATGGTGTTAAAAAAATGAATTTTAGTTTTGTTCTAAATTGCCTTAGCATGTTCTTAATAGAAGTTTTATGTAGTTATAAGATACCGCCAATGCTAGGGAAAGACCAACCGAACTATTCGGTAATACCCGATCCAATGTAATAAGTACCTACAGCGCCATCTCTCGGGGAATTGGGTTACTAATTAATACAAAGACGTTTAAGAAGTTTTCGGTGGTAATTTTGGATTGCGAGAACCGATTTCAATAATTCTTTTTTTGTTTGAATTTAGATACGTTCAGGATAATAAAATATGTAAACGAAGTTAAAAAAAATGCTTGCATATACGATTATACTACAAACTTAGTCCAGAAATTATTTTGTACAACTTTTTGTCTTTTTTGTACAAAAACTGTTGTGTCAATCAAGTTCAAAATAATTTTCCTAGAAAATCCTTATAAAGTTCTACTTTTCAGATTTTTTTCATATTTTCTAAACTTATGGTTCAAAAGTTAGAGGAGGGGGGGACATTGTTTTTTACTTTTGGAGCGATTATTTCCGAAATTATTGACATTATCAAAAAATGATTTTCGTAAACCCCTATTCATTTTTAAATACCTTTCCAACAATATATCACACGTTAGGGTTGAAACTAAAAAAAAAATCACTTCCCACTTTACATATAGGGTGGCTACCCTAATAAAACATTTTTTTTCAATTTTTATTTTACCACTTTGTCGGCGTGATTGATATACCTACATATTGGTACCAAATTTCAGCTTTCTAGTGCTAACGGTCACAGAGATTAAGCGAGGACGGACGGACGGACAGACAGACATGGCGAAACTATAAGGGTTCCTAGTTGACTACGGAACCCTAAAAAGGTATAATATTTTATGCGAATAATGTAATTTGATGAAACTCTTGTTTTGATGCATGCCAAGTTAGGACACGCTATAGCGCCCCCTTACTGCCAGGAGGTGCACGATCGCCAACGTGTCCCGCGAGCCGACGCGCGACGCAACACGCCAGTGAATGAACTTATAGGCATGAGCGGCGCTCGTGATGTCACCGTGTGTTGAAGTACCGTTCTACCGAGTACCTAAGCCTATTTATCAATTAATTGAACATACGCGCTATGACTGGCATATCAAATCTCTTGATACGCCAATTTGATTGCTTAATTAAGCGCCAAGTTAAACAGACTCCTGCCCAGTTTACTAACAGTAAGCGACACCTAAATGACCAATCCAACTAGCCAGGCGCTTTCGCCTTAGGCAGGTAAAAGGTTATACCTATCAATAGCAGCGCAGCGAACATACACGCGAAAATATTTAAATGACCTAAACATCGGAAGACATCATCACAAAGTTGCATCATCATTATCAGCCGCCTCGCCTCGTCCCATGTATGTTGGGCTCGGTTTCCAGTTTTACCGGATTCAGCTTAACCGACCTCCACAACCCACAATCGGGTAACACGATACTCCTTGGTCAGACTGGTTATCAGATTTTCGAGCCACTAACTACCTGTAACTACTGTCAAAGATCCACAAATGACAGCCGTGACCAACGGATTAACGTGTATCCGCTATCCGCTGACAACACTGACATGCACAGTACTACTAGTTAAAGCAAATTGCACCCGAGGTAGTCAAAGCAGACGAGATTTCGGCTGCTATGGAAAAACTGGGAATTACTGGAGTCGCATGGTTGACTAAGCTGTTTCGAAATTCTTATAACCACCAAAGTACCAGATATTATGTAAAGAACGAGCAACCTGATAACTTTCTAAAAACAAAACCTCCACATTGTTGTCATCTACCTGGAAAAGGCATTGACCGCGAGCTTTTATCTGAAAAACACTGAGAGCACAACTGGTGCCGAAGCTTGCTGCTAGCTCCTTAACCACTCTGCACGACACGATTATGACACATGACACATTAGCTAAATCGGTGGGGCGACGCGAATTGTCATGATATTCTAGAATTTTCTTCAATTTACAGCATTCAATTTTGTAATTAAAAATAAATCACAGCGGCTGTTTCATACGACGTTAATCTATTGCAAAATGTGTGTAAAATACATATTACTACACCCTTCCGCTTTGATAGTAAAATCGGAAATCCAAAATAATAACAGTGACATTCCATTTGCATTCTTATTTTTGCCATTTTACATATAAATTCATAAAAAAAAACACGATACAAGTCTTGACAATAAATACTATGTGTTGCAACATAACATATTATCTTAGTGCTGACTGTAAACCTAACCTAAGTTTCATCAATACGATTGAAAAGTTGCATTCAACCTAATCGATAATCGTAATGAAATGAACTATAAAAAAAGTTTTGGGACCATTGAAGAATTTACCTATGGATATGACATAATATTCTACTATGGATATTATAGTTGTACAAATCAGGGATGTTGCGGATGCTGATTTTTTCACATCCGCGGATGCGAATGCGGATGCGGAGTTTTGAAGGCTGACATCCGCGGAAGCGGATGTATAAGATATTATAAAATAAAGTATTTTTTTCAAGCATTTGAATTATTGGGATCACAGATGAAATAAGAGCGCGAGAGCTGCTTAGTTCCCGCGTTGCTTCCTCAAAAGGTCCCAGTAATTGATTAAAACTTTCAACATCTTAAATATATAATTATACGACAAGTAGTCCACCCACAGCGCAAACAAACACGTAATGATTTATTCACAAGAAACAAATGCACCACAATAAACGTGTCGAAACTTGTCACTAATTTCTTCGCTCCCATTGGTCATTGTCACGTGCGAGCGGCACGTGCCAAACGCCGGGCCCGCCCAATTTCTTTCTTGTCGCTACTTGCATGATATTCACATCCGCACTGATCAATGCGGATGCGGATGCAGATGCAGATGTCCAAATCTATGCGGAAGTTCCGCATTTGCGGATGCGAATGTTCGCAACATCCCTGGTACAAATATCTATGATATCGATAAGAAAAGAAAGACAACAACATTTTGTCAAGTGGTTATTTTCGAAACTATGTCGTGTGACGTCATAAGCTCATCCAAATATGACCGTGTCGCCATGTTATACGCCAGGATTTGAGGCAAATGTACATTTGCTGTCAAACGATTTCGCGGTAAAAGATTTTGGCTGTTTTCTTAAATGACAATGAATGAAAATAGCGGCCATATTTGTAGAAGGTTATGCTAATTCTGTAGGTAACCAATCAGGCAGCCCAGCCAGCACATCTATACCGTACCGCACCTCGACAGCCATGCCGCAGCAGAGCCTTGTTTTAGACAGACAGGGACTCCGAACACATCGGGGCTCTAAAATATCAACAGTTTAAAGCAGCGGTCGGCAACCTCTTGGCAAGCAAGGGCCACAAGGTGACAAATTAAACTAAAGGCGGGCCGCAGTCATTTTACTCGCATATACCCAAGAAGCCCAATATACCTGCTCATAATAATTGGTCATATTTCACAAAAAAAATAAAAATGCCATTGTGTGGGACGAGTGGGGAGTGAGGATGCCATGGCACCTCTCCAGCCACTCCTCAAAGAGGGGACTTACCGCCACTATGGTGACGTGCCCTGCACGGGGTTGCGACAGTCGCTCTCTCTATGCCACCATGAAATCTCACCGGAGATTCCCCCCGGCGGTGTAGTGCCTCAACGCGCTACTCGTACAGGCGCGCGAGGACTATCGCCTCCAGATCCCACGGTGGCATTCCGACAAGAAGGCTCGCCGCCTCACCGGAGATCGTGCGGTAGCCCCGGATTAGGCTAATGGCTACCACCTTTTGGGGCGCGTTCAGGTAGTGGATCACTCAGTGGATGGAGCGCCGCCCTAAAGAACGCGCCTATTCTGGGGCCCCATAAAGGGCCATGAACCGCACGACTCCGGCATAGAGCCTACGGCAGGAGGCGTTTGGCCCCCTCAGATTGAGCAGGAGCCGTTTGAAAGCAGCCTTAGCCCGGTCGAGTTTATAAGCCAAACGTCGGAAATGCTCCACGAAAATCCTCCGGCTGTTGAGAACGATTCTCAGGTACTTCATCGTCGACCCGACACCGATGCAAACCCCTCATACCATCAGCTGGGATCCCGACGGTGGCGTATTCCCGCGGCCGTGAAAGACCATGTCAATTGGCATTGCACAAATCCGAGGACATGGTCTTTCAAAGATCCGGGAAGAAAGGAGAGGATTCAGCTACGGCTACATAGCCGTAGCTGGATCTTCTCCGCGACTATCGCAACCCCGCGTGTCATTGTTTCGACCGCCGCCTGGTGCGACCCCCCCTGTGCCAGGACGAGCGTGTCTTCAGCGTAGCAAACTACGCTGACGCCGCTATGGATGTAGGCGCGCAGCACCCAGTCGTAACAGATGAGGAGGAGAGGAGGATGAAGGCCGATGACTGTGGGACACCGCACGACATGTCTCGCCGATTCAACTCTCCAGAGCGACCGGGGTAGATGACGGCCCTGTCCGTCAGATATGCGGTGTTGGTATACAGTGGTACCGGAGTGCCTCCCTGATGCAGCCCCAAGGCATGGTGTTGAACGCGTTGGCAATGTCGAGACACTGAAGATGACACCATGACGACCCCACCCCTGGACACTGCAGCCCCCGTTGTGAGGACTCTTACGCGCATGATGGCGTCCAACGTCGAGTGCCCCCGCGGAAACCATACTAGTGCTCCGCAAGATCCGGCCTCGTCCCCACAAGGTGCCCGACGAGGCGGTTTGCACCTACTCTTTCAAAGAGCTTGGTTACCTCGTCGAGCACGCACGATGGGTCGGAATGCGGACGGAGAGTCCGCAGGGCGTCCCGGCTTCTGTATGAGGACCAGTCTTCCAACGAAGTGGGAACTGGCCCCTCTCCAAGCATGCAAGCATCTTAGGAGCCCTAGTAGTCGGGGCCCGAGAGCCTCCAAGGCCAGGACCCAGGCTTTGCCGTGCAAGCCATTGGGTCCCGGGGTGGTATTTTAGGCTGTAGAATAGTGCTCAAATGCTCATCTGTAAGACGAGAAGCATATTTATTTTTTCTATAACTGACAATTGAAAAATTGTAATGAACTGCTTAGCGAACTTTTTCAACTCGTCAAAATCAGATGGCATCTAACAAGATCATTGGATTCAAAGAAGGAACTTTGAGAATATCAGCTAGTACGACACATTTCAAAGTGTTGCCGAGCAGAGGGGTGCGTTAATTTTGATAATAATTATAACTTATTTACAAAACATTCACGGGCCGCAAGGAAGACGTCCGCGGGCCGCATGCGGCCCGCGGGCCGCGGTTTGCCGACCCCTGGTTTAAAGTATTGGTTGGATAAAAAAAAATTAGAAAGTTATAGGGAGACCTTTGCGCACCAGTAAGCTGTTCAGCCTATTAAAAAAGCCGGCCAAGTGCGAATCGGACCCGCACACCAAGGGTCCCGTACAAACTGACGACATAAACGGTTATATCTTTTGTCTACGTAGACTTGGAGAGTTTTTTTCTTTGGTTTTGAAGTTAATGCCAGTAAAACCAATGTTATGCTTTTTCGTTCCACTTCCAATAATAAAGATAGCATTAATTGTTTCATTAATGGAAAAACAGTGAACGAAGTCCAAGTGGTTAAGTTTCTCGGAGTTCATATTGATAGCCAATTAAAGTAGAAACAAGAGCTAACATACCCGGAGAAAACAGTCAGCTCTGCCTGTTACGCACTAAGAAGCCTAAGAAATGAGGTAACCATAAAACACTTGAAAATGGTTTATTACGCATTAGTTGAGTCTAAATTGAGATACAGCATACTACTGGGGAGGAAGTTATGATTGCAATACTAAGAAAGCTTTTGTGATTGAATCCTAAAAATGTCATGATAGCGAGCAACACAACAGAAGAGGCGCTCCACAACCGTACGGTCTGGCGCAGATGTACTCAGAGGGCTGTTTACAAATAGATTGGGATACCATGCAGGAGAAAGAGAGCAGTGAAGGAAGATACTGCTCGATATTTCTCGTAGATCTTTTATATTCACTAATCACCCAAATGAAAGTCACCCGTGGCATCCTTGGTGAATTCAAAATAACGGCTTAAAAAAACTAGTTTCAGACCGAATCAGTCGACTTACTTTGCGCGTGATGATCGAGTGCACGGTGGCGCGGCCGTCGCGCACCATGAACAAGAACTTGGCGTTAGGGAACAACTCCAACACGTAAGTGCCCATCTTGAGCACGAGCGGGTCCTTGTTGCAGAGCCGCGGCGCCGTGTCGCCATGGCGGACGATCACCTCCAGGCAGAAGGCGGCGATGGCGTTGTCCAGCACCGCTTTGGACACGCCCGCCTGCTCCAGGCGAAAGGTCTCTTTTTGTGAGCGCGCCCAATGCTGGCGCATCTGCAGGATTCGCGGCACTACGCGCGTCTCCTGGCCGCAGCGTACGTCGGGGTGAGCGTCCAGCATGGCGCGCATGAGAGTAGTGCCGGAGCGCGGCACGCCGCCGATGAAGATGAGCGGCAGCTCGCGGCCCTCCACCGGCGCGTCCAGCTCGCGGCGCCGCTGTGCACCCGCCGAGCGCGCGCCCCCGCGCCACAGCCACACCAGCAGCGCGCCCGCCAGCAGCGCCGCCGCCACGCGCCAGCGCGCGCCGCGCCCCATCACCAGCGCCTCCTGTCTGCACACACATGCCCACGTACAAACCACGCGCATCACCGTGCCCCGCCCGCCCCTGAGCCTGCACAGGCTAAACAAATCTGCCCGCGACCAACACATAACATACATAGTTGCATGATTGTTGTTTGAGTAGCCATGGTAAAACACACTCTGTAAAAGATTGTGGAAATCCTAAAGTATTATGGAAATCGGCCCAGTTAATCAGATAACTTGGTACAAATAAAAAAAGATTTTCCCCAAATTCATAACCTATTCCATAAAGTTGTTTACGACATTATCTTACTACCTACACACAAAATAAATTCATCATTATTTCATCTGTTTTCATGGCAATCTCTTGAAACAAATTAAAAAATTACCGACTTTCAAATATAAGTCAAAACAGGAATTAAATCACATTACCACCGGAAGTCTCTGACCTTTGTTTGGTTGACTTTTTTTCTACCAACTTCCGAAATTTTTGTGTTTTTGTTTTGGAGGTCAGTTGTTTTTTTTTGCAAAAATGTTTCTATTTTACCATTTATATCCTTTACAATACCAACTGGGTTGTGGCAGCTGGTTTGACTGGAAGCCGACCCCAGCAGTAGTTGGGAAAAAGCTAGGAAGTTATGATGAGTTGTGGTATCTCCTATAAATCCTGGTCAAGTATCATTTTACATTGTAACTAGAAATTTTGACCTAAAACATCTATTACATGGATTGAGAATGATGATGTATCATGTGCAAGTGTCCCAAGAAAATGTCACTATTTAAGTAGCTATCTGTATTGCATCGAATCCAATGGTTCCTGTTATCATACTCAAATCTTATCATTCTTATTTGCTACTCAGTCTTGCTTTCATTGATGTGTTTAAATGACTGTTGTTTTTAATTTAATCATTATAAATAAGTGGAAAACAGGTAACAACAAAGCAAAACTTTTAACCAAAAAAGTAATGTTCCAAGCAATAGTCCCACTGAGAGTGGGCAGAAGTGTTATGCCTCAAGTAAGTGACTATATAATTACAAGGTAACTTACATTATTATTAGCTGTTCTTGATATTGTTTATAAACAGACCCTGCAACAATTTATAGGTAACTTCGTTTTTGAGTATATCATCAAGGTCGCTGTAGCATGTGGCATATAGACATTAGACATTGTGTCCACGCTCCAACCGCTAGCTGTGCAAGTTAATGGTGAATGCACAGATTTATGAAACAACATTTATTGTTACAAAAACTACTATGATGATGCCAACCATAAAACACTACACAACCATAAAATCCCTTATCAAAATGTGTTTATTTCACATACAAGTAGCAAGTATTTTGAGATATTTACTGCTTCAACCATGTAGTTTCAATAATAGTTAACAATTTACTTATGCTGCAATTCGGGGTTTTGGGAAAAATTAATATAATAATTTTCTTTATTGTTGTCAAATACAGAAGCTGGAAAGGGCATTTTTTTAAACTATAGGGTTACCGACCGGAACCGCTAGATTGTACATCCAGTTTAAATAAAATCGAGTTTTAATCGCATGTTTATACTTACCTGAGTAGTTGTTAGAAATGTGTTAGTGTTCGTTTTACACTTACCTACATCAATGAAACCGTGATTTAAAAACAAGTTTATGAACTTCTTTCGTGCCAACTCATCTGTTTGCATAAAATATCAATAATTGATTTTCTAACTGACCGAGGAAGGCAAACAATAAGACGATACGAACTCCTTATTCTTTAGAACAAATTAAAACTAGATCACTTTGAGTTATATTTCTTATGAGTACAAATGTTAAAACAGTTTTGAAATTTAATGTCATCAATAAAATAGTTTTGACTATTTAATAGATATTATGTATATTAATATCGTTTCCAATTAGTGAGTAGATTCAGTCCCTAATTCTGAACTTCTGTAATTTTATAAAAGTGACGTTATATGTCAAAGTGAAACAACCAACGTGACAGAAATTTTAGATTTTTTAGAAACTTGGAAAAGAGACTTTTAAGATATCCTAAAAGGTCCAGTCCAATTGTAGTTCCAAAACAAAACACCAATGTGAAAGGTGGAAACACTAAAGAACTAGATAACCTAAATACGTACGCTCATATGTAGTAAATAAGTATATGTTTTTATGTATTTTTAGGGTTCCAATGCCAAATAGAAAAAACGGAACGTTTTGCCCGTCTACCCACGGGTAGTATGTAATAGTATGTATCAGGCAACGACCATATAGCCCGGGCTGTATGGTCGTTGGTATCAGCCGTTTTACTTCGAGGCTATTTGTATGCCAGACTCTTAAAATTAGGAATGTCTTCTATGAACTGTTACTCAAATATATTACTAAATCCAACAAAAAATTGTTTGACCATACATGTAAAAGAAGGCTGAAAAAAAAACTAGGTACGTTTTGACGTGATAACGTCTTTAAAATCGTTTTAGTCGGGTGACATGTTCAGAAACTTGTGTCACACCAAAACCTCACAAGCGACATTTCATAAAGATGGTAGCGCCATCTGTTACTTGGCTCGAAAAAAAAACTTTAAATTAGTACTTAATTTCATTTTAGATGTCACTACTGGTGATAACTTATATTACCAATAAGACGTTATCACGTAAACATCTCGATCGTTAACCTACTTTACAAACAACCAATTTTTTTTAAATATATTTATGTGAGTGGTAAACCGATAATAATATCAAGATTTCATAAATATTATTCCTCTCAAGTCATTGGTTAATAAAATTTTGCTTCTTTTGTCGTATTTTATTCGTAATGTTGGAAACAATATTTTCACAGACTACTAAAATAATACCATGTTAGTGCATAATTCGTACAAGACTTGCACGTGAAATGAATCACCATGGTTTTTTTATCTCACAACAACCGTGTTACGATATGAAGGCGTCAATCATACCGACAAAAAACAAATACCTTTTAAAAATAATTTATTTAGCACTTTAAAATTTCTCCCATTATTTTTTTGTGCTACCATTATAGTAACGTATGTATGTACCCTGTTAAACATACCTTGCGTTTTGTCGGTTTGACGTAGATTGGATTATGAGAACTTGAGAACATAGACTAGTGTCAATTGTCGACTACGGTCACTGACTTATAAACCTATGGACTGGCCATACCTACAAAATTAGCGTGCCTACCTACAAAACCTCGGGCGCTCAAAATGGCTGCCTTTTATAGGGTTGTAACTTAAAGCAAAATGAGTACCTAGTTTATATCGATATTTTAGACCAATATCAATTTGTTATTTCAATTATATTCGAATATGTTTTATTTAAGTAAATATTTTTAAAGATGCATGGCTGATTTTTCAATCGTCAGATACCTTTTCTGAGGAACATAAATATGACTGACAGCTTTATGGCTTCTGCATCATAGAAATGAAGTCAGCCCGCCTTATTAATTCTTCGTTTATAATATTTGACGGTTGCAATATAAACCGTTAATCTAAATGAATTAATATTTTCTGATATTTTTATTAGCTCTGCTTCAGATAGACATAATATATCTGCTGCTAGACATAGGGCTTTCCAACTATCTATTACTACAAACTAAATCAACATCTTATACAGTGTAATGGTACTTCTATCTTCCTAAGTGAGGTATGTATTTTGTTGTTTTGTATAAAAATTGAATAATGCGAAATCTCTTGTCACATTTAGTTACATTTTAGTTTCTGTAAGGGTTTTATTGAAATAAAAAGACTTTTCACGTTAAAAGAACATGTTTTTATTTATGCATAAAAAGAAAAACACTTTAGAAACACATAACTAAGTAGTAAAACATTCGCTTTTGTGTTACATTAGTGCTAGTTTTATCAACCGACATTATAATGTCAGTTGATATTTATTCATTTCTGAACAAAATTAATTTGTTAAAATAATTTCTATATGAAATGTTGCTTGATGTAGGTTGTAAAAAACATATTGGTTTAGGCTCTTGAGCCATTTCAATTGAAAAACATTTGTTTTATTCGCCTCATTGTTTTTTTTTGTCATCCCTGACAATGTTTAGATGTGTGGAGGCATAAGATTATTTAATGAGGCAGCACAACATTAGCTTTCTTGAGTCTTCTAATATAATTCGGCATCAATAGTGAATGTGAAAGGGAACAATATTAAGGTGGTTCAGGATTTTTTTTTTTTATAATAAAACAATTTAAGGTGACATGTTCACCCTGTCATCTACTCAACAAAATAAAGTATACCTACGAGAAAAACCTACCACTAGAGGACGAGGGCACTGCGCTGTCACGTTACCTTGTCACATCGAGAGTTTTATTAAAGCATGATTTGTCGAAGTGCAATGAGCAGACATACCACATTTTTGTCGGGGGTTAATATTTCCAATGCCAATAACAGCTAACCATTTTTTCTTCAAAAATAAATTTACTGGGAATCTGTCGAACAAAAAACCATATCAACATTTTACACAATTATTACATTAGATATTATCGATACTTCGACATCGCTGATTGTAAGCGTCCATCACTAAGTTCACTATGTTTGTAAACAATGCAATGAAATAAAGAAAATAACAACGTTTGAAGCTATACAAAACTAGCACAGGTCTCAATGACCTTTCTAAAGATCATCTTGTAACAAAACATCATACATAATTCGTGAAAAAGCAATGAAAACTTGTCACTAACCTGTGAATGGACAATTCAGGCTGATTATTGTTTTTCCTTGCACCACACTGTATTATGCAACACGAAGGCATGATTCATTGTTTATAGCAAAGCCCAGTGCACCACAATAACTAGTTTGAAGCCGTATTTTTCAATAAAACAACAAAAAATATCTTGGCGCGCAACTGTTTGACAGTTGATGTACCACAAAACTCGGCGCAAATCATGGAGAATCGGTTACGCATAGATAGGCTTATGACGTCACATGAAAGCGTTGCCAAAATGAGCACTTGACAAACTATACTTGTCTTTCTTTTCTTATGCAGCTACAGCTTTATTAAAAAGAGACAACACTGTTTTTCACATACGTGTGTCGATTTTATAGATATTTGTATAACTATTCTTTCTATAGTAGAATATGCCGTCTCCATAGGTATATCTCAATGACTACGGTTACGATCACACGTTACGATCAAATTGCTAGTGAATAGCTATGCTGTTTGTCTATACTAATATATATATTATATATAATATTATAAAGAGGAAAACTTTGTTTGTTTGGTTGTAATGAATAGGCTCAAAAACTACTGGACCGATTTCAAAAATTCTTTCACTATTCGAAAGCTACATTATCCACGAGTAACATAGACTAAATTTTATTTTGGAAATAAATAGGGTTCCGTAATATATTTGGGTTTTTCGGACACAAGGTGTAAAAAATCAACCAGAAAAGTTACTTATTTTGCGTACGCTGCCTAAACTATAAAAGATAGAACTATGAAATGTTCTAATTAGTTGTAGATCTTATAAATATCTACAAAAACTCCGCGACACACTATACCTATCTATGTCGAGTGAGGCACAACAACCATTTTTTAAATCAAAAATCTTGAATTTTTTTGGACTACTTTTAAACGCATTTATTTTACTCATTCTATTAATCCTTATCAAAATAATTTATTTCATCATTAAGTACAGTTAATGTAGATGATATTTGGTCTTTGAATGATTAAAATTGGATGTTTAGTTTCGAAGTTATGGCGAAATTAAAATATCACGATTTCTGCTGCACGGTCCGTTGCGAAGTGAGCGTCACCAAGGCGGGGGTGCGCGTGCGGGAGGGCGGCTGCCCAAATTCAAAACCTAGTAACAGGTGATTTGAAAAAAAAACGGTGTTTAGCATTTTTCGACTTACTAGACAGTATCAAAACGATGTGGACCTTAAAACACCCAGTTTCATACGTAACTTTTAAAATATAATTTAGCAAGTCTAAGCAATTTGGCATGATTACGAAAATTTCATTGAAGAACAAATTTGAAACTTAGTATGTCAAAATACAAATTTAAAACCCTAGCAACTCAAGCGACTTACTAAGTTATGAATTTGAAATACCAACTTGCTATGTTTTGAATTTGGCGCCGATTGTAAAATAGATGACATTTCGTTTAGTAAGTCCAGTGTCACCGGCGCACGAGTGTTTCGCTCCGTATTAAAAAATAATCAAATGAATAATTGTAGTAGTAATTGTATTTACAGAGATAATAATTTTAACTAATGCGGTCGCTACAACGCCACATACCTGAATCTTCTTTACTTGTTGCCCTATAGAACAGAACGGGACTTTCCCAAAACTTTACCCCAGCTATTTAACTAATACTTTCTGCCTTATTATTTGCCTTTTTGGTTTCGGTGTTGGTTGCGTGTTAGCTTTGTTCTTTTTTCCGCTTTCAGAGCAAATAATTAAGCTAAAACAGATACTGGCCAAACTGTTATCAACTACAACAGCCCTATCCCTGGGTCATCAACCGAAAGTGTAACGATATGTGATAGTATCGTTTCTGATACCTTGGATTTGTTACTGCTTATTTGAGTGATGACTCCGTAGCTGATCCCGATTATATACCTTTGGTAGTACAAAAACCTGCCCTACAGCTGTTTAACGATAATTCCGAAGACTGTTTTCAAGATCTAGATCTCCTAGAACCTATGTTTGCCATAGAAAATCTGCCCCAACCACCTCCAATGCAATCCCCTGTACCAGAAATGCCAATTTTCATTGCTACTTATTCAAATACAATTATTTTCATCGACTCTGAACAAGCAGATGCCTGCCACCAGCTCGGTTCACTGTTAATTATCCAGGCTCTATATTTGATACGGTACATTAATCGAAATTTCAGATAATCCCAAAGAAACAGCAAAGGTTTAAAAAAATAAAACGATGCATCCCATGATATCTAAAATGTGCGACACTATTCCTCCACTTTCAAATACTATCCCCCGAGGGGTGAAATCATCGAAGAAAGATGGTATTGTTTCAAAATTAGTCCCCCTAATGCCATTGAACAGAAGAGAGTTTCGGCTGAATCTACCCACGAGTGATAACTCAATTGATTTGCAAACTGATGGTGAAATCGTTCCCAATAACAACGAATAGTTCATTATCAATAAGTACGATTTTAGCTTATGTTTATTTTTTTAGTTTTGGTTGACTGTTGAAAGTGTGAGTCATGTTTAAAAAGAGTCCCTTGAAGTACGTTATTAAATATATTTTTATAAGTCAACAGGGTTTTTATTCAAAACCTGCATTCATAGGTACTTTTGACTAATTTTTTAATCTTATAAACACTAAAATGTATATAATGAATTTGTTTAGTCTTCACGTTTACCATAGAAAATCAAATTGATAACCTAGTATGCAGACTTACTAAGTTTTGATATTGTTTTTACATTCATATTTGGGTAAATTCACAAATAAAAATAAAGTATGAGCGATTCAAGTGTAACTATACTCTAAAATTATTGCAAGTATAACAAACTAAAATGTCAACAATATAACACAACTTTTCGCCAAACATCCAAATCTCTATCTCTTTTAGTTTCTTCGGGCGAACCAATCAAAGTGGCGGACCAGTTTTTTTGCTCTCCTGAACATTTTTGTTGGAACGAGTTACTATGTTTTGATTTTAAGCAGCCGAGGGGAGTTTAGATCTATGAGTAAGGTACCCGCGCGGCTCAGACGCGTGGTCGGCTCTCTACGCAGCGGTCGTGCGCGAAGTCTAATAATTTTCCTGCGATTTTTTTTAGATTTCGTTCTTAAAACTACACTTGCGCAAAAGTTCTTCTCAGAGCTAAACAACAGTTCTTCTCAGAGCTAATCAACAGTTCTTTTCAGGGCTAACCAACAGTTCTTTTTAGGGGTAACCAACAGTTCTTTTCAGGGCTAATCAACAGTTCTTTTCAGGGCTAAACAACAGTTCTTTTCAGGGCTAAACAACAGTTCTTTTCAGAGCTAGAATATTAATAACTATTAACATTTTCTTAAACATTTGAAAATGCCTAAGAGAGCCAGGTCTCAACTTTCTAAACATAGTTCTCAAGCACGGGCAGCAAGAATACGTCGTATGGGAGAATGTTCACCTGAACGTTCACAACGCCTTGCTGAACAAAATCAGAGAAACTCTCAGGTACGCGCACGAGAGTCAAGTGTCGAACGTTCGCAACGGCTTGCACAACAAAATCTGGGAACCTCTGAGTTACGTGCACGAGAGTCGAGGCTGGAGCGTTCCCAACGTCTTCATGAACAAAATATAAGGACCACTCAGTTGCGCGAAAGAGAGTCGAGTGTCGATCGTGTGCAGCGACTTAGAGCTCAAGCAGACAGACAGCAGTTGTCCACAAATAGAGTTCGCAATCAAATTTTAGCTAACAGCAACAGACTGGCTTTCAGATATGATCCGCAGATTGATTATGCACAACAAGCGTCCGTCCAAATTGGAGTCATGAATAAGATCTGCTCTAACTGCTCTGCCAAGAAATGGGTGGACGAACCTAATGGTATGTGCTGTGCTTCAGGTAAAGTCTGTCTTCCTAACCTTCAGGAGCCGCCACAACCAATGAAAAATCTTTTAACTAATAACCATCCATTATCTGGTAATTTTTTTACAAATATACGTAAATACAATAGTCTTTTTCAAATGACTTCTTTTGGCGCAAAAGAAATCAGGGAAGGTAATTTTATGCCCACTTTTAAAATTGAAGGACAGGTGTATCATCTCATTGGTAGCCTTTTACCACCATCAGGCCAAAACCCACAGTTCTTGCAAATATATTTTATTTCGGATGCAGACCAGTTATCGTTGCGATCAAGCATCGCACCAACCTTAAAAATGGATTTAATTCGCGAATTACAGACCGCTCTGAATAATCATAATGTGTAAATACGGAGTTTTAAACAAAACTTAGAACTCAACTCCTCAGATAATTTAAAGTTAATTATTCATTCAGATCGCACTCCACAGACAGCACACAGAGGCAGATATAATGCTCCTACTGTAAACGAGGTAGCCGTTCTCTTGGTCGATGAAGACAAAGGTCCCAGGGATATAGTCTTACACGGTAGAGACGGACAGCTCAAAAGAGTTTCTGAGCTACATCGGTCCTATGATCCACTACAGTATCCTATAATATTTATGACAGGAGAAGACGGTTATTATTTGACTATCCCTCAGCAGGGTTCTGCGCGTAATAAAACTGTTTCGTGTATGCAATTTTATGCATTTAGATTAATGTTTAGAACTAACTCTTTTAATCCGTTACATTATTACAGAGACTTATTTAGTCAATATTGTGTTGACATGATGGCGAAAATGATATCGGAAAGATTAAATTATATTTCTCGGAATCAACAAAGACTGAGGGCTGATGATTACATTCATCTCAGAGATGCCTTAAATCATGACGCAAATGTTAACCCATCAAATATCGGTCAACATGTCATATTGCCATCGTCATTACGGGTTCTCCGCGTTTCATGCACGAGAAAACGCAGGACGCGATGACGTACGTCCGAAATTATGGTAGACCTGACTTATTTGTCACTTTTACATGTAACCCCGAATGGCCTGAAATTAAGGCGGAGCTGCTACCAGGACAACGGTCTTTCGACCGTCATGACATAATTTCACGTGTATTTCATTTAAAGATGAAGAAGTTCATCAAATTATTTGTCAAAGAACAGATATTCGGTAAAGTAAAATGTTATATGGCAAGTGTGGAGTGGCAAAAGCGCGGTTTACCTCATTGTCATTTGCTGTTCTGGCTAGAAACTAAAATACAACCAGATGAGATCGACAGTGTCATAGTTGCGGAGATACCCGATCAAGAAATTGATCCGGTACTACACGACATTATTATTAAAAATATGGTACATGGACCCTGCGGAGAACATAATTTATCTGCATCATGCATGAAGAACGGTGTCTGCACAAAAAAATACCCTCGCCGTTTCATGAACGATACCCAGACCGGAGAGGATGGGTATCCAGTTTATCGTAGGCGCGATACAGGAAATGGCGGTCGGAGCACTACGCTACAAATCAGGGGCAACATGATGACGATAGATAATAGGTGGATTGTTCCATACTCCCCGCTACTATCTAAGACTTTTAACGCTCATATAAACGTGGAGTATTGCCACTCTGTCCAAGCCATTAAATATATATGTAAGTATATAAATAAAGGTTCAGATCAGGCAACTTTTAGCCTTAGAAACCCACACGATGAGGTCGAAAACTATTTAAATGGCAGGTACATAAGCACATCTGAAGCTGTCTGGCGCTTACTTGAATTTCCCATTCACGACCGGCATCCTACTGTAGTGCATTTGGCTGTTCATCTAGAGAACGGTCAAAGGGTGTATTTTACACCAGGGACAGCTCATCAAGTTGTCCAAAACCCACGCAATACCACATTACTGGCATTTTTTGCTCTCTGTAATGAAGATGAATTCGCGAAAACTCTTCTGTATCATGAAGTCCCGCAATACTATACATGGGCAAATAATAAATTCACTAGAAGGAGGCGTGGTGAAGATGTAGTTGGACATCCGGGGATAAAAAAAGATGCCGCTTTAGGTAGAGTCTACGGGATACATCCATCACAATCAGAGTGTTTTTATCTTAGGATTCTACTACACCACGTACGTGGTCCGACCTCATTTGCATACCTTAAAACTGTAAACGGTATTGTCAAAGAGACGTATCAAGCAGCTTGCCGTGATCGAGGTTTACTTGAAAATGATGACCATTGGGGTAACACTTTATCCGAAGCTTCGTTATCACACTGTCCAAAAAAACTAAGGGAGTTGTTCGTAGTCATACTTTTATTTTGTCAACCATCGGAACCATTGAAGTTATGGGACAATTTCAAAGATCATTTCTGTGAAGATATTAGACATCGTATCAGACAACAAAATCAGGATAACACTTTACCCTTCACTGAAGTCATTTATAATGAAGGATTGATTGAAATAGAAAACAAACTTCTAGAATTAAACGACAAAAATTTAAGTGATTTTGGATTACCTCCTCCCGTTCGTACCCAGAATAATACTATTGACACAATGGTACAACAGTATAACAGAAATGATCTAACAGCGTTTGTAAATGACAATGTGCCAAAATTAGTACCAGATCAAAGACATGCTTATGAGACTATTGTGGATAGTGTGAACAATAACATGGGGAGAAAATATTTTTTTTGGACGCACCAGGAGGCACCGGAAAGACTTTTCTCGCAAATTTGATACTTGCTAAGATACGGCAATCAGGGAAGATAGCGATTGCAGTTGCTTCGTCAGGAATTGCTGCAACTCTCTTGAACGACGGAAAAACTGCTCACTCTACGTTTAAACTTCCACTATCCGTATCTTTAGATCAACGGTCTACGTGCTCTATTCGGAAAAATGGGCCTCTTGGTAAGTTACTGCAAGACGCGTCGTTGGTAATATGGGATGAATGCACCATGAGTCATAGAGCGCATGTGGAGGCCGTGGACCGTACTTTAAAAGACCTCCGAAGCTCTGCTAATGTCATGGGTGGTATCACTTTTGTATTTGCTGGAGATTTCCGACAAACGCTTCCAGTCGTCAACAGAGGTACGCGAGCAGATATTATGAAGGCATGTTTAAAATCGTCTCAACTTTGGACATCTGTGCAACATTTGAATTTGCGCACCAATATGAGAGCTCATCTATATGGAAATACGCATAGCAATTTTCCACAACAGCTGCTGAAACTTGGAGAAGGAATTTTTCCATCTTTAAATTTGGGCACCGATTATGCAGTTACTTTGGATGAGTCTCTAGGCCAAATAGTCCATAATCTAGATAATCTAATAGATGCTATATATCCTGACATCGAAAACTTACATCAAAATGATTTTCGTTGGCTGTGTTGTAGAGCAATAGTTTCTCCCAGAAATGAAACAGTCAACGAAATAAACAATTTAATTATGCAGAAAGTACCGGGTGAACTTAAGTGCTATAAATCCATAGACACCGTCACTAACATTGAGGACGCAGTGCACTACCCTCAGGAATTTTTAAATTCCCTGAACCCCGCTGGGCTACCATCTCATGAACTGTCGTTAAAAGTTGGCACGCCGATAATGCTTCTCAGAAACTTAAGCCCCCCCAACATGTGTAATGGCACGAGACTTCTTATAAACGAGCTAAAAGATAATTTAATAGTAGCGAAGATTATCACCGGCCCTGCAGCTGGTGAATTAGCTCATATACCAAGGATACCCATGATTCCTACTGATTTGCCTATACCCTTCAAAAGACTGCAATTTCCAGTCAAAATTTCTTTCGCACTAACGATAAACAAATCCCAGGGCCAAACATTCAAATTAGTAGGAATTGATTTAAGAAAAGAATGTTTTACGCATGGGCAACTTTACGTTGCTCTATCACGGGTCGGGACTCCCGACCATCAGTATATTTTGTTACCTGAAAATAATTTAACGTCAAATGTTGTTTATAGAGAAGCTCTACAATAATCACTTTAGGTAGGGGTAGGGGTAGGGTAGGGGTAGGGTAGGGGTAAGGTAGGGGTAGGGTAGGGGTAGGGTAGGGGTAGGGTAGGGTAGGGGTAGGGATGTAATTTACAGAATTATACCTGGACGAAGTCAGGGCGGGCCGCTAGTATTGTATAAGTCCACGGACAAAAGGCTCTCTGCCGGTTATGATAGCCCTACACAAGTGAACTACCGGCCTAGCTGTTATGGTTAATTTTTGTGTGATACGAATTATGGAGTACCAACTCAGTCCTGTTTCGTTAATAAGTTCATGACCTCAGACGGTTTCTATACACTTGTTGAACAAAACACCGAACAATCGAGAAGTAATTGAGAGCAGGGTGTTTATAAAATATAAGTTCCTTGCGTATATCATAACATTTGATTGAATTAGAATGATTCTACTACCCTACCCGGGAAGGGTATTCCAATTTAGCTTACATCTTAGATGTAATCATGAAAATATATTCTAAAATATTTTGACGTGATAACGTCTTTAAAATCGTTTTAGTCGGGTGACATGTTCAGAAACTTTTGTTACACCAAAACCTCACGAGCGCGATCGATCGATCGATCGATCGTCTTATTGGTGATAACTTATATTAGTCTAAGATCCCGTATAGAACGACCTTCACCGAGATGCTTATTTAATGAAACGTATTTTATATTTAATTTAATATGTCAATAAATATAATGCATATGGGTTGCCTAGCAAATTTCAGTCCAGAGTATGTTTAATTAATAATTAAAAAAATATATTTTTTTAAACATTTCACCGGTATGATTATTAGATAAATTCTATACCAATCGAAAGTATGAAGCCCATAGAATATGCAAACGTTAGGTTGTCTTTTCTTTTCCGGTCACAACTATCGGGTTGCCAGGTATAAACAGGTAAATCTGTACTAGCATTTTGCAACGGTCTGTTTATTGAATGAAATTTAAATGAAATTAAAGATTATTTTATTCTGAACACGGTGGTATAGGGTTGCCTGGGAAAAATCAGTCCAGAATTGCGGTTGTCGAATTTTAAAAAGTAAAATATTGCTCCGAGTGAATGTGTGCGACTGAGAGGTCCCAACCAACCATCCCATGCGATAGAAGAGGACACAGCATAGCAGCTGTTTAAAGTCCGCACATTTGACGGGCCTGTTGGTCTTGTGGTTAGTGGCCCTGACTGCTGAGCCGGAGGTCGTGGGTTCGATTCCCACCCAGGACAAACTTTGTGTGATGAGCATGATTGTTTGTTCTGTGTCTGGGTGTGATTTATCTATAATATGTATGTATTTATAAATTATATAAGTATGTATATCAGTTGTCTGGTTACCATAACACAAGCTCTGCTTAGCTTGGGATCAGATAGCCGTGTGTGAGTTGTCCCAAGATATTTATTTTATTTAAAGAAAGAGAGTGCGCATGCTATTTGGGCTTGGTAAAGAAAAGGATAGCGATAGACTCGTATATACTATGCATCATTTTGGAGTAGTTTATTATTTAAATAGAGAAATAGTTATTTACTTTCTTTTTAATCAATTATTTATTTATGTGTATATTTTTTATGTGACACTAAAGTATATAATATATACATCTTTAGTAAAAAAGAAGGTTACAGTGATACATATGTAATACTACCCTAATTAAAAATATTGATTGAAAAAAATTACTACATGCAAATTATAAATCTATAAATGTAAACAGAGAAATTGAAATCAATTGAAACTATTGGAAAAAATTCAAAACATACACAACAAAATTCATAAAAGTGTTTTTTGTTCAATCAATATTTTTAATCAGGGTAATCTTGCAAATTTTATTTTTATTATAAGAAGACAAAATAAAAAAACAACAATTAAAAATTACTTCTATTTATTGTAAAACATTAAAAATACATTTTTTTTTAAATTATTTAGAATCCGAGTTATCGGACATAAAACTACGATCTTCAACTTCTGAATCTTATATTTTTAATTAGGGTAGTATTACATATGTATCACTATAACCTTCTTTTTTACTAAAGATGTATATGTTACTGTAAAAGCTCGAACTACGGTAAATCTTAAGATTTTCGAGTAAAACCTAATATTTACCGATTATGAATAGTAAATGTCCATAAAAGTTTAGGATTCGAACTTTTACCATCATTCACTTGGTAAATCTTAGGATTTACATTAAAGGAATGGTAAATGTTGAAAAAATTGGGTCCACCCTTTATAGCAGAACTTTTTATGTCATAATTTAATTTTGCATAACAACGGATAAGTAGCATAAACTTCATTTCGCAGAAAATTGATTGGCAGACACTCATTTAAGATACATTCAAAACTCATAATTTTGTAAGTCAGAATCATCTCTAGACATACCTAAGTATATTTCATATCCATAACATTTAAAAGTAGAAACATCATATCGCAGAAAGTTCACAGTCAGAATCGTCTTTTGGCATATATTTCATATCGATAATCATTAAACGGCAAAATTGACATAATTATGGCAGAAAGTTTATAGTTAGCATCACCTTTGTCATTATTTGTTGTCAGTTATTTCAATTATTTATTTCTTTGAAATAATGTCATTTAATTCAATAAGTAGTTATCCTAATCTAAATAGTTCAGTTCCGGGTAACCTACTAAAAACAATCTCTTTTTTCTACTAATGGAAGTCGTTTCTGCCACTCGCCGGCCGCTGCCGCGGCACCGCTCGCTACGCTCGTTCGGCTTGTGCAGTATTAACCTAACCTAACCTACCCATTTCAAATTTTTTATGGAGTTAAACTAATCCAAATAGTTGCCTTCCGGGTAACCAACTAAAAACAATATCTTTTTTTCTATATTATTTCCAAAAAAACATATTTTGCCCTAATATTTTTTGTATAATTGTAACTCACTGTATCAGTTCACGCCAAAATATTGGAAACTCAAAATAAATAACAAATATGGTAAATACCCCGTTTTAACCGTTAATAATAATGTTAGTAACCATGTTAGTTTAAAGATTTACATGCCTATTAAAGTTATTTTTAATGAAATTCTGCCATCTGTATAGTATGAAAAGTGAAATTATACCAAATAATCATCGCTCTAAATAAACATTATGCTAAACGATATATTTCTAAATTTGAATTCTGCCAATCGTAATTATACAAAATTTCATTCTGCCATCTTAAAAGTATGCCATTGTAAATTCGGAGTTTTAAACATGCCAAACGATAATTTTATCAAATAATTGTTACGCCTTATTCCTAAAACCAACATTTACCAGTCCACATTGGTAAAACCTAGCATTTACTGCATTGGAATGGCAAAAGTCCAAAAAGTCGTCCCCTTATAATAAATACTTACATTTACCAACTCATGTCGGTAAATCTTAGGATTTACTGGAAAATCTTAAGATTAACCGTAGTTCGGGCTTTTACAGTAACATATAATATATTATATACTTTAGTGTCACATAAAAAATATACACATAAATAAATAATTGATTAAAAAGAAATTAAATAACTATTTCTCTATTTAAATAATAAACTACTCCAAAATGATGCATAGTATATACGAGTCTATCGCTATCCTTTTCTTTACCAAGCCCAAATAGCATGCGCACTCTCTTTCTTTAAATGTGCGGACTTTAAACAGCTGCTATGCTGTGTCCTCTTCTATCGCATGGGATGGTTGGTTGGGACCTCTCAGTCGCACACATTCACTCGGAGCAATATTTTACTTTTTAAAATTCGACAACCGCAATTCTGGACTGATTTTTCCCAGGCAACCCTATACCACCGTGTTCAGAATAAAATAATCTTTAATTTCATTTAAATTTCATTCAATAAACAGACCGTTGCAAAATGCTAGTACAGATTTACCTGTTTATACCTGGCAACCCGATAGTTGTGACCGGAAAAGAAAAGACAACCTAACGTTTGCATATTCTATGGGCTTCATACCTTCGATTGGTATAGAATTTATCTAATAATCATACCGGTGAAATGTTTAAAAAAATATATTTTTTTAATTATTAATTAAACATACTCTGGACTGAAATTTGCTAGGCAACCCATATGTATTATATTTATTGACATATTAAATTAAATATAAAATACGTTTCATTAAATAAGCATCTCGGTGAAGGTCGTTTTATACGGGATCTTATACTATATCACCAATAACAAGACGTTATCACGTAAACATCTCGATCGTAAACCTACTTTACAAACAACCAATTTTTTTTTTGTTAGTTAGCTCCTAAAGTCCAAAGGTCTTCCTACTCCTTTTAAAATTCTGACTTACGGTTCTATCTGTTCTAATTTTATAGCGTACTGCTGTTATTTAAAAATTCCGTAAAAGATGTATTTAAGTAGATTCTATATTTTGATTGCTAAGAGCGACAACGATGGCAAAAGTGCGTCAAACTATGGAAAGCTTTCTAGTATGCAAATGCAAGGTAAAGTGTTCGCTAAAAGAAAGCCGAAGAATGCTTGTTGTTGTGCAGTAGATTTTTAATCTATATTACGAGCGATGTAATTTTTTAAAACTTGTATAACAATTTTGTAGACATGAAAGATCAGACTAGGTCCATAGTTATTTATGGCAGAATCCTAGAAAATAAATTAAATAATTTTACCATAACCATTGCATAAACAATGATTCCAAAATACGACAATGTGACCAAAGAGTAAAATTTGGACAATGGCATTACTTACTGGCAACACTACTGACAAAAAAATTGCAGATTGCGTTAAAATAAAAATATATCTTTTACGTAATTGTTTCACGAATAGTGAATCAAGAAAAATGTTTATCTTATTATGATGTTATTTCAGTGTAGTAATAATTAGAGATTACATGTTGCCTTTTGTACAGGACGCGTTAGGTACGGATTGATTTTATCCAATATGGCGGCTTCATTAGATTTTTCAAAAGTTGTTTACTAGGGTGTTAGTGGATGTAATGTTTATTATTTTTATAGACTCGCAATTATCCAGAATAATTTACTGTTTAGTAATTTGAAGAGATTATGTCGAGTGCATTTTGTGAATCGTCAAATGAAAAGGAACCTTGCGTTTCAGAAAATTACACTCGTTATTTGAAGTGTTTTCGGTGTCGCAGACAGTGGGATTGAGTGCAGTTCTCAGTATATGTTTTATTGTGAAGATATTACGTCAGTAGTATACTCGCCCGCGATGTCACAATATGAGCGGTCGCGATGAGTCCGCCGCGCCTCCCGCCCTCGGCTTCGCGCTGCAACTCATGGTAAGTAAGCGCTCTTCAAAAAGACAGCTATTCGCTAACTTGAGACCAACAATGCTCGTTTTTGACATCTAGTAGCCAAGCATTACCTTCTTAACTACCTTGATTTGCTTGCTTTAGTTTTTACTTTACAGATAAACATTTTAGCCTTGTTATGACTTGCTTTAGGGATGAGTCTAATGTTAACATTTACAACTTTTTCTACCATGGTATTTTTGTGATTCTGAATAAGATATACTATGTGCAGTCACTCTTTCCGCTCTCAGTAAAATTATTTTGCCCTTATATTCTCGAAATCTTTTAGCCATAGAATTTCAGCAACTTACTTAGAATATCATCAGAATACAGGAGTCCACTGCTGGGCATTGGTCTCTTCAATCGCACGCTACTCAACTCTAATTTCGGCAACTCTCATGCAGTTACTACCAGCCACCTTGTGTAAATCATCTGCATCTCCAACAAGGATAAATTATGTTAATTTTTTACAAATTAATTTACAAAAAGTTTTCACAAACACTTTAACACATATGAGGCTAGTGTTTCATACCTGACTACTCTGACATTCTTGGACAATACAGGAGGACTATGCAGATTAACATTTGAGATTGATTTGTTAAGAAAGAACCACACAGATTTGAGTGCACCTGTCAAGTCGGTACAAGCATTGTCAGTTGTTATGTGGCTCGACTCTTAACTCAAGGAGTTCATGGCATGCATAATACCATACAAAGGACATTAGTGTAGAACACATAACTTAAACTGCCAGAACACTACTTACACTACTTAAACTGCCAGAAGAGTATTAAAACCAAGGGATAAAGCAAACATAACAAGAAAAAAGGAATTGAGCCACATAGTCCCCACATTCACAATTAACGAAATGAGAGAAAAAGAATTAATGAGATTAGAAATAATAGGGTTCCCTCTATCTGGCAGAATCTTGATACTCCGAAATTTATTTGGCATAACACACTTAGCATAATTTTCTTTAAACGAACATTTTAAATGCATAAAAATTATTTGATATAATTATCGTTTGGCATAATGTTCAAAACTTCGAATTTACAATGGCATACTTTTAAGATGGCAGAATTACATTTAGTATAATTACGATTGGCAGAGTTCAAATTTCGCATAATATCGTTTAGCATAATGTTCATTTAGAGCGATGATTATTTGGCATAATTTCACTTGGCATACTATGCAGATGGCAGAAATGGCTAGGTTAGGTTAGGTTAAAAGTGTGACCTCCTGCTAGAAACGACTTGCATTAATAGAAAAAAGAGATTGTAGGTTACCCGGAACTGAACTATTTAGATTAGTATAATTACTTAATGTATTAAATGACATTATTTCAAATTCAATTAAATAATAACTAATATAAATGACATTATTTTGAAGATTTAAATACAGTGTAAACTCCATGTAACGTCACTCGATTTAACTTTTATGATTAGACTTTGGTTGGTTTAGCTTGTCTACCATACAATGATACACTCTACATAGCATCACACCCACTCTTAATAACGACAACAATTAAGTTATAAAAGTACCTTTTAAGTTGCTAAAATTAGTAAAAACTGCGCAGCTGTGTACGTTCTCTTGTCGCTTTGTTATCCTAGCCCGCAATAAACTCGACTGTCGGATTCATGCATACCGAACTTTCTAAGAAATTCGTTCTTTTGTTTACAAATTGGGATTGCTTTCACGTGTCGACTGTTTTTGACCATGACTAATAAGTAGGAGTCATGGATTATCTATACGTTATCATATTCTCAGTGGCTCACAAACTCTCAAACTGTAAACATGGCTAGTAAAAGAAAATCACTGTGAGTTGAGAGTAGGTATATGCAATAGCGTTCAAATAACATTCTTTTTTATGTACATAACTACTAACACTAGTCTTATATAAACTTTTTCTTTTTCTAATTCTGATTTTTCTTCTCTCCATTTAACGACAACTCTCTATAACGCCATTAAATGCACAGTCCCTTCAGTGTCGTTATAAAGAGTTTACACTGTAATTAAAATAAATGACAACAAATAATGACAAAGATGATTCTAACTATAAACTTTCTGCGATATGACAATTCTGCCGTTTAATGATTATCTCTAAGAAATGTATGATAAATGAGTGTCTGCCAAACAATTTTCTGCGAAATGAAGTTTATGCTATCCGTTGTTATGCAAAATAAAATTATGACATAAAAAGTTCTGCTATAAAGGGTGGACCCGAAATAATAATATAATATCAATCACACATCAAAATAATAGAAGTAAAAGAAATATAATAAAATAGGCAAAGTAAATTCAAGAAAATTGATATTCATTGAGTAAATTAAATTGGAACAGCTTAATCCCAAGCCTTTCTATGTTTAAGATAGTATTTAACTAGTAGGCTTTCAAACACAGGTTCCATTTGATAAAAGATTTTAATTTATCAAAGCTTAGTTACATAGTTATAAAAATATTTTATTTTTAGCCCCCACTGCCACTGCACAAACAACAAACTTGTGTGTTGCTTCTCATATTAATTATGGTGTGGATATCACTGTATTTTAATCAAATTATTATTGTTATGTGCATACATAAGGTTTTCATAATTAAACAGAGTAAGTATTAAAATCTCAATGAACTTTTTTCTGAGTATGAGTATCTGGGGCTTCATTTATAGATTGAATAAATTGCCCATTTTCAAAATATGAATTGTCTGAATATTGGTGACATGGCTCCACAAGAGAGTACTACAGTCATGATATCATAGAAAAAAAAAAGTTATTGAGTTGATTTAGAGATAGCCTTGTTTTCTGAATCAGTTGAGTAATGTTTTTTTTTTCTAACAGCATTTACTGCAGAGCTAAGTTTTTACCATTTTTTTATATGAGGCTCCACTGAAGCAAGCATCCAAAGTTGTGCCTAAGAATACTGTGTTATCTTTTCATTCAAACTCAAAGCATTTATTTCAATTAGACCATTACAGGCACTTTTGAATGTCATATAAACAAAAAGATGATGCTACAGTCCCAGTCACAAGGCATAATAACTTGTGAAAGTACTGTAGTTGCACATTCCAAACGGTAGACCTATAGTGGCGAATGGGCAAGAAACTCCATAGACATTCACACACATTATTTATATGTATATATACTAGTAGCTTTTTATAATTATTTATATATAGGGTCTTATCTATCGGCCTGTAGACAGTGAACAATGGGTAGCTCACAATCTGTTCGTCTAGTGACGCCGTGTTCACCGCGCGCCTCAAATAGATGTCGACAAAAAAGAGAGGCCGCTGTTTGCTATGGTTGTGGGTTGTTCGAAAGAGATACCGTGTCCCTGTAACACAAACGACAAAAAAAGGAACCTTCCGTTCCGCCTAGAGCGGGAGAAGTTATTTGACGATTCCCCATTGGAAGAATAGGGCAGTGTGTTTAAAGCGTTGGTGTTGTCAAGATACTACCAAGACGACCCGACGCACGGTGGGCTGAAAATCGGCTTTCATAGACTTAGGGATTTCAATTTGCAAGTGCTTGTTTTTATGCCGGATATCGCTTCTATTAGTCATTATTATGTACAAAAATGACACCCGAGTTAATTCTGCTCAAAACCGAAGGAAATATAATTTTTTTACGAAAAATTTGTATGAAGCTAGTATGAAAAATCGAATTATCTCCTAAACGGCATGTTTAACCGTAATATCCTTAGAGATGGTCATAGTGCTAATTATTTATGATTTTTTGGTTGACAATTGGACAAAAATTTTAATGCCGTTTTTTTTTTTAAAATCGTCAAAATATTTTTATTTGTTTTTACGTATGAAACGATTCCTTTTGGTGTTTATGTTGAAGAACACGGACTTTTAACTACACATAACATAAAATAGCATCACTCCTATATTTCCGAAGGAGTTGGCAGAGGTTTATAGTACACCCACACGTAGCCAACTATGTTTGAGCTAGATATTTATCAACACAAAATGAGTTTTAAAACTTTTCATACAACCAAATTACCAATTGTCTTCTAATGAGTCCAAAAAGAAGTGATTAAGTAACTACACTGATTAGGTCTTCTAATGAGTCTTAATAGGTGATTTAATGATTTTCAATATCTCACGACAATGGATTATATTTAACATTTCCTGATAAGTAAGCTAATTTGTTAATTAGCAGTGCTATGAGTTCTAAGAATAGTTAGTGACAATTATAGATTTTCATTAGCTAATGAGGAGATAACTAATGAGGGTAGTTACCTAATTATTGTCGTTTTGCAATAAAAGGGCTAAAGTTTTGTTTTATAATTTAATTTGTTCACAACTGTGTAACTGCTAACACTAAATCTGCGACTATAAAATCTTAAAATGGAAAGTTTAATGACCAATTTAGACTTGTTTGTTCTTCTACGAAGTGAGAGTACTTCATTTGATCATGAAGTATTGTTTAGTGCAGTTGTATCCCGCATAGGCGATTGCCTGTCTGACGAAGATTATGTTGTTCTCAAAGAATTTTGTCGGAGATTTACGCGAGCCGCTTTACAAAGGTGGGAGAAATCCAACCGATTCCTTGATAATTTCAGGAGAAAGTACGAGAATTGGTTGGGAGCAAATATTGATTGGCCGAGTTTTGTGCAAACTTTAGTTAATCAAGAACCAAGTGTTGATGAGATATAGGGCATGCAATACCGGTTTCCCGGTTTTCATTTTTACCGGTAAACCGCCCATTTTCGCGGTTATTAAATTACCGGTAAAAAAAATATGTAACCGGTAATTTACCGGTTTTTAATAAGTTGAATTTTAAGTTCATTTTGATGTTATACGATTTGTTTAAATAAATCGAGAATGTAAGTTGAAAGTTAATTTGAGTTTATGTGATCAATCACATTGTGATTGTCGTTTATATTATCTTAACAAATAAAACAAAGTCGGGTTTGTTCGATCACCTAGAAGTCAAGAACGGCTGGACCGATTTTCATGATTCTTGATTTTTTTATTTGTCTCCGTGCCGAATAGCAGGAACAGTATTAAAATATACGGAAAAAAAGAAAAACCAAGAGGTGATTTTGATACAACCTTTGACGACGACGACGCACGTTCTATTTGGTAGGTAGGGTAGGGTAGGTTGGGTAATTAGAAAGATAGAAAATTGTATTGCCACGCATGTAGTAGGCACAGCTAGTACTATTATAAAGAAAACCTTGTAGCTGATTGAAAGTTAATTTGAGTTTGTAAACTTAATTGTTCTTTACAACTAAGTACTGCGGAAAATATTAGGTAAGTTGAAAATTAAGACAACTAAAATTGGTAGCTTACATACTGATTGTTTTTTTATTTGAAAATCCTTTTAATTTAATTGATTGTAAACATGTGATAATGAAAATTGTTTAAATTAATTATGCGACATTTACCCATGACTGCGCCAAAAGAAATGTCATGTTTTTAGAATTTGTGTTCCTATGCTCATTTTAAGCAATAATAACGGGTGATTTTTAAGAGGATTTGATTTAAAAAAAAAAACAAAAAAATTGAAAAATGTTGATGAAATCTTTATTGGAATCGATAGAACGATCAATTTAATTCAATGTTTGAATATGATTTCATGCAAATGCTGGCCGCGGCTCCGGTTTAGATGGCCCATTCGCAAGGCCCAATTTCGGCACACTCTCTCCAACATATCAACCGGTATATCACGAATAAATGCTTCAATATTGGCTCCCAGTGCGTCAATCGTTGCTGGTTTATGCCTGTAGACATGAGCCTTAACATGGCCCCACAAGAAATAGTCCAAAGGCGTTAGATCACACGATCTAGGCGGCCAATTGACGGGCCCAAAACGTGAGATAAACTGTTCACCGAAGGCGGCATGTCCAATTCTTCCATTTTGGGCAAAAAAAAATCGCCAATCTCGGTGAACAGTTTATCTCACGTTTTGGGCCCGTCAATTGGCCGCCTAGTTCGTGTGATCTAACGCCTTTGGAATATTTCTTGTGAAATTTCTTGTGAGAAATGAGTGTCTACAGGGATAAACCAGCAACGATTGACGCACTGGGAGCCAATATTGAAGCATTTATTCGTGATATACCGGCTGATATGTTGGAGAGAGTGTGCCGAAATTGGGCCTTGCGAATGGGCCATCTAAACCGGAGCCGCGGCCAGCATTTGCATGAAATCATCTTCAAACATTAAAAATCTATTGATCTTTCTATCGATTCCAATAAAGATTTCATCAAAATTTTAAATTTTTTTGTGTTTTTTTTGAAAATCAAATCCTATACCTCTTAAAAATCACCCGTTATAAACATGTTTACCACCATATACCTTGTATATATTTATTTTTGCTTTAAGACTACCCAATCAAATTGTTATTAGACACATTGAAAAATACAAAAATTACCGGTTTTACCGGTTTACCGGTAAAAATATTTCTATTACCGTTTTTTTACCGGTAATTTTTTTTTTACGGTAATTGCATGCCCTAATGAGATACCAAGAGCGCCCTCAGTCTCTCCAGAACCGTCGACATCAACGTCCATTGGAACAATGACGAAAAGATCCCGTAAACCATTCGAAGACCTGGGAAGTAAACAAAAAAAGAGAAGATCTGATGAACACACAGGCGAAGGTTCCAGTGAATTGGCATATGCAGCTGCAGCACGTTTAAAAGAAGAAGGGCATGGAGATATCGCCTCTGTCATCGAATACATGATGAAAAATCCTGAAGCAGCCGCTAAATTAAATGAAACGCTTAAGAAACCAGCGAAAACAATCATATTTACGCCAGAAAAGGCGCTTGGATTGCTTCTTTCGCTAAAACTCTCAAAGTGGCAATATATTACGTTGCGTGAGGCTGCCATTCGAGAAGGTGCTAAAGATATTTATCCATCTTACTATAAAGTGCAACAAACTAAGCTTGATTGCTACCCTCCGAAGCAATCAGTGACAGTTACTGATTCATCGGCTAGGATTACACTTCAAGCTTTACTTGATATCACGGTTACAAGAATCCTTCAAAGCCTTTCTAACGAAGAGCATAACAAGCAGTTGAAGCTGATATCCAAGTGGGGATTTGACGGTGCTTCTAACCAAAGCCGATACAAGCAGAAAATTGAGGGTGAGGAAGATGATTCAAGCATTTTCATGACCTCCTTGGTGCCACTAAAACTGACAGATGGAGACAACATTTTATGGACGAACCCAAAACCATGCTCAGTTTTGTATTGTCGTCCAGTTCAGTTTACTTTTGTAAAGGAGAGTGAAGCAGTTGTCCTTGGGCTGAAAAAACAAATGGATGAAGAAATTGAGGCCCTTATCCCCACAGAGTGCAATAATAATAATAGGGTGACTCATCAACTAATGATGACGATGATCGACGCTAAAGTCTGTACTTACCTTTCTGAAGCTAGATCAAATGCATCGTGCTGCCTGTGCTTAGCAAAGCCTACAGAAATGAACCGCTTAGATGCTGTAACATCAAAAATTGTGTGTTCGGACCTGTATGAGTTTGGCTTGTCATCCCTACACGCCCGTATAAATTGTATGGAATGTCTGTTACACATTGCATACAGACTGGACTTCAAACGGTGGGCAGCGAGAAGTGATGAGCACAAAGAAATGCTACAGACAAGAAAGAAAATAATTCAAAATAAATTCAAAGATGAGCTCAATCTGTTGATTGATATAGTAAAACAAGGCTCGGGAACCACCAATGACGGGAATACTGCAAGAAAATTCTTTGAGTTTCCTAATAAAACCGCAGCTATAACCGGTTTGGATGAAGACCTCATCAAAAGATTTGCTGTAATTTTACAAGCAATTACATCTGGAGAGCAAATCGATATAATAAAATTTAGAGATTATGCTCGCAAAACAGCAGAAAAGTACGTATTACTATACGACTGGTACTACATGTCGTCAACCGTTCATAAGTTACTAATCCATGGGGCTGACATAATCGAGAAAAATAATATTGTGCCGATTGGGACTCTCTCGGAAGAAGCCTCAGAGTCTCGAAACAAAGATTTTAGGAGGTTTCGAGAACATCATTCGCGGAAAAGAAGCAGGCAGGATTCCAATCAAGACATTTTAAATATGCTTGTTGTTTCTTCGGACCCTTTGCTAAGTGCACAAAGGCCTAAGTTAGATGCCAAGAAAAAGCAGAGCTTTTTTGCTGAAACTCTCGACTTAATTCAATTTCAGGAAACTGAGTTCGAATTTTTGGATATATCCAATCTGGATGCTGACTCAGAATTGGAGTCTGACAACGAGAGTGATAAGGAAAATTTGTAAAAAAGATATATATGTACATATTTGTAAATTTGTATTTGAGTGTGTTTGGGTTTTTTTGTAATATTTAATGATATGTTTTATTTTTTTTACTTTATTTTACGAATGCTTAGTATTAATTCCTTAAATTAACTTATTTTGTATAAAATATAACTTCATATGTTACTTCAATATAAATCTTTTTTTATTTAAATTAATATAAATGTGTCAAAAACAGCAATTTTTTTATTTTATTTTTCTTGTTTCGTGTGTTCTTAATATTTGGGTTAATAACATATCGAACTTTTTAACTTAGACACTAAAAGGGATCGTTTTACATGTAAAAATAAATAAAAATATTTTGACGATTTTTAAAAAAAAAACGGCATTAAATTTTTCGTCCAATCGCCAACCATAAAATCATAAATAATTAGCACTATGACCATCTCCAAGGATATTACGGTTAAACATGCCGTTTAGGAGATAATTCGATTTTTCATACTAGCTTCATACAAATTTTTCGTAAAAAAATTATATTTCCTTCTGTTTTGGGTAGAATTAACTCGGGTGTCATTTTTGTACATAGTAATGACTAATAGAAGCGATATCCGGCATAAAACAAGCACTTACAAATTGAAATCCCTAAGTCTATGAAAGCCGATTTTCAGCCCACCGTGCGACGCCGGGAAACCGCATCTCCCGTCACGTGGGCTCTCACGCACATGATGGCGTCCACCGCGGAAACCAAATTGGTCTTCTGCATCCCTATCCCCACAAAGTGACGTGGCGGTTTATGAAAACTTTTTCAAAGAGCTTGCCCATCTCGTCAATCAGCAAAGTGGGCCGGTCAGTTCTAAGCCATTGCTGGAAGTGGGACACAGTCCCACTTCAAGCAATGGCTTAGAAGCCTTCCAGTCGGGGCCTGAGAGCGTCCAAAGCTAATTCAATTCAATTAATTTTATTATTTATTTTATTTAACACTTCAAGCACAAAGGACAGACTAGAGGTGGACTTAATGTCAAAGGCATTTTCTACAAGTCAACCTTTGGGTGATGCAGAGACAAACAGTGGTAGGTGTAAAACAGAAGCAAAAAAAATATTAATTTATACTATATGGTATATGAATATATAAAATGCTATAAATATAAAACAAAATACTATAAATATAAATCAAAGTATAGATACACAGAAAAACAAAATAAAAGACAAACAATGGGGAAAACATTAACTGTGTGACGAAACTGCCGACTTTTTACGAAGAAACTCACGAACTTTATGTTTTAAAGATAAACAGTTGGTTGCCATCCTGACTTCCTGAGGAAGCGCATTCCATAATGAAATAGCCTGGACAAAGAATGATCGGTGAATGAAGTCAGTATGGTGTGAGGGACAATGCAGAATACGGTTATCTGATGACCGCAGACCATTGTGATTGGTACAAATGTACTGAAAGTGGGGAGCATGGTAACTAGGGGATGTAGGAGAAACAAGAAAAGAAAACAAGGTGGTTAACGATCTTTGCTCCCTACGCTGACGTATGGGTAACCATTTAAGAAGAGACCGATGCTCAGATACATGATCATATTTACACAAATTGAAAACAAATGAAACACACTTATTTAGAGACTTTTTTTAATTCAAGATCTTTTGTGGATCATAGTTTGTACATAATACAGGTCTTAAATAATTAAATAGATCACCTATGTCTCACCCTTTGGGCATACAATAGTCAAATTATTTAAAAAATATTAAAATTTCACAAAAAAAAAACTACAAGATAAAACCAAACAAAATGTTTTGTTTGATCTATAGATTAATGTGTCATGAATCATCATCAGCAAATAGTGTAATGTCGTGATCAGTTACCGAAGGCATGTCATTTATGTAAACAAGGAAGAATAAAGGACTCACAATGGTCCCTTGAGGAACGCCGAATGTAGAAGTTCCAATTTCAGAAGAATATATTTGTTTTGGTTTTAGGATTTTATCGCCTTACTTCTGTGAATTGTTGTCTGATGCTTAGGTATGATTCTATGAGTTTGTACACATTACTTCCTCACACTCCTCACAGCATATTCATTCATCTTTCTCAAGAGGAATTTGTAGTCGACACGGTCGAAAGCCTTCGACATGTCCAAATATAACGCGATAACTCCTTCCTCAACTCTAACAGTCCTTTATCTAAGTTAGTCATTACTTTATGGATTTGCTTTTTCTGAAACCAAACTGACTAGACGTTATAATGTTATGTGTTTCAAAGAAAGTAAATAATAAATAAAGGATGGTATTTAAAAGTACTTCAATTTATTCCCATTTCATTTACCTAATTTTACCTGTGTTCCACCAAATATACTGAATGTGCACCAAAATATGTTAATTAAAATATGTCATAACGAGCATCAGCGCACTACAATAAAAAACTGTTATATCTTTATCCATTTTCTATTAATGCAAGTCGTTACTGGCGTAGGGGGTCACAGTTTTAACCTAACCTAACCCACGAATTTTTTTAACATTCAGTAAAGAATATTTGGTGCAAGATCAGAATTTTTGGTGAACACAAAATATTATCCATAAATAAATAATATTAATAGTTTATTGAAAACAAGTGTCCTTACAATATGCTTAATGTCTAGCTGTGGTTAACAATGATTGAAAAAGTAAAAGTATAGACTATAGAGACAGTTAAACATCACCTTTTCAACAATTTTCGCAAAAAAGGGTATCAGTGCTATTGGCGGCCTATATGTAATTGCTTATTTACATTTTTCTCCTTGTTTCAATACTGGCTTTATAACAGATATTTTTAGTTTTTGTGGGAAAGTACCTTGCTCTATACATAAATTAATAATGAAGCTTAATGGTTCAGATATAGTCTGGGCTACATCCCTTACAACGTTTGTCATAATGCTATCGTAGCCGGTACTGGTTTTATTTTTAATGTAATATTTTTTTCAGATTATTAGAATTTTTTGAGGTAAACTAGTATTATTATCATTAATGTCAAGAAAAAATTGTTTTAATGAATTTACAATGTCTTGGGGATTATTTATGATTTCGTCATTTTTAGGGTTCCGTAGTCAACTAGGAACCCTTATAGTTTCGCCATGTCTGTCTGTCCGTCCGTCCGTCCGTCCTCGCTTAATCTCTGTGACCGTTAGCACTAGAAAGCTGAAATTTGGTACCAATATGTAAATCAATCACGCCGACAAAGTGGTAAAATAAAAATTGGAAAAAAATGTTTTATTAGGGTAGCCACCCTATCTGTAAAGTGGGAAGTGTTTTTTTTTTTAATTTCAACCCTAACGTGTGATACCTATATTGTTGGAAAGGTATTTAAAAATGAATAGGGGTTTACTAAAATCATTTTTTGATAATGTCAATAAATTCGGAAATAATCGCTCCAAAAGTAAAAAACAATGTGTCCCCCCCCTCTAACTTTTGAACCATAGGTTTAGAAAATATGAAAAAAAACTGAAAAGTAGAACTTTATAAGGACTTTATAGGAAAATTATTTTGAACTTGATTGACACAACAGTTTTTGTACAAAAAAGACAAAAAGTTGTACAAAATAATTTCTGGACTAGGTTTTTAGTATAATCGTATATGCAAGCATTTTTTTTAACTTCGTTTACATATTTTATTATCCTGAACGTATGTTTTTTCAAACAAAAAAAGAATTATTGAAATCGGTTCTCACAATCCAAAATTACCACCGAAAACTTCTTAAACGTCTTAGTAATAATTAGTAACCCAATTCCCCGAGAGATGGCGCTGTAGGTACTTATTACATTGGATCGGGTATTACCGAATTGTTCGGTTGGTCTTTCCCTAGCATTGGCGGTATCTTATAACTACATAAAACTTCTATTAAGAACATGCTAAGGCAATTTAGAACAAAACTAAAATTCATTTTTTAACACCATCAAAATGTTAAGGTTAAAACCAGTTCATAAATGGTTCGATAGATGGCGTTGTGTAATGACGTCATTTTTTTAAAAGTCGATGTTAAGATTTTCCGTGCTTTCATGACCTACCGTGGTAAAGTAAGTTGCACTCTTAAATATATTCGTAATTTTATTTATGAGTGCATAATCTATTTAGTCGTCGAGGTTTGATTTTGATTTGTCCGGTTATTTAAGTTGGGTTACCACTATGTTCGCGCTCCAGCAGCGCTCCGCGCTCCTGCAACTGCTCTAATGGATACGTCGCGTGCACTTCTACATGCACTCCCCTTTGACACACTGCGCTCCCCTTTGTGTTCGCGCTAAAAACCGTCACAAGTCGGAGCGCCTGCCGCGGAGAGAGCAATGTTGCACGCTCCTCCACCTTTAAACTCATAAGTGGGAACACTTATTGTGACGGACGGGAAACTACGGAACCCTACACTGAGCGTGGCCCGACACGCTCTTGGCCGGTTTTAATTAGGTAAAAGATTTACGCCTTCATTTGGATATTTAGATTTGATCTCATTTAATACTTTCCAAGTAGCTTAATAATTATCATTTATTGTTTTTACATACAATTATATTTTTAAATATTTCTTAATAAAAAAAGCATAAAAAACACTTGAAAATATATAAATAGTAACCCACCCACCGGTATCGGGAATAGGATCCAAGCTACCGGCGGCGGCGGTCAGGGCTCCAGAGAAAGGAACCTCCTAACAATACGAGCCGTGTCCAGGAGTACCGCTTTCTGTATCAAGCCCTTGATCCAGCTGCCTAACGAGAGCCTTCTCAGGTGTTGGTCGAGGCTCTTGGCAATTAAGCCATTGGCAGATACGACTATCGGCACAATGATCGCTGAGTCCACATCCCACATGTCGACAACCTCGCGAGCCAAGACAATATACTTGATTTGTTTATCTTTTTCGGCTTTCACAAGGTTCTCGTCATGTGGCACCGTTATGTCAACAATCATTGCGCGCCGTTTTGATCGATCCACCACCACTATATCAGGTTTATTTGCAACAATAGTCCTGTCAGTGATGATGGATCGATCCCAGTACAATGTGATATTGCCATGTTCGAGAACTGGGTCGGGCACATACCGTACGGCACTTCCGATTCCACAAGGCTGTATTTTAGAGCAAGTTGCTGATGGATAATCCAGGCTACAAGGTTGTGTCTATGCAAGTACTCTCCGTTAGTAAGGCGAGAACAACCAGAGATAATGTGACGAATTGATTCACCCGGACGGTGGCATGCCCGACATATGTCAACCGTGCCGTCCTTCACAATAAATCTCCGGTAGTTATTCGTCGTCATAACTTCATCCATGATTGCA
The DNA here is from genome assembly GCA_905475445.1 of Ochropleura plecta. Taxonomy (NCBI): domain Eukaryota; kingdom Metazoa; phylum Arthropoda; class Insecta; order Lepidoptera; family Noctuidae; genus Ochropleura; species Ochropleura plecta. The sequence goes on from FR997732.1 coordinate 185,718, forward strand.
CAGACAAAACCTTCGGTTTCTCCAATGAGGTCGCCGGACTACGGACACGCCAGGCTACGGACGCTGATTGATCTACATCGGGTCCATGTAGGGCCCAGAAAAAGCGTCCGTGAAGCTCCTTACTCTGCCATACTTCCTTGCGGTCGTTAGTGTCAAGCACTACAGGTTTGCGCCAGTTCTCTTTAGCCAAGGAGAGCGGGGTGAGGCCTTTGTCCACTGCAACCACATCTCGATGCATTTCCACGTCTGTTTCTAGGAAATATTCCCTGAGACTGCATATCTCGCGATTGTGGAGAGTCTTGGCGTTTAAAAAGCCTCGACCTCCACAACTCCGCGGGATATACAGTCTCATAACCGAGGAACGTGGGTGATGCATACGAAATGCCGTTAACAATGTACGGACCTTCCTATCCAGGGCGTCCAGTTCTGTTTGAGTCCATTTGAGTATGCCGAAAGAGTACATCAAAACCGGCATGACCCAACCGATGAAAGCACGCACCTTGTTTCCGCCTGATAAAAGACTATTAAATACTTTCCTCAGGCGGCCAAAGAAGCGTTCCTTTAACGATTGTTTTATGTCAGCAACATTGATGCCCAGCGCTCCCGACATCCCCAAATCAAGTAGCTTTATTGTTATTGGTGGCAGATTTTTTATAAAATAGTTGTTTTGAGATTTATTTGTCAATCTGATTATCTAAGACCCAGGCTTTCAGGTCTCATGGTCCCGAGGCAGTATTTCTGACCCTTAACCTGCCTACTGCCACCCTTTAGATCTACCCTGGTCACCTCCAAATCGTCTTCTTCCTCCAGAACAAAATCAGTATTGCAATGGCGGGAAGAACAAATGCTTCTTGAATTTAATTACTACATATCTATTCGTACTATGCGTTTTAGCAATCACAAGAATATAAAATAGGAACTTCTCTTTACTGGCTATAAAATAATTAATTAATAATGCAGACAAGTACTTCATTATACAGGGTGTTTGGCGCATGGACCGACAAAATATTTTGGGGGATTCAGGGGGTCATGTGCTAGTTTTCAGACCTAGACCCCATTTCCTAAGTTTCACTATAATCCAGATACGATTTTTCTTATTTTTGTTTAAAATTATTTGAATTATCGTCATAAGAACGTTATAACTTTTTAGTTTGTTGTCGTATTTGGACCAAATAACTTTTATTACATTCTCTAATGTGTTGTTATTTTAAATGATTCATAAATGTACAGCATAAGATGTTATAAAAATACTTTTAGAGCATCCAAACTCATACTACTAGTACTAGCACATGACCCCCTCAGTCCCCCAAAATTTTTTGTCGGTCCATGCGCCAAACACCCTGTATAATAACACTTTATCCCCAAGATTGCAAGCTATCTAAACTTCTAAAGTCATCTAAATGCCCATAATACAAACGACTTCCGCCTTGGGTCTGATAACAAACATTGCACTATCAAAAACACATCACATAGCTCGGCGTTATTTTCGACAAACACATGAAGATGAACCAGCATACCGAAAAGTAGTAAAAAAACTGAAGCAAGTTAGAGGTGCCCTCGGTTCAATAATAGGTTACAATGCGAAGACAACTACAGAAAAAAAGAAAGAAAGAAAAGAAACTACAGAAAGAATTACAAAACTGGCCATCATTCAGGCCTGCATTTTACCGCTGATGGACTACGGAGTGGTGCAACTACTCTCAAGGTATAGCGCAACGAATCTTAGCAAAATCGAACGCCAATACAGACTGGCACTGAAAAACGACGCACAACTACCAAGACAAACACCGACGGAAGTTATTTGGGAGATGGCTGACATAGAAGCCTGGCACCTACGCGCCGAGGACTTTAATACTTAAATGTTGGAAAACGTTGCACAACTAAAAATAGAAGATCTAGAATCTCCTGGAGATGCCTCCAAGCGCACGGCGAATTCAACCCGCTCAGGGTTAATCACAGAATAGGTGACATACTGTATGACCCTAATAAAACGGGATACAAACGGTGGCCTACTGACAAAACAAAGGCTCCGCGTCCCCCTAAAATAAAATGTAAAATAATAAAAATCCTTAAATAAATAGACTAATATATTCGTATAAAATATTCCCACATAAAAATAAATAGAACACAGCAAACATAGATCCATTAGGACATAAGTTAGCTGACTCACCTCTGCACGGCCCACCGGCCACAGAGACTTTTCGTAATACACAAAGTAGGCAAATAAATGTTCATTCTGATTCTGATTGGGACTGATAAATATTAAAATGACAGGGTGTGGAGCGCGGGCCCCTCCCGGGCGGCGGCGGCGCGATCGCGCTCAATGGAGGCCCGCCGGGGGCGCCCGGCGCGCCGCCCGAGCGCGACGAGCCGCCGCGTAAGCGCGCCAAGCTGCCCGACGACGCCGCCGGCCTGCGCCGCCGCATCCTCGAGGGCGAGCTGCAGCGCCTGAGGAATCTGCGCGAGCGCTTCACGGAGCAGCTCAGCGAGCTGTACTTCCTGCAGGCGGGCGGCAACATGATGGACTACGCCGTGTGGCGCAAGCGGCCGCCGGCGCCGCAGCTGGTGGCCTTCCTGGAGGCGCGGCGGCCGCCAGCCGTGGCCGCGCCGCCCTCCCCGCCGCCCGCGCGCCCGGCCGACGAGATGGTGGAGAAGGCTAAGCAGGAGGCGTACGTGGCGGGGCGCGTGGCCGAGCTGGCGCGCGCGGGGCTGTGGGCCGAGCGGCGCCTGCCGCGCGTGCTGGAGCCGCCGCGGGCCAAGTCGCACTGGGACTACCTGCTGGAGGAGATGGCGTGGCTGGCGCAAGACTTCGCGCACGAGCGCAAGTGGAAGAAGCAGGCCGCAAAGAAGGTGCGCGTGACATAACCTGGCGCTTATTTATTTATTTGTAGGAAAATCATCAGGGAGAACACGACAATAACTAGTATACTAAGATAAACTAAATACATTAAGCAGCTGAGCATGCACAGAAAAGGACATTTTTATCATGATGATAGCAGGTTTCGCCCTGTTCCTTTATCTCTTTACTCTTTTTCTCTTTTTTAGTTGGTAGAGTGTAAATGAAGTAATTCAATAAAAATGACTTCTATTGTCCCGCGATAAAAATGTACAGCCTTACACTAATCTGATGTTACAGTGTGCTCGAGCGGTCCAAAAATATTTTCAAGATAAAGCTCTAGCAGCACAGAAGGCGGAAAAAGCTCAGGAATTACAGTTGAAAAAAATTGCCGCCTTTGCAGCTAAAGAAATACGAACATTTTGGTCCAATGTGGAAAAGGTAAAGCTATGTTTTTTGAATTCTTGTTTTAGAGGTTTAAAGAGCAGTGTGTAAAGTTCTTCATCCGTGTTAGAAAAAGGAGGATCCTCCGACCAGACGGGTGTTGTGTCTGGTGGGCTGCAGCCCGACAGTTGTTGTAGGGATCTTCTACATATAGACTTAACTCGCGGATATCTACTTGCGCGATGTAAGATGGATATCTACTTGCGCGATGTAAGATTTTTATATTAGTTTGTCATTGATTACATAGATTGCGCTGTAGTACTTTATGCTGTATTTAAAATATTGATTAAAAAAAAAACCGGCTTTGGAACCCCATTATAGAACCCTGTGTGTGCGAGTCCAATTTCTTTGGTCACACAGTGGTCCCATGTACGTTTTATCATCTTCCTTCAGCATTAAAAAGACAAAATACAATTTCAGACTACACTTCATAGTTTTTATAACTGTCACCACATCACTACGCCTACGCACTCTTCCTTATTAGTGGTCAGTCATCCTTACTAATACATATTATAAAAGCGAGAGTGAGTTTGTTACGTCTTCACGCCTAAATGGCTAAACCGATTTTGATGAATTTTGGTAGGTACAGAGATAGTTGGGACCCTGGAGACGGACATAGGCAATTTTTTTTAAACCGAGATATGAGCTTGAAAGAGGGAAGGAAAGCGAAAACTTAGCTTTGTTATTACAATAAATAAGGCGCTAGGGCAAAAACTACAGGAAGCAGGTACCTGCAAATCAGGAAAGCCGCGGGTAAATGCTAATCGACTTTATACAAAGTTACGAAAGTTCTGCTATGATCCTTTGAGGGGATCCGAAGTTCATCATCAGGTCATGACAACGAAATGTTGTAGCATATTATAGCACTGTATATAATGTATATTGATTTTCTACTATATGATCATACATTCCATATGTATAAGATACAGGCAATAAAGGTTTGACTATTATCCTTCTACATGAAAAAAATATATTTTTCAAATTGGTTAATAAATAAATGATGGAGTTATGAGGTAAACCTGAACTAGGTTAAACTTTTTGAATTCTGTTAGTAAGTGGAAAATAACGTTACATCCGGAAGTCTGTGGCAAGAAGTCAATGACAAAAACTTTCATTCAAATACTGTTTGGTTGTGTGTTGTTAGGGTATTGAAAGATTTCAGAATCATTTGAAATACGGAAGCTGAAAATGCATTATGTTTTTTAAAGCTCGTGGAGTGGAAACGCGTCCGGCGAGTTGAGCGTGCGCGCAAAGAGGCGCTGGACGAGCAGCTCAGCTACATCGTTGACAAGACCGAGCGCTATTCGCGTCAGCTCGCCGCCAACTTGCACGCGCCGCCCGCCGACGACGACGCCGAGTTCACGCCGCGCGGCTGCTCCGACGACGACGAGTCCACCATCGCCGCCGCCGAGCGCGACGAGCCGCGCCGCGACCACCGCGACGAGCTGGAGGCGCTGCGACGCGACCTGCGCGCGCCCCTCGGGGACCTGCTGCCGCCCGGCTACCTGCCGGCGCACTCGCCGCCGCCCTCCGACTACGGGCCCGACGAGGACTCGGCCGACGACGAGCGGACCATCGCCGAGCAGGAGCGCGCCGAGCCCACGGACGCCGCGGCCGAGCTGGCGGCGCTGCAGCGCGACGCCGACCTGGGCCTGGACGAGTTGCGCCGCCGCTACGCGCGCCCGCCCGGAGCGCGCTCCGCCTCGCGCTCCGCGTCTCCCTCCGAGCGGGACTCGGACGACTCGTCTGACGAATCGTCCGCTAGCGACTCGTCGGCGGCGTCGGAGGCGCTGGAGGCGCTCATGGACGGCGCGGCGACACAGGCGACGCAGGCGGCGGACGCGGCGGCGCCGGACGGGTCGGAGCGGCGCGTGGAGGCGGCGGCCGTGCTGGCGGCGTCGCTGCAGCCCACGGGCACCACGCTGTCGGAGACGGCCGTGGGCACGCCGGTGCCGCGCCTGCTGCGCCACGTGCTGCGCGAGTACCAGCACGTGGGGCTGCACTGGCTGGCCACGATGTACGCGCGCGGCCTCAACGGCATCCTGGCGGACGAGATGGGGCTGGGCAAGACCGTGCAGACCATCGCGCTGCTGGCGCACTTGGCGCTGGAGCGGCGCGACTGGGGCCCGCACCTGGTGGTGGCGCCGACGTCGGTGGTTCTCAACTGGGAGATGGAGTTCAAGAAGTGGTGCCCCGCCTTCAAAATTCTAACCTACTACGGCACTATCAAGGAGCGTAAAATGAAACGTGTCGGGTGGACTAAAGCTAACTCTTTCCATGTGTGTATAACCTCGTATAAACTCGTAGTGCAAGACCATCAAAGTTTCCGAAGAAAACGATGGAAATACCTTATCCTCGATGAGGCACAGAACATTAAAAACTTCAAATCTCAAAGGTGGCAGATGCTTTTAAATTTTCAAACTGAAAGGTGAGTGTTCTTTGTGCATTTTATTTATGTAGGTATTTAAAAGAGCTATTACTACCATAAAAATACTCGCCAGACAGATGAAGTCGAATGTTGCGTGTCACTATGCTTCTTGTTGTTGCATGATCACGTTCTGTATGTGCAAACACGATTCCACCCAGTTTAATGTTATAGTGGAGTGATTTGATGAGACTCGAGCATGTTGTCGGGTTGCTTATGTATCGCAGGCGCCTGCTGCTGACGGGCACGCCGCTACAGAACAGTCTGCTGGAGCTCTGGTCGCTCATGCACTTCCTCATGCCCGACGTGTTCGCGTCGCACTCGGAGTTCCGCGAGTGGTTCAGCGAGGTGGCCGGCATCGCCGACGGCTCCAACCGGTACAACGAGGCGCTAGTGCGGCGCCTGCACGAGGTGCTGCGGCCCTTCCTGCTGCGGCGCCTCAAGGCCGACGTGGAGCGGCAGATGCCGCGCAAGTACGAGCACGTGCTGCTGTGCCGCCTGTCCAAGCGCCAGCGCTTCCTCTACGACGACTTCATGTCGCGCGCAAAGTGAGTACCGCGCCGCCGGCGCCGCACGGGTGGGTGTGCACTCGCCGCGCAGCACTCACCGTATCGTTGTCGCAGGACCAAGGAGAGCCTGGCTTCGGGCCATCTGCTCAGCGTCATCAACGTGCTCATGCAGTTGCGCAAGGTGTGCAACCACCCCGACCTGTTCGAACCGCGCCCCGTGTCCTCGCCGCTGCAGCTGCCGGGCCTGCGCCTGGCCGCGCCCGCGCTGGCGCTGGCCGTCGGCCTGGTGGAGCGCGCCGAGCTGGCCGCGCGTCTCGGCGGCGACCTCGCTTCGCTCGAGGCGAGCGGCGCCGGCGCGTTCGCCGCGCACCGCGCGCGCCACCTGGCGCCGCCTCGCCGCCTCGTGGAGGAGCTGGGAGCCGCGCCCGCACGGGCCGCGCCGCCGCGCCCCCCGCCCGCCGGCCTGCGCCTGCACCTGCGCCTCGTGCCGCGCGCCGCGCCGCCGGACGCCGCGCCGGGCCGCGCGCCGGCCGTGGCGCTGGCGGCGCGCGCGCGGGCGGCGAGCGGGCCCGCGCGCGCGCCGCCGGCGGAGGGCGCGGGCGCGCGGCTGGAGGCGCGGCGGCGCGCGTGCCTGCGGCGCCTGGCGGCGTGCAACGAGCGGCGCTGCTGGCGCCTGCCGCTGTTCGGCGCGGACCTGCGCGCGTCCGTGCACGCGGGCGGGCCGGCGCTGCCGCCGCGCGACGTGGCCGACGTGCTGGCCGACCTGCGCCCGATCATAGACAGGTGAGTCGCACGACTAATGTTTAAGGCTACATACATAATGCAGGCACGGCTCTAGCGCTAGTTTGCCTCGCACTCAAAAACCATAACCAAACAGGCCAGCAGCATATAACAATTCTGTATAGAAAGGCGCGTTGATGATTGGTTGGTTTATTGTTTCATTACTGTGTTTGTTGCTCACTCGTGAAAGAGATGGAGAATATAGATAAGGAATTACATTTACGAGAAAGAAAGAGAGCACATGTATAAGTCTTCGCGCCATTGTTGTTAACCAGGTAGCGAAACCGTGACCAACCCTGCCCCGCGCGCAGTCCCTCGTAAGCTTTCGTTGCGACCGTGTTATTTTTAATTATCTCATTTATATTTTTACGACGACCACTTGCATTTCCCTTTAACCCTTTCACGCATATGGGACAAACTTGTCCCCGCATATTTTTTACGATTTACAGATAAACTAGGCAAGTTGATACGTTTTTCGATTTTTTATGTTAATATTTTTAGTACGTTTTCATGTTTGTGCATTTGCCACACTAAAAAAAACATTAGTTGTTAGAAAAAAATACGGCGCGAAAAGTCAAAACTATTTTTGAACCTCATCGAAGTTGAAAATATTATAGTAATAAAATAAAAACCTTTCTCGACTGTTTTTCTTGTGAATTATATTTGGCGGTAAGTACAATTACGTATTTATTATGAATTTTGCGTTTTCTTTGTAAATGTGATACATTTTATTTGAAAAACATGAATGGGACGCGGCTGTCCCAATATGCATCAAAGGAAACATTTTGCCATAACTATTGATATTATTTGCTTTGTTATTATTTTCAGTTTTTAATTATTTTCTTTGTATATTTCATTGTAGAAAATGTCATCAAGTCGGTATCGAGAGTTTTCACTGCGGCAAGAAGATATTTTCCAAGTGTTGATGGCTGACAACAGCGACAACGAGGATGTCCTGCTCCTCGATGAAGAAGACCTAACTTTATAGCGCAAGATATGGATGCAGGTGTGTCGACTGTGGAAATAGAACCCAACTCTACGTCTTTAGAAGAGAACTCGGTTGTAGATCAAAATACTACCAATGTTCCTACATTCTACTGGCGAAAAAATTCATACTCGTCACGTAATTTTCATGAGATCCCAGGGTACAACTTTGGTGAGGTGAAAATTTTTGATTACATGCCCGATACGGAACTGACTCCTATAAAAATATTATTTAAAATATTTAGACATTTATTGACAAAATAAATGTCACCTGCCCTGAAACTGTTGTAAAGTACAACAAATTTATGGGAGGGGTGGATCTAATGGATCCAAAAGTGTGCTACGAAGTTGATCGAAAGGCAAAAATAAAATACTACCTAAGACTTTTTTTCGATTTACTGGATATTGCAATGAATAACTCGTACATAATATATTGCAAGTTACATGAAGCAAAACGCGTTGAGGGAACTTTACTGTCCAGTCTAGAGTTTCGTCAGGTAGTGGCTCGTTCACTCATTGGAAGTTATTCATCTTGGCAAAGAGCTTTGTGCTCGATGGTCATGACGAAGAAGCGAATCACTCTCGCTCAAAAACGTGGAGCTCTATCCCACGTCATGATAAAAGTGGGCAACAGAAAAAGATGCGTACAATGTGCAAAACATCGCATTGAAAACCGTACAAATAACACTTGCAGTACATGTAATGTACACTTATGTTATACCTCAGAACGTAATTGTTTCACAGAATACCATTAAATGTTATATTTGATATTTTAAACGTCGTTCTTTATTAAATTATTATTTTTAATACTAAAAATTGTGTTTTATTTACAATATAATATTTAGGGCATACATAAAAAAATGTATACCTTAACGCATATAGGGACATATGTGTCCCCATCCAAAAAACACATAAATATATGTAATTGAATTTTTTTGGATTACTTTTATTTTAAACTAGACTAATATCAATAAACATAACCAAAAAAAAAATATTCCTTTTCGTTAGATTACTTATAAACGTGTAAGGGTTAAGTACTGAATCTGTTTTTTGTGACGAACTTGGCTTTCATTTATGGACACCGATTTGTGCTTTGTGGACTGAATATGGATAGAAACAACCATTGTGTTAGTTGTGACTTGTGACCGTTCTCTGGCACGAAGACAGCATCATGTTCTCTCGGCTGATTTCCTTGAGACGCATAGAGAAAATATGTAACATTTTTAAAATCAATAAAAGATCGTAGCATATATTCGGTTGTTTTCATTTATCAAGATAATAGCCATAATAATAATCCGCAATCAGTGAAGGACGACACGGTTGACATATGTCGGGCATGCCACCGTCCGGGTGAATCAATTCGTCACATTATCTCTGGTTGTTCTCGCCTTGCTAACGGAGAGTACTTGCATAGACACAACCTTGTAGCCAGGATTATCCATCAGCAACTTGTTCTAAAATACAGCCTTGTGGAATCGGAAGTGCCGTACTATAGGTATGTGCCCGACCCAGTTCTCGAACATGGCAATATCACATTGTACTGGGATCGATTCATCATCACTGACAGGACTATTGTTGCAAATAAACCTGATATAGTGGTGGTGGATCGATCAGAGCGGCGCGCATTGATTGTTGACATAACGGTGCCACATGACGAGAACCTTGTGAAAGCCGAAAAAGATAAACAAATCAAGTATATTGACTTGGCTCGCGAGGTTGTCGACATGTGGGACGTGGACTCAGCGATCATTGTGCCGATAGTCGTATCTGCCAATGGCTTAATTGCAAAGAGCCTCGACCAACACCTGAGAAGGCTCTCGTTAGGCAGCTGGATCAGGGGCTTGATACAGAAAGCGGTACTCCTGGACACGGCTCGTATTGTTAGGAGGTTCCTTTCTCTGGAGCCCTGACTGCCGGTATTTTGGACCTTGTTCCCGATACCGGTGGGCTACTATTTTTATATTTTTAAATGTTTTTTTTTGTCCTTTTTTATTAAGAAATATTTAAAAATGTAACTATTTGTAAGAAAAACCAATAAATGAACTAAAATCCGCAATCACTTTTATATGTATATAAATAATATTTTATATTTATATACATATATGTATAATCAGTAGGTACGTATAATGTTCTTTAATCTCAAATCTCTCTCAATATTACGCACAATTCGTCACAATATTGTTTGTAAAACCGCTTTAAATATCATAGATTTTTAAAAGTTTTGTCAATTAGTTACGAGTTTTCTATTACTTGGTGATGGTTTAATCGAAAACTATTATTGGATTCGGAATATAGTATGTATACTCTACCTTGCCACACATAAATCATTTTAATCGATTCTGGGTTTTTGCTCCATATATTTTTGGGCATTACCTTTGTAGTTTTAATTCATTTAAGTTTCAATTCATCCTTACTAATATTATAAAAGCGAAAGTGAGTTTTATAATTACATAATCATAATTAGACAATTTTTTGATATTATTTGTCACTGTTCATCATAAACTGAACATAGCTATAGGAAACTGTATGTATCCTTAAACGCGTTGATGTTTTATGATGAAGTCTCCTTCTGGATTTAATTAGAAAGTGTGCAATAGTGGTAGTGTACTAAAGGCAAAGAGGAGTAATGTACCAAATTCTATTATCGAAATTTGGTATCGATAAAACCTAAACAAGTTATTAAACCTGGTCGAGATATGGGGTAGCTTGTTGCCTGACATGCCGCCATTGCCTGCCGCGTCCCACATCAAACGCTTTAGTAATTGCCCGCACACCGTAAGTGCATGTGTTCTGGAATCATATCGAGTTAGCATGCCGCGAGTTTAATATAAGATATGGTATCAGAGTGAGCCCCCGGACAATGATAAGCGCAACTCGGCGTCTGACGGACTCCTGTACTTTTTTATCCTATCATTCCCGCGCATTTCTCATGGAACGTGCGACGGCATCTTGATGTGGTATAAGGCCCCCGTTGGATTGGACGGGCGCTCAAGTGTGCCCAAGCCACGACTCCACCGCCATTTTGTCATTTGGTTTCGTGCGTAGCTGCGTTGAATGACAATATTGAAAAAGTATAGAAATGCAATGTGGCGGGTATGATAAATAAATGAACACCCACATATACATATACAGTATGTTAGTTTAAACGAGGGACGTATTCAAACCCACAATAGTGCATACTTACATGATACTAATAAAAATATGAACAAAAAAAAAACACTAATAAATAAAAGACAGAACCATACCAAAAATTTCGCATAAGTCTCGCAACGTGTATATACCCTTTTTTTTCGGTTGGGAAATCATCTAATGACTTCCCCCGCTCTGGGCGGAGCGGGGGGGGAATGTCAGACTTGTTCTGACTAAAACCCACCCATGTTCCTTCTGTTGCCCTTTACGTTCCGGGTCCGCGGTATCTCTTTCGAACAACCGGCAACCCCGGCAGGCAGAAGCCCTGGCAAGCCCCTCTGCTTTGCTGACTCTATTTGAGGCGCGCGTGAAACACGAACGCGCCGTCGACACGGCCTGACGTCAATAGACGGACGGACGGTGAGCTACCCATTGCTCACCGTCCACAGTCCAGTCGTCTCGCGGCGCCCGGCGCCCGGGGCGTCTCCCGCGGCGGCTGGGTTGGGCAGATGTTCTCTCCCTCAAACGCCCGGCCACCTCCTTTGCTAGCATTACTGCTTCGCAGAAGGAGGTGACCGCTTCCCATTCCCTATCGCTCCGGACCATGGACTGAACCAGGGCCGGACGCTTCAGATCGCCGCCGCCGATCGCCTCCAGCTCGGGCACCGCTTGGGGCAGACCGCCACTGTGTGCTCCACCGTGTCCTCCGGGCGATCGTCACAATGGTGACACCCGGGCGCTTCCTCCCGCCCGATGATGTGCAGGAATCTCCCGAAACTACGTGTATATACCCTTGCGCTAGCGATTTAATACTATCGCAGAACATGTGTGCATGTCAATGACCTTTAGGTATAATCCATTTTCCCTTCATACTTTAAGCCTGGCTTAGGACGCCTTTTCGGTAGAATCGGCGCGTAGGTATTTTGCCGCGTGATTTACTTCACTGTTTACAAGTTTACTTCTCTCTCGCTCAGTGTTCATGAATAATGTATTTTTAACCGACGAAAAAAAAGGAGGAGGTTCTCAATTCGACATATTGTATATATATGTATATTTTTTTTTATTGTACAATTACGTCAGAAATTAAGGTAATAGGTTTTTTACATATTTAGGACGAGAATCGAATACTGAATACCCTCCCTCAATAAGTCCCTTGTTTAACCTAACACACTGTATATTTTTAATATACTCTGGTAATGCATGTGATTATCGTCTAGGATTTGACGAGTGGATTCCAAAAATATAAATATGTTACATTGTTAATCAAAACTTTCGATTAAAAAATATTTCTCGTATGTACCCGATATTTGATCCGTTGAAAACAAACAAGGTGCTCCATCTAGTCGCAATTAGAAGAACTAGTGACGAGTAGATTTATGAATAATCTATTTCTATCCCAAAAAAACATTATAGAATACATCATAAATATATATACATATATGCATTAAGTAATTAATTTCATTATCAAAAACATCATATATATGCATTAAGTCCGCCTTTGTACATTGTTTTTATACATGTACATAAAGTTTTAATAAATAAAATAAATAAATAATGTGTGCAAAACTTTAAGTTCACTGGCTCAGTAGGTAGGTTCGAACTTCGAAGCAGATATAGGCAGTTAAATACAGATAACATTTAAAACAGGAAATCCTTTAAAGTTCCATTTTTCTCAAGCCCCGTATTCATGGTAAACATTTGTTTAGGAACAGTTGATCAACATTGTTGGTGAGCGGCGAGAATGATGCTAGCAACTATGTTTAAATCAATACAGGTTGTCCACATGCCAGTCTGCGTTAAAATGTTGCCCGAGGAGGTAGTGTTATTGTGTTCTCTGTATCTGATGTATAGGATTTCTAATAAAAAAAGAGAACAAGATGGTGGATTCGAAACTATCTTTTGCAAAGAGGAAATTTGATGAGGAATTTCGTTCTTTTTGTTTCTATCTTTGTATTCCTTTATAGAAGAATCCTATAATAATGGTTTTGTATGAAATAATTCTATTAGTTGCATTATTTTATCATTGCTCCACACTACTGCTATGTTTATAAACTGTTGCAAACACGTTCACACACGTCAACAATTGTAGCTAAACTGATGTTTAGTTTACGCTTGTCGGGCGAGAGCTTGTCAACATGACGCTATCAACTCTGCAACACGCAGTGTTGACAGCAATTCCGCAACACGTTGATTCAATTTTGTTGCTAAACAAATGTTAACCATGAATACGGGGCTTAATGGATGTTCGGAACACGAACGGTCAGAAAACACGACTGCTATGAAACTTATCAAATCAAATCATTTATTTCAATTAGACCATTACAGGCACTTTTGAATGTCAAGAAACAATATCACTTAAAAGGTTAAAAAAAAATCTCTTGCGCTTATTCCGTTACTCGTTGTAAATAGGTGCATGTAATGCCTGCCAGTGCTGCATAAAAGGCCCGTCCAATCTGTAAAATAGTTCTGTCAGTAATAATAGACTTATTCCAGTATAGCGTGACGTGGTCTTTTCGAGAACTGTCGGAATCTTCAAGTTTATATTAAAATTTCAATCTTTTTCTTGTTTTTCGCTTTTTTCTTCTATTGCCCTTTATTTTCCGGGGCCGCGGTATCTCTTTCGAACAACCCGCAACCCCAGTAGTCCGGGTACGTACATACGGTGGCTGGGAGTCGTCTCGCAGCGCTCGACGCCCGGAGCGTCTCCCGCGGCGGCTGAGTTGGCAAGGAATGGGAAGCGGTCACTTACCGCTATATGGTGTGACGCTTTATGGTGACACCCGGGCGTTTCCTCCCGCCCGATTATGTGTAGGAACCTCCCGAAACTTCCGTATGCGGTGAGGACCTACGCCAGGCGGAAGTTGAGGACACCATGGCGCCTCTCCGGCCACTCCTCAAAGAGGGGACTTATCGCCACTATTGTAACGTGCCTTGCACGGAGTTGCGACAGTCGCTCTCTCCATGCGACCATGATATTGCACCGGAGGTCTGTCCGCTGAGCGGCTATTTGCCGCGGCATCGGAGATTTCCCCCGGTACTCGCCACTCGTACAGGCGCGCGAGGACTATCGCCTCCAGATCCTTTCCCATTGGTAGCCTCGGATCAGCCTTGTGGCTATCACCTTTTGGAGCGCGTTCAGGTAGTGGGCTGCGCGCCGTCCCAAAGTACGCGCCCATATCGGGGCCCCGTAAAGGGCCATGGCATGGACCGTATATTTCCGGCATAGAGCCTACGACAGGAGGCGTTTGGCCCCCTCAGATTGGGCAGGAGCCGCTTGACAGCAGCCCCGGCCCGCTCGAGTTTGAGAACCAAGTTATTTCACTAGCTGTCGAGGATGAGTCCTCCGCCGTACACACGACGGCATATCAACCTATACAAAACCATTTTAACCTTATCTCTCTTTCTACTACGGTGTGCGATCCGATATTTTTTCATTTTATCATATGGCGCTTGGTCGGCAATCTCCTCTGTCTCTTGGCAACAAACTCTTGGTATATAAAACTATCATAAAACCCATATGGACGTATGGAATAGAACTGTGGGACTCTGCAAGCAACTCTAACATAGAGATCCTAGAAAGATTTCAAAACATCGCTTTGAGGGCTCTCTCTGGTGCACACTGGTATGTCAGAAATGCGGAGATACTCGAATACCTGGAGATACCTACCATTAAAGAGGAATTCCGCAGCATTAGTAAGAGATACAAGCATAGACTAAGCAAACACTCTTAACGAACTGGCTAAGAACTTACTAAAGTCGCACACATATACAAGCTCCTTAAAAGGTGGCACATACTGGACCATGTGGGTGAAGTATAAATGTTTGTGTGACGGTTTTTGGGACAGGTTCTGCGTGTGCTGGGCGAGCGCGCGTGCGCCCGCGCCGGCGCTGGCGCTCGGCAGCGGACACGCCGCGCTCGGCTGGAGGCGCGCCGCCGCCCTCCTGGAGCTGCGCGCCGCGCCGCCCGCGCGCCGCCTGCTGCAGCTGTTCCACGCGCCCGCCTCGCGCCACGCCGTCGCCTTCCCGCATCCCTCGCTGCTGCAGTACGACTGCGGTACGTACCGCTTGTTATATCACGTGTGCCGCCCTCCTGGAGCTGCGCGCCGCGCCGCCCGCGCGCCGCCTGCTGCAGCTGTTCCACGCGCCCGCCTCGCGCCACGCCGTCGCCTTCCCGCATCCCTCGCTGCTGCAGTACGACTGCGGTACGTACCGCTTGTTATATCACGTGTGCCGCCCTCCTGGAGCTGCGCGCCGCGCCGCCCGCGCGCCGCCTGCTGCAGCTGTTCCACGCGCCCGCCTCGCGCCACGCCGTCGCCTTCCCGCATCCCTCGCTGCTGCAGTACGACTGCGGTACGTACCGCTTGTTATATCACGTGTGCCGCCCTCCTGGAGCTGCGCGCCGCGCCGCCCGCGCGCCGCCTGCTGCAGCTGTTCCACGCGCCCGCCTCGCGCCACGCCGTCGCCTTCCCGCATCCCTCGCTGCTGCAGTACGACTGCGGTACGTACCGCTTGTTATATCACGTGTGCCGCCCTCCTGGAGCTGCGCGCCGCGCCGCCCGCGCGCCGCCTGCTGCAGCTGTTCCACGCGCCCGCCTCGCGCCACGCCGTCGCCTTCCCGCATCCCTCGCTGCTGCAGTACGACTGCGGTACGTACCGCTTGTTATATCACGTGTGCCGCCCTCCTGGAGCTGCGCGCCGCGCCGCCCGCGCGCCGCCTGCTGCAGCTGTTCCACGCGCCCGCCTCGCGCCACGCCGTCGCCTTCCCGCATCCCTCGCTGCTGCAGTACGACTGCGGTACGTACCGCTTGTTATATCACGTGTGCCGCCCTCCTGGAGCTGCGCGCCGCGCCGCCCGCGCGCCGCCTGCTGCAGCTGTTCCACGCGCCCGCCTCGCGCCACGCCGTCGCCTTCCCGCATCCCTCGCTGCTGCAGTACGACTGCGGTACGTACCGCTTGTTATATCACGTGTGCCGCCCTCCTGGAGCTGCGCGCCGCGCCGCCCGCGCGCCGCCTGCTGCAGCTGTTCCACGCGCCCGCCTCGCGCCACGCCGTCGCCTTCCCGCATCCCTCGCTGCTGCAGTACGACTGCGGTACGTACCGCTTGTTATATCACGTGTGCCGCCCTCCTGGAGCTGCGCGCCGCGCCGCCCGCGCGCCGCCTGCTGCAGCTGTTCCACGCGCCCGCCTCGCGCCACGCCGTCGCCTTCCCGCATCCCTCGCTGCTGCAGTACGACTGCGGTACGTACCGCTTGTTATATCACGTGTGCCGCCCTCCTGGAGCTGCGCGCCGCGCCGCCCGCGCGCCGCCTGCTGCAGCTGTTCCACGCGCCCGCCTCGCGCCACGCCGTCGCCTTCCCGCATCCCTCGCTGCTGCAGTACGACTGCGGTACGTACCGCTTGTTATATCACGTGTGCCGCCCTCCTGGAGCTGCGCGCCGCGCCGCCCGCGCGCCGCCTGCTGCAGCTGTTCCACGCGCCCGCCTCGCGCCACGCCGTCGCCTTCCCGCATCCCTCGCTGCTGCAGTACGACTGCGGTACGTACCGCTTGTTATATCACGTGTGCCGCCCTCCTGGAGCTGCGCGCCGCGCCGCCCGCGCGCCGCCTGCTGCAGCTGTTCCACGCGCCCGCCTCGCGCCACGCCGTCGCCTTCCCGCATCCCTCGCTGCTGCAGTACGACTGCGGTACGTACCGCTTGTTATATCACGTGTGCCGCCCTCCTGGAGCTGCGCGCCGCGCCGCCCGCGCGCCGCCTGCTGCAGCTGTTCCACGCGCCCGCCTCGCGCCACGCCGTCGCCTTCCCGCATCCCTCGCTGCTGCAGTACGACTGCGGTACGTACCGCTTGTTATATCACGTGTGCCGCCCTCCTGGAGCTGCGCGCCGCGCCGCCCGCGCGCCGCCTGCTGCAGCTGTTCCACGCGCCCGCCTCGCGCCACGCCGTCGCCTTCCCGCATCCCTCGCTGCTGCAGTACGACTGCGGTACGTACCGCTTGTTATATCACGTGTGCCGCCCTCCTGGAGCTGCGCGCCGCGCCGCCCGCGCGCCGCCTGCTGCAGCTGTTCCACGCGCCCGCCTCGCGCCACGCCGTCGCCTTCCCGCATCCCTCGCTGCTGCAGTACGACTGCGGTACGTACCGCTTGTTATATCACGTGTGCCGCCCTCCTGGAGCTGCGCGCCGCGCCGCCCGCGCGCCGCCTGCTGCAGCTGTTCCACGCGCCCGCCTCGCGCCACGCCGTCGCCTTCCCGCATCCCTCGCTGCTGCAGTACGACTGCGGTACGTACCGCTTGTTATATCACGTGTGCCGCCCTCCTGGAGCTGCGCGCCGCGCCGCCCGCGCGCCGCCTGCTGCAGCTGTTCCACGCGCCCGCCTCGCGCCACGCCGTCGCCTTCCCGCATCCCTCGCTGCTGCAGTACGACTGCGGTACGTACCGCTTGTTATATCACGTGTGCCGCCCTCCTGGAGCTGCGCGCCGCGCCGCCCGCGCGCCGCCTGCTGCAGCTGTTCCACGCGCCCGCCTCGCGCCACGCCGTCGCCTTCCCGCATCCCTCGCTGCTGCAGTACGACTGCGGTACGTACCGCTTGTTATATCACGTGTGCCGCCCTCCTGGAGCTGCGCGCCGCGCCGCCCGCGCGCCGCCTGCTGCAGCTGTTCCACGCGCCCGCCTCGCGCCACGCCGTCGCCTTCCCGCATCCCTCGCTGCTGCAGTACGACTGCGGTACGTACCGCTTGTTATATCACGTGTGCCGCCCTCCTGGAGCTGCGCGCCGCGCCGCCCGCGCGCCGCCTGCTGCAGCTGTTCCACGCGCCCGCCTCGCGCCACGCCGTCGCCTTCCCGCATCCCTCGCTGCTGCAGTACGACTGCGGTACGTACCGCTTGTTATATCACGTGTGCCGCCCTCCTGGAGCTGCGCGCCGCGCCGCCCGCGCGCCGCCTGCTGCAGCTGTTCCACGCGCCCGCCTCGCGCCACGCCGTCGCCTTCCCGCATCCCTCGCTGCTGCAGTACGACTGCGGTACGTACCGCTTGTTATATCACGTGTGCCGCCCTCCTGGAGCTGCGCGCCGCGCCGCCCGCGCGCCGCCTGCTGCAGCTGTTCCACGCGCCCGCCTCGCGCCACGCCGTCGCCTTCCCGCATCCCTCGCTGCTGCAGTACGACTGCGGTACGTACCGCTTGTTATATCACGTGTGCCGCCCTCCTGGAGCTGCGCGCCGCGCCGCCCGCGCGCCGCCTGCTGCAGCTGTTCCACGCGCCCGCCTCGCGCCACGCCGTCGCCTTCCCGCATCCCTCGCTGCTGCAGTACGACTGCGGTACGTACCGCTTGTTATATCACGTGTGCCGCCCTCCTGGAGCTGCGCGCCGCGCCGCCCGCGCGCCGCCTGCTGCAGCTGTTCCACGCGCCCGCCTCGCGCCACGCCGTCGCCTTCCCGCATCCCTCGCTGCTGCAGTACGACTGCGGTACGTACCGCTTGTTATATCACGTGTGCCGCCCTCCTGGAGCTGCGCGCCGCGCCGCCCGCGCGCCGCCTGCTGCAGCTGTTCCACGCGCCCGCCTCGCGCCACGCCGTCGCCTTCCCGCATCCCTCGCTGCTGCAGTACGACTGCGGTACGTACCGCTTGTTATATCACGTGTGCCGCCCTCCTGGAGCTGCGCGCCGCGCCGCCCGCGCGCCGCCTGCTGCAGCTGTTCCACGCGCCCGCCTCGCGCCACGCCGTCGCCTTCCCGCATCCCTCGCTGCTGCAGTACGACTGCGGTACGTACCGCTTGTTATATCACGTGTGCCGCCCTCCTGGAGCTGCGCGCCGCGCCGCCCGCGCGCCGCCTGCTGCAGCTGTTCCACGCGCCCGCCTCGCGCCACGCCGTCGCCTTCCCGCATCCCTCGCTGCTGCAGTACGACTGCGGTACGTACCGCTTGTTATATCACGTGTGCTGCCCTAATAATTAATAAAAAAAAAAATATTAACAAAAAAATTGATTTGTATGGCTCCTGCTCCTTATTGTTGACGCGCCTTGGACGTGGATTTGTGGACACCAGCCCGTTATACAATACAAACGAACAGACTATTTTGCATGTCTATATGTGGTTAGTATTTGTGAACTTAAAAATTATGTTTTTCAAACAATTTAAAATTGAATGTAAATGCCTGATCAAATTAAAATCTTACTGTTGCAAAAGTTTTAAAAACGCTTTACTGAGTTACTGTTAATAGTACATTACTGCCGCGGTCTATAATGACTACTTTGCTGGTCGCGCTGATGATGGCCGACAGCGCAGCGTAGCGCAGCTCCAGGCCGACACAGCGCGGTCAGCGTGCAGCACTTGATGGACGAGCTGAGATAAAGGCCGAGACCGTAGGTCGAGGCCTTTACAGCGAGGACAGCAAGGGCTGCAATGATGGCCAAGCTGAAAGGCCTAGAGCGTAGCTAGGCTAGCTCGAGGCAATCATAGCGTGACCAGCGAAGCAGTCATTGTGGGCCAAGGTTTGTATAGTGCTTTACTCAAAAATGCAAGTACCTGAAATACGCAAGAAAAACATTTTCGGATAGATTTCCTACTGATTTTCCACTGCACAAATTTTTCATATGCAAGCTTATATTTTTCCTTTGAGTTTCGCGGTATCAAAATTTCAACCACTAATTTAGCTTCATCTTTAATGTCTGGCGGTGTTAAACACATTGAATCGGAAGAATTTTCGCTTTGAGAGCTCATTTTTAGCAAAAAAGTCAGTAAATAAATCAAAATTTTCGCTGAACCGCGTTTTTGTTACTTCTTTGTTTTTTTTTTGATCAATGGTAGTTGGAATTATACAGCCTAATACCTATGGAATAAAATCTTTTAAATCTTTTTTTTTTTTTACCTTTAGACGTACAAACAGCTGTGTTTTAATAAAATCTTTTTGGAATTGATTTTTTAAAACGTTGAAACGTCAAAATAGCGGTCGGAAAACATTGCCGGCCTGTTAGAGCGGCCAGCAAAACTTTGCCGGCCGCTCCTTGAAACAGAACGGCAAGGTCGACTTTGCTCAAACAAGGTTGTCAAAATAATGACAACATTACATGCATTTTTGAGTAAATGTTATTTCTTATGTGACATCTTAAATGATAAGTTTTTTTATCAATTTTATCATATTCTACTTTGTGTAAGAGCTATTCTACTCTATTCTGACGCTGTGTGCAGGTAAGCTGCAGACGCTGGATGGGCTGCTGAGACGGTTGAAGGCCGGCGGACATCGCGTACTCATCTTCACGCAGATGACGCGCGTGCTGGACGTGCTGGAGGCCTTCCTGTCCATGCACGGCCACGCCTACCTGCGTCTGGACGGAGCCACGCGCGTGGATCGGCGCCAGCCGCTCGTGGACCGCTTCAACGCCGACCCGCGGGTGTTCGCCTTCATCTTGTCCACACGCAGCGGCGGCGTGGGCCTCAATCTCACCGGCGCTGACTCCGTCGTGTTTTACGACTCCGACTGGAACCCCACCATGGACGCGCAGGCGCAGGACCGCTGCCATCGTATCGGCCAGACGCGCGACGTGCACGTGTACCGCCTCGTCACCGCTGCCACCGTCGAGGAGAACATCCTGCGCAAGGCCGAGCAGAAGCGCGCACTCGGCCACCTGGCCATCGAGGACGGCCACTTTACTACCTCCTACCTGCGCGG
This sequence comes from Ochropleura plecta, assembly GCA_905475445.1. Taxonomy (NCBI): domain Eukaryota; kingdom Metazoa; phylum Arthropoda; class Insecta; order Lepidoptera; family Noctuidae; genus Ochropleura; species Ochropleura plecta. The sequence continues at coordinate 206,485 of FR997732.1, forward strand.
GGTTAGTACTGCAATCTTACAAGTCGGTCTTACTATTTCGTTTATGTGTAACGCCAACTAACCCGTTTATTTTATTGGTGCAGGCGAACATTAAGGAGTTATTTGGCTCGGATGCGGAAAACAACGAGGCTGGTGCCGGAGAGCCCGAACCCGCAGTCGGAGGGGAACTAGAGTCCGCACTCGCCGCCGCCGAGGACGAGGCCGACGCCGCCGCCGCCACAGCCGCGCGCGCCGAGGCGCAGGGCGACCTCGCCGAGTTCGACGAGACGCTCCCGCTAGACGACGAGCCGCGCGCCGCCGCCCCACGCGCCGACCCCGACGACCTCGCCACGCTCATGAGTCAGGTGAGCCCGCGCCGCCGCCCGCCCGCACGGCCCGCTCCCCCCTCTCACCCCGCCCGCCCCGCTCACCGGCTGCCTCTGTCCACAGCTCACGCCGATCGAGAAGTACGCCATGCGGCTGGTGGAGAGCAGCGAGGCTGCCACGTCGGCGGAGCGCGCCGCGCTGGGCGAGATGCGGCGCCAGCTGCGCGAGTGGGAGGAGGCGCGGCGGCAGCTGCGCACCGAGAGCGACGAGCGCGCGCGCACTCCCGAGCGCGATGACCTCGAGCTCACCTACAGCCGCGCCGACGCGCGCGCAAAGGTGCGTTCACGCAGGCGCCGCGCTGCGCCCCCGCCCCCGCCCTCGCCGCCGCCCTCGCCCCCCGCGCCCGCGCCCCCGCCCGCGCCCCCGCCCGCGCCCCCGCCCGCGCCCCCGCCCGCGCGCACTCGCTCGCGCGGCACGGTGCACATCAACCTGTGGACGCTGGACGAGGGGCGCGGGGGGGGCGCGGGGGGCGCAGGCGGGGCGCGACGGCGGCCGCTACGTAACGGGACACTAGACGCTTGGCTCGCCAACGCGCCCGACCGCGACCGAAAAGATAACGATAATAAATGATTTTGACATACTGCTCGTGCGTTTTATATTTCTGACGTTTGACGTTTCGGTGCCGCTCGATGTTCGTCCGTAAATGCTTGAACTGTCCCCGAGACGGCGGTGTTTCCTCGTGATCGGCGACACTGCGGCACCGATCTGAACGTCAGGGATGTATGGCGTACAAGCATTTACGGGTGAACCGAGTCGGCCCGGCCCGCCAACTGCCCACTCCCGTGCATGCCAGGGTCGCCTCGGTATCGACCCTGCATCCCTTGGACACCATTCATACATTAAAGGTGCTTTTACATTGACAATAGTAATCTGTCATTACGTCGGCTACGTCATGCCGCACAAATACGACATGACCTCACTAATATTTATGCAATAACTACACTACCGTCGATAGTTATTTTACATTACAATATATTAAATGCGAAAGTGGACTAATTAAAATGTGTGAGTCCCCGCTCACTAGTGAACGCTCTAAGTAAAGACTCAAGCTGTGGCGAAAACGTGTTTCCCTACCCAATCCAATTCAACCACTTGCTTAAAGTCATGGCTGACCTGGAAGTCTTTAAATAGACTGGACACAGATTACCTGAAACAAGGAAAACTAGTTCAGGTGGGGATTCATAGATGACTCTGCCCTGGAGTGTTTGTGTTGTTACCCACAAATTATGGGACACTTGACATCGTATCCAGCCTGCTGTACCTGCTGTTTGCAAATCACAGGAGCTGATGGACGCTACTGAAAGAACCGAACTCGTCGCCAAATTTTGGTCTTATGGTTAATTGAGATTTAAAATAAACTGCTTAGAATTAACTTCAATATTTTTCGAACATAAATGAAAACTTCTAATTAAGCACAAAATAAACTGCTTAACTACACGTACTAGCTTATGTCACGTAAGCTGAACGCGGCTACAAAATCAACTGCTGCAAAGGAAAAATCACAAATTAGTACGGGAGGTAATGTTAATCTCATGAAGTTTTATTATACATGCTGAAAATAAAGCTCAGCAGGGTCTGCACGTTAGCTGCTCTGGAAGTGGGGGAATCCAAAGTTACAGTAAGTCAATGTTTAAAACAAATACAAATAAAAGTAATTTCATACTGCGCGGAAACATTATCGGATGATTTCACCAGCATAAGCCAGTTGCATAAGTGAACTTAGGATTTTCGATGGCATATTTAGCTGTATTCAAAACTATACACGACAAAGTGTTAAAATAAAAACATGACTGCAATTTTGAAGTATAAAATCATGATCAATCAATGAATCTTTACTGTGGAACACAGGTCTTATCTGAACTTTTTAGTTGTGTTCTATGACATCAATGAAATCGGTGTACAAATATATTAGTTTTATGATGATTTGCTTGTTCTCGCCAAATTGTTAACACAGCAAAATGTGTAAGAAATTCGTTTTCTATTCAATTTCCATCCAAATATTCTTAAAATATATATATAAATTAGTTTAAAAAATATCAAATGTGTTAATTTACAGCTATTTGACACTACCGTACACTACACTACAGTATGAAAACAAAACAGTAAACTATTGACTGTTTTATTTTTATCACGTTCTCTGCCTTGTGTACCCGTGACCGAACCCTGACACGTATCAAGTCGGCGCGTAGGGCACCGGTGACACTGAGACAGACTGGTCTGGTTTTAGAAACGAATTTGTGGGCCGTACGACGCGTTTAGCGTACATTTCTCTGTAGTGTGTGACCAGTGCGCCGCTGTAGAGCAATCCTTAACCTTTTGACCGCCAGAGCGTAAACGCATAGTATAAAGAGGGGAAGTAGGTTATCTCCGGCCCAATCCGCGATATAATTGCCTACTGTCATAGGGTTGTCACTTTTAGCTAAAAATTCAGTACCTATAAATTGGCAAGGGTCGGGAAGTTGTATTTTTTACTTTTATTGTCTGGGTACAGGGTTTGTCAGGCCTCACTAATTTGTACTATCACAAATTCATTAGTTTAAAGCCCAGCCCTGTCAAAGATAACACATCTCTTATTAGTCATTAAATTCAACAATGGTTTTCCTATCAAATATTCAAGATACAGAGCAGCATTATTTATAACTAGCTTCCGCCCGCGGCTTCGCCCGCGTGGTGTGTTGATAAAAAGCAGCCTATAGCAAAAATAACAAAATCGAAGTATAAATAAAATTGTCTCATTTTTAAGGTTACGTCCCCAATGGGTAAAAACCCTATTACTAAGTCTTCGCTGTCCGTCCGTCCATAGGTAATGGTACGGATCTAACTAATAGGTATGTAATATAAAACTTCATAAAACCTATGTTTTATTATATTTGATGTAATTAGATCTTATTGTACCTATGTTCACAAATAAAGGATTTGAATTTAGTTTGTAAGGAACCCGTCAACTCAACGTACTCTGTGCTCACGCGTCTGCCCGTGTTCGGGTCGCGCACTCAGCGATGAGCGACTTGTTCCCTACCCCGCCCGCGCGGGCCAGCCTAGTCACGGCGACACGAAATTAATTTTGTTGCGCGTTATTTTGATTTTGCTATATCTCCTAAAGTATTTAGAAATACAAATGAATAAATCAAACAATAATAAGGTGCATCACTAATCTCGTTCGTGACGTAATCCGCTGTCGGGAATAGCCGTCTCTGGCGTGGCTGGCACACCTTTTAACAACCGCCTCTAAAACTAGACTTTAGAAATACAAATGAATAAATCAAACAATAATAAGGTGCATCACTAATCTCGTTCGTGACGTCATCCGCTGTCGGGAAAAGCCGTCTCTGGCGTGGCTGGCACACCTTTTAACAACTGCCTCGCATGCGAGTAGGGATGGGATATTGCGGGACATAATAAAATTAAATAATAATCAAGAAGTATTTAAAACAATTTACTTATAATTATTTTTACTCTGATTCTTCGTAACTTGGCAAGCTTGTGTCATCCAAGTCCTTTTCCTGTCGCACTTTTCTAATAACGTTCAGTATATTCACTAGGTCTCGGTTGGTTAAAATCCAACGGAGGTAAATAACATTGGAGCCGTCACAGCTTAATTTATTTGGGTCCCGTATGCTCCGTTGATAAATTATTGCACTCGTTATATCTTCTGCAGAAACTTTTTGGGTTTCTTTCGACGTCTTTGCACAGACTACTTCGAATATTCAGATACGAATAGTTGTCATTAAAAAATAATCGTCGAAGTAATAGTAAGCTACTTTAAATAAACTAATTCATAAAATTGAAATAAAAGTTACCTTACTTGCCCATCACTAGCTGTCGTGTCTTGACGTCCGTGGCGTGAGGAAGAATACTTTTTTACGGATTTTGATTAGCAATTTTTGATGATTGTTTTTTCTAGTGAAATGTTAATAATGAATATATCATGGTGCCATTTTACAATATTTCATTAATGTAGTTTAATTTAATGCTTTAGGTTTGTTTCTACCAACAAAACCCGGGTGTAGTATAAAACACCGTAACAGTACGTTCACATAGCATTTTAACAGACAGCTGTGTGACGGAGTTCACACGACAGTATTCCAGATCCATTGAAAAAATATGGATGCAACAATATATATACCGGTCCCTTTTAAAAACGATCTTGTTAAATACGGATCTTCGATCTGAACACATTTAAGTATATACAGCGTGTTGTTTTGCATCCTCGTCAAATTCAAGGACGTAACTATGCTAATGATTCTCGACCCGAATCGATAATAAAATAAGTAGTTTTTTTTTTTTTTACCGTTTTCGTGTTTTCAGAAATCGGTAAGTGCACACAGGTGCGTGCATGCCGCTGTATGATACGTATGCGCCGACGCTCACGCACACTGTTCTGTGTGTTCTGTAGGTGATTCTCTACTTTTGAAGTGAAATATTCAGTAATACTCTTAAATTTAAACACACAGAGACAGATCATAAAAGCGCCGTATATTATTATTGATCAGGTACCATAATTTTCATTGATTATTTATGACTTTTACTAGCACCTCCTAAATTTTGACGAGGATGCAAATCAACATATTGTATAAACATTATTAATGAAAAAAAACACATGTTATACAGGGTGTCCCGTAAATAATGGATCAAACGTAACGGGTAGGTAGCTTACCTGATTGCCAACAACTAATTTGAATGGTTTTAAAAAAACCGTTACGGTAACAGAGATATTATTTTTTTTCGAATTTTTTAATTTTCTCTACCAGAGTTCAGTTTTTTTTATGCTGTTGCTGCAAATTATAACATTTTTATTTATAATTTTTGTTAAACATTTCTGAATAGCTTACTAATGTTATAAGATTTTTTTTTGTTTTCAAATTGTTTTATTTGCCTTAGAAAAAAATCTTGAATTGAAAAGATTTTTTTGTCACGATGAAAAGACCAAAATTAAAAAAAATCTCCTGTAAAAAAATTGTATGACACGAATGACCACCATTATTTCAAAAACTTGTCCATTTAATAAGGTTTGCAAATTGGTATAAAACTTACGTCTAGTCCTAGTCGTTACAAAGATATTGCTGTAAATGTGATGATAGCAGAAAATAAATTAAAATCAGTACTATCTAATTTTTCCCTCTTGTAATGCCTCGTGCTTGAATGCTTTTAATCTAAGCAGGTAGATAAGTGCCCAGCGTGATTCCAAGCCGATGACGTCATCTTTCCGGAATCAGGGATCGCTACCTGCGGCGTAGTCGCACCTACTCAGTGTGAAAGGGATAGATTACGCCGCTTTTGTATTTTGGTTAATCGGTATGTCGTTGAGCAGTTTTTTCTTTTCTTTGCCCTTCACGTGTACAGGGCTTCATTGTTTTTTGAATTTATTAGTTTAGTTGTGACTAGTCACTCTTCGAGTTGATACGTACGTCAGACAACTTCGCTTCCGCTTGGTGTTTTCTTCTGTGAAATTGGACTTGTGCTGTGTATTTGGATTTTGCTTTGCCTATCGATTTGGAACTATTAGTGTATTGGACAAACGACTTGGCGATCCCACGGACTTCGAAAACATTGTTTGTGTGTGGTTGTACGTGTGTGCAGTAGCGCTGAAACCTTACTCAGTGTAATGCCTCGTTACGAGTACACGCCACGGCAGTACGCCGAAATGCATTTTATCTACGGAGAAGCAAGAGGCAATGCCAGGGCGGCCGCAAGATTGTACCGTGAAAGATACCCGAACCTGGTTCGTTACCCCGATTATCGCGTATTCATTAGAGTGCATAACGCGCTTCTTGAGGGAAGAATTCTTGGCACCGGAGTTGGTGGTGCCAGTGAAGGACGACCGCGACAAGTCAATGACGAAAGCATTCTTCGAGAAATCGAGGAAGATCCGTCGGTCTCAGTTCGCGTCATAGCGCGACGCATCGGTATCCCAAGATCAACGGTGCATCGAGTGCTGCAGAGGTACCGGTTTCACCCATATCACGTGCAACGTGTTCAAACGCTGACCTCACGTGATTATCAGCAAAGAGTTGAATTTTGTCAAAGGATGCTTAGAATGATTCGGGCGGACCCACAGTTTTTCAACAAAATTTTATGGAGTGACGAGTCTTCATGCCGCCGTGATGGATATTTGAATTTGCATAATTTGCACCGTTGGCAGCTGGTGAACCCACATTTGATGCGAGAGGACAGAAGCCAACATCAATTTAAAATAAATTTATGGGCGGGAATAATTAATGGGCAAATAATAGGGCCCTTTGAACTACCAGAAACTCTAAACGCCCAATACTATCTGCATTTTTTAAGAAATGAGTTGCCAACGTCATTAGAAAATATCCCAGAAGACGTACGGCAGGTAATGTGGTTGCAAAATGATGGGTGCCCCGCTCACTATGCAACAGCAGTAAGGGCGCACCTTGATGAAAGTTATCCGGAAAGATGGATCGGGCGATTAGGACCAATTTTGTGGCCTCCGCGATCTCCGGATTTAAATCCCCTAGATTTTTTTTACTGGGGATGTTTAAAAGACAAGGTCTACAAACAACCGATAACGACAGAAGAAGAGTTACGTCAGAGTATCCAATCTGCTGTATCAGAAATAAATCAAAGCCATTTTGTCCGACGGATAAGAGCTTCCTTAATTAGGAGATGTAGACTTTGCATTCTCGTAGGGGGAAGGCAGTTCGAACATTTATTGTAAAAACAAAATAAATGATTTATTTGAACTTATTGTTTTTTTTTTTCTAGTAACTCCTTTAATAAGCTGAGATGCCTAATTAATTTAATGAACATTGCCTTTTATTTGAAATGCTACACATTTTGAAGATAAAAGTTTAATTGTGCACACTTTTTATTGTTTTTTTTTATTTTGATGATTTAGCACCTCTCTCAGGTTCATAGCAATATCTTTGTAACGACTAGGACTAGACGTAAGTTTTATACCAATTTGCAAACCTTATTAAATGGACAAGTTTTTGAAATAATGGTGGTCATTCGTGTCATACAATTTTTTTACAGGAGATTTTTTTTAATTTTGGTCTTTTCATCGTGACAAAAAAATCTTTTCAATTCAAGATTTTTTTCTAAGGCAAATAAAACGATTTGAAAACAAAAAAAATCTTATAACATTAGTAAGCTATTCAGAAATGTTTAACAAAAATTATAAATAAAAATGTTATAATTTGCAGCAACAGCATAAAAAAAACTGAACTCTGGTAGAGAGAATTAAAAAATTCGAAAAAAAAATAATATCTCTGTTACCGTAACGGTTTTTTTAAAACCATTCAAATTAGTTGTTGGCAATCAGGTAAGCTACCTACCCGTTACGTTTGATCCATTATTTACGGGACACCCTGTATAAGCTTTTTATGCTTTTCCATAAATGGAAACATGTAATGAATATAATCTGATGATAGTAATTTGTCGATCGAAGCCGAGCGGTGTCTTTACAGTATGGAGTATCCTTTACAGTATGTCATTGCAGTATGGAGTTTTTAAATATAAAAATCCGGAATGGCTAGAGTATAGGCGATGCTGACCCGGTATCGAATCCCATAAAATTATAACATAATACATGTATGGTCCATTGTTAGACCATATATTACTTTAGATGAGGGATGAATGTAGTAAAAGAAGGTAAGTACTAGAACACTATTATATTGTCCCAAAGGTACTAAAGGTAAGATGAGTTTAATGGACTGATGGTGTGAAATATAGTGAGTGACGCGGTCCTTGTTGGCTGTATCGAGAACGCCTGGTTGTATTGATGGCCCAACGCGAACTGAGTGCGCGCATGACTGTAAATGATTGTGTGGCGTAAACTGCTGAATTGCAGATGTGCGGTTGCACCGTACATGCTCCCGAGCGGGAAGATGAATATAAGATGAACATGAAAAGATGAGTAATAAGGTGATGCCAATTGGTCCTTATAATAAATGATTGACAAGGTGATTCCAATTGGTACTTATTCTATGTTTAGAGTCTCTACTTGAACTCCGTTTTACGAGACATAGGCGCTGTACACTTGTCTATCTTATGCACCTTTGGAATTTCACTGTAATCCGATGCTTGTCTTTTGTAGATATGGGTGAGCAGCAGTTCCGGAACAGTGGAACGAATGCCAGTGAGTAGTTTATGTTTTCATAGGCAACAGTCCTTTCGCCTCCTTCCCCTCACTGTCGGCGCACGCTCACGTGCCTTCCGTTACAGATGTGGTGCCCGCCCACGCCGCCCTCTGGCGACGGCGACGTGTACTGCGACAGTTGGGCGCGTCCCCTCTACCGCCGCGGAGCCGCGCCCGACGCGCTGCTGCCGCCCGTGCACCGCCGCGAGCCCCGCGCCGCCCGCGAGCCGCGCCGAGCGCGCGCGCAGCCGCGACCCGCGCACGCGCCGCTGTCGCTGTTCGAGCGCGCCGGCCCGCGCCCGCGCCCCCGCGCCCGCGCGCCGCCGCACCCGCACCCGCACCCGCACCCGCACCCGCCGCAGCCCGACTGGGCGCCCAGCGAGGACGCCGCGCTGCGCCGCGCGCTGCGCCTGCAGCGCCTGCCCGCCGAGCCGCCCGCCGCGCTGCAGCCCAACTGGGAGTGGGCCGCCGAGCTCGTGGGCGCCGCCGCGCGCGCCTACCGCTCGCCGCGCGCCTGCCGCGACCGGCACGACGCGCTGGCCGACCCCGAGCGCGCGCGCCGCCGCCACCGCCGCCCGCCCGCCGCGCGCCGGCGCCTGGACGACGACGCGCCGCGCCCGCCGCTGGCGCGCCTGGACGCCATGCGGGACGCCGCCGAGCGCCGCCGCGCCATGCCCAAGCGGCGCCACGACGAGCAGGCGCAGCACAACCCCAAGCACGCCGCGCTGCTGCTGGACCACGGCGTGGACCTGGACGCGCCGCCCGAGCCCATGGAAGTGGCCTCGCGCCGCGCCGAGCGCATCGCCAAGGAGAAGCTCAAGGCCGGTGCCGCGGCGCCTGCGCCCGGGCCTAGCGCCGCGCCTGCGCCCGCGCCTCAGCGCATAGTGCTGGGCAAGGCGGACGTGCGGCGCGCGCGGCCCGCGCACGAGGGCCCGCGCCCCCCGGCGGCGCCCGCGACGCCTGCAGGGGCGCCCGCAGCCGCGCAGCTGCTCTACCGGCAGCAGTCTTTCCCGGCGAGACATCTTAAAATCCTTCACCAGACGGCCGCGACTCACGCTCAGGTGAGTTTTTTATGTGTTTAAATTATGAACCGAATCGTATTTATTTGATATGGACAGCGAGCGATTAATAACAATTGAATCTGATCAGCAGAGCGGTGCCGGCAGCAGCACCGGCGGCGGTGAAGGCGCGCCCACGGTGCGCAAGCTGCAGCTGCAGCAGGTGGCGGTGCGGCGGGCGGCGCCGGGCGGGGCCGCGGGGGCGGGGCCGGGCGCGGGGGCGGGGCCGGGGGCGGGGCCGCGCCTGCTGACGGCGCGACACCCACACTCGCACGTGGTGGTGGCACACTTGGCGGCTCCGCGTGCGCCGGACCCGAGACAATAATAAACGCTACCACCGAAACAAGACTATTATTTCATGTCTACTGAAACAGAACTCTGAAATATAAAAACTGGTTTTGAATGTCTTTGAACCAAACGCCTACCCATTTACTTTTTGTACATAGATAGCATGTTCAATTCATAGCATGTGATCCTTTAGCACTAGATCATATTTTGAAAATAGATTAACTAATTCTAAAAAAAATCTCTATTGTCTGATGAAATCCCCTCTATATGTCTTCTTAGAGGAAGATTTATTCGTGCCACGTAGAGAAAACATCTAAAAGGCGACTCAAAATGTCACTTCACTCTTTTTCTTGGTATCTTAACATTTTGGTGAAAGTCAAGATGGCGTACCACAGCGAATTAAATTATACCATTACCAAAAAAAAAATACCTAAAATGTACTATGTACCTAGGTCTAAAAATCTGTACCTCTTTCACAACGAAATTATTTAGAAAGTAAGGTACACCCGCCATATTGACGTCAAGATGGCGGGTGTTCTATAATGTTTTATTATTTAGCCATTACTGATACAATATAATTACACCAAAAAATTGTACCTAAAAAGTACCTCAATTAAAAATAAACATACACTTGAACAGTTGAATAGTTTCTGAGAAATGAAACAACCGTGTCTTGTTTAAAACTAAACACGATAATTATCATGATATTATTTATATAGTTACATATACATTTATATTTTATTTATTTTATTGCCCGAGTCTTACCACGGGGGTATCTACATCAAGGGCGGATCCAGCTTTATCAGGGGGGTCACCATGTCGCAGGCAGCTTATCTCCGTAGTCTAGTTCGGATAGATCTAGCTATACCTACTTAATATTATAACGGAACGTGAAAGTGTGTTTGTAAATTTTTCACGTTGAAACCGCTAAACGGATAAGATTTCATGGGGTCGATTGCATTGGCCCTACACTGCAGCGAAGTTACCTGGTCGCGGACGCACGGAGTCACCAGAAAAATATAGTAATAGTAGATTATTAACCAAGGGGATAAAGCAGTGTCTTCTGTCGCGGGTGACGATTTACATCGCGAGCGTAACGAAGCACTCGAGGTTTACTCCAGAGCGTTGCGAGGATGTTAAAAACTTAAATCACGAGCGAAGCGAGGGATTTAAGACGAGTCCTGAGTGTAGCGAGAGATTTAAGTTCACCCAAGACTAAGACAGCTTTATCACCGAGGAAAATACTCTACTTTTCGTACCATTTTGCGAAAAAATTAACACAGTAATAATATGAGATAAGCATTTATTAAAAATAATGACAATTAAAAGTAAAAGTTAACATTCGAGTTACATTTTTGTTTGGTACATTTATTGTTGATGAGTATAATTGCGGCAGCATTTGCACTGATGGAATCCGACAATTCACTGTCACTGTTGCTTTAATTTAGCATCGCAACGTATTTTTAGAACATTAACTTATTTATAAAAATAAATTAAAATAAACTTAACGTTTATGTATGTGAAGATAACAAAAATACGACAAATTCAAAGACCAATATTTTTTGTCGGAAAAGCAAAGGCATCAAGCTCTGAATACGTCCTCGTCGGTTTTCGTAATTTTATTTAATAATCATAACTGCATAATAAATGCGTATTCCTTTTCCAAAAAGATGTATAATGCTTTATATAAAAACTCAATGGTGTAAACACAGATGTAGTTCAGTATAAACGGTAAGTACCTATTCCAAATTTAAATCACATTCTCCCCCTAGAGCATGAATGAAATTCAGTACAATTTTCTTTCCCTGTTTTTAACAGATTAAAAATGACTATTGTTATGTTCGCTTTTTGTGGCATAGAATGTCACTTTTTTGAGCAAGTGGTACGAAAATAATAGTACCTATTTGTAGAAAAATTATATACCTAATTTTATTAGTGCACACTGAAGAACAATAAAAACTTATATGATAAAATGTATTCTACGTTTGTGTCGTCTCGCATAACGCCTTGATAACTTCCTCGTCATCTATATTTATTGACTTGGGCACGTGCAAAAGAGCTAAGCCCGACAGGCGGTGTTCTGCCATAGACGGCCTAAGCCAAGTTTTGTCCCTTCTTCGTGTGGAAAAAGACCTTTCCGCCGTCGCAACACTAACGGGTAGTGTCGCCAGAATACACAAAAAACTTCTTAAGTTGAGATCAAGTTCTTTATCACAAGTTGCTATCAGGGTCGAAATGGCCAGCGAAATGATTTGATTTCGCTGCCATTTCACTTTTCACAACCGGTAATCATTTACATATTATCATTGACACTGTGTCGTCTAGTAATCCTTACAATATCCTTACTATATATTATATATTTATTGGACTATAGACCTGTGGACGAGACTGTGCTCTTCTCGGATGAGACGAGGGTATCTTTTCTGCAACGACAGGCGTCGAAGAGTGTAGGTACAGAAGGCAAGGGGAATGATTCGCACATTTATCTAAGAAACAGTGGAATACGGGGGTGGGTCGTGCATGTTCTGGGGCGGCATCTCAATCGACGGCATCTCAATCGACGGCAAAACGAACCTTATGTGTGTTTCTCGGACTGGAAGTGCTCCTCGGTACATAACAGAGATCTTAGAGTAGCAGGTTGTCCCTTATGCGGGTTTTGTTGGCAATGGGTTCACGTTAATGCACGATAACGCCCGTTGTCACGCCGCGTTTATTGTAAGAAACTACCTGCAAGAAGCTGGGATCCATGTTATGCGCTGTCGCGAAGTCCAAACCTAAACCCTATTGAGCACCTTTGGGATGAACTGAAACGGCGAGTACGGGTACGTGATGTTGCACCTACCACTCTCCAAGACCTCCAAGATGCCGTCGTTGCAGAATGTGACAACATGCCTCAAGAGACTGTTAATTGTCACATTAATTAGGTCCATGAGAGAGCGCATGGAAGCAGTCATCAGGGCTAGGGGGGGTAACCCTAGGTTTTAAGTTGTCTTTATGGACTTTGTTGTAATTTTAGCTGATAAAATAAAATTTTACTTTTTAATCTTTTGCATTAGCTTGCTTTTTTTATTCCCTGGTAACAAAAATCATATCTATTGATTTATTCTAAAAATTAAATAAATTGCCTTTCCAATGATACCTTATAGTCATATGTCTACCATTGATTAATAGGGACTTAGAAGGAAATTCTTAAAGAGGTGCGATTTTTGTCACGCCGAGTGTATAACATAACCAATTAGAAATTAATAATTAATTAAAAATAAAGATTGCGCGCGATGTGCGTCTCTCTTTAATTTGTTTACGTTTATAAAAAAAATAAGATAATATTGCAGTGCCCACCTATGACCCAGCCTGTCGCCCAGGGGGGAGGGGGGGTCGTGACCCCCATGACCCCCCCCCCCCCTGGATCCGCCCTTGCAGTTGACTCTCACACATTTTGATGTTCATGGTCGATAGATTTTTGCAGCCTCAATCCATTTCAAGACTTATCTTTTTCAAAGCAGGAGAGATGGCCTTCTGAATTCGTTATGTGTTCACTTAAGGGTTTAGTTTCCAACATTAATTAAATTCGTTGACAAAACTCTGTTTTGTTTTATGGTGCGTAAGTTTGCAGCAAAAACAGTTCTTTTTAATTGGAGAGTTTACCATCCATTTTCTGAGTATTTTTTCTGTATTTGGTAAAATCAAAATAAAAAAACAAACATTCTAAATGATAATTTTGGCTCTTTCCTTTTGTTTTATATTCAAATCTTTGGACAGTATCTATCTACAAATGGGCCACCTCTGCTTTGATAGGATTCACTACCCGCTTTAACAATATTACTTTCAAATCATTAGGCAATCGCGCTTCATATTAATTAAAAAAAAAACAGAATAAGTATCACAAATAAACATGAGAATCTTTATTTGAGTTGCATATTTGAAAAAGTATTTGAATTTCTTGGCTGTTTAGCGATGTCATGCCTTTTGTTTCTCCTTCAGTATGTGTGTCACTGCTGTTGTCGGCACTATAACGCTCTCACCTCGCGGCTCGTGCGTTAAATCTGCCTTGGCTGCAATAACAATTTAATTTAATTCTGTGTACGAGCCTTTAACATTTGACAATTACTGCTGTATACCTCCCGATGATCTTGATCAGAAAGCCTGTATTCCTAATATTGTTCTTAGAGTGAGGTGCTTGTCATTGCTTTGCTTGGATCTAAATAAAGAACCTGGTTCAGACGATCTGTATGCCACTACATCTTCTGTCTCACAAATGTTTAAATGAAGGGGTATTTCCATCTCATGGGGGCATGGATAGAGCGACTGTCGCGCAACCCCGTGCAGGGCACGTTACAATACTGGCGGTAAGTCCCCTCTTTAAGGAGTGGCTGGAGAGGCGCCATGGCGTCCTCACCTGTGGGAGAAGTTATTTGATGATATCCCATCCGCAACAAAAGGGATATTCCCAAGCATATGCTAGTTATAAAGGGATATTCCCAAGCATATGCTAGTTATAAAGGGATATTCCCAAGCATATGCTAGTTATAAAGGGATATTCCCAAGCATATGCTAGTTATAAAGGGATATTCCCAAGCATATGCTAGTTATAAAGGCTCTTTTCCATATGGAGAAAGAGCCTTTAAAACTCCTATTTACATTAGTGGAGACAAAGCCAATAGTGTTGCCCAAATGCAAGAACAAGACGAGACTTAGCCAGTCTTGGTCTTGGTCTTGCGCCAATACACCTGGTCTTGGTCTTGGTCTTGGTCTTGCGCTCCCAGTCTTGGTCTTGGTCTTGGTCTTGCAGCAAGAGTCTTGCAAGTCTTGCAATTACCTATTAGTCTATTACTATTTATTAAAGTTTATTTTAAATCTTAGAAAAACGTATTAGAATTGGAACATTGTGAGTTTGAATTAACATAGCCATAGTAAAGATCAAGCAGATTAATAAATTACTGAAGATTTGATAAGAAATTTGAAAAATCAACTGACCTATATGTCGTTTTTCATGGAAGTAACTGTTTCTTAATAATAATATCTTATAATTAAGAAACAGTTACTTCCACATTCCAATTTGTTTTTTTACATGTCTTAGCAAATAAGCTTACATTTGCTAAAACATGTAATAAACAAATTAATTACAATAACTTGACTGTATTTTAAAGAACAATATCTGTCTAGAAAGATTGAACCCTCAACTTATATGAAATTTAATATTGCGTGATCATTATAATGTCGCCGTCCCCGGGGAATAAAATGGTAATGTGCTATTACGATAGTTTTAAGTTTATTGCATATTCGATATTTAGAGGTCCGATTACACTTGGTCAATTTTTTTCAGACATTTCCTATGGTTATTGTAGAAATTACGAAATGTTCACGTGTATTGTAATAGATTTAACAATATAATTTAATTGTATGCTTAGTAGACTTTTTGCAACGAATAAAATTGTTAGAGATTATTACAATTCTTTCGATACGTTACATTTCCAGTAAGATGCTCTTACCATTATATTCGCGGGAAAAATAGACTACTTAATTTGCGTAAAGCTCAATACAATTTTATTCCGGTAACAGACAATTTTATTTTAATATCGTTAAGTTTTTTACGATATATTTTATTACAAATTAAAGAAAGTAATGTCGATTACTGTATCCGAAAACTTACATATTTTCTGTTATCGGTTTAACGATTTATGCTGTGATCACTTTAAATACGCAAGACGCATCGCTCTCTTTCAAATGCACTTGTGAAACAGTGACAGCACTATGCCCCGCCCCTTACACGTGCCGAACGATCCGCATTGTTAGTTTACGCAATTCAGTCCCATGATTGTGTTCAAGAAAGTGATCGTGTCATAACAATTAGCTTAGTTGAATTATTCGTTTTTTATTATTTTCGAGTGACTATAGTGATTTGTATTATTGAGAATTGGTTTCAAAGGTGTTGTTAAGTTTAAATATTTACAAAAATGAAAAAGCAACTATTGAAAAACCCTCGAGCGAGACGTATGCTGGATTTAATACCTCTTGATAATAATGAAGGTAAGATTAATAGTTACCTAAGTTCTAACACCATTACCTATATGTTATTTCAAAGAAGTTGAAGCATTGATAGGACTGTCATACACACAGAGGGTTTATTTTGTTTTATTTTTTTGTCTCAGGAAATAGTTTATCAGGAGATCAGACCTCAGATAGTCACGCTGCTAAAGCAAGTGTTATCCAAAGTGATGTAGATAAAACACTGTCAAACGAACTAAGAGGTAATTTGTTTCTTTTTTCCTTGCTTAACACTGAGGAAATAATGACAGTAGGTATTATTTCCTCCGTTCTGTCAAGCAAACCATAACATGCTGTAAATAACAACGTAAGTACGTTGCACGCATACGCGCACACATGCGAGCACGCATTTGCGCGCGTTTTTGGGTACCTATGTTCATTGCAATTCATTGTTGTTATATTAACGCAATTTGTATGTATATTTTTATTTTGTATACATTATAGAATAAGAATACATTAACACTTAGCTCTAAAAAAACTGGTTATTAAATCCTCCGTGGTCTAGTGGTGAGAGCACTAGCTTCTAGATCTGATGGTCATGGGTTCGATTCCCGCGGGGTATAACAACATAAATTATTATGTAGGCTGATCACCTGATTGTCCGACAAGATAGATGATGCGTGCTGTCGGAGAAGTACGTAAATAAGTCGGTCCTGCGCCTAATCTCTCGCCGGTCTTGCCAGTCTACCATCCCGTCAGGTTATGGGAGTGATAAAATAGTGGGTGCAATTGTGTATTGCGCGCTTACTTGGGCACTATAAACAACTCCCGCGCAGTTAGCTGGTTTCGATGAGCCCAGTCGCCGTGCCCGAATATCGGGTCAAATATCTGTTATTATTATTACTACACCCTCAGTGCTTGATTTATAACTCACACTTGGCGAATTGGTTTTTAATTAGATAAGATACTTATGCACCTTTTTTATTTTTTAGAAAATCATTCATCTGAATATCCAACTGGAGACATTGATCAAGAACTTGTTTCACCAAGTGTAATCCAACGATCTACGAAAGTGAAACAGTCTTACGACTTAAGAGGTAGTTAATATGAATAGTTTTATCATCTACTAGCCACTCTGTATAAAACATAATTTTTGTTTGTTTGTTTATTTATTGTTGTTTGTTGAGCGTGCACCCAGGAAGGTTTCTCATGGAAAAAAGCATTGCAACGCATAACAGTACTGAATAGACTAATAATTATTCCAAACCTTCATATTTCACCCAAATAATTTCATCCCTTGAATGTGATTAAATCACAAATCTATCAGTATAGCAGTAGTAGTAAACTACACTAGTGGTATTAGTTAAGTACCTAAGTAATTTATATATTATCGTTGCAGATTTAAAAAAACAATATTACGATGAACGGGATAAAGAAAACGAAGATTACTCTACAGATGCCTCTTCTGAGTATTTACCAAGCCCTAACCGTGTAATCCAAACACCAAGCTCCACTTCAAGTTTTGGAGGAGACTCAACTTGTATAGAAAAGCTAATTGAAACCAACAATAAGCTTTGGAGTCCATCAGTAGTTTCTAATTTATCCTTCATTTTAGATAATAATGTGGACTTTGTTGCTTCTCCCACTGCTATTTACAAATTTGCCGGGGCCCCTAGAGTTATATTGGAACAACCCTCAGACGATCATGACAATCGATCTAAAGCACCCCTTCTTACACCATCACGCCAAGAACACCAACTAGAAGAGAATTCAGGAGACGAGACATTAAAATCGAACAATGGAGATAGTACTCTGAACCCAAATGAAACATTAGTTGAAAACAGTCCAAGTATACTAGGTCTTACAGCAGAAGATGACAATCTGCATATTCTACAAAGAATAGAAATGGATCAAACAAGAATAACCACAACAGTAATTAATTGTGAATTAGGTAATTGTCAAGACATGGAAATAGGTCAAGAAGTCCCGCAGATTAACGATACCTATATGGTTCAATCAAATGAATCGTCTTCTTTTGATCAAGAAAATCTACGAACAGAGAATGTGCCTAATGAAGAATTTGAACCTTCTGTAACACAACAATCTCAAATAAACAAAAAATTAAGTAGAAAACGAGTTTGTAACATGGATGAATGGAAAAATAAAAAAAACAAAGCTTTGAAAAACTCTGGAAAATCTTACGAGGGGGTTCGTTCTAAAAAAACTTTCGATGCAAAGAAAATTGGACCACCATGCAAGTGTAACAAAAAGTGCGCAGAAAAATTTACTACTGAACAAAGAGAAAGTATATTTCAGACCTTTTATCAACTCGGGAATCACGAACTTCAATGGCAATATATTGTTCGACACACAGATGTTAAACCTGTAAAGCGAATAACTTTAGATAGAAAAAACAACAGAACACAAACCATAAAATACTCATTTCCTTCAGACGGCTTAAATAATAATATTAACGTTTGCAAAACATACTTTTTAAATACGATAAAAATATCCGAACAAACCGTTTATACCGCATTAGAAAAAATAAAAAGAGACGAAAGTTTAATCGACAAAAGGGGAATTCATAAAAACAGGCCCCATAAAATGGGTGATTCTACGAAAGAAAGCGTGATGGCGCATATTAATATATTTCCTGCTGTAGAATCCCACTATGTCAGGAAAGATATAAAGCGACTCTATTTATCAGAGCACCTAAACATTTCTAAAATGTACCGATTGTATGAACTCTGGTTCCCCAATCAACATTATTCTGCAGAACACAAGGCTACAAAGCGGCATTATGAATATATTTTTAACACGGAGTTTAATTACTCGTTCTTCAAACCAAAGAAAGATTTATGCGGAACCTGCTCCCAATTTGATCAAGCTAATGAAATAACCAAAGTTAGTCTAGAGGCTAAGTATAGGGAACATTTGATGAGAAAGAATAAAGTGCGCCAGTTAAAAGAACAAGAAAAAGCTGCAGTGGATGAAAGAACTACAACTATCGCCATTTTTGATCTAGAAAAGGTCCTCAGTATCCCTCAGTCTGAAGTGGGGATTTTTCACTATAAAAGAAAATACCCCGTTTATAATTTTACTGTCTACGACTCACTGCGAAAATTTGGTAATTGCTATGTCTGGCATCTGTCTATTGCCAAAAGAGGATCGATTGAAATCGGCAGTTGCTTACTGAAGTTCATCGAGCAAGAAGGTCTCAAAGGTATCAAAAATGTATCTTTTTATTCCGATGGCTGCGCTGGTCAGAACAAAAACAGGTACATTTTTGCATTATACCTTTATGCCATAAGAGCTTATGACTTAGAAAATATAACCCATCGATTTTTTGAGACTGGCCACGGCCAGAACGAAGGTGATAGCATGCATTCATGCATAGAAAGGGCAATGAAAAATAAAGTTTTATATACTCCTGACCAAGTTTACAGCATCATCATGAATGCAAAAGTAACTGGAAATAAATATAAGGTCCATGAGATGAAGCAGCGTGACTTTTACAACATAAAAAACCTTATTTCTGGGAAACACTGGCTAAGAGACACTCACGGAAACAAAATAAAATGGGCAAAAATAATGGAAGTGAAGGTATCACGTTTTAAACCTACTATTCTCCAGTTCAAGTATAACTTCGAAGAAGAATATCTGGAACTAGACACGGAGTTACAAATAACTAGACCCAGGCGAGGGCGAAAAGCGACAGCCTCAATTGCAGCAGAAGCTGAATCAATCAATTTGCATTTGAGACAAGCTTATGATCAGCAAATACCTATAAGTAAAGCGCTACATGCAGATTTATTAAGTTTGTGTACTAGTGATGCAATCCCACAGCACTACCATGCGTTTTATGAGTCTCTCACGAGCTGCGAGGATAACCCGAACGAGCATTCAGACTCTGAACTCTCTGAGCATGTAGACGACACGGAGTAGTGCAAATACCGGTATCAGCTTTTTAAAAAATAAGAATTAAGTACTTTGAAATAGACAGTTCCTAATTATTTTGTTGATTTTTATAAACAGTTGTTAAAAATTATGAAAAATAAAAAATTAATAGACAACAGTTGTTTTTTTTCTTCGCATATTACCTTGCACACGTACAAAATATTTATTCAGTATTTAATACTTGCCTACAGTTAGTCTAATAAATTTTCCATAGAATAAACACGTCAGTTGCTATTGCTGTAATCTGTAATTGATCGCTTCCCAGCGAATAAAATGGTAACAGTTCATTACGATATGGGATCCTTTCACAGTTAATCGACCAATAACATAGCAATACAATAATACGGTAACGTATTACATGCGATTTTATGCGAATAATATCGTAATGTTGCTTTACAGTTAAAGTAAGTGCCTTTAATTCATGGTAAAGTTAATTTAATTAGTAACTGCATTTCTAAGAAAGATAAATTATTTAATATAGTTTACAATTCTTTTGTAAAAAATCACCTTTCTTTTGGTATTTGAACAATCCAGCTATGTATATTAGTTTATGAGATATTCACAAAAACTGTTTTTTATTTTTCCTGTAAAATTTAGTTTTTACGATTACCATTTTATTCCCCGGGGACGGCGATGTATTCATTTTCATTCTAAGCACTCTGAAACTTATTTATTCTTTGGAACACCTGTAGGTACTCTTAAAATTCGAAATTATTTTGCATGAGTATACCTACGCCCTGTGGCGGCCATAAAATAGTGTCAAATGTTGTGATTTCGGCGCGGCGGCAACGATTGTTGTATATGATTTCAAAAGAAGCCGCCGCGCCGGCTCGTGTATCATAACCATGTACTTCCGAAAAGCGGCAAATTTCTTTGAGAAGTAAGTACAAAACCTTTGATGCCGCATTACCAAAGTGCCGATGATTAAAACATAACTATGCATGCACTCAGTTTTATTTTAATGGATATTTTTTTATTCGCTATGTAGGTATGTTTATGGTATTAGTCGTAATGCGCATAGGTCCAGTTTTTCATATTCTTTGATACAGTTTTTTGCGTCTCATAGAATTCCTAAGCGTACCTGTACACCGAACTGTTACACCTAACTACTCCGTGAAATAGCGCTAAGTCCTAGCTGCAAGACGCAAGAGTCTTGCAGGCTATGTCTTGTTCTTGCTCAAGTCTTGCACGGTCAGTCTTGGTCTTGGTCTTGCTAAAAATACGCGGTCTTGTTCTTGGTCTTGGTCTTGCAAAAACGCAAGAACAAGACCAAGACTGCAAGACCAAGACTGAATTTGGGCAACACTAAAAGCCAACATTGAAAATTATCAACCTATCTCTATTTGGTCCACCTTGTCTAAGTTTCTAGTGCACAGTCATTTGTTACCGCACTTGAAACATCTTATTATTCCCGACTTTGTTCAATTGAAGCGATTAACCAGTACAAACTTAATTATATTTTACACAATTTTTATTTTAAAATATAGTTAAAGGCACGCCGGTTGATAATGTCTATACCTACTGATTTTCGGAAGGTATCGCCAAGATTGATCACTAACTGATGTTGGAGAAAATTTATTGTCTTCAACGGCATTAAGGAATAATTTAAGTAATATTTTTGACGGCACGGTTGGCGCAGTGGCTGAGCGATCGACTGCTGCGCTGCGTGTCGCGGGTTCGATTCCCGCACGGAACAAATATTTGTATGACCTGCAGATAGTTGTTTCGGGTCTGGCCGTTTGTGTATAAATAAATAAATAAAAATAAAAAAAATATATTCAGATGGTTTTTGTACATATTCAATAGAACTCCGAAAGTTGTCATCATTGGATACGAGTTCCATTACACAGTTGTCAAATCAGGTGTGCCTCAAGGTTCAGTCTTGGGTCCATTCTTATTTTTTTTGTTCATAAACGATAGTACTTAAAAACTAAACTTCTTATGTATGTACGGTGATGACGGCAATTTTATTAAATCCAAGTCCTGTGTAAATGTTGCTTGCGATTACAAGATGATCCATGCAGACTTCCGCAATACTGTCTTGACAATAAACTTCAATTTAGTTTACCGAAATGTTTTTATTTACCAAATAAAAAAGTTTTCATTTTCCGTACACACTAAATGAAATAAACTTGAACAAAACTGACTGCACTCATGACCTGAGCGTAATACTTGAAAGTATATTACACCTTGACAACATTATTAACAAAACCTTTCAAATATGTGGTTTCATAAATAGTTTAAAAGGACCTCTACTTCTCTTCTCTTCGTCTTCTATACAATTTTTGTCTGTTCCCAGTTGGAATACCCGGTGCACAGATTAGAAATGGTACAGAAAATTTTCTTCGCAAAACCAGATATAAGTTTTACCATACCAAGGTTTCTCATGCAGACCTGATGAAACAGTACAACATATCAAGCTTGGAGTACAGGCGTAAACTGCTAATGGTTATGATGCTGTATGCTGTATGGCATATGAATGGTTGCTTCTGTATGGTTTAGTTTTGTTGTTGTTACAGTTTCAATTGTACAGAAGTTATGTTATGATTACTCGATTATGTTATGTAGTAGGTACCCAGGACTGTATCGGCGGGAAGTGCGAGTTCTTCACAGTAAAGTGTATAACAAATGCTGGGCAACGAGCTCCTCTCCGGAGATTATCACAAACGTACAACTCACTTAAATTTACTTTGTGATAAATAAATTTAAATAAGATCTGGTTCTTCTAACCTAACAGACAGATGTGCTGCTGGGGAGTTTGTTCCACCACTTCTTCTTTCCAGCTAAAACACTAGGAAGTGATGAAGGGCGGGCGTTTTGTGGGGCTGTCTCTTGTGATTTGACGTTCAAAAAGTGCTGATTATCAAACTAATTCGAATAAATGATTTTGATCTCACATTTTATAAATTTCGATATTTTCGTACCGAAACATTTATTAACAAAGCTCCGTGCCCGGAACATAAAGGGCAATAGAAGGCTCCCCGCTCCGCCCAGAACGGGGGAAGTTATTTGATGATTTCCGATTCGCAAAAAAAACATAGCTATAATATTTATTTATTGGTATTTCTATACCTATAATTATATAACATATTGTCGGAGGTGGATAAAGGACACAGTGCGGCACTAGTTGTACACTTGTTCAAGTGTAGCAGTGGTGCGGTGCCCACTACACGTGCGCATCGCGGTGCGAGCACGCGACGTGCACGTCTACCAGCCGCACGGCGCCGAGCAGACGCACCAGCGGCTCCAGCGCGTCGCCCACCGCCCCCGCCAACGGGCGCAGCGCCGCGCGCAAGCCCCGCGCCACGTTGCTGCAGAACACCAGCAGCGGCTGCAGCAGCGCGTTGAACGTCAGCGCCAGCGCCGGCTTCAGCGCGTAGTCTGACGCCGTCTGCAGCAGACCCGACGCGGCGCCGCGCAGCGCCAGTAGCACGCAGCGCTGCACGTGCAGCAGCAGCGCCACCGGCAGCGCCAGCAGGAGCTGCGGCGCCGCCAGCAGCTCGGCCAGCAGCGCGCCAGCCGCCCGCGCGCCGCGCCGCGCCGCTCGCTCCACGCGCGTCGGTCGCCCGCCGCCGCACGCCGACAGGAAGTCACCAGAGCCGTGCTCGAAGTAGTACAGCTCCACGCGATCCGGCTCTACCGGACACCACCAAACACGTCTCTATTAGCGGCTACACTAATAGAGGCGTGTAGAATCGTGAACCGATTAATTTTTTTTTATTTGACAACACGGTTGGCGCTGTGTGATGGATTGCTGCGCTGCGTGTCGCGGATTCGATCCCCACACGGAACAAATATTTGTATGACCTACAGGTAGTTGATTCGGGTCTGGCTGTTTGTGTATGTGGGTTTAAATGTTTGTAAACGCACCCACGATACAGGAGAAATTCCTAGTGTACGTTTTGTCTGCTCATAAACACCCACCCGCAATATCTTCAGTTGATCCGTGATCATGGCGTTTGCAACATCGCCGAAAAATCGGAAACTCGAAATAAATGACAAACATGGTCCCGTTTCAAGTGTTAATTATAATGTTAGTGACCATGACAGTTTAAAGACTTATGTCGCTTACACCTGAAAACTGCACCAGAATTCCCACAATGCAGTGTTTAAGGAATTAAGGTTGCGTATTTCGTTTGAGGGGTTGGAATTGAACAGAAACAACGTGCTTCTCTTAAGCTCCGTATATTGACACTACTTCAAATATGTGGACTGTAATATTACATGTTATATATACACAACAGGAAAACTTTAAGAGATCAAAAAAAAAATCCAAATTTTTGGGAAATTTTCAACAGGCCGTAACTTCGAAAGAAATGGTCGTACGGGGAACCAAAACAAAGGAGTTGTAGCTTTAAGAGTTTCGTTTTTGGATTAGTACTTTAAAATTTAGCAGCTCCCGGGTTTTTTGAGTAATCTTAGAAAAACCAGCAACAAAAAGAAACACTTTTTCTTTGTTTCACACGATTGAATTTCTGAAAAATATTAAAGGATCATGTTTTTGCTCTGAAAGCTTATAATTTTTCAAAATGAGAAATTAGAGTTTTTCCGTGCTTTTTCCACATGTTTGTTCCAGTAAGTGCTAAATATTTTAACATTTTTAAAAATTATGAGTTTTCAGAGCAAAAAACATGATCCTTTAATTTTTTCAGAAAAAACGGCTGGCTGGATTAATTTGTCTCTTTGTAGGGTTTTTGTGGACATATTGAACTGTGAAAAGCACACTTAACATTAGTAGTTTCCTCAATATCTTCGAGCCAGCGCTTGACTTTCCAAAAAACCACCAAAAGCCGTTTTTTTGTTGCATTTTCAAATTCATGTGACAGAAAGTTTTTTTTTTTTTTTGAAAAAGCAATTGCTCTTTGTTAAAGAGCAATTGCATTCAAGTTCTTGAAACCCACTTTTAACTTTCTGTGTAATCATTGGTTGCTGAGATATCGACAGTCAAAGACAAAGATCTCCTTTTCCATTTGAAGGCCGATAAGTATCTCGGCGAGAAGTGGACGTAACAAGGTGAATAAAAAAAGAAATTCAAGCTAAACGAACAAAGTATCCGATCCTTATAGTGGTTAAGCAAATAATTTTTTTTCCATGCCTATAAATACCAAAAAAGTTTTTTTTTTTGTTACTGTTTTTTCTAAGATTACTCAAAAAACCCGGGAGCTACAAAATGTAATGTAATGTATTTTTTTTTATCTAAAAACAAGAAATTTGGAGCTACAATTTCCTTTATTTTGGTTTCCCTTACGACCATTTCTCTCGATGTTAAGGCCTGTTGAAAATTTCCCAAAACTTTGGATTTTTTTTTATCCTTTAATTTCTTGCAGTAGTGTAGTATAGCTTATACCAACGTCTTAAAATCATTTGGACATTCCGCCCACCAAAGAACATCGTTCGTTAGTCACTAATATATTTATAACCTAAGTTAGTACAAAACACGACCTTAGAGGTCCCTTATCCTGTCGGGGTTGCGGGTTGTTCGAAAGAGATACCGCGGCCCCGGAACGTAAAGGGCAATAGAAGGAACATGGGTGGGTTTTAGTCAGTACAAGTCTGACATGCCCCCCCGCTCCACCCAGAGCGGGGAAGTCATTGGATGATTTCCCACCCGAAAAAAAAAAAAGAGGTCCCTTATCCATAAGCAACACAAACAACATCGAAATGGTAAGTTCAACCGACTAAACTAAATGTTCACCACAAAATAGTACGTAGCGGTGCAATTACCTGACTCAAGCTTTGTAAGTGCACCAGCTATGGATTCAAAAGTAAAGTTATAATCCTTACTAATGTTATAAAAGCGAAAGTGAGTTTGTTTGTTTGTTACCTCTTCACGCTTTAATGGCTAAACCAATTTTGATGAATTTTGGTACAGAGATAGTTGGGAACCATGAGACGGACATAGGCTATTTTTTTTTTAAAAGTGGGATGTGAGGGAGAAAGAGGGAAGAAAAGGGAAACTTAGCGTTGCTATTACAAACCAATAAGGCGCAAGGGGAACTGTGTTACCCGAATTTAACGCGAGCGAAGCCGCGGGCAAAAGCTAGTAAGTAATACATGATAGCAAGAAAACACAGGTAATCATTACATACAAAATTAATAGCACACTTAATAAATTAGTTTGACCCGCCCACGTTTGTTTGGATTACAAGATTTTCACCTCAGACCAATAAAAAAGTATAGACGGAGCCGTCGTAAACAATCACGACGAAATAAGTGAGGACTAATTTCGCCTTTGTGTGCGTAACTCGGTGTAAGACATCGCAGATTTACGTATGTGTGCTAGAGAAAAATGTTGCAAGCGTTACGCTGCGACTCCCAAGTGCGAGAAATATTCTTTGGCAAAAAGTTTTATTATTATGTAGGTAGGATTGTGTTAGTCTTAGTTGTATGAAATGAAAAGATAATTTCGTTTAATAACAGTCATTTATTTTAATATTAAGTGCAATTTAGCAAAACACAAAATTTACCTGTATTAGAGTGATAAACTTTATAATTAAATTAAAATGATGACAAACGGATCCAGACTCGGAAACAAATATCTGTAGGCCATACAAATATTTGTCCCGTGCTGGAATCGAACATTCGAGATATCATTAATCAATACGTGAATGGATGAATGAAAAACAATAATGTGAACCATGTATGTCCTTGTCTCTGTCTTCAGAAAGACATGACTTTTCGCTTTTTTATTTATCTACTTCACATAAAAAAACGAAACGAAGAACAAACAACACTAAATTTTGAAGGGAGCCACTCGGCATCATTTCTGTTGTCCCGGATAGTTTTAATCCAGTTTTCTTTCCACGTTTTATCAGCTGGGAACCTAAAAAAAAACATATTTGACAACTATTATTTGAAAATTATTTTATAAGTACTTACGTATCATACATAATAACATACCTAATGAATTCCGAAACTAAAATGCAACAGTAGAATTAAAAATACACTTTGTTCTAGTGTCCATAAAAATCACGACTTCCCTTACTATTGGGAAAAAATAATGTTCTTAACTTGCAACACTGACACGATGGCGTGTTCCGAGAAATTATTTCAAATATTTTTACGATTTCGTTTAAATTATACAGAAAATCTGTTACTTACTTGTGAAAAGTAATCCCTGAAGCCTTTTTTTGGAAACAGGAATTGTTTTTGCAGCAGTTTATAACACAGGAAGGCATAATATCGTAATTATTGTTTAACCAAAACTACGTCACGCGCTCTCGCTCACTCGCGGCAGACTCTCATTCTCATATATAATATTGTAGTCTTTGCGGCAGACTACCGAGCGGCCGTCTTCATATTGCCGAATCGTCTTCATATTACTTGCCTCACTTAGGTGAGCGCAATGCTCTGTCTACACTTTTTTTATTGGTCTGAGATTTTCACACAATTAAATAAAAAGAGAAAATGCATGATACATACATTGTACCTTTATGACACAGTTTTAATAGCAGTTTATAGTGAACACCTTAACTCTAAATGTAAAAATAAAAAAGTAAAATTATAAACAAAGGTAAAATTACTTAAAAAATTATACAAGGAAATATATATTTCATTTAGTTATAACGCAAATCTTACTAAGTGGACGCTTGTATTCTCCTGTCTTACATTTAACTGTTACGACACGTCAATATAAATTGACATGAATGACCCGTATGTTTTTGTATCATTTTACCAAGAATCCACTTAGCCGCAGGAATGTTATCTTCTTTTAAGATGTCAATATCACCAACTTCTGGTTCAGTACTCTTTGAATTCCGCTTATAGCGTTGACTAAGACATACTAAATATTCTTTTGACCATCTACTCGAAAAGTCGTTTACAATCTTTTGAGTAAGTCGCCACCTGTCCAAACCTACCACATAGGAGTTAGAATAATCCTCATCAACTATGTATATTAATTAACGGCTCGCCTACCAAGAAATGACCGGGCGTCAAGGGTAGTGGGACATTGAAATTGTCACTGAGTAAACTTATAGGTCGCGAATTCAAGCACCCTTCTACTTGTTCTAGAAATGTCGTCATTTCCTAATAGGTGAGTGTAGCATTACCGACTAACTTATGTATATGTGTATTGGTACTACGAACGCCTGCTCCCCACAACCCACCAAAATTTGGGACATGTGGTGGTTTAAAGTGCCACGTTGTTCGCTCTAACGTAAGTAACTCCGCTATTTCCTTAGGAAGGGCCGATTTGGCACCGTTGAACATTTCTCTCATTTGTTTGTCAGCGCCAACGAAATTAGTGCCGTTATCGCTATACAAGTCTTGACAGTTGCCTCTTCTCGCAGTAAAACGCTTGACCGCAGCTATATAGCCCTTAGCAGTCAAGTCAGTAACAGCTTCTAAATGTATCGCTCGTGTTACCATGCAAACAAAAAAGCATATGTAGCCCTTATTTGACTTAGAACCTCTACTGGGTGAAAATCGAATGTTCACCAGACCACAATATTCTACGCCAGTAGATTTAAATGGTTTACTGGGTTTGACTCTTGCCTCTGGAAGTGAACCCATTAATGGTGCTCACTTCTTCGTGGAGTACCTTAAGCAAACAATACATTCTCTAAAACACTTCTTGACGCGTTCCTTCGCTCTTAATATCCAATATTTGGCCAACATAACCTGTGTACCTCCGTGTAATGTCTTGAGATGAGCATCGATAATTATGAGCATGGTAATATGATGTTGAGCAGGCATAATTATTGGATGTCTCGTTTCATAGCAGGCATATCTGAATGTGATATGCGGCCGCTGACTCTTATAATCCCTTTTGGATCTAAAAACGGACAATGAGTTCGTAAAGAGCTATTTTTAGATACACATCCTTCCTAGAGTCTTTAACTGTTTGCTTTCATCAAAAAACGCGCGCTCTGGAATAAGTTTAATCAATGCCATTAAAGTTTCATTCAATTCGTTTGCGGTAATAAATTTAAGTAAATTCGGTCGTTCATTTTTAGGTAGATAACTTTAAAGTCAATATTCTCCTACAGTATGACACAACTTTTAATAATCTCGATAATGAAGAAAATCGTAACCAGACACATAACTCATGAATATTAGATGAAACAATAAAGACTTGATTTTCTCTTCTTCATGTGTATCTATGGCCTCTGTGTTGACCTTTTGTATGTTTTTCTCTACCAGCCATTGAAGTCCTTTCCACCACAGTGGATGGTTTTTCAATTCTCGTGCTTGTAAACCTCGTGATGCGCAATCGGTGGGGTTCGCATCAGTAGATCTAAAATATTTAAAATCGTGGATACCCTATTACTTACAAATGTCGCCCATCGGCTTGAACCGCCTTTAAGCCAAGCTAGGACAACAGTGGAGTCTGTCCATCGTATAAATCCTTCTTGGGTATGTCCATAACCTGTGACACTTCAAAGATCAATTTAGTAGCCTGAGTAGCCAATGTTGATCCACACAAATCTAGTCGTGGAATTGAGACTTCTTTCTCAATAGGCGCAACTTTGGTTTTTGCAGTGATTGAATGTACAATTGTACATGTATATTATTTGATTGATCAATGACTCGTATGTAAACCGCAGCTACTAGGCCGCTTGTGATGCATCTGGAAACACATGTAGGTAACTCCGTTTTAGAGGCTCGCGTTACGTTTACCCATCTTGGTATTGTAAGCTCCCTCAAATCAAATTAAATTATTTTGATATGTTATCCACTGGCTAAGTAGTTCCTCCGTTAAGCCATCATCCCACTCAAGACCTAATTTCCAAAGTCTCTGTATAAATATTTTGGTAACAACAACTACGGGCGCAATCCAGCCTAATGGATCACATAATCGTGCTATAACAGACAGTACTCATCGTTTTGTAACCACAACCAGCTCCTCTTTGTCGTCAGGTAAGCTGTGTACATATTCAAATTGGTCAGATTTTCGACACCAATTTACTCAAAGTACTTACCTTAATTGAATTATTTACTTTAATTGGTGTATTTTGGTCTCTATATTGTTCTCCACTCCTGCCTATGTGATTTAGAAACTGTTACTGTTCTACTTTTGGAGTTCAAATCCACCAGATTTCATCAGCTCGTTCATCTCATGGCGTATTTGTAATGCTTCCGTTATTGTTTCAGCACCTGACATCAAATCATCCATGTAATAGCCTTGTTTAGTTATTTGCGCTGCTAACGGTTATTTTTTTTCCAACTGTGCTAGTCTTTGCAAAGCCTTAACCGCTAAGTATGGTTCGCATGCCGTGCCAAACGTTAGCCTCACAAGTTTATAATGTTGTATATCTTCGCATGGATGAAATCTCCATACGACTCTCTGAAAATCAGTATCTTCATCAGCCACTCGGGCCATTCTATTGAATTGAGTTATATCTGCTACTAGACCTATTTCGTGATTTCTCCAACTCATTAAGATATGCCCAAGATCTTGTTGTAATTTATGCCCTACTAGAAGATCATCATTTAATGATACGTTATTGGTTCCTTTGCTTGACGCGTTGAAAACCACTCTCACCTTTGAAGTATCCTAATTTTCTCTCACGACTGCATGATGAGGAAGATAGACTGCTCGTAGATTCTCTATCTCTTGCTTATAACTTCCGTCATGTGGTTTAAACTCGTAAAAGGAGCTCGTGGCTAAATAATAGCAGCCGCTCGGGTCGATCTTTAGGTTAAGCCGCGCTTGCCTAGGTTGGTCTTAGGATGGGTGACCACCCGTTACATACCGAGTTTCCTCCGTGCCTCGGAAAGCACGTTAAGCCGTTGGTCCCGGCTGTCATTTGTAGATCTTTGACAGTCGTTACAGGTAGTCAGTCAGTGTTCCAAAAGTCTGACAACCAGTCTTACCAAGGGGTATCGTATTACCCAGTATTAACTGGTTGTGGAGGTCAGATAGGCAGTCGCTCCATGTAAAATACTGATATTTAGCTGCATCCGGTTAGACTGGAAGCCGACCCCAACATAGTTGGGAAAAGGCTAGGCAGATGATGATGTGGTTTAAACTCAAATATTCCTCAAATACTTTATGATACTCTATACTCAATTGAGGATCGCATGATAATCTTCTCTCTAAACTATCTAACATTTTGATAGCTCTCTGTTTTGACTGGTCGTACTGACACCTAGGATCATCAGTCGCGAAATGCAATAAAGGCGGGGTACATAAAAAACGAGCTTGCTTCGCTAGCTCGTTATGCCATCTTGCGCTGCAGAGTCCGCACTAGCACTAACAGCATTCTAGCGATGTTCAGTTCAGTGACAGGCTAGACAGCGGATCATTAAGTATAGGAGCAATCTACATTTAAGTACGGCACGACGGCACGGTTGGCGCAGTGGCTGAGCGATCGGCTGCTGCGCTGCGTGTCGCAGGTTCGATTCCCGCACGGAACAAATATTTGTATGACCTGCAGATAATTGTTTCGGGTCTGGCCGTTTGTGTATGTGACTTTATATGTTTGTAAACGCACCCACGATACAGGAGAAATTCCTAGTGTGGGGCAACGTTTTTTTTTTTTTTTTTAAAGTTTAAATATTTACTAACATAGAAAAGTAAAATCTTGGAACTGATTATCATTCTTAATAAATTTTGAAAATATGAATCTATATTATGATTATTGTAGGTACTTATGGAGATAATTGACATCTCAATTAATTTTTATAATGCCAAAAGAATACTCGGTCATGTGAGTGAGTCGCGGGCACAGCTAGATTTAAATAAAAAAGAGAAGGCAAATACCTGTGCATTATAGTATCTACAGGGTGAATGTTCTACGGTTCTACGACTTCTAAATTCTATTTTTTTACGCGACTGATGAGTACTGATGAACCTACAGCCATATGCACTGTTTATTATAAGTATGACTAAATTATATTATGGGCGTAAGTACCATTATCGCACAATTTGTCCGAGCCGATGTCTCGAAATAACTTCCATGGTTTATTTTTTTTCTGTAAAATGATAAATGACAGTAAATAAATGTGTTTATAACATGTAGGGCGGAGGGGCGTCAGAGTAACACAGCACGTACCGTACGGGGCGGCGGCGCCGGAGCGGGCGGCGCAGGCGCAGCGCGCTCGGCCGGCGCGGGGCTGCGCGCGCCTGTGCCCGCGTCCACCAACGCGCGCCTTCTGCGCACACACAACACACGCTGCAACACACTTTATGTGTCATCCGGAAACAGAAGACTAGCAGCATTCCCAGGTACGTTAGGTACGTAATTATTATTTGCCCAAAGACAGATCTGGGTGAGAAATGCCCCATGATCCGAGCGTTTCGACCCCAAGCGGCTCAAAACTACTAATTTAGTTACAGTATTTACATCGAGGCTATGTGACATACCTACCAGCCCGCCGCGCTTGCAATATGGGCTGGCGCCAGGGTGTCGACGCAGATTGCGTCTTACACCAAAGGCATAACCTTCCAAGTCCTTCTGGGTGGTCTTGGCATCCCAATACCACCCAGACGGATGGGAAACGAGGCTTGCTGCCATGCTCGGTCGGTCAGGGCCACAGTTAGGTTTGAAGTAAGAGTACTATATATTAAAAGTTGAAGATGTCGCATCCAATTATAAGTACTTCGGTTAACAATGCACTACAGGCTTCAAGCAAAAATGTACCACAGGTAACAGATTCACAGCTTAGGTACGAATAAACAAACCATTTTATACAAAAAAGGTGTAAACGTACCCTTAAGGAAGCTGAAAGGCACTTGCGCTCCATTCATCAGTATTTGTTCTCGACCATACCTAGGAACCTTCCAGTTAAAGAAATATTGGTAAAAGTTCCAAGTTTTTGATAAACTTGTTTTTATATCCAAGTTTGCATGTTACTACTTAACTTTAAATAGCAGCAGCTGAAAATCGGCGTCCGGCCTTTTTTTTTTGGGGTGGGAAATCATCAAATAACTTCCCCCGCTCTCTAGAGTCAGACTTTTACTGACTAAAACCCACCCATGTTCGTTGTATTGCCCTTTGCGTTCCGGGGCCGCGGTATCTCTTTCAAACAACCCGCAACCCCGGCAGGCGCAGGCCCTGGAAAGCTCCTCTGCTTTGCTGACATCTCTTTGAGCCGCGCGTGAAACACTAACGCGCCGTCGACACGGCCTGTCGTCAATAGACGGACGGACGGTGAGCTACCCATTGCTCACCGTCTACAGGCCCGCATCTACGGTGGCCGGTAGTCGTTACGTGGCGCCCGCCGCCCGGGGCGTCTCTCGCGGTGGCTGGTTTGGCTTGAGGTTCTCTCCCTCAAACGCCCGGCCACCTCCTTCGCTAGCATGACTGCTTCGCAGAAGGAGCGTCTGGCCTTGTGTTGCCATCTGGCATTATGCTGAGCTGAGGCCCTTTTGGAATTATTTATTTTATTTAGTTTAATGTTAAGGGGTGCCTGTTTTCTTTTTGTTTTTAATAATGCTGAATAAACCCAATTTCATTTACTGTTTTCTTTCAATTCGTTATTTTAAGCAAATTATTTTATAAATGATCAAAGTTTGTGATATTCTGTTAGCAACATTATTCAAAAAAATATGAATATGAAGGCCTTAAAAACAAGCGCCTTTCGCATCATAGGGATTTGAGCAGTTGTTAATAATTGTCATTCGTGATGAATGAAACAGAAAAAAATAAAGCCCTTGTTGCAATAAATGAGAATAAAGCACGCGCGTGAAATACATTACATGTTGAACCTAATCGTAGCGCAATAAGAGCCAGTTTTCGATGAAGTGTTTTGAAAATAAACAGATCATTTATATTTACAAGTAACAAATTATCATTTCAGTTCTAAATTTAAAAATATTAGTATTTGTTTTTTATGTATTAATCTGTTTAACGTCGGGTGGGAGGAAACGCCCGGGTGTCACCACTGCGACAATCGCCTAGAACACACTGTGGCGGTCTGCCCAGCTTGGGCGGAGTACCGCTGTGTCCTTGTAGAGGCGATCAGCGGCGTCGATCTCCGTCGTCCGGCACTGGTCTAGTCCATGGTCCGGAGCGAGAGGGAATGGGAGGCGGTCACCTCCTTCGTCCTACTTAGTCCCAGCTGAGCTAACGAAGGAGGGGCCGGGCGTTTGAGGGAGAGAACCCTAAACCAACCCAGCCGTCGCTGGAGACGCTCTGCTGCTCTGCTCTACTTTTACTCTGGACGCTCTTAAAGTGCTCGTTTTTCTACATCGTTCTCACATGTATGTATAATCTGAACATGAATGATGTACCTATCCATGATTTTGTAAAAATATTATGATTCAAAAGAGTGTCCATGGAGTTTCTTGCCGTAGATCAAGCGTAGATCTCTATAGAGATCTACGCTTCGGAATGGGCAACTACAGTACTTTCGTAAGTTATTATATCTTGTGACTGGGACTGTAGTAGCATCTTTCTTGTTTTTATGATATTTAAAAGTGCCTGTAATGGTATAATTGAAATAAATGCTTTGAGTATGAGTTTGCTCCAGGCGTCGGGCGCCGCAAGTCGTCTCCCGGCCACCGTAGATGCGGGACTGCGGACAGTGAGCAATGGGTAGCTCACTGTTACAGTACAATATCTTTGTGCTGTATCTACAATCTACATCGCAATCTTATGTTCTTTATCGCACGTTCAATATCTATTAAATGTTTCTACTATCTGTTATCAAGCACGAACGAACGAACGAACGTTTATCAGGCACGAAGTCGTTAGTATATAAGATGCACCTTTGGATAATTATAACCAGACTATACTACATCTTTTGTCTCATTTATACCTAGTCATATACTGCCAAGAAGTTTGGCAAATTGGTGACCCCGACGAACGAATACGCAGCAAGAAACATGGCACAATCATCGTGCAAGGCGAACATAAATCAGCAAGGAACACTTGAAGTAGCTGCTGGCACCTCGGTTTTACCCCGCATTCCGGAATTTTGGAAAGACCAACCAAGATTATGGTTCACGCAACTAGAAGCCATATTACCACCACAGAAGCAAGGAGACGAATACAAATACTGTACAGTAATAGCAAAGTTATCCAAGGAAGAAATACTACAAGTTAGTGACCTAATCACTTCACCACCGACTACAGATAAATACAAAAACATCAAGGAACGTTTAATTGATTGTTACGAAGAAACAGAACAGCGACAGTTTCAAAAATTAGTATCAGAGACAGAACTCGGTGATCAAAAACCTTCGCAGTTATTACGTCAAATGCGGGTCCTCGGGAGAGGAAAAATCAGTGACGAAACAATTAAACTACTATGGTTCAGGCTTTTACCAACATCAGTTACTACGGTTCTAGCAGTTACGGAAGACATGGAAATTGACAAACTGAGCCAAATTGCAGACAAAATAATAATGAATTCAAAAGTAACCGAAATATCAGCTGTTAGCAACGACACTTCAAACGACAACAATACAGCATGCATTTTAACCCAGCTAGCAAAATTACAGATAGATATTGACGCAATTCAGCAAGGTCAATATGGCTATCGACCCAACACGCACAATCATTTCAAGAAACGTCAACAATTCCCGATTATGAGGCCGAGAACAAACTATAGAGGAGCAAATCGATTTTGTTACTACCACGAAAGATTCGGAAAATATGCAAGGAACTGCATTAAACCATGCGGTTGGAAACCAATGACTTACGTACGGAACCAGGGAAACGAATAAGAGCACAGACAACGGCGAAACTCTGTGCAATCCACCCATCCAATCGCCTCACCATTACCGACCGAAAAAGTGGTATGAAGTTTTTGATTGACACGGGCGCAAATATCTCAGTCATTAGCAAGCAACAGAGATATTCAATTTTACAAAATGAACAATACACACTATACGCTGCAAATGGGACTAAAATTAGGACTTACGGCGAGGAGACGCTTACCTTGAATTTAGGACTACAACGATGTTATAAATGGAATTTTATAATCGCCGATGTTACACAACCAATAATTGGAGCAGATTTTCTAGAGCACTATAAACTATTAGTCGACATAGCAGGTCGCAAACTTATCGACAAAGTTACAGAGCTGACAACGCATGTAACTTCAGAAAAAGCGACACAACAAACAATTCGTACTATCGCAGTGGGAACGAATCCACGTATTACGCAACTTTTAAACAAATACGAAGACATCACGAAAGAGTCCTCTCTACGCAATGCGCCCAAACATAAGATTGAACACCACATTATCACTACAGGACCACCCGTCGCAGCTCGGGCAAGACCATTACCTCCAGAAAAATACGACATAGCCAAAAAGGAATTTCAAAATATGATAGAACTCGGAATTTGCCGACCGTCAGATAGCCCATGGGCAAGCCCATTACATATGGTAAAAAAGAAAAATGGCGAATGGAGACCGTGCGGAGACTATCGAATGCTCAATAGCACGACAGTGCCGGACAAATACCCACTACCAAGATTAACTGACTTTACATACATATTAGAAAATAAGAAGATACTAAGCAAGATAGATATACGCAAAGCATACCACTGTATTCCTGTTAAAGATATAGAGAAAACAGCCATCATCACACCTTTCGGACTTTTTGAGTACTTAAGAATGCCTTTCGGATTACGCAATGCGGCACAAAAATTTCAACGATTCATGGATTCCTTATTTAGAGATTTAAACTTCGTATTTATATTTGTAGACGATTGTCTCATCGCATCGGACAACGAAGATATGCATTATCAGCATTTAGAAACGGTTTTCAAACGTTTACACGAGAATGGAATAACCATTAATCTCGAAAAATGCGAATTTCTCAGAAGGGAAATAGATTTCTTAGGTTATCATATAACGAGCCAAGGAATACAACCTACCGAAGAAAATTACAAAGCAATCATGGAATTTCCCAAACCGAAAACAATTCAAGAATTAAGAAGATTTTTGGGCATGGTCAATTTCTACAGAAGTAATATTCCACGCGCAGCGGAAAATCAAAGAATTTTAAACGAATATCTACATGGTTCAAAAAAGAACGATAATTCACCTGTTCCTTGGACAACGGAAGCAGACAAAGCTTACGAAAAATGCAAGGAAAGCATGAAAAACGCAGTATTAACAGTGCATCCTTCCCGCAACGCATCACTAGCGCTCATGACCGACGCTAGTGCTACTTGCGTTGGTGGAGTTTTACAACAAAAATCCGGACGCAATTGGGAACCATTAGGATTTTTTTCACAAAAATTGAGCGAAACTCAACAAAAATATTCTACGTTTGACAGAGAGCTGTTAGGAATATACATGGCCGTCAAACATTTTCACAGATTAATCGAGGGAAGAGAATTTACAATATTTACGGATCACCGACCTTTGACATACGCATTCTCCCAAAAACCATCATCAAACGATACACCGCGACGGGTCCGGCAGTTAGATTTCATTTCACAATACAGTACCAACATCCAACACATAAACGGACGTGACAATATTACCGCCGATGCCTTATCTCGAATAGAGGAAATATACGTGCCATCACCTATCGATTACGCTGAATTGGAAAAATGTCAATCAACAGATAATGAACTAAGTAAATTACATGACAATAAAAGATTAAAATTCAAAAACATTACGCTTCCGGGTTCCACAATAAACATCACCTGCGACACGTCTACTGGAAAAAGCCGCCCCTACTTACCAAAGCATTTTCGCAAACAAATTTTCGATACCATTCATGGTATGAGCCATCCAGGAAAAAGAACTACGAGAAAAATGATAACCCAAAGGTATTTATGGCCGTATATGAACAAAGATATCAATAATTGGTGTAGATCATGTATAGCCTGCCAAAAATCAAAAATACAACGACATACGATATCACCTCCTGGTACATTTATGACAGCGCAACGTTTTGAACATTTACATATTGACATCGTCGGACCACTTCCGATTTCACAAGGGAAGAGATATTTAATCACAATCATAGATCGTTGTACGTCATGGCCCGAAGTATTTCCGGTAGAAGATATAACTGCAGAAACAGTAGCCAAGACACTTTTCGAAGGATGGATTACTCGTTTTGGATGTCCATTGCGCATTACTACGGATCAAGGCCGACAGTTTGAATCAAGAATATTTGAGTCACTCTCACAATTTTTGGGAATACATAAAATTAGGACAACACCTTATCATCCGCAATCCAATGGAATGATAGAGAGATTTCATAGAACTTTAAAGGTAGCGTTAATGACAAGAGAATCCAACGAAAATTGGTTAAAAGAAATCCCAACAGTTTTACTCGGGTTGCGGAGTAGCTTGCGAGAAGACACAGGTTATAGTTCAGCAGAGATGACATATGGAACGCCAATACGACTCCCTGGAGGATTTTTTGAGTCATCAGCAGCACAGTTATCAACGTACGAAGAATTTGTAAAACAAATTCAAAAGGACATCACACAAATGACATCAATTCCGAAAAGAAAAAACCATAACCAAGCTAT
The DNA here is from genome assembly GCA_905475445.1 of Ochropleura plecta. Taxonomy (NCBI): domain Eukaryota; kingdom Metazoa; phylum Arthropoda; class Insecta; order Lepidoptera; family Noctuidae; genus Ochropleura; species Ochropleura plecta. The sequence goes on from FR997732.1 coordinate 244,638, forward strand.
ATTTGTGCATCCCGAACTCAAAGAATGCTCACACGTATTTGTTCGGTGTGATAGAATGAAGAAAGCCCTGACACCGCCGTATGAAGGACCCTACCCAGTAATTAGTAAAACAGATAAAACATTTTGTATTAGAATTAAGGATAAAGAGACAGTGATATCAATTGACAGATTGAAACCAGCATTCATGATCAATGACGAATCAAACTACGTGCCAGATTCAAAGGATTGCGACAGACATTCACACACGTACACTACACGATCGGGACGTAAAGTAAAGCCAGTAGTACGTCTATAAAAAAACAGCTAAGTCAAAATTACAGACGTCAGCAAACCACACCACAACAGGCGTCATCAAATTCCACCGCGTACAATAGCATTATTATTTATATACATCAGCAAATAACTAGTAAGGTCAAGATCAAATTTATATTGTAAACACTATTACCATAATATTTTTTTTTTTTTTTTAAAGGGGGGTGTACTGTTACAGTACAATATCTTTGTGCTGTATCTACAATCTACATCGCAATCTTGTGTTCTTTATCGCACGTTCAATATCTATTAAATGTTTCTACTATCTGTTATCAAGCACGAACGAACGAACGAACGTTTATCAGGCACGAAGTCGTTAGTATATAAGATGCACCTTTGGATAATTATAACCAGACTATACTACATCTTTTGTCTCATTTATACCTAGTCATATACTGCCAAGAAGTTTGGCAAACTCACCGTCACTCAACTTGTAACAACCAGTCGCCACCTTCGTAGGTATCCTCTTGTAATCATATCGGGTCTGGATGACACGACATCGTAACACTTTCAGGTTTTTGAGTGGCATACATATACATACGATAAGTAGATGGCCGCTTACGTAAAGTAGGTGTGTGCCTGTAACGCGGAGCACAGCGGCGAGCCGGTCGGACACGCCAGCAGCACCGGGTGCGGCAGCACGTACACGCCACGCTCGCCGCCGCCGCCGCCGCCGTAACCAACCGCACCGTCGCCGCGACCTCCCTGCACTGACTAAATTTGATCAATATTATTATAATTATGTTGTTAGTACATGACTGGGTCTTCCGAGTCAGATGCCCAGCGCTTCTAGGCAACCTCACCAGCAGCCCCCTATTTTTTCAAAAATTGAAATTGCTCTGACTTTTGTTAGGTTTTGTTCTTGGTAATAAATAGTTATACCTTATAATGTAAAGATAATTGTTAAAATAATATAGATTGCATTAGATTCTTGTTTTATATGAACATCTATGTTTTAAGTAATATTTATGGTACATTGTATAAGCGATTCATTTCTGTTGTTTGGGAATGTTAACCCTTGACCTAATATCGATCGGTGGAATGAGTGGCGAAATAATAAGTGACTCAACGATTGGACCACGACCCTGGCATCACCGGATATCGTGGGCCAATCGGAGAGTCGAATGCAACGCAGGGACGTCAAGGGTTTTTAAGCGATGAGCGGGTGCGCACAGCGACACTCGCCCCCGGATCGTCGATTGAGCTGTAGTATTGGCCCTGAACAGTTTAATAACTAATTTAATGTAGTTGTTTGATCTTAAAGTAACTAATAAAAGTAAGTGAACAGTTTGAGTTTTATCTTTATTCAGTCCTCCCAGTTTAAATGGTTTTCCCTTAAGAATTGTGACCGCCAAGGCTGCGAGTTTCTATACTTCAGAAGTGGGATGTGCACCCAAAACATAATGTGAAAGTCAACGGGTCAGCGAAGGCTCGTGACTCCGGGTCGCGGAGAGTACCACTCTGTCGAAGCCCCGAGCGAGACATCGAGCTGGGCCGTGAGCGGCTTCGGATGCTGGAGAATGAAGTACGGCGGGAGCGTGACCGTGTTCGCGCCGCCGAAGACCTGCATCGTGCATCGCGTCGCAGCGACGAGTCGCGGGTGATCGACTGTCTCCGCAACACCTCCACGGCGTCGACCCGGCGCCGGGATGCTGAGCAACGTGCGGAGCACGGGCTGCAGGACGAAATACGACAGGAGCGCGACCGTGTACGCGCCGCCGAAGACCTGCGCCACGCATCGCGTCGCAGCGACGAGCCACGAACGAGCAACCGTCTGCGCAGTACTTCCATGGAATCGACGCGACATCGAGACGCCGAGCTACGTGCCGAGCAACGTGCGGAGCGCGGACCACGGCAGCACGACCGCTCAAAACGGATTGAAAGGTCACGTAGTCACTCTTTTTCAAAAAGAGACTTATTTTATATTGTTAAGGACTTGAGGGATGGTCTGGCATCCCCACCTGTAAACCAATGCGCACCCCAACCACTACAAAAAATTCACTATGAAAATATATTACCAAACTTTGATCCCTCGTCTAAAAACCAGCGAATGGACGTGTGGTTAAGAAAGGTAAATGAGTGCGCTTCGGTGTACGGATGGGATGAAAGAACCACCACTCACTTCGCTATGCAAAAGTTGCAAGGTCTGGCCAAGACGTGGTACGAAAGTCTGCATACCATTCTATTTACTTGGCAAGAATGGTAGGAGAAATTACTAAGTGCTTTTCCATGCGAAAGAAATTACGGTCAGACCTTGGAAAATATGATAAGGAGAAACAGTAGGTTTAACGAATCTATTGAGGTTTACTATTATGAAAAACTAAGTTTAGTAAACCAATGTGATATAGTAGGTACCCGTGCAGCAGAATGCATAATAACACGGCATAACGGATAGGACACTCAAATCAGGAGCTTTAGCACTGCGTTGTACCCACCCCGATCAACTGTTACAGTACTTACTTAGTAATAGATTGGATGTATGTATATAGATGGATTACAATCAATCTGGTCCGGACCGTCTAGACTTTAAAAATAGAAATGTTAACAACCTCCAAGTGTCCAACACAGCGAGCAATATTTCCGGTTCCCGATCAGGCTACCCTAGCGGCTGTTTTAATTGCAGGGAAAAAGGACATAGTTTCCTGCATTGTACTAAGCCGTTGACGAGATGCACGCGTTGCAATAAGATTGGTCACGTCGCGGAAAAGTGTCATAGCAAATTGGATAATAAATTGACAAACGCAACTAGTGGTACAGCGCAGAAAACTATGCGGATTGACTTTGTAAACAACAAAGACTTACATTAAACTTGTCAAAATGTGAGTTCTTACGCGATAAAGTCGACTATTTGGGGTATGAAATTAGCGCCAGTGGCATCAGACCCGGTGAAAAGAAGATATGTAGTGTGATCAACTTCCCTCGACCCGAAAACGTGCACAACATCCGGCAGTTTCTAGGCCTGGCTAGCTACTTCCGCAAGTTTATAGAAAACTTTGCACAAATCTCATCCCCTCTTAGTAAGCTACTCAAAAAAGAAGCAGCCTGGGAGCGGAATGACGAACAAGAACAAGCATTCGAAAAGCTGAAAGCGAGTTTGGTTAATAGGCCCGTTTTAGATATATATGACCCTGCTGCTGAACTAGAATTACACACAGATGCGAGCAGGTTAGGAATCGGTGGAATTCTTCTTCAACGGAAGCGAGACTACAAAAACTTTCATCCTGTAGCATACTATAGTCGACAAACTTCTCCGGAAGAAAAGAACTTCCACTCTTACGAGTTAGAAACCCTAGCAGTAGTTTGCTCCCTTCGAAAGTTTAGAGTGTATTTATTAGGGAAAGAGTTTAAAGTAATCACCGATTGCAGCGCATTGCGTTCTACCTTTTCAAAGCGGGACTTGATCCCAAGGATAGCACGTTGGTGGCTGACATTACAAGAATTCGACTGTACTGTCGAATATAGGGCTGGAAGTAAAATGAGTCACGTTGATGCGTTGTATCGAAATCCTGTCAGACAGGCTGAATCGCTCGAGGTCGATCAGTTTCCAGCAATAATGACAACTAGTAGCGAAGATTGGCTTCAGACGCTACAATTAGGTGATTCAGAGCTACGTAGGATAACAGACGTTCTAAATAGTAATCTAGATGAAAAAGGTCTATAGTATATTAAACAGAATTATGTCATTAGGGACAATAGGTTATTTCGCTATTTAAATGGTGATGAAAACAAGGTCAGATGGGTAGTACCAAAAGGGGCAAGATGGCAAATATGTAAACTCAATCACGATGACATTGGACATTTCGGCATTGAGAAGACTTTAGAGAGGATTAAAAGTAATTATTGGTTTCCCAAAATGTCTAGGTTCGTCAAGAAGTACGTTGGCGCTTGCATTGAATGTGCAATTATGCAAAAGACAATTCAAGCACCCGCGAAGGTTTATTGCACCCCATCACTAAGGTGGAGATTCCATTCCACACGCTTCATGTGGACCACCTCGGACCCTTTGTGAAGTCAAATAAGGGTTTTACTCACCTGTTCGTAGTGTGGATGGTTTCACAAAATTCTGCTTCCTTAGACCCGTTAGAAACACCAACGCCCAAAATGTAATTAAAGTGCTAGAGGACATTTTTAGTACGTTTAGAAACCCCGATCGTCTCATAAGCGATCGTGGTAGTTGTTTTACCTCGCATGCATTCAAACGATTTTGCCTTAATAAAGGTTTAAAACACGTGTTAAATGCGGTAGCCAGCCCCAGGTCAAACGGTCAGGTCGAGCGGTACAACCACCATCCTCAATTCCTTGAAGGCATTAAGCACTAAACATGGTGAAAAGAGCTGGGACAGCCATTTGGGTAACATACAATGGGGGCTTAATAACACCATTCAAAAGACCATAGGAAAGACACCTTCGGAGGTAATGTTCGGAACCTGTATGAACAGTGAAATCAATCCCATGCTTAATGTTGTCAATGTACCCGCTCGTAACGAAGATGATTTACCGGTCATACGCGAAGAAGTTAAGGACAGAATAGATAGAGAGCAAGCTAAACAAAAGGATAGGTACGACAGGAATAGAAAACACGCACGCACCTACACGAAAGGTGAGCTCGTAAAAATAACTAAGACTGATTTTAGTAACAACGGACAGAGCAAAAAACTTATGCCCACTTTTGTAGGGCCGTACCGTGTTAGCAAAGTTCTAGGTATGGACCGCTATATTGTGGCACCAATACCAGGACTAGTCGATACAGAAAGCAGACGTCCGACAACGGTTGTTGCGGACCGCATGAAGCCGTGGATTCATGTGACCGCTCTAGAGATTGACGAAAATGATGTAGATGATAGTTGTAGCAGTGACGACTATAACAATGGGAATAATTCAAATTAGAATACAAGTGTCTTACTTGTTACGTTGTGTTGAATTAAAAAGACCACTTATTATGCACAAAATATTTTTCATTGTTTCAGATCAAGTACGCGAGAATCGATTGGTTCGTGGCTTGATGTAAAAAGTGGCAAAGCAAGTCCTTCCGGCTGCCATCACGAGCATAAATCGATCGGCTCGTGCGGGCATCGCAAGGCATCCTGATTAATCGATCGTTCAGGATATTAGGGCACCCTGATTAATCGATCGTTCAGGGATCTAGTTTGTTCACGACATAAATCGATCGGTCGTGAACTTACTCTCAGATGTTTTGTGACCCAATTAATCGATCGTTTGGGATCACCTTGAGTTGGGGTTGTAATGCCCAACGGTGAAAGTGTTGGCCGACTGCTATACTTTGTATCGATCCAGCAAATCGATTGCTGGTGATTATCTTAAGTTAAGTGTTATGTAATATCTAGTACTTATAAAATTTGTGTAGTATCACCGAAACATACTTAAAAAAAAAAAAAAATTGTATTTGAAGTTCACTGTGTAATACTATTTTGTCTTCACTATTTTGTTTGATTGTTGTTAGTTCATCAAAACTAGTTAATTTGTATCAATAGTAGTAGTTATTAATTATTATTATTGTAATAAGTTCAAACAACTAGTAATTGTCACTATAATAGATTTAGATAACCGATTAAAAGTCCGATTGTTAGGTTTCCACCTGGAACCGTGTGCAGGGCCGCACACGATGTCAGGACGGACGATTGTTAGGTTTTGTTCTTGGTAATAAATAGTTATACCTTATAATGTAAAGATAATTGTTAAAATAATATAGATTGCATTAGATTCTTGTTTTATATGAACATCTATGTTTTAAGTAATATTTATGGTACATTGTATAAGCGATTCATTTCTGTTGTTTGGGAATGTTAACCCTTGACCTAATATCGATCGGTGGAATGAGTGGCGAAATAATAAGTGACTCAACGATTGGACCACGACCCTGGCATCACCGGATATCGTGGGCCAATCGGAGAGTCGAATGCAACGCAGGGACGTCAAGGGTTTTTAAGCGATGAGCGGGTGCGCACAGCGACACTCGCCCCCGGATCGTCGATTGAGCTGTAGTATTGGCCCTGAACAGTTTAATAACTAATTTAATGTAGTTGTTTGATCTTAAAGTAACTAATAAAAGTAAGTGAACAGTTTGAGTTTTATCTTTATTCAGTCCTCCCAGTTTAAATGGTTTTCCCTTAAGAATTGTGACCGCCAAGGCTGCGAGTTTCTATACTTTGTATGTTTCGTTATTGAGACTATCACAAACGAAATGCTTGTTTATAGGGCTCCTTAGGCTTAAGGCTAAAACAGAGCCCTTTAAAATATATCTGTCACTACGCTTTTTTTTTTCTGTCTGTGGTATGTTAGTATGTCAGCCATTATACCCCGAGTGTGGGCACTACCTACACAGTAGTTTGAAAGTACCTTTTCTCACTTCAAAATATAGAGAGAGTTGTAAAGATTGGCGTGTTATTTTGAAGAAATGGATTTGTAGAACATAAAAAGATCATGAAACGAAGATTAGTTTGGTGTGGTTTGGTTTAAATAAAGTTTACAGTACTACTTGGTTCTTACGATACGGAACTTTTGTGGAACTGTAACAGTAACTTTGTTTTTCTTAATATACAATAAAAAACCAAATTTGATTCTGCTGTTGAGTGCAAATTGACATATGAAGAAGGGTTCAAACATGGTGGAATAGAATAGTTTATTTGCACAGAAAATATATCCTATATATCTTCTTTATATATATAATTCTTCTGTATAATATGTCACAGAACTCTTCTTTCTCGGCTGGACTGATTTGAATGTTTGTATAAATTCCAACAGTAGATATAGGAGTGCCTCAAGGTAGCGTGCTTGCGCGACGTTTATTTCTTATTTACATAAATGATTTGCCAAAAGTGACACAACAACAAATGATTTTGTTTGCAAATGATAGCACTGCCACAGTGAAATGTAATAATTATGAAATTGACTTAGTATGAATAATTTAGAGACCTGGTTGTGCGTGAGCGGGCTGGAGGCGGCCGGCAGGCGCGGCGAGGGCGGCGACGCGGGCGCTCCGCCAGTACGCAGCTGCGCGCGCGCACTCGGTGAGCGCTTTCGCCGGTGCTTCTCCACCACCACCTACCGGGATATCATTTCATTGTTATTTTTAAAAAATGTAATAAAATAACCGATTTATAACAAGTTGTTTGTTGGTACTTTTTATTTATTTATTTATTTTAATAGACAGCTGGTATCAACAGACTGACTGTTATTGTACAATATTCGTAAGTCAAGCTACTGATAGTGCAAATGAGGATATGGATATACTAAGTGTGTTTCAAATAACTTTACATTTATCAGCGAGGCTCATGGGTGTATGAGACGTGTGTCACTGTGTTACCAGTCATTCTGCTAGGCAAACTATTATTATTATTATTATATATATTACTCTGTATCGTGTGCACGCGTGGTGAGTGTGCTGACCTGCAAGTAGGAGCCGCTGTCGTCGTTGGAGCCGAGGAGCGGCGGCGCCCCCGCCGAGCCCGCGCTGCTCTCTGCCGGGAAGTGAGTCGACACGGACATGTCAAGCTCTACAGACATTCAAATACAATCTACTAAATTATAATATTCTAACATTTATTTAAATACAGATGTTTATAAATGACAGTGTACATCTTCGACATTGGTGATAAAATATATGTTAGTAACGTGTTACCCAAGTGCGTGTTAGCTAATTCGATTTCTTTAGCTTCTACTCCTCTCTGCGCTGTATTACTCGTGTAATTGGACACGTATTTTTTTGGTGACAAGGTCATTGTGAGTACACTATTATTCGTTGGATTTATCATGCCACGATCGAACAGTTATGTATCCACAGAACACATATACCCTGACGGGTATGTATTTAAGCATCATACTCAAAGATAATACTAAATCCAGTAGTCGCAGTATAACTTGAAGCTTATATTGAATAGCAGCGACATCTATTATCATTTTCCAGCAACATTGCGTACTATTAGGTACACATAATTACATACATTATAAAGTCACGCCTTTTCCCCATGGAGATAGGCAGAATCCACATATCTATGGTAATAAATATGGCTACTTTTTGGGCTGTAATTATGGGTACCTAGTAGTACGCAATTTACACACTCCTTTGGCCTCGTCCATGTTCATAGATCTAGTCATACACGCACGCCGCCGCCGGTTGCGGGCATTACGCACCTGACCTGACTGAAGAAGCTCACCATTAAGGTCCTAGTTGACCGTCTACGGCGTTCCTTCCTGAAAATATCTAATTGAAATTATATGCATATATCGATGGCCCCACCGAATAAACGTGCAAGAGTTCTTACACGTTTTTTTTTTTTTTTCATTTTTCATTTCTTTTGCCTATCCTGCACCTACTTAATTTTTTTTATGAATTTTAGACTCAAAACACGAGTTTTATGATAGTATTTTTCTTTATTCTAGGGAAAAAATTAATTTTAAAATTATAGGAATAATAGTTTATGCTTTTATTACATGCTTTTTGAGTCGCCAAGTACACAAGAATAAACATGCTAAAACCTACAGACGTTTGAGAAGATTTGTGATTGTTTTCGAATTTGGGTAATGTCTTCTTACACGTTTATTCGTGTAGAAATGTATGCAAATTTCATTACTAATGTTTTATTGCATAAAATGGAAGTTTGAATATAAATAGATTATTAAAATTAAAGTATCGCATTGTCTTTTACTATAATATCTTTTTTTCTTACAACTGTGTTAAAGATTCAAACATTAATATTCTTTGCATATTACTTTAAGTTTAAAGCTAGTAATGGTAAATAAACAAATGTTTACGCGATAAATTCTATTGCAATCGTACGTTTTATCTTGTTGTGATTCTATTTAAATGCAGTTTTTTTTTTTTTTTTTTTAATGACCTAAATAAAATAAGGTTGATTCTATTTACATGGGTGAAGATCTGATGGAGATCTCTGGATATACACAGCAGTACTTTTCAATAGATTACTACAAATCACAAGTTATTGCTGTAATAGCTTTTTTTTTTTTTTTTTGGGGTGGGAAATCATCAAATAACTTCCCCCGCTCTGGGCGGAGCGGAGGGGCGTGTCAGATTTTTACTGACTAAAACCCACCCATGTTCCTTCTATTGCCCTTTACGTTCCGGGGCCGCGGTATCTCTTTCGAACAACCTTCAACCCCGGCAGGCGGAGACTCTGGCAAGCCCCTCTCGTTTGCTGACATCTCGTTGAGGCGCGCGTGAAACACGAACGCGCCGTGGACACGGCCCGTCGTCAAAAGCCGGTGCCCGGGGCGTGTCCTGCGGTGGCTAGGTTGGTTTGAGGCTCTCTCCTTCAAACGCCCGGCCTCCTCCTTCACTAGCATGACTGCTTCGCAGAAGGAGGTGACCGCTTCCCATTCCCTCTCGCTCCGGACCATGGACTGAACCTGGACCGGACGCGAGAGATCGCCGCCGCCGATCGCCTCTACGAGGGCACGGCGGCGCTCCGCCCCGCGCTGGGCAGACCGCCACTGTGTGCTCCACCGTGTCCTCCGGGCGATCGTCACAATGGTGACATCCGGGCTTTTCCTCCCGCCCGATTATGTGCAGGAACCTTCCGAAACTTCCGTGTCCGGTGAGGACCTGCATCAGGCGGTAGGTGAGGACGCCATGACGCCTCTCCAGCCACTCCTCAAAGAGGGGACTTACCGCCACTATTTTGGCGTGCCCTGCACGGGGTTGCGACAGTCGCCCTTTCCATGCACCATGAGATCGCACCGGAGGTCAGTCCGCTGAGCGGCAATTTGCCGCGGTAGCAGAGTTTCCCCCGGTGTAGTGCTTCCGCGCGCCACTCAAACAGGCGCGCGACAACTATCGCCTCCAGATCCCACGGTGGCAATCCGGCAAGGAGGCTTGCTGCCTCGCCGGAGATCGTGCGGTAGCCCCGGATCAGCCGTATGGCTACCACCTTTTGGGGCGCGTACAGGTAGTGGGCGGCGCGCCGCCCTAAGGAAAGCGCCCATACCGGGGCCCCGTAAAGGGCCATGGACCGCACGACTCCGGCATAGGGCCTACGGCAGGAGGCGTTGGGCACCCTCAGATTGTGCAGGAGCCGCTTGAAAGCAGCCCCCGCCCGCTCGAGTTTGGGAGCCAAACGTCGAAAGTGCTCCACGAAATTCCATCGGCTGTCGAGGACGATTCCCAGGTATTTCATCGTCGACCCGATGCCGATGCGAACCCCTCCTAGCGTCGATCCCGACGGTAGCGTGTTTCCGCGGCCATGAAAGACCATGGCCTCGGATTTGTGCAATGCCACCTCGAGACCCAGTAGCCGGATCCTCTCTGCGACTATCGCAACCTCGCGTGTCATGATGTCGGCCGTCGCCTGGTGCGACCCCCCCTGAGCCGGAACGAGCGTGTTGTCAGCGTAACAAACTACGCTGACGCCGCTGGGGAGGTCGGCGCGCAGCACCCAGTCGTAACCGATGGACCTGTGGGACACCGCACGACATCTCTCGCAGGTTCCACTCTCCAGAGCGACCGGGGTAGATGACGGCCCTGTCCGTCAGATATGCCCCGACCACACGACGAAGGTAGGTCGGCATCCGGTGGTATCGGAGTGCCTCCCTGGTGCAGCTCCAAGGTATGGTGTTGAACGCGTTGGCAATGTCGAGAGACACCGCCACGACAACCCCACCCCTGGACACTGCAGCCCCCGTCGTGAGGGCTCTCACGCGCATGATGGCGTCCACCATCGAGCGCCCCTTGCGGAAACCAAACTGGTGTTCCGCAAAATCCGGCCCCGTCCCCACGAGGTGCCCGACGAGGCGGTTTGCAATTACTCTTTCGTCTTTCGTCGAGCAGCACGATGGGCCGAAATGCGGACGGAGAGTCCGCAGGGCGCCCCGACTTCTGTATGAGGACCAGCTTCTCCGTCTTCCAACGAAGTGGGAACTGGCCTCTCTCCAAGCATGCGCTTAGAAGCCATAGTATTCGGGGCCCGAGAGCCTCTAAGGCCAGGACCCAGGCTTTGCCGTGCAAGCCATCGGATCCCGGGGCGGTATTTTTGGCTTTCAGCCTGCCAACCGCCACCCTTAGGTCTACCCCAGCCACCTCCGGAACGTCGTCGTCGTCGTTGTCCTCGTGGTTGCTGTAATAGCTTGTGTATGTGTTTTTTGTACCAATAAAAACGTATTTTTTTTATTAAGAAGACTTGTGTTCACGTAGACAAATACATAATTATATTTTTAATTCTATATATAGCTGTATTTTATTTCATCCTTTTACAAAATTATTTATATAATTATACCATGCATTAAAAAAGTTGTATTACATAAATGAAAACTGATTTTATAAACACTAATATAAATGCATACGGTCTTTATCATCATATAATAGCCGAACAATGTACTGTAAACAAGCGTGTAAATAGTTATAGATGGGTTAAAAAATAAACTTAATATACGGAGAATAATAGTGTAACATTACAGTAAGATTTATTCGTTGTGTATTATTACACGAATAAACGTGTAATGATATATTGCTTTGACCTAGTCATGCAAATTTCACAAGAGTAAAAATATTAAATAGTTTTTCATGAATTTCCTGAATCTGGTTGATGTTTGAAAAAAAGTAAATATACAAGTCTATAGTTTTTTTTCTTACCTATAATTCGATAATACATTATCTATACCTATTTACAATGAAATGAGCGTTATTGAAGTTTAAACGTTTTTATTTTCTACTGAAAAGTTGTCATTTTTCTTTTACACGTTTATTCGGTGGGGCCATCGATATAGCCCTCCAACCCGTTTATGCCCACTTCAATCAATCTCTGCGGATAATTTGCGCGGGAGATATTACGGTACGCAAGTGTGTGCGTGTTCCCTCACTCTCATAGTCCGATGGGACGGCAATCTGACACGACCGGAGAGAGTTCAGGCGCAAAACCAACGGCATAACGTGCTTTTCGATTCATGGGGGTGTCATACCGCCAACTTCCAAACTCCGGGCAAAAAACCGGGTATTAAACATACATTAATAAAATACATATTTATTAATAATATCTATTATATATTTGCTTAAATAACAGATGTTTGACATTGATGATGAGTATAGAAGAAGAAGATCCACTGCACAGACCCATCACCCAAGTAATGTGGGATAACGGCAGGAGATGAGATGACATGGGTGTTAATGATCATGTATTCATATACATGTTTCATTCTCATATTTATATCATTCTGACGTTTTTTTCAAAAAACTATTTAGCTCCTTTAGAAAATGGTGCAAGGTGTCACTACGCCCGCACAAATGTTTCTTGTAACGGAGCGAGACCCCTCTGAATCACTGTTACGTGTCACACCATGAAGACTGACCGTAAAGCCGTATTATGATAAAAGTCAAATCTAAAAGAGGTTGTATTGAGATAAAAACCAGCCAAGTGATCCCATGTGGCCCCGTCTGCATCCCTTCTGCTCCTCTGCCATTATGTTGTGTTGTTCAATATGTGTGTTGATTTTCGTAGTTATTATTAACATTAACATCAGCATGTTAATGTTACGGGCAACGTAATTAACTGGGCATTATTAATAAGGACCGGTCATTATTAATAATGCCCAAGAACGATGGGCAACGTAATTAATTTATCTTTTTGGCCGGCCATTATTAATAATGCCAGACAGCCCGTGGTCTATATAATAAGTCAGTGTTTGAGATAGCTTGAATTTATCACTTGGACCGGACAATGTGATAAAATTGGACGGCGGCCGTGCCTTGCAACATGCGAGGGGCGCGTACATGCGGGGGGTGGGCCGCTCGCGCACGCAGTGACGTTTTAGTTATGTTATTACATTTTAAACTGTTTATTTTTAACTACTATGATCAATATTTTATTTTTTGGTAACTTTTCATGAAAATATTGAAAGTTTAATTTCATTTAATAAACAAAAACACTACAGTTCACCTATTTTATTACTTTGCCCATGATAGGGTGTGATTAATCATGCTTTTTTAATCAATGTGCCCAATTGAATCGGGCATTATGAATACAGATCGGCCATTATTAACAGTGCCCGGACTTATCAAATTGCCTGTAACATTAATATTGTAGGTTTAAACATGTGATTGGTCTGTATTGGGAAAGGTGTAGTGAATTTTTAGTTTTAGACAGCATGTATGTTTTGCCTATCGTAATGAATTCTGGGTCTTTTCGTTGTCATTATGATTTGATCGACTGCTGCGCTGCGTGTCGCGGGTTCGATTCCCGCACGGAACAAATATTTGTATGGCCCACAGATAGTTTTTCCGGGTCTGGCTGTTTGTGTATGTGAGTTTAAATGTTTGTAAACGCACCCACGATACAGGAGAAATTCCGAGTATGGGGCAACGTTTATTAAAAGAAAAAAAAATAGATCTTACTGTCTACCTCTGACACGTGCGTAAAACAAATCCTTCATTTATAATTTCTGAGATTTTCTCTTTTATATAAATTAAAAGAGAAAATCTCAGAAATTATAAATGTTACGAGTCTGAAATTTTGCATACGCATTATTTCACGAAATTAATAGACCATAGTCAACTATTTAGAAGATAACAATTTAATATCAGAAAGACAGTTTGACTTTAGAAAAGGTAAGTCAACTGAAGACGCCGCGATACTCTTGACTGACCATGTAGCCTCATTCATTGAAAAAGGAGAGCACGCCATGGGAGTTTTCCTAGACCTTGCTAAGGCGTTCGACACAATTTCTATTGAGCTCCTCTTATCTAAGCTAGACGGAATAGGAATAAGAGGAGTCGCTCTTGACTGGTTCAAATCCTACCTTTCGAATCGCCAACAGTTAGTAAAAATAGGTAATTCCGTAAGTGGACTACAATCAATTAGCTTCGGAATCCCTCAAGGTAGTACTCTTGGTCCTACCCTTTTTGCTTTCTATATGAATGACATACTCAATGCTTCAATTAGTAACTCTGAAATCATATCGTATGCAGACGACACGGCAATTATATTTCATGCCAAAACTTGGAATCAAGTATATAATCTTGCAGAAAACGGATTGCTCATAATTGCCGAGGTTCTCAGCAAGAATCTTCTTACCCTCAATGTAAAAAAAACCAAGCTCATAACCTTCAGCAAAACGATTGCTTCCAGTCCGCCACCACACTTAAAACTTAAATTCCACACGTGTTGCAGCGATCATAACCATCCACTCACAGACTGTAACTGCATTTGTATAGACCGCACCTCATCTCTTAGATACCTTGGTATTACAATAGATGAAAATATTTCATTTAAACCACACATTTATATACTTTCGGCTCGCGTCAGGAAACTTATTTACATCATGAAGAAGTTACGTGACTGCACACCTTATAAGGTTCTTCGAACAGTATACCTTGGTCTATGCCAATCTGTACTCCAGTATGGAATTTCCATCTGGGGCAGTGTAGGTAAAACCACATTCATAGAAATAGAAAGAGCGCAAAGAGCAGTAATCAAAGTAATGCTAAAAAAGCCTTTCCGTTTCCCAACGGATTTGCTTTATGAAGAATTTCCTGTTCTCCGAGTTCGACAATTATTCATTCTAAATGCCGTACAGCGTACTCACAAATCCATTAAAAACAGACCTGATTACCAAGACATACTATCCAAACGCATTTTACACATCCCTCTTCCTAATTTAACAAGTCTTTTGGCTAGGCGGTGTCCTTCCTATTCTCACATTTATGTTTATAACAAAATAATTAAATGCTGTGATATCAAAGGCCTAAATGTTGTCTCATGTAAGAAAGTGATCCAGAATTTGCTTCTTTCACTACCATACGACGAAACTGAAGACATTGTCAGTTAAACACACCTAATCTGTGCTAAACCTTCACCACACATACCTGTTGAAACACCCACACAAACACACACCCACACCATTACTAAACATTAGAATAATTTTATTTTAATCATTGTTTTCTCATTTTATTTTATAATATAATTTTTCCTTAATGCCAAAATGTCCAATCATCACATCAACAAAGATAAATGTTTTAATTTAAAGTTATCGCAACTCCGGCCCCCAAGATACAGGCGCAGCCTAGTTTGGGGACCATTCGACCATTGTTTTCTAATTTTGTCTAATAGAACTTGTTACCGTTATTTGCAAAGATGATGAGATTAAGAAAAATGTTGTAACACTGGTTTAATAATAAATTATTCTTATTCTTATATAACATCACGCTACTCTAAAAATCTGAGCAGCGGGTGAAACCGGTGGACACAACTAGTAAGATATTTACATAATTAGGGAGAGTTTTCAAGGGGATCCTTAGCCACAGTAGCGGTGTTAGGGTAGGGCGCGGTTGGGCGATCGCCCAGGGCGCCGGATAAAAAAGGGCGCCGCCGGCGCCCCCATTCTCATAGTTCGAGGTCTACTTACGCCCGGTTCCAATAAACAAAAACGACTCGTTTTGCTTACGGATAGTTGTATTTTGACATAAGTCTTATAGAACTAGTCGTAAAGTCCCTTAAGTTGGCAACACTTAAATGAAACGCAGTATTCAATTGTTCGTTCGGAATTCGTTTTACCAGGAATCCCCAATAATAGAAAAACACATTGTCTATCTCTCTTTAACATTTTGGTTAAAAAGAGTTAGCATTATTTTTAACGAAGCGTAACAAACTCAGCTCGGTCTCATTCATAAAATTGGTGCACGTACAAAACAATTATTTTAAAACAAACAGACGCGACGTAGTAATCAGACGGTCCATGAAAAGCACTGAAAAAATATTCGAATTCGAAAAACAAAATTATCGAATTCGAATATTTTTTCAGTGCTTTTCGAATATTATTCGAATATTTTCGAAAAAAAATTAAACACTTAAAATATCAGCTTTTATCCCTTAAGGAACTATATTTTTATGCAGAAAAGTAAACCTAGCACAAAAATCAACAAAATTTTAAACATTTATTCACGAACAAGAACATGTTAATCAAAACAATTATAAAATTCTTAAACCAATTTAAAAGTCTCTCTCCCTCGTTAATCATCATCATCATCATTCGCAACCGGAAGGCGCCCACTGCTGGGCATAGGTCTCCCCCAATGACCTCCACGTTTGACGGTCCCGCGCCGCGTTCATCCAGCGGGTTCCCGCGGCTCGGACCAGGTCGTCGGTCCACCTTGTGGGGGGCCTGCCTACCCTGCGTCTTCCGTGCGAGGTCGCCACTCCAGGACCTTTGTGCCCCATCGGTCGTCAGCCCTCCGGGCAATGTGCCCAGCCCACTGCCACTTGAGCTTGGCTATTCTTTGAGATATGTCGGTAACTCTGGTTCTTCTGCGGATCTCCTCATTTCTGATTCGATCACGCAGAAAAACTCCGAGCATAGCTCTCTCCATTGCCCTTTGTGCGACCTGAAGGCGAGATATGAGGCCTGCAGTGAGCGACCATGTCTCTGAGCCGTATGTCATAACTGGCAACACACATTGGTCAAAAACTTTCGTTTTGAGACACTGCGGTATTTTGGACGAAAAGATGTGGCGCAACTTCCCGAACGCTGCCCAGCCGAGTTGGATTCGACGATTAACCTCTTTCTCGAAGTTGGATCTACCTAGCTGGACTGTTTGGCCCAGGTATACGTAGTCATCGACAACTTCAAGTGTAGAGTCTTCAACCTTTATAGGAGTAGGTACTACATGGGTATTAAACATAATTTTTGTTTTGCCCATGTTCATCTTGAGACCTACTCGTTGGGAGACTCTACTGAGGTCATCGAGCATAGTGCCAAGGTCCTCCAGGGTTTCAGCCATGACTACAATGTCGTCGGCAAATCGAAGGTGAGTGATGTAGTCGCCGTTGATGTTGATGCCGAGTCCTCTCCAGTCCAGCAGTTTGAAAACATCTTCCAGCGCGGTAGTGAACAGTTTCGGAGATATTACATCTCCCTGTCTCACTCCGCGCTGCAATTTAATCGGTTTCGAACACTGATCCTGGAGACGGACCGTCATGGTGGCGTTTTTATATAAGCACTTCAACACTTCGATATAGCGATAGTCAATGTGGCACCGCTGAAGGGACTCTAGCACAGCCCACGTTTCAATCGAATCGAAGGCTTTCTCATAGTCCACAAACGCTAAGCAGAGAGGCCGATTATACTCCTCGGTCTTCTGCATAATCTGCCGCAGCGTATGTATGTGGTCTATGGTACTAAAGCCTTTACGGAAACCGGCTTGTTCGGGAGGTTGGAAGTCGTCAAACCTGCGGGCGAGACGATTCGTAGTAACTCTTGAAAACAGCTTGTAGACATGGCTCAGCAGTGTGATAGGCCTATAGTTCTTTAGAAGAGTGTTGTCGCCTTTCTTGAAAAATAGTACTAACGCACCGCCGTACCATGCCTCTGGCGTTTTGCCTTCGAGAATAACGGAATTGAATAGCTTCTGTAGAGCTTTCAGTACTGGTTTTCCACCTGCTCTCAGAAGCTCAGCCGTAATTCCGTCATCCCCTGGCGCCTTGTTGTTTTTGAGCTGTTTAAGAGCCATACTAATCTCGTACAGGCTGACATCAGGGATGTCGTCGGTGTAGTGTCGGGTCAGTCTAGCTCTTGGGTCTTTTGCTAGACTGTTAACAGGTTTCTGGGTTGTTGTGTATAACTGTCCATAGAACTTCTCGATCTCAGCTAAGAGCTCAGGCTTGGACGAAACAATCTTGCCATCATCGGTCTTCAGCTTCGTCAGCTGGCTTTGCCCAATTGACAGATCTTTAGCGAACACTTTGGAGCCCTTATTTCGCTCGATGGCCTCTTTAATACGCTCGGTATTAAATTGGCGAAGGTCGCGTTTCAATGATTTTGAGATCTGTCTATTGAGCCGCCGATACTGAGTAGCATTCACCGAAGACTGCAAGGTCATCCCACGCCTTTGCTCCATTAGCTTGGTCGTAGGGATCGAGATCTTTTTCTTCTCTTTTGGACGACGGATCTTGAAATGTTTAGAACCCGTCGTCTGGACAGTTTTCACGAACCTGTTATGAAATTCGTCCACATTTACGCATTCGCCGAGGCCTTCGAATTGGTTGCGTAACTCAAGCTGGACCAAGCTGGACCAACTCCCTCGTTAATACCAAATACAAAATAAAAGTATTTTTCTCTCGTTAATAGAAAAAACCAAATAGAAATTAAATATCACATGTCATAATTATGTACGTAAAGGTGTCATGAACACATTGCAGTATCATTTTGTTATGCAAAATTACACAAAAAAATCAGATTCATCAATAATAATTTGGAATTAAATCAGATATAACTATTATCAAATTTTCAAACAAATTTAAAAGTCTCTCTCTCGTATTATTATTAAATAACAACAAAATAAAAGTCCCTCTCTCTCATTAATTGATGAACTTGTAAGTCTTTTTAAATATCTCAATCTAGATTGACAAACTTATAAAAGAGTTCGCTGATAGAAAGGCCAGAAAAGTAAAATTTTATTAGTTTTTTTTT
Source organism: Ochropleura plecta (assembly GCA_905475445.1). Classification (NCBI taxonomy): domain Eukaryota; kingdom Metazoa; phylum Arthropoda; class Insecta; order Lepidoptera; family Noctuidae; genus Ochropleura; species Ochropleura plecta. The sequence continues at coordinate 263,376 of FR997732.1, forward strand.
CCCAATAAACGGTTATTTTTTGTAATAAATAATTATTTCTTTTAATAAATGGTTATTTCATTATATGCTTTCCCTTTTTTCGTATGGGTTTGAATTGCAGTTGGAGGGCGCTGTAGAAATCTCGCCCAGGGCGCTGGTAGTGTTAAAACCGGCACTGCTTAGCCACTTACACGATTGGGTAATCCGTATTCCGTTTGTAGTTATTGACCTAACTAGATTAGGTAACCAATAGCCATGAGTTTTACTAGGGATCTCTGTCTCCAACCATACTACCGTGAAAAGGATTTGTTCCTAAAACGAAGCGTAACAGATCGTAGCGTTTCAGATCCCAATATGTTTTTAAAAGGACGTTTATAGGCTTTTTAATGATAAAATGTGCATGAAAGTTAATAAATTGACGAAATAGCAGTATTTTTTACTTAATTTCTCATATTTAGAACTCTGTAGCTCCTCTCTGGCTCGGAACAAAGATAAATAGCCACCATGGGCGTAGCCACACTGGGGCAAGCTGGGGCGCTTGCCCCACCCTGGGTTTGACCTAAAAGGTGCCTAATTAAAAAAAAATAAAAATCTTACAACAGTGAAAAGTGTGTGGGGCAAGGCTATGACGGGTGCTCCACAATGTCGGGGAAATATGGTGGCGTTCAAAAACTACTACGAGAAAAATATAAAATAGCCCTATTTTTCCACTGTGCCAGCCACAAATTAAATTTAGTGATTAATGATTTAAATCAAATGGCCGCTATACATAATGCGATCGGCACAATAAAAGAAATAATAACATTCTTCCGAGAATCGGCTCAACGCCGTAAGCTCGTGCCAAACATCAGCTCTGCGAAACGCGTTGGTCGCAAAAATATAAGTGCAATGGGATTTTTAAAGAAAATTATATTAAAATGATCACGGCTCTTATGACGCTTTCGCAAGAAAGCAACAGTGCAACAAGGAAGGCGGTTTATCAGCTATACTGAGCTGCTAGCAATTCCGAATTTATTGTATCTGTTTGCCTCATTGCGAAATATTCGGCACTGCTTCAACCAATTGTAAATGTTTTACAATCCAAAAGCATTCACTTGCTCCAGTGTGCGAATAAAGTGCGAAATTAAAAGAATCGTTGACACTTTAAAAAAACACAGAAAATGTCGACAAACACAGTGGCAATTTCATAGCTGAAGCTCAAGAGATCACTGATGCTCTAGAGATTGATTTGTCAATGCCGCGTATCGCAAAGACAGACACACCGTCCAAATGCTCCAGCAGAAAGTCTTGCCCAGTTTTGGAAACGATCACTGATTATTCCCTACCTAGACTCGCTGATTATGTCATTAGAAGATCGTTTCGCGGAGAGTAACTTACATTGTTCTTTGATAACATTGCACCCATGTCATGTTGCAAATGACCTGCGACGAGATTTTGAAAAAAAACAGAAGCTTTCTGCAAGTTTTACAAATTAAATGACACTTTCCCAAGCGAGACTGAAATGTGGTATAATTTGTGGGAAGAAAAAAATACGGAAATTAATGCACTGAAGGAGATGGAAGTGGCAGAATCAGATCTGATCAAGATTTCGGATAAGCAATTTTATCCCAGCGTAAAAACTGCGCTCGCTATTCTTCTTGCCCAGCCATGTACGACCTGTACAATAGAGAGATCATTCAGCACATTACGGCGGGACAAAACATGGCATCGCTCAACCATGAGCGAAAATCGTCTAAGCGGCCTGTGTATGCTTAGTGTGCACAGAACGAGGATCGCGGAATCAAAAAATAAATTTATAGAAGAAGTGCTAAATAGGTTCTGCCAGATCCCACGCCGGCTTCTCTTAAAGTAATATTACTTATAAAGTTAGTTAAAACTTATTTATAATCACCGACTACTGTACCTGAAAATATAAACCTCTAAATTTACAGATTAACAAATTGGCATAGGTGCAGAGCCCAAACGGCTCAAGTTACAAAAAAAATACCGGGTGTGGGGGGGGGATAGGTTGACTGCTGCCTCACCCTGAGCCCAAGGCTGGCTACGCCCATGATAGCCACAGATCTATTACGTTATTGGACGCTGACGCACTTCTGCCCGTTCTCCTTTAACTTTTTTTTAATAGTTTAGTTACAGGCACGGAGTACATGATAAAGGTGAAGCTAATTGAAGAGTCTCGTCGCTTTGCACCGGTTGGCAACGTTGTCGGGCGCCAGCTGCGCCATCTAGCGCTTGCTGTAATACATAGCCCGAGGCACTGCTCTTATACGCCGTGGTCCGACAGGTGGCGCCATGGTGTTGAATTCTATTCTCTAATGTTGTAAAGCGGAAAGATTCGAAAGAGCTTCGAAACTGCAGGACCGATTTTAACCAGTTATTCACCAATAGAAAGCTAAATCACCAGGAACTAACAGGCATATATAACACCACGTTACGGCACTTAGAAGTTAAGCAGCGGTTGAAACCGCTAGGCACAGCTAGTCATGGACATATATGTAGGGTCATGTGTTCAACAATGAAACACTAAAAATTCAAAGTCTCATACACGTTTTGATTTTACAGATAGAGGTCTAATTTTTTACAGGTATATAGGCAATTTTATTGGGTATCGGATGCTGTTTATGGTTTTTTAAATTAAAGTGTAATCAATCAACAAAAAAATAAAAACAAAAAAATAAAAAATGTTTCATTGTGTCCACAGTGGTGTACACAATGAAACACCATAAATTCAACAATGAAACATAATAATTAATAGTGTTTGTCTCATATTTTGTGAAATGTATGGAGTAGGTGAATGATAAAAAATGCTTGAGTCCAATCAAAAAAGGATTTATTACTTATTTCACTATAATCAGTCTCTTCAGGTTACTTTTAATTGGTAATAACAAATTAAGATAACGCCCTACTATTTTGATTTTTGGTTTCTTTTTTCCTCCTTTCCTTTCCGCCTTTCTTTCTTTTTAGAGATTTCGTACGCGCCATCTTAAAACAAAAACAAATATCAAGTGATAAAATTATTTTCTAGCCTCAAAAATGATTAATTTGCACGAAAAATAGATGTGGTTAGCTGTTTCATTGTGTCCATTGTGCAACTGTTTCATTGTTGACTACATAGGGTTTATTTTACTAACCTCAAAAAAAGAAAACTAAATTGTAACACTTTTAACATTATGATCTATTCCACATAACCTACGAAATATGTTTAACGCTACGTAATCATGAAAAATATGAATTTTTCAACCATAATTTAATGAAAAATCTTTAAAGAATGCTAAAAATACTTACATTTTTGTCAAAAAACTTAACATGCTCCACAGACACGTCTTCTCCCACGTGGCGCCGACGCAAACTGGGGTAGGGCGGGGGGTTCTCGAGAGTGTCCTTACGCGATCTAATGGACGGACTGGCAACGCAGCGTTTTAGAAATATCACTGTGTTTTATTGTGTACCACTGTTTCATTGTTGAACATCTGACCCTACATCATTCCTCTGGCATTTATAGGATAATAAGGACAGGATCATACAAAGCCTTACTATCTTATTTTAAGATGGTCTCATTGCAGAAACGTAGACGACAAGTTCTGTCGTTCCTCGTCTTTGCAAATACATAGTTAAGACAGTAGCTGTAGCGATATTGACTCAAATTCCCACAAAGTTCCACAAAACAGCTAAAAGCCATTTTAATTTTTTTTTTTCTATTTTATTGTGTCTCCGTTCGTCTTGTTTTATTGTTTTTTTTACTGTTAACTGTTAATATAAAATTGCTGCTCGTTTGTCTCGCTAAAACTCGAGAATGGCTCGGCCGAATTGGCAATTTATTTTTTTTAATTTTTTGATGGTTACGTTTTATGGTTATTATAATTAGGGATGGTAATCAGTTAGAAATATATAGGTAGGTAGGTAGGTAGGGTAGGGAAGCCACGTTGTTTGTGAGTGTAATAGGCTATCACGCTGCGAGCTATTGAGGCTGAGCAGTAGGGTTAGTGACCGCGGAAAAGGGGGTGAAACCGCGTGATATTGACAGTGTAATCAATGGTTTGTTGGCAAATAAATAAATGCAATGGGAATTGAATGCAAGCTATGATTTAAAGCGGTCTTGTAATGCTAATAAGTAAGTTTAAACATTAAAAAAAAAACAAAAATAATCTTGTCTTTATTGCTGGCCATTTCTTATTGTTTTTTTTAGGTGATTCACAGAAGGTTTTTATTTGTAATTTTATTTGCAATGTTTTTTTATTGCCAAATTTTTAATTAAATAGTAACTTATAAAAAAATGCTGACTGTTGCTACCCAACTTCTTCAATTTGACAACTATGACGTCACAACATACAACATTATGTTTCAACCTATATACGTTTATATAGCATCCGGGGTTGCGGGTTGTTTGAAAGAGTTACCGCGGCCCCGGAACATAAAGGGCAAAAGATGTAAGATGGGTTGGTTATTGTCGGTAAGAGTCTGACACTCCCTCCCGCTCCGACCAAATCCATCCGTGAAAAAAGGCATTTCTAAGAAGGAACATGGACGGCCTCTAGTCAGTAGAAATCTCATATTCCCTTCAGCTCCGCCCAGAGCGGGAGAACTCATTTGATGATTTCCGATACAAAACATAAATAAAAGATAAAGGTGTTGATTTACAATAGCGTTTTTAAAAGAATAGTTGGTCTAATTAGCATTCGTTGTATCGTGATCGTCGTGTTGTACGTTCAGGATGCAGAGCACAAGGAACGACGACGGCGAGGAGCCGTGGCGAGTGCGTCGTGTGCACTGTGGTGCGTGCGATGATTTGGTGACTACTATAGTCTGTAGCTACAGCTAGTGGCGCATGGCGGAGTGGCGGACTAACAGTGTGCATGTGCGCGCGGGGCGAGCGGCCGCGGAGCGACGCGACGGCGGGCGGCCGTCGGCGTCAGCTGGCCGCTAGCGGTAGCGACAGTATTGCGCCGGCTCTCGACGTGGAAGCTTGCGTCCGCTGCGACCTGAACCTCTTTACACGTGTTTGTTGTCGTCGTGTTCTGGAATTCATCAATGTGTTTTTGTTTTTGCAAGAATTTTAATAATACTCGAAGCCTAAAATTTCGCAGTGTTTTTATATATCATAAACGAGGAATAAGTGCGTAGGGCTGCGATGCAGGTCCAGCGGGCGGCTCGAGCTCGGTGTGATCGGTGAACCCCTCGCGAGATGTCATCCCTCGTGAGTGTCCTGGCAGCATGGAGCGTGCTGTGGTTGGCGGCGGGCGGCGGGACCGTGGTGGCGGTGACGCCGGGGGCGGTGATCGTGCAATACTGTTGCCCGCTCGGCCAGGCGCTCACTAATGATGCGCTGCGGGCCACCGTGCTGACGGCGGAGGCCATCGCCAAAGTTTGTGGTCCCCTCGTCCAGAATATCAACCGAACCACGAGGATTTTCTCCTTCCAAAAAAGAAAAATCGTTTACGAAGAGCCAAGACACTGGAGTAATATAACAGGCATCCCTGCTTGTGAGCCGCTGCGCCTCCTACCAAACCACGCGGCACCATACGCTCTGCGCGGCACGGACGGGGTCATGATGGTGCGCGGGGCGCCGATGTCCCCGTTGCCGACCAGCCGGTACTGCACGGACTACAAGGCCGCTCTCGTGTGTGCCGACGACGTGATGTGGGAGCCAGCCAAGTGCTGCGCGGCCGAACACGCCTTCGATGGCGAGCACTGCGTGCATCAGAATGAAACTCGCGAGCTCGCACAGGAGGCGCTTGACGAGCTGCGTGCTCTCGTGAACAGAAGCACGGCTGGCGGCGCCAGCACTATCGGCTTCGGCTGGCCGGCGTGCCCCGAGGAGTCCCGCTACGCTGTAGCCGGAACGCTGGCGGGCGCGCGTCTTCGGAAGCACGGCGCGCTGCTGCTGAGCGCGGCGGGTGGCGGTGGCGAGGAGCTGGTGGGCGGCGCGTGGTGCGCTGAGGCGGTGTTGGGCGAGGGCGGCGCGCGCGTGTTCGCGTGCGAGGCGGCGGCGCGCTCGAGGCGCGCGCAGGCCTCGCGCCACCTGCTGTACGGCGCGGGGCTGGCGGTCGGCGCGGCCTTCCTGGCGGCCACGCTGGCGGCCGGCTTCGCGCTGCCGGCGGCTCACCACGCGCTGCACTGGCGCTGCCAGACGCACTACGTGGCGGCGCTCATGCTGGGCGACGCGCTGCTGGCTGCTACGCAGCTGGCTGCGGACGTGGTGCCGCCCGGCCTGTGCCGCGCACTCGGTGAGCTCGTATGCTGATGCTGCTCATGTGATGTGTTGGTGATGTGCGCTGCTTGCTGACGTGATCGTTTGTTTCATGTGCCGTGCAGCTGTGTGTATGCATTTCCTGTTCCTGTCGGCGTTCTTTTGGCTCAACACGATGTGTTTCAATATCTGGTGGACTTTCCGGTGAGTACCTAGATATTTTATTTTGATATGCAGTTGATAGTGGTACCAAATATAATCATAACTCTTCTATATAATATCTGCCCGCGTCTCTCGCGTCGTTGCGTTATCTCTAATAGGTAGATTAAAAATTATTGTAAATAACATAAATGTGCAAAACATGTACAATATTATTGATTAAATCTAAGCCTTAGACTTAAATGATAAGGTAGTAGTAATAAGTAGGCTTTCACGAACACTTTTACACGTAATTTTTTTTTAAACTAGATTAGGCCGGTGTTTGTACCCGACTACTCTGAGAAGAATCAGCCGAAACAAACTCAGAGGTCATAGTCTCTTTTAAGGTCCAGACAAAAAAATCTTGGTCAACTTACATGAGGACTATGCAGAAAGTGTCTGAAATGGTCTTTTTAAGAAAGCACCACACAGTATGAGTGGACCTGTCCAGTCAGTGCAAGCATTTGTCAGTTATCGTGAAGCTCAACTCATAACCCAAGGAGCTCAACGACACGACGAACATTACCAAAAAAAGGACATTTGTGTAGGTCGCTTATAGTACTCAAACTGCCAGACTATCGTCAAAAAACAAAGTAAATAAAAGAAATTATCCACTTACGGACAGTTATCCTTACTAATCCTTACTAATATTACACAAGCGAAAGTGAGTTTGTTTGTTTGTTACGTCTTCAGGCCTAAATGGCCAAACCGATTTTGATGAATTTTGGTTCAGAGATAGTTGGGACCCTGGAGACGGACAGGCTAAAAAAGTGAGAAAAGGGGGAGAAAGAGGGAAGAAAAGGGGAGAGAAAGATATTTTTTTTCGATCATCAAGCGGGTTAAAGTTAGCGTTAGCCCAAAGTGCACTATGCCACGCGGACGAAGTCGCGAGCGGAAGCTAGTATTAAAATAAATTAACTCTTTTTCCTTCAAATTATGTAATGAAATGTATTTTAATTTTGAAAAGTAACATAACATATAAATATAATACATGAACTAGGTGAAGCAGGGGTGGATCGATAGTATTGATCGTCAAGTATAGTTTGAAAGACAATAGTCAAGTTATCCAAGTCCAGCGCGCAGTGCTTCACGAACCATACCAAGCTATATTCGCCACAAGACCTCGTACCTACGTAATCCACTAGATAATCACACACTCTTGAGTCATCTTCATCCCCTTATCTCAGATTGTTTGGGGTCGGTGCGCTGCTATATCTTCTTGTATACTTCTCTATTCTATTCTCGTATTCGCACCAGAGTCATCCTTTCTTGCCATGTCACGCAGTCCATCCATCGTTGTTTTGTCTTCCTCTACACTTACACCCATTCACATTCATACTCCAAATTCCTCTGGGCATTTTCCAATTGTTTTCATGTTTCTTCACACTCTTTACCGAAGACCGATACTCCGAACCCCGCATAATTTAACAATAATTTCGTTTGACAAGTTGTCTAACAAGACAACCCGTCACCCGTGACCCGTGAGCAGTTGCCGTGAGCAGTGACAACGAGCGACCCGATGCGATGTATTAAGCTGTGTCTGGTTTCGTTTGTATTGCTGCTTGTGTAAACATAATATTACTTGTATGATCACATTCCATTGCTTGAATTATGAAGATGTTATCGAACTAGAGAATGTAGTAGATTTCCCATTGTAAGTCGTGTGCATTGTTACCAATTAGCATCTACTGCGCGAGCGCACGCCGCAGCCGCGCTGCCCAGCCGTGCTCCGGCGGCGGCGCGTCACCTGCCGCACGGGAGCTGCGGCCACTTCCGAATACTTCCGATTGCGAAGCACTCGCATTACCAATGATATTCTTCTTCCGTTTCAATGAGTTGAGCGGATGCATTTTTCACACGATTTTCGATGCAGTGCGGAATCGGCATGACACTGATCGAATCCAGTTTTGTGTTTGTACGTCATCTACGAATCTAACGATACCAGAAATTCGTAAAGTGCACTCAATATTCCAAACTATAGAGCCTTGAGTGAGACTGGCGGGCATCCTTGATCAAGAGGTTGCTAATCATTCGGGCGGTCAGCCGTACAAGCTATGCTAACAATTTCGATTATTATTAATTAAATAAAAACTAATCACTATTTAAAGTATCATATCATAGTAGTTTTTAAAGTATTCTCTGGTTGGCATTGTGGTGGCGATCTGTCGGTGCGCGCGTGTGTGTGTGTGTGTATGACGGTGTGTGTGTGTGCGCAGGGACTTCCGGCCGACGTCGCTGGAGCGCGGGCAAGAGCTGTGGCGGCTGCGCGTGTACATGGTGTACGCGTGGGGGGGGCCGCTGCTGCTGGCGGGCGCAGCCGCGGCGCTGGACGCGCTGCCGCCCGCCGCCGCCGCGCCCTTCCTCCGCCCGCGCTTCGCCGTGCAACGCTGCTGGTTCTACGGTGACATGGAGATCCTCGTGTATTTCTTTGGGCCGGTGGGCGTACTGCTGCTCGTCAACCTGGCGCTGTTCATGTCCACCACACGCCAGCTCACCTGCGGCCTCTGGCGGCGCGACGAGGTCAAGTCCACTTCCGAACGGTATGTCGCTGTTCGCTGAGTGCTGCATGTCTCTTGCACGGTAAAGGAACATTCCTAACTGTTGTGATATTTACAGGGCGGCTTTGGGTCGCGTTTGCGCCAAGCTGGTGGTTGTGATGGGTGTGACGTGGGGCGCCGACGTGGTGTCGTGGGCGGTAGGCGGGCCGGACTACGTGTGGTATGCGACCGACCTGCTTAACGCACTGCAGGGCGTGTTCATATTCCTGGTGGTGGGCTGCCAGCCGCACGCGTGGGCGGCGCTGAAGCGCGCGGCGGCGGCGTGCTGTGCGCGTGGCGGCGCCGGCCGGGGCGGTGGGGCCCGCAACACGCACTCCTCCACGCACCTGCCGTCTTGCGGCGAGTCGCTCACGCACACCACGCCCGCGCCGCCCGCCCCAGCGCCCGCGGCCCCCGTGGCGCTAGCGGCGCCGCCCGCGCCTCGCATCCCCATGGAGACCGTGTGCTGAGGCGCATGTGACGCGTGTGTAGCGTGCGACGCGTGTGTAGCGTGCGACGCGTGGACGCTGCGTCGCAGTGCCGGACGGTCGCGTTTCGCGAGTGTAGTGACGTGAAAACAAAACTTTGCCCACTGAGGCTCGAGCTTTAATGTACTGTAACGTACTTAGTCATAGTGAATATTTATTCTTCAGTATTATTTTGTATTCCCGTAACGATTACGATCGGTGTTGTCGTATGATTGACCTCTGATGATGAACCGAAAACTGTGCCTGATGTGTATTGTATACGTGTTTATATAATGATTACGGCATACATATTGTATGCTCCGTGTACTGAATCGAACGATGAAAGCTCCTAATAGTTTTCGTAAAATCTTGCCCTGTTAGATTGGCTGTTGAACAAATAAAAATGATGTTAAAACCAGAGCGTGTCGTTTTACTTATACGGCAGTGCGGCACGCGTTGATGTCTTTTGTTCGCGCCGCGCCGCCACCGCCGCCGCCGCCGCCGCCGCCGCTCCGCATCCGTCGCGAACACGCACTCGCACATTGCAGTGGTTCAGTCAGGCGAGGCGATGCAATACGTTAGGTTTGTTTCTCATTACCGCACACACATGTCAATAAATTCTGCGTCAGTGACGACATGCGTTCAATATCGAATAGTACTCTTAGTGAAGTGTGTAGGGTTTTGTGAACACACTACTAAACTTAAACTCATGGAACAAAATTTGGCAAAAAGTAGCTGTGTTGTAAGTAACTTATTGTAGTGGGTACGAGCCAGTTATCCAGCTATCGCTAAACGTAGTATAGTATATTAAAATACCCACATGTGACATACCCCATGTGTGTGTTCATAAATTACTGAAGGCCGATAGAATTTTAGTTTTTCTTTAATATGCGCCTTTTTGTTTTATTAATGGACGTTAATAAAATAAACAAATGCATCAGAGTGCTTGTATACATGTGTGTGGTCCGCATGCTAATTACGTACCTAATGGTGAATCGAAAGTTACGTGAGACGTGGATCGGGCGGGGTGAGTGCGGGTGGCGGGGGTGAAGGAGCTCGCCGCTTTCACCGAAGCGCTTGTCGGCGAAATGCGCGTGCGCTGTTCCGAGAACGCGCCACAACACAATGCACCGCCGCGCCGCCGCGCCGCGCCGCCATTAACGCGCCCGAGTATTGCGCGATGTGCCGCCACTGCCTACAACACTACATGTATTCAACATTCTTTACCTCATTGTTTTGAGAGACTTCAGCAGAAGCGTCGCCACAATAGCCAGCCACCCCCCGCCGCCCGCCGCCCGCCGCCCCCCGTCCTACCCGGAACATAAACAATCAGCTACAATCCACGCTTTGTGCGAATATTATGGTTCAGTCTTATACTTGACAGAACACGGAAAATTAACTGTCAACAGTAAAAAATAAAGTTGCTATATGTCTGACAGTTGGTATGCTCAGCGCGAGTATACTAACGGTTTTTCTTCCATTTTGTGATTCTTCCACCATTCACTCTGATTTTTTCCATTTTGGGAAAATTTGTAAGTTATTGGAGTCTTCAGACTGTAGCACTTGCACGAGATGTACAGAATTGTATTCATTCGCTCACTTGTCGGCGTCTTTCTGGTTCTCATAATGATATCTCAACATGAAGCTTTCCTAAGTGCATTGTTACGTTATTGTTGTTTCCACCCTGACGCCGCACCTCGTCTCTCGTGTACGTCTGGGTCTCATAAAAAGAGTGTGCCTTGTCATTTAAGTTGTCTAAATATATAAAGCTCCTGCACATCGGATATGTGCGCTACAACGAATCAGTAATGGAATCCGTCAGCAGATGTGACAGACGGACGTGTCGCGAACTTTCTTCTATATTTACAATGACTGAGGTTAATTCTCAGATTGCTGTTACAATCTGTTCGGAACAGCACAACCGAACAACTCGGCTCTTTTGCCTTTGCGTATTCGAACGTGGATCGCGTAACTCAACACCGAATCAAACCAGACCAAAGTCATCTAACCACCTTTTAGATTATAAAACAAACTATCTGCTAGAGGTTTTTTAAAATACAACTCATTCAGAAAGTTGGTATTCCGCAGACAAATACACAATTTTCCACATATTGTTTGGAACGCTAAATTCAGTAGCATAGACAAACGGAATTAGTCTTTAAAACTAGTAGAACACGACTCACGGTCGCATGTCGGTGTAAACACTACCCTACAGCTGGCCGGCCGGCAGTACAGTTTCAACATAATATAAGGTCAGCTTAGACGGATTTTGTCTGTACGACGCGGACGGGCGGCTCACTGTAAGACTAGCTTGAAGCAGTGTGTGCGGGCGGTGACGGGTGCAGGTGTTAAGTGCTGGCCTAGCCTACGGTCCCGCGGTCCTGCGTTCGTGGCCGCCTAGCGCGTGCTGCCCCTTCATGCCGCACGGTAGCTCGATGGTTGAAGTTGTTCGTACTGCATCATTTATGGTAAACCGAAGACCCTGCCATCCCGCCAACTATTGTAAAGATAGCGCACGTCTCAGATGATATCAGATGTCTGAACGAACTTATAATTAGGGAATAGGAAATCGTAATAGTGAAGACGGATATATAATTATATTGCTGTGGGATTGATTGACTATTGTTTCAGGAGTGGTTCAAAACTCAACACCAACAGCGCTGCATTGACACGATACTTCATAGTTTCCCCTGTAAGTGCGTAAGAGTTTATGTGTTTTAAAAGTTTGTCTTGAAAGTATTTCTTGTGTAGTATTGACTTGCCGATAGATATGTAAGTAAGTGGGGAGCGAGGAATCGGGTCGCGCGACTGGCACAGGATGTCGCCGCCGAATGATTAGCGCACAATGCTGCGCGTGAGTGCGCGCGCTCGTTGTTACACCGACATGACAGTGCGTTGTATTGTGTACAGATGATGTTCGGCTGTGACCTCTCACCTTATGTCACAGGAATGTTTTGTCTCTCCGCGTCGAATCGCCGCGCCGGCGCACAGAGGATACTTGTACGGTCTACGTACAATAATATCTATGTAATCAAAAACGAATTAGTGATCGAGGTCAGTGCACGTGTAGTAGTGCCGAACTGCTGACGCGCCCCCCGCCCCCCGCCCCGCGACCCGCGCCCCGCGCCCGGCTAATCGGCGCGGTGTTCACTCCGCAAGCACGATCCCTGCAGACGCGTGAATCTTGCTTATGATGTGACGGGTAGGGTTACGTGGTGGAGAATTAAATAACTCCAACCTCTTATAGACACTTGTTCACACCCCGTCATCATTGTGATTATCAATATTTGTTTTTTTAGTGAATCTTAATTTAAAATTCTTCCTGCGCCCGCGCTATGCAATATGCGATGTATCCCTGTAGGACACGTGCTGCATGCTGCACAATTGTTTGAGTTCGCTACATTGAGTCCAACCACAAAACGTGAGTTTTGTCCAAAAAGAAAGGTCGTTTCCTACCAATATTTTTGCGCAGAATTATTTAGTTGTAGATACAGAATGCATGGTTGGCGCCCGTGAAGGTTTTTTTACCTTTTGTATTTATAAAACAAGGCCATGTCTGTAGATGGTATGTGTATGGGAGCTGGTGCACGGATGCTGACATACCCTGATTGCTATCCGGATGGTTGGCGTGAACTTAGAGGTGGCAAGACGGAACTCTGGAGTTAAACGTCCAGCGTGTCACAAGATGGCAGAATCTCCGCTGATTGTGACACCAATGTGTATGCAAAGTGATAAAGAAAGGGTCTTGACAGATACATAGACAGACGGACAACAAAGTTATCCTACAAGGGTTCCGTTTTTTCCTTTTGAGGTGCCTACGGGTCTACGGGACCCTAACAACCGAGCACAACGCAATCTGGCAGCTTCAAACGACCTCAACCGTATGTACACGGAGAGCATGCAGCCCAAGCGGCACTATACCGTATGTGTGTACGGAGAGCATGCAGCCCAAGCGGCACTATACCGTATGTGTGTACGGAGAGCATGCAGCCCAAGCGGCACTATACCGTATCACTTAACAAACACACTGACGTCACAGCATTAGCTGTTTATTATTTCGGTTATTTAAACACGATACTGCTGTGAGCTGTTGTGCAATGTACTGTCATAGTTTACAAGCTTATTGAAATAACTGTCTGTCAACTACAGAATGTATAAGTCCAGGTTGTACTCCTGCAGACTGAACACTTCGGTTCCTGCTACTACAATAACTCGGAGGCTTGCGGAGTTGGCAGCCGGCAGCTACTAGTACATTCGCATGCTCCTCGATTACGCGCCCTGATGTCGCGTAAAGAATTTGTTCAACAACACCCAGTCGATCGGTTTTAGATTTGATCAATCAGGGTTAATTAATAAAGAGTGCGTTAAATCCGGCTCATTTCCAATAAGACAAAAAAAGAAACAAGTAATAAAGCCATCTAGTTGTTCCCGCCCTCTGAGGCGCCACCGTGCACCGCTTGCGAACCCTCAATGAACATGGCATGTGACGTGACAACCGCGGCCCCGCGACCCCGTGGCGGAGGGAGGCGGGCGGGGGGAGGCAGGGGCGGCGGTGTTCAACTCACTCCTTTACAGGTACTTTGAAATGTTGCAAAAAATAATATGAAGCTCCAGTCCCACTCACAAGGCATACTTGTGAAAATACTATAGTTGTCTATTCCAAAGGGTAGATCTCTCAAATTGATATTTTGAGTTAAAATACAAAAATTATTTGAATGAAGAAAGAAACAATATTAAAAAAAGGTTTTTAATATTGTTTCTTTCTTTTAATTAAAAAAAAAAACGTTGCCCCAAACTAGGAATTTCTCCTGTATGGGTACATGACAAACATTTAAACTCACATACACAAACAGCCAGACCCGAAACAACTACCTGTAGGTCATACAAATATTTGTTCCGTGTGGGGATCGAACCCGCAACACGCGGCGCAGCAGTCGATCGCTCAGCCACTGCGCCAACCGTGCCGTCAAAAATATAATAAATAATATTATAATTTCATAGTTTCATATTGATTAATGACAAGAGTACTTTTTGTTCTGTTATTTAATTTGTCCGAAGTGTATTGAAAAACGTCGTGTAATTCACGTGAGAATTGTCACAGCTGTTCACGGCTCTATAACGATGTGGGGCCTGTCAGACGAACGTGTGTGGGGCCTGTCAGAGCCACTGCCTGCCGCGGCCCCGGAACATAAAGGGCAAAAGAAGGAACATTGGTGGATTTTAGTCAGCAAAGTCTGACACTCTCCCTGCTCCGCCCAGAGCAGGGGAAGCTAAATAGCTTGCCATAAAAAAATTTGTTCTCCCCTATAGTACCATAAATCCGTGCCTATTCAGCACCGTTAGCGGTGCAGCGTTACTCCATTGGAACGTAGAGTGATAAATACTACGGGTATAATGTAAACTATGACGATCTGTTAACAATTAAACCTAAATGTTGCTACCAAATCCATCAGTGGTAGTCCCGGTAGTGGTGTCGGCGGGCTGGCGGCGCGTGCGCCGGTAACGGTCACGAACCGCTTGACTCCCGCTCCACCTCGCCCTCGCACCTCGCCCGTCGCCCGTCGCCGACACAAAAACATTCCGATTTCTTTTCCGTTACGACAACTAAACGACTCAATGTACAACAGAGCTACGTCTCTCACATTTTGCTTTATTTTTGGTGGCTAACACGGAACACAGATATTACCTAGTCCTAGGAAAATTAAATATGGTGTTCCGCAGGGCAGCGTTCTAGGACCATTACTATTCCTGCTATATATTAATGATCTGCCCCGACACATCCCTCACCCTTGTGTGTTATTTGCCGATGACAGCACGATCCTAATAGACTGCCTCAACAAAGAGCTCTATGAAAGGGAAATAAATAATTCTCTAAAATTAATAATAAAGTGGCTCACCGAAAATAACCTTATCATAAACCTAAATAAAACTAATATAATGCATTTCTATCAAAAAATCCTTCCCTTAAACCTACAAATTAATTATATGGGACAAACGATTGATAGAGTTAATGTGGCTAAATTTTTGGGTATTTTGATAGACAGTCAATTAACTTGGAAACCGCAGGCTGAAGAAGTTTGCAAAAGATTAAGCACGTCCGCGTATGCTCTCTTCAATCTGTCCAAGAAAGTCAACGTGGATACTTTAATGGTTGCATATCATGGTTTGGTGGTCTCTATTCTAAGATTTGGTGTAGTATTCTGGGGTAATTGTTCCGAAAGGGAGTCTATATTTAAAGCCCAAAAACGTTGTATAAGGTCTATTTTCAATCTCAAGGTTACAGATAGTTGCATTCCTTTTTTCAAGAAACATAAAATATTAACTTTTCCTAGCATATACATTCTCGAAATAGCTATCTTCGTTAAAACTAACAAGCATCTATTTCCTGCATTAAATGACACAAGGATGCGAACTACTGCCTTGAGATCCAAATATCAAAATCTACTAAGTACTGGTGGATATAACACTGCTTTGCTTAAAAAAAACGTAATTGGTATGGCACCTGTTATATTTAATAAATTGCCAAATTGTATTAAGGATAAGCCCTTAGTAACATTTAAGAAACTCCTGTCGTCATTGCTAACAGAGAAATGTTATTACTCTGTTACTGATTTTTTAAATGATGAATTGTAATATTAATTGTTTTATTTTATGTCATACTTATACTTTTCATGTAAATTTTTGTATGCCAACAGGCAGAATGTACTGGAATTAAACCTAAAACTAACACCACTATTGTAGCACCTGCATTCTATACAAATAAATTATTATTATTATTATTATTATTATTATATTACCAGCGAATAGACGTTTGACATGCCCCCAATGCTCACTCTACTACTTGTTATACTACTTGTTACCATCGGACCGGAAATACACAGTTGTTGCCGGTACAATAAGCTAAGATATGATAATGCATAAGAAAAAGAATGGTTTCATGAAACCGTGACGGAAGTGCTAAAACCTTTCCTCGGGCATGCCAAGCTAGGAGCGAGCGCTTGTTTTTTTGTGGTGGAAAATTATCAAATAACTTCCCCCGCTCTGGGCGGAGCGGGGGGGGGGGGAGTGTCAGACTTTTACTGACTAAAACCCACCCATGTTCCTTCTATTGCCCTTTACATTCCGGGGCCGCGGTATCTCTTTCGAACAACCCGCAACCCCGGCAGGCGAAGGCCCTGGCAAGCCTCTCTTCTTTGCTGACATCTCTTTGAGGCGCGCGTGAAACGCAAACGCGCCGTCGACACGGCCTGCCGTCAATAGACGGACGGACGGTCAGCTACCCATTGCTCACCGTCCACAGGCCCGCATCTACGGTGGCCGGGAGTCGTCTCGAGGCACCCGGCGCCCGGGGCGTCTCCCGCGGCGGCTGGGTTGGTTTGAGGTTCTCTTCCTCAAACACCCCACCACCTCCTTTGCTAGCATTACTGCTTCGCAGAAGGAGGTGACCGCTGCTCATTCCCTCTCGCTCCGGACCATGCACTGAACCAGGGCCGGACGCGAGAGATCGCCTCTACGAGGGCACGGCGGTGCTCCGCCCAAGCTGGGCAGACTGCCACTGTGTGCTCCACCGTATCCTCCGGGCGATCGTCACAATGGTCACAAACTTCAGTGTCCGGTGAGGACCTGCGTCAGGCGGTATGTGAGGACGCCATGACGCCTCTCCAGCCACTCCTCAAAGAGGGGACTTACCGCCACTATTGTGGCGTGCCCTGCACGGGGTTGCGACAGTCGCTCTCTCCATGCCACCATGCCAATCTGCCGCGGCAGCAGGGATTCCCCCCGGTGTAGTACCTCCACGCGCCACTCATGCAGGCGCGCGAGGACTATCGCCTCCAGATCCCACGGTAGCAATCCGGCAAGGAGGCTCGCCGCCTCGTCGGAGATCGTGCGGTAGCCCCGGATCAGCCTTATGGCTACCACCTTTTGGGGCGCATTCAGGTAGTGGGCGGCGCGCCACCCTAAAGAACGCGCCCATACCGGGGCCTGTAAAGGGCCATGGACCGCACGACTCCGGCATAGAGCCTACGGCAGGAGCCCCCTCAGATTGGGCAGGAGCCGCTTGAAAGCAGCCCCGGTCTGAGGAGCGAGCGCTTACTACACAAATAACAGTAATTCGATTAACTGAGTAGAACTGTATTACGAGAGTGCGAGACTTCATTGTAGTATAATATTGTGATTATTGCTCTGTGTGTCTGTTCTGACCGCTCCCGACCCCCGACAATCGGGACACTCCTCCTTGGTGGAACTTGTTGTCTTCTTATATTTTCCATACTGAATGTATGGAAGTAATTGTACATTGGACAACGCGTGAAATACAGCAACTGCCTAATATGACAAGCGATCGCTGAAAAAGATATTTGAATATGTTTTTTTCCTACTTTTTGGTGTATTTATTGGGAGATGCAGCGTGTAACTATTACATGTGTGTATCGCTGTGTGGCAGCTACTACATCTGGATGTTGGGTGGGACGGATGGGAGCGCACGTGTTGGGTGGCGGCGGCGGCGGCGGCGGCTCGGGTTACGCCGCGACACGTGTGCTCACTGCTGCGGCTGTACTGTACCGGGCCGACTCCGGCCGCAAGCCGCAACGACGACGTGCTCTGTTGTGCAAAACTACCGACGTTTAACTGATAACGACTCACCCGAAAGGCGCTTGTTCTCCCCGACATTGCGATTTTTCTTATTGCAGACCATACCTGGGGACCTAGTAGTTACGGTGATATTGGCAGTAAAAGCTCCATATATTTTTTTAAGTTTAAGCTTTGCAATTCTAAAATCATCACATAATGAAATCCAAGAACTGAGGAGAATAGGAAAAAAATCTAATAATCCTCGCCCGGTAGTATTATCACTCACAACTCTGGGAAAAAAAATCGAGATCTGTAAACAGAAAAAAATGCTGAACAACACCAACTATTATATAAAAGAAGACTACCCGCAACATGTTTTGGAAAAAAGAAGAGAGCTACAAGAACAATTAAAATCAGAAAGGGAGAAAGGAAATAAAGTAACAATCAAATATGACAAGTTGGTAATATTAAGGAATCCAGAAGGTGTACCCACTCCGGAAAACAACAAAAAAAGGTTTCTCGGTTTCCCCTCAAGAAAAACAAACCAGTCAAAACCACCTCCCTTCCCTTGGAACACAAGCCAATAAGAAAAATAAAACGAATGCTGTGGCCCCACCGTTTCCCAATTGCTCTGAAGGAATAGTGAAGCCGGGCATTTTAAATTATTTGATCAATAAAACGCCAAAAACAAACCAAACACATAACAACAATGAAAGTAACTAGCAATCAGCACCCCCTCTCAAAAAAACAGAAATAACAAATAAAGAAAGACAAATTACAAATTATCTTCCAACCCGGTTGGTCACCGTGGAAGATTATGACCACTACCCTCCAAGGAATATACCAACCACTACTAAACAAAACAATGATAAGAAGCTTTACGTGGCTACGTACAATGTCAGGTCCCTATCTTCATACGAGCGACTGATCGAATTGCAAGAAGCCCTAATAGGGGTGAAGTACGATATTATTGGCATATCCGAAGTCAGACGCCTTGGAAGTAAAATAGAAGAGTATGAAGACTTCATTTTATGTTATATGGGAGAGACTCCAGGCAAACACGGCGTTGGCTTTCTGATAAATATATCTTTAAAACAATACATAGAAAGCTTTACGGCAGGCACAGAAAGAGTTGCAATGTTGAATCTGAATATTCAAGGATATAGCTTAAGCATAATACAAGTATACGCGCCTACCGAGGCAGCGAATGACGAAGAAATTAATGAATTTTACGATAATTTAGATAAAACCCTAGAGTTCGCCCATAAAAACTTAATTGTTAAAATCTCCCAATTTTAATGCAAAGATTGGTCAACCCCTAAAAGACGAATATAAAATAACAAAAAGATATGGTTATGGACAAAGATATGAAAGGGGACTCAGACTGATAAACTTTGCTTTTGAGAAAAATCTATCGATTATTAACACATTCTTCAAGAAAAAACCAAGTCGGAGATGGACATGGCGATCTCCAAACGGACATTACAAAAATGAAATTGATTATATAACAACGAACCAACCAAAAATATTTCAAAATATAGAAACATTAAATTTAAATTATCCATCAGACCATAGACTAGTCAGGAGCACTATTGTCCTATCAAAAACTCGTAAAAGTAGAGTGACATACACAAACAAACAAAACGGCACACTAAAAGAATCCAAAGAAATTAATGAATACATAAATAATCTTAAAAACCATCTGTTAAACTGTACTGAAATAGATACTGTACAACGCTGTTATGATTCACTGTTATATGCTATAATGCAAAGCCTGGAAAACAAAAAATCAACTACACAAGCCGTTAATATACATAAAGTTTTATCTGAAAAAACACTGTCGCTTTTAAAGAGAAGACAAGTACTACAAAAAACCAAAAATAAATCCCGTAGCCAAAGAAACGAGCTTAGCGCTCTATACAAATTAACAGGCAAATACATCAAACTTGATCACAAAAATCACAGGGCTAATACTATAGAAAAACACCTTAAACAAGAAGGGAGCTTAAAAACAGCCATAAAAGAGCTTCGAACAAATAGAGCTTGGATCGAGGGTTTGAAACAATCGGGAAAATCATCTTACAAACGCAAAGATATCATCGAAATTGCAACAAACTTTAACCGGGACTTATACAGTGTCAAATCAGATACACAACTTTCTATCAGTGAAACCAACCAGGATATTTTAGAGACATTGCAGTCAAGTATTGAAGACAAAATTCAACCGATCGATGAAATAGAAATTCTTCAAGCGATTAAGAGATTAAAATCGGATAAAAGCCCAGGCCCAGATAAAGTCACCAACGAGGCCATAAGATATGGAGGAACTCTACTAGCCACACCACTTGCGCACTTATTTAATCTCATCTTAGAAACAGCAATTATACCCACGCA
The DNA here is from genome assembly GCA_905475445.1 of Ochropleura plecta. Lineage (NCBI taxonomy): Eukaryota > Metazoa > Arthropoda > Insecta > Lepidoptera > Noctuidae > Ochropleura > Ochropleura plecta. The sequence continues at coordinate 283,709 of FR997732.1, forward strand.
ATGGTCCGAATCAAATATAATTCTACTCTATAAAAAAGGAGACTCACGTGACGTTGGCAACTATAGACCTATTAGCCTTTTACCGACTCTTTACAAACTATTTTCTTCGATCATTAATGCGAGAATAACCGAAACGCTAGACACATGGCAACCCGTAGAACAGGCAGGTTTTCGCAAAGGATTCTCTACAATAGATCACATACATTCCCTAGAACTGGTTATTGAAAAGTACCTGGAAAGACAGAGACCACTCTACATTGCCTTTGTCGACTTTCAAAAAGCTTTCGATACAATATCTCACGCAAGTATCTGGGAAGCACTAAAAATTCAAAAAGTAGATAAGAAATACATAGAAGTGATAAGAAACATTTATAGCAAAAGCACTAGCAAAATAAAATTGGAAACAGTAGGCCAAAGCTTTCCTATAAAGAGAGGGGTAAGGCAGGGCGACCCGTTATCCCCAAAGCTTTTTATAGCTGTACTGGAAACCATTATAGGAAAATTGGACTGGAAAAAATGCGGTTTAAACATTAATGGCAATCACTTAAGCCATCTTAGATTCGCAGACGATATAGTGCTATTGTCAGAGACTAGCTGTGGCCTGCAATATATGTTAGAGACCCTCAATGTAAGCAGCAGACTAGTAGGACTGGAGATGAACTTGTCGAAGACGAACGCCATGACAAACAGCATAAAGAAGTGTATTATGTTAGAAAATGAGCCGCTAGAGTACGTAGACCAATATATTTATCTCGGTAAGCAAATTAGTTTAAAAAAAAATAACAACGAATTGGAAATACAGCGAAGAATTAAAAATGCTTGGAATAAATATTGGAGCTTAAAAGAAATATTTAAAAGCAACATGTCAATAAAGCTCAAAAAGAAGGCTATGGACTCATGCATTCTGCCCTCTCTAACGTATGGTTGCCAGACGTGGAAAGTTACGAAGAAGGTTAAAAACAAAATAAGCTCGTGCCAAAAAGGAATGGAACGAAGTATGTTGAACATAAAGAAAATGCACAAAGTTCGACACACGAAAATAAGAAAAAAAAGTAGGTAAATTCTGTAACGTGTTTTTGCATGGAATAAAAGGCTTTTTTTTTATTTTTTTTTTATTATTTTTATTTAATTCTAAAATACATTAAAACGATTTCAGCTAAAGCAAAAGCTCATTAGTTTCATGCACAGAATGCATGGCTGACGACTTTGCAAACGATTGGTTTACAGTTTAAACTGTATGTAGGTATGTCATTTATGAAAAATAAAATAATGCATGACGTGCCATGCTCGTGACATGTGCCAACGGTTTGTGACAATGTCTCACAGAGCGATACAGGAGCAGGCGGCACTGGCGCTGCCGCTGCCGCTGGCTGCAGTCGCTGCACAGACCGAGTGACGCGTCAATGATGACGTTTCAATTAAACCGAAATGTTCAGTACGGCGAAGCGAGACGATTATTTTTGTAATATCGAGCGAGCGCGGCGCGTGCCAGGAAATTAAATTGTCCTGTTGAGCGGCGAGTGGCGCCCGCCGCCGTGACATACATCGCGATCGCGCACCAGCCGCCCTGTGCATGTGCATGTCACACGCCATTAGAGATGAGGTTCCCCAAAGGATTCAGTTTAAAGAAACTTACTTTACAAATAATCAAAAAAAAAAGTTTACTTCCCGAAGTCGGTGACTTTTGTTTGTCCCATATTTTTTTTGCCACCAATAGGGAATATTACGCAAACCTCGGCGCAGAGGGCGCCACTAGCACATGCAGTAAACAAACCGTCATGTGCGCAATCGCGTATTCTCGGTATTTAATTGTAACCGCCAGATATTCTGTGAAAATATGTCAAAGTGTTAATTATTTTGGTATAACTTACCTATCTGTACTTTAATTATATATATTATGGCGTCCTACGGCCATTTAAAAGTGGATGATTTAAAAAAAACTGCTTAGAGAACGCGGTGCGAGTTTAAAGGGAAAAAAAAGGATTTGGTAGAAAAGGTACGATAATAAAAATAATTAACTGAACTGTGCTAATTTTTTAATCTAAGTCTTTACAACGAGTTGCTGCTTCCCATAGCTTTCGAACATTATTTTCTTTGGGAAATGAATGATTCCCTTTACTCTTGCATCCAAATACACAGCACTGATGCATTATTGTATATTAATTAATACTAATATACTTTTTCCAATTTTACACTCAATTTAAAGATAAATAAATAAATAAAAAAATAAATAAAATGTTTATTTCAATAACTTAAAAATACTTTACATGTGTTTTTGGGAATTTCCATTTAAGTGAAAATACACTTGTGTTAGGAAGTTCCGCTCTTCCACTAGTTACTCTTACAGTTATTGAAGGACATACCATTTTAGAAGATATTAAGATGAAGGAGTTATATAATAAAAATAAAAAAAGAAAATAAGCTAAAAATAGATTAAAAATTAAAAAATGCGCTGTCGTGTAGTTGTGTGAGTGTAAGTGTTAGTGTGTGTGTGTGTGTGTGTAAAGATAGACTTAAACAATATTTTACACTTTGAACGTCTCGGCAAAAAACTTTTTACTGCTTACGCTAGGTGCTGCGCCCTTGCGCCAGAATTTTGCAGTAATATCCCCTATTCTGGAAGTATTATTATTTTATCAATATAAATTGGGTTTAATTTTCAAAACAGATTTTTATTTTAATTTCTTAACCTTTCTTGTCGAATAAAAATTTTCCATTGTTACGACACTATTGGCAGATCATCCACATAGACATAAAAGATAACATAATATGTGTTGGAGAAGATAACATATTAACTACACAAGAAATATGTATAAATAAAATTGATATGGGAAATGGGACCACCTTGAGAGATACTCTTTCGATAGCTTAAAACACTCACGTTTATATTGGCGTCGTTTAGTGCTCACTGATGGCTCCGAACTTACCTCGGATACGTATTTACGCAAGAGAGGTGAAACATCTTGCAACTGCTAATGTAGCGGCGCCGGCGGCACACGGTGTTGGCCGAAGAAAAAGGTGTTGACTGAGAAACCTGCGCGAATAGACCGAAATCACGGGTGTTGCTGAGCTGACCCTCGCAAGACAAAGTGCTATAGTAAGAAGTGATGGTTAGCATAACGATAATCCAGAAGGAGAACTGTAACTAAAGTGTACGGCTCGTCCTGTCCGCACAAAACAAAAATTGTACGGCTCGTACACTTGAAGAGTTGTTGATGTTGTTGTTGGAGTGTGGAGAGACGGAGACGAAGACCTCGGTTGCAAGTTTAATGCACAGTTCGCGAACTGTCTTTCTCTAGTTTGTTCACTGCGTTGTTAGTTATTTCACTGTGCCTCTGAATTAGGTGAAATACGACTTAAATGCCTAAGTACAATGACGCGTGTTCATACAGTTGAAGAAAAGAGAAAATAAGGGTTGGAAACGGAGTCCGGGTTATACCGCGGCCACAGAACATGAAGGGCAAAAGAAAGAACATGGGTGGGTTTTAGTCAGTAAAAACCAGACACTCCTCCCCCCCCGGCTTCGCCCAGAGCGTGGGAAGTAAACGATGATTTCACTTCCGCATAAAAATGGTTTCGCAAACCAATATGTACTACTACTTGTGTATGTATTAGCAGTGAAAGGACCTGAGACAAACAGGTCAAAGCAAGTCTCGGAACAGGGCATTCCATATAAGAGTTAAATATCGCGCTGAGCCGATCGGGTGCGGTTGGGTGCGGTCGGGCAGATAATGTGTGAGCCCAGACTGTTATCACTTATCAGTCAGTCGGTAAGTCGGTACAAGTAGGCGGCGCACTCATTAGCAGCGATACGGCAGGAGCAAACGTCGCGTCGGCGGCGGCGTCGGGAGCGGACGGTAGTGCGGTACCTAGTGCGCACACAGCGACAGATAAACAGACAAACATTACCAAACTATGCTAATAGACGTGCGGCCATTCTCTTGATAACTAATTGTTGAACTTTAAGTTGTTTAAGTTAACATTGTAGACGTTCTTTTAGGAGTCCGAACCAAAATAAAATATAGATTAGAAAGCTATGGTTTGTTGTGCACAACAGTGTGTCGTTTTGCGACTTCTAGCGGTGACTAGCACTCGAAGCGTGTTGTTGTTGCACTCACAGCTCACAGCCCGCAGCCGCACGGGCACTGCGCCGGCGCCGACTGGGTGCGCCCAGGCTACGTTTAGAAACTCGTCAAATTAGATTGCTTACTTCCCAGATTGTGTCCCTCTAGTCATAGTGAGGCCAGTGACCGGTCCACACATATAAATCAGTTATAAGCTACTGGTAATTTCTTCAAGATCAATTAAATTGCAGCACATTGCAGACCGTTACAAGTGCACATTATATGTACATAATACAAACGTGAAATAAGCTGAGCATTCAGCGATCGCCTGAAGTATTGTAGTAATGAATGAAGATGGACACACTGAGAGTAACGCGACGCGCGTAGTACGCGGCGCGCGGCCGACAGCTTGCTGCATTGCACCAGAGAAACACTATAACTTTTAAAATGTTTCCGCGTAGTGAACTGTTTTTTTTGTGATCTCTTTAATCATTTTTTTTTGCAAAAGTTGTCAAATCACATATTTATATCACCCTTGTTCTGAATAGTTACAGTACTGATAGCAACATCTGTGTGACTCGTCTCATAGTTATTATTTTGTTTTTTTATTCTTAATAGATTCTTTTCTACCAATTCGTTGTGAATGAGTGGTCATGGTTGGCCTTGTAGATTCTTAGACCCTTGTTAACTTTGGTTATTTATTATTTTATTTTACTTTCTGTAAAGTAAGCATTGACTTATTGTCGGGCCTACGCTGTCCTCTCATACTTAAGTACTAACCCTGTTACAACAACATTGTAAATCCAAATGATTTTAAAAGAGTAACCATGGAGTTTCTTGCCGGTTCTTCTCCATAGGAAACGACCAACCCGAGCTGCATCTTTTCTCGACGTTTTATAAGTGCTCATGTAGGCCTATGTGAAATAAAAATATTTTGATTGATTGATTCGCGGCTTCGCTCGCGTTAAATTCGGGGTAAGACAGTTACCCTTTCCTGATTTAAAGGTACCTGCTACCTGTAGTTTATCCCTTGCGCCTTATTTATTGTAATAGCAATGCTAAGTTTCCCTTTTTTTCCTTCTTTCTCCATCATATCTCAATCTTTAAAAAAAAAGCCCATTTCCGTCTCCAGGGTCCCAAGTATCTCTGTACCAAAATTCATCAAAATCGGTTTAGCCGGCGTGAAGACGTAACAAACAAATAAACAAACAATCCCACTTTCGCTTTTATTAAGGAATAGTAAGGAAGTAAGGATGTCAATGTGAGATGTTTCGTAGTCTCAAGTTACGGAAGTTTATCGCAGTCTGTCAACCACACAACTTGATCAGCGTTTGCCTGCCATGCAGAGGAGTCGGCAGCGTCGGCGACACGCACACGACACGAATGTAATCGTACAGTAAATTTTCTAGCTTCTTTTTTTCTTATTGGGACGAAGTTCCTTATCGCGCAATGCGTGCGAGCCAGTTATTTTCGTTTCGTCTTTCTATTTCGCACTTAACAGTGTGGTGTCGCGACGATTATTTTTGTTGAGTGTTTACAGGTTTTTTCTACATAATAATTAATAACTTCGTTCCATCCGAATGTCCCTTGACAAGTTTTTTTTTATTTATTCGTTCCACAATTTACTTACTCTTGTTATGTATTATTTCGTATCTGACCGTGACTTCACTAGCTTGGAACATTCAACAACTTGGAACATCAGCAACGCTGTGACATGGCTGCCATATTGCAGCACCATACTGAGATATGATGGACCTGACCTTTTGGCCTCGTATAGGATTAATTTAATTAATTGTCTTTTTTAATATATTTTTTTTGGTTTTGGTTTATTTCCTTGTCCTGTGCGAGTGTAATAAACAGTTTCTTTATTTTCTTTAAAACCGCTCAGAGAAAGGTAGAGACAACGTCGCAATGCATGCCAGTTGAAGTAAAGTACGCGGGGGATGGTGGTCACCGCTTGGTTGAGTCCGCGCCGCGTGTTGCTGCGCCGCGTGCCGTGGTGCACTTCCCTGGCTTTATATCCAGAATATTTATAACAGCAGGACTCTCGTATTCCACCATAAAATGACCCGTTGGATATTGCAGCTAGTGAACTAGATCAACTGTAAAGCTTGTACAACAGTGAGTGGCAAGCTCTGCGGTGATTCTCGATGATGAACGCACGTGGTGTTTTTGTATTTCATCGTACAACGAATAATATAAAATTATTGTTTTACATTATTCTTTACATTTCTTAGAAGTACGTTTGACGGTGTACTTTATAATGCAGCGCACAGGTGCTCTCAAGATAACAGCTCTCACACAAGAATTTCAATTTCCTTTCGTCTCCGTTGCGCCGAGCGGCGAGCGGCGAGCGGCGAGCGCCGGGCGGCGAGCTTGTGAGCTATGTTGTGCTATACAAATATAACGTACGTAGTAACTTGTAACACGCCTCGATTACCGACACATTGATTACACTCCCGAGACGAGCGCCTTTTGTTCCGGGACCGAGCAGATAATTACATACCGCACCAATACCGGATCGCACATTCTTACTTCAAGACTGAGAAAATACGAGAAATGGGGCTCTCCCTACACTAAATAACAATGTTAATGTAATAAAACAGGATTCTGTACATCTCTTCCCTTGAAGCCGAGTTTATTTATTGAAGGTGGCCTGGTTTGTCAATGCGGCATGCCAGCCAGTCGGCGCGCGGCTCCTGCCCAACTGCCGCGATGTCGCCCACAACACTACAAAGTATTTCAAGTAGCAGCGGAACCTAATGGATAAGGCTTTCGGCTCAGCGGGAATGTAATGTTTTCTTACAATGACCATGTAAAAGTTTCTATAAATCAAGTAGGTAACGGAATTATCGGTTCCGATCATGAATTAAAGGATTTAAGTGAACGATTGCGCATTCGCATGTTGTGAACTAAGAGCTGTGGGCTTGTCTACTTACATTATGTTCAGTCTGTGAGCTGTGAGCGCGTAGCTGTAGGACGCGTCTGCGTCGCCCTCGACCTTGAGCCTCGCCGTCGCCGTCGATGATACAACCGCGCACCCAACCTGACGGAATATTGAAAAGAAAAGAACTTTTGCTCGTGATGTTCGGTGGCTGACGACACGTCACACGCCACGGTCCGATGTCACGGGATGTCGTGCTCGTGTTATGACGGCTCATGATGTATCTCTCCGCCGCCGCGTGCGCCCCCTCTGCCGGTGCCCGCGCACGACGTGTGCCGTCAGTTAGTGGTTCGTTACAGTTTATTGAGTGTCCCTCATTATCTCCACCGCACGCATTAAGTAGTTTATAACGAACATGAATATCCACAGAACATGTAGTGGGCACTTAGCGTGGGCGGAACATTTCATATAAAACATTTTTATTAATCCAGACTCTAAAGATACACTTTATTAATGTGTGTAGTATAAACAGGAAGTTTGTCAGTTTCAGTGGTTCGCAGAAACTGACACGTTATGAAATATAGTGTTGTCGCCACTGTGTGGATGTTCACGGGAAATGTAAAGAAATACTCCACGCGTTCATTTTCATTATTTATGACTTGAGGCATTTTCAAGTTTTTTCATTTAAGATGCAGCAGATTTTCTTTGCAGTATCTGATAGTGCCACGGATCCTCTACGCAACCCACTAAGTGTACATATTATACCTACGCAGTGTCTCTACTCCAGGGGCCTTAGTCTGCTATTACAATGGTGTCAGAATGGTCGATCACTGATCGCATAATGGTTGATTTTGACATCTACTACATACTAAACTTGTCTGTCCCCTGTGCACATGCACGCACCATGCACGTCTATCGTTAAGATGAACTTGTTTGTGAAAATCATTTTAAAAGCAGCGGAACCTGTTATACGCCGGCGCGGGCGCATGCAAGCTGTCGTCTCAGCGCTATGTACACATTTGCTCCTACGTTCCTACTACCTTAAATTTGACATTTCATTTTCCTGCGATGCATTCATTTAACAAAATACAACGTGGCAACGCGGCCAGTCTTTTGGGGACATTGCCAACTGACAGCGTTGAGGACGAATTTAATGACGCTATTTTTTAATTTCATGTTCAAATCATGTTATAATAAAACTACTTCTAAATTACAGAACAGTATTTTTAGGATACCAACAATCAAAACCTCATAATATGTATGGTTCATATTTCCCACTAACCTAGAAACAAGAAATTTAGCAATAGGCAATGTCATTGGACACAAGTAAGTGAAAAAAAAGGAAAGGGCCATACATTTGCAATAGTATAATTTGCAATATTTACTTGACTCGACGGTTGCCCTCACTTAAATGTCTCGCTGATGGTGGCGGGTGTGTCGGGGCATTTAGTTCCCTTCAAAATGGTTGAGCTGAATGGGGCTAATATATGCGTTATGTTCGTGAAGGGGCGCTGTCAGTCGTGACTGGTCATCTATTAGCCGCCACGGTTTGTTTTAATTAATTAATTCATCTTTTAAACTCTTGTTTTTCCTTTGAATCTGGTCGCTGTTAAAGTGCTCGTTCGTTTCTACATCGTTCTTACATCCTACTTCCTACTCATATTATAAATGAGAATGTTTGTGAAGATGGATGGATGTATGGATGGATGTTTGTTACTCTTTCACGTCAAAACGGCTGAACGGATCATGATGAAATTTGGCACAGAGGTAGATTATGGTCTGGAATAACACATAGGATACTTTTTTCGATATCACGCGGGCGAAGCCGCTGGTGCCAGCTAGTGTATGTCTCAACATAAATGATGTATCTAAGATTTTGTAAATATTATGATTTAAAAGAGTGTCCTGGGAGTTTCTTGCCCATTCTTCCCTTTGAATAGGTATCTAGAGAATTGGTTTTAATGACATTCAAAAGTGTCTGTAATGGTCAAATTGAAATTAATGTTTTGAGTTTGAGTTTATAGTACCTTAAATTCATTTACCGTTTATTCATTTTTACATAATTCTTATTAAAAATACCTAAAACAAAAATACATTTAAAATAACAATAAATATCAGCATAGTGAATAATATTTTGAATGAAAAGTAAACTAACTCTTTGGTATTTTGTCTTTTGATTTTGGGGCTCGTTTACATTACATCTGGGGGCACGGCAGTGCCCCCACCAAGTCGAGCAAAAAAGCGTCACGGCCGTACCATCCTTTTCTCGAAGCAATTCAGACCATTTTCGACCCCCTGTAACTTCGTTGTGGATAAAACTAGATCGAATTTACAACAACAAATTCAAAAAACATAAAAATCGTTTGTGAATAACAAACCATTTGCACACAGACCTACAGATTCGGTCCGTTCGGTTCGATGTCTATTAACACGTTTCTTATTTCAATATTAGCTTCACCTGTAACTATATGAGATGTGTGTTACTTTCACACTGATTGAAATTCGAGAACCTACCCCAGGTCCACGAGTTCCCGCAGGTGGCAAGGCGCGGTGGGCGGTGGGCGGTGGGCTCAGGGACATCATAACGGGCACTTTCATTAACGTAATGGAGGTCTCGCTAATCAAGACTTAGCGGTGTTAACTTCATTACAAGATTCATTTCTTATCTGTCGGGTGTCGGCTGGTTATATTCCGCCGTACACGAATGTCTTACCCATTCATTAGCGCTAACGTTCACTTACGATTTTCAATTATCATCTATCACTGTCGGTTATTTTCGTAAATCAGAAATTTTAGACCATTTCCTCACTTAAGTATGAGGATATTCGATGTTTTGAATAGCGAATAAATTAACAATATTAATCGCTTGAATCCATCGTAAGAACATCATCGCTAACAATCTAGATGTCAAGTGGAAATAACACGATGATCAGAAGAAGAAGAAGGAGATCAGAAGGTTTGCTCGTTACGTGTGATCTGATTTAATTGACAGGATCGTAACTATTTGTTTCTCTTGAATTAAGATCAAAATTGAACAGAGGTAGCAGTATCATGTGACTATGCACCAACTGTAACAGTTTCAATGGTACGCACTGTTGCAGCGCACACAGCACACAGCGTGCAGCGGCGCCGGCGCGGCGGCGGCGGCGGCCGGCGTCAGTCTCACATTCAGAGTAGTACATTAAGATCGCTGCACATATCATTTATTATTGCTGTGCTTTTCGGCGGCGGCTGCGGGCGACGCGCGACGCTCGACGGCCCCGACCGACGGCTGCTGTATTATTCAGACTGCGCTGCGACGCTGACAAGCTGCCGAGTGGCGAGTGTGTGTGACGCTGACGAGTAGTGTGTTGTGTTTCTATATTAATGAATGGCATTTCGCAGTTCAACCTAGGAGGACCTCGTCTGCTTTACCTGGCAAGAGTGTGTTGTGCTGGTGCTGGCGGCTTATTATAGTCATAACGCACCGGGGCGAACCATATCGAGCTGTCTCTATCGGGGATATCTTTAATTCACATCAAAAGTTCGTTCGTGCGCAATACGCACGACTCGCTACGGGCGACATTTTAGTTAGGGTGCTGGACTAGTCTTAGTGTTGTATATCGAGATATCTAGGTGACCGGTACTTCTCTGTGATAGTAGTTTGAGCTATCAGTAACTCCTATAACGCGATGTGCGATGTGGGGATAACTCCTATGTTCATGATCGCTACTTTATTAGATTCAGATAATGTTTGTTTCAAGATAATTATGCGTGATTTTCAAAAGGCATAAGTAAATTTTAAATTGTAATTTCTACCTGAATTTACACTCCATATTTGTACACCTCCGGGCATAGTATAATAGCACTCTGTTCATTAAACTTATCTGTATTTATATACCTATGTAAACAAATAAAATATGATTTGATTTTAATAAGTTGTTAAAATCGTCTCGGCGGGCATCGTCTTGATCTATTGTTTGTAATCGGAACCAAGCATTAAAGCTCCGACTGTAAGTGGTCTTAGAACACGATTCATTAGTTTTCCAATTAAATACATTGAACTAAACGTCGCAATTGTAGTTTCTGAGAAGACAATGTGACGATATCTGTGCGCTACATGTAACTGGGAGCTAGTTCTAGGTGCGCGACGGCGACGCGGGCGCAGCGCGGCGACGCGACGATGTGCTTTGATCTCGCGCGTGTGCGTTTGTCGTATAGGTACATATATGTATAACACGTATTTATATATAGTATACATACAAATTGGAGCGAAGTAAGCGCCAAATTATATATGTTCACATGTATAATTTGGCGCTGACATCGCTCCAGTTTTAGACAGACACAGCTGTACAGATTTACAGAACATAACTTTAATGAATTATTTTGAGGGAATCAATATTCAGTGGGAGTTTAATTATTTTGTACCAAGTGGTTTGTGTAGTTAGCGGTTACCCACACAGCAGATCCCAACTGCCCAAACAGGGAGAACAGGATGTATGGAAGTTATATAAGTGTGTCCGGCACATAGAGTGCTGTGTGTGATCTGCAGGGGAGTCGCTCAGCCGCGGGTTGTTGTAACATTGCCGTTCGTCCCGCCGCCCGCCGCCCGCGCCGCCGCCCCCGCCGCCCCCGCCGCGCCCCCGCCGCCCGCGCCGACCCCCGCCCCGCCCGCGCCGCGCCCCCGCGCGCTGCTGCTCTGCTGACCACACAACACTACTACAGATGCTGCTGCAGTGATGCAGTCGTCCCGCTAGGATTGCACTACATACAGAGTAACTGAGAGCTGCAAGTCTGCTGATACTATAACATGTTAATTGGTTCAAACATATCGCACGTTGGCACAATGGTATTACTTACGTTAGTGGTAAATTTGCTACGGAAACTGTTATTATGTGCCTATGTATCATTATAGGGGGACACGAATATTTTGTTAGCTATCATAACATTTCGCAAATTAAACACAAAATCGGCATCGTTAGTAAGTCGTGTTTCATAGCCTGATTACAATGATATTGCTGATGTATGTAGACTGTATCAGGCTAACACAACGCTGACTTGGCCGGTTTCGCAATAAACATGGGTTCGTGAGCGGTTGCTCAGTATCCGAGTCCGAGGTAAACAGCTTTGTTCGGCGAGCACTTAGTACTCACGGACCGAACTGAACAAGATTGCAATCTGGACGAACACTAAGTAACACACACACACAATATCACGCCTGTTATCCCCTTTGGGCTAGTTAGAGGGGTCCTGTGGCACCGACCGACCGACGGGCATTCAATAGGAGACGAGCCTATTGCCATCAAACGGGCACAAATCCAGACACCGTAACTACTATTGAGAACGTTTCTGATAGAAAGAACCAAGAACCTCATGGTCAGCAGTCGCGCTAATGACCACTCTAGACGAGTAGACGGGGGAATTCACATTCAATTAGATTCATTCCTTAATGTTTGATAAGTGCCGAATAGCTATTGCTATCATAGGTAAGAGCAGCGCTAGTACGGGTGCGGTTGGCAAGGAGTGCGGGCAGTCGTCGGTGCTGCCACGCGCGACTCGCGGAGCGCCGCCGCCGGCGCCGGCTGTCCCGACTGCACGGTGTGAGGCGCTGCGGCTGCACGGACACATGCAGCGCATGACGTCACGGCCTCTTCCATCACGTTTATCTGAAGTGCCTCGTTGAGGCAGGTCAGTCACCCAGCGTACTTGAGACCCAGACCGTCGCATATATAATACATGTGAGATATCGCGACATCCGTCATCCGCATCACTCACTTTGGCTGTGAGCACTTGAGCGGAAGCACAGCTAATATTTGAGTTATTTATTTATTTAATTTTACAGAAAGCTTACAGACTAACAAAGCAATGCTATAAAGAGTGTAATATTAACAAATAGATAATTACAAGTCTCACACATAGGCTAAAAAAGAGAAGAAATGAATTAAAGTACTTACCAGAGCCATAGTTGCGGTGAGCCTCCTTGCCGGATTACCACTGTGGGATCTGGAGGCGATAGGCCTCCTAAGTGGAGCGCCTGGGGGAAGCTCCACTGCCGCGGTAAATCGCCACTCTCTCTCTCATGGCGTTTGCAACATCGCCGAAAAATCGGAAACTCGAAACAAATAACAAACATGGTAAATATCGCGTTTCAAGTGTTAATTAAAATGTTAGTAACCATGCCAGTTTAAAGACTTATAACGAGATACTTTTACCAACCAAGCACTATTTAACAGTGGTGGCGGGCTACATAATTAAAGACCTTCGAGCACTGAAGCGAAACCCGCATCGTCTTTTATTTCACTAGACGATGATATAATTAATAACAGTGCTCCCACAGTCTCCGGCAGTAAGTTAATAGGCAATATGTGTCCCAGTATAGCATGTAATGTGTATTGACACATTTCAGGGGTAATTTCCTCGGCTCGCGCCGCCAACGCGCCCCCGCGCCCCCGTCGCGTCGCTCCTCCCGTGCCCGCCTGCTCGTGCTTCGGTCTGATATATCGGACCGTGTGCTAAATGGGGAAAAGTGTGGGAATGCTTAAAAAATATTCTTCAGAACAGTCCGTAATATAAAACAATACGTGAATACAGTCCTAACTCAAGCAGGTAAACGTGCATGTCATGTTAGTTATTACAGAAACACGTACATCTGATTCTGTACTAAGATATTTATAACTCATTCGTAAGCCTCCCACGGCGGTTGTCATTATCTGAACATAAGCTAATATTTGGCGACACCTACGCGTTTATCAGCTTTGTGAGAATTATATGAAAACTACATTGCGCCATTACTCACATCATATCGTTTGGGGTGGGGTGGTGGGGTGGTGGGGTGGTGGGGGGGCGCACTACCTGCGTGTCTACTGCTCCATACTCCAGCTCTCTGTTGCTGACTGAACAAGGTGACCGACTTGTGTTATATCGCTGGCGTAACTCGGGGCTGTAAGTTTACTAGTTTGTAGTTGGTACATATTCTATGTTTGTTAACATTGCACTTGTGCACCACGAGGGTGTGTCGCGGGCGCCGGCGCGGGCGCGGGCGCGGGCGGCATCGTGTCGCGTGACGCATGCTGCGCTAACACTTCTCGGGCACATTGTTTGCTGTGTGTAGCGCTCGCGCCTGCGCCTGCGCGGTGTGCGCTGCTATGCGATTCACTAACAGACACATCATAGATGTTAACAACGACGAGTTCACGGATGTTTCATCGTAAATATCGCTTTTAAAAACAACGTTGATAAAAACCGTATTCGCTAAGCTACATGTGCTCGTCGACGATCTGCTGAACAACGATGATGAGTTCGATGTTTACAGTGTTGCTATATTTAATCTAGTGTATAATCGAGAAAATCTCGACTAACCTATTTTTAAGTTATTTCGTCATTTTAAATTTTTATAAATGCACTAAACGTATGTATAAAACACGTAATATTTGTTATGCAACGAATATTAAATTAATTATATCATTTTCGATTTGGAAAATAATGATTCAAATCTTTGACATTTGTAATTGTAGGTTATGTATAGTCTGTGTTATTTCAGAAGTGGTTCAACTTGATCTTATCTTGATTATAGTTTTTTTTTATCAAATTATGAAATTCCAAAGCTCCAAGTGGTATTAAGTGGACTGTTAAAAAATGCTGCACCCCTACCCTAAGGCGTTCTATTTGTTCCGAGTTTTAGTTGGTTCCAAGTCTATCGAAAGTAAGTACACGATAACATTCCTATTTAAATATACAACACAGTTTCTGGAACTACTATCTATGTAACCAAAATATTTATTTTTTAGTGTCTCGCAACGCAGCTCCTTCGTTGAATCAGCTGGAAACGCTAGTAAGCTTTTTAGAAAGCAAACCATGGTTGGCTATGGGCCATGCTCGCATTCGCCGTCGTCAGGCATGGTCCGAAATAACAACAGCCCCAGTGATGGTAGTTGGTGTACGAAAACATCGGAACAGTGTTGTAAGGTTGGTAATTATATGTATTGTTGCATTGACTAGGTAGCCTTCTACGGTATAGTATACTTTTACATAGACAGCACCCTGTGCATGTTCTTTTTTACTAAATTAGTATAAACTACAAGTATGTACTTAAGCCTTCGAATTGCAGTTATAAAAGCATTTAAAAATGCAATAAAAAGTTAAACCAAACCGAGCAAATAGGTTTTCTATTTATTTAATACATCAAATCATGTAATTTATTCTTGTATTGCAGTACTGGAAGGACAAAAAAGGAGCAGTGAAGAGGAAGTCCAGCTTAATTGCAGCCGCCAGGCGCACTGGTGGTGGCATTGAAGATTTTCCAGAACTCAGTGAAATAAATTGAGTTCAAAATACAAACCGTTATGGGAGGAGAAAGTTTTGGTTGTGGAGATCAGAACTTAGAAATAAATCAATCTGAGATGGTAGCATCACAGAGTGTTTCATAGCCATAGAAGAACGTCGAGCACAAGCGGAGCTCTTGATTGCCCAAGCAATAAGTCATCAAGTAGCCATCAGGCTATAGCTCAGGCTCTAGATAGAATAAGTAGTGCAATTAGAGATTTAATAAAAGTAAAAATAAAATGTATGTTTAAAGGTTGTTTTATTTATCAATTCATTATATTAAAATTAATTTTCCTAGGTACATTCTAGGTATTTCATTAGGCTATCCTAATTTTATCTTTAGGTAAAATATATAAGAAAAAACATTCACTTTCTATATTTTATGATGAACAATAATAATACACTACTAACACACACACACACACACACACAGTATACACTACTATTTACCAAAGACTATATTTTTTAACAAACAAACTGTGTTACAACCTAGATTATTAATATGTTAAAAGATTGTTTTATTTATTAATTAATAATATTAAAATTAATTTGCCTAGGTACATACTATTTCGTTAGGCTATCTTAATTTTATCTTTAGGTAAAATACATAAGAAAAAACATTCACTTTCTATATTTTATGATGAACAATATACACTACTATTTAACTAACACTATATTTTTTATCAAACTGTATTACAACTTAAATTAGTAATATGTTAAGTCTATTGTTAGTATTTACCTACTTCTTCATTAACTATTTTGTTCACGCCACAGTCCATTAGACGAGTCCTAGCAAGACGTCCACTGTCCAAATCACTCATAGAGTTCTGGCTTCCTTGTTATAATAACCGGATCACCCTCGCTTCTTGCCTCTGTAAATGAGCTGGTAATTCCACTGGGGGAACTCCAGCTTGATTGCAAATGTTATGCAACACACAACAAGCTTTTATAATTTTTCCCACCATCTCAGGATCATAGTGAAGAACACGACGAACCAAAAGGCACCTAAAACGGCCTATAAGTATGCCAATGGTTCGTTCTGCAGTATTTCTTGCCGTGGCATGCAGATCATTATAATATTCTTCTCTTGATCCAGGCTCAGGGTTGCTACATGGAACCAACCATCATGAATGGCCCCTGAAATCAATAAATAGGAATTTAATTTAAGTACGATAAAAAAATCAATAGTTATAATAATTTTACTTTAAAAAATAACTAGTTTTACTTACATTTTAATCGTCTTCAACTCTACATCCAAGGAAACATCTACAATTTACAAGCTTTACGGTTTGACAGTTAAAATCGAAGGCGAAGGCGCCGTTGTCGTTGCAGGCGAGGATGATTTGTGTTTGTGAATACCGTTTTTCATACATTCGGGACCATTTTTAGTTCTATGTCGCGCCGTCGACATCGTTGAGGCGTTACGATCGCGGAGTTTTTATTTAAAGAATACCGATTTGTTATCATCAGATGTTTCAACGATGATGTCTTGGTTGTAAAGATGTTTTGCCTTAGTGAATCGCACTCCTGGTCCTTATCGCGCATCGCACGCGCCGCCACGTCTGCTGCGCTGTTACGAGTACGCGATCAAACACAGTTTTTTACTTTATTTATATTGGCGATGTAGTGATATGATAGTAGATATTTTATATATTAAGATTTTAAATAGTCACTATCTGTTTTGCTGCATACATAGTAAGCGGTCGTGGCCCTTCATCCAGTGGCGCCGTATGAGTGTGCGTGCGTGTGTGCGTGTGTGCGTGTGGGAGGTCGTGGCGAGCGAGACTCAACGAACTAATGAGCCGAGAATGAACCACTTTACTAACTCGCCTTGCAGAATTTTACTTAAACTGTGAATGTAGTTTTTTCCCTCACATGCCGATTTGTGTACTTCTTTGTTAAGCTGTCAGGTCAGTCAAGTGTCAGGTTGTTCTGCTCCAAGAAGAGATCTCACTGAAGGCTTGTCGTTCAAGGTTTAACTTTAAACCTTGACTAATATCTGTTGTACATAAACTTCCAGTAAGCAGTGTTCCGACACTAATGATGTATTTATTGCAAAGCGTCTGCACGCAGAACTCTTTATTAGTATTTTAAACTGACTTCTTGAGAAGGAAGAGGAAACCTATGTACCTGATCCATAATCACTTGCAGCCTATAGTTGTGGTATGGTTGACTACACGCAGAGGGCTTACAGCGCCTTACGAGTCCAATACAACTTTTTAATTTCTTCAATTTGCATCCGTGCTAAGAAAACTTCAACTATATAATTCAAACCTTGTTACTTATTCGTTTGTTGGCTGTTCATAACCAAAAGATGCTTATCATTATGTTTTTATTTGTCAGATCAGTACAATCCATTATTAAAGACTTGCACAACTTACAAACTACTGTTAGAACATAAATACTTTGGTCAATTCATTGCATGTCAAAACTTATATTACATACACAATAACAAAGCACACATTACTTCTGGCTACGGTTTGAAGGCAGCATAACGTCGTCGTAAAGTGTTTACAAATAACGCCATCAGTCCTCTGCTACGTTCATCAAGAGACTTATACGATTTCGAATAATGGCATAAAAGTCATCAATATGTGCCTCAGCGAACATCCTAGATGCGCTGCAGTATCGCGGCAGCCTCTACAGTGCCCTGTATGCGTTATTGTTATTAAGTGATACACATAAAACGCCACAGACAAGACAACTATGGCAAGTTCTCGACGAGCGACGTGAGCCGCTAAACTAAGGTTTACGTATTTGTAAGGTCTGTGGCGTCAAAAACGTCACATGTTACACGTCACACATCACAGATCACACGTCACAGGTCACACGACACACGTCACACGGTCACACGTCACAGGTTACACGTCAAAGGTCACACGTCACAGGTCACACGTCACAGGTCACACGTCACACATCACACGTCACATGTCACAGGTCACACGTCACACGTCACAGGTCACACGTAACAGGTCACACGTTACACGTCACAGGTCACACGTCACAGGTCACACGTTACACGTCACAGGTCACACGTCATAGGTCATACGGCGATACCTGTCTAACAATTCAATTAATTGCGCTTTTACGTTGATCCTCGCTGTCCAATACGCTTGTCTTCTCAGTAGGTACAAGTGTTCAAACTCAAACTCAAACTCAAAGCATTTATTTCAATTAGACCATTACAGGCACTTTTGAATGTCATAAAAACAAGAACAAAAAAATGATGCTGCTACAGTCCCGGTCACAAGGCATAATAACTTGTGAAAGTACTGTAGTTTCCCATTCCAAAGCGTTGATCTCTATGGAGAAGAATGGGCAAGAAACTCCATGGACACTCTTTTAAATTATAATATTTTTACAAAATCGTATTTACATCATTCGTGTTGAGATTATACAAATATGTGAGAACGATGTAGAAAGACGTGCACAGTAAGAGCGTCCAGAGTAAATAAAAAGCAAAATTCAATTTTAAATCTAAATAAGTTAAAAAATGACCGTGGTAGTTAAAAAATGACCAGTCCCAACTGACAGCGCCCGTTCACGAACATGACGTATGGATCAGCCCCATTCAGCTCGACCATTTTGAAGGGAGCTAAATGACCCGACACACCCGCCACTATCAGCGAGACATTTAAGTGAGCATGACACTATTAACCACCAGGGCTTCGTCAAGTCAATGATAATACATAGCACTCACATATGGGCTTAATAATTATACAATACTAGAGAATTGTTGAAGTACTAACACTACAAATAGTTCTAATATTTATTTATACGTTTTGAAAGGGCGGCCACACTGGGTGGCGTGGCGCGGAAAGGCTGTGTATACAGTGGCGGTAATCTGCGCAAACATGCAGTCGTCAGGCAAGCCCGAGCCTCCGAGCCCCCGAGCCCCCGAGCCCCCGACAAACAGTGTACACAAGACACAACTCACACGGCTTTCTGACTTCTGGATAACACTTAACGACTCAATTTGGTCATCTGCCTAGCCTTTTCCCAACTATGTCGGGGTCGAAGTCGGCTTCCAGTCTAACGGGATGCAGCTGAATATCAGTATTTTACAGGTAGTTTAGGTAGTTTCCTATTATTTCACTTGCGATGGCATCATAAGTAGGTACACGATCGCTTCAGATGCGCTATTTATATCGAGATTGCAGTGCACCGCCCTCGTTGCGCACTCTTGGTAATAATAATGCACCGGGAAGTGCCACGCCCATACATACCGACCGCACCCGTGCCGACCGCAACCGTGCCGACCGCACCCGTGCCGACCGCTCCCATACCGGCCGGAACCGTGCCAACCGCACCCATAGCGGCCGGAACCGTGCCGACCGCACCCGTGCCGACCGCACCCGTGCCGACCGCAACCGTGCCGCCCGCACCCGTGCCGACCGCAACCGTGCCGACCGCACCCGTGCCGAACGCTCCCATACCGGCCGGAACTGTCCCGACTGCTCCCATACCGGCCGGAACTGTGCCGACCGCTCCCATACCGGCCGGAACCGTGCCGACCGCACCTGTGCCGACATGATGATTGTCGGCATCCTAACATTTGGTATCTTGCAGTATAAATGGTTGAACTTCAACTAAGTACCTGCAGTGGTGTATGGCTGACCACACAAAGAGCCACCCTACGTCGAGCTGTGGGCACGCCTCATCGCCTGCACTCTCCGCCGCAATATCCGTTTCCGTTGTTTGTCGCTCCGTGTGCACAGCGCACAGGCGGCTCTCCTCTATTCGCCATGTGATTGTCTGCTCTCCAGCACTTGTGCCATTTCAGCGAGTTCGCCGACACAGGCGCTGCTTGTTCGCCGCCACTTTACCTTAAGTGGTTTGTATTGCATCTTGCTGTTTGAGTGAACTGGAAAAGGAAGATATTCTCAAACATGACAGAATAACAGTACCTAACAAGTAAACGATGCTCAGCAATAGTCAACTAAAGAAACGCATAACGAAATCAAAGACCAGTGTCACAATTCTACTTCCGGGACAGTAATAACGCAAAGCATGAATCACATGAATAGCGAAACTATTTCTGTGGTCGCCAGCGACAGACGCGCGCTTGTTTTAGCAACTCCACACCAATGCAACAAGAACATTAACCACACGCACACACACACGCACACAAGTACATGAGACGGTAGTCGGTGGGTTCCCTCACTACGCGCTACGGTAAGAAGATAACCAGTAACATAATTGTACGTTTACATGATCCGTCTGCAACTTAAGGCGCTGTACAAAGCAAACACTTCGTAAAACGTCTAGTTTTTCGTCGCAAAGTTAGCCGTATCTGTACATGCCACTAGCCAAAAAAAATTACCGTGTATAGTTCAATACATAAAGTAAAGAGTTAAACTAAATAAGTTTACAAAAGTGGTCTAGTATGTACTACGAAAAAAAATATGTTTAAAACGACCAAGAAAAAATTTTTTTCGTCTTGAAATTCTCAATTTTTTCAGCGACAACCATCATATTTTTTATATCTATAACAAAGATAATTGTATAGACTAAAGAGATATCTAAATTTTTTTATACATTGAGCTGTATTTTTTTTATATTCAATAAAAACTGCTAAATGACCTATATTTTGGCGGACATGATATTCAAATAAAATCAAACACCGAAATATTTTCGACCTTATTTCTATTCTTTCGATGCAATACTGTCGTGTACTTGTGTCAGACCATGCCTAGTATGCAGCTAGCGTCACTTTCGCGAATACCTAAAGATTAGCTTATTGCCGCGCCTTAACGCAGCCTGGCATGAGCAGCAGATTTATTTAAGGTTTCACATAAAGTTACACAAGGCTTGCGTGTGCTGCGTGACCCTTGAGAGGAGGGGCGCCGGGCGCAGGCCTGCCTGGCGCCTGAGCTGTACAGGAATACCTGTGATTGTTATGGAACAAGCATAACTTGTACAACAGACTATTTAAGGAAACGTACATAAAAACCAGGAATTATTTAACTGTGGTTAATAGTAAGAAATGTATATTCCGAAAACCTATAACATACCAAACGTGTCTACTACTTCCTAATAGTAAGTCCCATGTGAGGGGCCAACCTAAAGTACTCAGAGAGTAGGTACTTTGTAATACCGGAGGGTACCTACCTACTTGAAGTGAAGGCTATATCTATATGGAATGCGAGTGCGCGGCGGCATAGCGCGAGACTCAACTGTGTGCATCTCTCGCGGAGTCGCAGGCGGCACGGCATAGCGCGAGACTCAACTGTGTGCATCTCTCACGGAGTCGCAGGCGGCACGGCATAGCGCGAGACTCAACTGTGTGCATCTCTCACGGAGTCGCAGGCGGCACCGTTGTACCAAGAGTCCAGCACGCAGCGGCGCTCACCTCTTCATAGGTTTCCAAACCGACTTGTAAATACCAACATCTTCAGTTGAACATGCAATGGCTGGCCATGTTGGGGAAAGGTCCCATGTAATGTTGATGTTCAAAATGAGTTGCAGACCAGAGCCGTCCGGTACCAGGCACACACTGCACACAGCCATATGTTCCACTGAAACGGCGGTTGAACTGTAACGTAGAGGACAGGAGCGTAAGTTGGAAAGTTTTACAACTTGAAAGTTTCCGTTTCTCGTTGGAAGGTGCGGTACAAACAATATTAAAGTGAAACTGCCAAGCCGCCGCCGAGAGCCGCGCGGGAACTGCAAACAAAAATGACAGTTTGCCGACAACCGACAACACTACGCGACGTGCTGTGATTTTTTTCCGTACAACTTGTTAATAGAACAAGCTATTATAGTTGCTGTAAACGCCTTAACATAGTTTTATCGAAAAACAAATCTTCTATCCTATAAATCGCATGTCAAGCAAGCCAAACAAGAAAAATACTCTGTGCTTTTGCGTGTGATGCTAATACGTAGGTGTGTGTGTGGAGTGTCATGAGGTCCTGACAGGCTGAGGGGCATATCGGCACGAATCACGCAGACGGAGCTTAAAAATAGATACATTCGCATTGTACCCCTCCGCCCCCACGCCCTCCACCCCTCCGACTACCAGGCCCAGGACCTACACAACGGAGCCATTTTCGTCTGTTAGCAGAGAGATTGTTTTTCCCAAATCAATCCGAAGCTTTCTTAATGTTCCGCTGCGTGACTGTGAGCTCTCCGTGAGCTTGTTAACAATTCATTTGATAAGTTGTTTTGTTTGTATCCGTCCGATATACTTTGCAGTGAGTATTTGTATCCGCTACAGAAATAAATAAAACTAAGTATATTAGCGGAGAGTATCGTCGCGGATATATTCGGTCCGTGTGATATAGCGGCAGGCACGTGACGTCACGGGACAGGTACCCGCCACCCGCCGCCCGGCGTGTCGTGTCGGGTTACCCGCGCGCGACCCGCCGCCGCTCTTCATTACTACAGTAATGGCTGAGTGGATGCTCATACGCAATACTTAGGTTCTGTCGACCTATAAAACATACGACAACTAGATGCTTTGTGTTGGATTACTGAAGGCTCACTAACAGCATAGCACGGTAATACCTGCGAATACGCATCATAATTCCCAAACAAGTGTTACGTTCTGCCATACGACTCAGAATGAACACGATGCGATACGCAATCATATCCTATTTGCAATCATACCACTACTAATTTTCTTCTTTCAGAGAATGTCAAAGCCTAAAGCAATAAGGTACTGGGCTACGAATTGTTTTCAAAGCTCTGAAAGTTAATGAAAAGATTATGAAGTCGCCATCCAGTCTGGTCTAACGGCTGTACATCTCAAGCGTTTTATACGTTAGCGTAGTTTCATAGGTTCTCGTGCGACACCGCGACACCGTGACACCGCGACACGCACGCGACGCGTTCGGAAAGCGGCGCGTTATTTATCGGCGCTCGCTATTTGTGTCCACCGCACGCACTCGCACTGCCGCGTCCTCCCGCCCGCGCCGCGGCCGCCACGTACCACTCTGACAGCATACGAAGGTACTCTGACAACCGACCAACAGATCTAGTTATTGAACTGTCTGCCTATTTGTCGTTGGAACTTCGGTCCCTTTAGGGGAAATTATTGAAAGTAGGTAAGCGGTGAGCTACCCATTGCTCATCGTCCACAGACCCGCGTCTACGGTGGCCGGGACTCGTCTCGCTTCGCCCGACGCGACGCCCGGAACGTCTCCCGCTACCGCGCCCTTGACTTACACTTTAACATTTAAACATTTATTTATTCCGACGCATCTATTTTAGGACTCGCGACCTTTGACGACAAGTTCTTTGCCGCTGACTCGTGGAAAACGAGAAATAAAAATAAAAAGCACATTTTTGAATCAGTTCGATGTCAGCCTATTATATACGATGCCTATTACGTTAGTACACACACACAATACACAGCATCAAGTATTGTAAATGATATGCGGTATGCTGTGATATGGAATTACGGATGTCGTCATTTTACTCTCGCTTGCTTTAATTGCTCAGCTATCCGTCCCAAACATAGTGGTAATGAGTCGAGCCCCGCGACCTGCGAGTTGTCCGATGGCTCCTGAAATATATCTCTTCGCCAGGGCGCCGGGCGTCTGTCAATGATCTTATCTACATCTAGCAATGGCCGGTGTCCTTATTTGCAGCTGCGTCCTTTTACATCGGTCGCTGGTCATAGCTGTAACCCTACGTGCTACGTGTCGGTACTTCCTCCTTGGTGGCGGCGGCGGCGCATTCTCTCACGAACACTCTATTTATTCCCCGGCCGCGCCGCGCCGCACACCGCGTCGCAAATTATGATTAATACCCGCGCTCGTGCACTCAAACATTCACAAATAAGAGGAATTTGTATCACGAGATAATTGCCTTGTAAACCAAGTCAGTTTGCGACGTGGAGTCGTATCGTGATAAAGTGGTGATCAGTCTTGTCAGCTGTCACGACCTGCACCGACGCCGACGCCGACGTCGCCGTAGGAGACGGCCGCCTGACCGCGCATCCTGTCCTTATACTACTTGCTGCCTGAATTTAGTGAAACGTCACAATACATTGGTTTTATAACTGGATAATCGATATGAATAGTGAATACACATGATTGGTGGCGTCATATTTACGAACGAAACGAACGTCGCGTCGCGTCGCCCGTTCGGTGATGTTCGAACAATCGCATCTATTATGGCCGTACGTAACTACAGAGGAGGAAGGAGTGCGGGAGGGGGCGGTGGTATACTGCACCATCAAGTATTCGCACTGCGCTACGCCTGCACGAAGTCGAGGCGATGTGGCCGATCCTAATTGCTCAATTTGACACCGATTCACCGAACAATGCCGCAGAAATTGTACTGAAACTGTGCAACATTACTTCCTGTTCTTGGAGCTAACTATTAAAGAAATCTGGTCTTAAGCAAAGTATACCGTCAAATAAACGACAAAGGAATACCCAGTATGTAAAATGATATAATGGTACACATACAACCTAAGGATTCAGTTGGATTTGGCTGTAGCCAAATCCAACTGAATTCTTAGGTTGTATGTGTGCAACACGTTGACGTCAAATACGTTGACGTCGCACGCGCACTGACGTGAAAGTGTTCACAAGCGATGCCGGCGCCGATGCGCGCTCACTCCTCAATCCTCACAAGTGGACACGACAAGCGAGTTTCGTTTATAGTGTTTAGGTAGGCGTAGTATGCAGGCTTGCATTACTGTTCATAATGATGAGTACAATATTGTCCCCATAACAGTTCTAGGGCTAACTAGTTGTTTTACTGTACTGTTTCTATTTTCGCCATTGTTTCGTTGTTTCCTTAACTATTTCCGTATAATGGAATAGTTAGGTAGGCATTGTTTTGATCTACGTATGTATTAGTTTGGATCATAAATGATTTTTGCTTTCGCGAGAACTCATCGCGCAGCTCGTTTTCCTTCCAATCCATAATTTTCGTGATATTTAACCTATTGGTAAGTATGAAATGAATGAAAAATATATTATTGCAATAAAGACTGAAATCATGTTGTAGTAATAATAAACGATTAATAATAAATATGTATTTTTTGTAAATGGTATAATTCCATGTCAATGTATAACTTGCATAGCATGTACTCGTAGCTAAGAATAATAGTTGAGTGTAGAGAATAATAGTTGGCAACACCGGCAACTGTTTACATAAAAGTCCCACGTATTTAAAAATTTATAATTTCAATCAAAAACCTTCTAAATTGATCAAAAAAGTAGTAGAAATCAGTGTGATAACTGCAACGTGCGGGTGATATTATTTGTGACTATCAACGACAAGTGAAAAACCAACTTTTGTCAGTATTGTGTTCCAGCTCAAAACGCTTTATAAACAGTAATTCAGTGATAACAATAACAATTCATCACAACCTTGCTCTAATTAATATCAAATAGTGAACATAAGTGCAGTTTTATTGTAAAAATAGTGAAATAACTGTGAATCACAATAATATAAACACCGTTACGACGAAAATTTATAAAATTGACCTTTGGACTACAATCAATGTTCAACAACTAGCGCCAGCACGTCACCAAGCGGTCAATAGATTAACCAACATAGTACCGCTACCTGCCATCAGAGGCGCAAAACTAAGGACTGGGGATACCAGTGCAAAAAATATTTTTGTATTTGGTGGAAAAATATTATTTTTTTTTGAGGACTTCGAACGATCACAGGATTTGAATCTCGGAAAGTGATATTTCTTTTTATTGCATCGTTTCTTTAGAAGTCTAATTGGAATCTACGATATGAATTTCTCAGAGAATGTCACATTCCGAAGAACACGCACGCTATCGGAACCTGATACCAGTGAAATAACCTCGCAAACTTTGGATTGTACCTCTAATTCGTTGCCAGGTTTGTCTGAAGATGAAGATGAATACCAAATAAACATCTTTAAGAAAGAGTTAGAAGAGCTCAAAACTCAACTCCAAAGCGCACACAAGGAAATTGAATTATTATCATTAGAAAATAGCAATCTGAAGAAAACTAATGCTGATTTAATAGAAAAAAATAAAAAGTACAAAGTAATAGCGTGTAGTCCCCTAAAAACCAAAGCCCAAACACCGAAGAGGAATACACCTGTTCGTACAAAGACAACACAGACGCAGACAGAAGAAAGTATGAAAACTACACCACGCACAGAGCAAGCACATATGGATTCTGGAAGTTCTCAAGGCGTCGTCGCTTCACCAAATAGTATTAACGCAAATGCACCACATACTTCGCCCCCCCTTGTAAAATGCAACATTTGTGTTCTTAGCAGTGAAACATCAAACAGAATACATACAATGAGCGAGGGAACTCATTTAAAGAATTATAATATATGTCACTACCGTACTCCTAAATGTGGAATAAAATATTTGTTAAATAATATCGATCAAAAAGTTCAAAATTTTACTCGTGCAGATTATTGCATTATTTTAATTGGCGAGGATGATTTCAGGAAAACCCATAATTATATAGAACTAGTAACCTATATTCGTGATATGTTAATAACACTAAATCATACTAACTTTGTTATATGTCTGCCCACATTTAAGTACATGGTCAATACCAATATTATGTTTAACAGCCGAGTAGATACTTTTAATAATTTGATTTATATGGATATTGAGACATACAATTACGCATTTATTTTGGACTCAAACTTAAATCTTCCATACACATGGGATACTTATAACCAGCGACATGGGCATCTGAATAACAATGGCTTTATGCAGATTATCTCGGATCTGCAAGACTTCATCCTATACCTAGAGGCAGTAAATACTTCTAACTTAAGTCTTTTACGAGATGAAACTTTTACCGACACTAATTCAAATGTAAATCGATCAAAAAACCCAACTAGTAATATTAACGAGACAAATAAGTCATCCCACCCAAATTGTTTTTTTCGCCTATAACAATATCAATATTTTACACCAAAACATTGCTGGTCTTTTAAATAAGGTTGATTTACTCACACTCCATCTCCAGGAACTATCTAAGAAACAAAATGACATAGATGTGGTCTGCATTACTGAACATTTCATTATGCGGGGCTATGAAAAGTTACTTAATATTCCAAATTATAAATTAGCTGCGTGTTATGCCAGACAAGCAAAGAAGCGTGGAGGATCTTGCGTTCTAGTTAAAATAGGCCTGGAGTATAAAGAATTAACAGAGTTCTCACGACATTCCTTGGCAAACGCTTTCGAATGCTGCGGAATCGAACTAGTCCGGGAAAAAATTATCATTATTTGTATATACAGGCCACCGAAAATTAGTAACCTAAATATATTCTATGAAAAACTAGAAATTGTAACGAAAGTTTCTTGTATCAACTCGAATAAAAGAGTTGTTCTATGCGGGGACTTCAACATTGATATCTTAAAAAAGAATAGAATGTCCCTAGACTTTGAATATTTTCTATTGGGCTGCAATCTTAAGCTGGAACTGAGGCAACCAACTAGATTGTGCAGTAATAGCTGTATTGATAACTTTGCTCACAATTCTCGTCAAACATGTAAATGTGAAGTAATCGATTTGGCTCTTTCAGATCACACGGCACAAACTCTGCAAATTAAAGTAAAAAAAACATTTAGATTAAAATCTTGGCGAATCAAGAAACGAGATTTATCGTTAGAAAACTTAGTTAAATTTAATAATTATCTTAGCTGCATCTCGTTTTCCGAAATATACAATACGGAGAATGCAAATGTAGCATATGATATATTCTTACAAGATTTCCGTTTATTGTATGACCTTTGCTTTCCCCTTATATTTATTAATATACAACCGTACAAAAACGTTAAATGGGTTTCTCGAGGAATACGTGTGTGCTGTAAAAAGCAACGTCACCTTTTATGGCGATACAGAATTAGGCCAACAAATGAAAATAAAAATAAATTTAAAGACTACTCAAAAAAATTTAGAAAAATTATCAAATTAACTCAAAAATCACAGAATAACTATTTCATACAAAGCTCAGATAATAAATCGAAAGCGTCTTGGCAAGTCATACATAACAAAACACACACTTACGACCCAATTTCCCAAATTGGTTTGCATGATACAAACATTACAGATCCTCAAAAAATTGCTAATGTCTTTAATAACTACTTCATTGATCAGATACAACAGTCACCCCAAGTGTCATTTGAAACTACAAAAATTTCAAAAAACCCAAACTCAATGTTTATGGCACCAATTTCACCCCAAGATGTAATTAGATCAATAAAATCTTTGAAAAACAAAAACAGCGTTGGGTATGACGGCATAGCAACAAAAGCTGTTAAATTTGTAGCGAACAATATAGCTGTACATCTTAGCCATATTATTAATCTCAGTATTGTCTCAGGAATGTTCCCCAATAGCTTAAAAACTGTTATTGTAAAACCACTTTATAAGAAAAATAAAAAAGAAGATATAGCTAATTACAGACCAGTAGCCTTAATTCCAGTATTATCCAAAGTAGTAGAGAAGTTAATCTACGAATCACTTAACAATTTTTTATCTAAATTTGACATTTTGTGCAATGAACAAAAAGGTTTTAGGAAAAACAAAAGCATTAATACAGCTATTTTCGATTTATTAAATATTATCATAAAAAACGTAGATAACAAAGTACCTATTTGCGCAATCTTCACAGATATGTCAAAAGCTTTTGATTGCGTCGATCACAACATTCTATTAAACAAGTTAAGCGCCTATGGAATACGGGGAAATGTACTCCAACTTATTAAATCATACCTTAGCGACCGTACACAGTACACGGAAATCACTAGAATTTGTCTTAAGACGAAAACTGAAAGAAAATACCGATCCGAAGGACGAACAGTAAAATATGGTGTACCACAAGGCAGCGTCCTTGGGCCACCCCTTTTCTTAACTTATATCAATGATTTGCCACGACATGTTGATAATCCAATGGTACTATTTGCCGATGACAGTACTGCATTGGTAGAATGTAAACATCCGGATTGCTATGAAGAGGACATAAATAAGACCTTAGAAGATATCGTAAATTGGCTTGACAAAAACAACTTGGTGATAAATTTACAAAAAACTAACATAATGCATTTCCATCAACGCACAATTTTAAAAGAGGTATCTGTAGAGTATAACAAGCAAAAAATTAACCAAGTTGAAGTAGCAAAATTTTTAGGGATCTATATAGACAGACAATTAAATTGGATACCACAAGCTGAGGAAATTTGCAAAAGGATGAATACAGCGGCATATGTCCTTTCAAAGTTGTCCAAAAAAGTAAACATTCAAACTACATTAGTAGCTTATCATGGCCTGGTTGCATCAGTACTAAGATTTGGAATTATTTTCTGGGGCAATTGCAGCTCAAGGGAACACATATTCAAGGCGCAAAAACGTTGCATTAGAGCGATGTGTGGTTTGAAGACCACAGACAGTTGCGAACCCAAGTTTAAGTCCCTAAAAGTGCTTACATTTCCGTCATTATATATTCTGGAAATGGCCTTGTTTGTAAAGACCAATATAAACCTGTTTCCTACATTATCAGAAACTAGAAAACGACCTGTTAGAAAACAATACAAAAATTTATTACTAATCGAGTCCGGTAATACAGCGTTAATGAGGAAAAGCGTTATTTGCATGGGTCCTATTATATACAACAAATTGCCAGATGTAATAAAAAATGACACAATTATAAACTTTAAAAGGAAATTAATGGCCTTCCTAATAGAAAAATGTTATTATACAATTAATGATTTTTTATTGGACAAAACTTTTTAATCAGCAATGTGCACAATCAATATATTTAATATTATTTTAAACATTTATGTCCCTTATTTTAATTATTTTTAATTTTAATCTATCTTACTTTCAATTTGACATTTTTCTATATTAATTACCTAATTTAAGTATAATTTGACATTTTTCTATATTAATTTATTTTAAGTATAATTTGTAATTTTTGTAAATTAATTTAAGTATAATTTGTAATTTTTCAATTTAAATTTTAATAACTGTGACACTTAATTTGTAAATTTTTAATAGATACCTATAATTTAAAATATTTGCATGCCTATTTTCAGGCAGAATGTGCACGGCTCACTCCTATTTGTCCATCTGTATTTTAATGTAACCCACATTGTTGCAAATAAATAAATGATTGATTGATTGATTGATTGATTAAGCTAACATTGTGTCTCGTTTAGTTTGAACATGCATAAAACATTACATGACGGGATTATGTTAAGTTCAAATAACGTACGTTATGTCAATATCAGCGGGTGTCCGGTGAATGTCTCGCCTCGCAAGGGACAACCGGGACGTCGGCGTCGCGCGTCGGACAGTCGGACATGCTGTAACAAATGCACTCTGCCCATTATTTTAATTAATGTGCAGCGATCCTTTGCAGCGCCATCATTGAAATGGAGAGATCACAGAGAGGACGGGTCTCTCTGTAGACCGTAGAGTGATGCAATGATGCACCGCTTGCTAAATGCAATATCATTTAGATTGCAGTAAGTGAGCTGAGATGAGGAGTGATGGTGTCGTGTCACGTGGCTCGGTTCAATCAGACCTAGTTAGCGCAGCCGACTTGCACTGATTCCTACATTGTTCGCCAATTGACGGGTTTCAGGTCAGGTGCCAGAATTGTATTGTCTAGTTTAAACTATAAAAAAAAAACACTTTGATGTTGAAAACTGTCTTTTTTACAATGATCATGGTCTTGATCAGTCAAACGCTACAATACGCTCCTATTCTAAATTCAAAATTCAAATTCAAATTCAAATTCATTTATTCGCATAAAACATGGTATATAAGATGGTGGAAACAGTATTAGAACATACATGTTTTGCTTTTTAGGTAAAGCATGCAAATTTTACAATAGGTACATACACAACTTTCATCATCCGGGTTTATGCTCTAGGAACTCCCTGATACTGTAAAAACTTTTAGCAGACAGCCATTTATGTAATTTTATTTTAAACAATCTCTTATTAAGTGTTTTAAATTCATCTGGTATCTTATTGTAAATCCGAACACACATAAACATGCAGCTTTTATTATATTTCGCAAGCCTTGGTAGTACATCTAACGCGAGCCTGTAGGGTTCGCGACGGCTTCGAGAATTTACATCGCTTGCTTTAACAAACAACTCCTTGTGCCTCAAAACAAACATACAAATTTCTAATATATAAAGAGATGGCAACGGTAACAAATCAAGTTGCTTAAATATCGGCCTGCAAGATTCATCGGGTTGAAGCCCATAAATTGCTCTAATGCATTTTTTTTGTGCAACAAATGCTCTATTTTGATCGGTGCTATTACCCCACATAATTAAACCGTAGCGTAACACCGATTCTACATATGCATGATATGTTGTAATTGCTGTTTTAATGTTTGTTATGTTTCTGATCTGTTTCAGTGCATATACAAACCTATTAATTCTTTTGGAAACTGTATCAACATGTGCTTTCCAGTTGATGTCTTGGTCCAAGGTTACGCCTAAAAATTTAGTTTGTGTTACTTCGTGAATTTTATGTATATTCATTTTAAAATTGTATTTTGTATTTGATTTATTAAATTGTATATAGGCGGACTTTTTCAAATTAATTGTTAAGTTATTTTTATTTAGCCATTCAATCAGTCTTTCAATAACGTTATTAATTTCAGTCTCATGGTCATTAATTGTATTCGTTTTTTTTTCAGATGTCACAATAATAGAAATGTCATCTGCGAATAGTATGCATTTGTGATTAGTAATATTAATTATAGAATTTATGTACAATAAGAATAAAATAGGGCCCAGTACACTTCCTTGTGGGACACCATATTTGTTTGATTTGAATTCAGAATAGTGCGCTGTCATATCGTTATTTATATCCATTTTTGTAATGGTAACGCGCTGTTGTCTATTATTTAGATAAGAAGATATCCATTGATGTGCAGTGCCTCTAATTCCAGCTGCCTCCAATTTCTGTAGTAGTAGGTCATGAGCGACTAAATCAAAGGCCTTAGATAAATCAAAGAACAGCCCTGTAGTATAAAAGTTATGGTTAATATTCGTTAATACTGTTTTAATAAAACTGTAGATGGCTAATGTTGTGGATTTATTTTTTTGGAAGCCAAACTGTTCCTTGCTTATAATATTAAATTTATTACAGAAGTCGATTAATCTTTTATACATGCACTTTTCAAAAATTTTCGATATTATAGGAATTAAAGTAATTGGGCGGTAGTTATTGACGTCTGATTTTTCACCGGTTTTATAGAGGGGCTTAACAGTTGACAGCTTCAGTGCTTCGGGAAAAGTGCCAGTTGAGAATGATAAATTAATTAAATATGATAAAATTTCAATTAGTTCATAAGTGCATGCTTTAATAATTTTCGTATTAATCTCGTCATAACCTTCAGAATTCGTATTGTTCAATGACATTATAACCTCTCTAACTTCATTTACGGACACTGGTTTAAGGAACATCGAATGGACTATTGAACATTCGTTACACTTAAATTTTGCACACTCACTAGAAGAATGTGCCGTATTAATATAATGGTTGTTAAAAGCTGTTGCTATTGCTACAGGATCTGAAAGAACTGTGCCATCAATTTGAACACATTCAATGTTATGCCTATGGGTATTGTCCATAATTTCATCTTTAATTACTTTCCATACAGCTTTACATTTGTTTTCACTATTGTTTATATAATTAATGTTTGTGTTCTTTTTAGAAGTGTAAACACATTTCTGTAACATTTTTGAGTATTTTATATATTTAGTTTTATTTTTTACATTTTTGTGTTTATAATATTGGTAGCGCAAATACCGTTTTGTTTTGCAACTTCGTTTGAGACCCTTGGTTATCCAGTTCTGTTTCTTTTTACTATGGGTATTTACTTTAATCTTTATTTTTGGGAAACATAAATTATGAAACAACAACAACAACAATCATAAATTCTAAAAGCTAAGTTTTTCTGAATCAGCTATAATAATAATGCTATTTAAACTAAAACATTGTATTTACGGCAAAAGCTGAGATATTGAACCGTCGACATCCAGTCTGGAAACGCTTTACCTGCAGATTTTAAAGGAATCAATGCTTGAGGGCGCATCATACGCTGTTCGATAGGGTTCCCCCTTGTTTGGTCGAACAATGTTTCGTCGAAAATCACTTCGGCGAATTTTAGTTGCAATAAAGTCATTTCGTAGAATTATTCATTTGACCGAATAATTCATTGGTAAATTTTTATTTTGCATAATTATTTATTTGAACTAATTTCATTTGAACAAATTTCATTTCACCGAATTTTCAAATGCACTAATTTTATGCATATATTCTTTTGACCTAAAATTCATGTTTAATGAGCACAGTTCTAGCCTAACTCAAATGGCACTTAACCAAACCTTAAAATATTCTTTGCATGGTCGAGGGTGGGCTTGGTCGAGGGAGCCCCGCCTCGCGGGGCTCCTACTTCTGGGTGGTTTATAAAAAAATAACCACGAAGGGGATGGCGGGGTCTATTCGCTCGCTTCGCTCGCTCACACGACCCCGCCATCCCCTTCTAACCTAACCTATCCGAGTCGGGGTGCCCTAAAGTCCAGATTGCATCCAGTTTCTCCTGGTAACAATAGTTGAGGGTGGCGGAGATTATGAATATTATAGTAAATGAATAATATGCTAAATGAATATTATATTACATCAAATGAACATTATACCTTTTGATCATTAGCACAAATGTTGTTATAGCAAATAAATATTCGACGAACTGAAAATTCTGTCAAACGATATTATACTAAGTGATGATTTTCTTAAACGTTGTTCGATTTAGTAATATTGTATCAAACGTTGTTCGACCAAACAAGAGTGAACCGTTCGATAGACGTAGTCAGTGGGTCATGTGACAACGAGTTGTCAGAGGAACACGAGCTCGCCCCGGAGCTTGTGGACCGTTCACTTATTTGAGGAGAGCTGAACCGCGGCGTCACATCATACATAGAACGTTATCAAGCTCAATGGATTACATGTATGAGTTCGGTAAACGGTTCTGTGTCGATCTGGATGTTATCCTAGACTTATCCTGTTTCTTCTACGTTTACACTCTTTTTTTGTCTAATTTAAACGAAGTTCATATTATTTTCCCCGCAAACGTGTTCAGATTTATCAGATCTTTCGAGACCGGGGAAAATGTTTTAGAACTGCCAGATTTAAAAGAAATCGTTCTGACCTGACCTGATCAATTCATTCGCATTTTGATCATGGCTGGCTGTTCATAATTCCATGGAGGCGATATTATTACGTCTCGTCGTACAATATGACACACCATGAATGTTTCATGACGCCCGAACTGCGCCCGCCATTGAATGCCGTTACTCCATGAGAGAGATGCTAACAGCAAGCCGCCACCGTTCTATCCCAAGGCGGACGGCTCTTAACACAAACCACGCAGCCGACGCGCGACGTCGCTTCATTAACTATTCTTTTGACATAGCCTTATTTAATTCTAATCTTAAGAATCGGAATAAGTAAGTTATTATGTTCAGTTACTTACGTTACTCCATTCGTACATAAAATTTAAGCAATGAAATGTAAATTGCACTGGTTCGAAAGTAGTGCGAATATATTCAGTGGAACACAATGCCGTTGGCAGTTATCGTGTGCGATAAATGCTCGCGTTGCGGGCCGGTACCAGGTGTAGGCTGTCGACAGCCGGCAAACAACACATGGTCAGAAGGTTCATGTGACTGCAGGAGCTACAGAACATTCGCAGACCAAATTTGTTGTGTTGCAGCTGAACTGAACCTTTTGTTTCAGGCTATAGCGTATACAGGACAAGTCGCCCGCCCCGACCCGCCCACCTCCTCCTCTGCACTGCAAGGACCTCCTGCCCCCCCTCCCCACTGGCCCCCACACGCGAAAGCCCCTCGGTCGCTTGACTAGAGCTTTGTGCAGACAGAGGACGTCGCGAGTGCGAGGACGTGCGGCCTGCAACTTGCAGGACCAATGCTACGGGCACCATGCTTACAACATGAGGAATGTAGGACATTTTTTCTATTCTTATGTTCAAACGTATCGACGGCGCGTTCGTGTTCCACGCGCGGTTTAAAGAGATGTCAGCAAAGCAAGCAGCAAGTTGTTGAAGTTCGAAAGAGATACCGCGGCCCCGGAACACAAAGGGCAAAAGAAGGAACATGGGTGGGTGGTGGTGGGTCAGTAAAAGTCTGTTATTTGATGATTTCCTATCCGAAAAAAAAAGATCCCGCCAATCACCAATATATCGGTTATCTTACTTTTGCACTTCTTGACAAACGATTAGGTACAAAATGTTATAAAATTTGAACTAAATATTAGCTTACCAAAAACGTTTCTGTCGTCTGAGCTTATACGAATGAAGAAAATAATGTCAAATACACTTAGCGAAGGACCGTGAAGTCTCTCAACTTCAACGGAGGACCGAGGGCTGAAATACTTTCCGCTACATTTTAATCTTTATTGCATTGTACTTACCTAAGCTAAGACGATTGTTCATGAAAATTATTATTTGATGGCCTCGTAATTTAAATGTTAACGCTTTTATTTCCCTTTCAGAAAGTATAATTTCCATGTAAAATCCAGCAGCTATTGTGATCCTTAACTTTATCTCTTGTGGCAGCTGGAGCACTGACTCCCGCTACATTATGCGTACAATAATTAAAACTTCTATGAACATTATAAATTGAATTATGCTAGACAAGACGAGTATTTAGTAAGTGGCGAGGGCGACGGGATTAATATCAATATCATTGGTTTCCTTAAGTAAACCATCTCTTACTTATATTTTGAGACTGCCTCTCGGTGAGAACTTCTTGCGATAAGTAAAACGTTCCCTGTTTATTTCAGCCATGGTCACCTGAGTGTTCGCAATGCGGCTATTTTTGAAGTTTAATGCGGAAAATGGACAATGCAGTGAATATAGCGGTGCAGAGCTGCAGAGTGGCAGCGAGGCAGCGGGGCAGAGTGGCAACGAGGCAGCGGGGCAGAGTGGCAGCGGGGCAGAGTGGCAGCGGGGCAGCGGGGCAGAGTGGCAACGAGGCAGCGGGGCAGAGTGGCAGCGGGGCAGCGGGGCAGCGGGGCAGAGTGGCAGAGTGGCAGGACAATGGACGACTTTTTAATACATAAACTGTGACCGAGTAGACTCGAAATATTTCTGTATCTCAGTAGCAGCCACTTATACGGCGATATATGCGTGTACCATGAGGATCACCTCTAGAGACCTAGCAGCTGTTACTTACTGACAAGCACACACTACGCACGAACGGCATCCGACCTTTATTAAAATAAGGGAACAAAATAACAGAGTAAAGCCGATCATTAATTATACTATGACCCGATGTGCCTTATGTACGATTGTGTACTGCAACCAGCCTGAATAATTAAATACATTAGTGTAACTTTTTTAAGATCATAGGAAGGTACTCGTAGAAACATTAAAATGTAATTGTTTTGTGTCTCGATGCAAAAAGAACGAAAATTACAAACAGCTTTTGTGGTGAGCGGTGTGGACAGGTGGGTGTTGCCTGCAGCGAGCCTAGAGTTCTCGAGCGGCGGCCCTGAAGGTTGGCCATTCCCCTCAGACAGATTCTATTTCATCGCGATAAAGTTCACCCAGAAAACATCAGTAACTTAACTGCTAGTAGGAAATAAGAATTAAAATATTGTGTGAAGTCTAGAGCTAAGGAAAAGATCCCGACCGGCTGAGATGAAGAGAGTCACGGTAATAGATGACCCTGATCACATGTTAGCGGGTGCTGCTGTGTGATCCGCAGTTATTGTGCGCGCAAACAACTGCACCGAGTTGATTAATATGTCGTAAACATTGTTTAACGACGAATTCGTGAAAAGCGAGAGACAATAAGCAAAGAAATAGTTTTTGTACACTAATTGATTAAGACGCTGACAAGAGCCAAAAAGGCTTGTCTCAAAACATTTTTTTGCCAAATCTATACAGTTTGTGACGGCGGAAAAAATATATGTTAATCATGAACATATTTCTGAGAACCCTGTTGCTTTCAAAACACGTTTTTGAGAAGTTTCCTCGATACAAAAAAATTGTAAACTAACCTCTTAAAATGATCTTCCAATAAAAATATCTGTATTACGAATCAATGTACGTTGGTAAAATTTATAACAATAACGTATTACATTTAAATAAAGAACTTGGTTGTTTTTTATTTTTGACTACTCAACTCATTTTAAAGTAATCAATTTATTCTATGGTTTGTAAAAAGTTACGAACGCACGTCATCACGCTTCTCTTTCTTACGTATACAATCCGACAGTGATCGCATAGACGCGCAGCTAGACGGACGCATGCCACATGTCGCTCTGCCCCGCTATCCGTTTTATATATTGATATTTGATAACTTCAAACATACATTATATTTTATTTAATTCCTAAAACTACCTATACCAAGTTGTAAAAAGATTGGCACGAAAAGACATTGGTATGGGATATAAGTTTGAACATAAATTATGTTGTGAAACGAACGACGACAAAATGAAATTATAACCAAATAGGTATTAAAAAGGCTATTTTGTACCACCCATAGCCTAAATTCGTTGAATCATGTAAGATTCGGCTAGTCTAATGGTACTCGCATGGATTCCGAACGTCGAGTCTCGAGATCGAACACATGTTGAATTTTTGGAAATTGATTTGGATTCTTTTTATTTACTTATTTTTGTGAAATTTACATTGTTTTTTTATTAATTTTATTTTTATATTTTCAGTATAATTATTACGTAACGCTCGGTTAGTTTAGAGGTACTCGGAAAGAATCCGAAAGACGAGACTCAAGTTCGAACCCAAGCCTTAGGAAACTGATTTGATTACTTTTTATTTACTTATTTTCGGTAAATTTAGATTGTTTTTTTTTATATTTTTAGAATAGTTATTAGTAACACTCAGTTAGTCTGTGGTAGTGGTACTAGCATAGAATCCCAAAGACGAGTCTCGAGTTCAAACCCAAGTTGAATTTTAGGAAATTGAAGTGGATTCTTTTTATTTACATAATTTTGGAAAATTTACATTGTTTTTTTTGAAGTGAAACTTCTATAACGTGGTTGGAAATAGTGTAACGTTTTTCAGTTACGCCGTTACGCGCCATCTTTTTCTTATCCCTGACCCTACGAACATTCCTAAGTTTTTTTCGTAATTCTTCGTACCATCAAAAAATATTTCATATTTTTGAGATATTATGAGACCTCCGGACTTGACGGAGTGACTTGAAGGTGTACTTCGGTGACTGCTACTGGAACTCCTCGACGGATTGAACTAGATGTGTCGAGTTTGGGCTCATTTTGTTAGTTATGATGAGACCTTACCTCTGGACTTGATGGAATGACCTGAAGGTCTACTTTGGTGACTGCTACTGGAACTCCTCGACAGATTGAACTAGATGTGTCGAGTTTGGGCTCATTTTGTTAGTTATGATGAGACCTTACCTCTGGACTTGATGGAATGACCTGAAGGTCTACTTTGGTGACTGCTACTGGAACTCCTCGACGGATTGAACTAGATGTGTCGAGTTTGGGCTCATTTTGTTAGTTATGATGAGACCTTATCTTTGACTTGATGGAGTGACCTGAAGGTCTACTTTGGTGACTGCTACTGGAACTCCTCGACGGATTGAACTAGATGTGTCGAGTTTGGGCTCGTTTTGTTAGTTATGATGAGACCTTACCTCTGGACTTGATGGAGTGACCTGAAGGTCTACTTCGGTGACTGCTATTGGAACTCCTCGACGGATGAAACTAGATATGTCGAGTTTGGGCTCATTTTGTTAGTTATGATGAGACCTTCCCTCTGGACTTGATAGAGTGACCTGAAGGTCTACTTTGGTGACTGCTACTGGAACTCCTCGACGGATTGAACTAGATGTGTCGAGTTTGGGCTCATTTTGTTAGTTATGATGAGACCTTACCTCTGGACTTGATGGAATGACCTGAAGGTCTACTTTGGTGACTGCTACTGGAACTCCTCGACGGATTGAACTAGATGTGTCGAGTTTGGGCTCATTTTGTTAGTTATGATGAGACCTTACCTCTGGAGTTGATGGAATGACCTGAAGGTCTACTTTGGTGACTGCTACTGGAACTCCTCGACGGATTGAACTAGATGTGTAGAGATTGGGCTTGTTTTGTTAGTTATGATGAGAGCTTTCCGTTACGCGCCATCTTTTTCTTATCCCTACGAACGTTCCTAAGTTTCACTTCTTACGAATGTACGCTAGTACACGCACACATTTTTTTTAATAAGTTTTGGAAATGTATGGGTTACCGCACGAGGCCAGGTTAAGCAACCTTTGCCAATTTTTGGAAATGGATGGGTTACCACAGGGAGCCAGGTTAAGCAACCTTTGCCAAGGTTTGGAAATGGATGGGTTACCA
Organism: Ochropleura plecta; assembly: GCA_905475445.1. Taxonomy (NCBI): domain Eukaryota; kingdom Metazoa; phylum Arthropoda; class Insecta; order Lepidoptera; family Noctuidae; genus Ochropleura; species Ochropleura plecta. The sequence goes on from FR997732.1 coordinate 323,311, forward strand.
CAGAGGGCCAGGTTAAACGACCCTTGCCAAGGTTTCGAAAAGGATGGGTTACCACAGAGGGCCAGGTTAAACGACCCTTGCCAAGGTTTGGAAAAGGATGGGTTACCACACGGGGCCAGGTTAAGCAACCTTTGCCAAGGTTTGGAAATGGATGGGTTACCACAGGGGCCAACTTAAGCAACCTTCGCCAAGGTTAACCACAGGGAGCCAGGTTAAGCAACCTTTGCCAAGGTTTGGAAATGGATGGGTTACCACACGGGCCAGGTTAAGCCACCCTCACCAAAGTTTGGAAATGGATGGGTTACCGCAGGGGGCCAGGTTAAGCAACCCTTGCCAAGGTTTGGAAAAGCATGGGTTACCACACGGGGCCAGTAATAGAGTTTTATTCAAAGTGCCTTCGATCCTCGAATTCATAAACGATGATGAACACGAAAACGAAAACGATGTCCTTTTGGTAAATCCACAATGAAACAGAATAATGATGTTTTCAATGACACATTTAGTTCCTATCACAATCTGTTCTTTTCTGCATATTACTTTTACAAATTATGTCGATGTTTCACATCTGCTAGGCGTCCCGTGACGGCTCACATTTTTTTTATTATTTTTAGAATAATTATTACGGCGTCGCCGTCGGTTAGTCTTGTGGTACAAACTTGCATAGAATCCGAAAGAAAAAAGAGTCACGAGTTCGAACCCAAGTTGAATTTTATGAAATTGAATTGGATTATTTCTATTTACTTATTTTTGGGAAATTTACTTTGTTTTTTTTTATATATTTTTAGAATAATTATAACGTAACGCTCGGTTAGTCTGTGGTAGTGGCACATCCATAGAATCCGAAAGACGAGTCTCGAGTTCAAACCCAAGTTGAATTTTAGGAAATTGAAGTGGATTCTTTTTTTTTACTTATTTTTGGGAAATTTACATTGTTTTTTTTTTAATAAGTTGAGTTGCCTGTAAGGTCGGCAGAGTATGTTTTTATTTTCCTTATATTTATATTGTTTTTTAAATTCAGTATAAATAAAGTATATACATACATTCATTTTTACTTGCCTTATCTAATTTGTTTTTAGCTTTTCATACAGAACAATAAATATATAAGAGCGCCATCTATTGGTTCTTGTTAATTATTATTGACCGCGTCCTTTCTTTCTTACTTGTTAGTTCGCTGTGTCGCCGCCCTTAAAGAATGGCGCTAAGATACCGGAGAAATAGTGGGCGTGGCTAAAAATACCGAAACATCGCAGCTCACTAACGGCATTCATCGTCTTAAATCATGAATGTTCACCGTCGGACGGAGTAGTAAGTGCTGGAGCCGTACTGGTCTGCCGCTGCCGCTGCCGGCACATGCGAGGCGGCTCTACAGTACTTACAACACTCACGACTGTTGATAATATGAAGAAATCGTTTACGTTTTTGGTTCCATTTTGTCATTCCTAGAGGAAAACAAAATCATTTCAATCACACATGAACATCCTCAGTGGAGTAATTAACCACACGAAACGTTTACAGTATAATTGTTGTTATAATCAAATATTACAAATAGAAATTATCGTTTATTGATGGTTGTGAGGGGGGTCGTCGCCCGGGTGTCACCATTGTGACGATCGCCCGGAGGACACGGTGGAGCACACAGTGGCGGTCTGCCCAGCTTGGGCGGAGCACCGCCGTGCCCTCGTGGAGGCGATCGGCGGCGGCGATCTCTCGCGTCCGGCCCTGGTTCAGGCCATGGTCCGGAGCGAGAGGGAATGGGAAGCGGTCACCACCTTCTGCGAAGCAGTAATGCTAGCAAAGGAGGTGGCCGGGCGTTTGAGGGAGAGAACATCTGCCCAACCCAGCCGCCGCGGGAGACGCCCATGGCGCCGGGCGCCGCGAGACGACTTCCGGCCACCGTAGATGCGGGCCTGTGGGCGGTGAGCAATGGGTAGCTCACCGTCCGTCCGTCGATTGACGACAGGCCGTGTCGACGGCGCGTTCGTGTTTCACGCGCGCCTCAAAGAGAGTCAGCAAAGCAGAGGGGCTTGCCAGAGCCTCCGCCTGCCGGGGTTGCGGGTTGTTCGAAAGAGATACCGCGGCCCCGGAACGGAAAGGGCAATAGAAGGAACATGGGTGGGTTTTAGTCAGTACAAGTCTGACATGCCCCCCCGCTCCACCCAGAGCGGGGGAAGTCATTGGATGATTTCCCACCCGAAAAAAAAAAAAAAAAAAAAAGGGGGGTCGTCGGTGGCTCCACACTGCACAGCACCGGTGCGGTGCACGGTGGGGCGGCTCGTGCCGACCGGTACGTAGCCGACGATGGACGTGTTATGGTTATCCAGAGTGTTTGGCCTCCTGCTCAGTGTCACCCGCACCTAACGCCACCGGAATGCACCGGACGGGGCCGGACGGTGCCGGACGGGAACGAGGCAACGTCTGCTAATTATCTGGGTGGAGCGGTGATGCTCAAACTTGTCTCGAGAGCAATTAAACCAGTACACTCGTCGTCGCGGAGGAACATCCAAGCTGCATTTGTCTCTTTTATTATTCTGTGTAGAATGTTAAACCGACCGCCCCATATCGCTACCGCTACCACTATACCGCGGTAGGAATCGCTATACCGCCATAGCGGTAGGAATTAAATCCATCAGTGGATTAGCACACACTTTAAATCCACATGTATGCAACGGATCTTTGGTTCACAGAAAAATAAGTATTAATGTTAAGTTTGAGTATCATCGAAGTATTCTAGTTGTGCGGTGTGTCTGCCTTGTGTTAATATATCTAGCTAGTCTAGACAAATGTTTGCGCTACAGAGAAGTTACGAGCCACGCCGGTTTTAATTATATAAATACGACCTAAGTTATTAGTTGCACGAAGATTAATTGCATATGCAACTAGTCTTGCTTTATTTGTTCATGGTGATTAGGTAGTACAGTAGAGAGTTATACCAGCGTTAATATACCAGTATAATGTACATACTTACTGGTTTAGTGCAACGACGACTTCACTATTGCAATGCTGACAACTAACAGACATGACACACAAACCTATATTTTTCAATAATTACAACAATGTTACACATTAAAAATATTTTGCACGAATTGCAGGAAACTAAAACAGCATTTATTTAACATAATTATGCAACGGTTTCGGCGATATTTTCCTTTTTTTTTAGAAAAACGTTGCTACTAAACGTTGTTACTAGGAATTTCTGCTGTATCTGGCTGTTTGTGTATGTGAATTTGAACTCACATACACAAACAGCCAGACCCGAAACAACTACCTGCAGGTCATACAAATATTTGTTCCGTGCGGGGATCAAACCCGCGACACGCAGCGCGGCAGTCGATCGCTCAGCCACTGCGCCAACCGTGCTGTCAGAATTTTGCATGCTGCCTATCAGCCACGTACTTGCTCGAATGCACACAGTGCGCAGGAGAGCTTGCACACAGTGCGCAGGAGAGCTTGCACACAGTGCGCAGGAGAGCTTGCACACTGTTCTACGAACATTGTCTTACCCACACATCATAGACAGTAGCGTACCTCAGAGCTACAGGATATTTACACAACTCGTGCGCATACAATTTACAGCAGGAACACACAATATAAACTAAAACTGTTTATCTTAGCTCAGTGCCTGCACTACTGATACTGATTACATTCATCTCCCTACCTATTTAGATAATAACACATTTAAACAATTTAGAACCTGAGAAATACAAAGTATTTGTTATGTTGGTGGGATGCCAACAGGGAACATGTTTGTACATTAACCTAACTAATATGGTGAATGTCTGCTACACCAGTCCGAGACCGGATGCTAGATCCTGCGTTGATCGCACATTGGTCCTTCGTTGGGCATCATTCTTTTTTTTAAATAACTTTTCCCCACACCAGAAATTTCTCTTGTATCGTGGGTTAACAAACATTTAAACTCACATACACAAACAGGCAGACCCGAAACAACTATCTGTAGGCCATACAAATATTTGTTACGTGCGGGGATCGAACCCGCGACACGCAGCGCGCCAGTCGAATCGCCCAGCCACTGCGACAACCGTGTCGTCACTTTGGCCCACGTCGAGCGTCACCAAACGCAGCAACCGGTTGCACTACTCTAAGTTGTTTCATAACATAAGGTATCTGCGGGTTGTGTTTCCCCGGTTTGAACGTTTTGTTTAATGTTATGACTTGAATATCTAGTTAAAACAAAACTGTGCGCTCACAGAGCAAATAGTAACACCACTAGCGCGGCCATTGACTTATATGGAAGCTGGTACTGTTTGTTAATAAATATTATTATAAATTACTTTTGTTTTTCTTTGCTTCCTAGCTTAGAGGCCGCGGCGTGGGCGTGTACAGCCAGATGTGGAAATGATTTTTCCTTGTCCTCGTTCCTGGGGGACTTACATCCTACATGTGTTGGCTTGGGATTATTTTCATAAATTTGAAACACAATATACACGAGGGCCATATTAAACGTCGTTTCTACTCTTAAAGTTACAGCCATTATATTAGGCCTCTAGTTTCAGATAATACAGATGAAGAGTCCGATCACGTTTCGTCTGACTCATTAACCCTGAGGCAAAACTATGCCTCAAGTGTTTCACAAGTAACCTTGAACCTGCTGCTTCTTAATATAGACATTAACATAACATATATTTACCGAACACTTGACTGCACCGTCAACCATGCATTCTGGACATCAAACTAAGTAAGTCTAAACTAAGTAATCATTGATGTGCAACGACTTTTTACGGAAAGAACGCTGATAGTGGCGAGAGGGTCGGTTGTTTTAAACAAAATTATAACTTGGATTTATGAAAAAGAAACATTCATAATCATTATAGGGTAAGTTCGCCCTTTCGCGTCCATCGCCCGGTTCGCGTCCATTTTACGGATCTCCCTTTAAAAATGCTCGAAAATAAGCATACTCACACACTAATAAAATGGAACGCCAATACCTCAACATATAAGAGATATGCACATATAGACAAAAGTTCCGCCCGCCCCGCTAATCCTGTTTAAAAAAAATATTTTGTCACGGTTGTTCAACAGCAGAGTGCGGTCTCGCTGGATGTAGATAAAAAAATAGTGTGCAGTGGTGCGTTTAATGGTAAGTATTTTATTGTTTTATGTGATTTTTAGGAAACATAGCTGTGTCTAGACATTAATAATGAAAAAACGAATACTATGAATTATGAATTTGTTTGTTTTTTTATAGTTAACAGTTAAAATAAGGTGGACGAGAATTACAACACCGAATTTATAAAACGTGCACTTTGCGTCCGCAGTGGACGCGAACTCGCCTAATTATGTTTTCTTTAGTTGTTTATTTTTATGTGATTAAAATATGAAAGAGAAATTGGATTTTTGTTTATTTCAACACTTATAGTATGCAATTGTAATAATCAATTTGCGTCCGCATTATTATGATTGTAGTAAAAGATAGACAATATCGATTTAATCGATTACACGTGGACGCAAACTAGACCTACAGGGGATAATATTAATAGCAAATTGCGTCCATTTTTTTATTAAATAGAAATGATAGCATAAATACTATACATTTTCATAATTTAAAATGTATAGTACAGTTTTGATTAGGACCGAGTTTAAAATTAAATTTTTACTAGTGCAATAAAGTGCATAATAATTCTTTATGTTTTCCTTTTTAAGAGGAGTTCTTCGGAGATAAGAAAGAAGAATGAAAAGAAAACCTATACAGAAGAAAATTAAAGAAAGCATTAGCCGCTAAGAGTAGATAGTGAAAAAGGTAGTTCAATGGCTTCTTAACATATCGATGTTGAGAAGAATAAACAAGTTTTTTATTTTATTTTTAAAATGATAATTATGTTGATTTTTTATAACTTTAATCTTAAATAAAGAAATTGTTAAAATCCAATCTTTCTTTAAATTGTATTAACAATATCACCCTTATATTCCTTCTCTAAACTGGTGGACGCCAAATGGTCCACGGGTGGACGCAATTTGGATTTTGTGGACGCAAAGTGGGTAAAAAGCCTAATTTTGAAATTTGTCTATTTAAAATAAAAACACAAGAAGTTTCTAACAAAACTGAAAGCTAATCTTAAAATAGACTATTATAATGAACGCATTACATTATTTTTTTCATTGAAACTAGTACTGGGACATTTTTATTTTCTCCTTCAAACTTGCCAACTGCACTAAATGGACGCGAACAGGCGAAATGACCCTAATAATTATATATCTATAAAAAATTCAACTCGATACGTCAACGCATTACCCGAAAGTGATCGAATAAGGTTTTCGTTTTTTCCTTTTAAGGTACGGAACCCTAAAACGATTGCGATAATGAGTTCGTATTTGTGATTAAGCCACGCCTACTTAGGTTGGTCTGAGGATGGGTGACCACCCGTTATACATCGAGTTTCCTCCGTGCCTCGGAATGCATGTTAAGTTCTTGGTCTCGGCTGTCATTTGCAAATCTTTGACAGTCGTTACAGATAGATACTGTCCCGAAAGTTTGACAACCAGTCTTACCAAGGTTTAGCGTATTGCCCAGTACTGACTGGGTTGTGGAGGTCAAACAGGCAGTCGCTCCATGTGAAGTAATAGTATTCTGAGCTGCTACACCCGGTTGGACTGGAAGCCACCACCAGCTTTTTTGGGAAAAGGTAAGCGCATGATGTTGGGGAGAATCAGTGCCTGTGTATATGTATATACAGCCTATATACTACCTATACAGCCATTATAAATAAAATTTTATTGATATTTCCAAGTAACAGCCTGAGGCTGGTGAGAGCTAGCAAAGAACAATGGTTGTAACGACAAGAATACATATACATACATGATGGTGGACATCTGAGTGCGCACCCGTCGGTGCAGCGAGACGCCCGCGCGCCCCCCGCCCCACGCCCCGCGCTGGTCGACAGCGAACTTTCCACAAAGCTGTATAAGAAAGTGTCACGAGCCCTAACTCGATTGGCTCCAATTCTCCAAACGACTATGTAGACATATTCAGAAACGGCACAGTAATGCACTTGCACGGGTATCTGAGGTTGCTTGTGCAATGTTCAGATAAGTTTCACTACTGACTGATGATATGCCATAACCTGAAAAGAAGGTTGGAAATCTGTACAATTGTGCTCACTTCGAATAGAGTTGGTTGTCTGGGTGCCGCATGGTGGCATCTCCACCCGCCCGCGCCCGCGCCCGCCCGAGCCCGCGCCCGCCCGCGCCCGCGCCCGCCCGCGCCCGCCCGCGCCCGCCCGCGCCCGCGCCCGCCCGCGCCCGCGCCCGCCCGCGCCCGCGCCCGGCCGCGCCGCGCTTATTATTCACCTTTTAGCTCTTATATGATGCGAAAGTTCTGAATGGGCTTACTGGCGGTGCATGGCAGTTCGTGCGCGAACTAAGCTCGGCAGCGCAACAGGCAGCTTTGTTAGATGTCGTCACCGCCACTCTCGGGCTCGCTCTCACACAATTACTGCATAAAAGTTCCAGTTACGCGCTATACACGGACCATTGATATCTACTGACAGAGGGACTATTACAGCGTTACTATATTATTTGGGTAACTAATAAAAAAATAAAGCAAATTAAACAATAAAGGAAACACCGACAAAACAGAAAATGAATTATGTTTGTCTTACTATTAAACACTCTTTCGTGCATCTCTTAGAATAATTATTGTTCGAAAAGATTAATTAAGTCGGAAGTGAGTAGTGTACGAACACTATTAAAATGGTCCACAAATATAATTAGATTCGCATTGATGCCGTCGCGTCGCCGCGCGCTGGTTATCTTGTTATATTAATATTCCATAATGATGGACAGCCGTGACACCGCTTGCGCTGCACCGCTGCACCGCCGCCGCCGCCCGGGGTCGCGCGGCGCGTCTCGTCGCACGTTATCACCGTCGCCGTCGGCGTCGTCCGTGCGTCACGTCCGACGACTGGGTACGACTGTCGCAGATGTCTGCGGTACTAGCACGCATGTGCCTTTAAGGCCCGCAAATATTATCTTAAGTATTTTGCAATCTGTTGATTATTTATTTATTAAAATAAAATTTATTATTATTTATAGGAATTTCATAAAAAAACCCAAAGATTTATTGTTCACTCCACAAAGAAAAGTTACAAAAAGCACAGAACGTGTTGAGAACGGTTGAACGATTTCCACAATTTGTCTTTGTAACGGATCTACGTTTATAGATTGCATTCCGTAGGGAAAATAAATAAACTAGAGTCAGTAGAGTAATGGTGAGTGGAGAGTGGCGCCCCCCGGCGGCGGCGGCGGTGGTCGGCGACGTGATTCAAGAGATTTGTTCTTTGAGTGACGGAACCGGAGCGCTCGGCCGGGTGCCGGACGCCGGGTGTCGGGTGCCGGACGCCGGGTGTCGGGTGCCGGACGCCGGGTGCCGGGTGCCGGACGCCGGGTGTCGGGTGCCGGACGCCGGGTGTCGGGTGCCGGACGCCGGGTGCCGGGTGCCGGACGCCGGGTGTCGGGTGCCGGACGCCGGGTGCCGGGTGCCGGACGCCGGGTGCCGGGTGCCGGACGCCGGGTGCCGGGTGCCGGACGCCGGGTGCCGGGTGCCGGACGCCGGGTGCCGGGTGCCGGACGCCGGGTGCCGGGTGCCGGACGCCGGGTGCCGGGTGCCGGACGCCGGGTGCCGGGTGCCGGACGCCGGGTGCCGGGTGCCGGACGCCGGGTGCCGGGTGCCGGACGCCGGGTGCCGGGTGCCGGACGCCGGGTGCCGGGTGCCGGACGCCGGGTGTCGGGTGCCGGACGCCGGGTGCCGGGTGCCGGACGCCGGGTGCCGGGTGCCGGACGCCGGGTGCCGGGTGCCTAGCACACGCTGACCCGTGCCACAAGCTATTAGAATTAATCAATTGATCAGTTAATAGGACGGAATACACACACAATGAGTTTTTATTATTGACCTATCGTGGCCTTCGGTAGACTTGGTGAATGTACCTACATTCATACGCGGAATGATTTCCACCAAATATGTATTGTGTAAGCTTATCGTTCTCAACACTTGCTGCTTGTAGCAGACCTCTGCTACATATGCTCGTATTTCATTTGTATTCGCTATGTACAATGTCAATCCTTGAGCAGTTCGTAGTTTTTGTTTCATCAACGTTTCTCCCAAAAATAAATCATTTTATAAATCTGTTTGTGTGACTTTGTTTATTGTATTGTATGGTCTGGTACCACGACGCGAACAATATAACAAATCCCCGATAGTGCAGTACTGGGTCCCACGACGGCGACGCACCCCTCGGCCGCCGCGCGCCGGGCCCCTGCGCCCATCTCGGTGAGCTTCCAATCTTTTGTGTGAAAATAATTAATAAGTTAAGGGTTGTCGCACAATGGTGCGGCGCAGTTTGAGGGACCCTCAGTAAACATTACCGTAACATAATTCGATACGTGGCGGGGGTTGAGGGTACGGGGGGGGGGGGGGGGCTGTAAGTTTAGGGTGTACGTTTAAATTCATTCCAGTCAATTTTGTATGCAGATTTGGCGCGTTGGTTCCTGTAAAGCGCAACGACCCCGGAAAGCACACACAGCGTTCCGAGTTACTCCGCGAGGGAGGTCGGGCTTTCGTTTTTATACTTTATAATGCTAGTCTGCCAGCGGAACCAACAAGCTTTAAAAAGAATATGAATACGTACGATATTGAAACGTCATCAGATGGAGCTTTCTGAACTTTCTAAACAATGTAGTGTTGGCCGGTAGTCGGTGGGCTCTCAATTAGATGATAATGTCGACACATTTGTGAACAACTCGTTTGCGTGCCGTCCATGGTCGCAGCTGATTTACGGCGGTGAAAGTATTGTAGTAGCAGTCCTCCATAAAGCGCGCACCCAACCACCCAACAAGCGCGCACCATCAGTCCATCACACACCGTGATCCTGTCTCCGTTACCTGACTGAACACATTATTGTTGTCTTACATAACCATTAAGACATTGAGATGTTGACTTCTTGAGGAATCCTTGTGAGTGTGAACTTCCATAAAAGATACAACGCTGATGTAAAATTGCGGTAGAAGTTTGCGCTTGCATTGATTTCGCTGTAATTAGATACCGGTGTGTGTCTTGTGTGCGTGCGACCTTGATCGTCGCACGGAGTTGACCTTCTGAGTGTAGCAGTGGTAGCGCGGTGACACGGTGCAGCGGTGGCGCGCGCGGCAGCTGGCGCGGGAGATTAGTTTAATTTGCAGACAACACGTGCTCCCCGACGCGCCGCGCCGCCAACGGCTAGCTGTGGTTGGCTCGCGGACTATGCGACGCTTGACATTAGGTAACGTATTAATAAGGCGACGAAGAGATTTATTTCAGACCGTGTTAAATGCATTATCTTTGATAGTAAAGGCAAGCTTCCCCGTTCTAACTTACGATTGCTCGTCATAAAGTTCTCAGTTATATTTTTGATCTTGATATAGAAAGATGAAAGTCCAAGCTTCCTTTTAAGCAAAAGATTAATTTATAAGTATGATGTAGCCTGCAAAAATTTGCTTTCATACAAGCAATTCATCGTTGAAACTTGCGTTAATGAGGAGTGACAAAGCTTCACGCCGCCCATCCGCAGTGTTCACAGGGGGACCAGCGCACACTGTTGATGCACTAACAGTGTTGGGACTGGGACACAAAGAATGGCGCACAACGCACATCTGCTCCTCGCCCATACACTACATGCAAGCATTGACCAATACATTAAGTACTAGTTTTTCGAAATTAAATGTTTCATTTTAACCAGCATTTGTCAGAAAGGTGTTGTCATAATAATATCAGGTTATTCAGACCATCAAACTGAATAACTGAATACGATGAAAAAACCTGTCCCTTAAAGTAACGTCAATACTTACTCGAGCCAAATGTACGGGACAGCTGATTTGATGTCCATAGCTTTCTACTACACACTGTATGAGCCAATGTAGTCTGAACATAAGAAATCATTCATAATTAACTGGTGATACTTAAAAGTATACGGCTTGGGGCAGTTTTTATCTTCAATAATCGATTTCCGGGGTAAAACATGAAAGAGGTTTATTATTTGTACAAGTAAACCTTAAAACTAATGATCGGAGCCTTCATATAAGCCTGTGCTAGGAGGCTCCGTAAAACGTTATGTTAGCTGTGGGCCCGCGGCGCAGAGTCGCGCTCGATTCAGTAAGCCGCCAGCAGGCAGCGTGGCGTGGAGTCGCCTCTCTACGTGGCGCTCCGTCCCGTCCCAGCCGCGAGCCGCCTCCTACAGGGATGCCTCAAGCCTAACTTCATTAACACGCTATTATTACTCTAAATAACTTTTTCGAGAAAATTAAGTTTATGGGATTTTATGTAAATACATTAACAACGAGCAAGCCGAATGAGATCAAAAACAACAACTCGTAGATTGTTACTGACATGTAATTTACACGGAGACATTAGTCGGCACACAGACACCACGGGGTATTTGTTGGCACATTTGGCCGTCGGTCGGCATACCATCCTACATGCCGCACATTTGTAACTGGCAGCCCTGTCAAGGATATTTAAGTGAAGTATCGAGGAGGTGCAGCCATCAGGCGCGGGCCGCCATTAGCACGAGAGCCCTCCGCGCCCTCAGCGCCCTCCGCGCACTCAATCCTCGTTTGCAAAACGCCCGCGCCGCGCCGGTGCGTTGTTGTCACGCTATGCAAAGTGCGGCCCAAAATATTCCAAGTGAAGTGTCTCGCGCAGATTGGCGTACACATAGGAACATTTATTTGTTTGGACTAGTTTTTCAGTATTACACTATAAAGCTATCCGTAGATTTTCTACAAACGAAAGTAAAGTGATTGGTGTGCTCGCATATCGTTCGTAAATGTTAGTCGCTGTTACTTAGTATAGCCGTCGAAATTTATTTATAATAATGTACCTATGTCTGGGCATCGCTGACACTGCCGACGACGCCTAGTAAATAAATTAACTTTATAGAACACAGTTCATTCAAACATAAATGTGACTTCGTTATGTTTGGGAGCATGACAGCATGGACAGTCTAATAGTTTAAGTAAACGTCTGACCTAGATTAAATCTAGGTGGAGTGTCCCTTACTTGCAACAACACTCTTAAGGAGCATCCCAAAATACCAGAAAGCTTTTAGACAAGGGTCGCCGTAATTCAGTCCGACGGTACCAACAAAAATGTTCGCAATTCTTTACTGAAACTTTGACATGACCTTTCGTTGATTAATTAACCTTCCAGGTTTTATTAAACAAAGTTTTGTAATCTGGCAACTGTAGCGTATGTGGGATGAGATGAGGTGCCTACAGTGAGCAGAAATGCAGAGAGAGGTTGCGCACAAGGGACATTCACGTAACTGAGCTGGCAACGTGGCCTAACCTGGTAACGGTACAAACAAAATAAATTCGTAGGTTGGGACTTTCGGTTGTAGATAATTCGTTTGCAAATAGCTAAAAGTGAGACACTATTAATCTTAGTGAGTTAGGACAAGTCTGGCAATCAATCTCGTCGCGACGTGTATTAATCCTGCTGTTGCTGGGACGCTGGGACGCTGGGAGGCGCTGGGATGCTGCTCCTTATTATTACACAATCTGTACCAAGCATCAGTCAATATGCTGCTACAGAATGACTTATTAAGCGTTAATGGATTTATCGAAAACTATATTAATCTTACCTTTGATTGATATTTGACGATAGCTCTCATCCGCATCCGCTCGCGCAGACCGTAATCCGTGTCCATCCTTAGCGTAACGTAAATGTAACGGGATGTGAACTTGCACGTCTCTGAGCAATATCTTGTGCCAATGTTAAAATATCACAACTACTAAACTACAGCAAAGTAAGTTGTACCTACTCTGCTGAACCCATCGGGTTGCAGATGAGAAATATGTAGATGTCTTTCTGCGCCGGCGCATGATGCTGCTGAACACTGAGAGAACGACCGCCACTACTGCCAGTCAATGTCAGGGGAACACGAAGTGACTATGGCGTGTCTTTTAAATATATTTTTGACTCCACCACGGAGTTGGTATGTTTAAAAGAGTAACACTAGCTATACTTGCTATAGTTAAACAAAGTTCGCTATAAACAGTTTTATTACATTATGAGTACGATAAGGCCTCGACTAATATTTAAGCTGCTACGTAAGGTATTCAAACAACATCGTGTGCAGATAGTCATCTTGTGCGGCGTTATCTGCTAGATTTATTGTAGGAAACCTAGCGCGGTGTGTGGCTGTAGAGCTGTAGAGCTGTAGTGCTGTGGTGCCGTGGTGCCGTGGTGCTGTACTATTGGACACAGTGTATAGTATCGACGATCGTGGAATGCGAGGCCGCTCGTTATCTCTGCCGCATGCCGTCCGGCTGCCTGCGAGTACAATCCTTGCTGCGAACTACGGCTGGTTAGCAGGCAAGGAGGCATTTTGTCGCTATGCCCGCTATACGTTGGTACGCCTGTGTGCTGATGAACTCTCTTGAATCTTGCAGAAAATTCATCTAGTTGTTAGCCAAACCCAAGGAGCACTTAGGCGTTACCGACATCAAATATGCAGTACTTATAGAACTTAGAGTTCTTTTGGAGACGTACAAGGGTGTCAAGAAAGGATTTTATATTTATAAGGTTGATTTGTCAGTTAATATACAGCGCAACCTGTACTACATCTTTATAAAAGAATCCGCGTAAACTAAAGGTGTTATAACGGAATATTAAAACTCTAATTTAAAACTTTAAGATTTTTTTACACTTTAAGCTAATGTTTATTATTCAAGCTGCACAGAGGCTGTATTTTGCATGTGATCACTTACTTACTACAGCTTTATGTGTAAATATGGTATCAGTTTATACTTGATTCTGTATAATGGTATATGCAAACTCCTTTATAAAACTTAGTATTATTGCGTAATTATACACCCTTGTAAGTGTTAGAGTTTTATGACTTTTGACAAATATGATGTTAAAACACTATAATAATAAATTAATTCTATAGTACAGCTTTAGTCTGTTTTATTGTCAGTCGTCTATCTTTGCAATAGTAAATAAACGTGTAATTCTGGATAAAAATATGTGGAAAAAGGTCCGGTGGAGTCAAAAGGAAGATTAAAAGAGAATATAAAAATATAACAAATTACTAACCAAATGAAACTAGTGATACTGAGTCGTCATTTATAGAGAATGAAAAGAATGTAGTCATGAATCGAGCAATCTACAGTCAAGCGCCACTTCAGTTGACTTCTTACGAAGGTTCCGCAGCAAAAACGTCAAACATTGATATTGATAGTGAAAATTTAATAAAACCTTGGGAAACTGATAATGACATATTTTCATGCAGCAGTAGAAGTAAAGAAGACGAATTTTCAGAAAATTTATTGTTCCGTCGTAAAATTAAGGAATGGGCTATGAAAAGAAATATGAGCATTTATTGTTTGTGTCATATTTATTTTATTGTATAAAATCAATTTTAGGTAATTTTCAATCTGATTCACATCAGTGTTGTGCTGTATTTGTGTTGGAATTTGTGTTTCGAAATTAGTATTTTGTGTTGCCACATCAGAGTCATTTTGAATAACGTATTCAGCTGCAGTTGTTGGAAGAACCGGTCTGGATGTTGTAGCTGTAGATGAAGTTAATGACTTCTCTGGTTGATTAAGTGCCTTAAATCACACATAAAATGGATTAATGATGTATTTGTCAATCGCTATGCAAACATTTTGACTTTTAGAGAGAACGTAGTCTGGATATGGAGTTGGCCCAAAATGTTTAGTATGTAGGTATACTATACATAATATATTGGTCAGTGGGTCGTCTATTAAACACTCATAAAGTCACGTCTAATAGACATGCGGGGAAGGCTAACTAATAATGAAGTAACAAAGTAATGCTTACCAATTGCCTAGCTAGAGTATTGTAATTATATTACTATTTGTTGTGATTACTTCTGTCTGATTATCAAATTCGATGTCGCTATTTTGTAACATTAGATCTAGTTCTCGTGTTGCTTCGTCGTATAATGATAATAATTGTCTTTTGACACAGCAATGTGAAGAAGACCAATTATCTACAGGCTGCGAATATTTGTCCTTGACCAATTTATTGATATCTAATCGCTTTTTTGGCCATCTTAAAATACCATTAGACTCCCAAAAATTAGTTATAATGCACACCTTTTTCTTTTGTTTCAATTATTTTGAACGGCATATTTTCCTGAAAAATATTGAAAAACATATGAAAAAAAGGCACACAACACCAAACACTAAAAACACTACTGCACATAGTTCTTAGTAAAATATTGTTTTAAGGTGAACTACCATTTCCTAACGCTTTGCTTTGTTTTTGACCTACCTAAGAGTTTTACGACGTGGCAAACAAAGTATCGAAAAGAACAAATAAATGCGTGCACGATGTCCAGGCACTATCTGTAAAATAATCGCGTTGCTTGTAATGTGGCGCTGCTGTCTCACTCTCTGTGTGTGTGTGTTCTATGGACGATGTTACCTATAGGGTTGTTTGTTTACAAGTATCAGTAGGTGCGTCGTCTATTGAATCTATTAAACTGCTTCAATTTGCCTTCGGCATATTACACACTTAGAGACGTTGTGTAAGCCGCGAGCGATGTAAACGGCGAAATCTAACAATTGCTAGCAATATATTATACATGGTTTTTCATTTTGAATATGTATCCCTAATGAGCTGTACAATTTATGTTTTGAAAACTGATATACAGCCTAAATATTAAAAATATTCTAATATAATGCCTATTTAAAGGCAATAGCTGTACAATGGAGTCTAAAAACTGTGTAGTAAAGCTACAGGACCTATAATACCATCCAGATATACTTTAGGCTGTTTAAAATTTATCGCCATTTTTTAATAAACAAAAACAAAACATAATACAAATCAAACGATATTTGACAATAGCTACAGCTGCTATCGTTATTTTACAGCTATAATAATGAGTGTACTCTAATAGTATGCAGTATTTTCAAGCATATTATATTATTATAACCTCAAAACCATAAACTTACTTACCTGTTTTAGTTATATTTTTTACTTAATCTTGATTATATTGCAGGCGCGTGAATATTTTGAGACTAAACTATACACAATTTCACAACAAAATTAAATCGGCACGTCGAATCTACAGATTATCACACAGAAAGTCCAAGATCATTACTTGATTTATAATTTTGCATGAAATATTAATCGATCGCCATTTATCTATCTAAAATAGAAATACTTGACAAGTTTCACAAATTTTCCCTTTGTGATTCTCTTAAAAAACCGATTAAGAACAGTTATCTTTTAAAGACATTTATAAAAAGAGAACTATATTCCTGTGGTTTCCATTTACACCATACTACAGCTCCACTGCAGCTATATTGCAGCCTATTTTTTACTTCTACAGCTACTGTACAGCCATAATAACGCATTAGGCTGTATAAGAATGGGCCCAATTTTTAGTTATAAGGGCTGTATAAGCGCTGATACAGCCCTTGTACAGCCTCACTTTACAGCTTGTGGTATAAAAATAAACTAAAATACAGCTTTTATACAGCTTGTGGTGCTCCTTGGGAATGTATGCTGAAGCACCCGCCAGGGCCACGGCTGTGGCTGTGTTCGAAAGAGATACCGCGGGCGAAAGAAGGAATATTTTCTGCTTTACACCTACTCGTTCGTCTCTCCATCACACAAAGTTTGACTAAGTAGTAGAAAATGCCTACGGCGTTAAGTCCGCCTCTGTACTATATATAAATGAATTGGCGCTAATAGTGACTTTGTTCGACGTTTAATTGATTATTATGTTACGTATTTTAAGTATCATGAAATAGCTTTTACCTTTAGTTTGTCGTCGGTTATGATTGACTAGAAATTAATGGCCATGGCAACGCTATCAAATGGAGTAAAACACGGGATGTTTATTTTTCCCAAAATCAACGTTTTCGATTCCTGGCTACAAGAACATTTTTCAAAGATCCAATGGTGCAGCTTATTGTCAAGAGGCATGTCTGACACTCCTTTCCGCTTCGAGTCATTTGATGATTTCCGATCCGAAAAGCAAGTCAAATGAATAACGTTAGTCAGTAACATAACAATGTAGTAACAGTAGTCGAACCAAGATTTGTCTGCCAGTGAGAGGTTTATGCGAAGTGAATAGTTGAGAGATAGTTAATTCATAATTCATAATTCATAATCATTTACCCAAACAGTGCGGCGCGGCGGCGTTCAGTGTAAGCAGCTAAGCGAAACAGACAAATGTGTGTTCATTTATTACTAGTGGATGTCCAGGGTTTCTCCCAAATGAACTGTAACTATGCCAAATTTTACAATACTTCGTGTGTTTAACCAACTTAAAAAAGGGTACAGAGTTTTTATGTTCATATGAAAATTCAATGTTATTAAAGATATCTCTTTAATAACATTGAATTATCAGCTAACGATATCGGGGATACCCTAGCGCAACCACGAAGCGATATCGTTAGCGCAGCTTGTAGGGTAAAGCGGGGATGGCGCATGCCGCAGAGGCTTCAAGGATCGTAGCTGCAGCCAGCGGTAATCCAGCTACAGCGCAGCCGCTGGGGCGCTGCGCGCTGGCGTCGCGTCGTTCACTCAGCGTTTCATTATCTATAAAACGTTAAAATGCACTTCACAATAAGCTTGACGACATCTTATTCGAGCTCTAACAATTTAATTTCTTATTATAGAGTGTGTAAATATACTTTCACTGGTTTCTCTATAGACAATGCGATCGAGGACATATGACTATAATAATCAGAGTTTGTATAAAGTAGAGCATTTTAATTAATTAAGTTCGTCAGTATGTTGGTTTGCTCATAATCACTCATTAATAATATAATTATTAGCTCCATTGGAGTTTATTGACCCCGTGCATTGCCGTGCATATTTCATAATCATAAGAGACACAACCTCTGTCGAATCGAATCCATATGTTGGTGTACATAACACGTAACGTATTCACTAACACATGCCACTTTATGATAGTGTGAGTGCGTAGTTTTTGCAAAATGTTAATTCTCTGCAGGTTTGTGAGTCAGAGTGATGTGTGATGTCAGCTGCGCAACAAACAGCTGACATTGTATTTTTTTCGTGAACAACATACACAAGAGTCAACCATTGTCAAACTAAACCATTCTGTGGTTAATGGAGCGTATCTTACGAACAAACAAAATAGAATTTATCCAAATTAATTCATGAATAATTAGTTACTTGGCAGATTACTCAATGGGTTGTGTTGAGTCGAGTACCTCCTCGTGCGCTGCAAGTTCTAGTGATTAGCAGGCGGAACATGCGCGCACTACGCAATCAACTGCTTCGGAAGTGTTCGCAACTGTTCGGAAGTAATGTAAATTACTGCCAGAATATCAAATCGCTCACAACTACAACTAGACTGCTGAGTGTAGTGGGTACCTACTCCATGAAATGTACATCGCACAGTGACATGACATCATATGCGGTCAAGTCGCTAGAGGGAATGGTCAATGTTAGCGTCACCTGGTCGTATTCACGAGCTCAAATTGAAAGCAAAACAAACTGACGACACGGTTGGCGCAGTGGCTGAGCGATCGGCTGCTACGCTGCGTGTCGCGGGTTCGATTCCCGCACGGAACAAATATTTGTATGGCCTACAAATAGTTGTTTCGGGTCTGGCTGTTTGTGTATGTGATTTTAAATGTTTGTAAACGCACCCACAATACAGGAGAAAGTCCTAGTGTGGGGCAACGTTTTTTTCTACACCGAACGGAAAGTCCATCCAGTTAGTCAATCTTCAAAATACGAACTTTGTGGAGTCATCTGTTGCAGGGTTACAGCGAGTGGCGGGCTTGTGAGACAATCACGTATATTGTGGTGATCTGGCAGCGATACGGAGCAGAAGGTTGGAGGTAGACAGCAGACAGCAGACATGCTAACATTATTTGATGCACACGTATCATTTTGGAGATATATCCTATATAGAAACTGTTTTGTTTAGCCACACCGCAGTCGCGTCAATAGTGAGCTACAAATTCTTTGGCTTACTCACTGATAGTGAGCGTTTGGAACTATGTCGCAATTTTAATAAAATCCTTTGTCCCGCGTCCCCGGCATTCTGTTATGAACCGCGGAATGGAGCTGAAGGGTCAGCTGAAATGTTTTCGTACACTTATCGTATCGCTACGGAAAGGTAGCAACAACCTGAAGGTTACGGGTTATTTGAAAGATTCCGCGGCCCCGGAACGTTAAGGACAAAAGAAAAGACATGGGTGGCTTTTAGTCAGTAAAAATCAGACATTCTCCCCCTCTTCGCCCAGAGCGGGGGAGAATGTCAGTCTGGCGTCCTCACCAACCGCTTGACGCAGGTACGCGGAAACGGAAGTTTCGGGAGCTTCCTGCAAACAATAGGGCGGAAGGAAAAGCCGGGGTGTCACCACTGTGATGACACCCGGGCACTGTGGCGGTCTGCCCCGCTTGCGCGGAGCACCGCTGTGTCCTCGTAGAGGCGACCGTGCGGCGGCGCGCGGCGGCGACCATTCGCTACCGGCTTTGGTTCCAAGGCAGGGCAGGCAAAGGGGGAGTGTCAAACTTTTTTTAACTAAAACCTATCCATGTTCGTTCTATTGCCCTTTGTGTTCCGAGGCCGCGGTATCTCTTACGAACAACCCGCAACCCCGGAGAGGAATACATATGCCTGGAGGCCTGTCAATGATAGAGTATATTTTTTAATTACTTTGTTTATATTTTACTTTACACTCTATTGTATAAAACCTTCTTTGCTTCAACTAACCTAACTACGTTCTCCTAAGTAACCTATCAGATGTGTTGCTGGGGAGTTTGTTCTGCCACTTCTTCTTCCCATCTAAAACGTTTAGGATATTGGCTCGGTTATACAGGTATAGATACGATGTTAACCGTGTAATATTGTGATTTCAGTGATTAAATTATTGTGTGGAATGTTAGTCATATGAGTTGCGTGCTCAGCTTGCTCTGATCATTTACAGAACGTAGTAGGTATTTTTCCAATGAATTGGTGGTAATAGGTAGTTTGCATCAATTAAGCCAGTTTGATAATTCAGTTTGGCACCTGAATAGGTTCCTCGTTACAAGTTGATTCCAACTCGTAGTCATGTGTATGTACTCGTAGGTACCTACATTCCACTACCTCCGAGTAGCTGCCGAACAAGAGAAAGTTATAATTTAAAGTAATACAGCACTAGTCGTGTGTGACTCGTAACTTTATACTTTCATTCGTTACGGAATTTGCGATTTGGGACCTAATTAATTAAGTGATTACAATTCATCGAATGAGTCAAACTATTTTTAAATAGTAGTATTGTCGTTATGTAGGAATTGATTAGTCTTTTTATTGTCTATTTTAAAAGACGAATACGTAACTTTTCTCTAATGTAACTGTGCGTAACATTCCAGTGAGCGGTGACCGTGAACGTAATAACGTAACGTTACTCGTGGAACCACCGTGCACCGGAGTTTAGCATCGACACGCACACAACATCATAACATAGCACTCAAACTGAGAATCATTTATACAACAATGTCACAGAGCGAAACATACACACGCTCTAGTAGGTATACCACTACTTGCGACTCTTACACACGTACGTCTACATGAGTTACGTACAAGTGCGTCCTGTCCATTGCGTTGCGAATTCCGTACCGTACCGTATCTGTCAAGGTTCCCGAAGCTCACTTATATAATAAGAAACCGTCACGCACGTCTGAATGTGGTTGGCGCATAATGGCTGAACGAACACCAAACCGGCACGGCCGCGGCCCATTGGCCGGTGACTATTATCAAGGTTCTAAATATAATCGGCATCTGGTAATACCAACAATATGCAGGATGAAGGCCATCTCCTTCTCGATTGAGTAACTCCTCGTGTAAATACGAGAAGAGCTAATCTCATGAGACGCTGTCGTCGTACACCTTGATATTAATTGCTCGAGCAGGACAGCAAGCCGCAGGACCGCAGGACCGCAGGACCGCAGGACCGCAGGGCCGCAGGACCGCAGGGCCGCAGGACCGCAGGGCCGCAGGTCTATTCCCTTGCGATGGTACTCGTATAATCACTTGGAGTAAGGGAAACATGTTGATAACAAGAGCTACCAAAAACAATATCATAAGCATGGATTTTACGTAAATTATACTTTTTCATGCTTCTGGGATGTGCTTTAATTAATAATTGTTGAAAAAAGTGGCGAAGACAGGGTAGAATGTAAGGAAAAAACGTATTGCGCCGACCTCAAATAACATGGGACATGGGCAGAAAGATGATATTTTTTTATTACATACTATAACTTTAACTTTTCCGGATTTAGTCCTTAGCTTTAACTATTTAAGTGAATCCATAGCTCCTCCTAGTCCAAGAATCGCACTCCATCAATTACTTGAGGGACTTCACTCAAGGTGCACAGAACCATTTACTTATCAAAACATTCAAGTGGAAATCAATGTTTGTAAACAAGATTTTGTGGTTAGCAATATGTATAAATTGGCGATACTATGTAAACCTGATAGTTAGTTAATTTGGATCATTTTGTGGTGACTAACCACTAACCAGTCGGATATCTAATGGATTTACAAAAGGTTGCAGGACGAAAATTTTGGAAGAAATAATAATTGTCTGATCTTGGGAGTGGTGAACTCGTTTTACCGCACGCACGATTACTGTTCCATTATTCACTTCGGACAGTAAGTAATGTTTCGCGACAACTTTTACGACACATTTCGTAGAATTCGCAATACTCAAACTTGCACGGATTGCATAATACTGCTTGCTCGAAATTGTTGTGAAATCATAAACTTTCTTCTTCTAACTCGTGATTAATTACTTGGAAGTTTATTAATGACTTGACAAATTTTGCGAAGTGAATGTAGAGTTTGAAGTTTTTGTTCAATTAGTACCTAATGTATTGTCATTTGGCGGATGTTTTGATAAAAACAAGGCTGACTGGACTAGGTTACTCATTTGAATGGCATGTTGAGAATGCGCGCGCAAGGTCGCCGGTCGCTCTGTACGAGGACTCGCGGGTCACTGACCCACTGCACACTGTTGCTGTGAGCTAACCGAGCTGCTGCTATGGATATTTGTCTGACGTTTGAGAGGCCACAGTGTGGACATTGGACAGTTATTACTCTAACCACTGAATGTAGGTCAGCTGCAAAGTCACGCAGACGTCGTAAAAGCCGGCAGTGGGCGTGCTCAGTCGGTTTGCACGGCGTATTTTGTCGCGAGAGTCAGCGGTCGCCGCTGTGGATCTCTTGCCGGCGCGCGGCGACCTTTTTTTTTTTTTTTTGGATTGGAAATCATCTAATGACTTCCCCCGCTCTGGGCGGAGCGGGGGGGGCATGTCAGACTTGTACTGACTAAAACCCACCCATGTTCCTTCTATTACCCTTTACGTTCAGGGGCCGCGGTATCTCTTTCGAACAACCCGCAACCCCGGCAGGCGGAGGCTCTGGCAAGCCCCTCTGCTTTGCTGACATCTCTTTGAGGCACGCGTGAAACACGAACGCGCCGTCGACACGGCCTGTCGTCAATCGACGGACGGACGGTGAGCTACCCATTGCTCACCGTCCACAGGCCCGCATCTACGGCGGCCGGGAGTCGTCTCGCGGCGCCCGGCGCCCGGGGCGTCTCCCGCGGCGGCTGGGTTGGGCAGATGTTCTCTCCCTCAAACGCCCGGCCACCTCCTTTGCTATCATTACTGCTTCGCAGAAGGAGGTGACCGCTTCCCATTCCCTCTCGCTACGGACCATGGCCTGGACCAGGGCCGGATGCGAGAGATCGCCGCCGCCGATCGCCTCCACGAGGGCACGGCGGTGCTCCGCCCAAGCTGGGCAGACCGCCACTGTGTGCTCCACCGTGTCCTCCGGGCGATCGTCACAATGGTGACACCCGGGCGTTTCCTCCCGCCCGATTATGTGCAGGAACCTCCCGAAACTTCTGTGTTCGGTGAGGACCTGCGTCAGGCGGTAGGTGAGGACACCATGACGCCTCTCCAGCCACTCCCCAAAGGCGCGCGGCGACCTCAAGGACACATACAGTACACTTCAGCCAGAGTAATGGTCAGCCATTTATGTGATATTGTGATGTTGACCTAGTGTGTATGAATTTGTAAGTTTTATGGTTCATAAATATACTTACACCTTGAGAATACATTGTCCAGGTTTACCTTCATGTGGGGCATGTACCTACATTGTGCAAGTGCATGAGCACTTTATTAAACGTTTAACCGTTTCTATGGGATGCCGGAGGATATGTTTCACAGTACCAGTAACATAAATGCATGAGTGCAGAATACTTTCAGCTAACCGCGGAAGTGACGCGACGCAATCACATGTAAATACAAACATTAACATTTATTAGAAAAGAATTTGAAAAATCAATATTGTACTAGGACTTATGTTTTGATTTACAAGTACCTACCTCCTCATTCAAGTCAGTTTCTATCAAGTTTTATTTATAAACAATAAGAACTCAGAAGTCATTTTTGCTAGATGTGTCATGGTGTCCGTGAATGAGGGGCAGAGTGTCGCGGTCGGCGCGCTACACACGCGTGTGTCGAATGATCAGAAGAGCGTGGCGCATGACTGCATGCCGCATGGTGGAGGACAGTCGCGTGTGGCGCGCCTATTGAGTTGCCTCTTGTAAACAGCTTTAGCGTTAAACGGTCCTATTGAACTGCCAGTTTCAGGCAATGAGCTGTCCTTGCCCACGTTATTTTGGTTCGGAGTCACTGTGCCTGTGCTCACTCATAAATATGTTTTTACTTTATCCTTAGGAGTGTTACGAGTGCTACGAGTACTGTTATGGTGACTACTGTGCGACTCACTAACAGCGAGTAAGTTCGCCATACGATTACACTGTGGACCGCCATATCATCAAAGGTTATTAGAAATACAGATGTTATATTCTAGAACACATAATAAACACATGATTGTGATGAGGGACCAGGATGAACTTATCCCACATTATCTTTTTTCCCAGATAAAATAATTATAAACTTCTAAGTAGTTTATCCGAAAGCATAATACCGACTGTATTCGGAATCATTTCCTTGTTGATTCATGATCATGAATGAGCTGTAATAGAACACAATATCATTTGATTGAGGAAACCGTTTGTCTCTTTAGAGTGTGGTCCGCCTTTCTCTGATGTCGAGCCACTTGACATCGTTGCTGAGTTGTGAACTTCACTCACTCACTTCACTCGCGGCTCAAGTGCCACTTGTGTGATCTCCCACATGTCGCTCGCCATGGGAAGGAAAGTGCGTTTGTAATCACATAGTTAACGAGACAACAGGCAGCTTGTCTAATCTCCTGTTGTTGAACAGTCATTTCCTTTTCTTAGTGCAAGCTGCTCGAATAGTGAGCTACAGAATGTTGCTACGCATACAAGCTACTATCAGTAGGATCCACACATTGAAAGACCACCGTAAATATGTCGCTCAAGCTATGTAAGCTATCTCTAAGTGTGCTGCGCATCCCGCTTGGTGTGACGGGCGCGCTGCCGCACTGATGCATGCTAACTCGGCAGGAGGGCGCTGACGTCACGCGTCCTTGAACCGTGACGTCACAGGGACGCGAGCAAGGCCGCCCCCACACCTCTCGCCTCGCCCTCGCGGCCCTCGCCCAACACACAACAAGTTCACTTCACTCCGGTATGCCCGCGTCTGTGGGCTGCCGCCTGCGCCAGTGCCCAGTAGCACGCCCCTCATGTTTACTATAACATGAAGCGCATGAGAACTGTTGTGTAGGTCCCATTGTATTGTGCGGGTACGTACTCATTGGTACAACTGAAACAGATCATAACTGTTTTATGGACTGAAGTAGTAAACAGGCCATCTAGCCTTGTTAAAAGTGAATGAGACTTTATTGAATCGTTTTAAAATAGGAAAGTTTGTAATACCTTAGTTGTAGGTCACACAGCTCAAAGCGATTGCTGGAGCTGTTAGCAATCAATAAACTGTTACTATTGTAGAGGAAATTTAATTAAATTGTTATTGTTAAATGTGTATAGTCGGCAGCTGCGGTGGTGAAGTCGCGGTCACGTGACAGTTGCGCAACAATCTGTCACTTTAAAAGAACTAATACTATTAATATGTTTTCGGTCATTTTAACAATATCGACACCAATTGCTAGTTGTAAGGTTACTTATATCTGAACAAATATGAATAAAAATGTAGAAAAACTTACAACTAAAAATGTAATATATTAAGGCATTACATTGAATTTCATGATGTTAAATGAAAGAACATGAACTAATGAAGTTCATCCCGCCTTACTAAGAGAATATTGGAAAACTATGACCGCAGCAATGCCAATGTTGCTCTGTAATGCAGACAGACTGTAGTGGCCACTGCGCGCCACTGTGCGCCACTGTGCGCTACTGTTCGACATTGTACCGTTGTCCACGTAGCTACATACAGCTGTGGCGAACTTGACCTCAAACACGGAACACTTGCGTTATAAACTGTACTCGGTTATTGTTTAACCTTCGTCATCATCTGCCTCGCCTTCCCCCAACTATGCTGGCGTCGGCTTCCAGTCTATCCGGATACCAGCAATGACCACCACAACCCAGTTAGTGCTGGGCAATACGAAACCCTTTGGTAATATCACTTGTCAAACATTAAGGTCAACTGACTATTTGTAACGACTGTCAAAGATCTACAAATGACAGCCGGGACCAACAGCTTAACAAGCTTTCCGATGCATGGAGGGTCCTCGGTATGTAACGGGTGGTCACCTATTCACAGACGAACCCAGGCAAATGCGGCTTAACCTAAAGATCGACCACCAACGGCTGCTATCTATTATATAGCCACGAGCTCCTCAATGTTTAACATTCGTATCACCACATATACGAGCTTTACAATTCATGCAAATGTAGTATTTTGAACAATAGCGTAAAATGAACGGTTATTCTCCGCTCCCCACATTTCTTAGTTTTGTGCAACATTTAGTAAGTATGTCACCATTTATCGACCATTTCAAACATTCGCTTGGCCGGGTTACAAGTGTGTCACAGTAATTAGTTTACGCTTCATGTGCGAAGGTTTGTGCGAAATGCCAGTACTACGGCAGGTACTCAGGCTGTACAGAGAATGGGGACTTTCTCTGTGTTTACTTGAGCCGTCGCTTTCGCCGCAGTTATCCGCGGCCGCGGCCCACGGCATCGTTAGTGCTTATTCTTCTAAACCCTAGACGCCACGCCGCGCGCCGGCTCCCGTGCCCGGACTCAACCAACTTTGAGTGCAACTTTCCCAAAGCGTTCCGTTGTTATGTTCATCGACGAAGTTTCCTTGTTTCTGATGCTCGTCAACAAAGGCATTTAAAATGCCTTTGTTGTAAATACTTCTCATATCTTCAGATCTAAAACATTCTCGTGGCGGCTCGTATCGATACCTGCTTGATTGTTTTCGAAATCGTGAAACAGATATTGATGAATCGCGGGAAATATGAGTAACTGTGTCACGATACACGTAAACACTTAAACAGGTGATAGTGTCAACAAAATGAAATATACACTTACGTGCAATATAGATACACATCTCACACCCACACTCAATCGTAGACACCCTCTCACACTCACTCATTTATCTTGCACGTTACACATAGAGAGGATCAAAATTCTTGTCCCTGTTCAAATTTAAATTTTGTATCCATTTTTCCAACAATATTGTTAAATGCTAGTACATAAGAAACCACGTTTATATGTAACTCGAGGGGGTGGCGCGGGCGCTGTAAGCCGAAATACAGGTTTCTTCTTGTTCGGTCACAGATGCTAAAACTTTTGTGTAGGTACAGAATTTGTTTTACTACAGCATCTATCTTTAACATTATGTACTGTTAATTACGAAAAAAAAATGTGTATGAAGTTACAACGTGTCTCAACATGTCCGCGAAGTGGGCGTCCCAGTTGGCGGCGGCTGCGACTCCCGGCCATCGGTAATGCCTTTATTTTGATGATTCATGTCACGCAGCGACGCAGATCGCTAATGGTCGCAGCTTTTCGTAAAAGTCGGTAAACAAACCACTTATCGGTCGTCTTACGGCGAGGTCGCCGGCGGCGGCGTGCGAGCGCGGTATGTGGAGTCGGTATGCAGGGGAAAGTGCGCCGCGAGCTGCGCGGCACATCCCACACTCGCCTTGTCATGTGCACCATCATTTGTACTACTAAAGTATTTATACTATTAAAGTACCTAGTGCACAAGCTGTGCAGTAGGTGCAATAGAACAGCTTTCCCACGTGAACCTGACGTCCGCACCTACATTATTACCCGATCCCATGATCTCAAAACTTCTATTATTTTCATGTACCTACTTAGGTTTGGGCACTTGTGAACAAAATGACACCGAGTGCATCAGACGTGTGTGGGCAAGTGTGTGGTTGTAGCAACCAGGGCCGATTATACTCGTATAGGAAAGTACACACCACTGCAATAACACGCTTGTAAAATTATTATTAATGTTTCTACAGCCAAAATATAAGTTATACTTGCCACAACCGTCGCGCATCGCCACATACATACTTACTGAACTATTCGGAGGGTCGCGATTGGTCGCCGGTCGGCGCGGGCGGCAAGCTCTGACTTTATCTAAAATACGAGACAGCCTCTATCTCCGGGACGTTAGTACACCGTGATATATGGAGTGCGCGTCCTGTGAGTCTGCGCGTGCGTGGCACGACTGTCATAAAGTATCGTGAGCCGTCTCTAAACATCGCTAGCTGTTAATAGTCCTTCTCATCGGAGATTACACTACGGGAATGTTGAAATGATGTTTTAAAATACCTTTCACTACATTCACCTAATCGTCTTGTCAGGCGCAAGCGCAAGAGTTGATTCATAAATCGCAGCAGAAAGTGGTTTCATGAAAGAGGTTTTTGATCATCATATTATGTTTGCACAGACCGCACAACATGATATTGCTGCACTTATCACACAAACATTTTATTATCACAAATAGTCGCCCATCAGGAATGTGGCTGCCATTAGCACATATTGTAATTTGGAAATGGCGCGGTGTATAATGTATGATGTGTGGCGGTTACATAAAACATCCGCGAGGGCGGGTCCGGAGTGCGCCCGGGGGGGGGGGGGAGGGGACCACGTCCTGGTGCAGCATACTGAGCGAACATTACGGAACGAGGCGCTAAGCTCGCCTGCCAGATTATTTATATTGTCTAGAATCGCATCAGTGCAGCAGGCGTAGTGGATGGGGAGGCATGCCTTAGCACCTTAACAATTTATTGGCATCTTTTTACACCGTACTTCAAACATAATATTGACATACATTCTGGTGACATTCATTTTCTGAAAAGGTAGTAAATTTTCACGTTTTTTGGGCTAGATTACATAGTTACAAGCTTCGCGGCGCGGCGTCGGTCTAGTGGAACACGCGGCTAGCAGCGTTCAGTACCGCGAGGTGTAGTTTTGTTTATTGTTATTGCATATTTATTAAGCTCCCCTAACGTCGGTGACCGCTGCTCCACGCTCGTCACTCGCGGTCACGCGCGGCCATTCTTAACTATAAAAGCAGTCAGTTTATCAGCAAGGCGCTGTTCTTAATATAGCGTGAGATAACGTGTTTGCACGCAGACTTCATACGACGACTTGATAAGCGCCTGTTTCCTCTGCACAATACTTACTTAATATTATGTATGTGTTTTTCAAGACAAATCATTAAATAGTATGAAATTGTTCAGATTTTGGTACATTTTCAGTGAAATCGGATATAACCCGGCATCGCCTGTCTGTCTGTCCGTCTGATGCGTCAGTCAGTGTGTGCTGCTGCTGCAGACATCTGGCAGACAGTTGGGCTTTTGGCACAGCTCTCTATAGTTTTGGCACAAATATTGAAGACAGCAGACAGATGCAGCAACGGCTTACAACGTGTTGCATTAGTTATCATATCGATAGTACAGGCCTATCGTCTTGCTAGCACATATCGTGTAAATGTGATAGAAAAACTTTACCTAAATCAAAAACATAACGGAGCGGGATGTTTCGATGTTGTTTTATTTTCTACAAATGTATCGTGAGACGTTGGACTAAGATATTGTACTCCACACAATTATTTCCAACGGATGTCAACATTAACAAAGCAGAAAGCATAGACACGCGGATGTTATTACAACAGGGCCACGTACAGACGAGACCGGCGAACAATAGCGGCGGGCGCGATGTGGCGGCGCCGGCGACGTGATGGATGCTTCCCATGAGCTCGTCACCCCGTGCCGCGCAGGCGCACTGGGTCAGTGGCGCGCACACACGTGTCACCGCTGCGCTTCACATCACCTGGCCACTGTGACACCGCATCGCTCAACAGACGCAATAAAAGCTGCGCTTAGTTCAGTTATTTCGCGAAGCAACAATTTGCTATCGAGATTATGAGCAATTTTGTAAGAATGCTATGTATATGAATGATTGTCACTTGATCTTCTGAACTTCCACTTCGTCCACGGTTGATAGCAAAGACACTCGTAACTCATTATTTATAGACTGAGAGCTGATTTCATCTGTATTATGGTACATGTAAACAACAGTTCTACAATATTAACGATGCAGGCGGCACTTCAAAGTCAAGTCCTGAGTGCGGTGACAATGAGCGCCGTACCGTCCGCCGCGCGCCGGGAGCGGCTCAGCAGCGCCTGTCGGTGTGTCAGTGAGGCAGTGGCCACTGTGGCCAGTGCCTCCGCCGTCCTTACTCCTCACGGCTGTATATTTAAACACTAATATTATTATTATTATTATAATACCTTCGCAAGCCTTCCCTAGCGAATTGTTTACTGCGAATATTGCGTTTGCTTTGACACTTTGAGTTATGTAGTCTAAGTTTAGTTAAATCGTGTAAAGCCTTTTGCCAGGATTTGAAGATCCATTCAGTTGATTAGATTATTTACTTTCAACTTGTGTATTGTAATATGCAGCAAAAACGATTCGTGAAAACGGGCGTTGTTAGTTTTATTTCTATTAGTAGCTTCCTTGAGGTGTGATCCGCGAATCGCGACGGCTCCCGGGCGGGCACAGATAACGGCGCACGTGCTGTGGTTAACTTTACCATGAACTGTGAAATTAAACAATGTGAGGTTATAAACAAACAGACCACCCAGCCAGCCATAGATGATATATGATTACAATGTTTGGAATGAAAAAAACTTGATGACTAAAGCAAATTGCACAATTATCGACACCCATTACGCTAGAACTAAACGTGTCAGAATATAAATATCAATAGCTGAGCATACGAGATATCTGGCTGCAATTATTTGTACAATGAGTACCTCGCGTTGTTCATTAGCGATTCATTAACCTTGTGCTCCAGCGAGTAACATAACACGTTGAATTGTTAGCCAACATTACGAAATAGAAAGCCGCGTGTTACTCAACCTCTTTGGAGCATCACTCACGAGTCGAGGCAGATAACTGGCTCTCGGAACGGTATTGACAGATCCGTTACTGCTGCATCCGTGTCTCCAGCCGACAGACAGACCAGAAGGGCCAGAAGGTCACAGTCACGAGAGTAAACTAACAAAACAGGCAGGGTGTAACAGAGTTAGCAAAGTAGTGTTAGATTGTGATTCAGAATATCAAAATGGACAACTTCGAAAAATAATAAATGTTGTTTCTTACAAAACAAGCTGACGCAATTAGTATGACATAAAGTGCCCATTTTTTATTATAGTCTCACGTGCAGTTTGATGGTGTGAATTATCACCTAAGATATATTACGCCAATTCTGAAACACCCTGTATAGATCTCATGCGTGATCGCTATGTCACTACTTTAGTGATATTTATTGAAGCATCTTCATCGCACTTCAACTGAAAAATGTAGTTATAATGTTAAAATCTTTCTTAATCACCATACCTACTACATCATAACAAAGTCTTCGATGTTATAGTCACACAACACACCTTTTGTAATTTCATCAGTTGTGGCAGTGATTGTGTTTATGAGCTGCCAGCCTGCAGCGTGCGGTAAGTAGTCGAGCTTCTCTTCTTGTTGTTTGGTGTCGAGTTCTTAAATGGGGTTTAAAGGTTACGGCGTTTGAACACCGCGGCGATGGCAGACGGATGGAGAGCGACCTCATACAGAATGGTGACATGGTACACTCCGTCTGTGTGTGAACTAGCCAGTCCGACGTGCGACGGTGTGGGTCGTGTGCAGTGTGGGACGACGAGCTACGTATACCTACGAGTTGTGCGTGGGACTCACTCAATTCTATATTTACTGAAACAGCTAAAAAATAAGTTGTTATTTTTTACTCTTACAGCTCGTGTATTCTATAATAGTTTTCAGGTAAAATGTAACACAAATAGCGCTAGTTATTCTCAAATAAAAGCAATTGAAGGTTCAGACAAACATCGTCTGTGTTTAGACGAAATTATTCTAAAAGTTTAATTTACAGAACATGAGTGCTGGTGTTGGAATCTTGTAAATATTTCTTACATTTATTTAGAAATCTTTCTCTGTTTAACCTCAAGACTCAGCGCAGATAAAATGTTGTGTGTTTATACAAAAAGTTTCGTCTGGATGAGAGCACAGCGCACAGCGCACAGCGCACGAACAGTTAGCCGCAGTGCCGAACATCGCAAGCTGCGGTTACAAACAAATGTGCGAATTTTACAAACAGCGCTAATACAGAAACAAAGTATTTTCTTTTATTGATAGGTACTTCAGAAGGCGAAGCCAAAGAGCATGCGGCGAATCGCAACGAAACGTAAACAGAAATAAAATCTCTACAGATCCTGGTCGCCTGGTACTCGCCGCTCGGGAGTTAGCTTTGAAATAAAATAAACTGGAGACGTTGCAAGTATGTGTGCACTCGACTGAGAACAGAGATATCTTGTGAGAACTGGCGAGACGCGTCGCGAACATGAGCAGATATAAAGTAAGCGTCCATGTTGTACATATACCTACACCCTGTGGCTGAGTGAGTGTAGATCCGTAACTCACTTGAGTATAAACATGCTACTGATGAATGCATCACTGTTGCGGAGGCGGTTGAGAAAAATCAGTAATGAGCGTAGAATGAACACTGTACATCAATAAACGCAATACTGACAGTCGAACAGATCTCGAGAGATGTGAAGATGGATGCTGTTTGCCTCTCAGTTATTTCTGACTGGAAGCTGAAAATTACTACTCGATTTAAAAACTATATTTAAAGCATGACGCTGTAGATATTAAAAGAGTTAGAAACTTGATGTGAACGCACCGGAGTGTTTCAACAGTCATAACCATGAATTTCAGATATTTATTGATTATGTAGGTCGGCCTTGACAGTTCGCTCGTGAAACGTTCATAACACGCACTGCACATGCACATGCACAGTTCGTGTTCAAGCGGGGTTTATGTTGGTGTCGTGTCGGTGCTCTAAACATGGCCGCTTGCATCGGGTCTGGGGTCGCGACTTGCGCTCCTCGACGTAACAATAACACGCTACCCGTAACAATCTAACTATAATACAACTACGTGTAATAGCCTCACATCGAATCATGATTTCTTCGGAACGTTCCAAAGGATAAATTGGGGTTCTACACATGCTTAACATGTAAACTGATATTAACAACTGTTTGTATGAGTGTAACGTGCGCCAGATGTGCAATGGTGTGTCGATCCATTCTAACTGGAGTATGATAACAGTGAGAATACATCGCAGTACACGTTCAAACAAGTTCTCCTGGTACAAAGCTCAGAGAAGCGTAACATAAGCTTAGAGTTTTCACGTTTGTATCAAAGGTTACCTTTGAGTACGTTGCAAGTTTTCAAAAACTTATTTACTCGCAACTTACTTACTTAGATATTATCAGAAACTAGTCAGTTCTCCTTAACTGTGTTACATTTGGAATATTGTCGTTCTGCCATCACATGTAGGTGGTCTGCTGTGAAGTTCTATCTGACTGGCTTGAATCTAGTTATTACAACTTTCTGTGTTTTATGATACCAAAGTGAGAAGTTACGCAACTTGTAGTTTATAGCTCCTGTAGTAAGTATGATTACTGGCACGTTAGTGTGGCTAGTTTCGTCACTGTTGTCTTGCACTCGTTTATGTGGTGTTTTATGGGAGCTGTTAGAGTGTTGGTTGTGGTCGTGGGTGGCAAGTGGTGGCGATGGTGGCGCCGCCGCCGCCGGGGGCCGTCACACGTGTTTGTGTAGCGATAGTGTGACAGGCAGGCAGGTAGACACACAGTCTCAGTGCGACATGCGCTGCGAGATACTGATAACACCTGGATTATCCGCGCGCCTAGGGTTGCCACTTGCCACCCGGCACCGTCCGTTGTCGAAATGTTACAGATGTACCTGCCAATATTGTAAGTAATACACATGATTAATAGTTTTGATTCTCTCTAAGCGGTTTGGATTCACTGAAAGTCGGGTAATTAATGGCTTAAACATCATCATCATTTTAAGTTCGATCCGCGATCGATATCACCGAAACATGGACCATCACGTACGTGTGTGTATGTATGTGTGTGGGTGGGTGGCGTATTTGGACCGTTCGTCACCAATAAGTAAGCTAGGTTGGCCACCCTCCGGGGAGCTGCCCACAACCCACGTTGAATATTAGTGCGAAGTCGCCATCCTTAGCTGCCTGTCATAAACTGCACAATCATGACAGTTTATGTTAGTTTATGGCACAATAAAGCATGTCCCGAGACTCGAACCCACGCACTTGTTTATGATATCATCATAAATGTTATATTATTTAATGTTGTGTAAAGAAATGGCAGCACTTTACAGTTTGGGGCATTTTTATATAAAACTAATCTTCTTTTGCGATGTCTGGATCCATTTGTCGTCTTCTAAGGGGTCTAGTACTTCCTGGACCAACTACCTCCTACATTAAAAACCAAATTATAAGTATATATTACATAATTACAATACACACTTGTTACTTATGTCACAAAATAAATAAAGAACCTACGTACCTATGTGACTATTAGTTCGTTCGACATTATTTTGCTCTGATTAATATCACCAGACATTAGAACGTGTTTAGACTTCCTTTTTATTTAAAATATACAGAACATCATTCAAGCTTCTGAAGCTTGCATCTTTATGAGCGACCTTATTAAACGGCTTTCCGGTCGTCCTTGAACTTTCCCGAGCGGCGACAACTGTACCATGACTTATTATGACAATCTCTGTAAGTCCTTGGAAGTCACGTGCTCTCTCAGCAATTTCTTGGTGGTTTGTTAAATGTACTGTACATCAAGAAGCTATTGAAATAAAAGCTTTAATAACTACTTCACTGAATTACTTAAAGACTGTGTGATGCGTAAAGTAGTTTAAAACATTCGCAGTATGTAAATATTAGTTCAGTACGTATCCGCGTGATCAAAGTCCTGACGGGTCTGATCGGGTAAACGCCCCAGTGGATCGTCTTGCGTCGAAAACAATGTTTACTTAGGAGAGTTATTGTTTAAGTTTCCACCCCTAAAGTTATGACTTTTCAACAAAATTATAGCAAGTTAAGATAAAAGTCTAACTTACTGCTACAATGATTATATCTTTGCAACAGATATAACTTTATTACAAATCTTTGTTCTTTCTTTAAACTTAGATACTTATATCGTCGACCACGCAGTTAGACAACATCCTGACATTTGATAACTTTATCAATAAGTAATTTATAAAAATACCAATGTACTTAGTACTAGTTAAAACTATTGTTTGATTGCGGTCTCTTGTCGGAATAAAACTAGGGACGGTTTAACTCTTTCAACCACAAAGTCAACTAAAGAAAATAGTTGGTATTTACAGCCAAAATACAAATTTTAATTTGAAGAGTTTGTCTAGTTGGTAAAATTAGTATGAACAAAGTTAAAATGTCAATACCGATAGACATATCTATACTATATACTATATATACTATTTACTATTATTATTTATTATATATATTATCTATATACTATATACTATAATAATATAATAATAATATTATAAAGCTGAAGAGTTTGTTTGTTTGTTTGTTTAAACGCGCTAATCTCAGGAACTACTGGTTCGAATTGAAAAATTCTTTTTGTGTTGAATAGACCATTTATCGAGGAAGGTTTTAGGCTATATAACATCACGCTGCGACTAATAGAAGCGAAGAAACAATGGAAAATGTGGAAAAAACTGGGAATATTATTCATCTTTGAGGGCTTCCGTTGCGTGCGCTGCGAAAACGGTTCAAGATACCAAAAAAATATGTACGAAAAAATTATTCCTCTTGAAATGATCTAAAAAAATGTCCGTGACGGTATATGTCTATCTTTTAAGATTAACTCACTAGAACCGTTTTTATGGGAATCAAATTTGGTCGAAATTAATGCATGATTATTTGTTAGAGTTGTATCAACATAATAATATTAATCTTTATCCAAATAAATGTGTTGTTGATTAACAGTATTTAATTGAGAACAAAATTGTCTTTGACATAGTGATTGAAATTAAGTGTAATTTCAATGAACATCTTAGAAGATATTACAATTTTAAAATAACTCCGATATAAAATTCACACGCGCCGCATGATGTGCAAAACATGACGCTGCGCCTGGCGGCGCGGCGGCGGGCGAGGAGAGGCGTTGCTTGCGGGCGACGTGGAGGCGGGGTGTAGCTCTACGATTGTTTTATGAATTTTATTTTGGTAGATAATAGTATGGTAAAAAAAAAATGTTGTAGATAATACCTGTAAATAGGTGTCATCTACATAATTATTCTTAGGGCTGTTTATTCAATAGTCAGATAACTTTTATCTGAGGAATAAAAATGGCGGTTTGACAGCTCATCTATAGAAAATATGTCAAACTGCTATTTTTATTCCTCAGATAAAAGTTATCTGACTATTGAAAAATCAGCCCTTATTAGGTTAGGTTTTAGTTTAAGCACACAGTTAGTTTACCTTATGTTTTACGTAAGTACCAAATACAGGTAAAAATAATTAGGATCCTAATTATTAACCTTACGTTTGTTTTTCTTGATTATGAGTTACGGTTTGGTTAAGTTTTCATTTCCTATTTTCTTTCTTCGTCACTACAATGCCTAGAAAAAGAACTCAGCTTTCTCGGCAGACTGCTACCGCAAAGCGGCTGCGAGCTTTGAAACAGCAATGAAACAGAGGATGAAAATATGCATAGGTTGGCTACTCAACGAGGAATCAGTGAACAAATCGTGCTAATGAATCGATCGTTGAACGTTCGCAGTGTCTAGCCTCACTAAATTTCCGAACTTCGGCAAACCGTCAACGGGAACTACGGGAAGCAAGCGCTGAACGTTTATTCTTACAAAATTTCCAAACTTTGGCAAACCGTCAACGGGAATCAAGAGCTGAACGTTTATCCTTACAAAATTCACGAACTTTGATAAACCGAGAACGGGAATCAAGCGCTGAACGTTCTCAACGTTTAGCCTCA
Source organism: Ochropleura plecta (assembly GCA_905475445.1). Classification (NCBI taxonomy): domain Eukaryota; kingdom Metazoa; phylum Arthropoda; class Insecta; order Lepidoptera; family Noctuidae; genus Ochropleura; species Ochropleura plecta. The sequence continues at coordinate 359,682 of FR997732.1, forward strand.
CAGAGTTCCGGAACTTGGGCTAAGGCGCGGACAAAGCGGAGAGGATCCGGCTACTGGGTCTCGAGGTGGCCTTGCACAAATCCGTGGCCATGGTTTTTCATGGCCGCGGAAACAAGCCACCGTCGGGATCCCAGTTGACGGTAGGAGGGGTTCGCATCGGCGTCGGGTCGACGATGAAGTACCTGGGAACCGTCCTCGACAGCCGGTGGAACTTCGTCGAACACTTCCGACGTTTGGCTCTCAAGCTCGAGCGGACGGGGGCTGCTTTCAAGCGGCTCCTGCCCAATCTGAAGGGGCCAAACGCCTCCTGCCGTAGGCTCTATGCCGGAGTCGTGCGGTCCATGGCCCTTTACGGGGCCCCGGTATGGGCGCGTTCTTTAGGGCGGCGCGCCGCCCACTACCTGAACGCGCCCCAAAAGGTGGTGGCCATACGGCTCATCCGGGGCTACCGCACGATCTCCGGCGAGGCAGCAAGCCTCCTTGCCGGACTGCCACCGTGGGATCTGGAGGCGATAGTCCTCGCGCGCCTGTTTGAGTGGCGCGCGGAGGCACTACACCGGGGGGAAAACCCGCTGCCGCGGCAAGTTGCCGCTCGGCGGGCGGACCTCCGGTGCGATCTCATGGTGGCATGGAGAGAGCGACTGTCGCAACCCCGTGCAGGGCACGCCACAATAGTGGCGGTAAGTCCCCTCTTTGAGGAGTGGCTGGAGAGGCGTCATGGCGTCCTCACCTACCGCCTGACGCAGGTCCTCACCGGACACGGAAGTTTCGGGAGGTTCCTGCACATCATCGGGCGGGAGGAAGCGCCCGGGTGTCACCATTGTGACGATCGCCCTGAGGACACGGTGGAGCACACAGTGGCGATCTGCCCAGCGTGGGCAGAGCACCGCCGTGCCCTTGTAGAGGCGATCGGCGGCGGCGATCTCTCGCTCCGGACCATGGCCTGAACCAGGGCCGGAGCGAGAGGGAATGGGAAGCGGTCACCACCTTCTGCGAAGCAGTAATGCTAGCAAAGGAGGTGGCCGGGCGTTTGAGGGAGAGAACATCTGCCCAACCCAGCCGCCGCGGGAGACGCCCAGGGCGCCGGGCGCCGCGAGACGACTTCCGGCCACCGTAGATGCGGGCCTGTGGGCGGTGAGCAATGGGTAGTTCACCGTCCGTCCGTCGATTGACGACAGGCCGTGTCGACGGCGCGTTCGTGTTTCACGCGCGCCTCAAAGAGAGTCAGCAAAGCAGAGGGGCTTGCCAGAGCCTCCGCCTGCCGGGGTTGCGGGTTGTTCGAAAGAGATACCGCGGCCTCGGAACGTAAAGGGCAATAGAAGGAACATGGGTGGGTTTTAGTCAGTACAAGTCTGACATGCCCCCCGCTCCGCCCAGAGCGGGGGAAGTCATTGGATGATTTCCCACCCGAAAAAAAAAAAAAAAAAGGCGCGGACAAAGTCGTGGGTAACAGTTATCTATATCTATACTATATACTATATAATATTATAAAGCTGAAGAGTTTGTTTGTTTGTTTGAACGCGCTAATCTCAGGAACTACTGGTTCGAATTGAAAAATTCTTTTTGTGTTGAATAGATCATTTATCGAGGAAGGCTTTAGGCTATATAACATCACGCTGCGACTAATAGGAGCGAAGAAACAATGGAAAATGTGAAAAAAACGGGGAAAATTATTCATCTTTGAGGGCTTCCGTTGCGTGCGCTGCGAAAACGGTTCAAGATATCAAAAAAATATGTAGAAAAGAATTATTCCTCTTGAAATGATCTAAAAAAATGTCCGTGACGGTATGTCTATCTTTTAAGATTAAGTCACTAGAACCGTTTTTATGGTAATCAAATTTGGTCAAAATTAATGCATGATTACCAATTATTTGTTAGAGTTGTTTCAACATAATAATATTAATCTTTATCCAAATAAATGTGTTGTTGATTAACAGTATTTAATTGTGAACAAAATTGTCTTTGACATAACTTAATTTCAATGAACATCTTAGAAGATATTACAATTTTAAAATAACTCCGATATAAAATTCACACGCGCCGCATGATGTGCAAAACATGACGCTGGGCATGGGCGAGGAGAGGCGTTGCTTGCGGGCGACGCGGAGGGGGGGTATAGCAGCTCTACGATTGTCAAAGATAATATTTTGGTTCTAATAATTTCACAATTATTCATCATCTGCCTAGCCTTTTCCCAACTATGTTGGGGTCGGTTTCCAGTCTAACCGGATGCAGCTGAATATCAGTATTTTACATGGAGCGACTGCCTATCTGACCTCCACAACCAGTTAATACTGGGTAATACGATACCCCTTGGTAAGACTGGTTGTCAGACTTTTGGAACACTGACTACCTGTTACGACTGTCAAAGATCTACAAATGACAGCCGGGACCAACGGCTTAACGTGCTTTCCGAGGCACGGAGGAAACTCGGTATGTAACGGGTGGTCACTGGTCACCCATCCACAGACCAACCTAGGCAAGCGCGGCTTAACCTAAAGATCGACCCGAGCGGCTGCTATTATTTAGCCACGAGCTCCTCATGAGCTATTTTTTTTTATAAATTTCACAATTATTAAAAAAAAATTTTAGATAATACCTGTAAATAGGTGTCATCTACATAATTATTCTTAGGGCTGTTTATTCAATAGTCAGATAACTTTTATCTGAGGAATAAAAATGGCGGTTTGACAGCTCATCTATAGAAAATATGTCAAACTGCTATTTTTATTCCTCAGATAAAAATTATCTGACTATTAAAAAATCAGCCCTTATTAGGTTAGGTTTTAGTTTAAGCACACAGTTAGTTAACCTTATATTTTACTTATGTACCAAATACAGGTAACAATAATTAGGATCCTAATTATTAACCTTACGTTTGTTTTTTCTTGATTACGAGTTACGGTTTGGTTAAGTTTTCATTTCCTATTTTCTTTCTTCGTCACTATAATGCCTAGAAAAAGAACTCAGCTTTCTCGGCAGACTGTTACCGCAAAGCGGCTGCGAGCTTTGTGCAGCAGTGAAACAGAGAATGAAAATATGCATAGGTTGGCTACCTAACGAGGAATCAGTGAACAAAACCGTGCTAATGAATCGATCGTTGAACGTTCGCAGTATATAGCCTCACAAAATTTCCGAACTTCGGCAAACCGTCAACGGGAAGCAAGCGCTGAACGTTTATCCTTACAAAATTTCCGAACTTCGGCAAACCGTCAACGGGAATCAAGCGCTGAACGTTTATCCTTACAAAATTTCCGAACTTTGATAAACCGAGAACGGGAATCAAGCGCTGAACGTTCTCAACGTTTAGCCTCACAGAGTTCTCGAACTTTGGTGAACCGACTACGGGAATCAAGCGCTGAACGTTCTCAACGTTTAGCCTCACAGAGTTCTCGAACTTTGGTGAACCGACTACGGGAATCAAGCGCTGAACGTTCTCATCGTTTAGCCTCACAGAGTTCTCGAACTTTGGTGAACCGACTACGGGAATCAAGCGCTGAACGTTCTCAACGTTTAGCGTCACAGAGTTCTCGAACTTTGGTGAACCGACTACGGGAATCAAGCGCTGAACGTTCTCAACGTTTATCCTCACAGAATTCCGGAACTTGGGCTAAGACGCGGACAAAGTCGTGGGTAACATTTATAATTTATAAAGCTGAGGAGGTTGTTTGCAAAAATAAATATGATGCCCAAAATACTATTCCACGCGGACGAAGTCGCGGGCACAGCTAGTACCTTTATAATCCTGGATTGGATAGCTGTGCGTCTGCTCCAGCGGGTCTTAAATGGTCGACAGTACAATTTGTAAAATTCATAATATAAACTAGGTTTGTGACAATTTTACGGACTGTTACATAATTCATATTATTATCCGATTATGATTCTGCCAAACCGGCCGTTATAGCCCCCAAATCTTCTGATATAACATTGTGCGAGTGTGTGCCGGAGGGATGCACGTTTGTTTCGGCGGGATTCGATTGCTATCGGGTTTTCATCTTATCCTGTATTGGAAGAGATATTGTAGGCACATAGTACTTTTGCAAGAGATTCGATGACAAAACAACGCAAGAAATAGCGCGATCCTTCGTACTTGTTTACTTTATTAACTTTGTTTGTTATTCATATCTGCGTTATATTTGACTATCAGTGTGTAGCGATAAAGGACTCTTTTCTCTTTAGGCTCAATAGGATATCTATGTTAAATCCGATTTGAGAAATTGCCAATTCGGTAAGAGTTGATCCTAATGTTTACGAAGCTCCCGTTATGTTTTCAACAGTACACATGTCAACAGCTCCTCAGGATTAGTCCTCGGATCTTACAAGCAGGTGTGAGGGCAGCATTTGTGTTGTTGTATTTCAAAAATCATCGTATTTTAGTATGTAAAATGCGATGATATAAAGTAATCAAATGTGTTATTTGGATAAAGTTTTTATTTGTTAACCGTGTTACCGCAAAATCCGTAAGACGCGTAATGCTCTGCGGGTCTAGGTATTCGATACAGAGATAAGCAAAAGCGAAGGTGCAACCTGGATGTGCAGCCAGCTCGCACGAGGAATCGACTATGTCAGTGTCCGATACCACCAAACTCGCTAAGTGGTGTAGGCAGAGCGCGACACGTGCGACACGTGCGACACGTGCGTCACGTGCGACACGTGCGACCTGCCTGCGACTCATTAATCGCACTAGGGTGGGCTACCGATCTGGCTACTGCAACACATTTCAGCTTCCGCAATACTCGTATATCGCCCTAGCTGATCCAAAATCTTACTGTACTAGTAGCTGGCTAGTACAACGGATACCTGACCTGATAATGTAGTTGTTCTCTCTTCTCCATTGCTATTAACAACTAGCAGTAGAACTAACTGATAGACCGCGATCAATAATTCTCACATGTTTTATATTAATTATGATGGTGTTATTGGAACGCCTGACTTTGAGACACCTATCAAAATACTCACTATAACGAGCTAAACTATTTGACCTTCTTGGGTTTTTATTGAACGTGGCACGAACGGGATCTGAACCTGAACTGGTTAAACTGTAAGCTATGTTATTGTACGGCAATTTGAACGTTATGAACAGGTCACATAGATACACGTCTTCGGCAGTAAAACGAAGCTTTTAATTATTTATAGTAAGTTCTAATGTCTTAAGTTTTACGAAGTGTCGACGGCTAAATATTCAGTAATTGTAATAAGTTTCGGCTCGCACGTATTAACTGTGAATGGTAAATAACGTACAAGTCCCAGTCGTTAAATTGTCACAATTATAACGAGAACTTTCCAAACTAAGCACATTAGGCGTAGTTACGTACCGCTCGGGGCCGCCCGCGCCGGCCGGGCCGCGGGGTACTGGTTACGATACCTTGTTAATAATTATGACGCGGTTTATTTACTGTATTAGATGGAGCTTAGGCAATTGTCTGAAAAAACATACTTGTCACAGTCCCGCTAGTGTTGTCATAACACGCCAACGTTATAACGTTTTGTTAAAGAATCTCTAGTGTGTCATTTGTGTGGCTGGTGACCTTGATACCATGGCCACTGTAACCCCTTAACCTCACGACACTTTTGCATTATTAACTTAACGAATAGTTAAGTGAAGTAGAGCATTTGGTTCGGAGTCAATCAGTCAGTCAAATAATTCGTTGCATGCCACGTGCACGTTCACGCCAAACCTGTAACATTGAGCCGCCGCGCGTCGCGCGTCGCGCATCGCGCGTCGCGCGTCGTGTCAGCTCGACAAAGCTTTCAGTTTCCGGTTGCCGGCCTTGTTCCTTCATCCACTACGAACATCAACGAGTAAACATGAAATACTCCTGTAATTTTGAACAAATTCCACATTTGCATAATATTTTTACGGTGATTCTACCGGAGATAATCTGCGCCGTGTTGTTTGAGCAAATCATTTAGTTAAACACCACAATTGAAATATTTGACGAAGACAAACGACGCGGCGCCGGCGGCGGCGTTAGCAGAGCTCATCCATTTGAATGGATAAGTGAGTACCTAATGTTGTGTTCATTATGAGGGATTACTTCATAATGTGTTAGCATTAGAAATTAATGTTTGGGCTGGTAATGTGTGAAGTTTTGATTTTGGGTCCGAATGTGAGTTGATATCAAGCTTTCAAAACTTAAGTTAATCGTAAAACATAAGTTTGCATTCGGCTTACTTTAATTTCCGCTTTATCACGGAAAACTTTATTTTACCAATGAAACTAGGACGGCTCTCAGGAAGTGCATTAGGAATAGCTTTCACTCAAATGCGAGGAAACTCTTTTAAAATGAAAAATCTAATACAAAAATGGCCGAGAACTTATTCTTGTCACAAATAGTTCGCAGTCCGAGTGAGAGCAGCTCTTTGTGCGAATAAAACTATGATTGGGTTAAAATAGATTCTGAGAGGGAAGAAGAGTGCTGTTTTTAAAAGCTGAGCTTTTTAAACAAATAACTAAGTTCATGAATAAGTAAATATTTTTTATCAGTCTTCGCAACAAAGTCAAAAGTCGAGCGTAACTTTATGTTTCCAATCTTGTGATTTCATTCAATATTCGTAAAAACATGAATTGCAATTATTAAGTAGGAGAACCTACATCAGTTTTCCCTAAGGCTCGTGTATATTGGTGTTCGTGATTGTATATCGCAGTGAAACCGATTCGTTCCGGGAGCGGTACGGATCGCCAAGGCCGGTCACATACCGACACAACGCACCGGACTGACGACCATCACCTCAGGCAGTGCAAGTATGACTTACTTTTAACATAGCACCCAGCATGGGAAAACACACTGTGCCACTACACACTTAGAGTTCATTCTCGAATGGGGATGGTATAAAGTTGAAAAATGCCAAACGCAACACACATGGCTGACATGAAATGTGCAAAAATATCGATATTGATTGTATTAGCTTTGTTATTGGTGTTTTTAAGGTTCCGCACCTCAAAAGAAAAAACGGAGCCCTTATAGCAGCACGTTGTTTTCTGTCTGTCTGTCCGTCCGTCCGTCTGTCAAGCAAGGCCCTTTACCGGATAGATTTAAATACTGAGGACTGAGGTCCCTTGAAGCTGTGAAAAATCCTCCAAGTCTAAGCAAAAAATAAATAAAATCCATTGGAATCAAAATCTATTGGATACCTCCCGTTGACCTAAAATTATGAAATTTGACAATAAACAATATCATCGTGTAGCAATAAAGGGAACATCTGGAAACTAAATTTGTTGATGTATCACAAAAAAGTGTGATTACAACGTTAATTGTAGTTAGTAAACTACATATATGCGACCTATGCCGATGTATGGGGACAACACTTTTCCAATGGCAAAAAGTTTGTCCTTCAATATTAGTTAAAGGAATGTTCGGTATTATACTTTCGCGAGTCCGACTCCCTCTTGGCCAGCTTTTCCGCTTGCCCCCAAACAGTTCCGATCGATACGCATTTCCTTGTAACGAATGTGTTTTGCTTTCATCTCATTGTGGTGTGTATATATAAAGCAAGGCTTCCAAGGTTTTATTCTACGTTTTCCTTTGAAAACGGAAAAATAGACAAGACTTTGTAGGGATTTGTAGAACTTACATTTGTACTTTTGTTAGATGTCAATGAGAATGTCAATATTGTGGTAAATAGTGGACTAGGCTCAAATATATCGTTTGATGTCACTCTCGCCCGGACCTCATCTTTATGTTTTTGTTATACTTTGATGCCTCAAACTTTTGTTATAGTTTGTTTAGGATCAAAGCACTCATCTTTCGCTACAGACAATAGGGGATCAGTAGTTTTCACATTGAAGAGGACGGCAGATTGTAAACAGACACAGTGTTCACAATTGTTTTGATAGCAAAACATGTTGTTTTCAGGACGAAGTTGCAGCAGTCGGAAGCGCTCGGCAGAGTACGGCTATGTTAAGGACAGGCGGAAGCGCTGCAGAGCTGATACTAACTTACTCGTCTGCCAGCCGGCTCACTTGTACTCTGACTCAGTCAGTGTTGTAACTGTTGTTTGACATCCGAAACAGTTGTAGAATACAACAAACATATTGTAATAATTTATGAATTGATAGCAAAAAATATATAAATGACCTGAATGCAGATCTCCTCAACAAACTTGACCGACTTCTAAATAACTGCATTCGATTCGTTTTCAATCTTCGTAAGTATGACCATGTTTCTGCACATCGGTCGCTTTTGAAATGGTTACCCATCAGACAGCGACGAGCGCTGAGGGCTTTGACCACCTTGTTTTCTCTGCTCGATAAACCCACATCTCCTTCTTACCTTACTTCTCATTTTAAATATTTATGCGCTGCGCACAGCAAGCACCTTCGGTCCTCCAATAATCGTCTTCTACGATGTCCTACTCATCGCTCTGGTTTCCTTAAATATTCCTTCTTTGTCCAGGCGGTTTTCCTGTGGAATGCGCTCCCTCTGAATATCAGGACGGCTACCAGTCGGTTCACATTTAAGGTAAAAGCTCGCGAACACTTTCGTATGAAGTTGGCAGACTCATCTCAAAATTAAAAAGTTGTCAGTTTTTCATCATATTTAGTAGTTTTTACCTCTCTTTACTTTTGTATATTTTCTATGTATGTATATATGTATTTATTATTAATAAAATTAACATTTCCTGTCACATTGCACCTACTATGTCTTTGTCTCTGCATCACCCTAAGGTTGACTGGTAGAAAATGCCCAAGGCATTAAGTCCGCCTTTGTACAATGTTTTTGTTACTTGTGTATGAAGTTTAAAAAAAAAAATGTTTAGCGTGTATGAATCAGTGAAAGAATAGGCTGATGAATAGGTTGTTTCTCTGTTATTTTTAGTATCAGTTAGACATTGATATTAATTAGTGGTGGATTACCACGAAATATGAAAGTAGCTAATACAAGCGTATCCGCTTTGGACCACCATTATAATATGTCTGTGGTAGCTGACCGTATTCGATTCTTAATTAAAGTAGAGATAACAACGTGAACCGTAGCGTCAATCATCGCACGTGTGATATGACGTGCAACATCCGTAATGCTCTGTAGTTAGTGTATACAAGGGACATCGTGCGATATGATAACAGTATTACTTGTACGTATATATGTCTGCTGGGAGTGGCCCACAGGCCCCACAGGCCCCACAGGCCCCACACGCCACAGTTGGCTACTCACTAATGTCTGCGCCGCACGGTGGGCTGAAAATCGGCTTTCATAGACTTAGGGATTTCAATTTGCAAGTGCTTGTTTTTATGCCGGATATCGCTTCTATTAGTCATTATTATGTACAAAAATGACACCCGAGTTAATTCTGCTCAAAACCGAAGGAAATATAATTTTTTTACGAAAAATTTGTATGAAGCTAGTATGAAAAATCGAATTATCTCCTAAACGGCATGTTTAACCGTAATATCCTTAGAGATGGTCATAGTGCTAATTATTTATGATTTTTTGGTTGACGATTGGACAAAAATTTTAATGCCGTTTTTTTTTTAAAAATCGTCAAAATATTTTTATTTGTTTTTACGTATGAAACGATTCCTTTTGGTGTTTATGTTGAAGAACACGGACTATTAACTACACATAACATAAAATAGCATCACTCCTATATTTCCGAAGGAGTTGGCAGAGGTTTATAGTACACCCACACGTAGCCAACTATGTTTGAGCTAGATATTTATCAACACAAAATGAGTTTTAAAACTTTTCATACAACCAAATTACCATTGTCTTCTAATGAGTCCAAAAAGAAGTGATTAAGTAACTACACTGATTAGGTCTTCTAATGAGTCTTAATAGGTGATTTAATGATTTTCAATATCTCACGACAATGGATTATATTTAACATTTCCTGATAAGTAAGCTAATTTGTTAATTAGCAGTGCTATGAGTTCTAAGAATAGTTAGTGACAATTATAGATTTTCATTAGCTAATGAGGAGATAACTAATGAGGGTAGTTACCTAATTATTGTCGTTTTGCAATAAAAGGGCTAAAGTTTTGTTTTATAATTTAATTTGTTCACAACTGTGTAACTGCTAACACTAAATCTGCGACTATAAAATCTTAAAATGGAAAGTTTAATGACCAATTTAGACTTGTTTGTTCTTCTACGAGTGAGAGTACTTCATTTGATCATGAAGTATTGTTTAGTGCAGTTGTATCCCGCATAGGCGATTGCCTGTCTGACGAAGATTATGTTGTTCTCAAAGAATTTTGTCGGAGATTTACGCGAGCCGCTTTACAAAGGTGGGAGAAATCCAACCGATTCCTTGATAATTTCAGGAGAAAGTACGAGAATTGGTTGGGAGCAAATATTGATTGGCCGAGTTTTGTGCAAACTTTAGTTAATCAAGAACCAAGTGTTGATGAGATACCAAGAGCGCCCTCAGTCTCTCCAGAACCGTCGACATCAACGTCCATTGGAACAATGACGAAAAGATCCCGTAAACCATTCGAGACCTGGGAAGTAAACAAAAAAAGAGAAGATCTGATGAACACACAGGCGAAGGTTCCAGTGAATTGGCATATGCAGCTGCAGCACGTTTAAAAGAAGAAGGGCATGGAGATATCGCCTCTGTCATCGAATACATGATGAAAAATCCTGAAGCAGCCGCTAAATTAAATGAAACGCTTAAGAAACCAGCGAAAACAATCATATTTACGCCAGAAAAGGCGCTTGGATTGCTTCTTTCGCTAAAACTCTCAAAGTGGCAATATATTACGTTGCGTGAGGCTGCCATTCGAGAAGGTGCTAAAGATATTTATCCATCTTACTATAAAGTGCAACAAACTAAGCTTGATTGCTACCCTCCGAAGCAATCAGTGACAGTTACTGATTCATCGGCTAGGATTACACTTCAAGCTTTACTTGATATCACGGTTACAAGAATCCTTCAAAGCCTTTCTAACGAAGAGCATAACAAGCAGTTGAAGCTGATATCCAAGTGGGGATTTGACGGTGCTTCTAACCAAAGCCGATACAAGCAGAAAATTGAGGGTGAGGAAGATGATTCAAGCATTTTCATGACCTCCTTGGTGCCACTAAAACTGACAGATGGAGACAACATTTTATGGACGAACCCAAAACCATGCTCAGTTTTGTATTGTCGTCCAGTTCAGTTTACTTTTGTAAAGGAGAGTGAAGCAGTTATCCTTGGGCTGAAAAAACAAATGGATGAAGAAATTGAGGCCCTTATCCCCACAGAGTGCAATAATAATAATAGGGTGACTCATCAACTAATGATGACGATGATCGACGCTAAAGTCTGTTCTTACCTTTCTGAAGCTAGATCAAATGCATCGTGCTACCTGTGCTTAGCAAAGCCTACAGAAATGAACCGCTTAGATGCTGTAACATCAAAAATTGTGTGTTCGGACCTGTATGAGTTTGGCTTGTCATCCCTACACGCCCGTATAAATTGTATGGAATGTCTGTTACACATTGCATACAGACTGGACTTCAAACGGTGGGCAGCGAGAAGTGATGAGCACAAAGAAATGCTACAGACAAGAAAGAAAATAATTCAAAATAAATTCAAAGATGAGCTCAATCTGTTGATTGATATAGTAAAACAAGGCTCGGGAACCACCAATGACGGGAATACTGCAAGAAAATTCTTTGAGTTTCCTAATAAAACCGCAGCTATAACCGGTTTGGATGAAGACCTCATCAAAAGATTTGCTGTAATTTTACAAGCAATTAGATCTGGAGAGCAGATCGATATAATAAAATTTAGAGATTATGCTCGCAAAACAGCAGAAAAGTACGTATTACTATACGACTGGTACTACATGTCGTCAACCGTTCATAAGTTACTAATCCATGGGGCTGACATAATCGAGAAAAATAATATTGTGCCGATTGGGACTCTCTCGGAAGAAGCCTCAGAGTCTCGAAACAAAGATTTTAGGAGGTTTCTGTTATGTTGGATGCTTATAAATGAGAGTCCGTTGGGTAAGATACTGGTTTATTGTGAAGAGACACACAGGAGATGTATTAGGTTCTACATCATGACATGAAGTGTGGCAGAGTGCCGCAGACCACAGATAATACATTTACTAGTGAAGACCATATTAGTAACATACTAAATAGTGATGTTACAACATCCCCCTTGTTGAGTTCAAATTAGACCCCTGACTGACAATTAATATAAGTGCTATGCTATTTAATTTTATACAAGACAACATGCTTAATTATACTTATAGTTACTTAAACTTTACTTATGACTCTATTTATAATTTAACTTAATCCATTTCTTCAATTAACCTTCTGGTAGGTTTTACAATACGACCTGACCTAGTTGTTACATTTGAGGATTGCTGAGATGAGGATTCTTGATGCCTAGACTCCTGTCTGTCACCTTCCTCTCCCCTTTGTGACGAGTTGGATTGCATGGGAGGGTTAGCACAATTATGAGAATATTTATGTCTTAAGTGTATTCTATTCCTCCTATACCTAACTCCATTGACATCCTCAACAACATATGATCTATTATTTGACAATCTTTGCTTAACAATAGCTTGTTCCCAGTTGCTACTAGGGTTTCTCTTAAAATAGACATGATCATTGTGATGTAACATAGACATTGACTTGGCATTTTTATTGTAGTATTTTGACTTATTTTTATCATTTTTCTTGACAGACTCTTTGTAATCTTTAAATGTTACCACTTTTGGCTTCAACTTCTTATATGATGTTGGAATGTTATCTCTTAAGTTCCTAGACATGAGTAACTGTGCTGGTGATGAAAAATTATTTTTACCTGTATTTCTGTATTGTAACAATGCTATGTATGGATCTGATCCATTTTCTTTGCATTTTCTTAGCATGTTTTTTATGATTTTGACTGAACTCTCTGCTTGTCCATTAGACTGTGAATGATATGGGCTAGTTACAATATGTTCTATGTCCCATTCTTCCATAAAATTTTTAAAATCAACTGACTGAAAAGGAGGTCCACCATCTGATACCAGTGACAATGGTATTCCATGACGAGCAAATATAGACTTTAAATGAGTTATTACATTTTTTGATGTACTGTTGTTATTTAATAATGCAATCTCTATAAATTTTGAATAATAATCAGTGACAATTAAATATACTAAACTATCGAAATGCATTAAATCAATACCGACTTGTTGCCATGGATATTTGCTTATTTCATAATTCTGTAGTGGTTCCTTTTGGTTACATGGTTTGAATTTTGCACATACTAGACATTGTTCTACTAAATTCTTAATATCACTAGACATATTTGGCCAATAAAGAGATTCTTTAGCTAAGTTTAGACATTTATTTATACCTTGGTGACCTTTGTGAATTTTTACTAACATTTCTTTATGCATTGACTGTGGTACTATTAATTTTGAGCCTTTGAATACTAAATCTCTAATTTTATGGATTTCTCCTTGTATATTCCAGAATGGTTTTATTAATGGACTGACACTATTTTTGGTTTTTGGCCAACCTTCATTATAATACTTTATTAATAGCTGCAGGGTTTCATCTTTCTTAGTTTCCTGAGCCAATTTTGTGCTATATTCATCTGTAATTGCTAAGTTAGCATACATTAGATTGACATGACAAGACATTTCTGATTCATTTTCAGGCCTATAGTGTTCTTTCAAAGCTGCTCTTGACAATGTGTCTGATATGAACATTTCTTTGCCTGGGACATGTATAACTTCTAAATCATATTTTTGACAAGTTAACATCATACGCTGTAATCTAGCTGGGACATCATGTAATGGTTTTTTAAATAGATAGACTAAAGGTTTGTGATCAGTATGAACTGTGACTCTATTACCATATACATATTGGTGAAATTTTTCACAACCAAATTGAATTGCTAATAGCTCTTTCTCTATTTGAGCATATCTTTCCTGCGTTTCAGTTAAGGTTTTTGAACTGTATGCTATTGGTTTATTTTTCTGTAAAATGACTGCGCCTAACGCTGACTTTGACGAATCGACTGACAGGACTAATGGAATCTTGGGATTATAATGAGCTAAAACTGGTGAATTTGTGATTTCATCTTTCAGTTTCCTCAGACATTGACTATGATTCTCATCCCAAGTCCAGACTGAATCTTTTTTCAAAAGATTTCTTAATATTTGTGTTTTTTCTGACAGGTTACTTATAAAAGGTCCTAGGTAGTTTATCATACCTAGTATTCTCTGTAACTCTTTGACATTTTGTGGTGTAGGCATGTTGACAATTGCTTTGACCTTCTCGAGATCTGCCCTTGCACCATGTTTACTGAAGACATAACCTAAAAAACATACTTCTGACAGTGAAAATTTACACTTTGACTTGTTAAATTTTAAATTGACTTGACGAGCTCTTTGCATGACTTTGTGTAATCTTTCATTATGAACTGACTCATTTGGTCCATAGACTAAGATGTCATCGATGAATATAAGTACGCCTTCTATGTCACCAAATAGATTCATCATGACTCTTTGAAATATTTCAGACGAGGCATTTATGCCATAGGGTAATCTTAAATACTTATATCTACCAAATGGTGTTTGAAAAGTACACAATTCTGAACTATATTCATCTAAACGTAGCATCCAAAATCCTGAAAATGCATCTAAATGAGAAAAACATACAGCCCCTTCGAGCTTAGACCTAATCTCATCAATTGACTTGAGTGGATAATGTTCCCTCATGATATTTTTATTTAAATTTCTGGGATCAAGACAAATTCGTAACTGACCTGAACTTTTTACTGTTACAACGACTGAATTAACCCACTCTGTAGGTTTTGTAACCTTTACTATGACTTGCATTTTCTCCATGCGATCCAACTCCTCACGCAGTTTCCCTTGTAATGCGAATGGGACTTTCCTGGGCGGATCCACACATGGTACTGCATCAGGCTTGAGTTTCAGATGACAGACTGGAGGCAGACAGCCAAGACCCTGGAATACATCATTATATTGTGTATGAATTTGCTCACAAAAGTCTTGTTTTGACACTGAAAAGACACGTTTTATTATACCTAACTTTTCACAAATTGGGAGACCAAGGACATTTGGACACTCTATATCTGGTATAATAAACATTATGTTTTCAACAATGTTCTTATTGTTTAAGCAAAAATTACAATTTAAGTTGACTTTGCCTAAAATCGGAATGGATTTTCCACCAAATCCTGTGACATTTACTTGACATTTGACAAGTGACAATTTTGACAGCTTATTTTGACTTTTAACATTTTTAAATGTTTGTTTTGACATTATGTTGACATCTGCTCCTGAGTCTATGATACATTTAACCTTTGTATCACCTACCAATAAGCTAATTTCCCACGACTGCTTTGAATGATTCAAAGTATTGACGACTGATGATCCATTTTGTGACTGACTGGACGACTGTGCCTTATTGTGAAATCCCTCAGACATGTGACTGATTTCATCATTGAGACTCTGACATTTTTTCTTTTGACTATTTGACTGGACATTGGATCTCTCAGACATGACATTTTTTTCATACATGTGATATGAATTGGGACTCTGACTATTTGACTGGATAATAAATCTATCCGACATGTAATTGTTTTCATACATGTGATATGAATTGGGACTCTGACTATTTGACTGGATAATAAATCTCTCCGACATGTCACTTTTCTCATCATAGGGATGGATGGATGGATGTGATGTCTTACTGTGTGTCTGTGTGTTCCTGTGTCTCTGACTGAGTGACTGACTGTGAGAATGACTATTATGACTGTGAGAATGACTATTATGACTGTGACTCGACGTTTGATTGTGATTATTTAGACTCAACATTTGACTTTTATGACTTTGACCATTATGACTTTGACTATTCAGCATACCTACGAAATAATCTTGACTACCATTATCTGAATTAAACGATTGCAACTGACTGACTTTTTTATTTTTGTGACAAAATTTAGCAAAATGATTGTAAGATTTACATGACCTGCATTGAACTCCTTGGGCTGGACACTTGTAGCGATGAGACTGCCCACAGCGGCTACATGTCTTCAAGCTGCCTGAAGCTGAAGGTGACTCGCGACTGCCTGAAGCTGGCTTGCGACTGCTTGAAGCTGACTTGCGACTGGAAGCTCGCTGTCGACGATCTCCTCGACTACGGCTCCTCCGACTGAGATGCATGACGTTTTCTGACGTTCGTTGACTGGCGATGCTGCTTCCTTTGACTATTTTCTCAGCATCTTGCTGTGCGACTATGAGCGTCCTCGCTAGCTCTTGCATTCTCTGATATGTTAAGTCATGTTCTTGCAGTAACCTTTGACGCACATGTGACAAGTCTAAATTGAGGTTTGCAATGAAAATATCTTTGATGAGCGATTCCCTGAGCGTGCCAAACTCACATTCTCTGCTTCTATTCTCCAAATCCGTGAGGAATTCGTCGATGCTTTCGGATTTTTCCTGCTTGCGTGTGAAGAATAGATACCTGCACATGGTCACGTTTCTTCTTGGCTCGAAGAATTTGTCGAATTTCGATTTGACTTCGTCAAGCGTGCTCTTGTCTATTTTGAGGTTAAATGAGTTAAATATATTGAGACCTCGTTCTCCAATGCAATGTAACAGAATTGCGATTTTCCGTTTCTCGCTTGACTTATCTAGACCTGTGGCTAACAAATATAACTCAAGTTGTTGCCACCATCTTTTCCACGTTTCAGCGTTATTGTTCGTGGTATCTGACGAAATATTTAATTGCTTCACACGTGTTTGAAAATTCGTCTCACCATCATGGCTGACGTCCGCTTGGTCCGGCATTTTCTTCGACGACCTCGACTTTTTCTTGAATGATTCTTCTTATCCCACTTCTGACACCATGTTATGTTGGATGCTTATAAATGAGAGTCCGTTGGGTAAGATACTGGTTTATTGTGAAGAGACACACAGGAGATGTATTAGGTTCTACATCATGACATGAAGTGTGGCAGAGTGCCGCAGACCACAGATAATACATTTACTAGTGAAGACCATATTAGTAACATACTAAATAGTGATGTTACAACAGTTTCGAGAACATCATTCGCGGAAAAGAAGCAGGCAGGATTCCAATCAAGACATTTTAAATATGCTTGTTGTTTCTTCGGACCCTTTGCTAAGTGCACAAAGGCTTATAGTTAGATGCCAAGAAAAAGCAGAGCTTTTTTGCTGAAACTCTCGACTTAATTCAATTTCAGGAAACTGAGTTCGAATTTTTGGATATATCCAATCTGGATGCTGACTCAGAATTGGAGTCTGACAACGAGAGTGATAAGGAAAATTTGTAAAAAAGATATATATGTACATATTTGTAAATTTGTATTTGAGTGTGTTTGGGTTTTTTTGTAATATTTAATGATATGTTTTATTTTTTTTATTTATTTTACGAATGCTTAGTATTAATTCCTTAAATTAACTTATTTTGTATAAAATATAACTTCATATGTTACTTCAATATAAATCTTTTTTTATTTAAATTAATATAAATGTGTCAAAAACAGCAATTTTTTTATTTTATTTTTCTTGTTTCGTGTGTTCTTAATATTTGGGTTAATAACATATCGAACTTTTTAACTTAGACACTAAAAGGGATCGTTTTACATGTAAAAATAAATAAAAATATTTTGACGATTTTTAAAAAAAAAACGGCATTAAATTTTTCGTCCAATCGCCAACCAAAAAATCATAAATAATTAGCACTATGACCATCTCCAAGGATATTACGGTTAAACATGCCGTTTAGGAGATAATTCGATTTTTCATACTAGCTTCATACAAATTTTTCGTAAAAAAATTATATTTCCTTCGTTTTTGGGTAGAATTAACTCGGGTGTCATTTTTGTACATAGTAATGACTAATAGAAGCGATATCCGGCATAAAAACAAGCACTTACAAATTGAAATCCCTAAGTCTATGAAAGCCGATTTTCAGCCCACCGTGCGCCGCTCTGGCCCGCGCTCCTTCGCCGCTCGGCCTCGCTAAAACAGGTCTCGACAAAGGGAATAACGAATGCACTAAGTATTGCTGTGTAGCTGTCGTGTACTTTATAATATAGTATTGTAGATACTACGAGAACTGCACAAATGACGAACCAATTTGTTTTGTATACCTAGTATTGAAAGCTCTAATCTAAAAGACAGATTGTAGCTTTCAAAACAGAACTGCATCGTATACTATCCGTTTAAAACTCCCTCAAATTCAATTCAGTATAAAATAAATACGGAATTCAGTAAAAATATATTTTTAAAACGCGCATTGAACTAAAAATATCACCAGATGCGATCGGTGGTATTTTATTTTATCGAGTTAAAAATAAATAAGAATGTAGTACGCCCTAGAAATGGCACTGGGAGGGGACGTAGTATTATTTTATCTGTGGCGGGGTACCTAGGCGGCAATCGTGTGAATTATATTTTATAATAATTACGGTGCTCTCTACTCAAAGTGCTAGGTAAGTAATACAAATGTCGGGCACTGCCGGTCGTTGGCGTTGTATGTAACATATCATTACTATTATAACACATAGGTAGGTATTTGTATGAAACACATACATTAGCAGCTCTCTTTTATTCGTTCGTTTGTGTCCCTGTAATGATGGCTCTCGATCGACATCCGACACCGTTACCGATACCGTACTCGTAGCGAACCTTAATGTACCTGTAATAGGTAGCATGTTTATGTTAAACGCAATTACTCCCCTATGATATCCATGTGGTACATTCATCAGTTTCAACACTTCCATTGCTGGATTTGACGGGATGTGTTCGGCCAGTGTAGGGATTAGTTCGGCAATAGTTGCTCGGTGCTGCGGCAGTGTGGTATAGTGTGCAGTGGTGCACGGGCGGACGGGCTCGATCCCGCTAACCTGGGTAACGGCAGGTTGCGTCGCTTCGGGTGCGCGCGCGCAGACAATCACTCGATGATAGCTGCGATTATGTGCTGCGACTGCGACACAGTCGGGCTGTCAAGCACAGCCTTGTTCAACACTGTGAAATTGTGCCTTCATGTAGATACGTAAATGAAACGCACCACATGATGAGAGTCAGTGACCGCGGAAAAGGAATATTTGTCTCATCTGATTACAGTATCTACCTACTCGGTAATTTATTACCTTAACATTTATATGTAGTAGTGTACCTTATACAAACATTATTATTAATATATTTTGAAATATTTGAAAATGCTTGTATACTACTAGTACTTCAAGTGAGGAAGCTTTGTCATTGCGTTCGAGGTGAAAATAACACACGAGCCGTTAGGCGAGGGTGTTCAGGGCTGACACAGCAGTAGGTCAAACAACGGAGGAATTATATCACAAAACAAAAGAATTTTTGACATTAATCGCTATTTTAAAATATTTTGTTAACAGTAACAGATTGCAAATATTTCAATTGGACCGTTGCCGTAGTATTATTAATTTTAGGCAGTTGTAGTAATTACGGCAGTATTTTAACATCACTCGAGTTGAAGGAAGCACATAGCACAACACATAACTAAGTTTAGTTTAAAAAATGAAGTAGCTTTTAAAAATAAGATATTTCAGAACAGGTGCAGCTGCTAGCCGTGATAAAATTGTAATGACCAAAAAAGGAGATAAAGATACATAACGCAAATGAAACAATTAAATTCGAAATAAGAATATTAAAAAAAAACGATATTTGTCCAGAAGGAAAAAGGTTGAGGCAACAGAGGAGGTGGAATACAGGGGGTATTCCACCTCCTCTGTTGCCTCAACCTTTTACCGTTCTAATATATGGGCTTTACAATTATTACACAATACTACCTGTGCCCAGCGGTTTCACCCGCTACTCAGCTCCTTAGTGCCATAGCGTGATAGTATATGGCCCATATCACTTAGTTATACAGTAGAGTTGTAATGGTGAAAGAATTTTTGAAATAGGGACAATAGTTTTTGAATTTATTTGTTACAAACATAGAAAACTACAAATGTTTACTCTTTTTAATATTAATTTACTTTATATTATAATATTGTATTAAACACATATTATTTAAATATAGTGTAGACTAAAAAGATGAGTCTATACAATGTAAAGATAGTCTTACAATCTTCTGCAGCTTCTGCAATAATTTCAGATGCTAATAAATTAGTTTACGCCTATTTGGTTGTGAAGTAGCAAAGGCATTGAGCCGAATATAAGTGTGTACCTGTATAGGTGGGTGTCTGTTTGTGGCATCGTATAAAATAAACTTTCTGTTGTAGTTTGGATGGTTTCTGAATCGAGAGTGTTTCTTGAAAATCTGCCCAGTCATTTGAAGATCATCACTTATTTTTTAGTTGACGGAAATGTTCATCCGCGTAGGCGTAGTACGTCTTATGATAGAGTCGTTGGTAACGTGTCTACTCTACCAGTAGAAAAAGTTGGAAAAACGTGATATAAAATCAGAGGGCCGCTCTATACGCGGCGTAGACTGTTTAGTACAAGCAGATGAGATACGCACAGAAAAAGACAACCAAAGCGGTCACCCGACGCAACGACGCTTGGATTAAATTAATCTACTTCTTTAAAACGTAAACGGACGATATGTCGAAATTAATTTCTACTTTTTAGAAGTATTTTATTAAAAAGAGTTTTTTGCCGCGGGATTTTTAAAGTTTTAATTTATTTTTTGTAATAAATATAATTCCCAAACTTATATACTTATTACTAACGTACACTGTGTGTGTGAAAAAGATTTGAACTTCGTTTCATTCAGTTGAATTCTGTGGGGAGGAATTTTATTGAAACATTTTAAACAGTGGCAGGTACTGTTTAAAATGTTTCAATAAAATTAAGATGAGTTTTCTTTAGCTAGCCTGAAACCGGGCTGACTAGCTACATGTTATACAAATTCAGCCTAAAGGAGGTACTCAACGACGCTAACAAACCAACACTTTGACAGTCTAGAACTCTAGGCACTGATTCACATCACTGTTCCTTTGATTTTTTTATCTGAATTGTGATTCAATTAGCTACGTTTTGTTTGCTTCACAAATTTACACCGCCGCAAGTTAACATAATATTTTCGTCAAAACAAGCAATTCGTGAGGACCATGTTTTTAATTAACACATACGACATACATATATTTATTGAATGATTTATGTACACAGAAGAAAACACAGGGAAAAATCATAAAAAAAAACTTAGAGTACGAAGGCGCAGCTTACTTATTTCTAAAGAAATTTCTACCAGCAGGACTGCATACATTATATACTACGAATACTTTTTACTTTGCACCTACCGCCACAACTAAACCAACTGAAAACATTCAATAAAATAAATTATACAATAATATTTTATAGATTGTTTCACGGGACCAATCTTCAAATACCATTTTGACTTACTAAGTAAGTTCCAAAATGGCAGGATTATTTACTTAAAATTATAAAACATTCAGAGAGGATCCTGAATGTTTAATTTCGTGGAAACGGCCCTAAGTCAGTACAAACTAGAGTGCTCGCCTTTCATCCAGTTATCCATTCTACTAAATTCAGGTATTATTCTAACAAAACCAGACCACGCAGAAGATATTATTCAAAAAACGTTTAGCCCAGAAAGTAAATATATCATTTGTTACAACAGTGTTAGGCAGAAAGCACTGTAATCTTCAAATTCTATATGTGACCTACAAGTCACATCGTAGAATGTTACGCTTATAAGAGTACTTACGTATATATGCCTGTAACCGTATCTATTCTATACGTAAGACTAGTTGCAGGATGTAAGGATACTTTGATAGTGCAGATGTAAAACTTTTTAATACGTCCTGTCCGACTCGCGAGCAAACTGACGAATATTATCGTAAAACCGTCGCGTTCGTAAATTATCAAACGCATGAAAAATAATACGGTGATCGAAGGGGCACTTCAAAGGATTCCTCTTTATCATTTTAGTCTATTCCAGTTATAAAATCAATTGGCGGTATTACTCTGGGACTGGCGGCGTCCAGTCGGCAACGCGGTGCCCTTGACAGCTGAAAAAACCTGTAAAGTTAACACCTATATACCACAATGTTTCAAACGCAAAGAATGGAAGCAATAAAGCGATAGAAGTAATTAACGAAAGTTGTTTTTGTCAAAGAAGACATTTTAAAACTTAATCTAATAAAATGTCAAATTAATGCGTGATAGACGTTGAACTTACGAAATGGTCTAAATTCTTATAAAAATTCTATTTGAGTGATCGTGGTGGGCTCGTTAACGACAATTCATCAAAATTATTCTAAACATTTCTTAACGAAAGCTCATGAATATGAATGCTGTTCTCGAGTTCTGTACTAGATGTAGCTCAGTGGTATCTGTACTAGATGTAGTTCAGTGGTATCTGTACTAGATGTAGTTCGGTGGTATCTGTACTAGATGTAGTTCAGTGGTATCTGTACTAGATGTAGTTCGGTGGTATCTGTACTAGATGTAGTTCGGTGGTATCTGTACTAGATGTAGTTCAGTGGTATCTGTACTAGATGTAGTTCAGTGGTATCTGTACTAGATGTAGTTCGGTGGTATCTGTACTAGATGTAGTTCAGTGGTATCTGTACTAGATGTAGTTCAGTGGTATCTGTACTAGATGTAGTTCGGTGGTATCTGTACTAGATGTAGTTCAGTGGTATCTGTACTAGATGTAGTTCGGTGGTATCTGTACTAGATGTAGTTCAGTGGTATCTGTACTAGATGTAGTTCAGTGGTATCTGTACTAGATGTAGTTCAGTGGTATCTAGGGGTACTTTTAGGGTTCCGTATCTCCGAACCTCAAAAAGAAAAACGGAACCTTTATAGAATCACTTTGTTATCCGTCTGTCAAGACCCTTTATCTCGAGAACGCTTGGAGGTATCGCGCTGAAATGAAAACCATACATTCAAGCCTGCGGTCCCTTACAGTTGAGAATATTAACCCTCTTATAGTCTACGTAGTCAAAAGATAGAAGAGGCAGTTTATGTCACAATATTGTACGGAACCCTCGGTGCGTGAGTCAGACTCGCACTTGGCCGGTTTATTTGTGAGATGATGAGACTAGTGACTGACGTTTGCTTACTCAGTACTTCAACATTTGTGGTATTTGTATCGTTTATTATGCTTTCTCATTAGCGCGAGCTTTTCGTAAAGTTTTTAATGTAATAGCTTGACCGTCGAGGGGCCTCGAAGCTCTGCACTCCACGTCCGCGCCTCGCGTCTCACACCCGCTGGCGGCCGGTGCACGCTAGACCCAACAGTAAATGATACAAGGGAACTACACGTCCTGCTATCGAGCTTCACGACAACTGACTTGGCTTTATTTCGGAAGTCGCCGAAATAAGCTTTAATAATACCTATTTATATTTAAAGTAATATCGAATGATTAAGTAATTGTGTGTCAGTAGTGTTCACTTTAAACTATTATTTTTGGCAATATAATGGTCGCACCATGTAAGTAAAGTACATTGTTAAGATAATGAGGTCCACCGACATGATCTGTACTTGTCGGAGGGCGGAGGCCGGAGAGCGGAGGGCATGCTCGACGTAAATACCAAGTTTCTCGGAAATCGTAACAATAGGCGCAATTTGGAATAGATAAGAAATACTCAATACTTCTGCGAAACTGAGATAGTTGTGTTACTCAGCACAGTTATAGATAGCTGGTGAATATGAATCGTTTGAGTGAAACATTTGAACGGCGACCACATTCTTTAGATAAGGACTCTCAAGGAAGAGCAGAGGACCAAAAACTAAAGTTGACTTTCTATTTTTAGCATTTCTCCCAACGTTTTCGTTGTCTTCCCTATAATAGTCATACAACAACTTAAACAACAGTTTCAACTTAACTCCAAACTATTTAACCACTGGGCTCAGATTACTTAGATCAAACAAACTGTTGACCGTCGATCTTATTACCTAAGTTAATCTCGTTCGGTAGCGAGCCCTCCGCGCTCACCATGGCATTAGTGACGCGACCGCGACCTGTGCGACCTGTGCGACCTGTGCGACCTGTGCGACCTGTGGACACTCTTAGGTGGAAACTAACTTGTTATGTCGCTCAATAACATAGGTAGAATGTACTTTTATTTAGCTGAATTCATATCGCGATACGCCTTTCTGACGTAGGCGGTACAAAATCGAAGTAAGCTCACCAAAATATTGGACCTTTGTGAACGTTTCAATCTGTTAATTAACCCTCCATTAAATAATTGACAGTGGTTGAGTTCATCTAAGTACTGCGGCGGGTAGTTTTAAATAAAACCCTGTGGCTGGATATCGATCGTTATATTTTGGTCACTCCGCGAGGCGGGTCGTTGTGAATACTTTATTACTACCATGGACGAATCGGCATCGGATTGCGAGCTGATCTCTTTCAAAAAAGTATTTGTTCCACTTACATTTCCAAGGAGTTTGTGAACCAGACGAAGAACTGATGGACTTACAGTTTTCCGGGCAGCGCAAACAAATACTGCTAATGTCGGTCAGTAATGAAATCCTACTTGAACTTAAGAATGCATCGTATATGTGTGTGTATGCTACTTAACCATTTTTAATTAAATGTCTGGAGACAAACACAAACACACTATCAAACATGTGCAGTGCGGTGCGTGACCCGTACGGCCGACGCGCGACGCCATCGTTACAGTGAAGCTGCGGAACTACGGGACGATATTTTTATGTGTAATTGAATGAGTGCTCCAACCTGCCTGAAATAATTCCATTAAGGTACCTACCTTAGCTTTTTTTAAATAAACCAGAGATACGAAGTAATTAATGTTCTCTTTTTAGTTAACTAGCAATCACCATTTGGTTTTAATTACATTATTTGGTATGAAAATTGTGACAAGTTTCGTTTAGAAAGTAGAACAAGCATTCAGTAATCGTAAATACGCTGGCTACAATATTCGCTTTATCTCCGCCGGCTACGTCATAATCTCTAAGAAAGGGATGACGTTATTCGAAGCTTAATGGCCGCATTCATTGAGAGGACTTCATTATTGACGGGAAATTAAGCCGTAAGCAGCTTTAGCGCTGGAAGCCACAACCACAACGCTAGCTAGCCATACGATGATACGGTTTCCTACAGATTAATTATATCCGTAAGTTCTCCTCACCATCTGAACAATTACTTTAAATGCATGAAAGTACATTCCATTTCATATCCTAAGAGAATTAGTTTTTGGTCAAACTTCTAACAGATTGAAATGGTAATTATTGTGTCACACGGCGGATATTGTACCTACCGTATGTTGCACATAGGAAGAGTGCAACATACTACTAGATATTATAATGAACTAGAAACCAATATTATACTAATAGATACTAATATTATGCCAATAAATCCTAACCCCATCCTATCTCTATGTATTAAAAAAACGCATCTAAATCATTGCGTAGTTTCAAATATTTATTTATTTAACACTTCAAGCACAAAGTACAGAGGCGGACTTAACGCCATACGCATTTTCTACAAGTCAACCTTTGGGTGATGCAGAGACAAACAGTGGTAGGTGTAAAACAGAAAAAAAATATTAATTACTAATTTATACTAAGTATATAGATATATAAAATACTATAAATACAAAACAAAATACTATAAATATATTTGAAGGAATATATACACAGATACACTAAATAAAAATACAAACAATGGGGAAAACATTAACGATGTGAAGATACTGCCGACTTTTTCCGAATAAACTCACGAACTTTATGTTTAAAAGATAAACGGTTAGTTGGCATCCTGATTTCTTGGGGAAGCGCATACCATAACGAAATAGACTGGAAGAAGAATATCGGTGAATGAAGATGAAATATCTAAGCGTATACATAGGGACAGACAGACAGACAGCGCGAAGCGACTTTGTTTTATAATATGTAGTGATAGCTCATAATGATGTAAGTACATTTGTGTGAGGAAACAACAAACCATGGATTGAATATTTCGGGTAAAAATCAAATTATAACTGTCATAACGCTAATCGGATTAGTAGGTACACGTGGAGAAAGGAGACCCTGATGTTTTTTTATCTCACAGTCAGCCAGCCTCCAGCCTGGTGGTGTACGAACGAGCTGTACACTTTCTTGGCAAACTCATTGGATCGTGACCACCACTCAGAGACCCGGTCAAAAATAAACATTCTAGACGTTTGTGTTGTAGTTTCGGTTTTAGACATGAATGTTAAAGTTTTATGGTTGAAAAGCTTTGAGAACCTAATAAACGCAAAAAAATAGTTTGTAGAACACTTAATATTGTCTCCTACTTTTAAGTTTAATAAATTACATAGAATCTGTTTAACGAATGACATAATTACATTAAGTGCTCAAGCTATAACATTGGCATGGACTTGTCTACCGACCAGTCAAATTACTGTTTAACGTAGTCAGTAACTGACGCCATGTTATCTAAAGTGGCGCCTTATCTCCATACTGCTGTATTGTATGTACAAGAGCGTCGTTTATTATGTTTTATGTGATTTAGTGATTTTATGTTTGAATGCACTTCGAGGGACTGATATGAATAACAGATTCCTCTCATTAAGTCGCGCTGTTAGCATCGAGCTGTGCGCAGTGTCCTGTGACACGCACACGCGCACGCGCAGACACGCACCACTACTGACGTGCATACCAACCGGCCATCGCCGCTCACCGCTAGAGATGCACCGATTAGCGCCACTCTACGTTCACGAATAACTGATTGCTTCATACAAGACATGCGTCGTTTAGCAATAAACTAGGTACTTGAAAAAGTTTCAATTTTCAATCAAATGTTTGTTTTAGTTAAATGAGTGTGTCGGTATTTACCCGTCTCTGCCAACCGAGTGATACGTTCTCAAACGTTAAAATACGTACGAAACAAAGAGGGGGGCTGGCTCTCATTAAGATTGTGTATCGTTATTGTATAGTTTAGCTTTACATCGGCCGTGTGCTTAGCGATGGAAACAATTTAGCCTGTCCTGCGACTTAATGCTACCCACGACGGATTAACTCAATTCAAGACGTGGGCGAATTGCGCACATATATGTATAAAAAGTATTAAAATATTGTAGTAGCCTGTCAGCGGTCGTGTTCATAGAGATTATTGTCTTTTCCATTGTATCGACAAAAGATAACGAGATGACTGCGTCTGTACTAGGGGTACCAGTGGAACATGTCATTATGCAGTTATCGGCGGCGGCGGCGGGGGCGGGGGCGGCGGCGGGGGCGGGGGCGGCGGCGCTATCGACGAGATTGTAAGGACGGACGCACACATACATAATGCACGCATTGTATACTAAACAGATAGGTGCAGAAGGTTGAGGTTACAATTAAGTATTGTTCTGATGATGGACTGGCTCGCAAAGATTTGGTATTTGAAGTTTATGAATGTTTTTAAAATCAAAGGATACCATAGGAATCTTTTGTGACCTGTCAAAAGCATTTACTCTTAAAACTTGAACATTACGACCTAGGAAAACTTGCGTTTAGTTTAGTGAAATCATAGACAGCAGAAAGTACTAAATAAATGGTGTCAATTCTTACAAGTAAAGGTGGGTGTACCACAAGGATTGATATTAGGTCTCTTTCTCTTTTAAGTACATATTATTAAACCACCTCTTTTATTTAATTACATTTATTTACAAATGGTGTTGTTTGATTACGATACTTCTTAAATATTTAAGATAAACAAACGTGCCACAAATCTTGACGACTTACACAATTGGTTTACTGCTAATAATTTAGTATTTAATGGGAAAAAACAAAGTGTATAAGATTTGTTCTACCGAATGTCCAAAACAGTAAGTGTCAAATAGTATTGGATCAAGAGAAGCTAGAGTACCTACGTCGAAAAAACTGTTTTCCTAGGTATTTTCTTTTTTGGGTTGGGAAATCACCAAATAACTTCCCCCGCTCTGGGCGGAGCGGGGGGGAGTGTGACTTTTACTGACTAAAACCCACCCATGTTCCTTCTATTGCCCTTTACGTTCCGGGGCCGCGGTATCTCTTTCGAACAACCGGCAACCCCGGCTTTTCCTAGGTATCACGCTTGACTCAAGGGTACAATGAGATCCGCATACATAACATCTCTTGCATGACGGCTTAGTTGAGCAGCATATGCTATTTAATTTTGAAAAATCGCTCATCTCTTAGCTAACACGGTTTTTTATATTGTTATTTTTTTCTGGACTCTCTTTATGTACACGTTTTTCTACATTGTTTTCACTTATATGCATTATCTCAACATGAATAATGTTATCATGATCCTGTAAAAATATTATGATTTAAAAATGTACTTTGGCATTCATCTCTATAGAGATGTACGCTTTGCAATGGCCAACTACAGTACTGTCACAAGTTCCCAGTTCGAAGGCTGTAGCTTAATCCTTTTCTTTCTTGACGTTCAAAAGTGCCTCTAATGGTCTAACTATAATTGAATTGGTTTATATAAATGTTTGAGTTTGAATTCATTGATGGCTTTTTCACAAGTTGACAACAGTTGACCTTCTGGTACCCTCGCACTTCAGGCACTCATGCAGTAAGACGTTTGATTGAATACCATGGAATAGCCAATGAGCTGCTGATCCGTAACGTTTCAGTGACTAGGGAGGATGTCGGTGTCCACAGGACGCGGGACGGGACAACTTCCCCGTGGTCACAGTAATGAACGTGTCTATGGCTTTACGGTGCAGTGGCTCCGGTACAGCAATATGCCAGTTTGATTGTGTTTTGCTCTGTGTTTGTTCTAAAATACTATGACAAAGGCACCTGTACCGTCTGCATAGCCACAAAAGAAATTGTAAACGTTTTTCAGTTCCTACTGTTTCTGATTTTTGAATGATCGACTTATGTACGGTCACACATACTAAAAGTGTACTGTACCTCGGGTAAAAACACTTACAATACAAAGTATTGAGGAAAACTGTTAATGTTAGCCCTATCAATAAATTATGTTCTCGATCACTTTACATTCCACTCGTACTCTCTACGGAAAACTGAACACTCGACAGTTGACGGCCGCCGCGCGCCGCTACGCAACGTACGAACGTTCGTAGGTACCTACACGAGCTAGCGACGACGACGCGACGTGGACGACTCGTTCCCAGGGCTCGGCAGCCGCAGCGGCAGTCGGCACACGCTTAGCATACTGTATGCGAGCGTGCAAGTTCCTTATTATGTTCTGTGATGATTTCCTAGACAGGCTGAACATTGTCATGATGAATGCGCGGCTGCCTGGAATAGCAGATCGATGCGGAACACAACTGGGTTGTTATTGTTGTACATACTCTCTTATAGAATACTTGAGATACGACGGTAATGCAAGGGATGAGAAAGCGATTCGGAAAGTGGCCCGAAAGAAAATTGAGATTTAATACGTATCGCTTTTTTGTATAAATATATTCATAAAGATAACAATGAATAAAACACAACTTCTTAAAACAAAAGTTGTCAGCATCCTCTCCGTAGACTGAGGGCATTACTTCTTTATGAGAATATTATTCCGCATCTCGTTATCTTAAGGCCGACCCAAAAACTTCAAAGAAGGAGGATATTTTGAACGGCACCTGTATTCTATTATCTTCTCAAGGCTACCATCAATCCTTTTGGGATAATGTGGCATTTACAAATAGATAAACACACGTTTCTATAGCTAAACAAGAGAAAACACTTGGATCGTTTACTGACTACAATACTTACTTCATCAGATGTATTGCTATGGGTTCAATGATACATTATAAAACAATAATTCCCTGTCTATAATGCCGAGTAAAAACTCTATTAGCAAATCACCTTCTCATTACCACTCATGACGATGCAATACTATTGACGATATTACACCATCAACAATAAGCCTTCGAGTCAATGACTTGTACTCGGCTCGAGTGGATGAGTCCAGTGTTCCTTACCGGGCGAGTAGAGCTAGTACAAAGGGTCATTAGTCGTAGGAAGAGTACTAGTGGTCATTACTACGTGTCTGCGCGCACGCAGCTCGAACTGTGAGCATTGTGCCGATGTGGAGGAACAACGGGCATTGAGATGTTTGCAGTCTGTGGCTCATTGATATCACTGTTTCAGAAACTAATATGCAGATAACAAATATAGTAGAAAATCTATCAAAATTATAGGAATAGAGACATCCTGCATTATGAGGAGGTTCCTGTCTCTGGAGCCCTAACCATCAGTAGCTCGGACCCTGCTCCCGATACCGGCGGAATGCATTTTTTTATGAATTATTTAAAAAAGTAAATATAGGAATAAATAGATTATAACATACTTATACATTTATTGTGCCCCAAATTTAAATATAAGAATTTGCTATATTGAAACAAAACTGTTTTTTTTGCTAATTTTATGGTTACAATGGCGGTCTTATCGCCCTTTATCCAGCGCTGTAGCTAGTCCTAATTGAGCCCAATTTGTGGGGCCAATCCCAAAACGAGGGTAGGTAACAAATATTGATTTTTGCAACATAAATAAACTTTCATCCTAACTTATATCGCTTACAGCTGTAGATTATTTGGCTAAGAGAATGTAAGAGCGAGCGCAGTGAGGTCTGCCGGGGTTGCGGGTTGTTCGAAAGAGATACCGCGGCCCCGGAACGTAAAGGGCAATAGCAGGAACATGGGTGGGTTTTAGTCAGTAAAAGTCTGACACGCCCCCTCGCTCCGCCCAGAGCGGGGGAAGTTGTTTGATAATTTCCCACCCCAAAAAAAAAGCGCAGTGAGGTGAGATTGAGTTGAGAAAATTGAATAACCGTAACCCGTTCATGAGTCGTGTATGTTTATTGAAAGCGAGCGAAGCGACTTCGAATATTTTGTACTTCCTGGAGCGCAACAAGAAACACTATTTAACAATAAAAACTCCAACTGCATAATCACACAAAACTATAAATACTATTATGTAATTATCAAATCACAGGCATGCATAACATCGGAATAATGGCCCTTATCAATAACAGTTTTAGGTTGCCGATGAGATTTTATGTTTTATTTCGTCTACACGTCGGGGGTCCATGTTACTCGGGGGCCCGTTACGGCGCGCGGCGGTAGCTACGCCTTTGCTAATGTTCCAGATCAAATAAAGCTAAGACGTAAATAGCCAAGCAACAAATTTACGGATCAAGAGTGTGTTTCCTATTCATAATGCAACTAATACTTTTGAAACCTTAATAAAACAGCTATATTTAAGCAATAAACATTCCAACGTTCATCCTGACCGAACTGGTGCGTGTGGAGGGGGTGGGGGGGGGGGGGCGGTGATACGGTGGTGTCGTGATGATTTACTTTGAAAAATATCTTATAATTAAGTGGAATATTTGAGAGAAAGCTGTTCTGTTAAGTTGCTCGTTTCATAACGAGATACCTAATTAGTAATGTCTGAAAGCGAGCGCTATTCCTGGGAGTCAATTAGTAATTAATATACGTAAATAAAGACAATTTCTTGAATAGGTTATTCTGTTTGTATTAAGCTGTTGATAGAACCTCAGTAAAGTTGAAAGTTAATTTGCTTACAAGGTTGTTAGTCAAATAACAAATTCGTTACATATTATTCAAGCGTTTGTGAACGCTCCATATACTTAACAACATATTATTAAATACTATTTATATATACTCGATTTGTATGTTATTTAATTAATTTAGTGTCCGTGAAGCCTGGAGGGTGAACAAGTTTGTAGGTAAATAATATGTAGATGGAAACTGTAAAAAAGTAACGATATATCCGGCAGACGTAAAAAGGGGAATATTGAGTAAGATCGTAAAGCTTGCTTTGTCTTTGTTCACGAAATATGTTTATTTTACAAGTGGTGGTCAACGAGGGCAGTGCCCCGGGCGAAGGGCGCGGGGGGGGGAGGATTATGACGTAATGCCCATCGTACTATGTAAATAACAGCTCTATCTCGCGAGTTTATTCTCGCCAAGATGCTGTATATATTTATTTATAAAAAGAAGAAACACAATAGTGACGATTATTTTACAAAACATTCCTATTCATTCATTAAATGACATAATATTTACCATACCTACAATCCTTAGTTGTTTACGAAGCGAAAGGCAATTTAGAAGCTAATGCGATTTTTATGATTTGATGACTGTTTTGTATCTTTATCGTTTACTTACGGTTTTAAAATGAATATAAATCAAGATGCTGACTATATAACAGCAATATAAAAATGCAACGAGGAAAATATTGTCACGAACACAAATATGGAAACGAATCACTGCAGTGTGCAGTGGCACAATACACATTGTATACATAGCCCACACACATTCAGTGATTGCGTCTAAAAGGATATGAAAAATAAATCATACTCTTTAATAAAAATAAAAAAAAACTATTTTGGCATAATAAACGCACATAAATCTCACAAATGGGTCAGCTAAATAGTGTGGTTTTCATAAAACATGTATATTCATCATTGTACCCTCGTTTGGATAAGACTTGCCGATTTGTAAGCCGACCGGCGTTTATGTCGCGTGACTCAGCGATCTATGAACGATCGCCTGCTAGTACTCGTACATACTGTATGTACCTACGAGGTGTACCTAAGAGGACGGAAACTAGGACGCAAACGTCGCGCGTCGGCCAATAACCAGAACATGAGATGTGTGCATATTGGACAAGCATAATGTGGGATATCGCAGATTCTAATTCGACATGTTATGATAATATTGAACGCCAAAGTCGAGACAAGTCACGTCCGTTTGTGATGATAAGGTAAATTAAAAGAATCTCACGCTGAGTCTGATTTGTAAACATGAGAATGTTTTGAGAAAATGCGTTTCTTTCTTGTTGTTCGTCATTGTAACCTTCAAAATGTTTTAATTGGATCATTCTTCATCATAATCATAACAAGCTCGTTCAAGGTTGCAGAGGTTCAGGGTTCAGGGGCGAGTCTCACTTTATATTGCTACCGAAAGACGACGATTGTAACAACGAAGTTATTGAAGTTACTCGAATAACTTAAACAACTGTAATATCTCGACGGTCCCTACGTACATAAAGACATGTCGAAAATGGCATTTTTTTTATTGTCTCATTGGCTTTAGATTATCTATGCGCACATGCTGACATACGATTTTTATTTTTATTTAATTACTTTACCTTGTTTTAGAAATCGTATAAGAGATCAAGTCTTATAAATACAACGAATAAATGTCGTAGAAACGGTCATCTCTCAGTTTTTCCAAGAAAACGTGAAAAAATAAAATATTTATGTTTAAATGGTATCATAAATATTAAAACTGATAAAATATTGTAGAAAGAAAATATTTATTATTGCTCATAGAATTATTTCTAGGGCGTGTTGAACACAAATTACGCTCTCCTGTAAACCTCGGTTTTTGACTCAACCTCGTGTACGTAGGAACCGTCGATCTATGTCACGTGGCATCCACCAGAACTAGCGTTGTTTATTAGCACAACTTATTTATTTATTTATTTAAGGACAACCAACAAAGCTACACCAACATACATGTTAAAACGCTCACATCTTTACAAAATGTAGTGTAGCCTTAATTAAAGGCTGCCACGGCATGCATTAAACATAGAGTAGGAACTACAGTTCCTCACAAAACGGATTTTACTTATATTAAAAATTTGAAATACTAATTAACTTAAAAGCTTAATTAAATTAAATCAATTAATCTTATTTTATTCTGCGGTGTGCCAAACCACAACCATTAAAAAGAGGAAAAAATACGAACATTAAATAATACGTGAAAAGGTGAAAAAAAAAGTAAGCAATATTAAAATGTACCATTTCATTCTTCTGATAATGCCTTATGCAAGACAGACTTGACTTTATGGTAAGAATAAGACATATCGATATCTACACTGGGTGAGCGTGACAGGCGACTAAATTGATCCTGCATTCTATTGATTGCGGAAAAATGACCCAGATTGGTTTTAAAGCCCTTACCGCGGAGCAACCAATATCTAGACTTACGAGCAAGTTTGTAAGGTACATTTATGTTTATTTGACTCAGCAAACGCGGACAATCAATGTAAGTGTTTATTATTTTGTACAGAAACATATGATCAAGGATCATACGGCGATTTTCCAGACTCATAAGTTTGAAGTGTTTCAAGCGTGAGCTATAGGTAGTTAAATTCTTGATCATATTGCAGTGATATGACAAGTGCCAAAGAAATCTTTTCTGCACTGATTCTATACGACGTTTATGTATTTCGTAGAATGGAGTCCAAACTATGCTGCAATATTCTAAGCCTGACCGTACTATGGAGTTAAACTTGCTATCAATGCAGACGTATACTACAAACATCTTGAAAACAGTGGCTCTCCTTCATCAGAATATCAATTTTGCGCGCCACACATGTCACCAGACGCGACAGGCTTCCGCCTCGCCGCACGATAAATCAGACAGATCCACAATATTGAGTCTGTAGTCTGTGGGTTCTTCCGCGTACCCTTTGGACGCATGGTCACATGGCCGCATGGTCACATGGCCGCTTGGTGGCGGGTGGCGGCGCGCGCGATGAGCGATGAGGAACCGAGCTCAGTAATGAACGGCCGATACAGTCACTTCCGACAACATTAACTTTGAGGTTAATTTGTTTTGAAAACTTGGTCACTGCGCAGGAACGAGCTATGGGGGAAACTGACGAAAAACTGCAATGGTAATGTAAAGCCAGGTAATGTAAAGTGATAATGAATAGACCAATCGATGTTAATGCATACTAGTATTTAAAAAGAGCTTGCTTTCTAGCTTGGGAAAGTAGTAATAACTTCTTCATGTTAACGTGTCGATGACACAAGGGCCAAACCTGTTGAGCCCATAACTCAGGCACGCGTACTCGCCTGACTGATGCATAGATCATCAATTGTGCAGGTTGTCAGGCATGCGCTGCAAGACGGAAGGTGGGCCATTGTCTGTGAGATCTGAGTAACGTACACTTGGAAAGCCGGGAAAAGTTGTCTAATGCGTCTGGCATCCCGTCCTGGGCGACTAGTGAAGCTCTGCCGTAGATCGAGTACATCGATTGTTTAATTAGTGCTTCGTAATTACGGAAGGATCGCTAGCCATGGCGATTAATAGGCGATGGCCTTATCGAGG
This sequence comes from Ochropleura plecta, assembly GCA_905475445.1. Lineage (NCBI taxonomy): Eukaryota > Metazoa > Arthropoda > Insecta > Lepidoptera > Noctuidae > Ochropleura > Ochropleura plecta. Next base: position 394,663 of record FR997732.1, read on the forward strand.
ATATATAAATTGCGCGAGTTATATGCATAGCTGAACTAATAGTTGTCTTCATCCTAAATCGGTATTAAATGCGTCTTTGACATATTCAGGTCAGATACCCAGCATGGCTAGCTGGCAGCTAATTATTTTAATACTAGAGTATACTGTGAGGTCGCCTGGAGGCCAGCTGGAGGCTATGAAGTAATTTGTCCGTTTCTTTGTCTCGGCACAAAGCGCTGCTAATGAGTCAGATGTGTGAATTGGCACAATACTTCACAGTTACGCAGCTATCGATGACCACGCAAATATCTGAGCTACTGACAAATGGGTTAATTTTCTTGTTCATGTGGAAACAAAGAATGAATGAAAAACCTTAACCTGTTTAGTATTCTGTCGATTTGCCGACAGAATAGTCAATCTTCTTTCGACCTTATCTGAAGTCCTTCGCTTCCTCGTATTTCCAATATGTACATGGCTTGAACGCAAGGGTGTGAAACTAGTCGCGTATAGATTGGAAATCACTTTTTGATCAAAGTCTTCCAAAGTATACAACAGCAGTACGCAAATACTCGCGTATACTTTGTAGTGGCCAAAGTAACTAGCTTTGCTCCAAAATATACAGTGCTAGTCCGCATGCAACTAATCATGTATAACTATTCAGATTATGTTAAATTCTTCTAAAAAAATGGGTAAGTTAGGTTAGCTTAAAACTGTGACCTCCTACGGTCGGTACGGTCCTCCAGAAACGACTTGCATAAATAGAAAAAAGCGATTGTTTTTAGTAGGTTACCCGGAACTGAACTATTTCGATTAGGATAATTACTTTTTGAATTAAATGACATTATTTCAAATTCAATTAAATAATAATTAAAATAAATGACGTGGTTTTAAAGAAATAAATAATTTGGCGTTTTGGCCGTGTATAAATTGGAAAGATGTGCACGTCTGAGTTACAAACTACGCGATTAGTACGCAAAACGTACGTTCTGGCCATGTATTACAATGTAAATACGCTTCTCTTCCATATACGACTTCCAATTTGAATAGTGTTTAATAAGAGTACCATAAGAGCTTTGAGTAGATACACGTATCACCGATTCATCATCTACTTGATGCAGGGTCCTCACCCGATGTTGCTCTATAACGAATTTAAGCGGAACCAATACACTTGTTGCTACTAAGTACAGATCATACCAAGATCTGCATAATTGAATATGCATTACGCTTGTAATATAGTATCCGAGCAAGTGAAGCGTATCATTACGCGCGATGAACTGCATTTGCATCGATAGTGCTGATGGACGCGGAAGTGCACGCATAGGAACACTGAGCAGACAGACCGCACTCACATTATCCACGTAACGGTGGTTTGATCAATCAAATAGTTAAATATTCAAGATACGGGTAGGCAGGTCACAGCAGAAGAGCCCAGGATAAAGATACTGAAAGCCATTGAGCATGCAGGGATGATGACGTATCCTAGATCTACTCCTCGACAAGGACATTTAGGCTGTGAAGGTCCATACCTTCCTAGGGCCACAGGTTCCTTAATCCTTACTAATATTATAAAAGCGAAAGTGAGTTTGTTTGTTTTACCTGTTCACGCTTTAATGGCTAAACCGATTTTGATGAATTTTGATACAGAGATAGTTAGGTTAACCAGGAGACGGACATAGGCTAATTTTAAAAAAAAAGTGGGATGTGAGGGAGAAAGTGGGGAGAAAAGGGAAAACTTAGCGTTTCTATTACAAATCAATAAGGCGCAAGGGGAACTGTGTTACCCCGAATTGACCGCGAGCGAAGCCGCGGGCAAAAGCTATTTTTTTATATTTCCGAATACTTTTTTTTTGTAGGTCTAGGATCTATGGGTGAACATGAAAAAACTGAGTAGACCAGATATCATCCCACATTTGACGGCTGGTGAATAATACACGACTGAAACACAATGTTCATATATTTCCGTCGCAATTTGCTTTACCGTTATGTCAGTTTCTCCCTAACGCATGGTATTTTCCATAACATCCACTTAGCAGACGGCGATCGATGTTTATTTCAAACATTATTCAATAAAGTGTCATGTTATTACCTCGTAATAGTCATTTACTCACTCTCATTGTTACCCCAGACAGTTTTGTTATCGCTACCTGTCAGGAATTCAATAGGTCGACGAACAATAGACCATAAACTGGAGTGACGTCACGTTCAAAGTAAGTCAAAGAAAAGTGATATCGTTTTATTGGCCAAGTTTTAAAACAAAGAGTTTTTGGTGGTTCCGGTTCCACCGCCCGACCTCATTTGATTGACCACTTTGTTTTAAAAACGAGAGGGTGCCAATTAAGAGGTCCTGGCGAAGTTTTTGAAGTTTTTATTACAAAGATGAACGGTTGGCTAAATGCTTGATTGACTTTAATACTTTAATAGTTACCTACAAAGGCCAATGACCAAACATAAAAGAACCATAGACGGGGTCTATGTGTTTGACCTCTTTAATTTGATACCGGTCTAACAAGGTACTATGTTGTACATGTTTACATCTCAGCTTACACACGTTCGTGTATCTAGGGATCTTTTGCCGGGGGGAAGGGGGGGGGGACAGGCCCATGATATGCCATGGCCGATGCGATGAAGCAGAATCGACAAAACCAGATTTGTGCAAGTCAAGGTCGTCGCCAGTTTTTCAATAAAAACGTGAAATGTAAAATGTCCCATTCTAAGAATGTAATATGCTAAGTATAAGTTACTAATTTAGTCGAGACATTAAAAGGTACTTATAGGAACTGAAAGAGAAGTTTAGCTCTCCAAACAAGTTAGCTTTTCCGTAGTCCTTTTTTATAAATATACATATGTTACTTAATCGATTTAGGAAACAATGCTCTAAGAGCTCTAGGAGCGAACTCGAAAATTTGAAACCCCTTAACTTTGCAGCGGTTTTAAGAGATATATCGAACTTTCGACCCTTCATACAAGTTACTTGGTCGACTTACATACAAAGACAAGAATAAAAAGGAAGTAGACAGTAAGAACGAGCGCAACGAATAGAAACATTTTAGTCACCTTGCCTTTCATAGCTTAGCATTGTTTCGAACTTGTACGGGATTTAGGCACTTGCTCAACTATTTGACTTAGCTAAGAGTCAAGAGAAAGCAGTCTGCAAGAGCGAGCGTTGACCGTTGGGGTGGGCAGTGACCCCCCTATGTACGCCCGTGCTTACACCTCAAGTCTCAAGTCCACGTGAGGCCGGTCAGGTCACTGACCACCCTCCGGAAGGAAGTGAGGAGTGGGAGATTTCGTACGCATTATCTATGTGCCGAGCGGGCTCCTTAGAGCAGCATCACCTCCGGGCGTTTGTCCGCTCACATGGATACCGTGCATGTGCACACCAGGTGTGCCTCTGATTCATTACCGCCTGCTCGGCCAGTGATCACGACATACAGTCTGGTATATTACAACTTGCATGTAGCAGGTGGTGAAAGTAAGTTTTGTTTCCACTGAGCTGCTAACTGGTGACTTTTGAAGGTTCTTTTCTGAGTGGACACTTGCAGAGAAGGCATAGAATGTCAAGCATGTTCTAATGATGCTGTTCCAGTCCAAACTAATGATAGCTTTTATAGCCCTGGTGGCTTATAAACGGCACACATTTGTGGATGTCTCAAACTATTCTCAATTAATTTTTTTTGTGATCTCTTTTTTTTAATAGTTGTCAAATCACATATACAAGAAATAGAAACACATATTGCAAAATAAATAAATATATACAATATACAACCTTTGTCCTGAATAGTTACAGTATTGATGGCAACATCTGTGTCACTTGCTTCATATGTATAATATTTTTTTTTGCAATATTTTTTCAATTTCTTGTATAGATTCTTTTTTACCAATTCTTTTTGAATGCGTGGACATTGTTGGTCTTGTAGATTCTTAGACGCTTGTTAACATTATATCTTATTTTACGTTTTGTAAAGTAAGCAATGACTTATTGTCGGGCCTTCGCTGTCCTCTCAAACTTAAGTACTAACGCTGTAAGAACAACATTGCAAAACCAAATGATTTTAAAACAGTAACCATGGAGTAAGTGAAATAAAAATGTTTTGATTTGATTTGATAATATTCCGATTCCAATTTGAAATCAGTGTAATCACACAAGAACTAATTGGCCCCAGCTCAGATAAATAGTTGGTTACAAGTAGCCCTATACACTACTATGCTTTTATGGACATAACGTCATTCATCTTAATCGCTGAATGGTTATTTGGTACCAACATACCGTTTTGCCCATTCAGACCTCGATCCCTTGCATTGCACTAATCTCAACGATCTAACGATATCGTTTGATCGCTGAGCTCGGCCTCCTGCATCAATGCACCAATGGAGAACCTCGCGTGAGGTCGGCGACCCCGTGTCCGGTCGCCGCGCAGCGTGCAGCGTCACCTGTGCAGCCGAGAGAAGGGCCATTCAGAGCAACACGAGAGGGTCGCGACTTCCGCGGTTTTGTGCACAAGCCTTTATCCGACGAGATGCCTCTAAGAGCCTTTAGAATTTATTTTGTAAAGACGTTTTTATTAACCCCCGACGCTAAAACGACGGGGTGTTATAAGTTTGACGTGTCTGTGTGTGTGTGTAAATGTGTATGTGTCTGTCTGTGGCATCGTAGCTGCCAAACGGATGATCCGATTTGAATGCGGTTTTTTTTGTTTGAAAGGTATATCAGTCGAGAGTGTTCTTAGCTATGTTTGGTGGAAATCGGTTCAGGTCTTCAAGGTCATCAGGTCGTTTGTTAGGTGTGATAGGAATGTTCCACGCTCAGTTTACTTGCGAGCATATGTAGGATCTGACATTTGAAACATTGATGTCTTCTGGAACCACTGAGCTGGTCTGCTGTTAGGGCTCGAAGATAGGAGACGTAACCCTGGACTGCCTTTTAGTAAACCCATCGAGTTTGGGCTCGTTGAATTTGTCTTAACTAGTTCTCTTTATGTTTCTAATTGACGAGGACCTGGTGCTGGAAATTTGGAACCTCTGAGCTGGTCTGGTGATAGGGCTCGAAGGTAGGAAATGTAAACCTGGACTGCCTTTTAGTAAACCCATCGAGTTTGGGCTCGTTGAATTTGTCTTGACTAGTTCTCTTCATATTTCTAATTGATGAGGACCTGATGCTGGAAATGGGATGTGGCGGATGAAACTCTGGAATGCCGGAATGAAACGGATAAACCGATTTATATCTTTGCTGAAAATCTAGAATGACCAAAATTTAAAAATAAAACACAAAATTACCCTTAAATGGCAAGAAACATAAAAGAAATTAAATGTAAGAATGAAAAATTAAGGAGCTCCTTTAAAAAGCATAAAATAAAAATTAAATTAAAAATTTTTAATTTAATTTTTATATAGCATGTAAAAAGATGTTGCTAAGACGATGAGAATGTATGGCCTAAAATTACCGAGTAATTTGAACAATTATAAACTTTCACATCGTTCATCAGTGGACAGTTTTGTTCTTTTAGACGATATCCGTCAAAACGTCGAGTTAATGATCGTGTCAAAACGTCCGCCGGAGACAACATGTGAAGAATGACTTTAGAGCGGCTAATTATAGGTACATAAGATTTCATCGCTTGTTGATATTTATATTGGTGTAATATCTATAAATAAATGTCAGTTTACTTATAAACGGAACGGAAATAACTAAACTAGTCGTCAATGTTGTTCGTACAAACTAGTTGAGAGCTCAACGTGGTGGAGCTACGTGTGAATGATTCAATTCCAATCGATATTAGATTTATGGTCAGTATTTCCGTTCTCAATTATTATATTGAAAAATAACAGAACAAGTTATGTAGTGCGTGGTGGCACTTGTGCGCATGCGTCACGGGTTGGCGCCGAACCCGGCTCAGAGGAGGGGAGGGGTACGGGCGGCGGCGCCCGCGCTGAAAGACGCGCGATTGTGCACATCTCGGTATGGCCGGGAAGTATTTATTGGGTATTGACCCCTTTACTGCTGATCCGACACTACATCACTGTTTTACTGAAATATACTATTATAAATACATTTGACACAGTTGGCGTGAAGAGAAGCCAGGCCGCGGCCGCCACGCCATGCGCCACTAGTTGAGAGGCTCAGCATGAATTACGACGTACTTGTAACCGCCGCCGCCGCCGTCGTTACAGTTTACTTTAAAATGCACACTTTTAGATCTTTGAACATTATTTTTGAGCAAATTAATTTTATATGCCATTAATTTCAACAGATCAAAGGCGATATTTATCTGCTTTGTGTTCAAAATGCATTTTAAATAAAAAACGTTTTGGCGAAAACTCGACCAAGGACCGGGTTAACGTGGCTCGACTTCAATTTTGACCATCGAAAGACTCAGCTTGATGCGGGGCAACCAGCAGTTATCTTGTAGGCATGGTGTGAATGTGACCGTGTGTGCTTCGTGATAGCTATGTGGTCGGCGTGTCTCATTATTATTCTTAAAATTCTATGTGACTTCGATTTTGTATATCATGATAAGTGAAGAAGAAATGCACGTAATTTACAAAGTGCTTTACCGAAAATATTTGTTTTCCTTTATGTGTTTTGGCAATATTGATGTCTCTGCTATGTTTCAGGAAAGCGGATATGTGTCCCAGATGTGACACTCGGTGTCGGTATCATTGACATACCTACGCACGTCTTTACATTTACATACTATTTGCTTTATATTCAGAAGGTACGAGAAATTATTTCTACACGACGCTGGAGTTTCCGTGGCCAAATATTTATAGGTATTTCTCAAATATTTAGTTTTGCATGCCTCGCTGTTTTGAATTTCTTCAAATGGATCGAGAATAATATGATCGACTGAAATATATAAAAAAATATGGTGAGGAATGAGTAGAATGATATGTTTGCGCAAAGCTTTAGATATCTGCAAAATATCATTCCGACAAGACGATTTTCTATGGGCTTGTTTACGTAGTAGGCAAGATGAAGAGAAATCGTGTGTTTAACAGAGTGTGGTGGCTGGAGAAGTACCAGGTGCAGAGACTTGCTGTATCTGCTAGGTATGTGATCGAGCCGTGTTTGTCAGACTGTCGGATATTTTCCAGCGGCCTACGAAATAACACAGTCGAGAGCCGGTCGTTAGTGTCCGTTCAATAACTAGCTAACTGTACGTAGTGGTTTGTTATTGTGGCTGTAAGTGGTGGTTGTTATGCCATCTGCGTCTCAGTAATAGTTCCCTGACCATCGGCGCCGGAGATGATATATAGTGCACACACAATTGTGCGCAGACACAATTGTTCCTGTACTGTCACAGTCCAATGAGCCGGCGCGCGGGTATTATACAGCCAATGAGCCGGCACGCGGGTATTATACAGCCAATTTCCAAACTCCGAGCTGCTACTGAGAAATAAACTATAGTGAAACACTCCCACACCCGAACCAGGAACCAGAAGACGCGCTTTCAGCTACGACCAGTCACCGACCAACAGGGGTCTTAGAGGACACTTGTGAAAACGGTGAAAGTGTTTGTCTGTAGCCTAGATTGTTAGTCTGTTTACAAATAGACACAAATCCAGCTTTAGTCAATGTTTATAGTTCAGTTTTTACGCTTATTGGTTTGAAAATGTAATAAATGATCAGTTCAAGTGTCTACTATGATAAGGCTACTGTATTGACTCTGTGATCTGTCGTGTGGCGGTGTCGGTGACGTCGTCGACGTCACACAGCCTGACACTATGCGACACCGCATGTAGTTGACACATTGACGCACTCATTGGGATATTTATCGCCGAACTATCATAGCAAGACTATTAAATACATATATTTCCAATAGTTTGCGTTGTTCCTTAAATAAAAACTATTTTTTTCTTGTTCTTGACAGTAACAAGTGTCGAAAGCGCTTTAAAAATAGAAAAATGCGACCTCCGAGTAAAGAAAAATACATATATTCGGCATAAGTTTATTTTTTGTTCGACACTGGCCGTAGAGTCAATTTATATATTTCAAGATCAAGTCGCCGGATATTTTTATATTACATTCAATAACTCTATCTGTGTGTCATAAACATAATCTGTTTCCTCGATCATAAGTATCATAACTATCAGGATAATAGACAGAAATTGTTGAAAAATTTAGATTCCATTACGTTTAACTTATGATGCAATAGGATTACGGTAACAATCGACTGATTAATATTCAAAGATGTCACAACTGACTTGGAAATTCCGAATCAACAAGTGCGACGCCGACGTGGGAAACGCAGCGAAAGGAGACGACATCCACTTTGAGTCACCGAAAACTTCCGCAAATGCTTGTGAAATGGTTGATGTGGAACAAACAAGTAAGTATGGCGCAAATCGCAAGGTCGCGGTGTAACACATTGGCTCCACAGTGCGACGCGACGGATCGCGTACATCCTTATACGACGCTTATTCTTATACGGCAACCGTTTTGCAACACTATTGAGGTCAATGATATCGAATTTCGGTGACTCATCCTTATTTGCGTTGCAAATCGTACAGTGTACAGCGTACTGCCACCACGGGAGAGTGCGTAGTGTTCCATGGATGGCGCCCACATAGACCTTGCTACTGATATATCGAAGGGCTATTCATTGTCGCGTACCTCAGCGCGTCTACTTTTAGCGCGGCGGCCATTAATCGCGTCGCACGTCGCGACGCGCCGCGCCGCATCTGTGACGCTGTCGTGACGGCCGCGTGTCGCGCGCTCTCTGTCCGCTCAATTGTACGTTTTGAACTTTTGACGTTTCGAATTATTTAATGAATTTCATTTGAGACTTGTCTGAATATTTGTCGCATTCTGTAAGTTATTAGTGGTCATAAATCACGGGACGTACGTATTTAATGAATGTCGGCGGCTCGTTTGTTGGGACTGCGACACTTTAACGATTATATTTCTAAAACAAACTATCTGTTTAAATCTGCGTAAATTGTGCTGAGATGTTGTCAGGCAAATGCTTCGATTCAAGCTGTTTCCCCTTGTATGTAAACGAGAAAGCCGGATCGCAGCAACTTTCGTATCGGAGCTTTAACAAGCCGCTACAGCTACACTGGCTAAGGTATCTTAAATCTGCGAGATAGTCTGTGTGCGCGTGATTGCGGTTATTAATGTCCTGCAGTGCGTAAATGGAGACAAATTCCTGCTAGCCGTGCGGCCCCGCGGCCTCGCGGCCCCGCTGCCTGCTGCGAGCCGGCCCGGGCGCGCGGCGGCCCGGCCGCTCGGAACCTGTTCCGCTGAATTGAATGCACTATTAGCAACAAGTAGCCTGCGACGCATTCTTTGCTCACTTTATTGATACAACAAGGAAATCAAGCAGAATATAAAGTAATGTGTTTTTTATTTCGGATTTAATGACACGCAGAAAAATATAGGGTTAAGGTATCTTAAATGTAACATGTATGAAGTGTGTAATAAGACAAATGTTGTTTAAATAGATATCAATGCAAAGGTTTCAGCAGATTGGAGCTGAATACTAAGGAGGGTACCTGACAAATTGTGCGGAACCGGCGCTCGGCCGGAATGCGCGGCACGGGACCGAACCCTGGCCTTCGTCGCCGAATTACATCCGGGGCCGGCGGCGGCGGCGGGCCTGTGAATAAACAATCGCTTCGGGGAAAATGGACCGAACATAAATACATACATTTTTCATACCAACTAGCTCATTTGGAGAATTGCGACTCTCGTAGTCGGGCAGGTCGATTAGTCCTAATTTAGTAACAGTCTTGTAAAAACAAGACTCTATACTGTTTATTAAACAGTTATTTAGTGATTGAGCAGTTGATTAAATAGTTATTTATTACACAGTCTTGTAACAATTAAATACTTATTTATTTTTATTCGGGGTTCCAACTTTTGGATTGAGGCATCAATTAAAAACTATAGTTACGTTTACGTAGAATTAAATATAAATGTCCGACACAATAAGACTTTTTGCAATGACTTTAGACTTTAACAAGAAATAAAATTGAATATAAATACTCTTTTTTAATACAGGTATTTGTATGTCAATTGACAAAACATAGCGCACTGTTTAAATTTTAAGTTTTTTATGTTATTATTAACTAAGTATGTTTAGAAATAAATAAATGATTATTTATTTGGTTGTAAAATGTTGTTTTTCATCATTCATTACAAACCAATAAACGTTTAATTGATGTTGTGTGAAGTATCCGGTTAACTTGTGTTACAACAAGATGTGCTGGAATGTCACTGAATATGCATGAGATGAGCAGATATACTTCACGACTCTACAGCACTTTGTTCTCACGATTGTAATGAGATATTGTGGCAGTCTATTTTATTTCGTTTTACTTTCCCATCCGGCCATTACCGGTGTGGTTGTCAAAAAAGCTGGTTGTTCATCCGGCGTCAAGTTGAATGGTAACGTGGCAGACTGGCAAGTCGTTAGGATGATTACATGGATGTGGCCAAAGTTAATAGCTCGCGAGATTAATTGACACTGGCTGGACAGGTTGGTAGGGTATGTCGATATGTTGCCGAGTCAGGTTGTCCAGGGGAAGGACAAGTGTTACCCACCGGGATCTTTTCAGTAAGTTAAAGAATTAAGAACTTAAAGTCTCCTTAATTTTTCAAAGGATTATTTAAAATTTAACTTATCGAAGAAGCGTTTGGTGAGAAAAGATTTCTTGTTAGTCGAGACAACAGACGATACTTTGAAGCTATTGGCATCAGTCAATGAAGGAAAGTTCGGTTCGTAAATATTGACGACTGTAGACAGTGACTTTTGCGTCTAAATGAAATATATCTATCACTGAAAAAGTTTTTAGTTGTTTGTTCCAACAATAGGATAAGTAATTACCAAGGGCTCCCCCTTCCCTCCCCTCTCCCTCTTTCATCAAGATAATGAAGTGAAGCCACATTAATCACAACTTGGCAAATGATCTCCAGGAACTTTGTATACCATTGCTGCTGGGCCGTGAGTGCGTCCCTAACTAAAGTCTTATGCTCTGTTGACACGATCGTAGCCAAGCATACCTAATCGTTACAGCTTTTCACAAATGCATATAGAAGCATCGAGTTTGTGTGAGCTAAACGTTATGTAACCCTAGCACAGTCCCGCGACTTCGCCTGAAGTAGTGACAGTGAGCTAGTGACGGAGCGACTCCCTCTGTAAGTGGTCGGCTAGACAGCACTCTACGAAATGGCCTGTGACTTGGTTCGGGTTATTTGATTTTAAAGTTTTAGTTGCAAAAGCTTTTCTTTATTTACGTAAATGTGAGTTCAACACAATTCAGTAGGTACTACACATTTCTAACTTAAATAAAGAAAGTAACTCCAGTGTTTGAATAAAATACTGTTTTTATTTGTTGACTATACCAAATTCTTACGATTGCTGATTGATTTCCATGCGAATGTATGTTTTATATAGGTATTAGCTTTTGCCCGCGGCTTCGCTCGCGTTAAATTCGGGGTAACACATTTCCCCTTGCGCCTTATTGATTTGTAATAGCAACGCTAAGTTTTCCCTTTCCTTCCCTCTTTCTCCCTCACATCCCACTTTTTTTAAAAAAAAACCTAAAAAGCCTATGTCCGTCTCCTGGTTCCCAACTATCTCTGTACCAAAATTCATCAAAATCGGTTTAGCCATTAAAGCGTGAAGAGGTAACAAACAAACTCACTTTCGCTTTTATAATATTAGTAAGGATTAAATCAGTCCATTCTGAAATGTTTTATAATAATAATTCTCCTTACAAATATTGAAACAGTAACTATAATGTTTGAGTGGAAGTGTAACTTCTCTTAGACTATATTTCATGATTTATAGCACAAAAATAGGTACCGAGTCTAATGGGTTGATTGAGAACCATACATCACGGATTAATACAGTAAACCAGTATCTGCATGTGTATGTTTTCGTTAGAAATCTTAGTCGATGTGCGGTCGTATCTAACGGGTTGAGACTAATGTGCTGTTTAGAATATAACTGACAAACAATAGGTCTGCGCTGTACGTTAGCATAGCGTGCGCTTTGATCTTTAACCCCTCATATCTACATCACAACGATACCAACCAGCGAGTAGTACACACGTGAAGCGTCTCCTTTACTTGCTACTACTTATAGGCTCCAGTACACAAGTAAGAAACCGTTACATTAGGAACCTGTATCGCCAAGTCATTATCTCTAACGAAGAGCAGCATTCCCGGCCGGGGCCGCGGGGGATTGAACCCCAGACCTACAGGTAACGAAGCAAAAAAAAAACTAGTAAAACGGCCGCGACCAGCCATTGGCGACCAATCGATCGCTAACGCAAAAAACACGCACCTATTAGAATATGCTGCGATTGGGAAAAAATACGGTCAAGGACGATCGGTCATAGTTGCGATGAGGTTCCGCATACATTACTAATGTACTACGGAGAAAGAAATATATGAATGTGGCTATCTAGTCTTATGAAATGTATTTAGGCAAACAAGAACAGTATTTTTTTTTTGTTTTAGTTAACATAGACTAATTAGCAAAATCTCTGAAAGTAATTTTCAAAACACTAATGGAATGAAATAACAGTGACAGAAGAAGATGAACAATCAAAAACGTTATCGACAGATTGTAGCTGTAGACTGTAACTGTGTTATTAAAGGATCCAAGGATTAAACTACGAAATCAAAAGACATGGCTCACCAAATTACTGAACCATTAAGTATTACTTAAGTACGTACATTTTACGTTCGGGAGATACGTTATTCTAAGATTATCTGGCCATAAAGCCGAGATATAATGAAGAACGTAATGCGACATTAAATCCCTCCATCCCACGCTTCACTATGATATAAAAGCCTCATATTCTGAGGAACGCGCGTCTAACATTATAAACTTGTACACCTATACACATTGTTTGTTTTTAATTGTTTCAAAATGGCGGTGAAGCGGAGAATCATTGTTTTTAGTCTGGAATGATTGTTATATGTTTATAAGGATAATTGAAAGTAATGTTACGTGTTGTTGTTTAACACGTTAAGTGCGAAGCGAGGCCTAAATCACCCCTGATGCAACTTCCCTGTGGTGCGGCAAGCAAAAAAGTGAATTTCTCTGTCGTGCGAATGGCATAGCTTTGGTTTGGTCCAGTGTAGGAAAGAGATAAATATATATTTGAGATCACTAATGGTTCCGGACTCGGTGGTGTACCTACCTTGGTACCGGATGTCTTAGGCCTCGTGCCGCACTGAATTAATATAATTTTAATGCAGTGCGGAACGAGGCTAAAACGTCCCATATCCCCCCTGACCTCGTACCGCACTCAACGCGAGCTTCCCGCGACCAGTGTTGTGCATCACGTCGATTGGAGAGCACGTCCTTTTACAGCGCCGAACATGTCTAAACGATGTCGGAAGAAGTTAATTTTAAAAAACCCAGAAACAGAGCCAAAACAGGTAAGTTTTTAATGAAAAAATCTTCAGTAAGTACCTAGTTTTTTCTTATCTTGGTAGCTTTAAAGGAAATCGATGAGTCCCCAGGTAATGTAATGCTTAGATATATTTCTTGACAGTCAACGTGTTGAAGCTTTCATAAACTAAGCTTGACAGTTGGTCATTATTAAGTTATTTATTATTGTTTCCTTTTAATTATTCTGAATTTAAGCTACCTTACCTATCTACTCTTTCAACATTTTAAGTATAAAACAAACACATTCATTTGATGCAGTTATACCTACATTATCATTGTTATTCTCATCTACGATCTAACCTAAGTAACAATGTCAGTTTTATTACGTTATCTTTACATTTTTGTTATTTTTCAGCACCTGAAAGCGCACGCCATTGCCTCGAAAAGGGTGAAAAAAGGAGAAGATGTGTTGGTTGTTACCAAAAACTACGCACATTTTTACCATCTCGTGAAGCTGATAAAAAATCCAAAAAGATTTTGACTCAGTGCACTCAGTGCAAAAAATCTTATTGTCTACCCTGTTTCAATGAAAAACACTCATAAATAAGTACAACATATATATTGAGATTTTTATAAAAAAAGTATATTGATACTGATTTTTTAATGTTAATTCAAGTTCTAATAATTGTATTTTTAAAGCCCGAGGCAGAATAAACAGGACAGTTTCTTTTCTACTTCTGGTTGCCTTTTTTTTCTATTCTGTGAACCGCATTAAGATTTTCATATACAAATAGAAAGATAAACCTTATGCATAAACCGTAATCCATTATTTTCCAATAATAAGTCTGTAATAGGTGCCTCTTAATGGTATAGAATGGAACGCTTCGTGCGCGAGTCCGACTCGCACTTGGCCGGTTTTTTTTTCTTTATGGCGCCTTCAAGCACAATTTAGATTATTTAAAAAAAAATGTATCCTTTGATAGCTTTGTGTTGTTTTGCCAGGTTTTGCCCTTAAAACGATCTAATGAGATATAATTGATCAAAATCGGTCAAGTCGTTGCGTAGTTAAGACAGTTTAAAAACGTCGATATTATTTTTCCCATCACTAATCGCAGCGAAAATTTGCCCTATTTCAGTGCGTTACGAGGTGTATAAGATCCCATATTTTGTTTTGCTAATAATTCCTAAACTAGCCATCAGATCCCGGGGCGACGGTGGATTAGGGTTCATCAATTCACTGTCTATATCAATAAGGACCAAAATTCTCATTTATCTTTGATTTCGCGCCAGAAAATGGATTTTAGTCTGTAAAAGGAGGTGGGGTCTAATAGACCGCGTGTCGCCCTAACGTCTGGTCACGGTACGGGCCGATTATACCTCGTGCCGCAGGAACGGAAAGTATGCAAAAATTGGTGCCGCAGCTAACGTGTTAATACCATTATGTGATAGCTATTAGGTGATTTGTTTAATATTGTAGAGCACACTCGCCAATACATGTTTATTTAATAAGTTTCTTCGTTACCTCTGTAATTGAAATGGTATTTATTAGAATTATAAGGATTGGCCAGCACTGCCTAATATAAAGTTGCCACTATTAAAGACGTCGGAACCCTATAAAGGGGAGCTCGTCACATATTCCTTGTACGAACACAAATGGGCCGGCACCGGCACCGGCACCGGCACCGGCACCGGCACCGGCACCGGCACCGGCACCGGCACCGTTACGGTGTGGGAACGGACATCACAGTGGACTCGACTGCTCACTGCACCGACCGGTCCTGAAGCTATTAATGGCGATTGATTGCAACGGACACCTCTTAATATGTCGAAACAGGCTCCGATTTACATCAATTTTTGTAAAAGGCTATGATGTTAACACAATGATTGTGACGTGCGTTTATTCACTATGTATGTATCGAGTGCACATGTTATGTTCACGTCCTACTGGTAAGCTGAGGTGTTCGCTGGTTCAATTTATCTTTATGACAGACTAGCTTTTGCCCGCGGCTTCGCTCGCGTTAAATTCGGGGTAACACAGTTCCCCTTGCGCCTTATTGATTTGTAATAGCAACGCTAAGTTTTCCCTTTTCTTCCCTCTTTCTCCCTCACATCCCACTTTAACAAATATATATAGCCTATGTCCGTCTCCTGGTTCCCAACTATCTCTGTACCAAAATTCATCAAAATCGGTTTAGCCATTAAAGCGTGAAGAGGTAACAAACAAACAAACAAATAAACAAACAAACAAACTCACTTTCGCTTTTATAATATTATATATATATATATATATCCTTACTAATATTATAAAAGCGAAAGTGAGTTTGTTTGTTTGTTCATTTACAGATGATGTACGACATATCTCGTAAAACTACGCCTTTCATACGCCTAAAACCTTTACTCGACGGACTGCTGACAACGTAGTAACAGAAAATAACCAGAATGGAATAAAATTATTGTAAAACATGAGTATACATCAAATAATATGTGCTTAGGTAGAACGACAACCATATGTTTGGTTTAGAATAAACCATAAAACCTAATATTTCATTGTGTGCCATTTGTAAATATACCAGACAATCGATTAGGTACCCCATCACACACCTGGTTATAATTTGGAAACAACTAAAACTGAACATATTCACTCGAGATTATTCTGCGGTGTTCATGTGGTATTCTTCCAAGTTATATTCCATATTCATTGTGGTAATAAATAAAAGCCGAACTCGTTTGTTTTGAAAGTTAACATCCTAGCTTCAAACTTCGAGCTGTGCTTCGACATCGTTCAAATTCAGGAGTAGGTACCTAGAGAATAACTCCACAGAACAGCTTCCAAAATGGTGGCTAAAGTTGCTCCGTCGCGCAGGTGATGTTATTTATGGAAAAGCGATGTCTCGTTGAAGCTCACCGGCAGTTGCGCATAATTGGATTGTGTGGGAGGTGTTCGTGACTGCATAATGTTAGCGGTTATTTTATTAAATTAGTTAACAATACACCGCCGGTTGACGCCTAGTCTACACACAAACAATATGACTTTCTCGGGAGAGAGTTTGTAAACCCTCTATGATGTCTCGATTATGGCAATGCTGGAGGATGCTATCCTTAATGCCAGCGGCGAATAGGAAACTTTTAAAAAGAGCCTTTGTGCTAAAAGCTTTCTTATTTCACAAGAACCAACTTATATATGTGTTATTGTCTTGCCTGAGTTAGTGCGAGTCCACACGGCGCGTTGCGTCAGCGTTGCGTCGACGCAGCGCTGCCGTTGCGTTGTTTTACATACAAATAACCAAGGTGTTCACACGGCGCGCTGCGTCGTCGCAACGCACACATGACGGACAGCAGCCCCCGAGACGAAGCGGGAGGGGGTGTACTCATTGCGGCGCCGGCGACGGAGAGGCAGCGCTCAGTTGCTTGTGCGTTGATAGGGATGATACACGCAAGCACATTTAATTTTTTACCTACGTACTTTTGTATTCAGTTTTATTTGCAGGGTAAAATGAGTACCATTGAAGAAATTCATATGGATTATTATGCTAGCTAGACGTCTTTTCCGATCCATGCTTTCCTATAGACTGACTGCGATGTTTTTACAAAAATGCTTGCCGCAACTGTGCGTCACCGCTGCGTCGACCGAACGTTAAGACTGCGTCATAGTAACGCTGCGATGGCGCAGCGCCCGTGTGGCCGGCTATGCGTCAAAATATTTGCGTTGCGACGACGCAACGCAACGCAACGCGCCGTGTGGACTGGCTCTTACATCAATAGCCGAAACGTGAAATCATCAATCTAAATGCCATGTTTGGGGCTATCACATTTATTTTCAATTCTTTTTTAGAAAATATAGTCAACGTTTTATGATATAACTTAGAAGATGTATTCTGTGTTAAAAGCGTGTCCATTACAGCATCCCCCGCTTTCCAGGAAGTAGCCAATGAAAGGCCATGTTGACAGCGGGCCATCGGAAAGTGCAGGCTTCACCGGTAACCTACCGTTATCCCATTAGCTGTGTTTGAGTCGGGCCCGACAGCGGCTGGAGGTTTTAACAACATTGAGTCGTTAATAGGTACATAAATATTGTTATTCCGCGAATATCAGAGGAGTTGTTTTATGGGATGATAAAGTTTCGTTCAAAAGCTTTCCCATCAATCTGATACAGGTTCCCAAGTAAAATCCCGCTGAAAAGCAATACTTAAGTGTACTTCTAAAACACGTAGGCGATCTACAAAGTTCCGTGAAGTATCACAAACTTGATTTCATCGAAGATAAGCCGGGATGAAATTGCTATCGTAAATCAAAGCCTTGGTCATGAGCAAGTTAATTATAAGCTCTATGTAAGTGTTAACCTGTTAGTAAATACGTTATCTCTCGCATCAGTTCGAGTTATCACCCAGGCTGGTACTCTGCCTACCCTAGTTTATGTTCCAACGGTGCGCGATAGCCATCTGACGGCGGCTTCCGGCTGATAATTAGCTCTTAATACTGAATGTGTTATTCCTGGTATTGAGACGACGTACTTTAATGATTTCCTGGTTACTATAATATTATATGCGAGAAATAAATTGAATCGGAGGATGGAAAGTGCACTTTCTTACTCAGTAAACATTGGTGCAACACAATGACATCTGTAGCGAGATAAATAATTGCACACCTAGTGCACTCTCACAATCTTATTAGCTTTCATTTTGTGAGAGGCTGAGCTAAATCAAAGATTATGGATTAATGAAAATATCCGGAATTAGATCCGTGAGTATACGACTGTTGACTTTGTAATTTATATATTACCATCTTCGACGTTGTTTTTGTTAGTGTAAATATTTATTCAAAACCAAAAATAAATCTTGTTTAACTTTACATAAATTATCATTTCCATTACTCCATTCCGTTGATAAATATTGATATAGAAATAAACGGCCGTATATATTAACTTTACTCCAAAGAAAAAACTGACAAGAATATATTTCAAGAGATATTTATCACGAGTAGTATGATGATGACTTCCATCACTCGTCGATACGATCGGTTATTATATCTGACGTCACACTGTGTACATCTGTACGATCGGGGTTTCCTCTTAGTAAGCTTTCAGATATAGCTGTGTTTACGAGTAGTGCTCGATTTATGGTGGTAGTTTCCAGTTACCTCTAAAATTCTCAATAATGACGTTTTTGGTTTTCGGAGAAAAATTAAACATAATCATCAAAAAGGTCTTCACGTTACAAAGATTAGCTTTGTGTTGCTCAAAGTCAATCAAAATGTAGCTGTTAGTACGACTGTTGTTTACCGGCTAAATTACGTGGAAACTGTTAGTCGTTGGAGAAAATAACTACATTATACTGGACTGAAATAGCACGATCAGTGTTTCTCACCGACGAAAAAATGCTTTCGGGAACTATGCGTTAACAAACAAGTGTTCTTTGGTTTTCCCATTACAGATTTCTCAGTAACTAGCTAACATTGTGTACCCCTAATAGCAACAATAGGCATTTCTGAATGTCTAAGCTCGCCTTTGAAACTGACCATAATGTACATTATTGTTGTAAATATCCTATAACAATGGTTTTATTATACTACTGTAAAAAAAATGTTAAATTGTTTACCGTAATTCCGTGGTCAACGGACATAACAGAATAAAAAGATAAGTGTCGGGCTATATGAGATCTAGCCTAAACACTAAGCTGTCTCTGTTTGTCCCAAGTCGTCAAGTGCTCACAAAGCTGTAACGTCAACATAATATCGCGTAGAACTCTCATCTCGTTTACTTTGCAACTCGCTGCGACTTTAGAAACGGGACGAAACTTCTATGTACATAAATAACATGATATTTGCAGATTATTTTGCGCGCTCTAGATTAATTTCTGTCCACTCTGAGTAAGTAGGTGCATCCTTACCGGGCGGCGCCGCTTTCTTTAAATTTACTTACGCAATGAAAGTTATCTGACATTTGCGAAATAATGAAGGTCGGCCTACATGGAGACGGAAGTGGAACCGGCTCGACTTGTGACGAGGAATGTCTGTGCCTTCTGTGTTTGCGCAAACAACGCGAGTGTCTCTGTTGGGCAACGTCTCAAGTGCACTCGAAGTACACACAAGGAAGCACCTGCGCTCGTGTCGCTTGGACATACATTGCCTTGTTTGCATATCGGCTATCGATCAATTTCGATAGTTCACAGTCAATCTATGGCGGCGTATGTTTTCGTATTGCGTGGTTCTAAGAAAGCCTGTTGTGACGCTACGCGCGTACTACTCGTCGTGATGCGCAGACGCAAGCGCCACATGCCACGTGTGTCATGTTAATGTTGTGTTAGTTAGAATTATTTACTCTCTCGTAACTATGTTAATTTATCAGTTTATGCTAATACATGGTTCATTCTACCGAGGCAAGTGGAATAAAATAAATAGTCTCATTAGTTTTGCGAGCCGTATGCATTGACCCATGGGCTCAAGTACAATGTTCAGAAGAGTGAGCTGCTAGTTTTTAAGGCTGGGACTAAAACTTACAATGTTCCTCCAATCGAATTAAATGGAACCATCCTACAGCAGGTGTCCAAATTTAGGTACTTGGGTCACTGGGTCAATGAGAGTCTAACCGATGATATGGACATGGATATGAGCGCAGGGCACTGTCGGTAAGGGGTGACATGCTTTCTCGCAGGTTCGCGCGATGCTCACGTGACGTTAAGGTCACACCATTTAAAAGCTACTGCCAAACGTTCTACACGTGCAACCTGTGCAGCAGTAACACTAAAAAAGCCGACAATGGGCGTTCAATATAACAATGCGTTCAGGGGTATGTTGGGGCTCCCCCGGCGGTGCAGTGCCTCCGGCATGTTCGCCGAGTGCAGCACGGATGGCTTCCAGGCGGTGCTTCGCGAAAGGACGGCCTCCCTGTGGCCTCGGCTAAAGGGTAGCACCAACTAGCTTCTGAGTGTCTTGTCGGACAGAGTGGACAGCCAAATCCTCAGGTAGAAGTCGTTCATGCATGTGCAACAAAATGGTTGTTTTAAGTTTTACTAACATAGTTTTTAAGTTTCTTCTATTAACATAATTATGGACTTGTAACATTATTTTGTACCTGGTCTGAAATAAATAATTTCTATTTCTATTTGCCCGAAATGAGTTACGTCCTTGATGAAAAGAAGCCCACAATTGTCAGTTCCTTTCGTGCTTTGAAGGAAAACACGCCATTCTATTTGCTGTTAACAGTGAATATTGATTATATCAGACAAATTGTAGTCCGAACGGAGCCCGCGGCGGCGGCGGCTGTCCTGTGTCGGCTGCGTATCGACACAAATAACAACTTCTAACGGCTTCTAAAATATTAAGCCTAAGATGAAACGATATCGATCAAACTTTTGACCCAAAGGAGGAAAAAGAACTTAATATTAATTTATACTTTATAATGGAGAGAAGGGATGCTAAATAACAGAGGTGAAAGGTTCAACGTAAACAATTTGTCTTCGTAAAGTAATTACCGAAAAACAAACGTTTACCTGCGTTACATTTACTTTCATGACTTCTGGGAGCTTAGTGTAGCGTATAATATACGAGTTATCTTATATATTTAAAACATTCTCGTGTCACAGCTTTAGTTGTCATTCTCCTCCGAAACGGCTTGACCGATTTTTATGAATTTTTGTATTCATATTCTGTAGGTCTGAGAATCGCTCGTAATCAATTTAATTTATGTGTTAGCTGAGCAATGTGCAGTCAGCAGGGTGAAACCGCTGGGCACAGCTAGTATTATATAAATAGCGATCCTTTGGCGCGGTGAGATAGACAGTAACAAAAGAAAACACTTAACGACTAGACACGTGGGAGTGGGACGGGCTCGCTTCATGATTTAATGTAAACTAATATCCTCGGTCCTTGGGCCTTGGAGGACCCGTCCTTAAGCAACAGAACGTTTTGTTAAAAAAAAAAAACTTAGCAAAGTGCTTTGTACCTACCGAAGAGACGCGCCATGCCTGCTTCGTCTGCTATTTTTTTTTTCGGGTGGGAAATCATCCAATGACTTCCCCCGCTCTGGGCGGAGCGGGGGGGCATGTCAGACTTGTACTGACTAAAACCTACCCATGTTCCTTCTATTGCCCTTTACGTTCCGGGGCCGCGGTATCTCTTTCGAACATGTATCAAGTTTTTCAGGTGATCATTTCGTTAAATTCACGCTATTTCTAGTTATACTTACAAACACAAAAAAACCTGTATTTTTGTTAAATCCTGCTATTTTTTTTGTTGAAAGAGTAGGTTATAATAATATAATGTGACAACAATAATCGATTAATTTGAAATCTTTGTCAATAATTTCCTAATAATTAAATTCACGATGATAGGGGCAGGCAGCGCTCACTACTATCATTAAAATTCATTGCTTTTAGTGAAGATAATGAATGCTGTGTGTTCTAGGTACTATATGTGACACCTTGATAGGCAACAACCACATGATTTGCTAGAAGAAAGTACTGTCATGTGGTCAGGGGTGTGTCTGAAGTGGTGAGGACACTTTAAAAGTTACGGACACGACTGACGACCCAAATACCTACACCGGTATATTAAATACTTACTCTATTGTTTGTTCCAATGTTGAATTCTCGTCGTTTGCGGATCAATAAGTACTTTATTCGAAGTTACTACATTCCTAGCTAAGTTTTAAAAGCGTCTGAAAACTTTTTGGTATTGTTACACAAAAAAGTTGCTATGGTATGTCCGTCTTTAGACGAGAGAGTACTTTTCAGTTACCTTGAAGTCCTCAGTTTGGATACCCACGCAGACAGGACTCGAGTGTAACTAATGTGATTCTACATCGATATGGTCCTTACATATGAAATTGGCGTTTTGTATGGAAGGAACAAAAAGTCGAATATTTTTTAATATAATATATTTAATTAATCAAAGTATGAACCATTGTTTTCAATGCACTTTTGCCATCTTATAGGTAGTTCATTGATCCCTTTACTAAAAAAACCAGTCGGACGGGAATCAATAAAATCTTTGAAGGCGATTTGGACTGCCCCATCGGAGTTGAATTTTTTCCCTTGCAAAAAGTTATCCAAATTGCGAAAAAAATGGTAATCTGTTGGAGCAAGGTCCGGGGAGTACGGAGGATGTCTAAGACATTCCAATTCAAGCTCTTCTAATTTGGTAGCCGTCTGTTGCGCAGTGTGTGGTCTGGCGTTGTCGTGAAGCAGCAGTGGCGTGGAGCGATTGACCAGCCTTGGTTGTTTAGCCGCTAGCTTTTCCATCATGGTTTGTAATTGCTGACAATAGACATCAGCTGTAATAGTCTGGCCAGATTTGAGAAAACTGTAATGAACAATACCGGCACTAGTCCACCAAACGCTTACAAGTAACTTTTTTGGGGTTAATTTTCGCTTGGGGCAGGATTTGGCTGGCTGGCCAGGATCCAACCATTGCGCTGAGCGCTTCCGATTATCGTAAAGAATCCATTTTTCATCACAGGTAATGATTCGGTTTAAAATACCTTCATTGTTGTGCCGGTTCAGTAACGTAACGCAGCAGTCGACGCGCGTTTGCCGGTTTGCTTCAGTCAATTCGTGAGGTACCCACCTTTCAAGCTTTTTAATCTTCCCAATTTGCTTCAAGTGAATTAAAAAAGTTTTATCACTAACATCGAAGCCTGCAGCTAACTCGGACGTGGTTTGCGATGGGTCCGCTTCCACAATAGCCTTCAATTCTCCATTATCATCTTGGGTCTCAGGCCGTCCACGGGGCTTGTTCTGCAGGTCGAAATTTCCAGAACGAAAACGTTGGAACCAAAAACGAACTGTGTTTTCTTTTGCAACATGACCGCCATACACATCATTCACCCTTCGAGTCGTTTCCGCAGCACTAGTGCCACGGCGGAACTCGTACTCGTAAATAATGCGATATTTTAAATTTTCCATTTTGTAAAATGAGTGACGCAAACAGAAAAAACAGAAGAAAAAAAACAAATGAATGACGGTCATCGAAACACAAATACATGAGTAAATAGCTGTACAAATTTGAATTTGGAATTCCTTACCAAAGAGGAAAAATTCGTGATTAAAGTGGCCAGTACGAAAAACGCCAATTTCATATGTAAGGACCTAATATTATCTGTGTAGACAAATTTTTGCTCTTTGAACCCAGTTGCCTAGTATTAGTTTTTCTACACATCTAACATACATAAGATAAATTAAATTATTTTCTTTATCTTCGTTTTTGTTGTGTGCACTTGTGGCAAGTGCTAAATAAACATGTTTTATTTCTAGTTTCTAGTTAACTTCCTGGTTGTGCCTATTCACAGGTCCTAGCCTGCTACTCAAGTGCTTATAGCGAGCAGTCTATGGAACAGATGCTGTCGTGTACTATGACTCTGCCTCTCTGAGAGCTTGTTAAAGTGCCTTGTTTGTTCTCACAAGCGGCGCGCGCGCACCCGGCGCCCATTAGCCCGCAATATACGATGACTGAGAAGCAGTTAGGTTGTTTTAAAGCAATATGTTTCGAATAAACTACAACGAGTGTCTTCAAACAGTGCCATTATTTAAGCGGATGGATTTAACTAGTCGTTGCTTTCATAAACAGTTGCCGTAAGTACTAAATAATAATAACGTTGGCTGTCACTTTACCTCTGGGTCTATCTTCATTTCTCAGCCCGTTCATTAAGATATTACCAGCATTTATGGGTTTAGGGTTCCGTTTCTTAAAGGAAAAAACGGAACCGTTATACGATCATTTTGTTGCTCGTCTGTCTGTCTATGTGTCAAGACCCTTTATCTCGAGAACGCATGAAAGTATCGATTTGAAATTTAAACCGTATACTCAAGTCTGTGACCCCCTGGAGCTGACAACATCAATCCTCTAAGTCGACGCAGTCAACAAGTTTGTACGCATGCAAGCATCAATCAATTTTAGCCTTACATCACAATTCATAATAATTTATTTTCTAATAATAATTACGTAGAGTTGTTAAAAATATATCACAATCCAAACACATCACCTGGGGGCAAATCACATGCTCTATTATTATTTGTAGTAACTTGTTCCATTCTTCCTCCTCTTTTAATCCAACAATGTCGCACAGTTTATTGTTTTATCTTCGAAGATGTTCTCGTAATTACGGCAAGCCACGTACTTCGGTAGGCGTTAATATTTACAGCCTCTTACGAGATGAACACATGCACGTACCATGCTAATCTTCTCGTAAATATTAATACCGTGAGTATTGCGTGCGGTTTAGCTTTGCTTTGCTTTACGTTTAATTAGCTATTATTGTCTTGGGTATTTCAATCGCTCAGATGATTACTTGTACTATCTGGTGCTGCTACTATCAGCCTTATTAATAGGAATCACTGACTAATAGCCACTGTTTAATTAACTAATGGGTTGGCTCATGATTATCTTTTTGTTCATAATCGTTAAATGGTAAATGGTATCAATGGTATGTAATGGCATGTTATTATCTTTTTGTAGGTTTTGGCCAGTTGCAAGGAATCAACGAAATTCCGAAAACAATGAGCTTCATACTGAAGATTATAAAATTGTTTCTAGAAGAGCAGAAGGCTGTTGAATGAGTTGCTACTTACTTAGTTTTTTTATAACTCTTGAAGAAATCCGTTAATACGAGGAATTTATTAATACGTTGTGAACTGGAATCCCATTCATCGAGCTACCTCCGAATTTCCCAGAAACTGCCGCAGCGTATGATGGACGTCACAATGAGGCAATAGAACTGATAGATTTTTTTAACTAGGACTGTCGAGATGTATTCAATCGTTTTAAAAGGCTTTCATTCGATGAGTATAGATCAAATAGTGTTATCAAATGGTGGCAAATTTGACGGCCTTTATGTAACTCTTGAGGAATCAGCAAATACATAAATAAATATTCTCTTTAAAATAAAGATAATATTCATTTATGTATGTAAGTTTAAATTTAAGACCATTGGCAGGCCCTTTCATATAAAAGTTATTTATTGTTTTAGAAGGTCAGCTTTTGGTAAATATTCACTTCACTTATTTACTTAATGGCGTTTGTGGAATTGGTAAATATTCTAAATAATTATTTTTGACAATAGGCTTGTCGCGGGACGTCGGCTGTCTTGTGTAATTGTTGACATTTGAAAAGTGCTGATTTGAGATTGTCCCGAATAAACGAGTTTTGATTAAAATTTTCTATAGCTGACTTTAAAATTATGATTTTGATTAAATATTCCGTTAAATTGTCAATTTTAGTGAAGTCAAAGCGGAGTTAGTGAGACGCGCCACACAAGTAAGTCGGGAACTGAGAAAATATTTATTCTTTGTATTCTAGCCGGGAAATAAGCACTAACTATTGTTCAGGATAGGTAGTGCCCGGTATGCGTAAGGTGTGAGGGTGTGGAACACCTAGTCTTTTATTTATTTAATTAAGCTACATGTACAATAGTGGTACATAGGCGGACAAAATGCCATAAGGCATTCTCTACCATTCGACTTTGGGTAAATACGACAACATTGTGATACGGTACAAAATTTTTATAAAATCCTTACTAATATTATAAAAGCGAAAGTGAGTTTGTTTGTTTGTTTGTTTGTTTGTTTGTTTGTTACCTCTTCACGCTTTAATGGCTAAACCGATTTTGATGAATTTTGGTACAGAGATAGTTGGGAACCAGGAGACGGACATAGGCTAACTTTTTTGAAAAAAAAGTGGGATGTGAGGGAGAAAGAGGGAAGAAAAGGGAAAACTTAGCGTTGCTATTACAAATCAGTCAGGCGCAAGAAAAAAAACTGCAGGTCTGCTTGGTGTGTTATACCGAATTTAACGCGAGCGAAGCCGCGGGCGAAAGCTAGTATTTAAATAACTATTTGTTTTCGAAAACGTAAATATACTTATACATATTATACTAGTTCACACAATATATAAACTGATAAATACATTAAAGAAAAACGAGAAACTTAACAATTACTATGACTTTTAATTAGTAGAGGGACCTAAATAGTGGTTACGAATTTTTCTTTTAAAAGTAAATTTGCTTTCAGCTTTTTTAATGTTAAAGGGTAGCGCGTTCCAGAGCTCTATGGTTGATGAAACTGCGTATGAATAGGACGTAAAACCGGTGCGGTGTTAAGGAATTTAAGAAAGGAAGGTTACGGCTGTGAGAACTGCCCAACACTTTAAAACAAGTTTTTAAATAATATGGAGCATAAGCATACAGATAAATCTGAGGGACCTCCTGAGTCGTATAGGCAGCCATTTAGGTTCAGGACGGAAAGATGTGATCATATTTACGAAAGCCAAACACAAAGCGATCGAATTATTGAGAAGTCGATCCAATTTATTGAGAAGTTCCTGGGATAGATCAGAATAAGAAACAACAGCATAGTCGATAATGGGAAGCACGAGAGACTGCACCAAAATTATGTTAGTGCTTGATGGGAGAAAATGCTTGAATTGAAAGGGAGAAAGTGACTTTCTGTCTCACTTGAACCACGTGCTTATTCCAGATAAAACAGTCGAGTATACATAGATCGTCTTGATACTATTATCGAAGCAACATTATTGGACAAACCTCAAAGGTTACTACGTATATTCAATTAGATCAATTATTGTACCGGACAGTGTCATCTGTAACCTGAAGTAAAATATGGTATGGTAAGACTGGAGGCCTGGGACTTTTGCCCAGGAGGTGAACAGAATAGGCTAGAAAAATAACTAGAATTATGTATACCCACTAGCGTAATATCTTCGAAACTGGAAATAGAGTTACGTGTTGAAACCCAAGTTTTATGTTTATTTGTTCTGTTTCCGGTACATGATGGCGATTATATTGTAATACTAAGTACGAGCGGTAAAGTCACGCAGGACGGTATTTATATAACAGCGCTAGATCGCCGTCAACCGATCGTCGACACTGCGCCGGCGCACCGCGTCCTATTTCACGGAATAACTTACATTGTTCAACTCACTTGACAAAAATATAATTTCGTAGTACCAGGAAATCATGCCAACAGCAGAACTTTTTACGAGCATTCTTATGAAATAGTTGACGACAGAATATCTCGTGGTTTGATATCTCTTTCATCTTAATTCGTTTTGCAAGTAAATGTAGATAGCTACTTGTATTTTATTGAAGAATATCTGGAAACCATCTGCTATGTTGGAAACCATGACTGCAGTTTCCGTTGGCATTGTAGCTAGGTGTAGGTGTATGTACAAAATAACTGACACACGAAGGTTGAACTGTTTCAGTTATTTTGTGAACGTACCAACGATCTACAACCACAATTCTTATCTCATTCTTGTCATCATTTGAAGGGATTTCCGGTAACTAAAAGTAAGGGCTATATATATTACTTGGTCACCAGAGTTTCTGCAGCTGACCACAAGCTTAGCCACAAGCAGTATTAGCAGTATTATAGTTGTACATGTACAACTGTTCAATAAGTACCTGTGGGCGTGGTTACAGATGTCACTATTTTGTCATGACTGTAAGTAATGTACTGTTGGTACCTCTGGGGAACTACTGCAGAGTTATTGAATCACCTGTTGAACTGCTGGACCGTCGCCAGCAGCACACAGCTGGCGAGCTAGACACACGCGCCAGTAAGAGGCCAAAAGTAAAGAAGATCTGATGTGTTTGTCTTTGAAAATCCCTTTGTAGCGGCACAAATATGAACGTGGCAAAAAGTCCACCAGCGTGCCATCTATGCAACCACTGAAGAACTTTCTGCAAATTGGCCCACCAGACACGACACCCGTCTGGTCAGTGGACCCCCCCCCCCCTGTTCAATGCATGAAAACCCTGTTCTTCATACCTCTAAAACTTGCTGCTTGATTGCTGGCACCTTTAAATTCATCAGCAATCTGTTTCTAGTTTAGTCAGAAACTTACGCAACATACCACAACAGAGTATATTTTCGAAAGTTATATTAGTATATCATCATCATCAGAAAGTAAGGGATGACCAATAACAATTCATCAAAAGCTTATAATATTTAGAGGTAGACATAAGACTGATTGTCTGCCATGCATCTGTTCCATTCATCAGCTCGGTCACTCTCATCCAGCTGGTCTTCCCTACTCCATTGTAGTAGGCCTTCTGTTATGTCTCCTCGCATTGTTCACGTTTTGATTACAATGCAGCACTATGTAGTAGGTATTGAAGCGTGTAAGTTAGTTGCTTTGTTGGACATAACCCGCTAATGAAGAGATTTGATGAGCTTCCGCGTGTCTCCGCTGAATGGGAATGAGCGCCACACTCGTATGTTTTGCGCTTTAATGTCAATTAGATGAGAATATATGTTTGTTTGTTGTGCCAAGTTCATATATCATCTAAATGGTATCGTTCTGACCGCTGTTAATATCAATATAATCAAAAGAGAAATAGACGCATGGAGAGATGGTTATTTTGAAGTGACACGCAAAACCACAAGCTGTTGTTCATATCCAAATATGACATAACATCACGCTTGTTGGCCCGAAAGGGTCAAACAGTGGTGTAAATCCGGATAGAATAGGATTTAAAAACTAGCCAACTTCAGACTTTTGGTAATTTATAAGTTGTGTGTGTCGACACACAAGTCTTTGGTGTAAATGTTTTCGAAATCATACCACCTGTTTGCTTTTCTGGCGGAAGAAGCCAAGTGTTGTTTATTAACACACGTAGCATGCAAAGCTGTTGCAACCAGTTTCAACGCAAAATACATCGGAAACCTGATAACTTGGAAACAAATCCTCACGACAGCACCCGCAGGGTATAAACGAACCCCTAAGTACCAGGAAACATTGAAAGGGAACGATACAAGTGAAAGATTCCCTCGGGGTACAGCATTAGTAGCAATACCTGCTAAACACCCCCGCGGGGGTCGAGAGCGGCCATTAAGTTGTCAATACAAATGATAGCTGTAGGCCAATACGTGAGAAATGTTTGGTATTTGTTGATAACTGCCGGATAACACACATCTGTCTCACTTTCTAATCGATTTCAAATTCTCTATTCACTGTCTACGTACAGCAAATATAACGAAAATTACCATAACATCACGGCGGTAGTATATATAAGTCCCACATACTGACAGTGTGTGTACACAGACAACAAGAACCCAGGACCAAATGCTAAGCAGTAACTTACCACCTGCGACCACTAGGTACACGAACGACTATTTCTGACCTACTTCAAAAAATCAACTTTCGACCGGGTTATTTTAAAGCTGGTGCTTCCCGTGTAGGTCCAGTTCTGAAAGTGGCATCCATGTGGACACCATTTAAGTCTTAAATTTTGTTCTAATGTATAAGGACGATATGATAATACATCGTATAATTGGAAAATGAATACTCGATTAAAATTTGACCTATGTTCTACAAAATAATTAAATGATTGATTGATTTGATTGATTGATCGATAAGAATTTGTGTGAGAGAAAAATAGACTAAAAAGTCGGAAATAGTTTTTTTTTTGCTAAGAAACCTTCTTCTGAAAAAACGGAAATTAAATATAGGTACTTCTGGAAGTTGCTGACTTTTGTTTGATATATCAATTTCACCGACTTCCGAAAGTAAAAATGTTATTTATACTCTAATAAATTGCTGAAGTTGGTACTTTGCACAAAACGTTTGCTATGCTCAGAGTTATAGCACGTAAGACGTAGGAAGCGCTAGAACTCTGAGACATATAAGAATGACAATAGATTCGAGTTACAGGGCCACGGGAGCACACCTCCACGCCGCGACGTGTCGGCGACGCAACGGCGACGCGACGACGGTGTCGTTGTAATTACTTGTTCGTTTGAAGTTGAATGTTTCACTATACATCTGCTATAAAACATCTGCACTTCACCTCCGCCATCAAGACACTCGTAAAACTTGTAATAAATAAATAATTTGCTCTTGCTGAGAAGGTTCCGTGACTACATTTTCTTTCTCACTAAGACACACACACACGCTTTTAGTTTGTAAGACAGTAATATTACCAGAACAACTTGTGAGCTACACAAAGCCCCAAGGGTTTACGGTTTTTACGTTAGTTCTAAGAAGATTCTTTCTTCTTTAAGATGCAGACAATAAATATACAACTTATGTAGCGAACCCTGACACCCCTATCCGTATCGAAGAATTCCATTAAAATATTTCGACGTACATTGATGGCGTTAATTTTTCACCTGGCTAGTTTTATTGAAGCGGGCGGGCAATGCTCGGGGGTTTATTACGCTAGACGGCTAGAGGGATGCACAGATCGTCGAGTTTTTTCATCCATACTCTGGATGTACTATCTATGGGTAAAACAAATTCTGCATAATCGATTTTGTTCGGTGCACAATAAGAAAAGCTTGATAGCTTTCCAAACGAGATGGTGTTTATTCCTTTTTGTTTCGACACAAGTGGAACAAAATTAAGAACAATACCTACACAAAAAAAGTTGTACAGCTTGAATTTAGATAATATAACATCAGACTTGTAATATCCGAAGGGGTGGGCAGAGGTATGCCTAGTAAACCAACATTTCGCCAGTTACGCCATGTATTTAGATAGTTCTACTAAAACGTTCAATGTAAACCACTTTATCTTTGCCCGAAATTGTGTGACTCTCAGTAATTGTAGTGCATGAATAAAATATGCCCCGTGGTAGATGCGACGCCCGTGAGTGACGTGTCGGAGGCGGGACGTGACGGGACGGGACGGGATGGGACGGACCGGGATGGAAGGAGGACGGGACGGGACGAGAAGGGACAGGACGGGACAGGACGGACGACGGAGTGGTCATTGTAACGCAGACCTACAAAATTCGAGAGCGGATCGCGTGGTTCGAACGGCGAGAACTGCCTCCTTCTCTTGACGATACGTCTACTTACATACTAATTGTGATTGTTAACGCGGCTCTCGTAAGCTAATGAATGAACGTAGTGTTCTATTCCTGACCTTTGTTTGAATTTTCATGGCTGGAAAAGTTTAATGTTTGTGATAATAAAGCACTAGCACATCAAATAAAATAAATTAAGTTTGTTTTTATTTTGTTGAGCATTGTGATAGGTCACTAAGAAACGGATACATATCCATATACAAAAGATCTTGGTCATATAGAAATTAAGGTGTCTAACGAAAGCTTAGCTCAGATTGTATAAAATTAAGATACACTAAAAGAGCTCAATGAACCCTTACTTCTGGTAATGTCAACAGTCCAGGTGTACACCACATTCTGTCATGTCTCCAGCACATTGTGCCTATAAATCAGGTACACTTCTATCCACAAATTTAATATCCGCGTATTTGCGTGGTTCTGGCCCGATCGGGCGCGCTCGGCTATATTCGGACGGCGACGACGCGCGGCGGCGGGCACTAAATTAATCGGTCACCGTGCGATGACGTGCGTGCGTTGTGCGATCGTGTCCTTATTGATATGTTGTCCACAACTCCACAGCATGTTATTGAACAGTCCACTGTTCCCTGTGGTCACATTCCATACAGTCTGGTGTTCGTTCAAGTCGTACAGAAGCCGTATTTCGACTTTCTTATGAATGCGGAAGTTGCCGGTTTGTTCAGTAAATATGTATAACGATTTATCCTGAATGTCGTGAAATTCTTCGAATGTGAGAGAGCTTCCTAATAAAAAGAGCTCAAAAGGCGTGCACATATATAGCCGCTGCTCGATACGCAATTTTCTAAGAACATAAAAGTATAACATTCCATACATACATGTACCTATACACCTATTTGAGACCTACGAACATTACAAATCCTACATTGCATTATTCTCCAGAATAACCTCCGTGATAGACGGACAAAACAAACATACTAGGTCCATTTCCTTTAAAAAAATTGTCAGAAATGTGTCTACCATAAAATAAAGTCACTTACCGTATTGTTTGTAGAGATGCCACGAATATTCGGCAACTATTCGGTATTCGGCCGAATAGAACGTACTATTCGGCCGAATACCGAATAGCAAATCTTGTATTAAAGACACGTTATTTTACTCAAAATAATGTATTTATTTCCAAATTACAACATTTTAGTAGGTAAAATTAATCAGTGGTAAGTTGTGATGGATAAAAACGAGCTTTTCAGCATTTTTCAGCGCGAACGCAACGAAAAAAACAGGTTGTGACTTGTCTTATTCCAGCTAACGCGCCCCCACCAAGCATGTACTTCGCGCCGAATATTCGGCCGCCGAATATTCGGCGTTTCGGCCAACAGTGTTGCCGACAGTGACGTGCGCTCCTAATAGGCAAAAAGGCACTGCCGACCCTAGACTCCATAGGTAAACAAAGAAAGAAAAAAAAATCAAAGAATAAACAAAATCTAATTAATTTAAACTTTTTCTATAAATTCCTAACGTAAAAATAATAGCAACGTTCCACACCGCCCTAAATTAATACTAGGACAGGCGTTTCGCGTTCAACAGATCGTCACGAGCGCGCGAGCGAATTATAGGCAAACTTCAATAGTGCCTTTATTTCATTGATAAATGTAGGCAAGAAGTATGCGTGTGTGTGTAAAACCTCGTGTAATGACACGTCGTGTATGGCTCACACAGCGACGAATCTCCTGTGGCATGAGAAGCCAATCGGGGGCCGCGATTCATGTCGCAATTCATTGCGACATGAACAGCTCGTTACATTGGTCGGTACAGCTCAGCTTTTTACTGATTGGCGCTCAACAGAGATTATACGACAAGTTGAAGAAGTCGTTAGCTAAGTACAATTCCGGTTGAAACTGACGCAATTTTATTTGTCAACATTTTATCATCAAAATTTTGAAATTATGCTTTCTTAAAAAGGTCACCATAATATTGTTTTTTTCATGTGAAGTTCGCAGTTATTATTTTGTTTTTTGTGAATAATTAATTTACGAAACGCAAATAAGCTCGATTTGTTGATAATGTGTGTTTGTTTATAGTAATAAATGGAAGGTTTTCTCAATTGTCGTTTAATGAAAAGCTTCAAATAGTGTCGAAAGGTAGATGTGTGCCTGAATTACGAGCATTAACCCAGCAAAAAGGTAATGTAACTCGTAAATTTAATACGAAAAGTTACGAAACAGGAGTAAGTACTCCTGGCTGTGTGGTTGCGTACACACAAATAAATTAGGTATTTTGTTTTCCGTGCCTGTTATTTAATTCGAATAATAGGTACAACAGTGTGGACTCACTCGGGATATACAGATATACATAATTTCTATTCCGCGGCAAAAAAGACTAACTAACACGTGCAATTGCGAAATCTTTCCTTTTTATTTGCGAAAAAAAAAGCTGCCTACCCGGTCATTAAACCCTGTGCACGCCACTGGTTGCCGAATATTTGGTATTCGGCCAATTCACTATTCGTGGCATCTATAATTGTTTGTAGAAACCAGTCCTGCAACTATAGTTGCAAAGAAGTTGTGTTCCACGTTATAACGTGGAACATAACTTGTTTGTCGCGAACTGTAAAGAGAGCGACAATTTAAAACTCATTAATAAGGGGTTCTCATATGATACGTAGTGTTTACTTGCCCTCATTATGTCATAACTCGAGACTAACTCATCCAGTTATAAGTAACTTTACGAGTTATCACACAACTGAGAGTACGTCGAATGAATATCCTAGTGAAGAGCTGACTGTTGTGGGACTATTGCCCGTTTTCACAAATACTAAAAATAATACCTAAGTTTTTCTCGACACTAAGGCAACCGATGTTTCAACATTTTCTGTTAGTTCTTCTCCTAGGTTATCTTAAAAACGGGCAACAGTGTTTGATAAGGTGATATGAAGAGGTCCTACTTAGTACAGCTACATAGTAGCTAAAATAGTAATTAATCTATTATCTATGATAACTGTGAATTGTTTTGCGATTAAAATAGTGCATTACTGATAATGGTGCCACGAGTCTGTCTCATGTTGTGTTTTGTTGTATTTGTTTGTATTTACAATTAGAAGTTCAATCAATGTAAACATTTAAATCATTTATAGACAGGTACAGTCACCAGCATTATGATGTTACACTCACTAATATTCAAAGAAATTTTCTCGAAAAAAAAAAAACGATTTGCACTTTGAGATTAGACTTATTTCGTAAAATTATAGCTTCAAAATACTTATGTTTGTGAAACCGTACACCGTTAATCAGTACAGTAAGAGAAAATGGCTTTCGAATTTTGGTAAGTGTATATTATGTATGTGTTCGTGACTGTACGTCATAGCCAAATAACCAGAGTACTTTAAATTTCTGTATGATGTTATGATCTAAGAAGGGGTCATAGAACTCAATACTATGAACTACTTTTATTTCGAGACAAACGATGAATTCGCGAAATATAGAGTATGATGATCCCCACGCAAGTTATCAGTTACACGAGTTCCTATTACAACTTGTGTGTCCTCTTTGTACCCCAAGTATGTAGCAAATAGTTCAAGTTTAAAAATGCAAACACGAGGGCGGTTCTCGGCTGATACAAATCCAGATTATTTAGTTCAGTTCAGACTAGTTAACTGTGATATTTGTGTGATAATCAGTAGTGATTTTATAAATTTATTGAAATATCCTTACTAATAATATTATAAAAGCGAAAGTGAGTTTGTTTGTTTGTTTGTTTGTTACCTCTTCACGCTTTAATGGCTACACCAATTTTGATGAATTTTGGTACAGAGATAGTTGGGAACCAGGAGACGGACATAGGCTAACTTTTATTTTAAAAAACTGGGATGTGAGGGAGAAAGAGGGAAGAAAAGAGAAAACTTAGCGTTGCTATTACAAATCAATAAGGCGCAAGGGGAACTGTGTTACCTCGAATTTAACGCGAGCGAAGCCGCGGGCAAAAGCTAGTGTATTTATAAATTAATTAATTAATTCAAAAAATATTACGACACGGTTGGCGCAGTGGTTAAGAGTTTGACTGTTCGTAGAACAGTGTGCAAGCTCTCCTGCGCACTGTGTGCATTCGAGCAAGCACGTGGCCGATAGGCAGCATGCAAAATTCTGACAGCCCGGTTGGCGATTGGCTGAGCGATCGACTGCTGCGCTACGTGTCGCGGTTTCGATCCCCGCACGGAACAAATATTTGTATGACCTACAGATGGTTGTTCCGCGTCTGGCTGTTTGTGTATGTCAGTTTAAATGTTTCTAAATGCACCAGAAATTCATAGTGTGGGGCAACGTTTAAAAAAAAGTAATTTCCGCAAATGAAGCACATTGACCATGATCATATCAGCATCGTTTATGTGCTCCATTTGCGTAAATTATGTCGGATACCGTACAGTACATTAGGGGGCTCTGTCTTCAACGTCCATTACTTTAGAATGAGAGAGATAGCTGAGATTATAGGCATCTGTTATAAACGAACACAAAACATCATAGATAGTCAACGAAATGGGTGTCCACAAGGTGTCCGCGAGTTGGGTGCCGCGGTTGCTTTCAGTCGAACAAAAAAGCACTTGATTGGCTTTTTACGTGACTGTTTGGAGTTATTTGAAGCCGATGCTGGGTGAAAATCATTTAAAATGACCATTGTGACAAAAATGAAACAAAAATGGAAATGTAACAAAAATGAAACGCGTAACAAAAGATAACAAAAAGGAAATATTAGGGCTCGGTTACAATACACAATTATTATCTGACTGTTATTTATTCTATTGATTTAGTTTATGGTGTTTCGCAATAAAACACTGTATATTTATTTTTTATCATTTGTTTTATTAATTAATTATGAGAAATCTATAAGGAAATTAAAATCTCTTAAAAAAAAATTTTTCCTTTGGCGACAATAAAAAGAGATCAACGTTTATGAGTTGCCTATCTTATCAGTTTAAGAATCATATTGAGAATATTATTCTCAGATATAAAATTATCAATCTAAAGTAAATCAACAACGCAAAAATAAATAGACATTCTTGTCAACAGTATTCATTAATAAAAACTTGAATAAAGGGCAAAATAAAAATAAAACTTCTATGTAGGAAACAGCTGTTTTTTTATGACATTTTGATGAAACTTTTCTTTATGGCCGGGCTCAGAATGATGTACTGCATCATATCTTAGAATTTGGCTGGTCATTGAAAACTAGCCCTGTATTTTCTAACACAATCGTACGCTGCATCATTATTTTTTATAAAGTCCGTTTTCAGCCAGGTTAAAAAAAGGAAAAAAAAATAGGTATGAAAACACAAAACTTAATTACAGTAAATTTAAAACATCCAGACATTATATCCTACTGTCATGAACACAATGAAAAACACGATATTTGTTATAAAATAATAATGAATTTAACAATAAAAACATTATCATAAAAAAAAACAATGTTAGACATTACTCACTTTCACTTGAACTAGAAATCGAAAAAAATGACTTCTTTGATTTCTTTGATGATACATAATTAGAAGATGAACTACCAAGAATTTCAGGAAAATCTGCTGTAAGATTAAAAGAAGATACATTTTGTCTCTTTATGCTGGTCATTTTCTTTAAATCACTAAGTAAATAATTTACTCGAACATTAGACAGAATAGTCACAGGTGCCACATTTTTATTTTTTATTTCATTCCGATGATCAACATTTTCTTTATTTGTCATGGCGGCCGCGGCATAAGTATGGTCTGCATCCAAGGGGGTTTTAATTTGCTTAAGGTTGCTTTTCACTTTATCTTTAGATGATTCAGTATTATCAACACTAGGTGACAAATCAAAAATCTCAAAAGAGTCTAAATCCCCGTAACCAGTACTTAATGTATCTTCTATAACATTAGGGTTATTTTTTGAAGATACCAGTATTGTTTTGCTTTCGCAATTCGTGATATCAGTCAATGTATTCATATTATGGGTTTGTCTATCAAATGGTGCAGGCAAGCAGTCATCTGAATCGGATGTTAACCGAGTTCGTTTTCTGGGGCGAGGTTTTAGCAGGCAATGTCTTTTAATATCGAAACAGTCGCAGAAGCCTCTTATGTTTGAGCTGTTACAAAAACAACTTAAAACTCGGTAGTTAATTTCATTACAGTTGTTTTCTGATTCGACTTGTATTTGGTGAACTTTCATGGTTTTAGGAACAGGCACTAAAACTTCGAGAGCTGTTTGGTTTTTGCTTATAACTTCGTTGATATCTGACTCATCAACACAGAAGAGGTTAACTGTAGTGTCTTCTTTCAGAAGAGAGTACGCTGCTGAAGTGTCTAAAACATCCATTCCATGTGATACTCTAGCATCTAAAAGTCGCTTTATAGCACCTCCTACACCATCTGCAGCACCCTTCCCATGATACGACTCCGAAAAGTTCCAAGTCCCTCTTTCGAAATTCAAGTCTTCAAGATATAATTTATAGAGATAAAAATTCTTTTTTTGCTTGTATTGGGTGGTGGGGCCATCCGAAAATACGTGCACAATATTAATTTGAGGAAATTTTCTTTTGATGTCAATCAGAATTGGTCTCAAATGTGCCCATATTGCTGGAGGTGAATGATCTGGTGAGTCAGATAGTGTGCAATATGCTTGAGGTTTCAAACCTTTAATGTATATGACACTTGTATGTAAAGAAATTTGATTTTGTGACCCGAAGTGGGCAGATTGAATTTGCCGATGCATTTTACAATTGTAATTTTCGGAAAAGTCGCAGTGTATCATAACCTCGTCTTGTAGAAGACTGCTTTTGAGAATTCTATAAACGTTATATTGGTGCCAAATATTAAAATAGTGCTCTTTAAACTTTGTAAGTTCCTGTTCAAAAAGGCTTATAAGGATTTCCAGTTTTCCTGTTTTAGATTCAGTTAATACTTTTTTAGTTTTCTTAGTCTCTTCGTTTTTTTGGTATTCGACATCTTTCGTGGTCCACTCTAACCAGGTAACGTCATCATGTTTTTTAGCTTTAGTGAAATTGTAGGTTGGAGACATCGTATTGCAAATATTACACTGAGAATACATGCATTCTTTAGATTTTGTATCGCACACTATATCTTCCAATATATTTATTAATTTTGTACCTGATTCAAAGACCATAAGCTTTTTTAGCGCCATAAATTTAAATTCAATATTTGCATGAATTTTGCAAACACAAGTCTCACGGTTGGACAGTCGAGGTTTGACTACATAAAAAGGTCGGTGCCTGCGAAAAGTGGCAATGGACACATTAATACCAATGTCTTCTCTAAATTTTTTACGCAAATTCGTCAAACTGTCGAGAAGATATCGTTTTTGAATTTTTTGTTTTTTAAAGTCTTGGTTTCTTTTTTCCCCGCCGTAGCACGGCTTACATCATCGCGCAGGTAAAAGTGACGAATTTTTTTCGCCAATTCACTGTTTCTTCTGGAGCCCAATTTCGCGTGATTACGGATTCTGCTTTTTAAACCGACCACCCATCTCAATCGCGAGTGCATTCTATACTTTTTAACAATTGAGGACGTAAAACACATTAGACATTCCGTAAAACTTTCTTTGCCTTTTTGTTGTTCACGTATTCCTGCCCTATTGCTTCAGTCAAAACGAAATTTTCTAGTAAGACTTTTTTAATTTTCATTTTATCCTGGTCTGAGGGAGTAGTCATTGTTTTGATAAATAATTCTGATTTTGAATTCGGTGTTTGCGGCTCTTCGTGTATGAGATTTGCATCTGCTTGCTCTGAAACAGTCATCTGACAATTAAGTAGGATTTTTTGTCGATAGATTTTCTTTTTTAGCGCTTGTATTTGTTTTCTTTGTTTATTTATAGTGTTTTTATGTATTTCATTTTCTTTCTTTAGCCTTTTATAGTATCGTTGGTATTCTTTTGAACTATTTATATTTTTTATTTGTGTCTTATGTTTTCTCTCTTGGATTTTCTTAAGCTTTCTCCAGTTCCTTCTTCTTATCGACTTTTGGTTTTCTGTTAGTTTAGAAACTGGCACATATTTCTTCTTAATTTTATTCTGGTCAAATTTTTCAATCGAATTTCTTCATACTTCTCTGGATTTGATTCTTTAAGGCGTTGCCTATATAGCCGTTGACGTTCAGCTGCTGTCATTGGCATCCTAAAAAAATACATATCGTAAGCACAAACAGACACAGAGTCAAACAAACAAACATAAAAATATGCATAAATGAATAAATAAACAAGAAGCTAGACAACTAAGGCGATGACTGACGGCGAGCATATGAAAGGCTAACCGACGGATAAAAGTAACTAGACAAACAAACGAACTTGATGACGGAAGAATAATAAAACTGAAAGCAGACCTTTATTATATACATAGACAAGAAAACACTAGACAAGATTGAAAAATAATAAAAAACGAATTCAAAACGCAGCAAAAGTTGGAAGTCATAGAGCGATCCCCGGCCACCGTTGAAGCAGGCTTGCGGACGATAAGTACCTAATGTAAATCCGAGTAGTCAACGGCGCACAGTGTTCCTCGCGCGCCTCAAAAACATGTCAGGAAAAACGTAAGGGCCCAGCAGGGCCGATGCCCGCTAAAAACCTGTGGTCCTAAGACATAAAAGGCAACTGAAGGAAACAGGTGTGGTTTCCGTCAGTAAGAATCTGCTACGCCCCGCTACACGCTAGAGCGGGAGAAGTCATAAAAAAACCTTTGAGAACTCCCCTAAACTTTAAAAGATCTAATAATAAATCATCAGAATTGATTTATAAACATCTAAATTATACATAAAAATATACAATCGATTTGAGAACCTCTCCTTTTGAAGTCGGTCCAAAGACATGTTCTAAGTGAGCTACAGCATCAACCTTGTCATCGCTTTTTATAAAATGAGACGAAGGTCAAATGAGAAATTTGAAGAAACCCACCTATAGATGTCGCACCGATCCTTAAATCATCAGTCACCGAAGCCACTTTTAGTTGCACTAGGCTACGGATGTAGTTCCAGGGTCGGCGGATTAGCCATCTCAACACACCTCTCTTAGACGTATAGGGAAGTCAACACTAGTCCAAGAAAGCGGAAGTCATACTGAAACCCACAGCTGTCGACGCTAGTGTGCACCTGTGAACACCTGTTTGTGGGTACGAATGTGACAGACCCTTCCGCCCACTTCAGGTCAGAGAACATGATGGACAAGGCGGAAGACATCCACGAGAATTACCACCACGAAAAAAAACTACGGGCGCTTCTAACACGGAAATATAAATATTAGTGTGCAATATAAAATAAACAAGCGGTAACAAATGACAGTGAACATAACAAACAGAAAGACATACATACGGACCCGTATTATATACAACAAAAAGACACTCACATATTTTATACAACATTAAAATAACGCGCTAATAATAACATTATTGTGATTGCGACTTTATTTCATTTTTGTTATTTCATTTTTGTAACGTAACTAAATCATAACAAAAATGAAAAACTGCTGTACTTTGAAAGTAACTTCAAATACGTTAAGCCAAACAGAAATCGCAATTAGTTACAACCACCTAGCATTTCAATAAATGTCAACAATAAAGTACCTAATAGGGGATATTACTGCAAAATTCTGGCGCAAGGGCGCAGCACTAGCGTAAGCAGTAAAAAGTTTTTTGCCGAGACGTAAATGGCCGTAGGACGCCATAATATATATAATTAACCCGCCGTTGGTGACGTCAATTTCACTTACATCGTTGGTGACGCCGGTCTCACGGTCCAGGTTTTTCGACCTTAGACTTTCCCAATAATTAATAGTATATATGACGTTTAGTTAGTTTCGTTTTAATTTTGCATGTATATATAGCAATAAAACATAAATATTTTATGAATCACAACTCGTTTATTATCTATTAATCAGTCATACTTACAACACTAGAAATCAACATGTATTTTTTTATAGTTTTATAAAATTGAAAAATAATAACAAATATAATCATATAAGCATTAAATCAGCCTTTGTCAGTCTTATGACATTACAAACTAATTAAAAAAAAAGAAAAACAGATTTTCATTTTTTTTTAAATTATGTTAATTCAACTTTGAATAATTTACTTACGTAATTGGTGACGCCGGTCTCAGGGACCGGGTTGAGGCTAGAACTCTGGAACTTGCAGCCGTTGCGGTGTCGCGGAGAGGACTAACGGTGGGGGAAGTGAAATGAGGCAGCTACTCAAAATCGCAACACCCAACAATAACGAGTCAAAAAGTTATACCATTTTTTTTAAACACCCGGTCTCTCAGACCAATGCGTCACCAACGGCGGGTTAAAGTACAGATAGGTAAGTTATACCAAAATAATTAACACTTTGACATATTTTCACAGAATATCTGGATACGCGATTGCGCACATGACGGTTTGTTTACTGCATGTGCTAGTGGCGCCCTCTGCGCCGAGGTTTGCGTAATATTCCCTATTGATTAATTTAATAATATAAGTGTTCACTTGCCTGCGTTGTTAGAAACAAAACAAAACTGATAATTTAAAATTGGAATTTTGCTCGCCGACAAAAAAACACACGTCATTCACTATTTTCACTCGAGGACAAAATGGCCGACTCATATTAGATTCTGGCATGTGATTGGCTCGTTATAGTTTTAGGGTTGCCATTTTACAAATTCTAAATAATACCAAATTGGGCGTTACAAAAATGAATAACAAAAATGAAAAAAATTATGGACATTATTTTGTACCCAAAATTTAAACATTTTGAGTAATTAATAAAAAATATTTTTAACCGTAATCAAGGGCCATCAACAACGTTTTGGCAAAAAGTTCATCAATAAGTAAATTCTGTAGCTAATAAATTTATTCAGATGATTTTTGTAACGCAGCCCGTGAAGAAGACAAATTATTTTGTATGGAGATTATCCGACTTTGATCAGAACAACGCAATTTAATGAATTTATTATGCTCAACAGATATAGATGTGTGTGTTATATGACTAGATAATATACATTAGAGTACTAATAGGTAGTTTTTACATAGTAAAAATAACTGCATCATAAAATATCGGGTGTGGACAAATTTTGCAATCAAAATGGTCATTTTAAATGATTTTCACCCGCAAACGTTTTTTTTAATCAATTTGTTACTATAGACAAAACATGGGGTCATCACAGTACACAAGAAACAAAACAACAATTAAAACAGGTGGAGAAGGCTTCGGTTCGCCACCTCCTTAAAAGGCTTCGGTTGATTTTGTCGATTAATAAGGTGATGGCTTCAGTATTCTGGGACTCGAAGGGCGT
The DNA here is from genome assembly GCA_905475445.1 of Ochropleura plecta. Lineage (NCBI taxonomy): Eukaryota > Metazoa > Arthropoda > Insecta > Lepidoptera > Noctuidae > Ochropleura > Ochropleura plecta. The sequence goes on from FR997732.1 coordinate 437,054, forward strand.
GATTATTTTGGTTGATCATCTTGAAAAAAGGTCATTATATAAATTCTGATTGCAACGGTTACGTGAGAAAATAAAAGAAAAACACCCAGGAATGCTCAGTGAAACAGTCCTGTTTCATCACACAGCTGTGCAATCAACAGCTTCACAATTGTGGCTTTGAACTGTGCCCGCATTCACCTTATTCACCTGATCTGGCTCCATCCGACTTTTTTTCATTCTCTTACCTCAAAGCATTCAGGACAGAAGTTTTCAACAAAGCAAAGCTGTTGATGCGTATTTTAACTCTTAGGACGAACATTTTTCTTTGACGGTATGAATGTTTTGCAGTAGAGGTGGCAGAAATGCATTCATTTGATGGTGATTACGAAAAAAATAAATTAGCTGATTTTGTATGTGTGTGGACTACATTTCTCTTGGTGTTGTCCATAAGAAAATAACCTGTTTTTCAAGCATTTTTTTTTAGTTTGTTTTGAAGTTTCTTTCATACGTAAACGGAGAGAACGAAAACATACTCAAAATGTATCCGTTGGTCTGGTTAATGAAGAGTTAAATGATGCATAGGTACGACCAGCCCATTTCAAGAAGAAGAACGCCTTACATACAAACCATCAACAAATAAGTATTTATGTTAAAGTGGAGCTAGTCAGATGTGATTATTTAATGGGTCTCATTATGATTGTTTTTTGTTCAAATATATTTTTTTTTTTTAAACGTTGCACCACACTAGGAATTTCTCCTGTATCGTGGGTGCGTTTACAAACATTTAAACTCACATACACAAACACCCAGACCCGAAACAACTATCTGCAGGTCATATAAATATTTGTTCCGTGCGGGAATCGAACCCGCGACACGCAGCGCAGCAGTCGATCGCTCGGCCACTGCGCCAACCGTGCCGTCAAAACCAACCATGAGTTTGTGATTTAATTTTGTTGTTATGTCTATTGTTTATTGTTATCCTCATCCTCATTATTAGGTACCCTAAACAGTTTTTAAAATGTTGCCCTAATAGGAATTTCTCCTGTATCGTGGGTGTGCTTACCAACATTTAAAATCATATACAAACGGCCAGACCCGAAAACAACTAGCTGTCCGCCACACAACTATTTGTTCGGTGCGAGGATCGAATGAGGATCAACTTGCGGCACGCGGGCAGCAGGCATATAATATCCTTAATATGCTCACTGAAAACATATTCAACAAATCTTTTTTCCTTTAAAATTAGATTTTGCCCATATCGACTTTGGGGAAAGAATTATATGGAAATTATTAACTAAAGTAACGAAAAACTATAGAACTGCATTAAAAAGCTGGTAATACCCCAAATACTGGCCACGGTAAAAGTCACGATCACAGAACCGACATCGAGGACTTTAGAAATCATTTAAAAAATATTGTGAACACTCGGACCCCGCGGCTCCAGGGTTTCAACCCCAAACATAGGTATATAGTTTCCATTAAGGTACATTTATGCCGCTTCAGGTTGTGATATTTGAAAGGCGATATTAGCAAGCCGTACAAACATCAGCTGCTCCTTCGAGGCCGCATGGAAGACCGCTATTAAGGCCGCACTTAGGTATCAAGTGATTGACCGGCTCGTTGTGACCTAGTGCTCTTGGTCGGGGATGCGCAGGCGCTGTCGAGCGTGACTTAACTTACCCGGTCGACACTCAACAGCGACCGTCAGTTTTTTGTTGACACCTTGGTAATGTAACTGTTGTTAACTGCTTTTGTAATTGATTGTCTTTTGTTCAATTACGACTGCTTCATAAAATTAAGCGTACCTTACAGCTGCGTCGTGCGTCGCGTCGTCGTGTACCGGATACCTACCTACAAAAAAAAGAACACTGAACAAAAACAAAAGGGCGAGTTGCAAGCTTGCGGGCTGCGGCCCTCTATATTGTGCGTGTAATGCGGATAGTGTTGGATTTTTATTATGTTTGTAACGAATAACTTATGGGTATAAATAGACTTCGAACTAGTAGCGGTGTTATTATAACCATAGAAAAATAGAAAGTACATCCTGTGTTACTTGGCCACTATGGGAAGTATGTTATTTCTTGAAGTTCAGAAAAAATACTCAGTGTGTTCTTAAAACTGGTGTGAGTTTATACAATTTATTTTGCATTAAATTTTATTGTTCAAAAAGTATTTATTTAAGAAATAGATTGTTACCATGCAGCTAGCTGGCGGAGTAAATGATTTTATGAAAATATGTTAACATAAATTCCTAAAGGGAACACTGGTCATGAGTGTGAAGTTGTACCTTTTTATATTTCATAATAATATTATGAAATATAAAAAGTAAAAGACGATATCAGTTGACGTAACAAAACAATGTGCAGATGAAAGTTCGTAATCGTTGTTGTATCAACGAATACAAAACTAACGGTATTGGTTATCAAAGTCATCCCCGAAGCGCGAGAGTCGCGACACAGAGCAGGCAGAGCGTGGCAGGATCTCAGCTGTGACACGGCGCGGCGCGCGACGGCTCTGACTGCCACTGTCACACCGGAGAATTAACTACTCATTATAATTGGACTATTTGGACTGTGACACAAAGATACAGGCTATTTATTTGGTATAATGGTGCAGTTCTTTATGTTTCTGTAAGTTAAAGCTTCACGCTGCGCTCTCCTAACATGGCGAATCACAATTCCGTTCGTTGAAGTCAATTCATTGAACATTACACTTAACATTTTATATTTTTGTTATTACCCCCAGCAGCTATAAAGTTAATAGATACGGTTTTATCGACGGCTATAAAGTTATTTCGTAGAATCGTAACGTAACGTCTTCACTTCGTGTTACAATTTCTGGAATATTATAACGCACATGTTTCCTGATGGAACCTATCAAAATTAGCACACACATCCTCATAAAATCTTCCATAACAAACCACTAAATTGCTGCTACCGCAACCAAATGTTAACCAATTAATATTTATTTTCCGTGTTCAACGAGACGTAACGCAGCATACTCCCTGCAAACGTTCGACCCTGACACATCCCAGTCGGAGCCAGGACCCTGCAACCCTGACCCGCCCGCCCAGGGTCCCGGCATCCCACACGACCGCGGCACCAGACCTTGCAGCCGCCTCGTAATGATGACGAAGTGTTATTGCATCTGTTAATTATGACGAGCGGAATATTGCGCCAAGATACGCGGTATGCTAATTAACTGTAATGCTTTTATGAGAAAAGGAAATTGTTTTAAAGGATATTTGGAAAGGCTGTTTGTATGATCATTCTTCATAATTATAAAAGGCGACTGCAGAAAGTGCTGCTAGCTCTTGTAGAGTAAGTCGGGAGTCTAAAACGTAACGAGAAGATTGATATAATATTTATGTAATACATGTAAAGTCCCTTTAAAATGTAAAAGCCGATCACAAATAGGTTTGATCACTCCCTAAGCGATTCAGTTATATTTAAGTTTGCAAACCGTAACCACTATCGGCTATTATTAAAAATTGGGACGGCTAGGTTGTTGAATTAAGTTAAATTTCTGTCCGTCGACAACACAATAATGGTTAAAAAAGATTGTTATTTTTAATGAGAGGATTATATGTATTTAATAGGGACCAACCCTCATTAAGATCTTCTCCATGAATGAAACTAAATACTGAGTTGATTTATTACAGCAACGTGTAACCGTTCAACGAAATTAGATTTTCATATTTGTGATACAATAGTGCGATGGGACTTCATATTTGGATCATTTTGGTTTAAAAAAAAACATGCAATGTTTTATTGAATTAAAGTTTGGTTTGTTGTCATAGACATTTCAAATTGCTATAATATCATCATACCTTGCAGTATAGCGGTTGCACAATTCTTCCCGAGACCAGGGACCAGTGGCCTATTCATTGGCCACAGAATCGGCAATGCTATCCATCGTCGCAATACGGCCACCCTGCCACCCTGCCTCCCTGCCACCCTGCTCGGAGCTTTTACAGAGATGCAGCTATTCGTAGTCTAAATAATATACTGTGGGACACTGAGACAGCCGCAGAAAGACGCAGGCGGTCCCTTCACCAAGTAATAATACATTATTAGGAAATTATAAAAAAAAACCTCATACGAAGCCTTAACCTTGAACTAGTTTAATATCTAAGACGTCGGTTCCTAGATATACATGCAAAGCTTTCGCGGATCATCATCATCTGCCTAGCCTTTTCCCAAGTATGTTGGGGTCGGCTTCCAGTCTAACCGGATGCAGCTGAATATCAGTATTTTATATGCGAGCGACTGCCTATCTAACCTCCACAACCCAGTTAGTACTGGGTAATACGATACCCCTTGGTAAGACTGGTTGTCAGACTTTCGGGACACTGACTACCTGTAACGACTGTCAAAGATCTACAAATGACAGCCGGGACCAACGGCTTAACGTGCTTTCCGAGGCACAGAGGAAACTCGGTAAGTAACGGGTGGTCACCCATCCACAGACCAACCTAGGCAAGCGCGGCTTAACCTAAGATCGACCCGAGCGGCTGCTATTATTTAGCCACGAGCTCCTCAAAGCTTTCGCGGATATTGTGATAATTAAAGTGTACGAGTTAGTTAGTTATACATCCGCGTTAGTACATCCTGTTTATTTAGACCGACATACATCCGAAAGTATGTAGGTAATATCAATAAAAATATAATAATAGCAGGATATTGCCAAAACAGGTTCCAATAAAATTGAGAAAAGGCTGATCCAATAACACAATGACTTTATCGGGATAGCTAACGGACCAGTGACTAATCTAAGTACCAGAGAATTCTATTATCTACAGAAGATTTATTGTTTTTAATACTTTTGAAGCTATTATCAGTAAGAGATTGTGAAGTACTAGGGAGTCCCACAACTGATCCGTCATCTCGCTTATCAGTGCTGATAACGGCTGACACGCTACAGCTATAATACTCGTGTCAAAGATAACACGACGTCTCATATATTGTGTCTGTCACACGGGTTTGGTTTGTAATTCATGAGGTCGGTCGGCTAAAAATGTATGAATTTTTTAGTTGTGTTTTAAATACACAGCAGTACGACCTATAATAATGATGTCAATTTTGAACTGCATGAGATATTTATTAAAATAACACGCAGATATAATGGGGAATCGTATTTTTATAAACATTAATCAAAATAATAACTAATAAGAATTTATAATCAGTGCATTAAAAATAACAAACAATCACACAAACTATATCGATTAGATAATACGTTAACTTGTACTGAAGTGCCGATGTTTGCGCCTGCGCCGAAGCACACTGTTTCGGCGCAACTGGCTGTTATCTGATATCAGACATACAGGACATTGGAACCATACACGGAACATACAGAAAAGAAAAAACTGTGTTACGTTAATATCCAATATTTTAAAGGACTTGCAAGAGAAGACTAATCACATTGTTTAATTGTGTCAGTGACTTAATGGTTTGAAACCTTTTGAAGAAAGTGATCCCCACATCAGAAATGAAGTTGTTTGTGTTGTTGTTGTGTGTGTTAGTGCACGTGAGTGAGTGCAAGAGGGCGCTGGTGGTGTTCCCCGTCGCCAGCCGCAGCCACACCCTGCTTGGAGACCACCTCGTGACCACGCTTCTCAATGGAGGACACAATGTATGTATCTGTTACCGGCCGAACGGGTTAAGCCCAAGTTACCAGGCTCATCATAAAACACCGATCATAGCCATCCTGAATGGCTTCAGACCTAAACTAATATTATAAAGAGGAAAGATTAGATTTTTTGTTAGTTTGTTACAGTTGGGCCAATTTAAAAAAAAAAAAAACTACCTCTTCACCGTGTAACGGGTGTGTAACGATTGACATAATAACAAAATATCTAACGTTCACTTGACATAATTTTAGTTAACATAATTTTGTTTAACATAACGATCAGTAGACATAATGAATTGTTGATATAATTTCATTTCACCTAATTTCATATGACATAATGAACATTTCCAATATTGCACATTTCACATAATATTCATTTAGCATAAGTATTATTCATTTACTATAATATTCATTATCTCCAAGTAACTTTTAATATAATTTAGAAAATCTACCTTATACCCTATACACCTGCCACCCTCAACTATTGTTACCAGGAGAAACTGGATGCAATCTGGACTTTAGGGCACCCCGACTCGGATAGGTTAGGTTAGAAGAAGATGGCGAGGTCGTGTGAGTGAGCGAAGCGAGCGAATAGACCCCGCCATCCCCTTCGTGGTTATTTTTTTATAAACCACCCAGAAGTAGGAGCCCCGCGGAGCGGGGCTCCGTCGACCAAGCCCACCCTCGACCATGCATAGAATATTTTAAGGTTTGGTTAAGTGCCATTTGAGTTAGGCTAGAACTGTGCCCATTAAACATGAATTTAAGGTCAAATGAACGTTATATTAAAAGAATATCATACATATTGAAAATTATATAAAATGAACGTTATACTAAATGTTATTATGTTAAATGAATATTATATGGTATGAAACATTAGGTCATATGAATTTATGTCATTTGATATTATGTCATATGAAAATTATGTCATATGAACGTTAGTTCAAGTGAAATTAGAGCATTTGTTATTATGCCAAACATTACACACCCCGAGTAACATAGGCTATATCATATTTTCAAAGAAACTTACTTTTTTTTAGAAAAACATTGCCCCACTCTAGGAATTTCTCCTGTATCGTGGGTACGTTTACAAACATTTAAACTCACATACACAAACAGCCAGACCTGGAATAACTACCTGTCGATCACACAAATATTTGTTCCGTGCGGAGATCGAACCCGCGACACGTGGCGCAGCAACCAATCGCTTAACTACTGCGCCAGCCGTGTAGTCACTTATATTGGAAAAATGTAACTCAAAGTATTGAAATTTTGCCTATAAAATTATTTTTTTTTGGGTGCGCTGCGAAAACTATTGTCGAAATATTAATTAGTGTTCTTATTATTGCTCACAAAGAAGTCCGAAATGATATTTATATGCCGAACTATTTATTGTAGTAAAGCCACAATAACAGTTTTTGTTTAAATTATTAAGTTAAAATAAAAGGAGGTATCGAATAGTGGTGATTAATCCTTTTCCTATTAAATGGATTGATAAATAAGGCTGATTATGTACGAGTACGTGTAAATTCCACTTTAAATGATCAGAGTTTTCACTTAGAAGTTATGACTAGTACATATAATAGCCGGAAGTCAAGTGAGCCGCTTGAGCCAAGCGGTACCCTGGGAGAAGTCGGCTTGCGCGAGTCCACGTATCCACGAGTTGGTCGCTGTGTATTTGCTGTTATTGGGATCTGAATTCTGTATGACACGATAAACCGGCTTAGTCTAGGGCTAACCAGTTTAGCCATAACTTGAGTTAGGTTCATAAAATTATTTCTGTCTTACCCTTACATAGTTACATCACGTTTAGTTTCCCAAAGGATTAGTGGTTCAAAGATACCTTTACGCTAGCAAAACATTTCGCCAGCAACCTTTTCAGGAAAGGTACGAAAACTCACAGGAAAGGATCGACAAATCTGTTGACTTTATAAAAGTGACAAACATTTGTGCAAATCAAAATACGAAAAGCCAACAAGTGACCCTTTGAAATTGGTCGCTGTCGCTGCACAATGTGACTCAGCTAATTGCTCGTCAGCTGCAAGGCTGCACAAGGTCGACGGCAGACCAATACTGAAGGAAACGAGTTTAATGAAGCTTCACAAAGACGTTTTTGTGAACCATTTCATTCGTAGCATTTTTTGATGTTTTTTTTTTTAATTTTGCTGTTTACATCTTAAAATGAGCATTGTTCATCATACAATATTATGATGCTAACATTATTAGAGTTTGTGTAATACAAGGTTGGCGGCCAGCCTGCTACCCTATCAACGGAGATTATGTTGAATGTGGCGGAGCGGTTACCACCCGAACGCCACATCCTGAATTAGATCTGTGGTTAACCTCCGAACTGTTATCAAACTGCCCATAACTTGTGTTACAGCTAAACTTCCATAGCAGTTTATTTTCAATATCTCAAGGTTTCAGAATCAGAAGTCCAAGAAAGGTGTTATTGACATTACCAAATTGAATCCGGTACATTCTGAACAAAAATACGAGTCGTGTACCTGTTTATTCTTCAATATTATCTTTTTCAGGTGACCTATATAACGACATTCACGCGAGTGAAGGCGAGTGGGAGCCTTCGTGTGATTGACATCAGCTCAGCTCCAGCTGGTGACACGGGTTGGTACTAAACTGTACTATTATTATAGATTAGTAAAGGAAGAACATTATATAACAGGATGGACGACTGATATCTCAGAATGGTTACGCAGACCATAATCTGCTTTGCCTTTACCCAACTGTGTTGGGGTTTGCTTCCAGTCTAACCTGACGCAACGGAAAACCTCCACAACCCAGTTAGTATTGGATAATACAATACCCCTTGGTAAAACTAGTCGTCAGACTTTGGGGTTACTGACTATCTGTAACGACTGTCAAAGATCTTCAAATGACAGCCGAGACCAACAGCATAACATGTTTTCCGAGGCATGGAGGAATCTCGGTATGTAACGGGTGGTCACCCATCCACAGGCCAACCTAGGCAACCGCGGCTGAACCTAAAGATCGACCCGAGCATCTATCATTTAGCCACGACCCCTTCCTTGGTTACGCAGACCATTCAATGATATTCTAACAGATGACTTTATTTATGCTTGCTTAAGTTAAACAAAGATTTTTACACAGAGACCAAGAATATATTTCTCGTCTCGGAGCTGGCCTCCTCCCGTCTCCCATCGCACCAGTTCCTACTTGAAGGCTTCAAGACTGCAGAGCGTGCAGTACGCCACCCCGACGTGCAGGCGCTGATGGAGAACTCCACTGAAGAGTTCGACGTTGTGGTAGCTGAGTGGTACTACACGGGACTGTTGGCGCCGTAAGGATACAATTGAATATTGGTTAATACGCGGCAATTTAACACGCAATAGACAAGCCACCTTCTGATATCAGCTTTAGACTACTGTAGGTCCATCTTCACTAAAACGGATTTTGTTTCTGATGACAATGGGCTTATCGGCAAAAGAGAAGGTGAACCTGTACAAATTGTAGTAATAACGATTTTCTAATCAGAGCATAATCAAAGCAAGCGCAAAAATCCAGCCAAGTGCGAGTCGGACTCGCGCACCGACGAGGGTTCCGTACAAATTTGCGACATAAACGCCCATATGTTTTGACTGCTGACACTTTTTATTTTTTTGTCACAGTTCTCATAAGGAACTATTGAGTATATGGTTTAAATCTATTTTAACATACAGGTAGACAGACAGACGGAAAACGAAGTAATCCTTAATCCAATGGGTTTCGTTTTTTCCTTTCGAGGTACGGAATCCTAAAAAGGACAATCGAGGAATGAATTCCAATCATCCCAGTCTGAGATTACACGAACAATGCTGCCAAATAAAAGATTTGTCATAATATTGTCGATCAGGATTTCAATCCGAGGCTTAATCTTCGTGGAGATCGGGACAATAGAGCGGCCGAGGTTCGATGTGGCAATCATAATGGGACGACCGGATTTCTTGAATCAAAAGAAATCATAATCATAATCTAAGTGCCACTGAAACTTAATCTGGCGGTAATCCACTGGATGCGAAAAGCACCGTTGACGTCACTGTAGCGGTGATTGAGGGAGGCCTATATTCAGCATTACGTTCATGACACCGTTCCGCTGAATTATGTTTATGATGAAACGTTGCTAAACTGATTTGTCATTCCTAGGTTAGCAGCTGTCTTTGACTGTCCGCTGGTCTGGTACAGCTCTGTGGACGCGTCCTGGCTGAACCTACAGCTAGTACACGAAGCCAGCAGCCCCACATTCTTCGTGGACCCCATGGCTGCTGCTCTGCCCACCCTGCCGACAAGCGTTGGGGACAGGGTGTACCGCGCCGGAAGACAGGCCTACCTCGCCGCCTGGGTATAGTGGGTATATACCTTTCACATGATTGTGATCCTGTGTTGTTTTGTGGTGTGTGTGATGCCAGGAATGATTATTCCTGTGAGTAAATTATCGTTAAAGGTTTTAGGAGTTTTATGATAATAAACAAGTAAGTTAACGCATTCAGAGGCTGGGAACCACAATCTGTTTAAAACAAAGTGCTGACTGCCTATCACATCGTGCGGAGGTCTTGGATACTGAACTCCTCGTTCATTTCATAAAAGTGTAGGTGTAATAAAATAAGACATGCTTTGCTTTGCTTTATGAGAGCTCTAGCAGCAATGCAATGATTGATGATTCAACCGAGGAACATATTAATCCCTTTAGAGACAAAAGTTGAATTGGAATGTGATAATCCAACCTAGTTGGATTCGAGTTTATGAATAGAAAACAATGCGATAGGCTCGTGTTAGAGGTACGTAGGTCGGTTTATAAATATATAGTGACTTCATTGTTTTAGTATTAATGATAAAAAATAGTGTGTATTCAGTAACCAATAATGATGAATTAGCGATCAATGCTCGCCAGTTCTTTGAGCGTGATTTTTCTTTGTACCAGGCAGTGGGGCTATAACGGGCTGACATAAATCTTATAAGTTTCAATTATCTGGTGACAACAAATTGATTGTATCTCGCCAGGAAAATAAGAAGTGCATAAAATGTGTCTCGTTTGTCAAGCAGGACACTGACCCATCAGACTAATTGTACCAAGTGCATGAAGACATGACGCCAATTATTTTAAATTGCCATTAAATATGCAGACTGCAGTAATGAGAACGGCAATGCCTGTTATTGTCACGTCTGTGGCTGTCAGCTGAAGGACCGCTTCAGACTTCCTTTTGTTAATGCAGCGACGGCTCTGATGAATGAGGACACTTGACGACACAATTCGATGAAGATAACTGCGTTTATCTATTCTATAGTTGGCAGACCGTGCATTTATGTTACACAATACAGCAGAAGGCTATTGGGTCACATTGTTATCTCAGTATCAATCAGTCATAAGTTGTATCAAATATTTGACAGTCCCTGAGATGGGAATTGGCTTTCAGTAGATGAATCAAAGAGGACTAAAAAAGTATTTAGATAGCAAATGTGAGGAGAAACACCGGCAGTGGGCACCCTATACGGACATACACTGACCTTACAGGTGTTGTGGTGGCCTTCAGAAGGCGGTCCTCAAGTGGGCAGTGCTCGCAACTGGCCGATGTGCTTGACCAGATGAAAGGTGCACTTAAAGATAGTAGCAGATGGCTTTCTGTAGTTCAATACTATCAAACGAAAAACGCATGAGTTTACGTTTGTATAATGTAGGTCGTGTGGATATCGCGATCCACGATAAGAACGCCATTGTAGTCATACAATAAGCACTATAATTATAGATAGACTTGCGTTACAATTTTGGTATACAATAATAATGAAAAATATGATAACAATAAATCACGTTCATCTCCTTCCTCTCAGCTACATAACGTACTACGTGGAGTCCCCTGCGTACTACGAGATCTACCAGCATGCCATCCAGGACCGCGGGCGCTCTCCGCCGCTCTACGAGGAGCTGGTGTACAACGGCGCCATGCTGCTGCTCAACTCGCAGCCTCTGCTGGGCCAGGGCCTGCCACTGCCGCACAACGCCAAGTACGTTGGGGGACATCACTTGCAAGGACCTGATGTACCACTGCCAAAGGTGGGTTGTACGGTGTACATAATAAAGAATATTCCTCTGTTTTTTTCCTACGATATATTAATACAATCCGGGACAGTATGGTATCTTCTGGGCAGTCTAAATACTTTTCAATATGTACAAACAACTAATAGCTTTTTGAATGAAATGTTCATGGCACGGTCATGGTATGGTATGGTACCATGTAGCGGGCAGAATCCTCAAGTCTTGCAGTCACTAAGTAGTAGTGCAATAAGTTGATTATTATCCGAAGTAGCAAATATAAACCAACTTAAGCTAAAGCCATAATTATGTAGCCATAAATACACTGAGATAATTTACATTGATGACTAATAATTACCATTACAATATTTAGGTACTGCTTCAATCTTCTTCTAATATTTAAATACCCTTTTAGGAATGTTCATTCATTTCAAATTTAGCCGAGTAGCGACACAATTGCGTACTCATCGAGATTGGAATTCTTCGGATGTCGACCGTGTCTACTGTAGCACTTTACAGCACCTTTTATTATTTTGTACTGAAGCAGAGTTGTCAATAGAACTGCTATTACTCAATATATCGCAGTAATTCGTCCCATTGCAATCCTGAAGTGCGTTGATTCGCGATGCGCTTTTGTCGATGTGTTCGTTGAACTTTACTGAGCAGTTTTCATGTGCCTATGTAGTAGTTCCGCTTTTGAAAGGTAAAAGCTTAAAGTATTAATACAATTAGTACAGTTATAAGCACTGCATGGGATCAACGTCGTGTCAACTCGCGCCGTCCTGGGTACGGACACATGGATGTCGTAAAGTCGGCGGAATCAGCTAGTAAAAAGGGTGCAAACGAACCTTTCATTACATCGTCAAACATGAATTCTGTCTTGAAGGTTCCCAGTTGTGGTCTAAAACTAAAATAAATATGCAATGGACAAAGAGAACAAGTACCGTTCGGTTACATTAAGAGTACTTTTACCCTCTTTATGTAGTCTTCCCGACCGTTGTTCCGTCATCCTTCGAATCCGTTTAAAAGACGAGCCGTGTGCAAACACTCTCACAAGAACCATAGATGTGCGTTATTCAGCATCTTGAATTAAATAAATAACACAAATTCAATGGCTCCGCTAGTCCGTGACCCCGTTTCGTCACAGAACTCATCCGTTTTACGATCATAGTGAGTGAAGCAGCAGCAGTACGGTAACACCATCATAAACTTCTATTACTGACGGTTCAACCAGACGCGATTTAACTTCTATTTCAGAGTCAATTTGAATGTTCTCGTAACAGATAAACTTTAAAGTGGGGTTTATGGAATATTTTGGAGTAAACCCATAAACATGTCTCATGAACATAACGTTTATGTGTACATAGGGGTTAGTAAAGATATCCACACAGTAGAGTTAGATTTAGGTAAGACTTGCAAGCTGCAGGAGCAGCTCAAGCCTATTTCCCGCGGGTGAGTGTGTTTTAATTAAGTTTTGTAAATGTTGCCAGTATTTAGCGCTCCAGTGAAATCATTCGAAACGAAAAATAAATAACACAGAACCAGACTAGAGGACGAGCAGATGGAGGAATTCATTTATTTACAGGAAATGTAACAGTCAAGCTCAGCAAGCTCATTAAGGCTCATAATATTACGAGTACATTGGGAATAAATATCGTGGGTGTTAAGCATTCATAGAAACAGTTAATTTGAATAAATCTATTCGCTTCATTAAGCCATTGTTTATGTAAGAGTTAGGTACCTGAACGGAAATTATGAATATTCATAATAAATTAATTTACATAATAATGTAGCAATTATTAATGTAGCTGCCTTCGCGTGATGTCTGGATATAGAAAAACCGGTCAAGTGCGAGTCGGATTCGTACACCGAGGGTTCCGTACAAATTTGTAGGTAACTTATGAAAGTACTGAACATAACTTTAACGAAAAGATAAACTGTAAAAAGTCAAACTTAACTTTGCCATTGGAATACTGTTTTCCCCATACAATGACATAGGTCTCTTTTATTTTACTAACTGCACTTAAGTTTGTAATCACTTTCTTTTTGTGATCCATCTAAAAAATTACGGTATTTCGGGTTTATACCTTTACCGATGCTCTATGATACTGCTTATAGTCAAAATTATGATTCTAGGTAAACGGGAATCCTATAGGTTTTGATCCCCTATACAAATATATGGGAAATGCAAGAGTTTATCTTGCCATATCTTTGAATTGCGTAGACAGAGAGGGTTGATTTCCACCAGCCCTAAGGGACCAAACACCTGGTATTCATTTCGATTCCTTATATCTATCAATACCTTTACGCGTTCCCATAATAAAGAGTCTAGAAAGACATACAGACGGACTAAATCCTTACTTCCTTACTAAAATTTTGGTACAGAGATAGTTGGGAACCAGGAGACGGACATGGGCTAATTTTTAATTTAGTCTGCTTGGTGTGTTATACCGAATTTAACGCGAGCAAAGCCGCGGGCGTAAGCTAGTAGGAAAATAACTTTATCCTTATAGGATCACATTATATGGATAAAGTGATTTTCCTTTTGAGGTACGGAACTCTAAAAATCATCATCTGCCTGCCTTTTCCCAACTATGTTGGGGTCGGCTCCCAGTCTAACCGGATGCAGCTGAATACCAGTATTTTACATGGAGCGACTGCCTATCTGACCTCCACAACCCAGTTAATACTGGGTAATACGATACCCCTTGGTAAGACTTTCGGAACACTGACTACCTGTAACGACTGTCAAAGATCTACAAATGACAGCCGGGACCAACGGCTTAACGTGCTTTCCGAGGCACGGAGGAAACTCGGTATGTAACGGGTGGTCACCCATCCACAGACCAACCTAGGCAAGCGCGGCTTAACCTAAAGATCGACCCGAGCGGCTACTATTTATTTAGCCACGAGCTCCTCGGAACTCTAAAAATAATTATGTTTATTATAAAATGGGTTCTTGAAAAAAAAAACGGTATGAAATTCATTACATTATATAATATGCTATATTTACATTTCTCCATTTCTTTTACAATGGCTGCAGTAAAAACTACACAGCACCATGACGCACCAACAGGCATGCAACCTTTACTTAATTTATATAGTTTTATAATCGAAAATAGCTTTACCTGCAACAATAAGCTTAGGACCCAAATTGTTACCCTTCAAAGTAAAAGCTTAGACTTGTAGAGACCATGGCCCACGTTCCACTTTGCTACCACACCAATGATTGGAGTTCACGTACTTAATTTTTAGGTCACACAAACGCATATTTGTTTTTTGTCGATACGCTCAGATAATAAAGTGTATGAGCTGTCGAAAAAAAGTGTCCGTAACATTCATTCTCATCTAAACATTATGTGTTCGTATGTGCAGAACCTGCAAGCCCTACTGGATAACGCCAAGCACGGCGTGATCTACTTCAACCTCGGCTCTACTGTCAGCGAGGACTTGCCTTCTGAAATGAAGCAGGAGTTGCTGCGCGCCTTCCGACAGTTGGAGCAGACCGTGGTGTGGAGGTATCGGGGGAAGCTGAACTACGTGCCCGGGAACGTGCACCTGGTCGAGAACGCGCCGCAACTGGCTGTGCTCAGTAAGCATTTATGTTATTGACTGGCAAATATCGGAGTCCAACAACCACCGAAATATTCTATACACATTCTACTCCTACACAACAGATATAATATAATCTATAGATATACCTGAGGGTCTAGACAATAGCTTCTATAGCGGTAAATAGTGTATAACTATATAAAACGACATTCAACTTAATTGAAATATTTTTTTGGTAGCGTATGTCAATTCAATACGTAAATTTTTGACGTAACAATCATCGTTTAGGCCAGTCAGTGTAGGTACTTTTTTTCGTATGGGATATCAAGAAATAATTCTCCCACTCTGGGCGAAGCGGAAGGGTGTGTCAGAATTTTACTGATTAAACCCAAATCAGGTTCCTTCTTTTTCCGGAGTCGCGGTATCTCTTTCGAACAACCCGCAATCCCGGCAGGCATTGGCCCTGACGGCCCTTTTGCTGACACATCTATGTGGCGCGCGTGGCCAACGAATGCGCCGTCGACACGGCCTGTCGCCACTAGACAGACGGACGTTGAGCTGATCCCTCACCGTCCACAGTCCCGTCAGTGTAGGTACGATACGATATTTTTCATTGTAAAAGTAAATTCATACACATTCAAAGATGATACAATCTCCTACAATTTGCATGCAACTTAATTATGATAATAAATCACTAGCTATTTACAATCTTAACACGACTTTTGCGTACTTTTGAAAGGCCAGGGATTGTCAAACCGCTCTTTGTGTGGTTCCGTATACAATCTGGACACTCGTTTGCTATGCTTCGAAGTCGTCTTCTTCATCAGACTTAGCGGCAATAAACGCTAAATTTTGCACGTCGGTTATAACCTTACTTACACCAGGCATTTATCTAAGTGTCGCAGAGCATTCACACGGTTCGGTCCGGCTGCACAGTTTCACCATAATTATAACCCAGAGTCATGAGTGTCACAGTTGAAACTATGGTGTCATCGACGATGGACAACTAGATGTTAGCCTTTACATACATATCTAAGTTATGGAAATGGAATAGCTATAATTATGTCACAAAAAATCCAGTTTATTTGAATAATTTCAAAACTTTAACAATGCTACAAAAGGTAAAACCTGATATTTGAGTTAATTGAATACAGAAACGATCCGTAAGAAAGTAAATAAGAATGCAACTATCAATAATGAATTAAATTTTAAAAAGTGATGATGCTTCTTTATTTGTCGCTGAGGTAAGCACAGGAGAAGCTAAGATGTATTGTTGCTTTGGAGAAGAACAGGGCTGGCATGAGAATTAGGGTATTTGTGTGATACTGTTTCATATTGTTGAGAGAAACACAAAGGATACAGAGGAGTTAAGAGAATGTCAAATAGGACTAAAAGAACGTGAATGCGAAGGAATGAAAGTTAAATGTTATGTCGTCCGGTATGATTCCGTACTCAAGTTACCCATTTCTGCATCAAACAGTGTGTCGTTTATTTTCTCTGCAATTAAACGTTGACGCTTCTCTATGGATCTTAGTTTTATCGCAATAGATCTTCCAAGAAGATCGTAGCGATCTTCTGGTACTGCAGCAACAGCAGGACGCTTCACACGATCTCTTACATACAGCAAGATGTCTTTGGTTAATTGATCTTGGTCTACTTTCTGTTGACTTGGTCTTGAAATATTATCTTGCACTTCCTTTTGTGTCGTATTATTTCCAGCTGTACGACCTGTGTGTTGTGTTTCAGTTGTATTTGCAGCATCTTCTGTGGTAGCCATATTTTCTGTGTTATTTTCTATAGAGTAGTCGATATCCTATAACAATATAAAAATAATCTAGATCCAAATTTCCAGATTCCAGATAAAATAAAATAATTTCACCAGCTGACAGTGGATCTAATTATGTAGGTACAACAAAGGTCGTCATAGCATGAGAACCATATTAAAACTATAAATATTGATAAATATTGTTATATTTTAATAATTACAAGCAGATAAACAGTTCAAGCAGCATATAAGCAAAGTAGATCACCCATATCGTCGTCATCGTTGGCGATGAATGATCTGGTGAACTCACAAACCAATAGCTGTGAGCACTGTCAACCAACTTCACATGTACTTACGCCAGACCATTCAATGACAACATGTAATGCCACCTTACCGCAGCCATGTGTTAACTTGCATAGTCCTAGAAATAGTTCTAAAAATCATTGTAAACAAGGTGTAAATAATGACATAATAATGTTTTGTGATGAGATTGGAAAAGACCTAGGTAGTTTGTTAAAAGATGAATATCCAGGGCACTCGGTTATAAACAACTGTATGCCAGGATGTTCATTATATCATATAATGAAGGAAATAATTAAATGTAAATTTGATAAGGACACCATACTAGTAATTTTGATTGGTAATAGAGGAAATGTGAACAAAGGAGAATTGCTCCAATATCATAGAACCTTATCGAGCTTGAATTTAAGACAAATTGTATTGTTTACATTTCCATATAGTACAAGTTTGCCACAGGAAGAAAATTACATACGATACAATATGAATAAGACATTACATAATTTGACATTTGATAGTAATGTATTCCATTTGATTGACACCAATAACTATGTTGGTAACTATTTTTATTTGACAAAAGATAGATTTTTTGTGGATCGGTACTATCTTTCAAACTATTGTAGAAGACAAGTAGCTGTGTCGCTATCATATTTTTTTACTATAACAGCCAAGAATTTGGCTAAGCGAGTTGCCTCTATTGAACTTTGCAATACTCAGTCAAGTTACTCAGCCAATAGTTTGATCACAATTAATGAATCAGTTCATCATTTAAATTAGAGATTGAGACAATAGAGGCAGCCTCTTGCAATAACGTAAGGAAGCCAGATAGTAAATCAGTTGAAATAATTGGGAATTTTGATTGTATCAACCTGGTGCATCAAAATATTCAAGGATTTTTGAACAAAGAATTAGAAGTAGGGCTTTTCCTGAACTGTAACAACATAGATATTCTTTGTATCACAGAGCATTGGCTCAAAAGTCATCAATTAATTTTTAATTTTAGTAATCACCAGGTTGGTAGTTCATTCAGTAGAGTAAATGCTATACATGGCGGCGCATTAATCTTAGTAAATAATCAGCTCAAATTTAAAGAACGTAAGGATATTGTAAACCTGTCTGTTGAGAGAACAATAAAATTGAAATAGCCTGTATAGAATTGGAGCAGTTTATCATATTAAGTGTGTATAGGCCCCCTTCAGGTTTGTATGATTGTTTTGAAAAGGTAATGGATGAAGTGTTGCATAAAATCTGTAGCTCAAAGAAATCTATAATCACTTGTGGTGATTTTAATATTAATTTGCTAGAAAAATCTGTGTTAAGTACTAAAATTACAAACCTGTTTCAGTCATACAACCTTGAAAACAAATTTTTGGAGCCCACTAGAATAACCCAGACTAGTGCCACTTGCCTAGATAATATTTATACAGATGTTATACCAACCCACAAAGTAATTATTAACTTATTAGATTCAGATCATTGCGGGCAACTGATCACAATTCCAAATGTAAACAAAAAAGTAGCTAAAATGGATATCATTGTCAACCCAAAAACTAAAAGTCGCCTAGAAACTTTTAAAATTAAACTCTCAACTAAATTACCACTTTTGTCAACTAGTGATGACCCCAATCAACAATATAACAATTTTTTTAGTATGTATTGCACACAGTTTAATACCACGTTTGTTCCTAAGACTATCTCGGTTAATAATAACGCTTCTTTCAATGACTGGGCCACCATTGGTATTCATAAAAGTAGAAAACGGCTTTATGAGCTGTATGAAGAGCGAATTTGTATTAATACTGTAGAATTTAATTTGTATGTTAAGAATTATTCTAAAGTTTTTAAAAAAGTATGTGCTATAGCTAAGTCACATTATTTGAGTTCAAAAATTAAAAATAGTAGTAACGTAATTAAAACGACTTGGAACATTATTAATAGCGAAGCAGGAAGGTCTTGCAAGCGAAATAGTGACTACAGCCTTGCTATCGGCGATAATATCATAAAATCAGATACTCAAGTTGCTACAGCTTTTGAAAATTTCTTTGCGGATATTCCTGTATCGACTACTAAATCGCTAAACTCGTCGCCTGCGGCTGCAGATGCTTTACTAAAGGAAAACGTTCCATTTAATAATTCCGAATTTAATTTTCAATATGTTAACTGTAATGACGTAATTAAAACATTTCATATGTTAAATGTTAAGAAGACCGCTGATCTATGGGGTCATTCTGTGGACGTTGCTAAGTCCATTATAACCATTGTAGCTCCTTCATTAGCTGTTATATTTAATGATTGTATTGACCGTGGTGAGTTTCCTGATCTAATGAAAAATAGTAAAATAATACCATTGTTTAAATCGGGTAGTACATCAGACCCTACTAACTATAGACCAATTTCAGTGCTACCAAAATTTAGTAAAATTTTTGAAAAAATAATTTTAGATCAAATGCAAAGATTTTTCAATAAACATAAGTTAATGCATCATAAACAGTTCGGTTTTACAAAGGGTCGTTCAACTACTGATGCCGGTGTTGAACTTCTAGGACACATTTATAATGCCTGGGAAGATAAATGCGATGCTTTGGGGATTTTTTGCGATTTGTCCAAGGCTTTCGATTGCGTTCTCCATAAAACATTAATCAGAAAACTACACCACTACGGAATCCGGAACGCCTCTCTGAATCTTCTTACGTCATATTTGAGTGGTAGGATTCAGAGAGTTGATGTTAACGGGAAAAGATCTCCCGGATCTGTAGTAAGCATGGGAGTACCTCAAGGCTCCATTCTTGGTCCTTTTTTGTTTCTTATTTATATTAATGACTTGCCTTACCTCATAAAGGATAATCATGATGTAGTGTTGTTTGCAGACGACACTTCTCTTTTATTTAAACTAAAACGTCAGCAGCTAGCTAGTGACGATGTTAATAGCGCTCTGGTAAAGGTCGTTAATTGGTTTAACGTTAATAATTTACTTCTAAATGAGAAAAAGACCAAATGCATTAAGTTTACGTTACCTCATGTTAGACAAGTGGAAACTAGTGTACTAATCAAGGATGAAGAGTTGAAACCGGAAGATAACACAGTGTTAGGCTTAACTTTGGATGCTAAGCTTCAGTGGGGCCCTCATATAGATAAGTTGTCAAAAAAGCTTAGCTCTGCAGCATACGCCGTTAAAAAAATTCGTGATTTGACTGATTTAGAGACAGCCCGTTTAGTTTATTTTAGTTATTTCCACAGTGTGATGTCGTATGGTATTCTCTTGTGGGGCCATGCCGCCGATATTCAGACAATTTTTATTTTGCAAAAGAGGGCAATTCGTTCAATGTATAAATTAAGTCCTAGACACTCCCTCAGAGAAAAATTTAAAGAGATTAACATACTAACTGTGCCCTCTCAGTTTATTTACGAAAACCTTTTGTACGCGCATAAAAATATAAAATTGTTTAAAAAATACAGTGATATCCACGACATAAATACAAGGAACAAACACAAATTTGTTGTTCCTGCAACGAGGCTCAAAAAAATAGGGGGTACGTTCACATGCCAATGTATACGTTATTATAATAAACTACCAAGCGATATTCAAACACTAAGCCTCAATAAATTTAAATCTTTTATAAAACGTAAGCTATGTTTGAAAGCTTACTATAATATGAATCATTACCTTGAAGATAAAAAGGCTTGGGATTAAGCTGCTCCAATTTAATTTGCTCTGTGAGTGTCAAAATTTTCCTTTGTTTCACTTATTTATTGTTTATTCCTTTATTTACAATTTGACATTACTTTGTTTATTTTTATTTTTACATTTCTTTTTATTATTTATTATTTGTGACATTTTATTTTCCTTATTATTTTAATTCATGACATTTTATGATTTCATTATGATCTCATTAATTTAATTTTGTATTTTTTTATTTTTATTTGTTTATTGTGAATGTGAAGACCATGTGGATCATTTCTTTTATTTACTTTGTTTTTTGACGATAGTCTGGCAGTTTGAGTACTATAAGCGACCTACACAAATGTCCTTTTTTTTGGTATTGTTCGTCGTGTCGTTGAGCTCCTTGGGTTATGAGTTGAGCTACACGATAACTGACAAATGCTTGCACTGACTGGACAGGTCCACTCAATCTGTGTGGTGCTTTCTTAAAAAGACCATTTCAGACACTATCTGCATAGTCTTCATGTAAGTTGACCAAGATTATTTTGTCTGGACATTAAAAGAGACTATGACCTCTGAGTTTGTTTCGGCTGTTTCTTCTCAGAGTAGTCGGGTACGAAACACCGGCCTCATCTAGTTTTAAAAAAAAATGACGTGTAAAAGTGTTTGTGAAAACCTACTTGCAAAATAAACATCATTTATCATATATATTTTAGTTTTAAAAAAAAATGACGTGTAAAAGTGTTTGTGAAAACCTACTTGCAAAATAAACATCATTTATCATTTATCATTTATCATTTATCAGGGCTCTTTTTGTGCTGGCCAGCAATAATACACTTATTATTTGAATAGAGCGTAACGTGTAACGTGGTGTTGGTAAAAATAACAAATAGGGGTTGAAAAAGAAATCTATGGATATAAGTGTAGTAAAAACTGAACCTCTATATTTTTATAGTAAGAGGATGTGTTTTCATGGCCTTCGGAATGCACTACCGTGGAGATCCCAACTATTGCTAGGAATACACATCAACGTCGGTCGAGTCGGCGATGAAGTACCTGTCCCTGCTGTCGGAAATCCTCTTAGAATGCAGGTAGAACTCCGTGGAGCATTTCTGACGTTTGGCTCCTAAACTCGAGCGGACCGGGGCTCCTTTCAAGCGGTTCTTTCCCAGTCTGAAGGGTCCATGGGTCTTTACGGGACCCCGGTGTGGGCCCGTTTCTCTGGACGGCATGATGCTCACTACCTGAACGCGCCCCAAAAAGGTGCTAGCCAATCCGGACGATCCAGACTAACGTACGATCACCGGCAAGGCGGCGAGTCTCTTTGCCAGAGTCTACCATGGGGTCTGGAGGAAACTCCGCTGCCGCATAGTGGTGAAAAGTCCCCTCTTTGAGGAGGGGCTGGGCATGGCGTCCTCACCTACCTCCTGACGCTGGTCCTCACCGGACGCGAAAGTTTTGGAAGGTTCTTTGGTCCTTGGAAGGT
Organism: Ochropleura plecta; assembly: GCA_905475445.1. NCBI lineage: Eukaryota > Metazoa > Arthropoda > Insecta > Lepidoptera > Noctuidae > Ochropleura > Ochropleura plecta. The sequence goes on from FR997732.1 coordinate 459,465, forward strand.
TAATTGGGTGGGAAGAAACGCACCAAACGCCCGGATCACCACAGTATGCTCTACCGTGTCCGGTAGAGTAAACTGTGGCAATCTGCCCCACTTAGGCGGAGCACCGCTGTCCTCGTAGAGGCAATCAGCGGTGGAAATCTCTTGCGCCCGGCCTTGGTTCAATCCATGGTCCAGATGAATGAGATGGAATGGAAATCGGTCACCTCCTTCTGCGAAGCAGTTATGCTAGCGAAGGAGATGGGTGGTCGTTTGAGGGAGTGAACCTCGATCTAACCCTGCCGCCGCGGGAGACGCTCCGGGCGTCGGGTGCCGTGAGACGACTCCCAGCCAGCGTCGACGCGGGTCTGCATGCGGTGAACAATGGCTAGCTCACCGTCCGACCGTCTAGTGACGACAGGCCGGCTCGATAGCGCGTTCGAGTTCCACGCACGCCTCAAAAAGATTTCAGCAAAACAGAGCAGCCTGCCAGGGCTACCGCCTGCTTGGGTTGCGGGTTGTTCCAAAGAGATTCCACGGCCTTAAAATACAAAGGTCCAAAGAAAAAAAAACTGACGCTCTACCCAGAGCGGGGGAAGTTATTTGATGATTTCCGATGCAAAGAAAAAAATCTAAAAATAAGTTCGTAGAAGTAAAAATAACTTTTCACGGAAATTGGTTTTAATGGAGCCTATTTCGTGTGCGCAAGGTGTTTTTATCTAGGAAATATGAAACATGGAACCATTTATAAGTAGCTGGTTAGGGTTACAACAGTACCAGTAGTATACCAGTTTCTCATAGAATATCTCCAAATTCCATCTATTGGTGATAATATATTCAATGAAGCAAAAGACGTGTGGCTAGCATACCAAGCCTACTTTGAAAAAATAGTGCTTACAATGTGTTATTGCGAAATAGTACATTTTGGTCCAAGTGAGGAATCTTTGTCATTGCAGCCGAGGCGGATTTAACGCACGAGCCGCTAGGCGAGAGCGTTATAGAGCTGAGAACAGCAATGGCAAATTCTCACGTGAATTAAACGACGTTTTTTAATACACTTTGAAGAAATAAAATATATTTAAAATAAAACAGAACAAAAAGTACTTTTGTAATCAATCAAAATGATGATATGATTTAATTTAATTTAAGATATTGTTTATTTCTTATTTTTTTCCCCGCGCTTTGTCTTCTCATACTGAAGAAGAAGTAAAGGCATGAGTTACCGGGGTTGCGAGTTGTTCGAAAGAGATACCGCGGCCCCGGAACGTAAAGGGCAATAGAAGGAACATGGGTGGGTTTTAGTCAGTAAAAGTCTGACACGCCCCCCGCTCCGCCCAGAGCGGGGAAGTTATTTGATGATTTTCCACCCCAAAAAAAAAGGCATGAGTTAAAGCATCGCTAAACTGCCTAATATTAAAAATTAGAAATTCAATTTTTTTTTAAATTTAGAGTTCACATAAAAATCAATTTGTTGTTTTAGGCAAATTATTTTATAAATGATCATGTTTATTTGAGATATTCTGTTGATAAACACAATTTATATATATTTTTAGGGTTCCGTAGTCAACTAGGAACCCTTATAGTTTCGCCATGTCTGTCTGTCCGTCCGTCCGTCCGTCCTCGCTTAATCTCTGTGACCGTTAGCACTAGAAAGCTGAAATTTGGTACCAATATGTATATCAATTACGCCGACAAAGTGGTAAAATAAAAATTGGAAAAAAATGTTTTATTAGGGTAGCCACCCTATATGTAAAGTGGGAAGTGATTTTTTTTTTAATTTCAACCCTTACGTGTGATATATTGTTGGAAAGGTATTTAAAAATGAATAGGGGTTTACTAAAATCATTTTTTTTTAATGTCTATAATTTCGGAAATAATCGCTCCAAAAGTAAAAAACAATGTGTCCCCCCCCCCTCTAACTTTTGAACCATAAGTTTAGAAAATATGAAAAAAATCTGAAAAGTAGAACTTTATAAGGACTTTCTATGAAAATCATTTTGAACTTGATTGACACAACAGTTTTTGTACAAAAAAGACAAAAAGTTGTACAAAATAATTTCCTCCTCCACCTTTAAACTCATAAGTGGGAACACTTATTGTGACGGACGGGAAACTACGGAACCCTACACTGAGCGTGGCCCGACACGCTCTTGGCCGGTTTTTAAATACAATTTAAAAAAAATTTGCTCCCATACTTATAGAATAGGTACAGATAGAAAACTGTTCAGTTTCCTTCTATACAACTGATGGAATCCAAATGGTAACGTAGACCAGACCGGCCAACGTCACTATCTCTCTTATATTTATTATGTAGGTACGAATAAAAATTGAAGTGCTAAAAAACAAAACTTTTACAATAGCGTTATTTATTGGAAATGGGCTTGACTACCTTTTAAATTATGCATATCGTAAGGAATCAACAAAAATAGACTAATTTGATATTACGTAGATTAAATGCACACAAATTATCAAAACTTATTATTAATTTAATTATAATTAGGTACTTACATTAGAATCATTCTCTTCACTAACCAAAATTTGAGAATGCGAATTTCGAGGAAAATCTTGATCTTCAAGAAATTCAAATAAATCGAAGTACCACAATGTTGGTTTATGAATGTCACCAGAAGACGCTCCTGGCATCATCGATTCAACGTATTTTTTCTTCTCTCGTCTATAGTTACAACGAAACGTATTAATTTTTTTAACAACGTCGTTCTTTGTAGCAGTTGGCTCCAGCTCCTGCAGTTTTGTTAACAATTTTCTGTACGCCGCTGCTCTTTTATGTCTATTTTGATAATCTCTGCTCCTTACACGCCAAAGACAGGGTTCAGATTTGTAAATAAAAAAGAAATCTTCCAAAATGGCGTTACGCTTGCGACTCCCCATTTTGCCAATCGATGTGTCGCCAGGCGACCTCGCGCCATTGCTGCCAACAGCGCACTGAGCCCTGCGCACAGTGTTGCCAGACGACGGTCTCGCATTCTTCCTAAACCTTCCCCGAAATCCCCCTAAAATTCAGGTTATGACTTTTAATATTTCAGCAATACCTTCCATTATAGAAACAGTATCATTTTTCATACATGAGTTAAATCTCTTAAGAAATAATTGAACAATCAATTCTTTGAACTTGGTTTAAAGGAACACATCCTTCTATATTGCAATGAATATCTTATTCTTATGGTGGATTCGGTGTGAATGGCTAATCTGTTTTGTTGCTTGACTTCAATCATTTCATTCATTTTTTTTAAGAGAAGAGTCTTAGCACATTTGCGCGGGCGTTAAAAAAAGGATACGACTGAACGCCAATTTGTAAACATGTCCGTAAGTCTCTAAATAAATCTAAACTCTCTATCAAATAAATAAGTTTTGTACATAAAAACCCTACAATTCCCTTCAATCCTTACATTATATACTTCGTACACATATCCTCGCAAAAAACCGTTTTTCCATATCTATAAACCCCCATATTGGGGAGGATTACCCCAATCTGGGAGCACTGGCAGCGCATGCATGCACGCGCGACAGCCGCACTCGTTCGGTTTACAGCAAGTCACACACTAGATTATGCATGACTGTTTTAAATGAGTACAACAAAAGCTCCATGCAAAACCGAGTTCCATAAAGGCCACTGTACCTATACAATACGTAATTGCTAGCTTGTCGATTCGCTTATTTGTAAGCATTATTGGTTTAGTGGGTTTGTTTTTTTTTATTTAAAAAGAAAATACCCGTTGAGAAGCTTATCCTTGAGTTTATAAACTAATTTATCGTATGCTTTAGCTTCTATTTTTGTCTTTGTGTCTGGTTTCATGGTATGGCACCTGTCCTAACAAAATCAGTAGAGTACAACTATTTGCGAAGTGCGACGTTTTAAATGACTGATCTAGATGTACATTTATTGCATTTCCCTTTGTCTAGGCCCTCTACATACCATCTTAACAATATCACGTCTTCTAATGGAGAATGTTTGATGATTCATCTCTAATATCACAACAATTTTCACGAGGCGCGCTCATGTTTATTATTATTGACCGTGTGATCGTGAATGAACAAATCAAATAAACGTGACTGGATCGGGTCGGGAACCCCACACCCATACACCCGCGCCCACACCCGCGGGCCGAGCCCATCACAAACATGTGAGTAAAACTTACTGTAAACAATGCTCCAAAGATTCAGTAATATTAGTTCAATCACATGTCAAGAGTAATACTGGAGCTGCGTAAACCGTTCTTATTAGCACCACAAGGACACAAGCGCTGTCACGGACAAACTGTCACCAACCGTACTACACTGAACGAACGTTCTGACAAAGTTGATATATGTAACCTTTTGAACAGTTGTGGTGGACCTCCGTGGAACTGCTAGACGTGGTGCTAAACACAACGAAGGGCGCCTTTAGTTACATTATGCGGCAACTATAAGAATGCTTGAATAAAAGCGCACTGCTTGTTTCCTTAACGCTCGGCTCCGCGGCCACAGTTGCTATTCAAATCAAACAGTGCAATAATGTTGAGGCTTTCATGTTGCATTGCATGCATCAACAAGAGTTAGGTTAGCGAAAACAGACATAACAAAGCTAAACAGGTCAATTCATTACTTAATGAGTTAAAGCGACTATTTGATAAACTTTCCATCTTTACCAGAACACCCCAACACCGTGATGATGATCTCGCACGGCGGGTTCCTGTCGTACACGGAGGCGATGTACTACGGCGTGCCCATCGTGTGCCTGCCGGTGACCAGTGACCAGCTGCTCACCGTGGACATCGCGGCCGCTAGGGGGCGCGGCATCCGGGTGCCCCTGTCCAGCATGATAGGGTACCGGGTCAAGGAAGCTGTCATGGAAATACTTGGGAACTACAGGTGTTTTTCGCAAGAATATGAGTTATAGTTATTAGCAGGACCCTGTTTGTGTAACATACTTTCATCGTTCACTTTCAAGGAAACTCATCACTCAATACATTACTTCAAAAAATGTATGAAACATTTGGCTGAAAATTGTGCTATTGTCAACATGAAAGGCGTAATAATATGGCTTTTGTTAGTGTGTTACGCAATTAGGTTCCTGTTCTTTGTTCACTTCAGAGTTTAAAAGTTTTCTTCTATATTTATCTTGCAACTAAATTTTTTACGGCGAGTCCGCAGGTTATTTCCCTGAAGACATTTTGATAACTGAATCAACGCTTCTCTTTATACCTACTTTATTATTTACTATTCTGCAGAGATTTTATTTTTTTGTGTTGTCCATCAATCTTGTCGCGGATTATGGGCCATTTAGAGGATGTGAGCTAATGTAGTGTCATGATTTATACATTCCCCAGTTTATCCACGAAATAAAATAAATTCACTCGGCCGGGAAATTACGCTGACAGTTTAGAGTTGTTTGATTCTCAATTTAGATGTCATTCGAAACATTTTAAGCCTGATAAAATATTTTTAAGAAGAAATATTTAAATATGCAACACATTTTAAAGCGTTTACCACCAAATCTTTGGAAGTTTTAAGATCTTTTGGAATCCGTCCTTGGATTACAAACATAATTAATCTTGATTCAAAGTGTTGAATTAAGTATAAAGCCGCAATCGGGAGGATTATCTTAAACCTATAATCTTCAACTTGATTAATGATTGATGCTCATTCTGCCTGCACGACTTATCTCTAGGTACCTACATGTTTGCTTACCAGCGATTTGAGAAAATCTTGAAAACAATTTCTCTCCCAATGTGGATAGGATGACATTAAATTTTCTTAGATCATTTCCACACCCAACAATAACAACATAATAATATCTACAGTTATCGAAGCAACGCGAAGGAAGCGTCTCAAATCTTGCAGAACCCACTGGTACCAATGAACCAGGAGCTGCTGTACTGGATCGAGGTGGTGATGAGCACGCGCGGCGCCCCACACCTTCGCTCCCCCGCCCTTCAGCTCAGCGTCATGGAACGGTTCCACCTGGATGTGGCCGCTGTGCTTGTCATGATCGCCTGGTTCCTGACTAAAGTCGCTAAGGTTGTGAAGGTCTACTGGGACGACTTTGGAACAGATTGCGGAGATTTGGACGGTAAGAAGAATGAATAATTAGAAAATGGTTATTGCCTCTGTGAAAGTGTTCTTACAGATATAGGTTGGCTCGATACTTGTATTGTTTTGAGGAAATTAAATTATTTATTGTTAACGATAGTGTTTCAGTCTCTAAGATACTAATCTGTATACTTTTCCATGGAATGAATGTTTCTTCTCCAGATGAAGGTGTATTCCGTAGGTTGTTTTGCTGAAGGAATCGATATCTCTGTTCCGACTAGTCGACCACGAAACCGCATTGAGAGTGATTAATGATTGTGTTCCGAACTACAGACGATTGAGCACAATGGGTATACTAATGAGATTTTAGCAACACGGTATCAGTTGATGAGCTAGAAGCGCTACAGGTGAAACATGAACAATTGTATGTTAATCGTTTAATATTAAAAATCAGTCTAGAAGTATGAAACCTGAATTGGTATTTAGAACACTAAAACTACTTTCGTCACCATAAAGAAAACTGCAACTGACTATGCAATGTAGGCAGCTATAGTACCCGGACAGAAGTATGAATATTAAGTGCATTATGAATAATATATTATAGAAACACAATAAAAGTTATTACCCACTAAGCGTGCGCAGTCCCACGGGAGCGCATCGTGCATTGCCCTGCACTCGCGCGGGGACTAGCTGCGAATAGATGATTGTAGGGATTTACCACCGTCATGAATATATTGTACGATTATTCCTATTTAATAACCCCTTGAAGATCATTTTAAGAGGGGAGCGTACAGATTTCGCGAGGAGCAATAAAAGAGGAGTGTTTCAGACTTTATAAGGTATCGTATACGCATTGCAACTAGAGATGCGACCAGACTGCCTCTTGTGTTGCTGCATTTAGTATGTTGTTGACGAGAAAGTCTGAAATGCGTAAGGCTTAAAGAGTAATGAAAGAAAGGAGAAAGTCCAGAGAAAAGACGAATGGGTTGTATGAGTGATGATGTAAAAGATAAAGGTGGAGAATGGCATAGCAGGACGGTTGGCGGAGGCAAGTACCTTTCGAGGGAAAAGAGAAGGAAGAAGAGGTGATGAGTTGGTGCTTGTTGTGTTATGTTACTTGAAACAACTGCAGTGACGCAGTTCCAGCAGCTCCAACATAGCTCGCGTTATATACATGAGCACTTGAAACTAAACTAGTTGGCGGCCGAGTTGAGCAACTTGCGGCGCAGTGCAGCGGGTTCACAGTACATTATTAAAGTTACGGCCAGAACTAGTGGCAATGCAATCTAGACTTAGACCATAACATTGCAGTAAATTATATAAGGAATTTCGAAACATGCACAAGAGCAAACCATGATTCTTAAGGGTGTCGCGGTTCCTGAGATATTTTATGGAACTCAAACATAACTGGCTAAATTGAAGTATACTATTAGCTACAGCCCTGCCTAACCCCTCAGAGATTCCTTGCGTGATTGGCATCTAAAACATATTTACAGTTACCTTTATGATCTCGGATAATTTTTAAACCTTTTACTTCTATTTTCGTACTATCCTAATTGTTCACAATAAATGATTCAATTTGACAGAAAGCGTCCTCACTTCGACAATGAACGCGATCAAAGGGAACTCACTCACTTCTCATAATTAATATTTGCCGGCTCACAAACCGGAGAGCTCTCAATAATATTATCAATTAACTAAACTTGACAGTTGTAGTGACTCGTGACCTGATTGTCTCTTGGCTTGAGATCTGTGAGCCTTGCAGTTTGGGCAAGAAATATTTATGGATAGTTGAAAACCTTAAAGATTGAAGATTGTTGTCAAGCGTGACGTCATCGGTCCACAGCAAGATGAACCGATGTTGTAGAGAGGTGGTTGAGTCATATTGGATACGGAATGCGAAAGATAAGGGTGGACCGAGGTAGGGTGCGTTCTTCTGCAGCTAGATATAGCTGAAATAGATAGGAAGCCTGTAAGCACCTGCACTGTACAGTAACATGCTTAAACTAGCTTTTATGGCTTGTATAAAAAAAACATTAATATTAAAACGTTATTATCAAACACAATCAGAGATAATGACTTTATAATTGGTTGATCTTGTGATCGCACACGATCAATCAATTAGAAAGTCATTGCCTCTGACACACACCAAAAAGTAATTCAGACGTTATTCAATGCGGAGATAAAGCCATCAGAGACAATCCGGCCTGAAATACTTTCGGTAATCGCATTATTTACAAAAGGGTTGGTTTATCTACCTAACGGTTTCTGACAAACTAGTTTAGACCATAAAATAATTGTATTTACATGTTATTTTATGCCAGAGTAACTACTTGGCACAGTTTGTATTGAATGAATTTCGTTTGTTTCTCTGACCCGAATAGTATATAAACAAACGGAAGTTATTCCTGAGCCAAGTACATAAACACAACAAACATACAACGTGGGAACTTGTATTTATTTCAATAACAAATAATTGAATTACAACAGAGTTGCACACCACTACTGAACCGCTGGCTTACGTTCTTTATGATTCCACAAAGTTGAATAAATATTTGTACGTCAATACATAGATTATATCAATCACGTTTAGTCAACACAAAATCTAAGAATGTAAAATTAGCAGGCGTAGGTAGGCATACCTTATGTTGTACATGTTTCAGGCGATCCTGATATACTCATCTATTTCAGCAAATTCTTGAAGATACTGAAGTTATGTGTTTTATTAAAATCATTTATGTCAAAGACGGTATGCCTGTATAGTCATGTTTTGTAACGGAGACGAAGTGCCTGTACGTAGATCACTCAATATGAATTCAGAAACGGGGAGTTTATTTTAGAGAAACAGAAGAGCTTTTCTGTATATTTCGATATTCAATATTTTATTAATAAACCTTTGGTGACACCGCATTCTGACAGACAATGTATTGAAGTAGGTACCGATCAGTGTCGGTTGTCCGAAGTCGGTTCGCAATTAGTCCCTGCCGGTTTGACCTTAAAAATATAATCAGTCAATACAAGAAAGAAGTATCAATCCAGCAGAAACTATCAAATAATAATTTGTCCTGAAACAGCTCTTTGCAAACAACATCAATTTCGGAGAAGTGAACGACCGCTCGCCGTCGTCGCACGCGCCGCGCCCTTCCACGTAAACGCGATTAATGATCTGTCATTACTGCCACAATCCGATACTTTCTCATTCAACACAAACAAACAAGATCCGTCTTTATCATTGAAGAAGTAAGGATCATAATACTATCTCAAAAGTTAATAAGGGTGGCTCTTAAGCGTCGAAATAAAAATGTTATTAATCCATGACATTAACTGTCCGACAACAACATCTCGAAGGACATCACAGCATCATTTGTTTATATATTAGTCTCATAGTCTGTTATTATAATTATTTATTTAGTAGGAAGAACAGGATAAGAGACACATTCATTAATGATACCTGTGGTACTTTATCGTACGTTTATTGAAGAAACTTCGGAAAGACGTCTGACAATAAGTATTAATCATTAGTCGGGCGTCGAAGATCCCGTAGGCAATACAAATGAAATCTTATTAGCACATGGGCACTAATCACATCATTCACGAAGCCATCTTTTATTAATAGCCTCATCTTCGTTGGTAAATGAATGTTACATTGAATTCCACCGTTTACTTTACATTAGCGATCCTTTGAAAACACAATTTATCAGATAGTGCTATTTTATTTCTGTAAGATTCAAAGTTATCCGGATTAGTGAATTAACTCAGTCGATTGCGGCCTACTACCAATGTGTCTGGGACTGTAGCTGTGTCTGTGACTGTAGCTGTGTCTGGGACTGTAGCTGTGTCTGGGACTGTAGCTGTGTCTGGGACTGTAGCTGTGTCTGGGACTGTAGCTGTATTTGGGACTGTAGCTATGTCTGGGACTGTAGTTTATTATTATTTTTCTTGACATTCAAAACTGCCTGTAATGGACTAATTAAAATAAATGCTTTTGAGTTTGAGTTTAAAAATGAAGTGAAGGATAGCGTGTCCGCAACTTAGGAGGGGCCTAAGTTGCGGACACGCTATCCTTCACGTCGCGCTCCCAGTCCGTCCCGACAGATGGGCAACAGGGTTGACGGATTCATTCTGCTCGAACTTCTCTGCCTATCGCTTCATGTTCAACGAAAGATTTCCACCCCGAGAATTGTATGTGTTTGTGTTTCCCATTTTATTTAAGTCATAGTTTTTCATTAAAACTAACTAACTGTTGATTTTACTTTCAGCATAGATGAGTTAGTTGGTGAAGTATACGTAAAGCAAACTCTTTAAGTAGCGTACCTTAGTAGCGAGACACAAAAGCGAATTATAGGCTTGTCACAGTTATTTTCAGTTGCAGACGTAAATATTGCCAACTAAAGCAACAGATAATACTCCTGCTATTATCATTATTTCCAATCTAACGATGAGTCCTTCACATCCATCGAGTTAGCAGTTTATCTTCTTGCAATTTGGTTAATCGTCTCTCCGTAACCACAAACGTACGAACTTGGTGTAAACTAAGATTTATTGTATCTGGTACGTCTTCCTGGAATCGTTACAGACAACACACTTCAATTAGTTTCAAGGTAACTTAAATAAAGTCTTATATTTTACGTTCTTGGATATTTTAGCAAAATATCTTCAGAAACTAATTTATGCTAGAAACATTATTTTGTAGTACCACGAGGGCACTTAGCGTGTTAGCGTTAAGTGTTCACTTTTACGTTTAAGATTTGTGTAAAGATCCAAAAAAATACTATAATTTACTATCACTAAATTAACTAATCAAGTCATAGATTTGTATCCCATAAGGATTTAAATTGTTGCTATTAACGAAACTCAATCCAATTACGACGCCACTACTACAGACGCCAACTATTACCTCTTGTTGACAAGTTCAGTCAACACGCAACACAGCGACCTCTCACCTTGACACGCGGCTCCTCCCCGTGACCGCCACCACCCGGCGCTGTCGCCGCGCGCCGCGGCCGGCCGGGTCACCGCTCGTGGCTCGCTGCGCCACCAGCTCGGCGCTCGGTCACCCACATACTTAATAGAGCACGTCGGGCTTCCGGCCTACGGACAGAATGTCTAATTGTTAGTTATCTGTAGAAGCCGTCGTCGCCAACACGCAGTGTTGACTAAACACATCACCAAGTAATTGGTTTTATTTGCCGACTGTACTGGACAACATGTAAGGTATTTGTGTTGCCAATAGTGTCTGGACACAATCTAGATTTATATTATATGTCGCAATGTTTTAGTCTTATATAGGTAATCAAAGTTACGTTGGAGCAAACAGCGGAGTCTTCTCCTACAGGCATTGTTTGTCTAAAAGAAGGTTCCGAACACAACTATGTAAACGAATTATTTGACACAATAAATTTTATTTTCTTTTAAACAGATATATACCTATAATTTACGCCTCCGACTTTGATGTAACATAATTTGGTCCATTCGACATTACAAGATTTAGATAGATACGTCGGTACCTACTTAATTTAATTAATTATCTTCATCTCTGTGTTTCTTACTGAGGGCAGCTTTGCATGTTCTTTCACCCTTCTAAAGCCAACCCTTCAGTTTTAATTAATTAATCAGCTATCTCAAAGCCAAGAAAAATAGTTCTCATGTGACCACTACCTCAAACCTAACAAAATATATTTATTTTCTTCAACAACCGCGTGGCGCTTTGGATCACGCTTGTTATGATCACCATACATACATACTATAAATACCGGCGATTTCTTCCTGTTTTTCTTCCAGCTACCCATAACCATAAGAAAACAGGAAGCCGCACGCGACAAATACGAAACAATCGTGAAGCGACACGCAGATCACTATCGAAACGATCGCTGTTGATCGAAGACGACCTTGTGCCTCGGCCTCGGGTCTCAAGTTCACGTCCATGCCCGCGCGAGGCGCCTCGTTCCTCAGCGCGACGCCTCGAGGCGCGGGCGACGCGTCGTCAATCAGCCGGGTACCGCCGCCGCTCAGCAACTAACAAACTACATTTAGATCTGTATCTCTGTGGGAATGGGTTCACGACGCACCTACTTACCTACTGAGACGTTGCAGTCTATCGCGACTTTGTTAGCTGATAAACAATTAAATAAATTAAAACAAGGAAGGATTCTTCATGGTCAATGAATATTGCTGTAGTCATACTGATAGACCTTTTAGGTTGCAGTCTGTTTCCCTTTGTCGTTGCTCAGATTTGATTTTTGTGTTCAATGCATAGCTACCTATTTAGGTACTTACTTAAAGTATCAGTGCTGAGTAGTATTTAAATTAATAGTCATACTTAAAGATCCCAATAATGTAGAGGTTCTCAATAGTAATTGTACATTACAAGGCAAGTAGAGCCAATTGTGTTTGTACTGAGTAAGCACGCGTCGTGTTACGATACACCTGCATTTTGTGAATCGCACTCATTCGCAGAACATTCACAACCAAACAATACATTCATTCTCTGTTTCTTAGTACAATTACACGACATAACTTTCTTCGAAATTATTGTATTTGTACACGTGTAAGGGATTTATGTACCACTCCTAGTTATTATTGCATTCGTAACTTACCGAATAGCACGAGGTATTTTCAGAAGATTCGCACAAAGCCATACAAAATGTGCGCTGATAAATTCTCACACGGCTTTCAGAGCAGCGATAAATAACGTTCTTAATCGAACGTACGCAGTTACATCCGCGTCAGTCCGAATCGATTCAGCCGGCGGCGTGAGGCGGCGTGCGGCGGCGTCGCGCTGATCCGGCCGGATCCGTACGGATTACCGCAGCGATGGGCAGCGACTCGTAAACAATGCAGGAGATGCAGTCCTCGATATCCGGACGGATTCGGATACAGACGCAAGCGAGCGGCGAGCGCTACAAATAATTAGTTGCAATGTCGCATATTTTGGTCAATTGAATTCAGATTATCACAAATAACCCGCATTAACATGATTACGTGAACGTACATTCATAGGATCATACCTTTTCCCCATGAGAGTAGCCGGGGTAGGCAGAATCCACAGAGAGCCAGCTGCAATCCTTCCATACTCTTTTTGCCTCATCCACGTTTAGACATCACACCTTTACGTTTTATAATACTGTACACATTGTTTTCTTGTGTGCGTTGTAATTCAACAGATGAATCAATTATCTACGAACACATTACAAGCAGATTGTATTAGCCTCACATTTTTTGTGTGAGAATAAATTAAAACATTTTTTTCCATAAAATCCGTAGCCGCATTTCAATCGATCCATCAAGCTTTGTTTACCGCAAACTAATCAAGTCTGACTTGGAGTATTTTAGAAAACTTTGAATAAGAATGGAAACGTTTAATAGTATTGTTTCTTTTTTATTTATTTGAAAACGCTCCTTTGACTGGCGCGAAAGCCCGGCTCTGCCGCCATGCGAGCGTCCCGGTTTTAGTTGCGGCGCCGGATACTATCGCCGGCATCACGGAAAGCTCCCAATCGGCGCCGGTGACGGCCCGGGAGCTGTAACCAATACTTTTATGGATTTGGCAAGCGCGCCGCCCACGTCAATCCTCCAACATTTGGCATATCGGAATTAAAGTAATGATATCAGATTTATAGTTTATATTATATTTTATTACCGACCCGTGTACGCAGACATCGTTTATTTATATTGTAAAGATAACAAACAAGAAGCAAATGGTAAATACAGAAAATTCGTGTTCAACATAAACATATTACGAGGAATCAGAGGGAATTTGTGAATGCTTGTGATTTTGAAATACATTCAGAAAATAAGAACATGAATGTTTAATACCGTGAAACTTTCATAATACGTAGACAATGCGGACTTTTAACGTACTCTAGGCTCTAGATACTTCGGGCTTGCGGTTTTTTCAAAGGGATACCGCGGCACCGGAACACAAAAGGCAAAAGAAAGAACATGATGGTTTTTAGTCAGTAAAAGTCTGACACACCCACCCGCTCCGCTTAGAGCGGAGAAAGTTATTTGATGATTTCCCATTCGAAAAGAAAAAAAGGGTAAACAAGGATTTAATTGAAATTAGATAATTATCGTCACCGTATTTTGTGTCCCGAAGTCGCACAAGTTATTTGATCAGCCTTACACTTGTGTGTGACTGAAAGTTGTTCAAACTTTGCTGAAACTGTGAAGGAAATCTTGTTACAACTTCTATCAAAGATGTTTGGATTGTTCAAGAAATCTACGTAAGCTAGGTTCTGAAAACAGCACTAAAACTAGAAAAACTTCCCTATCAGGTACTAGGGCAGTATGAAGTCGAAGAGATAATGTATTCCATCGCTAGCTGAGCAGAATTTTATAGTGAATAGTGTCTCGTGCGCTTTACGAGCCCGTCCAGGACTCCCGGAGGTATTGCCTGCGAATAATGCTAAACAGTCCCGGGTCCCGGGGGAACTGCCTCCGACGTCGTTCGCAGGCAAGTCCACCTCCCCGTTATGTATCGGTTATTGAAGGGATACCTTATTGAAAAATATGATGAAGCAAGGTTTTTTTCAGGTTATTAGGACATTGTTTTTTGAATTGATTATTTTGTTTGTACTCTATTACAGGTACAAGTCTGCAGGTGCTCGTATTTCAGGCTCTCTATGTACAAACTACCACAGGTACCTATAGTGCAGTGATCACGTCCGAAAGAAATAATTCCTACCTAGACGTTGATCATCATCTAGAATTAGGTTTATTTATTTAAACTTTATATAGGTACAGGAGTAGTACAGACAAGGATTATTTTCACAAAACATTTTCTTGGCAACATTGTGTTGAACTACAAAAACATCAACTAAGCAAAAGACTATGTTGTCATTAATCCAAGATCATCGAAGCTAAACAAGAATTAGCCCTGAAACCTCAAACCAGTGGAGCGTACGGAGTAACCACTATGTCCAGTGCCTCGTCCGGGCTCGCAACCCACTAACCGCCGACGTCCGGCGCCTCACCGCACGTCGGTACTGCTCTCACTTTTAACGCCTGTGAAGGCTTGTGAACAAAAACTGGTCTAACTCAGTCACTAGTTGTCGGCGTAATGTTCGTACAGAAGGTTTAATCCACATTTTTTTGACTTCCTTCAACGGAAAGTCCAGTGAAGCTCAAGTCAAATACCCAGTCGAAGGTCAGAATCTATTAGGCAGCTTCCAATGAAATCCTAACAAAAATCTGACTAATCTGCGTGATACAGGAGGAACTTTCGTAGTTTGGTCCTTGCAATTTCTAAATCCAGTTTCCGGCTTAGTCACAGTCATGTCAATATCAATCTTAATGATACAATCAACCTTACTTGCATTTGTTGGTGCTTGGCTGTTCAGGTTGCTTGTCAGTTGTCAGAGTGGTTGCTTCCTGGAAATCTGAAAGCTTTCAACATTTATAACCAAGAAATTTTTTACCTCTCTCTGTCCACTTACCTTTTGCAACAAATTCATAAGGAACTGCATTGAATGTACCCTCATTATGCGGATACGGCCGACCTGTCCTGTCGACCTCCTTGCCGGTGTTTGTATAAAATACTATTTATGTTCTCTCTCAACGATTCATTACAAAATAAACACGCAACGCAGAAACAAACCAAGTCTAGACCTAAGATACTCGTAAATAAACTACTTTACTTCATTCATGTTCGGGACTTATTCTTTGAATTGAAAGTGAAGTCTCTTTTGATTCGGATGAGTTTCCAAATTGGAAATAGAATGATGAGCATAATAACCCAAACAATACGAAACAGCCAATGATTGAATTCACGTAGGTGGGTTTTAGTTTCATCGTAAGTGTGTATTACAACAAAGACAGTATGCACGTATGACTTGCACTGAATCTAAATTAAAATATTAGTAATAGATTGAACAAGATAAATATGAAATGGTTTCAAAATACTCTTTAACACGAAGCATTTATATAAAAAGTTTTTAATTGTTTAAGCTTTCACAATTAAAATTTTATAAGAAGTGCAGTCAATAACGTGCAATTAAGTGGCATTCCTGGCGAGCCCCGTGGGCATCGGTGTGATGGTTGGCAATGCGGCCGTAGCTCGGGGAACCGATATTAAATACTTCAACTCCATACAAGCGCCGCCAAGCAGACACACACACAAAAGGTTCACAACAGTGTGCTCTCTAAACGGAAAATATCCATCTGAGGAATCGTTAGTTTGGTCATTTGAGAAACTGAACAATACATTCTATACTGTACGATAAGTTGTTCAATGTCATCCTTAGAGTGTTAGTAAACTGTGTCGGGATTATTCTGTTTTAAATTGTATTTTCAGATGCATCCAGTTAGACTAAAAGTCAACCTTAAGACCCTCACTAAACTAGGCTACCAATCCACTCTTTTCCTATTCGCGAATCAACTGTTAGTTTGTCTATTTTGTGTGCTGACTTTACAAATGACATGTACAATACTTGGTAACACCCAAGTGGTCCTTCTGTTTCTTTTATTTAATCGCGTCCAGCGTATTGCCTTCTTCGGAAATATTTTCTTTGGAATAACTAAAGAATGCTCTAAATGCGAGCAGGTTTGCTAGTTATAATAAATATTATTTTTATTTAGAAGCACTTTCCTATTGTAATAACCCCTGGAGGATATTTGTAAAGAAAATCAGTAAAATTTGTGAATGCATTATATCCTTACTATTCCTTACTAATATTATAAAAGCGAAAGTGAGTTTGTTTGTTTGTTTGTTTGTTACCTCTTCACGCTTTAATGGCTACACCGATTTTGATGAATTTTGGTACAGAGATAGTTGGGAACCAGGAGACGGACATAGGCTAAATTTTATTTTAAAAAAGTGGGATGTGAGGGAGAAAGAGGGAAGAAAAGGGAAAACTTAGCGTTGCTATTACAAATCAATAAGGCGCAAGAGCCGAATTTAACGCGAGCGAAGCCGCGGGCAAAAGCTAGTATATATATAAACACAATTTGTTTTTCTATTCCGTCGGGAAAACCCTTTCCTAAAATGAAAATAAAGAAAAAGACAGAGCTGTCGCGATATCAGAGGAAAACGTCTCTTTTGTCATATTTATAAATCAAAAGTCATTTATTCAATTTAGGCTGATAATCAGCACGTTTTGTACGTCAAACTACAAGAGACAGTCCCACAAAAACGCCCTGCCCTTCGCTATATGTAGATCTTCTATAATGTAGTGGTAGGATTCCCGTGTCAGTAAACATATACATAAATAAATCCAGCAGCTAGTTCCGTGGGCACCTACGATAAGAAGTGCGTGTGCAGCGCGTCGGCCGCGACGATATATAACGCCAGACACGCCGCGAATGTATCGGGTGCACTAACTTGAATTCACTGTGTACAACTCGAATACCGTTTGTATACAATCAAGCCTACAATCGACAAAGTGTTATGCAGAGGTGTATCTAATACTGTCCCACATTTCGCCAGTTTTGTTAGAGTCCCATGTAATTGAGGCCGGAATACTGAAAAATATCTGATGGAAAAACGCAATAACAATTTGCACGACGAAAGGAATCGAACCCAAGACCTCATGCACAACAGCGGTGATTGTGACCACTGTTCCTCTTATTTTCTAATAACACCTAATGGAAACCCTTTACTGCATAATAAAATATTCTGCATCAAACAAAACTTCTTTCAAAATCATAAAAAAGGAAGTTAAAACGAAGAACTTCGTAATTAAAACTGAAATAAAACGAGACGTACAAAACCACATGAAAGATAGAAAATAAAGGTTTAATTATCCGCAAGAGATCCGTCAAATCTGTCCGGCCGTCCGGCGGTCCCGCCGCCCTGCTGTCCGCTTTTATCCGACACTGACGGAGAAACGGTACAAATAAAGCTAATTTGTTTACGCAGCGACCAAGTGAGATGTAAGCCGGAGCATATAAACTAGCGCTGATTTATTATCGCGTAGCTTTTGATGTGAGGCGTCGGCTTTACGACAATAGTGTGTTTTTAAACAGTGGCATTATTTGTTTTACTGTTTTTAAACGGATTAAATAAACAGACACTCGTAATCTAATTAGGATCTTCACGAAACCAAATAAATTAACGATGTGGTTCTTTTGTTCTTGTGAGTCTAACTATCGCATCTATCTAAGCCACGAAATATAATAAAAAATTATAGCGCATTTGCGCAAACATAAACTTTATGGGGGAAATAAAATACAGAATAGTTGTGTAGCATTTGTCACCTAAGTTATATGAAACAATATGAGAATTCAATGAAACTTGTACAATTTTATGAGACCAAATAAAAAGTTATCTGTAACAATAGTGTACACTTGTCTACTTTATCCGAACTAGGTTAAAGCAGCACGACTCCGGTCATAACTTTTATCCGCGCGGTTGATGCGAGACGCGGAAATGCGGATAACTCGGATATCTCGGATGAGATGGCCGCTGAGCCGAGATTAATGGATGGCGTGATAAACAAACTACTTTCTTTGACTGTTGCCGACCGCGGCCATAAATATTAGTTAGTTTGTTTGAGGAACGTTTGAATTGCTCCGCCAAGATATAAACTTGGGTAGTTGTTTGAGAGAATGGCTGTTTCTTATGGCGTAGCTATAATAGATGTTGTTACAGTTATGTTAAATATTGTATGTGGAAAATTACTAATGTATCCTTATAAAATAATCAATTTACGGAACAATTATATTTTTTTGGGTATTTGTAACTAACCCGTAGATAATTGTTAAAAAAATTACAATCAAATATTTGTTCTGTCTTCTGGATGATATCATTAGGCGTTCAAGTCAAGTCAAAGTCAAGTCAAAACCATTTATTTCAATTAGACCATTACAGGCACTATTGAATGTCAAGAAACAAAACTAATCTACAGTCCCGGTCACAAGGCATAATAACTTGTAAAAGTACTGTAGTTGCCCATTCCAAAGCGTTGATCTCTATGGAGAAGAATGGGCAAGAAACTCCATGGACACTCTTTTAAATTATAATATTTTTACAAAATTGTATTTACATCATTCATGTTGAAATTATACAAATATGTGAGAACGATGTAGAAAGACGTGCACAGTAAGAGCGTCCAGAGTAAATAAAAAGCAAAATTTAATTTTAAATCTAAATAAGTTAAAAATGAACCGTGGTAGCTAAAAAATGACCAGTCGCAACTGACAGCGCCCGTTCACGAACATGACGTATGGATCAGCCCCATTCAGCTCGACCATTTTGAAGGGAGCTAAATGACCCGACACACCCGCCACCATCAGCGAGACATTTAAGTGAGCATGACACTATCAACCACCAGGGCTTCGTCAAGTCAATAATAATACATAGCACTCACATATGGGCTTAATAATTATACAATACTAGAGAATTGATTCTATACATTGCAAAGATAGTCTTACAATCTTCTGCAGCTTCCACTATAGCTTCGGATACCAATCAATGAGTTTACCCCTATTCTTCTGGAGCAGGACCAGCATTAAGCCAAGCATTTTTATCATCAATATAATCCCCCAACTTATAATATGCTTGCCTACATAGTGTGCGTTTAATACAAGATTTAAATTTCGTTTCATTCAGTTGAAGAATGTGGGGAGGTATTTTATTGTAGCATTTTAAACAGTACCCCATGAAAGATGAGTCTACTTTAGCTAACCTGAAACCTGGTTGAACTAATTGGTCCCTATTTCTAGTATTATAATTGTGTCTGTCACCTCTTTTACTAAAAATATGCAAGTTTTTCCTGACATACATGATGTTTTCATAAATATATTGACAAGGTACTGTCATGATGTTAAAATCCTTAAACTGTTCCCTTAAAGAATCTCGCCTACGTAGGTTATATATGGCTCTGATGGCTCTTTTCTGCAGAATAAATATAGACTCGATGTCTGCACCCCGTCCCCAAAGTAAAATACCGTATGACATGATACTATGAAAATAACTAAAGTAGACTAGCCTCGCGGTATCTACATCAGTAAACTGACGGATTTTTCTAACAGCATATGCTGCTGAACTAAGGCGTCCTGCAAGAGATGTTATATGCGGACCCCATTGTAGCTTTGAATCGAGTGTTATTCCCAAGAAAACAGTTTTTTCGACGAATTCTAGTTTCTCTTGATTCAATACTATGTCACACTCACTGTTTTTGACATTTGGTAGAGCAAATCTTATGCACTTCGTTTTTTCCCATTTAATACTAAATTATTAGCGGTAAACCAATTATGTACCTGCATTAGGGCATTATTTACGTCGTCAAGATTTGTGGCACGTCTGTTTATCTTAAATATTCGGTTCGGTTCGGTTCAGTTAAGTGACTTGTTACATTGTAGACATTAAAATCAAAGACTAATCATTATTACCCAATTCCCCACTCTCTAACCGAGCGCTCGTTAGCCCGGTACATAAGTAAATAACCGTTATAATGTTTGTCCTAGTTCCGCGCGGTGGTGGTCGTGCCGTGCGCGTGCGCAGTGTGAATGGGCGCGATGAAAGCTCTTCCTGTTGGCCGCCGATTACTGGTCCGCGGAGTTCAAGTGTTTATACACTTGTAGGTATACGTTTGCGCAACACGAATGTTGTGAGACTTCGACACAATATACGGTGAACGTAGTTTTCTAATTTAAATTAGGAACTGGGACTGTCAGACTTCTACTGTCTGAAACCCATCCCTGTACCATATTTTGCCCTTTGTGTTCTGGGGCCGCATCTCTTTCGAACAATCCGCAACCACGATAGGCCGTGACCCTGGCAGGCCCCTCTGCTTTGCTGACAGCACTTTGAGGCGCGCGTGGAACACTAACGCGCCGTCGATACGACCTGTCGTCACTTCGTCACTGGTCGGACGGACGGTGAGCTACCCATTGGTCGTACCGTCCACAGACCCGCATCTACGGTGGCCGGGAGTCGTTTCTCAGCGTCCCTGTTCACCCTTGTGATTGAGATTTTGAGTGTAACTAACGCGAAAAAGAATTAACAAATTCTTCGGTTATAATTAATCGACGCCGAAGACATAGAGGTATCGAGCGAGATTAGCTCTTAGAAAGTTCAGTCGCTGAAAATCGATGTGCCTGACTGTCGAAACTCAAACGCAGTGTGTCGCTGGGGTTGTGTGGCCTACCGAATATTATTTCATAGTCTTCAAAAAACGTCCATCTTTTATGTTTCCATGTTACATTACAATCCCGTGTAGTCGAATGTTTGTCTTCAAGTGTGTACGCGTCTTTAGAGCTCACCTCGTCCACGAGTGTGCGTTCTTAATTGCGCGCGATTTATCTTTCAGTCTCTTTTGGCCTGGTACCTCGCGCCAACTAATGGGTGACAGAGACGAGTGTATCCAGCATATTTTAAAGTCAAATTACCTTCTTCCTGTTTCTACAAGATATTATTGTAACGATATATTTAAAAACTTCTGAGTTCTATGTTGATACTGAAATCACGAATTCTGTATGAATACAGAAATTCCAATACCGCGTTATTATATTCATATATTTGAACAGTTTCTGTCTCACTGTTAATGGTGGGAAAATGAAAAATAGTTCGATAAATTATGATGTGTTTCTACGACAGCGTTATTGAATAGCTAGTCAGGTTGCAGCTCTCATTGAAAATTAAATGCAATATTCTATTAGGTATCAAAAGCCTCTCAACGTAACCCTTGTGTCCATGACTGCAAGCACTGCTGGGCGCAGCAAAGTGCAGGCACAAGTTATTTGCTTGAGCTTGAAGGTCAGACAACGCTGAACGGTTTAGCCACAGAGAATTAAATGTTGGCTCATCCTAAAGTGAACTTGTTTAACTATTGCGACTGTTTCTGGAGGGTAATGCACAACTGTAGAGTTTTACATCCATACTTTAATGTTATTAATGACTGTTTGTTTACCATAGACAAATACTAAATTAAAACTTATTATCCTATCTTTATCTCGAATCCAGTTCATAATGCTTGCGCCCATCCGACCGTATAACGTATCTGTATGGTATATCAGTTAATGGTTATAAAGTTAGCAGGTTCGATGTATTTGATCTTGTTTACATCACAATTTATGAGCTGTCGAATGATAGGTTATTAATAATTATGTATTTCCTGTTCCGGCTAACGTTACCTCTCAACGCTCGGCTATTTTAACTTTTATAATCCATTAAAATTGTAGGATATAAAGTTAGTTTTAGAGAAGTATACAATTTACAGATTACGGATTAAATACAGGCTTAAATAAATTAAATAAGCTCGAAACGTTTATCATATTTCGACCACAAGGGTCTATTAAACCTTTGTGGTCGAAATTTTCAATTATAAATGTTTGCAAGGTATTCTTATACGACATCCCTGTGATCCCTGGTCCCGCAGGTGGTACTTTCCACTACAGTTATCATCGAACTGTGAATGTTATCCAGATGGGTAAACACCATAAACAATTCCTCTGCGCTGTCACCGCTGCACTGCCATTGTGAATCACTGAACAGGTTTAATGTGGCTTTCACTAGCCCTGCGCCGGCGCAAGTACCTAGAGAGTGTGGTCAGAATGAGCTTCATGAATGCATGTTTGATATATCTTGTGCTGCAAATTACCTAATTGACAGTAAATCCTTACTAATATTATAAAAGCGAAAGTGAGTTTGTTTGTTACTTCTTCACGCCTAAATGGCTAAACCGATTTTAATCAATTTTGGTACAGAGATAGTTGGGACCCTGGAGAGGGACATAGGCTGCTAAGGGAAAACTTAGCATTGCTATTTCAATAAATAGGGCGCAAAAACTACAGGGGAACTGTGTTACCCCGAATTTAACGCGAGTGAAGCCGCGGGCAAAAGCTAGTATGCAATAAAGCCCAATGCTACTGTTTGCCAAATTTAAAAACTACAGCTAATTTTGCTAAACAGTGGGTTCCAGTAGCCACCTGGTGTCATGTAACATAACCAGTTAACCTTGGTCAGACTGGCTATCAGGATTTCGGGTAAAAACTGTCAGAGATCTTTATTGGCAATAGGCACTTTTTACCTTCTAGTAAAAATACATCTAAATACCTAGTTTCCTTAATGTCATTATGTCGCTATTGAATAGCTAACAGTAATCATGAACGTATTCTATAAGATATAACTTAAACTATTATGAACACAAGTTCAACGTTACCTGTTGCTCCTTATAATAAGTGTATATATGTCTCTGACGACACGGTTGGCGCAGTGGCTAAGCGTTTGATTGCTGCGCTACGTGTCGTGGGTTCGATCTCCTCACGGAACTAAAGTTTATATGACCTACAGATAGTTGCTTCGGGTCTGGCTGTTTGTGTATGTAAGTTTAAATGTTTGTAAACACACCCACAATACAGGAGAATTACCGATTGTGAGGCAAAGTGTTATAAAAAAAAAGTGAAAACTTGGTTACTTTATAGTTATGCTCGAGATCCACGTGGCTGCAAGTAAGTAATTGTACTAAATACTTTGCCCAGAAAAAGCGGAAACCGTCGCCCTACAGTTAACTTAATTTTCTCGTCTCGAGGTTAAATTAGAAAGGAACGAAGGAAAAAGTATCCTTTATTAATATTCTAGATCCTCCCACTATTTTCTTATTAGTATTCTGCTGGAAATTCTGGTTTGATAAATATGTATAAGGCACACCATTTTAAAATAATTTTACCAGATGCCTTCACTTATTAATCCTTTAAAAATATTGTTGTTATAAAATATTTAATTTCCAGCCTGTGCGTCTATCTGCGTGGTGGATTGTACCTACTCTTTTGTGGAGCAGAGCCCCGCGTCCCTGCAGCAGATACAATGCAAGCCAGCATCACAGGCTTATAGGCTTTTTTTTTGGGTGGGAAATCATCAAATAACTTCCCCCGCTCTGAGCGGAGCGGGGGGGCGTGTCAGACTTTTACTGACTAAAACACACCCATGTTCCTTCTTATGCCCTTTACGTTCCGGGGCCGCGGTATCTCTTTCGAACAATCCGCAACCCCGGCAGGCGGAGGCTCTGGCAGGCCCCTCTGCTTTGCTGACATCTCTTTGAGGCGCGCGTGAAACACGAACGCGCCGTCGACACGGCCTGTCGTCAATAGACGGACGGACGGTGAGCTACCCATTGCTCACCGTCCACAGGCCCGCATCTACTGTGGCCGGGAGTCGTCTAGCGGCGCCCGGCGCCCGGGGCGTCTCCCGCGGCGGCTGGGTTGGTTTGAGGTTCTCTCCCTCAAACGCCCGGCCTCCTCCTTCACTAGCATGAGTGCTTCGCAGAAGGAGGTGACCGCTTCCCATTCCCTCTCGCTCCGGACCATGGACTGAACCAGGGCCGGACGCGAGAGATCGCCGCCGCCGATCGCTTCTACGAGGGCACGGCAGTGCTCCGCCCAAGCTGGGCAGACCACCACTGTGTGCTCCACCGTGTACTCCGGGCGATCGTCACAATGGTGACACCCGGGCGTTTCCTCCCGCCCGATTATGTGCAGGAACCTCCCGAAACTTCCGTGTCCGGTGAAGACCTGCGTCAGGCGGTAGGTGAGGACGCCATGACGCCTCTCCAGCCACTCCTCAAAGAGGGGACTTACCGCCACTATTGTGGCGTGCCCTGCACGGGGTTGCGACAGTCGCTCTCTCCATGCCACCATGAGATCGCACCGGAGGTCTGTCCCCCCGGTGTAGTGCCTCCGCGCGCCACTCAAACAGGCGCGCGAGCTATCGCAATATATATAATCGTAACTATCGCCTCCAGATCCCACGGTGGCAATCCGGCAAGGAGGCTCGCTGCCTCGCCGGAGATCGTGCGGTAGCCCCGGATCAGCCTAATGGCTACCACCTTTTGGGGCGCGTTCAGGTAGTGGGCGGCGCGCCGCCCTAAAGAACGCGCCCTAGCATTATAGGCTTACATTGTGTTTAAAACGGCGTTTTCTATTCTAAAGGCTTAAATTCTGTTGCGGGTTGTTCGAAAGAGATACCGCGGCCTCGGAACGTAAAGGGCAATAGAAGGAACATGGGTGGGTTTTAGTCAGTACAAGTCTGACTAAAACCTAAGTCTGTGTCCCGCTCCGCCCAGAGCGGGAGAAGTCATTGGATGATTTCCCATCCGAAAAAAAAAGGCTTAAATTCTCACTTATCACGCACTCTCGATCTGAAGACAGCTTCGCCTTCGTGCAACCCCGCTTCGTATACATTGACAGACTTGCACACTAGTAACAAAACGAAATCGGGAAATAATATTCTGATCACTGCATGACTTGCTGAAGGTACATGTTCCCACATACATGCTGGTTCAGTTAAGGAAACACAACAACTAGTAGAACTTTCCAGAATCCCCGAACTTGTTGGTTTTCATTAAATTCGTTGTTCTCACTAAACAGGTCGACTTGATTGAAAACAAAATTTAATTTCAGCAAAAAAGTGAAGCCTATAAAGTTTTAATAGCACTTGGTTTGTTTTAAGTGTGGCGCTGGCGGGTCGTACAGCCGCGGCCGCCACGCCGCGCGCCGCCGCCGCGCCGCGCCGGTGAGGTTTCATTGTTATGACTTGTTTCAATTAATGAGAAACTAACTATTGCTAGTATCTGTAACTGTATCGACTCATTTTCGTTGCCCTTCAGATGACCGTCTACCTGTTATACTAGACGTTTATTTCATTTAACAACGATAGCAATTTTGTGTACAATAAATAGCTTTTTAATTATTTGTTGGGTAACATTCGTAATCTAGTTGAAGATATATGTACAATTTGGCATTTAATTACGAACTCTGTAATAGGGTAGTTTCCTCTTCTAATTAAATAATAGGTATTTAATTAGAAGAGGAAACTACCCTATTACAGAGTTAGCTAACCCACTTAACTATAAAACATGTTCAGTAAACGACACGGCATGCGTGTCGCGGGTTTGATAACTGAAACAAATATTTGCATGGCCCACAGGTAGTTGCTCCGGGTTGTGTGTGACTGGCTGTTTGTGTGAGTTTCATCAAAACATTCAAATATTTGTTTCATCACCCACGTTACAGGACAAATGCTAGTGTTTGGCAACATTTTTTTTTTATTAATGTTTAATAACTAACCTCGGTATCATTAGACTTCCATCTAATTAAATTCAAAATGAACTTCACTTCGTCAAGATTTACTGTAAACAAAGTGTTTTGAATATTAATTTCAAAGGGAACTGAAAAGCTTCGTTTTACTGAAGCATGGTTTACAAATGATGTCAGTCTAAACTGGGCGGATATCTGATGGCTTTTATCTTATAGGTTATAAAGAGATTGCGAACGACGGGGCTCACGTGTCGTGCCTGCCCACAGCTTCACTTGCTTGCAAGTCAGAATTGTATTGAATGAAAACGAATCATAAACTATTTAATAAGAGTTCGGTCAGGCATTGAGATTTTCGATTAGGATTTTTTCAGTAGTAGTATGTATATGTGCGCTGTTGTTGGCAGTAATGGCAGTAGGCCGCCCCATTGGGTCAGTGAACATCAGCACACTGGCGACATGTGGGTGTAAGTAGTGAAGGTCTCCGGCCGACCCTACGCGAATACAACCTTATTTTATGGCATGCGCTGTTTACCCTCTCGCTGTATTGACATTAATATGCCTTTAACCTATGGATTTATGATTATCGGACTTTATGAATTTGGAACACACTTGTCGTACTAAATTTCAGTTAATTTACCTCAGTCGTATAAGCATTAAAGTGTCCTTTGGTACTTTAATGATTTAGTTGTGTATTTCAATAAAATACTTTTATATCAAACCTATTCTAATGGTTTTTCCTAATTCTCTCTTTAAACGTCCTGAGTACTTATTTGAACATTATGGTTACCAGCGAGCATTGGTTAGGTTATAATAGTACATTACGATATTAGTGCGTTAAGATGGTTATAACATGCGAGTCGGAATTTCAGCCCGAGCCGTAGGCGAGGGTGTAATTGAGCCGAGCATGTTATAACCAATACGCACGTATATCGTACGACGTTTTTTAACACATTTGCGAGGAAACAGAAAAAAAAAACATTTTAAATAAACTCAATCTGTGAATGCACATTGTTGCTTCCCGCCATTTTAACAGCGAGCTAGCGCTGCCTACTTTCGAATTAGTTCGAAATTTGAATAGCAACAACGCTAAGCGACAAAACCCTTTATATAAATAAAAAAAAAACCGGCCAAGAGCGTGTCGGGCCACGCTCAGTGTAGGGTTCCGTAGTTTTCCGTCCGTCACAATAAGTGTTCCCACTTATGAGTTTAAAGGTGGAGGAGCGTGCAACATTGCACGCTCCGCGAGTCCGCGGCAGGCGCTCCGGCTCCGACTTGTGACGGTTTTTAGCGCGAACACAAAGGGGCTGAAAGGGGAGCGCTCAAACCTCGACGACTAATTAGATTATGCACTCATAAATAAAATTACGAATATATTTAAGGTGCAACTTACTTTACCACGGTAGGTCATGAAAGCACGGAAAATCTTAAAATCGACTTTTAAAAAAATTACGTCATTACACAACGCCATCTATCGAACCATTTATGAACTGGTTTTTACCTTAACATTATGATGGTGTTAAAAATGAACGTTAGTTTTGTTCTAAATTGCCTTAACATGTTCTTAATAAAAGTTTTATGTAGTTATAAGATACCGCCAATGCCAAGGAGAGACCAACCGAACAATTCGGTAATACCCGATCCAATGTAATAAGTACCTACAGCGCCATCTCTCGGGGAATTGGGTTACTAATTAATACAAAGACGTGCAAGACGATTTCGGTGGTTATTTTGGATTGCGAGAACCGATTTCAATAATTCTTTTTTTGTTTGAAAAAAGATACGTTCAGGATAATAAAATATGTAAACGACGTTAAAAAAAATGCTTGCATATACGATTATACTACAAACTTAGTCCAGAAATTATTTTGTACAACTTTTTGTCTTTTTTGTACAAAAACTGTTGTGTCAATCAAGTTCAAAATAATTTTCATAGAAAGTCCTTATAAAGTTCTACTTTTCAGATTTTTTTCATATTTTCTAAACTTATGGTTCAAAAGTTAGAGGGGGGGGGACACATTGTTTTTTACTTTTGGAGCGATTATTTCCGAAATTATTGACATTATCAAAAAATGATTTTAGTAAACCCCTATTCATTTTAAAATACCTTTCCAAACAATATATCACACTTTAGGGTAGAAATTAAAAAAAAAACACTTCCCACTTTACATATAGGGTGGCTACCCTAATAAAGCATTTTTTTCCAATTTTTATTTTACCACTTTGTCGGCGTGATTGATATACATATTGGTACCAAATTTCAGCTTTCTAGTGCTAACGGTCACAGAGATTAAGCGAGGACGGACGGACGGACGGACAGACAGACATGGCGAAACTATAAGGGTTCCTAGTTGACTACGGAACCCTAAAAAGAAAAAGAATAGCAACAGCGCGCTGCTCACTAGCTGGAGTCGTGCGGCGGCGATCAGTTCCAAATTTGAAATGGCAAATAATACTGTTATGGAATTTGTATGGACTATAACTTAACTATTTGCTTTGATAACACACGCGTTTTTTATGACCCTCTTTACATATTTAAAACCGGTGGAATTACATCAGCTTTACGAGCAAGGGTGTTAAAATAGTACATTACGATATTAGTGCGTTAAGATGGTTATAACATGCGAGTCGGAATTTCAGCCCGAGCCGTAGGCGAGGGCGTAATTGAGCCGAGCATGTTATAACCAATACGCACGTATATCGTACGACGTTTTTTAACACATTTGCGAGGAAACAGAAAAAAAAACATTTTAAATAAACTCAATCTGTGAATGCACATTGTTGCTTCCCGCCATTTTAACAGCGAGCTAGCGCTGCCTACTTTCGAATTAGTTCGAAATTTGAATAGCAACAGCGCTAAGCGACAAAACCCTTTATATAAATTTAAAAAAAAGAAAAAGAATAGCAACAGCGCGCTGCTCACTAGCTGGAGTCGTGCGGCGGGGCGATCAGTTCCAAATTTGAAATGGCAAATAATACTGTTATGGAATTTGTATGGACTATAACTTAACTATTTGCTTTGATAACACACGCGTTTTTTATGTTCCTCTTTACATATTTAAAACCGGTGGAATTACATCAGCTTTACGAGCAAGGGTGTTAAAAAACCTCTTACAGTACGTACCTCAAATCAGTCCATTCAAATTAAAATCAACTTCCATATAAATCTGTAACACTTTAATTTAGTTACAAAGCAATTGAAATTCCAAACTTTTGTGACCGACTTCAAAATCAGAAGTCTTGTAATGTTGTCAAAATCTGACGAACAATCAAGTTGTCAGGTCTTTTGTGATGTCAGAAAATCATTTTTGAATTTAGGTTCGTTTAGAAATGTTTCTTGCGGGTAAATAAACTTATAAAGGTTCAAAGTACCTCTAACCTAACTTAACATTACATTAGATACATGTAGTTTTTGCTAAATCAATTGAGAATCATCATTCCATACATCATCATTCGTTTTAGCATCATGCTGAGTGGCGACCTACTTGTCGCAAACACGGCAATTTTTTTTTTATCTAATCATCTCGCAGTTCAACCTAGGAGGTTGTCGTCTTAACCGGACATATCATGTGGATGCCTCAAGAGTAAAAGGAGGAGGGCAAAAGACTTAAAAATTAAGCGACTATACGCCAAGGGCACCCGGTGTGGGGTGCAAACCTCGGCTTAGGGCGTCGCAGGGACAGGACAGCTAAGGTACAGGCTGGATCAGAGTGATATCTCTTTTTGTTCCGCTCCGTATGGATTTAAAGACCAATAAATATTTCTAATTTATATCTCTCTTTCTATGTATTCTGGAATTTCGTAATTGTGTTAGATCCGTGTTAAGTAAAAATAAAAATGTAGTAATCATGAAAGTGTGACCAATATGCACCATTGTGTACAGGACATGACCACTTTCGCGGAACTACTAGCGCAGGTCGAACGGAACAACAAAACCAGGGTAATGACGTCTACTGTAGGTACACCTCACCTTAGATGATGTTCAAGTAGCGGAACTGCTATCAACACCATTGTTCTAATGTTCCAGGTAGGTCAAGGCGATAACACAATAAACGCTGAAACAGTAAGTGGGAAGCTACTGAATAACTCTAGACAATCAATTTACCAGGATCTGAAGAAAAAAGTAAATAAGTAATGTTGACAAGAAGAACCCGTGTTATAGGTAGGTATCTATGACATCACTGGACTCTTATCGGGACAAGTTGCCTGGCTATTGCTTTACCCAACATGAATGTTGGTATCGGCCACCCTTATCAGATGGCAAGCAGCGACTAACTTCCTCATCGCCATTCCATTGTTTGAAAAAGCTGACATAATTTTATTCCCATATTTGTAAAAATGGCACATATGAGTTCGTAAACGTTTCATGCGGACTCAGAAACATGAAACGCACACTGTTCGCATGAATCAAAACGTATATTTTCGTCCGTGTGTACGTTCCCTTGTAAGTAATGGTTATGAATAATGTTCCCACAGGCCATTGTCATTGTCAAGTACAGACGAAGGTGTTTACCAACACCTGAGGTGCGCACACGCACTCGAAGTACTCACACGTTACATGACCGTATGAGCATTGATACTTTTGTGTGTGATTCTTCGAAATTGTCAACCACAGTGTGCATATTAAATTACGTTATTGCAGTTTACTTTGTAAAAATAAAATGATTGTCTAAGTCTGTACTCTGTACTCTTTAAGTATTATGCAATTTGAAATAAATAAGTAATAATTTCCCAGATAATGCCAACAAAGTCAAGGTCTTGCGAATGGCTGGGTGGGTTGGGATATCATGTTGCCCAGCCACTGAGT
The DNA here is from genome assembly GCA_905475445.1 of Ochropleura plecta. Lineage (NCBI taxonomy): Eukaryota > Metazoa > Arthropoda > Insecta > Lepidoptera > Noctuidae > Ochropleura > Ochropleura plecta. Next base: position 490,249 of record FR997732.1, read on the forward strand.
TGTGGAGGTGAGAGGCAGTCGGCCCAGGTCATCAGTATTGGAAACCGATCCAAAGCTAGTTGAGAAAAGATCCAATAGACAAGGTGATGAGTCCAGAAAATCGCAATAATTATATTGATTTAAGAGATAGTTAAAATGAAATAGATACGTACAATAATATGATTACTTTTAAGAATTTCAATTAAAAAAAACAAATTAACAGTATTTAAAAATTCCCAGCTTCCAAGTAGGTATATATGTATATTATTCCCAATTTGACTGTTACCATTCAATGGCAATCATTATCAAACCAAACTTTAATCCTTATCCTTACTAATATTATAAAAGCGAAAGTTAGTTTGTTTGTTTGTTACGATTTTGATGAATTTTGGTACAGAGATAGTTGAGACACTGGATACGGACATAGGCGAACTATAATTAAAAAAAAAGAGAAATGAGTGAGAAAGAGGGAAAGAGGGAAAAAAGGAAAAACATAGCATTGCTATTACTATAAATCAGGCGCTAGGGCAAAACTACAGATAGCAGGTACCTGCAAATCAGGAAAGAAGAACTGTGTTACCCAGAATTAAACGCGAGCGAAGCCGCGGGCAAAAGCTAGTACTCTATAAGTACCAAACGGCCACAAACATTCAGAGCTGTAATAATGCACACAATAATTTGATTGTGTAATGTTTCGTAATGCAAGATTACACGCGGATGTGTCGGTGCAAGCTGCAGCCGCTAATTAGTGCTAACCGTGTTACTAGACACCACAGAGCTATGAAATTACGAGATGGGTTACTATAGTCGTAGTAGGTACTAGTTATATTAAGTGCCTATTTGGTGAAATAATAAAGTCGTATTTAAAAATGGTTGTGCTAAGTGTATGGTTGCCTAGTGGTGTCCCCAAGGCTACCAAGTTTGTGGCGACAGTAAAGGCGGTTTATCTTTCAAAAAACTGCAAAATAAAACAATTTTAATATCTGACTCTACTCTACAACAACTGCGTGACAAATGTAGCTGTTATTACTATACAATCCTTACTAATATTATAAAAGCGAAAGTGAGTTTGTTTGTTACCTCGTGTCGCCTAAATGGCTAAACCGATTGTGATGAATTTGAATATAGGCTATTTTTTTTAAATAAAAGTGAGAAATGGGGGAGAAAGAGGGAAGAAAAGGGAAAACTAAGCTATGCTATTACAATAAATCAGGCGCAAAGACAAACTACAGCTACCTGCAAATCAGGAAAGGGGAACTGTATTAGCCCGAATTTATCGCAAGCGAAGCCGCGGGCAAAGCTCGTATCATATAAAATAGTGTTTCAAAACATTGCAACACAAAGCAACTGAAGTCAACAATGCGTTGTTCATTTTAACAATATTGAGTCGTCTCCTGCCACATCTCACGTCTCCTATTTCTATGCTGAAAGCTTCGATGATCTTGTCAGAGCACTTCCCACGCGTGGGCAACCGTGGGCAGCGGCAGGTTAAGAGCGTTTCCCTATTAATTACAATAGAACTGATGAGGATACAGCTAATCTAGCGCGGTCATTAACGCATTACATGTGGTCTTATTAAGTTAATGAGCGGATCTGATGCTTCCCGGCCTGTTCGGGCACGCTCGGCTTGAGGTGCAGTTTATTAGCGAACGGAGCTCCGTAAATTAATTTGATTTAATTGATTGGATTAACTTTGACCCTACAAACACTACTAACATTGTCTTTCCTCTCTCATGAGACATAATGATGAAAATTATTACCCAAGTCTTTTTCGAGAACTTTTTATATTCGCTAAAAACTTGAACTGTAGGTAAGGATTGCTATGAGGTCTCAGTCTCAACTACAAATAGCACTTCTTACGAACGTCGTAAATCCGAAGCCAGGGAAGTAGTTAAAATGAAACCAAAATTACTTTTACTTCTCCAAACCAGAGATTTACATGCCTCAAAATATATGAATTTCATCTGAAAATAGCACTTTCCGCATCTCTGGCGACTACTTAAATCGGGTGCTAATGTTTACTTTCGGTCAACATTATAAACCGCGGGATATTTTCTACGAATCTGTAAAAACACACCGACCCTCGCTGATCAAACATTGCCTGAAAATACAAATATTTGAAAATGTTTCTCAGAACTCTGAGAAAATAGCGCTGAATTCAGTAACTTCACTACGATAATGGCCTGAAAACTTGACTATTCATTATGTTTAGAATCACATAACTTATGGCACATACTGAGTCCTCGAGTCTTTAGGCGAGACTTCGGCATGCGCGAAAACATGCGTAAAATATTGGATGAGTAATCATATTTACAGTCGTATTTCATTCTCGCAACAAAATTTTATTCTATACAGGTTTTACGATAGCATAATCGTAACTTTGTTACAACACTGACGCCATGACGATTATTTTTTATTTTGTTATTAATTAGTCACGTAAAGGGGCTTTAAATTTCCATAACATGATAACAGACAATAAATCAAACTGTAACCCTTCCTAGTTATCATGACAGGCACGTGTGGGGACGCGGGACGCTCAGAGGAAGGGTCTGTAGCAAGCTAACCTTGTAAATGAATGCCATTACTATCGACTGTGATTGGATACTCGATACCCTTATCTGGATCCACTACATCACTGCACTCTTTAATCTCTATATGGCGTCACCAAACAAGGCTTAATAGGCAGTAAAGAACATTATAGTCAGTTCCTCTTTTCACAAATGGCCTAAGAATGTTATCAAGATGCAAGAATGTTAGCAACTACAAGAAAAGAAAACGATTCCACTATGAATATAACCAGTCTGTTATTTTCGACGATAGCAACGCGCTAGTGGAACCGCACATTAACTCGCAGCTCTGCGGGGATGAAAACAAACAATTCATTGTCCGTCTGGTTTGACTACGGCTATCAAATAAAAAGCTCGCCGGCAGGTAATGTACACGTGAAACGTAAAGTTTTGATGGAAATGTTACGTCTCTCGTCATTTTTTGTTATGAAATAGACTTTGTGTGTTGATACACTCAAATAAACAAGTTGTTAAAAGCGCGCATTACGCTGTGTTTTATTCTTTTTTAATAATGTAAACAGAGATCTTTACGCCCGTTTCGCAGTATATAGCTGTAGAGGTGTAGACTGAAACGAAACGAATAAGAAAAATTAAACAATGTAAGGACCACCAAGGACAGACGATACAACATGTGGCTCTCATTAAAATCTCTTGAGAAACATTCAGATAACGTATTCGATTCAACTCAGTTTACGTTATTGCTAAACAAAAAATATACGACTACTACTCTTGATCCGATTGAAGTGGTTTCATCTAAAGCCAGATGATCGCTCTCATGGTGTACTGGTTTTGAATGAATGGTGAAGATATTGGGTCATGGGTAAACTGTTGTACTTGTATGAACAGCGATGCATGGCGTATGTATGTACGTGGTAGATCAACAGGCTTTTGAAATATTCGATGGTGATTGTAAACTATCATTTGATGGAGTTCAAGTGGCGTTTTACATTTCGTAACAGGAAACCTCTCTCCTTCCAGGATTTAAACGATGTCATGAAGTATGTTATACTGCGTTGCATTGCAAGCAAGCTGAGTCCAGCTTGCTTGCAAGCATACAAGCAGTCGCTTGTATGTGCATCGTGGCTGCAAGCTTTCTACCTCGGTGCTCGGCTTGTAGGCTTGCAGGGATTCGCATACCAAGTTTGTTAAGTATCTTTAGGTTACAAGCTTTAGGATAGGAACAAGTCATAAAAAATATTGTCACTAACTTTGTGAATCTTAGTAACTTGTAATCATAAATATTTCCATCGTTATTGGTAGGACTATTGTGGCCATATAGTGGTGGTGAATCGATATGAGCGGCGCGCAATGATGTTCTCATAATAACATAATTACATTACAATTACCTATTGTATATTTTTATAGTCTCTTAAAAAAGGTCATTATACCAATGTCCAACCAATGTAATTACTTTTATAAAACATTGATAATTATATAATATGGTAGTAAGTATATTGACTTGGCTCGCGAGGTTGTCGACATGTGGAATGTGGATTCAGCGATCATTGTGCCGATAGCCGTATCTGCCAATGGCTTAATTGGCAAGAGCCTCGACTAATACCTAAGGAGGCTCTTGTTAAGTAGCTGGATGAACTTGGTACAGAAAGCGGTACTATTGGATACGGCTCGTATTGTTAGAAGGTTCCTTACTCCTAGCTTGGACCCTGTTCTAGATACGGATGAGCTACTATTTTTTAATATTTTATTGATGTATTTTTTTTTAAAGTAATACTTGAGTATAAAAAAATGAGTTTTAATAAATAAACGAAATACAAATAAATAAATAGGGATTTAAATGACAGAGCTGTGCAAGTGGCAAACTGAGTGTACAAACTACTGTTAGGAAGACGAAAGAAGCACAACAAAATGACTTCAGATCCAAAGTACTGACCATAAGGGTGTAAGTATTTACCATTGTGGTGACAGTTACCCCGCCCCGGAAAAGAACAGCAGTCGGCTGACTGGGCTGAATATGTATGGCATAGAAATCGGCATGTAGCCAGACTCGTTGTCAGAACTCGTGTCATGTCCTTCCAAAGTGAAGGTTGAGCGAGATGGATCATTTATGTACATCATTCTCTTCTTTATATCGCTTGTGTGAAGTAATACTAGGACGGTGTTAGTGCTGGAGGCACGTGCAGCGTTAAACTGATCGTTTAACGAGTGTGTTGTAGGGCGAGAGCACTATCCGGTATTTGCAAAATGTCCTACTATATCAAATTAACATAGCAATGCAACCGCTGGACGCAGGAAAATAATCCTCGCAAAATGTGTTATTCTTTTAAAAAATATAACCTTTTTTTGCCTAAATTAACGACAATAGTAAATGTTCTCAAAAAGGTTTTAGAAACGCATCTGTACCGACAGAACGCCTTATAACTAGACTGGTAAAAGAATCAATGGAGATTACCAAATGCGGGAACTTCTGGAAGATGGGTTTCAGCTATCATGAACCTGGAATCCTCATCCAGTGGTACAACTATATAAAAAATAAATGCCGAAAAAGCCGGATACGATACGATAAGAACAGATTCGAGTTGTGAGTGACGGTGATAGTACCGAGCGCAAAAAACGAATCAAGAAGAGAACCGTTTTGTCTGATTATACACCACCCGCAATAACTTCAGTTTATTCGTGACCATGGCGTGTGCAATTGCACCAAAATATCGGAAACTCATAATAAATAGTAAACATAAAGGATATATACATAAGGGAACAAAAACTACAACTTTCTAATCTTAAGACGATGTCCATGTAGATTTTCTGTAGAAAACACAAAATAATCCAAGTCCTGCGACACTGAGAGGCATTAAACCGTGCCATTTGAGATTTAAAAGCCACTGAGAATAAAGCACCTGTTAGGCGCCCTGCGCCTGCGCCGCTCGCGCTGTGCCTCAGTAATAGTCGTGACTTTTTTTATTTCTCTTTAAATGCCTTTCTGCGTCTGTTGTAATGCCAGGAGAAATAAAATGAGAAATGAAGATTGTACCTTGATGAAGTAAATTGAATGCATGTATCGAGAGAAGGATGTGGTTGGTAACACCAGGAATGAACCTTAGAGGCCTTGTAATGATCTAATTGGTGATATTTTTCAGAAAGATCTGTGCGTATTATAGTCGCAACCGTCGCGACTTGCCTACTGTGTGACCAGAAATATAAACGTGGAGGATTCAGGAGGAGTATAAGTAACGATATTACAATGTAGTCTACGTTATGTAGTTACTGTCTGTTCTTTTGGGAATAAGGCGAATTTTGGGAATGTGTACGGAAAAATATGTTCCTCCGCAAAAGTTTTCTATCCAAAATAAGAACATATTTCGTTCTCAGAATTACCTTTCCATTAGGTACACGCCACAGTCTAGCAACGATTACATTATATTATTACCCAATCAATCAACTCTCTTGAATACAGTTTCGTTTACATTACACAACCCAATATCTCTTTTTTATCAATTTTCTAATCCTGTATGCCTCAATACAGTATGTAATTTCATTTGTATTGTATGTATTGATGGCGACCGCTTTAGAAAGTCGCGAGTAAATGATTTGCATTACATAAGAACTTTCTCGCGTCAATCAAAGAAACAATTTGTAATACATGTTTGTATGTTCACGACCTTGTCAAGTATCGTGTATCAAATTCAATTTAGAATTGATCATGATCTTAAATAACTTCACACGGGATCGGGGTTCATCGTCCCAACTTCACACGGATCTAATGTTGATTTATCAAAAGATTTTTCGTTGTAGCGCTTTATCTAAGTTTTGCATTATAGAAATCAACTTTTCTGAATACATTCTCTAAATGAGGGTGAAAATCATTATTTACTTAGTAATAAATAAGTATCTGAGCGGTCATCCGTCGTCGCACAGACGGATTCGAATGTTTTCTTTTTTTGTAGTGCTACATGGTTCCAGCCGGGAGCAATTGTTTTTGTGGGTAATGTTAAACCTATTACAGCTAATGGATATTTGAAGCCGCGGGCAGGAACCTGACATCACTGTACAACTACACGTACTACTTTTAGGATCCTCAGCAGGAAGGGACATAGATCCCTTTAAAAATTCTTTCTGTTTTGTACGGCTTCGCATGCGTAGAAGGAAGAGACCGGAATTCATGCTATGGAATCCTCACAGGTACCAAAACAAAAATCCTATGCCCTAAATTACCCGATCTACCCACGTCCTCATCCAATCCAAATCCGCAGGCTGATTAAGTTACTTGCGCACATTATAATATTGATAGTTTTTCAAAAACTATCTCCAAAGAGAACGCGCGTACAATAAATTGCACTATAATACCTGACAAAGTGACACACAAGTATTGTGAAAAAATCTTAACCACGGATTAAATAACAGTACTGCACAACACACAGTTTACGAAAATGCTCTCGAGATGTTAATATATTGATCTGTTGTCACACTAGCTATACGTACTTTGATAGACAAAGTAGACTAAGTGGTAATATTTCTAAAGGCTCCAAAGCTGGAATTAAGCTACTGATGAATGTTGACTGGTACATTTAATAATAATTTCTATACGAACCACAGACTTGCCACGAAGCAGGAAGTTACAATGTAGGTTCATTGTAACTTCCTGTTTTAAATTCTAGAATGCAGCGCTGAGTAAAACCAGTAATTTCTCACAAAGCGCCTCTAAAAATAGATTTCAATTTAACGAAATGCAAGGAACAACGTAAATACGTGGAAACTCGTAACTTTTGTACAAAGTTGTGAAGGATAAACGATTTTAGTTAAAAGTTTCGTGAAGTATTATCGCTGACTTATATGTGATGTTATAATAATGAAGCTGCAATGTTGCCATAAAACATCTAATAATGTTGATAGCCAGGCAATTGTGATAGTGGTATGTAACAGCTCATAAAGCTTTCATGTTAACGACAGTTACAGTGTTTGGGGATGAAACCACTACTACTTACTTCATTGCAAGGAGAGATTGGTTCAGTATCTAGATGTTTTTTTTTTTTAATAACAGATCATTTTGGAGCAGTGAGACGGAGAAGATGTTAAACGTTCTCGTTATAATCAAGTACCAGAGGGTGACAATCAACTTAAAAGTGTATTTATATAACCCCTTCAAATGCTGCGGTGGTTTGTGTGAATTTAATGTATTAAACTTTTCCATGTAAGCCTAAATAATAATAATAAAATAATGTTGATGAATATGATGGATGCCTGGATGGTACCGTTAGCTAATAATACAATTTTATTATTCTTTCAACGGAAAATAATACCTTGAAGCTCACGAACGATAACATTGTATCACTCGCATGAGTGAGCGTGACGGGCGCCGCCGCCGCCGCCGCCGCGCCGAATATTTCACAGAATATTTCCATCTGTGTTCAATAATATACATGTCTGTCACACCGAGTCGCAGCAATATCTTCACACTCGGAGCGTATTCCTTCATCTTTATCTTTATTCCTATATTTGTTTGTGAACACGCCTACTGAAGTGTGACGCTTTAGCAATCACAACAATATTCCTACTAAATTTAAACGATCGATGTAGAAGAAATATATTCTATTATCGTTTAGTTTCTTTGGAAAGAAAATCTATATACCTATATTTATATAAAATTGCCGTGTCGCGGTGTTTGTTACCAAACTCCTCCAAAACGACTGGACCGATGTATGAAATGTATGCATATCGGGTAGGTCTGAGAATCGTCCAATTTCAATTTTCATATCCCTAAGTGAGAAGGAGACCTGAGCAGCGGTACCGCTGGGCAGAGCCTAGTAGCTTTATAAACACACACACAATATAATCATTTCCATCCCGAGCAGTTAGACAGAGGTGTATCCATGGTACAGACAGACAGTACATTTCGCCGTACGTATGTTTAAGTTCCATATATTATAAGAAGCTAAGTCAACGACAGTCCATTACTACCAACCCGGCACAAGTCCCTTACTGACAAATTCTAAATAGATTAACATAATAATACTGCCCGAACTGGGAATCAAATGAATCAAACCGTGCAGGCTCTCTGGCTCTGCTCACAGCCACAAGTAGCGGTTTGCAACGAGGCAAGCATTATGTTTCATATAATTGGATAAATCAACTCTCGTACAAGATGTTTGATTTGTCAAGCGGCAGATTGATGAATCATAATCAAACAATGTGAAAGTGGTTCTTATTAAGAGGCAATCGTTCTGTGTACTCGTATTAACGAATAAATTAGTTAAGTATGCTTAAATTGAGGACAGGCACATAATATCCGCATCCATCAATCAACTCCGTCTACCGCAGACCATAGCTGGAAGAAGGGACTCTCCCATTGCGACACGACCGCAGGGAATGCGTCTGTCGCATACTAAAGTACACATGGGTTTCGCATAATATGCTTAACTAAACATTGATTAAAACAAAGACATTAAAGATGCTAAAGTTAGCACATGTTTTAGTAACGCCTTGCAGTCAAATGACATATGTAACGCCAATATTTACACTATTAGTAAGTTAGAGGTTTTCTCTAGTTAGCTCGAAATCAAACAGTTATACAAAACTTCCTTAAGTTTTTGGATATAAATAAGTGAAGACAATGGCCAAAGCGCTCTAATACAGCCGTTTCCCACAATGTACTATGAATTTGACGAGCACAATAAACAAAAGTGAATCTGCAATACATAAGCGTCTGAGTCAGCTGAAAGGGCAATTATTTCTGTAAAAGGAAGCAATAGTCGCATAGAATGGAAACAAACGAGCTCCGATGTGGGCGGTGCGGGCATTGTGTGGAGCGGGCCGACCGTGGCGGCCGTGGAATTGGCGGCGCGCGGCGTGGTACAGCCCTAATGACTGGACCGGTATGAGCGCACTGATCGAACTCACGGCGGAGAATGTCTGCGGCATCGCAAATTGTTTTCATCGATCAGTTTCTGTTTTTTGTACATAGCTTTTTGTATTGGAAGCTCTTTATAGAGGGAGACTGCTTTCTTGGCAAATTACTTAAAAAGAAAAAAGTTTGTATGTAAAGCGATCTTGGGAAATATCGTCATTATTAATGTCGAAGACGAAAGAAAATTAAAAACCGGCTAAGTGCGATTCGGCCTCGCGCACCGCGGGTTCCGTACAAACCTGCAACATGTTTATGTCGGCCATAACTTTTTATACATATTTTTTGACTGCGTAGACTTGGAGGGTTGATTTTCACAGCTCTAAAGGACCACACACTTGAATATATGGTCTTAATTACTTGAGACGGATAATAAAATGATCCTATAACGGTTCTTTTTTGTCAGAACCTGAGACTTTAGGGAACCCTAAATAATGAGTACAAAAGAGAAAAATCTTCTGCTCATTTATTATAATATTAGAAATGAAGCTGTCTGTCAGTGTTATCGTTATTTCTAATTCATTGCTTCTTATTCCGATTCATAAGAATCGATAGCCAAACGAATGAAATGTATATGTACTGAGAGAAGAGGGGTGACTGTGCATTTGCGACCCAACTTAATTATTCAACATCAGTTTCTCGTCGCTTGCAGGCATGTGTCAGACCCAGAACACAACTGATTTTTACCACTGACATTCCCTTGGGGTGCTTTATTATTGTTCCGATTAGATTTCCTCTGTTGCCCGGGGCCTGATTGCTAGGGTCTCCGGACTTCCTGGAGTCAAGTGAATTCACTTACAGCTCATCTTCGGCCTCTCCGTCTATTCCAGCCGACATAACATGGAAGCAGTTCAATCGAAGTGATTACTGCGCTCTTTGTCATCTCATTTGTTATCGTAGCGTAGTGTTATTTGTACCTACGCTACGATAATAGTATTTATTTACGATTGTTTCTACTTACCTAATCTACATTCTTGAATAACTATACAGTACTTCCTATTATGTATAGCTATTACATAACAGCATGTAACTTTACTTTGACATCGGTCAAAATATACATTAGACAGAAATGACATGCACAGCAAAATCGAAGATCAATAAACCCGGTTTTTTTTTGCAAAAATACGTCCTTTACTCGTATCACACGTTCCTAATTCAAAATCATATTTCAGGTTTGTAAACGAATTCAGTCGTGCCCTGGATATAATAGCCATCGATATCGCAACGTGTCTACGTGTCGCGTCGCAGACGGCAGGTACGGCACAATTAGTAGCCAATTGAGTGCCGGGAGCGGGACGGGATGAAGGTACCATGAGACGGTACTAACAAACTGTAACACTTTGACTCATATCCGGACGTGGGAACGGTGCTGGGAATTGGAGCGGTTGCCATGGTAACGCGCAAATTGCTTTGATATGGTCACGTATCTGAGTCAATCATGTGGCTTTCAAAGTTGTAGCCAGCCAGGTGGCACAACTAGTATTGGGTTTCAAATCTCACGGTCAAGGGTGAGCCGGTGTTTATTGAAACCAAACTTACATCCCTGACGTACTAATAGATGTGCAGCGTATTTCCCATAACTATAACGTTTCATGTATACTCGATACATTAAGATTATATACCCGATTATGGACAAAGAAGAGATGATTTTAATTCCATCATTATACCAACGAGACAGCAGACGATACTGTCTATACAACGTGAAAGTGACATCAATTTGAGAACACTTTTGATTAAAAATAACGGAACACTACTTTTACTACAATTAGGTGCTAATTAAAACTATTTCACGTCGCGTCAAAAGAAACGATATCTAATTTAACGCTCCATTATTTGTGTAACTCCTTCCTCTGTGTTATTATACCGCAGAGCCGCTATGACTCATGAAACAGAAGTTATTATAATTTAATGGCTTTTTAATTGTATTAAAATAAAGGGCGAGAGCATTGTCCTTGATTGGCTTTGAAATAACTCCTTTGAGGAATCTGGTGGGTGTCACTGACGGAATTGAATTAGTATCGTAGCTATTCTCATTTATAAATTATCGCTGACTGATGGTATACAGTGAACCAGTAGGGAAAATTAATTATGCTACTAATAAAAGATAAATATTAAAGTCTTAGTCCAATATTTATACTTGCTATTTTTATCGAAGACCGATAATGTCACCGATAGCCAATTTGTTTACCTAGAATGGTATTAAATACCTTACCTTGAGGTCACTAAATGACAACACGGTTGGCGCAGTGGCTGAGCGATCGACTGCTGCGCTGTGTGTCGTGGGTTCGATCCCCGCACGGAACAAATATTTGTATGGCCTACAGATAGTTGTTCCGGGTCTGGCTGTTTGTGTATGTGAGTTTAAATGTTTGTAAACGCACCCACGATACAGGATAAATCCTAGTGTGGGGCAACGTATTAAATAATAAAAAAAAATAGTTCTGATCTCTTCCAAAAAACTAGGCAATTTAAGTAAAACATTATAACATCTTTATTTACTTACTTATGTTAAACAGTATTTAATATGATCATTTCTACTGTATTGTGGTGTCTAGTATTCCTCTAACTCCATACGTTAAATCAATCGGCATTACAACAATCAATGAATTCCTATAGTTGCCGAGTAATTATCAATCAATAGTTAATTTATGATCAATCAACAGAATTGTCCATCGATTGATCAGTATTGGAACCAGATTGTTCCATTATTAATATTGTTGATTGTGTGTGTGTACTTGTTTTACGTAATCAATCGAGTTTAATTAATTCTAAACTTAAGAATTACTTATTGTTTTATTTGCCAATGCATTTCCTCGGTTATGACGGCCACGGAAACTAATTGGTGCCCAGGTAAAAAGCCCCGTTACATAAAATAATGAATTTCAGACGAACGATACTAAAATTGTCGAAATGAGTTTAAATCGGAGTAAAGTTTCCGGTCCGTAGCACAGAATTATAATGTAGTTCAAAGTAGCGGTTATTTATTGTATGAGTCATGTAAACAATATTAAAATAATATGTTATGAAAAGTGACTGAAAATGATGCAGTTTAATATTGTTATAGAATATTCGGTTCAATATTGTCATAATTAATCAAATTGAAAACGACCTTTCTGACACAAAATGTCTTATTTAACACATAATGTGTTAATTAAAATCCACTCCTCTCTACTAAGTTATAGCCAGTGATGTCGAAGAGACCACTGACTAATTCACACGACATACATTCACACATCACAGTCACTGACCATTTTTTTTATATATCGAAGATAAATACTTACATACATCATAATATATTAAAAATAAAGTGAAGGTACATAAAATAAGTTCTAAATATTTTAGAGCAAGTCACCGCAATAGTAAGAAAAGGTTTAGGATTAATAAAGAGTCCCCTTCCTTTCATGTCTTTCAGTCCGAAGAAAATCGGACTTAAAATGTTTAAAATAATGTGTATAGTAGCGTCCTCTGTACGAAAATACTAGCACAAACACTGTTCACATTATCATGGATAGATTGCAGTGCCAATTTAACAATTCACTATACACATTAGCGCCCTCTAGTGAAATACATTGGAACTACCAAGCCTTGGCCGTGGTTGTTTTAGTTATGTTAAAAGGTACTAGATGTCAGTGAAGAAACTCGCTCTATGTAAACTCTTTAGTTTCTTAAATCACCAATGAGTTCGAACATGATAAATAGGTAGATATATAATTGTTTATGCTACAAATTCACTATTTTCCGCAAAGTTATATGTGTACTATGTAGTAACAACCTGGCACGGTGGTAACCACCAAGAGATGGCGTAATACTGCCATAGGGCAATCGTCTGATGATCAGCAACGACAGCATTTGTTTACGAAAGGAAAGTTTAAAGGTTGTAAGGTTTTCCATCATCTTTTCTGAATATTCAAGTACCTATTTCCGGATTTCGGTTGTGAAAATATTAAACATTAATTTGATAGTTCACGAGTTTTAATAAGTAGGTTCTTACCTAAATATACCTAATTATGATGATTATGTTCTGGACGTACCTACATTTATCACGGAATTATCATCTGTTTATTATCTGTTTTATTGAGGTTTGTAAACTAGTCTCATGGCAGAAAGGCAAGTTGAGTAAAGCACAAAGTACAGACGCGGACTTAATGCTATAGGCATTTTCTTTTTGCATTTTACAATAAATTACAAAAAGATACTAATCATAATTTATATTCTCGTGTCTTTTTTAAAAAAGGAGGAGGTTCTCAATTCGACTGTACTTTTTTTTTGTTTGTTTGTGGGCCGGTTTTCAAAGTTTTTAATAATCGAAAGGATTACGACTCCCGAAGGTGTCCCGAATTTTATCCATATTCTATAATACATATTTTGTACGAGTAGGTATATGAACGATATAGGTACTAATATCTTTTAGTAGCAATGAAAAATGAATAGTACCTACTCGATAAGAAATTGTGTGTGAAATAAAAAAACTTAAACCGGTGCACGGTGGCAGAAACATGTATTGTATGTAACCGACTTCCGGAAGTAAATATATATTTCGTCTTTTTAGTCTGTTTTGGAAGTATTTTTTAATTCATCTCGTTTTTATCAATTCTTGAAGTTAGTCAGTGTTTCCCAACCATGCAGGCTGCTATATAATACTCCAACATGTTACAAGTCACTCCACCACAATCCTGCCGATGTAAGCACCTACTCACGCACCAAGTCATAACATGACATGACAGCGGCAGACGGTGCGAATACGAGGTGGCAACAAGGAGCTAGCGCGTCTCAGCCTTGACCGAGTGCAGTGCTTACATAATGCAACGCACAGACTAGACAACATGCTACGATTATTGGTTCATGCCTAGCCGAAGTGGGTCTCCAGGAAGATCTGTTTAATATTATGCTGTTACCTTTTCAGTGCATCATCCTAATACTCTTGGCCTTCATATAATTTATTTGGGGTTGGTGCACCATGACTTGCTCTTCCATATTTCGTTATTGGGTATACTTTAATGATTCAATAACCACATTTCTTAATATCCACCTTTGGCTAGCGGCTAGACAAAGGTTTTCGGTTGGATGTTAATAATTATCTATGTTTAAAAATAAGAGCTATAATCTTTCATAAGCAATTAAGTTGCCACCAGTCAAATACGGCGCTAGTTACCTACTCGTAGTACTATTCTTCTCATTATAATTATGTTCTTGATGATTCATGTAACAAGTAACATAATGTGGTTAGACAGAACATAAATAAACACACAAATACTAACATTCCGCGTTGTCTGAAGGCCGCAACACAGATCTATCTTCAGATGTGGCGCAGACGCATGTCCGTACCACTTGGTTGTTTTCGTCTACTTTTAAAATAAAATTAGAATCCCGCTGGCTGTAATGTTTCCTAAATCTGGAAGATTTCGGAACGCGTTTATAAAAAAATAAAATTACTAAAGATAAGATTTCTGGTATGAAAAAATACCCACACATATTTACTCAATCAGAACCTACCAATTCTATGGAACTATAACTTATCAACATTTGCTGGTACCTACATATTGCATCATCTGTAATCTCTACCTTGTCTCCCATCTACCGGAACTGCTCTAGGTAGACTGCAGCGTTGCCATAGCGACGCGCGCCAACAGCGCGGTCATTGACCCGCGTCACTCGCGCCGCCCGCCCAGCGCGCGCCGCCCGCCCCGGCCTTATTTACAAACAATTGTTTGTCAAACTATTCCTTATCGATAACAAGTGTGATGGTGAAGTGTTAGGGGGCTGGGGGTTTATGAGTGTGTCCTTAATTGAGGAGCTGTGGTGATGCAGGGCGGCGACCCCGCGGTGCTCAGTAATTGATGCTCATTGCTTCTGCGCTGTTTATGATGTGACGGAGAACGTAAGTAATTAATTCTGTTTTCTTTTATTATGTTTTTAATAGATTTTTATTACAAACTGTTTTACTCCATTAAACATGGGGCTGCTTTTAATTTAACAACGTAATGTAACGGGTTCTTTTTTAGATTACTAGCGTGTGTGATACTTTAACCCCTTTGAAAAAACCCATAATATTATTTCATATTATTCATAGATAGATTAAAATAGTTTCATTTGGTTCCCATAGCTGGCCGCACCCGCGTGGACATAAATATTAAGTTAATTCCGCCACGCGATGGTGTGACGTCGTGGATGGGGTGATAGTGTGCCAGGCAAGTCCTTGAAATTAAACTACTTTTTTTATGAAACACGCCATTCTATTTAAAGGCTGGCTTTATCATTTCCATGCGAGTATATCTGAGTTAAAACTATGTTTTTTGTGGTTGGTAATCCCTACACCATGGTTTTACCTTCCCACCCATGATACCTACACGCAATAGTTGTGATAGTAATGAAATATACTCATTAGGTTTGAGAACTATACCACAAACTTAGGGAAAACCCATTAGTTTTATTTTTTATTTTATTTTGCAGTTACAGTAAATTGAATGCCATTGATTGATAACGTTAATGCATGAAACCTACCATCATCGAAATTAGTGTGCCAACAAAAACAAATAATGATGTATGCTCTATAGAATCTAGTCTGGATTCAAGCTTCAATAGTTGCCAAAAATGCGCAGAAAAACGCCGATATCTGCTTAAATATCAGTTAATATCAACAGACACACCTGTCACCGTGGCGTGATGTGTAAATTGGTCAAAAATGGTCAGTCTGACCGTGACTGCCCGTCTGCCGCGTCCAGCTGGGCCCAGGCTCAACACGCGAGACCTATTATCAGGTCGTTGTGAGCTCAAGCTGCCATTATTAGTGGTAAAAGCATTCATTTTTTTGATTGGCATTTTCCTTGAAAGATGAAAAAAGGAATGTAGTGAAAACTACTGAATACACACAAAGATGTATTTATATTTGTTTATTAAGTTAAACAAATCAAACTAAATATTAGTTTTAATGACACTAATGCATTAGTTAGCAGTTCAGTATTTATTTATTTATTTACACATAAAATACCTGGGCATTACATTAACCCGTCGAATGTCTTAAGTGTCACAGTAGAACTTAACGTTTGTAAGAATCCAAAAAAAACCGACAATCAATGAGCAAAAAGGTACTCCTTATTTCATTTATAATTACCTCCGACGGACCTGCGAGAGAAAAGTTGGATGAGATAATTATGTAGACACAATGTGTAGAAAAAACAAAAGATTTAAATTAGCACTTAAAACAAACATTGTGTGTATTATGTAGTTCCGGTTTTGGTTCAATCACGAACGACAAAATTATAAGTCTATAGGAAATATTTTTTCCATGCGTCCTCATGCGTTCATGAGGACGCTCATGACACTGAGGTCAAAAACATAAACAGGCGAAAACTACTTGTTTTTCCGTAAATATCGCGAATTAACCACAAAAAATTCCTCATTCCAAAAACTTTGTACCTATATTGGCATTCAAAATATGTAATGGACGATATTTCAGTGCCTATGCCTATAATTTTACGGGTTGTGTGATTGTATTGTCTTAAATTTTCCTTTGTTCCTATTACATGGAACATAAACATAATTCGTGAAATGTACGTACGGGTACGTGTAAAGCTCTACCTATCCCGTTGCGGCTTCCAGTGCTGGCTGATGTTGTTGTAGTTATATTTATTTTGTATGTATATGCGGAAACTACGTAGTAATATCTCTGAACTTGGTTTTTTCTCAACCAAACTCAAAAACAGGCAAATACGAACAAAACAAGTTCGCAATAACCTAGACTATTACATTATTAAAAATAAGCACGCACATTTGACAGTTTTAAAAGCGTAGCGTGCCTAGAGCGTATTAAACATAAAAACATTTTCGTCGTCAAATTCCACAGGTTTTAATATAAACTCGACGTTATGTGAATATGTAGTTTTGGATGTAACCTAGATTGGAGGGCACAGTAGGAAGCTTCACTTGTATGGTAGATGATGGCGACATAATTATCAGTGAAACTAACCGTACGAAGGGGTTGGTTCAAAACATCAGATAACTGGCATGGCGTTTAAACACAGTTACGTTTGATGCTTATTGGCCATTAAGTTTAATGATGTCAAACAGTTTGTATTTAAAGTTAACAAAGAGAAAACAGGATAATAACGATCATCACATTAAGGATAACAGTTGTTGACAGTCCATTATTCAGTAATTATTTTGAATTGATTCTTTTTAATCACTTTATTTATTTTGAGTTTAGCATTGTCATTTCTAATTAGGACACGTTTTGTAATGTGATATCTCCTGTTGTGGGTGCGTTTAAAAACACTAAAAACTCACATTCACAAAAAGCCACACCCGTAACCGTTCCGTTCTGGAATCGAACCCTCGACTTGCAGCACAGCAGTTCATCGCTCAGCTACTGCGACAACCCTGATGTCAATAACCGTTTTACCATAACTTCTTAGTCAGGTCGGAAATAAGAAATCTATTTATAGAATGAAAATTTCATTTCATTCAATTCATTATTTTTCAAGAGAAAAATTGTAAAGGTACATGCAAATCGTACCTACTCGTATGTATCCGTAGTGTGCTTTTGAATTTACCAGAAGTTGTACAGCACTTTATATTTTATGCACAAAAAGAATGCGCCAACTCTCTTCGCAGAGCACAAAGATACGCGTACTGATTCATAATGCAGACAGCATCCAGCCAACTAACCGTGGCCTCTGCCTACCCCTGTAGATATCTCTTTGAAGATCCCTTCACTGTCTGCTGTTCGTGATGCTTACATTTATCATGTTAGGCCTCCCCTGGCGGCGCGCGGAGGGCCCTCGGACAGGAAAAGCGCACAATTTATTGTTACATGTTCAATTTCCTCGGAGATTAAATAAAGTTGTCCTTACGCTCTGATTTGTTAAAAAAAAAACAATTTGCAAAGTTTGCTATGCTACTTGGAAAAGGCAAACTACTGATCAACGCTAACTATGCTTTCGCATTGACGAAATATCCTATAGAAACACGTTTTCTGATAAAGATAAATCATTTATATAAATTGTCAGCAAGCAAAATGCAAATCCATCAACGAATGTTTTTTTCACATTGAACAGGAAATGTCTGCAACTAAAACAAAAATACAGAAACGATTGCAATAGATAGATACACAGAAATGCAAGTATCGGTATCCATCATAATATTATCATAGGTATTAGTTATGTAAGACAATGAGGAAAGAGAAATATTTTTTTGTTATGTTTAAGTTTGTTTCCTTTATTCGATTTAACACATAGTTTATATAGTTTTACGTATTTCGTATTATATTTTACCTGAAACAAAAAAAAATACAACATATGGTAGCCCACCGGTAACGGGAACAAGATCCAAACTACCAGCAGTCAGGGCTCCAGAGAAAGGAACTTCCCAATAATACGAGCCGTGTAGAAGAGTACCGCTGTCTGTAAAGCCAACGCAAGCAAGGCAGCTGGATCAACATCCAGGTGCCTAACGAGAGCCTCCTTAGCTATAGGTCGAGGCAATTATGCCATTGGCAGACTCGACGAATCCACATCCCCCATGTCGACAACCTCACTCAAGTCAATATACCTACTTGATTTGTTTATCTTTCTTGGGTTTCACGAGGTTCTCATGATGCGGGACTGTTATGTCAACAATCATTGCGGGCCGCTCTGATTGATCCACCACCACTATATCAGGTTTATTAGCCACAATAGTCCTGTCAGTGATGATGTATCGATCCCAGTACAATGTGATATTGCCATGTACGAGAACTGGGTCGGGCACATATCTATAGTACGGCACCTCCGATTCCACAAGGCTGTATTTAAGAGCAAGATGTGTCTATTCAAGTATTCTCCTTTAGCTAGACGAGAACAACCGGAAATAATCTGACGAATTTTAGTTTTATTATTAGGTACTTACTTAGAAATTGCTGCACTTTCGCATAAGGTTAAGGCCTGTAAGATTAGCTGTTAGTAGGATAAATGAATAAATGATGATAGGTAGGTACCTAGTAAACAGTGCAACATGCTGTTTCTTCGAAGCTTTCTACAAGGTAATGTGTCAGTTTCATTCGATGGTTTTCGTATTTAAATAACCGCAACATTGCAATAGCGCACGTAGCCGATACATCTGACAGTTCATGTGATAAGCGCAGTAATCCAGTCTCCGTTAGCTCTCCGCGATAACCTACGGTAACCCGCCGTCCGCCTTCGCCCGGCTAGATAGTGAGCTCACACGTGCAGGCGCCACGCCAGCTGGCAGTACCCTATGATGGCTCACTTAGTACCATAGTCCGCTGAAAGAAATACGTACGAAGATATTATTGACTTTTTTCATCAAAAAACTTCCCCCGTTCTGAGTGGAGCGGGGGGGAGTGTCAGACTTGTACTGACTTACTAAACCCCACCCATGTTCCTTCTATTGCCCTTTATGTTCCGGAGCCGCGGTATCTCTTTCGAACAACCCGCAACCCCGGCAGGCGGTGGCCCTGGCAGGCACCTTTGAGATATTATTGACTTTACACGGTTACTTTATTAGTAGTTTGTTGGCTGACTGTGTAGGTATGCACTACTGAATGGACAACAGCAGTTTTATTTTATAAAATTCCAATAAACATTACCCTTCTTCTTTCACACACACACGGGGTTAGTGTAGGTACCTTACCTAGACTGCTACGACCACAACGACTCGGCCAGTGTGGTCAAACGATACTGCACTCAAGGTCAAGGTTTATAGTAAAGATTTAAAAAAAAATAACTCATAAAACACAGCCTTTATATTATTTTATATTATTATTATATATTTATATAACTTAATTAGTGTACGAAAACATAATAGTTAACACTCATAATTAACAAAATAAAAGATTAAAAAAAATATCTCTTAATTCGAGGGTTTACTCATTATCAAATAACACTTATTATTTCACTATACACATAATTTTATTAAGTAATCCGAATAAAATCAGTAGGTACTGGCTGGCTGCACAAAGCTGCGACTAGCTAGTAGTCAGTTGTGCTTATTGAAAACAAGCACTCACAACATCGTAAACAATCCCTCGAATCAATAATAATTATAATTTTTGATAAACAGAGTGAGTTATCACAACACTGCGAAGGCACAGCGGCCGGCCGCGCCAGTCAGCTGTTTGTTATCGCGACGACAACACGCATCGCGCATTATCGCGATACTTACCGATACACGTGTTCATAAGGTAGTTATTTATTCAAGTTTACAAGTTCCAAAATTGTTACTAGTTTCACACTAAGTGAAACGTTCTATTTGTGCACAAACCACAGGCCTCGAGGACTATAGGATAACGCTGATTGAGGTAAACTTTAATTCTTATTTGATTTATTGTGCATTTATAAATAGAATACATATTGAAGTATTAATTTGTCTATTAAAGCTCGGGTTTATTGTCATCGGTTTTCCCCTGGATACTAAATAAACTGTAACAGCTGACATATATGTAGTTTATCCTGAAAGGAATAAAGCAAAATTAGCTTAGAAACAATAGAAGTAAAGTAGGTAAACTTTTGCCTAAAATATAACTAACAAGAGCTAAGCGTGTTCGTTTTAACTTAAAACTTAATTTAAACAAAATTCATTTATTTTATGTTGAGGAAACTAGTAACATCGGTACCTTATTAACATTTATCTAATTCTCCTGCTCTTGTCTCAATTAGTTTGGGGTCGCAGCATCTCTTCTTCCATGCTTCTCCACTACGCGTCATCTCGTTAGATCCTTATTCTCTATCTATTTGTTTTCCTTCACACATAATTTTATTGTTCGATTTAAAAGTGCTCGAGTCATACTGTAGATAACAAAGCAACCAAAATATAGAATAAAGAACCAGATCAACCAGATTTGTAATTCGTATAAACAAACGGATATCAGTGTTGATAACACGAGATAAGGCTTCCGTTGCTTAAAAGCTAAATAGAAGCAATAAGATAACAAACTTATCTACTTAGATGAATATCGTGTGTTGACTGCATTTTTGGTATGTTCGATTGCGGTACTGCAGAGCAGAAGCAGATTAGAAGCAGAGGTCCTAGGTTCGAGCTACAAAACCCTCAGGTCGAGCAAAGTGTAATTTTATTTGTACCCGATTCTAAATAATAAATAGGATTTAAATGGTGAATTTAAAGTGTACTATATGTATATACTACTATTCGGTACATCCTTGCCAAGCCCTTAGTTAGAGGATTGAAGGCGTGTTACGCGCTGAAATTCCAGTGGCCACCGAAGCAGATCTAATTGTGCGACACACTCAACGCCAGGGAATTTGTTGCGTTGCTCGTACGCACAAGAATAGAGCGCGCCGATCTCTTCCGGCAACCAATACATCTATGTACCTATGTTACTGAATTCTGTTTTTGAACGCAGTCTTTTCATTGACACTTGTTGATACTTATATGTAATGCTTCAATATTATCATCGAGCATTGAATATATTACTGTAGACATTAGCTTAGGCTTTTTTAAATATTTAATCAGAATTATAGGAGCAACTGTATAACAATCTGCTAGTGTCTCTATCTGTCATCAGCTCACTATCCCAGCATCCATTATGTCCCGTGTTGACTCATATTCCGTGGATAGGGACTGAACGTTTCGCATGGCGATCATCTCACCGAGCGCAGCGTGATATCAGTGACAACGTTTATCAGCTGCTGACAGTGACCTCAACCCCGCGCCGCCGGTCGAACTATCCAGATCAACAATAATATCTCTTATTATATTTGTGTTAAATGTCATTGATGCATTGATAACAGGAAAATTATATTTGTTAGGGACCACCGTGAAAGACGTAGGTATCTCAAATAATTATTCCATTTTCAGGAGAAATCAAGTATGTTTGTACAGAACTGTAAAAGGTAATCATTTCTCGTCTCTTATGAGAAAAAGTATTCGCTCTCCATCGGAAAACTAGTAATTATTCTAAAAAGAAGAACGACTCTTTATAATGTTCCTTTAACCTACCTATTTGTAATAATTAACGATACTGTCAATATAACAAAAAAAAACTACCACAAAAATACATGTGCGTGTACAAGTTTGGGAAAGTAAGTAAGGAAAGTATAAAAACTTCCCATTAGCGGGGGCTGACCAAAACGTTAAACGAATGAATAATAAACACAGCTACCGCAGTTCGATAGCGAGTCAGGCGGTTGTCGGCCCACAAAGCCAAGATATTTATAAGGACTAACTAAACCAATGACGGCATTACAATCTCAAATGTTTCGTTATAAATATACTGAAGATCGATCGTTCGTCTATTCTTGGGGGAAGAAGGTAGAAATCAGTGTATTGTTCTGAAGTATCATCAGTCCCCTGCCGTGCCGTTATCCTAATTTATTTTGCGGATCGGCGCAACATGGCTTTTACTTTCATATTTTGCAATGACTGCACATCTCAGCAGTCTATTGTTCTATGGCAATCTTAATTAAATATCATAAACCTCTCCGTGAATCTTTGTCTTCTATCATTACAATGCTCTTCTCATAGAAGAGTTAGCTCACAACCAGCAGGCCAGATCCTGTTGACTGTCGCGACAGACTGCTATCCCATCGAATTAAGATGTAAGTAAAGGAAGAGAGAATGCACCTGTGATTTGCGCTGTAGATTTATTTGTAATAAATCTTACGTGTCTACTAGTCAGTGTTAAGAAGGGCCACCATGGAAGAAATTCGGTGGGTATTAAGATACGTATTACTAGTTTACGGATCGTGGGAATATTTAACTTTTTATCCCCATGTTATCTACTGATAAGAACTTAATCTCTAAATCAAGTCCATACAGCTGCAGCAGTGGTTTGAACTCTATTAGGGATTTGGAAATGGTGTCGTTACGATAACGAACCGATAACGTTATCGGCTTTACTATAGAGTTAATTGACATCGACCTATATTGCTTGAATGGGATGAAAGTTTTTTCCAAAGGGCTACACAATTATGGAAGAGCTGGTGAGCCGGGGATAATCAATGACTAGCAGCGGTCCACATTAGCCTTTTCTTGTGGTTTGGTTATCATCAAAAAACTTCCCCCGCTCGGAGCGGGGCGGGGAGGAGTGTACCACTTGTACTCACTAAAACCCACCCATGTTACTTCTATTGCCCTTTATGTTCCGGGGCCGCAGTACCTCTTTCGAATAACTGGACGCCGCGGGGCGACTCCTGGCCACCGTAGATGCGGGCCTGTGGACGGTGAGCAATGGGTAGCTCACCGTCTATCCGTCTATTGACGACAAGCCGTGTCGACGGCGCGTTAGTGTTCCACGCGCGCCTCAAAGAGATGTCAGCAAAGCAGAGGGGCCTGCCAGGGCCTCCGCCTGCCGGGGTTGCGGGTTGTTCGAAAGAGATACCGCGGCCCCGGAACACAAAACCCAATAGAAGTAACGTGGGTGGGTTTTAGTAAGTACAAGTCGTACACTCCCCCCCCCCCGCTCCAGAGCGGTGGAAGTTATTTGATGATTTCCCATCCGCAAAAAAAAGTTTCATTAACAAAGTAATATTTGTGACCATAGGTGACTGTTTATCCTGGTATAGTGACACTCGTACCGTAAAAACAACGTCATCGTTGCAAATATGTTCTTTTATTATTCCAACAAGTTATCTATCTTATCATAACCACGTACTTTGTCAACAAGTTCAATGTTCTAGATAAGGTAAAGTCACCACGACACGGCGACGTCAGCAAGCCCCACTGACCCACCGCGGGGCACAAAGAGCGACCACGTGTTGCTGGCCCACTGCGCCCCCACACACCCCTACTCTTTGACCCCACCTAATGCCGTGACCGCGAATTAGAACAGGTAATTAGACTTTTATTGATAAGACTGTTGTGACCACACATCAGGAAAAATAAATATAATGTTATCGTGAGTTTTAGCTGCAACTGCTTACATGGAAGTGAGGTTCATTGGTCTGTGGTGGGGCAGTCTGATAAAATACGTTTTTCATTAATTATGTAGGTCATTTACGTCATTTATGTATGTCTCTTTTTCACATGGTAATGACATTAAACCTAACGATTGATTACTCTGATCAGATTTACATTCTTTACACTGTGAGTATTATCCTTACTGACTGTCTCGTTGGTCGGGTGCAAGCATGACAGTTGAGCATGGATTCGATTCTCAGGTCGGGCTTTATGCTATTAGGTTTTACCATCAAGAATTTCTCAGAAGCATCCATAGAGCCTGGGTTCGTGCTGACGTATTAATTGAACTTAAAATTAAACCGTCATTGAAGCTACCCTCATGTCATATGAGTAGCGCTACGGAGGTAACTTGACCGTGTTATGTTTTAAGTAATTAAGCGATAACATACTGACGTATTTGCATAGTTGCTAACGATAACTTTATCTTTTGAAGAGTTTATTGATCGTTATACATAAAGCGGAAATAGGTCTCATTAGTCTGGTTTTAAGTAGGTTCTAGGTTAAATGTGACCAAGAATTGTGTTTTTCAATTAAATTAAACCGAAAATATGAATTCCTGTTAGCAATTTCTTTTGAGAACTTGCATGCAGTGTAAGTCAGGTATTTCTGTTAGCAGTCCTCCCCAGTTCTCTCTCAATCAGTATTTCGTTTGTAATTTCCATTTCCCACGCTCGCGCTCCTCCAACCCAGGTCACGTGACTACTCCACCAGCACAGCGCAAGCAGTCACTCGTGTAGTCCCACGTCGAGCTCGCGCCGCGGTCACCTCGAGGACGACGCAAACACTCGCGGGTGACGCAGGCGCGGGTCAACAACTCGCCCCTTGTTTGAGTAGGGACACAACTCTGCGGAATCGTTTCGTAACAAAAGGTAAAGAGTACAGACCAATGCGGAAAGAGTCATTAGTTTTATGGACTTTCGTGAAAGATATGGGTTATCGGCAAGAAACACATGGTGTTCAGCCTTCGCACATTATTATAGGATTAACAGGATGTGCTGCTGTGCCTCCTTTCTAAATCACACGACCAGTGAGTTATTAAACTCTGTCTTATTTGTTACCAAAGTATCCAAACGAAATACATTTTCTAGTCCCTAAATCAGTACCTATAAATATCACCATACTACCTGAATAGCAACACGTCATGAGATAGGACCGGGATCTATACCGGCCTATCATAGCCACAGTATTTAATTTTTATGTAACTACTTTTTGCCCGCGGCTTCGCTCGCGTTCAATTCGGGGTAACACAGTTACATACACACCCCTTTCCTGATTTGCAGGTAGGTACCTGCTACCTGTAGTTTTGGCCCTTGCGCCTTATTTATTGTAGTAGCAATGCTCAGTTTTCCCTTTTCTTCCTTCTTTCTCCCTCATTTCTCACTTTAAAAAAAACCCTATGTCTGTCTCCAAGGTCCCAACTATCTCGGTACCAAAATTCATCAAAATCGGTTAAGCCATTTAGGCGTGAAGACGTAACAAACAAACAAACTCACTTTCGCTTTTATAATTTTAGTAGGTAAGGATTACCTGTATGTTTAAATTCCTGAACCAGCAAGGAAAGCAATAAACAATATCCCATCGGTAGCCAATCGTGTTTCATCGATTAAGCGAACATCGAAACTCGCAGGTATCGTAAATGTTACCGAAACTAGTTTATTAGTATTATCTGGTAAGTCCACTTCACTTCCTAGCTGATCTGGATCTGGAAGTCTGAGACATGTTAGACACGTGTGAACAGATTTAGTAATATGCGTAGTTTTTTAACTGAATTCTACATAATTATGCGTTATTTTAGAACTTAAACTCGTTTGTTTGAGCGAGTTTGTGTTCAATATAAGACCTGTCTTTTATGCTTCACGCTAATCAATATTAAGATATTAGAATTAATTTCTATAGATATTTTAGAGCTATTTTCAAAAGTGTTCCCAACATACTTAAGTCCTACCATAGTGGATCAATTGATCACTATCGGATATCGTGTTATACCCGACTTAGCTATATCGTAGTAGTATTTGTATATGGCAGCTACGAATGGTCGGTCATATAAAGGTGCCACCGCGATCGCCCTTCCCTATTTTCCCAGCGGGTCAAACTATGAAAGTTAAGTAAATGAATATTGTCCTTGCAGCACCCCTGCCAGTACGCAGCAATAAACGACGATTGTTCATAACTGTAAGTAGCACACGACACGACAGTGCAATACCCCTGGCTTAGTAATAGGCGGCTCAAGTCACGTCTGGGCAACAGTTTCACTTCAACAACACCTTTATTCCGCCTCAATAAGGGCAGTTTTTATATTTACCCGTATAATGGGACCATTCTCGTAAAAACCGTCATTAATTAGTCCAGCTCGCTTACGATCGCACTTCGATTACATGACGAGTTTGTGTGATTAAGATAACAGAATATGTGCCTGTATCGAGGTCACGTACATGTGTGTGTGTGTGTGTCTTATTGACGACACCTGGAACACCCGGCACACGATATCCTTAGCTCATTTATTTCTG
Organism: Ochropleura plecta; assembly: GCA_905475445.1. NCBI lineage: Eukaryota > Metazoa > Arthropoda > Insecta > Lepidoptera > Noctuidae > Ochropleura > Ochropleura plecta. The sequence continues at coordinate 517,068 of FR997732.1, forward strand.
TTTTAATCATGTTAGGGACATATGTATTTATTTAAATCTGACAGGACAAATTGTAAAAGGAATCTACGTCTGGTTTTTCAGTACGTATTAAATATTCTTCCTAAATTCGATAAGACACATTTCCTTCCTGAATTTGCGTAAATTGACGGAAAAAACCGAACACATGTCGGACACGGTCGTAGGTTCGCCCCCGACGCCGCGCCGACCCGACGACGAGTCATATTATGTTATCTTTTCAGCAAGCGATAATAATGATTTGGTAAAGTTTTATTTTAACCAATTTAAAAAACTTAGTGACGACAGTTTGACCAGCTGATTATTATTTTAGTGAAGCCTTCCACAGTATAGAATAAAAGTTTACGTAATCAGTTATTAATTTACTACCCATCGTTCCGAAAGGCGTGTACCTCGTATGCGAGTGGAAATACGATACTTCTATCCTATCACAGTTTTCCGCCTAGCCATTAACATTCAACCTAGTGGTTTGCGCAAAATTCTCGCTCAACACATAATATCTCCGCCGCAAAGCAGCTGAATTATCCGCCGACTGATACGCTGTAATGCATCCAATAAATAACAAGTTTCGAGAGGCGATAGTCTCGCGGCCACGCGGACGTATGGCCAGATGGCCAGATGGCTATGAGGCTGTAACCACAGCCGTGATCATTAGCAGTAACGAGCCCGCGGTAAACATTTCAGTTACATCCAGTGAGTGGAGATCGTAAATGGTTACTTTCAATAAAAATATTAACCATAAATACTGACCCTGAAGTGTTAATAGACTGCAATTGTGATTACAGAACATTACACATTACTTCACGTCTTGTATTGCATAATCCAGTTTTAGCCAAAAGCTTGTCTAATTTCAACAGATCTGGCGTGTCTAGGTCAAATCTATTGTTGTGGAATCCATAAATATTATTGGACTATTGACTTTATATACTTATCTTTGTAGCTTTTCTAATTGGTATAATATTTGAACGTTTAATCATCAATAAATCTACGAAAGTGCGGGTGGACGAGGACTCCATGCCTATTATTATCGATCTGTATTTTCCGATAACTGACAAATGCTTGCACTGACTGGACAGGTCCACTCAATCTGTGTGGTGCTTTCTTAAAAAGACCATTTCAGACACTAATCTGCATAGTCCTCATGTATCTAAGTGGACCAAGATTTTTGTCTGGAACTTAAAAGAGACTGACCTCTGAGTTTGTTTCGGCTGTTTCTTCTCAGAGTAGTGTACACTCCACATACGAAACACCGGCCTCATCTAGTTTCTTTTTAAAAAAGACGTGTAAATGTGTTTGTGAAAACCTACTTGCAAAATAAACATCATTAATCATTATTAGCTATTCCGATGTTTGAATTTTCGTAAACATTCACTAGCATGTAATCATCTCTTAGAATCAACTGCAAAAAATCTGCACTTAACGATGTAAACATTCTCACATCTGTGATGTGTACCTACTGTACAATCCGCACTATTTAGCATTGTTAAAGAATATCTAAAGATTGTTCACTCAACTAAAAATAAGAATTCACTATTTATGATGCCCCCGCGACCTTGTGTGTCGGCGAATATTTCATACTAAGATTATTTTGCGTTTATTCAACGTAGGAAAGTTTATTTGCGTATTTCAATTTGTACTATAACATCATCATCTGTCATCGCTCACACGATCGCGCTGTAAAAATATTATGAAAATAATTTATTTTAGTTCCTAGAGCTGCACTGTATAGAATGTTCGGTATGTGCCAACAAATATTTCAGTTACTGTTTCTTCGTTAAAAGTAACAAGTTGCCAACTGGTAACGTATTGAAATATTTCACTGTTAAATTTATTTTCGTGGATTGCTAATTGATTGCTAAAACGTTACCAGATACCAATTAATAATTTGGACAGTCATATAAACAGAACACCTGTTGTTACATCAAGTTGTCGAATTTTTTGCCAATTTTGCTCGAAAGCAATTACTTAGGCCCACCCTTAACAAATACTACTATGATACTATCAAGTGACACTGATAAACTGTTCACGTGTTAATTGATCATTCAAGGTACACGTTCCCATGTTACGTGTAGGTAGGCAACAGAGAAATACGAAGAATTAATTAAAATAAAACTAGGTTTATATAAATAAATCCTATTGTACTTCCAGCTAGAGGAAATCAAAAGGGAATCAGGTTGAACTAAAGTTAAAACAATGTTATAATTAAAGTAATGATTCAGTTGCACAGGACAAGCAGTGGAAGTGGACATGTTTTAGATGTAAAAAAAGTATAGAGTATAATGTATTTGTTTCTTTATATAGAATGTTATATATAGCTGGAGTAGCTTATGTAGTAACTTAGTGCTAATAGTTCAAACGTGTCTGCGGACAGGATAGATCACTGCGGTCGGCATCTCCTGACCGCAACAAGCTAGCGTTAAGATAATGTAACTTAGTGATGCATCACATATTGTGCAAGGTACTGCACGCAGTCAATCACGGTTGAGGATAAACGAAGTAATTAATTTGTGTTTAGTTGATTAAAAACGTCCGCAAATTGGACATCCATTCAATTGATACCGACAGCGCAGCGGGATATTTGAAGTATTGTGAATACACTAACCGCCGCGATTGACAAATGGTTCGGTGATGACAGCATGTTCATTGTTGTTGATAAAATATGCTTTTCTCTATTGAAACTTTTTATTAAAGCTGTTCTGTAAATTTCAGAAAAATGCCAGTTACCTTTTATAGACTTACTAGCGTCTTCCCGCGGCTTCGCTTGCGTTACATTCGGGGTAACACGGTTCCCCTTTCGTAATTTGCAGGTTTCGTTGGTAACAAAGAGTGTGTACCGAATTTTAGATTCCTATTTTAAAAATTGCGAAAAGTCCCAAATAAAATTTCACCCCCTCAGGCAGATTTCCAAAAAAAAATATGCACGATTTATTTGTTTTTGCATACCAATTTTCAGCTTTCTACCTTGAAAATTGCGGAATGCTCCTTACAAATTTCCACAAAAAAAAGATCACGCTAACTCACTTTCGCTTTTATAATATTACTAGCTTTTGCCCGCGCCTTCGCTCGCGTTAAATTCGGGGTAGCACAGTTCCCCTTGCGCCTTATTGATTTGTAATAGCAACGCTAAGTTTTCCCTTTTCTTCCCTCTTTCTCCCTCACATCCCACTTTTAAAAAAAAAAAAATACCGTCTCCTGGTTCCCAACTATCTCTGTACCAAAATTCATCAAAATTGGTGTAGCCATTAAAGCGTGAAGAGGTAACAAACAAACAAACTCACTTTCGCTTTTATAATATTAGTAAGGATAGTAAGGATTAAGAAATTAAGGATAAGTAAAGATATTAGAATCTCGGAAAGATAACTGTCACCCACAACACGCATGCGTTCAATTGCTTTACGGAAGCTAGTGACGCCTAAATGCTGATTTAAATCTAAACACATTTATACTGTTTCAGCAATAGTAAATGCTATGGATTTCGTCAGAGAAGGAATTTACAGATCAAAACCATTAACTAAAATGTACCTTGTTTACCCCTTTCTTAAATGGATCCCATGATATCTTATCTAATAATACCTGCATCCACTGTACGCTATCCTTCCCTTCAGATTGTCTGTCTATCTGTCCTAGGGGCATCCCATATTTCCCACACTAAGTTTCCCGATCTCATTAATTATTAACTTTTAATCTGCTTCGCAATTACTCGTCTAATATTCCTTAACTATGTGTATCTGTGTCGGATGTTGGAGTTCCCAGTACAATCGTGTTATATAATATTCATTATTAAATAAAGTTTATGACTGGTTACTGTGAAGATTGTCGCTCGTAGGCTCTCTTCTATGAACTTGTTCTTTAACTCTCGTTGCGCAGGCGTTCCTATTTCGATTTATCAGAGGTTAACATTACAAGCTATTTACTCGCGACATTCTTATAATCAAATCACATGGAATTTTTAAAGTACATTATCTTACACAATATAGACAAACATATTATATAATTGTTTACTTTACTGCAATGTGTCCAGTATTACGGCTCACATAATGCGCAGCAAAGCTAATGTTGTGTGTTATTGTGATGAGTCTCATCCCTGTTGCAAACGTGTCAACAAAATCGTGTTTACTTGAAAATTGTAGGATTACAATAAAGTTTATAAATCTCCTTGGACTAATTAAATATCAAAATGACAATAGGTACTTAGTACTCTATCTATGGTGTGAATTCCCGTAACCCAAGTTTTCCTTATTCAATATTATATTATATAGTGAATATTTAACTAGAACAATTTAAATGTTTTAACAAGAAATCCTGGATAATTGCAGTTTATCTCATGATTCGTAGTAATACATTTGTGGGTTTCTAGGAAACGTGTGGGTAACCTATGAGTTTACTACGACAGGAGTACGTCGCCCGTCACAGTCGCCGTCGCCTGTCATGTTTATTTATAAGAATGTAGGGCACTTGTTGCTGTCTGTTGGGGGTTCTATACCAATAGATAACAAAAGATTGCTTTTAGGGAGAGTTATACTTATAAGGAACGTCATAGCTTTATTAGGATTGATTCATAATTATACTAGTTATCTCCTACTTAGCTGTCATCTTTACATGTGGAATTTTTACTCTTCTGCAAAGTTACTTGTTTTTTGCTCTCGTAATAATATTACTTTTAAACCAGCTTTTATGCAGCAATAAATAAAAATTCACAGAATTACTGCAAATTGACATTGTTCCATAAAACAATAGGAAGCAGCTAATCCCGGCTTAGTGTTGGAACAATTAAATTCTTTTTAAACTTTTAAAACAAGGTACGCGAACTCTTACCGAACGAAAACAAGCAATTATAATAAAAATGTTCATTATTGTAAGGACTACCTGTAATAAAATCATACATAGTGTGCTGCCCGACTTTCGAAGAAAATACCACCCTGTTGTCATGTCGTATGATTATCAGGGTTGATGTGAAAAAGCATATTCTGTAATCTGTTTACCAAGCGTTGTAGATAATGAATAAACTATAAACTCAAGCTGTAATATCTCGCCTGTAATCCCCTTAAAGGCTTGGCAGAACTTGACAGAAGTGTACATAATATAATATAATGTGTATCTACAATTCGCACGCCATGTTTAAGATCCTTGTTATCGGAGGCGAGGTTCTAGAAAAACATTCACATTTGTAATGACAGCACTTCGTGGTTTCTACATAACACCCGCTAGGGAATCCTATGACTGTGTCATATATTATGTCAATAGGTCGTAAGTCACGGCCTGCGTCGCGACTTTAAGGCGCTGTAAAAGCAAAAAACACTTCGTAAAACGTCTAGATTTTCGTCGCAAAGTTAGCCGTATCTGTACATGCCACTAGCCAAAATACCGTGTATAGTTCAATACATAAAGTAAAGACTTAAACAAAATCAGTTTACAAAAGTGGTCTAGTACTACGGAAAAAAAAATGTTTAAAAAGACCACGAAAAAATTTTTTTCGTCTCGAAATTCTCAATTTTTTCAACGACAACCATCATATTTTTTTATCTATAACAAAGGAAATTTTATAGACTAAAGAGATAGGTATCTAAAATTTTTCAAACATGGAACTGTATTTTTTTTTACATTCAATTAAAACTGCAAAATGACCTACATTTTGGCGGACATGATATTCAAATAAAATCAAATACCGAAATATTTTCGACCTTATTTCTATTCTTTCGATGCAATACTGTCGTGTACTTTTATCAGACCATGGCTAGTATGCAGCTAGCCTCACTTCCGCGAATACCTAAAGATTTGCTTGTTACCGCGCCTTAAGTGAGGTCTGACCACAAGATAGTTTAATGACTTGCAGTGACGCTCGAGAAATTATCCATTCATTCATGCAATGTGTAATACTAGTAATGATTCACTAACATAATGAAAGAAATACAAATGCACGTCACAGCATATTATTTCCTACAAACATTGAGTCGTTATTTACAATTGCTGCAATTTCTTTGAAAAACTTACATTGTTTGTATACAAACACTTCATTTCTCTACTGAAATAATCGTCGATCGTCGATTTGATTACTTTTCCATCATCATTCATTACATAACATAACAACACGCGTGTATCCCTGAAGGGTTACTCAGAACTTTAATACATCCACATTTCTCTGTTATATTAATGTCCAATATAATACGGGCTAGGGCTTTCGTCATTATAACTGAACCACGAACACTAAATTGAAATCTTTTAAAATGAAAATAAAGTAAATATAAAACGAAAATAACACGAGCCTCCAACAACTGGGAGCGTGCTCCTTATAATCTTGTTATTCAGGAATGCTGTGAGCAGATGGCGCGCGTTTTTATGCAGCCTGCAGAGAACAGCACCTGTCCGCATGCGGGCACATGCGCAGGCGCACATCTTGAACTTGAACCACTCCTCACCTCACACGTGATGTGAGAACGTTATCGAAGTTGTCCGCAGAAAATAGTTCTTGCGATGTGTAACTTAATGAATATTATTTTTATGTAATCAAGTCGAAAGTAAGCGTGTACTGAAAAAAATACAATATATTTAATATAAAGCAAATTAACATAATTAAGTCGTCTAAGCTCACGCCGAACACAGAGCAATAGTGTGATCTCTGAAACAATAATTACAGTGTTTTGCTAGCAATGTGATTAAACTTCCATTATCAGTTAGATGCCTGATGCTATTGCTATAATGGTGATGCGGGATAACCCACGAAATTCCACCAATTTGGCGGCGTCCTTCCAATCTCTACAATTTACGATAAACAGAATAATAGCAGTATAGAGTTATGTATTAGTACCAGTTTATATATAGCGCCTACATTAATTCAGACAATATTTCATCATTAAAATGTGCAAAATTCATCTGAAAAACTGCTTATCATTTCCTGCGAGATTTATTTTGATTTATTTTAGTGCTTTTTGTTTCACTCGCGTGGATATAAAGCAGATTCGTTCTAAAAATACAAGCTAATCTAAAGCGCTGCAAGTCTGTCCGAATGTTATCAGTATTAATATTCACACAGATGCTAAAGCTGCCTGTCTGTACATTATGCACAAAAGAAATGCGTTTGTGTGCGTGTTTCGGCGCTTCAGGTCGGCGCACGCGCAGGTGCCCATTCACTCATTCTCCACTCAGCTTTCGTGCTGGTGCGTTTATAATGTTCCTCATGTTTGAGTCATCATTTTAGGGATATTTTCGTTCATTTGAGCAGTTAAGTGCAGTGTCTGTGGTCGTCTGGTGACGCACTAGTGAGTTTGTTTAGTCGTGCATACATTATGTTTGATAATCATTAGTACGTATAGTACGTTGTGTCAACTTGTGTTGGCGGCTTGTTTACATAGATCAGCTGTTCTCTGTTAGTGCTGTAACGGCGCTATTTTATGCGCGTTTTTATTGGTAAGTTTATTGTTTGTTTTTAATTATGTATTGATTTTATGCGTGATTCATTATGTTTTACTACTGTCAGGTTCTTAGGGTTTTGTACCTCAAAAGGAAAAAAACAGAACCTTTATAGGATCACACTGTCGTGCGTCTGTCTGCCAAGACCCTTTATCTCACCACCACGTCGAGGTCGATATGAATTGAAATTAAAAAGCTGTGAAAAATCAACCCTCTAAGTCTACGCAGTCGCAAGATATAGCCGTTTATGTCGCAAGTTTGTACGGGACCCTCGTTGCGCGATTCAAATTCGCACTTGGCCGATTTTAATAATATATTAAATAGCTTTTAACATAATAAATATAAATTGTTTGCGGCGGTTATAGACTCCACAATGTCTGAAGAGAGAAGTGGATGAAAATGGAATAGACGGATTTTGCTCAGCTGTGGGACATTACCAGCTAGTTGGAACATACACTGAGTCAGCATTATATTAAGTACGCACTTAGCTGCATCACCCAGTGCCCATATAAAGACATCATCACAAACCTGTCGAGTTCCCATCACCCGTCGATCATGATCGCTGTAGCCATAAGATGACATCTTTCTAGTATGTTGGACTGTACGTACTCCACACTTGATCCGTCATTGCATACCCAAACATGGCGACATGCAGCTCGCATGCTGGCCGTGACAATCACACAGATAACCTCGCAGATACTATTGAAATATGAAAACGATGTGACGTGTGACAGACGGACTGACAACCGGAAACGATCAATCGATAGAAGATACCGTAAAAGGGGACGGAGATACTTGGACGCACAAGTGATATCATGCTGCCACATTAATTGTTGAACTTGACCTGTTACCGTAATATGTAAGGCTATGATTTTGTCCTCATTGTTATTTTATTTTAGGTAGTCCGGTTTTCCTCAATCGCAGATTTGTGACTATGTTAATTATAGTACCTATAGGCACAGGATTGTAAATTTTGTGCTGTTGATAAACATTTCAGTTCCTATTTTTTTTATAAGTATACTAGTTGTACCCACGGCTCTCCTAAAATATAAATAAATTATTAGGTACGACCGATTCTCAGAACTACCGAATATATCATTTTTACACATTTTCTTGTCAAAAAATTAAACAGGTTCTGCAGAAAGCGTTTTTATAGTTTCTCCAGACTTTAAATTTAGGAGCTGGCTGGCAGTAACATTGTCACTTAATGAAGTCGAGACTTAATGCATAATATCAGTAGCCACACGTAAAGTTGGAATCTTGCTTGATTTATTACGAAATGGCGCGTAGACGCACAGTCTGTCGTAGTCTCACGCACGTGAAAGCTCCTCACTCCTCAATGCCGTACCATACTGCGAATCATGCGCAGGTACTTAGTACCTACCGTTTATCGTATTTCCCGATGGCTACAACCGATAGACATTTACGTACAAGTCATCGGCTCCCCGCTATGAATATTGATGGCGGATTTAAAGCTATCATTAGCTAAATATCCTGTCTGCCGTCCTGTAGTAAGGTATTGTTTCGAAGACATTTATGACACCGTTTAGTCCGGAATGGTTGTACATATGAGCTTAGGAAGTAATAGCAGTTAGCTAAAGCTGCTTTAAGTCAGACACAACAGGTGCTGGTTCCACGCAGTCTGTTATTTGTGTGTTTAAATCAGGTAGAGGTTTTTTCAAACTTTCGTAGAGGCTATTACCATCTGCCCCGGTTCGGAGCAAAGCCCCTTGCTCTCATATTATTTGAGGACACGAATGTAGTAGGTATGTAGTGTATTGTAGACAAGGTAGGTACCTGCAGGTAGACAGAACGACGAGCAGTAATAAGACAAACTCGTAATTGTTTGTCAATTTCTGTTCAGCCTTGAAAAGATACCAAAAGGCATTGTCTTAAAAGACTTAGCAAAGAATAAGCAGATGTTAGTAGTTAGTGTTAACTGTTATGTGAGCGTATGTTATTATTATTAATGGATAACTATTCAAAACGACTGTTTGGCATAGTTACGTACGTCCTCCATTAATAAGTTACTTAAACAGAGTTGAATGGACGAACTGCGCTCGGCATGATTCAATAATAAACTAATTCCTTTTTTGGTCTGCGAAAAATAGCAAGAAATAAACCAAACCAAACTAGGAATCCACGCTCATTAGCTGCGCATAGACCAAAAGTAATAATGTCAAAACTATTAATAAACAATTTCTAATCAGCCAAAGCCATGAACCAAATCTATTCGCTAATAAATTGGGTAGAACAATATAATGGAGCTATTTATTATTCGCGGCATAATTTGGCGAGTGTGTGTAGCCATGGAGCCATCGGGCCAGGCTGCCAATTGTACCGCTATACTATTATAATAAATTGTTACTGCTTGATAATAACACCATTGTTTACGAGCCAGCTGTCTACGAACTGCTGTGACACCTAGTTACTATGAGGCGAAAATTAGCATTCAAACGAATGAAGAGAATTTTGACAGTCTCGATTCGTTGTTGTTGTTGGTGCCTCGTCTTTCTACCAGGTTTTTTTTCAACTAGTCTGGCTTCGCGCCTAGTTGATAATAAAATTGACTTACTCCTGTTACATACTACTTAAAAGATAAATAGCAAAATGGATTTTTCTGACAACCCTTTGGGTAAAATCTAACGATTACATTACTAGAGGATATGTTTGAAAACTAAACAATTGTGGGTTTGTTTGTTTTTCTATTTATTTTTACATATTTCATTATTATTTTTAAACCTCATATTTGTTTTCGATTTTTCAGTTTACAGTCATTGTTCTGAATTCAGGAAAGATATTGTCTTAAACAATGTAACCTAAATAACCGGCTACCTAATAAACGGTTTACCTACTTTGGCATATACATCGTTTGTTTGGTATTTATTCACAAAATAAAACTGGTGTAAATAAATTTATCATATGGGCAGGTTAGTTAGGTTTTGAGGTTCGCAAACAGGACAATATGGACATAAGTTGTATTACTTATATCCGTGTACCTAATTGTGGTTTCCAGATGGTTTTTGTTTTTTGGCCACTCGCAGTTCAACTCTCTTGAGTTGTTATACTACTTAACCGGACTTTCCTGTGGTGACCTCAATAAATTAAGGCCCCCAGCCAGGGCTACAAAAACATCTATATACTAAATGACCGCTCGCTAAGGGCACCCCCTGTGGGGTACGGACCTCGGCTTAGGGCGTCATTGAGGGAGGGCAACAAGGGTGGCTGGGTCTATTATTTAGGGGTTTTTAGTTTTACTGCTCAGCATCGCGGGCTGGCTTGTAGAACAAGGGACGGTTTCATTACTGGGGTTTCGCGACGGGCCTCGGCGGCGAAGTCGGAAAACGGATCGCGGTCTGTATATGTGGTTCCAGAGAGGTAACATGCAGATGATATATATATATATTTTTACAGTATAATAGGCAGGCATGCCAATGCCCGGGTAAGCAGACAACTACCTCATAGGTCATAGGTGGAAATGCGAAATGCCACAAATAAAAACCAGGCATGCCCATCTCGAGAACCCCTGGTTATACCGAAGCCACACTGGGAACAGTTTGAGTTCAGTAAAACTTTGACTTTCATTATTCCGCTTTTCCAACTTAAATTGAAAAAAACATTGGGTTCGTGTCGTTGCCATAATCTTGCTATTCTTGATTAAACATATCTGCGCTAATGTGGTAAAGCAATCGATTTGATTCCAGCTTGATCAGATATATAACATTATAACACATGGTCGATATCCGTATTACTCGTATATATCACATGTTAGCCTAATTTTCAGTTTGAGCTCTATGTATGTCAAAATAATTATTTGTTCCTTGATTCCAAATATATTATTTACCTGTATTTACACATATAGCATAGACAATTACTAATATGTCACCGACGTCAATCATACGGCGCGTACGTCAGCGAGTATTTCAGAAGCCGGGCTGTCCCGTGAAACTGGTAGATTTTCCTTAAATAATTATACTCAAATTGATGATAGTAGTGTTATCACCATTAGTTTGAGGAATGTTATATCTAATATGTATTATTTCAATTACCTGCTGACGTCAAAGAGTTTGAATAACAAGGGCGTCCGGATTCGCATGAATCTGTTCGTACGGAGATAAACATTAAATTAATGTAGGGACAATAAAACCGCAATAATTCGGTTGGTAATCTTGAACGCATATATTATATTTGACCGATCTAATGAATTAAGCCTTTTGTTTGCTGTTTGATATTAGTTACCGCCGATTGGTGGTCACTTGATAAAGGCTAATCCAGAGGTTTTTTTTAAAATAAAATATCTGTTTCTATAGTCCTTATTTAGCATGATATGGTCTATTTTTGGATAGATATATTAATGGCCTCAGATCGGGCTTATTAGTGTCGCCGCCGGAAACGTGGTTATTGTTGGCTCCAATAAGCCGATTAACTCTTATATTCCCGTACTACATCATACATTACAGAATTATAAAAGTTCCTGAGCTTTTCTTAACGCAGTACATAAACCTATAAGCTGCATAAATAGGAGATTATGCATTACACATTATGTTTGTGCATATAAAGATCTAAAATTAATCTATACTCTTAATCTAATCTTTTTCAGCGTGTGATTAATTTCCATTATTGTACGGATAACGTTTGTTGGTAGCAACAAGTTGGTTGGTTGTAACCTTTGGCTTGGAGCAAGCCCGCAACTTGCCGTCGGCTAAGTCGCCCGGATTTTTTTCTTTTGAGCACTACGATCAGTAATGTATGTTGTATCTACTGAGATCGACTCGGCAGTGGCAGCAGCTTCCTGAAACCACTCATCGAATCCAGAGTTACGATTTTTTTTTTAGTGTTTTGCAACCCCTCCGTCAATTTCATTGATCTTGTCAACGCCGCGTCATCGGCTGCGCTTGCGATGTCCAGAAACCTTCTCAGGTTTTCTTATGTTTTCGCTTTAGTGACTGGTTGCGGCTGGATGCCGCCCCTTAATCTTCACTGCTCAAGGCAAGTACGCCCTCACCCTCCCCCCCCCCAGATCCGGGCCTGCCATTCGTGTCCATTTGATAGCAATGCAGCAACCCCTTATATGACATTATATGGCATTGAAGCCAAACAAGTGCAGCCCCCTCGTGAAGTACACAGGCGTGATGTGATATTATTGTTGTTATGTTTATGTAATCATGCCATAACTAAATATAAACAGTCGTAGGGTACTTACACATAGTACTTGCTCACGCGAGTACGGCGCACGCGCCGCAGTTGCATAATTTTATATTGCAATTTATTTTCCGGGTCATTTATTGCGATAATGGTAAACTAATAAAAACCAGGATTAATAATTGTTATACTTGTAACGGGAAAACCTATATGCACAAGTATGTAATATAATGACTATATATAATACAGTATCATATACTTGTATATGATATGTACTGTATTATAAATATTATCTTTTATTGGTGTCTATTATATCATTTTATTATTTATTTATCCTGTTCGGGTTGATTGTGGTTTATAACATTCTTCCTCATATTATTGGCGAGTGTTTAATTTGTGACCGATATCAAAATCATTTGTTTATTACCTAATCATATCCCAATAGTGCATTGATAAAGATTATAATACAACCGCATGGTTAAGGCGCTGCACTGCACACACTTTGTAAAACGTCTAGATTTTCCAAGCCAAAAAAAAATACAGTGTATAGTCAAATACTTACATAAAAAAAGACAAACAAAAACAGTTTACAAAAGTGGCTTAGTACTAGGAAAAAAAATGTTTGAAAACACTAAGAACAAAAGTTTTTTCATCTCGAAATTCTCAATTTTTTTATGTAAGATTTTCCTAGCTTGATAAGCTTTCAGAAAACTAATTTATTGTTTTTAAATTTTGATCACGTAATTTTAATACCTACCTATACCGTTTACTAGACAATAGATCACTTATAAATGTAATCTAAGTGTGTGGTCTCATCTCGGCGCAATTAATCGGGATTCTTCCCTTTATTGTGGAATCCCTAATTAGTTAACTTTAATAGATTTTCCTTCTCATTTTGTATAAATTCGCAAGCGCGTTACTGATTGATTACATTTGTTCGCAACAGACGACGGCGAGCGGAGCGGAGTGGTGAGCTCATGTCGTGCTGACCCTGGAACATGAGGAGCAGCCACCATGGCGCCAGATGCCGAAGACTGCGAGACAGTGCGACTGAATGTGGAGCAAGTGCCTGTGCATCATGGCAGGAGGATCTTGCCAAACGGTCAACAGCCGGCCAGCGCCTGGACCGAGAACGAGGAGGAACGGCCTGGAGACAACACCAACAGCCCTGGAGAGAACAGACGCCTGCTCCCCACCACCACCGGCCCACCAGCTAAGCACAAGTCCCGGCTACAAGCTGGTCTCACACTAGGAGTTCACAACAAATACCCTCAAATCACGAAGGCACAGAAAGAATACGCTAAGACCAAGTTCGAAAAAAGAAAAGACAAAATCATAGCATTATTGAAACCACCATACTTTATAGTCTCTATGATCATTTTACTTGTAAGTATACTTCTCTATCTTTTCTTTGTTACCAAGCTTTATGGTCCTTCTTTCGGGCTACAAGAACAAGGGCCAACCTTCTTATAACGGGGGCTGAGGGGCAAAACAACTAGATATTAGCGGTCAAAGTTCAATTTCTTAGTATAGTCTTCCTGAAGGGTTCGTTTACACCCTGTATTTATCTTGATTACTTATGTTATTATCTAATGTAATTCATCAGTAGAATGAAGTAAAACCTTTTAGAACGTGTTAACACATCTTGCTAGTGTTATTCAGTAAATGTTGATGTTAACGTTCCTCCTCGTGTTGTCCCAGGTGCTCCTGCATATATCGCTGACACCCGACATGCGCGCGGCGCTGGAGTGGAACCCGGTGGATGGCTGGTGGCGCGAACCCTGGAGACTGTTCACCTACGGCTGCGTGCATGCCAGCCATGCTCATCTGGCTCTCAACGCGCTTGTTGCACTAGCTGTATGTATTATTCTTTCTGTTTATCTGTAGCCAGGCTTGTCCTTGGTCTTTCTATTATTAGTTCATTTGACAAAACAATTGATGAGTCTGACTTCAGAACATCTATTCCATTTTGTTATTTTTCCAATTGCTAAAGTATTAGAATCAAGCGGTACCTACTAGTTGAGTCTTGAAAGTTTATTGTCTGCTATTATCTAAATCTGTTTCCCTAAAAGTGTTAAATTTTTACCCTATCTTATTTTTCACAGGTGGGCTGGCCTCTAGAGCGTGAGCAAGGTGCCCTGCGAGTGATAGTCCTCTGGGCCGGTGGCGTGGCGGCTGGCGCGCTCGGCGCAGGCGCACTGCAACCCAAGGTGCGCGTCGTCGGCGCTTCCGCAGCAGTGTATGCGCTGCTCACTGCTCATATCGCTAATGTGTGCCTTAGGTAAGTTCTTTTTAAAAATATATCTGAATAGGGATATGATATTTTTGTCGTTTCGTAATGTAGAGTTTATCCCAAAACTGAATTCAAACTCGTTAGAGAAATGCCGATTTATTCGGTTATTTTGGGTATTTTTATTTTTGAATTAAGTTTTCCTTTAATAATTACCACTATTTAAATACGGTTTTAGAGAGTGTCCTATCTGTTTCTAACAAGTATTTCATTCCCAGGTTCGGCCACATCCCTCTGTGGTGGTTCCGACCGCTGAGCGTGGTGGTGCTGGGCACGTCGGAGATGTGCTGGGCGCTGGTGCGCGCGCCGCCTCCCGTAGGCTCGCCGGCCGCGGCGCACGCGCACGCCTCCACCGACCACGACGTGGCTTGGGCCGCGCACATTCTCGGCGCCAGCGTCGGGATACCACTCGCCTTCGTTGTGTTCACTGGTAAGTTTGGGTTTTAAATATCTTTTTTTTTACATTTAATTATTTTTGTCAAAGCCTTTGAAGATTTTTGTCTTAATGTTTTATTAATGTTCATTTGCGTTGGTTACAGGTGAAAATAAAAGTAAGGCTTACGTGATAACGTGTCGCGTGATCTCAGGAGCGCTCCTGGTGGCCGGCGTGGTGGTCACGTCCGGCTACTACGGCTGGTACACCGACGCCGATCAGACCTGAACCCAGGACCGCGAACAGTTGCGTCTCAATGAAAAGTGCAATTTGTACTCATCCGTCCGCTATTCGTGGCTTAGAATAGCTTTTGATGGAAGTTTTACACATAAGTAGGTACTTTATATAGTACGAAGATAGTCGGCAGTCGGCAGTGTACCGACCGACGTCGCCATTCAATACGACATGTATGGATCTTTTTCACGTTATAGAAGTAAGCGTTATATACAGAAATGTTCTTTGGAATTAATGTTTTAAGAAATATGTAAAATAAGTCGTAAATTCTAAATTGTGACTCCGCCTGACTACAATGACTGTAGAATCATTACAGAACTTTTTTGTAAAATTATATCGCGTTGTGTTTTAATGAACCTAAATTAAAGATATCATACCAAGTGTTGTGCCTGATTAGATACGGTTGGTATACTCTTACAAGACGGAGTCATGAATGTTATTGATTTCTGTGAAATCGCTTTCGATTGTTTTGCATCAAAACGTTGGATAAACGGCTCGTGATATTTTGTAAGCTTTGTACTTATGCAACGGTTCTATTATAATCTAATGTTAGCAGTATGTTTAGTGCAATTGTAATTAAGCCTTCAGAACCTCTTTCATACATTTTAGTCTTACTCGTGTAATGTTTCAGTTTCACATTTCGTTGCATAAATCCATATTATTCAGAAATATTGTGTTATCGCAAATTTTGTTTGTGTTAATGTTTCTCATTAATGCTTCTGTAATTGGCACTAAAGTAGATAATTAAGCAACGAACTGTATCATATCAAGTAGCGGATAAAGTTAACTAAACAAACATGACCTGCTGGTATGGCATCACTTCTGAATAATCGTAAACATTGATAAATGGACAGATCTCTAGGTCGCATGAACATAAATACCAGCGCAGCACATCATTAAATATGTTTAATTGCTTTAGAGTTTTTGACATATTCGTCCAATGTTTTGGCTAACTAGTTATCCTTCTACTTATGTTTTAAGTCAATGTACTCGTACATTGCAATTGTCATAGATGAACGACTGCAACCAAAGAGATTATTGTATTCTAGTCAACACTGACTTAAGTTATAATACATGACTTAACGGAACTGCTTTTTGTTTTTATTTATTAATATAAGCTAAAGAATAAATTACTGCTGAACCCCACGCCAACCAACTCAACCAAGCATTCTGTTCATTTATCAACTTTTTCTTTGGGTGAAAAGTTATCAAAATCGGCCAGCGCGGCGGGAGATATATAATGCTCGAGTGTATGCACAGGCACAGGTGCACTCTGTTCCCCCACTCACACACAGGACCTACGGCTTGTATCATAAAGCCGACTTCCCAAAATTCCGGGCTGATACTGAGAAATTCGCAATTTTAATAAAAAAATCGAAAAAACCCAAAAACAATTTACTCGAACCGGGAATCAAGCCCAGGACCCGGCTCAGCAGTCCCCCGCCCCCGATCGCTTCTACGAAGATACAGCGGTGTTCCGACCATGCAAGGTGGACCACCACAGACACCCTCCTCCCCCACGCCTTCCCAGCTATACCTGAAAAAGGAAACTTACTACTCTCTGGGGCACGTTCAGCGGGGTCCTGTAAAGGGCCATAGATCGCACGACTCTAGCGAAGAGTCTGCGGCAGAATGTGTTCGGCCCTCTCGGCAAGAGCCGTTTATAAGCATCCTCGGCCCGCTCGATTTTGGGAGCCAAACGTCGGATATGCTCCACGAAGTTCCACCGGCTGTCGAGGACCATTCCCGGGTACTTTATCGTCGAATTGACGCTACAAACGCCGATGTAAACCCCTCCTACCGTCACTTGGGATCCTGACGGTGGTACATTCCGAAGGCCATGAAAGCACATGGCCTTGGAAAAATGCAATGCCACGTCGAGACCCAATCGCCGGACGGACACATTCACCAGATATTACTTCAATGGTTATTGTGATCTTAAAAAGTTCAGTTAGCATATTTTTATAGTTATATGTATATCTTTTGTGTATAACTTCTAGAGGTTCATGTTTTACATAATTGTGTAGAAGATGAAAAGTTGATTTAAAACAAGGCTCATTAAAACCAAGTATGTAATTCTTAATAAGATTTATTTGCTAAATTAACACTAGATAATAATATTATATTTAACTGTTTTATAAATATACAGTTTGAGTATAAAATACATTGAGGCTATCGTGTAACGTTAAGTAAGGCACTACGGTTTGTGAATCTACGTTCAATCTAATGGAACGCCGAAGGAAGTACACGGAGTAGCGAGAAAGAGCGTGCCAGCACCCGAACCTGAATAACTGCAAAATTACTGTGAACACATTACTAACTACATTACGGTTGCTAGGTCGGCTGCCGAGAAACAAGTTGTTGTTGCGTTACAACTTGCTCTACTATTTCACACAGGCACTCCATCTTTTCACTACTCCGTGCACAAAATATTCAAGTCTATGTGATAGTCTATGTCATATGAGATCATTGCCGGCCATTTTTTTTAAATAAATATTTTACCTAAAGCTCCTGAAATAATATGAACAGTCACTACCAGACATTGAATCTTTTTGGATTAAATTGATGAAGCTCAGTCTCCTTTAAGATTACGTATATATTCCAGCACAAGCCTGCAATGACTGAACACGTCCAGTAGTGAGAGCGTATTCCTGGAGCTGTATAACCAACCACTTAATCACATGCTGTACACTAAATACGTCTTCTTTGATCCTCAGCAGTCAAGCGGCTTGCACTGGACGCCCAGCTCCGTGCACCAGCACTCTGAGCAAGGTGTAGACAACTCGGTGATGATCCTCCCGACCCTGTACATCCGTCCATAGATGTTACAGCCGGCTAATTTCAGAAGGCCGGAACCTATGCTTGGTAGACCTCCCAGGCTCGGAGGCCGGGGTCCTCCAGTCGCTATGGGCGTAAACGGGACAGATTCTTCCTGCTTCTCTGGCCTTCTCTCGGTCGTGTCATGCGTCTGTGGAGTCGGACGTGAGGTCGAGGAAGGACGGGTCTTATTCGTGATAGGTCGGAGAGTGGTTCGTTTGATGGCGGTGGCCTCGCCGAGCACTAGATGGTCTATCCTGTTGACTGTGTTCGTCTGTATTTTGGGGATGTTGTACTGACGCGGTGGGAGAGGTTTAAAGAATGTCTGTTCTTCTTCAAGACTGCTGATGATGGGTGCGCCGGTGGCGGGGCTGCGGGCGGGCGGGGCGGAGGGGGGCCTGGTGGGCGGTCTGGTGGAGGGCTTCTTACTCGGAGTGGTGGTCGTTTCGTAACTGTCACTGAGGAGGAGCTTCAGCACGCTGCCGAAGGAAAACGCTCCGTCATCGTCATCGTCGTCGTCTTCTTCTAAAGAAGAATCTTCACCCTGGCTGACCGGAGCAGGAGGCGTGGTGGTAGTCGTCGTTGGTGTTGGTTTAGTGGAAGTAGTGGATGGAATAGCAGTTGTAGTGGTTTTCTGAACAGACTCACTATTTACTTGCGGTGGAACGGTTCCGTCATTCAATGTATTATTCGCTTTGATGTCGGCTGTGTCTGTCTTGTTAGTCCGAGTGGCTGCTGAAGGTTCAGGTGTTGTACTGGGTAATTCGACTTTCGTGCCATTTTGTTGGTTTTCTTCTTTCATTGATGTGTTTGTGGAAGCTGATACATTGGCGGCAGTAGATGTTTCCGCAGAAGTAATATTTGTCTCTGTAAAAGAAATGATAGGTACGTCAAAACAAAATTAGAGAACTTACTAGTTTAAATAAATGAGCGTCCAGACACATCATTAGGGTCTGGAACATATCACATAAGCCTTGAGGCTTGACGTTGACATAGAGAAATTTGAAAAGTACGATCCATTACCTTTCCAAGAGTAACGTGGTTGAGAATAATTTAAAGTCTGCTGTGTGTGCGTTCCCCTGTCATTGTTGAAAAGATTGTTTTACAGTCATAAACATTTATGAGTACTTGTAAAAGTGATGCTAACATCCTGCTCGAATAAATGTCTTTATTTTTGATATGGCTTGGTCAAAAAAGCGCATCCATAAGACAAGAGTCAGACCAGTGAGGTGATTTGCTTACCTGCGTGGCATTCGATATCCCCGCAGCACGGATCCTGCGAGCGGTCGCTGAGCGGCAGGCGGCGGCAGGCGGCGGCGGGCGGCGCGCAGGGCCGGCGCGCGCACGCCAGCGCGCCCCACGCGCATGCGCACACGCGGCACCCCAGCACGATGCTCTGCCCGCTCGCCACGCGCTGCCCCTCCACTGAGCACTCGCCTGGAAACGCACAACCACATTATCGTATCTATAGCACAGTTTTTTTTTTAGTTGCACATATATTTAAACTGACATACACAAACAGCCAGACCCGAAACAACTACCTGTAGGTCAAAAAATATTTGTTCCGGGCGGGGATCGAAACCGCGACACGCAGCACAGCAGTCAATCGATCAGCCACTGCGCGAACCGTGCCGTCAAAGTATTTGTCTTCTGATAGCAGACACACAACAATGTGATGATAGGTTGCTTTGATTTGCGCTAATGTCATCTTCAGGAATTTAAAAGCAACTCTATAGTAGCAACAATAAACTTCAAAGTTTCATTCATTCTTCATTAAATTTCAAAGTTCCTTTTTTAGATTTTTATCAAATCAAACTCCTTATATAAATGACAATTTCTCAGTAAGTCTGTTTCCATCCTAAACCTAAAATATTAAAATCATACCCGGTATATCTTTGACGACATCAAGTTGCATGGAGGTGGTGAGATGGGGCACCGCCGGGCCCGACGGGGTGCTGGGGTACACCCCGAAGTAATCGTCGATGACGCCCGAACCCTTGGGCAGGAAACCACCTGAAACACAGATCACAAAACATACATTTGTTAGCACAACCAGAAAATACTATTTTTAGGTTACATTTTTGTTGTTATTTCTTTACAAAAAGCAAAGCCAATTAACCTACTGCAATCGTTACTCCTCTTGCCGGGGTGGTGGGTTGTTCAAAAGGGATACCGCGGCCCCGGAATATAAAGGGCAAACATGGATGACTAAAAGTCTGCCACTCCCTTTTGCTCCGACCAGAGCGGGAGAAGTTATTTGATGATTTCCCATACAACAAAAAACAAAATAAAACCGTTAATCACAATCAGATTGGTGCTGATTCGAACTAGTGATATCATCTATATTGGTACAATGGTGAAACACGTATACAGTTTTTTATATATGATATTGAAAAACAGGTTTACCTTCAGTTTCCACTGGTGGAGAGAACAGGTTGACCGCGGGCTTCTCCACCGCAAACGTGGTGCTGGTCGGAGGAGCCTGCGTCACAGGCTTCACCTCAGAACCGCCAAGCGAAGCTGACACGGTGTACTCGCGGACCCCTGGGTCACTGTCCTCAGGATACCTGTCTTCATGCACATCCACCTCGTGACTGATAGAAGGGTACGACGGCTCCACCTTACCCAGCACAAAGACTGGGTACTGTGTAGGTTGGTAGGTGTCCTCTCGTCTGACTGTGAACTTGGACTCCTTGGTGTCAGAGGCGGCCGACGGGTAGTACACCGGGAACTTGTCTTCTCTCTCCAGGATGGGGTACGTGAGGGTTTCCTTTGTTGGCTCATCGTCGACCACTGCGTCGGCAGCTACAAATGGAATAATCCTGAAATTACAAGAAATTAACAATAAGTTAAATTTCCCACCTGTTGAGTTCCCAAAACTTTAGAGTTGGCTATTAACACAACTATTTACTTCCAGTACAGATCCTAATGAAGAATTTAATTTGATTGAGCTCACTTAGTCGCTATCTAAATATACAAGAGATCAATGAATTGTTACTTACTTCAAGTTCGGCAGCGAAGGAGGTAACGTCGGCTCCGTGTAGTCATAATCATACTCTCCTTTCTTCTTCTTAGAGTTGAGTGTGTCCGCGTGCTCCGCGTGTTCCATCGGCGTCTTAGCTGCTGTAATCCCAGGTCGCTTGGTGGAGTGGCTGGTGTTGGTCACGAGCGAGCTGGTCACGTTGATGGTGAACGTGTCCTCCTCATCGAAGCCTCCGTTCACATTCCTGTCTGTGATGATGTCGTTGGGCGAGTACGTTTGCGCCTCCACGTTCACGATGGGCACTCGTGGCAGCACTTCCAGCAGCTTGTCAGTGTCGTTGGCGATGCTCAGAGGCAATGATGTTGAGGACAGTTCAGCTGTACAGTTTATGGTTCCATTGATCACAATTTTGACAGTTCCTTCAGGTTGTTCTGTAGTTCTGTTTGGAGAATCGTCAGGGTCGAACGACTGAGTGGACTCAGGCATCGCAATTAGTTTGGCGGCGCTCACCGGTTTTTCAGTTGTTGTGCTATTGTGAGTATTGGTATTTTGTTCTGCATTTACGCTGGCACTTAGAGGCGGTTCGTCAGTTTTCCTCTTAACTTTAGTGGTGGTAATGAGGTGATTCTTCGTGGCGGATGCGAAAGACGAGTGTTTCAAAGTGTACAGACTAGTTAAGAACTTCTTGGTCGTACTCTCCAGCTTGCCGGACTTGGCTGAATAGAGCGTCCTCTCGTCGTGCCTGGGAGACGCCGGTGAACTTGCTGGAGTCACCATGACGTGCGACTGTGGTTCTGAAAATGCATGAGAAATGTTGCCGACTACAAATACAATAATTATAAAATTGGTATTAGTAATGACAGCTTGCATTACCATCGTATTATAAACCAGGTTTGCGTAGAGATTACGGCCAGCAAGCCCTTCTATCGGATAGCTGACATAGGACAGGAGCTTTAGGATCTTTATATGCATGTACCTGGGTCGTCGTGGTCGCAGATATACTGGTGCGCGCAGCAGTCACCTCGCGCGCGCAGTGGACGGCAGCCGGCCAGCGCGGGCGCACAGCCGAGCGCCTGGCAGCGCACCGCGCCGCGCAGGCAGAAGCACGCCGAGCAATTGTCGCGCGCCGCCACCGGCGAGCCTTCCAGCACCACCACACCATCCACCTCGCAGTCTGCGGACATACCACACGGTCATAAGTTAACCTGGATACCAAACTACGCTAACAGAAAACACGGCTTAATTTTTTAGTGTAACTTAACTAATTCGGTGTAAAATATATATATAATAAACTCGCTCATTCTTAATAAAATGGTAACTAGCCTACATGGTTAGAACACGAAAGAAAAAGCATCACCATATTTGTTGCGATGCTGGTCGGGCTGGTCGTGCGCGGCGTCGCAGTAGTAACGCTGCGGGCAGCAGGCGCCGGGCGCGGGGCGGGGCGCGCAGTGCGGGGGCGGCGGCAGGCACGTGGGCCGCACGCAGCGCCGCGCGCCGCGCAGGCAGAAGCACTGCTCGCACGCCACGCGCGAGCCCAGCGCCGAGCCCGCCGCGAACACGCTGCCGCCCTCCACGCACGCTGGGAACACTCCAGTATCATCAGTCGTCAGTGACGCCAACAACACAAGTCTAAGCTGAAACTCTTATCTTCGACGTAGGGTGATAAACCTTGTATAGCATATTCCACATACTTCCAAAATACGCTTCTAACATTCAAGGCACTCGCCCCCGACCAGTACAAGGCCCAATTACTAAAGAGGCAAGTTCAAGGACTACTACTACACCAGTAACCGTCGTATACACTACGTTGCAATAAAGAGTAGAAAAGCAACATACCATTTTTGGCGGTTGCCGGCGTCACGTCAGCGTCAGACACGTCCCCAGTGTCGAATCTAGCAGAAGCTCCGTGCTCCATCAGCTGCACGCCATCTGACAAGTTTAACACTATCTATGACATACAAGTAACATAACAACACAGCCCCCCTACAACTCGCATCTCAGCTACTCTCGTCCTTTCGATACATAGCAATCAATGCCAACATAAGCAGATTATTCACCTGGACAGTGCAGCTCTGGGCAACAGGAGCCGCGACGGTGCCGCACGTGGCAGCGCGGCGGCAGCGGGTCGGGCAGCGCTGCGCAGGCGCGGCGGCGGCACGACAGCGCGCCGCCCGCGCACGCGCAGCGCAGGCAGTCCTCGCGCGTGTTCACAATAGCCCCGTTGCTGTGCCAGCGCCCGTCGTACAGGCACGCTGACGGCAGCTCCGTCTTCTTGCCTGCAGCTGATGGGTAACAATATGGGTAGGGTATGTACGTGTATATGTGCAACCTCTTTATGACTTTTTTCTTCCCCTCTATAAATCATTCTGAAATCAACTTAATTTTAAATACAAAATAACATAGGTACCTATTTTATTTTAAAGATTTTCTAGAGACGTACTTTGGCGAAAAGTAACTAATAGTGTCAAATTATAAATTATGTGAGTTGTGTCCGCCTACTTGTATTTAGGGATATCGTCAAACGATTAGTCGAATCTTTAAGTGGCTAGAGGGGCCTTTTGTATGGCCAAAGAATCAGCATCCAACGTCCATCGGCAATGCTGGCAGCCTCCTGGACACTTTACCTATTGACAACGATGTGGACGAACTTTTTGACGGCCTGTATTTCTTTTATCATTTTAATACTTTCTACATATTTTAGATCTATTTATAGTTTTTGAATAATGAACACAGTAACAAAAACAAACACAAAAACTATACTCACAAAAGGCTTTGTCTTGCCGGTCATTGGATACGTATGTCACACTATCTTTCTGCTTTTCTGAAAATAATAGATTTCCGCGAGCCATGATTAATAAGTGAAGATGAGTTTATATTGTAACTACTTATGTGTATGTGTTCTAAAATGTTGAAATAACAAGTTCAACATTTAAGAATGTCGAAGAATGTACCTACCAATATTTTGTTTTTTGGAATATGATTACGTCAGCAAGCCGTACTACACATACACACACACCCTAGTAACACTATCACTCTATGGTATATGACAATCCGTACATTTAAGTTGTAAAGACTGTAGAAGATGAAGAGAAGGGGTAGTAAATCATAATTAGGTACACAACAAACATACTTCACATGAGTGGAATTTATTCAGTAAAAGTCTGACACTCCCTTGTGCTCCGCTCAGAGCGGGAGAAGTTATTTGATGATTTCCCATCAGAAAAAAAGGACAAATGATCGAAAAAGTGATCCCACTGAGAAATATAACTACAAATCAAAAGAGTTAGTAAACATAATTCATTATAAGCATCTTTAAAAACTCACCATAAAAATATGCTTTGCCCCGGCGACCGTCTCGAACAGTCCGATGTAATTTAGAACCATTCTCAATATCTGAAAAACGATGTATTAATAATCGTGCGAGTCAGGAGAACTGAGTCAGTCTCAGAGAATGTAAAGTTAGGTCGTGTGTCCTGTCGATTCATGTTCTTAAATCGTAATTATGTTATTCATGTGACTTCTATCATCCTAATTAATATAAAATCTCTACTAGATTCAAGGTACTGTTACAACAAAAAGATTCATATTCATTTATTCTTCTGTCTTTAATTTGTTAAACGTTTAAAACCAAAGTGTTTTATATTAGAACAGGTACAGGCACATTCACAATATTATAAAACTTACCATATTTGTGGTATTCTTCTGTTACTCTGGTTTGTGTGTGTGAGCCTACTGGGAGTATCTCATCACTATCACTGTGAGTGTCTGAAAGAAAGCAGAGACATGTTAGAAGAACTGTATGAGTTTCATAAACTGAGAATGTGAATATGCAAGTAATACATTATTTTAGTTCCACTTAGATTTTACTCTGAAATTTCATTATTTTAAAATGTTGCCAAATTAGTAGATGTAGTAGATTCGAAAGAAACAAAGGCCTAAACCTAGTTTTTTTAAATACTAGCTGTGCCCAGCGGTTTCACCCGCTGCTCACTTAGGGTTATGAAAAATAGATGTTGGCCGATTCTCAGACCTACCCGATATGTACCTACACAAAATTTCGTTTAAATCGGTCCAGCCGTTTCGGAGGAGTATGGGAACGAAAATGGTGACACGAGAATTTTATATATTAGATTAATAGATATTGCTACTTGTCGTAACTAAGTTTTTTTTTTTATTTAACTTACAACCATGTTCTAAACGAAGGGATAAGCTTTTTCAGCAAACTCTTCGTTTTAACCGAGAGCGGACGATTTATGATTTTCCAAACTAATGAGATACATTGTAAGTACACGATGATCGTGTTCACGCCACCGATTGCTGAGGTTACGTTACGGGATTAAGGTTATGTGAATCTCTTACATACTTGTATTCTGATTGATTTTATTACTCACATTGTGCTATGTCGTGATGATCACTTGGACCTAAGTTCTGATTTCCTTTCAATAAATCTGGAAAATTAAGTTCTTCGTGAGCCAAGAAGACAAAATTGTAATTTAATTATCTAAGGTGATAATTCACACTCACTGCTTGTACCGTTTTGTCCATAATCCGGGACCGGGTCAACGATATCTAAACTTACATCTGAAAAAAAACGTATTTCTTTAGTCAGGAGAACTATGGAATTATGAAAAAACATACACCGCGTTAACGACTCCAGAGATTATGCGAATATTAGGAAGGTACGTATAGCCACAGTTTCCTTAATTAGTTCATTTTTAGCGTTCCGTACCTCATACGAAAAAACGCACCCATTCACCCATAGGATCACTTTTGTGTACGTCTGTCTATCGGTCAAGACATTTTAATCTTTATCTCAGGAACTGCGAAAGGTGTCGAGTTAAAATTAAAACCATTAACTTGAGTTTATGGTCGTTTGGAGCTAAGATAAAGTCAATCTTCTAACGCCCGGTTCCAATAAACAAAAAACGACTCGTTTTGCTTACGGATAGTTGTATTTTGACATACGTCTCATAGAACTTATGTCAAAATACTACTATCCGTAAGCAAAACGAATCGTTTTCTGTTTATTGGAACCGGGCGTAAGTCAACACAGTCAAAAGATATGTAGCCGTTTATGTCGCAAGTACACGGAAGCCCTTGTGTTGTGGGCGAGTTCGAATTTTTAAAATTCAAATCTGTTGAAAAAGTATTTGATCCTTTAAGAAAAATGATCAATAAATATTGATTAATGATTACCATGCTTCTTTCGTTTTGGTTTCAGGTAGCATTATTACCGTAGCTTAGGTACTACCTAGTTTATCAGAGCACTTTATAATTAAATGACCAAACTGACCAATATTTAACAGACCTTAATTTGATTCATGAAATTTTCATGAAAGCCTCAGCAGACGGATACTTGACGGTTCATCACAATAGCAAGCTATATTATTCGATTATACCTAGTTAGATCGCACATGCGCCGAACGATGCGCGCATGCAATAAAAACCAGGACCTGTAGGAGGCGCGCGGCGCGGCGCGGGGCTCGTCGCCGACCTGTATTATTATGCCATTTAAACCAATACCCTTCTGCTCTTACTTGTTCCCAGTAATGCTTATTCGAATGGAAATCTATTCGATCTTCACTCAATCAATCATGCCGTGTTCATGGTTAAGATTCTGATTTATTTTGTAACATGTTTTTCCTCTTATGTATTCGTAACTCACTAAATGATTCATTCTTAAAAACAAAGCCATTATTTATCAAACCTTTACAGTATGAAACGTAATATTTTACAAAATTTACTTAATAAATTATTTTTATCAGTTTTTCTAAATTTGAACAATGAATAAAGCAATGATGTAATCAGCGAAAATCCAGTAAAAAATCATAGCCGATTAAAAACGTGCAAAAGCGGACCCAGCAATCTAAACCATCATCTCAAACCAACGTTAACTAATTGTTTAACTAACAACAAAGTATAAAGAAGGCAGTGACCCTCCGCCAATCAAAACAGAGTCATAACAATACAGTTTACGAGTCAAATGATCTGAGAGATATCGCTAGAACCTGTCTGCAATGTCCAGGAAAACGGCGACGCGTGGGAACCGCTCGCACTCGACTTGAATGAGCCACCCACCGCACAACCATGTACATAACGATAACCTGTACACCAACTAGGCCCCTTTTGTTAAATCAAATGCGAATGTTAGGGGTGTCAAGTAAACTTTGTACTACATCCCTAAAACTTTGTTCGTCTCGATACGTTCCGACAGCCCCGACGCAAGCACGGCCACCTAAAGCATGCTTAGCATTTATATAAACAGTTTTACATGTGTGTGTGTGTAAGCCGATTCCGATCGTTTGTTCCTAGTTGAAATACTTTATGTTATATAATGTCCGCTGTGACACAAGCATCGCTCGTATACTGCTGAGCTTTATGACAGGCAGACATGCTAGCTTTACTTTAGCTGGATCCAATCGTCTGCTACGATTCGTTATATTGGAAACGGCTGTCAATAAAGATTTACATGATTGTAATTGGGTTGTCGAAATTGATTGTTATAAGAGAATATCGGCGTTGAATCTTTTATCACTGAGATTTTATCGTTAGTCTCTTTTGGTAATCGTATTTTAGTTAAGAATGCAAGCACTGTTTATGGCGCAGACACCTAATAGCGAGAGAACGCTTGAGAGATATTCTAGTTATATCTCATACCTAACTAGAATATTTCTCAAGCGTTCCCTCATATTCGTCCTGTATTATTTCTAGTATCTAGTCGTAATCTATGCGGGCGTAACCGCAGGGCGCATGAAGTCATAAAATATATTCGGCTGAAAATCATAACTTTGTACTTGACGTCACGCTGTTTACATGTAGAAAAAAATACGATTCTAACAAGACGAAATTAAAGGCTAAAGTAATAAAAATCACCGATCATTAAAAAAGCTTGAGCTCATTGTGCTTCGGCACACCACTCTTATATTACAATATAAGACACACTCTTATATTACGTATCGAAATAGGCACTAGATTATAATCTGTACGTCACTAGTCCCGTCAGCCTGCAAGGCTGCGCAGGCGCGTCCATTCAGGTACGTGGGTGGTCCCTTGACCCCAAACTCTGATCTTCGCTAAACGCGTTGTGGCCACTAATATGGTGGGAGGCTTTGCGGTCATGTGCAAGCGATAAAACTGACAGCAATTATGATTCCTGTCGCTTGTATTTATGTGCTTCTATATATATGTGTATTGTGTCCGTATATGAATGTAAGTTGAATGAATGGTGGATGGGTACTGGCCAACGACCATACAGCCCGGTACTGGCGGTTCAGTCTTGTCATAACATTTTACTAACGCGTCGGGTAGAGTTGTATGTCAAAGAGTGCATCAGAACACCCACACCAGCCAGTTGTGTTTAAGTCCTAAAATGATATTGCTATAAACCGAGCTGTAAGTGAGGAATTATTGCTTAGAAAACATAATTCTTCTCATAAGGCTTTACTAAAAGTAACATGTTATAAGACATGTACTTTCAACAACCTCCTACACTACACTAGGAAAGTAAACACAATGGTTGTCTCAGAATTTTGTGCTATTGGAACTGGGCCGTGTGATTCATGGACGGCCGTGAATTAGTAGCGGTCGCCATGTTTCTTCTCCGTACTATTTCTCAACAAATTTTAGCGAAATTTTCGGAATCTTTCCCACCATTATGACAGATAGCGACCATACTTTCCCATGGCCGTCACAGTCGCCAGGTATAGCCTACTGTAATGCGATATCAAAAGTGAAGGCTGTTACACTTATCTACTTACAAATTAATTTTCAGTGCGAAACGCTATTAAGTCGTTTCACCGATTATGTTAAAATATGTATAGGTACTTTGTGTTGTCAATTATCTTTTAGTATACTTTCTTTAGTCTTGTCTTATTTTAATGGTGTTACTACATCTCCTTAGCTCTAAATCGTTTTAAAATGAAGAGTGACGCCGAGTGACGACGTTACGACTGGCAGAAGTTCCGCTTAAGCTTCGATACTAATAGACATCACAAAATTAAACTGTTATATCTCTAAAAGATTATTATTAGTAAATATTTATTAACCGCAAAAATAATGGGCAATGTACAAAAGAAGCAAGGTTTTGTATTGTTTTTTTTCTTTAACCGAGTTACTGTACAGGTACCTAAGTAAAATTTGTGGCAAAACGTTTTAATTACTATAAAGTAAAAAAGAAGTCCATAATATGATAGTAATATGACAAAGATAACGGTAGCCGTTAGACAATGGGGGTTCCCATGGTGCTGCGATGGGAACTCGCCGACAGACGTTTCCGCTCCGCAGACCAGCCAGGGAACAGACACTGTGTTAGGGCTGCTGGACTCAACTAGTAATGTACACATTTGCAAAGCTACGAATTTAATTATTTCTTTGAAACTTTGCTCACCATCCATAATATTTAACGTCCATCATATTTTAATGGAAAAGTATTTCAGTCTATCTGTTACCCTTTCCGAATTGTATAAAATTGGCACACGTCTTAACGTGTACGTGTGCCAATAAGAACATTTGTTATTGTTGTCTTAACAACAATAACAAATGTTCTTAACGTGTGTGTTGTTCGCGGAATGATTTCAAATTTTATTCCAAAGCAAAAGCTAGCAACAATTTGTCATGCATGATGCAAAATAATACATTCTTTCGTGAACCTATTTATGGGTATGGTGGGTATAGTGAAGATAAACCTTTGTTGTGTCAATCAGTCGTGAGTGCAATAAATCAATGATTCACTAACTTACAAAATGACTAATAAAACCTAAAGGATAAAGTTTATGTTTAAAAAATGCTTTTTCGCCGTCTCCAAATGAAGCAGGCGAGCAGCCCTAGGCGGCATGGACGAGGCCCGTCTGACCATTGTCTCACAACCAGATCTGTATCTGTCCGCCGCTGCTCGCCGACAATCGCTACAGTAACTGTACCGCCACTTTTTGTACCCACTCATTAAACTATATTGTTGATTACATTTAACTTTACCATTGCACTCGAAGTTAGAAAAGTTTTTTTGCGACCCATGTCTTATGGATAGTTTTTGAACAGTTACATCAAATTCATTAGTGTAGTTATAAAGTGCTTTACAACCTTCTCAGAGAAAAAATATAGTTATTCAAATCTTTAAGATTAATTTCGTTTAGTAAGTTTCCTATCGTAGCTGCGTATATGAGCTTGCCCATTGGGATTTCCCCAAACATTACAAACTTAAAACAGAAATGCCGTTACTATTTTTATCTCTTAACTTAAACATTTGCTTTACAAAGTTGCTGTTAGACAAATGTTAATTCGTAGCTGGTAATCTATTATTAAGAAATTAACTAAATGACAAAAGTTTCTGCTCAGTAATTCGGCTTTTATGAGCACCATAAGTACACCAACCAAATAAAGTCATGCTTTAATATTAAATTTCAGGACTTGTCAAGTTCTTCAAGTTAATTTTACTTAAAAGTTAAGTTGTTGAATAATGTGGTCAGGCACAGATAGATGGGTCTCTCGATAAAGATTGGACCCCCAGTAGTACACAGTAGACACAGAAATATCGAAGGACAGTAGGCGGAAGTTTTTTTTTAGTAAAAAACGTAACACTTGGAATTTCTTTTGTATTGTGGGTGCGTTTACAAACATTTAAATTCACATATACAAACGGCTTTGTCATACACTGGGAAAATAAAGGCTAAAAGTACTAATTTATTTCGACCTTGGGAATCGAATCTGCTATAATTTTGTATCGTCCACAATATGAGAGTAAGCTTGAACTTGGCACTGGCAGCGAAGTAAACTATGTGTAGAACAAACGGCACTCGCCTCGCGGCGCATTACGTATTCCGGTTGGCCTGCGCCCGCGCATCCAACACACGTTTGTATTGGCGCTCATTCATTGCATATACAATACGGAATAATAAGAAACAGAAATACCACTTTTGGATTACTAGTTTTGTAGATGAAGTTTTTGTAAAGTAGACTTTCATAACTAAAAATATTGAAATTATTTTAGGTATCGATGAAACTTGACCGAAGTCTCTTCACCATAAAAAAACATCTGGAAACTGTTTTAAATGCCCATTCAAAAAAACGAGAATGTTCTTATTATTCATTCACCAAGCAAATATGTATATAAGTAATAAAATATGATAGACGTCGCAGTTGGCAAAATAGCGAATTATTTGCGTTTTTGCCCAGTTCAGTCGCCAACCTTACAGCGCCGTGAACCTTTTGTTTACTTCTATTTGTGCTTTACTAGTATACCACGGATAAAGTGTCAACCGAAAATGTCAATAAATCGCCTACCATTCTTATTGTGTTGTATTAAGGGTCAGTATCCGGTGCCACGAGTGATAACTTGGAGTAGCATAATCAACATTATGCTATGCCAACGACAACTCGTTGGCATAGCGGGCCCTCACATTAGCATAGATTAAGTCGCGGGTGAACTTCAAAAATCGTCTCTAAGTAATTTATGAATGGCACGGCTTGCGTCAAATTCCACGAATGTATAATACTATAATTGACAGCCTACTTACAGTGCATTGGCACTATACACTGTACCAGTGCTCGTATCTAGTGTAGGGACCTACTATAGCAACCTCTGAAAGAGCTGATAATGGAAATGATATGGAATTACTAAGCTAAGAGCTTAATAATTGATTTCCATCCAAGATGGCATCTCCCATTAACATTATTGTTGTGTGTTTTTGTGAGAATACTAGATTAAGTAACAAGTATTTTTGGTTTACAATGATTTTCTTCCAACATTTATTTATTTACATTTAAGCACACATAATGTTCAGAGGCGTACTTAATGCCAATGGCATTCTCTATCAATCAACCTTTGGGCGATGCAAAGACAAACTGGGGTAGGTGCAACTAATAACAAATACCTACATAGATTATGGTTTAAAGGGGTTTAAGTGCCTGAATTAAATTATTTTTATTTTATTAATATGCAAATAAATATATATTTACTAGCTACGTGAAGTTACTTCCAGCTTCTTGCGAATATATATGCTCACGAACTTTGATTTTAAAGGATAAAGGGCTAGTTGCCATCCTGATTGGATTACATCCAACCGTTGCTTACCACATAACCTTATCCGTCCTTCGCCTTAAAAATAAATGTGAATATCAGGCAATTTTTGAAGTAATAAGCGGCTGCAACAATGATTGATTTATGTCCAAAGGAATCGACAACTGTTTGCTTTGAAAGCTATCTGGAGACAACTGCACACAAGCTTGGGTAGGTAAATTTATGTTCCCAAAAGATCAATAGAGTAATTGAGGACTCATATTTATTTTTGTGATAAGGTATCAAAGTCTTATTTATATTTAAAAACTACATTTTTTGGGACTACTACTATAATTTGTGTTTTTTTTAATACATTCGGGTTTCCAAAACAAAAAAAACTGATTTCAACTTCCTAACAATAGACTATGAAAATGTTAAAAAAATGTCTGGTCCCACGCGTGGCCTCGGTTGCCGTATCTTTCCCAAATGTTTTAAGACAAAAAGCCAATGAATAAATAGCTGTCGCCGACCAAACTGCTCAACAAGGTGACCCGTTCAAGGACAAAGCGAAATTCTTTATTATTTACAATGTTGTTCATCTGGTTTGAAAATCACATAGTTGTAACAATATGTAAGAAGAATGGAAACGAAAATCAGCCACAGTATACCTAAACGTAATAACATAACGTAAGAAAATATCAATAATTAACATTATGCTTATACTCGTAAATTAGTGGTAATTTTCATCCCCGTTTTCGTGTGATAATTTTCGAATTCCACGAGAGCAAAACGGCGGGAAAAACCAGTCTAATAACAACAAAGTTTTTGTGACTAAAAGGTCTTTTTTACAAAATATATTGCTGAATTAAATACCTACTACGTAGAGCTTACAACAGAGATGTTCAAATTACCGACGACTCTATGACTGTATGCCGTCTTTGTAATGCTAATGAGTAGTCCTGGCTGCCATTGTGCGCGTTGTGCCTGCTCCAGTGACACAGTGGCGTATGAAAGTGACGTGCCCCATCAGTAGCACTCCAATATGAACGACAACTTACTACGAAAGAAAATATTTGAACACAATCTAGAGAAACGCGTAAACTGTTGCGAAATGTGTAATAACTATGACTACGCGTGTTAAATGTAGGTACGCAATGATTAAAAAACTATTAGGTAAAATTGGTTCTTGTTTTTAAATTCAAATCATTAGAGGAGTACCTATTTAGTTAAACGATTGACGAATGTTGTATCGATCTATTACCGGAATTAGTTGCTAAACTTCGCAAAAAAATATTCAATTACGATTTGTCAATACCTGATACAGTTAAATGGTAAAGTACAAAAACACGTGTGAATGTCATTTTAACTGAACTAGAGTTCAAAGCACACTCAATCGCGCGTTGAACTCT
Organism: Ochropleura plecta; assembly: GCA_905475445.1. Taxonomy (NCBI): domain Eukaryota; kingdom Metazoa; phylum Arthropoda; class Insecta; order Lepidoptera; family Noctuidae; genus Ochropleura; species Ochropleura plecta. The sequence goes on from FR997732.1 coordinate 550,794, forward strand.
TCCGTAAGGAGAGAGGATGTAAAGCTTTTCGGATGTCAAAAATTAGCAACGAGAGATAAGATCGTCTCGAAATTATACAGTGAAGGTACTAAAGACAGGTTTATGCTAAATTATGCTAATTTCACAAGATAGGACGCTAAAATATTTCTATAAATCGTTTAAAAATATACGTTACGATTTTGTATAACTTAAATGAGCAGCAGATACTAAGATTTACATAAAATCAAATTAAGACGTATTTCGTTCAAAATAATATTAAATTTAATTTAAGCTCCGCACCGTTTATGTGTTTGCACAGCGGTTGCTGTGCAAACACATAAACTTTACCTATCGAAAACACGTTAATCAAAACATTACGACTCAAACTTAGGATCCATTCATGATTTAGCTGAATCAACTGTGACCATATCTGAACCAAATCTTTTCAAATTGATAAAAAAAGCAATAAAACGTAAACTGGGCAGTAAAAGTTTCGCATATATCACTGGGGTCGTCGACCGGTGGATTTGCATGGCGGTACAAAGGACCTGCGCGCGCGCAGACGAGCAGCGCGGTGGCGGCGAGCGCGAGGAGCGCGGAAGTCATGCTCGCGGGCGACGGCGGCAACGCACAACACTGCACTGGCGCGATGGCGCGGCCGCCGACCAACCGTCCAACACCGCCGCGCGCCGGCGCACGCATACCACGCAATTACCTTACGAATGCCTAGAGGTGACACCTCTCATGAAGAATGAAGTCGCCACAAGAGTCCCTTGGTACCTAGCAGGTACGGAACCACCTCTTTTTTAAATACGAAACAGCATATTCATATTTTGGTTATCGCCAGATGTTTGTTAGACGTCACGATGCTTATCATCAGAGGAAACAAAATTTTGAAACAAGAATAAATTTCAGATTCAAAGCTATATTCTTCGAAAGACCTAACCAACTCTACTAGAACTACACCATACATATATAGATGAAGCCATTGTAATAAATCAGAAGATCTTGATAGGTCTTTTTTTCCACGATCTTAGATGAATCAAATTTCACGGCACGGTTGGCGCAGTGGTTGAGCGATCGACTGCTGCGCTCGTGTCGCGGGTTCGATCCCCGCACTGAACATTTGTTCAGTACACAAGTACCTGTTTCGGGTCTGGCTGTTTATGTATGTGATTTTAAATGTTAGTAAACGCACCCACGATACAGGAGAAATTCCTAGAGTGGGGCAATGTTTCTCTATAAAAAAAATATAATGAATCGATATCAAAACACCTGCACTGCGCTTTAAAATGGAGATCGTTAATATGGCACGGATAGCCTATAGTGTCACCCCCAGTTTAAATGGATATGAGCTAGCCATAATGTGGCGCAAGTCAACCTTTGGGATGAAGGAGATTTCAACTTAAATGAGTACTTAACTCGTCTAAAGGTTTGTAAGGCTTCAGGGCGCCCAAATCGCCGCCCGCCGCAGGGTGCGCGTGATTGACGACGCGTCCTTGTGAACCCGCTCGCAATTTATTGTCTCCAATCACGACGATCTTTGTATGTCAGGTTTTGGAACTTGAATCACCGCGGATGATATTAGATGTAAGGGTTTATGCCAATACTATACATATTACAGAATATATTGTGGTGTCATGCTTTATATTTCATCAGTTCATGTTAGGAATTCATCTGGGTGAATATCTAAACGGCAATTTTTGTGTCCTTCTTAAGACACAAGGTGTAAAATGATACTGATAGAGCAACATTTTATTTTTTAGGTGTTGATTATAAAATTTGAAAAAAGAAAACATTTTATTTTCAAGTTTGGAAAAACCAACATTTTGGTAGCACTTTTTCATATGACTATAGGATGAAGTTTCATGCGAGTGCGATCTATCGCCTTTTATTAATTTGCATCTTTCTGTTCTGGGCGTTCACTTGCACGTATAACAGGTATAAGATTAGCGCTGTAACTTCAAATTCAAATTAATTTATTTGAATTTGAATTCTTCCCGACAAAAATACAAGTATCATCTTGGGTGAAGCTGGACTGGAGCTATGTTTTCTTTTTTCAGAAAGTCTTAAGTATTTACTGCTGGGCTGTAAAAAAGGTGGATGAAAAACGATTGCATGTAGCGGAGATGAGAATGTTGAGATGGATGTGTGGAGTGACAAGAATGGATAAAGTAAGGAATGAATATATTCGAGGAAGTTTGAAAGTTGCGCCTGTTACAGAAAAATTGAAAGGGAGTCGTTTGTCTTGGTATGGACATGTAATGAGGAGGGATGAAGGACATGTGACTAAAAGAGTGATGGATCTGAATGTTGATGGACGGAGAACGAGAGGAAGACCAAAGAAAAGATGGATGGATTGTGTAAGGAATGATATGAAGGAGAAAGGAGTAAATGATGCCGTGACGTCTGATAGGGGAGAATGGAAGAAGAAAACGTGTTGCGCCGACCCCAAATAGAATGGGACAGGGGCAGGAAAATGAAAACGTATAGTGACGTGACGTTGAAGTACAAGACTGTCATGCGTAAACATGCCCAGAACACTGTCAAAATTGCCGCGTTGCCTGGCAATGCTAATTCTTTGATCAAAAGAAGCGCAAGGTCACACGAAGTGTCGCCCAGTGAACGAGATAAGTTTTTGAGGTTTGTGAGAGAAAAAATCAATTTTGGTGCCAAATATTTTCAATTTGGTGGGTGCTTTCAATTTCAGTGAACTTTGGTGGTCACACTAGATTTTGAAATAAACTATCTTAAAAAGTTATAGAGATATTCTCAGAATCAAGATTTCAAGTCCTTATTTTCCGCAAACAGTGAAGAACAATATTGGCCACCAAAATTTACAAAAAAAATGCTCCTTTCGGATATTGACCCATCTATGTGACTAACAAAACCAAAGATAACTTATCATAATTATTTAGATGTAGAATATTGCTAAAAATGTTTCCCTAGTTTATTTCTACCTCCAAAAATAAGCTGAACCCTAAAAATACGAGTAACCTAAAACAAAAAGCAACCAGGATAGTGGAAGCAATCCTGCAATCGGAAACTGTCACGGATTCCTCTGCCCAAAACGCCGAGATGAGTAAGTGCGGCACCCAGTCTCGGCACTCGATCCTGAGGAAAAGTCAACGACCTAAGCTGTAGGGTGTCCTCGGCGACCGGTAGCCGGCACTCTCGCACTCCTGCAGCTGGTCGCTCTGACAGACAACCCGACGTACTTTGCCGCCTTTTTGCTGCACTTGGCCATGTTGGCTTGACGCGTATTTGCACAAACTACTCACAGTGAGAACATGGGTCAACAAATACCATACAACCGCGTTTAAACATTACAGTTGCTTTGCAAAAAATGGTCTTTATTGCGTTTTTTTAACGAAAGTCACATCAAAAACCGGTTGCTAAGGCTTAATTGTAGTATTTCCTCAATTTGTTTTTATACGCCGACTGTGCAGGTTCTGCCACCACTGGAGTCCTCATAATATCAGCGTTTATTACTTATAGCCCAAGCTGCTTCGTAAAACATGTTGTGACAGTTAATAAGCAGAAGTTGTAATCAAGCAACTAGCTTAGACCACAACAGACATTACATTTCGCATTATATAAACCCAGAAGGGCTTTGCAGATGTCTACCCAATATAGTACACCCAGTTTTCCCCAGTAAGTTTTCATTTAGTAAGAAGCGAACCTATTGCCGGACCAGGACCAGATAGCTTCTGAGACATTCCTGGCATTATGTTACAAGGCAATTAAATTAAGTTAAAGCCGCTGACACACCTAGTTAACACCCACAAGCACTGTGCAAACGGAATACCTAACTGTTCTAACACAAAGTGCAAGATTTTTTACGAAAACGTTACGTTTTCCTCGATCCTAATTAGAACTTTAGAACATTATCGTTAGGTGATGATGCTGCACTTTCTAATTTCCTGTTAAATATACTGTTATTTTCAACATTGGCACTCGTGGTTTACTCGAGTACGACATCAAATAATTTATTCAGGCAGTGATACACAACATAACCAACCCTACACCAGTTCAAATTTAATTGACGACACGGTTGGCGCAGTGGCTGAGCAATCGACTGCTGCGCTGCGTGTCGCGGGTTCGATTCCCGCATGGAACAAATATTTGTATGGCCTACAGATAGTTGTTCTGGGTCTGGATGTTTGTGTATGTGAATTTAAATGTTTGTAAACGCACCTACGATACAGGAGAAATTCCCAGTGTAGGGCAACGTTTTTTTTTAACTAAAAAAAGAAAAGAAATGAAAATGAATTATGAGAAAAACTCCGTAGACTTGGTTTAGATGTCAATATCCATCATTGTTTACATAAAAAAGGTGTTCTTTTATGCAGATATTTCTTCACGATTCATTTCACGAGTTCGTTGTCGAAAAAAAAATGATCATTTTCATTTTTTTAGTTTTCTCGTGTCTAGATATCAATACTCATGTCAGTGGAGTTGCGCTAACTGACAGCTGAACTCTCGTAGACAATAGGAAATTGTCCATTGACCGTGTTCAGAAAGTTAAACAGTTCTTGCTACACGAAGTATGGTGTCCTGTGCACCCTGTAACATTATTCTGCCTATTAAAATTGGATTTTCTCATCCTCTGAGATAAAACTCAAGTCGCCAAATCAACTTGAAACTTCTATTTAAGGCTTTGAGTGCCAGAAAATATTTAATGACTTAGATATCTACAATCATGTTTGTGAAACTAGTCTTAAGTACTTATATTCACATTCATAACTCGCACCGTGGAAGGATTCATTTATTTTCACATAAAGAATCCCGTGATCGTGCCATTGTTTTCGCAGAGCTCGACAGTGTTTGTACTAGATTACCTCATTCTTCATAAATACAATAACTATTTTAAGAATTACATTCACAACACTATAAAATCCATTCATTGGAAGATTTGTTTATTCTCGTTTTTCTTTTGAAATAAAAACAATACGTCAAAATACCTAACTCTTTTCCAATAATTGGAATGATATGATCACAAAATAATTTATGCTATTGTAATATGTAGTCATATCGCCTAGTATAGTATCATCAATTTAACATATTTTACAGATAGTTCATCGAAATAATCAAATAAGAAGAAGAAATCCCCAATCTTATATTGCACGTCATAAAATTAATATTCCACTATCTCTCCTCGTTCGGATTACAGGATTCTCACCGATCCAGTTTTTATTAGTCACATCCACAGCTTCTAGGGTCGGTTCGGAGCAGTTCGGCACGATGAGTGTTGGTGAGTATGTATCGGTAATTAGCTTATTTCCAGGGAGGCTGCGTGAGCGCGGGTCGCGTCCATGCAAAAAGCGAGAAACTGTCCGAGACGACATCTATAAGGCCTAACACCGAGCTGTGGCCCTTGGCATCAATTTAAGAGCTATGCCACAACGTTAAAGTATTTAATTCTAGCGCAAAAACTACTAGAGGAAATAGTGATCTACACTCGGATACGTGGGATTAAGATAAATGTGGAAAGTGTAGCAGCGACAGCAAAAGATAGTTCGGAAATAGAGATCAATAAAAAAATCTTTTTACTAACTGTGAAACCGAATTCCAATCTAACACGCTGCTATATCGTCTTCATCATCATCAAGATAAAGCAGTTCACTTCTGGACCTAAACCTGTTAACAGTCGCGCGCCACTCAGATCAATATTCGGCCCTCTTATCTTATGAAGTTGCTACCTCTTATCAAGAACTCTTATCAAGTTGCTACCAGCCACCCTGTGGAGATCGTTGCCCAACCTGTATTTCCCTTACAGCGATTATATTATATAGGACGAGTACGAGTACCTATCTGCCCTACGCAACCCATTTACTACGTAAGAAGATCCCTAATATGACTATGACTAATTCTCAGACTAAACTGGTTCTAGTGTTCGACCGAAGTTTGAATTTTGGTAGAAGCCGAAGCCGATTAATTAGTTTTAGTTAAATTTCACCACAACCTTCGTTCCAAGCTAAAATGATAACAATGCGACTTCAAACCAAACTTAAGTTTGTGTGTGTGAATAATGAGCTAGTTATCTACTTATGTTGTACTAGATTTTGTTTTCATAACGAGTGTGAAAGTACTGATAACACATAGTGACGGTGTTAACTATTGTCTAATGCGGGCCGCATTATCACGTAGCAACCAATGGTGATATGGGCTCATCAGCTCATGGAAGACACCAGAAGACAATAAGGTAAAAGATTGATTGAATATCGCGACGTCCGACTGGTTGTCAGTGGCGCAAACCATTGGTCTGTTGAAAGGCTTGCAGGCTAATGTGAGCTCAAGTGCTGCTAGGATTAGCTGAAGAGTATAAAAAAGTCCTAACAACATGCACCAACATTGGTAATTAAGGCCTTATTGAAATAAATGACATGCAATAAAACTATCATCCACCATAAGTCAGTAAAGATAAATGACCACACACACATATATGCTCGCGATAGCCCACCGCGGGCGACTGTACCGCACGCAGTACGAGAATCCCTGCCATCCTCACACCCGGTGCGTCAAATGAGAACAATTAAAAAGATTTTTTTGTTTTAATTAAAAGCGCATTGCAGCAGAGCCGGGAGGCTGCAGTCGGCTGGACACACAGGGCGCCGCCGCACTCCCGTTAGTTCCCGCGACTGCGCCCGCCTGCCCGTGGCCGCCGGCCGCGATCACACATTCTAACCACCAATTAAAGATCGCCTAAACGGCAAAAAGCGCGTTGAAATATTTAACTCACTTAGTAATCTTATACTTAGTAGCTATTAAATTAAGTGTCGCGTGTCTTTGTGGATGATTTCAAGAACTTGGTACTCGACAGCAGCGAGTAATGCTCGTTGCTTTATGTGGATGAAATAGGTTTTTGCTAAATTCTTAGATAATTGAATGGAATCTGTCGGTGCTGTACAGTTTCTATTTTGTACTAGTTCAGTTCTCGTGATTTGCCGCCTAGCCGCCTATGATGTAGGCTCGTAATTGGTTTATGATACCGTAGAAGATCAGAAAAACTCTGGTACACATCTTTCCTCAATCGTTACGAGTAGTCAGAAGCCTGAAGTATAACAACTGGTCCTATCACCCCCCTGGTAGGGCCAGTTGTCGGATCTGTAACTGGGCTGTAGAGGTTAATCGCATCCGGTCAGACTGAAATGGGAACAAGGGTAGGCAAATCATGAAGATGACATCATAGATATCGCGATCTAAGCGCCAGGTGGCAAGGAGCGCCAAAATGTTAAATCGATGTCATATTTTGACAATATGCTTAAACTCATTAAAAAAATCTTTCTCACACAATACGAAAACCTCCTAAAGAGAATTTGCAATATTTCGGGTAATATTTCTACACGAGAGTGCAAAATTTAGCGACAATAGCTGCTTAATTGCGCCTCCTGTAATATCTTGACATTTTGAGCTAGATCTTGACGGTTAAACATCGAAGTGGGAAAATAATTTCGAGTGCAAAATAAAATTAGAGCTAATTACTTAAATTTTGACCGCGAGGAATCTGAGACGTCCTAGTAGAACCAAAAACATTTATCACATTTGAAATTTGCAAGCCCCGTCTGGTACTGCCAGGTTGCCGGTTGTACGAAAGAGATACCGCGACCCCGGAACATAAAGAGCAAAAGAAGAAACATGGATGAGTTTTAGTCAGTAAAAGTCTGACACTTCCCTGGAAAATTTGATGATTTCCAATCCGCAAAAAAAAACCCAACTTGGTGGATTACGGTTCACTTCCTCACATAAAGAGGAAGCCTGTGCCCAAACAGCAGAAATTATAAGCAGATTAAGGTTTTAAGTATATTCCTCCTTCAGAAAATAGTTTCCTTTAAAAATATGCAAACGCTTGCAGGCAAATTTTTAAAAAGCGCAAAAATTGCTTCTCAAGACATTTTACATTAACCTAGGTGGCATAATGTCAGTATCATAACGCGTATAATGTGTGTAACGGATCAGGTAGAGCGGTGCGAATGTCACCCACCGCCAATTAACGCGATAATTACCACGGTAATTAACAAGCACTTACCATTGTGAGCATATTAACTGCTAACGCCATGCACTGTGACACCGGACCATATTGCAGCTTATTAACTTCCCGGTAACATCACATTCATCCATATTTTAGCACAAAACTACTTACACTAAAATATATATTATTTTTTAGACATTACTTTAAAAATAGGACAACATTTTAAACATTACTTTAAAAATAGGAACTGAATTTTAAACCTTCCATTAAATAAATATAAACTATTTCTTTTTTATCACCAGATTACAGCAAAAAACGTTTCAAAAATGCGTTCATTCCTTAGCCCCTCGATTGCTTGCGAAAACAAAAAAGGCGCCGAACTTTGCTCGTGGAAACAATTGTTTCCAAGTCTTCATTTTTGTTAAACGACTTAAAACTCTATTAATATGACGTTAGAGTCCTTTCAAAACCTCTTAAAATCATAGACTAGGAACAGATCTACCGAATGAACGCAAGTTTATAACACCCATAGACAAAATTATATTTAATCTTTTGAAGTGAAATTGAAGTCACCATTTTATATAGTTTTCGTTCGGTTTTACATTTCTTTTTTATCAACTTATTAAGCCTTTTATGGTTTTTTTTTTATTAAAACGATGAAATAACTAAAATACTTTATGAAAATTTAAAAAACAAGTACACTTATCGATCTTATTTTGCTATAAAACCTTATTTTAATAGAAGTAGGCAATATACTTGTTCTCAAACTTTCTAGTTATTTATAAATATAATTATATTAAGAACTCGAGAAATAATAGACTAATATTTATTGTATAACTCATTGGCTACACAAAACAGTATTTTTATTACAATAAAACCTATCCAGTCGGTAGTAAATTAAGTTTTTGTTACCACATGTCACAGCGCGTTACGCGAAAGAGTGCGCCGAGCAAAGTTCGGATTTTTGTTTGGAAACGATCGTTTCCAGAAGCAATCGAGTGGATATCTAACATTTTAAAAAGCGATCGTCATTCGTTTTCTATTAATTCTCTCTATTTGGAAATAATTTCTTTCCAGCCAGTATTTTATTTTTCTATCTGGGAAAAAATACGAGAAAAATACATCATTACTTTTTCAACCAGCGCCATCTGTGTAGTACCAGAAACAACGCTCAAATGTAACTTCTACCTTCTCCCTAAAGCTACAAACAAAAATAGAAAGGTGGAGCCACATATAGACATGAATTCACAAAAAAGGTGACGCGATAAACAAATCAAATCAAAAATTTGTGAAATTGTAATAAAGTGATATTTTTTTTTGTTTTATGAAAATTGGTTTTCCTAATTGTAAATGGAATTTACCTTTTACTAGCTGTGCCCCACGGTATCACCTGCCGTTGCTGACGTTGTTTTTTCTTTTTGCTCTGCTATTAAAGAAAAAGATAGTTGTGAAGTAACCCTAAACCTTTCTCAAGAATTGAAAAACCAAATTCCAACTGATCGTTTTAGATATAACACACTCTTCAGCTTTATCTTATTTGTACGGATATACATAAATTATGTATACGAGAACCAAAGTAATAAAAGGATCTGTCCTCCGCACTAGCATTTGTTTCGAGCAGGAATCGAACTCACCACACTTTTATTTGCTTTGCTACTTTGTTCACAGCACACCAGCATTCACGGCTTTTGACGATTCCGATGTATTTCATTCTTTATTCTGATAACAAGTAAGGAAAAAAAAGTAAAGTAGTAATGTTTATTTTTTTTGTATGGATATCGTAAGGCCAAGATGTGTAGCCGAGTAACAAAAAAGTATTATTAGGGAACTAACTCATGAATTACTTAAGCAAATCCTTACTAATATTATAAAAGCGAAAGTGAGTTTGTTTGTTACCAACCGATTTTGGAGCTGGACATAGGCTAAAGAAAGTGAGAAAAGAGAGAGAAAGAGGTAAGGAAAGGGGAGAGAAAGATTTTTTGGAGTTTACTCCTTAAGAATCGATTTTCATATATAAGGCGCCCGGTATGAGAAAAATGTGAGGTGTAAAATCTACTGATGAATGACCTCGTTTCGTTTTTGGTGCAACTTTGGTGCAACCGCACCTATGGTGTTTGTCGTACAGTTGAATATTACTAGATGGCGCTTATGTAATTTGTCGTCCGTCAGTGATATTTTTAAGTTTTTTTTTTGTACTTAAGGAGTATACTCCAGTCGTGCGTCGGAGCTGACACACACACTTTTTTTTCGATCATCACGCGTGTTAAAGTTATCGTTGGCGCAAAGTTACTATGTCACGCGGATGAAGTCGCGGGCGGAAGCTAGTTTAATATTGTAATTTTGATGGGACCGCCGAATCCCGGGAATCCCACTACTAAATTAGAGGATCACGTAAGTCTGCCGAGGAATCACGTATCTAAACAAAACCGGTGCAAACACGTGAAAAAAAATACTGGTGGAACACATAACCTCTTGAGTTGAAGCAAGTTGCAGCTAATCCAAGTCAGTGACTGTGTTGGTAGACAGCTTGCAGAACATTCTCCAGCAGTCTTCGGCGCTTGCTAATCATGGGCGCGCATCAAATGCCATACTTTCTAGTCGTGACGCGCTATGAATGATTGCTATGCGTCCGGCGCCTCCTGTGTGGCGTAATGTTATCACGACATGGCGTAACATTTGGCCCGGAACGACACACGTAGGACCCGGCCACAGGCGGGACGGCGGACGGCGGACGGCCTCCGTACGGGGAAGAGCTGCTGCTTATAAATACATTCCCAGCATCATCATCGCTTCCATCTCAAACTAATTCGCTGCCGGTCATGGGTCCAACCACATGCTAACAACGCCAAATTTATTCACGACTTCTCTTCAATTAATCTTTAAACTGCCCTGCCAAAGTCAGTTCTTTTATTGTGTTTTCCATTGATGCAATCCCCTGGTTACCTTACACCACTGCAGCTAGAGTGAGAGAATCCTGGTAAGGTCTTATTTTTCCACACGATGTGGTCAAACTTCGAAAAACATATGAAAGTGTTTAAAATACATTTTGAAATAACTGACTGTAAAGGCATCTGATGAGGACATCAGATGGCACGGAGCATGTTTGCAAGTGTTTTTTTTTAAAAAAAAAAACGTTGCCCCACTCTAGGAATTTCTCCTGTATCGTGGGTGCGTTTACGAACATTTAAACTCACATACACAAACAGCCAGACCCGGAATAAGTATTTGTAGGCTATATATTTATTCCATGCGGGGATCGAACGCGCAACACGCAGCGCGGCAGCCGATCGGTCAGCCAATGCACCAACCGTGTCGTCAAAGTTGTTGCACCTATTATTCGCATTTTCTGTTCTTATAAATAATTTTAGAATTATCACTATTGGTAAGTATATTGTGACCATAAAACTTGTTACTTAAACTGATTCATCGTAGTCATATTTTCTTATGAGACTGTTAGTATGTAAAACAAACCATACCCAAGGATATTAAAGGGACTCGATAACTGAGACGGCTAAGCAATTAAGTCGTGTTAATTGGCGAAGTTGAGATAAACACGGCAACGCGGAGATTATGTGTACACGCGAAATCTCAAACTCAAACTCAAACTCAAATTATTTATTTCAATTAGACCATTACAGGCACTTTTGAATGTCATAAAAACAAGAACAAAAAAAATGATGCTGCTACAGTCCCAGTCACAAGACATAATAACTTGTGAAAGTACTGTAGTTGCCCATTCCAAAGCGTAGATCTCTATGGAGAAGAATGGGCAAGAAACTCCATGGACACTCTTTTAAATCATAATGTTTTACAAAATCATGGATACATCATTCATGTTGAGATTATACATAATGTGAGAACGATGTAGCACATTTAGAGCGTCCAGAGTAAAAGCAATAATTAGCACGAGTTTAATAGATGAATTAAAACAAACCGTGGTAGCTAAGAGATGACCAGTCCCAACTGACAGCGCCCGTTCACGAACATGACGTATGGATCAGCCCCATTCAGCTCGACCATTTTGAAGGGAGCTAAATGACCCGACACACCCGCCACCATCAGCGAGACATTTAAGTGAGCATGACAATCTCTCAACCACCAGGGCAACCGTCGAGTCAATAAAATTACATAGAACTCACACATGGGCATTACAATTATACAATATTAGGAAATTGAGTCTATACAATGCAAATATAGTCTTACAATCTTCTTCAGCTGCCACAATAACTTCAGATGCTGATTAATGATTACTTAGTTTGCCCCTATGGTTGTGGAGCAGGACCGGCATTGAGCCAAGCATTTATATCATTAATGTAATCCCCCAACTTATAGTATGCTTGCCTACATAGTGTGCGTTTAATACACGATTTAAACTTCGATTCATTCAGTTGTAGGATGTGTGGAGGTATTTTATTGTAACATTTTAAACAGTACCCCATAAAAGAGGAGTCAACTTTAGCCAGCCTGAAACCTGGCTGAACCAGTTGATCCCTATTTCTAGTATTATAGTGATGTCTGTCACTTCTTTTACTAAATAGATGCAGATTTTTCCTAACGTACATGATGTTTTCATAGATGTATTGACAAGGTACTGTCATGATGTTAATTTTTTTAAACAGTTCTCTTAGAGAATCGCGCCTACGTAGATTATACATGGCTCTGATGGCTCTTTTCTGCAGAATAAATATAGACTCAATGTCTGCAGCCCGTCCCCAAAGTAAAATACCGTATGACATTATACTATGAAAATAACTAAAATAGACTAATCGCGCGGTATCTACATCAGTAAATTGACGGATTTTTCTTACGGCATATGCTGCTGAACTCAAACGTCCTGCAAGAGATGTTAAATGAGGACCCCATTGTAGCCTCGAGTCGAGTGTGATGCCTAAGAAAACAGTTTTATTTAAATGTAACAGCTAATTATGTTATTATAATACTATATGATAGTAAAACGTGTCGAGAGTATTAAGTTAGGGCGGAGGATTTAAAGATTTTGTTAGCCGGTAAAGACACTTTAGATAGTTCTTTTTTGTGTCATTATATCATTATCATGTTTTGGATACGTTTCAGTTTTAGGTTGAAGAATATAAAATACACGCAGGTAATATACATAGATTAAAACCAGATGCCTGCGGCTTCGGACTTTTTATCACGGGAACATTTTAAATAAGCCAATCCTATGATGCTCATGGATAATACAGCTTACCATCAGTGAAATAATTATCTTAATTGAATTAGTAGTTCCAAAGATTACACTCTACATTCGAACTTACTTATAAACTTTACGACTCCGTAAAATTGGTTTAACAAGATTTACCCGCGGCACGCTCCAGGAAATGATCCTATGAGAACGTTTTAAATATGGCCTTTGTCGCTCGGAGATTATGTAGCTTCTCATTAGTGAAAGATTTTCGAAATGGAAGCAATAGTTCATAAGGTTACAAACAAACAACATTCACCCTTCCATAATATTAGCAAAGATAAAGTATAGATTAATACATGGAATCGACCAGAAAACTCTAAAAGAATGTAGGTACCTAACTTACAGATAGGATCCAACTTTAAGATATTTTCGACCTAATCGATACAGGTTTTAAAGAATGGATAACCTGTATATATATAAAATAGAATGTTTAAGAAACCAAAGTAATAAAAGTTGGGTCAAAAACCTCATTGGTGTTAGTGATTCCCATAATTAGTTGAAACCAGAATGACCAGTGGTGACAATCATTAATTTAACGCAAGAATCTGGTGGGACTGGCCACAGTGTCCACCATACCTTTCGTGCTTTACATCATCATTAATGCAAAAAAAAAACAATAATAAAAAAGTATGATCAGTATTATTGAATGCCTACGTGACCAAAATATAAGCCGAGGTACCTTAATTACGTTTCAACGCCAAAGGCTGTCATCAAGCGACACGACTCTAAATGCTATGTTACATACTTGGAGGTCATTAATTAGGTTCACAAGATTTTTCCTTTCAGGATAATTGAATAACAAAATCCCAATTTAAAGATTTTGAATTTAATTTTCTTTTATCTACAAAAAAAAAGTTATTGCTCTTGTAATCGTTTTGACATTACTTGCATGTTTGGGCCAGGCAAGCGGCCAGGGGCGTTGAAGCACTCTAACATGGTTGATGAGGGGCACCACACTTGCACTCGGTATTGGATGGTTCGATGTAGCCCCATGTAGCCAGATATTTTTTGCAGCTGCTTTTACTTGGATGTGCGATCAATTCAGTGCTTTCCAAAAAGGCTAATGCATTCCACGGCCGGGAGCTAGGTGTTCTTGGGGCTTCACGAACTCGTGAACTGGTGGATATTTCTGTTAAGATTCTCTTCCTTTAAAGTTATATAATATAGAAAATAAGACTTATGATGTGTGTAGTGATGTAGTGCGCTTCACCATACTTTGTTTGCATTAATCATTAATAAATATCACTGGTTTGAATTCTTATTCACCCATCCTTAAGTGAAGTAGTAGGTAGAAGGCCTACTTACACATTCTATCTTACATTAAAATACACAAAATGTCGAAATAGGTCCCAAACTTTTTGTCGCAAATAGCTCTACCAAGTTACAAGATAAACATTAAAATTCATGAAGTACGAGTAGGTACCGATAATATCTGCTAGCTAGCTAATTATATGTGTGGTATAACAACTTTCAAAGCGTCATAAATATTTCTAGCGCTTGTATTTTGGGGCTTGTAAGTTTTAAATACGCGTTAAAATTGTTTATTTTACAAAAACAAGTAGTGTAACATAATATCATGTATTACGAGATGGATCAGATCCCATACATTGATCAGGTTTTGAACTTTATAAAATTACTTTCAGCAACTACTTCTGGGGTACTCAAATAATGATAATTCAGCTGCATTTTATTCTAAAAATCTTTTTTTTTAAATATTTGTTTTTCATGTCTTCTTCTAAGCAAGCTGCATTATACAAGTACTGCTTACTTGACAGTAAGTAGTACTTTCAATAATATTGTTCTTTATTCAAATTGCTTTGTTCAGAAAGTGATCCATCTCTTAGATCGCCGTCACAATCTAAGATGGCGCACTACTAATGTTGCAGTGTTACCGTATTATTATGAAATGTAATAAACTTTGCCAAGCTTTCAGTTCCGCGAAAGGTTACGTTGGCTAACGGCGAACGGCGGGAAGTCAACGGCTATGAATTATAATGCGTACATTTGTACGAGACGGACAACAGTCCGTTCAGTTGACTGGAAGAATTTAATTGCCCATGTAGCGTATAATAAATACCGACACGCTTAGTGGTAGGGCGAGCGGTGGCGGGAGCGCGCTGAGTCATATTAATGGACTGAGCGCTCACTCGCTTCTGGTCCGCCGTGCTAGTAAGACGTGCTCATTGGAGACAGACTGTTGTTTAATTTAACATACCTAACACCCTAATAGTGTAACCTGTACAAGTGGCGATCCTGCCAGGATTACATAAGTGTAAGGTATGTACCAAAATTCAAAACATATTGTGAATAAAGAGGTAAATCAGTGACTAATCAATCAGTTTTTATTCATTGAGATGTTCCATGTAGCCCATAACTGGGTTTTAAAATGAATTAATTACTTACTTTTAATCTGGGTACGTAATTATTAAATTGTTACGTAATTATTGAAATAAAATAACGAATTTAAATATAATTTTGGTTATGACACAATAATTACAACGATTGGCTTATTTAGCTTACGTATGCTATTATTTTAGAAACCAGCATTCTAATTAATTTACGTAATTTGTGTGCTTTGAGATCACAAAAGGAATATTTCAAGATAAATCTGATTTTGTTACTTGGTTGGTACCTAAATAGTCGTTATTGACTAATCGAAGTACCTGTACATCAAAATATACCACAAATGAAAGTCGTTGACAGAACAAAACTATCAAAGGTGTTAATTAATAATTTGAATGTCAGTGTTTTCGAAGTAGCTATTGTTACAATACACGATTTCATAAATATTATGAATAATAATAAATTATTTATTGGCATAAACAAGTTAATACATATTTGTGAATCACTGGTGCCTGTGGTGGGTATTGAAACACCTGTATCACCGGTCACCGGGTATTATATTATAAAATCTTATTCATTAGACAAACTTTATGAGAACTTATGGCTTACTTACCTGTATACAGTATAACCCTAAATATGTTTTTCATTTATATAATTTTTACATACACAACAATATAGTAATATAGTTACAATAACTTGATAAGTGTGAGTGTAACTGATATTAAATAACTCACTGTAGTTTATTATGTTATTTTACTTTTGTTCTGTCAACAAAAACGTGGTTATTAGAGGTAGTTTGGGTAACCAAACAGTACCTAAATGGTCTTGTAAAATAAGATCAAGGGAAGTTCGATGAAAATCGGAACGGTACCTATAAAGGAAGTAATTCCTTAGAGAGGTAGTTTGGGTAACCAAACAGTACCTAAATGGTCTTGTAAAATAATATCAAGGGAAGTTCGATGAAAATCGGAACGGTACCTATAAAGGAAGTAAATCCTTAGAGAGGTAGTTTGGGTAACCAAACAGTACCTAAATGGTCTTGTAAAATAAGATCAAGGGAAGTTCGATGAAAATCGGAACGGTACCTATAAAGGAAGTAATTCCTTAGAGAGGTAGTTTGGGTAACCAAACAGTACCTAAATGGTCTTGTAAAATAAGATCAAGGGAAGTTCGATGAAAATCGGAACGGTACCTATAAAGGAAATAATTCTTTCAAGAGGTAGTTTGGGTAACCAAACAGTACCTAAATGATCTTGTGAAATAAGATCAAGGGAAGTTCGATGAAAATCGGAACGGTACCTATAATGGAAGTAATTCCGTCGAAAAAAAAAAAAAAAAAAAAAAAAAAACAATGTCGACGGTCCCTGCGTGCATGAGGACATGTCGAAAATGGCATTTTATTATTGTATCATCGGCTTTAGATTATAAATTATCTATGCCTACATGCTGAACTTGTTTTTATTCAATAAAGCAAAATAACAACCTTGTACAATTCAACTTACTTACAAATAAGCAGTAGAGGTAGTAGACACTTTTTGTCGGTACTCATTATAGATGGTTGTTAACACAGAACTGATTCACTCTGTTCCCCCCGTACTAGTATAAACTGTATTACGGTGGAACAGTTTTCCTCGCTATGTTATTTTATTTATGGTAGCAGACTTGTGACAAAATAATTACTTATTAGTTGAAATAATTAATACATACGATTTTTATTTAACTTATTTACCGTGTTTTAGAAATCGTATAAGACGTATAACAAGTATTATAAATACAACGAATAAGTGTCGTATAAATGGTCATCTATAAGTTTTTCAAAAAAAAAAAACGTGGAAAAAATAAAATACCTATGTACGTAGGAACCGTCGAAATACACCTACCGCCACTAGACTCGAGCGTGCGCCTGAGTTGTACTTGATCGCTACTAATGTAGCAACGTCAAAAAAAAAAAAAAAAAAAAACGGAATGGATTGCGATGTTCGCATCTGTGTACATATGATATGAGAGCCAATCGAGCTATCATTAGGGAAAAGCATCCTTTGCCCACTATGGAACGAAGCGACGAGGCCGAACATAGCACAGGCTTACAAAAAATGTCTTACGGGTTTTAAAAGATAACAATGTTCTGCTAAACGAATCAAAACGCGCTTAATAAAAACCCTTTAAAATAAAAGCTCTGGATTGTTCAAACTGAATTATACACAAATTTAACGTTATTCATTTTGAAACTTTCATGCATTAGAAAAAAGGAAAATTAATGACTGAATTAACGTTTTAAATAATGCGCTAGGCATGTGAACGTCGTGGGAATTTAAAAATGTACTTTGTTTATTGTATTTTCCTTTGAAAACATGGCGTCGGTAATTACTAAGCGAAGGTTATGTTTTTATCAAAGTAAAGTAAGATGGCTGATTGTCTAGTCAATAAACTGTTTTAGTTGACATAAAATCACGCGTATAATCTCTGGAGGGTTAAGCAGAGATCAAACTCAAAGCATTTATTACGATTAGACCTTTACAGGCATATTGAATGTCATGAAAATAAAAAGGATTGTGCTACAGTCCCAATCACGAGACATAGTAGCTTGTGAAAAATTAAATACTGTAGTTGCCATTCCAAAGCGCAGATCTCTGTGGAGATGAATGGGCAGAGGGCTCCGTGAACGCTCTTTTAAATCATAATATTTTTACAAAATCATGGATATATCATTCATGTTGAGATTATGCATACATGTGAGAACGATGTACAAAAACGAGCACATTAAGAGCGTCCAGAGTAAAAGCAAAAACAAGAGTTTAATAGATGAATGAACGAATTAATTTAAACAAAACCGTGGCGGCTAATAGTCGACTGTCAGTGCCCGTTCATGAACATGACGGCAGCCCCGTTCAACCATTTTGAAGGGAACTAAATGACCCGATACTGATAGAATCGTTGCGAGTGCCAACAGTAATTGGAAGGTACAAAGCTTCTTAGGGCTAGTATATTATGTAGGAAAATGGATCCCTTATTCAGCTTCATAGACCGAATCCTTGCGCGAACTTTTAAGACTAAAACTAGGCAAAGATACGGATATCATCTCTTATTGGCACGATACACAAACACAAGCTTTTAATGATGATAATGGGGTAGATGACACCACCAATCATTTGACATACTTTTTATGAGCTGTCAAAATGCGATTCCCCCATAGATTTTGTATGGGACTCGCAAACGATGACGTCACTAAGTTGTCAAGTCAATGACGCAACTATTTATTGATTTAAAAGCAACTAAAAATCGAATTTTAAAGTTATTTTGAAATTAATGCAGTTCTCAGGTCTAGAATAACGTGTTCTTTCAGAAAAATTGTGTCTTTAAATTATTGGTTAATGGTGTCAGCTACCCAATTATTTATACTTGGTAGTTGATCAATATCATCCTGTAGCAATTACTTTGCGTGAATAAAGGCAAGCCTGTGAGGGAGATTCAGAGCTAAAGTTAGTCAGGAATGAAATATAGAACAATAGTTGGGCGAATTGTATATCCATTAAATTGGACGAATTGGCTATCCATTAAATTGGACGCATTGGCTATCCTTTAAATTGGACGCATGGCTATCCATTGGCGCATTCTTGTGGCCAAAGCCACCCGGGCATTGTAGCCATGAAAATGAGACTACGTTCCAAAGTGGACAGTGATGGTGAACATTCTAGAGATTACTTTGGATAAGCCAAACCAAAAAGGTGAACTGACATCCAAATTCAAATTAGGTCACAATTGCAAAGGCGTTTCACAGGGCAATATTTTAGGCCCACCCTTTTTTATATATATCAATGACCTGACAAAAGTAACTGATGATCCTTGCGTAGTCTTTGCAGACGATATGTCCGTAACCATTCCTAAAAATGAAGTAAACTTTAAATGAGGAAATCAATAGTAATGTGAGCAAAGTAATAACTAAGAGAAAAAAAAGAAACTTTAACCTCTAGAGCCCCAGCGGCACAAAAACGTGCCAGTAAACAAGTATTACCGTTGAGCCCCGCTGGCACAAATTCGTGCCACCAAACCTCGATCGATTGAAAACTGTATTTGTAGTAAAGACAAGTCTTAAAATCAGATTACACATACGATAAGAATCCGCCCGGCGGTGCTTGACGGATAGTTGACGTAAATAATGGGGGGTCCTTGAGAGGTTAAACCCAACATAGAAAAACCTAATATGTCCAATTTTGTAACAATAATTGGAATAAAATAAATTTGAACATCAATTATAAAGATAAAAGTATACAACAATCAGTCAGATAGTATGACTTTTCTTGGGACAGATCTAGATCATAAATGTTCCTGGATTAGTCATATTGACAAGATATGTGAAAAGCTCAGTAAAAAAAGAGGGGGAAAGAAAAGGGAATGTTTAGCTTTGCTATTACAATAAATAAGGCGCAAGGGTAAACACTAGTATGTGTGTGGCAGCTGTATGTAGCATGGTCGCGAGTGTCCAGTGCCCGAAATCTATATTTATCAGCACCAAATGGAAAGACATTCAATATAGTTTACAGTAGCGTCCTAAAATAATGCTGTTACTCACATTTATTATTCAAGTACAAATATTATTAGTAAATTAAAGTACATATATTAGGCTAGTAGTAGATATAAACAAATGAAAACCTTTAACATAGACTCTGCACACTCCAAGCTTAAAGAGGTATTTTCTTGGTTAGGTGCACCCGTAAGCGTTACCGCTGATCATGGTCGGCAGTTTGTTAGTTCAATTTGAAAGTTTTTGTAAAGAATTTGGTATCCAGTTGTTCCAAACAGAAATTTCCAAATGTCGAAGTTAAGAGGCAGAACTGTTTGATTCTTTATAAGCAATTTATTGTGAATGAGTGGACATTGTTGGCCTTGTAGATTCTTAGACGCTTGTTAACTTATTATTTTATTTTGCGTTTTATAAAGCAAGCAATGACTTATTGCCTGGCCTACGCTGTCCTCTCATATCTAAGTACTAACGCTGTAACAACCACATTGTAAAACCAAATGATTTTAAAAGAGTGACTATGGAGTTTCTTGCCGGTTCTTCTCCATAGGAAACGACCAACCCGAACCGTGCACCTTTTCTCGAATGTTATTTATAAGTGCCCATGTAGGCCAATGTGACATAAAAATATTTTGATTTTGACTAAAAACATAGATTCTGCAAAGAAAAGAAAATGCAGATAGCAAGAGGAAAGCAACAGAATCTAGGAAAGATATTGGGAAAAAAGTATATGTTGAGAATACAATAAAGAAAACAAGTTATCCACCACATTCAAGGATACGACACACATTGGTGAATAAATAGTGGACAGCGGTTGCGCAGAAATATAGTAAAGAAAGTGGGAAGTTTGACCAAATAAGGATAATAAGCTTTCAGAAAATAGCGATACCGCCTGTAACAACGTGTGTGACGAAAATGAATAAGTGATTGTTTAACGGAATATTATTAAAATTATTTGATGATTATTCTTGAAATAAACTCATTTGTATGTTATTATATTTATACGAAATTATGCTATTTTTAAAATTTTGTAAAAGGTAGATGTAGCGTATAATAAATACCGACACGCTTAGTGGTAGGGCGAGCGGTGGCGGGAGCGCGCTGAGTCATATTAATGGACTGAGCGCTCACTCGCTTCTGGTCCGCCGTGCTAGTAAGACGTGCTCATTGGAGACAGACTGTTGTTTAATTTAACATACCTAACACCCTAATAGTGTAACCTGTACAGCCCATTTAGAACTTAGGTATGCTTATTGGCAAAGTACTGTCAGATAAAACGGTTAGGATCCAAATATTTCTCGTTAGCTGGTCAATATTTGGCATACCTATTAGGCTCGGGATTAGTAATCTTAGGAAATAAGTAGGCACTAGCCAGCTTGCGACTGTCACGTCATGATCATCTTATTCAGTAGGTTATACTTTTCAGGCCCAATTACTATGACGGACCATAGTGTCATTCAGTAAACTATAGACGCTTGTTTTTAAACGAAGATCCCGTCATTTGAGATACACTGCATAGTCAGAGGATTGTGGTCAGTATTAACGGAGAAGGCTCGATGAGCTAATCCGATGGGCTCGCTAAATGTCACGCTATTCAAATACATTCTCGTGATTGGACACCATTTACTGGAATATTCACAAGTTGAAATGTACTAACATTACCATATTTTAACGGTACCTTTCTAACGAACATCCTACTTAATATTATAAATGCGAATGATTGTGAGGATGAATGTATGGATGTTTGTTACTCTTTCACGTCAAAACGGCTGAACGGATATTGATGAAATTTGGCACAGAGGTACATTATAGTCTAAATTAACACATAGGAAACTTTTTTTCGATATCACGCGTGCGAAGCCGCGGGCGCAAGCTAGTTTCTGTATATTTGTCTATAATACTCAAATATTATAAAAAGGTAACGTTTGTCTTTATATAGGGGGTAATCTTCAGAACTACAGATCTGAGTCCGAAAATTCTTTTACTAACGGTAAGCTATAATATATTCCTGTGTGTCATAAGTTCATAACATAAAACGTCCTCATTGGATTTTTATGACTAGAATATGTATATTTTAATTCAATTAAACAGAACTAACTAAGCATACAAACTAAATAAAAATATGTACAAGTAAAAAATGGTAAATTACAGGGTGTCAAAAAATTCGTCCGCATTGGTCATTTTCATACATAACGGACTTAGAGCCTAAGCTAATAAACGCTAGTCTCGAATTTCGGCTTATTCGTCAACTCGCGCCTCATAAACTCGCGACTGCGCGCGACTTAGCACATTCCGATTTTACCTATTTTTGTTGTAGTCAACTCGCGACTGAGTGAAAACTGGTATCGTCATCCACAAAAGTGTTTTAATAAATTTAATATGGGAACCTACTTAATATGTATAGGGCGCTGTACGGTTTGAGTTTAAAATAAAAGAAAATGTAGTTTTTGAGATAGATGTCTGTGATGGCATGTGTTTTATATTATGAAATATAAAACACATACCATAAATCTATAATTGCTTATTTTTCTAATGATTATCATGAATATCACAAATCAACATTATCAGAACAACTGAAGATTTTAAAGATTTTTAATTACCTATTATGTAAATTGTCTAAAACAAAACAAGTATAACAAAATAAAATCAATAATACCATATTATGTGTAAAATAATAATCAACAAGTAAACGATTTGGTTAATTATTACTTACTAATATAATCAATGATCGTCTTAGGAACTATAAAATCACAGGTCAGGGTTTGTTGTAAATTATTTTTATAACAAACGTTAATATATGTATTACTTATTAATAAAAACAATCACAGGCTTAGGAACTATAAAAGTAAATTATTTTTTATGAAAAACTTTTATAATAATTATTACTTACTAATAAAAATCAATGATAATCTTAGTAACTATAAAATCACAGATCAAGGTTTCTTGGAAATTATTTTTATAACTGCTATATGTATGTAATAATCACACGATTAGAAGTTCGATACATAAATCGATACTTATAATAACACCGTGCATAAATTTGTTAATGGTAAATGTGACGTGTTCATCAATAGCGCACGTTTCCTTTAACTTTACTGTTCTCCTGCCTAAAGTAGTATTGACTTTCCTCGCTGGGATGTAATTATTTCATGTCCAGTTTCATTAGTAGATGGACCTGCTTGTGCTATTATAGTTAGGCATCTCTGACCAAACTTTGAAATAAATATCTATGAAGAATATGAAATGATTATTAATGATAATGATGATGCCAGCTAGCCGATTGCAACCACACTGCATTCAATAGCTTTCTAAGGTGGTTGTTGAGAGCTTTGGTGTGCAGCTATTTTATGTGCTCGCATGACATGTGACTAGCATAAATCCAACTTTGACCGAATAACTCCGAGCACAAAGGGGACATGTCAAAATACCATTGATGGCATTGTAAGATATAGCTGTAGGTGGTCTTGCTTTAAAGTCATCACACACATTTGACAACCTTAGATTTCTTTCCTGATGACTTTGTCTCCCCAAATTGTAATTGGTAAAATGCACGTTTCGTTCTTCTTATTATGAATTAACTCTGTTATAAAATATTAATTATTTATAATTATAAAATGTCAATAATATACTGATTTGAATAAAGCAAAAAAAAAACAAATAACTATAAACTTACCCCCACAATACATCAAAATCACTAAAAACTTCCAAATTTTTTTTTTATATAAAAATTTAACAAATTGCAGTTTTAAATACTTAAACAATATGTAATGCCCTGTTAACGCCAGCTAAGCATAAGCGACATCGACAAAACTAAAACAACAACGTCATATCGGGTTTGCAACATGAATTAGAAGGAGATAGCGATAGTGCTATCTACTTGAAACTCATGTTGTTAACCCGTTGCTGCCCGTTGACGTTGCTTGATTATTGTAGGTAATTTTTAATGTTGAAGTTCATGAGTGCGATTATTGTTATATTATAATATATATATATACATAATTATTGAGTAATAATACATATTTACCCAAATGGTGTTGGCCATGATGATGGCCATCCTCGTGTAATGATATAGTTGATTTTATTTTGTTTGCTTAGTTTTAGATAACTTCTTGAGTCATAGTGATATTTTTGATAAAACATTAAGAAAATAAGCAGTTTTATATTTTTGTCATATTGTTTACTAAAGTATGTATATCTATCTCAAAAAACAACTCCGTCTCTAATACGATCTTCTGACCCTCAAATCGTATAGTGTCTTAGAAATGTAAAGTAGGTTCTTGATATTAAATTTATCAAAACACTTTTGTAGATGACTGTAAATACGTCAGATTTTCACTCGGTCGCGAGTTGACTACAACAAAAATAGGTAAAATCGGAATGTGCTAACTCGCGCGCAGTCGCGAGTTTATGAGGCGCGAGTTGACGAATAAGCCCGAATTTCAAACAAAATGTGGTAGAGCTATAGGATTATACCTATACTATGTAAACAATACGGCCTAGTTTCAGATATTCAGCCAGACTGAAGTCCGAGGAGTATTCCCGACATGTAAATGAATACCTAGTCACGGGAGTGAGCGCTCCGTTCGGATAGTAGAAATTAAATAAGTGCAATAATATTTATGGATGCATTTAGTATTGCTTAGTGTTAGTTATTTATGGTCTTGACGATAAGATAATAAAAGCCCAATTGGTTGTTTTTTTCTCTAATTAAAACCTTTCTCTATTCTAGAACAACCTCCTGTATCGTAGGTGCGTTTACGAACATTTCAACTGACATACACAAACGGCCAGACTCGGACCAACTACCTGTTGGCCATTCAAATATTTGTTCCGTGCGAGAATCAAAAACGCGACTTGCGGCGAATAGCTCAGCCACTGAGCCGACCGTGTCGTCGAATTGACATAAATTTCTTTTCATAACCTCAGGAAAAGACATCAACTAAAATGTATTTTAAGTAAAAATGCACCTTAACTTTACTTTCATTTATAAATAGAAAACTATGTCTAACCACACTCAATAAATAACACACAATGGGTTTTCAGCTCAAACATTAGAAAGTAGTAAAGTTATATATGTATTTCAAATATTATGTATGTCTAGAAAGCTATATAATAAACGAATACTAAGCGGATTTGTATGTCGATGCTAAAATACATTTTATTTGACTCTTATTTTTCTGTCGACCACTTGATAGATCGATAACTATATCATCGATTCATCACATGGGGGGTGGAAGTGGATTTAATATCGTAGCAGCGACAAGAAGAAAAAGTAGACCATCATCAAATAACCGGAAAGTAGTTCTGCTGGACATAGGGCCTCGCCCAATTGCCGTCACATTGACTTTATCGCAAATTTATCAATCACAGTTTCGTGTCGCTATTCCAGAACCTATCAACCATCTGTTAAGCGAGCAATGCTTGCCCACTCTAAATCTGACTTGGTTTTCCTGTGACTGTCTTTGTATGGGCTTTTTTGCGGATGGGAAATCATCAAATAACTTCCCCTACTCTTGGCGGAGCGGGGGGAGTGTGAGACTTTTACTGACTAAATAAAACCCACCCATATTCCTTCTTTTATCCTTTATGTTCCGGGGCCGGGGTATGTCTTTAGAACAACCCGCAACCCCGGCAGAGGTAAAATATAACCCAGTAACCAAAGCGGCGGTTCGCTGTCTTTATAGGGAGTGCAACTTTTTTTCACAACATACCTATTATTTGAACTGTACTACAAACTTGTGATAACGACATTGTCACTACATTACAGGCTCGCATTCTTATTGTGAAGCAGTACATAGGCACTCTGTTAATATATGATCTTGTAACATTAACCTCATTAAATAATCCGAAGCACAAGTTAACGAATTTAACCATATAAAGCAGTATCAATGCTATCGACAAACTATTCGTTTCGCTTGTACTTGAGCAGAAAAAAACATAGTTTTTATAGAACCATATATTGTTTGTGGAATAAGTTGATAATATTGAAAAAGATGGAGTATTTTTGGCGCTAGTGCCCAGAATCGACAAAACAATTATACAATTTGTTGTGTCGATGGTAATCAACGACTCCGCCCAGAACTTAGATAAACAATGTTTTGCTTACTTTGTTTCACAGGCTCGAGAAGGGAGCATATGAAGGACCTGGTAGATCTACCGCTCACTGAGAGACGGAGTCAAGCTAGGATAGAAACCCATTGGATGAATTGATGGGTAATATGGGTATGCAAATAGTAACTCTGTATAAGAATATTATCACATTGAGGTGTAAGTATGTATTTCTTCTGTTGTATGAACTCTCAAAGAAATAAGGAATTAAGTAGTTTGGTCTGGATATTTTCACAACCGATTTCCTAAATTTAAAACTTTTAAATTCAACGTAGAGATCGTTTGTTTATATTTTCTTGCTCTTTTAGCAGTAGCAATAATATTTATGCTAATGATGACATGAATTCTGTTAATGACACATCCTCTCAAAATTCTTGCGATATTTTATTAGTCTGCGGACTTGTTGTATCATAGTGCGAATGTTTGGCCATTATGAATATATTGACCTTAGAAGTGTCGTTGGTATAGCAGTAATTCATGGCAACAATTTTATTTACTTAGAAATGATTACCATAACGTTATCATCCGATCTTGCTGCCTCGGACCGGATCGAGATCCGATCTAAACTTTATTTCCCTCACCTAGATGAAAGTCTATGAATATTCAGTACATAATCATACATTATGTCATTCAGTGCGATAAACTACGGGGCGAGATATCACACGATCTTCCACCTTATGCAACCGAGATACGGATCACATCCGCGTCACGGCATTGTCCCTAGGGGTTACGTAAAACAAAACGAGCCGGTTGGACATCGCACGACCAATTTATTTTTTAACATTATTTATATACAAACGTATAAAACGGTGATGTTGCACAATATCACATTCACTGTCCCGTACTCGACTTGCGTCACCAATAAATTAAAATATAACTCGACGGTGTCTTCATTGGGCCCAGTAGCGGTTGCAACAGCAAGGGAGCCTCGAGTGTGGCGAGTGGCGACAGACCTCAGCCGACACGACACGCTTTGTCGTCCGTTATCGCCAATTTATAGGCAAACTTTTGAAAACAATACGAATCTAATCTGTCTGCTCAATCTTCTCATATTCTGTAGTCAAGTCGTTGATCGTTCCACCCGCTACTGACGTCTTCATGAAGCACTGGTTCTAAAGTATTACTTATTAGTGGTGGCCGATCTGGTCGATCTGTCCTTGCAAGTTGTTGATGACCTCGGAGGGCACCTGGTCGCCAAGGATCTCGTACAGGTTGATCCTCTGGTTGATGGGGATCGACTCGTACGCTCCCAGCTCGATACCTTCTTGTACCTGGTGACAAAGGAAATCAATTACTGATATGCTGCGGATCTGAGAATATGCGATATGAATACCTTTCAATGGTAAAGTAAGCTATAATAGGTAAGGACTTATAAATCTCGGAGGCTGATGAACCATTTGTTACAGATAATGTTAGAGGCCTAAAGCTTCCGCAGTCAGAAACGAATGAATAATGATGATGAGGAAGTTCTCCAACACCGTGCAGAATGTCTCAGTGATGCAAATGAGATGTTTAGCGCGATTGTTTGTATGCGCTCACGCATGCATTAGCGGCGCCGTGCTTTACATTCATAAGTTTAGTTCACTACTTCATGGAATGTTAAGCTACTTACATCAATTTGTAACTTTAAAACAAATATTTTATTAAATGTAAGAATGTCTAATTTCAAAGAAAAACATTCAAATATTTGATCACAGAAGGGGTATCAGCCTAATTTGCAAAAATTCGTTTCGTTTTAAAAGTTCCATTTACATCAAAATGTTAAATGATATTTGGTCACTAAAATATGGAAAGAAAGAAAAAAATCGTGTTTGAAAAAAAAAACTGAAAAGGTTGATGATCCCCATTTAACTGTTTCAATCAATCCTTCAAAATCCTTCAAATTGTCTACGTAGCCTATTCTTAACTACATGAGGGTCAAATTCCAGTCCAATTGTTTTTTTTTTTGTAGAGCGACTACTTATTTGACTTCCACAACCTTGGTACTGGGTTATACGATGCTTCTTCATGATCTCAACTTTTTTTAAACTGTTAGAACCTCTTACTTTGTGGATCTCAGCATCCTTGGGGATGAGGTGTGTGCTCTGGGCCTGCTTGATGGCCTCCCGTGTGTAGGCAGCACCCTCCCTCTGGGGCGCAGCGGCTACGGCAGCCACCACCACGAGGACGCATAGCACCACGGATTTCATTGTGTAGGGGAAGAGAACTTCGCTTACGACACGTCAAAAAAACTGTGGAACATAATAAAAAAGTATAAGTTTCTGTTTTGAAAAAAAAACATTTTGTTTTTAAACAAAATTTAATTATAGTAAAGGAGTCGATACTACGAACTGTTTTAATAAACAAAACAAGACAAACCCAATCGGCTAACTTTGATAAGCTTTTAGTAGGTAATCTTATTTAGTTAATACAACACAAATATTGCTTCTATATAATTAAATGGTACGTGAGATACACTAGTTCTAAAATCACAGATCTCTTCCTAAATCTGAGTTACATAAACATGAACGAGATGCGTATCAACGCATGCGCAGCGAAAGGCGTTAATCAGTACAACACACACTTTTACCACTTTTTCAACACATTTCACTGGTGAAGGGTTTGTTGTCGTATTTAGCACTAAATTATAAGGTACAGAAGGCTTACAACGATAGGGATCTCACTGATTAACGGCTGTTTACGAAACAGAACGATCTGGAAGCACTGCAGTTGCGTTTGCGCGCGTTATTGCGTGGAACTGGTGCGTGAGCTTGATATCGCGGCTCGTATGGCCTTCTGTACCCTGTAACTTATGGTACAAGTGTCCATATCTCACCTGTGAGGTTGCGGAGTGGAGCGCGCGAGTATGCGCTGCCTGATATAGGCGCCCCCTCCTCGCTCCCCGCACACAACTTTCACCACGAGGAGCGCCTGCGCAACCATCCTGACGATCTACACGGGGCCACGAGATCAGCTCATCATTTTGTTGTTGTTTATTAGAGAATTAGCGTTTTTATTCACGAAAGCTTTGAGATACTAGGTCACTGATGCAATTCAAAACGGATATAAATCCATAATAGGAGTTAAAGATGAAATTTACAAGCCTCCATTGCCTTGCTTTGTAAGATCCTATTTTTTACAAAATCCTTAACTCAATATAGTAGTGAACGGAATAAATTTGGTGCCGCGGATATTGTAATACGGCAAGTGAACGTGAATAAATAATAAACAGTTCAACCCATTTAACCAACTACCCTCAGATTTCAAGAAATCGCTCTCACATCGCTGTTTCAACGGCCCCAATCCCTCAGAGGATCAAACCAATATTCAGAATTAAAGTATCGACGCAGAAAAAACTAAAAACAAGAAGTAACATCCGGATCACAATCTATTCCAATCACTTTAGATATTTAGCGTCCATCAAATATAGAAAGCTTAAAACTTTGGACCAATCAGCTTTACACGTTTATACGTTCATCTTCATACCGGTAGTGAGTGATGGTTGAGCAGATTATACGGAGGTTCTAAAATGATGGAATCATGGAGCTTAGAGGCGAGAGAAGAATAATAGAAGTTACGTAACTACAACTTTACTGATCGGTCAAAACTGAGGCATCCACCTTTTTTATAACATAACATCACAGCTGTAATCTTCGAAAGGTGGTGGGTAGAGGTGTCAGTACACCCGCATTTCATTACCTTTGATTATGTCTCATGTAAAAGGGAGCGAGCTTATTTTGATCAACGGGGCACAATTCTAGTCTCCGTCTCAGCAGACACAAGGCAGTCTATTTTTATTCTGGAGCATTCATAATTTTCAAAAATAATATTTAAAAATGTCTTTTGTATTATCTAATATATAAAATTTCCGTGTCACAATGTTAGTTACCGTACTCCTCCGAAACGGCTCGACCGATTCTTATGAAATTTTGGGTACATATTGGGTAGGTCTGAGAATCGGCTAACATCTATTTTTCATACCCCTAAACTTAAGCGGGTGAAACCGCTGGGCACAGCTAGTTATTTTATAAATTCAAACTAGACTGATGACCAGCACTTTTTGACCGTCCACGACACAAGACAGTCAAAACACTGTCGTTGTAGTTTCTGTTACCTAGGTTATTATTGACATTAATTTTGTCCAAAAACATGTTGCTGAACTATCAATTTACTCTTGACTTGGGAATCGATCAAAGCCTACAAAGTGATCCCAATAGGCGAGTAACCATGCCCGAAGAGGTAGTTGTTTATAAGCTCTGCGAATCTAATGTATTATGTACATTTAGATTGCGTCCTAAGCGAAACAGATGTTTATACATTTAGAAAGGTTTACTCAGCAATAGTTACATCGTTAACGCTGAGTACATAAATAACTGTAAATATTTATGGATTCCAATAAATACTAATTGGCGTCGATACATGAAAGTCGGTTTGTTTTCGTGTTTTTGGACTGTAATTCTTCCCACATTTTCTATGCTTTCGTAAATTATAGAGGTCTACAAGGTCCTTTAAGAGGCAGTACTATTAAATGTCTACAAGCAACTTCCTAATCAATAATTCAGCCTGACCTATACCACCTATTAGGAACCGAGGTGTGCGAACTATCCGAGGCTGCTGGTTGTTCGAAAGACATACCGCGGCCCCGGAACACAAAAGGTAAAAAGAGAAGGAACATGAATGGATTTTAGTCAGTAAAAGTCTGACACTCCCTTTCCCTCCGCCCGGAGAAGAAGTCTTTTGGTGATTTCCCATGCGAAAAAAAAGAAAAGGTGTACGTACTACGATGTTATCAGCACGGATATACTACCAAATCTTATATAACGAACGGGAAACCACGGTGACCACGGTGTCCTGTTGCTCGATTACCATAACTGACCTGCTTTCAATATCCTCTTCCCACTTGTTATTACAAATATCTTTTCCTCTTATCTGTTCCTCACTTTTATTCTATACTAGCTTTTGCCCGCGGCTTCGCTCGCGTTAAATTCGGGGTAACACAGTTCCTCTTGCGCCTTATTGATTTGTAATAGCAACGCTAAGTTTTCCCTTTTCTTCCCTCTTTCTCCCTCACATCCCACTTTTTTAAAATAAAAGTTAGCCTATGTCCGTCTCCTTGTTCCCAACTATCTCTGTACCAAAATTCATCAAAATCGGTGTAGCCATTAAAGCGTGAAGAGGTAACAAACAAACAAACTCACTTTCGCTTTTATAATATTAGTAAGGATAAATGCATCGCATCATTTTGTACTCACTGCGAGAATGATTTTGCAATTTCTTTTAATAATTATTTTGTTACTATTGATATTAATGCTTATTGGTTATGTAATAAACTTGTATGTACATTTATATAACGAATGTGCCTCATACTAACCGTCTAAATCAGGGTTGTCAGAATTACAAAATTTGATACGATATACGATAATTGTGTATTAGTGTGTAGAAGCACTATAGTTAATACTTAAGTTTAGGTCAAGTTTCTGTTTGTTGTTTTAATCACATTATCTGGGATACTTTGAAGCGGTCTCCCATGATAATTTGTTTTGATGGTGCAAGATATTTTCCAAGACATCGTTTTAATAGAATATATGGATTGAGGAAACGTGATTGTTTAGTTGCATTTATTGCTAGCAACCCTACCGCTAGTTGAACCAGTTGTTGTTGCGGTGAGCTTCCTGCCTCGGAAGCTATCGTATGTCGCGATTATATCATAACCTAACCAGCTATACATACTGTTGTTTTATTTATTCGTACTTTACCTTGTTGCTCTAATCATTTAAGTGTCTCACAATATCTGATAGAAATTCTGTTCAATTATTAAAATATCATGATAGAGATTAGCAATGTTTTTATTCAAAGATGCTGATTTATTCAAGTCTACACCATTAGAAATCTGGTTTGAGATTTCTATATTTCCGTTATCAAGCCATTTGTAAGCGGTCATCTGAATCTAGAATAGAAATCTATTGTTCACGGTGTTTTCTTGTAGTTGAAATTTGTCTTCCTTATGAAAAGTTTTATAGACAGCATTTATAAACAAAGTCAACCCAAAGCAAGGACCGACTATTTACACATAATTATGTGCGTATCATCGCTGATTCCTGGTAAGGGTCGGCGATGCACAATTAGAGGTAGAAGAAGAGGAGCACTTTTCCAGAACGTCTTTTATCATAACTAGCTTTTGCCCGCGTCTTCGCTCGCGTTAAACAACAAACACACAGTTCCCCTTGCGCCTTATTGATTTGTAATAGCAACGCTAAGTTTTCCCTTTTCTTCCCTCTTACTCTCTCACATCCCACGTTTTTAAAATAAAAATTAGCCTATGTCTGTCTCCTGGTTCCCAACTATCTCTGTACCAAAATTCATCAAGATCGGTTTAGCCATTAAAGCGTGAAGAGGTAACAAACAAACAAACAAACTCACTTTCGCTTTTATAATATTAAGTAAAGATTTTGCCACCCAGTTGCCCCAAATCAGGCTGGAGCATGTAAACCCAGCGCCCCCTACGTTTGATAAACAAAACAAACCTTTAATAGACATAAGAACAAGCAGTAATCAGATAAGATAGTAAACTCTTCGCCACGTGCGAAGTTCCCGTCTACTCCGTAGGCTTCCGCATTTAACTTTGTTCGTAACAAAGGCATAATTTAGGCAAATGTCTGAGCTCACACGGCAGCGGCGGCGGCGCCGAGCGACAATTGTTGTTAATTTTGTTGAGAGTAACAATTACTTCCGTACATGGATATTGACTGACGTTGCTGAACGTTTAACTTTCGTAACTGAACGTCAGGGAAGTTCCGAAGAAAGAAAACCCCTCTCAAACTCATTTCTTTACTTGAGTTTACGTTCAAATTAGCATTGATACACTCTGAGTCTAACGTCGGTATCGATGTTAAATTCACAAACTTACAAATGAATCATAATTATAAAAAATCTATTCAAAACTTTCGAAGCTTTATAAAATATCGGAAAGAATTGAGCTCAAATCGACTCTAATAACAGATTTATAATCTTCAAAATTGAGACCATTTTGGACGCAGATATGTTTGACTAACACATCGATTAAAAATAATTCATTCAGACTGGTCTATGTGTTTGGTTGTTATTCTGATCACTTTGTTTTCTTACATAACTTGAATAACATTAGGCTTATTCGGTGGGATTCGATACAACTCACGCAACGCATGCGCGGGCGCCGCTATTGTGAACAACTTTTGTGCAACTTAACACGTTACCGTGTGAGCATATTAGTTTGCTGTGACTTTACTCACGTCCAGTTTATTACCATACTTACGTAACTTATTTATTTAATTTTAAACGATAATTGAGTTAGTTTATCAAAAGTGAACAGTTTTGATCGTTTATTCGATATTGATACAACAACAACAACAGTATTTCGTGTCACAAACCCACAACACGACAATTAAGACCATGACACTAGAGAACTAAACTTCCGGGTATAGTGAATGACATTTAAAACTATCAATAATAATAATTAACTTTAATTATGACGTTTAAATAATAACATGGTCGTTCATTATTCAAATTTTATAAAACTTCATTCAGTTGTAAATATTTTCCGGGTCAAAACCTTCAATATTTCTTAATTTGTTGCAACTTAAGTTAATATTTTTATCAGCTCACACTTCACACATTGATGATATCATCGCTGATTCTTGTACTCCTTCCATTGTAATAAAATCCGTACACTTACTTGTTTATGAAAATGTGAAAGTGATACTTTATTTATTAAACGTTGCACCAACGCCAACATCTGAAGTCAGCCTTACAGCATCATACGTTGATCCTAACATAAACTTACTAAACTATTATGGTCATGTAATGTCTGACTTTCAAAATATTGTTGCTTCCGTAAGCCTGCGTCATCCTACTGATGGGCAAAGCCCTTTCCGTCAGGTCTTCCAAATCTTTCGATATAAGGGTGATGTGGACCACTGTGGTAACGACTACAGTGATTTTCATCACCCCTAGAGCCACCTTCTGGCTGTGCCAGTGTTCGACTTTGTCACCCATAGCCCATCGCCAGCCCACGTGGCTAGCCCAGTCCCAACTCCTGGTTCCAGTTAAAAATAATGGTGTCACTGCCGTAAAGAGGAGGCACATGCCTCCTCTTTACGGCAGGGAGCGGGCCGTTAGACACCTTGCGGTCATAGTGGTTTGGTGGATGTGTGACTTAAGTGAATTAAATAACAAAGATTTCCAATAACTTAGTAATTTTCGCCCCAAATGAAAGATTAGAAGACAAAGATGGAATGGACCATGCACCATATCGCTAAAGTGATTGATACAACGTATGGCTTAATATCCTAAAGACCCTAAGGATTCAAAATATCAACAGACTTTAAAAATGACTAAAAGTGAAAATAAGGCCTTGGTGCTGTTTGTATTTTTTTACATTCGAAATTGCAAGTTGCAATACATTGGAACGATGCCAATAATTTACATGCAACGCCAACAAAATACAAAAGGCGATCACTCCAAAAATAGTCCATTGCAAATTTTTAAAAAAGATGTTGAAATTTTTTTTTTTTAAATTCAACACAGTATCTCCACGCGTTCCCGAGATAAACGGTCTTGACAGACAGACAAACGGACAACAAACTGATCCTATAACGGAACCCTGATCAAATCGGTCCCCCCGGTTAGAAGCTAAGAGAAGAAGAGAAGAAGCCGATAAGAGCTCTTCCAACTTATAATACCCCTCTTTTTTGGTCGAGGGTTCACATATGTACGCATGATATTATTTACTTAGGCATACTAGGCAAGAAATGGTACGCTTCGAACCAAGAACATAGTTGTTTTCTTAGCCATCAGTTTATGTAGTATCTAGACATACAATGAATTAACAAGTACTCTATAATTACCCCAGCAGACAGAACCTCTCTGCGAGGATGCTGCGTGTCGCAACGACAATGCAAGTGATGCATGCGCAACTGCCGGCCGCGGCCTGTCGCAAGCACAATACTAATAACTGAATACTTTATAACATTTACACATACAGCCGCTGAATTTGAGACTTCCGTAATCATGTTAGTCATTCTCTTTGTAATTTTTACAGATTTTTTGTCGTTTTTAACATTTAAATAGCGTCCGCTGGTATGCTATTGGGTGATGTTTCTACTATTCTGAATGTTGTGTAGATTGTGACAGTCAGCTGATCAATTCATCACCCTATTTATAAGTTCTATACTGTAATTATTGATTGTAATTTTTCTAATTATTGATAAAAATATACGGCAGATTCATCAGGGATGACCTTATTCGAACAATGTCGTTGAGCACTAATTTATACTAAAATACTCGGTTCGATGCTTGAGGTTAATCACGCATACATCGAGGTTGGTCCGTAGATCAGTGTCTCGGAAAGCACGTTAAGTCTTTGGTCCCGGCTGTCATTCATCACAACCAGTCGTACCAAGGAGTTTCGTATTACTCAGTTATTAACTGGGTTGTGGGGTCCAGATAGGCAGTCGCTCCATGTTGATACTTGATTCAGCTGAATCCGGTAAGATTGGAAACCGACCCCAACATAGTTGGGGAAAAGCTAGGCAGATGATAATGACCCATCCTTTTAACAATCAATCTAGATGCAAATGCCTGAAACTAAACTCTACGAGTGTATTCGTTGGTCTTCGCATTTATGGCCCTCCTGGCCTTGAATTTATAAAGCAACAAACAACAGTTGTACATACACTCACTCAAAATATGGATATTTCAAAACAAGTATTTCCAAATTGCCAAATCTTGAGAAGTGAAATAATAAGCATAATGTATCTACAAAGTAAGGTAGTGATCACAAAGAGAGTGCGCCGTGAGGAGGGCAGAGGTCGCGTGCGTCTGTGCAACGCGCTTGAGTAACCGTGCCCTCTTCACACGTCACTATAACTTCAAGCCTCAAGCGCGCGCGAGCGCGGGTAATATGCGGCACACACTCCTCGTCCAGGAATTAAAGTTAATGGACTAACCCAGTCCATATAAAACCAATGTAAGTTTAGCCAAATGAGATTGAATTCAGTTTACGGCTTCAAGTACCTAAGCATTGTTGAATACCTTTCCGTACCTGCTCCCGCTACCGCCTGTGCCTTGCAGAAACTTTTCCAACATTGACGTGTTCAAAAGCATTATTGTATACAATTGCTTCATGGCGCTTTACTTAATTGCTTTAAGTTTTGTTTAGTCACGCCATGATTCTCTTGCTTGTATCCTCAGAACTTTATGAAACATGGGTCGTCTATCACGTAACAGCTTTTTTTTAGTTTGACTCCTTTATTTATTCCACAGCTAGGCTTTCCCAAGCTAAGTGTGGAGACAGAGTGAAAATAATTTATTTAATTTAATGCTAATTTGTAGGTAAAATACTTGGATTTGCAAAAACTCTGCTCCCAAATCACATAAAATAGACCTTGAAAAGAACCTTGCTAACCGATAACACAGGCACAGTCCAAGGAAGTATAAGAAGGAAGAGCCCTACTCGCGGATGATGAAACCAAGAGGAAAGTGCTTTTCATGTCACTTACTTTCTTGCAGGGAGGTTACTCGACCACTCTTTCTCCCAGATAACAACATCTGCACGTTACCTCTGTGAGGTGCATTTATCGACAAAACGCTTATAATATTCCATCGTAATTCTTTCCGAGTATCAACTTCCTTCGCTCTACCATAAAAGAAAATCTTTGAATCTACTGTCTGTCCTATCCTAACTGTATGTTTTCTTTAAAAATTAAAAAAATATCAAAATAAAACATATAAAAAAAACAAAGTGGCGAAGAGAGAGACTGGTTAGATCAGGTTATTTAATTTTTGACATTATAAAGATTATCTGCCCAATTTGCATGAATGATTTTGAAAGTGTCTACCACGGTGCACTCATATTTCATTTTGAGAATACTGCGCATAAACCAACGTTCTTGAAGCCATCTTCAAAGCATGTGACATTGAGGAGTTTGTTACGCTATCAATGCCATTATCAAACCATGTCACAACGCGTTGCGTCACCCACTGCTGGTGGTGACTTAGATGTCCTTTCTCTTCGAACCCCAAATATTTACACGTCCACCGCAAACTTTCAAAACGTGGACGATAATAATAAACAATTCAGTTCTTCATATATGTAGATATCATAGATATTATTTTTAATATCTCTATGGTAGGTATAATGTGGGTTGTTTTTACGCTAAAGTTATATACTGCCCTCATAAGCCAAAAAGCGTCATCTCAAAAAAGTAAGACTCGAGAAAATTCATATTTTAGTTTTTTTGATTTCGCGTCAACTTAGTAAAGTAGTTTTAAAATTATTCATTCATAATATTAGATACTCATACCCATATTTCTTATTGATATTTAAAAAAAAGGAAAAATATGTTTTTTTTACCTCATTTTTGAGATACCGCTGTTGTGCTTCGAATAATATGTGTATTTATATGAGTTACCGCTTTTAGTTGTAATGTGTTCATAGGATTTTCATACAAATGTTTTTCTATACGTTTTTGCTAAAAATCCATGTAAAAGAAAATAAAACACGAAAAAAGTGCATTTGGAAATAATTTTAATAAACTTAAGATTAACATAATTAGAAAATTTTAAATTTTGAAAATATGCATCTATGTCATAAATGACTCAGAAGTAGGGAGTTCCCTCCAGAAGGACAGTCTATTGCCTGGTATTATATTTTGAAGGGATTTCAAAATATTGTCCTTCTTGGCTTGTGAAATTCCGTTAAGCATGGTTTTCTTCTTTGGAAGTGGAAGAGCATTCATTTTAAAATCTTTTTTCCAAA
The DNA here is from genome assembly GCA_905475445.1 of Ochropleura plecta. Classification (NCBI taxonomy): domain Eukaryota; kingdom Metazoa; phylum Arthropoda; class Insecta; order Lepidoptera; family Noctuidae; genus Ochropleura; species Ochropleura plecta. The sequence continues at coordinate 588,694 of FR997732.1, forward strand.
AATACTAGCTGTTATATACTCACTATCAAAGGATGTCTTGTAAATAAAATCGAAACTACCTCTCGTAGCTTCCACTTGCACTATATTGCAGATATAAGGACGTGGATTAAGGCGAGACAGTTTGTATTGCGTTGTGTAATCTTGCCATTCGTAGAAGTCATTGTGGTCCATTTTTTTTGGAATCACATTTTTCCCAGCACTAGTCACAGCGGTATAAAAATCTTCAAAGTCATAAATCTTATTTTTCATCCGCTTCATAGACAATTCAACTCCGTGATGAAATGAGTCGGCAGACATAAAAGTGTGGCCGGCTTCAAAAAACTTTATAACAATTTTGTCAGCATTGATTTCACCCGAGTTAACTATATAAATTAGAAAAGAAAAGAATGTCCAGTTTTTATTTTGCGCTGAACAGTTATCAACCCATATAATTATATTTTTGGCATCTCGGTGAAACAGTAAAAAATGGTAATATGCACTGATAATTTCGTCCTTTGTCCTCCCAAATAATGCCTCATGCCACAACACAGGTACGACGGAATTTTGTCGACCTTTACCAGTTGGTACAAAACTCTCATTATAAACGACTATCCTGTGAGTGAAAACAGCAGACTTAAAGTATCAATCCTAGGAAGCAAAACAAACAAGAACTGACAAGTAAAATTGTAGTTAGTAAATATTATTACGATGATTGATAGATTTACATTTAAATATCGCCCTTATTGGCCATCAGCTAGCGTTTAGTTTTGTGCAAAAAACACTGCGAGGGCAGCGGCATCTCACATTTTGCGAACTATTTTCGCCTGATTTTACTAAGCGCAAGAGCCGTATCAATAGTTTGCTACGCATTCAACAGATACCGCCAATGTTCTGAGAAATTTTTCCCAGCAATTATAAGAACTTTTCTAAGCGATTCCACCGTAAGTAAATATACGGCCATTGTGTTTAAAAATAATGATATACCTCTCAGCTCCTTAGTAATCCTTACTAATATTATAAAAGCGAAAGTGAGTTTGTTTGTTTGTTTGTTTGTTTGTTTGTTACCTCTTCACGCTTTAATGGCTAAACCGATTTTGATGAATTTTGGTACAGAGATAGTTGGGAACCAGGAGACGGACATAGGCTAATATTTTTTTGAAAAAAGTGGGATGTGAGGGAGAAAGAGGGAAGAAAAGGGAAAACTTAGCGTTGCTATTACAAATTAATAAGGCGCTACCGAATTTAACGCGAGCGAAGCCGCGGGCAAAAGCTAGTATCGTATAAATTTGAGATATGCAATATTTTCTTAGTAGGTTTTAGGTGGTTTCTGGTTGAGATAGCGCCATGTAACTTAATTTAACCTGTAGGGAATTTGTTAAGCTATCAGATGCAACAAAAATCAGAAATTTGTATTTTTTTGAGATACCGCTTTTTGGCTTATGAGGGCAGTATAGGACAAGAGTTGGTTGTTGGTTGTTGGTGCAGATCTCCAGGACAACTTGCAACACTTTTCCCTACGTTGTTACTAGTTATTCCAATAAAATTGGGGCTGTAAACAAGCACAGTAGGTGCATTGGATCTTTTGATTGGATTTGTTGCTTAGCGGTAGATTAAAACTTCTATCGGGACGCATAATTTACAGTCCTGCATGTTGCTTCATAATAACATAAAAACTACTGAGTTTAAATGATTGTTGACAGTACGTCACTTTGTGCCAACACAGCGATATTTGTACTCCTCAGATGTTTGGTGAGCAAACGAAGCAATAAAATGTTCTTAAATAAACAAACACAACAAATAGTTAATGTTTATATAATGAGAATACATTTGATAATTAATATCTGTAGGGGGAACAAAGTTATTTATTTGTAACTTCGAGGGCTTTCTACTTTTTCTGGGCATCGTGCTCTCCTATGTTCTATCAAGATAATTGTTACGCAAACCGACTCAGAGAAAGTTGCGGAACTTCGTCGACAGGCGTCTAAGTGGAAACATATGGGTAAATAGAATCTGTAAAGTACTCCAGTATCTTGGAGATACCTGGAGGCCTTTTTAGTGGGACTTAATATAAGGAATATTGTAATTTTACTGTTGACTGCGATGCGGACGAATTTTTTGACGCCCTGTAATTTACCATTTTTTACTTTTACATATTTTTATTATTAGTTTGTGTCTATAAATCGTTTGTAAATAGTAATTAATTTAATAAATAAATATTTTAATGGACAGTTTCTCCTTCTCTTATATATTACTGGCTTTCGCCCGCGGCTTCGCTCGCGTTAAATTCGGTTTAACACACCAAGCAGACCTGCAGTTTTTGCTCTTGCGCCTGATTGATTTGTAATAGCAACGCTAAGTTTTCCCTTTTCTTCCCTCGTTCTCCCTCATATCCCACTTTTTTTAAATAAAAATTAGCATATGTCCGTCTCCTGGTTCCCAACTATCTCTGTCCAAAATTCATCAAAATCGGTTTAGCCATTAAAGCGTGAAGAGGTAACACAAACAAACTCACTTTCGCTTTTATAATATTAGTAAGGAAGTAAGGATTTCTGATCAAGTAACTAAGACTCATACATTATGGTTAGTCATCCTTACGATTAAGTTAGAAAACACTGAAACAAAAATAATCAAAACAACTAGCTGTGGGTCATCGGTGCGACAAGCCATCCAGGTTCAGTCTAGGCGACTTGCAATCATTTTTATCATACTGTTGGAGCTGCTCCACACCCGCACCAAGGATGCACTGTGGTGCTGCCTCATCTGTAGTGATTTTGGTGGATGTGCATTTTGGTGGATGTGCATTTTGATTGTTTTTACATGCGTAAAAGGTGTGCCTTTTACCACCAAAATCACTACAGATGAGGCAGCACCAACATCATAAAATTATTATTATACTGAAAGCGGAGAGCGTCCTACGATATTTACGAACATCTAGCATCTAAGAATTTAAACGTAATTCAGTAAATCATAGTATGATAAAAATATGATTATCCTACTATTATTCTGCATTAGCGACCATTTCAGACCCGCAGTAGGCTCGAAAAGAGTGTGCTTTTACCCGAAACCTGCAAATAAGCATGTTCGCTCTAACCGACAACGCCCTCCGCTTACGTTCTATATGGTCATCATCTAGGTCTGGGGTCAAAATATGACCGAGAGACCTAACTTTCTGGACTGTACTCAATGGCGCTCCTTAAATTAGGACTGGTGGTACTGTATCAGGGTTTATGCCTCAAACACCATGACCTCAAACTTCTTAATATTATAAACCAGGCCATGCACGTTTACAGCTTTGAAATTTATTGCCTCATTTAAATCCTGAACAATATAGGTTACTCAGAGCATCTAGCAGTATTTTTAAACATAATCTTTTCTAAACTTCATATTCAAAGTATGAGAATGTTACTGAACTGTCACATAGCAAATCACCAATAAATCATTCTACGTCGTGCATAATGAAATACATACATAACTAGAACTCATTAGGCCATCACCAGGCCATTCGACACTACAAGTGGGTCGGGTGTTCCTAACAAGGGCCTCGGCCTTCCACTGCGCCTCGTGAGCCAACAGGCGCCATATTGGGACTATAAGAGTGGAGTGATTACATTAGAAGGGTTTGTACATCTATTTGTAATTAGAATTTCGTTTGTTAGCGGTGCCATCTATCGTTAGTTTTAAATATCAGAGCAGTATATCGGTATGACGGTTCAGTTTTTTTTTATCGTGAGGTTCCTGCCAAGAGAGGAAGACCAATTAATTCAGGAGATACGTGTACTGTGATGCGATTTACCAGTTCATTGTATTGTTTAATAAACCTTAATGCTTCTGTGTGTATTGTTTATTGAAGTTCTCCATTATATTAAACAATATTCTCCATTGTTCTCCATTGTAATGAAACTTGGGGATCGTTGAAGAATTCAGGATGATAGAAATAAAACGAATTGTTTCAGTCTAGGTTTCTTTTATTTGTAAAAAAAACAATAATTATTAATTAAATAATACAGTGAGCACGTGCGCTTATTGCCCGGGAAAAGTGACAGTCTTCCGGAGCAAGAAGCCGCACCATGGCGCCTGCGCACACGCCCCCCACCCCCTCCCTCCTACCCGATGGGTCCTCGAGCGGGTCGTATGCGCCGGCGCCGATAGGAGTCACAAATAATGAACTGACCGTAGCAGACAATGGGAACCCAACGAACCTATGGTAAGGAACCGTCACTTGCTTCATCGTTACAACGTACGCAGATACAATAAATTAACCTAACTCTACGCTTGAGCCTTCCGATAGAATCCTTCGCGATAAATCCTCCGCCACTAAGTGCAATAAATAAAGTGTACGTGCGATCACATAAAATTCTAATTCGTCTACACCTAAACTTTATCTTTTCATAAGGTTGACAATATTCTAAATATCAAACTCGTTTTGTACCAAATTTAGTTATGATATAGTGCTGCGCCGCGTCGTCCCTCGTCGCTCGTCAGTCGCGCGGTACGCTACAGTTTGTTCTTACTCAAGTTAAAGAAACTAAATCTATTCGCGGATGCTTACGTTAATGTCTGCGTTTGTCATGTTCTCGTTAAATACAGCTAGCAGTAATGGCAACGTGGCGTCGAGGTGCGGCGGCCGGGCGGCGCCGCGCTCTGTCACATGTTGACTAGCTTGGTTGCTTACTTATGATCACTCTACTCACACCTCTCACTAAACAAATAAATAACTTATCCGCTAACGCGAGGAGCCGTCAGCCGAGGAGCCACCGACTCGCCTCGCCGTAATTTGACACAACGCGGGCCGCGCTCGCTCCCTAACGCTAAACTATTATAAATAATTTGTCCAGCTAATACACATAAATTCGGCCGGCCGGCCCCGGCCGTCTACTTACATTACAAAATACAAAGAGCGGCGACGGATCCACCGCCGCCCGCCATCAATTGACGAGGAATATGATCGATGCCGAAAGGGCCACATACGCCTATAAACCTAATAGTCTCTACGTTAACTTACAGTTTCAAGAACGAAACTTACTCTATAAAATGCTAATTAGCTGAGGTTCCATGCGGGTGGCGCCGCGCGGCCGCTCACTGCGCCGGGCTCGGGGGGGCGGGGGTGGTGGTGGCGGGCGTCTCGGTCGCGGGGGCCAACGTGGTGGCGGCATCGGCAACGCTCGCAGGTGCGCTCGTGGTGGCGGCGTCAGTGTTGATGGCGGGCGCGGCGGTGGTAACTAAGGTGGAGCCACTGCTCATGGGGGCGCCTGTTGTGACGCTTGCAAGTTTGTCCTTGCCCTCAGTTTCACTGGACGCACCAGACGGATTCTCATTGGAGGCGCTGGTGTCTGTGGATGTCTCAACGGAGGCGGACACCCCGAGTGACTCAGACGATTCTGATGAATCAGACGCAGCCGGTCTCTCGTTGCTCTTCTTCATCACCACTTTGGTGGGTCGTCGGTGGTTGATTGTGGGTACGTACGACTTGGTGATGATCTCGATGTCCTTTTTATCTGTCTTGGTCTTGTTCTCGGCGAAGTTGACGTCGTCCGACACTGTATCGATGATGGGGCGCCGGGTGGTGGGCTCCACCTTGTCGAAGGGAGGCGGCGAGTCCGTCACGCTCTCCTCATCGTCCTCGATCTCCACCCTTGGTTTGTTGGATGGATTTGGGATTTTACTCTTGAGGGGTATTTCGGTGATGGAGTTTTGGTTAAAGTTTTTGTTTTTGCTCTTGTATCCCGCATTTACTGGTATGAGCTCCTCAGAATCGGAAATGCTTGCAACAGTTGTCACGTGGTGTACGGCTTCCGTGTCCTCTGGGTTGTCGCTCATAGACGCAACGTCACGGACAAGATTCATAAGGTCCGTAAATTCGTTAGTATGTTTGCCATCAGCCGATTCAATAATTGCTGCACTCTTCTCGGGTTCCGCCGATATTTTTATTAGCTCAACAGCATCGGTCGCTGTTTCCGAGGAACCAAACGTTACAATAAACTCAGTGGTTTCTACGTTCTCAAAACCAATGTTGTCATTCGAAGCTGATCGCGATACAGTAATAACTTCCGAACTTGTTGCCGGAATTTTCGAAGTAATATCCAAAGGATCTAAAGGATCTAAGGTGGAAGGAAGTTCTTTGTCATTGGTGGTATTCTCGGCCACTTCGGGTGGGTTCTGATCACTAGTTTCGATAGGTAGAGAACTAACATTAGACTTCGCGATAGAGCTGGTCGTTTGTTCCTGTTCCTTAGTACTTGGTTCTAACTCAGTTTCCATTGTTCTTTGGTGGGTACTGGTCTCAAATTTGGGTGGTGACGTTACAGTTTCACTTGAAGTTTTTGTATCAACCGTAGTTATTTCTACTTTTTCTGTGACATTTTCTTCAATTTTTTTAGGTGTTTCAGTTGAAGTAACCGCTACCTGTGTGATAACTTCAGTAAACGGGGTGATTTCATCTGGCTCGCCGCTTATCTCCTGGGGCATTGATGGCGCATTAAGTATTTCTGTTGGTATGGCTGATCTCAAATTAAGCATTGGACTTTCTTTGAGACTAGGAGATTCAGTGCTGACAGAGACAATTGTTTGAGCAGTCGTTCCTTCGCTAGAAGTTGTAGGGATCTCGGTAGTCGTTATTGTAGCTGATGTATCTGGAAGATCTTTTGTTGTAGTTGTCAGAGGTTCTTTAATTTCAGGTTGGACTGTTGGAGGTGCACTTGCCAATGTGACGTCGTGACTAGACACATGCTCGTTGTCGGCTACTATCTCTGGTACTATTTCATCTTCATGATTTCTTAGGACAGCTAAATCGTCTGGAAGTGGAGGAAAAGCGGGATTGTGATCGAAATCTTCCTCTTCAATTATTGGCGCTTTAGTTGTTGCTACCGGCAACGGTTCATGAGTTGCGGGCACAATTCCCATAGTCGCTACTATTGGGATATTCGATGAGTAGATGGAGCTGTGTGTAGAATCTTGTGTAGAGAAACTGATTTTGGATGGTGGTATGTCTTCATTTTGGTTTGTGGTATCAGTGAACTGTGTTGTGTCTGGTGATGAAACAATGACTGGTAACGATGAATGGACTTCAATAACGCTGGGGGATTCTGTTCTAGACTCATTGTCTTTTTCGTTCTTTTCGGAGGTAGCTTCTCGTGGGATAAGAGGTGACTTGGACGAAGAGTATTCAGCTACTTCAATACTTGGAGAAGGCAGGATCTCTTTGATCTTTACGTCAGTAATGACAGGGATCTCGGAAACTGGAGTGATTTCCTTGATGGTGATCTCGGGTTTAATAATCTCTTTCGGTATTGGTGATTGAACTTCAATTTTTTCAGATGTTGGAACGCTTGAAACTGAAGATGACACGCCCGGCAAACTGGTAACACCTGAAATAATAATAATACAAGTTTTGAATTATCATCCAACTGCACATGCCTTGAGCAAATAAAATATAATTATATTATTTGAGTTTATCAGCCGCTTATATTTGAACTCACCTCTGAGTGGGCAGTTGTCGTACTCGGGGCAGCAGCGTCCGGGCACGAGGCGCGGCGTGCAGTCGTCGCGCACGAAGCACGCGATGCGCCGACACACTACTTCGCCTCCCTGGCAGTAGCACACCCGGCAGGGGTCTGCGGGGTCCACCAACTTCTCTCCGTTGCCGTACACCCGACCTTCTTGCTCACATTCTGAAAATGATATATAAAAATATTAGGCGTAAAATTACGAAGCTCAAAGTTAATTCACAACACTACAAAATAAGACTTTGGTAATAAATTTAAATATCACGTCGGGGTCACCACTTTAGGGATTAATGTATCTGCTGAGCGAATAATGATAAACGTTGTAATGGTAGGACAGTATATTCACGACTGAACTTACGTGGCGGGCGCAGCAGCCGCTAAGTACCTAGACGCGCACACTTACATCTAAATGCCTACGCACTCATATTACAACTGTTGTCCCTACAAGTTTATTTCAGATAACTCGGTCCAAACACTTGAATGGTCCAAATTCTTCTTCTTCGTAACCAGTACGACAGTACATTTAATGTTGGAGGCCTAGAACATGGTCAGGAATCCCACTTACTATCTATCAAGGGAGCATCTTCCTGCAGAGTCTAACTTTCAGAAGTCTACGTGTAAGCCCCTGAACCGTTAAGTTCAATCCTTGTTAACAAGCAAGCAGTACTCACCGCACTGGTAGGTGGGGCAGCAGTGGTCGGGGCGATGCAGCGCCTTGCAGCCGGGCCGTGGCTCGCACGTCTGGCGCGCGCACTGCACATCACCGCGCGCGCACGTGCAGCGCTCGCACGGTTCGGAGCCCGGGAACTCGTCCCCTGGCATGTACACCACATCACCTAGTGCACAGCTTCCTGGAAAATCATTGGACATTCTTGTAAACATTACTTGGTAGAAGTAATTGTGTCTAAATAGATAACCTAAATACAAGAGACATAAATATATAGAACGAGCCACTTACTCGTAAGTAAACAGAGTCTTATATTATGTCAAGTACAAGCCTAGGTCTGCAAATATTAGTGAGTACACAAACATGGCATTGTGTGTTAAGGGTGATTTTTTAGTGGCGGAGAACTTTAAATTGAAATTAAACCTGTGTTAATAATATTTATGACATTAGCTTTACTTGACACACAGATAATTTTGTGGCATTTGTGTATGAATTTGATTTTAAGTATTGCATATGGTGCGTATTGGAGGCGTCATCTGGAGGTCCAATTTGCACATATTCATCGGGATATTCAACATTATTTTGCGATATCAAAGAGCTAAGAACTTAACGCCTATCAATTTATATTCATCAATCTCTGAAACGGTCTGGAAATTCGATAGGTCTAGGTCGTAGTCTATTTTTGACACCCCTTAGTGAAAGCGGCTGAAACCGTTGGGCACAGCTAGTTTTCATATTAAGTAATACTGATTGCACAGCAAATATATATTACCTGTGCTTTCTATATTACCTATTATGCGCTAGTTATTTTTAGAAATGAATTCATAAAAAAAAACACTTGAAATAAATAGCAATGCATCACGAACATAAATTATTGCTAAGATAATAATATTTTTGAAATAACTGCTTTGCTGTGCAATCTGTAATTTTGATTAGGATTAGTTCTTTTTTTGTTTCTTTTTTTAATACGAAAGGGTTTTTTGATTAGCAGTTAAACCTCAGCCAACATCATCCATCTCAGTGTTAGACTGTATTTCAGCAAGAATGCATTGAATGTTTGCTTCCTAAGTACCTACTCAGTTATTGCTGATGATTATCGTCAGAGATATGAGACTACATATTTATCTACAGAGAACATAATCTATAAAGAAGAAATAAATAAATTTCAAAGCTACGCTGCATGCCAAACACGGGGTATAATTATATTATTTTTCTAACTTAAATGTAAGAAAATTATCTGTTAAAGTTATGTGGATGTGGATATTAAAAACATTTTCTCTGTTATCCTACTAATCCTACTTATAATATTATAAATGCGAATGTTTGTGAGGATATATGGATGGATGTTTGGATGTTTGTTACTCTTTCACGCCAAAACGGCTAAACGGATCTTGATGAAATTTGGCACAGAGGTAGATTATGGGCTGAAATAACACATAGGATAGGTACTTTTATTTCGATATCACGCGGGCGAAGGCGCTGGCGCCAGCTAGTTTCATTATAAAGTTCTCAGCATTTAAAAAATCTCTATATTAACTAATGACGATTTACTAGAGTAATGCTTTAGCTCAGCACTAAATCAACAAAATGACTGTCCTCGTTAGTCCAGTGGCCGTACAGGCAACAGCTGCGCACGAGGCAGGAGCACGTATTCGACACCCAGGCCGGGCAAAGTGATATTCAGTTTCCCATCAAGAATTTCTCAGTAGCAACCAGGGAGTTTGGTTTTGTGCCTGGTTGGCAATGGGCTCGCCCCCTATTATATCAACATATGGGTGTACTATTACGTACTCGTCTCCGTAACCTTTCGGGGATTACAGGTGTATTGTCTACTTTTCCTTCCCAAAACGACTCACAACAATCTATCTAGATGAGTAGGTTCATAAAATAATTCTCGTTCTCCACAACGTATTCCCCAAACACCGCAGTTTCCACTCTCAATCAGCACCGACAGCATCGCAAGATAAAGTTTTTTCTTTCTTTCTTTCATCGCAATATAAAGTTCCAGTGGACTCACCTTCCTTCAGGCCGACGTCGGCGCTGGTCACGTTCGGCAGCGGGCCCAGGGGACCTGCAACAACAGAACGAAGGCTTTAATACAATCGTACTAAACGAACTGGCTTGGAGCACAGGGGTAAAGTGGTGAAGCAGTTTTATTTGAATCGTTCATTGTTCATAGATATGGTGGGATAAGGTCTCTTGCAGTTCTGTAATCAATGTAAGCAATGTAAAGATTTGAGTTAAGCTAAATTATACGAGTTGTTCTTTGATCTTTAAAGTTAAGCAGCGATGGCCAAGGTTGGTTTCTTGATGGCTGACCATCCATTACATTCTAAATTTCCTCCTTGTCTTGGAAAGCAAGTTGATCCCGGCTGAGTTTTATAGATTTTTGAGTCGTTACAGGTAGTCCCTGGATCGTTAGTCTGTAGTAATACGTATACTGGTAGTGAGTTGCAACTAGGTAGATTGGAAACCGACCCCAATATAATTGGAAAAAGGCTAAGTAGATAATTGGCATAATATGTTTGTGTGTTTTCTTTTTTGTAATTCATTAATATACTATAGTAACCTATTCGAATAGAATCTAGAGCTAACAGTTTACTTCTACATACGTATTTCATACAATTTTCTCGCGTTTTAATAATAGTAAGACACGAATTCTGTTCCCATTTAGGAAGACATTGTTCAACACAAAAGACGTTCTATTAAACATTTAGGTTTGTACAATCCGACAAAATCGTCCGGTAGTCGGACGGCAAGCTGACGGCTCGCCGACGACTTACAAATCCAATTCTGAGACCAATTGAGTTTGATTGAAGTCCCTCGGCTCCCGACTATTTGCATCAAGTTGCGGGATTACAGTCCCGCAAGCCCGCCATCCCGCAAGCCTCGACTGCCGTAGACAAATGAATTAAAAACAAACTTCCGACTTGGGTAACTTCATTACTATTGGATCTCTTCCATCTGAGACGTTGATTGTGCAATGTTAATGCGGAGCGGCAGCTGATAATGTTTTAGTTCCGTCGGTTTGTTTTGAGGATGATTTCAATATATTATAAAAAATATAACAAATTATTCGGCAAGGAAGTCCGGTTTACACTTTTCTAGATCTTATTACCTACGCACTATATTTTAGAAACTTCACAATTACTGCAATTCAGAAAGCACTTTGATTGTAGGGTCGTGGCAAAAGCAGTTTATCTTTTAAGTTGTTAATTTTTTTTTCAGTAATTTACCCCCATGAACAATGAATCCTTACTTCCTTACTAATATTATAAAAGCGAAAGTGAGTTTGTTTGTTTGTTTGTTACCTCTTCACGCTTTAATGGCTAAACCGATTTTGATGACTTTTGGTACAGAGATAGTTGGGAACCAGGAGACGGACATAGGCTATATATTTTTTTTTAAAGTGGGATGTGAGGGAGAAAGAGGGAAGAAAAGGGAAAACTTAACGTTGCTATTACAAATCAATAAGGCGCAAGGGGAACTGTGTTACCCCGAATTTAACGCAAGCGAAGCCGCGGGCAAAAGCTAGTGCTTTTATAAAAGAAAGAAGTTCAAGTAGCACTTAGTCTAAAGTAACATCTGAACTCCCCCTGTCCCCCCTGTGCCACGTTGGAGCACCATTCAAGCTCGTCACTGTGACTCGCTAACGTTAAATCAATGCGACTAATTACTCTCTAGAAAAGTTTTGTTCTTTATGAACACAGGGGTGCTCCCCCATCCACTGGACGCATACAACCAGAGCAACACGCACCATTCACCTTAAGACTATCGCAGATAAACATAATGTCTGCGAGATCAAACAATAAGTCGTAAACGTTATTACAAATGTAAAAGTTCCATCAAACTCCTTGCTATCTCAGATGTTTGTTGATGCTGACATTTTATTGAACACATTACGAAGATAATCAACGAATATGATTATGCACTTATTTCATAAAAGCAGCCGAGTGGCGGTACACGACTGCAGCGAGCGTCGCAACTTCAATTCTGCTTGGTAATGTTACGGCTGTTTACTGCCATATCAGATATTACTGTCTGGCAATATCTGTACACAACAAGCAAATAGATAAAGTAGGTTAATTTATCGGTTAATAGGAAATATCCGACTTTTTATAACTTTCATTTTGTTTGAAGATTTAAATAATTATTGACTGCCTTGTTGGTCTACCGGTCAAAGCGCGACTGCTGAGTATAAGGTCCTGGGTTCGATTGCACGGCCGGGCCTAGTGTTGTTGGGTTTTTCCATATGACACTTTTCAGTAGTAGCTACGGAGTCTGATGCCCTGTTGGTAGCCTATTACATGAACTCAAAACAAAACTGGCGAAATGTGGGTGGTACTATTGGGGACACCTCTGCCTAACCCTTTGGGAATTACAGGCATGCTCGTACATCCCGATAGATTCTGTATAACACAGCGTGATTTATAATGCATTCATACCATTTCCAACTACATAAATATAAATAAAATACTACATGAAGCTTTTATGAAAATCTCATAAGAGCCCTTCCTATTCACGTAATTGAACAGAACGTGAACAGCTCGCGACAACCCTTTCAGTCGGACCGTGAATGGGCGCCACCCCGCCACCCCGCCACCCCGCCGCCCCGCCACCCCGCCACCCCGCCGCCCCGCCACCCCGCCGCCCCGCCATTACGGCTCTCTTTGATTTACGTCCCGAATCCCGCTTTATTCAGCTCTCTATTTTTATGTCGCCTTACACTTGAGAAAAATCTTTGGTTGTGTTTTGTAATGTCAGGAACTCAGGATGATAGGCAATTTGTCTTACAAAATGGGGATTGACAAGTTTTTTGTGTTGCTTTTTATGGAGTATGGTTTTCTTTCATTCATCAATTGAATATATCCTTAATAATATTATAAAAGCGAAAGTGAGCTTGTTTGTTTGTTACGTCTTCACGCCTAAATGGCTACACCGATTTTGATGAATTTTGGTACAGAGATAGTTGGGACCCTGGAGACGGACAGAGATACTTGGGACATAGGCTATTTTATTTTTAATTTTGAGATATGAGGGAGAAAGAGGGGAGAAAAAGGGAAGAAAAGGGAAATCTTAGCATTGCTATTACAATAAATAAGGCGCAAGGGCAAAAACTACAGGTAGCAGGTACCTATAAATCAGGAAAGGGAAACTGTCTTACCCCGAATTTTACGTGAGCGAAGCCGCGAGCAAAAGCTAGTTGAAGAATAAAGTTTACAAGTTCCTTAAAAAGCTCATAACAAGAAATCATTGGCACTCTGTCGCTATAGCGAGGATTCTGTCCTATTCATCGAAGGACTATGAATAATTTCAAAGTTGATCAACCTCAAAACAATCGAACTTCACTGAAATTCAGAGTGTAACGCTGAAACTTATAAAACAATGCAGACAGGTATTTGGGTTTGATGTTATGGCCCCAAGTGGGACGTCAAGTTATGTGGGCTTCATAATCAATCGGCTTCCTTTCGTGAATAATTTTAATTCAAAATATGTATATACATAACTAGCTTTTGCCCGCGGCTTCGCTCGCGTTAAATTCGGGGTAACACAGTTCCCCTTAAACCTTATTGATTTGTAATAGCAACGCTAAGTTTTCCCTTTTCTTCCCTCTTTCTCCGTCACATCTTACTTAAAAAAAAATGCCTATGTCCGTCTCCTGGTTCCCAACTATCTCTGTACCAAAATTCATCAAAATCGGTTTAGCCATTAAAGCGTGAAGAGGTAACAAAGAAACAAACAAACTCACTTTCGCTTTTATAATATTAGTAAGGATTGAATAATTTAAACAGAAGTATTATATCATCGCGACACCCAATATACTGCCCTTTCTCAATCAACTCTGTCGTTTTTAGGGTTCCGTAACCAAAAGCAAAAACGGGAACCCTTATACAATCACTTTGATATCCGTTTGTCTGCCTGTCAAGAATTTATCAATTCCTGGCAAAAATTTTAAAAAAAATGTATCTCAGGAACGCGTAGAGGTATCAAGTCGAAATTAATACCAATAACGGAAGTCTGCGGTCCTTTAAAGCTGTAAAAGTTCAACCTTTTAAGTAATTACAAACTTAATTGCAGTTGGTGAACAAACTGCGACCGATGTCGATGTATCAACAGTTTTCCAACGGCTAATTTATTATCCTTCAATACAGTTTATCTTCTCGTTAGTTCGAGCAATTTTCGACACTTTCATTAGTTACCTGCAAGTATTTACGGAACCCTCGGTGTACGAGACCGACTCGCACTTTGCTGATTTTTATTGTAACATCAATAAATATGTAACGTGATCACCAAATCAAAACAACAGACAGATAAAAAGTGTTTACCATGTATAGCAGCCAGTGTTAACTAAATTACTTATAATAATAACCCCCCTCCCCCTGGGCCATCCCCCTCCTCTTTATTTGAAACTTTAGATGTAGCATTTTTTTTAATTAATCTTTCCCTTCCGTTTTTTATTCATTCCGATAAATACTTAGGTACCAAAGTATTGTTAATATTTCAAGATCCACCACACTCATACGTCTATTCGCCTTTTTTTTTTTCGGTTGGGAAATCATCCAATGACTTCCCCCGCTCTGGGCGGAGCGGGGGGGCATGTCAGACTTGTACTGACTAAAACCCACCCATGTTCCTTCTATTGCCCTTTACGTTCCGAGGCCGCGGTATCTCTTTCGAACAACCCGCAACCCCGGCAACGTCTATACGCCTTAGTGCACAAACGTAGAAGACCGTCATAGCCACAACACATACGTAACTCCTAATGACGTAAATGGCAATATTTAACGACGACCGTCAACTTTCAATAAAACGTCAAAGTCGCAAATATTTTCACAAGTGACTTATACTTTACAAGAGTTTTTAAAAATTTTATTTCAACTATTTAAGTTATAAATAAAAGAACATAATATTAATTCATGTTACACAAGTTTTCAGTATAAAATCTCAGAAGGTGCTCCAAAAGTTTTGCTCGGGATGAGCCGAAACAGCCAGTTAGTTGTTTGTAACTTGGGACTCGGTCAAGTCAGAGTTGGAACACAAAAAGCATTCTGGATTACACATATGTAAACACATGTTTGAGCAAATAAATATATATAACTTATCTTATCTTATCTTACAGTCATCTGACGAACATTCGTTTCTATAGAAATTTACACCAAGTGCTTTTTTTGCTAACCGAAGAATTACAAAACAAATATACTTAACTTGAGAACACAGTAATGTACCACCCTACGATATATACCAATTTATCTATTGAAATGACGACATGAGTTTTCCAAAAAAACACATCGTTTATACATAATTATAAATAAATTTGATACTTCATACTTTAAGAATAAAACTATAGTCCCTAGTCTACCCTATGTTGCCAAATGTATTAGCACAAAACGCGTAAATATATATAACATTTGTTCAAATTGACACGATGCTATATACGACACACACACACACATGCTCCATTCATTACATACATGTTCCATTACATACTTAAGTAAATAATAGCGTTACCTTGTTCAACTCATAATGGCACATTAATGAATTACGTCTCCTAATAGAGCCCGTTGCTAATCGAGACACACGGTATTATATTCATTAGGTATATAAGGATTGATATAGCTTGTTACATAGCTTATTAGGATAATTGATTTAATAGCAATTAGTAATTGAAGGGCTTCTAGGAGCTATTTAACATTATAACGCCTACATCAATATATATTAACTTAGTTTACAAAATTAATTTAACCTACGCTTCAATTTTAATTGATGAAAATTAAATTTCTCAAGTCGCTTGTCTCAACATTTATGTTCTCCTTTATTTAAACGAAATGCTTGATCATTTCGTTTAAATAAAGGAGAACATAAATATGAATGTTATGTGAATTATCATTTATGGAATTTGCATTATCCTAACACTTCACTAAGTATTATTTTTATGCAAATATAATTTTAAACCAATATAGCTTACTACCTCCAGTATTAATATGTTTTCGAGAATGCAGAGATTACTTAATGCCAATTATCTGCATAAATAAACGAACTGCAAAAATATCCCACATAATGAGGATTTTCTCGTAATATTTTCTGAATTTTAAGTCAATAATGGTGTTACCTACACTCAGTTAGAAGCCTGCCATAAACGTCATCACCTGGTATTGTTACCATAGCAACTGTCTTGTTATGGCTATACACAAGTACTGCATGTATTGTTTCTTGATTGGAGCATCGAGTGCAGCCGGCGCTAATCAATTACATTATATCAGTATTGATATTTATGGCCGTGCAACATTCGACTGACTAGCTACTAATAACCACCCAGGGCGACTCACACGGGTAATGTAAAACAATTAATTTTTTTGAATTATTACGTTTATTTAAATCTAGAATTTAAGCTGTATGGAGGCTACACAGAATATGCAACATGCAGAAATATGCCAACCGAGCCGGACTCTTATAAAATCTTTGATGATGATTGATCAAATATTCACAAAAATAAAAGATAAGTACAGATATCAGCCTATAACGAACTTAAGACAAGGACTTCGATATTATTATAGGTATGAACCAAGATCACCAATTGGGTGTTGGGAATTCTAGAAGGCTTGGACTTTGGACAAAGTGACATTATTTCAAGAAAACGATGATGGGAAAGACTAGCATAAAGCTTACTATGTCAATCCCACTAAAAGTATTTGTAACAAGGCGAAACGCTTTCAAAGAGATCGCCACTTATCTATACTAACTTCCTTCAGTTGCCAACAGCTTTAAATACACTAAAATTCTTATTGGCACTTAACTTCGATCGCATAACCTACTACTCTAGGCCAGTAAACCCCCGCACCATCACACTATACAAACAAAGTAAAATACAAAAATAATGAACATGAAACGAGACCGACATAATTGTTGGCATATAGCCTTCATTCTGTAGTACAAAGGTTAGCCGTGGCCGACCTTAGTGAAGGCTACGATTAGCTGGAGTCAGTGACTCTGGCCTGCAGGGCGGGCGGCAGGGGACGGCGGCTCAACTGGAAGTAGGGCGGGCGGGACGTATCGGTTAAATAGACAGGATGTGCGATTTCCTACGACCTGTGCAAATTATTTATTTTTACTTATGATCTGATTCAGAACGGATGTTTGTTATTTGATCTACATGGACTGTAGTCTGCTCTACATTTACAATACATCAAAGGTATCGCTCGTCGGGGTTAGGAGTTTTCGAAAAAGGGGTGCGGGTTGTTTGAAAGAGATATCGTGGCTAAGGAACATAAAGTGCAAAACAAGGAACAGACTTTTACTGACTATAACTCACCCAGGTTATAGTCAGTAAAAGTCTGACACTCCCGCCCGCTCCGCCCTGAGTAAGTTATTTGATGATTTTCATTTTTTGTTTTTTTTTATTGAAAGATAAAGCCTTAGTTATGTCCCCATGCTCCTCGGCGAACCGAAAACATCAAGTTACGGAAATCCTTTAGCAACCAGAAACAAATGTATGGCGTTTTTAAATGTTGCCTACAAAAGATAACTGTTAGTAGATTTCTTGATAAATTGTAGACACAGAAATATGTGTGTGGTGTAACGTGCGACAGCTAGGAAGTACGTATTTGTGCGCGATGAGTTGCGGCCTCGTGAAGGGCGGGCGGCTGAACTGTAAGTAGGGCGGCAATCAGGACGAGAATATTAACCTCGCAACCGCCCCAGTTCGCTGATGGAGTCGAGTTATCTGACGCGGATGTGCCTAATGGAAGCCAAGGGGTCAATGACTCTGATCTGCTCTTCGATTAAATTATGTTCATTGATGTAGTTTGACCCGGTCAATGTGCTACCAACTAACATAATTTCTTAGTGCGTGTCTAGAAAGGTATTGCAAGGTAGTATTAGGTACTACTGTCGACAAAAGGTACTATTGTCTATGTAAATTAATGACGGTAACAGTGTCCGTTTTGGGGTTCTAGCTTTTGCCCGCGGCTTCGCTCGCATTAAATTCGGGGTTACACAGTTCCCCTTTCCTGATTTGCAGGTACCTGCTACCTGTAGTTTTTGCCCTTACGCCTTATTTATTATAATAGCAAAGCTAAGTTTTCCCTTTTCTTCCATCTTTCTCCCTCATTTCTCACGTTTTTTTTAAAAAAAACTACCTTTTGTCCTTCTCCAGGGTCCCAACTATCTCTGTACCTACCAAAATTTATCAAAATCAGTTTGGAAAGACGTAACAAACAAACTAACAAACACTTTCGCTTTTGTAATATTAGTAAGGATTCATTTAGGTCTCACTTAGTATTTGTGAAAACAAGTTTTACGCTGAAACGCGGATATTTAAATTTTATAATTAAACGTCACTAAATAAATCATTCAAAATTTTGTAACATCCATGTATGAGACATTTTTCAGGCAAATAAAGAACAATGAACCAAATCAAAGCAAAGTGCCTTCAGCAACAATAACGCTGGACAATGAAAAACAAACTACCAATCAAAGGGTACTTTTGATTGGTAGTTTGTTTCACTACGACAAAAATAATAAAAGCACAACCCCTAAGAACTCAGACTCCATCCGCTAAATTAAATATAACATCCACGATATTAATTTTGCTGTCTGCCGTGGGCCGTTATAATATAAGCCGACTTCGTTCCTGACGTTAGCCGTACCCGTGTCCATACACCCGTGGCTGTATAGACGTGGTACGTGGTCGTGTAGCCGACGGCATTCATTAAAACATATGCCAGCTAGCCGAGGCCTCTCCAGTGACACCGACTTCTTTGCCGCACTCCTACAAGTTAATTAAGCTTTCTGACTATATTCGCTTCTGTCTTTGAACGTGGCTTCTTAATGAGACTCTCTCACACTGAGATTTTCGTTCTAACTCAGGAAAGAGAATTTTCATATGTGGATGTTTTAGATACTATTTCGGAGAACAGTTGTTTTATGTTGGTAACGATACCTGCCTACAAGATATCGTGCCTGGGTTCAAATAGGTACTATAGGTATGCAGATTATGAGGCATCCTTGAGCTAGACAAAGTCTCCTAAATTCATCATCCACACCTCTTATTGTGTTGATAAGTAAACACATTAAACAATGAGCTATTTCCACGCATGAGTAGGCAGACTCCGGTAGGTAGGTACGTTCGTATAGTAGGCCACACAACCTTACTCATGCGGAGCCAATGATCTAGGTAAAGGTTTACTCATCGATAGAGGACACTTCTTGATTGCGTGATCAGGATCTAGAAAATAATCGGTTATCGACAAGCAATAAGTCCTCAATATTGAGTACTATGTCTTGAAAGACAAAAACCCGTATGTAATTTGTATTTAGGCAATCATTAAGGAGTTGCTAAGCAATAGCGAAAGCAGTAATAAATACTTAAAGCTGTCACATAAAATATTATTTCCTATTTTCTCTTCTTTTATACTAGATTATACTTCAAGCTCCATCAAACTCGAAGGATAAACCTGCTGATCCCAATAATGAGCGCCGTTAGGATAAGCAATCGCGTCGTCGATCACGTCCCGACTCAAACTTCCAGCGAACACCAATGTTTGCTGAACCTGTGTTTGAGTTTGAATGTCACCATAAAAAGCAAATTAGCAGAAGATCAACTACGAACAGCGGGAGCGTTCATACAGATTGCGGTAGGGGAGTGACAAAACAGTTCGAAGATGCTCCAAATCAAATGGTACCAGATCAGTGATAACGATGATACAAAAGCTAACAATGTAAATGATGGTGGTGATGATGTGTGTCGTATGTGTGCGATGTGATGCCTCTCTGTGAAATATGAATGCATTTTATTAGGTGTGACTTAATCCACTGAGAAGCGGATGTCAACTCTAAGCTTTTTGGTAAAATATTAAATGACACGCACACGATTGCCACTTGTCTACGAGGGTAATGATTAGCTTTACGAATGGGAAATAACATCGAGACCCCCCATTTTACTTGAATGGATGGATATTTTTAGTTTCGTTAACCTTCTGAACACTCTTTTTGTGGTTCGAATTCAAGCAAACTGAGCGATCTACGAAACAAGCACGTTTTATAACGTACACGCGAATTTGAGAAGATAATCATGTTCAAGATTAGTTATGTCTGCAGTCGCTGCTGTGATATTAATTTCTTGTTTATATTTTAATCGATTGGCATACTAGCTGAACGAAACCCAGAAAGGCGTTTATGAGATAAGAGTGGTCGGTGCGTCGTTGATCTGGTAGAGCAAAAAGGCCATGGGTTTTTCCGGGCTTATTGGAGTTTACCATCTGAATTTTCTAAGCAACTTTTTAGATTCTGGCACTATGCGCGGTTGTGCGAAGATATATGGGTATACCTACTACAAGTTATATCTGCCTAACTTTTGAAAATTATAATGCTACTAGATTTTGTCCGCGGCTTCGCTCGCGTTAAATTCGTAACACAGTTCCCTTTTCCTGATTTACATGACAGGACAAAACTACAGGTAGCAGGTACCTACCTGCTACCTGTAGTTTTGCCCTTGTGCCTATGTGCGTCTCCAGGGTCCCAACTATCTCTGTACCAAAATTCATCAAAATCGGTTTAGCCATTAAACAAACAAACAAACTCACTTTCGCTTTTATAATATTAGTAAGGATGTTATGTTTATTATTTAATTGTTATAAATGAATAAATAAATGTTGCAAATTTGAAATGATATTTTTTTTAAACGTTGTGTTACGACAAAGAAAAGCTCCTCTATCAAAATCGATATGATTGCATTGCGTGTCACAATGCTAGGCCGCGTCGCGTCGCCTGCTCTAAACTCATAGCTTATTTAAACTTTGTCGTTTTTCCACATAAATATAAGCAAGGCCGCTAAGTATTGCTACATTATTTAAATTACGTAGATACCTAAATTACTTATTAAATGTGTAGGATTCTCTAACAACACAGTTTTTCATCAATAAAGCTGCCCAAAGATTGATGACCTCTGTCAAAAGGGCCGCTCCTTTTATCAAATTCAGCTTTAGCCTTTGCTAATGTAATACAAAATAAATGTTATTGTATAAGGAGGGACTAGCCCGATATACGTATATGTAGCCTAGGTTACTGAACTCACATATTTATATTTATTACACTGTCCTATTACTGATTGTAGCTGTCATGAAGCGAATAGAAATACAATAAGTGAGTCATGAACTATCCATGTTGTGCAATCCGCAACCTTGCCTGTCTTAGATGACCAACAACAATGCCAACATTGGTGCACCAATTACATTGATGCCAACATTGTGGGTCGGCAACCTGCATGATTCCATAATTTTGACTTAAGGTGCCGTGATCGGCAATGTAGGCCAACTCTTGCCATTGCCAAAATTAACGGCAATATGACCACAAACTAATCTGTCACGGTGCCAAAACCGTCACCCATCCGTCGCGAGTGGCGACACGTAGCGCCGGCATTGCCCTATGTTGCCCGACGTCACATTACTTTGATTAACACCGTGTTATTAACTCGATTGCTGCCTATCATCGATTTACGAGGCATTGTTTCCAACTTGATTATATTGTTACACTTTAAAGTGTGAATCTAATTTTGCAATACTTACTCACTTCCTAAGGTAATCAATGACGTTTCTTCGTGCAATCATCATTAACAAATCGGTGTTTAAAGATCAATGTTAACAATGAAGGGAAAAGAACAAGACTCTACTAAGGTATCAGCCACAAGAGTTTCAACAAAAACTATCATAGGTTAACATTTATTCATTTTTATCAACCCTATCCCTTTTTGTTGACAAGGGTAAGCAAAAACATGAACAGTATCGCCAAATATACTTTTGGTTCGACAGCAACTTAGCAACCGCGTAAGCAATGCATAACAAACACCTGCACCACTATCCACAACAGTTCGTTCAACATCCATTGATGCACCGACCTTCACCGCATTCCCTAAAGTTACCCCAGAGGGCTCGGTGTAGACCATGTGAATCGATAGTTCATCCCATCGCCGGCTCCTACTGCGCCTAGGGATAGATACGGCGTGTCACGGGCGCGATCGATACCAGCCCACGCCCTTGTTACGACTTTTATCAAATACGAAAAGAGCCCAGGACTTCAGTTACGATAGCCGGGGAAAAACACAGAAAAGACATCAATCATTAACAATATCCGGAAAATACAAAGAAGAAAAGAAGTTGTATCAAGTTTGTAAAACATCCACAAGTCGCATAAATACATTTAAAAAAAAATACGGGTATTTCTCTGCATAACCCACACACAGAAAACATGCGTATACTATATCATGCTGCACAAAATATAAATATACATATATTTGTGAACATTATTGCACTAAATAATAATTCAAACTCTATATACACTGGGGACATAAATTCATTGCACAATAGATTTTCCCGACAGGACTTTTCCTACATCGGGTTGCAACAACCAAACCAAATGACACGTTCGTCGACCCAGAACTGTAGTTAATTGGTTCAAAATAATATACACGGCACAAACCAACTGCACTGTGCACCGCATTTTACGACAGAAATTATGATGCTTTTTATCGCATATTTTCACTTTTATGCTCTAAACGTTTATAACAACGTGTTATCAAACATCATGGCTATTTAGTTGTTAATAACGTTTTCAATTCAATCTCTTCCGTCGACTTGAAGTTAAACTTGTTATATTGACCCAAATGACAACTTCCGATTTGGATTAACATTTTACGAAGAAGATTTATCTTTTTTCAACAATTTATTTCTAACTTCCTAAAAGTTAAAGTGAGTTTTTGCGTTCATTTCTTTTGCCTGCATTTAATTCTCAAAATGTTAATGTTGTCCTTCGTAGAATGTAACTCAATAAGTATTACAGGTAGCTACCAACATTGTACTTACAAGGTAATGTTGATTTTGAAGAGAGATTGAGTTTTATGAGACCATTATTTTTCATCCGTTACACCCGATGACTCAGCTATCGACTGACGGTAGTCCCAACACGAGATAACACGTGCCCTAACACTTTGCAAAATGAACTTTACACCCACATCACATCAGGTGTACTCAGCCCCTAATACAATAATAGTTTAGTGAATATAAACTAACGTTATCGAATTCCTGCCATATTTCGAATTTCATTTTCATGAAGAAAAACTATGCATAATATTACAAACTTGTACAGTTTTCGTAGATGAGGGAGTGATCCCTCCGTCCCTCCGACCCTTCGTTTTTCTCACTCAATGTCAGGCTGTGACAAACTGCTCTGTCAAACTCCGATTCCCCCGTTTGTCCTCAAGTGAAAGATTGTTAAAGTTCTTGACTAGCCTGAAAGTTCGCGACGATCTCAATCCTAATCTATTGGGGGATTTCTTTTGTTATTTCAATGAACCACAGTAAATTCGTAGAAACAACTTGTGTAGAACTAATTCAAAAGTAGTTGGTAGCAGTCATGAATCATTCAACCCCGTACCAATTCTTTGCAGCGAATAAACCCTTTGGTTTTTTTTTAAACTCACGTCAGTATTTAAGCTGACTTATCCATGACTCTTCCTCATAGCAACTTTCTTGAGGGGTAAAATGACATGTACATCAGAGTTTCTAAGTATCCATAAACATGTAATTCACAAGAATTAAGAGCATGTTAAAAGTCCATCCCTTACCACATGGGACCTTGGGAGGCTGGGACCTTCACACCTTTATCAGTAAAGTGTAGATAGTAGATACCTCTTTATACCCTTCTGTATGACACGTTAACCCTTTGGGGAAAGTAATAATGAGCTGAGAGACATCGCTTGCTGAGAAGGTAAGACCAGTAATATACTTCGGTACTAGCGTAGGGTAATCTCGATGGTTGTAATCTAATTTGAACTTGCAAAAATTACAAATCTTGTCAGTTCTTTGATGAACGAAGCCAAAACAAATCTAATCTGCCAACTTTGATCAAAGTTTATAATACGTTTGCGCCTTAACTCCAACGTCTAACTAAAACTTCGAAACTTATACATTTCAGATTACCAGCACCTTAAGATCAAAGCATATTTATTACCCTACTTTGTCCATTCCGTGATATGCAGGAAGATATGGGAATTGCCACAGTTGAGAAACGTCAACATTTCGAACTGTCCTCCATAGATGAGCTATGTATTGGCATGCAGTTCCCATGACTAGGCACCGTAGACATTGTCAGTGGACCTCGCGGGGGAGGAGGGGGCACGCAGGTGAGGCGCGGGGCGAGGGTTAGGAAGGGGGGCGCCGGCCGGACCGACGGCATTCCGAGCGTGACTCAGCCGGACGCCGGCGTGTAAGTAACCGTCTCATAACTTTATTAATATTAGCCGTCTTGTCTCATGGTGGCTCATCTTTGCGGAAGTTCGCCATTTTTTTGTTGGAAGCAGGAAGTTTGTCTGCTGAGTTCTTTGTAGTGTTAATAAGATAATATTTGTTATTTTCCTTAAATGTAAGAGCGGCAATGATACTCGCCAGAATCTTCAAACATATTTTATTTAATGTTTAAAGTAGATGTTTAAAAATGTGTTAAAACTAAACTGCAATCGTATTTACCACGTATTTTTATTATTATTATTTATTGATTTTAAACTTTTCTAATATATGAACTTTTCTTAAAAGAAAAGCTAAGTAGAATAACTAAATAGCAGTAGAAAATGGCTATTTGGCTTTATTGCAAAGCTTTTAATAATATTAATCGGTGTCTTCCTCTAAGTTTATATCCCAATAGTTATTAGTAAAAAATTACAAGAAAACAATTATAAAACACCTCATATCACAATAATAATTAGTTTAATAGGATAATCTTCATAGTAATTAAACTATTGTTGATATTTTCCCACAGTAGACGGCTACATACGTTGCGCCGCCGCAGCCTGTAATGACCGCGCATCACTATCTGCCGGAATGTGTTATCGACGATACATACACATACATTTGTATGGACATGGCAGCTTCAGGCTTTGAGAGAGAATCTAGACTTCTTCTGATCCCTGTTTTATATAACAGCAAAGCACGGGACTGCCTCGTTGGTCGAGTGGTCGCAAGCGCGACTGAGCTTAAGGTTCTTTGTGCAATTCTCGGGTGTAGCAAAGTTTTTTTTTTAGGAATTTCGTACGCCTTTTTTTTTTTTTTCGGGTGGGAAATCATCCAATGACTTCCTCCGCTCTGGGCGGAGCGGGGGGGCATGTCAGACTTGTACTGACTAAAACCCACCCATGTTCCTTCTATTGCCCTTTACGTTCCGAGGCCGCGGTATCTCTTTCGAACAACCCGCAACTCCGGCAGGCGGAGGCTCTGGCAAGCCCCTCTGCTTTGCTGACTCTCTTTGAGGCGCGCGTGAAACACGAACGCGCCGTCGACACGGCCTGTCGTCAATCGACGGACGGACGGTGAACTACCCATTGCTCACCGCCCACAGGCCTGCATCTACGGTGGCCGTAAGTCGTCTCGCGGCGCCCGGCGCCCTGGGCGTCTCCCGCGGCGGCTGGGTTGGGCAGATGTTCTCTCCCTCAAACGCCCGGCCACCTCCTTTGCTAGCATTACTGCTTCGCAGAAGGTGGTGACCGCTTCCCATTCCCTCTCGCTCCTGACCATGGCCTGAACCAGGGCCGGACGCGAGAGATCGCCGCCGCCGATCGCCTCTACGAGGGCACGGCGGTGCTCCGCCCACGCTGGGCAGATCGCCACTGTGTGCTCCACCGTGTCCTCAGGGCGATCGTCACAATGGTGACACCCGGGCGCTTCCTCCCGCCCGATGATGTGCAGGAACCTCCCGAAACTTCCGTGTCCGGTGAGGACCTGCGTCAGGCGGTAGGTGAGGACGCCATGACGCCTCTCCAGCCACTCCTCAAAGATACGTACGTACGTACGCCTTGGAGCCACAGAGCCTGGATTTGTACCCGGTTGATGGCAATAGAATCACCCCCTATTGAATAGGGCTTAAACAAAACTAGCGGAGTTAGGGTTTAATATTAGGTACACTTCTACCTAACCCATCAAGGAGTGTATGTAATGAATTGTCACCCATCCGCAGAGCGACCTCGGCAAGTGTTGCTCAACGTAGGAGTAATCCTATAACCAGTCACTGGTTATTGTTATTTTCCAAGAAAATTGATTTCCACTGTGCGTGCAGTTGCGTATACAGACGCAAGTATTATTGTCTTAACCCAATTACTTCGTGGCAAGCGGGTCACATACATAAAGTAAAGGTATATAATATTCTGGCAGTGGATTGGTAGTCGATACAACCGGCGTTATTAACACGTAGAGCATCAATTCTCATTAGCAGTAATTGTAAGTAAGTGGATGTTACGTCGCTATTTATATACAAGATAGTTATAATGGCTGCTGTTCCGAAGTTAGTTTTATGTGGTGTTCTAGTTACTGGAGGCAAAATAGTAGGTAGAGGTAGACTGGATGCCGGAGGCATAGAACGAGAAGAGTTGCGATGAATTTGTTTATCTAGTATCGCCGCCTGAGTTTAGTGATAGTGGGGCAGTGGGTTGTTGTGGGGCTGAAGAGAAGCTTTGCCCTTTGTCAAGCAATGGTATGAGACTAATAGTTATTTTAAAACTGTAACTTATATACAAAGCAATAAAAGCTGCCAAGTTTTTCATTAAAAAGTTGTTTCTCATCACATGTTGCGTCTATTAGATATGATAAAGTTTAACATTTGGGTAAATATTCACTAGTAGGTATAATTCCATTTGAATGATTATTCTATGAATCTCGACCATTGTGTATCATAATTTAAAATTTATTTTTACTGTGTGATATTTCCATTTAACTGTACATACATTCCTGTGAACACAAATAATGTCCACTGATAAAGATCAGGAATTTGTTAATTTGCAATTATCTGTTAATTGGCATTGTTGATTTAATATAATTACTTTGTAAATTCATCGGATGTTTTAAATTATTTTTCTTACAATGTAATTAACCCATGGAAAAATCTTATATTTGTGCCAATACCACATAGCTCAAGAATAGAAAAGCATAACCTGTTCAAATGCCCACAATTTTCCACAAATATAGAAAGACTAATAAGCAATGTATTTAGAAGTAGAAGAAAGACTTCAGATATACGATAAGCGGTGATAATAATCATCTTCGACGGCATTTGCACTTTAGGAGTAACATTTTCATTCTGCATTCTTGCTAACATCAACCGTTTTTTAATGAACCCATAAAAAGATAATATCGTGCTCTATACTTAAGGAAGATATGACATTTTGGTTCAGCTTGGCACTCGGGTCACGTATTTGATTGCTATTCGCGACAGACTCAGCATCCCGTTCTCATGTCTCGCCCAAGCTGAGTGCTGACACCGATACAAAGGAAATGATACTGAACCGAGATGTGACAACACTCACGTCACATGATCTGACACTGATGACAAAAGTTTATAGTATTTTGTCTCTTCTCTCACTCCCATAAGATGACTTTTTGACAGTAACAATCGCGGTTAGTTTTTCCGCTGATATCATTACGTAAACTGGACAATTTCCCACGAACTGATTCAATGAAACCCCAGAAAAGAAGAAAAAATCACTCAAACAACGCTTCTTCCCGCGGCTTCACCAGCGTAGAGTCTGCAATCATCCTACGGCAACATATTGTCGGGTTAAAAAAGATTCTTATATCCAAATTATGACGTTATAGGCAAAGTAACTTTCGCAGTCATAGTATCAACGTGGATTGACTTATAAATAACCCAGCTGCCCTTTCAATCATTTTAAGATAAGCCCACATTCCTCGAGGCCGGTAACAGGAAAATATGGCGGTTAACACTTTCTCAGACGAGGCGCCGGGAAATTCCGCACTCTAGCAAATTAGCTTTATCAACACTTCGATCTCGTGCTCGAGCTAAGCCAAGCGCGTGTTGTATGTGGACCCACATACAACACGCGCTTGACTTAGCTTTAAAAAACGTAAAAAGGGGTGAAGACACAATAAGTTCTCAGAAGATCAGACATATTCTATGAAGGCTTTACTAGGTTAAAATAAACTTATGTATCAAATAAATAAAAGCTTGTCGTCAAAATATGAGTCCCATAAATCAAAACATATAAAAGTTACCAATTTTACCAAAAACACATTACAATAACCTCTTTCTTACCCAAAAGCTTCCTAGAAATATTTCGAGCATCCTACAATGGCATCCCGAATTCCGAAGAAGCCTATTCGTGCAGGCATTCATAACGACCGTCCCAAATCAACGTGAAGATGTTCAACTATATCCTGATTAGGTTGTAGACGTGAGAACTGCGTGACGCCATCACACATAACCTTGGGTTTCGGGCTGTGACTCAACTGACTAAATAAAAACCGTTCGGCGCAGCCTCTGACATTGTCCACCATTTGTCTATAAGGAAAAACAAACAAATGTTCACGTTTGTTTGAATATAAATAATAGATTTTATTGCTTTTTATTTGCGCATAACTTTTTAAAGTCAAAACAAGTCGTTTCGTAAAGATGGACTGGTTTTTACGATGTATTGATGAGTAGAGCGAGTTGTTGACGAACAAGAAATATTGACGTTTGTGACTGAGCAATATAAACTGTTTATTTTAACACATTCTTACAGGAATATTTCATCTGAAAGTTTTATCATCAATGTAAAATAAATATATTAAAACATATATATATATATATAATTCATCTTATCTTAGTAAAACACGGCACAACGTTGGACACCACTGTGATGTTATCGGAATAATAGACTTTTCCAAAAAGTCGTTGCAATAAATACTTATTGCTTGATTTTGTGGTCAATATTTATTTGGTTATCTTGAAATCAGGCAGTTTACCCTTAAAATATAATCGACTAAGACGTTAAGTGTCTTTAAAGGGACAATTCACTTCAACGATGATATTAAGTAATAGGTACTTAATCGCCGCAGCATGTGGACTCTACCACAACCGTATATTTAAAAAAATATATATATAATGCTACAGTTGACGCTGCACGACATTCTATTGCTCGTTTTATTTTCTGCACTTAGACTCCAATTGTAATTTATTTTTGTTTTATTAATTAAGTTTGAAAAATGTTTTTGCATATTGCTAAACCGAAACGATACTAAAAACTATAACCTAGTGTTGAAGCATAAAACTGACAAAAAGAACAAAAATGAGCATTCTTTGATCTGAAGTAAATAAGTACACGTCATTAATGTGTTTTCTGAACACTATGTAATTTTATTTTTTGTGGAAGTCGCGCTAATGTGAAGCCTTGAATAATAATAATAATATTGTAAATAACTGCTCAATGGACACCAAAAAACAACGCGGGACATTCAGAGGGAGATAGCGAAATGAGCTGCATTTGTAAAAGAAAGGATTGCACTAAAAAAAGTGGGAAGAGGGAAGGGAGGACTATACCCTGCAGCAGGACAATGAAGGCTTATAATAATAAATAAACACATATGTAGCAGTTTTCCCGAGCTTACAAAATACCTACCAATTACAATGTTAAAGTTACAATTAAAAGATAAAAAAACCACCTAACCTACATCACTCTCTAACAAGGCAACTGTAGCAATCTTAAACTTAACTACCCATTAAGTTACAAACTTACCGGCTCGACAGACAGCAACAATGTTGAGTGTTGCCAGCAACAAGAACAGTTGCCTCGGCGACGCCATGTCGCCTCGCAATCTGGAACAAACAACAAAAAATACGTCAGCAAATACGATCAAACAAAAACGTAAGAATTACCAGTTTCTAAAACATTTTTTTTTCCTTGGACAAAGTACACTTGTTTTTATTTTGCGTACCTTTAGAACAAAGTATTTTGAAAAAAAGTATAAAGAACAATCTTTTAAAAAAATACATTGTATTCCACCAAATTAAATCGACCTTAATATTTCCAGTAACGAGTTGCATAGGAAAGCCTTCCTCAGTACCTATCCCTAAGTACATAACGATGTACTACGTATGCTGCACGTAGCATGTTTGCCCACTATCGCGTAATTTACAAGGCAATCAATCGCCAAGTAAGACCACTGAACAAAACTGCATATCAGGTGCATCGCAAAAAGTGGCGCCCACGCACCTCCGCGGTCGACGACTCCACTCCTGCACAATCACATCCCCTAGATCAGCCTGCGTACGTAATCTTACTCGAGAAAAAAGCCTGTTTGATCATCATTGCACAAGTGCCAATGCCCGGAGCCTGCTTCAGAGTAATAATACTACGCAATTTTAACTTCGTAGACTCAGTAGAGTTTACCTGCATTTGCAGTTATGTACAAATAAGATGATTGAGAGAGATGCAAATGGCATCAAGATGTTTAGGAGTATGAGTTGTTTAGTAAATAACATAGACATCGATGACGCCCGTCATAACATGAATCATTTGTTTATCGATAATGAACTCACTGTTTGTCAAGATACTGATGCAGTTAATACCAACTGTTTATGAATTGTATGTTTGTCTGTGAAAGTTATAGAAGTAAAACTAAGCTTACAAACAATCCTAACTAAATACAGAATAACAGCTATGACTCAAAGAAACCACATTTTATGATTTCGCACTTTGAACACCAGCTTAAACATGAAAATGTTAAAATGTGGTAAATGTAGCGTCATCAGTGACCAGCCTAGAGTCAACCTAGGATCAAATAAACATTCAACTAACGTCTAAAACTGTGAATTCCTGCACTCCTTACACACACACACACACACACACACACATACAACTATAACCTAGACCTGTTCTATGGATTGTGAACTTTGAACCGCATTTTGAAGTAAAAATAATGTTCTATTCAAAACTAGACAGGATTGAACTAGTCAAGTCACTTGTTTAGAAAACTTAGTCGATTTTCCACAAAATTCGGATAATTCAAAATTTTAATCTTTTGCTTTGACTTAACTAATTTACTAAGTACTAGTTGAAATGCCTTTTAAATATGTATTTAATCACAGCAATGATCCCAAATTAGAATAATTCTAGATTCGTAAACTGCCCACAATAGCAACAACAACAAAACAATTACATGTGCCAATAATATATAAACGAGTGCAGTCACCAGAACTATTTAGAAGTAATGGCCGCATTTACATAAGTAAACGGTTTGAGCACAAACACAAAGAATCAATCGGTTTAGGAGGCAAGCACCCTCGGGAGCCAAGCGACCGATAAATAAAGACCGACACCCACTTATCGTACCCACTGTCCCATTCTCGAGACGAATGTCCCCCGATATGGGAACCATGTCACATTAATGCCATCCTCGCACTAGAGTGTAACGGCCACTCTTGTCCGTATGTGGTGCAATTCTTTGCTCGCGTCAGGATCAATTTTAAGAAGAGGCAATGAGTCACGACTTATAAGGAAAATTCTGCTAATATTATGTTAGAGTAGGCGCTAAAATGTTATGGTTCTGGGAAATTGGCTTATTTAAATGCGTAATCTTCTTGAGAGGTAGTTAATCCAATCATTAATTTGTTTAAATAGGGAGATAGCATTTTTAACTCTTGTACCGAACAGGTGACGATATAGTTTTTATTAAGCTCACGCTTTTTTCCCCTATCTCACTTATGTTTGGTGAGAGTGGCATAATCTTAAGATTGTGAAAGTATAAAGGGCCGGCCATACAGGAATATTGCTTAATAGTTGAAGCAAACTGGTCAATAATCAACCATAATCTTCCTATTACACTTTTACTGGCATCGACACTCATAAAATGTTCGAGAGAGCATTCCTTCAAACCAGTGCAGCTTCACATCGTGTCAATGTGTTAGCACCCGTCGCGGGACCGTTGTCCAGAAGCTCGGGTGGACGACCGCGCAAGTGATCCATCAATCGCCTCGGATCGCGCTCAATAGGATAATGCGCCGTCACCTACGCCAGACAGGCACCGTGCGAAGATGGCCCTGGGAACGATCCGGGCCCGGGGGCTCCGGTTACGTGACTTACGATAGTAAAAAATTGTATGTTTTGACTAAGTATTAGCCTACATAATCCAAGTTAGACAATAACTTATAGGGCTGATTTTTCAATAGTCAGATAACTTTTATCGGAGGAATAAAAATAGCGGTTTGACATATTTTCTATAGATAAGCTGTCAAAACGCCATTTTTATTCCTCAGATAAAAGTTATCTGACTATTGAAAAATCTGCCCTAAGTCATGATAAGTTATTGTCTAACTTGGATTATGTAGGCTAATACTTAGTCAAAACATACAATTTTTTTCTTAGTCAATAAAATGCGATTTCTAAAAAAAAGAAGTATAGGTCGAATATAGTTAATTAGCATGTCCCGGAATTCTATCTATCATTAATTTGAAAGTAAGTTAGGTTTTAGAAATTAAGTGAAATGTAAAACATGGTATTTCTCACACAGGTCTCGTCATAACTAGCCTCCTGACCCGGCTGTAAGCTTTACGATTTTACATTTTTTTTTGTGTTACCTCCCACTAACTATTTTTCCTGTATCGTAGGTGCGTTAACAAATATTTAAACTAATACACACTAACAGCCTGACACAACTACATATTTGTAGGCCATACAACAATTTGTTCGGTGCGGGGATCGAACCCGTAGCAGTCAATTGCTCGGCCACTGCGTCAGCCGTGCAAATTTAATACATTGCAATCGTGCAAATTGTATTTTATACTCACTCCGAGTTCTAAGTTATACGAAAAAAACTTCTCAACGCTACTAGAGAAGAAAACTTTCTGTTTTATTAGAGTTATGAAAGATTTAAAAGTTTCAGCGTTTGAGAAGGCGAAAATAATCATTTGGTTTTAATAACTTCGTCTTACTTGTTTGCGAAGAAAAGTTTAGTCAAAGAAAATCGGGACACAAGGTACCCGTTTTTCTACGGTGTATT
This sequence comes from Ochropleura plecta, assembly GCA_905475445.1. Lineage (NCBI taxonomy): Eukaryota > Metazoa > Arthropoda > Insecta > Lepidoptera > Noctuidae > Ochropleura > Ochropleura plecta. Next base: position 621,651 of record FR997732.1, read on the forward strand.
TCAGTTTTCTGCATTCACCATTACGTTACAAGATTTGTCATGCACCCTATTTACGGTTTTATAAAACATTCCTCAGCGGCAAACAAATGAACCGGTTCTAATGTTCTAGTAATCAGTTCTATGAATGGTGTCTAAATGGTTAGACAGCTGTCAACACAGGCATCCGTCAGGGTGACACAATAAGTGGCTATTACCTAGCTTAGTTTATAGAGGTATTGTGAGAGCAACTAAGTAAGCAACGTGTGAGACAATTGTGGTCACGCCGGCAGTGTGAGTTAATAATGTGGATTACCGTATTTTGTTGCAAAAGAAATGATTTATAACAAAATATTAACGAACTCTAGTTACATTCTTACGTTATATCTACTTTTGTTACCTATCTAATGTAAGAACAATAACAATATGAATCAAAAATGTAAACACACTAAATAACCATTTTCATTAGTCTAAAAACTTTCAGGTCTCCTTCCATTCATCTCGGAAGTTACACCCAATACATTTTACATAACATATATCTTACTAAAGGTGTTAATCTAAACCTTTCTACAAACAGAGAAACTCTTAGCTCGTTATTAAAACTAACAGTTGTCAGATAATCACCTCTTGAGCAGCATTACGTGCGCTGCGCCTGCGCACAACTCCGCGGGACATCAGACACCGGACACGAAAGTAAAAACATGCACACAGACATGCACGATATACTATCACAACGATTCCTATGTACACGATGACGAGACGTGGTATATGCCTGTCTGTCTGTCAGTCTATCGGTGTGTAATAGTCGATTTATATAAGCATTAATTAATCCGCTGTGTCTTCATCCCTGACTCTTACTTAGTAGTTACTGAATGTTTCAGAAACACGAGCTGAAATGAAAGAAAAACAACTCATCTTACCAACGGAGAGCGATATTCAAGGTAAAAATCGATATTTTGATTGGTTTTATTGTAATAGTCTCGTCTCTATTATGTGTATGAGCCTTAGAATAACTGACGCGATGTTCCATGAAGCACAGCGCTCTCTGCCTTATCTTTCGCGTATTACAGCGCGTGATGCCACGTTTTTCAAATGATTTCTATTAAATATGTTTAATTAATAATACGTTATAACTATGCTAAATATCCAGCGGGACATATGTGTGGTGCAGTGCCTTTCTAAATACCGTGCGTAAACACGTTCACACAGCCCTCATACGTCAATGTGTCGACTTCGATAACAGCAAGATGTAGTGATAACATACGCCATTGATCTTGTCACTGCCAAGCTTGCGAAGTTTATTTCGTGTTTTGTATTGAGTTGTTTAGGTAACTTATCTCTTTCAAAAATTGTCGATCCAATAATACAGCAGACCAAAGTTTAAACAGATTAACTAAAGAATGTTGGGGTCTAGGCAATTAATTTATTTTATTTATAGTTAATTAAATCGGTATAACACCAATTACAATAATTAACATAGAAACAAACAACTTACACTAGGTTCAATTAAAACTAACATGGAACAGTGGACACTCTTGCATACTTTGTTTCACAAAACACCAAACATACTAGCATGACTTTATTCCATTCATCCGCAAACACATCACATTCAGGGTGGGCAGTCAGGAGAGCGTTGAGCATCTTTAAAATACGACACACAGGCGATTCAGCTCAAGACTGCCTGAGTTAAATTTTTTCGTATACGTTAGAATGCAGTTTCTTTTGAGAATGAAATAATAATCAGCTACAAAGAACTAAGTACATTAGGCGCGTTAGATCACCTTTTCTAGATAAAGACCAAGGAGCAAGGTTCTTGGATCAAGGTGACAATGTGTCATAAATGCTAAATCACATAGCTCATTTAACAAAGACTAACTTATGAGATAGTAATTAGTTAAGTACTGACAAAGTTTATGTAAACTCACACAAATGTGTCAGCAAACATCTCAGCTTGTTAAACCTTAACCGATTGTCGAACAAACAACATTTTCGCCACAATTTTAAACATACTCGTAGCACAAAACAGCAAAAACAGCAGGAAAAAAATTGTCTTGCAAAAAAAAACCTAGCACTCCCAAACAGCGAGCATCGTTCGCAGTGATAAAATATAATATTTATTTGTTATAAAAAGTGTTTAGTGGTTGTAAGAAGATACTTTAATACCCTAAAAGTATTAATACATCATGCAGCCTCAGGTGTGATGCAATGCTCTCTGCATTGCATCGAATAAGAAGAAATAAAGCATTCAATGAACGTCCAAAGAGACTCTAACATAATTTACATTAAGTAGGTACTCAATTTGCATAATTATGATACTCAATTAAGTTAATTCAACGTTAAAATAGTTTATAAGAAATTAAACTGACTTCCACCAGAGGTTTGTAGTGTTAACGACTTACTACATTAATTACGCAAGCTTTATTAGCGACAGGCGCGGGCGCACAATTATCGACGAATACGCGAATTGTTTGTAACATAATCGATCGTTGTATTAATTAGTAGTCGTGCTGCTGTTTGTTCAAACTGTTCAACGGGAAAACGATTTTCTTGTTCAATGACGTGTGACGCGCTAAAAAATATTTATTTACGACTTGTTGATTTGAAGCTAATTGGAAATAATATTCGCTTAAATGGTATTGTCTGCAACTGTAAACTGGGCTGCCTTGATTGGCTGATTGATCTGTAACCGTCGCGTCGCTCAGTTAGCCTGTAGCCCCGACCGATCAGCTCGTCGCTGACGACGCAGCCCAGTGGTCACCGGCCTTAATACTGCAAGTCCGTTGACCCAATAATGTATTAAAACTAATAAAAACTGCCACAGAGCTAGCGGTTCTGGCGCCACTCTATACAATCCACAATCGAATGATGAACGGCGCCCCAATCGATTTTTTACCGATTACCAATTCAGAATTTTGATTATAAATTGCGGTTTGATAGTTTTTGCTCGTCCGAGTGGCATGTTGTGGACGTGCGTGATCACTCGATTATTCGGATAACAGGTGCTATGCAATTATGGTTAGTGCGCTAAAAGTACACAAGCCCCGGCAACAACTACCCAATATAAACATGAAATGTTTTTCATTTGTCAGTATTCATTTCAAATTACCATGAATGATGGTTACCGGTTCTCAAACACCAGAAGCGGTATTAGGTATAAGGAGTTCTCTTTTCTTCTATGGACAAAAAACATGTACGAAATCAAAATATCTATGGGCATGCAGGTCGCTCGCCTCGCTCACAACGGTACGCGTCCGGCGCCGGCGGTCAGCACCGCGGCACCGGTCAGCACCGCGGCACCGGTCAGCACCGCGGCACCGGTCAGCCGAGCCGGCCGGTTGCTGACCGGCACGCCGCGCCGGCACAGCGCAAATATTGACAAACATGTGACCTGAGACGCGCATTCCTCGCGAACTGTCTTTTTGTTAAACAAATCTTTAGATATTGTGTGTTTTGTAACGGTATTTCCCACAGGTCACACTATGATCGCCTCATTTGGACAGTTGTCATCGAGTGGGAACTGTGGACCAGAAATCTATTTGCATATTTGGCAGTAACGAATACTCTTTGCGTCAATTGGCGAATCCTTGCTAGTTATCTACCTACCACTCAACAATTACTATACCCACATTGACAAGGAAATAGTAAATATTGTTTTTTTTTTTTTTTAAAAAACGTTGCCCCACACTAGGATTTCTGCTGTATCGTGGTTGCCTTTACAAACATTTAAACTCACATAGACAAACAGCCAGACCCGGAACAACTATCTGTAGGCCATACAAATATTTTGTTCCGTGCGGGGATCGAACCCGCGACACGCAGCGCAGCAGTCGATCGCTCAGCCACTGCGCCAACCGTGTCGTCGAACGAGCACGAGCCTTTGAGAATTTGTCACTGTTGTTCTTGGCTCTATAACACCCTCACTTTCCGGCTCGAGCGTGAAATCCGCCACGCCCACAATAACAAAGTTTCCTCACTTCAATCAAACAATAAATGATTTTCATCGTTGTTATATACACGTGGATATATATATAAATTTCTCCGTCATATCAGCACTAGAACACATATTATTACGCTTATATCGTAAAGATAAAGATAAAGATTCATTTATTTGTATAAACATGTGTAACATGATACATTGGATATGCACATATGGATGGAACGAGTTTAAAATTGTTGGTTCAACATGTTTTGTCATTATCGACGTACAAAATATTTCACAATTTATAAATTAGAGTAAAAATAAATTAAAGTAAAAACAAATTATAGTCAAATATTCAATTAATTCAGATACACTATTACAATTTAAACAAAATAGTCAAAAAATAATAAAATAAATAAAGTCAAAAATAAATTTTAAAATCGAAAATAATCATAAAATTTATAAAATAAAAACACATATTAAATTATCTACATTCAAAATTTGTCAGCCAAAAATTCTGTTATATTATAATATCCCTTACAAATGAGCAATTTCTTAAGTTCTCTCTTAAATGAATTTATATTCATAATCTTAAGAGAATTAGGAATTGTATTATATATTAATGGGGCCATGCATATTACACTTTTTTTTAGAAATGCTGTTTTAGCGGGGTGTGATTGTACCCATAGTCTATACTTCTCACGTCGATTTCTACCTGTGTTATTATTCAGCAGCGGAAACAAATGAGGATTAGTTTTAACAAATACTGATATTTCAAATATGTATAGTGACGGAAGTGTTAGAATGTTGTGCTGTATAAACATTGGCTTGCAACTTTCAATAGTTTGCAACCCAAACATCGCCCGTATACAACGCTTTTGAGCCTTGAAAGCAGCTAAAGAGTTGGCGTAATATGACTGAAATCAATGAAACGCAAAATATGTGATATTAATATATTTCTCGCAGAACATGATGTTACTCTGATAACAACATTCCGATGCGGCGTCTATGAATTCATACAAAAATATTTCTACTATAAATAATACATACATAATTAAATATGTATATATTCATTGCATATTATTTTATAATGTGTTAAAAATATCGTCATATTTATTTGCGCTTTTGCTCACTTGGAGTATAACGGTGAAATAAAATACCCAAAAACAAATATAAATCCACAATAATTTTGCCTGATTGTAGAAATCGGAAACGCTTGGAAGGTTAGAGACCTACTGGTCTAGCCCTCTTAACTGGCGATGCTGCCGCGTGCGATAGCACGCCCGTTCAGGAGATCTACTCTCTAAGCTCTCTATAGTTTAGCCCGATGTTACGGTCTCCTCCTCCGTATTACTATACCGACGACGTAAGATTAGTGATAACCCGAATTGACAGTTGTGCCTGTTCTTTATGAGTTTACAAAACTTATTGGAATATACTAGGGTCCGATTACGAGTATTGAATTACTTTCGGACTTGAAGAGCAGACCCCCTGTTACTAGCTCTAGCAAGTAACGGTTCTAACTGACGATAAATGATAGGAGCCTGGAAAATGTGGTTCTGTGTTGTGAAGTGACGTTTAAACTTTAAATGCGGCAATTTTAATAAACCAATCTAAACGAACGTTTAGCTAAATCAGACTCTACTTTCCAAATACGGTCATAATTAATTCGGTTAAGCACTTTTAGCACTAATTGTTAATTTAAACAAGAACATTTGATTAACATTAAATAAATAAGTTCAGAGAATTTATTAAGACCAGCCGTGGCGCCATCGGAATGTAACCGTTACTGCGCAAAACACAGTTAAATTTATTTCCGATACAATTTTATGAACTCGTTTTCATTAATTAAATTAGATATGAATGAGATGAGATCGTATTTAAGGCGGTAGCCCCAAGTTATAGGCAAAGCGCTGGAAGATGATGAATATGATGACTAGTCAGATATCGAGAAACAGGCAAACAGAATCTCCATAAAGGTTCTTGCACACTCTTCTACATGTGATCTACGATTTTGGAATGGGAAACTATAGTCCTTTCAAAGTTATCATACCTGTGGCTGGACTATAGGTAGCTGATTTCTGTCACGTTTTGTCACGAGTCTATTTAAAAAAAAGGCTTTGAGTGGATTTGAGTTTTGACAAACTACATTTGCATAACACTACAACTAATGTAAATTGTGTGAAGTACATCCGGTGGTACCACTACCAACATTCTTCTCCGACGTCCTGCTGCTTTCCAGTCTTTTTATTAGCGAACCATTCCCTGGAGTTAAAGATATAGCATTAAAGTTTATTTTATAAGTAGTCAATCTGTCATAAAATTAATTTCTATCAATTACTTACTAGTTAATAGTTATTGTAAGACTGCACGTGAGCTGTTATGGCCGGATAGGATAGCGCTGCTAATTGAAAACGATAAAGTTAATCATGTTTGTACTTAAAAGGTTAAATGCTTTACTCTTAACGCATTGAAACATTTCACTGCCAGTATAAACCACATATTATATTTTCAGGAAGTATTTATTTGCTCATAAAATTGGAAATTGTAATTATATTTTTCTCTTGGTTTACACAAACATGAAACCAATCCCGTTTATGTCTTGGTTAAGTTTCAATTACTCAGTTTTCTAAATGTGTCCACAGTATACGAGTACACCATCAATCTATACTATAATATTATAAAAGCGAAAGAGAGTTTGTTTGTTTGTTACGTCTTCACGCCTAAATGGCAAAACTGATTTTGATGAATTTTGGTACAGAGATTGTTGGGACCCTGGAGACGGACATAGGTAATTTTTTTAAGTGAGAAAATTGGGAAAAAAAGGGAGAGAAAAATATTTTTTTTTCGATCATCACACGGGTTAAAGTTAGCGGTAGCCCAAAATAACTATGCCACGAGGACGAAGTCGCGGGCGGAAGCAAGTATACTATAAAACTTTGTTTTGTTACGCATTTTAAATAGTACTTTACTGATATTTTTTTTATTAATAAACTAGCTAAATACATTGTCACAACTGAAAAAAAAATTAACACATTCTGAAACTGATATATAATCCCACATTAAGTACTGGAACACCTTTATAACATATACCAACGTAATAACAAAGTGAAAACTAAGTTAACAACGCTATGATGAGCATTTCAATTAGTTGTTATAGTAACGCAGTCCAGTCATTAGTAGAGAGAACTGTAACGAGTAGCTGGTTGGGAAGGACAGACGAGTTATAGTTAGCAAGCTCGTTGCTAGTTTAGTTGTAGCCCATTCACTTTAAAATACTATAACCTAGGCTTTCCTCCTAATTACCTAATAGGTAGAAAAGTACATAATTAGGAGGAAGATGATCATTGATAAATTAATGAAATGCATACTTATTTGTATGTGCCGAACTACACAGCAATATAAATAAATAATAACTGTACATCGTTCGATGTTAACGTACGAAATAACATTGTAACTAAAATATTTATATTGTTCAGACAGAATACAGCATTTGAAGATGACGATGATTTTAATAGCCTTGTAAAGCTGTAAGCTATAACGCACTATAACATATACACATATAAAGCTCTATTACAAAATTTTGATAACTAATAAAAACGACGAAAACAGACAATAAAATCAAATAGTATGCCAACAGAAGTGGCTTGTTCATCTGTCTGACACCTCATCAATATTAATTGATGGCCGGCGCAGGACCTAGCCCTGCCCCACCTCGCGCGTCGCTCACGTTCACACATTATCTGTTTTTTATAAATATTTCGCAAAAACAAAAGAATCATTATTTTTGTATCGTCTCTGTACATAAGAATGTCAGCCGTTAGATTACTAGTTCTGTGAGCAGGTTTTCAAATGAGCAACATATTATAGATATGTATCGTGATATGGAGTGACTAATGCGGTATGCAAATATTTGTTACTCATACCGTAACCAAATGTAGCAAAACAAACTCGATTTTCATGAACTAAATAACAATCTGCGGAAAGAGTTGGTTCTATTCATTAAAACACAATTGTAAATACAAATATCAGACTTCATTGTAAACACAAAAGATGGGTAAAAAGAGAACTCCATTACGAAGATTCATCGGGAAATTAAGATTGAAGAGAGGAACTTTCGAGAAAAATTGAATTGTTACCGGCATTGTGGTAAACAAATTGACAATTTGATGGCTTCGGCGATACGATCTGTGAAGCGTATTGTTGTGGCTTGTGGACGCAAATAAATTCATTATAGAGAAAATGTTTTACAAGAACCTTTAAATGTAAACATTGTGAAGAAAATGTCGTGAAGTTATTGAGTTAAATAAAAGTTTTTCTTAGAACTTTTATTGAACAAGAATAACCTACATTGTAATCAAGTTAAATACACAAGATTTCTAATGAAATATTATTTCGGGTATGCATTAGAAATTCTTATACCGAATTTAGGAAAGGCTTGACACTCGTGAAAGTGCTACATTAGCATAAAGAGAGGACGCTAGGATACGAGCTGAAAGTCTGAGAGCAAAGCAAAAATATAGCGAAACATAATGAAGACATGAATAAACATGAGCCAACAGTAATGCATAGTGATTAGGAAAACATAAGTTTACAGAGATAACACGTAGTGTGTCCACGTTATTCTCCTTTCATGGACTACTATTAAAACTTGCAACTGTCGTTTGGAGCTCTCCGACGTTCTGCCAAATGTCCGCGCCTGGCATTCTACTCAGATGTCGTTATCTGGCATTACTGTCATCATCTGGCACGAGCACTACTTTAAATTCTTGTCTTCTCGACACTTTTATTAGTTTCATGTCCGTGCTTCCAGTCTTGTAGTTCGAATTGAAAAGATCTTTGTTTCTTTGTTACCCAAGTCTTAATATCGGAATAAATGAAGCTTCTAGTTCGGGAATTCTGTTATTAATTCAGGAACAAACTTTTGAAAGTTCAAGTATGGCACACCAACGCAAAAACAAGTGTCATTTTGGCTTTTACCAAAGTTTTTTTGGTGTAGAAAGTATTATTCTTGATTCAACATTAAGTACTACCGTTCTCATTATATTACGGAGGATTCCATAACCTAAAAATAACTGAGGACATAGTTATCAGACGTTGAGCGGCAACGTATATGGATCTCCATATTCTTTTAGTTTTTTTCCTCACACACAAGTCAAACTAGTTCCGAGACATTCACGCGTAACCCTTACATGGCACACTTTATGCGCGACAGATAATCGCTGGGAACGTTGGCTTTGCGCTCACGCACTTGGCTTAGGATGGCACAAGTAGTAGCAGCGCACCAGACAATGAACAATTAAATTTAAGAAAATATTACAGAAAGCTAGATCAACAAGAGATTACACCGAAATAACGAGATAGGAAGTTTCTCAGTTAAATATGGGTTTCTTCAAACTACCTCGGTTCCGCAAACTCTATATACCAAGATATTACCTACCTGTTAAATGATAAATAGCAACTTCATTGTGCAGTATACATCCCGACACTCGTTATGTCTCAGCACCCAGCTGCAAGTTATTTGCTCAGATGATTTTTATAGCACAAGCGACCAACGTCATTGACTTGACTCGAACTAATGATGCCCTCAACGCAATATATCAATACCTGCAGTAAGCCGGCACTTCGCGTTTATTGTAGAAAGCTATATGAAAAACCATCGTAAATATGAAGCTCGTTGCTTTATATCCCCAATGCTATTACCATTGATTTAAATATTAAAATATTATGAATGAGAACGACGACGCGACGGTGTAATGAAAACAAAGCTTTTCAGAGTTTTTATTCATAAGAGCTTTCTTTTTGTTTGGTAAGTTTTAAAAGATTATGATAGATAGCTTCACAATGTTAAAAATTTAGTTGTGGCAAATATGCATCAGGTGTGAATTTAAAAAACCTTGACTTGATTTATAATTTTTGTTTTAATACGTGATGATTGTTATTGTTGTGTAATCAATCACTCATATTTGTCGGCTTCATAAACGTATTTGTCACTGCATGGTTACCCTAACATTTGTAGTAGTGTTCCGAAAACTTCACGCTCTAGATACTTTATCAAACTAAACTTATCTTTTAAATTATTTTGGACTGTATTAATATATTTTAATAAATTAGTATCTAATGTGAGATCGAAAGTGGTGTGTAGTATGTGATGTGTGTTCTGATGATTTAATTTGATTCAATGATTGTTCACCCTTATTCTCTGAGAAATAAGGTCGAAAAGTGGTCAGTTATCATTGTTCTTGGTAGTACCTGAAATCGGGACCATGGTGTAATTGTTAGTATGTTAGCCATTATGAAATATGAATCAAATAAAATGTATGCACCTATCGTACGTCTTAGACACACAATTAGCTGAACAAACTTTAACCAAGGAAATGCATCGTCATCAGAACGTTTGATTGAGCGTCGCAGGCGCAGTTGAACAGCCACGCACTTCGTCAATGACCCAGTTAACTGCGCCCGCGGCTGTTCGCATGCCCGCATCCACGATGCACACTTTTAATTGTCATTTTAACAGAATCGATATATTTACACTAGCTTAAATCTATCGATATCGATATATTTCTAGTGTCAGCGACGTCAAGCAAGAACAAACTTTTAGGATTGAACTAACATCGTGCAAAACTGTATTGAACATCCAACTTTTAATAAATTTATTTCGATCATAAAACATTCATATAGGTTAAAAGATGAAAGTGATGAAAATTCACAGCAACCCAGTATAACACAATACAGCCATACAAAAGCAAACATTGAATTGGAAAATTGATGGGTAGATGAAAATTCTATTCACGAATTGTAGAAAGTGACCGCACCAAATCAACGCAGATGAACGATGTCATTTAGGTAGGTACAGCTACATGGTGTAACGAGGCATTGTCCCTAGTAACAACAACCTCATAGCCTGTGGAATGTTAAGCCCGATGCAATTCTGTCAGACGTTATCGTTGGGGCCAAACTGTCTGACGTAGGCATTACATAAATACGCTTGGCTTTACATAGTTTACTCTGAAACTACACAACAGGAATTCCGTGTTGTAATCTGTTTTATGTGGAGACCTATCTTGTAGATAATTAAAAACCAAACAGCATTATAATCAGCAACTGGACGTTATCTAGAAGATAAGCCATCGGTGACAACCAGTAAGATGAGGAATCAAGGGGAAAAGAATCACCTCAATTGGTAAATGAGTTGGAATTGCTGTGTTTTGCAATCAACTGGAAATAAGATGCTGCTTCTTGGTTCAGCTCTAAGGTAACTCCCACCCATAGGTTACCTTTGATACCTTTAGGTTACCTTTCAAGAGGTTTCTTATTACAATCGATACACCTGATACATTTTGAAGCTTTTAAAAGAAGTCTAGATTCACAACTTACTTTAACAACAGCAATTATGCAAGATAACATAAAATATTAGCACCATCATAATAGATGCAGTCACATTATCAGGACAGGTTTGTGCCATCAATATGTTCAGTAGTCTAGCGAGAGTTATCTCTAACGACATCGCTGGATGACGGGAACCTGCCTGGTATAAATAGACACAGGTTCTAGTCCGGGCGAGGCAAGGTGGACGCTGGTTGCAAGTGAGGATGACTTTATTTAAGTTTAGCTTAGCAACCGGTCGGTCGCTGGGTGATACAACTTTGTGGACTTTTTTCGTAATAGAAACAAGAACACTTAGATATTTTTTCAGTGTTGGGATAAGCCATAACTGCTAGACATTGTGAGTTAGACTGGAATTTTTGTGTTTTAGTTAAATAAGTGTATTTGTCTTATTACTATTGTAATATTTACCCTTGTAAACTACTATATCTCGTACAGAAAGCCCAGCTCCATAAATAATGCCAAACACAAACGAAAATGATTACAACGACACCTCAATATTCTCGCTTGGTCGTAACTCACGGAATGTGTGTCGAACAAGTGATGGGTCCCGTAGCCTGTGACACTCGCCGCCCGCGCCGCCGCCCGCCGCCATGACACGTCACCCCGCCATGATCTACGGCATGTATGCGGGCACAACATGTACGAGTATGTACTTGTTGGGGATAAGTTATGACTGTACACACATATTGATGTTCACTTGTCAACATGGTTATTAGTTTTAGGTCTGGTTGTAAGTTGGAGCAAATCGAAGTATTGTTGGGTAGATTTGTTGAGTAAGCTATGTCAATGGTATAAGTTTGCAGTAGATACTTTTGACAAGTAAATATCTCTTATGTATTATTCCCATGTTTTGAAATACTATATAACCGATGATTTTATTCACAGCTATTCACAGGCAAGTATTTTGACAACATGATAAGCTTTATAATGTGGCCACATTATAAATCTTATCATGTCAATCGAAGACCCTTATAAGACCAAGTTCTGGGTGTTGGCAGTGTTGCTATTAGATAATGCATCCTCATTACTATATGAGAGCGTACATTGTCGATTTAGGAGAAATAATATAATGTACAATCTATCTAAACAAATAAGGCCTTATAGATTGCCCAGGATTGTAGAAACTTAAAAAAGTATTTATAACAATGTACCACAACATACGCCACAACGAATCTCACAATACTTTTCATTCACCCCTCACTTAAGCTCCGCATTAATAAATTTGGATTTTCCCTTACCCTTTAAAGGTCGCAGATTACCCCTAACCTGTGTATTTTCCACACATAAGTCCACACAGACAAATATTAACTCGCCAAACAATCAGAAACAGAATTTGAAGCACAAATACTTCCCGAGCTTATGAATAGGGAATGAAAATGTATGGAGCATTGGAGCCCCAAATTGTGTTCATAAATGTATGGAACAAATTAAGTTATGTTTAATGAGTTAATTCTGTGTGTACTTATGTCTTGTTCTCGGAATTGATGGCTTTTGATCCCGTTTACAGCAAAAACGCACGAATTACATCGGTTGATGTAACGTCATTTGTAAGTTAGGTAAGAACTTTATCATGTTAATGCGTTAGCTGTATTTTGAGTGATTTGGTAATTACGATGACCCTAAGCTCTGTTTAAAATATAAAGCAATTAATCTCACTAGACGATTCTATCGATGTCACATTTGAAAGTCTTGACGAAAAACTTTGCCGCTAAATACTGAATGTACACAAACATGCACTTCTACCTCGAAAAGTTTAAACTATCTACATGTACAAAGGAAAACCTCAATTTCCGCATAAACAAGTTCACCGATTACATTCACGGTAACGTGCAGCCGTGTCACAACTACCCGCAACACACAAACATGTTGTACTGCCGCCAATTGCCGTGAACAGGCTGATAGTCACCCAACATGGCAGGTGACAGACTGGCCCAGGTCACGCCAGACACGCCATCTTATCGTATTATATTGTTTAGTAAAAACGAATAAATGGTGCAAATTCCACGCCATTCGGGAAACCTCAAATATGAGTCAGTATAGGGAATGGTTTCATGGAACATGACGTTATTTTTCCATTGTACGCTGTAATAATACTATGTACATACATATGTATTTTATCGGATACTGGGTCAACATAAATAAACTACTAAAAGCACTGATTTTAATGAGAATGATTTTATTTGACTTTAACGTAACTGTTTAGTGAAAAGAAGCAATTATTTGGCTTTGATAGAGTTTATACTCTATAAGCTCTAGCTGTCTCTACCTACCTGCTAGCACTATATATAACCAACACCCAAGGGAATGTATGAATGAAAACGAGCTGCTGGACTTTAACATTCTGGTTTTTAGCTGAGCGTTAAAATTCCAGGACTTATGACATGGAACTTCTAGCAAAAAATAGCTAGAGCCTCCAGGCAATCTAGGCCGCTCATAAACAATAAAGGTGGGACACGGGCGAGTCTGTCAGAGCTTCCGGCGCCGGACGCGTCCGACCAGCGGCGTCCGGATGCGTCCGCTACCGCCTCGGAGCGGAGATACACTAAGTAGACGTGCCAGAAGGTTTACTTCGTAAACAAGTGATTACATACAAGGCACTAGGTGATATTAGAAGCTGTGATAAATGGTACTGCCATATTTTTTTGTTCAAGCTCCAGTGGCGATCTGATCTAGTTTTATCAAAATGTCCAGAGATCGCACAGAAGTTGGAAAGGCGACAGGAGAGGCTTTTATCATTCGCAAGGACACAAAGTAAAAAGAAAGAAAAATATGTAGTTTGTGGATCTTCATGCTTTTTGGGAAAGTACTAATATATTCGAACTTTCCCAAAAAGCATGACGAGAGAACTTGAAAATAACAAGGAATAATTATGAAAAGTTACAACAAAATAAAAGAAGGTTTCGTGTCTGTTCCTGAAGTAGAATTTTCAAACTTTTCTAAACAAACACTCCCACTCATTCACGCAGAACCCGTTTCTTTGAATCCTGAATTAAGTAAACCTTTTGCACAACACCCTGTACTACATTCGCAGTCTTTGCATTCATCCGATGTACTGACGTGCCGTATATATGTGACATGTACTTTATGATTATGCAAACGCTTATTATTTGCAGAATATAGATTAGGCTATGCTATGTAGACTAAATGGCAACTTAGCAAGGCAATGTAGGCGCTACGATGTCTGGGCAGTATTTGTGTTATTATTCAATCACGTTTATATAGTATACTCGTGATACAAACCTGCTTTACACGGTTTTTACGACTTAACAAGTTTTCTGATTCATAAATATTTTTAATAGTACTTAATTCTACCCGCAAACTTTCAGGACCGAATGCGTTGCGTATTTTAGAAGAACATTGCGGTCGCAGATGAAAGTTCTCAAAAAAGACTGTAAGAGTATTTGTATTTATTAACAGTGATTCATATTGAGCCTGAGTGACGCAAGCATCGGGCAATTCACCTGAGCTGCTAAAAAACTGTTAATCTTACAATACTTGGGATGACCCAATTATTGTAAGATTAACGGTTTAGTGCGACGGTCCACGACACCTTATCAGCACTTCATTGAATTAGCCTAATTATCAGATTTAAGGTAGGTACTAGAGGAACATTCGACCTTGTCACAGTTACTATAAAGCCTATTTACACCAACCAGTTTACCATGTCATGTCATACAATTAGATTTCACCGTAATAGATTAGCATGAAATGTTATAGCTAACATATTGTAGTAGTTTTGTTGAACTGTATTTAATTAACTTGGCTCAAACATTTTTATTAAGAATTTAGGTTACTTCAACTTGTATTTTTAATCTTCAGAAAGTTTTGACATAACTTTGTAAGAATTATATATTATTCTGAAAATCAAAAAGACGAAAACTAAACGTTCTAAACTAATTCAAAACTAAACGTAGTAAGTTATTTGAAGAGAAACCTAAATAAAAGTAAATGAATAGCTGATGTTTTTGTCCGTCTCGGTGTCGCGGTCGCCCTTGTACTCCTCGCAACCGGAACAGCAGCCGCCTTGTGATCATACTCCATGTAATGAGCAAGATTTCGTGAATTATGCGCTTGCATATTCATGTACTTAACTTTTTCTTGTTGATGTACAATTTATAATACATTAACAGTTGTGTATTGGCTGACTTTAAGATACCTTTATATGTGACAGTGGCAATAAGGAAACATCCTCAATGAATGCTTTTACAGCTCGAAGAGTGCACTTACTCGCAATTAATACACGATATTTTTATTTGTTAAGTCGAGTGTAAACACGCAATTGTATTCTTTATAGTAAGCTTATAAGAATTGATATCATAATATATGTCTTCTATTATATTCTTTATCGAGCTAGCTCTGGCGTCTGCAAGTCTCTGTTCAAGGCGAGTATTTTGTTTATAACATATGTAACGTAAATATTGTAAACCTAACATAGAATAGTTGACGGAAGGCACCAACAGGGGTGGACGACCGTCACAATATAAAAACAAATCCAATCACGTGAGCTAACTGTATCGAAAACAATAACTGATTGATACGCCCGTGAAGCGTACGCGGAACATATCTTACAGTCAACGTACACAAACACGTACGTTATACACTAGTGCCTGTCGTGTCGCCGAACACCGTACGCACATCGCGACCTTCGGACACACGTTACAAGAATATCAAATGAACCGAAAAACGAAAATACGCATAGTTTTTCCGAAACGTAACGTAAATATCGGCAGTGTATCGAGCCTGCGGACTAGCACCGTCGCCTGTGGGTGAGCGCCTTTATGTAGAGCCGCAATTTATTTTTATGTGGATGATGTAGCGTCGGTCGTTACTATGCAGAGGTGTGTACCGGAGCCTTATTTATTGATATACAGAAGGCTCTATTCAGGCCGTATATATAAAAGGAAAAGTAAAAAAGTAATATTAATAGTGGAAGTAACAAGAAAATTCAAAGGCATCTTACTATGAATAAATGTATGTATTTCTTTTTAAGTTCACCAGCCAATGGTATGGCTCCATTATGCTTCTACTATCTCTACGAAATTAACGAATGAAACGATCCTATGATAATTAATCTATACTACTAGCCGTGAAATTTATTACTTTTCAAATTTAATATGGCATCTAGAAATAAAGTCTAACTAAGAATAAGTACACTTAGGCAAATGGATCAAGGTCCAGATTAAGAAGGCAGTACTCCACGAAACAGCCCGCTTTGTGAGGAGGTTCACAGGAACCTCCTCACAATGCGGGCTCCAGATACAGCTCTAGAGCCCTAACCACGGATAGCTTAAACGTTGCTCCCGATACCGGCGGAAACCTTTTTTTTATACATTAAAATGTTTTTTAAACATATATATAAACATAAAAATGTAAACAATAAGTTAAAATAATAAAAATACTCTTACACCATTTATAAAGTTCTTATTATGCATGCAAAAATAGTACCAGAAGTAACTAACAGAGAGTACCTAAAATAGAAAAGAATAGAAATGTATGTGTGAACAATATCTGTTTAGTGGAGGAGGCGCGTGCGCCGAATGCGGACAACAGTAACAGTTACATAAGTGTTATGTACGAACATGTACATGCTTGCTGCACATGTAGAATATTAGCCTGCTTCATGAACATTATTTACTTGGTCCGGCGACCTGAACCAAGTGGTGACGGAAGACAGAGGATTGTATTGCTTAACGAGTTGTTCTACTGTCAATGTACTCTAAGATTTCACAATACAAAAATTGGAAACAAAGGTCGTTCGCGATTTTGTTGAATGTGGTCTAGTAACTTGCGTTAGTCCCCGAAATGCTGGGTAGAAAAGCCTATCCCTATGAGTACAAGTTATGTCGATCCAGGGTCAATAGCGTCGCTGGTCGTTAGTTCTGAAGAGGTCAGGTGACAGGGCTGTCAGGGCTCCGCCAGTTGCCCATAGTTCCCGGGCATTTAGCAGATTTTAAGCAACTAAGTAAGTCAGTTTTCTTAATAGGCCCATGAACAGCGGCTGTAAATTGTAAACCACGATTTATCGCCGGAAAATATAATGTCTCGGAAAATGTACTGAAATAAATAAGATCAGAATTTCCTTTCCGTAACCACAATGTCATATTTGATTACCGTTCACATGATGCATATGTAGGGGCTTGGCATTGGACAGAGGCCGTGGTACGTACCCGCGGAGGAAAACCCTGGGTTACTCACTACTCACAGCTTCCTATAGACGTGACCTACATTTGATACATCATCTTATGCGCTGATCTGAATACCAAGTAGCTTCCAGAACCTTTGATTCATTATATGAATATCTTGTTAAAGAGAACGATGTATAATATTCTGGTCCCGCGATACACGTGCTACTGAAATCGATAAAAAACTCATTTCAATGATTGGGTCAGTAGTTCAGAACAACAATGTCAATGTAATGTCGGTAGATATTTATCATTTATAGCATACTAGCTTATGCGCGCGGCTTCGCTCGCGTTAAATTCGGGGTAACACAGTTCCCCTTTCCTGATTTGCAGGTACCTGCTACCTGTAGTTTTTGCCCTTGCGCCTTATTGATTGTAATAGTAAAACTAAGATTTCCCTTTTATTCCCTCTATCTCCCTTAGTACCCACTTTAAAAAAATAGCCTATGTCTTTTCCAGGGTCCCAACTATCTATGTACCAAAATTCATCAAAATCGGTTTAGCTATTAAGGCGTGAAGACGTAACAAACAAACTCACTTTCGCTTTTATATTATTAGTAAGGATTTATTTATCCACTAGCTTCCGCCCGCGACTTCGTCCGCGTGGCATAGTTACTTTGGGCTAACGCTAACTTTAACCCGCGTGATGACCCGAAAAAATGTATCTTTCTCTCCCCTTTTCTTCCCTCATTCTCCCCCTTTCCTCACTTTAAAAAAACTTGCCTATTTCCGTCACCAGGCCCCCAACTATCTCTGTACCAAAATGCATCAAAATCGGTTCGGTCATTTAGGCGTGAAGCCGTAACAAACACGACACGGTTGGCGTAGTGGCTGAGCGATCGACTGCTGCGCTGTGTGTCGCGGGTTCGATTCCCGCACGGAACAAATATTTGTATGACCTACAGATAGTTGTTCCGGGTCTGGCTGTTTGTGTATGTGAGATTGAATGTTTGTAAACGCACCCACGATACAGGAGAAATTCCTAGTGTGGGGCAACGTTTTAAAAAAAAAAGAAAGAAAGAACAAACAAACTCACTGTCGCTTTTATAATATTAGTAAGGATTTAATGATGAATAACCGAAGGTAACTGAATGCCTATTTAGTTACCTAACGAAATAAGCTACGTTAGAGGTCCTAACTGTAGCTACCTTACACTTAAAAAAAGTGCCTACTTAAATAATAAAACTGATCCTAAATACACTACAGCTACAACTAAATAAAACTACAGCTAAATGAATTAAAAAATAATAATTTGAATTTATATATTACCTGAAAATAATTTAAGTACTAAATTATATATTTTGTTTTTTTTTTTAATATATCTAATTATGCCTATTATCTATAAGAACCTATTAATTACCAAATAAAGTAGGTACTAAAACTAAATAATTCTAATAGAATTATACCCAGAAATATGTAGGTAAGTACAACTTGTAACAAAAAAAGAAATAAAAATAAAGCTAAAACGCCTGTCCAATACTGGGTCCACCCTTTATAGCAGAACTTTTTATTTCATAATTTTATTTTTCATAACAACGGATAGCATAAACTTCATTTCGCAGAAAATTGTTTGGCAGACACTCATTTATCATACATTCAAAACTCATAATTTTGTAAGTCAGAATCATCTCTAGACATAAATTTCATATCCATAATATTCAAAAAGCAGAAACATCATTTCGCAGAAAGTTCACAGTCAGAATCGTCTTTTGACA
The DNA here is from genome assembly GCA_905475445.1 of Ochropleura plecta. NCBI lineage: Eukaryota > Metazoa > Arthropoda > Insecta > Lepidoptera > Noctuidae > Ochropleura > Ochropleura plecta. Next base: position 640,835 of record FR997732.1, read on the forward strand.
TATATTTCATATCGTTATCATTAAACGGCAGAATTGTCATAACGCAGAAAGTTTATAGTTAGAATCATCTTTATCATTATTTGTTGTCATTTATTTAAATTATTTATTTCTTTAAAATAATATCATTTATTTTAACTATTATTTAATTGAATTTGTAATAATGTCATTTAATTCCATAAGTAATTATTATTCTAATGTAAATAGTTCAGTTCCGGGTAAACTACTAACAATCTCATTTTCTATCAATGCAAGTCGTTACTGGCACTCGCCGGCCGCTGCCGCGGCACCGCTCGCTCCGCTCGCTCGGCTCCTGCGTAGGGGGTCACAGTTTTAACCTAACCTAACCTACGCATTTTTTTTTAACAAATTAACCTAATCTTAATAGTTGAGTCCCGGGTAACCTACTAAAAACAATGTCTTTTTTTTCTATATAATTCCAAAAATATCTTATTTTTGCCTTAATATGTTTTTGTATACAATTGTAACTCACTGTATCGGTTCACACCAAAATATTGGAAACTCAAAATAAATAAGAAACATGGTAAATATCCCGTTTTAACCTTTAATAATAATGTTAGTGACCATGTCAGTTTAAAGACTTATTAGGCATATAAGTCTTTAAACTTAAAGTTATTCTTAATTAAATTCTGCCATCTGCATAGTATGAAAAGTGAAATTATACCAAATACTCGTCGCTCTAAATGAACATTATGCTAAACGATATTATGCGAAATTTGAACTCTGCCAATCGTAATTATACTAAATGTAATTCTGCCATCTTAAAACTATGCAATTGTAAATTCGGAGTTTTAAACATTATGCCAAACGATAATTATATCAAATAATTTTATGCCTTTAAAATGTTCGTTTAAAGAAAAATATGCTAAGTGTGTTATGCCAAATAAATTTCGGAGCATCAAGATTCTGCCAGATAGAGGGAACCCGTCCAATACTATCTACCTATGTATACCTACTTCACTTAAAAATAAAAACCTATAAATACTTTAATTAACTAACTACCTATAACTATAATAAAGAATATAACTATATAACGCTATGGTGCTCATTAGGGGAGGGCTATGTCCAGCAGTGGACTAATATAGCCTGATGATGATGATGATGATAACTATAATTAGTATAATTAACTACGCTTTTACCAATATAGTATAAAAAAAAACTGAACATAAATTAGCCGAAACTCGGTTTCTAAAAATCTATGCGTACCTACTACTACTTCACCTAAAAAGAAATAAAATGTAAACTATGAATAATTTGTAATTTGAACGAATAGTTAAACACTACCAAAATAACTAATACCTATTTTATAAAATAACAACAAAAGAAATCTAAAAAGAAATTATTTAAAGACTAAAAGTCGGGCTGAAAGCATTGTCTGTCAATAAGGTCGAACACTCTGAACGACTATTCGCATCAACAGCCAAATTTTACACAAAAATAATCCTTTTAGCATGATTCAGTATTCACGCGCGATGGCTTATTAGCGTATTTCATGCATAACTTTGGTGTTTGTATACCGATTTATATGATTCTTTTTTTATTGAATACGTAATAATGTTAACTGTTTTTAATTCGAGATGAGTGGGAGTGTTATAAACGTAAGAGTAGACAAATATCAGAAAGCTTCGAACTGCTAAGTTATCGGGAGTTACACGTGTTATTGTGAGTCAACCATAAAAGATAGACCTATGCTGTCGTAGGATATTTTTTATATAATTTTAAGGAGAACATTTCCGTCATACATGATTTCTGTGTAGCTTTAACCAACTTCTCCCGATTACCCAACATTTTCCTTCACTGCTCTGCTCCTATTGATCGTAGCGTGATGAAAAGTATACTATAACCTGCCCAGGAGTATGAAGAATAATTGTACCAAGTTTCGTTAAAATCCGTCGAGTAGTTTTTGTTTCTATAACGAACATACAGACATCCAGACAGACAGACAGACAGACAGACAAAAATTTTACTGATTGCATTTTTGGCATCAGTATCGATCACTAATCACCCCCTGATAGTTATTTTGGAAATATATTTCATGTACAGAATTGACCTCTCTACAGATTTATTATAAGTATAGATATAGATGTACATTTTTTTTTATTAAGAATGAACTCACTCTTGACCTCGATCTCGCCTGATGGTAAGCGACAGATGAGGTCTACGATGGAGCGAGCGAGCCCAGAAGATGCCTATTAACTCTTGTTTTGAAGGCAGACGGGTCGTATGTGGTAGGGAACACAGAAGCTGGCAGAGAGTTCCACACCTTGGCCGTGCGCACAATAAATGTTGTGGAAAAGCGCTTAGTACGACAAGACGGTATATCGACCAAGTGCGGGTGGTACCCTGCCGTGCGTCTGGTAGCCCGGTAGTAAAACGGAGATGGTGGGATCAGGTCATGGAGCTCCAGCGCACACTCTCCGAAGTACAATCTGTAGAAAACCGACAAGCTGGCAACGTTACGCCTGTGCGCCAGGCTGTGAAGCTTGGACACAAGCATCTCATCGCCTATGAGCCTTTTGGCTCTGCGTTCCACCGAGTCGAGTGCAGCGAGCTGGTATTTTGCCGAGCCATCCCATAGGTGGCTGCAATACTCCATACAGGAACGGACTTGTGCTTTATACAAGTTACAAAGCTGTTCAGGTGTGAAGTATCGCCTCACCTTATTTAGGATGCCCAGCTTTTTAGCTGCAGTCTGTGCTTTTGACTCGATGGTCGAACCGAAGTTGAGATCTGACGACAACTCCATGCCCAAGAGCTCCAGACGGTCGGTAATGGGTACAGATGTACTTCGGAAAGTAGGGGATAAATTAAATGGGCTCCTTTTGGCTGAGAAAAGACAAGCCTGTGTTTTCTGAGCGTTGAACTTGACCAGATTGTCATCACCCCATTGGGAGACAAGGTTTAAGGTCAAATTCATCCGCTCAACCATGGCCTCTCTAAGAGTAGCTATCTCAACCCTACCGGCTTTTGCACTGGAAATGTATCTCTCTGAGACTGTGCTGTCATCAGCGTACCCAACAGCTCCTAGCTGAAGCAGGTCGTTGATGTGCAGCAAAAATAGAGTAGCAGAGAGAACAGACCCTTGAGGAGCACCGGCATTGATTGCCATGAGATCCGATGCGCAGCCGTCAATGACCACTCGGATCGATCGATCGATTTAAACATACGTTTGTAAATACAATATATTATAATGTATATTATAGTGCAATGAATCTTTAATCCGAAAATAAAAGCTAAATCATATTAACGGAATGTTCTCTGCAGGGTCGATAAGCCCCGTCAGATTTAAAAGTAATAATTCTTAATTGAAGGCGCAGATTTTGGTCCTTAAGTTCTCTCACGGGACTTTTCGTTCAGCAATAAATAAAATAAAGCTTAATCGAGCCGCCGCCTGCAAATTACGTGTAAACTTGCTAAATTGAAGGGTCTAATCGTAATAATGCGGCCCTGATGATTTATCATCTGAAAATTTACTTAATTATGACCCTCAATATAGAGCCTTAAGGCGTTACATGTATTACAGTGATGCTAATAATTTCTCAAAAATATACGTCGACATTGGTAGGATCACCTTGGCCAGAGGTGACGTCCAATGTTTTGATGTCGTTCGTAATTCGCACTGGTTAGCGGCACTTCAGTAATTGGTCCTCGACTGCTCGGTTACGTGAATTATATAATGTGAGTAATAAATCCCTTATGTGAGTTGAACGCGCAGACAAAAGGTGTAAAGTTATATGCGCTTGCAAATGTCATGGTTAAACGAACTCCGCGCACGGCTAATTATGACATCCTGTGTCGTGTCGTGCGTCAAGACATGCGCCTCTGTGCCTCTTAACGCGGACTTTTAAAGAAGACAAATTGTTAGCCTTATTTTAACGGAAACCACTAAAAAGTAAAAGTACGTTTGTAAGTAGAACATATTATTGAGATAGATACTGTTGTTAACATTTGGACCATCACATCTTTCTAGTTCTATTTCGCATCACGAACTGTTACAACATTTTTTGTTCGATAAAATATTTGGAGCAGCTGTTTAGATGTTATTTTTTGCCAACGTGAGTGAGCGAGAGAGATGGTGCGCGCGAAAGTCCCGTACACTTTCACCCGGCGGCGGCGCGGCGCCGGCGCAGGCGGGCGACAGACGTCAATCAAGCGCGGCCTCCTTGCGCACGCGAACATCTAGACCACAGATTGAACGTCACGTGATCAGATGTAGACTGCGCCAGAACAGAGACCCGTAACGGTGTCTTGTGAATCACTCATCAAACTCAATACGAAATGCAATCCCGGTACAGTTAGTGTAATTAATTACTCTGATTAATACTAAAATCGGATTATTGCTTCTAAATATTTCTAGATGGTTCATAAAAGATCCGTTAAGAAATCCCAAACAGGACATTACAACAATGTTCAAGATGACAAACATATCAAAATGTACGGACACGGGACCCGAAAGTGATACGGGTCCCAGAATCGTTACAACTTAATCATACAGTCACATAGACACAAATTGGAGATCATGTTTAGCGTTACATATGTAAATGTGGATTACCCCAAACGGCCTGAAGTTTCAGCGAACAACACGACCCTAATGTAATTGAGTTGCTTTTGTTTCAAAACAGAAACTATTGTCTCCGTCGGCTTGTTTATATTGAAACTATGTCTAAACTATAATTCCACGAGGACAATAAAGCACTAAAACAGAATTATGCTAATAAAACTGCGGCCCACAAACTGGCACCGTACAAACATTTTAATAGAGTAGACCTTATTATTCTTTGGCCTTAGGCTATAGGTTTTTGATCAGTTGTTATTAAACGAAGCCGAGACAACAATGAGACAAGTGCAAGTATGTTGGCGGGTCACAGGTGGCCCGCGGCTGCGGCTCGCACTGGTTAGAGTACATCATGGTTGAGATAGCGTAGTCTTCTCGTGGGTATTTAAGGTGCGTACCAAGCTGACTAAGTAGGCCATTACAAATAATGCATTTGTGAAGTTCGTACATTTGTTAACAAAGCAGTAAGTCAAGTGCGGGCTATTCTTGGCTATGGTCTTAAGACTTCCTTAAGTCTTAAGAAATCTCCTTAGATTTCTTAACAATTTTTAATATGAAGTTTTTAAATATAGTGAAATAATTTATATACACACGCACTTCTTAAATTAGACATATTCCCTAATTTAAGTAGTGCTTGTCAACTTACGTTCATAATACGCTCATGGTATGGCACGGTGTAGTGGGCAGAATCCCATAAAGAAATTTTAAGTTAACAATCTGTTATTTCTTTATTATAATATAGAGTTATGTCGTAAACCCCATAGACAAAAGTTCGTCACAACCATCGTAAGTGTGAAATGTTCGCACAGTTATTTTAACATGACTCAGGCCAGGATTATTTATTACCTACATTATATCTAAACGACCCTCCATCCGAGGAAGTCTTATTAATTGAAAGCAGAACAACTAAAAGATAGAGCTGGATACTAAACTAACAAAGTTCGCCGGCAAATTGTAACAAGCATATGCGCAAACGCAGTGACCTTCTGAAGCTCATGGTAAAAATCGCTCTCAGCGACGCGCAGGCGCAGCTGGCCGTACGGAGCAGTACCGCGGGAGGTATGCGGTCAAGTTCAAGATAACGTACTACTGGCCGCACTCCGATCATGTTTCATTCTAGTCAACTAATGTAGAGTCATATTATAGGGGACCTTTTCAAGCTCTAAGAAACCCCACGTGGTGCCAAAGAGGATCGTAGTGCCAGCCTAATGTTACTGCCTACCCTCATGAGAGGAAGACGTGAGTTTTGTTACATACGTACTAAGCTCACGTCTGTACGTATGCATCGTAGAGAACAGTAAGAACAGAAGTTTATTAAGTTGTGCAAAAAGCTGCATCCACCACGTACCATACCATTTATAGCAACTATTATAGTAGACGCGTAAGAAGTTAAAAACGATGAACTTCAATTCTGTAAGATGTAAGTGTTTCAAATATCTAAAATATTTTTAATCATACAAGTTGAATTCGTTCCACTTTGTACAAACAAAATCAACAACTTAATGGACTCCCTAATGATGCTGAGAGCCGCTCCAATAGTATCATTATCTCAAGTCAAGAGTGAACCGATGTGTCAGTGTGACAAGTAAAAGTATGCCATAATAAGTGCGTGTGAGTCAGTGGGTAACGGGCTGCGCGCGCGCACCGATAACATCAACTAAGATATGCGCACAATACTATGCGAACACAAGTTATCGGTTCTCGAATCGGTCGGATCCCGACGGTGAATTGTGACGTGTGTCGAAGTGAACATTAATCTTCTAAGCGATGTGTTGTAAGATAACTGGACCAGGGTATGCTTCCTGGTGGTTGTAGCTGATGAAATGACTTTTGTAGCTCTAAACTTGTAACGAAATTCTCAGAATAAAATTATTTATTTGTTACAACTTTATGGACAAGTAAAAAAAACTGTACAAAGGCAAAAATACCTAAGGTATTAAACCTTAGGTATTTTCTACCAGTTTGCCTTAGAATGATGCAGAAATAATACTTATATGTATACAAACATTAAAAAAAAGATAAAAGACTAACAACACAACAACTACAACCTAATTATAAGACGGTGACAAATGATGCAACTAAGAACCCATTCACAAAAAGAACTAAATAAAACCAAAATCTAACACATGCAATTATATTCCCCCACATTGTTGTTATTCGGAAACATGCTCAGAAAGCAGGCGGCTTCACGACGTTGAATGATATTCTTTGGGCAAAGCACGAGCCAACCGTCAGGTCACGTGAACATTTTAGATAAACAAAAAGAAAAGGTAGTAACAAAGCCATTGAACGCTAATTTGTAGTAACAAAGCAAAGATCCTATCTATTCTACCTGATGAAGCCGTCAGCGTCGATGTCATCCGATAAGTGTGAAAGGTCTCGCAGTAACGGTAGTTAACAATGCGAGACGACGGCGACCGGTAGCTGGTCGTTGCGACGGTGACTGCGACCGGTAGCCGCTAACAATGGCGCGATGCTATCTACTCTGTACTGTACTTACTGAACACGCTTGTAATTAATTGTTCCAGCAATTGTCTTCTTTTAATAGCATTAAATTACGAGGATTTGTTGCGACAGTATTCATTATTAGCTGTAGGTAGCTGGTGCTGGTGAAGTTTGTTTACTTTTCATTACATTTGTATACCATAGAGAATAAACCGAGTGATGATAAGTATAGTACAACCAGATAGCTCTATTTATGTCTCAGTTTCTTATCATAAGGGTAAATCCTTTTGACATTAATCAGGCACAAATCAAAACCAGAAAAAATCGTGAATGGAAAAACCCAATAGCGCTAGATGATAAGTAGGTATTATTTGCTAATAAACAAAAATTCAAAGCTACTAGATTTATAGTGGGATGTTTCGAATCCATTGCAGCATGTTTGTGTGGTTACGATTCAAAGGTCGTGGAAAAAGCGCAGTGGATCGTGACTCACTAAAATGCTTCGTGTTCTAAACTCTGTGTTAGGAAGTTAGATAAAGGTCAGGAAAGTATTACAATACAACAATCTAAGCTCGTAACAGTCTAGCTGTGCCTTTTTACAAGCAGCCATCTTGATCAAAAGGAAAACGTTGCACAATCGTAATTGTGAACTAAACTGGAAACATTTGGGAAAGTGGGTCACTTATGTGGACAATAAGTGCATCTTCTTGATAAATAACATAAGTTTTTTTATTCTCCTTGCTTTTACATTATGTTGAAAACCCGACCGCAAAAAACATTTATAGATTTTTAACAAAGAAACATTGTATTTTCATGCATTTAATGTCAAAATAGAAAATACTAACTCTTATTTTCTTATCAGCTTAGCGTTTATGTTGGCAATGAAATATTTATATAACGTCTAGACGTATACATAGTACATCACATAGCTAACCATACATGCCTAATCGCGCGCCTTCTGCTGCGATCTGACGAACAGATCGACGGCAGATAACGGACGAATATTGGTCGGCAATAGTACATGCATATATTATCACACTTGACTTACAAACAGCTAAGCAGTGCTCGAATGTGCCACGGAATTGATATTGTTGGATATTTGACGAGATTTTTCCAATCAATAAATTTTCCGCATTCAATAAGTCGTAAAGTGACATGAAATTCTTCCTTTACAGTAGTGTAAAATAACAAAATGGAGTCGCTACAGTTGAAACTGAATATTTCAAGTACGTATATTTGAAGAGAAACCCCCATCGTATCAGTTATCCTGAAAAAACATAGTCATTTGTCTAAGCTGGGCAAAAGGTTTGTGTATAAGATTACCTCATCATCATATTCTTCAGTATTTTCTGAGGTCCTTAGATTGGGCTGATAAACGATACTAACTAATACAGTAATACAGGTCTAGATAAGTCATTTCGTTGTGTCATATTATACGATATTCACACGCATCTCATCTACAATAACACTATCGTTGCCCTCACATTATGTGTATAAGAAACCCATCTCATTACGCGTGGTTACAAATAAACATACATTCAATTTGGACAGGTTAGTGAGTGCAATCTCAAAAATATCTGGCATTAAATCATACTAGCAATAGTTTAATTACAAAAGATTTAATTAAAAAGAAATGTAAATTATTTTCTCTTCTTCTTTGCCTCTCCAACCATGTCACAAAAAATACAACCCAAAAAACATACAACAATCAATTTAATCACTCGTAACAACTCGAGTGACCTCGGTCCAACCCAGAGCAAAAACGACCAAACATGTCAACATATCCTCACAAAATCCACAAAGATTCTTGTCGAAACAATTGGTGTTGGAGCGTGTCGGTACTCGGTTGCTGTTATGTTTACTATTAGAGACAGTGAAGACACATCGTCCATCGTCCGGCTATTGTCACCGGCCGCGGTGGAATTTTATGCACAAGAGTCTGGAGCCATTGTCCATGCGAGTGAAAGTGTATGCGCCGGAGTTGCGTCATGACATCTTGTGCCTAGTATTTACTGTAACACTGTTTTGTAACCACACAGAATCTTGAGAGTTTTCGGAGTTCGCCTTTTCGGTACTTTGGTTATTTGGAAAAAACTCGTTTCTCAATCACAAAATGGCATGCTCTCCACATATAGTTAACAATGGGAAGTTTTTATTGTCCGTAAGCAGACGAAATCTACGTCTTCTCGATTGCTTCAGTTGGAATGGTGGAAAAAAAATTTTCTATGAAAGAAAATACCTCAGGACATATTGCTGTCAACGACCACAGCTATAGAATTAATGATATTTTAAATTAACTGTATTTTTCCATTATAACCATGCATCTATCTTATACTACAATCACTGAATGCCTGACCTACTGCCTCTCAAAGATTCTCTTTATACTCAGCCGTGCCACAATCAATTAATTAATTAACTCAACATAATGTTTAAATCTCACAGCGGGATGCTGCGCTAAACCCTCTTGACATATTAATCCCCTCAGCTGCGGCGCGATTTTCTTTTCGCCAGTATTTTCTTTAAGATCTAACCGACGAACTGAGGAAATAGCTCGAAAAAAAGAAAATGGCCGCTTCACATATAATATTTTCATACTTTCAAGAATTAGTTCATAGTAATTTAACTAAAATTCAACAGGATAATTCTATTGCATTTTCGGTTCAATATTCGACGCATAAATTTTTACATCAGGCCCTTGCGCTAGGCCCTCAGAATATTGAAATAACTACGTTAGAAGTACTTTCAGAGTTATCAAGCCTCTGTGGCTAGGGTACAGATTAACCCCTTTGTTTTTCACACTCCAAAAGTGCCACGAACTAGTCTGTTGAAACAGTGCTTTGAGTTTTAAGTCTTGGTTTCATATTATTGTGTGTTCAAGTGGTTGTCTGTGAGTAGTGGAACTGACCGTCTGCTTGTAACCTGACGAGTACTGCTAATGATATCATGTTTGGAACTAATTAGTCAAAACACGAGCCGCATCCCATGTGCATGTGTACACTGTGTACTGTTTCTACTCCATTTTAAGATACAAAGTCCAATTCAATGTTTGCAGTATATATTGAATAGAATTTGAATATTTGCACTATTCAAATTCTAGCGATGTGCACTCAAATCATACCTAATGCTAGTTCATTCGTTTTTGCCGATACCAGTTTGATCTAAATTTACTCATTCATAATTTTAATTTCTGTTTATTCATATAGTCAAGCCTTGTGTCGAAATCTAGCTTCTTTAAAAGCTATAAAAATAAATAAATGCAATTAACTTTAACGCACACCCGTAAAATAAAGTTTAAAGACCAGGCAATAAACACTTGGCCGATACAAGAAATATAAGATTCGGTAATATTTTCATAACTATAAAACGAATCATTTCAATCATATTTATAGATCGATCATTAACATTGCATTTAGTCTTATAGCTCTACATACAATAGCTCTATATAAGAACCGACAAATACAGCTAAACAAATAGCTCGACAGCAAAATCTTCAACATTCATCACCACATCCAACGAAGTTGGGAAACTCGTCAGTCGAAGCCATGCCAGTAACAAGCACATAATAGAATACAAGTACATTTCATAAAACAGTTTCCACTTTCGACGCACACTCGATTTGAATAACGAAACTGAATGAAGCTAATGAATGCGTGGACACGTGCTGCTCCCCGGCTGGCCAGCATACCGAATGAGCTGGACACTTGCAGCAGTACGCACGTATACTGGCCACTACTGTGCACTCGCCCGAGGGCCTCGAAAGCGTCTACTTCCTATAGATATTATCATTTGCTTAGCCTTTTCCCAAGTATGTTGGGTTTGGCTTCCAGTTTTACCAACCATTTTTCATGGAATGACCTCCATAAGCCAGTTAGTACTGGATAATACGATACCCCTTGGTAAGACCGATGGTCAGAATGTCGGTCTACTGACTACCTGTAACCACTGTCAAATATCTATAAATGATAACCGGGACTAATGGTTTAACGTGCTTTCGAAAGCAGGGAGGAAACTCCGTATGTAATGGGCAAGTGCGACTAAAAATTGACCCGAGCGGCAGTTATTATTTAACCACGAGCTCTTGCTTCCTATGCATAATCAACCCAGCACGGTCCCACCACTGGGACAAACGCCTTTGTGTATGTTCCAGTACGCGCGCCTAGGGTGGATTGGACGCGACTTAGAATTATTGTTGGTACTAGGGCATACCGTTTTCTTCCAGATGTTTTGCTCCATAGTTTAAAGAGCAATGGTGATGATGACCTTCCTTTTGAGCCGGTCATATTAATACTACGGCTACGCGGTAGTTTAGTTAGTTTAAGCGTTTAATCCCTTGATATGAATAGGGATCATAACTAAACTAAACATGCATTTGCTCATAAGCGTCAGAGGTTTCACGAATGCAGATGTATGGAAATGGCAAATGCCAGCTTCTGTGTTCCCTACCACATACGACCCGTCTGCCTTCAAAACAAGAGTTAATAGGCATCTTCTGGGCTCGCTCGCTCCATCGTAGACCTCATCTGTCGCTTACCATCAGGCGAGATCGAGGTCAAGAGTGAGTTCATTATAAATAAAAAAAAATGCATCCCACTACGAATAAGCGAAGAATGTGCGTTAGCGACACAAATCAACTCTAAAATTCACCAACCTTTTTCTTACTTAACTTTACTTAAGCTTTAGCCCTAATTCTAGAAACTTTAGTTTATCCCTGATTCCTAAGCTGTCATCTTAGGGCAACATTCTTAGACTGCACTTTGACTTAACTTTTATACGTAAGTCGATAAGGATCCTATTGATCACCTACTTTGTTTAACTAAAGCCTCCGATCCAAGATTTTTTGGCTTTCGCTTAAAACTTAATCTTAGCCATTCTTTTTAATATAAAAACGTTGGTACCTAGGTATTTATTCTGTATCGTGGGTGCGTTTACAAACATTTAAAGTCACATACACAATCAGACAGACCCGGAACAACTCTCTATAGGTCATACAAATATTTGTTCAGTGCGGGGATCGAACCCTCGACACGTAGCGCAGCAGTCAAACGTTTAGCCACTGCGCCAACCGTGTCGTAAATATTAAAGCGTTATACTCAAAGCTTAGCGATCACAATCATGATATCCGTTAGGAGTATTTATAAAACATGTGAAATTTACGACAGATTCTATCAAACACAATTTCACCAAAAGATAATTTGAAAGCAAGCGATTAATTTTTTTCACATAGTTACGGTGTATTCTATGAAGATAATATAAAACCAACCCTTATATAATGTATCATCATCATTCTCCAGTCCTTATCTCTATTTCTTGGTTGGCGCAGTATGTTTTCTTCATCCATACATACATCTTTAACATAAGGGTTGTCAAAACCAGAAAATATACGTTATCTTGATAGCTAATCAACTGAATAATATATGTAAAACTTGGCACGTTCCCCAGCCGTGCAATTGTCTCTATCACAAACGTGCACTATCTGCATTCGACATCTGCTGTGTCCCTGCATTCAAATGCCTTTCTACGTGTGAAGCACTAATCTGGTTATAATGTAACGTTATAGTCATCAATATTGAAAATAAAGAAAATTTTGTTATACGGAAGTAACCAGTTAAGTCCCGTGTATTAAGGACGGACACGAGTTCAGATTCGAAAGGATATTCGCAAATAACTGGAGTTTATGAAATAACCCATAGTCGGGTTAAAATGACACTTGGCAAAATAGTACTCGATCACAAGAAACCTTTTCTAAATAAACAATTTTACTGAAACTGAACCCACGCGGCATCACGCATTTTGGCATTTGACAAAAGATCTTGATTAAGGGAAAAGGATCAGTGACGGAATTAATTCCTTATTAGTTTATTTTTTAAAATAGAATCCCAACTATAAACATTTAATCTATCCCTAGTGCGAAGATTTCAGATAAAATTAATACGTATTAGTTATTATTTTTAAATAAAATCTCCTAATCGAACTCTTTGAGAAGAAATACTAAGATATATGGTTAATTAATAATAGTGAAAGCATTACAAAAGTCTAACATAGGGATCGTTAAGATTTCGCCAATCACTGCCGAGCTAATTAGCGAGCTAGGTACTTTCACATGTCAACAGCATTATGTTCCACTGGACACCAGACGACGAGAATGACACCAGACCAGCACAACACCACTTATGTCAGCATCTTAGGTAATTAGCTGAAAGTTGCAGCTAAATACATTTTGTAATTTTTTCATGGATCACGTTTTACTTGAAATGACAGTTATATTACATAAAATATAATAGACAAGACGGATTTCAATTATTAAAAAAAAAACTAAGGAAACTAACGAGAGTCTTGATGATTTATTTGCTTTCATCTAGTTGGTAATATTGAAAAAAACTATTTTGTAACACAAACAATCTGAACGCACCCAAATTAATCGGCACCAAAACGTCTTACATCATATTATTTATCTGTGGCGCGTTATCTCTGGCAGAAACACTCAGGATGGACGGAGCATAAAAAAAACGATAATTGAATTTCGCATTCCTGTGTCGGACTCGGAGCGTTCCGGACAGGTACGAGATGGTTACTGATAGCGAACGTTTTGGAGACTGCCGCATTGTCCGGCCCTAAAATAAATTGAGCCTTTTGACCAGGAAGTATTATCTTGGAATGCTATTATTATTACCGCAACAAATGACTCACTCCTGTATACCCTGGAGTTTAGGACCGAGGTGTAGCTATACTATATTTAAAAGGCGAGCTTAATGTCATCAACCACTTCAAATTCCAGGCTAGGTACCGATGGAAAACAACCCAAAAACATTTTTCCCGACCTAGCAATCAAACACAGGGCCTCATGCTGAACAGTAGACCAACAAGCCAATCTTTAGACAATAAAACCAGAAAACATCTGCATTAGCATGTAAACGTAGTGACGTCTTCAGCAAATACCGCAACGTGATGGATGTACGAGTAAATGTAGCCGCTGCACGCCACCGCTGAGCGCCACCGCCACCACCGCCACCACCGCCGCACCGTGCTCCCACGCTAAGCACGTTAGCTCACAAACATCCCAGCTACGTGCAGCTGAGATAATGTGAAACGGTATTTTCGGTGCAACGCGCGAAATAAAGTTGAACTAACTTGCCTTCTGAATCAATTAGATTCAGAATTAAAGTATTTCAGAAACAGTTGCATTGGAAGTGGAAACAGTAAGATTTGAGAATGTTAATTTCAAGGAAAGCTTGCAAAGTATTCCTTTTATATCCAAGAAGATCCAGACCAACTGCCGGACATCATTGTTGGCTGTAACGCTCAGCGACGCCAGAGCGGAACCAAATCGAAATGTCCTCAATTTAAATCTGTTTGTTTAAATATTAGTTAAGTACACGAGAGTAGCCTTCATCAGTAGATCCTCGTCGCCGGTGCCGAAGGTTGCTCATTTCTTCTTCGACAACTATTCTACCTAAATTGACTCATTCCACTACAAACTTGTAGGTACCTAATTAGTCTCGTCTCTCGCGGTACAAACGGATGGTCATTTATTTAATAAGTTGCCTCTGTACTAGATTTTTAATTATACATTGCAATTATTGCATTTGTGAGTGCCTGTGTAATCCACTAACTATATCACTTCGGACGTTGTGTTTCAAAACTGCTAAGTGTGCTGTACGAGTATGAGTAGCACGCCGGCGCACGGCACGCGGGCACGCGGGCACGCGGGCTCGCCGCGCGTCGTGTCCTGCGCGCGCTCCGGAGGTTGGCGATATGTAAATGAAATTAAAACTCGCGTTATCGTGTTCTGATCGTGTCCGGTGCATTGTTGCTATGCGCCAGCGATCACACATGACGAGTAATTGCGATTCCCGCGGGCGCGGTGCGGCGGCGGCGCGGCGCCGGCGACTGTCGCGGGACGCGCCGCTTGCGACACGCACGCAGCACAACAACTATTAACATGGATTATTCGCGATTCACGCGGCGCACTAACAATTATGTTGCGCAAGTATCCGCGTTCAAACTTTAATATTCGCGGCGCGTCATTCCCGACTACTTTAATTCAGCTGTTTTAATTGCATAAGCTTTACATAGGTATAAAATGCGAATTTATGACGACTGTTATTTTTCTTAAAACGAGTTTCACATTAACATTGCTTCGTCTCATCTGCATACAATTGAAAGATCAAGACCATCCGCCAGCAGGGCGTCGCTCGGCCGGCGGCGGGCGGCGGGACTACGACGGCGCTCGCTGTACGAACAACTACTCGTGATCGTAACCTACATTCTGTTATACTAGTTCTAATCGAAGAACAAGTGACCCGAGAATACAATTGCTGTAATGTAATGTACCAGTATGTGGTCGCTGCCGGGCGCGCGACTCCTGCGACCGGCACAGCTACAAGGAGAACCAGCCTGACTCACGTTGCACGATGATACAACAGGTTATTGCATTGTTTTTTCGGCGTTATGCAAAAAATAAAAGCATCAGAGGTCATTGCGTCACTTATTAACATTCCCCGTGCGCTGTGGTGCCGCTCAACC
Organism: Ochropleura plecta; assembly: GCA_905475445.1. Lineage (NCBI taxonomy): Eukaryota > Metazoa > Arthropoda > Insecta > Lepidoptera > Noctuidae > Ochropleura > Ochropleura plecta. Next base: position 656,376 of record FR997732.1, read on the forward strand.
TTCGATGGCAGATCGACGTGGTGATGAGCGCCGTCATTGCGCAGACCACAGCCCAGTGTACCGGAGCATAGGCTGGCGTTGGCAGCCGTATTACAGCAGCACACACTACAAACCGTCACTCACACTAATCTTCGACATAATGGCATCTCGATAATAGGTTTCATTATACAACACCGCCTAGGTATATTGTGTGCTAAACTAAACACAGAAAACTAAACGAAACAATCCTTCAGAGAAACGTCCGTTGATTAAGTCATTTTGATTCATCTGCACTTTAGCACGATGCGATGTTTACAAGTTAGATTATGTCTTTGTCAATGATTCACAAGATTATTTCCGTCAGCCCTCAACTACCCAAAGGATCCCTACTCCGATAGCTCCCCACAGCACGTTCCGCAGTGACTCAGTAGTCAGCAGTGATTCACCTTTTCTGTTATTGAAATTTCGTGACCTTTCATTGCGTCCGTATTGAGACATTAAAACAAATATCTTGCCGATACATAACAATACAAACTATTAACTCGAGGGCAATCTACGAACGCCTCGCTTTCAACGAGTTACTGATATTGAAGTAACACAAATCTGATCAATTCAATAAATCAAACGAATCTGTAAGGATATCTGTAGTTATCATTTTCCGGAGGGAAAACACCGGTCCGGGGAAAAATGAAAACTACTAAACGAATGGCCCTCGGGGCTTCAGCGGCACAAGAAGGCAGCAGTGTACTCACCGGATCATGTTGTTGTTGATGTTGAACTCGAAGCGGAGCTGCAGCGTGTTATGTTTCACAGCACAGACACGTATTTGTTAAAACGTTCAGCGCGCGGCCGCCATGCCGTCCGTCCGCGGCGAGGGTTAGGACGCGAGTGGGTGTCGGCGGCTCCGCGGCAGGCAGCGGCTGGCGGCGCCGCCCGCCACGCCACGCACACGCGACCCATCCGCGCTGCTGCCTGACCTGACGTATGGCGTGCTGACTGTGCAGCACGGCGCGCACCACTCGGCATGCTCACGCGTGTACTACTCATGTCGCCGCAGCGGCCACAGCACACATCATGTGTTTATCGCAACTGCCATGAAATCGGTTTATCGATCAAATGACTGGGATTATGATGCATTCAGTGCTAGTTAACCACTTGTTACGGCAGTTAAAGTTGGCCGTACTTCAACCACATAATACAATGTATTCAAGAGCCCTGCCAACTGAAAGGAGGAAGAAAAGTTAAGCGCATTAAATTCATGCGAACCTTTGCGAAGTTGTTGCCCAACTCGTGTGAACCTTAAATGTTCTAGAAACTACAGATGAGTTCCGTTACCCAATTACCAAGTAATTCAGCCTCTATTTCGGGACAAAGAGATGCGCAGATATAGGTACGCTAATTTATCTTGCACGATGTTTTCAGGATTAGTTGAAAGAAGCGCAAAATGAGAATTTCCGTCTTTTTTGGATCTTTCATTTTGACAATTATTGTAGTCACATACACGTAGATTATCATCCATGATTCCATCCATAAATCCTTGTTTGATAAATTGGAAAAAATGTAGAATTATGTTTGAGAAATCATTACATCTTTACATAGTTTAAAATGAAGTTGCTTCCACTGTCTTTTCGCTTAGATCTTTTAAACTACTCGACGGATTTTATGCAGTTTTCAGCTAGATAGAGAGAGTAATTCAAGAGTTATAATATCTATGATATCCCAGTCTACAGTGTGGCTAGATTATTATAAACAGTGTAGCTCGACTTCGTGGTCTTCAGTTCGTCATAGCAAGCATCCTCCTTACATCAGTCTCCTGAACGTCATCGTTGGCAGTCAATGCCATGACTCCTCACCGGCCACCGCCGAGCCGCCGCAGTGCTGCGCGGAGTGTGACGCGCACTCGAGCGAGCCAGTCAATCGGCCAGAACGAAGCATCACATTGTTCTGTCATTATTTGTTAGTATTAGTGTAGTGTTACTGCTGCTCACTGATTTTAACCCTCGATGCAGGATTTTGCATCCGCAATATTATGACTAACTTCTATACTTGCAAACTTACGTCAATTTACAACTTTCCTTAGTGATAGCTTGTCATCTGTTATGGACGTTTTTGTTTTTATAGACCCATTCGATTGGGTAGAGCGTTAACTGTCACTGAGTAATGAAATTAAGATTTACATAAGTTAGAAGATTAGATACTTATATAAAGTCACAAATAAGAGGTAGAGGTGTACCTTATAGCTTACCCACATATCGCCAGTTATTTTTGTAAGGCCCATGAAATAAAACCGAGCCTGTTCTGGATTTGTGCCCATCAACCGGCTGTAAGTACAGATAAAAAAAATAGTACTCACCTGCTATTGAGAAATCGCTAATGGAAAATTTCGATAACACTTGGGAATCTTACCCAGGACCTCGCACTTGCGACAGTCAATGAGACAGTCGTTAGATATTGAATGTGTATATTAATGATAAAATTGTTCTACGGAGATTTTGTCGCCGCTCACCGGTCCGCGCGTGTTTGAAGGAGCCTTAACGTTAGCCTTAGTTTGGGGACAAAAATAGGTGTGATCTCATCTATTTTTGTCAGACTACCCTCTTCCACATATTTTAGAATTGATGCTAGTTAAAGATGTCTGCCTACCCCGTGGAAAAAATAGTTGCAAGTTTATCTATTGTTTACTATGCCCATTGTTGGTTGTATTTATTGGAAAATCTATGTTCACCATGTCGATGGGCGTGCGGCTCAGTCGTCGCCCCTGGTTGCGTGCGCAACCACAGCGCGTGTCGCACGCAACAAACATGACCGGCGCCCGCGCAGACACTCGCGTAACATTTAGCATTTCAATTATCTAACTGATTATTAGATTCGTGTTTGTAAGTTGTTGAAGTGAACTGTCACGCTAGAACTAACTCTACATACATACTATTTAATACCATAATTGGTAAATCCTACTAACATTTCCTAGTAATGCGAAAGTTTATGAGGATGTATGGATGTATAGATGTGTGGATGTATGGGTGCTTGTTACTCTTCCATGCAAAAACTTATAAAGGGATTTGAATGAAATGTACTTTCAATCCCGGTACTATGTTCCTTTGGGATAAATTTCTTACCACGCAGGCAAAGGCGTGTGGAACAGCTAGTAGAATATAGGAGCAACTGGGAGATAACTTAACCTTATGGGCCCAAAATTGCTAAGATGTCTTTAAGCAACCCACGACAAGAACATTGTATTTTTCTACTGCTCGTCAAAGGCGACATGGGGCCAAAGACAAGAACATTAAGTCTCTAAATTATTAAGTGCACCTACACGTCCCATCTATCGTAAATAGTGTTGTCTCATTATCCTTATAGCCAATAGCCAACCCACATCGACCTCACTAAAACTTCCATACAAGCAGATCCTTCAAGGGACATTGATGCATGTCGGACATTAACGAGTAATGTCCTCTGCATCCATTGTTACCCTATTCTGATTCGTTGACCTTTCGGTGCGCTCAAAATATTTAATAAGCTAGTTTAAAAGGAATAATTTATGCCTGATTATAATTGACTAGCTGTTCCCCTCGGTTTCACCCTCGCTGCTCAGCACCTGTTGGTCGTAGCGTGATGTTATATAGCCTATAGCCTTCCTCAAGAAATGGACTATGCAACACTAAAAGAATTTTCCAATTCCAACCAGTAGTTCCTAAGATTAGCGCGTTCAAACAAACAAACTCTTCAGCTTTATAATATTAGTATAGATTACACAAATGCGGGCAAAATATTGTACAGAAAGTGATTTTTGTCTACAAACCTTTCTCAATGCACTCAGCGATTTCAATTTTATAGGAATAATTCAAGACGCAAAATTTAAAGAAAAAACTTAACAATCATCCGCAAACAAAGGCCCGCCATTCTCCGTACCCTAGCCATTCAGAGGACTGTCCTTAGTACCAATTTTTTATGTGAATTCTATTCAATTGTAGTAATACCCGTCTAAACTCGGAAGAAGCTGTCTGCCATCAAAACAAGTCGCTGTAGTGTCTAAGGTAATTGTTTACATTGAGACGTTTATGTATACATAAAGCTAATTTGTGTCTCTCTGTGCGACGGCGTTATTCTTCTAAACTACACAACGGATTTGATGTGATTTTTACCAAAATTTATCTACACAATGTGTCCCAATATTCAGAGTTAAGCGCGCACCAGAGCGTGGACAAATTGGTGACTATAAAGGTATTTCTTTTTTATTCTTTTCGTTTTTAAGTTGTTTAATATGTCCTATATGTATATAAATATCCATTTCAACCGATGCTTTGTCATGTTGTAAAAGATCGGTAGTAAACAGATAATGAGACTGTTTCCACTACGCACTTGTTTTTATATCACTATCTATGTGACACGTGCTGTAGTTAGATCTTTCTAACTACAGCACGTGTCCCATGCCATTGCATGAAGAAAAAACATCTCATGCTTCTGCTAACCATAACAGTGCAATCCTTACTATCCTTACTATCCTTACTAATATTATAAAAGCGAAAGTGAGTTTGTTTGTTACCTCTTCACGCTTTAATGGCTAAACCGATTTTGATGAATTTTGGTACAGAGATAGTTGGGAACCAGGAGACGGACATAGGCTATTATTTTTTTTAAAAAAGTGGGATGTGAGGGAGAAAGAGGGAAGAAACGGGAAAACTTAGCGTTGCTATTACAAATCAATAAGGCGCTACCGAATTTAACGCGAGCGAAGCCGCGGGCAAAAGCTAGTGTTAAATAAAAGAAAAACAGGTTTCCGAAAGTCAAACTGTTCCTGCTGTCCACCACCAGCTACATAATTATTATAGTTGTGTACATCTTATCCCTGTGACACACACACGTTTTGGCACACCTCTAATCGTTATACAGCCATAGTTGTTTCTTTTATACAGTTTTATCCTTTAAGATTAGACTTAAACCCAATTCAGCCGTTAGTTGAAAATAAAAGACCAAAGAGATAAGATTCTTTTCATGATATAGCTCAACCCGAGCTGCGTGGTGACGCGGCGCTTTCCTAACTAAAAGACATGATTGAACACTTTTCTACGAAACGCTCATTAACGGGAGCTTGTATTCATATTTTTTTACCATTTATCAACACAACCCGTGTTGAAAAAGGCAATATTTCTTATGAAATATGTCGACATTGAGAAATATTGTTGAAACAAGTATTTATCTATCCAGATGTGATTCATCTATGTATGCAGCTCATCTTTCTTTGAATTCATTAAGCTCTAGTCTAAACAATTATTCATTCATATGTTTTACAAGTAGTTACGTCGGTACCGTTTCTAGAAACTGCCAAAATTTGTTACAATTAGTAATTTTGGAATCGGAACTGCGTAGCATGGTGTAGCTAGCCGTAGTGACGCGGCGCGTAGCATTTCGTAGCGCTCTCGTAGCTCGTACTCAATTTATCAAAGTGTTCTTACCACAGATACAGATAGTCTCTTAATATATGTGTTTTTAATTAAAATAAAAGATGCTTTATAACATCACTTTTTACTTCACCAAAGAGATTATTGACTTTTGTCCGACCATGATGGCGATCCATGGTAACTCTTTACTTCCGAGTTATGATATGGTATTTTGACAGGCAAAAATAAAATAATTGTGGTCAATAGTTTTCCTAACACTAAGTTAGACTTCACCGTACTTTTACTATATCAACTCTTATTATAACGATGTCATTTACGTACACACACATTTATAGAACGTCTACTATCAATTAGTCAAACTTTAATACTAAGCTATTAAAAGGCTTACATAAGGTTATAAATCATAGGTAACAATACAAGTATTTAAATTACCGCTTCTACTTCTGCTCGCAACATTATCAGAGCAAATCATGGTGTTTGTTTGTCAAGGAAATATTTCACTGTTGATGGAAAATTGATTTTGTGTTTGAATTAATTGTTAACTCATACCGAAGTGTGGGCTATGGGCAGCCGTGGGGTCAGCGGTGCTCAAAGGACAAGGAGAAAATAAATATTGACTATAGCTCACATGAATATATTCTAAAATATAATAAAACTGGCATTTTAGGTATTTTTGTGAGATTCTTCTTAAAAACTAAGCAACGGATTCGTCATCATTTTACATGTAAAACAAATTAAACAGAAATCTCAATGTCTGTCAACTTTATATTTAGAAGACCAATACAAGCTTAAAGTTTAATTAAACACAAACAAGGAGTTACGAATCAGTCATAGGAGCTGGAATATTGACTTGGCAACAGCGAAGACACCACTCAAACATCAACACAACCGGGTAACCACGAACTTTTGGAAACTGAACTATGTTTAACTAAACTAACAAAGTTCTCCAGCAGTTTAAGGGTTAATTTTGCGGTTATTTAAAAACAACATTCTACATATTCACCACACAGTACATTGTATTAACGACCGGCAAAGATCTTTAGTCGTAACAGGTAGTGTAGTGACACAAAAGTGTTACAACCTTCTTACCAAGGGGTACCATATTACCCAGTACTAACTGGGTTGTGGACGTCAGATGGACGGTCGGTCCATGCAAAATACTGGTGTTCACTTGCACCCAGTGAGACAGGAAGCCGACCCCAACATGTTTGGGAAAGAGTCGATGATGATGGTGATAACCGACCCATATCGTTCCAACAGTTTGGACATCATCCTGTTCTATGTGAGAGTCCCATTATCCACCAAGCAGCCCCAGTGCAGGATGGTAGATATCATTTGTTTCTGAAGCTCTTGTCTTAGGTATGTATTCCATTCCCATATTTTATTAACCAGAGCAAGCTTGAGTACCTAAGGCTCAGGCTGCCACGCGCCATCAGCAGGCACGTCGTTATCACCGGAGAGACCATGCCTCCGCCGCGCCGGTGAGCGACCACCGACATACATCGACCATCGTGACGACTGCTCACACCTCGTTAGAGGCCCTGTTTGGTGACAGCTTGTCTAGAAGCGACTTCATTAGATTGATATAGCTTTGCCAAGTCTGACAAAGGTAAAGCAATTGTATACCTGCTTTTCAAAATAAATAGCCTTGTATGGCAGAACTAACGCATATATTACTAGTTGTATTTCCCCAGAGTCCGATCATTTTTACAAACACCGCTATGTCTGTTCGTGCGGGTAAGAATAGCCGGGGTCTAATTCATTCTTATGTAATTGACATTATTTTTGCGACGTATGCACGTGAAGCATGTATATATGTATGATCTTTGTGTTTCCCAGACCTCACAAACCTCATTTTTCCTTACATTTTTTGCTATAATTTTATAGGAAAAACATAAACAAAGATATTGTTATTTATTCTATACGTAAAAGGATAATGTTAATTATGTGTTGAAGCGTGTATGACCATGGGCACAGGGGGTGACCCTCGTACCTAAATTAGCAGGTTCTGTATCTATTTCCAGCAGATATTCACGCTACGAAGGCTCTGCATAATGCGGCGCGTGAAGGCTTTGACGCGAGCCAGCGATGGAAATTGAGCGCGCTCGGGCGGACACGGTGGGCGGGCGGCGGGAGCTAGGCGATGACCGCCCAACCGAATCATTTTCGGAAATACATTTTTACATCGATATTTCATGGAATTATATCCGTCGTCCAATTAAAATGTTTGAGTTCGTTTTTACCTGGATGTTATTGGGGTGGAATATCTCATCGGCTCAGTGGCCTGACGGTAAGTAATTGGTTTACTATCTGTACTAAGATCTGCGGTTACATGTACTTAATCTTTTTTTTTGCAAATTATGATAGCAGTGGAAATTTGTACCAAACCCATTTGTATCACATAACTATACACATAACTATATAACATAACGCATATCGTATTCTTACTAATATTATAAAAGCGAAAGTGAGTTTGTTTGTTTCCTGATTTGCAGGTACCTGCAAATCAGGAAAGGGGAACTGTGTTACCCTGAATCTAACGCGAGCAAAGCCGCGGGCAAAAGCTAGTTAAATATGTTGCGACGACATTAAAACCCTAGGCACACAACGTGGGATGATATCGTGAGGTCTTACAATATCACTAAACTAAACTCGGAGACCCGTTAAACTATCAGAAATGCATCGTCAGCCACTCGACGCCACGAGAGTGTATACTAAGCTTAATACATATCTGAGCCGTACGTACATAGTGTATTGCATAATTAACATGGATATGTATGTGTTTGCTGCAATGTTACACGACAAGCAACTACGTTTTGTTAGTGTACTCAGCATATCTTACACTTTGCTGGAGAGGTTGTGTGAGAACAAACTTCTTTCATTATTATTGAAATACTGTTATTTGACAGAGGATGTTGGAGGCTTTGAATTACTATCATCATCAATCGTACATAATGTTTAAACAGGAAATAAAATGCAAACTATCGTACGTTAATAAATCATTCCGTAAACTGAGTCGCGAAATTCAACTACATTAAGCAAAAACGTACACGGTGCTTATTTCTCGCGTATGTCATCAAATATGGAAATCAATGAATCAATTGAAACTATTAAGTTCTAGAACAGTGGTCACCTAATATAAAATTTGCAAAATTACATTTAAACAAAACTAGGCCTATTACATTATCCACGTTTGTACATAATACCTGTGTATTGGAGTGTCGGTGTCGTATTTCGCATTGTCAGGTGCGCCTGAGTCGGTCGCTAGCCTAACACCATATATACATACTGCTGAAAAGACAATAGCTTCCAGACGGTATGTTATGTATCTATGACGCAATCTCATGTATTTTTTTCGTTTGATTTAATTACATAATCACGCTTGTTTTGCCCCAAACATTGCCTAACCCAGGCATAGGTGACTGCGCATAGTACCTACACACATTTTGTCAGTAATGTTTTTAAGTCCCACAATTCTTTGCCCAACCGAATAAACGAATAGAACCGAGCTCAGCAGCTGCGTCAGCAGCCACTAGACCACCGAAGCAGTAACATACATTTATGTGTTTATGTCACCGAAGTTCGTTAGTTTTGAAGAAAAAGCTATATTTTTTACGACCTACAGAAATACATGAACTAATAATAAAAATTGTACAAGTATCAAAATGGTAAAATACGAGGCGTCAAAAAAATCTTCCAACATGGCTGTCAAGAGGAAAAGTGGCTAAAGTCTGGCAGCATTACCTACAACGTTGAATAGCATGAATAGCAATGCTAATTCTTTGGCCAGTAAAAAACGCCAGCCCTCTGGTCACGAGAAGAGTCGACCACTTGACGATATCTCGAAATAATAAATGCCTATTAAGTTGTGATATTTGCACTGTTTAAGGTTTTCAGAACCTGCTGTAGCCTCCTCAGCAGGTTCTGAAAACCTCAAAAAGCAGCCCACGGTGCTTAAAAGGCCATGGTGTCCAAGGCAATCGACTGATTCACTACATTGAAAAAGCTACAATTCACAAGAAAGCGAAAGCGAAAAGTTAATTCGACAACATAGAAAACGTATTGGTTTACTGACATTGAGCCTTACCTGGCACCAGGAATTAGTTAAAGAAATTTGGGATCTCTCCCTCGAAATCAAATCGAATCAAATCTTCATAACCTTTTAATCTACTTTTCTCCTTCATTAGATTATTGGTATAATAAACGTTTTGAATGGCAGAGAAAGTATCAACTAAAATCTCTGAAACTCTAAACTGAAAACTAAACTAAACTGAAATCTCTATTTTATCCCTTTCTTCCCGCATTTAAATGCAGGTCATACAAAATGTTAGGTTATATCGTAGAACGTAGCCAAGTATGGGTAATAGGCATGAGCCATCCCACCCAAGTAGCATGTGAAGCGTCGGACACTGTTACAAATCGTGTCAGCAAACAATAGGCTTGCTCAGTTGTTCACTTGTCAAATTGTATTTAAAATAGCTTTAATGTAACACATACTACATTTATTATTTGCTGTTTGTGTATGTGAGTTTAAATGTTAGTAAACGCACCTACATATACAGGAGTAGTTCCAAGTGTGGGGCAACGTTTTGTTTTTTAAAAAGTGATGAGCTTGTACGCATCTAGTTCACTGGTGAAGTTGAGCTATCGTAAGACCCAGTTAAACATGAAATATTACATTAAATAATCGCTTAGTAAACATTGATTAATGGACTAAAGTAAACGGCCCGCTTCGCTAGCATTGTAACGCCTGAACTACATATTTACGTTTATAAGAGTTGTATCATCGCAGGTATAATGTGATGATGACGATGCCTTTGTTGGCTTAGACCTTTAAGGCAAAGGAGAGATTAGGCTTAGGACCTACAGTTTAACGTACTTTCAAGACTCGGGGTATTCCATGCCGTCAACTACCAAACTCTCAGCTACTGAGAAATTCGTAATAAAAAAACTGGTATTCCGAATACCAAGAAGCTGATGATGATGTATATGTAGAATGTCATCACCGATTTGTATGGCCAGCACGTCCAATATTGACCCTGATTGCGGTTTAGTTCATGACATAATCCGACAATATCCACTACTTTACAAAAAAAACCATCATCTGCGGTAGATCTGAAATATTTGCGAGATGACACAATAACGCGTGTGTCCGTCTGTTGACGCATTATCGAGAACAATAGAAGGATGCGTGCGAGTGATGCGCCGATATGCGCGCACGCATCGCCCGCGACGTCACGAGGCGCGAGCGCGAACAGAAGCGCACGAATCGGGAAATGAGAAGGATCATTTCGATCACATAAACTCAAGGGCAGGATCAGGAGACAGTAGCTTGGTACAATGTATTAAGAAAGAAACTTTAGGCCCTCGTTCTTAGCACTGGGGCCTTAGTCTGCTATTACAATAGTGTCAGAATGGTCGATCACTGATCGCATAATGGTTGATTTTGACATCTACTACATACTAAACTTGTCAAAATCAACCATTATGCGATCAGTGATCGACCATTCTGACACCATTGTAATAGCAGACTAAGGCCCCAGGGCTTATGAATCAAGCAGATTTTACAACGGTCAAGTATTTATATTCGTGGGTCGTTATTATAAGATCACTAGAACAGTTGTCAATCACATCAATACCTATTCCTACTTTGAGTCATGTACTGAGGTCATTGAATCGCTGATCGCTCTTCTTTAAGGAAGCATCTATTTTGAGAACTTTCTGAAAATAATTTATAAGCCATTCGATGATTTTCACTTCATCAGCTGTTCAACTGGGTCTTCTGAAACCGCTCATTTTACGGACGAGTTAGTAAATGTCGATTGTCAACGCCTGCAGCATATTATTAAGATTGTAAATCGTCCATTATGACAATAGTGCGTCAATGTTAATGCTTTGTTTACAAATTCTAACGCCGTCTCTGAGTTATTGTAGGAGGTTCCGTCACTCGGCGTTAGACATGACTGAGATCAGCTCATTTGAATATGCTGCATGCTTTGAAGTGTCCATCTGAAGATATTTGCACTGTTTATGTACTTTTTGTACTACCGATCATGGGAAATGCATGTGAACAAATAAACTTTTGCATGAATGCAAGAATGTGACCCTCACTCACTTTATTCCAGTGAGTGTGAGGATTTCGACACACCATACCTTTACCTTTCTCGAACTGGATCATTATAATAATAGTACAGTCAATAAACGTCAAACTTGCTTAAACTTAAACTCAAACCGTTTGTTTTCCCATGCGAGCTCACACCCGTATCTATAAATAAGTAATTAAGCTATTACTTACTTTACGAAAGAAATACTTATAAGTCATTATATTAGACTGACAATAATCTAAGCCTACGTTCCATGTACAGATAAAAGTTTAGGAAAATAAAAATATGTAAGTGTAGTATCAATAAACATTGCCAAATTGTAATTAACTCAATAACAACGCCAAATGAATCCTGAATTTACATTTACTTCAGGGACGACTATTTCTTCGCAGAGTATTCTAATTTTGACGATACTGACTTCGTCCAAATTCTTATCTTTTGCATGCAACTTTGACTTGTTAATAGATTAGAGGTGTATTCATTTACCTGGGTCTCACGGCATACCTTAAAAATGTTACATGATAATGTGAGTCATTGAAAGTCTTTACTTTTATCCTGCAATTACTTCTGGTGCGAAACTAAAAACATTACAAGTACCATTAGGTCCTGAAAACAACATCAGCAATTCTTTCAACTGTAAATGAATTAATATCCGTCCGAGGACCTTATAAGACACTAAATATTCCTTAAGCCTAAACAATAACTGTCACGACGACACCTAATAGTACCACTTTATTCACGACGACACGGCCGAATAGAAGAAACAGAAATATAAGATAAACGAGGCTGAGTCGGGATAAGGTCCCCCGCGGTGACGCTATGAGCCTTGTTGGCAGTTGGCAGTTCGCCAGCTGACGGAGGTTCTACACATACACACGTTACGGTGTGTGTTCCGGGTAGCAATAGACTGGGAAATTGTTTATGGAGTTATAAACGGGGTTAGTGGTGGAGATCGTCTTCTTTCTCCATTGGTTAGGCGCCTAACCTGGTGTGAGGGTTTTTTATGTCGTCCATGGGCTTCTGAATAGGCTAAACATCGAGAAATATCTCTCAGACCCGCTGGTTTCCTCATAATGTTTTTAAGTGATAATGATACAATGTGCATATAAATCAGAAAAATCAGAGGTGCATGTCTGGGGTTCTAACTTGAGACCTACGACTTGGCAGCCCGACGATCACGTAACTAAACTATCACTCCACGTAAGGGGATAGTTAAAACCCCTACAGGCTGGACTAACAAATCTTACCTAAAATAGTAATCATGCTGATCTGTCTAGCTTTTTCCGTTGGAGCGTCTGCCTATGTGATCTCCACAACCCAGTTACTGATGTCAAGAGGTTACGTTGGTTATGGAAATGTGAGTATTTCCATAACCAACGTACAACCTTCACTTAAATTTAATTCTCTATGATTTTCATAAAACATAAGATCGCGAGAGGGTGGCAAAGCGTTATCCTAATTCCTACATAAATCCTACTAATATTATAAATACGAACGTTTGTGAGGATGTTTTGATGTTTGTTACTTTTTCACACAAAACGGAAAAAAGAAAGCCTTTATTTGTATGACACACGTGCCTGATAGGCGTACAAATTATATTAATTTACTAAACATATCAATGTAATGATTAAGATAATGACACTACATTAACAAATTTTTTTTTACGTTTTTATCTCTCTAAAAAATCTTTTAAGTATACTGTAATATCCGCATTTATTTTAAAAACAAATTAACATTGTGGGTTTTATAATATACACAGATAGTTTATAACCTATATTACACATAGGATACTTTCGATCCTGTGGGATAATATCGCGGGCAAAAACTAGTTTAGAACATTAAGCAGTTGATATACTTTATACACTTACTATTCAATAGAAGTTCCCTAGGGGCTAAAGATAAATTTTAAATTATTCATAGTTAACCATTGTTTCCCGAGCTTTCGCAGCTGCTGTTATCGTCCATAACTATTCGTATAATAAAGATAGTAGTTATGCTTATCACATGACAAGCCCTCTTTGCCAAACGAAAAGGTTGTATGAACTGTGACTGAACCGTTTGCTCCCGTGGGATGCCACACGTCAATGCATGCTTCAATCATAAAATTTACACCCAAGAGCATTAAAACTTAAACATATGGTACTCACATTTACACCCCTACATCTGCGAGTTTTGTCTGCCGACAGAAGATAGAGTCCATTGTTTTATATTGCATTTGGTTAGTCCAAATCGAACAAACCAAAGACGGATAGTAGGTAATAGTTTGGCCGTTCTAGCTTGGCTCTGACATCCTTAAAAAAAAGATGTCTAGATCAAAAAACCTTCCTTTACAATCAACACATAGACGTTCAATGCTGGGACATTCTGCCCGACTATCGCTTAGATTACCGCCTTCCCCACTTTACCTCGTACAATATTCTGGCATATCTCCCTATTTTCTTAGATCCGACAACTCGCTCAAACTATGTAGTGCGGTTACTACTGGACTTGGACGTACACGTTCGTTACCAGCCGGCATTCAATTGTGTGCCGTATATGATATTGCAGTAGTTTGATCAAGTTATATTGTGCAGGGTTAGTTAGTAACGCAAATAATAAGAACAAGCGTTAAAATTTAGAACTGTACACATGTTTCTCACCATGCAGTAAGATTTGTACTGTATGCAAGTTTGTTTATCGTGAATGCTAGACTTAAAGCTTTTAAACCGACTTCTTTAAGTTTTCACATACAAACTCGTTAATTAGTAGAAAAACTATAGAAGGATGTTTCGAGTTTTTGAATCTGAATAAGTACGAATACTCAAATCCGAGTCTTACGCTAAACGAATTACGTTCATTAATTCAGTGATCGCATCTGTCTCCGAACAGGCGAAGACGCTCCGAATTGGCAAGTCATGTAACTGTCCATCATGTCGCGACAACGAGCTGCGACCAATAATTGGAATTGTAAAGAGGTAAAGTGTATAAGGTTGGGTGTAACCTTCGGAACCAGTGATCCGATTCCGAAAGCTCTTTCACTAAATTTAATTACATTAACCCCTAAATTTTGTTAGCTATACTATACTACAAATCATCAAAGTAATAAAACTTTTCGCTATCGAAAGCGAAAATGCTGACAAAAGTTAGAGAATATTATAAATGCAAAAGTAACATTATCTTTTCGCCGAAACGGTATTTGATAAAATGTTCTAAACACCTACAGAGATAATGATCTAGGGGTAGGACATACGATACGTTATAATCCGGTACTAAGTTCCCAAAAATTAAGAAAATCTCTCTTAAGTTTTCCCATTCAGATCTCTTCGCGAGCGAAGCCGCAGGAATAAGCTAGTGTCGTGATATGTACAGGTTGCGCCCGCGCCGCCAGCGCCGGCGCCAGCACTCGGTCCGGTTACAGGACTGCGCCGGACAACCGCCGATCACGTCGTTTACGACAAGTCGCTAAATGTAACAGTAAGTTTTATTTATCCCTTGTGATGCTAAATACTGACCGCTTAGGGCTACAGCAGACTTGAGGCTCATTTTAAAATCTTACAACATTTAACAATTGTTCTTAATTTTCAGATAATCTGAAAATTTCGTTTAACATGTAGCGTAATCACTAGAAAAAAAAAGTTACAACTTTTGGTTTACAAAATATTAACTCTCAAAACATGATATTATTCTTTTCCAAATTCAATAGGAACATACTTGACACACACAAAGACAATAGTGCGAATGAGGTAGACGTAACATTATGTCATTAAATTGTTGTTGTCTTCATCATTTACTAGAAACACAAAACAAACATTCTGCCTAAGTCAAGAAAAAAAAGCAAAAGAACAATGCCCATTTTCTACGAGAGTTGATCTGCTTTTGCATCTGGACGGAATCAGCGGTGAAATACATATATCAGAAATAATAATCAAGTTTCCCAGAATTTTATCGCGTGTGTGTACTAGGCCTTACAGTGACGAGCGTCATCCGTGCGCTCGTAAACCGCCCGCGACATAATTGCTTTATTTTTACGTAGTATGAGGCTCCCGCAGTCTTGGCGTCACAACGGTACATACAGCCTCCAGGCTTGATACCTTTAGGCTCTTTGTTATATTTTGATAATGAATATCACGTTTGTACCTATTTTACTAATTTGTTAATACGATTAAAGATGACCTGTGTTAGTCACACAGGTTGTATCTTTCGTCGTTTCGTGTCGTTCTCATAGTAATCAGGTGGGGTGTAGAGAAACATTATATCAAAATGGAAAAGTGGAAGTTTCATAAAACGAAACGTTACCCTATCTAATTTCACACGGTTTTGTTGTATGAAATTCCGTAGATATTAAGATAACATACTCTTTCATAAAGTCTTTAACCTGTTTCACCCCTTCTACAGCGTACGTGTGTGCTCACGTTGAAACGTTCCCAATGCGAAGTTATGTAAAAAATTCAATGAGCATCGTATTCAATATTATATTCGTTTTCCTACCGAACCCGTGAGCCTCTCCACCATTTACAACAAAAATACTACCCTCGCCGTCTTATTACACAGTCCATGGCAACTTTAGTTCGAAAGCTTATCGCTGTTGGATGAAGAAAGTGCAGTGGAATACGAATCAAATATAAGAGTTAGTTCGTAATATTTTCATAGTAGCTCTGATTGACTCTGGTCACGAGGCACGTGTGAGGCTGAAAGGAACTCCAACAGGCAACTGTAGGGGAAGCGAAACAGTATGTCAACTACAAGCCAACAACGTGCTATTCGCTATATTATATTGTGTTACTTAAGTACACAGGCACTTATAAATGAGAAAGTTTTTGAGTATGGATATCTGTTCGGTTCCTATGGTAGCACTTCCTAATTTTTTAAGCGGTGTTTATTTCCTAAAACCAATCTATCAAGAGTACCTAAAACTGCTGCTATAATTGTTGGAATCAGTAAACATGCATAATCACTATTTGGTAGGAATGTCGTTTAACTGTTTGTCAACCGGACAATCAGCAGCTAAAAATCTTAAAATTATCTAGTGGGGGTATTTCCCGTATCGCACTTAAAAACTTGAACTGAGGAATGAAAAAAAAACAATTATTCTTGTAACCCATACAAACTACTAAAATATTCAGTCGACCAGTTAGGAATTTGTCTAAAATCCCCAATGACGTAGTGACATTATTAGTGCCCGTTAATTAATAAGCACCTAGTTTAGATAACACGATGGGAATCCGCAACGCTAGGTTGTGCAACGGCCTGAGGTCAGCACAGACACTCGAGTCTTATGTCATCACTATAAATTCACTAATCGACAATATTGACGAGTATTATAGTCATCTCTAATGTGTGTCTACGAACAGCAAGTCATCAATATTCGGATCGTTCGATATTGTTCCTAAGAATATTCATGATAATCAAAACAAACAATTTAGTATTCTAAATTGTTTGTTTAAAATAGAAAAATGAATTAAATTGTTGCAAAAGATTGCTGATCTTGAAACAATTAATTTAATTATAAAAACACAATTTGACCCAGTACTTGAGTTCTTACGTCAGTGTCAACCATACTTACAATGGGAGAAAACCGCCAAGAGTTTATTGTAGATAGAGCTATTATCCCCTCGCTAGGTCCAATTATAATTTTTTATTTATTTCGATTAGATTTTCAACCAATGACGACCAGCTATGCTAGCACCGTTCGTGTCATAGACCATCCCCATAAACAAAACCTCACAGAAATAGGTACACTATTTTCAGTCTAAAGCTACACACATGTACAAATGAATGAAGGAAGGACCATTTAACACTTTCACGCTAGCATTAAATGGAATCTATGTCAAATGAAATCAAAAGCGTTCTCTTGCCCGTGTTATGTCATATTGACGTTCGTTTACTGCTGATTCAGCCTAAATAGAGTTAACTATTTTTTAAATTGGATGCATATATATATAAAATAAAGAAAGCCATTACATATTATAGTATGTGGACAATATGGCTGCACCATGTTTAAATTAACGTGCACCTTTTTACTATTTTGTGTAACACATGTTTGAGCAAATAAACATCATATTATCTAATTAATAGTTGATCTACTGTATAATCTGTACTGTCGGTTACGGTCCAGGAGCCTGTATCGATCCGCCCAACGCGCCGCCCGCCCAGCGCATACATCCGGAAATATTTACTGAAACCAACTGAAATTTGGGTGCCAATAACCCCTCATTTGTACCTCCGGGTTCAAGACCTCTTTTAACCAGAAAGCTCAGCGAGACTTGTGTGTTTTATTAATTAAGGGGTTTTTCTTATTGTTTTTCTTAGCTTTTTATTTGATAGACTAGTGATTTTATGTTTTGCGAAAATTAAAAAAATATTAGCTCTTCGACATTTATTCCCACTGCCGGCCAAATGCTTTCCCTTTCTCCTTCCAAACTTCTCTTTCTTGTGCGATCTCTGGCCATGTTCGCTCGCAAACAAGATTCGATCGACAAAATCGATCGATCGCCAATTATACCTAATCTATTATTTGCCAACAATTTGTTATTATATACATGTAACAGTTATAAATTATAAAACATAATTTGATCGTGTTCAACAATTTATTAATAACGTTGCGTATAAATGAGTTAGTAACCATTCAATCATCCGAACTCCATGCGGATGAGGCCGCACGAAAACTAGTTAGCTTTAAATAAATATTACGACTGAAAAACGCCACCTTCCCATATAAATTAAGATAGTTCATAACCAACCAATCAATCATAATAGCTACTTAGTTGCTAACATTCTTGTACTCGTTTATTATCATAAATACCACGCCCACACCCAACACTTGATAATGACAACTCAACAGACCAGCCCACGCGCCTCTCATCAATCTAGGTGTCAGTCGGCACAGGTGTCAAATGACACAGTTCACGGATACCTTGGGTCATTTGCCCCTCAGCCGGGACAGTGTTGAATATTCTGCATATTTCATCGTGACACATGACACGTAATGTATGCTCGGGAGACCATAAACATTCATCGCTGGTCTAAGGTCACTTCCACAGAATTGGCAGCTATGACGACTTAAGTGAGTTGGTACTTGTATATGAAATCCCATTTACTTTAGGCACTTGGATAGTCAAATCTGTACAGAGTGCCTGTCCATGGTTGCTACAACCGCATCACCAGCTGGTTATTGTCTGCTGAAACTACAGATTGAACACCCTTTCATTCACCCACCATCCAGCATCATCGACCTTTGCGTTTCACCTGCATCCTCTTACTTTACAAAATCATGAAATGATCATTATATTCAAATAGCGTTATTTAAAACAGCAATTTACTAACCTACTTTATAACGAAATCTACATAACAACTGAATATTACTCAATCAAAATAATGATTGCCTGTAAACGACAGATCAGCAGATATCAGGAAATCCCCGACAAGTGCTAACGATGCATCAATTTATTTGGTTGGCGTTAAATATGAACAATTTGTCTATTTTGCTAGAATGTGTCACTATGTTGTATTGCAGCATAAAGGCTTCATGGAGGTCACGTTGAGTCACCTGAAATATGTTTTAACTTAGTCGGCGGTACAATGCTACCTACCGTAGGTACGTACCCCAGTGTCTTTTCCAGCCTGAGCGGCGCCGTGACTCGTGTTATGACTCTACTAGACTATAATATCTACATCACAGAATTTATTATTCGTTAGTTATATCTACAGCCACATAATGAATTATAGTATACAGTCTATTATTGCAAATTCAAGACTAAGTCCATATTCCATCTGTTAAACTTCCACTGTAGTAGAAGTAAAACTGAAGAATCAAGCCTCTTCTTAATGTGGAGCCCACATCCATCAATAGTACATTAGGTAGCTTGTATGTAACTACCCCGGTCTTAAATAACATCAAAGAATTAATCATTGAAGCTTCATACTGTCGTAGGCGAAGCCAAAAAAGACAAGGTCATGGAGTTAGACAACTTGCATTGCACCAATGACGTGCATTAGACTGTATACCTACTTAAAGTCGTTTTTTGCGAACCCTTCCACTCAGAAACTAATAAAAGGCTCACTGCATCATCCTTTACATGTAATCAAATTAAATAAAGTTGCCTGCTGCTGGGCTGGGGCGTCGGGCGTCGGGCGTCGGGCGTCGGGCGTCGGGCAGGCGGGTGAACAGCCCGCATCTGTAACAGTAACGAGTAACAGGTTGCTGGCAAACAATGGAGCGAATACTAAACTGTTCTACATAGAACAGACTAACAGGTTTTATTTTGACAAGATAGCATACCATTCTGAAAAACAATAGTTTTGCCTCATTTCCAGCATAACAGGCTCATACATAACATTAACAAATTTTGAGAAATAAACAACTTCTGCAGACCACGGCTTCTGGTCATAATGTTGGTCAAACGTAGGTCTGCTCAGAGTGTGGAAGAGGCAACCACGCAGGTCCAGTGTGGGTTGGTCGACGTCACATGTCATCGAATTGTCGGGTCAAGGTGTATACTTAGAAAATGTGGAAAATTGACACTACAGAAATTATGTGGTAATGGTCCCTAAGAAACATAAGTCAAACTATAAAGATACGTTTTGACGAAGTAATTGTTGCGGTCCCAGATGTTTTAAAAATCCTCACACGAATACAAAATTCCAAAGAAATCCTGTGCAAATGTTCTAAGATTCAAACTGTAAAACCATTACAATTCATACATTGTGCTGAACTTATCCCACTTTCAATCCGCTCCGGTCGCTTGCTGTTTCGCGAGGAACTGTGGAAAATAACTTGTGCTTAACCTACTTCCGGCTGAACTTTCTGCACTGGCAAAATGTAACCAAATCTGAAGCCATTAGAGTTTAAATTAGAAAGGCACAAGTGAAGCACAACATCTTCGATGTAAATCTACACGTGAAATTGTACTTTACCGTAATAAATATAGGAGATGTTTTTGCTTGACAATGCAAATGACTTCCATGTTTCCTTTTCCTCAATTTCCAGAGTTTGGAGAGGTCAACAGCCGCAGAAAAGTCCAGTGGTTTGAGGATTGGTTTACGACGACAATTCTTGTCAAGACCGACTCACACAATCGGATTTGAAGTACATACCTACGTTCTGTAGCACAAGAAGTACCGGGTTTTTGTGAGAATTCCAAGGTTTTTCATTTCATTAAATGCTTTTTTTGGAAATAGTCCTGCTAAAAAAAATAAAAAAGATAAAGTTCCAGATTCCATAACTTAAAGCCATGAATTCACCATAACCCATACCATACTGAACTGGCATCGTAACTTTCCGACAGCGTACACACCGATGTAGTAATATCTTCGTAATTATATCCTTTTAGTTACCTACTATTTATAGTTATTAAGATTTCGTATTTCAAAAGGAAAAATCCTTATTGGATCACTTTGTTGTCCATCTGTCTGTCTGCCAAGACCCTATATCTCAGGAATGCGTAGAGGTGTCGAGTTGAAATTAAAACCATATACTCAACTCAGCAGTTTACGCAGTCAAAAAATTTGGCTGTTTATGTCGCAAGTTTGTACGGAACCATCGGTGTGCTAGTCCGACTCGCAATTGACCGGTTTTTTAAGGTTCCGTAGTCAACTAGGAACCCTTATAGTTTCGCCATGTCTGTCTGTCCGTCCGTCCGTCCTCGCTTAATCTCTTTGACCGTTAGCACTAGAAAGCTGAAAAAAATGTTTTATTAGGGTAGCCACCCTATATGTAAAGTGGGAAGTGATTTTTTTTTTAATTTTAACCCTAACGTGTGATATATTGTTGGAAAGGTATTTAAAAATGAATAGGGGTTTACTAAAATCATTTTTTGATAATGTCTATAATTTCGGAAATAATCGCTCCAAAAGTAAAAAACAATGTGTGTCCCCCCCTCTAACTTTTGAACCATAAGTTTAGAAAATATGAAAAAAATCTGAAAAGTAGAACTTTATAAGGACTTTCTAGGAAAATCATTTTGAACTTGATTGACACAACAGTTTTTGTACAAAAAAGACAAAAAGTTGTACAAAATAATTTCCTCCTCCACCTTTAAACTCATAAGTGGGAACACTTATTGTGACGGACGGGAAACTACGGAACCCTACACTGAGCGTGGCCCGACATGCTCTTGGCCGGTTTTTATTTTATTATAATCTACTAGCTGTGCCCAGCGGTTTCACCCGCTGCTCACTTAGGGGTATGAAAAATAGATGTTGGCCGATTCTCAGACCTACCCGATATGTACCTACACAAAATTTCGTATAAATCGGTCCAGCGGTTTCGGAGGAGTATGGGAACGAAAACTGTGACACGAGAATTTTATATATTAGATTAGATTTATCTTAACAACATAAAACATAACCCTTCCTTGGAAGAAAAGTACTCTTGCCCCGCCCCTAAGATAGACGTCAATCTTAAGAAACAATACCAACAATCAGTCAGGGATACCAGGGAGTACAATAAAATGATTGCGGTCACCCACAGCCGGTGTCCATTAAACTGGGCTCATAGCAATACGTTCACAGAACCGTTGAATCACGTTCAGTGCATGGCTGATGATTTCGAGGAAACAGACCAAATCGCTTTGTTAAAAATTCACAATAATGCCATATTGATTTTCCTCATAACGTATTCTAGGCAAACTCCAGTCTAGTTGTGGTGAATATTGATAGATTTTTGATGTAGATAGATGACTAGTTACTTTCCATAAATCTAATATGTAGGCCGCATGTGTCAATTTGTGTGTTCTAAATAACCTCCAAAACTACTTGTCAAAATGTGATGTTAATTTAATATTAGTATCTGATAAAATCTTTACCTACATAGAGCAAACTGATAATTTAAATGTTTGTTCTGCTATTATTAAATGAAGTACTTATAGTTCTGATAACGCATGCAAAGTTAACGAGAATTAGTGAAATTAACATTTTTTGTTATTTAATAATTAAGTACTTGCCGTTTCTTTCAAGAAATTACAATTAGATCAATTTATATACGAAAATAAAAGTAGATTAAAAAAATGTAAACACAGCAAAAAGTAACGCTGAGGACAGGATTCGAACCTGCGCGGGTAGAACCCATTGGATTTCAAGTCCAACTCCTTAACCACTCGGACACCTCAGCTATATTGAGCGGCGCGAAATTTTGAATCATTACCTACAAGCAACTGTGGGCTTATTGTGTGTGACGTACTTTCATGACTGTTAGTTAGCGCCTTCCGCTGTCGCACGCGCATTCGCATTTACTAACAATAGAGATTAATGAGGGAAACGTTCCTTGTTTGTTTTCTGTAAGTAAATAGACTGCTTCATTATATATAATTGTTATTATTATATGTAATTGTTTTGCCTTAAACTATAATAAAAGGTTAATGCTCGACCTACAATGAAAAGATAAAGTATTAAAAAGATGGCTAGTAGGTTACACTTTACAGCTGCTATTATTTTGTTCAAATACCGAAGTCTGAACGTTGCGTCATTTAGAAAGAGATTCGAGTGAAGTTCGTCACATAACCTCGTTTTATTCTTCGGCCAAAAACCGCTGATGAATTACATAAAAATCAAGCCAGTTGTTTTATAGCGTACTTTATTACATGGTGGATATATATCTAATGTACCAAACTAATGTTGTTTACACTCACCACCGTACTTTATTAGGAAAATAACTACGAGTCATAAATAAAAGTAATTTATCACAGCTCCCCCGGCCCCGCGTCACCCAGGCTTTCAACCTTTATTAATAAAATAAAGGTAAGACTTTACAGGAGAAAGACTTTCTTTTAACTTACTTAGATATTGATTTTATATCAATTTGTAGAAGAGTGTTAATTAATCGAGAAAAGGGCTTCTAGTTACGACGAGGTCCTTCGCTTTTCTTTTTTTCTTACTCTGAAAATCTTTATTCCTGTGAAGTTTGATACTGTTGAAAGTAAAAGAAGGCTGTTAGTTAATTATTTCACGAAATAAGTACTAGATTTTTAAATCCATTAGAAAAGTAGGTACGTATTTAAAGAACTTTTTTAGCAATTCGTTTTGAGATAAGAGGACAGTTTTAATAAGTACCTGTTCTTATCCTCACTTTACTCTATTTATAATAATTAATGCCCAGTTTTGTTTTAAATTTAGCATTTACTTAATCTATACCAATATTATAAAGAAGAAAGACTTTTTTTTGTTTGTTTGTATCGTATAGGCTTCAAAACTACTGGGCCGAATTTAGCAATTTCACTAATAGGAAGCTATATTATCAGGAAGTAAAATAGACTATACTATGTCGTGCTACTACCCTCGGGCAGCAACAAAAGACGCGGGTGAAACCGCGTAGGACAGCTAGTTATAATACAAAAGGCTCAAACTTTATACCGAACTGAACACTCCAAAGAAAATCTCCAACATATTTACTTTATATTTATAATATATTCATACAAGCATCACGTTAGTATCTACTATCCAGCTTGCGCCTGTGTTCCCCGAGTTCGTAAAGCCCGGGTCTATTTTAACCGGGAGTTACTAGGCTCCTTTTAGGTTAGCTCGTTCCATAATCGTCGACTTCATCTCTGTCCTCGGGCAGTAATGAGGTCAGAAATATATATAATGTAAAAAGCAATTTGGGCCTTCTGCCTATCTAGTTTTACAAAAATAGAGGCAAGTAATTTGGGAATTGATAAACTTCGCACTTTACCTTAGCAATTAACAGACAGAAAAGTGCAAGATATTTATTGTTATATACGTGCGACAATTTGCATTCGCTGAAACTGCAGGCGCTCGTGCCAGTGGTGGGCGACAGTGCGCCAGTCGAGTGTTGCTGACTTGCCGAGCGCACTCACCAATGCATTTGTTTGACTCTACACAAAGGGTGCACTCTACTAACTCGCTGGGCTACCAAGCAGTAGAAACTCGTTATAAAGTCGCTCCAGTTTTTTCTGCAACATCTTCCTGTACTCATTATTTTGCGGCAAAATAAGATGTCGCAGAATTTTTGCCAGATCAACGGTATTTCTAAAGCGTTAATCAAGTTAAACGACCATGAACATATTAATAAGATTATAAACCGACTCTATAGGATTTGACTTCTACGTATCTTCTTCTTTCGTACCATTATACGACTTATTTCTTGGGTCCAGTAGGTGGCATAGGTAATGCAGTTATGTGCAGATATAGGGTCACATAAGACATTTTAGCAGTGAGCCATGGTCTGGTGGGGAGCACCGCATTCGCACTGAATATCAAAAGGATCTAAGTATAACTAACGCACTTTTGCAAGTAACAAAATATATTAATTCTACTTCCCTTTCAAACAAAAATAAAGTTTTAAGTCTATCTCCATCTGCAATTTGAAAAAATGGTAGTCCACCAGAAGCTAAAACAGCGCGTCGCTGCACTCATGTTTGTTTCACATTTCACACGTTTTAGCTTCGAATGGCGAACTGTTCACATTAGGCGACCTCGTCTCTCTGTGGACCTTTTCACGGATTCCTTTTAATGTTTGTACGAAAAATGAAACACACCTGTATCTATATGACTGTAAAAGCTACACGCACACACACTTGAATAAACAAAACCAAACGCATTCAACGGTACCCGATGTTCAGTACTTCACGACAATAAATTAAACTTTGAATGGCACAGCTGAGGTGTCCGAGTGGTTAAGGAGTTGGACTTGAAATCCAATGGGTTCTACCCGCGCAGGTTCGAATCCTGTCCTCAGCGATATTTTTTTTATTTTCGTGATGATTTTGTCATCGGTAAAGTACAAAATTACTCGACACTCCTAGTTTATGTTGTGTGCTGTTGGTAAAACCGGTTCACTCAGTTTTTAATGATAAACTATAATTGAGATGACTCGGACTTGGGCAATAAAACAATGATTTTTACTCTTTAATTTATATCATACTAGCTTTTGCCCGCGGCTTCGCTCGCGTTAAATTCGGGGTAACACAGTTCCCCTTGCGCCTTATTGATTTGTAATAGCAACGCTAAGTTTTCCCTTTTCTTCCCTCTTTCTCTTCTTTTTATTAAAAAAAATTAGCCTATGTCCGTCTCCTGGTTCCCAACTATCTCTGTACCAAAATTCATCAAAATCGGTGTAGCCATTAAAGCGTGAAGAGGTAACAAACAAACTCACTTTCGCTTTTATAATATTAGTAAAGATTCTCTTTAATTTATTGTTAGATTAATGTCGTTTGTGTAGAATTTTCTTCACAGTCTATCAGTAAGCCACGAACTTAGTTTGTTTATGTAATTAAAAGGTCTCGTCTTTAGCGACGGTAACTTCGCTCTGACTATACTTAAGTTCTCCGGATCTTGGCAACATTCCTCAAACCAGTAATGAGTTCATCAGCAAACTAGCGGAACCTGTCTCACCTCAATCGAACCAAAATAGTAAGACTGGTTTTGTTTCAAAACTTTTTATAAGAAGCTCCTGCGTGGAGTACCTATCATGCCTGTAAATGCAAACTCACTCCACAAAATGTTATCGAATCAATAATGATAACAGTTTGAGCTGAGGGGATTCTTGCGTGTTGCGTGTTTTAGGCTGTATAATCTTTCATCTCTGCGTCATACAAGGAATGTTTAAAAAAAAACCTGTACGCTTCTTTCCACGTATGTGCGATTGAAGAAAATGGTTTTCTGTAACATAGAATTCATTCATTTGTTTAAACAATAGCCTAAATATAAGCGCTCTAATCATCATGTAAACATTTGAACAATGTATGTTACTAAAATATGGTTTCAGCTGATACACAAAACATTTTTTTTAAATGTGTCCACTTGGATTTTGTGTAAACTACGTAGATAGAAACGTGGTTTTCATGATGGCAGGTGTGTCATTCATATGTTTTGATTTTTTACATAAATATTACGTTATAAAAATATCAAATGCCTGTTAAGCTTTATAAAAAAATAGCAAATACAGTAGTGTACTCGTGACTGTAATGTGTATGTGACGCAGTTGGAGCAGTGGAGTGCGCGGTGCGGAGTATGCTAGACGGTAGTGGAGGGACGCGGGTGCTGTAAGATGCCTTGCGAGAGCTGCGCTGTGCAGTTCAGCATGTTCAAGCGCAAGCGGGCCTGCAGCGAGTGCGAGCGCTACTACTGCAGCGGCTGCTTGCGGCGCGGCGGCGGCAGCATGTGCGCACCGTGCCGGGTGCTGTCTACCCGCCCGCTTACTCGACAGGCCATCGCCCACCTGAAGGTGCGGGACCTGCAGTGCTTCCTGCAGCGACAGAACGTCTCAACCAGGGGATGCGTCGGTATGTCCCCCTGCCCCTGTATGACTACCACAACCCTAGTTTCTTGTTAAAAACCAACCCCATTTGAGCAAGCAAATCATATTATGTATGTGATGCAGCCTTATTTACATTTTTTAAAGACATCCATATGACTGGACTGCAGCCAAAGTCGAAAAACTTATTTGTTGACTCATGACACAATCATTGATATTATTCAAATGATTGCCAACATGGTGTTTACACTGATGATTAGCATTTTAAATGTAAATGTGACATATTAACAGATTTTGCTAAAACTCTTTGCTTGTTTATAAGATTAGCACATAAAAAGTTTTCCTATGTAATGGGAAAGATATTAGGTATTCACACTCAGTAAAACACAAAACATAAAATAGTTATAACCATTCCGAAGTTGTTATTCTGGTTTTCTATGTTTTGAAAAGAATGACTTGCTGTTAAACGTCACAATGAAGTTGCAATGGTTTATTGAAAGTCAGGGTCAGATATAGAAATAAAATATTATAACTTCTGATAATAAAGATTAGGATACATGTGTAAGTACTTTCATTTTTCAATATCAATGATGGCCTTGATTTATTTTGTCTGAAACTGTTAGAGTCACATTAAACGGCTTTCTAAATACATCTAAAAAATGTTTACTATAAAGTGAACAGCCATGTCACACTCTTGTCATTTGCCCTTGAGCATAATTTTCTCATGGTAATTCCCCTGCTATGTCAGGTCAGGTTTTGTGTAGCACCTATAGTTTATTTTTTACTAGCTTTTGCCCGCGGCTTCGCTCGCATTAAATTCGGGGTAACACAGTTCCCCTTGCGCCTTATTGATTTGTAATAGCAACGCTAAGTTTTCCCTTTTCTTACCTCTTTCTCCCTCACATCCCACTTTAAAAAAAATATATATAGCCTATGTCCGCCTCCTGGTTCCCAACTATCTCTGTACCAAAATTCATCAAAATCGGTTTAGCCATTAAAGCGTGAAGAGGTAACAAACAAACAAATAAACAAACAAACAAACTCACTTTCGCTTTTATAATATTAGTAAGGATAATGAATTCTTTTATAGATCATGCTTGTTTTAATCAATATTAATTCATCAGGGTGAATAGAGATGCAATACTGTAATTTTGTTTCATACAATTTGTTTGACCACTACAAAAATTATATGACCTTCATTCAACATCATCATGTGACAGCATTAGTATTATTGGCTGTCCACTTAAATTGATGTATGATTGACTTGCTTGACTAGTTTTGTGGTAACTAATAGCCTCAGAAACCAAGACACTTAAACATCAACCTTAAATCATAATTTCAAACTTTATAGCATCTAGATTAAAAAAAAAGAGTTGTATAGTTCTATCAGTTGGCCACAGCAATAAAGATCACTGTTTACCCAGAATATTATGCCAAGTGTACTTACTAAACATAAAAATAGTATGAAGGGTTGCCTATTGTTACGACAATCATATCAGCAATGTTAATTTACCATGACCAGTTTCCTTTAGATAACAAACCTTAGGACAATGAACCAATATAATAAACTTTTGATAGCTACTATGGTGTGCAAAATTGTTAGCACAAATATAGTACTATATCTTTAGGATGATAAGGCACAGATGCTGTGTAATATTTCTGAAGTACGAACTATATTTTTATCAAACATGGTTGGAAATTTGAACTTGATTTTGGCCACCCTTCTTCAACTTGTTTTAATAAGGTGACACCGGTGTCAGTAATACAACATCCCAGGTGAAACCATACTTATTCTTGTGCAAGATTTTATTGGTGTTAAAGTCGTTGAGCATTTGATTAAACATTACCTTTTCAAATACCTTGCTAAACAACAAATACGGGTCTATAGTTATTGGTGTCTTTACTATCCGCAGATATGAAGAGTGGTATTACCTTACTATATTTCAGAAGGTCCGGAAAGACTCCTTGGACCACACACAAATTAAATATTAAGGCTAAGTAGGGTGTTGTATAGTCGGAATAATAGCTTGACAAACTTTAAAACACATTCCCCAAAGATTTCGGTTTATTTGATTTGTTTAAAAGCTTTAATGACTGCAGTGGGGTTAATATGCTGAAACTGAAGCTCAACCCAATATAGTGAAACATTTGCTTTTAATAAATCAATAGAAAGCAAGGGTGAGGAATTCCTCAAAACATTAATGTTTCAGTAGTTTTAATTGGATCTAACTTAATGTTTTTTATACTGTTGTTAGAAGAAGCAATGCTGTGATAATATAATACTGTACCTATTTGAGGAATTGATACAGTGCAGTCTCTATCAGATATCTATTAAGTAGGCCTGTAGATGATTAATGGCACACTGATCATAAATTAGTGATGACCAAGATAGATAAGGAAACCAATACATACATGATATCTTTAATGCATGTGTCATGTCGTATT
This sequence comes from Ochropleura plecta, assembly GCA_905475445.1. Lineage (NCBI taxonomy): Eukaryota > Metazoa > Arthropoda > Insecta > Lepidoptera > Noctuidae > Ochropleura > Ochropleura plecta. Next base: position 685,490 of record FR997732.1, read on the forward strand.
CCAGAGAAAGAGGAACTGCTGAGCCTGTGCGTGTCCCACGTGAACAGCGCGGCGTACCGGCGGCGGGGCTCCCGCGCCGGCGCCAGCCCCTTCAGCTCGCTCAAGGGCTTCACCAACAATATTAACGACTTCATCAACTCGGCCTTCGACATCCGCAACGGTGCGCAACCAGCGCCACCGCCGCCGGCCCGAGGATGCGGAAGTAATATCCCATTAACTATTTATAATGTTTTAGCTGTAATCATCGTGTTCTCGAGTGGAGCACGCGACACACGTAAGGTAAAACGCCCTCAGGCTCGATGAAACGCAGATTTCGGCGTGTTATTGTAGAGGCCTATGTTTAGGGGACTATTGTAGAGTGATGATAATCCAATTGCACGATCTTTTGATCCCTGTCATCCCGCTGCACTAGCCAACTCAAGAAGATTAACATTCCACCCAGCCTGAGGACGCCGTCTACACTTATCGGTCCGCTGCCTCCTGTCATGATCACGTTTACCCGAACAGTTATCAGTTCCAAACTATTTTGTGCTTGGTCATTGTAACGAGACCTTACACGTTCAAACTCTAACCTCAGAGAGATAACAAAAGCCTTTTCCACAGTTCGCTGAGCAACTTTGAATTTGTGGCGGATAAGTTATTGCATATCAGGGAGAAAGTACTCCTTTCTCCTCTGGACGCTCACGCTCTGTAGAATAAGCGACGAAAATAAAGACGTGTTTCTCGACGTAATTTATTATTATTATTATGATCTTATCTATTTCGCTTATGACTGACTGTATGTAATACTTAATGTGAATGATTCTTATTAGACGTATTGCAATTACTAATCAATTAAGTACAACTAATTCTTGGATAAAGTGTGTATAAGGATAGTTAAATTAATTGTTTTAACATTGTCAGCCGCTCTCGAAAGATCTAGGAATATACTTTGATCGCCGTTATCTTAAGTCCTTACGTGAATATTCTACTAAATCATAATTGACGTGATTACAGTTCGACACACGTGCACGTTTTCGCCGGCGAAAGCGCACAGATTAATAACAACGCTATAGCTACTTAGATGAAGTTGATTGAGCTCAGATTGTCGTCACCATCATGTGTGTTCTTTTATTTTTACAGTACCTATAAAGAAAACGATATCCGCAAGACATACCGGGAATCTTTCTTAGCTGTTGTGTTCTGTGGATCTTTTCGAGTTATTAGTTAAAGTTACTCAACTCGTAACAAACGATGCTACTAAAATCAATCGTTTAGACTTGATTGGTTGAAACTAATAATAATAATATAAAAATACAAGAACTACGCCTTTTCATTTACTCTCACTAGTCTTTCAATAACCCTACAAACGCATATTACCTACTGTAGTAAGTTTCCAGTGAACTTTTACGATTATTCAGCTTATCAAAATTATGAATAACTTTACCTATCCGATTAAGTTGGTTAAATATTTTCCTTGTATGTATTACCGCCCTCTCAATTGCCGCCCGGGCAGACAGCCCGCTTGTATGTTCGCTGGTCGATCGAACCAGATCACTGTTAACTTTTAAGTACTAACATAGGCTAATCGGCCGCGTCCGTGTCGCGCTCGGCGTCCGACGACAGCGTGCGCGTTATTGATTCTGCTAATCTGTATTTTTGTGAATGTTTCAGGCAATTGCTTCAACTCGGCCCACGTGCACAATAACACGGACAACGACGATGTCCCTAACAGCCGGCCGTGTCCCTATGCAGAACGATTCACTACAACACCAGGTTAGGACATGTCATTAACATACAATACCAAGAATATATTGACATCTAGCTTACTACACATTGAATTGCAAAATTAAAGCTATTTAATATTTTTATTTATACAAAGGTAACGTAAACCGCAGAAAATTTATCCATTGAATTGAATTTGACAACACGATTGGCGCAGTGGCTGAGCGATCGACTGCTACGCTGCGTGTCGCGGGTTCGAGCCCCGCACGGAACAAATGGCCTACAGATAGTTGTTACGGGTCTGGCTGTTTGTGTATGTGAGTTTAAATGTTTGTAAACGCACCCACAATACAGGAGTAATTCGTAGAGTGGAGCAACGTTCTAAAAAAAAAGTTGCGTACGTTGGTAATTGATAGAGTATTGGTCGCAATCTACAAAATTAGAACTGCTATTATCCAGAAAGATGCCATACTGACTGTTAGATACATCTGGTGCATGTGAGACGAAACATGGGCACAGATTACTAAATAGCTACTACGTAGCAGATACATCACTCCAATACAAAAAGGAAAATACCTACGCTATAATAGCCTACAAAATCATAATAATAATACCAGCTGTTTGCAGCCAAAAGAAATGCACCATAAGTACGCACAAAGAGAGTTGAGATTGTATTGCCCGCCGCGCGACCAACGTGCGGGCGCGTCATCGAGCGAATGTGCTAGGGTTGTACGTATGATGAATTGATGATAATGATAATAAAACGAATGTTGTAGAATCAAATATGTTTCAGTTTAATAAAATGACTGATAATTTTGGAATGGAAAATATTCTAAACCGCGTAAATAATTTTAATAAATAATCGAAAGGGAAACAGGAGCAAAGTGGAGGAAAATCAATCAATTTCAAAATTTCCAAGATGGTACTGCCAGGCCGATCCATTATTACGTTGTCAAAATTATTTAAAAAAGTTTCTTCTAATTCTTCAATATAATTATTAAAAGTTTCTGGTGGCACTTTAAGCCCGCCATAAAAAGACGAATCCTTATTATAAGCTTTGAAATGCGTAAATAGTGCTGTTTCGTCAAAATTACGTTTCTCCTTTAATAAAGCATTGAAGCTAGTGCAGTTGTGTTTTTTGCTACACTTAAACAATAAATATCCAGATACATAAGTCAACGCAATGAAAAAAATGACAAATTTTTATTTGTTTTTTTACTTTGACACCCATATACTGCACAAAAATTACGTGGTTTCGGCATTTTGAAATTAGCGCGGTAATCGTGACGTGCGAGCACTCAAACAGGCGTGCGACAGCCCACTGTCAGTTGTATCGACGGCGATACACGAAGCGGTAGGCATAAAACGCGTGGCCTTGAGCGAGTGACGGACGCCTGACATGGGCCAATCTCACTCGCACATCGCGGCAGGCCTAGACGGAGGCAAGTGGAAGAGTTGGGAGGCTTTGGCCCGCTGTGGGTGATAATATAAGCAGCATTGTGTGTGTCGCAGGCGGCTCGCCCGACATCAGCGTGGCCGCGCCGCCCGCGGGCGCGTCCGTGTCGCGCTCGGCGTCCGGGGACAGCGCGCGCGTGGACACGGCCGACTGCTTCGAGATCGAGGACCTGGACGACACCGGCTGGGAGTTCGTCACCCGCCCCGCCGACCCGCTGCCCAACGGTAACCACTCACAACTAGCGCATAGCCAACATCGAAACTGATGCTGTTACCATTCTTTCTAATTTTAATTTAATTTTATAAAATATCAATATCATTCAAGTGTCAAAATATATTTTCAATACACTTCCTCATAAACTGGCCTTTATTGCACTACGGTTAGATTCATTTCACCACATTTACAGTAAACAAATCCCTATTGGCGGCGGTGATTTTCAATAGAATACATTTGAGTTCCAAATTCAAAAATATTTGATTTTCTTATTTTTAATATCAGGCTGTTTAGCTTTTTTCTCCTTCAGTATGAGAATACAAAGCGCGGGGAAAAAAATAATCATAGTTTTATATTGATTAATGACAAAAGTACTTATTAAATGTTGTTTGATTTATGTGAAAATTTATGAATGGCGTTCTCGGCTCTATAACCGCCAGCTATATCTGCCTCGCTTGCAAAGACAAAGTTTCCTCACTTGAATCAAAATGCAATATTGTGGTACTGTATTAGACGTATCATAGCACAAATTGGCTTGTCTTAGCACCTTTGACAGTAGATATGGTCAGTAGGTATCGTGACATTGGCACTGTCGCAGCATGTCTAAGCCATCGGTCGTTCCGCCAGACTCTGCCGTGCTGATCAGCGCGTCGCTGCGCGTCCCGGAGCGCTCGGGCTCCACGCTGGAGCTGCGCGCGGCGCCCGAGCGCGCCCGCAGCGCCAGCCTGCAGGACGCGCCGCAAGGGGACGACACCGACACCGACGACAACGGGACCGACAATGATACTGGTGACCACACTACATTATTTATAATTTAACGAAACCACCCTGTAGCGTTCCATACGCGCTTCACAGAGATTTCAGCAAAGCAGAAGGGCCTGCCAGGGCGACTCACTGCCGGGATCGCGGGTTATTCGAAAGATACCGCGGCCCTGAAACATCAACGGCAAAGCAAGGAATATGGGTGGGTTTTAGTCAGTAAAATTCTGACACTCCGCCCAGAGCGGGGGAGATTATTTGATTTCACATCCGCAAAAAAAAAGCTCCTCCACAGTTTTCCTGTCACTGTCACTAACCTAACCCTTTGGTTCCCTTGCAGGCACGCCCCGACAGATCCTCCTGGAGCAGTTCTCCAGCGCCAGCTCGCTGGAGGCGCTGAACGTGAAGCAGCTGAAGGAGCTGCTGGTGCGCAACCGCGTGGAGTACCGCGGCTGCCTCGAGCGCGCAGACCTGCTGGAGCGAGCCAAGACGCTGTGGCGGAACCACGAGCACTATAAAGATGGTAAGACCAGACAACTTCTACGGGAACCCATAAAACTGACGAAAACAAAAGGACGGCTCGACAAATTAAGCTTTATTTTTTTTGTTGTTATATTTGTAATGTTCAAGGTTTGTATAATTTTTTTGTTGTTTGCTCTTCCATTTTTAGGGTTCCGTAGTCAACTAGGAACCCTTATAGTTTCGCCATGTCTGTCTGTCCGTCCGTCCGTCCGTCCTCGCTTAATCTCTGTGACCGTTAGCACTAGAAAGCTGAAATTTGGTACCAATATGTATATCAATCACGCCGACAAAGTGGTAAAATAAAAATTGGAAAAAAATGTTTTATTAGGGTAGCCACCCTATATGTAAAGTGGGAAGTGATTTTTTTTTTAATTTCAACCCTAACGTGTGATATATTGTTGGAAAGGTATTTAAAAATGAATAGGGGTTTACTAAAATAATTTTTTGATAATGTCAATAATTTCGGAAATAATCGCTCCAAAAGAAAAAAACAATGTGTCCCCCCCCCTCTAACTTTTGAACCATAAGTTTAGAAAATATGAAAAAAATCTGAAAAGTAGAACTTTATAAGGACTTTCTAGGAAAATCATTTTGAACTTGATTGACACAACAGTTTTTGTACAAAAAAGACAAAAAGTTGTACAAAATAATTTCTGGACTAAGTTTGTAGTATAATCGTATATGCAAGCATTTTTTTTAACTTCGTTTACATATTTTATTATCCTGAACGTATACAAAAAAAGAATTATTGAAATCGGTTCTCGCAATCCAAAATTAACACCGAAAACTTCTTGCACTTCTTGTCTTTGAATTAATTAGTAACCCAATTCCCCGAGAGATGGCGCTGTAGGTACTTATTACATTGGATCGGGTATTAACGAATTGTTTGGTTGGTCTCTCCTTGGCATTGGCGGTATCTTATAACTACATAAAACTTCTATCAAGAACATGCTAAGGCAATTTAGAACAAAACTAAAATTCATTTTTTTAACACCATCAAAATGTTAAGGTAAAAACCAGTTCATAAATGGTTCGATAGATGGCGTTGCGTAATGACGTAATTTTTTTAAAAGTCGATGTTAAGATTTTCCGTGCTATCATGACCTACCGTGGTAAAGAACACTTATTGTGACGGACAGGAAACTACGGAACCCTACACTGAGCGTGGCCTGACACGCTCTTGGCCGATTTTTATCGTTAGTAAATGGCGCCCGTGCGTAGCAGGATGGCTCACTAGTACTGCTTTCCACTCATCCTTTACGCGGTGGACATCGAACGGTCAGACTTGCTCTTACAGCGTCAGGGAACCACTCCTCCATAATTCCACATGATGTGTACTCCATTTATATTGCGCACATTCTTTCAGATCACTTTTGTGCCTAAAATTGAAAAAAATACTGAAAATTTGGAAGTGTTCTGACGGATAGCATAACTTCAAAATGACGAAATAAAAAAGGTACGAGTAATGTACTACACATTTTCATAGTTTGAGGTGAAAATAAAGTTTAAACGTAGTTAGGAAAAGACTCAGGAAAATCATTTTGAAAATGAAGGCTGTTCCGAATTGTATCGTTAATGAATAAAAGGAGTGTACGTATCCACATACGGTTAGAGTATGGTGTAGAAGTGAGCCCACTCGGTTGCAGACGTAGACAACCTGCCGGCCTCGGAGTGCTGCAAGATCTGCATGGCGGCGCCGCTGGAGTGCGTGCTGCTGGAGTGCGGCCACATCGCGGCCTGCACGGCCTGCGCCAAGCAGCTGGCCGAGTGTCCCATCTGCCGCCAGTACGTCGTGCGAGCCGTCAGGTTTTTCCGCTCCTGAACCAGTCTTCTTCAAGGAGAACGTTGTTTTTACAGCTTTAAGGCTCTCATATTCACGGCCGATTTTTACACGGGCTGGCAACGGTCAAACTATGGAGGCTTGTCCAGCATGCCGGCGCTAGCCCTGGGTCCATTGCGAGTGGCCGCGGCTAGCGCCAGGTCACGAGGCCGTATTACCTGGCGCCGGCCCGGGTACAACCCGCTCGTGTCGAGAGCACTTATTTCTTATGAAACTATGATAACTACAAATAGTTACGCTGTCATGTAATTTGATGAAATGGATTAATAGAATATGAGACAAAAATAATCCTTCCGTGAAACCAAGTATCGTGTATTTTTAGAATATGCTTAGCAGTGGTTGTGTATCATGTGATGTCCAGATGATCTACATCAGCTACTTTATATTCCTAACATCGACTCTTAGCTTAAACAATGTTGAGTGATGGCTATAAAAGTGGCGTTACTTCGTGTTAAGGTGGACGCATACTGTGATTGGTCGTCTTACGTCGTTGCGACTATCGTTTGCTTTCTCGAACGGTTTCGTGCCGATTGACCAAGTCGCTTGGCCTTGCAGACGAGTGAAATTCCAACGTTGGTTGTTCCTAAACGTCGAGTGCACCCGTAGCCGATGTGGAAATGGTATAGTCGACCCATCTCGGACGCAATGCGAGTGAGGAGCCCCAACACAAGACATCCACACCTTCTCTCCTGTCAGTCGCACACAACTTCATTGCACCCTTCTGGACCTGAATAATACAAACAACAGATCTGTCCGCGACACTCGCTACTGGTCGGAGCAAATCTGAGTCATTGATCCGAGAAGAAGAATGCTATAAATATAGGTCTGTTAGCGATGTGCAGTTGGCAATACTCGCATAACATTATGCGAACAAAACGTCTGGTCGCAGTATGCGCTGACCTACGGGCTACGAGTCCTACGACATAGCTCACGACATGTCAGTGGCCTGAAATCGACAATACAACGGTGACCACGTCATACAGTCACGACAAAAGTACTGAACTGATCGTGTAAATATTGTATCGGTTAATATTTTTACCAGTTTTATAAAAATCTGAACTGTTGTTGTATTTCAATTGTCACTCTCCTTCCGTCGTAATCGTAGACTATTAATCATGTGGATTTATCAAACAAGGTATAAGCTCCGAACGTACTGAGAGTATCTTAGTACTATTGAGTTTTTAGAGTTCCTGATTGTCCTCGAATGATATAGCAAAGAGTGTAAAAAGTGATGAAAGGGTTCGCAACTCGATTAGTTGGCACAGTGAACTACATTATGAAATAGCTGTTGTTTGTATCTGCTGCTTGTCTAAAAGTAAATGTAAATTGTGTTGTATCAGGACAGACTGGCCTGCCAATAAGCGAACATGTTGTAGTAAAACGTGGCAAAGTTATATCATTTACAGTGCGTTCGCAGCGGTAATTAGATTTAAAAATTATATCATTGGTTAGAATTAGCTCAAAATTGTATGTTCTATACTCGACTGTAGTCAGTCGCCTAGTGGAAATCAGCATTGTGGTACCTGGCGTGTTCTTATTAAAATCTGTTCAGTTTTACTCTCCGCTGTTAATACGGATTTGTCATTTGCCCAAGGTTTTAGCGCCCACGCAATGTCGGTTTCGCTAATTAAGTGTTGTGAATGTCACGCTATGCGGCCGACTATACTCGCAGTACGGTGAATTGTTTATTTATTATAAAATTGTTGTTAGTATGCTAGCAAGCAGGCTGTGTAATGTTTCAATTGTTATTTAGTGTGATGTACTTGAAACGATGAAGTAACAAAATGTATGACTGGAGAGAAATATGTTAGTGCTATATTATGTTATTTAAACAACGGGAACAATGAATTTTGCTCTTTGTGTATTATTTAATAACTTCATGTTTTATCTATAAATAACGCATTTTGGAAAATATTGATCCTACAACGTTGATGAATTCATGTTTTTTATTCCATTGTTGCATTGACCAACCAGGAATGTAAATGAACTAAAAGGTTTGGAGTCGATGCGATGGTTCCCCGTTTTATTAATCGAGATGGCGCTGCACGACTGATTTCCAAAATGCATTATTTAGGCATATTATGTATCGTTATATTTAATTAATCATATAATACCTATTTAGCAGCGTCACCCATATCTAAAGGTCCTCATATTTCCAATCAAACTGAATAATTTGTAAAAACAAATGTGAACAAAGCTGGTCTTAAGACTATTATACGATTATTGTTCGTCGTTTAATAAATAGCTTTCTTAAACTTAGATGTAGAACCTCCGCCCGCCGGTTCTTATAATATGACGTGATGAAATCATCGCGCCGTGTGGATCGCGGCCGTCGTGTAACTGTATATAACATATTATGTACTTTATTTTTGTATGTAGCTGAGAGTCTGTGAATGTATGCCCACAGATAATGACGAGGAACTGTCATCCCTCGTGCGGTACAACACGCGCATGCGCAGTGCAGACGCTCGGGGCTCGTGTGACGTAGTGTTGGTGTGCGGGCACCCTAATAATGTTCTAGCATAGCTTAGATGTGCTAGAGTAGTGGCCACAACATGATGTCATAAAACATAACGATCTTTGATAACCGGCACCGTTTTCCAAGGATACCCAAGCTTTTAAGCATCTAAAGCTGCAGGCTGTCCGTTTACAGAACGAATTGTTGGTGTCAGTCAGACAAGCTCAGGCACTCGTTGTTTTAAATCCTTAGTTGCAAATCATTCTTTCCCTGTAAAGTGAATTAATTTTCGTATCAATATTTGACACCCATCTTATTTGTTTACCACATCTAATATATAAAATTCTCGTGTCACAGTTTTCGTTCCCATACTCCTCCGAAACGGCTGGACCGATTTAAACGAAATTTTGTGTACATATCGGGTAGGTCTGAGAATCGGCCAACATCTATTTTTCATACCCCTAAGTGAGCAGCGGGTGAAACCGCTGGGCACAGCTAGTATTACTATAAAACACATAATAAATAAATATATTATACGTTTTTATTCATGTATATGGCTAACTATAACTATATTTAAATTATTGTAATTGTTTTGTGTAGTATTAGCAGTAAGTAAACTATTGATTACGCCCCTTTTTATTTTCATGTTCGTAAAGTCCATCTAAAGGGTGTCTGGAAGATATCGGCATCGGCGATCTGCGGCCCTAAAATTGCAGCTTTGGCAGAATCCTAATAAGATAGTATTAATATGAATCAATCCATCAAAACTTTATTTGTGAACATAGGTATTACAATAAAGGTCTTATGTGTACAATTTAGTCGAGCTCTATGTCCTACCAATGAATTACGGTACAATTCGGAAAATGGACACAAAGTGACTAATCATAATATAAACTACATTTTACGGAACGGTACGTTTTAAAATTAAAAATTTAAATACAGTTGTGGTTAAATTTTGAAATACAATAAAGTATAATTATTCTATTCAAAGATTTTTCCGAGTGTTCGTAACGTTCAATGAATTGAACTCACAACTTAATGCGAACAACAAAAGGAGTTGCAGTATACTTTGATGAATTGGAGAGATGGTAAGGGAACAAAACGAGAACGTACTGCATTAATACAGGGTGAAGAACAATACAACTTAAACGCCAACATGTAAATAGCTAATGAATTGCTACAGTTTTATCTCATTGATGATTTAACTGAATAATATTTGCCATTTTGTCAAGCCTTGCCTTATTTTTTTTTTTGTGATCCTGCTAAATATCTGATGACATTTTTTGGGGCTTATATAGCTACTATTTTGAGCACAATGTTGACGAGTGTTGTACCATACGAGCCAATTTTCATAGATAATTAAAACAAAAAAATCCCGTGTAAATAATACAAGGAAAATTGCAATCATTTTAATAAAATTGTAACACATAGATAAGTTGAATACACGGTAAAGCCTTTGTTGTCATTTTATTTAACACACGTCCCATAATTAACGAACCATTCCTGCAGACACGGAGAAAACAACATGACATCCAGTAACGAGGGCACCGAGACCAGTGTGATAGGCGCGCTCGTAACTTTACGTTTATTTTGAGAATTGTGTTTTTACAAGCGAAACTAAATAACAGAACTTAACACCACGTCGTCTGTAATCCGCGTCAGGTTCAGCAGAGGTGTCCCCAATAGTACACCCACAATCCGCTAGTTATGTTAATGCACTTTCAATGCCACACACGCTTGCTGTGTGCATATGGGTCGATCAAAATGTGCTCAAAACTAGCCTCGCGAGTCGTTATACGGATTCGCAAAGGAAATCAAAACCTATTAAAACACTTTATCATTAACCTAGAATCATGAAATCTGGCAAGGTGCAGTATAACAAAGTACCATTACGAAAAAAACGATTACAAACTTACCTAATCGATGTATCTAATGGCAAAGTTAAGGTTGTCCTTCATACAGTTTCTCTTTCCGTTAGAACAATATTCGGTATTTTCATTAGTTACCAATAAGTTTGTACGGAACTCTCGATACGCGAAGCTGTTACTGAGATATTCCTGATGGAACATCCCAATAAAATTTGATCTCTAAAGGCTACTACCTACACACAGTGCCGGCGGCAATGCCGCCGGGTTTATGCCGAGCGGCTATGCCGCCGGCAATACAAGCCGCGCAAAGCCGCCGCTGTCACATAGAACGCTAGTGAAGTGCACATTTTATGGTTGGTTACAATGAATAAGGAAATCATCAGCACTGCCACCGCAGTTGTAATTTTTATTTTAATAAGAAAAAAAATACAAATTTTGTATTTTTTCTCGTCCTGGACGAGAAGTGCGCCCAAGTTTACAAAATAGAAAATGGCAGAACGGTACTGTAATGATAGAAGAGTATAAAAAAGATGATGTGGGTGTCAGCGTTTGCGCAATAGTATGTTCTTTGGATTTCTGAGAATGACGTGAAGATTTTGAATATTTGCTAGAGAGTACTGAAGTGTACATTAGCAATTATATTCAATGCGTCCGTTCGTCTGTTCCTATTCTTATAGTCTACATTTCTGGGATTCCATAATATATCATTTTCATGAAATTTTTCAATTAATAGCAACACAGTTTCGTTGTCCCAATGAAAGATATTTTAATTTCTTGAATACCTACAAACAAACCGCACACCACTACCGCTCGAATGCCAGGAACGAACTGACGCCGGCAAGCCGCGTAACCCGCCGGCACAACCCGGCGGCCATGCCGGCGGCTCTTTTTTGTCGCTTTGAATGCCGCCGGGTGCACGGCGGCTTTACCGGCGGCCCTGCCGCCGGCACTGTGTGTAGGAGCCTTAATGCAATAAAATCGAAAACGTATTCCGGTTCGGATGACGAATTGATACCGCTTTGCACTATTCGTATCGGCTCGATCGATAAGTGTTGTTTTTTCTTGATCATTATCTAAGAATATCAGTTAGCGAGAGAGGTGGCTGGTGTTTGACGGAGAGAACCTTAAACCGTCCCAGCCTCTGCGGGAGACGCTGCTCCGGGCGTCGGGAGCAGTCAGATGACACCGGGGCCCCGAAGGCGCGGACCTGTGGACGGTGAGCAATGGATAGCTTACCGTCCGTGCGTGTAACAACGACAGGCCCTGTTAACGTGACGGCGCGTTTGTGTTCTATTCCACGCACCGGCCTAGGCTGCGGGTTGTTCGAAAAAGATGGCCCCGGAACACAGACGGAACATGACTGGGTTTAAGTCAGTACAATTCTGACACTCCCCTCCGCTCCCCCAGAGCGGCAGGAGTCATTTGATGATATCCTATCCGAAAAAAGCTATTGCTTATATATACATGGACGTTATTATTTTTGTGCCCGGTTATGTTAAACACGGTCCACTGCTCGTATCATTGAATGCCTCATACCCGCTCTCTACAAACACACCACTAAATAACTATGTATAAGTGTCGTGGTGTCTTTATGAATTTACGTTCGTCGTTATCACGAGTAAGATGTACGAGTATAATAATATGTGTATCAACTTACTGGTTTGCATGGCTGATGATGATTGAATGTTTTGCAATGAAATATTATTTGATTTGATTCTATTGTTTCCAAGAGACTGGTACTGCTTAATTCAGGCAATATTAATTGGAAACTTAGTTACGGAAATGAAACACTTTCATGGGTTTAACAGTTAAAATTTAATAAAAATAAATGTAACATTTAATATGTAAAACAAGGCACCAACATGGAAATGAGCTCGTCGCTCAATCAGTCGTTGCAATACATTTATCAATTGAGCAATATGTTAATAAGATTCTCAAAATTCCACCTTAAACAAGGTTAAATAAAATTGTTTTTTTTTAACGACATCGTTACTTTATCTTTGGGTTGGTACCTATAGACTAGTCTCGCCCAATGACGTGGGTCTCCTCAGGCGCGTCCACTCGTATGACGGAGGATGCGAGCGCGAAGTATCCCTCGTAGTGCGCCTCTTGCGGCGTGGTGTCGTAGTGGTAGTGCCCGCCATCGCCGTGCTCGCTGAACCCGTGGAAGTGCTGCACGCGCAGGTCCAGACCCTGGGGAGAAGGAGGTTTACGTTGTAACAGGTGCAGCTGTTCTGGGACTGGATTGACAGAAGTATGGGTCCTTTGTGCTCAGAATGTTTCGTTATTATACCATAGACGCTAACGGTCCGATGATGCAATCTATCTTTTATAACAAAACTTGTGGCTCGTGGTTTCCCCACAAGAACCGTGCCTTTTTGTAGGTTTATAGCTTCCGGCCTAACAACTACATCAATGCAAAACCATCCATCCATCCCTTGCACCATTGCGTGATGGAGGACAAACTGAAATACTTTTAGGTTTTAACGTAGGTAGAATTCCCAGGACTGCTAGCAGAAACGTTGCTGTGCAAATATACTGACATGATCTCCTGAGACGAGCGTGCCGACATGTGTGATGGGCGCGCGCATCTCGAAGTAGTGCAGCCAGCCGTCCACGTCGTCGTCCGTGCACAGCCGCGTGCTGGAGAAGTCCGGCATCACGTGGAACTTCACCTTGCCGGCGCGCAGCATGAACATGCCGCCCAGACCTGAGATACTCAAAAAGGTCATAAGTAAGTAGGTAAGTCGATTTTAAATATGCTAAACGATTGGTGGACTTGGTGGTGGAATATCTAGCATATTAAGTAATAAGAAGGAATAATATATGTACGAACCGACAATTTTGTCACCATAATGGTTTTTCAGCGTCTCTCTAATGGCTGTGATGAAGTTTGATGGGCCTATGCGTTTCTTGGCCACTACTTTGATCACCTGAAATGACAATTTTATTGTAGTTTGTGTTTCATAGTATCACCAACGAGTATTGTATTTTTAGGGATCAAAAGAAAAAAACGGAACACTATTTTAGTTTATAGGATAACTTTTGTCCGTCTGTTTGTCTTTTAAGACCCTTTATCTCGGGAACGCGTGGAGATATCGAGTTGAAATTAAAACCTTCTCAAGTCTGTGGTCCCTTTATGCTGTCAACACTTAAAGTCTACGCAGTCAAAAAAATATGGCTGTTTATGTAGCAATATATATATAATATATGGAACCCTCGATTAGCGAGTCTGACTCGCTTCTGGCCGGTTTTTAATGAAAAGAGGTACCCGTTTTATTATAGAACACTGATGATATAAAATGCGTTTGTTTATACAGTAAGGAGATACGGTGTTCAAGTAGTTACTTTGGCTGCCACAAAACGGTTTAAGTAGCACAACATTTATTATGTATAATTTCTGGTTCACTGACTGCCAACGCTTGGAAGTTACAGGTGGAAATGGTATTGAATAGTTTGATTACATTAAAGCAAGAAAACACGGACCTTGCCAGGTTTTCCCTCGCTAAGCAGGTAGTTGCCCAAAAGAGCTGTCCTGGTCTCAGTATTGGGTAGCCTCTGCTGGAGGTAGCCGCTCTTGCCCTTGACGGCTCCCACAGGCTCGATGGACACAATCCGGGTACCCTGGTCTACTGTGCCGTTACGGATACTGAGGTTGATTATGCCCTGGAAATATTTAACATGATACCTAATGATGTCACTGTTATTTTTTCGTTTTGGTGTTCTATTTAACAAAAGAGTAGATACCGGCACGGTTCTTGAGCGCTCGGCGAAAGAGTGGGGATCGCTTTGCGCATCGTACACATATGGCAAATAAAACGCACGCCCGTTGATTATTTATTTTTTCTAAGTTACCTACGTAATTTACTGGTTGAAAGAAAGATTAAATAATGATTCATTAAATTGAGAAATGGAAATTGAGATCAAAGAAGAATGTATCTTTTAATTTGGATTGGAGTGTAATGTCGTAAGTATTCTCTTCCGGCTCGGTATAAAATGGCTCAAAAGTTTATTTATAGCGTCTTTTTTGTTTATCCTTGTTTTTCATGGTACGCTTTACTCTTGCGGTTAAGCGCAACTAACCTCGCAGTTGACCCCGAGGTGCGGCCAGGGCCCTGCACCGGCGCCGGCCACGAGCGCAGGGTCGCGGTTCAGGTGGCGCGCGAGATCCGCCAGGTCGTAGATCTTGTTGCGCTGGACCAGCGGCAGCAAATATGGTGGACCTCCGATCTCGATGAGCTTGGCATTGCCAGTCAGACCTAGTTATTATATTGGCGTCATCAACAGTTTATAACGATCCACAACATTTCTCTAACAAAATAAACATTCTGTTTAATTCTAGATGCGGTAACAAATTGTAATATTCAGTAGACAAATCATCTGATAATAGTGAAGCAAAATATTGTCTCGTTTTATCAGTTATTTACTTTAGATAGCGTGAGATTTGTAATAACAATTATTACCTAGGTCAAATAATTATTATATAATATCATTTCGTAACCACTAACCATTATCAGCCCATACGGCATGTAATGATGTATGCAGCTACATAATATTTAGGGAATATTGCACGTCGTATGTTGTACAGGAAAATATTAATTAATAATATGGTGGCAAATAAAATCATATGGACGGCATAAGTTGTTCATCATCTGCCTAGCCTTTTCCCAATTATGTTGGGGTCGGCTTCCAGTCTACCCGGATGCAGCTGAATATCAGTATTTTACATGGAGCGACTGCCTATCTGACCTCCACAACCAGTTAATACTGGGTAATACGATACCCCTTTGTCACGGAACACTGACTACCTGTAACGACTGTCAAAGATCTACAAATGACAGCCGGGACCAACGGCTTAACGTGCTTTCCGAGGCACGGAGGAAACTCGGTATGTAACGGGTGGTCACCCATCCACAGACCAACCTAGGCAAGCGCGGCTTAACCTAAAGATCGACCCGAGCGGCTGCTATTATTTAGCCACGAGCTCCTCTACGACGGCATAAGTTGTTGATTGAGCTAAATCAACAATTTCACGTAAATTTTTAGGGGCTTTTTATCCCTAAATAGGTACAATAAATATAATTTGTGACAATAAGTAATTCAATGTTTGATCATACCTGGTGAAGTGAGGTTATATGGTGACTTGGTGAGGTCCGGTGAGTCAACCGCAGACACGTCAACCGACTCGAATGTGCTGGTCAATCCAACAGACAGCACTGCACAACACATATTGTTTTAATATTGTTAATATAAGGTGGAGGTACCTACCACTGCTACCCTGGCCAAGTCATGATTTAAACATCAATGAAGAACCTAGGCCAGGGTCTGGGTGATTAACCAAACAAGCCAAGCGTCACAACTCTATACAGATATGTCGGTAGTTAATAAGCTCAAATCTTAAAATAAGAAGCGAATTTACAGTGAGAGATGCTGTGACTAGATTGAATAGAAAGGTTTACTGACCGTCCACAATTTCCTCCAGCGGCGGCTGGTATAAAGGTTTTTCCTGTATCGGAACTTTAGTAAAGTCAACAGACGCCATGCTGAAACAATAATAGTCGTTTATATAGTACCTATTAGCTGTAATAAAATATTTTTATCGGCATCGTTTCAGTTCACTTCACTGCGGTATTTTATCACAACGCTCATTACTATGTAAACAGCTGTATTTCAATACATTAACATCTTATGTGTTATAAATTAATTATGTTACAACATTTTGGATTTGTCAATTTAAAATCAATAATAAAAATAATGTGTTCTTTTATCATCTAATTAAGTAGGTACCTTTAATTAAATTACATAGCTACTACCTAACTTAACTGGCTATTATTGCACTAATAAATAACATAAGTACCTACTTATTTAGATGTTACAATAATTTTCTATTCTAATAACTAAGGTATTCCTGGGTTGTGTAGAAACATTATTTATTAACTACACAAGCAAAAAATCATTGTGTTTTCGTTACGTACAAGTATGGCTTTGATCATATTCTACTCTCGTAGTGGATCAAGTTTTGATTGCCAGTAAACAAAGTAGTTGACCGTTGCCGAGTTATTGCTTTTACTCACCTCGTCACGTTCAAGGTCGCCGCGTCCAGCGCCACAACAAATAAACACACTAACAAGATATTCGCATACATTCTAACTTTATTTTTTGACTTAACTAATACGTACATAAGTAGCGTGGGGTCCAACTGGTGAACTGCTGTGTTTGTGTTGACCTCTCGTGACCTCAGTGATTGTGTATGAGGTGAGCGAGCCGGCGACGCGCGACGTGGTGCGACTGGCGCGAAGCTGTGGCGGGCCGAGTGATGTGAATGTCGCCGAGATTACGCACTATCTGCGAGTGCGCTTTATCATTGTTTGAGAGCTCCCAGTTAATTGCTACTTGTGTCGAGGTCGACAAAATCTTATTGTGATAACAAGTAAACCCTTATTGTTGTGATTGATTGTTGCTTGTCATAGATTGGTTAGGAATTTGAAGTTCTGGTACTTGTTCTGTTATTTCCTTATTGTATGGTCGAGTGTTCGATTCCCACGTGTGGCAGATAGTATTCATGAACGTGCAGTCACGTGCAGGGCCAAAATAAGACATAGTCCCGTCCTCGCCACAGTTTATTGCTGGAGAAGGGTCTCATCTGTTTGTTTTGTCATTGCTTTTTGCTTAATGTTTTATGCTTTCATTTCAAGAATACTTTTACAAGCGCAAACAAATACTTTTGCAACGAGCTCGTGGCTACATAATAACTGCCGCACGGTTCGATCTGAAGTTAAGTTGCGCATGCCTAGGTTGGTCCGTGGATATGGGACTACGGATAACAAACAGAGTTTCCTCCGTGCATCGGAAAGCACGTTAACCTGTTGGTCCCGGCTGTCATTTGTAGATCTTTGACAGTCGTCACAAGTAGTGTGACTCGAAAGTCTAGCAACCAGTTTTAGCAAAGAGTTATTAACTCGGTTGTGGAGGACAAATAGGGAGTCGCTCCATGTCAAATATTGGTATTCAGCTGAATACGGTAAAACCGGAAGCCGACTCCAATATAGCTGGGAAAAGGCTATGCAGATGATAATAATACTTTTGCAATTATAGAAAAATATTTTGAGAACAGGTATTAATGGATGATATCTGGTATCGTGAATGGTAATGCAATAAAACAAAGCATAATTTGAATAGTTTTTATTTCTATGAAACTAAACCACAACAGTTGGTATGAAATAAATAAGTGTTAACTTCTATCACTGTCATACTTGTAATAAATAAATAAATACAAACAGAAATCTTCTCCACTTATAGTTTAAGCCGAACTTTGGTAATGTTGGGTTAACTAAACACTACTTAAATTACCTCTGACGTCACATTCAAATGAATCAATTAATACATTTAATGTTAAAAATAAAACAAAATTGCATTGTCAAATAACACAATTAATTTTACAATAGTTAAAACGTGATTTATCCCATTCGAGAAAATCAAAGCTTTAAGTATTCATTAAGCGTGCAGTTTCACTAAGCTATTGCACTTGTTTATCAATTAACTAATTTAAGAACTATTTAACGTGTAAGTCACTGAAGACCATTTTACACTTTCACTGTCATAAAAGATCAGTTATTGAGAATTATTTAAGAAAATGTAATTTGACTTCATTACATTAAGTACTCGAAGTTCTGTCGAGCTAATCAAAGTGTAAACGGTTCTATGGACAGCTGCTCTGTATGTAACGTCAGAAAAAAACGACTTCACTTACGAAATAATGAGCAATCTCTAACGAACTCATAGCCTGCAGACAAGAGTCACGCTAACAGACAAACAAACGAAATCATTAAAAACATAATCCTTTCCTTTTCCGCCCCGTATTTTATCAAAGCCAATTAGTATTTACTTATAAATAAATACTGGCAACTTCTCTGTAAAGGTTGCGTTCTCGGCTAACGCTATCCGCAATAATTATCAATTTTGACATCCCAATTCAGGTATTATAACAATTATTATTTATAGTCAAAAATCTAAATAAAAAGTAAGAACAATTTATAAAGTATTTAAGTTATTAGGACTTTAACCATTACAAAACTCAATCTTAAACAATTTTTGCTTTCCACGACACTAAAGTAGAATAGCCATTTCACTCAGAAACTGGCAACACTCAGGGGATACGCGGTCTAACCCGTAATGTAGTACAACCTCCATTACATTGCTCTATCACTGCGAAGTCATGGAATCGACACGTCAAGGAACCCGCAATGGAATGTATGCGAAACGAGTGTTGCCCGATTCCGAAGTCTGGCTCATTATGTCGACATGTCATAGGTTTATATCACAGCCTAGGATAATTTTTATCATTATAGATTCATCACACCTCTCCCATACGTACACAAAATATATTAATCTGGAGCTATATTATATTGGAGGAATGTCTTTAACGCGTTCTGCGTCGACAGTTTACAGTTGGGATAGACTTTGAAGGAGTATCCTTAGATTTTTTTCAAAGTTTTATATTTCTTTATTGTGTTAGATTGGGATAGTGCCGTTAACAGCACATCTTTCATCTACTAGAACGCGTTAAAAAGTGTCTCTCGTCATATCGACACCTCTGGGCTCAAAGGTCGTAAAGGACAAAATGCAACTTTTCAGGAGAAGCAAAAAACGAAAAAAATAATCTTATTTTTACTCTAACTTTTTTGTTTCTTGAGCTATTTAAATGAAACTTTGTTAAAGTGCTTAGAATTCATAGTACTCTCTTGGGCAGTATTCCAATTTTACCCTAATGCTTTATTTATCGAGATAGATTTCCTTTACAACCACAAATTTTAAAATAAATGTCCTTTACACCCCTAAAATTTTCATCTTATGATTTTAGCTTAAGGCGTAAATCTACTTTACTGTGCAAAATTAATCAAAGTAAGGAAATAATGGACAAGTGCAGTATTTTTTAGGTTCTAAAAGATCACTCGCTAAGGTATTCTAAAAGGTTAAATTGATAATTAAACTTAATAATTAAATGGATCACGTAATTGTATGTATTTATAATATTTTATGTTCATTTATTGTTTTTTTTTTTTCATACAATATAATTTTTAAATATTTCTTAATAAAAAAAAATATTTAAAAATATGAAAAGAGTAGCCCACCGGTATCGGGAACAGGATCCAAGTTACCGGCAGTCAGGGCTCCAGAGAAAGGAACCTCCTAATAATACGAGCCGTGTCCAGGAGTACCGCTTTCTGTATCAAGTCCTTGATCCAGCTGCCTAACGAGAGCCTCCTCAGGTATAGGTCGAGGCTCTTAGCAATTAAGCCATTGGCAGATACGACTATCGGCACAATGATCGCTGAGTCTACACCCCACATGTCGACAACCTCGCGAGCCAAGTCAATATACTTGATTTGCTTATCTTTCTCGGCTTTCACGAGGTTCTCATCATGCGGGACTGTTATGTCAACAATCATTGCGCGCCGCTCTGATCGATCCACCACTACTATTGTTGGCAACAATAGTCCTGTCAGTGATGATGGATCGATCCCAGTACAATGTGTTATTGCCATGTTCGAGAACTGGGTCGGGCTCATACCTGTAGTACGGCACTTCCGCTTACACAAGGTTATATTGTAGAGCAAGTTGCTGATGGATAATCCTGGCTACAAGGTTGTGTCTATGCAAGTACTCTCCGTTAGCTAGACGAGAACAACCGGAGATAATGTGTCGAATTGATTCACCCGGACGGTGGCATGCCCGAAATATGTCAACCGTGCCATCCTTTACAATAAATCTCCGGTAGTTATTTGTCATCATGACTTTATCCATAATTGCACAGACAAAACCTTCGGTTTCTCCAAAGAGATCCCCGTAACGTAGCCAAGCTACGGACGCTGATTGATCTACATCGAGTCCATGTAGGGCCCGGAAAAAGCTTCCGTGAAGCTCCTTACTCTGCCAAACCTCCCTGCGGTCGTTAGTGTCAAGCACTACAGGTTTGCACCAGTTCTCTTTGACCAAGGAGAGCGGGGTGAGGCCTTTGTCCACTGCAACCACATCCCAATGCATTCCCACGTCGGCTTCTAGGAAATATTCCCTGAGACTATATATCTCGCGGTTGTGGAGAGTCTTGGTATTTAAAAAACCTCGACCTCCACAACTCCGCGGGATATACCGTCTCATAACCGAAGAACGTGGGTGATGCATACGAAATGCCGTTAACGATGTACGGACCTTCCTATCCAGGGCGTCCAGTTCTGTTTGAGTCCATTTGAGTATGCCGAAAGAGTACATCGAAACCGGCATGACCCAACCGTTGAAAGCACGCACCTTGTTTTCGCCTGATAAAAGACTATTAAATACTTTTCTCAGGCGGCCAAAGAAGCGCTCCTTCAATGATTGCTTCATGTCAGCAACATTGATGCCCAGCGCTTCCGACATCCCCAAATACTTGTAGGTTTCGGTTGCTGAGAGGGATCTAAGGTTTATGGAATCTGAGAGCTTGGTTCCCACAGACTCCACAATTTTCCCTCGCTTTACATACATGACCGCACATTTGTCCACACCAAATTCCGTCCTGTTTCAGTTACCTTCAGTAGCTCCATCAGCTGCAAATCGTGTAAAAAGGTGAGATATAACGTGACCACCCTCTTCTCAATCGATAGCCCAGACCTGAATTCTCCAGCAGCGTGCTTAGAGGATTCAAGGCTAAGCATAAACAAAGTGGACTCAAATTATCGCCCTGGAATATACCTCACTCTATCCTTATCGGTTTACAATTTCTCTGAATCTGCCGACATCCTGGATAGCGAAGGACTGTACTCCATTGCCTCATACACGAGATCAGGAAGGTGCGCAGTTGCATCAACTTTATACAACTCTAGCACCCTCATGAGCCATGTATGTGTTATTATTATTTATTGTATGTTGAATGTATTAGAATCATTTTAATAAGGTAGGGGTTGAAAAAGATACCAAAACTTCAAACATCCTTGTAATTTTGATGATAATCGATTTATTAATACCTACCTACATTTTACGAGATCGTGAGTTAATAGTTTTGTTTAATTTTAAGTTGGTAGGTTGAGATTAAATTCTTTGTTTCTGAATATTCTAGGATTTATGGGACAATTTCTCACTTAAATTGAAAAGAAACTAGGTAGTAAAGGTCACTTATGTTCCATTATTTTAACTTGTAAGGGTGTAAAGGACAATTTGCAAAGACGATGTCCTTTACAACCAAATTTTTAAAATGACTTATATTAACCACCTAAGGAGGTAAAGGACAATTGACATTTTTAATGTATTTTAACCCCAAAAGTAGTTTTTTTATTTTGCTTTACTACCAAAATGATTTCGCTCTGGTAACTGAGTGTTATTTACTTCCATATTTTAACGGTACATTTTGTTTAACGTCTCAAATTATGTGGGTCGTAAAGGCATTTTTTGTGCGAATTTCGTAAAACGGAATATACAGATCGATAGAGAATTAAAAAATGAGTAAAACTGCATCAAAAAGTCATTTTCGCCAAAATGTCCTTTACGACCTTTGAGCCCAGAGGTGTCGATATACTAAATCAAAGTCACATAGGCATACAGACTCATACAAGTATCACACATGAAGTAGTTCGACACGACTTCGTCATAACATTCGACACATCAACTGCGGACTTTGCCAGGGCGCTTTAAATATTAGCTATGCAGCATTTTCTGCTAGTAATTTATATTTAAGTAAAACAAGGTTTACTTGCCGTTACAATAAAATCACAACGACGTTGTTGCGTTATTATTATGAATTATCTTAAAATTAACCAGCTAATGTGTGAAACATACATAATATATGTATGTGTGTAGGCAGTGTATTAATATAGCTTCTTAATATTGAAGCAGTTTTATAGTATACAGTTTGGTATTATAAGCTTCACATTACCTGGTTATTTTTAAGTATAAACGTCAATTATAATACTTATTCTTAGTACTATGATATATGTTAGTCTATATGTAGTATTAAGAGTTAAGTTTTAAATTCAGTAATTTATTAAAGAGTTACATTAGAAAGTTGATATAAAACGACAATTATACCGTCGGTGTATACTGATTCGGTAAACTAGGATTAGAAATGTTTTTGCATGTTTATATTATGTGGGTATACCTGTATAGTCCAGATAATATTAATGTTACATGAAATAAATTAATATCCGTTGCCTATATTTATCAAGAAACATTCACATACAGATTGGTCTTTTCGTCATCATTTTCATTGTTGTGAACGGACTGTTTATTTGTTTCGAAACATTGTGATGTATGTCTTATGTTTTGTTAATAAGAATGATATAATATCATAACTAGATTCGCAATTATTACAAGAGTATCATAAAACGTAAGTCTACAATAGTTGCCGCGCGGTGTCTTTTAAATAATACTAACGATTACTTAGTCTCTAGCTCGTAATAATATATTAACTTTCGGGAAATCGTCAGTCTAATAGTGTTCTAGGAGGTCTTCGGTCCAAATGAAATTTGAACTACATGGAATATTTATACATAGAAGGGAAGAAACACATGCATATTTATATATATTTGTGCATGTATTTGCTGTAAAAAGCTCATTTTTCGGATGACGACATTTCTTTTCATTTGATTTAAATGTCGTTCGTGTCATATCTCAGTCAAGATGTCAATTAGGTAGTCGTATTATAATTTGTCATTCCATTGTAGGTTTTAAAAATCGTTCGGTTTGTTCGCGAATAGTTTGCTATAAGCGTGTTGTAGTCTATTTTGCTAGTTTGATTCATTGTAATTCAATTAAAGAATAGTTAAGTCAAGGAGCATATCGTAATTTTTTTGTTTTTGACATAATATTTTAAGTATACATGAAATTGTTATTGAATAGTCACGATACGAGTCACATTATAAGTGTGAGGCATTACTTATAGAACAGAACGAATGGAGTTCAAAAACATATCTGGGCTCCTGAGCGAGGGCTTCTAACCTCGCTTGTTGAGTCCTCGCTGCTGTATGCGATGCGTGTCTACCCTCGCTTGGAGCGCGCGCTACAGGTCGCTGGGCAGCAGCGTGTGCACGTGCTCGTGGTACAGCTGGCGCGCGTAGGCCGCCCGCCGCGCCACCCACGCCGCCAGCTCGGCGCTGTCGCACTGCACGCGCTACAGGTCGCTGGGCAGCAGCGTGTGCACGTGCTCGTGGTACAGCTGGCGCGCGTAGGCCGCCCGCCGCGCCACCCACGCCGCCAGCTCGGCGCTGTCGCACTGCACGCGCTACAGGTCGCTGGGCAGCAGCGTGTGCACGTGCTCGTGGTACAGCTGGCGCGCGTAGGCCGCCCGCCGCGCCACCCACGCCGCCAGCTCGGCGCTGTCGCACTGCACGCGCTACAGGTCGCTGGGCAGCAGCGTGTGCACGTGCTCGTGGTACAGCTGGCGCGCGTAGGCCGCCCGCCGCGCCACCCACGCCGCCAGCTCGGCGCTGTCGCACTGCACGCGCTACAGGTCGCTGGGCAGCAGCGTGTGCACGTGCTCGTGGTACAGCTGGCGCGCGTAGGCCGCCCGCCGCGCCACCCACGCCGCCAGCTCGGCGCTGTCGCACTGCACGCGCTACAGGTCGCTGGGCAGCAGCGTGTGCACGTGCTCGTGGTACAGCTGGCGCGCGTAGGCCGCCCGCCGCGCCACCCACGCCGCCAGCTCGGCGCTGTCGCACTGCACGCGCTACAGGTCGCTGGGCAGCAGCGTGTGCACGTGCTCGTGGTACAGCTGGCGCGCGTAGGCCGCCCGCCGCGCCACCCACGCCGCCAGCTCGGCGCTGTCGCACTGCACGCGCTACAGGTCGCTGGGCAGCAGCGTGTGCACGTGCTCGTGGTACAGCTGGCGCGCGTAGGCCGCCCGCCGCGCCACCCACGCCGCCAGCTCGGCGCTGTCGCACTGCACGCGCTACAGGTCGCTGGGCAGCAGCGTGTGCACGTGCTCGTGGTACAGCTGGCGCGCGTAGGCCGCCCGCCGCGCCACCCACGCCGCCAGCTCGGCGCTGTCGCACTGCACGCGCTACAGGTCGCTGGGCAGCAGCGTGTGCACGTGCTCGTGGTACAGCTGGCGCGCGTAGGCCGCCCGCCGCGCCACCCACGCCGCCAGCTCGGCGCTGTCGCACTGCACGCGCTACAGGTCGCTGGGCAGCAGCGTGTGCACGTGCTCGTGGTACAGCTGGCGCGCGTAGGCCGCCCGCCGCGCCACCCACGCCGCCAGCTCGGCGCTGTCGCACTGCACGCGCTACAGGTCGCTGGGCAGCAGCGTGTGCACGTGCTCGTGGTACAGCTGGCGCGCGTAGGCCGCCCGCCGCGCCACCCACGCCGCCAGCTCGGCGCTGTCGCACTGCACGCGCTACAGGTCGCTGGGCAGCAGCGTGTGCACGTGCTCGTGGTACAGCTGGCGCGCGTAGGCCGCCCGC
Source organism: Ochropleura plecta (assembly GCA_905475445.1). NCBI lineage: Eukaryota > Metazoa > Arthropoda > Insecta > Lepidoptera > Noctuidae > Ochropleura > Ochropleura plecta. The sequence continues at coordinate 710,736 of FR997732.1, forward strand.
CGCGCCACCCACGCCGCCAGCTCGGCGCTGTCGCACTGCACGCGCTACAGGTCGCTGGGCAGCAGCGTGTGCACGTGCTCGTGGTACAGCTGGCGCGCGTAGGCCGCCCGCCGCGCCACCCACGCCGCCAGCTCGGCGCTGTCGCACTGCACGCGCGGCCGCCGCACGCCCTCCGCGCCGCCGCCGCCGCGCACGCCCAGCTCCACGAAGTACGCGCCGTCCGCAGACACCACTATGCACGACACCAGGTTGCTGCCAAACAACGACATCAATCAACAAACCATTCGTAGATCGCGACCAGCCACTGAAACGACCGTGGATACCTAAAGATCTAGGAAACGAAACACAGTCGTCCGTGAATAGTTTGGTACCGAGTGAAATAGTCGTCGACAAAGCTAGGGTGTCGGTACCTGAGATGCGTCTCCATGACGACCTGCGGCGCCTGGTGCTTGCAGGTGATGATGCGCAGGTAGGAGTCGGACAGCAGCGCGCGGATGTCGTGCGGCGTGTCGCGCACGGCGCGGTAGGCCAGGAAGTGCTCGGAGTAGTCCGTGTGGTTGAGCGCGTACAGCAGCGCGGCGCCCGCGGCCTGCGCCGAGCAGTAGCGCGGCAGCAGCCCGCCGCAGCCCGCCACGCAGCGCGGCCCGCGCACGCGCCGTGGGACCCACTTGTCGGACCTGCGACAAGTGCAAACTAGAACTGAGCGAGCTAAAATATTTAAAGAGGAAAGATGGTTATCCTCAACTGCAGTAATTACGATAATTTAGCTCTTGCTTTCCATCCATTTCACTACTTTCTGTTTCTGATTACGGATTCGCTTCTTTAGAGTTCCGTAGCATAATGAAAAAACGGAATCCTTATAGATCCGTCCTGTCCGTCAATTCAGGTTTCGCTGCACGAGCAGAGGAAGATTTCTCTTCTCTCGAAGTCTTTTTTGGTTGAACAATTTTAGAAGGAGTTGCATCCTGCGACAATGTAGTCGACCTCCTCATACTGCGTAATTTGCAAAGTTCAGCAAACCTAAAAAGCTCTGAGCTTCTCGCAGAGAACAGTTTCCCTTGTTCAACATTTTGGAAATGATTAATCCTGAGAGGGTTCCAGAGCAGACTTGCGATAGTTTATGTGCCATTCCAAGGTTTCCAATGTTCTTAGTGTTTCCGCAACCCGAGAAACCAGTACTGTACGATCCTGATTGACCAGGAAAAAATCGTCCAGATACACAACTATGCGGAAACATCGTGCTCGTAGGATTTCCGCAATCCAGTTTGTTACTGTGGCAAACATTTTTGGGGCCGATGATAGGCCAAACGGTAACGCTGTTAACTGCAGCACTTCGTTGTTGTATATTACACGGAGGAACCTCCTGTGTGTTTCCGCAACTGGTAAATGAAAATAGGCTTGGTGAAGGTCTATTTTCACTAACCAATCGTTGGTTTGCAAGAAATTGGCTATATCTATTTGTGAAATCAACTGGAAGTGTCTTACTGCCACATAAGAGTTGTGACCTCTGAGGTCGAAGATGGGACGTAGTACCCCGTCTGATTTTTTTACTAGAAACATACGACATAGAAACCCGGTTTTAGTATTGGAGTAGGATTGTTTTCTTGTTGCTCAGACAAATGGTCTAATTGACTACTATTAGTCGGTAAAAGAGGCAAGTTAGTTAAATAAGATGATATGAATCCCACTTGTTGAATAAGTGTCTCAACACGCGGGTCTGAATATGTCTGAACCTGTTTGTACTTACGTGAAACTTTTCGTCTCTTGTTGGGTGGAGGTAAAGCTATGCCTTCCTCTTCCTCCGAGGATGAGGAACATGAAGACGATGATGACAAGTCTTCAGGTCTCACTCTGTTCGAATGCTGATCTACCAATGTAGCACTAACATTTGAACTTTGTTCACATCTGACACTCACCTGTACCATTTCGTCTGGATTCATTATGAAAACGCGAATCACTTATTATAAACACACTAACACCTAATTAAAAACACTGTGTGATCTTATAATATAATACAATAAAATAGTGTTTTAAAACACTCTTGAAAATTTTGCGGTCTTTTCGCGGTAAAATTTACAAACGCTATTTGATGTGTATTTTTTTCGAAAGGGCTGATTCTACTTTAATTTTGCTTTTCTATCTTGTTGCTCTGAGTTTTGTAATGTCCATGTTTTTTGTTTTGAACATGAGATGCGTTATCAACTTTTTTCTCTCTAATGTAAGCAGGAGTATTAAGCCAAACTCGAGATCCACCTAAAGAAACTATGACAGGGTGCAAAGCCTCTCGGCTAAACAGGTATGTGGAACATTTTGTAAAGTCGCTCTCAAATTAGGATTTGCAATTTCTTTTAATATACGGTCGCTGTGTGTCTTAGAAAAGCATATAATATATATTAATTTAGACTGATTCCCCACTTTTTGCCGATTTGTCGCCACCTACAAATATGGTCGGATAGTCTGCTTTTACTAATCATCTTTAATTTTTGGTATATTGTTTGGTGCTACGGAACTCCTATACAGTACTGCTAACTGAATTTCGATTTGGGAATCATCGACACAGTGAACAAGAAAAGAATAACATAAGTAATTATCATGGTTCCCGCTGACGTTGCCACTGACCTGCGACTGGTGTCCCTGAGTGCGGACGCGGTCTCCGCGGCGAGGTCCAGCACGCCGATGACGGGCTTGGTCACGGTGCCCACCAGCCCCTTGCCCACGCCCGCCAGGAACCCGCCCAGCCCCTCCGACGTGGCGCCCTCGTAGCTGTGCTTCACCAGCGACGTCATGCCACCTGACGATACCGACACTTCACTTAGTTATCAACTATTGTAGAACGAGTGTCAGATTAGTCCAACATGTTAAGCGTTTTGAAACATGACATGAATTGTATGAGAGAGTGGCGTCGGTAGTGTAGTGTCCCCACCGAGTATCCCGAGGCCGAGGCCGCGGAAGCCGGCGGCGAGGTGCGCGCCGGGCGCGGCGGAGCGGATGCGGCGCCGCGTCTCCTCGTGCGCCTCGTCGCCCACCACGCGCTCCAGCCCGTCGCCCAGGGACTCTGCGCACGCAAGCGGACCGGTCAAACACCTTATTGCAAGCAGCTTCTATGGGGATGCCCACACTGCAGAGAGCAACATAACTCGAAGACGCAACATGTCTACTTGCGATCCTCTTGAACTTGAGAAACGACAAAGTACCTGCCCAGTTATGGAGACTGAGGAAAAACAAATTAAAATTATACAATCAGGGATCATTATTTTCGTAGAAATAAAATTGCTGCTGCCAGAGGTAAAATAAATATAGCCCCCGACACAAGCTTGACTGTTTAAGAGGAAGTATTATATGTTCAAATATAGTTATAGATGGAATTTGAACGCGTTTTTAAAGTTTCGATTTCATTATACAGGGTGCAATTGAAGTCATGGGCATTATTTTAAACTAAGGCTCTACTAACGATACTAAGTGCATTAGGGCTACTATAACACAAATCAAAAATATTATTGTTATTGCTACTTCTAAGAAAATGCCGCGCGCGTGCCGGTTACCGCAGTAACTAGTTATTAGTATTATTTGATGTTTGTTTATTTTTCGCCCTTTTTTTTTTTTTCGGGTGGGAAATCATCCACTGACTTCCCCCGCTCTGGGCGGAGCGGGGGGGCATGTCAGACTTGTACTGACTAAAACCCACCCATGTTCCTTCTATTGCCCTTTACGTTCCGAGGCCGCGGTATCTCTTTCGAACAACCCGCAACCCCGGCAGGCGGAGGCTCTGGCAAGCCCCTCTGCTTTGCTGCCATCTCTTTGAGGCGCGCGTGAAACACGAACGCGCCGTCGACACGGCCTGTCGTCAATCGACGGACGGACGGTGAACTACCCATTGCTCACCGTCCACAGGCCCGCATCTACGGTGGCCGGGAGTCGTCTTTTTTTTTTTTTTTTTTTTTTTTTATTTATAATGAACTCACTCTTGACCTCGATCTCGCCTGATGGTAAGCGACAGATGAGGTCTACGATGGAGCGAGCGAGCCCAGAAGATGCCTATTAACTCTTGTTTTGCGGCGCCCGGCGCCCGGGGCGTCTCCCGCGGCGGCTGGGTTGGGCAGATGTTCTCTCCCTCAAACGCCCGGCCACCTCCTTTGCTAGCATTACTGCTTCGCAGAAGGAGGTGACCGCTTCCCATTCCCTCTCGCTCCGGACCATGGCCTGGACCAGGGCCGGACGCGAGAGATCGCCGCCGCCGATCGCCTCTACGAGGGCACGGCGGTGCTCCGCCCACGCTGGGCAGACCGCCACTGTGTGCTCCACCGTGTCCTCCGGGCGATCGTCACAATGGTGACACCCGGGCGTCCTCCCGCCCGATGATGTGCAGGAACCTCCCGAAACTTCCGTGTCCGGTGAGGACCTGCGTCAGGCGGTAGGTGAGGACGCCATGACGCCTCTCCAGCCACTCCTCAAAGAGGGGACTTACCGCCACTATTTACAGTTACACACAAGTGTAACGTGTGTTCCTCGCAGCATTAAGCGCACATTTTTTTAAGGATGTCTTGGGATGTCACGTGTTTTCTGAACGATAAACGATTACTTCTCGTTCATGAAGCAAGGTCAGTGGGGTCAACCTAGTTGGTCAAAGAACAGCGCGAACAATAGTATTTCTATTCTGTACCTGTCACTTTAGCGGCGGAGTTGGATATGCCATGTGTAACGTTCTTGAGCAACGCGCCCACGTTGCCTTCTAGCAGTAGCCCAGAAACTCCTTCGGACACGTCCGCCACGAAGCCCAGCGGGTTTCCAAGAAAGTCCACAGAACCCAAGATTTTGGCTGCTTGCCATTTTAACTCCTGTGGGGAAACGTTGAATAACAGCTGAGTCAGCCACCAGAATAGACAAATTCAACGGTAATTATAAAGCTTCCATAAATTAGGAACTTAAAAAACGTTCGCTTATAAATAACTTACATCCTTGAAGTGCGCTAACATCTGTCTGCCGAGATATGAAGCGGTATCGAACACGTGCGCTCTGACGAACGGCTCGAGCTCGACTGCCGCGTCCTCAAACTTGATGAATGTCAGTCCCAGTCGCCGCTTTAGCGCGCTTAGCGATCCTTCCAACTTGTTCGCTGTACACATCGAGAGCCGGATCTGCAGAGATGAAGGAAAGATTCAGCACTGAAGCATTGTATTTTCACTTGGTAGACTTAGTACAATAGCAGTAAAGGTCGTGCACACTACAAGGACAAGCCCCAGTCTTCTTTATGGCACACGGTGCAAAGTGTGTGATGGTGGTTAATCTAGCGATAGGTCCTCGCAAAATAATGAATTTCGGACGTCTATATAAATTATACTGGGAATAACTTATACCTACACCCCTACTCTGATTACAGTACAAATACTTAGGTCAAATAGCTTACTACACCTTTTTATTCGTAATTACATGAACAATAACAATAATTACCATAAATAATATGTGGTTACCAGTGCTTACTGACACATCAAATCTGACCTTGTTAGACGCCATTAGCTGAACGCGATGGAAACAAAAAAAATATTTTTGTACTAAAGTGAAAACAATGGAGCAAAATATTGTAATTCATAAAAAATCGCCTGGTCATGTTTTGGCACCGATAGTGAGTTTTACGGAGGCGTAAGCGTCGCGTTGATATCGCGACTACACGGTGTTCGGTTTTCAGCAAAGCAGAGGAGACAGGAACGGAGCGAAGACATTGGTCTTCGTAATTGGGAGAATCTTGCACACTTCGCCATCGCTCCGCTAGTTCTACCTTATTTTAAGCCGGGCCTCAACACTGCAGCACAGTTGTCGAGCTTGCGCAGCGTGTTCGCTGATATTACAAAGCCTTAGCTTATCTATGTCTGTTTCTTTTTGAGGTTGTTTTATTTTTATGTTGGACCTAGCAAAGCTAACGATGTTAACGATGTCGTTAGCTTGTCGTCTTCCTTCTTGAGAAATATATACAGTTGGCAAGGCATGTGTTAGTATGTGCAGTTCACCTGGCTGGGTATGATCTTGATAAGTGCGAAGTAGTATCTGGTGCTGTGCAGCGCGGTGAGCTCGGACAGCATGCGGCGCGTCTCGTAGTCCACCTCGTCTGGTTGCTCCCGCGCGCTCTCTTCCTCGCCGCGCCACGCCCACGCCCACAGTTGGAGGATCAGTCTACGAAGAAAATAATAATAATAATATAAGCCTTTTATTTCAGACAATACATTTTTTTACAATTATAACTTAACCTAATGACTCTTGCGAGTCAGTGACACCGACATCTTTGTCTGTTTGCCCTATTTCGACAAAGGCCTCCTCCATTTCTTTCCACTCCGTTCTATTTAGCGCCATCCTTGTCCATGTTTTCCCTGCTGTCATTTTAATTTCGTCTGGACCTTCGGAACTGCCTGCCTCTATTCCTTTTACAATTTCTCGGGTACCAAGACACTATATTTTTGGTCCACTTTTCGGTGCCTCTTATTATGTGACCAGTCCACGTCCATTTTAGTTTCCTAATTCTTGTTGTTACGTCTGTGATTTTTGTGCGTTTTCTAATTGTTTTGTTTCTGATTTTATCGGATTTTCTTATGTTTAACATGCTACGTTCCATTGCTGACTGACAGGTTCTTAGTTTGTTATTTTGTTCTTTGGTGAGTGCCCAAGTTTGGCAGCCGTATGTCAAGACTGGGAGTACGCAGGTATTATAAAGTTTAGTTTTGACGTTCATCTTGGTTTCAGTGTTCTTCATTATGTCCTTGAACCCCCAGTAGCATTTCCAAGCTTGCGCAATTCTTGTGTCTATTTCTTTTGATATCATATCGGTTGCTGACATTTGTTGACCAAGGTAGGTGTATTCTTTTACAAACTCAATCGGTTTTCCGTTAATAATGATGTTTTCTTCTGATGCGTTTGTCATAGCTTTTGTTTTGCTCGCGTTCATTGTTAGGCCTACCTTGCTGCTTTCTCTTTCTAGGTCTATGAGCATGCTTTGTAGATGGTCTTTAGTCATGGCGAATAGTATAATGTCGTCAGCGAATCTAAGGTGTGTAAGTAGTTCCCCGTTTATGTTTAGTCCATATTGGTCCCAATTTAGTTTTCGGAAGATTCCTTCCAACACAGCCGTGAAAAGTTTAGGCGAGAGTGGGTCTCCCTGTCTTACTCCTCTGTTTATTTTTATTTCTTTTCCCTCTTTTTCAAGTTTGATTTTAGCTGTACTATTGGTGTAAATATTTTTTATGATTCTGATGTACTTGTGTTCAACTCCTTGTTGCTTCAAGCAATACCAAATATTTTCGTGCTCTATTGAGTTGAATGCCTTGTTATAATCGATGAAGCAGCAATAAAATGGCATATTAAATTCTTTACTCTTTTCGAAGATTTGCCTTACTGTATGTATATGGTCGAGTGTCGAGTAGCCCGCCCTAAAACCGGCCTGTTCTTTGGGCTGATTTTCGTCTAGAGTTTTAGTTATTCGCCATAGAATTACTTTTGCAAAAACTTTGTAGACATTAGACATAAGGCTTATCGGCCTATAATTGTTAATTTGGTCCCTGTCCCCTTTTTTGTGAAGTAGGATGATTGTCGATGTGGTCCATTGTATTGGAATATTTTCCGTGTCTACTACGTCGTCAAAGACGTATTTTAATAATGGTCCAATGGCACTTTTGCAGTCAGAAAGTAGTTCATTATTAATCCCATCAGGTCCGGGAGCTTTGTCTTTCTTCTGCGTTTCGATTGCTTTAATTATTTCTTCTACTAGAATAGGTGGAACATTATCGTTGCTGTCTAAGTCCGTATTGTCAATATGGTTCTTGCTAGTATAGAGGTTCTCGTAGAATCTTGTAGCTGTTGACAGTATGTCAGATCTTTTAGTCTTTGTCTTGTATCGGCTTTTTACTTTGGGTATCCAGGTCGTTTTATCAGATAAGAACTTAAGCGCCTTTTTTATTCCTCCTGTCTTATTTATATGATTTTCAAAAGTCTTGAGTCTAAATTGTTCTCTGTCTTTTCTCATTTGTCTTTTTATTTCCTTGCTTATTTTTCCTATTTGTTTCCTGATATCTTTTGTTTTGTTTGTCATTCGAATTAATTTTGATCTTTTTTCTAGGAGTTCTTTCGCTTTTTCTGAAATGTGTCTATTGGCCTGTTCATTCTCTTTTCTGCTAGTTTCTGATCGTGCTGTTAGTAGTTCGTGAATAGTGTTGTACTTCTGTTGGGTGTCTAAGTGCTGAAGAGATGACTTTGTCACAGCTTTGAGATTTTCTTTTATGCTGGCTGTTCTTGTTGCATTATTTGGCATGGCTGGTTTAATTTTGAAGGGCCTATTTAACCTTAAGCTGCAGGATATGTTGAGACGTGCTCTAATCATTCTGTGATTACTATTAAAATTTAGATTAACAATGGTGCCACAATCGTCAATTGATTTCGGTCTGTTTGTTAGAAAGTAATCTATCTCATTTCTATATCGGCCATCTGGCGATACCCAAGTCCATCTTCTAGAATCTTTTTTTATAAATACGCTGTTCATTATTTTCATGTTGTTTTCGAAGGCCATTTCCATCAGTTTTTGGCCGTTCCTTGTTCTTTTCCCGCTACTGTATGGACCCAGTACAGCATCTTCTCCATTCCGTCGCTCACCAACTCGTGCGTTAAAGTCGCCCATCACGATGCAGTTTTTGTATGCGTGGTGTTTTAAAGCAGTATTAAGAGATGAGTAGAAAAAGTCAATTTCTGAAATGGATGATTGCTCGGTTGGTGAGTATATCTGCACTATGGACCATACTTTTTGTCCCGGTGGGATTTTAATATTCAATATAGCGATTCTATCCGATATGCCTATTATTTCAACAATAAATTTCTTTAGTTCTCTCTTAATTAGGAACCCTACTCCACTTCTTCCTGGAATTTCACCTTTATGGTACAGTATGACTTGACTACGTTCTTCGATGGCTTCACCGTTTCTTCTTACTTCACTTAAGCCAATGATGTCCCACTTGATACTATCTAGGGAGTATAGAAGCTCTTGTAAGCTCTCTTCAGTTCTCAATGAGAGTGTGTTGTATGTAGCAATATTTATGATTTTGGATTTTGATTGTTTTTTATTTTCGAAGGCATTCATTTGAGGTAAGGAGTTAGTAATTGGAGGGTAGTGGTCGCAGATCCCCGCGGTGACCAGCCGTCTTGGGGTGTGAGTTTGGCATGTTTCTTTGGGTATATACGTTTTTGTGGTTAGTTTTGATTTGCCGATGTCGGTGTCTATTGGGCGTTTTTTTGAGTTGAGGGCGTTGCCGATAGAAATATGAAGAAAATAACCCAGATCAAATAATAGAGCCATCTTTTTAAAGTGGATAAGAGAAAACACGACATAGAACCAATAACACGGACTTATGGGCAAAGAAATAATCGAAAATGTCAACACTTCATTCGCTCCAGTTAATCGCATTAGGTGCCTTCATTTTTTAAAACATAACATATTTTTGACTTCAGGCCTTTCTAAGGCTTTATTGAAGACATAGCGTGAGGTTTCGGAACCTCACGCTATGTCTTGTTGTTCTGACAACATTTTGCCTTTAACTTGTACACGACTGGGATATAAGCCTCATAGAAGGAGGATGTTGTATTATTCATGTGATGAGTTGTACCTTTCCTCCAGTCTAATAGCGAGCGGCCTGAGCGCCACCACGAGGTGCCGGAAGAAGTACGCGTTGTATCGCTTGGCGGGCGCCTTCTGCAGCTCCACGGCCGCGTGCAGCGCCGGCAGCGGGCCTGCGCCCCCGCCGCGCTCCGGCAGGCAGTACAGCAGCACGGGGCTCGGGGTGCCCAGCAGCTGGATCAGTACAAATGTTACACGTACAAATATCGACTAGAGTACTACCTAAGCTTACGTTCATCGTACTAACCTGGTTGTCCCACTGCATGTGCGTGACCTGCAGCGCCAGCGCCAGGCTGGTGGGCGCCAGCGCCAGCTCCAGCAGCACGTTGTCCAGCAGGGCGTGCACCAGCTCCTGCGGAGGAGCACGAGACACCAGCGACACCGACACTCCAGCCAGGGAGACCCTCATGCCCCACTCGCGGCGACGCATAGTAGATTCTTCTGCAGCCACTTCTTCCTCGGCGCCCTCGATCCAGCCCGACTCCTAAAGCACGATGGTATATTTTGAAAAAGTGCGACAAACATTTACCTATGTTAAAGTATAAAATACTATCCCACATAATACGAAAACCTCCTAAAGATAATTGCAATATTTCGGGTATGTTTTCTATGCCAATACCTACGAAAAACGCGCGTGCAAAATTTGGCAACCATTGCTGCTTGGTGCGCTTCTGCGTAAAGTTTAGGCATTTTGAGTTAGCCTCCTAACTTTTGACGGTTAATCATCGAAAAACAAAGCTCGATAGCACCGATCTCTGGCAATCATTTTAAAACTGTCTTCCACTCACAGCTTATGATGACCATTGAATATTAGCATGACATTGACCCCCCACTATAAAGTAATCATCAAGAAAAATGAGTTCAATAGTTAGTGATAACATACCGGGTCCTTCTGATCGTGTATGCGCACGACGCGCGTGGGCCCGTCGGCGCACAGCGTGACGTCGAGCCGGCCCGAGCCCGGGCGCAGCGTGTGCCACGCCACGGCCTGCTCCGCCGGCACCGGCGACGTCGGCGACCAGCCCGCGCGCCCCGACAGCGGCAGGCCCAGGACCACGCGGGTGCCTGTCCATCACACTCATTCATGTACAGACGAATCCCAAACATTTAAATGGTTCAACATTTTTCAATTTTTTTTTAGTTCTAATTTGGAAATTCATCTAATAATTAACTGGTTTAGCAATGTTGGATATCGTTACTCAGCATCTTTCACCAATTCATATACCTACCCAATGAGCAAAATACAAATTAAAAGACGTAGATGATCACCAGGCCCGACGCGCGCCCCGACCGGGGAGCTGCGTCTTGTATGTAGCATTGACTCACCGGGTGTGAGCGCCATGAGCGTGAGTCCGTCGGGCTGCACGCACAGGTTGGAGTGCGCGCACGCCATGCGGCCGGGCGGCAGCACGCGCCACGCCTGCGTGGACGCACGCCGCGGGTCCGCGCGTCGTAACACCAGGCCCGATGCGCGCCCCGGCCGGGGAGCTGCGTCTTCTATGTCTAGCACCTATGTAGTAATCCTCTCATTATAAGCCTTTTTCTAATTTGCGTTAGGGTCAGTTTGCAGGCTCACCGGATACAGGCCTTAGGGCTTTTGTAACCTCAATGATTGTCAAAGATCTAAAACATGAGTATAACCAACATGTACCACTGAAAACAATATCTAGGAAAGAGTGCCCGGCATGGTACACACCCAAGCTTAAGCGTCTTTTTAAAGAAACAAATTTTCACGTTAGAGTAAAAAAATACAATAATGCCCTGGACACTATATCATTTGAAACACTGCGTGCTGACTGTAGTAAACTAAGATCGATTTGCTACAAAAGTTATATCGAGAGACTAGAAACCGCAGTTTTAAATAATCCTTAAATCTTCTGGTCTCACATTAAAAATAAACGGAAATCAAGCAGCGGTTACCCCGCAGTAATGTATTTAAATAACAAAACAGCATCAACTGGCCACGACATATGTAACTTGTTTGCTGAAAACTTCGCAAGTGTCTATAATACTACGACGCCCTCGCACCCGTCAAATGTTAACTATAACAACAATCCACCGACTATCTGTAAACTAGAACTCAACGCTAGCGAAATATTCCGAACCTTAAAATCTTCGAATGAACAAAAATAAAATAAAAGTCATTTATTCAAATTAGGCTGATAATCAGCACTTTTTGAACGTCAGATTACAAGAGACAGTCCCACAAAAACGCCCTGCCCTCCTTAAAAAGCGTAGGAGATGACGGTATTCATCCCGTGTTTATAAAAAGATGTGTGAAGGCGCTGGCTTTGCCGGGGTTGCGGGTTGTTCGAAAGAGATACCGCGGCCCCGGAACGTAAAGGGCAATAGAAGGAACATGGGTGGGTTTTAGTCAGTACAAGTCTGACATGCCCCCCCGCTCCACCCAGAGCGGGGGAAGTCATTGGATGATTTCCCACCCGAAAAAAAAAAAAAAAAAAGGCGCTGGCTTTACCTCTCAGTATTATTTACAACAAATCTCTTAAAGACGGTATTTTCCCTGAACAATGGAAAAAAGCACTGGTCGTACCCATTTTCAAAGCAGGACAAAAGAATATGGTGTCAAACTACAGGCCCATTTCAATTTTAGTCATCTTCGGCAAAGTATTTGAGAAGCATATAACCGAATGCCTTTTATCGCATGTAAAACACCTTCTCACCGGTGACCAACACGGCTTTATCAAATCCCGATCGTCGACCACGAATCTCATGTGTTACGTGTCGACTTTATCTGAATCCTTAGATAAACGTATTCCTGTTGACACCGTTTATACTGACTTCAGTAAGGCGTTCGATAAGGCAGATCATACTCTTCTGACAGCGAAACTCCAGCCCTTGAGTGTAGTCGGATCAATGTTAAAGTGGTTTCAGTCTTACCTCAGTGGCAGGTCGGCAAAAGTTGTTATAAGTGGGCATCATTCAAAGTCTTTCAAAGCTACATCCGGTGTCCCGCAAGGTTCACATTTGGGCCCAATTCTCTTCAACATTTTCATTAACGACATCACGCAATGCTTTAGGCATTCAAAATGCTATATCTTTGCTGATGACATGAAAATAATGAAGCTAATGGTAACTGAATCTGACTCCGCTTTAATGCAGATCTGAACAGACTAACGAACTGGTGTGAAACGAACAAAATGCTTCTTAACGTCTCAAAGTGCTACTACATGCAATTCAGTCGTAATAAAATATTCAAACCACACATTTACACTATAGGCCAACAACAATTAAAACAAGTAGAGGAAATACGTGACCTAAGAGTCACTTTAGACACACAGCTCACATTTGACAAACACATCATGAACACGTCGTCGAAGGGGTTTCAAATTCTTGGATTTATCTTACGTAACAGTAAAGACTTTAAAAAGTCATCTACCACAATAAAACTATTTGACACACTGGTTCGCCCAATACTTGAATATGTCAGCCCGGTTGGGAACCCTCACTACGACATATACATTATTATACATTAAACACCTGGAAAGTGTCCAAAGGCGCTTCATGTATCACTTATGTTACAAAGACCGATTGGCTAAAAAAGTAAGCAGTTATAAGGACAGACTAGGGCACTACAAAATGGTTTCACTCGCTGACAGACGAAAAACGGCAGACTTGATACTTCTGCATAAAATATAGCTATAACCTATTTTATGTGTCAGGTTCCAAAACTAATCTGGGACATTTCGCCGCTCTCCCAAGACTCTGTATGCATTACAACGATTTGGCAAAAAAATTTAGCTTGGACTTAACCATATTATACCAATTAAATACAAAAAGAATTTGACCACTGCAACAATTGTGCAACAACCATTATAATTATAATTTTTATGTGAATCAATTTTAATTCTATTGTTATATTCATTTAATTTTGTATATAGAATAGAAAAATATTTATTCGAAACAGACACAACACAACAGCAGAAGCAAAAAAAAAAAGGTACACAAAACGGAAAAACATGGACAAGGTTGCGCTGAGCGTGCCCATAACGAAAGGGTTACCAACTCAGCATATGCTAGGCGTCAGACACCCAACGCTGGTTTTCAGTTGGCACCCGCAGTGACACACGGACGATGGCAGCAAGTACAAATAAATAAGTAGGTACTTAGTGATAAAATAATAATAATATAAATGTGAAATAACGATATAATTATGATGTAAATAAATAATAAAAGATAAATAGAATAGTGTGGATCTGAAAACATTACCGCTAACTTCATTCTTTATTTAAAGAAAGCAACGCTCCGACGTGGCGCATCAGTCGACCAATAGGAGGCTGACGCGCCAACAAGACGCCCAATCTTTTGTTCATTTTATATCTCCTTTTTAATTGACATTATGTTTTCTTTTCCCGATTTGTTATCATTTTAATTTTAAAATAGTTTTAAATTTTCACTTCTATAAATATTTTTGTGGTAATACCTAGTTATATGTGCATGCTGTGGTCTCCTATAGTATTGTGTTTTATAATGTATCTGTGTACCCTTTGTTCGAGATCCAAATAAATAAATAAACAGTTTAACGTATTTTCCGAAGCACGGACAGGGCTTGGTTAGTAAAAAACCTCAGCATGCAATGCTCAGTGTTAAAGATAAGACTGTTGCAGCTGTTATTATTTAACTACTCTAATATCTTCTAAAGTTTCGTGTTCATATTAAAATAAATACAGTTTCGGTTGATTGATTCTGAGACTTACCATAGCATGAGGTGAAAGCGGTGCATCATCAGAAAGCAGCGCGTCTGTGGGCTGCGGCGGGGAGCTGCCTTCGTGGATTAGCTGGTCGTTGGGACCGCGCCGCCATAATTGAGATCTGGATACCATTAGAAATATAATTTTAATGACACAGTTCGTTTCCGTATACCTATTATCTTTTCCTGTAATGTTATTGAATTTCCCACATAAATGGTTACCACTTATTTGTCTACCACATAATATTATAAGACACATATCAAATAAATATATTATGTATATTTATTTATATACTACTTTATTTTAATTGTTTATGTAGTATCAGCAGTTACACCATTGACTAGTACCTTTATATTTTTATATTCGTACAGTCCATCCAAAGGCTGTCTGAAAGATATCGCTATCAGCGGTAAGACCACCATTGTAACCATGGAATTAGCAATTTTTGAAAAACAGTTACGTTGAAGTTTTGGTGTGCAATAAAGGATATTCTATTCTATTACGGCTATACGGCTACGAACAACGAACATTGACAGATACTTCAGTACATTATCTCCATCAACCGGAGATGCGACCGCAATATTAGGGAATATGCATAAAATTTAAATTTGGCTCCAATATTTTTTTCTAGATTCTTTATAGTCTTTACATCATCCTTCAAAAGTATTTTTTTTATTTAGTTATCATTTAAACCCAGAAAATATTACATAAAAAGTGAAAAATAACGGAGGGAAATTCAAACTTTCAAAACGCGTCACTATTGGTCGAAACGAAATGTGACGTCACTGGTGGCCATCGTTGATTTATCGGCGTCAATATTCATACTGTATTACTAGTGTTTGTGAGAAAAATTGTTTAAAACTGTATTTCTGTGTGGTTACTTTACGAAAATATGTATATTTGTAGTCAACAATGTCATATAAATAATATATTGCATAATTTGGACTGGGCAGCGAAAGTGTTAATAGCTAATTCACACTAAGCTAATAGAATACTTACGTTAAAATGATCTTCACAACAAAATATAACCGATAATACAGATATAATATCCCTTTTTTTCTTTTTGGGGTGGGAAATCATCAAATAACTTCCCCCGCTCTAGGCGGAGCGGGGCGAGTGTCAGACTTTTACTGGCTTAAACCCACCCATGTTCCTTCTATTGCCCTTTACGTTCCGGGGCCGCGGTATCTCTTTCGAACAACCCGCAACCCCCGCAGGCGGAGGCCCTGGCAAGCCCCTCTGCTTTGCTGACGTCTTATTACAGTTGACAGGCCTGTTGGTCTAGTGGTTAGTGGCCCTGACAGCTGAGCCGGAGGTCGTGGGTTCGATTCCCACCCAGGACAAACTTTGTGTGATGAGCATGATTGTTTGTTCTGTGTCTGGGTGTGATTTATCTATAATATGTATGTATTTATAAATTATATAAGTATGTATAATAATATCAGTTGTCTGGTTACCATAACACAAACTTTGCTTAGCTTGGGATCAGATAGCCGTGTGTGAGTTGTCCTAAGATATTTATTATTATTTATTTAATTTTAAGGCGCGCGTGAAACACTAACACGCCGTCGACACGGCCTGTCGTCAATAGACGGTCCACAGGCCCGCATCTACGGTGGCCGGGAGTCGTCTAGCGGCACGTCGCCCGGGGCGTCCCTCGCGGCGGCAGGGTTGGTTTGAGGTTCTATCCCTCAAACGCTTGGTACCTCCTTCGCTAGCATTACTGCTTCGCAGAAGGAGGTGACCGCTTCCCATTCCCTCTCGCTCCGGACCATGGACTGAACCAGGGCCGGACGCGAGAAATCGCCGCCGCCGATCACCGCTACGAGGGCACGGCGGTGATATTCTATGCCTTTTCATATTCTTAAGCCATTGATTTCGTAATTTTGCATTGCGTGGAATACGAAAAAAACACTTAATCTGATGTACTAATGGTAGTGTTTCTACATTTCGGTACCATACAATACTTGTAACAAGGTTTTTTAACTTTTTCCATGGCATGTTTAGCAATTAAAACTGAAAATAAGTATTAAGTAACTGAAACGCTACTATAGTGAACAAACAGGACATCACCAATGACGTCATCATAAGCGCGCGCAAAATGGTGGCGTTTTGACAGCTCAAATTTATTCAATGTTTTAAATTTCACTTTGAAAAGTAACTTGACTATTTTCAAGTCTATTTTATATTTTTTTCTATGTTATAAAGATGTATATGTTTAATTTAAGACATAAAAAAAAATCATGCATATTCCCTATTGTGTCCGTACCTGTTTAAGCTACCCTTGAGTGGCAAACAGCGCGAGAGATATCACAGAAAGTAGAAAAACAGTTACATTTTATGCTCTCCTTGGAATACCTTCTTCTTGTTACGATGTAATTAGCGAGTTACCTATCTCCATATCGTTTCCTGGCGAGCACGACGCGCGTGGTCCCGAGCGGCACCTCCAGCACCAGCACGTTGTCGTCGGGAGTGCCGGCGGCCTGCGCGCCCGTGCTGGCCGCGCCCGTGTCTCTGCTGCACAACGTATGCTTTCACTTATTGGAGACATAAACACCGTGTAAACATATATAGATAATGTAGTACGTACGCCTGGTGCGTGGCGGTGAAGGCGACGTAGATGAAGTTCTGGTAGAGCAGCTGGTGGTGCGCGGGCAGCGTGTCCAGCGGCAGCGTGGTGCGCGGGCCGCCCGGCGCGCGCAGGGCCAGGGCTCCCGCGCCCTCGGGCTCCGGCAGCGCCCAGCGCGAGCGCCCGTGCGCGCCCACCACGCACTCCTCGCCGCACCCCACCTGCGGCCGGGACACCACATGTCACTGTTTAGTCTTTTCATCTACATCACTGTCAAAATGTAGTCTGTTTTCATCAGAATAAGGTTCCTGTGAGGTTCCTGCCGTCAAAGATATTAGGTAACCGTTGGTGTAGTGTACCTGGTGGAACATGATGGAGACGGGCGAGTAGTTGTCGATGCGCAGCGGCGGCGGCGCGCAGTCGGCGTCGGCCAGCACCACGAACATGCTGGCGCCCTGCGACACCACCTCCGCGCGGACGAACTGGTAGCCGCCGCCGGGCTCTCTGCGGGACGCACCACTACTATATTACCTATTTATTACATTAACTAATCTAGATCAATTAAACATACAGAAAAAAACTAACACACAGAGAAATAAAATCTCTCATATGACTAAAACTAACCAATGTTATCACAAATATTACTAACTGAAAGAGAATCGCCGGTACCTGAATAGTGATACAGATATTATGCTTGTTTTATATTACAGTTACAACCACAGTCATCTGTGAAAATAAGATTTGCCGTATTCAGTACAGTCGTCATCCTTCCCATTTCGCCCGCTCTTTGTGTACAGCAATTTCCACGCTCCTGTGCCACCCTCCTCCACATCTTATCCTCGATGGCAACCATTTCGACAAGCACAGCAGCTGCTGCCCAATGCCACGGCAGGTGCAGCCTGGTGTGTGTCTCACCTGCAGGCTATGTGCAGCGTGCGGGTAGCGTCGACCCGGAAGCCGCCGGACCACAGCGTCAAGGGTACCGGCGCGGCGCTGTTGGGCGCGCCGGGCGCCAGCACGCGCACGCACAGCAGCTGCTGCCCAGTGCCAGGGCAGGTGCAGCCTGGTGTGTGTCTCACCTGCAGGCTATGTGCAGCGTGCGGGTAGCGTCGACCCGGAAGCCGCCGGACCACAGCGTCAAGGGTACCGGCGCGGCGCTGTTGGGCGCGCCGGGCGCCAGCACGCGCACGCACAGCAGCTGCTCGCGCTCCCAGCGCGCCCAGTGCCAGGGCAGGTAGCAGCCCGATACTGCCGACACGTGGGTCGCTATTGCACCCGGGTCGTTCTGTTAAAAATATTCGATTCATTACAATTTCCCATTCAGGAGCCTTTTCTTATCGGACAATTAGCAGAAAAGATGTACTAATGACGTGAATGCATCGTATGAAGTCAGTTTTAACTTGCATTTGACACATCTATTCCTTAAAAAACTTTTATATGCTTAGGAAAGTTAACAGCTCACGAGCGTGGTGGCGCAGCATTTCTGCGCGAACTGCAGATGGTGCGAGGTGTTGTTGTGCAGCTGGTAGCGCGGCGTGAACGTGGCGATGTTGGTGTGGCGGTAGCGGCCGCGCCCGCAGCGCACGCGCACGCCCACCGCGTACACGCGCTCGCACGCGCCGCCCTCGCCCTCGCCGCGCACTTCTAGCTTCTTCACGCCTACACCCACGCCCAGACCGAATGGTGAGCACCACTGGAAATATACAATTTTATTTACAACATTGCCTCATGCCACTTTACTACATTGCTTTGTCCCAGAAGCATGTTTGCTTCTGGGACAAAGCAATGTAGTAAAGTAGGACCAACGGCTTAACAAAGCCATCGGTACTACACTTGAACTCTCCAGTCGTTTCAGCGATAATACCGATTAAAAATTATTGATATAAAAAATGACCCTGATATTAAGGTAATAAGGAATTTGTACACACAAAATTGCTAGTACAAATACACGACGTCATAAAATCCTCAGTGCTTCCCGCCAATGAATCAACTATGGATATTTCGAACCATCAGGTAAGCCAGCCGTCAGAATGAAGAACCGTGAAACTTTGTCGGAGGAGGAGTTTTGTAGCAACATTAGCGAACTCACAATCAAAGTGTTTTCTCCATACCTAAATAATTTACCATGGAAACCTGTAATGATTACGATTAAATTGTTTGTAAATAACGTTCAAAAATTATGATTGATTGAGATTGTGTGGTTTTATGAAACCACGGTAAAAGTGAAACTTTTTTTCACATTATAGACATTTAGACGTCCCTACTTCGCGGCCGACCGTCACGCGACATGCAGCACACAGACGAAAAAGTTTGAGACGATCTAATAAAAGTTACACTTTAAAAAAAAATAAGTTTCATGCGATACAATTAT
The DNA here is from genome assembly GCA_905475445.1 of Ochropleura plecta. NCBI lineage: Eukaryota > Metazoa > Arthropoda > Insecta > Lepidoptera > Noctuidae > Ochropleura > Ochropleura plecta. The sequence continues at coordinate 730,028 of FR997732.1, forward strand.
TTTCCCTACGTTTGTCCCATACTTGAAATTTCCCATACTAAAACAATCACATCGATTTATACACAAACAATTGTTAATAAGCTAAACTTACGTCAGGCTCGCCAGGCAAGCCGCGGCCCAGCCTTGCAGCCAGTGTGGGTCCGCCGTCGGCCTCGGCGAAGGAAAACAGCAGCGGCGCCACCATGCGGCCCAGCTCGTGCTCCTCGAACTGTCCCGCCGCCTCCGTGGCGCCGCCCTCCGCGCGGAACACCAGCGGGAGCCCCGTGCGGTTCACTAGCCAGTATGCTGCTGATATCGACACCTACACAAGGGTTACATATAACAACCTATAGAGTTCAACCAGATAATAATAATCTTCGTGTTTTCCAACTAGCAGACACGTCTCGCCACAATAACCTCCCACAGAGGAAACCTTTTAACTTCGTGCTGCACTTTGTGATAGTGCGCTATCATTGAGGTTTCTGTGAAGTATTTTCTGCCACACTACTTATTCAGCCTTAGACCGTCATCTGTCAATTTATTACTTTTGAACAGTTCTTTGAATTTTGCGTTATAATCGTAAAAAAATTAGCCACCATTATTACTGCAAATGTCCTCGTCGAGCGTTCGTTACTACAACACGCCTTAGTAATGTTGATTAGCTGTAAAATTACATGACAAACGGTACAACGAAAAGAATGAATTCCCAATGCAAAAGACGAGAAAACACTCAAAGAAATTTTTTATATATTTTCCTATATTGATGACTTACCTTGATGCCATCGGTCTTTTTGATAGTGACCCTAGCATTAAGATACAGCCTCCGTCCCCTAGTATCCCTCAGCTTGAGCCTGGCGCTGAAGGACCCGTTACCGCTGCCGCCCACTGCCGTACTGCTGCTGCTGCCGCCCCCAGACCCGCACACGCTGAGCGCGGTCGACCAGCCGAAGCCTTCAAGTTTTACGCTTAGTTCCACGCCTTCTTCTACGTTCACCTTGATAAAGTAAAAATGCGTGCTCTTTAATTTCAGTCAGAAAAACACTACACTGAAGTTACGCCTTTGTACATAAGCTATGTTATTGCAATAAGTATGTTTTTGTATTGAATCAATTTTATTTTGTATACAAAATAAAATTTGTATTGTTTTGTTTTTTTTTTTATTTTATTTTGTATACAAAATAAAATTTGGATAAACAGTTAGGCTGAATTGTAACTGGACTAACACGTCACACAAATACACTCGATGTAGATTACTATGATAGAAGATTAAATCTTATTTCTCTCTTGGTCTAGATTTGAAAAAGGAGGAAGAAGTTTAAAAATAAGGGTGAGCTTTAACTGTTTGGTAGTTTTTACCTCATGGAATGGCATAGTATCTCCGGGCGGCACATTGCCGGCCACACTGGCGGCTGAAGAGCCCGGCGCTGCGGGGTTGGTCTTGTATTGTAGCTCTAGCGGCAACAAGTTCTCTAGCCTTAGCGCAGGTACTAGTGTGAGTGTGTGGCCGGCTATCGGTGTGCCTCTGTCCGGAGGGAAGCGCTCACGGATTATGACGCAGCAGAATCTAGAATAAAGAGTAAAGATCAATAATCTAGTTAAGCTAAGCTTATCTAGGTTGGGCTGTGGTCGGGTAATCAATCGTTATATCTTATATTCTCTGTGCCTCGGAAAACATGTTAAGCTGTGTGGTCCTGGCTGTCTTATTAGTTTTTGACATTTCGTAGAGTCGTAGGAAAAGACGTAAACGCTCGCTCACCTATAGATATGATCAGGCGGAGCCCTGCACTCGTAGTGCAGCAGGGCGCGCGAAGAGGGCGCGGCCCGCCAGTCGATGGGCGCGGGCGAGGGCGGCGGCGCGGCGGGCGCGGCGCGCAGCAGCGGGCGCGTCCACAGCGCGGCGGCGTGCGCGCCCAGCGGCGCCGCCCACAGCGCGCCCGCCGCCACGCACGCGCAGCGCACGCCGCCGCCGCCGCTGCTCCACTGGGCTGCGGGGGCACATCAAACAAACAAATACACAACACGACCGCAATAACACGCATGCATAACCATGGGCTTAACGACCTAACATTACAGGCTGTTCGACAAAATGACCAACACAATTTTCTTAGGAGTAGCGGAAGGCTTACCCCAGTTTTTACCCACAGAACTTATGTCTTGAGGTGAAAGCGCAAGGGTAGACCGAGAAATTATTATTTTCTTAAGTTTTTTGGAATTAGCAGTAAGAGTTAGTGTCATGTTGTATATTGATTAAAATATAGTTCACGAACACATTCACGGAATATCGCAACTGTTTTATAAAAAAGTTATTTAATGGTGTTAAAAGAACTGATGCAGAAAAGGCAATTTACAATCGCTTACAAACTTCAGTCTTAAAATGAAATAATCTAATTTCTCTTTTTCATTATAAAATAAAAGAAACAATAACAAAATGCCTCCTTAATCCCCCAAAAAAAATATTTCGATCATATAGATACAAATAACCAATATTTATTATATACAATATTTGTTATATACAATATTTTTTATATACAATATTAATTATATACAATAATTATAGTTTATTATATTCTTGCTGAAACTAAACTCAAATTTACACTTTGTACTGCGGGTAGCTAAGAGTTTAAATGCGAAAGGCTGTAAAATATCATATATTTTATTACTTAATTTGTTGGTATTTCAACGCAGTTCGCTGACGTGAATTGTATACAATACAAATTAATACTAACTAAATAATGTGGCAAATATAACTTTATTTACATATTTTTAGAACCTTCTCGCAGATACTACAATTGTAAATATTAAGATTAATTTCTCAACAAAGCATTACCTACATATCGTTATTTTTTCTCCGAAAACAATATATTAAATAATCAATATAAACTACAAATGATTACAGCAATCTATTCATCTAATATACGCTGTACACAGGAGTGGTATAGCTACACTAATTAGTAAGGGTGGGAGGGGGTACCGCAGTTGACAAGTATAGGGTGTAGCGGGTAGCAGGGCTGCGGCACGCGCGGCGCATGCGCCACGTGCGGCACGTGCGCGCGCGCCAGCGCCCTGCACCACGCGCGCACCGACAGCTGCGCGCGCACGATGGCGTACACGCGCTCTGCACGCGCACAACACAACACAACATGCCTATTAACGTACAAAGATCACCCTATCGTTGTCAAGTGCGGTAACGACACACTACTCATGTTCTATGACAACTCACTTTGGCAGCTGAACAAAACCATAAGTTTCAGTTTGACAAAAACTATTATAAAGCGGTGGGCAAATACAAAAGGCCGACCCTCGTTGGGCGCGCCATTGCTGGCAGCGTGATTTTTTCTTCCGTTAGTTGACGTCCAATGATCGTATCATATTACCCATAGACAAGTTACCATCGACTGGGCAGCGCCTATAAACTCGTAACATATCTATCGTATCATACCTAGGAATTATCAGTATGTAATCCGATTGACATTAAGCTGCATGCTCCTTTGTTCAAGGTACAAAACTAAGAGCAAAACCTGCAACAAGACAGATATTCTCACCTGCTGATGGTGCGTGGTCCACCCTGACCTCCACAGGATGCGGCAACTTGTTGACGAGCTGCAGCGCTGACCGCACCGTCACCAACTTGCGAGCTGAACCCTCGAGAGACACCTCAAAAACTATTCGAGCTTCCGCTCCAGATTTCTAAAATAAACAACGAATTGGATAAGATATTGGTAGTAGTATTAAAAACCTAAACACATGCAAACACTGTTAGCAAACTGAAAAATAGTTAAGAGTGAAGATATTTGAATATTATTATTTGCTTTGATACCAAAGAAAATAAAGAGAACATGTTTATTTGGCACATTCCACAAGATAGATATAAAAAAAAACTTATATCTAAATAATTCAAAACCAGTTGCGAGTGCGAGTTAGACTCGTGCACCGACTGACAGACAGATAGACAGACGGACAAAATAGTAATCCGTTTTCTAAAAAGATAATATTGTGTTTCTTACGGCTGCGCCAAATAGTTCAGTAAACTGCCGAGCAACTAGTGCCCGACGCTAGTTTTCAATAATCAGAATTTTGGTGGTATAAGTGATCTCTTTTACACTGAAACACCGAAGGCTTGACCTACGACCAATAAAAATAGTTGTTACTTACAGCATGAGTAAGGTTTCTAAAGAACACGCCAACTCTGTCAACGCACACTGGATCGGGCGGCGACCAGCCGTCCAGCCTCAGCGCGAGCTGGTTGAGCGCGGCGCTGTGTCCGGCGGGCGCGGGAGGCCGGCCGCGCCTGCGCCCGCGCCGCAGCCCGAACGAGAAGGGCTCCGTGTCGCCCGCGCGCACCATCATCCACGAGTCGTCGGGGCCTGACCATGTCGGCTGTTCCAGCAACCTTAATGTATCACAAAATTACATTATTTATCACAGTATTATACACGAGGAACACGAGTTTTTCATGTGTGTTGTTTTTTCTATGAGTTTGAGCAGGTCCCAGCGTTTATTATTATATTATTTTCTTTTAACTAAGAATCGTCCAGTGCCGCACATAATAATGTATCTCTCAAGGCTACATCATCACATCGACCAGTACAAATCATACACTATCTGTCAAAGCGTCTAAAAAAAAATTCAAGGTCAAACATTTTCAAGGAAATTTTTAAGGTTTGCATAAATATAAAACGGATTAAGTATACTCACACATCCGAGGTAGTAACGAGCGTGGTGAACCAGAGCCGGTGGCCGGTGTGGTTGCGCAGCGCGTAGGGCACGAAGGGCGAGCGGCGCCGGTGGCCGGCCGGGCTGCCCTTGGGCGACTGCTCCTGTGTGCCGGAGGACTACGTAACAGAGCACAGCCTTTATGTCCGGCTAGCTGTATACTGGGATAGTGGCTAGTGCGTGTCGAACGGCCGGTGGGACAGTGTGCCATGTAAAACTATGCTAGCAATAGAAACAATCGAAAACGAGCATCTTTGGATATGCGAGGTGATCTCTAAAATAGAGCATGGGGATTTGGGTACTTTGACTGCGTTCTTACGAAACTGAACCTTATTCGCATTTAAATGTTCAAGATGTTATGAAATGATTAATTAGTCGTTTATAAGGTGCACATGAATAAGATTCATTTTTGTTAATCGCTACGGTAGGCTTGAGTTTAAGATATGTTTTATAGATTTCAGCTACATCAATAATTTTAAAAGCTTTGATAAGGTATGAAGTAAAAACTTGAGCTGGGCTGGCTACATAAAGTTTGTGCATCCACAAGACGTCTTGCACGGAGATTTTAAGCTACAATTTTACATATCGACACCTGAAATTTAAATGCCGTAAGAGACATTATGCGCGCTGTTGGCATTGCAACGTTAGGCTTAAAACCGCACGCTACAAAATCTATTATTATTCCGAATTTTCATACGTACAGAAAACGCTTATGGATGGCTGAAAAATGTCTCCGCAGCTATATAGTTACCTGTGGCGCGTAGTAGTCGGCCGTCCAGTTAGCGCGCACGAGCTGCCACAGCTCGATGAGCGACGACGTCACGTTGGTGTTCAGCACCTCGCTGGACGACACCTCCATCTGCACGCGGCCCAGCGACAGCGAGCTGGTCAGCGTGTACTCCCAGGACGTCTCGAACCTAACACATGACGCAAGTACTGTAGACAATGGCAGCTCGTTTGGATTGAGTTGTCAATTCCTCTCTAGATTGCATTTCAGCAGTTTGCTGGGCCCTGTATAGGCCCTGCCCTATACCAACTAACTAAGTTAACTAGATATTGCAACTGAGGAGCGTATCATTGCATGTCGCGTCGTTGACCAATGCAGTCGCGTAATGGAAATGTATGACGTGTTATCAGGACACGTGGCGACAATACGACGTCAAATTGTGTTTTGACCCTGAGTCGTATACTTGTCAAAAAAATTGGTTGTTTGTAAAGTAGGTTTACGATCGAGATGTTTACGTGATAACGTCTTATTGGTGATATAAGTTATCACCAGTAGTGACATCTAAAATGAAATTAAGTACTAATTTAAAGTTTTTTTTTCGAGCCAAGTAACAGATGGCGCTACCATCTTTATGAAATGTCGCTTGTGAGGTTTTGGTGTGACACAAGTTTCTGAACATGTCACCCGACTAAAACGATTTTAAAGACGTTATCACGTCAAAAAATCAACACAATTGTTTGTCTCCAAATGCCAAAGTATTTACTTTGAAAAGCCGGAATATTTTTTCTTAATAATTTGATAATATGGATTAGATAGTTACCTCCACGGCTCGACGACGGGTTCCCAGCCCGACAGCGTGCGGTTGTAGTAGTCTATGGTGAGCAGAGCCGCGAGCCGGCCGCCGCCCGCCCCGCGCGCCCCGCCCGCCCCGCCCGCCCCGCCCGCCCGCGCCAGCACGGAGCCGCCCGGGCCTGCCGGGGTGGACACTAGCATAGGGTCTTCGAACGACTCCTCCACTTTGCGAAGATCCTGGACAAGATAAATTATATTTTATATTAAGACAATCTCTAACTTTTTCGTAAATTTCCGCGCAATTTGGGTTATATGCTCGGTTGATGGAAATCGATGGACTCCATTTCATGAATATAAAATTTATTTGGGCCATTAAAGGAAAACGAAAATTAAAATAATAAGTATAGTATACCTGTTCAACTTGCAGATCACTGAGCGACACTTCAAGCAGAGGCACGTCGGAGTCGAGGCAGTCGTCGATCACACACAGCGTGATACAGTCCGCCGCCACCTGCACAGGCAACACAATCTTGAAGTTATTGGTGCGATAACTCAAGCGTACTAAATTTGTGCTGTAATATAAATAAACTGCATATTGGCAGTAATTATTAAATGCAGTTACCATATTGTAATTAACGAAAAGATGCGCTAAAATTCTTTTATTTAATGCAAATTTCAGAAACTTTAATATTTATCAGGTATTGGCTTTTACTATCAAACTATAAGTACAAGATAAGAATATTAACATATCTATAAAAGTTTCGTATTTTCTTTGTAAATGTTACCTGCACGGCTTTGAGCGGAAATATGGAAGTGTTGGGCTTAGGCGCAGGCGGCGGCGCGGGCGCATGCGTGCGCAGCCAGCGCGGCCGGTACATCCAGCCGCCGCCGCCCGCCCCGCCCGCGCCGCCCCCCCCCGCCCGCCCCGCCCGCGCGCATGTGCACGCTGTTGGCCGGCTCGTCGTCGTCGCCGTCGGACACCAAAGATTTTCCTACATATCAAAATACTATTTAGTTACTTTACCTCTGCCACCACACCAGCAACCCAAAGCCAACTTTTTGTATACGAAATTTATTATAACAACCATAGTGATTCTCACAGACTTATCAGTGGCAGTAACCACTAGAGAGTACGCGCAACGTTACTGTTGCCAAATGAGTGGTATCATGTGAATAGACTAGATAAATATTGGTTTTTCAATCCAAAAATAGATTACAATACAAACATGTTTAAACATACCAGACAGAGCCGCTCTCGCTTGCACAGGTAGAGACTGCAGCATCGCCGCAAACATTCGCATGTCGTGGTAAGAAAGACGCAGATTTAGCGTACTCATCGCGATCTACAAGGAAATTATCAAAAATTAAGACTACAATAGACTTCCTAGAGGACTTCTCAGTCGTTGCATTACAAGCTTTGTTTCACGATCATTTAATTTTGACTCAAAAAAAAACAAAATGTTAAGCTACAGTCCCGGTCACAAGACATAATAACTTGTGAAAGTACTGTAGTTGCCCATTCCAAAGCGTTGATCTCTATGGAGAAGAATGGGCAAGAAACTCCATGGACACTCTTTTAAATTATAATGTTTTTACAAAATCGTATTTACATCATTCGTGTTGAGATTATACAAATATGTGAGAACGATGTAGAAAGACGTGCACAGTAAGAGCGTCCAGAGTAAAAACAAAATCCTTACTAATATTATAAAAGCGAAAGTGAGTTTGTTTGTTTGTTACCTCTTCACGCTTTAATGGCTAAACCGATTTTGATGAATTTTGGTACAGAGGTAGTTGGGAACCAGGAGACGGACATAGGCTATTTTTTTTTTAAGTTGGATGCGAGGGAGAAAGAGGGAAGGAAAGGGAAAACTTAGCGTTGCTATTACAAACCAATAAGGCGCAAGAGGAACTGTGTTACCCCGAATTTAACGCGAGCGAAGCCGCGGGCAAAAGCTAGTTCAATATAAAAATCCAAATAAATTAAAAATGAACTGTGGCAGCTAAAAAATGACCAGTCCCAACTGACAGCGCCCGTTCACGAACATGACTTATGGATCAGCCCCATTCAGCTCGACCATTTTGAAGGGAGGGAGCTTTTACATACATTAACATAAGGTTCATAGGATGACATGCGCCTGTGATCCAACAACTATGATGCTATAGGTATCTACTTACATGCAGCACCCTGTTGGCATCAATAGCGACATGCACGGCTGCCGGTTCCACGATAGAGAGAGCGGTCTCCTCTTCCAAGCCGAGTACACAAGAGAACACCTCTAGCTCGTTCAACTCGCACGAAACGGGCTTCTGTGCGTCTGCGCAGCGGTAAGTTATCACTGTTGTGCTCTGCAACGAAAACAAAAGGGTGAAAATGTGCTTATGTGAAGACACAAAAGTAAAGACATTTAGCAGCAACTTAATTGCAAGGACCATGATAGTTTTTGTGACTCTGTTTAATGAATGTAGCAAGAGCAACATTTGTTGTGTCGCTACAAGCAACTCCAAAAGCTACAAACAAATGTTGCTGCAACTATCACCATTCTCTTAGCTTTATTCCAATTTATTCAAATGCTACAACAATATTGCGAAAAATTAATAATACAAAAAATGCATACATGTTTAATTTGTTTCCCAACGTCCTTATTGCAAAAGATAATAAGATGTAGCCAGTGTTGTTAGCCTAAAATACCTACATGTCGACCTAGTCACGTGACCCTTCGACGATGTAGTTAGGAATATTAGAGCCTTACCCTGAGTATGACAGCATTAGTGTCCCACACGGACGGGTCTTCGACGAGCACGAGCTGCGAGTCGGTGATGTTAAGCTTGAGCTCCATCTGCGGCTCGTCGAGCTGCTGCGGCCGCTGCGGGCTGGCGGCGGCGCGGGCCGCGCACAGCGCCTCCTCGCTGGCACGGGAACACATTGTTGTGTAACTTTAATGATTCTATTTTCATTCAGTCGTATTTAACGCCAGCGTTACTAGGCGGCGTCATGTAGCGTGCGAGACTCGTGTTATCACTAACATGACTCTAGGAACATTTACAATACGCATGGTCGCCGTCGTATTTGCAAGTTTAAAGATACCTACGCGACAAAAGTTACCTAAACTATTATTAAATGCCAACATGTATTGGTGGTTAGGATAACCAGCAGGTTCCAGGTACAACAGCCCCAGTAAAAAATATCACAAGGGTGTGAAAAACAAGTGATTCTTTGCTTGGCTATTTGAACGATCGGTATTACTCACAGATGCTGTTGGTCGGGGTCCGCGGGCGGCGGCGGCGGCTGCATGATGAACTGGTTGGCGCACTCCCACCAGTCCAGCACGGCCATCAGGCGCATGTTGTTCACCAGGATCGTGTACGCTGAAGAGTCGCGTCGCTTTCTGATAACAAATACATTCGGAAATAAATTTCTTGGGCAATTTCAAAAACTTTTGATAATCTGCAACTGGATATAGGTAGGTAGTCGAATAAAGAGAAAACTTTATGCTCACGCGCAGTGATTGTTTATTACCAAAAAGTGCGACAGGACTACAGTAAGAAGATTCTGCGAGGGTTACTCTAATCTTTAATGCTGGTTCGAGAAATACAAAAGATTATAGCACAACCGTTTTCTGGTTGTACTGTATACTAGTGTTTTAATTTGAATTACTTTGCGTTTAAAAATAAAAAGGATGGTGACATCGCGCCATATTATGACGTCATATCTGTCAAATGGAAAAAGTTTAATAACGGAGTAGTTGTTGACGAACCTGGCATGAACCTCAGCTTGCACGCTATGTCGTTGTTCTGGCATGGGCTGTACGATATTACTGAACACGTTACCGCGACGATTCGCTGGCTCCTTGGCATATCGTGTGTCACTGACTAGAATCTCCTGCGAATTAAATCAGTTGACATAAATATTGTGTATTTTTTTCATTATAATAATAACAACTAGATGTACTATGAGACTTCAGCAACACCGGAACAAAAAGAGCAAAAGAAGGAACATGGATGGGTTTTAGACAGTAAAAGGCTGACCCCCCCCCCCCCCGCGGCCTAGATCGAGGAAAGGTATGTGATGATAACCTATCCGAATAAAAAAAAAGTACGATTGCACCAAGATAGAATACTGACTGGTTTAACGAAGCACTCTGTTTTCAGCGTCGGTTTTTTTTATAAATGCTTAGGACTAGCAATTTAAAAATCATGGATGTATACATTCCACCCATTTTAACCTATGATACCCAGACTTGGTCTTTGAAAACATTCAAAAATCCAAACTCAGGGTCCGGAACGTAAAGGGCAATAGAAGGAACATAGGTGGGTTTAAGTCACTACAAGTCTGAGACTCCCCCCCCCCCCGCTCCGCCCAGAGCGGGGAAAGTTATTTGACAATTTCCCACCCCAAAAAAAAGGGACTCTCAACGTGCAATGGAGCGCAGCAATCTAGGCGACAAGCTAACCGACCATGTACGCATTACCACACTGCGCTCCAAAACACAAATTACTGACATTGAAAGCCACTAAGCCGAAGTGGGACTGGCTACGTCTGCCGCATGCCTTATGCGCTGTGGGCCAAAATGGCCTTTTTCTGGAGACTGTACTGTGGTTCTCTGACTCAGCCAGAAGACGTCGCAGTAGACCTCGTAGAAGATGGCGGAACGAGCTGGATGAACTCTAAGACCAGTGGTCTACATTAACCCCGGGTCGTACTAACCGGAAGTCACGAGGGCCTTTGCCCAGCAGTGGGATGACGCAGGCTAGCAGTAACACTAAAGGACTAGCGGTGGTTTAAGCACTTCGAGATTGGAAATGACAGCAAGGTAGCTTGTACTATCGAGATAACTACCATCGCGTCTATCTCTGTTTTATACAATCTAAAAAGCAGAAATAAATCAAAGGGAATTAAGAGATTTTCGATTCAGAATATGAGTTGAATTATGACCAGCACCTGTGAAACGAGGTCTATGTCCTGACTGAGGTCGGAGTAGGTCTCCACGACGAGCCGCGACTTGATGAAGTTGATGCAGGCGAGCGACGACACGCCGTGTTCCGGCTCCAGCTTCACCGTCACATCGTGCAGGTCCAGCTTCAGGGAACTTGTGGTCCACACCTGGGGAATAATGAAAATTTTGGTAGCTTCCGACTTACATTTGGTTTTAATTTTTTTAGGCATTTATGCTGTTGAAAAGTGTGATAGCAGTGGGCTGCGGTCTTGAATTACATGCCGTAGGTCATGGGGTCAGGGCAGAGGCCCGTGTCCCAGCAGTGTGTAACAGGCTGATAATATTTACCGTAAAAGTAGACCATGCTTTATTATTATTATTATGAGCCAGTTGTGTCCCACTGCAGGGCAAAGGCCTCCCTTCCTTCCTCCCATTTTTTTATGTCTTTTGCTGTTGTGACCCAGTCTGTACGGTTCGTAACGTCGTACACTTACACAGTTGTTGATGTTGTTTGAGTGTGAAGAGAAAAGATCACGGCGTTGATAAGACTTAGAATAGTTTAATGTACCCAAGTAATATATAATAACGCACAGTTGGCGATTCCTTTCTCGGTTGTTTACTTAGTTATTAGCTGTGTCACACTACCCGTTAATAAGTTGAAATGGGCCTTAAATACCTAAATAATATGACGCACGTTCGTTCCGATCGCAGCGTCAGCTAAAGTTATGAACAGTTTAAGACTGTACATCTTGGCAACCCCAGAGGAAAACAACCAAGATAAGGAAAAGCCATCACAACGCAGTAATTTAAATCATTAATTATCAAAGCTGAACGCAATGTTTCTAGTTCCGGTGTTGCTGCGGCGAGATGTCTCGGGGCGAGGCTCGACGCTGCCAATCTTACTCCGTGATGATGTTTCAGCTCTTTCATTTTGACTGTGGTTCCTTGGACCGATGATCTTAAGCTCAATATCTTCCTGTTGTGCAGTAGTTGAGTTACATGACCTGCTTTTGAAACCGTGGAGATAAAGCTTCCTCCCAACCGCCACAAGCACCGCAATGATCGCCGCTGTCAACAGAAAGTAGCAGATGGCGTATTGGTGTATGTCGTGTGTTGTAATTGTGGTCTGTTGAGCTTCATTCTCCCTTTGTGCTTTAATCTTCTCTTCAATCTTAGCCACTTCAAGGCTTGTAGATGATGATTGAAGCGTGTTTGGTGCGTAGCGATATGTCAAATTCACAATTTTGTTTATGGATGTGTCGAGAGAAGGTGCTGTCAACTCGTAGTCCATTTTCAAGCTGCTTGTATACTGACGATGGGCGTAGATGGTTATGTCTTTAGACTGCAGTACACATCCTTGAGATATTGTCACCAAGCTTGGTGTCGTTATGGTGTATGTTGTGATGTCATCGTTACAAATTGTACGTAATAAACACGTATCGCAACATATTGCTAGCCAGCTGTTCGCCGAGTGTAACTCAATCCATACGTCCTTGCATACGGTAGGCTCTAGGTCACAAGGCGCAATGTTTTGATGCGACAGCAATTTTGCTTCACACGGTGCCTTGCTGCTATGCAAGTTGTAGGATGGTAAGTTGTTTACACATAAAAAGGTTTTTGACCTTTGTTCTATGCATTGTTTGAAGTCATGTTCAGTCAGCAAGATGTACATGCTCTTCTTAAGGTTGACAGCAATGTACTTAGACGATGTTTGAACCTGCGTAGGTTTAGTGGCTCTCATAAGTGGTAACGGTATGGTTTGATAAATAGTGTAGTCTTCGTTAGCCACAAGAGGTATGTGCACCTCGAAAAGAAAATAAGTTTCTGTGACTCGTGCTTTTACATTAATTAACTTGTAGATGTCTTTGATGTTCTCCTTGTAATTTTCAATCGGCAATGCCACCGTATTCGGTAGATTTCCTGATATTTCGCCTAGTTGCTGTATCAAGTGTACCGGAGTTATAATATGTACATCTGTGTGTCCTTGGTACACGTTGGTAAGGGTGTTAAATAGCATTTCTTGGAATGTCCTTAGGCTGTTAATTAGTAGGTATACCGTCAAAGAGGCTGAGTTAATGTAGGTCGTCGCTGAAATTATTTCTATTTCCGATTCTATGGACGCTAGGTTCTTGTTAGTTTGGTTGACGAAGCTATCAATGATGTCAAATTGATGCTTAATATTCGCTTCATTTTTCTTCAACACTTCGTTCTCAAGTTCCACAATAGTTGTTTGGTTTTTTATCAGATTCAGAAGGTAATTTTCGTTGCTTTTGAGTGATTTAATGTCGTTTTGATATTTTTCTGCAAACCGTTGATCTAGTATTCCGAACAGGCTGTTAGCTACGTAACCGACTCCATCCACTAAGCCGCGTTTCTTTCGGTTGCTAAGATGTTTATGTGGATTGATCAGTATGAAATTGTAGTAGCTAAGTTGCTCCATTTCATGGTTCAGTTGTTCCATAGTAGTTCTGCAATGTTGTAGTTTTGAATGGTCGCACAGGTCCTTCACGTTTTTGAAGAAAGCCTCGGTTCGGTGAATTCCTTCCCAGTAGTTAGTTAAATTATAGTACATGATTAATGTCCATTCATCATGTACTACCTGCAGTTTACCGACCGTGTCGTAGTAAACAGGTCGTTCTAGTTCTAAACTTGTAATCTGAGCGCCGAGTGCGATACGCGTAGTGTCAACAGCCCCATTGGCGCCTGATATACATAATAACAATGCTAATGTAGTGATGAGTAAGCTGGAAAGAAGTTTCTTTCTTTTTGTTCGTTGTTTTGATGTTTTGCTGTAATCGTTATTTGTTTCCGCTTGAATTTCTGTGTCCAAAGGCAATGGTGATAGTTTAACTACAGGGCGCTTGATGGTTCCGGTTTGAGTTTTAATAGTTGTGACCCGAACGTAGCCATCGGATCCAGGGTGCGTTTCCATAACACGTCCCATAGCCCATTTTCCCGGGGGCAAATTGTCTTCCTTTACCAGTACTATGTCACCTTCCTTGATGTTTTTGTTTGGCTTATTCCACTTGCTGCGCGTTTGGAGCGTGGTTAAGTATTCGTTGGACCAATTTTTCCAGTACTGATGAAACATATGTTCGCAAAGTTGCCATCTGCGACGTAAGTCGATGTTGTTTGCATCGCTGTAATCTGATAGCGGTAATGATAGTATGGGGCTTCCTGTGAGAAAATGCCCTGGAGTCAAGCAGTTGTAGAACTCTTCCGGGTCCTCTGTAAGGGGACACAGTGGCCTTGAGTTCAGGCAGGCTTCTATCTTGGCCAAGAGAGTAGAAAACTCCTCATAAGTCAGTTTCTGGTCACCCAATACTCGTCGTAGGTGATGTTTCATTGACTTTACGGCGGCCTCCCAAAGGCCGCCTGCACTGGGCCAAGCTGGAGCATTAAAATGCCACTCGACCTCTAGTTTTGCTAACTCGCTGAAGATTTCTGGTGTCAGTACTTGTTTGAATAGTTCAAATTCTTCACGAAGTACTCTTGCAGCGCCGACAAAGTTTGTACCGCAGTCCGAGTACATGTGTTTTGGTGTACCGCGCCTCGCGCACAGCCTTTGGAAGGCCGCTATAAAAGTCTCGGTGGTAAGGTCCGACACCAACTCAATATGGACGGCTTTTGTGGCCATACATATAAATATTGCTATGTAGCCCTTGGATGTTTTGACGCCTCTGCCCTTATTATGTTTGACGTCTACGTGGCCCGAGAAGTCAACACCTGTATGCGTGAATGCCGGCCGGGCCGGGCCGGGGCCGGCACGGTGTTATTCTTTGTCGCGGTAAATCTCCCATAAGTTGATGGCTGTTTGTTTTGCTGAAGCGATGACAGCGGACGCATTTTCGAAGTACAGTTTTCACTGCTCTGTTCCCTCCAATAATCCAGTACCTCTGTCTTAGAAGCATCAATGTAAGTCTCGCTCCTCCGTGTAACGTGATGGAATGAGCTCTTTCTATCAACAGTTGAGTATGTCGTCCCCCTTTTGGTATGATGACTGGATTCTTCATGGCTAGAGGTAGGTTTGAGTTTTTGAGACGACCTCCGACCCGGATGATGCCCTCGTCATCTAAATAGGGATTTAGTTTGAAAATTTGGCTTTTTCTTGATATGTCTTCTTTTAGGTTTAGTTGATTGTATTCAGAACTGAACTGTGACCGTTGCACATAGCTGACAATACTTTTATCCGCTGCACTTAGTTCGCTTGCTGTTAGGTATGACGTTTCGCTTTTCGTTTTATTTCGCATGTTTGCTATAAAACGTTGTATCCATGCGACGATGCGCGTTATTTGTGTCATTGAACTGCAATTATTCAATAAAACACTTATAAAATGTTGCTGATCATCTCGTTTTGTTTGTCGCTTTTCAACATGATTTGCGCAACCGATGGTTGTTTGGAATAGGCTCTGAATGTTTTTAGATTCTTCTAATGTTGTTAAAATTGTTGGTCCTTGCCACCATAAGTTAAAACTTATTAACTTGCTTGGCAATAATCCTCTTGACGCGCAATCGGCTGGATTTTCTTCGGACTTCACGTACTGCCATTGAGTTGCAGAGATAATACGTTTGATTTTCGTGACTCGGTTGGCGACATAAGGTTCCCATCTTGTTGAGTCACCATGAATCCATGCTAAAACAACTTGGGAATCAGACCAAGCGTGCACAGAAACGGTGAACTCAGATAGTACTTCCGTTGTTTTTTCCATAAGTTCTGCCAATAGTACGGCGCCGCAGAGTTCCAGTCTGGGCAATGTAGTTTTCTGCTTAACTGGTGCCACCTTTGTTTTTGCGACGAGTAACGTTATTGTAGGCAGTCCATGTTCGTTCCATACTCGACTATATATCACACAAGCGTAAGCCTTTTCGCTTGCGTCACAGAAACCGAGTAATTCTACGCGTTGTTGCGTATCACCTATCCATCGATTTATCTTCATGTGTTTTATATGTGTCATTTCTGTAGTCAGCTTAATCCATTCAGCTCTTATGTCACTGGGCACTTCGTCATCCCAGCTAAGTTTATCAAGCCATAGTTTCTGGAATAGTAGTTTGGCTTTGACTGTCACCGGAGAAAGCCAGCCTAGTGGGTCGTAGAATTTGGAAATCTCTGAGAGTAACGATCTCTTCGTTAGCCGTTTTATTTGTTTCACCGGCCAGTTAAAGTAGAAGGTATCGCTTGTATGGTTCCAACCTAGTCCCAATGTTTTGGATGTTTCTTCAGATTTGAAATCAAATGTGTTTTGTTTTGAAATCTGATCTTCGCTTAGGTTTTCAAGTAACTCACAGTGATTGCTTGACCATTTGCGCAAGTTCATTCCCCCTCCTCTCAGAAGCTGTATAAGAGATTCTTGTAGATATTGGGCTTCCTTAATGCAGTTGTGGCCACTTATTACGTCATCGACATAACACTCTGTTTGCAGTACTTTGGCCGCTACTGGATATTTGTTTGCGTCGTCAGTAGCAAGCTGTTTCAAAGTGCGCATGGCCAGCCAAGGAGCACATTTCGTTCCGTATGTGACTGTGCAAAGCTGAAAATCTCGAAGGGGTTCATCGGGCGAGTCTCGCCAGACAATTTTCTGCAAATTTTGTTGCTCTTCTGACATCCATATACAGCGATACATTTTCTCGATGTCAGCAGTGAAGACGTATTTGTACGTTCGCCACTTTAGAATAAGACCCTGTATATCCTGTTGTAAATTGGCACCTTTTTCCATCAGACTGTTTAGGCTGTAACCACTTGAAGTTTTTTGCGATGCGTTAAATACAACTCGCAATTTTGTGGTGGTTGAGTTTTCCCTTAAAACTCCGTGATGCGGGAGATAACAACTCTTAGATGAAACATGAGACGATAGTTTCATATGGCCAAGTTCAATATATTCCTTGATGAATTGCTTATACATGAAGGAAAGCTTTTTATTCTTTTGCAGTCGTTTCTCCAGTTGTAGGAACTGCGATACAGCCACTGATCTTGAATTTCCCAGATTTTCCTCAAAATTGTGACAAAGCGGCATTTTAACGACGTATGTTCCGTCTTGTAAGCGGTTTACGGTTTTCATGTAAAATTCTTCACATTTATCGTCCTTGAACATATTGTTTGAGAGTTGAATATCTTCAGTTTCCCAAAATTTGGTTACTTCATCTAAATTTATCAAGGCTACGTTGCAGTTGAATGTGTTCATTTTTCCACATAAAATCCATCCAATTTGTGTTTGTTGTGCCACAGGGGATTGCTTGCTTCCTTTCAGTAGTCCATCCAGAATTATCTCTGAATATACGTCAGCCCCTAGCAGGAGATCTATTTGGTTGGAAATGTTGTATTCGGGGTCCGCGAGTTTTAGGTTCTTCAAATGTGGCCATTCAATCTTCTCAAACGTTTTAGTTGGTAGATTGTTCGTTAGTTTCTTCATAATAAGCGCCTGCGTTGTAAAACAGTAATCGGAGTGAATTGATGTACAGGTAAGGTTCAATTTCCCCCTGCAATCTCCCGACACAGTTCCAATTCCGGACACACATGCGTTGACGTGTAACCGAGGAAGTCGTAGAATTTGAGCAGCGTTTTCTGTGATCAAATTCACCTGCGAACCTTGATCTAGAAGTGCCCGTAGTTTTACATATGTCCCGTCAATTGTTTTGACCTTGAGCTGGACTGTAGTTAGCAAGACTTCCATGTTTCTTGTGTTAACGTGGTTAGACGCGTTTTGTTGGGATGTCGACGGAGAAGCTTGGTCGTAGTGTTTGTTTCGATTAGATGCTGTGTTTTTCTTTCCCGGATTATGCAACAATGTGTGGTGTTTTAAATTACACTCTCGGCAAGTTTCTATTGACTTGCATTCTTCTCTGCCGTGGCTGAATAAACAATTTTTGCATAGCTGCAGTTTTGAAATTGTGTTATATCGTTGAGCAATGTCCAAGTCGCGGAATTCGTTGCAGTTTAGTAGCACATGACCTCCGTTGCAAAGTGGGCATTTATGTTGAGTTGCATAAAAGTTGTAGGTTCTGTAGTTTGGCCTCTTTGATAGTTTTTGTTTATTATCTTTAAAGTATGTTGGCTTTTCTGTTGAGGTAGTCGAAATTCCCTTTTTTGCAGACTTCATTGTTTCGTATGCCATGAATTGGGTTTCGAGAAAGTACAGGAAGTCCTGTAAGTTTTGAAGCTCCCGATGGTCTTGTATTTCTTTCAGATTATCACTCAATGTTTAAGAGTCCAGTTTCTGTGACATGATATGCACAATAATAGGACCCCACGATGTTGTGTCGATACCGATGTTCGATATCCCGTTTAAACATTCAGTGATGACATCATGC
The DNA here is from genome assembly GCA_905475445.1 of Ochropleura plecta. Taxonomy (NCBI): domain Eukaryota; kingdom Metazoa; phylum Arthropoda; class Insecta; order Lepidoptera; family Noctuidae; genus Ochropleura; species Ochropleura plecta. The sequence continues at coordinate 748,481 of FR997732.1, forward strand.
ATTTTCTTTAGGTTGTAGGAATCCGGGTTTTGTATGACCGGAAGATTCAGCATGCTATTCATAAAAGATGTGAACTGTAAACGACGATTGTCGTAACGTTGATTCAAGATGTCCCAACAGGAGTTGTAATTATCAGCTGTAACGCTTAGGTGTTGTACTAAGCGCTCAGCTTCTCCTCTCAGTTTGGTTTTCAGGTGTTGCATTTTTTGCGCATTATTAATCATGGGGTTCTTGTGAATAGTTTCCAGGAACAGATCTTTGAAAGAAGTCCACTGACTGTAGTTGCCAGAAAATTCAGGAACTTCGATTTTGGGGGCCGAGCTTGAGTAATGAGCGGTGGTCCAAATTTTAGAGTTGAGGCGCTTTTTTATTTCATCGTATTTATGTTCGACGTCCGCGTATACTTTGTAATATTTTTCGTTAGATCCCTTTAATTGGAAGTCGATTTCCCAATGTAGTTTGTCGATGGGCTCCCATTTTGAGTTTAATGTGTGAAGGTGGTCATCAAGCTCCCATTTTTCAGCAATCGATGCGCTATTTATCTTTGTCATGACACGATATATTGCATTGAAATTGCATTCTTGTTTGTTGAGTAGGAGCTGTGTCCCATCTTCACCATCACTATGTTGGTTGGCGTCTGCCGACGTCCCAGATAAATCGAACTTTACCTTCTGTTGTTTTTCTTGAAGTTCTGATAGTTTGTTGACCATATCTGTTTTAATCTTGAGGTACATCTCCTCCGTTTTTCCGTGGATGTCATCCGCGAAATAGTTTATTGTTTTATCTTCTAGTTCTTGAAGTAAAAAGGCATGTCTGCTGTTGAAATCCTGCCATTGGTTTTCCAGTGATGACAAGCGCTTGTTCAGATAGTCCGCGGTTTTGCGGGCTGATGAATCCTTGCGATAGTTGACACACAAGGTTTTGATGTTGTCGAAACATGTTGACTGCAACTCCAGTTTGTCCATGTCAATGTTAGCTCGTAGTCTCCTAGTTGATGGCGACCGTTGAGCGTTGCGTTGCTTACAACTACTAGAACAGTAGTATGTAGTTTCTTTCCGTAGTTGCTTTGTTTATGTAGCTCGTAGTTATGTCGTTGACGGCGACTGATGAGCGTTGTTTAGTTGTAACTACTAGAAGGCAGCGGTGTGCAGTTTTCTTCCAGCAGTGGTTAGTTGTTCGGCTCTTAGTCACGTAGTTGACGGCGACAGAAGAGCGTTGTTTAGTTGTAACTACTAGAAGGCAGCGGTGTGCAGTTTTCTTCCAGTAGTGGTTAGTTGTTTTGGCTCTTAGTCACGTAGTTGACGGCGACAGAAGAGCGTTGTTTGGTTCGTTGACACGAAGACTTCTTAGTTGCTGAAAATCTTCTCACTTCAAATCTTATTTCTTCGATTCGAAATGGTCTCTGGAACTCGGAACTCGTGAACCTCGATTACAGTATTATGCGCCTTCTCAATCTAACTGGGGCGACCCGCTTCTGGGAGACCAGCTAAACCGATTCGCTACCGTAAAGAGTCACAAGCACCAGCATCCGGCTCGAAGGACCATTAAATGTACGGTTCGTAACGTCGTACACTTACACAGTTGTTGATGTTGTTTGAGTGTGAAGAGAAAAGATCACGGCGTTGATAAGACTTAGAATAGTTTAATGTACCCAAGTAATATATAATAACGCACAGTTGGCGATTCCTTTCTCGGTTGTTTACTTAGTTATTAGCTGTGTCACACTACCCGTTAATAAGTTGAAATGGGCCTTAAATACCTAAATAATATGACGCACGTTCGTTCCGATCGCAGCGTCAGCTAAAGTTATGAACAGTTTAAGACTGTACACAGTCCTTTTCGTGGAAGTCTAGTTCGTCACGCCATCTCCTTATGGGCCAACCGCGTCGACCATGCTTATAACGCGGAATTGTTTGCGCGTGTACTGATATTAGCAATTCGACTATGCGTTAGGCCAGGTTGTTCACTGTCTTAGCATCACTTACGTCCTGCTGCTGCTGCTGCTTGAGCAGGGAATGCGGCGGGTGGAGCGGTTCGTGCGGCAGCAGCTCGTCCACGTTCTCGGCCAGGTTGTGGGCCAGCACACCGCGCACTAGCTTGTACTGCGACGGGTCTAGTGCGCACTGCAGGGTGCTCAGCGAGCCCTGGATCGTCATGTCCGCAACTGTCGCACAGAAACAATACGTTCATGTAGTACAAAAGATACAAAAAGAGATCAAAATAAGTACGGTTTGTAAAAAAGAACTAGTAAGTAAGGAGAGCGTGTTACCATTGTGTGTGTGGTCTATGTTGTGCTCAATCTGCAGGTCCAGGTCGGCGGGCGCATGCAGCAGCGGCGCGCCCACGCGGCGCACGCGCAGGCCACGCCCCCCGCGCGCGCACCACAGCGACACGCCCGACAGACGCACCACGCGCACGTCCAGCAGCTCGCGGGTTGCTACTCAGTAAACACACAGCTTATGTATATTCAGTCTATTATGTTACCGCGACCAGACAAAGGCCAAGGTTTCTAGAGTTATCGTTATCATCTAGACTTTTTTTGAAACCGTGGTAAAAACAGTAGTGATTCGACCCAAGTGTAGTCAGCGGGATGCCTTTAATATTGATTTATACTTTAAATTATTTAAGTGCAAACACTTATTAGAATAAAAATCCAATGCAATTAAACATACCGGCGTTAGGATCAGTCATAGTGCTAACGGTTCCCTCATCTCCTGCGAACTTGAAGCTGTTGTCCAGCGTCAGATGGTCCAGATGTGCAGCCAGTGCGTTCCTCGCTCGGCCCGACACAGGCAGCACTATGACGGGCGCGGAGCAGCGCAGGCGCAGCTTCATGCGGTTGGCGCGCGCGCCGTCCGTGCCCGACCCTCCTGATACTACCGATACCTGACGAATTACATGTGACTCAAGAGTTCAATACATAAATAGTTATTCTAAAATGTGACAGAAGAGATGGAGCTTTACTAATGGGCTCTTACATGAACAAAGAACAGTTGACGGTTACCTAGACAGCAATGTCCTCTAAAATATAAAACGGGCTATTATGAGATGTTGCCCATGTTCTTTCTACAGTTTAATACAAACACAAAAGTATGAATCTGCTAAAACTAAGTGATTTCAAAATTATGAATTATGAAAATCGTCTAAATAGATACAGTGGATGGGGGAGTTAGTAGTGGTTGTGTTGTGTTAGGAGTGATCACAGTTATTTATATTACGATTGCATTGCTTGGACATGAAGCTCTTCTCGATCAGCACAACCGATAAGTGTGCTCACTCCGTTATTAATAAGTCATGCAGTGTTATACCAAGTCTACCTTCAGCCGTGCTTGCAGTATGACCCTGCGCAGCAGACTGAAGTCGCGCGCGAAGGCCTGCAGCTCCTGCACGAAGCGCTTGGTGTGCACGTACGTCACGGGACCCATCTCGATGCTCAGGCTCGTCTCGTGGCCGGCTGATGCGGCCTCGGATGTGCTCAGTCTGTGCGGAAATTGATCATTTTAATTCGATGTTGGTTTTGTTGCTTTGTCTCTAGTTAAAATCGGACTATCTGGCAGGCATAATACTAGGCAAAAATTATAAAATTTCCAATTTATCGTCGTTTTCACCTCATTCCCACACAAAATAATGTTGACAGCTTACAAGGCTAGGTTTTGGTCAACAACTATTGGAGTGGTTTTAATCAAAATGTAGTAAAAAATAATGATAGTAAAAAAATTATGCCTATTTCGATGCAATACAGAATCAAGCTTAGATGCCTGCAAAAAACGTAATATTGAATGTATTCGTGGAGAAGAATATTGTGGAGGTCACCTTTCATAGTGGAATGTAAGCGCATGATCGCCATGCGTGCGGAACCTGTCCCGCCACAGCGCCGAGTGCGGCGTGAGGTCCGTGAGCGCGATGGCGCCCAGGCGGCCGTGCAGGCGGCGCGTGCGCGCGCGCGCGTCGGCGCGGGCCACCGTGCGCGCGCGCGACACCAGCGCGCGACACGCCTCCCCGCGCCCCGCCACCACCACCACGCTCAGCGACCGCACCCACAGCTCCGTCTGCGTCGTGCCGCCCAGAGCCGACAGCCCAAGCGACGCTGTGGGATACGACCTCTACTCAAAATACCTAGTAAAACTGCATCTACATTTTGCTAGTAGTAGTAGACGGAAAGAAAAGGCAATGCAAAACAGATTCTATATTTCAGTGTATTGTATAAACATTAGTTACCAGTCTGCTGCGGCTCGGGTCCATGCTCGCCGTCGGGCACGTCGTCCCCAGCTATGCCGAAGAAGTCGAGCACGGCCACCCAGCTGTCGATGCTCACCACCAAGTTTAGGCAGTTGAAGTCTATCTTAGTCAGTTTCGATATCTACAAAATCGAAAAATATATATTCAATGTTACAAGTTACAGGGAGGAAGGCAGATAGTGAATGCATGTTTGAAAATAAACTAAACAAATTGAACATTAACATAAAATAGATCGGTATTTTATTTCGTGATCTCTTCCTCTTTTTGTTGGTTTAAATCTTTTATCTCTCTTTAGATAGAACATTATACTTTTGCCAGAGGAACGTATGGAAATGTATAGTCTCTCTGGTTATAATAATGTCTCTGCTTCAATACATATCACTCTTTCGTCAATTTAAAATAAATAAATTGATTTAGTTGTAATTTTTATGTTTAAATAGTTTGTATAAGCATAAAAAATGAAGCCGCAGCGGATTACCTTATCGTACTTGTCAGCGAAGTGCGGGTGGTGCGGGTCGCGCGTGTGCACGGACAGCCACACGAGGGTGTCGGCGGGCGCGTCGCGCGGCGCGGCGCCGCACGACGCCGAGCACGGCGGCGTCACGCCGCACTTGCTGTCGCGCTTGTTGCTCTGTTATAACATATTCAACACACACACTCAGAACAGTAAATTATGTCAACTGTTCTTTAAAAATATGTCATGAAAGTCAGATCTTAGTCGGTATGTTCCAAAACTATCGGGCATCTAATATCGTTCCACAGGTATCCTATCATTTGCTCATTGCAGCCCTTGCAGGCCACAGATGCTATTGAAAGTAGCTCTTAACATAGTTCCTGACCGACTATTGAAATATCTATTAACAAGGTAAAATTATGATGGGTACTATACTCCTCACATTGTTAGTTGCAAGTAAAGTAAATCACTCATAGTGCTACAAATTATTAACTATAAAATTTGGTAAATTAATATCATTGCAGTGGTGGGTTACCCCTCACTCCTTTTCACAGAGAAGAGGAGGCCTCATAATATTTACGGTGATAATTACCTCCTTAGCGGCGACGTTGAGCTGGCTGGGAAGCGAACAGGACCAGCACTTCATGTACTGCAGCGAGCTGACGCTGGACATGTCGTCCGCGTACTCCGTCACGAAGTCCGGACAGGACTTGGACACGAACACGGCCTTGGGCGGCACTTGCGGTGTGTGCGACACCATCAGCATGCGGTGCTTGGAGTCCGGCTCCTTGGTTAAGTCCTCCATTGTTATTGAGTGGAGGGATACCTGACAATACAAAACTGGTATAAAAACGTAATAGCAAGGAAATAGAAAGAACATGGCGGCCTCTTTTGTCCTTGGAATCATTTTAAACCGACTCTATTCAAATAGGTCGTTTATGGTGCGATGACGACACAAAACAAATGCATTTTTGCAAGACATTTCACCTAACGAACGAATTTAAATAATCATTCTGTAGCTGACCTTTATTTGAATTTAACAGAGACACCATGATGTTTCAAATTAGTGATTGGTGGTGCAAATTGATCTTCAAATATAAATATGTATAAATAATGTTCGAGCGCTTTCTTTATTGGTCGACTAAGGAAAAATGGTTGCGGTCCACCAATAACTACGAAGGAGCATTACTAAACGGTTACCTGTAGCATATTCTCGTATGGATGTGTCTTCTGATAATTCAATTTGAATTCTCTGAAGGACAGCTCCACTAAACTTCGTTCTCCTTCGCCTAGATCAGCGCGAAGCTCCACGCTGAATGTAGGCAGCTCGAAATGCACTGTCAACAAAAAGCATAAATATATTCGTCAAGAAGATAATGTTTAGACTAAAATAGACTTTCATTACCTTTACTCAAAAATGCATGTAATGTTGTCATTATTTTGACAACCTTGTTTGAGCAAAGTCGACCTTGCCGTTCTGTTTCAAGGAGCGGCCGGCAAAGTTTTGCTGGCCGCTCTAACAGGCCGGCAATGTTTTGCCGACCGCTATTTTGACGTTTCAACGTTTTAAAAAATCAATTTCAAAAAGATTTTATTTAAAACACAGCTGTTTGTACGTCTAAAGGTAAAAAAAAAAGATTTAAAAGATTTTATTCCATATTAGGCTGTATAATTCCAACTACCATTGATAAAAAAAAAAACAATGAAGTAACAAAAGCGCGGTTCAGCGAAATTAAAATTCCAGTTAATTAATATATTTTTTATTTAAATTACTGGTTTTATTTAGATTAGATACTTGCATTTTTGAGTAAAGCACTATACAAACCTTGGCCCACAATGACTGCTTCGCTGGTCACGCTATGATTGCCTCGAGCTAGCCTAGCTACGCTCTAGGCCTTTCAGCTTGGCCATCATTGCAGCCCTTGCTGTCCTCGCTGTAAAAGCCTCGACCTACGGTCTCGGCCTTTATCTCAGCTCGTCCATCAAGTGCTGCACGCTGACCGCGCTGTGTCGGCCTGGAGCTGCGCTACGCTGCGCTGTCGGCCATCATCAGCGCGACCAGCAAAGTAGTCATTATAGACCGCGGCAGTAATGTACTAAATCTCGGCGTCCATTGTACACGGCCGGACAGCACATGTTAGTTTATTCAAGAGTAGATACGCTAGTGTTAAAGCTCATTCACATACCAATGAGCGGCGCGACCCCTTCCAACTGCGGCGCGGCCGCGGGCGCGGGCGGCGCGGGTCCAGGCGGCGGCACGGCCAGCACGGCTGCGCGCACGGCCGGGTCCAGCTGCAGCGTCGGGACCGCGCCCGAGCGCAGCGAGCCTGAGCGCAGCGAGTCCGGGGCCGACTGACAGAACAGGACCAAACATTATACGACACAAAGAATATGCTGTATCTCAAATTAAGATGCGGTTGGTGCCGAACTGAACACTCTGAATCAAAAACTTTACAAGCAATCTATCCAGATCTTTATAAATATCTATGTTATTATGAATAAAGTTCCCAGCTTCTACAAAAAGAGAGCAACTGGCGGGTGACTGGTATGCCCCTTACGGTTACCATGCGAGCTCTTTAATGTCCATCGCACGGATGAATTTAGAATCTCTATGTAGGTTATGTCGGGCATTTGGTTAATTGCTTACCTGAGGGAGCGGAGAGGGGATACTGTGCGGTCCAGAGTCCACGACGTCGGCGGGCGTGTCGGTAGAGATCCAACGCAAGGTTTCTAGAAGCTGTTCGTATTGTTCGCGTCGAGCCGACACGTGGAGACCGCCCACTATCTTGCCGCGAACTTCGCACTATAATGGATAAAAAATTATAACAGATAGCATGCAATAGCATGCACGAGTCATAAATTTACGTTAAGCGTGCAGCTTAGGGCTAGGGTTGCCTGTTTCAATAATAGGTTCCTATAAAGAAAAACGGGGAAACAAATTCCATGGACTATTTAAAGTATTGTTTGGCCCTCCTGTCACCTGGTAGTCGGCGTCGGTATCGGCCTCCGTGTCGCAGTAGTTGACGGTGAGGCGCAGCGCCGTGTTGTGCAGCACCGGCTTGCCGTGCGACACGTCGTAGATGTCCGCCATGTTCTCTGACGACAGCTGGTGCAACTTCAACTTGTCGCACACGTCAACCTGTTTAAATTTAAACACGATATAAGTTACTGTACGCAACCAGTTTGCAAGTAGCGCTAAAAGTAAGCGTGGGGCCTTTTTCTGAAACGCAGCTTTGCGTTCGCTTGCGTGCGTGTGACATATATGACTTGAAACGTTACGAAACGCACACAGGTCAAACCTGATTGCCGACACAAATTAATGTGATAGGAATATCAAAAAGGGCTTTCACATAGTAATTGCAGATGCTTGCATAGACATGTCAACGATGAGTTGACCCATTCTATATAACTATTGAGAAAGGGCAGCTTTTAATTAATAAACCGCCTGCTTTTACGTTATCTAAATTAAGTAAGTCTAAATTAATCGATTTTGGACCACCACCACCGGGGAGTGTAACTTACCGCAGCGAGCGAGATGTCCCGCACGCGCACCTTGTAGAGCGTGTGGTGCGGCGGGCCGGGCCGGTTGGCCAGCGCCATGCGGCCCAGGTGGGCCACGAACACCTGCGAGTGTAACTTACCGCAGCGAGCGAGATGTCCCGCACGCGCACCTTGTAGAGCGTGTGGTGCGGCGGGCCGGGCCGGTTGGCCAGCGCCATGCGGCCCAGGTGGGCCACGAACACCTGCGAGTGTAACTTACCGCAGCGAGCGAGATGTCCCGCACGCGCACCTTGTAGAGCGTGTGGTGCGGCGGGCCGGGCCGGTTGGCCAGCGCCATGCGGCCCAGGTGGGCCACGAACACCTGCGAGTGTAACTTACCGCAGCGAGCGAGATGTCCCGCACGCGCACCTTGTAGAGCGTGTGGTGCGGCGGGCCGGGCCGGTTGGCCAGCGCCATGCGGCCCAGGTGGGCCACGAACACCTGCGAGTGTAACTTACCGCAGCGAGCGAGATGTCCCGCACGCGCACCTTGTAGAGCGTGTGGTGCGGCGGGCCGGGCCGGTTGGCCAGCGCCATGCGGCCCAGGTGGGCCACGAACACCTGCGAGTGTAACTTACCGCAGCGAGCGAGATGTCCCGCACGCGCACCTTGTAGAGCGTGTGGTGCGGCGGGCCGGGCCGGTTGGCCAGCGCCATGCGGCCCAGGTGGGCCACGAACACCTGCGAGTGTAACTTACCGCAGCGAGCGAGATGTCCCGCACGCGCACCTTGTAGAGCGTGTGGTGCGGCGGGCCGGGCCGGTTGGCCAGCGCCATGCGGCCCAGGTGGGCCACGAACACCTGCGTACTGTGAGCGCTACGAGGGACTACCACCACCGGGGACTCCAGCTCGATGTTCACGCTGCGGATTACATACACGTATAACGACAGAAAACTGACAAATATTCATTATTTGTTAAGGACGCTTTTAAAATTTTCAACTAATAACTCTGTTTTTAGGGGACCATTATGATGCACTAGGAATCCTAAAAGTGAGGTTGTCATGGTATCAAATAAAAGATAATAAATTCATCTCCACGATGGTTTAAAAAAAAATGTGTAGTCTCATATAACATTTTCATACAAACACGATTTTCGCAATAATTATAAAAAGTTGCAAAAAATAGGGTCTGAATAGGTATGTGTGAGCTAAATCTAGTGCACATTTAAAACTTCAAAATCATGTTTAATAATTAATAAAAAACTTACACTACATTACTTTACACTTATTACTACTTACAACTTTATGATTTATGCGAAAAATAAAACCACTCTCAATTTTTTTCCATACATTTACCATTTAACGCACGGCTCGATCGAAGCGTCATCCCGCGCTCAGACGCGCTCGTGGACGCAAGGGCGTATCGTTTAAAAAAAAAGTCAAAGCCTATTATAAACTGAGTGCAGATTCGTTTATTGCGGACTCGAAAAACGTTGATACTTTTTCGGACCGAAACAAAAGTATTTATTATTAAAATGTTATTTGGTTTACTGATACAGAATGAAACTACAACGCATAAATGTATATCGCTTGACAATGTTTGATTTGTCTTGACGAGTACTTTGTCTCTAGATGGTGTCCAGGGTCTGATGATGGAGCTGGAAAATGGTTATAGGAAGTCCGTAATAAAATGACACAATTCCATCGAGTTTGGGCTCGTTTGATTTGTCTTGACGAGTACTTTGTCCCTAGATGGTGTCCAGGGTCTGATGATGGAGCTGGAAGGTGGCTATAGGAAGTCCGTAATACGAGCCTATTGAAGGACATTGTTCTACTCAAGGCAAGTTTGGTGGATGTGCAGACCAAGTTGGATGCTTCCCAAAAAGCCGTGGCTGATTTGCGCGATGAAGTTAATGACTTGCGTCAAAAGGCAGCGGTATCTGGGTCATCGTTGGGTGCATCGAACGTAAACACGCGTCGCGGAGGCGCTGGCCTCGATGTATCGGCGGCAAGTTTCGCGTCAGCAGTTTTGTCGCAGTCGTCACCAAGGAATGCTGAGCCTGCAGTGTGCGCTCCTCGTGCGCCCCGCTGCCCCGCTCCCGCCCCTGTGGCTCCTTCCCGTGTCGCCACACGATCGCTGCCCGTTTCTGCAGTGTCGGCAGAATCACGTCGAGTTGGTGTGAATTCTGCTAGCGTAGGTGCGAGCATTACTGCTCGCGTTGAGAAGCCCGTGCCTGAAGAGGCACCGATTCGGGCTGATGATGGTTTTGTGACGGTGTTGAGGAGGAAGCGTCGTCAACGTACCAACAAGAACCGCTGCGGCACAGCTCCATCGGAGCCGAACGTCACCATAAGAGCCGCTAAGCCGAACACTCCGGTGTACATCTCCCGCCTACACTACACCACTACGGCGGAGGGCATTGTTGAGTACGTACGCCAAAAGCTCAATTACGTAGCGAGAGTGCAGTTGTTGGAGTCGCGTCGCAATGTCAACTTTAAGGCATTTGTGCTGCGAGTACCGACGTGTTATCTGCACCTCGTCTTGGAAGAGGACTTTTGGCCGCAAGGAGTGGTGTTCCGGCGCTTCCACGGACAAGTGCCACATGAACGCACAGTGACATAGTGCAGTAAAGTGCTACTAACATAGTTGTTAAGGATTTATTTACTAACACGAATTGTATTAGCTATATATCCTGCTCGGTTAGTAAAGATTAAAGATCTACCTGCACCATGGCTAACTGACGACTTAAAAGCCATTTTGCAAAAGAAGGCGGCAGCAAAATCTAGGTTTAAGTGCAGACCAAACTCATTAAATCATGATAAGTACGTTACTATCCGTAATCGCAGTAACTTGGTTTGTAGGGATGCCCAACGCCATCATGTTCATAAGTCCGTCGAAAATGGTGACCCAGCAAAAGTCTGGAAATTTCTCAGATCCATGGGAGTTGGGAAGTCGCGTCAAGAATCTATTCCTAAAGATATAGATCTTGAGTCACTTAACAAATATTTTTCCACCTCTTGTAATTTTAATGGGGCTATTAAAGCCCAAACCCTGAATAATCTTTCATCTCTTCCCACTCCCGATTATTCGCCGTTCGTTTTTAATCAATTTGCTGCTTGTGATGTTAAGAGGAGTATACTTTCAATCACGTCAAATGCTGTTGGTAGTGACTGTGTTAGTCGCAAGATGATACTTCCTATCCTGGACGAAATCCTTCCTGTCATTTGTCATATTTTTAATTACTCCGTATCCAGTGGTGTTTTTCCCTCTTGTTGGAAGGAAGCCCAGATTACCCCACTTCCAAAAAAATGTTACCCGATTTCCTTTTCTGAATTCCGCCCGATCTCCATATTACCGTTCCTATCTAAAGTCCTAGAACGCCTTATCCATAATCAGCTCAGTACATTCCTTTGTAAAAACACTCTCCTTAATTGTTACCAATCTGGGTTTCGTCCAGGTCATAGCACTACCACAGCTCTTATTAGTATTACGGACGATATTAGATTCGGTATGGAAAATGGGAATCTGACTGTTCTTTCCTTATTAGATTTCAGTAATGCTTTTAACACGGTAGATTTTGATGTTTTGCTCAGTATACTCAGTTCTCTTAACATATCTCCAACGGCTATTGATTGGTTTCGTAGTTACCTCTGTGACCGCCGGCAGCGTGTTCGCATTGAAGATTCGTCATCTTCTTGGTGCAATACCTCTGCCGGTGTTCCACAGGGGGGCGTTCTTTCTCCTCTTCTTTTCGCAATATTTATTAATTCAATTTCTAATGAACTTCTTTCAGCCTACCACCTTTATGCTGATGATTTACAGATTTACTCACAGGCTCCCGTAGATGAACTGTCTGAAGCGGTGAATTTGGTGAATAGGGATTTGGAGCGTATTTCTGGATGGAGTCAGGCTCATGGTCTGAAGGTTAACCCTACGAAGACTCAGGTCATTGTTGTCGGCAGCCCTAGGCTGCGTTCTAAAATTGATTGGGCGAAGCTGCCTCAGATTGTCTTTGATGGTGCTATAATTCCTTACAGCAACTCAGTGAAAGACCTGGGTATTTTTATTGATAAAGACTTATCCTGGGGTCCTCAGTTGCAAGAAGTGAGCCGAAAACTGTTTGCATCGGCAGGGTCTTTACGCAGACTTCGTAATTTCCTCCCAACTGCCACTAAAACTGCGCTCGCCCAATCCCTTCTTCTCCCAATCCTCGATTATGCTGATACCTGTTATCCAGATCTCACTGTAGTGCAACTGGAAAAGCTTGAGCGACTCCAAAATTTTTGTATTAGATTCATATTTGGTTTGCGTAAATATGTTTCAGAGTTTCGCGTTAAGCTCAAGTGGTTGCCTATCCGTCTTCGCCGGAATGCTCACATTTTATCATTACTTTACAGTATTCTTTTTAATCCAACAACACCCTCTTATCTCAAAGAACGTTTCAAGTTCCTTCATGACACACATAGTAGACATTTGAGATCATCGGAGAATTTAAGACTTTTGATGCCTGAACATTCCACAAAATTTTATGACCAGTCATTCACGGTTCAGGCTGTCCGTTTGTGGAACGAATTGCCGTTGTCAGTAAGACAAGCTCAGTCACTCGTTGCTTTTAAAACCTCAGTTGCAAATCATTATTTTTCCCTTTGATTTTTATTTTTTTCTGAATAAATGTTAGACACCTATTTGTCAACCGTATAATATTATAAAACACATGTAAAATAAATAGATTATATGTATTTATTTATGTATTTATATATTTTGATTATGTAACTTTATTTAAATTATTTGTGTAGTATTAGCAGTAGGTACACCATTGACTACCCCCGTTGTATTTTTATATTCGTAAAGTCCATCCAAAGGTTGTCTGGAAGATATCGCTATTAGCGATAAGACCGCCATTGTAACCATAGATTTAGCGCTTTTTTTTTATAAAACAGTTTGTTTTTTCTATTTTTGGTGTGCAATAAAGTATATTCTATTCTATTCTATTCTATTCTATTCTATATGTTTGTCTGTAAGGTATTTATCTATGGGCCTAAGATGCCTGAAAATAAATGATTTATATACAACGTGTAACGGAAAGGGTATATACATATCAAGAGCAAGGCTTCTTCAAGGCTTATCAAACGATATCGCAAGGGTTTCAGCTAAATATAAAAAAAAAAAAAAAAAAAAAAGAAAAAAAAAAAGAAAGAAAGAAAGAAAAGAAAGAAAGAAAAGAAAGAAAAAAAAAAAAAAGAAGCCTCGCTATTGGTATGTATATACCCTTTCCGTTACATCCTGTATAATGACACAATCTCATCGAGTTTAGGCTTGTTGGATATGCTTGATGAATATACGAAAATATGAGCATGGTATAGTAGAAGGGAAGTGCCCGGCATCTTCCTAAAGCCCGAAGAAGCTCTCAAACTAAATAAAATTGACTTTTGGCGATACACATCTGACGCTTTTACTCTTACACTATCTTCGTTTTTTTTTGTTTCACATTTTTATGATTTTTATCTTTTTTTATTTTATAATACTTTAAATTATTTATATTATTGTTTTAATTAAAAACAATATATCTAGATCACGATCCTATAGTGATTCAATCGGGCGTCGAATTTTGTCATGAACCATGAAGCCCTTTAGTCGCAACCAACTTGGCTCAATCAATCCCTTACTTGCTACTATTATAAATTTGAAAATGAGTTTGTTTGTTCCCCTTTCACGCCTTAACTGCTGAATCGATTTCCATGGAGTTTTGCATACATCATATTAAAAGTCCAAAAGAAATAAAAAAAAAATCCTTTTATCCCAAAACACATCATATTTATATAGTTTGAAGACTTTCTACTACTTTTTTTGTTCGTTTGTTTGAAATTGAAGGTTGGTTGTAATCCTTATCCTTACTAATATTATAAAAGCGAAAGTGAGTTTGTTTGTTTGTTACCTCTTCACGCTTTAATGGCTAAACCGATTTTGATGAATTTTGGTACAGAGATAGTTGGGAACCAGGAGACGGACATAGGCTAATTTTTTTTTTAAAAAGTGGGATGTGAGGGAGAAAGAGGGAAGAAAAGTGAAAACTTAGCGTTGCTATTACAAATCAATAAGGCGCAAGGGGAACTGTGTTACCCCGAATTTAACGCGAGCGAAGCCGCGAACAAAAGCTAGTAGTCTAATAAAATGTATATCAAGTAAATATTTAATTTTGTTATATCCTGTACAAGATAAGCATATATGTATAAAAATTGTAATATTTACAAAGTAATACAGGTAAAATAATCGTAGGAAGTGTACAAAGAAATTGGTGGTTATTTCACCTTACATTATGCTACCCACCTATTTTTTTCATTTACGGCCAGCGTTTGAAATTGAGTAAGTAGGTACCAACGTATTGCACTGTAATTACTGATCAATAAAATCAATAAATACCAGAAAAAACAATATATCTTCAAGAATCAAAATTTGTTAGGTTAAACAATAAAATTGAGCGAGTGATTGATTCTACGTGTGCGTGCGGGTAATGTTGTGTTGCGACTAGGATACCTAAAATTGAGCGCGTCAAAAATTGGAAAGCGTCCTTAACGAGAGAAATGTAAAAATAAGTGAAAATGCTAAGTTTTTTGCGTAGATAGAAGCAAGCGTGGGTAGAAAGAAGCTTTAAATTCATTTAAAATTTATATTGTATGAATATGAATGGTCATTGAATGTCTTTACACTTATATACCTCAGCACGATGTTGTCCGACTTGAGCGAGGCGGGCTCGTCGAGCGAGGCGCCCATGCTGACGGTGCGGCGGCGCGGCGACACGCCCTCCATGGACTGCGACAGCTTCGGGTTCGCGTACAGAGACTCGCCCCTGGGAGTACAGCATACGTTTAAGCCCCAGGCTGATGCCATGTTGTAATTGGTTTGAGTTGCAATTGCACGTTGCACTAACATTATCGCACCTGCATAAGTGTTTGTGTTGAGACAAGCAGTGCATATTTTTGTGTGCCAGTCGGTCAGAACACAGGTTGGTGCTGAATTTTGCACCCAGGGCTGTTACTAGTGTTTTTGAGGAATGAAAACTAAATAAATGGCGTTACACGTTACAGTAACGCCTGATTCAATAACATAGTGATATGTTACCTGGGGTGCACGAGCCCTATGGCCATGTCAGCCGCGGCGGCGCGGATGGAGCGCGCGAGGTTGGCGAGGTACTGCTTGAACTCCGTGAGGCACGAGCGCAGCTCGCGCAGCAGCGGGCCCGAGTGCGTGTACCACACGCTCGCCACGTGCAGGCTCACCGACGCCTCCACCACTACCACCAACAAAACAATCACTGATGCAGTTCTATCGTGCCATCATGGATCGAGCACATTGTCACACAGCGAGCGCCAGGCAGCATGTATCCATCCAAAAACGAACTACACGTCAACGGTTCATTTAGATGCAGACGCTACGACTTGGTACTGCATCAGATCAATTTATTGCATGAATATAATAAAACTGAAAAGTGCAGTCATAACTAACCGTTTTGTTATTTATCTTTAAGGCCTCATTTATTAAATCATTTCGACTTTATCCGGTCTTTGTCTTCAAAATAGTACCGGCGGCACATTCAAACAAAATATTATTATTGTAAAAACCGGATCCGTCAAAACGATGTAAAAATACGAGGTAAGTGTTTACCGGGCGCCTCATCATCAGTCCGCGTGGCAACCTTGCGGTGTATAGTGAACAGCAGCGCCTTGGCGTCGTCCCCGTCGTGCGCGCGCGTGTCGTGCGCGGCGTGCGCGTCGTGCGCGCGCGCCCGCCCCGCGCTCAGCACGCGCGTGTGCAGGCCGCCGCCCTCGCACAGCGACACCACGCCCACGCCGCCCAGCGACCCGCCCACTTCCACGCGGCTGCCGTCTGTGTGACAACACCATACACGCTTAGCCATCGTTTGGAAAAATAGGAGCTAGATATATTAGGTCCTTACATATGAAATTGGCGTTTTGTATGGAAGGAACAAAAAGTCGAATATTTTTTAATATAATATATTTAATTAATCAAAGTATGAACCATTGTTTTCAATGCACTTTTGCCATCTTATAGGTAGTTCATTGATCCCTTTACTAAAAAAACCAGTCGGACGGGAATCAATAAAATCTTTGAAGGCGATTTGGACTGCCCCATCGGAGTTGAATTTTTTCCCTTGCAAAAAGTTATCCAAATTGCGAAAAAAATGGTAATCTGTTGGAGCAAGGTCCGGGGAGTACGGAGGATGTCTAAGACATTCCAATTCAAGCTCTTCTAATTTGGTAGCCGTCTGTTGCGCAGTGTGTGGTCTGGCGTTGTCGTGAAGCAGCAGTGGCGTGGAGCGATTGACCAGCCTTGGTTGTTTAGCCGCTAGCTTTTCCATCATGGTTTGTAATTGCTGACAATAGACATCAGCTGTAATAGTCTGGCCAGATTTGAGAAAACTGTAATGAACAATACCGGCACTAGTCCACCAAACGCTTACAAGTAACTTTTTTGGGGTTAATTTTCGCTTGGGGCAGGATTTGGCTGGCTGGCCAGGATCCAACCATTGCGCTGAGCGCTTCCGATTATCGTAAAGAATCCATTTTTCATCACAGGTAATGATTCGGTTTAAAATACCTTCATTGTTGTGCCGGTTCAGTAATGTAACGCAGCAGTCGACGCGCGTTTGCCGGTTTGCTTCAGTCAATTCGTGAGGTACCCACCTTTCAAGCTTTTTAATCTTCCCAATTTGCTTCAAGTGAATTAAAACAGTTTTATCACTAACATCGAAGCCTGCAGCTAACTCGGACGTGGTTTGCGATGGGTCCGCTTCCACAATAGCCTTCAATTCTCCATTATCAACTTGGGTCTCAGGCCGTCCACGGGGCTTGTTCTGCAGGTCGAAATTTCCAGAACGAAAACGTTGGAACCAAAAACGAACTGTGTTTTCTTTTGCAACATGACCGCCATACACATCATTCACCCTTCGAGTCGTTTCCGCAGCACTAGTGCCACGGCGGAACTCGTACTCGTAAATAATGCGATATTTTAAATTTTCCATTTTGTAAAATGAGTGACGCAAACAGAAAAAACAGAAGAAAAAAAACAAATGAATGACGGTCATCGAAGCACAAATACATGAGTAAATAGCTGTACAAATTTGAATTTGGAATTCCTTACCAAAGAGGAGAAATTCGTGATTAAAGTGGCCAGTACGAAAAACGCCAATTTCATATGTAAGGACCTAATATGCCAAAGCGAAATGTCAGAACTGGAAGGTCAAGTTATATTTTTTTTATACAACGTCGAACTCGATTTTTGGTCAATTGTTCAAATTTAAGACGGCGAGGCTATTGACGTCAAACGAATATCTTGCTTGTTTAGACCCATAAGTGTGTACGTACCGACGGTGGCCTGTATCTTGGCCTCGCTGATGGTGGCGGTGGCGATCTTGCGCGCGACCACGGTGCCCTCGTGCACGGCCGCGCGCAGCAGCAGCACGCCCAGCCGGTGGAAATCAAACGTGATCTCAGTGCGGACCTCCTTCTACACATACATTCAATTAATATAGGGATTAAAATATGACTGATACTTGAATAAGCAACACTGTGCACAAGTTATGGCTGGAAAACAATTTGGTGAGAAAAATCTTAGTTTACGACAGCGCTCAAAAGAACAACATCGTTCTTATGAGTGTATGCATCGGTTACGGGGTCACGTGGTGACCCATTTAGCACTTTATACAAAAATTACTCTTAAAACGTTGACATTTAATATCGACATAATTAAAACATCTCAAAAGGACTTTCCTAACAAGACACAGCACAGTAAATTTGACACACAAGAATTCAACACTTACCTTAGGCTCATCTTCAGGAATCGGATAGTAGAAGGTGGCGGCCGCAGCAGGTTCGGACTGCCCCATATCACTGGGAGGTTTCTTGGCAGCAGTCTTAGGGCCCAGCACGCGGTGAGTAAAGCCTATCAACTCCACGATCGTCTCTTGATTGGCTGGAGAACAAAACGAAATGCTGTTAGAGCACTTCTTCTTCACAGTACTCCAATAATCAGTAAACCTATTAGGTCCTTGTGAAATAAACAGGCTTGTTAGAAATATCTGATACACTTTTTGTTATTTGGTACCACACAGATAACTTTAACGTTTGTCTCAAGGAGACAGTTCCTGAATCATGCTTAGACTCCGTGTAGACACTTTGCATCTACGAGTGAACCAATTCCGACTTGTTGTTCTTAGTTAAAATACCACTAGCAGGGTTAATATAAAAGCAGCAGATCTTCAACTTACCAATAATATCAAGATTATTAAACAAAATATTGGCTATCCTCAGATCTTCATTCTCCCCGTCTCCTTTAACGAGGCACACGTCCACAGCGATGAGGGCCTCCGAGTCCACCAGCCCCGCCGCGCCCCAGCCGGCGGGCGCGGGCCCCCAGCTCACGGCACTCCAGGCGGCGCCCCAGGCGGAGCCCCAGCCCGCGCCGAACATCCCGCTGCCGTTCCAGTTGAAGCCGGTGCCCGACACCCAGCTGGGAGCCGGGCTGGCGCGGCCGGCGTCCAGAGGGTCTGCGGGGTACAAGGGCTCATCTGGAAATGTGTACTCCATCATTGCAACAACTTATACTAACAAATATGTTAACATTGTGCTTATTTATTTGGGAAACATGCAAATGAAATCAGCACAGTTTAATTTATAAATGAAATTGTCTACAAAAAACAAGGAACAAATAAAACAAGCAAAATTAACTAATGACTAAGTAAATAACATCGGCAAAAAAACTCATCTAAATCTCAACATCTCTGGGTAAAAACTAATACCTAATTAAATAAACAGAATGACTTATCTTGTCCGACACCCACCATCGTTACTAAGAGACTGATAGTACCGCAGTCAATGCTTCGCGGTTCGTTTGGCGCATGCTCATAGTCGGAACTAAGACCACCATCTTGCTTTCTATACCAATATTATAATAAAAAGGCGATATTTGTAAGATTGTGTCTAAAATAATCCGCGGAACCACGGGTCCTTTTCTTTCACCATTTGAAAGATACATTATTCAGGAAGGTATCATAGGCTTGGCATCACTTACTGTTGCAGTGCAGCGAGTTGAGCGCTTGGTGCAGCGCGTGCGGGTGCGCGAGCGCGTGCGTGGAGCGCGCGGCGGGCGACGACGGGCACGTGGGGGACGTGGGGGACGTGGGGGACGTGGGCGAACACGGCTCCGACCCACGGATGCTGCCGGATAGCGTGTCCATGCTGCAACAACACGACTTAAGACAATACAACACAACATCACGCCTGAAATCCAAAAAGGGGCTGGCTGAGGTGTAGCAATATTACATTCATATGTTACTTGTTTTGTTAAAGTTCCAAGTGCTGGTATGCAAGCCTATGAAGATGGTTAATCTTCTTGCCCCAGTCCAATTCTATTTAGGGTCGGCGCAACACGTTTTCGTCTTCCATTCTCCCCATCAGAGATCATTACCATTTTTTTAGTAGCCATAGGGCTACAAGAAGAAGTCTATATTAAGTTTATATACTAAAAGTGTTGGCAGAAAAGGGATGCTAAACAAGCATACTCGCTTTACTCTCTTGTCAAATGTCATCTATTTCATCATGTGTTTGATAACCCTCTGTGCCATTTTCTTTCTTTTTTTTGTACCTTTACAACTTCCAACCAAGTTGTGGGTTACTATTACTTTACATGGAGCGACTGTCTATCTGACCTCCACAACCTAATTAGCACTAGGTAATACGAAACCCTTCGGTAAACCCGGTTGTTAGACTTTCGGTTCTCTGACTACCTGTAAAACCTGCTGGACCAGCTAGTATTATTAAGCTAAAAATAAAATACAGTGCATACATTTTAACCCACTTTCAATTAAACGTTTTGTAATCGACCAGTATTTTAGGGTTCCCTACCTCAAAAGGAAATAGCGGAACCCTGATATGATCGCTAGAGGCCTGCCTAGCCTGTATGTTCGATAGTTACCCGACATGTTTGTGACTGGCCACGAGCAGCTCGAAGTCGGGCCCGTAGGTCTGCAGCGCGTCCACCAGCAGCAAGGAGTGCACGGACAGCGACAGCGACAGGTCGCGCGGCCGAGCTGTGGCCGCCGCCTTCACGCCGCACACCTGCACCTCCGCGATGCTGCGGCCCATCGACTGCACCTGGATCATAACACTAATTTATTCAACTGTTCGATCGCCATATGAAATAACTGAACTGAAATAACTTCACTAACTTAAAAATAAATGAAGTGGAGAAAGGCGGGTGATTCGGAGGACAGTCTTATGATTTTATCAATGTTGATGTACTTAAGTTATGATTTAAAATTGTTTTCTTAAATAGAGCAAAAAAAAATAATCTTACCTCCAGCGACATCTGCTCTATGGCGAACTGCAGCATGAAGAGCGTGGAGTTGTGATGCTGAGAGAACTCGGAGCGCTCCGTCTCCGAGCTCACGCTGTTCTCTTCTACGTCATCAGACTCTGCCTGCATGGGACTCGCAGACTCGCGACTACTGTGCAAAAACAATAGTCAACAAACCGAAACAACAGAGAGCAGCAATTATGGAAAGTCCTTAATTTCTCACAACAATCTTTTCTATCTCATTATTTAAATTAGACTTTTTTCTGCAATGTTTCAAGCTATACTATTTTCGCTGTAGCACGGGTGACATAAGATTAAAGATATGTTTAGTGCTTTAAACATCCCATCACTAAACATGTCTGTTGGTAGTCCTAGGCTTTCATTCATGATCAGAAATCGAGGTAACGTTCGAGATTGAAGAGGAATGGTACATTTTACTAATGTCACCTGCACAATGCTACCATAGTATAAAGAGGGGAAGTAGGTTAACTCCGGCCCAATCCGCGATTTAATTGCCTACTGTCATAGGGTTGTCACTTTTAGCTAAATATTAATTCAGTACCTATAAATTGGCAAGGGTCGGGAAGTTGTATTTTTTACTTTTATTGTCTGGGTACAGGGTTTGTCAGGCCTCACTAATTTGTACTATCACAAATTCATTAGTTTAAAGCCCAGCCCTGTCAAAGATAACACATCTCTTATTAGTCAATAAAATTCAACAATGGTTTTCCTATCAAATATAGAAATGTATTCAAGATACAGAGCAGCATTATTTATAACTAACTTCCGCCCGCGGCTTCGCCCGCGTGGTGTGTTGATAAAAAGCAGCCTATAGCAAAAATAACAAAATCGAAGTATAAATAAAATTAGGTACGTTTCATTTTAAGGTTACGTCCCCAATGGGTAAAAATCCTATTACTAAGTCTTCGCTGTCCGTCCGTCCATAGGTAATGGTACGGATCTAACTAATAGGTATGTATTATAAAACTTCATAAAACCTATGTTTTATTATATTTGATGTAATTAGATCTTATTGTATCTATGTTCACAAATAAAGGATTTGAATTTAGTTTGTAAGGAACCTGTTAACTCAACGTACCTACTCTGTGCTCACGCGTCTGCCCGTGTTCGGGTCGCGCACTCGAGCGATGAGCGACTTGTTCCCTCACCCCGCCCGCGCGGGCCAGCCTAGTCACGGCGACACGAAATTAATTTTGTTGCGCGTTATTTTGATTTTGCTATATCTCCTAAAGTATTTATTTAATCTGCATGATGTAAAAGGAAAAAATAATCTTCATAAAATGTTCATGCCAACCAACCTATTTAAAATGATAAGGATTAATACTGTATTTGTGTAAATAGCTTTCCAAGTTAGCGCTTTATAATTGCCCATTTGTTAAAGTATTAAAATGGATATAGTATGTTATCCTTAAGATATAGACATATATCACCGCTGACTTTTCTGTGGACCTATATAAGATACACAATTACACCATACATTATTTTGTTATATCTTAAAGGGTTGAGGCAGCGTTTTCGTTGAAAGCTCCCAGACAGCATACTTTTTACCGACATCTTCAACAAATATCGTTAATGTACACAGAAATAAATACAAAAACTTAACAAATTATATACTAAAACCTTCCTTAAGAATCACTCTATCTATTACTAAAAACCGCATCAAAATCCGTTGCGTAGTTTTAAAGACCTAAGCATACATAGGGACAGACAGACGGCGGATAACGACTTTGTTTTATACTATGTAGTGATAAAAAAAGATAAAATAAACCGAGCGAAATTCAATACCTAGGTAATCTGAACAGAGACAATTCTGGAATTGATGAATTATGAAGACACCCAAACACACAGCAATACTTTCTCCCGCGATTATCAGACATTTTTGATTCATTTAGCGGTGCCGAAAAGCCGTGACGCGCGAACCTCGTGCAGTGTTAGCCCCGACTGGCGCAGCGCGAAAGGAGTCGAGATTTTGTTTAGTGTGCGTGCGGCGACGCATAGATACTACGACGCACACATACAAGCCGCGCGCAATGCGTTTGTATGAAGATAACCTTCTATCTGTCTTTATTCTATGATGCTACAGCGAACACAGTTAAAAAGCAACGAGATCGAGTTTTATCCACCCACTTGTTGCTTCCAATAAGAGCAGAGTTAGCGAAGACCGCTCGCACCGCGAACAGCTTCTGTTCGCTGAGATGTACCACCAGCGACGGCAGCGAGCCGCAGACCGTGGCCGTCGGGTACTGCGGGTCGCTCGTGTGCACCACGCGCCGCTCTGCCTAACAACACCAGACAAATGGTTTATTTTAATACAAGGTACAAAAACGAATTATCCACTGAAATATATTATTATCATGATAAACTTTCTTCCTAACATTTGTTTACAGAATCGGTAATCTTTTCATTGAAATACACAACACTTACATAATAAAATACTATACAACCAATTTACACGGCCATCCATGAAGTTGTAAAATAGATTAAACAAGAAACACTAATAAAACATAACAAAACATAGCTGACAAATAAGATCCCATTGTCGGCGAAGAAAGGATAACAAAACTTATTTCTTACCCTGAAGACACAAACAACATTAGATGTGAGAAGTTAAATTCCAAGTTTAGCTTTGTATTTCAAAAGTTTGTTAACTGGTATCAGAAACTAGAGCCGTCTCACGCTTTTTGCAGCCTTCTGCAATAAGTTAAACTAGCGTTGATCTAACGAAAACTTTTACAATTACCAATTAAAGAGTTTACCTGTAATAAGATGCTAAACCTGTCCAGCAGATGCAGCGAGGATGTACTCTTGGTGTGCGCGTACTTCCAGTTGTCTCGCGCGCGACCCACCAGGATCTGCAGGTCACTCAGCTCTATTTTGTATCTGTGAAATTGCACTTGGATTATAGTCACTGTCGAAAGTGTGCAGATTCATCTGATGTTCCAGCCAAAGGGTCGCAGTGGAAGACTGATTGTGCTATATGGACGAATAATATAATTGATTTACACATTTGACAAAATATCCTAATTAGATGAAGTTATGACATACCTGTCGTACAGTCGGTTGTGTAAGTTGGCGGCGTCCAGGGCGGGCTGCGCCACGTGCGGCGCCGGGCCGGGCGGGGAGCCCGGGGACAGTAAGCTGCCCGGGGGCGTGGAGCATGGGGTCATGAACATCTCTGCACAATAAACAAACAATTTATTTTCAGATTATTAACCAAAAACAACAACCCGCACATAAAGTTCTGTGTGCAAAGAACTTTAAAAAAACCGGCCAAGAGCGTGTCGGGCCACGCTCAGTGTAGGGTTCCGTAGTTTCCCGTCCGTCACAATAAGTGTTCCCACTTATGAGTTTAAAGGTGGAGGAGGAAATTATTTTGTACAACTTTTTGTCTTTTTTGTACAAAAACTGTTGTGTCAATCAAGTTCAAAATGATTTTCCTAGAAAGTTCTTATAAAGTTCTACTTTTCAGATTTTTTTCATATTTTCTAAACTTATGGTTCAAAAGTTAGAGGGGGGGGGACACATTGTTTTTTACTTTTGGAGCGATTATTTCCGAAATTATAGACATTATCAAAAAATGATTTTAGTAAACCCCTATTCATTTTTAAATACCTTTCCAACAATATATCACACGTTAGGGTTGAAATTAAAAAAAAAATCACTTCCCACTTTACATATAGGGTGGCTACCCTAATAAAACATTTTTTTCCAATTTTTATTTTACTACTTTGTCGGCGTGATTGATATACATATTGGTACCAAATTTCAGCTTTCTAGTGCTAACGGTCACAGAGATTAAGCGAGGACGGACGGACGGACGGACAGACAGACATGGCGAAACTATAAGGGTTCCTAGTTGACTACGGAACCCTAAAAAATATCCATAGTTTAGGACATTCTGAAAACCACTTATTTACACTAGCATAAAGTTGATTTTTAGAACAAACAATGAAAAAAAAATGACATAACCCGTTTCGCTGAGTCTTTCTCACCTTCGTCGTCAGGTGGTGTATGCGGCGCATAGTCAGCAAGGTTGGCGTTGGCGAGCCGAAGTCTGCCGAAGTCCACGACGAGCACGGCCGAGTCGCGCGAGCACAGCTGCTCCACGAACAGGATCTGTGGCGCCGAGATATCCAGCTCCACTTGCCAGGTGCGACGCTCGCCCTGAACAGGGAATAAACTTTGTAACGGTCTAGTCAAAAACGCAGAAAAAGAACGACTTTAAGGTTAGGACAGGGTTCTTCCAGCTGTTTGTTTAAATGTTTGTAAACGTACCCAAGATACAGAAAAAAAACCATAGTATGGGCCAATGTTAAAAAAAACAAAAACTATCGAAGATTTTTAACTCGAGAAAGAAAAGAGTTCCCCCCCCTCCCTCGGGCAGTCACGTAAACATCATGCGGATGCGGATACACAATATGGGAAATTTAGGGTGAAAACAAATGAGGCCCAAAAGAAAAAGATACCGACGTCTTGCGAGATAAGTTCTGGTTTTATAGAGTCTGAACAGAACTGCAGTAAAACTAGAACTCTTAGCTACGTACGGGATGCGCGTGCGCGTGCATCATGTGCTCCCACTGCGTGATGAGGCGCGCGCGCGTGCTGTCGCGCACGTGCGCGTACGCGTGCGACCACGGCGCGCACACCCACTGCTGCGCCCAGCGCGCTGCTTCCGCGTTGTACACAACCTCCAAGGACGCAGACTTCACCCACAACCTAAAAACAACATAAAAACGTTAGATCATCCCCTCCCATCATCACAAATCGAAAGTGCCCGATCATCACAAAAAATAAACGAATGCTGCGCTTGCGACGACTCTGTCTTACACAGCCAGTTGATCATCACCACTACCGTCCAATTCTCAACCATGCCACATTAGTGGATTACTCCCAAAGTGAAGATAATTTGTTTACTTGTAGTCGCAGTTGATGCCGAAGGGTTTCTTTTCGTAGGTGAGCTGGAACAGTGGCTCCTGCTGCGCCTGCGCACTGTTGATACCGGACTGCGAGTGTGAGCGGCACCACGACATGGCCGCGCCTGAAGCGCTAAGCGAGCTCAGGCCCTCGCGGATTACTCCCTGGTAAACAAAATAATTTTTACTAAAACAAAGACAAAAAGTATGTGCATCTGCTACAATGCAATTGAGTGATAATAAAAGCACTCATGTGCAAAAAATAAAGTAGTTGTAGGTTTCTGGATAGTCAGCTTGCCCGACCTTGTCATATTGTTGACCTCAGCGCACTCCACTGGTCTTAGCTGTTTAGGTTTCGGTTATTGTGTGCTTTTTTTTTCATTTCAAAACTTTATGAATGAATGCTTATTTGTTAACTTCTTCAACACAACACCATTTTAATTTAAATAGTAGCTTTTTGAAACTGCCTGCCTACCTGCGGCGCGATGAGTATAGGGAAGAGAGTGTTGGGCGTGATGCGCTCGCGCAGGCACACGGAGCCCAGCGACACGTGCAGCGCGTGCGACGCGGCGCGCGGCCGGGACTCGATGCCCACGCGCACGCACGAGAACTGCAGCTCCACGCCACTTGCGGCCTCTGCCGCGTTGTCAGACTGCAGGGTACTGCAGCACACACAAAATCCACAACATAACATCCAGTTACAATACACCTCCAAAAGCTTTTTTATTTTGCTCTATATTCAAGCGTGCGAATTGGGTAAGAGATGATTGTTATAGTTAAATCTGGTAAAGCTACTCACTTGTTTTCATCAGCTTCAGTCTCCATACACAGATTCAAAGATCCCTTATTCAGTATAAACTCAAACTTTCCGAAAACGGTATCCCTCTTCAGCATCGTATTATTATCTAAGGAGTCTGCTATCACATCTAGGATCTCTTCTTCAAGGTCAGCAGGTGCGTGTGGCGCAGGGGTGGGGGCGGGGGCGGCGGGGGCAGGGGCGGGGTCCTGCGCGGGCGCACCGTACCAG
Source organism: Ochropleura plecta (assembly GCA_905475445.1). Lineage (NCBI taxonomy): Eukaryota > Metazoa > Arthropoda > Insecta > Lepidoptera > Noctuidae > Ochropleura > Ochropleura plecta. The sequence goes on from FR997732.1 coordinate 774,986, forward strand.
CCCCACCACTGCGGGAACCAGTGCACCAGCATGCTGCGGCCGGAGCTTGCTGGCTTGTCAGGGGTCGACACGGGTGTCGATTTTGGTACTTTGCGCATTGCTACCTGTGAATAACATGAGTCATTTATAAAGAATGAGTCATTTAAAAGTCTTTTCAAATACCTACTTGTGTTGTTTTTTTTTTGCGATGTTTTTATTATTGGGCATGATAATAGCACCAAATTATAAATTAAAAACGTTCTGTGAGCGTACCTCTCTAAGAGCTTTCAACAGATGCAGCGGCGTCCGCCACTCGAACTCGTCCTTGGCGGCCTTGCGGTCGGCGGGCAGCGTGGCGGCCGGGTTGCTGAGCGTCAGCAGGCACGCGTCCACGTACGCGCGCGTGGCCCGCGCCCGCTCCAGGCATGATTCCCATGTAGGATGTGGCTCGGTCCCTATGCACGACCACTCGTATTTAACCACCAATATAACTCTGGGACCAAAGTGTTGAGAGGGAATGGGATAGGAATGGTTAGAGTAGACCATGCACCTTGCTGGTTCTTGTCGATAAGAAAACATCAACCCGAATCGTGCACCTCTTTTCGACGTTTTATAAGTAAGTGGCCATTAAATAATAAAATACTTTGATTTTGCTTTTTGAAGTGTTGGGTTCAAACCCACGACCCAGGGCTTGTAAGTCAGCATCCAACTAGCAGCACACATATAATAGTTTGGTGTTGTTATCTGGTGGTGTTGTTATATATGCAAAGGAACGATATATTTTTTTAAAAAAGCGCGTGTTTGTGTCTGTACTTTTTTTTACTTTTTACCTGCGCTTTGAAAAAAAACCAAAACCTCAACAAGCAATAATAATAAGTGTGACTCACAGCGATGATCGGGCACGTGACAGGAGAGCGCGTAGAGCCACCAGTCCCTCGCGTGGCCACGCACGGGCGCGGCCGGGCGGCGCGCGCGCACCTCGCGCACGCGTGCGAGCCGCTCCAGGCCCGCCGCGCAGCACACCGCCTCGTAGTACTGGCGCTGCGGGACCACGGGAGCGTTAGTGCGCGGCCACACCGGCTGGCTGAGCGAGCCGTGCGAGCTGTGTGTGTACTCACGGAGGTGAGGTTGAGCGTGACCGTGTCGAGCGTAAGGTGCGCGGCGAGGCGCGGGCGTGCGCGCGAGCGGAGCGGCTGCTCGGTGCGCTCGCGCCGCAAGCGCGCGCGCGCTGACGCCGGACGGACCAGGTAGCGGTGCGGCTGGCGCCACGTTTCTGACATTCGAGTCTGTAACAAAAACAAAACATATATTTTTTGTATGCTTTGTCCTGTAATATTTAACAATGTGTTACACTTATTGTATTTTCTGATACAGCACTTATAATAATTTATTATTTTATGTTGCTTTTTTGGTGAAACGGAACGCAAACTCAAATCGCATCGTCTCAGATAATGCCGGTAGTCACGTCAAAGTCCATGTGTGAAAAACTTTTATTTGAAAAGTACTTACATTTTCGGTAAGATTTTATTTTAATATTGTAATTGCAAACCTTTTCAATATTTCCACCTAGGGAAAAGTTATTTTCAATAAACTTACGGTGAGCTCTGTGATCGTACAGCTCGCGAACATGCCAGCGGGCACCGGCATGGGATCCCAATACACGGCGAGGTGCTGCAGCTCTAGCAGTTTGAAGCTGCAGCCGTCGGGGTCCGCCAGCAGCGTGAAGCCGCGCCGCCACTCGCTGTCGCATGACTCCGCGCACAGCGACTCCGCCGTCAGGCCGCATGCGAACGGCCGCGCGGCTGTCACTGCGTCCTCGTACCGGATGTGCACGTCGTTCAGTTTCAACTGGGACAATCATTATGGAACATTGTTTAGTCTGATATTCTAAAACGCATACGTGCCAGAACACATGAACGTGCAAATCTACGACATGCAACGTACACATCGCAATACGACGTTGTTACCTGAAAACAGGGGTCCGCGTGCATCGCACATATGACGTCATATTTTCGTGAATTTTTAGGTGCATGGCATAGATACCCACGGCATCACATCGCACACAGTACACGACATCACCGCGTCGTATCGTCTATCTGCGTGTTTTGGCTCCAATGTCGCAACTTACCTGCAGGTTCTCGACGATGTTCGCCAGGAGTCCAGTACCGTAGCTGAGCCATGAGGAGTATGATGTAGCATAGTATCCGGCGTCGGCCGCCTCGTGCTCCGCCCGCCACTGTGCCTCCAGCGCGTCCAGAAGCGCCGTCTTCCGCTCGTGCGCGATCGACGCTTCCACGGAGCAGTCCCACTAAGGGAAATTAATAATTTGTTAGAAGATGTTTGCTAGTCTTGGGCAAAATTATCTTTGTCTATGCTCTATGGAATATATCTAGTGCTGTACTTATATGTAAATCATCCATCAGCCTAGCGTTATGTTGGGTAAGAACTCAATCTGGCTAAATTTGGCAGAATGAGGTGCATACATGTACAGAGGAAAATCCATTTAACTGGCATATAAACTGAGATCATTGCGAGTATTATCTACTAATCAATCGGAGGAGCTCGTGGCTAAATAATAGTAGCCGCTCGGGTCGATCTTTAGGTTAAGCCGCGCTTGCCTAGGTTGGTCTGTGGATGGGTGACCACCCGTTACATACCGAGTTTCCTCCATGCCTCGGAAAGCACGTTAAGCCGTTGGTCCCGGCTGTCATTTGTAGATCTTTGACAGTCGTTACAGGTAGTCAGTGTTCCGAAAGTCTGACAACCAATCTTACCAAGGGGTATCGTATTACCCAGTATTAACTGGGTTGTGGAGGTCAGATAGGCAGTCGCTCCATGTAAAATACTGATATTCAGCTGCATCCGGTTAGACTGGGAGCCGACCCCAACAGGCAACATAGTTGGGGAAAGGCTAGGCAGATGATGATCTACTAATAAATCGCGCCGCATCTTAAGCGTTTCACCAATTAAAGGCTATCACGTATTCTCTGTAAGAGACGCTTTCTCTATCACTCATTAATACTGTCCTACGAAAATAAACACATTGATATTATATTGGTGTAGGCCTTTTACGCGTTAAAGATAATCATTAATTCTCTGCTTAATTTCCTAATCAAGATCTGCTGTAATTATTCCAAAAAAGTAAAGTTTACTCTTTAGATAAATGGCGATACAATCTATTAAATCATACATCATGATACAAGGACTCATTTCTGTGGTATCTTTTATGTCACACGAACAAATAAGTAGTTGCAGAAAGACGACTTTGCACTTAAATAGAATTTTACTTATTAATTACTAGCTTTTGCCCGCGGCTTAGCTCGCGTTAAATTCGGGGTAACACAGTTCCCCTTTCCTGATTTGCAGGTACCTGCTACCTGTAGCTTTTGCCTTGGCGCCTTATTTATTGTAATAGCAAAGCTATGTTTTCCCTTTTCTTCCCTCTTTCTCCCTCAAATCTCAATCTTTTTTTTTTTAAATAGCCTATGTCCGTCTCCAAGGTCCTAACTATCTCTGTACCAAAATTGATCAAAATCGGTTCAGCCATTTAGGCGTGAAGACGTAACAAACAAATAAACAAACAAACTCACTTTCGGTTTTATAATATTAGTAAGGATACCTACCTTTATTTATTTTTATATTTTATACTTTTTCATTCCGCCTTTACACATCACATTGTTGTCTGTAAGACAGGGTTCATTACGGTAATCAGTCATTTAAACAGCGATTTAAATCCAGAGATATTTTTTTTCTCAAATATCTTTGACTGCATCAAAAACAATCAAAAGTGTGAAGGGACTTTCCCGATAGATACTACGGCGCATACGTGCAATGATATTTTAATCTACACAGTTTGGGTATTCCCCCGAAATTAAAACAGGGATTCATATCAGAAGAGAAGGCAGCAAAAATCAATTTCCTTTTAAAACAACCTGAATGGAAGAAAGACTTCAGTTACAACATGAAAATCGATTATGTTAAGTGACTGCAACTATACTGCATTCACTGCAATTAGTTAGACCCAAGTAGTTTTGTCAATTTTAAGTAACTGATCTTAACTTTTGTGCTGTTGTTTTTTGTTTGAATGTGACTATTATTAATCATTTTATAAGAACTGCTTTTTTATTTTAAAAGATGTTGATATTTGAATAAATCAAAACTAAAATAAAATTGAATAAATAACAACTAAAAAAAAAACAATAAATAAAAACAAATATTTAACTAAATTAACTAGGTACAGCATATGTTGAATATTTTTTTTTTAAATGTGGTTATTATCAACCCTGCATCATTTTCCTGCCATTGTTCCATTCTATTTGGGGTCGGCGCAACACGTTTTCTTCTTCCATTCTCCTCTATCAGACGTCACGGCATCATTTACTCCTTTCTCCTTCATATCATTCCTTACACAATCCATCCATCTTTTCTTTGGCCTTCCTCTCGCTCTCCGTCCATCAACATTCAGATCCATCACTCTTTTTTGTCACATGTCCTTCATTTCTCGAGTTCCTTAAAAAACTTGTCTGACTGATACTTCTGTACAATATTTTTATCACAATAAAAATATTTCAGACACAAGTTCACCTTCAGGATCAAGTGCAAGAAATAAATCGTAGACAGTGATTAGATATGAATTTTGAGCGTCATTGAATATCTAACAATGATGATTGATTGATTTTCTGTTGCTTTCTTCCTTGGTATCTGTTGTTTGTATTACGTGAATATCAAGTGGCAAAAGGCCATAATCCAAAATATAAAATTGCCTCAAATTAGCTAAACCTTAGCCTCATCTGATGAAATTGAGTATTCACCAACACAATTAAGTTTAATCTCAATGGCAACAAGTGAATAAATAACATAGCTCTGACTATGCTGATTAAACTGATAAGGTGTATTTCGTTTTCACTATCAATTTAGATAACGACTGAAAAATTCTCACACTATGTAAAGTTCAAAGTACTATCATTTAAAATCATTATGATTACTCAGTTTGCTGGAATTTGAGTTGTTTTCACAGTATTATGGATGTTACTGTTACTTTTTACAGATACTATTTCAAACATTTTATAAATAATAATATGAAAGTATGTGAAATGTCTTAGTAATGTTAATCAATCAAACATTAAAAATCTATAGATGAGTATAGATATAATTTCACACACAGTGATCAATCATGGCTAGGATTAAAATAAATATATATATATATATATATATCGACGGTCCCTACGTACATAAAGACATGTTGAAAATGGCATTTTATTTTTATTGTCTTATTGGCTTTAGATTATCTATGTGCACATGCTGACATACGATTTTTATTTAATTTATTTACCTTGTTTTAGAAATCGTATAAGAGAACAAGTCTTATAAATACAACGAAAACGTTGTAGAAACGGTCATCTCTCAGTTTTTCCAAGAAAATGTGAAAAAATATTTATGTGTAAATGGTATATAATATTGCAGAAAGAAAATATTTATTATTGCTCATAGAATTATTTCTAGAGTGTGTTGAACACAAATTACGCTACCCTATAAACCTCGGTTTTTGACTTAACGTTATGTACGTAGGGACCGTCGATATGTACATATACAGGGTTATTTGTAAAACACTGGCAACGTCTCAGGAGCATGTTACTAACATCATAATCAACAACTTTTGTTCTAGGAAATTTAAACATTTATCATATTTTAGTTCATCAGATTTTCATACAAAAATAAAAATATTGAAATTGAACGCTCTAAATGTTACGAAATCTATGCGAAGCAAACGTACCTACAAGCGGCGGTGTAGGTGTGTAGGTACAGCAAAATACGGAGTTGAAATGTGTTAGATAGGACAACGAAATCTTGAAGATTTGTTTTTGGTAAATGTATAAAATTAATACAGTCCAGGGGCCTTAGTCTGCTATTACAATAGTGTCAGAATGGTCGATCACTGATCAGTTTGATAATCTACTACATACTAAACTTGTCAAAATCAACCATTATGCGATCAGTGATCGACCATTCTGACACCATTGTAATAGCAGACTAAGGCCCCTGCAAGGTTGTCGGTGTTTTACAAATAACCCTGTATAAGTTTTTCTAATTACCATACACACTATTTTTTATTTATTGCTTACTAGCTGCGCCCCACGGTTCCACTGGCGTGGTGATAGAATATAAAATATATCTTTATGAATTGTAGCCTATGTGTTATTCTGATGTATGAGCTTATTAATGTAAAGTTTCATTAAAATCCATTCAATAGTTTTTGCGTGAAAGAGTAACAAAGATCCATACATCCAAACAAACTTTTGCGTTTATTATATACTAGCTTTTGCCCGCGGCTTCGTTCGCGTTAAATTCGGGGTAACACAATTCCACTTGCGCCTTATTGATTTGTAATAGCAATGCTAAGTTTTCCCTTTTCATAACTCTTTCTCCCTCACATTTAAAAAAAAAATAGCCTATGTCCGTCTCCTGGTTCCCAACTATCTCTGTACCAAAATTCATCAAAATCGGTGTAGCCATTAAAGTGTGAAGAGGTAACAAACAAACAAACTGACTTTCGCTTTTATAATATTAGTAAGGATAGTAGGAAGTTGGATTTTCTAAACAAACCTCATCCAAATTGACTGGTGCGGCGACTAAGTAGAGCTTCTCGATGGCGATCAGCCAGGGAGCCGACCGGATCTGCCGCACTGGTACTTGGAGTTGGACTTTCCCTATGAAGCCCGACTTGACTTCCACTGGAAGGCCCAGGTGCCGGAGGGCATCTTTCTTCAGGGGGAGATTCTCTAGCTCCACCTTCCCTGTTAATATTTTTTATTTTCTTTGAGGTGAACAGAATAACTTATACTTGCTACGGCAGTCTAAGAAATAATGATGCTAGCTATATTCTTTGCTATATATTCCATTAAACTAAAAAGACTGCTAAAAGGTTTTTATATTTACTAAGGAAGCTAATATTTTTTTTTAATTAGCAAAAGCATGAAACAAAAATAAAAACAACTCAAATGCTTGAATTTCAATGTGATTTGTGTTTATATCATGATGCAACTCATGAATTTATTATATACAAAAGCATTTCATAGTGTCTCCTGCTATAAATCGTTTGTGTCATCGCAATAGGTAAGATCTATATTTACACAAGGCAAACATTGACGCAGCGCTCGTGGTATGCTATAGGAACGTACCTGACAGGAGCGCTACGCTCAGCTGGTCCGTGTTCAGGTTCTCCACGTACTTCCCCAGATAGTTGTTCAGAACCCATGCCACTAGACCCTCCAACATCATGCATCGTGCTCTCTGCTGTTAGCTACACTAGTTCACACGCTCGCGCGGTACACTTTCGCTTACAAAATACAAACACACACCACTGTTTGTCATTGACCTCACACCTCTGTTATTGTTGTCGTCCTTTATCGCTGATATTATGTCACGAATAGCCGTTTTGAACTTTGTCCGGCAATTTGTAGGTTTATTGCGCAATTTACTCACACATCTAGCAAATAATATTTGGCTATTGTAAATTTTCTTTAACGCTATGATCAAAGAAATATCGGTAGATAATAATTTCTACGAAATTAATTTGATGGCAAAGATTTCAGTGCTGCCAGAGGTAATGTATGAATTTGGACCAAATGGACAATTTTTAATTTAAATGTTTGATCAATTTGGTAAATTTTTAATTAAAACGTTATTGTTTATGTTACTACCACCGATTACACCCGATTTCAGACCAAACTAGTTTATCCGAGGCCAAAGAACTCATTGGAAACAGATGATGAAATATAGCCGAAAGCCCCGACTACATGAGTTAGCTTAGAACAGAGTTTGACCAACGCAAGTGATGCCGCGTGTAGCGTACTTCAGAGCGTGCCGACCAATTAGTCACAATCTCTCAGCGTAATTGCTTAGTATTATATTGTTTTCTGTGCTGTCAAAGATCTACAAATAACAGCAAAAACCAACGGCTTAAGTTTATTTGGGAGACCCCACTTAAAACTCGGTGTGTAATGAGTGGTCACTGGTTACCCATCTGCAGACCAACCGTGTGTTGGCCTGTGGATGAATTGCTTTTTTTCACCTGAATATCAAACCGAGTACGAGTGGCTGTTTCGTTTATTCATTATTGTATGTACATACATATTTTGAATGAACGATATCGCTGCTGTTATTTATCCACAAGAAATCGTAGATAGTCTAATTCTTGGTTTTATAAGAAATAGTCATTTCAACTTTATAAAACAAAAAGTTCCTTTGCTATAGGTATTTATATACCTACTTAATAATTTCTTAGCAAAGCTAATTATTACATTTAAGAGCCATTTCACAAAATGATTGCGCTCGAGTTTAGGCAAAAGAGTGCGTCATTGTTTATGTGTGCGTAGCGAGCCACACACGTGCAATATAAACAGTGTAACACGAGAGCATCTTGAGCCGTAATCGTAATATGATTTGGTAAATTTTATTTTAGTATTGTATTAGTATTAATATGTTATTGTAATTTAGACTGATGTTCAAATTGATATTTTGACAAATTATATGCAAATATTTTCAAAATAACTATAGGGTTCGATTTCCCAAAGAACATAGATTATTTCTGAATAATTTTATTTTTATAATTACTATATATTTGAACCAAAAAACACGTAAAAAAAACAAAATAAAAGTTAAAAATTGGTCTAAGAATTTATTTTTTTACTAATTAATGGTAATATAATTCAGGAATCTATTTCATTAAACGACGATTTAAATATATTTCTGAACCTGTATGTATTTTGTTTAGTTTCATTTATAAGTATTATTGATAGATTTAGGACTCAGAAGTAGACTCTGCGGCAATTTTTCAGTAAAATGGTTGTGGGAGATGTGTCATTATAAATTAAACAAACCGATTTTAGTAAATGTGTTACATTAAACGACACTATAAACGATTAATCTATATTTTGTATTCATTCAATAAATTCTAGATATTACTTAGATGGTAATAGAGAAGCTCAAAGTCTTAAAAATTTGGGCGAAAATGTGAAATGGCTCTTAACTTTCGAGTAAGAAAACCATGACTGTTAAAAAATACATTTTTTCATAGAACTGGCACCAGAAAAGAAGGTATGTGGTAAAACAATAATAAAAAACATAAAGCCCGCCTATGTAGAAAACCATAAAGCTTAAATAAATAAAATAAAAAAAATATATAAATATGTATATAAAAATAATAATTTATTAATAATTGTTTATGCAGCAGATAAGAGTACGGATGGCAGAAGTAAATAAAATAAAGAAAATTATGGTGGTGTTGAAAAGTTCTGAAATCATCATTGGTAAAATCACATGTATTTTGGGAAAAAAATATCAGTATGGCAATTTTTTAAGCTGTCACATATTGTGAATTTTTAGAACAGCTGGCATTGACAACAGCAACACTACAGATAATAAAAACAATCAATAAAAAATCCTTATTTCTCACCATAAATAGGTAATGAATTTTAATACGTTTTATTTATTTCGGCAATTATAAATAATCACCAAACAGCAGGCTGTGACCAGGACTTTCAAAATCAGAATTTTCAGAAGAACGTGGTTCCTTTACATGTGCTGCACATACTAAATAAATTCTAACATTCGCGGTTTGACAGCTGTAAAAGTGAAACAGAACGTTTCGTAAATCTGAAATAGAATTTGTTTATTGTATTTTACCTAATTTCTTTGGGTTTCTACAAAAAACAATTAAACATGAAAGCAGCACTGGCTATAAGTAGGTTTCCTGCCTCACCTCTGACTAGATTTAACACAGGTTGCCTGGATATTTCAACCAAACTACAGGTTCGACACAGTGCCAGTTTATTAAATTCAAAGTTCCAATTATTAGCGCCCACAGCAGTGAAAATTAGGAGTTTGGGACTTGGGCCGACTTCAAAAGACTTTGAAGATCCACCTCAGTCTCAATTTACTAGTCCTCTTACGAAACTACACGCAACCGAGCTCGTGCTACACCTAACTGATGAAGAAAGAAAAGTTATGCTTCAGGCTTTACAACAATATGAATCAAAGAGAATCAAAGAGGATTTTGAAGGTAGGTGGTTTGATCAACTAGGTATATCATGATCCATTTGACGTCTGGCTTAACAACCATTTTAAAATACTTCCAGATATGTTAGCTGGTCCTAGATGGAGGACTAAATTGGGCAGGCCCAGCAAAGTGCCGACACTTGGTGATGTCGATCCTACAGGCTCGTACTGTGAGGTGCCAGAAGACTGGCTGAAGAAAAAGTATGGTGAGTATCTTTAATACAGCTGACTAAATCCAGTTGAAACTGGTTGCCAAGATGATGTCATAGACTGTTTGTGTATAATTATGTATTCTTACTCATTTGCGGTTTTTTCACTTACTCTTTAAATACCTTTTATTTACTTGTGTAGCTTTTGTGTCATTAAACTTATCTTAAAACTTCCTCTATTTCTTAAAATGCCTACTTCATGGGAATCTTCTTTGAATGACTAATGTATTAGACTAGACACATTTTATAAGTTAGCTATTTATGATTCATTTTTCATTACAAGCAACCTATGGTTCTTATTGTAAGTATGATGTACAAAAGTATTTGACTGAAATATTTAATCAAGCTAAGTCTGTAATACATATCATAATAGTATGATAAGTCCAAACAAACAATCATTGAAGTCTGTTACAGCGGCCAAGGTCCCAGTCCCCAGCACGAGGGAGCTATTACACCGTAAGTGTTATCTCAGTCTGTAAGGCTACCTACATACCAGTATCTAATCTTATGTCTAGAGTATATAATTATTGTTACCTACATAAGCAAAACATATAATACTGAAAAAAATATTATCATTTATCCTTACTAATATTATAAATGCGAAAGTAACTCTGTCTGTCTGTCTGTCAGTCTCTTCTTCACGCCTAAACCACTGAACCGATTTCAATGAAATTTGGTACTGATATAGACTGGGACCCGAGAAAGGACATAGGATAGTTTTCATCCCCCACGCGGACGAAGTCACGGGCAAAAGCTATTATTAATATAAAAGCGAAAGTTTGTTTGTTACGTCTTCACGCCTTAATGGCTAAACCGATTTTGATAATATTTTGGTACAGGCATAGTTGGGACATACGCAATTTTTTTTAAAGTGGGATATTTAGGGAGAAAGAGGGAAGCAAAGGGATAAAATAGCTTCGCTATTACAATCAATAAGGCGCAAGGGCAAAAACTACAGATAGCAGGTACGTGCAAATCGGGAAAAGGAACTGTTACCGCGAATTTAAAGCGAGCGAAGCCGCGGGCAAAAGCTAGTAAGTAATAAAAAACAAAAATTCTGTTAAGTGTACTCTTTACAGTAAGGTGCTTAATTTTTTTTTAATCATGCATCAATAAACATTATTACACAAATTAACAATATTTTATCAACTTCTTTAATTTCTTGTTTACAGTGTCGTTGGCAAATTCAATCCCATTTATTGGTTTTGGCTTCTTAGACAACTTCATCATGATCATTGCTGTAAGTATTACTCTAGTTAAATTCAAGCTCCATTTGACTAGAAGAGAACAGAAGATAATTATGGTCTATTTAATTGTGTTTCATGTCTAATCAATACTGATAGGCTGGTTTAATAGTATCAATATATATGTACATGACCTGAGCACAAATATTTACGAAAACATAATTCGACCGTGTATTCTCGCAATTAATTTCTCTCTAAACTAAAATAGTTGTGTATCACAGGGTGACAGAATAGAGACTTCAATGAGCGCCTACATAACGCTGACGACGATGGCTGCGGCCGCGCTGGGCAACACGCTGAGTGACATCATCGGCATCGGCTCCGCCTACTACGTGGAGCGCGCCGCCGCCTTGGTGGGGCTGGGCGCGCCCAAGCTGTCACCCGTGCAGCTCGACATGAGCATCTGCAGGAAGTTCTCCAACATGGTGAGTACATAAATACAGAAGAGCTCCACAGCCGAGCAATGGTAACCTGGGGAACCATGACTTAAGTTGTAGGTCGTGGTCCTAGGGACGCTCATAAGAACACCCTCTGACTGGAAACACACATGTTCCAAAACCAAAAATTCTAAGTAATGTGACATCCGCAAACTGTGATGCGATTGAATGCGCTGCGTGGCGCGGGTTCGATCCTCGCACGGAATAAATATCAGTATGGCCTACAGATAGCTGGCTGTTTATGTATGCGAGTTTAAATGTTTGTACACGCAGTTCGCACCCACGATATAGGAGAAATTCCAAGTGGGATTCCTTTACTTACAGAGGACTTGTGTCCCACCTGTCGGGACCTTATAGACTGATTATTCCACAGAAGAGAAAAATCTAAAGAAAAACGACCCTGTAACTCTCTTATTAATTCTGACCCCTGAGCCACAAGCTTCACGCAAGACAATTTTTTACAGGGTCGCGTATTAGGCATCACAATAGGCTGCATCCTGGGCATGACGCCCCTACTCTTCATAGAAGACGAATCAAAGCCCGACCAGAAAGCCGACGACAAGAAAACGAAATAGGTAACTGACGCATATCTCCGAAACTTTAACTTATAAGAATCTATTGTGTCCTGCCCACTTAGTTAGTTCCTGTATCTCGTTATAGGAGATCTGTACCTATGTACATATTTATAAAGTGCAATAATTATGTAATGAAGCATACAAATGTCCGACACTATACAAATTTTAACACTTGCGTATATAGTGCATAGTTTTGTCCGTGCGAATTTAGCACAAATGTGTGATTTTGATAGATATTTTTTTTATTTCCTTTGCCTTCTTTTCTTAGTATATAATATTTTAGAGGAATTTACTACTTTACCTCTTAGGCAATGTAATGAATGAATGAAGAAAGTATAATTTATTTAGAACTCACGAAATAGGTATTATATTTAGCGCTGAGTCCATGATATGATTGAAAACTTGTTTTTAAAGTTTTCTCATGCAGCAATTGTCAAGTATAAAATACCAAACGTCTTATGAATATTACACCTAAGATTATGAATTAGTAACGAATTCAAAGTTAAGCAATAATATGGCAGTATTTTTTTTATTAATCTTTAAAAGAATTGTGTCTTTTTCGCAATAAAAATAAGTACTATTCTGTAGATACTAAATATTTCAAAATTACTCTATGCACAGAACTCTTCTATCACCTTTTAAATTCCATTTATTATATATTAACATAAAAACGCAACACTATTTTAGAATATCTGGGTTCGGTTAGCAAATGTTCCTAGACCTATATAGCTAAATCAATTTTTTGCCATCTTTACCCTGATATGGCAACTTTCATCGAAATCAACGAACGAATATAAAGTATAAATTTTGTGCTACTTTCTGCACGGAATATCGGCCACAATAAAATCCTCGCTACACTCGCCACTCGCCCTCGCCTCGCCTAGACTGAACACGACAGCAATTTAACTTAACTTTTGCTACTACTAAGTTAGTGTTTCAAATGTAACGAATAAAGTTCATATTCTTCTTTATCGAGTGGTGCCTAACCTAAACCTGGTGGCAGTTTTTGTGTCGCCCATGGACCTCGGACCGGGCTAAACATGTCGTTTAGAAATATCTCTAATCCTCACGATGATGTCGTCACCGCAAAAAGTGGTAATTTTACAATAAGCATAAATTCAGAGAGAAGAATTCTAGACCTTGGTTTCGAACTCGAGACCTTTTGGCGGTCCGACGGTAACAATACTAGGCTATCATATTAGCTCAGATGTTAGTCTAAATGTAAGCAATTTAAACCCTATACAAATAAGATTAGTATGCGGCTTTTTATCTATTTTGAATACTTTAGGTATCCTATCACAATTTTGGCTTAAAAATTATTATTGGTAGATATAATGTATATGGGCACAGTATAACTTGATATTAAATTGTACCAATTTTTGAATGTTATATAGCTAAGTACATAGTTTTATGTATTGGATTCACAATTTATGTTTATATCTTTGACCTGTATTGAAAGTGTTTGTAAATGAAAAATAATACTTATTTCTAATCACACTTATGAAATGTGTAACAAATTGTTAACTATTTTATATAGATATAAGTCAAGTACTGTTCTAAATGGAAATAAGATTGCAAGTGTATTGTTATTGAATGTAGATATTATTATTATGTAGTTAATTTATTTTTAAGATGTGTTTATTTAACTGGTGTTGTTTTTGCAAAAAATATTTACCTGAGCTTCAACGTAATGAACGTTTCTTGCCATGGGTAGCTCTCTGGCAATCATTTTCATATACTTATATTAGAAATTGTTTGTCCAGCGAAACTGAAGTTTTCAAGGACTCACTTAGCTTGCTTTGGGCAGCAATAAAACGCTTTTAACGCTATAATATGATTTGTGTGCAACATGATTTTAATGAACACAGTGTGACTACCGACGATGTATCTGCGAAAGCAGATGTTTTGTAAACTGTCTACTGGCAGGTACCTAAAACAATTTAACAAAACCTTGAAAAATAACACTTTTCAAATGTAATTCTTATTGAGAATTTACACAGGTGTTTCCCCCTATTTTTTGGGAAAACGTGCAAGTTGTATTTTCCTCAATAATTATAGGGATGTGTAATAAATCGTTGTGAGTAGGTACTTACAGGGTATGGTTAAACCCCAACCTATCATTCTTATAGAAGTGATGTAGTAACCTATTGGTAGCTCAATATAAAGCACTAAAGTTATATCTAGTCAATGCACAGTGAAATTGTACATACTTGTATATGAATTGTATTAGTACAAAGTTGGCACTGGTTGAAACTCCGCGCAAGTTCCTTTGTGAGTAAAAACAATAATTTGTGGTATCTTGAATAATTTTAAAATGATTATATATTATTAATGTAAATAAAATGTATTATTGGATGGTTAAAATACTGCTTACAATAGTCATGTTTTCTTGATGTCCATTTACTCGAAATAGTTTGCAATATTCTCACTTGTGTTCAATTTCCTCATTGCATTAACAAGACGTATGCTATAATAACATTGCAGTCTCTTATACCAGTAATTAGCGATTCAAGTAATCAGGCACACAAAAACAAAGAATGTTTGCGGTGCGACTGTGAAGTCTTAGTCGAACTAAGTTTCTGTCAGTTTAGCTGCATCATGAATGCGTCGCCGTTCTCAGTCGAGCCTTTTTGAAATCCTTTCATCTTCTACTTTTCTTCACAAGTGACCCTCCCCGTCCATTTGAAGTATACGTTTTAATGTGAGTAGTATTGGAACCACGAATGAAAGTCCTAAACGAATTGTATGAATGTCATATTTTAAACTTGATATATTGGTCAGTTATCATACAAAGTGTTACATATGCGTGTTTTATTCTATGACTTTGTCATTTCTGGATGGAATTAATAAACAATTGTAAATCTAAGGAGTTGTTTTTGTTGGGTATGCACATTAAAAAAAGAAATTCAAATGTTCGTGTTTCACTATTGTTACACACGTCTAGGTTGACTTTATGGGGAGTGAAGAGGTGCTAGCACT
The DNA here is from genome assembly GCA_905475445.1 of Ochropleura plecta. Lineage (NCBI taxonomy): Eukaryota > Metazoa > Arthropoda > Insecta > Lepidoptera > Noctuidae > Ochropleura > Ochropleura plecta. Next base: position 790,465 of record FR997732.1, read on the forward strand.
GGTTGCAAAATTTGCTGGTAGGAGTTCTCACATGTCATGAACATTTGTGTGTACAATAGAAACTTGCCAGTGGTTCACAGCTGGCCTGGCGGCTGGCACAAACTACGCAGCACTTTCTTACTCTACATATAAATAAAACAAACAAAATAATGTCTTAATCATCGTTTAATAAATAATTATCACTTGTCGATAAAGATATGCGTATGTAAAAGCTGCATTTGTTTAAAAAATACGCTAATCAAGATGAGAGAGAGGTCATGCAGGGGTTTATAACACTACGCATGCTCGCACACAACCATACTGCACTGGTCATACAGCTGTGGCGACACATCGCGCAACTGTTGCGGGCAACATCTTTATGCTACGAGAGTATGACGTAGATATTATCTATGAATTCTTTAGGCTTTGTTATATTGACGGTATATCAGCATTTATTTGTAAAAACAAATACATTGTTTTATTTGACTTGTTAATAACGATTTAGTTATCCAGGATTATCCTGGATAACTAAATCATTATTAACTTGTACTATCGTGGTCAATAAGCCTGATAATGGCGGTGGATCGGTCATAGCGCAATAATTGACAGGGCTCTTATTGTTAGGTTCCTTACTAGGGAGCTCTGGCCGCTGGTAGCTTGGAACCCTGCTCCAAATACCGGCGGACCACTATGTATTTTTTATTATTATTATGATATTTAAATAACGTAAAGGAAATAGTAATGAAGTATTAATATGAACTTCCTAGCTACTAAATACATGCAATTAGTTTAGGTTTCCTTCCGTGTTCACTAATGTTTCCTCTCATAATATGTACGAGTAGCTACTGAGCATTATTTGCACGTACAGCTACCCTACCATGTCGTGTTAAAGCAGAACTAATTCCACTGAGGGAAAGAGAGAGCTATACAGGGTGTCTAGCACCATCTTTTTCCCTCAGTGGAATAAGTTCTGCTTTAAGACGTCATGGTAGGCCTACAGTACTCGAAGTGTACCGGCACGGTGCAACGCTATATATTTTAACACTATGCGGTTACATTGTGGTTATGTTTGTCCGGTAGCGTTTAATGATAGAGCTGAGCGCTTGACTCGAAAGTTATTATTTCCGGCTTAAAATAAAACAATTAGTGTTTAATTTGTGGACAACAGCTTGACGTCATATTATTTTGAATTTTATATATACGAATGTTTTTGACGCTTCTAAACTTGAAGTTAGTTAGAATCAGATCATGAGTAGGAACGACAAGATTATAGATTTTTAGATTTGGATTATTGAAATTAGAAGTCGCCCACGACAGTTGCGTTTCGTATAATTTTACAATTAAATCTAACTAGAGTGCGAGGAAATGATACAAATACTCCGTTTAGCAACAACGCCACATAACTGCGAGACTCCACATTAGTTACATTCACTAATGTTATCTACTCAGAAATACTTACAGCTAACATTTTCTTTTGTTTTTTTTTTTATCACATTGTGATGCATTTGGCAAAACACTAATTTTCAAACGTGGTCGTATTTTCTGATAAAATTGTATAAATTCAATACGTATCCTATCCATTAGGAGTTATAAACGTCAAAAGGGTTTTTAAGCAGTATATTATAATTATTATGTACCATATTTTACTTATAATGCGTTGTACTTTACTGAGCCAACATTACATCATGGCCAACATGTTTGGCTGACCTCTCTGTCCGCGAGATGAGCTCTCCACATGATGTTGAGCCACTATCATTCCGTACATTATCTTATAATTTACTTAAAATCAATGAAACAGCTTCAACGCTCGTGTAAAGCATCATAATATATGTAAACGTATCATAAATCACAACATAATTATATCTCAATTGCATTCAACGCTAAGTTGGCTCAGGTGGCGTACAGCGTTGCGTACTAAGCGCATTATTTACAAAGTTACTTGAATTTTAAACCAACTCTTATTTACTATACATAAGGACTAGATCTCGTATTAACTAACGTGATACGATGTGCGACACGCGACTGGCAAGCGCCGACTACTCAACCCGTAGTTGCGCACGATACAACCTTACCAAATGTATCTAGTATCGCAACTAGTAGCTAGTTGTGTCGTAGGCTCTTGCGCTAACTGTTTCATAAAGGGAAGTACTGTCGGGTTTATCCATAGCTGTAATACGTGGTTGTCTAATGATTGATTTTTCAAACACTAGAAAGTATTTCATGTTACCTAACTCTAAGGTTCGCGTTTAATTACATGGCAGACGCATTACAAAACTGAACATAAATCATTTATATATATATTAGTCAACTTTACTGAAGTGGGGTATGATCTCAATCAAATAACAATGACGATAAAACATCAAAGGGGTATACAATTTAAGTTCGAGATAGTTTAACTTAAGATAGAAACGTTGTAAACTTATGTACAGTTTGGTCATAATTACAGATACACTTAATTTAAGCTGCGTGTTAAGTAACGATGAGATCCTTAAATTTAGAGGCTATATACGCGATCATTCTCAAAATAAATATGTATAGGTCTTTACAAAGTGGTACAGCTATGATAGTAATGTGCTTTAGTAGATTATAATGTTATACTCATACGTAGCTTATGCTTTTAAGTATTTTTTCGAATGTTACATGTAAACATTTTTTACATTCAGATGCTATTCGAGTCGTAAATGTAGACAATATTATATTCATATATGAGCAAAATTATGGAAATTCTGTTGTTTTTATCGGAAAAAATATTGCGATTATAGGCCAATCAAATTTATTGTTTAGCCAGAAGTACCTACACAATTTAATTGCCCGCATATTTTTATCACAACTGTCATTATTTGGCAGTAAAGATATATTAAACAGCTTTAACGCGGAGAATTGGCGCAGTGTGCATATTTGCTAAACAATAAACTTCGCTGACTGTACAATATATCAAAATAAGTCAGAAGACGCTCAGACACACATGTTACTACAAAATACTTAAGTATATCACATTGGACGCGGCGAACTAGGAAAGTCGTGCATACAGCTAGATTGATAACAGTTTCACAACCAAACCTGGTGTTCGTAAATAAACATCAAAATAAAACACCGATATGCACCGTTTGTTATAGTCCTTCTTTACACATTGACTGACGCATCTGCCCGAACTTGGGATCACTGAAGTTAATAATAACTAATTGCTTCAGTCAACGTTATACGTCTTTTAGAGGAAGAGGAGCTGGCTGAGGTACTTGTTGTAAAAAGCAAGACATACGTAATAGAGTAGCAACATACGTATATACAGTTTGGAAACGTATCAAAATTATATCATATCAATTCCTGTATTGACACATTTGGCAGTAAAAACATTTATTTTCCATATTTTTCGTTGGTATTCAAATAATCGTACTCGGGTTTCTGGCTTTGTTTTTCAATATCGACTTTCCTTATAAAACATCATGATTTTACTAAATTTTGACAAAACTGGAAATGGCAGGGTACAATACGTCATTTCGTGTACTTAATGTAAAATATAATATTGCTCGATAAAAGGCTCGTATATAAAATTATGACTAATGAGTATCGATGCACTAACCGCTAAACATAGCAATAAAACGCCATCCACGTCGTCCGTCACACGGCCGACACACCACACCAACCAAAACTATCAATTATTACGAAAAATGTAGCACTACATTTACATACTAATGTCTAATGTACAAATTGCTATTTACAAATTAATATACATAAAGTAGGTATGTTCCTAGTACATAATTTCACAGCTGGCGACAACTTGAAAACAATCTCGATAGTTTGTATTGAAGTTTACGTGGACAGTCGAGTCGGAGTGAACCCGAAGGAAACACCAAGCGACGCTGGGGAGTAGGAACGCATCAACTTTATTTGTATTTTAGTGTTTCACGTCGTGCACGCCAGACTGTGGCGAGCTGCACGCGCAGGCGACACGACACACGTAACTACTACATAGTACTACATCGCAAGAGTTATGGATAGCGTGAAATGGCGCCATTCGTCAGAACTGCTGCCAACACGCGCCTATGCCTCTCGTTCGTATTCCTTGTAAACCAATAAATACTACAACTATGTAATAAATGGTAATCGATTATTAATCTCGCATCGACACACACTCCGCACCTTTTGAAGGTAGCAAACATGTAATTGTTCTAATAAAACAAGAGTAACAAATAATACTGTTATAAACATTTAGAATTTAGACGTCAACGTAAACAATTGACTTAGGTAACATTCATATCGCGCCATCCGAAACATATCGCGCCATCCGAAACATATCGCGCCATCCGAAACATACTAAACATAAAACAATGTTACATTGTACACAATATGGCAAATGAGTAGTCGCTAATATTATTACTTGTTTTATCATTGATCTAGGATTGCTATTAACTTTTAAATATACTTCTTGTACTTATTACACTAATAATTATTTTACTAACATCTAACACACCACGAATTTTCAAAATTCAAATAACGAAATCTCTACTTTTTGGCGTACTTTCAACAAATGGAATGATATTAAATAATGAAAAAATTTGGTCTCACTAACAGAACGAATCAATTATTATCTTAATCTTAATTGTCGTCTCAAAGTTTTACAAATGAATAAATATTATATTCGCTAGAAGCAACGTTCGTTCGTCAGTCAGTGTGCGCTCAGGTGTGCGCGGTGAGCGGCGCGGCGCTGTGCTCGGTGCGGCAGTCGGGCTCCGAGCTGTTCCGCTGCAGCGCCTGCAGCTCGGCGCGCGCCGCCGCGTCCGCCACGCTGCGCCAGCGCGGCCTGCGCGCGCGCACGCCGTACGCCGCCTCCTCGAAGCCCGAGCGCAGCCCCAGCACGATGCTCAGCGCCGACGCGTCCTGCCCGTGGCAGCCCGAGTACCGGTACTGCGGCTTCTTGTCGAAACGGCACCCCACCGACTGTGCACCTGAATATATTAAAGCACAATTTAATTATTCGATCTCGTGAATCATCGTGAATACTAACACGACAGATATTTATCCAAGCGAGCGTACGCACCTATGGGCATGATGCAGTCGAGCGTGAGCGCGCACTGGATCCAGGGGCGCATGATGTCGAGCACGGCGGGCTTGTTGGCGACGATGAGGCGCGTGACGTCCATCATCTGCACGAACAGGAAGTCGTCGATGGTGGCGTGGAAGTAGTGGAACATGCGAGGGTGCGTGAGCGAGGTGACGGCGGCGCGGCGCGGCCAGGCCAGCACGCCGCCGCCCGCGGCCGCGCGCGCCCACAGCGCCGCCAGCTCGGCCGGCGCGCCCGTCCAGCGCTGCGACGCCTCGCAGAACACCACGCCGCCCACGCGGCTCAGCGCGTGCTGCGAACATCACATCAAATCAGTACTTGTCAAAATACATGCTTTCCTATTTAAGTCGTGTATTTCAAATACAAAGCGCCGTTTATTAACTATTTATATTTAAAATACAGATGTTAGGTTAAGTAAAGTAAAACGAATCCAGCCCAGCCTATAAGGTATGTATCTAATCAGTAAAAAATAATTTTATTTCATGAACACTAGAATTTCAAAAGGTGCTCTACAAGGGCTGTTATTTCATCACATCTATAATAAGATCAGCTAAATGTATGTATATTCAAATGTATTTTGAAATAGTAACAACAAAATCCGTCAGCGTCAGGTATTTGAAAAACCAATTGCAAGTAACATTTTACAGTTTAAGTTATAGAATTACAATCCCAAGAATTACTTGTAATTTAAATTACGTATTTTAATTACAAGTAATTCAAATAATGCTCAACAGCGGCCCTAGGGTATAGCAAGTGGAGCGGTTGCCCTAACGCTAGACGGCAAAGAGTGCCAAATGTGAAAATGTGAGCATCAATAATTTCCAGTGGAAAATTTAGATAAACTTTTAAATTATAACATAGAGATACTTAATGTAATTTGAATTCAATAACTTGGTATTTGCAATATAAGTTGATTTTACATACTTAATAATTATTATATTATTTAACATAAAACTAAAGTAGAGTGTATAATGAAGTGAAAACTTCGAGCAAACCTAGATCAAGGGCTAGAGGCGACGCTCCTGCCCAACGCTGTATAACGTAGGTATATCGACATGTACAACAATCGATCCTCCTACTATCTAACATTATATAATTCCTCTGACAAGAATGTCTTTCTCCAATGATTACGCTAAATCGAGAGAAAATCGATGAAATTAATTGACAAGTGCATAATATGCGGACATGCTATTAAATCGGGATAGAGTTTTGTCCTGTTGCAGGGACACATCTTTAATACATCAGTATACTTAAGTTGATAATAACTAATAAACAATGTATGACTTTTGTGTATCGAGTCACAAGAGAGCATACTGCTCACAATGTAGGTCACAATTAAAACATGCAGGCAATTAGTATGAAAGCGTCGGTTTAGCGCAGGTTCGCGCCGCGCTATGATAGTCTTTGTTCTTCAAAGTAAAGTTGTGCCGCTTCATTTATACACGTCAGTAGTCGGGAGAAGTGTACGACACTTATTATCGCAGACTACAGAAAAATCTAGCTCAGGGACAACACAAGCATTTTCATTAAGTCTAGTTTTATATTTTTCGCAGAGTCGGAAGGTATTTTGTAGACAGAGATCACATAATTACTGAAATTTAAATTTGCATTTTTATGAGATAATTGATTTAAAACCTAGCCTACCCGGCGAGATCCATCAGGTGTGCCCCAAACATTAAACAACAAAGGATCGACGCGGTAAGGACTACGAGGAAGTGACACTGCCATTTAATCACAAACTGATCCACAAAGCTTTCCCAGTTCTTTTGTAACGATGAGAATATTGTGAATACAATAAATCATTCTACCACCATTCATCTTCATATTGAATCAACAATACCAATTACATTGATCATTATTTATCCGCGACCGTGGCAAGCTAGACGCCAAATCTGCTGTTATTTCGAGAGCACTTACAATGAGAGAGACAAAATCTCAACTAATTTCCTTGTATCACAAATCATACAACTAATGAGTCGAAACATGTGTGCCGACTAAACGAATAATCACGTCGACGGGTTTAGAGCAATCGTCGAGATTCCCGGATTCCTGTATTTACGACAAACAGACGGTGGAGCGGCCTGCATGTGCTCATCAGGAATAGAGACAGTATAGCTGCAACTGGAATCGAATGCATTGAAGATTATGTAGCGTAATAGAACTATGAATTTATTAGCAATCTGAGCAACAATTTAAATTCCTATTTAGGTACTAAATAAACCAGGGAAAACGGATGCAGGTTATTAGTTTTATGGAGCGCATGCAGTTAGGTACCTAATTTAAACAAAGCTTTAATTATGTTCGCTGCAATACTTTCATTGGTTAAACTGTTACAACGTTGTTAGTTCGTGGCACATGCACAAGGCAACAAAATGAAAAATCAGAGGTCATGCGAAATATTATGAGAATGTATAATTATTGTCGGAACACATTAATTATTAATTAATGTGTTCCGACAATTAAGCGGAAGCTTTGGTCCAACATACGACTACAAACGATTTACCGGTTAATTTATACGCCTTTGGAAGTAAATAAATTAAAAGGTTTACCGAGGGAGGCAGTAAAAATAAAAAAGTGACACAAAATCCACACTAAATGAGTGAACACGAGAACCGAAAGTACCGGCGGCGGCGTACTTATCGTATTCAGTCTTCCGATCTCGGACAGTAATTCAATCTCCTCGTCGGGATATACAAGTTGGCTGCCAACTAATTAATGCACAAGCAGATTTCCTGTGTGCCCTTTATAAGCCCATTCACTGAACAACAGTAGTTAATTAACCATATTTCCCTGCTAAATAATATGCGCTTAAACACAAACAACTGAACATAAATAATCTCAAAATAATTCTAAAAGTCTGCTAAAAAAACGTCATAATATCTTGGAATGTACCCTTGATTTTCATTTAGCGCAGTCTGCTCTCGATTTGACAAAACCACTTAAATAAATAGAACTCTCAAAATATAGATGATTACAACTATTTGCGTGCAGTGACCCAGACACGCAGACGACATAGCGCAGACGGAACGTCACGGTCGCGCCCATCACCGGGGGCCCAGGGCTCCGGGGCTGGCCCCACTTGGTGGATACAGTAATCGGTTACTGCGTGCCATTGCGTGACGGGATACGCTTTATGACGATAATGAGGTAACAAACACGCCTTGTTCGAGATCTATCGTGATAACACGGCGAATTGAAAACGCTGTCGATATTTGTTTACCAAAAACATCTATTTGGAACGATAGTCCTAGAATTTTCATTACCTAGCGCACGGGGATCGGAATTACAGTCACCGAACACCCCCGGCCTCCCTCGATACACGCTTCCATTTTATTACCTTTTAGGGTTACACGAGAGCAGCCATTTAAGCCAAAGAGGCCAGCTCTTAGGAAACATCATTGTAAAATGCTTTTATTTCTCCGAAGAAGTTCTAATCAATCAGCAGAGCAAATAATCAAAATCGACGAGTGACGAGGACTGTTACATTAGTTCGAGATGAGCTTCGTATGATTCACACGTGTCCTCGCGGTTGATAACGTGCCGGCATTTTAACTGCTCGCAGACAATAGACCGATTAGCAATTACATATTATTAATACATAATTATATCCATGCCTAAATGTATATCGCAACATTACCTATGTCATGTTATGTTTGAAAAGGCGACCAACATCGGAGATAACAATAAGTCGGTGAATAACTTCGTGGTACTATATTATATCTTGGGGATGCAGTTTTTCATTTGCGCATTATATAATAAAAGAGCTTGGAGACAGTCACCGTAATTAAGATATTCTCCAAAATAATGACAACGCGGAGTCTGAGGCGGCGGCGATTAGTGTCCATGCGGCGTCGTCATCCGCGGTTATTTAAAACTAGCTTTCACCCACGACTATGTCCGCGTGTAAGTCGTAAATTATCTCACAACGGACTACACGGACAGAAATTGGTTAGGTCCTAACCCAGCTGCTAGTCTATGCATTTACCTAGCCAAATCCGTCCAGACGTAAAAAAATAACAGGTTTCTTTCGCATTTATAATAGGATATGCAATATGGCTGTTAAAATGCCATTTGGCAGCGATCGGCGTCGAACAGATACAGCACTTTGCCAAGTTCCGCGAAAAGTTGTACCCCATCATCGGGTCACGCAACCTTATCTTATTGACATGAAGTTTATGACCGATATCGACAATTTCGCGGCAGTAAGTGTGGGCAGACTCTCATATGGCCTCAACCCTTTTTATGGAACCATAAATGTAGCGTTATTGATCCATATGCTTTTCGCAATATTAACATATTAAGTCATCACGATTATTGTCGAATTTGGTATATATTCAAGCGCGTCCTGAAACCATGAGAGGAAAATGCAGGCTCATCTATGCTGAGGTAGAACAGCTTTAGCCAAGACATCATTCATCATTCTCCCTTTTAGCGGTGCTTATACTAATACATAATTAAAAATAATGCTGTACACATGTGGACGCACCTCAACAAATAGACTCCTAACTAACTTCTCTTGTTCTAACCCTAAGCACGACTGGAACTGTTGAGTTTTCAAAAAAATTACCTGTGCATACCAAGTCTATTACATCTACACATTATGCAGAAGCTTTAGGATGTAAGACAGTAAAAACATCGTTTTTTCTTGGTACGCAACGCAAACAAAAAACGAAACAAATCATGAAATTATTAGTGTTCATTAATTTCGAGGATTAAGCTTTTATGTCTGCAGAAAAAATTCAGCAAATAAAATTAAAAACTGGTAGACAGGCTACATAAATAGTTTTGTGTGGCATCGCCGTGTTTCATGATAATAGTCGCGGCTAACGTCAAGGACGAGCCTGCGGCACCGCACTCGTGTATCAACAGAACACCACGACATTTGTAAATTAATATTTGCTAAACCGTATTGTATAAGCCGTGGAAATTCTCGCTCACGACTACTACAGCAATACTTTCAGGAACCAATTAATGTCAGTAGTCGGTATTTAATATAAATAGCGGCAAATGGTTGGAGAACTAATATAGAATGTCAGATCAGAATACTACCATCTTCCGTATTCAGCATCATAATGCTCAGTCAGTCCCAAAGTAAACTGGGATAGGCAAGAGGATGGTGATGACTCGTGCAACGAATTCGAAGTCAAACTTCACCAAAAGGTGTTTTGAAAATCATATTATTCATAACTGCATGGAATTGACAGTATTTTTTATCAATTTGTAGATTGCAAATAGTAATACAGTTAGCGTTGATAAAATCGTTCAGATTGAAACTAATAAAATTTGAATTTCAATTGTGTCTAAGAGTTACTGAAGTTTCCCTAAACTTGTATAATATATATTCCTTTATGACCCTGTCCAAAATTGCAATCTTAATTACAGTGCAACATTAATGCAATGATAATGTAGAGCTCATCAGTAACTGTCCTTACAAGTATCGTGTTACGGGAGGAAGTTCTTTGACTACTATTACTTGCAAAGAGCCATTATAGCCCAGAATAGCACTTCTGACACCAGACTTGTGCATAGAACAAGTCTAGCATTGTTAGTAATTCACAGCTCACGGTGCAAAATAACGAATGGCCGGCAAACACAATGGGGTGTTGTTCAGAGGGTAGTATTCGTGAGCTGTAGTCATCAATAGTAATTACCGAGCGTTGCGAGCCGGTGAATGTATTCGTATCTTATCTAGTATAGTGTTGACACAAGTAATGCCGGCACCACCGCACATCGTGCTCCCGACATGCACTCACACGTTCCTCGAAGCTGGGTGTGCTATACTGCCAAAACAGGGCGTTATCTACTTCCTGCGCTTATGAATAATCATCTCATAACTAGACTGCTCTACCCTGTTTGGACATGTTAAACACAAACGGAACAGAAGAAATATTCTTCTTATTACTTCAAAACTGTAGGCATCTCATTTTTACAGCTAAAGGCGTTTGTTCTAATACAATTGACCTACAGGTTAACCCGCGGATGTTGTATCTACTGGATTGGGTTACATTTTATCCCATTACGCTGTCCCAGATAATTTAATTTGGCGACTTTAGCTGTTTTCCTTTCAGAAGTACCATTTATGTGCAAGGATCCAATTTGGAGTCGGGAATCTAATAAAAATAGTTGTATCCCCTAAAATTTCTTCAATCCGAATATGCAGATGAAACAGCATTCGGGGTCATTAAAGCTCAGTGAGTCAGCTGTGTTAGCTGGCTCAGTGGCTGCCAAATGGTCTAAGCACTGTCTAATTGAGCATTCAGTAGAGCTACCGGTTTTATTTTCGCGTTAGCTATTTACCGATTAAGAAAACTCCGAGACAGAAATCATATGCGTATCCGAGTAAATCGTGTGATGCGATGTGAGCTGTAGGACCAAAGGGGGCGGCAGACCGGGCGTAACGTTGCCTGTCGATAGACTGCGGCGACTGTGACTGATCGTGCCGAGTCTAACTACCGAACGTGCCGCCCCGCGCGTCCAGTGTCGCAGTGCCGCTAATGGGCAAGATGACAATTTTTGAAAATGTGTTTTAAAATATTCTTAAGTATCTACTATTTCTAAAAAATATAATATTTCTGTAATTTATAAAATTATTATTGAAAAAAATGAAATTTTAATGAAACGTTCTTAAATTCGCGCCAAAACGCAGTCACCGGCGTTGACATTTGCTGTGACGTCAACCCTCAGTAAACTTGTAAACATTAGAGTCAAAGCAACAAATAAAACATATTAAATATTATTTAAATATAAATTCCAAAGGATATAAGTGGTGTGCGGTCCCTCAGTGCACTAATACGTCATTAAAAACCCCTAACAAACTGTTTATTTACGTGCCAAACGATAAAACGATGCGATTTAAGTGGCTAAGGGCCGATTTTACCAGATGCTCATTGAACGGAGTTCAATCAAACGTAGTTCAAATTGATCGCGTTTACATTAGCGTTCGATCTTGGTTCAAGCACAGATTGATTTTACCGGCCACATTTTGACAGCGTTTACGAAAACCAAGATTACTTTCATCATAGAACGTAACTCGCAAATAATTGCAATAACCATAGACAAAACTTGAAGTGACAGTTGATAAAATAGCCATCAATAGTTTAAGTTTTAACAATTACAATTTGTTACAACAGTACAAAATTCTCCCTCAACAAAATGGAAAATTAAAAATGTGTTATAATAATTTTCAATTGAATCATATAATTGCATTGCTATAAATATATTATTATTGGTCATTCAAGTATTTAATGTAACTTTATAAAACTTAAATACTGAAAATTTGAAGAATACAATTATGAAATCATATTTTGTTGCGAAAATGTAATTCTCAACTGGCAATACTGACGTCGCGTTTCGGGAAATTTTAAATTCTGTCATCGTCACGACCGACTGGTGATACTTTCGTGTTGTGATTTGAATTTAATTCGGATTTTGAGGATTTTTGCCCACTGCTGTGCGAATTTATAATGGCATCAAAACGGAAGCGAGACCCCACCTTAGCCGCGAGTGAAAAACACACGATTATAGAGTTGGTGGAGAAATATTTCAACGTAGTTGAAAATAAAAAAAAAACGGACAATGTAACAATGATCATGAAAAATCAACAGTGGCAAAAGATTGCTACTGAATTTAACGCCAGTTCATCTCCATCCCGGAGATTCCGGAGCCCTCAAAACATGCTGGGAAAATATGAAAAAAAGGGCGAAGCAAGTCAACACCATGCGTAACCAATATCATTTGGGAACAGGTGAGTGCATACAAATTACTTGATATCCATAGATATGTATTTAGAAACTTTGAGGTAGATATTTACTTTCTTTTTATGTTATAGGTGGAGGTCCTCCAAAAAAATTTGTTGAAGATCCGGCCACTGAACGTGTTTTAGAATTAATACAATCAAGAGTGACTGGCTTTGTGAATCAATTTGATTCAGATGGGACTCTTGTTCTAGGTTGGTATTAATTTTTATTAAATAAATTAGGATAATTTATATTTAAGTAGATGTTGTGCTAATGTTCATTATTTTATACAGTAGCTGGTACCAGCACAGCAGAAGCTGGTAACAGTACAGCAGCAGAAGCTGGTAACAGTACTGCAGAATCAGACGCCGGGGTTACTTTTACTAGTGGTATGTGTTTCCTAATTCTGAAATATTAGGTTGCTACATTTCTTGCTTTTATGTAAGAGGTATATATAGATCCATTCCAAACTAGTGTGTCGTCAGCCAGGAAGTGCTTAAGTCGAAGCTTTTTCATGTAGTTAATTTTTAACTTGTTATGATGCAGTGTGAACACCTATTAGTAACTTGGTGTGAATGTCCATAGAATTTAATTTTTATTTTCTTCTCTGTATTTTATAAGTGGAGACCTGTAATTGGCATTCAGACTATTGTACTGTCATTGATCTGTTTGTTTTAGCTGTAAGTCTCCCATGTTATCTAAATAAATATAACTTATTTTACTCGAATAGGAGTACAGATTACACCATTCATTACAATTAATTGTATGCAGTCATGACTAAAATATTTAGGTGTTTAAATTATAATTGATCTCATGGTAATAAAAACTGATTAATAAATAATATTTATTTTGGAAAAGCGATATTAAAATACACACAATTAACAAACCACGAACTGTGTAGGTACTTCAATGTTAATAATTTCACACTTCTATTCAGGATTGGTCACAATACAACCAGAACATGCTGAGGGAGCCAAGAAACCCGGTTCTGGGCCAGAGTCCCTCACCTGATGTGGAACCAAGAGAGCCTGAGGCTCAAAATCTGCTACCCACAGTGCAGACTCCATTAAGGTTAGTAAATCTCAATCTCTACATAATTATTATAAAAACAAATTCTGATTTGATATAAAGATAATTTAAAATAGCATCCTACCTCATTTAATTTCATAACTAAAGACTTTGCCCTCTGTTTTGTTTTTTTTTTCCTTTCACAGCTAACTTTTTCTGTATTTGTCTTTCTGCTAGTTCTCACCGTTTATTTATTTCTATCTTTCAGTAAGTAATCCTGAAACCATGCCTGTGATGACCCGTAAGGCTACTGCTCAGGAGATGGATCTTAAGTTAAGAACGGCCCTCCAAGAACTTAAGAATCAAAGCTCCAAGTCCAACAACTGTTACAGGAGAGAGAAGAAAGTGAGGTGGAAGTCGTAACAGCAAAAACTCTTCCTTCAAAAGGCAGTTAGTAGACCTTCATCAGCAATACTTGGACGTTGTTGATGAACGGGATCAGCTGAAGGTGGTCACGGATGGTTTCAGCAATTGCAGTAATTTGTATGAGGAGGCTTTATGTAAAATAAGGGAACTAGAAGATGAATTAATTCATGCCAATAGTCACATCTTAAAGTTACAGAGACTAAAAGAAAGTACTCAGGTTATAGAAACTAACCGCTAATATACAGAATTGTTAAACAGTAATATGCAATAGACTGAAAGTAATACATAATATAATTGAGATGTTAAAAATGAATATTTATATTAAGATATTTTTCATACTTTTTTCAGATTATCAATTTGAAACAGAAGTTGTTGTGGGTAGTGGTGTTACGGACAGTGCTGACACATGCACATTTACCGCTGTAAGTATGCACTCATGCTAATAAAAACTGATTAATAAATAATATTTAATATTTATTTTGGAAAAGCGATATTAAAATACACACAATAACAAACCACGAACTGTGTACTTCAATGTTAATAATTTCACACTTCTATTCAGGATTGGTCACAATACAACCAGAATATGCTGAGGGAGCCAAGAAACCCGGTTCTGGGCCGGAGTCCCTCACCTGATGTGGAACCAAGAGAGCCTGAGGCTCAAAATCTGCTACCTACAGTGCCGACTCCATTAAGGTTAGTAAATCTCAATCTCTACATAATTATTATAAAAACAAATTCCCCGAGAGCAGCGAAAATCAGCGAGTCTGTCTGTATTTTCGTTTGTTTTGTTTTGGATAACCTTTTTTTGAGAAGGCCTATATTTTATCTCTGCAGTAAGTTGTACGAGTTTTCGAAGCACTGTACCGTCTTAATTTTTGGTTTTGGCTTTTTCCATCAGGAATTTATCAGTAACTGCCACGGAGTTTGGATTTGTGCCCGGTTGATGACAATAGGCCTAATTACATGGGACTTAAACATAACTAGCAAAATGTGGGTGTACCACTAGGTACACCTCTGCCTAACCCTTCGGGGATAACAGGCGCGATGTTGTAATGTTGTCTGGTTTTCTCAGATTTATAATATTCTGATTATATTTTCAGTGCTCCACGCTCTGCAACAACCACCTCTGCCAGGACCAGCCGTCGGAGGCCGGTATTACGGCGGGACCAGGAGCAAAGTTTAAACACTGAGAGAATCAATATTCTGTTGATGGCAAATGCCTATACCGAAGAGGAGCATAGGCTAAACATAAAAATTTTACAGCTGAAAGAAGAATCGGAGAAAGAAAAATTAAACCAAGAAAAATATAAAACAGAACAAGAATAAATTAAACTAGAAATTTTTAAATTAGAGTTAGAAAAATTAAAACAATAGATACAAACTAAGTATGCAAACATCAGCTGATTATATTAATGATAAAATGCTTGGCTCAATGCTGGTCCTGCTCCACAAGCATAGGGGTAAACTCATTGATTAGTATCCGATGTTATAGTGGAAGCTGCAGAAGATTGTAAGAGTATCTTTGCAATGTATAGAATCAATTCTCTAGTATTGTTTAATTATTAAGCCCATATGTGAGTACTATGTATTATCTTTGACTTGACGAGACCCTGGTAGTTGATAGTGTCATGCTCGCTTAAATGTCTCGTTGATGGTGGCGGGTGTGTCGGGTCATTTAGCTCCCTTCAAAATGGTCGAGCTGAATGGGGCTGATCCATACGTCATGTTCGTGAACGGGCGCTGTCAGTTGGGACTGGTCATTTTTTAGCTACCACGGTTCATTTTTAATTTATTTAGATTTTAAATTATATTTTGCTTTTTATTTACTCTGGACGTTCTTACTGTGCACGTCTTTCTACGTCGTTCTCACATATTTGTATAATCTCAACATGAATGATGTAAATACGATTTTGTAATAATACTATAAATTAAAAGAGTGTCCATGGAGTTTCTTGCCCATTCTTCTCCATAGAGATCAACTCTTTGGAATGGGCAACTACAGTACTTTCACAAGTTATTATGCCTTGTGACCGGAACTGTAGATTAATTTTGTTTCTTGACATTCTAAAGTGCCTGTAATGGTCTAATTGAAATAAATGATTTGATTTATGTTGTTTTATTGTTATTTATCAATCATTCATAAACAAATTTTATTTCATTGTTATTAAAAATAGTAAAATACTTACCAATGCTCAGAACTTATAATATCAGACAATTTCATAAGAATTTATAATAATTATTGCTAAAATCACTTGAGATGCTATTAAAAGTATGATAGTGGAATAGTCTAATCAGAATCAGAAATATGTAGGTAAGTACAACTTGTAACAAAAACTTCTCCCGTTTTCCCAACATTTCCCTTCACTGCTCTGCTCCTATTGATTGTAGCGTGATAAAAAGTATACAATAACCAGCCCAAGAGTATGAAGAATAATTGTACTAAGTTTCGTTAAAATCCGTTGAGTAGTTTTTGTTTCTATTACGAACATACAGACAGACAGACAAAAAATTTACTGATTCCAGTTTTGGCATCAGTATCGATCACTAATCACCCCCTGATAGTTATTTTGGAAATATATTTCATGTACAGAATTGACCTCTTTACAGATTTATTATAAGTATAGATACAAATATGTTTGCAATCATTTCGAAAACTCATCATCATCACAATCGTCAAGATATTCATGCAGTTTCACCAATAGAGTGAAGATGTCTCTGACATCCATGACAAGCCGGGATGGGCAGCTAGTCTGAAAGATAAAAAGGAATAACTATTATATCTGTTCTTTATGAATATTGGTCACTAGTAAGTTAATTCTTTCCCTGACAAGACTAACAAGCGTAACAGTAGTTCTTTTATCTCTGCATAGTATAAAATATAGTAGCTTTCCTCAGTCCTGGCTTGTGTCTTTAAAAGCTTAGCAGATTTTGATATGGATTTTAGCGTTGGTTAGTCTTTCATGAAATAGCTTATCATAATAATCTAATTATTAATAGATTCAAAAATGTCTTACTGTGCAAAATAGTTTGTCACAAATTCATTGCGCTTTCTATGATTTGGATTGATTCTTTGTAGTCTTCCTTCCCCATTTCCAGTATTTATATTTCCTTGATTTAAAATAGCATCCCAAGATGCTGGATTTATTACTTCATTATCATTTGGTGGGGTTTCTTCACCACTTCTTCTGGCTATGTTATGTAAAACAGTTGTGGCAACGATTATTGGAAATGAGTGTTTTACTGCCACTCCTAAGCCAATAGCCATGACTGGAAAACGTCTTTTCCAGACTTCAAATAGTCGCTCTACACAATTTCTGGTTTGGATATGGGATTCATTATATAAATTTTCAGCGTCAGTATTGCACTGTTCTAGTGGAGTCATCATGTATTTGTTACGTGCATAGCCTGCATCTTCAACAAGAACAGCATTACCATATTGTCCTTGTTCAAACAAAGCTCTTCTATTACAGTTAGATCTCTTCTATTACAGTGTTTCGGAAAATCTCAGGATGATCTCCACCTGGAAAAAGTTATTTTAATGTAATAACTAACATCAATTTAATAGTGAATTTCAATAACGTTACAAAACATGACATTTAAAAAGCAACACCTTACCTGGTGATTTAATAAATTTCACATGAGTGCAATCTATAGCACCTACAACATGCGGAAATTTAGCTCTCTTATAAAATTCTACTTCTGTCTGGCGGATCTCTTCTGGTAATTCTGGAAAATAAATGTGACGAGGTCGAAGTGCAGCAATAGCAGCACTGACTTTGTGCACAAATCTATGGGCAGTAGAAGTGCTGAATCCACATAAATCTGCTGCAGTCATTTGATAGCACCCTGTTGCGTAGAAGCGTAGGGCACACAGTAATTGATTGATGGGTGTTACACTGTTGTTTCTAAAAACAAACACAGATTTTATTTAGCTATCAGTTTATATGTAGAAATTAACTAACTACAAAACAGAACTTACATATTTGTAGGAAACTCTAGTTTATCCTCAATAGACTCCAATAAACCTAGCACTGTGTGTTTCGTGAGACGAAACCTTGTTACAAAATCCTTATCATCAAGGGTGTCAAAATGTTCTTCACGCTCACGGATCCATCTTGGTCGGCGATAAGGAATCGTATTTTCATCGTGACTGTCCTCAAATGCAAGCGCTAAAGCCCTTTTCATGATTTTATTTTATTATAAATACGAAATCAACAAACACTATGACAGATGACATATCATTTGATCTCGGATTATAGCGTTAACCGGTCAAAATTGGGCGTTCAGAAATTAAACGAGTTCAGGCTCTAACTGAGTTCAGTTTGTGTTGATAAAATCCAATTTGGGCTTTTGAACTTCAGTTACATGCCTGAGCTGAGATTAGCTTGAAGTGATCGCGTTCAGTTGAAGTGATAAAATCGGCCCTAACTCTGGCACGGCGAGATCCTAAAGCTGTTAGTCTTGATACTTCTATTTATTTCTGTGAAGATCACTTTGACGTAAGTTGTAACGTTATTCCATATATTCATAATATTAATCGTAGGTTACATACACAAAACAAATTCTCATAACGAAAACATAACCTCAAATACTAAATATATCAAGTGATATTTTACAAAATATCTTCTAAATTTATAAAAAAATCATACAGTAATAATAGTACTTACGCTGCAGTTTTCACGTTTCTGAATTCTGCTGAACAGAAATCTTTGTTTGTCGCCAGGAACTCTCCCAGCATTAACAAATCAATTCGGGGCAAATTAGAACTGTTTGCCTTAGTAAATCCTAGTTCCATGGCTTAACTAGTTAATGAAGTAAGCAAAAGACCGATACTGATCTTATGATACCACTTTTAATCAATTTAAACAATGTAAAAACTCAAGAGATAGTCGAAACTCGAAATAAATTCGGTGACAGTGACAATATTTAATGAGGGCTGACGTAACACACTTTGATTGGTGTTTTAAAAAGCATGGCGGATGGCAGTATTTTGTAATTTTATTTTCTAAAATAAAATAATAATCTCGTCTTAAATCTAAAAATGGAGATTTTTTCCACAATACATACATCATATTTTATCAGAAAAACACAATATTTTAATGATTCTGTCTTACTGTCATCTTGCCCAATGGGCAAGATGACAATTTTTGAAAATGTGTTTTAAAATATTCTTAAGTATCTACTATTTCTAAAAAATATAATATTTCTGTAATTTATAAAATTATTATTGAAAAAAATGAAATTTTAATGAAACGTTCTTAAATTCGCGCCAAAACGCAGTCACCGGCGTTGACATTTGCTGTGACGTCAACCCTCAGTAAACTTGTAAACATTAGAGTCAAAGCAACAAATAAAACATATTAAATATTATTTAAATATAAATTCCAAAGGATATAAGTGGTGTGCGGTCCCTCAGTGCACTAATACGTCATTAAAAACCCCTAACAAACTGTTTATTTACGTGCCAAACGATAAAACGATGCGATTTAAGTGGCTAAGGGCCGATTTTACCAGATGCTCATTGAACGGAGTTCAATCAAACGTAGTTCAAATTGATCGCGTTTACATTAGCGTTCGATCTTGGTTCAAGCACAGATTGATTTTACCGGCCACATTTTGACAGCGTTTACGAAAACCAAGATTACTTTCATCATAGAACGTAACTCGCAAATAATTGCAATAACCATAGACAAAACTTGAAGTGACAGTTGATAAAATAGCCATCAATAGTTTAAGTTTTAACAATTACAATTTGTTACAACAGTACAAAATTCTCCCTCAACAAAATGGAAAATTAAAAATGTGTTATAATAATTTTCAATTGAATCATATAATTGCATTGCTATAAATATATTATTATTGGTCATTCAAGTATTTAATGTAACTTTATAAAACTTAAATACTGAAAATTTGAAGAATACAATTATGAAATCATATTTTGTTGCGAAAATGTAATTCTCAACTGGCAATACTGACGTCGCGTTTCGGGAAATTTTAAATTCTGTCATCGTCACGACCGACTGGTGATACTTTCGTGTTGTGATTTGAATTTAATTCGGATTTTGAGGATTTTTGCCCACTGCTGTGCGAATTTATAATGGCATCAAAACGGAAGCGAGACCCCACCTTAGCCGCGAGTGAAAAACACACGATTATAGAGTTGGTGGAGAAATATTTCAACGTAGTTGAAAATAAAAAAAAAACGGACAATGTAACAATGATCATGAAAAATCAACAGTGGCAAAAGATTGCTACTGAATTTAACGCCAGTTCATCTCCATCCCGGAGATTCCGGAGCCCTCAAAACATGCTGGGAAAATATGAAAAAAAGGGCGAAGCAAGTCAACACCATGCGTAACCAATATCATTTGGGAACAGGTGAGTGCATACAAATTACTTGATATCCATAGATATGTATTTAGAAACTTTGAGGTAGATATTTACTTTCTTTTTATGTTATAGGTGGAGGTCCTCCAAAAAAATTTGTTGAAGATCCGGCCACTGAACGTGTTTTAGAATTAATACAATCAAGAGTGACTGGCTTTGTGAATCAATTTGATTCAGATGGGACTCTTGTTCTAGGTTGGTATTAATTTTTATTAAATAAATTAGGATAATTTATATTTAAGTAGATGTTGTGCTAATGTTCATTATTTTATACAGTAGCTGGTACCAGCACAGCAGAAGCTGGTAACAGTACAGCAGCAGAAGCTGGTAACAGTACTGCAGAATCAGACGCCGGGGTTACTTTTACTAGTGGTATGTGTTTCCTAATTCTGAAATATTAGGTTGCTACATTTCTTGCTTTTATGTAAGAGGTATATATAGATCCATTCCAAACTAGTGTGTCGTCAGCCAGGAAGTGCTTAAGTCGAAGCTTTTTCATGTAGTTAATTTTTAACTTGTTATGATGCAGTGTGAACACCTATTAGTAACTTGGTGTGAATGTCCATAGAATTTAATTTTTATTTTCTTCTCTGTATTTTATAAGTGGAGACCTGTAATTGGCATTCAGACTATTGTACTGTCATTGATCTGTTTGTTTTAGCTGTAAGTCTCCCATGTTATCTAAATAAATATAACTTATTTTACTCGAATAGGAGTACAGATTACACCATTCATTACAATTAATTGTATGCAGTCATGACTAAAATATTTAGGTGTTTAAATTATAATTGATCTCATGGTAATAAAAACTGATTAATAAATAATATTTATTTTGGAAAAGCGATATTAAAATACACACAATTAACAAACCACGAACTGTGTAGGTACTTCAATGTTAATAATTTCACACTTCTATTCAGGATTGGTCACAATACAACCAGAACATGCTGAGGGAGCCAAGAAACCCGGTTCTGGGCCAGAGTCCCTCACCTGATGTGGAACCAAGAGAGCCTGAGGCTCAAAATCTGCTACCCACAGTGCAGACTCCATTAAGGTTAGTAAATCTCAATCTCTACATAATTATTATAAAAACAAATTCTGATTTGATATAAAGATAATTTAAAATAGCATCCTACCTCATTTAATTTCATAACTAAAGACTTTGCCCTCTGTTTTGTTTTTTTTTTCCTTTCACAGCTAACTTTTTCTGTATTTGTCTTTCTGCTAGTTCTCACCGTTTATTTATTTCTATCTTTCAGTAAGTAATCCTGAAACCATGCCTGTGATGACCCGTAAGGCTACTGCTCAGGAGATGGATCTTAAGTTAAGAACGGCCCTCCAAGAACTTAAGAATCAAAGCTCCAAGTCCAACAACTGTTACAGGAGAGAGAAGAAAGTGAGGTGGAAGTCGTAACAGCAAAAACTCTTCCTTCAAAAGGCAGTTAGTAGACCTTCATCAGCAATACTTGGACGTTGTTGATGAACGGGATCAGCTGAAGGTGGTCACGGATGGTTTCAGCAATTGCAGTAATTTGTATGAGGAGGCTTTATGTAAAATAAGGGAACTAGAAGATGAATTAATTCATGCCAATAGTCACATCTTAAAGTTACAGAGACTAAAAGAAAGTACTCAGGTTATAGAAACTAACCGCTAATATACAGAATTGTTAAACAGTAATATGCAATAGACTGAAAGTAATACATAATATAATTGAGATGTTAAAAATGAATATTTATATTAAGATATTTTTCATACTTTTTTCAGATTATCAATTTGAAACAGAAGTTGTTGTGGGTAGTGGTGTTACGGACAGTGCTGACACATGCACATTTACCGCTGTAAGTATGCACTCATGCTAATAAAAACTGATTAATAAATAATATTTAATATTTATTTTGGAAAAGCGATATTAAAATACACACAATAACAAACCACGAACTGTGTACTTCAATGTTAATAATTTCACACTTCTATTCAGGATTGGTCACAATACAACCAGAATATGCTGAGGGAGCCAAGAAACCCGGTTCTGGGCCGGAGTCCCTCACCTGATGTGGAACCAAGAGAGCCTGAGGCTCAAAATCTGCTACCTACAGTGCCGACTCCATTAAGGTTAGTAAATCTCAATCTCTACATAATTATTATAAAAACAAATTCCCCGAGAGCAGCGAAAATCAGCGAGTCTGTCTGTATTTTCGTTTGTTTTGTTTTGGATAACCTTTTTTTGAGAAGGCCTATATTTTATCTCTGCAGTAAGTTGTACGAGTTTTCGAAGCACTGTACCGTCTTAATTTTTGGTTTTGGCTTTTTCCATCAGGAATTTATCAGTAACTGCCACGGAGTTTGGATTTGTGCCCGGTTGATGACAATAGGCCTAATTACATGGGACTTAAACATAACTAGCAAAATGTGGGTGTACCACTAGGTACACCTCTGCCTAACCCTTCGGGGATAACAGGCGCGATGTTGTAATGTTGTCTGGTTTTCTCAGATTTATAATATTCTGATTATATTTTCAGTGCTCCACGCTCTGCAACAACCACCTCTGCCAGGACCAGCCGTCGGAGGCCGGTATTACGGCGGGACCAGGAGCAAAGTTTAAACACTGAGAGAATCAATATTCTGTTGATGGCAAATGCCTATACCGAAGAGGAGCATAGGCTAAACATAAAAATTTTACAGCTGAAAGAAGAATCGGAGAAAGAAAAATTAAACCAAGAAAAATATAAAACAGAACAAGAATAAATTAAACTAGAAATTTTTAAATTAGAGTTAGAAAAATTAAAACAATAGATACAAACTAAGTATGCAAACATCAGCTGATTATATTAATGATAAAATGCTTGGCTCAATGCTGGTCCTGCTCCACAAGCATAGGGGTAAACTCATTGATTAGTATCCGATGTTATAGTGGAAGCTGCAGAAGATTGTAAGAGTATCTTTGCAATGTATAGAATCAATTCTCTAGTATTGTTTAATTATTAAGCCCATATGTGAGTACTATGTATTATCTTTGACTTGACGAGACCCTGGTAGTTGATAGTGTCATGCTCGCTTAAATGTCTCGTTGATGGTGGCGGGTGTGTCGGGTCATTTAGCTCCCTTCAAAATGGTCGAGCTGAATGGGGCTGATCCATACGTCATGTTCGTGAACGGGCGCTGTCAGTTGGGACTGGTCATTTTTTAGCTACCACGGTTCATTTTTAATTTATTTAGATTTTAAATTATATTTTGCTTTTTATTTACTCTGGACGTTCTTACTGTGCACGTCTTTCTACGTCGTTCTCACATATTTGTATAATCTCAACATGAATGATGTAAATACGATTTTGTAATAATACTATAAATTAAAAGAGTGTCCATGGAGTTTCTTGCCCATTCTTCTCCATAGAGATCAACTCTTTGGAATGGGCAACTACAGTACTTTCACAAGTTATTATGCCTTGTGACCGGAACTGTAGATTAATTTTGTTTCTTGACATTCTAAAGTGCCTGTAATGGTCTAATTGAAATAAATGATTTGATTTATGTTGTTTTATTGTTATTTATCAATCATTCATAAACAAATTTTATTTCATTGTTATTAAAAATAGTAAAATACTTACCAATGCTCAGAACTTATAATATCAGACAATTTCATAAGAATTTATAATAATTATTGCTAAAATCACTTGAGATGCTATTAAAAGTATGATAGTGGAATAGTCTAATCAGAATCAGAAATATGTAGGTAAGTACAACTTGTAACAAAAACTTCTCCCGTTTTCCCAACATTTCCCTTCACTGCTCTGCTCCTATTGATTGTAGCGTGATAAAAAGTATACAATAACCAGCCCAAGAGTATGAAGAATAATTGTACTAAGTTTCGTTAAAATCCGTTGAGTAGTTTTTGTTTCTATTACGAACATACAGACAGACAGACAAAAAATTTACTGATTCCAGTTTTGGCATCAGTATCGATCACTAATCACCCCCTGATAGTTATTTTGGAAATATATTTCATGTACAGAATTGACCTCTTTACAGATTTATTATAAGTATAGATACAAATATGTTTGCAATCATTTCGAAAACTCATCATCATCACAATCGTCAAGATATTCATGCAGTTTCACCAATAGAGTGAAGATGTCTCTGACATCCATGACAAGCCGGGATGGGCAGCTAGTCTGAAAGATAAAAAGGAATAACTATTATATCTGTTCTTTATGAATATTGGTCACTAGTAAGTTAATTCTTTCCCTGACAAGACTAACAAGCGTAACAGTAGTTCTTTTATCTCTGCATAGTATAAAATATAGTAGCTTTCCTCAGTCCTGGCTTGTGTCTTTAAAAGCTTAGCAGATTTTGATATGGATTTTAGCGTTGGTTAGTCTTTCATGAAATAGCTTATCATAATAATCTAATTATTAATAGATTCAAAAATGTCTTACTGTGCAAAATAGTTTGTCACAAATTCATTGCGCTTTCTATGATTTGGATTGATTCTTTGTAGTCTTCCTTCCCCATTTCCAGTATTTATATTTCCTTGATTTAAAATAGCATCCCAAGATGCTGGATTTATTACTTCATTATCATTTGGTGGGGTTTCTTCACCACTTCTTCTGGCTATGTTATGTAAAACAGTTGTGGCAACGATTATTGGAAATGAGTGTTTTACTGCCACTCCTAAGCCAATAGCCATGACTGGAAAACGTCTTTTCCAGACTTCAAATAGTCGCTCTACACAATTTCTGGTTTGGATATGGGATTCATTATATAAATTTTCAGCGTCAGTATTGCACTGTTCTAGTGGAGTCATCATGTATTTGTTACGTGCATAGCCTGCATCTTCAACAAGAACAGCATTACCATATTGTCCTTGTTCAAACAAAGCTCTTCTATTACAGTTAGATCTCTTCTATTACAGTGTTTCGGAAAATCTCAGGATGATCTCCACCTGGAAAAAGTTATTTTAATGTAATAACTAACATCAATTTAATAGTGAATTTCAATAACGTTACAAAACATGACATTTAAAAAGCAACACCTTACCTGGTGATTTAATAAATTTCACATGAGTGCAATCTATAGCACCTACAACATGCGGAAATTTAGCTCTCTTATAAAATTCTACTTCTGTCTGGCGGATCTCTTCTGGTAATTCTGGAAAATAAATGTGACGAGGTCGAAGTGCAGCAATAGCAGCACTGACTTTGTGCACAAATCTATGGGCAGTAGAAGTGCTGAATCCACATAAATCTGCTGCAGTCATTTGATAGCACCCTGTTGCGTAGAAGCGTAGGGCACACAGTAATTGATTGATGGGTGTTACACTGTTGTTTCTAAAAACAAACACAGATTTTATTTAGCTATCAGTTTATATGTAGAAATTAACTAACTACAAAACAGAACTTACATATTTGTAGGAAACTCTAGTTTATCCTCAATAGACTCCAATAAACCTAGCACTGTGTGTTTCGTGAGACGAAACCTTGTTACAAAATCCTTATCATCAAGGGTGTCAAAATGTTCTTCACGCTCACGGATCCATCTTGGTCGGCGATAAGGAATCGTATTTTCATCGTGACTGTCCTCAAATGCAAGCGCTAAAGCCCTTTTCATGATTTTATTTTATTATAAATACGAAATCAACAAACACTATGACAGATGACATATCATTTGATCTCGGATTATAGCGTTAACCGGTCAAAATTGGGCGTTCAGAAATTAAACGAGTTCAGGCTCTAACTGAGTTCAGTTTGTGTTGATAAAATCCAATTTGGGCTTTTGAACTTCAGTTACATGCCTGAGCTGAGATTAGCTTGAAGTGATCGCGTTCAGTTGAAGTGATAAAATCGGCCCTAACTCTGGCACGGCGAGATCCTAAAGCTGTTAGTCTTGATACTTCTATTTATTTCTGTGAAGATCACTTTGACGTAAGTTGTAACGTTATTCCATATATTCATAATATTAATCGTAGGTTACATACACAAAACAAATTCTCATAACGAAAACATAACCTCAAATACTAAATATATCAAGTGATATTTTACAAAATATCTTCTAAATTTATAAAAAAATCATACAGTAATAATAGTACTTACGCTGCAGTTTTCACGTTTCTGAATTCTGCTGAACAGAAATCTTTGTTTGTCGCCAGGAACTCTCCCAGCATTAACAAATCAATTCGGGGCAAATTAGAACTGTTTGCCTTAGTAAATCCTAGTTCCATGGCTTAACTAGTTAATGAAGTAAGCAAAAGACCGATACTGATCTTATGATACCACTTTTAATCAATTTAAACAATGTAAAAACTCAAGAGATAGTCGAAACTCGAAATAAATTCGGTGACAGTGACAATATTTAATGAGGGCTGACGTAACACACTTTGATTGGTGTTTTAAAAAGCATGGCGGATGGCAGTATTTTGTAATTTTATTTTCTAAAATAAAATAATAATCTCGTCTTAAATCTAAAAATGGAGATTTTTTCCACAATACATACATCATATTTTATCAGAAAAACACAATATTTTAATGATTCTGTCTTACTGTCATCTTGCCCATTACTACACAACACGTCTTATTATGACGGCTGTTAAGGTTCGCTTTGATTCCCTTGTGTCGTGCGTGTGTCGTTACATGAAAAATTTGAGGTTGAACAATTGCTTAGGATGCGATGCGAACTATTCGAACTCGCTTTAAGTCTCGTTGGTGTTGACTGATCGTTACTGAGGATCTAAAAATATAGCAAACCAAACCTCCTGCTCACCGGACCCTTTTCGTGTGATGATGTCTAATTTTTAGCCGAGTTTATCATGCTCGGAAAGGCGAGGTGACCGGTGTAGACGAAGAGATGGTAGCCGCCAGATACGCAGTAAGCCAATAAGGATAAGAAGCGCAAACATAATAATGTCGTTATCTTTACGTATCTCGGTAAAGGATAAGAAGATTTTTTCAGGTGTGTTTTGAATAAATTACCGAACAAATACATGACGAAAATGTTCTACACATTACACAGAGTTTAAAAGTCAAAACATCCAAGTTCAAGGATAAAAAACCTAAAATCAATAACCGACGCTTAATCCTATCTAATTATGTTATTAACTAAGTAAGTAATACTTCTTGACAGGAATGGAATAAACCTCAAATGAAGTAGAAACGTTGCTACGTGTCTGTGTGATGATTTATGATAGATGCGAATGTGCGATGTAATTACATGAACTTGAACCAACCGCAGACAGCGGTGAATAAAAATATTCAAACTATTTGACTTAAAACTGTTATTGTTGTAAAGGAAATGCAGATTTGCATGTAAACTGCGTACAAATCACAAGTACAAAGGCATTGTTCCTATAGCCTACTCTACCTATAGATTTATTAATTATTTCGAATTTCAGAAACATGCCAAAACGGTTTTGTTGAAAGTCGTGATACTCATAAAATACAATAGAATTTCGGCGAGCTGGATGAAGGTCATGTGAGTCTTTGGTGTAAACCAATCATCAAAAGGAAAGCCACACGAAGGTTGCCGTCGTCATTTCCGTCGAACGTTATCCAACCATGGAATACAAAGGTAATCAATTTGACTGCATCCAAGATTCCGTGGAATGCCTAGGAATCCTATTCCTGATATTGCATTATTCCCTTCGACGTTCGACCAGTGACGCAAATGATGATATACCTTTGTAGTAAGGCCTTTTAGATAAGGTTAGCAAGTTATTTACGCAAGTAAGCAAAGAACTGAGATGGTTCAAGATAGTCACTGCGCCATTCGATGTCCACCGCGCACAGGATACATAAAAAGCAGCAGAATACATTTTATTTTTCTTCACTGCTGTAAAGACGGCTTTAATATGTGGAGATCCACTGAGAGAATAAACGAATCCTTACTAATATTATAAAAGCGAAAGTGAGTTTGTTTGTTTGTTTGTTTATTTGTTTGTTACCTCTTCACGCTTTAATGGCTAAACCGATTTTGATGAATTTTGGTACAGAGATAGTTGGGAACCAGGAGACGGACATAGGCTATTTTTTATTAAAAAAAAAGTGGGATATGAGGGAGAACGAGGGAAGAAAAGGGAAAACTTAGCGTTGCTATTACAAATCAAACAGGCGCAAGAGCAAAAACTACAGGTCAGCTTGGTGTGTTATACCGAATTTAACGCGAGCGAAGCCGCGGGCGAAAGCTAGTTAATAATATTGCAGCTATCATAGCGAACAGAACCGTACCGCATCGCTCCATAATTATCGTGGGTCGCAAGTGGGCCTCCTTATGATCAGTTCAGTGTTTAGTCACTGTGGCACCTCGATATCAGGTTTAATCAGTCTATTCATCTATTGTATCGTCTGACTACTGACGGACTAAGTGCGTTAAGCAAAAAAACTGCAAGGTCACAGCAAAACTATTTCTGTTGCCCATTACGAGTCGGTATGGCGGTATTTTTGGCGTCAATCGTAACATTCGGTTATTAACCAAGCATAGGAAAACGATGGCTATATCAATCGAAACGGTTCAATCCTTATCATTAGATTATTGTTTATGGCGGTATTGGAACTAACCTAGACGTTTTTGCACAACAATTTTTTTGCCCGTCAAATTGAAGCAATCAAGGTATTCAATTTTACTATTTGGCTGATGAATCCAGCGTTTATTACTCACCTGTATGACGAGGGGACGCACAGCGTGTATGCTCTCGTCGCTGACGTGTGACGGGAATACATCCAGGTCCAGGTCGATGATGGCACATTTCGAGGAGTTGCAGTAGTTGGACACCTGCGACAGACACACTGATGACTGTTGGTTTGCTTCGATGATATTACGAATGGCGATAATAGACGCAATTGGATCATTTGGCCGCATTTGAGCAGTTGTGGCGAAAGTCCATAGTTATTGACGGATGTTCCTACTGCAATGAATACTCGCGTGAAATGACTACGATCGTTCTAAATTGTTAAAAAGTAACTTTCGACACTACTGTGAAGTTGAATTATCCATAAAATTAAAATAAAAACAACAAAGCAGACAAGGCAAGCATATGTGAAGCCTTTGAAAACCTAAGATAAGCGTATTACGCTATTGCTTAAATCAGGGTAAGAAAATTAGGAACACTGACACAAGGTAGACTGATCGAGAATGTGGAGGGTCCGCTTGGCATGAGACACTCATAGCTATATGCATGATTCCAGTGGAATTATTTTACAATAACTACCTAAATAATATGAGATCCTGCTCACCACAGCCAGAGAATAGGGCTTTAATCCTAGATTGTAGAGCAGCACGGTGTACGGCAACTTGGCGGCGGCGCGCACAAAACTGACGGCCTGCGCGTGCGCGTCGCCGCGCGCGTACGTCACGAGCGCGGGCGTGGTGGTGTTGTGCCACAGCTCCTGGCGCCCGTCCAGCCCAAGCAGCCGCGCATACTGCTCCTCCTGCACCAGGTGGTTCTCCTCCACATCGCGCAAGTTCTCCTGCTGGGACAACGACGCCTGTTGCGTGGTACATCTTATTTTAATGGTTGACAATGGAAACAATAAGTAAAATGTTTAGTATGCTATCAAGAATCTACAATCAATAATTAGTAGTATTGCAGTTTAATCTAAAAAGGCTCAAGTTAGCCTGCCGGGGTTGCGGGTTGTTCGAAAGAGATACCGCGGCCCCGGAACGTAAAGGGCAATAGAAGGAATATGGGTGGGTTTTAGTCAGTACAAGTTTGACATGCCCCCCCACTCCGCCCAGAGCGGGGGAAGTCATTGGATGATTACCCACCCGAAAAAAAAAATGCTCAAGTTAGGCTTCGGGCGGGAGGAAACGCCCGGGTGGCGTATTGCCATAATGTATACTAGCACAGACAGGGGTTGCTCTGTAATCGCACGCAATATGCTCTTGTAGCTAGAGAGCATACTGCATATCAGTACAGAGACAGACTGAAATAAAATACACTTTGCTCTAATTCGTGAGAGCAAAACACATACGAGTACAGACAATTTGGCTGCCGTAGTAGGCACCCCGACATGGACAGGTTAGGTTCGAATGTTATTCGAATTTTACATCACATTTTTAATTAGTTCGTGTTAGGTTACTTTAAACCTTGAATGCAGAGGTAGGAGCCCCGCGAAGCGGGGCTCCGTCGAGCCACTTTGATAGGTAGTAATCAGTGAGAGCTCGGGACTTGGGGCACCCCGACATGGACAGGTTAGGTTCGAAGGGGATGGCGGGGTCTGAAAGACCCCGCCATCCCCTTCGTGTTAGGTTACTTTAAACCTTGAATGCAGAGGTAGGAGCCCCGCGAAGCGGGGCTCCGTCGAGCCACTTTGTTAGGTAGTAATCAGTGAGAGCACATTTTGCTTTAGACATATGCGAACAAACCGTATACTTATACAGACAGGTCTGTAGTCATACGTAGTTTGCTTTAAAAATATGCAAGCAAACTGTATACTTATACAGACTGGTCTGTAGTTATACGTAGTTTGCTTTAGAGTATTTGTTATTTTTAAGAGCACAAAGTGATCTAGTACAGACTATGGGTGTCTGTACTGATATACACAATGGCAATACGCGCCCGGGTGTCACCTTTGTGACGATCGCCCGGAGGACACGGTGGAGCACACAGTGGCGGTCTGCCCAGCTTGGGTGGAGCACCACCGTGCCCTCGTAGAGGCGATCGGGGATGGTGATCTCTCGCGTCCGGCCCTGGTTCAGTCCATGGTTCAGAGCGAGAGGGATGGGAAGCGGTCACCTCCTCCTGCAAAGCAGTCATGCTAGCAAAGGAGGTGGCCGGGCGTTTGAGGAGAGAACCTCAAACCAACCCAGCCGCCGCGGGAGACGCCCCGGGCGTCGGCGCCGCGAGACGACTGCCGGCCACCGTAGATGCGGGCCTGTGGACGTTGAGCAATTGGTAGCTCACCGTCCGTCCGTCTATTGACGACAGGCCGTGTTGACGGCGCGTTAGTGTTCCACACGCGAGCTTCAAAGAGATGTCAGCAGAGCAGAGGGGCCTGCCAGGGTCCCCGCCTGCCAGGGTTGTGGGTTGTTCGAAAGAGATACCACTGCCCCGGAACGTAAAGGGCAATAGAAGGAACATGGGCAGGTTTTAGTCAGTACAAGTCTGACACTCCATAGTCTCCAGCAAAAACTGTTGACCCTGGACCTACGAGGTGCAAAAGCAGTTTAACCAACTTCATTTCAAAAATGAAAATTGTTTTTTTATTTTATATTTTTATTGTTACAGGGACTTTTGAACTGTCAAAACAATACCATAAATTAAGTTACAGTTGCAGTCACAAGGCCTAATAATTGTGAAAGTACTATAGTTGCCCATTTCAAAGTGTACATCTCTATGGAGAAGAATGAGCAAGAAACTCAATAAAAAAAATTTAAATCAGAATATTGTTACAAAACCTTGGATACATCATTCATGTTGAGATGGTACATTGTGAGAATTTAATATCTAATCATCATAATAGGCATACCTACTTGAAAATGTTTATTTTATAAGGATGTGCCACTTCTGCTGGTCAGGTCCAACAGCAATAAATAGCACAAGAACAAGTCCATTTTACTTCCATATAAATCATAGTATAGTACAATAGACCCCTATCATAAGGGCTGCTTATCAGCTATCATAAAATAGTTTAATTCTTTCTCATGAATGCAGTTTGTTAACAACAGTAAGAAGTTGCAGGCTGTGGATAATTAATATTCTGACCTTATAGATGAGCTCCATGTGTATGAAGGATTTACACTGATTGTGACATTAAGCCTACATACAAGAGTTTATTTTAAAATGTTTGATAACATGATATCTTTTCTTGAACTGCACTTACTAACTGACACTTGATAATATAATTAAAGAAAAAAACAAAGATGCTGAAAAATGTGGATGATGCAGACAAAGTAAATGATGCTGTGACATTTGGCAGGGGAGAATGGAAGACAAAGAGTGATGCACTGACCATAAACAGACATAGCCAAGGACAGAAAGATGATGATAAAAGAAATAAATATCTCTATGCAAATGTGACAATGAACTGGATTACTATTATATTTATTTTAAATAGTACAAATCTCTGCTGAAGCAGTATTAAGACTATAATGTAATGTCTTTGTTTGCTTTTGAATATCCATTTCAGTGGTTAGTCATTGAACATCATTGTTTGCAGAAAAAGTATTTAATTGTAAACAATGTGTACCTAAGAGGCCAAAGCTAAGTGAGGCAGATGTTTAATAATGAAGAACAAGATTAATAATGAATCTATCTCCGTGTTTAGCTGTTAGAGTTTTATAAGGAACTTTTTTGGTATATTATAACCGCATAATTCTAAGAGTAGGTAATTAAAAACAATATACCGAATATTTTTAGCTTATATTAAAAAATATGGCTATTTTACAAACCTGAAAGTCTTTTATGTGCTGGTGTGTTTGCGTGACAATGCTCTGGATGGACTGTGGCGGCTGCGAGTGGAATACTATCAGAAATATACTTATTGCAAACACCGACGTCGAAAACAGCAAAAAACTCTTAGTTTTCATTTTGTCCGAACATTATCACACACTGCATTCGACTCCAAACATTGTTTCTACCACTTTCACGCTTAACGAACTGTTCGAAGCTCTCAGAGATCCGGCTAAATCATTTTCGAAATTGTTCTCTCGCAAAATAAAAGAAATCAATATCAATGACACGAGTCACCGCAAAACCCACACGCGCCTGACGCTAAATTTCAGATACGCACATGGTAACTTTAACGCAATGTTGTTCCGCACACAATAAATTATTTACGCAGATCCGCTATTTAATTATTTCATGTTGTCGTTTAACTGTATTCGAAAAAGCAATAGCTCCGAACGAAAAAGCGTTCGATTGTCTCCCTTGCCTTTGTTTGACAGCTGTCAATAGAGGTCTCTAATGTTGCCTTTGTAATTTTTAAATTATTTCAAACTAGTGGAGATTTGTTCGGTGGACGGTTTAGTCGATTCATTAATTGAAGTTAATTCAATTGGTTAGTCGAAGTACAGTCGGTAGGAAATGTGATCTCTATTTTACCACAGATTACATAGAATCTGTCATATTGATGCCCAAAAGGCTGAAGGTGTCAGAACTAAGAACGTAAAAAAAAGTCTGATCTGTGGAACAAAATAGTATTCCGAAAAAAGTTTATGTTATGAAATTATTTTATTTTAAGTTTAGTATTTGTTAATTACTCGCGTTCATACGCGTCACGTCACAAATAATGTTCAGTTTTTCACGTACCGCACACAAACCAACACGAGTCAACCAATTTAGCAAACGTGATTTTAACGAGCAGATTGTCATAAGATAAGGTCTACCATGTCTTGAGACCATCCTAGTGATAGAATCGATATATTAATCAGTAGTGATCTCACCTCAAATCGAGCCGAAAACCGGGTTTCAATATTTGTTTATTAATTACTAGCTTTTGCCCGCGGCTTCGCTCGCGTTAAATTCGGGGTACCACAGTTCCCCTTGCGCCTTATTGATTTGTAATAGCAACGCTAAGTTTTCCCTTTCCTTCCCTCTTTCTCCCTCACATCCCACTTTAAAAATAGCCTATGTCCGTCTCCTGGCTCCCAACTATCTCTGTACCAAAATTCATCAAAATCGGTTTAGCCATTAAAGCGTGAAGAGGTAACAAACAAACAAACTCACTTTTGCTTTTATAATATTATTAAGGATATTGATATCTCAAATGCGGTCTCACAACCGGGTTTCAGAAGTGAAATTTGTATTTTTTTAAGGGACTAGGTAACCTTTATTTTTGGATGGGAAATCATTAAATAACTAGGTAACCCTAGGTGCTCCCTGTGGGGCTCCGCATCGCTGTCAATGTGGGGAAGCAGTCGACTGCCACGGACACCATGGCCTTTCCTGCAGTAAGAGTGCAGGTCTTATTGCGCGGTACGCTTACATTAATGATCTCATCCATCGTGCTCTTACCACCGCCGGGGTGCCAGCTGTTTTAGAACCAACTGGCTTGGTACGCGTCGATGGAAAGAGACCAGCTTCCATGGCATTATGGTATGACCATAATGCCATGGAAGTTGGGTGGATCTTTGGTGTGGGATGCAACTTGTGTCGACAACCTTGCACCATCCCATCTTCCTACCACGGTGAGTTGCGCTGGAGCTGCTGCTGCAGGCGCTGAAAACCTCAAACGGCGCAAATATCACAATTTGATTGGTAGTTATGTTTTTGAGCCGTTTGGGGTTGACACACTAGGGCCATGGGGTCCGAGTGCCCATGTAGTATTTCGAGAAATCGCCAAGCGGTTGACTCTTCTCGTGACCAGAGGGCTGGCCTGTTTTTTGCACAAAAAATAAGCATTGCCATCCAACGCGGTAATGCTGCCAGCCTTTACCTGTTAACTGCGATACGGACGATTTTTTTGACGCCCTGTAATTTTCCATTTTTTACTTGTATATATTTTCGTCCATTTATTGTTTTTTTTTAATTAAATTTTTAAATTTAAAAACAAAAAATAAAAAAAACATTTAAAAATGTAAAAATGGTAGCCCACCGGTATCGGGAACAGGGTCCAAGCTACCGGCGGTCAGGGCTCTAGAGAAAGGAACCTCCTAACAATACGAGCCGTGTCCAGGAGTACCGCTTTCTGTATCAAGCCCTTGATCCAGCTGCCTAACGAGAGCCTCCTCAGGTGTTGGTCGAAGCTCTTGGCAATTAATCCATTGGCAGATACGACTATTGGCACAATGATCGCTGAGTCCACATCCCACATGTCGACAACCTCGCGAGCCAAGTCAATATACTTGATTTGCTTATCTTTCTCGGCTTTCACGAGGTTCTCATCATGC
Source organism: Ochropleura plecta (assembly GCA_905475445.1). NCBI lineage: Eukaryota > Metazoa > Arthropoda > Insecta > Lepidoptera > Noctuidae > Ochropleura > Ochropleura plecta. Next base: position 825,881 of record FR997732.1, read on the forward strand.
GGGACTGTTATGTCAACAATCATTGCGCGCCGCTCTGATCGATCCACCACCACTATATCAGGCTGGTTGGCAACAATAGTCCTGTCAGTGATGATGGATCGATCCCAGTACAATGTGATATTGCCATGTTCGAGAACTGGGTCGGGCTCATACCTGTAGTACGGCACTTCCGATTCCACAAGGCTATATTTTAGAGCAAGTTGCTGATGAATAATCCTGGCTACAAGGTTGTGTCTATGCAAGTACTCTCCGTTAGCTAGACGAGAACAACCGGAGATAATGTGTGGAATTGATTCACCCGGACGGTGGCATGCCCGACATAAGTCAACCGTGCCGTCCTTCACAATAAATCTCCGGTAGTTATTCGTCATCATAACTTCATCCATAATTGCATGCAATTGCAATTGACAAAACCTTCAGTTTCTCCAAAGAGATCCCCGGAACGTAGCCAGGCTACGGGCGCTGGTTGATCTACATCGGGTCCATGTAGGGCCCGTAAAAAGCGTCCGTGAAGCTCCTTACTCTGCCATACCTCCCTGCGGTCGTTAGTGTCAAGCACTACAGGTTTCCGCCAGTTCTCTTTAGCCAAGGAGAGCGGGGTGAGGCCTTTGTCCACTGCAACCACATCCCGATGCATTCCCACGTCGGTTTCTAGGAAATATTCCCTGAGACTGCATATCTCGCGGTTGTGGAGAGTCTTGGCGTTTAAAAAGCCTCGACCTCCGCAACTCCGCGGGATATACAGTCTCATAACCGAAGAACGTGGGTGATGCATACGAAATGCCGTTAACAATGTACGGACCTTCCTATCCAGGGCGTCCAGTTCTGTTTGAGTCCATTTGAGTATGCCGAAAGAGTACATCAAAACCGGCATGACCCAACCGTTGAAAGCACGCACCTTGTTTCCGCCTGATAAAAGACTATTAAATACTTTTCTCAGGCGGCCAAAGAAGCATTCCTTCAACGATTGCTTCATGTCAGCAACATTGATGCCCAGCGCTTCCGACATCCCCAAATACTTGTAGGTTTCGGTTGCTGAGAGGGATCTAAGGTTTATGGAATCTGAGAGCTGGGTTCCCACAGATTCCACAATTTCCCCTCGCTTTACATGCATATATTTTTATTATTAGTTTGGGTCTATTTATAGGTTGTATATATTATTATATAGTCATCATCTGCCTAGCCTTTTCCCAACTATGTTGGGGTCGGCTTCCAGTCTAACCGGATGCAGCTGAATATATTATTATATAGTAATTAATTTAATTATATGGTAACCCTTCCGTCCAAATGTCATCTCAGTTCATCAAACCGCGTTCCAGAATTAAGATATATTGGGCATAAGATTGATTGCTTGTCTCTTCCTGTCAGTTCATGTTTTCGTGTGCACTTAGTATTTTTGTTTTTATGATGTATTCTTAACGTGCTGGCTCTGGAACACCAAACATAATAAAAAGGGTTCTTCCACAGAGTACATTCTAATATACTGAAATATATAATATACTGGGTTCTTCGTCGTGAAGAATCCGGTATTATTTATGTTAAATTGTCGTTATAATACTTGTATTTCATATTTACAATAGTCTAGTAATCTATTAAAATTACCGGGAATATGTCGAACATATCAAAAAGGAGAAGAGAGGGTTCGAGGACCAAGATCAAGGTACGGAAAGAGGTCATGTCGTGGCCTACTCATTCATGAAGCATATCGCCGCCTACGAGGCATGATTTCTGCTCTTGTTTTACAATAACTGCTCTCAAATTGCGCTCATTCGATTGTCTAAAGCATGAAAATCGTTCCCACTATGAAGGAATGTTACAAACACTTGACCAGCTAATCAGTTCTGCATGACCTATTCATCAAAATAATCATGTTGTTGTCATTTACAAGTTAGTACAACTCACACAATCTGTGCACGTGTTGGTAACAAATGCTTTGTTTGTTAAACTTAGCCAAACAAACTTTATACTAGCCTTACAATATTGAAAATATCTTATTTTCAATTAAACAAGATATAATGTAACCTAGTTAATTAACTCAACTTAATCACTGTGAATGACATCACAGGCTAATCGCCAAGGTCATTCTCTTGATAACAATTATCTGGATAGATAGTTGAATGTGTATCAGTATGCTACGAAGTGCACTATCTGATAAATAGTTGAAATTTAGATTTTTCAAATAAAGAGCAATGACATTATTACAAACATTGTTGTTAAGGGTAAAAATCTAAAAATCCCATTGTGTTAACAAATCTGTTGGTAAAAATAATCAGGAAAATACATTGGGCAAAGGCCTCTACTCAAGCAGTGAAGGCAGGAGTATTGATCACACACCACACTCAAGATGGGTTGCTAATTTCAGACTTATATCAATATACAGGGTTATTTTTAAAACACCGACAAGCTTGCAGGACTGTATTACAATCATCATAAACAACAACTTTTGTTCTATGTTTTTTTACAAAATTTTATACATTTACCAAAACCAAATCTTCAAGATTTCGTTGTCCTATATAACACATTTCAACTCCGTATTTTGCTGTACCTACATACCTACAGCACCGCTTGTAGGTATGTTTGCTTCGCATAGATTTCATAACATTTAGAGCGTTCAATTTCAATATTTTTATTTTTGTATGAAAATCTGATGAACTAAAATATGATAAATGTTTAAATTTCCTAGAACAAAAGTTGTTGATTATGGTGTTAGTAACATGGTCCTGAGACGTTGCCAGTGTTTTACAAATAATCCTGTATAAGTCCAGGTTTCCGCAAGTTGTTTTCCTTCACGAATGTCTGTGATGTCCAAGATAAACTTAGAAAAGTATAAATATATATATTTATTTGCTTTTACATTATTTTTGTTTATATTTAAAAATGTATTAATAAAGGGGATTTGTAACTATTTTATTTGTTTGCTAAGGCCTTTACTTAAATATTTTTATGAAATCAAAATCATTTATTTATTTAAAGTAGACCAGTCACAAGGCATAATAACTGTGAACTGAATGCAGACATCGAGTCTGTATTTATTCTGCAGAAAAGAGCCATTAGAGCCATGTATAATCTACGTAGGCGAGATTCTCTAAGAGAACAGTTTAAGGAAATTAACATCACAACAGTACCTTGTCAATATATCTATGAAAACATCATCTATGTCAGAAAAAAATTGCATCTATTTCGTAAACGAGGTGATAGACACAAGTATAATACTAGAAATAGGGATGAATTGGTTCAGCCGGGTTTCAGGTTAGCTAAAGTAGACTCATCTTTCATGGGGTACTGTTTGAAATGCTACAATAAATTACCCCATTCTTCAACTGAATGAAACGAAATTTAAATCTTGTATTAAACGCACACTATGTCGGCAAGCATATTATAAGTTGGGGGATTATATTGATGATAAAAATGCTTCGCTCAATGCTGGTCCTGCTCCACAAGCATAAGGGTATCATCTCCCTCATTCTCATTGATTAGTATCCGAAGCTATAGTGGAAGCTGCAGAAGATTGTAAGACTATCTTAGCAATGTATAGAATCAATTCTTTAGTATTGTATAATTATTAAGCCCATATGTGAGTGCTATGTATTATCATTGACTAGATGAAGCCCTGGTGGTTGATAGTGTCATGCTCACTTAAATGCCTCGCTGATGGTGGTGGGTGTGTTGGGTCATTTAGCTCCCTTCAAAATGGTTGAGCTGAATGAGGCTGATCCATACGTCATGTTCGTGAACGGGCGCTGTCAGTTGGGACTGGTCATATTTTAGCTACCACGGTCATTTTTAATTTATTTAGATTTTAAATTGCATTTTGCTTTTTATTTACTCTAGACGCTCTTACTGTGCACGTCTTTCTACATCGTTTTCACATATTTGTATTATCTCAACATGAATGATGTGAATACGATTTTGTAAAAATATTATAATTTAAAAGAGTATCCATGGAGTTTCTTGCCCATTCTTCTCCATAGCAATCAACGCTTTGGAATGGGCAACTACAGTACATAAAACAAAAATAAAAAATTAATTCAAATCATTTATTTCAATTAGACCATTACCGGCACTTTTGAATGTCAAGAAACAAAATGAATCTACAGTCCCGGTCACAAGGCATAATAACTTGTGAAAGTACTGTAGTTGCCCATTCCAAAGCGTTGATCTTTATGGAGAAGAATGGGCAAGAAACTCCATGGACACTCTTTTAAATTATAATATTTTAACAAAATCGTATTTACATCATTCATGTTGAGATTATACAAATATGTGAGAACGATGTAGAAAGACGTGCACAGTAAGAGCGTCCAGAGTAAATAAAATGCAAAATTTAATTTGAAATCTAAATAAGTTTAAAAATGAACCGTGGTAGCTAAAAAATGACCAGTCCCAACTGACAGCGCCCGTTCACGAACATGACGTATGGATCAGCCCCATTCATCTCGACCATTTTGAAGGGAGCTAAATGACCCGACACACCCGCCACCATCAGCGAGACATTTAAGTGAGCATGACACTATCAACCACCAGGGCTTCGTCAAGTCAATGATAATACATAGCACTCACATATGGGCTTAATAATTATACAATACTAGAGAATTGATTCTATACATTGCAAAGATAGTCTTACAATCTTCTGCAGCTTCTACTATAGCTTCGGATACTGAGTTTACCCCTATGCTTGTGGAGCAGGACCAGCATTGAGCCAAGCATTTTTATCATCAATATAATCCCCCAACTTATAATATGCTTGCCTACATAGTGTGTGTTTAATACAAGATTTAAATTTCGTTTCATTCAGTTAAAGAATGTGGGGAGGTATTTTATTGTAGCATTTTAAACAGTACCCCATGAAAGATGAGTCTACTTTAGCTAACCTGAAACCCGGTTGAACTAATTGGTCCCTATTTCTAGTATTATAATTGTGTCTGTCACCTCTTTTACTAAAAAGATGCAAGTTTTTCCTGACATACATGATGTTTTCATAAATATATTGACAAGGTACTGTCATGATGTTAATATCCTTAAACTGTTCCCTTAAAGAATCTCGCCTACGTAGGTTATACATTATAACATAACATTAACATTATACAGTATATGGCTCTGATAGCTCTTTTCTGCAGAATAAATATAGACTCGATGTCTGCAGCCCGTCCCCAAAGTAAAATACCGTATGACATTATACTATGGAAATAACTAAAATAGACTAGTCTTGCGGTATCTACATCAGTAAACTGGCGGATTTTTCTAACAGCATATGCTGCTGAACTAAGGCGTCCTGCAAGAGATGTTATATGCGGACCGCAATGTAGCTTTGAATCGAGTGTTATTCCCAAGAAAACAGTTTTTTCAACGAATTCTAGTTTCTCTTGATTCAATACTATGTCACACTCACTGTTTTTGACATTTGGTAGAGCAAACAATTAAGCTGTGGCAACTGAGAGAGTGATGAGTTATTAAAGACAAATACTTGATACTACTCTGTCACAAATTGTTCTGCCTAGGGTAACATGCCCACTTGTTGAGTAGTGTCCAAATGTCCAAAGGGTTAAAAAAACTATGTCTGCTTTTATAAATATTTGAAATCTCTACCAAACAACAAGAAAACTTCAAAAACTATCAAAATATAAAAAAAAAACAGTTCGAAAGTAATTGTAAAAAGTATTTTTTTATTTGCAAGGAAAGGAAGGTATTCGAGTAATATGTTAGTTTTTTAAACATAGAGCATGGGTGACCACAAAGAGTTCCTGAAGCGTATCACCAAGACGCTGTACTATGGGCAGCTGCCAATGCTGCCCTGTCTGAGCCTGCCTGTCACTGGTATGAAACAAAACTGATATTACAACTAAATTTAAAAATTAAATAATTTCCAAATTTAACAGAACTTTGAGACCCTTGAGTCTTCAACTTTGGAAAAAGAACATGATTTATGGAAATAGTAATTACAATTTAATGACTGGCAAAACAAAAAAAATCACCTCTTGAATGATAATTTGCAGAGATTTCGTGTGAGCTGTGGTCCGTGTCGCAGCGCGGGCGATCGCTGCGGCGCCTGCACGCGGACGCGGCGGCCGGCATCGCACGCAGCGCCTGCGTGTCGCCGTGCGCGCTCGTGCTGGCCATCCTATACCTCGAGCGACTCAACGCCTGCAACCCTGACTACATCCACAATGCCTCACCTGCTGATCTCTTCCTTGTGTCACTGGTGAGTGTAACTTGATTTGCAGGTATTTTTCGTTGGTAACGAAGAGTGCGCGTACCGATTTTTAGCTTCCTACTTTGAAAACTGCGAAAAGTCCCATATTAAATTACATCAGCTCTTTTAAGGGGATGGGGGCAGATTTCCAAAAAAAAAAATGATGCACGATGTTTTTGTCAGTGACAAATAGGCGGACTATTTGTACTTGTATACCAATTTTTAGCTTCCTACCTTGAAAATTGCGGAATGCTCCATACAAACTTCCACCCACTATTTTAGAGAGTAAGAGACAAAAAGTAGCCTATGTCCGTCTCCAGGGTCCCAACTATCTCTGTACCAAAATTTATCAAAATCGGTTTTGCCATTTAGGCGTGTGAACACGTAACAAACAAACTCACTTTCGCTTTTATAATATTAGTAAGGATTTATGCCCTCACCAAATATTTGACAGGAAATTTCATTTATATGGAAGAGAACAAAGGTGCTTATTTCTTTAGAAATTTCTTCCAGCATACCTGTGAGAGGAAAATTGAATGAGATATGTAGACAGTGTGCTCACTTGCTCAGTGTGTTTGTATTAAATAACAAAACAAACATAAAATAAACATACATACAAATAATTATTTGAGACTGATCTAAAGAGTTTGTATTATTTTCAGATGGTGGGCAACAAATTCTTGCAAGACGATGGAGAAGACGACGACGTGATATGTTCCGAGTGGGCTGCCTCCGGTGGATTAGAGCTCAACCAGCTCAAAAAGCTGGAAATTGAATTCCTCAGCGCAATAGTAAGTAAGCTGTACAACTAGTCTAGAAAAGAATTATATCTCAAGCACTATTCAAGAATTGATGTCAAAAGAATGCTAGCTTCTAACTTGTTTGGTTGTATAAACAGGATTGGAATGTGTTTGTGAGCGACAAATCGTTCGAGGCCGGCCTGCAGTGGCTGGAGCGGCAGGTGGCGCTGAAGCAGGCGCAGCTGCGGGGCTTCTTCACGTACGCCGACCTGGCGGCCGCGGCCCACGCCGGCCTGCTGCCGCCGCTGGCGCGCGGGCTGGGCGCCGCCGCGGCCGCGCTGGCGCTCACCTACGTCACCAGCTTCGTCACGCTGCTCACGTCCACGCTGCTGGTGTCGCACGCGTGGCTGCCCGCGCTGCACTACGTCGCCTCCCGTCCCCCGTTCCCTCCGCTCACCCCGCTGTCCTCACTCGGCGAGCTCAATACAAATATTATAACGCACAGTTTGCAACCGCAACTGGCCCCCTACACAAACAATGCAACTCTTGACCAGTCCACTTTAGATATACTCACTGAAGAGAGCGTCCCAGACAGCTTAAAGTGTTGCACGAAGTGGACTAAGTACCAAGACAGTACGGCCACCAAGAGGAACTGGTACGACGCGATCGTGGTTTACGACTGGAAGTCGCTGGAGCCGTGGTGGTCCACGACGTCGGTGCTCAACTGGCTGTACCAGAGCTCGCTGGTGAACCCCATGCAGCGCTGGCTGGACAAGCTGGGCTCGTACGCGGAGCTGGTGTCGGGCCCGGGCAGCGCGGAGCTGCAGTGCGCGGGGCTGGCGGGCGGGCGCGGCTGCGTGCGCCAGCGGCTGAACCTCAGCAAGCTGGGTGCGCTCGTGGGCTCCGTGTCGGACCGCTAGAGTGCACGCGGACAAGGCTGGTCATATGGATACCGAGTGATGCCGGGTTCACAGGGCAATTTACAACACCTACAATATTATATTATTAGGAACTATTCCAACCTTGATATTAAGAGTAAATCGTGACCTTTGTTAGCTATTTAGCTCTCTAAGATGGTTCTGTTATTACCAACTTATTTTCGTAAGTGTTGAGGTGTTAAAATAACTTGTTGTTACTTAATTTTTTTTATTCAGTACACAGTTAAGTTTGCTGCACTGTATATTTTGAGGTGGCGATATGAATGCGTTGTAAAATGTCTCGTGAGCTGTTTATTTAAAATACTTATTATGACTCAAGCTTCCATTCTTCTGTGACTAGTAATATCTAATGTGACTAACTGAGAAGCTCCATACACTCGTATTTGCTGTAAATTGGATGCTACACGTTCTATTTTGAATGTAGATAAATCCAGATTTTAAAATACTTTCAATAAAAATAGAAATATATTTGTTAACAGTGAGCCAGTTGTGTCTGTTGCTCAGCGGCAATAATCTTGTGCATTGTAAACCAAAATGAATAATGTTAACTGATCTACAGAAGTGTCAGTGTGTACAAACGACTCTATTTCATGTATGAAGGTCATAGAGTAAAATTATTGAAGCTAACATAAAAGGAAAATACGCGGCTTCGAAGTTTCGGAAGCCATCCTGTTAACCATAATTTTCTATAAATAACGAACTTCAACCACTACACACTAGAAGATTGTCCTCTCCACTGTATTTCTGTAAATCCGTGAACATTTGTGTACATAACAAATAACACTTGTTATATATATTTTTTATAAAACTTGTCCGCGACGTAATAAAAATTAGCGCGGCGTTCAGACCGTACCGCTCTAGTGCTATCAATATTTCTATCTATTTTTGTATGTGATGTGGTGTATTAAAACTATGAGCATTGAAAATATACGTTTTATTTTGGTAAAAATATAGAATACATTTTTTACTTAAAAATAATGAGTACTTAGTCAATTACGTGCTTGGTAAAATATTAGCGTTTTCATTGCATTGGCTACATTTATCACAATTTGTCATTTATACAATAACATTACAAGAACGACCAGACAGCAAACTTCATGATAATATTTAATTTAAACAATACATACCTACATACTATTACAATCATACAAGTGGCACACTATCAAGCACCTTAGGCTTGTCGAGCAGACAACCTTTCTACTGCATAACGTTGATGATTACAACAGAACTGAATCCTATAATATTATACTTAGCTTGCCTTTCGCTGTGGCCGAACACACCTGTTATGTTTCTACTAACGGAACGAGAGTGCGGCACTCACGCAGGGTGTGTTATTGTCCCCCAGTAGTCTCGTTTACGAAAATGCGAATCGACAGTGCGGCTCACACAACATGCGTGTTGCTGAGCGCTGCGAGCGGCGCGAAAACGAAACGTTTTGATAAAACGTTCGCCTACTGTAAAAAAATAATTTGTTCGAAAATGCCCGGGAATAATCCGGAAATAAATACAATTATGGAATGATGAGAACAGAAACGTTAGCACATTTATACACACACAATAAATATTATTTCACTCAAAAAAGAAGAATAAAAAGCAATCTCCTCTTGAACTTAGTTGTAAACCTGGCAGTGTTGAAAATTACAACTGATATTTAAAAATTACCTAAAACATCGACCTTTCTAAAAATGCATTATGGTATAAAAAAGAAAATATTTTCTGCATCATAGTATTGCCTGAGTACCGGTGTATATTGGAAGGTGTACATTTTTCGAAGTAATAATAATTGACCAAATGTTAAAACAACACCAAAATTACCCTATCGGTTGATTTCCTAATTATTAACATTTATCATTTAACTTCTTAAATCTAGTACATATTATAAATACATTAACTCTACAACCGTTACAGTACTGACTAAGTATTTGGCACTCTAATTACGTACGTAACGTACAGTTGTGCGCAGCCATTGATATGTAACACCTGACCAACCCTGTAAGTAAGGTATGGCATATTAACTATTAATTACACCTGCCCGTGAACATATTTTGCTGGGGGTCTAAAACGCCCGTTGTAGCAGAATCATTATAGGCTCATAATATGAAACACATTAATATTCTTAAAATGGTCACAGTTACAGTTAATGTTATGAATTTAAGAAAGAGGTGGAATCTGTCGGAACTTTTTACGTAATCTAAGGGCTTAAAATGGCCGCCTCAGCACGATCACAATATGATTTGTGAAATAATCATATTATTAGAAGAAGTTCCGACTAATTCCACATCTTTGAACTCACTGTTCCATATATATTTGCTTGAGATATCAAGTATCTTCATCTATCTTGTAAAATAAATGCAAAATTTACCGACACTGAAATAAAAGCAGTCACAAGTAAATAGATACTTAGTGTATCTTGAGCAATTACAAGTATTACTACAAACGACCATTTCAATACTTGTGTCCCCCCCCCCCCCCCCCGCCTTCTTAAAACCTTATGCAATACTGAAAAGTCTGATCTGAAATTGAATGTTCACGGTTCATAGAGGCCAGGGTGCAGGTAGAGCCGCTTGTTGAAACCCCAGCGGTCTACGGAGGACGTCTGTCGGTGGAACTTGGACTGCATGCGCTTGTCCACGAGTGTGAATAGCTTTTCGACGTGGCAGTCGTGTGCGCGCTCCGCGAACACCTCGCATAGCGCCTGGATGTACCACGAGCCGCGCTTGCCGTCGCGGTGGGCCACGAGTCCTGGAGAATCAAATTACATTATTTATTTATTAAAACTTCATGCACAAGTAAAAAAACATTGGACAATTGCGGAATTAAATGCCTTGGGCATTTTCTACCAGTCAACCTTAGGGTGATGCAGACCTCAAACCAACCCAGCCGCAGCGGGAGACGCCCCGGGCGCCGGGCGCCGCGAGACGACTCTCGGCCACCGTAGATGCGGGCCTGTGGACGGTGAGCAATGTGTAGCTCGCCGTCCGTCCGTCTATTGACGACAGGCCGTGTCGACGGCACGTTTGTGTTTCACGTGCACCTCAAAGAGATGTCAGCAAAGCAGAGTGGCCTGCCAGGGCCACCGCCTGCCGGGGTTGCGGGTAGTTCGAAAGAGATACCGCGGCCCCGGAACGTAAAGGGCAATAGAAGGAACATGGGTGGGATTTAGTCAGTACAAGTCTGACACTCCCCCCCGCTTCGCGCAGAGCGGGGAAAGTTATTTGATGATTTCCAACCCAAAAAAAAGGGTGATGCAGAGACAAAAACATTGTAGGTGCAATCGACAGAAAATATCAGTTTTATTAATAACTAGCTTTTGCCCGCGGCTTCGCTCTTGTTTAATTAGGGGTAACACAGTTCCTGTTTCCTGATTTGCAGGTACAGTCAGCATCAAAAGTTGATGACCACATTTAGATTTTCAAAATCACTGTACACCGTATTACACCTAAATCGATTCACATTCGCCAGAAATGAATGATTATCATAAAAGGACAAAAGTAGGTGATCATCACTTTTCAAAAGTCACTAAACAAAGTTATAGTAAAAATGCATAACATTCTTCGTCTTTAAAGTCTCTGAACAAATTTTTGTCAAAAATAGAATACCATCGTTTGTCTCTAAAGTCCCTGAACAAAATGAAATATTTTTTGTGTTTTACGTGCATGTATTTCGGTACGTATATGTGTTTGGTATATGAATTAAGTAGACACATGCAAATCTAAATCACCACCCTTTTACTTATTATCAACAAAATTAAATTAAATGGTTCGATAAATCAATACAGTTAATATATTTTTTTTAAATTAAAAAAAAAAACTACGTCTCCAGCACGTGTGACAGCCATCAAGCCATCAATCCTTTTTCAAACTCGACGTAATACCAATATGAATATTATATGGCATTATAATGTTTATTTGTCACTAAAGCGCAATTGATAACTGACTCCAAATTCTTCTGTTGTCTTTTGTTTTTAACCCTTAATTACTCGCATGGGGTCAATGCATTTTCGGATGAAAAAATGAAGTAATTGGCGCGGCTCGATTCCCCCCGCGCTCTCGGTAGCTTCATAACGCGCGTCTAAGTTTGTATTTTAGTAGCGACTAATATGACTAATATGTATTAAAAACTACTCATATTATTTGGGGTCATCTGTGACCCCATGCGAGCAGTTATGTAATGTTCTTTGTGCGAGTAATTAAGGGTTAAACCAAAAAAGAAAAAGAGGCGTTGACAGCTGCCTGACATCCTTTTTTTATGTATTTTCACTCGGTCCAAGTAGGTTGTTAGAAAAGATCTATCCATTTAAATTTTTCTTGCATGTTTTAGTTTGGATAGGACAAGATTGGTTTTAAAACTCTAACCTAACGCGCACATTTTTAGTTTGCAGTTCAGCTACTTTTGATAATATTAGTATACGTTTACACGTTACGTATCCGAAACAAAGTAATGTTCAGTAACTTTTGTTCTTAATGATGTTAAGGTATTTTTGGACGTTGCCGTGATTACACTAGAAAACCAAAACAAGTATTTTATATTGTTCAGTGACTTTTGCAAAACTGAATGTTAAGATAATTTCGGATATTATAACGATCGGCAATTTTTGACAAAATGGTGTTCAGTGACCTTTGACGAGTAGAGTTCAGTTAATTTTGAACTTTAATGATGTTCATTCAATACTGGCGCTCTATCTAGTTGAGCTATTTATGGGTGATATAATGCACAGTGATTTTGAAAATCTGTATGTGTTCATCGACTTTTGATGCTGACTGTACCTGCTACTTGTAGTTTTTGCCCTAGCGCCTTATTGTAATAGCTAAGCTAAAGCTAAGTTTTCCCTTTTTTTTCCTCTTTCTCCCCCATTTCTCACTTTTTAAAAGAAAGTTAAGCCTATGTCCGTCTCCAGGGTCCCAACTATCTTTGTACCTAAATTCATCAAAATCGGTGTAGCCATGTAGGCGTGAAGACGTAACAAACAAACAAACTCACTTTCGCTTTTATAATATTAGTAAGGACATACATAAAAAATATACGAAAGTTAAGGAGAGGTACTACGAAAACTACTAGATGAAAAACTGACAACACATTAATTTTGAGACGAGTCTGCCAACTATTACTGATATTAACTGTACGTTGTTGAGAGAGTTAATTATTTAGAGTTGGCCAAGCACTTACGTCAATATAACATAATAGAACAGTATCCTCCAGTAGGGACAAGTTCATCCTTTTGAGATAAAAAGGAAAAAACGGATCCCTTATTGGATCACTTTGTTGTCCGTCCGTCTGTGTGTTTGTCAAGACCCTTTATCTCGTGAACGCGCGAATTGAAATTAAACCATATACTCAAGTCTGTGGTCACTTTGGGCTGTGAAAAAATCAAATCTCTAAGTCTGCACAGTCAAAAGATATGGCTGTTTGTGTTGCAAGTTTGTGCGGAACCCTTGGTGCGCCAGTCTCCCTCACTCTTGGTCGGTTTTGTTTCAGGGGAAGCTTATGTATTTTTTTTTCATCACCTACATAATTTCCATATTATTTTTTCCCCTGCATTTCTTTACCAGTCTCAGTACAGTTGGTCTCACATTTTTTTGAGGTAATTTATTTTGTTTGAGCTGGTCATGTTTGTGGACGGGCCGATGGCCCATGGAGCAAACAAGTCTAAGAGTGGACGTATCGGCTAGCGTAGCGAGTGATGACCTCCCGCTAGGTGGCCAAACTATATCAAAAGGGGATCGACAGGGACTTGTGTTGTAGCTTAGCAAGGTTTGTCCCTAGACAGTTTGCTGGGTTGGGTTAAGATAATTGTTGTAATGACTGACCCGGCAGCGTGGAATGCGCGATGAGTATGTCGGAGAAGAGCGGCGTCTCCTGCAGCGGCCGGCCGGCGCGCGGCGCGGGCGGCTGCAGCACGGCGTCGGGCGCCACGGGCTGGCCGTCGTGCTGCACGGCGCCCGCGTCGCCCGGCATGGGCATGTGCGGCGGCGCGCGCAGTGCCGGCTCGGGCTCCACGCGCCGCGTGTAGTCGTCGCTGCTGCCTCTGAGAGTTTTACGCATTTTAGACACGCTGTAGCAGTTCTTGTAAAACAAAAACTAGCTCTTACCAAATTCTTAAAAATCAACTTTGTAAGTCTACGCAATCAAGAGATATGGGCTTTTATGACGCAGTTTGTAAGGAACCCTTGGTGCGCGAGTCCGACTCGTACTTGGCCAGTTTTTATACTTTTAGTCATGGAATATTTTTATATGTTGACCGAACCTAATTATATTCCTAAACCTATCACGAGATTGAGGAGATAATCAATGCACGTCCGCAATGTAGGTCAAACCCACACACGAAATCTCTTGATGGGGTCAGTATCGTACGAAATTAGTCGCACGATTTGTAGGTTACTTCTAGTAGGATAAGCACTTGGTACAGCATAAGCTGAGCATAATTTTTCCACGGCTAGGACACATGCTTAAACAGAGCATAGATCACATGAGCCTAGTGTACGTTGAAAGCTGTCAGATGTCTACTGTAGCGACCGCACAGCGGCAGTTATTGCAGTGTAAGCATTCTCATAGAAAATGCGCAGGTGACGCGGGCAAGCCAGTCGTTCGGTGAGCCCCACTCGGGATAGTGTTATCGTGACGCGAATTGACTTTAAGTGTAATTGTGTTGCTGTTGTACGATCAAATAAAACCACAAGTGAACTCTCAGTTGATATACTCATTTAATCATCCTGCCTGCAATCCAAAACCCACGAGAAAGTAACACTACCAATTATGATTTGAAAAAAATCCTGGTTGTTTCACGATGTTTGTTTTGTGAGTAGTAGGAATTATATACCTAGTTTACACAATATAAAGTGTCTCCTCGTGGCCGTAACCACTGGAAAGCACTACTGGGTTGTACTTGGTATATTTTGATGTACCCAACTGACCTGCACATCTGAAAAATGAAGACCTTGGGCACTCCGATGAGCGCTGGCATGTTGCGGTTATTGAAGTAGTCCATGATCTCGTAGAGCGTGATGAGCTGTCCGTCCTTGCAGCGCACGTCCAGGTCCGAGGAGCGCGCGCGCTCGTAGCCGTGCGACGACACCACGATGAACACGCTCTCGATGTCCACCAGCACGTTGTTGAGATTCCTTAGCGTCTCGAGTGTTTCCTGTAACAAACCGGTGGGGAGTCAGCAAAGTTGGCAAGGGCTTAGAATGGCCACATTTCTTCCCCTTCGCAACTTCCTATACTTTAAATCCAGGGAGAGGAGCCGCAGCAATCAATATTCAATCTTTTTGTGCATAATATAAAGTTAGGATGATATGAAAAATTGCGCAATATCTTTTAAAAATAAGATAATGTACACTTACGGTTCTAGTAAGGTTCAGGTACCCGAGTCTTCGGAAGCCGAGCTCATAGAACAGGTACTTGAGGTGGTTGCTGTCGACGTCGCTTCCGTTGCGTTTCGTCTCGATGTCATTTTTAAACTCCGAGTACGTGAAGTCCAGTAGTACACCACGGTTGCGCCCGCGTGTCCGGTATAGCTTTAAGTCTGTAACAAGGTGACTTTGAAGGCTGAAGAGTCGACGTACGGAGCATAATTATGACGCTGAGTCCGCTGAGATGACAATGAGGACTTTACCCAAAAAGAGCTTAAGTATAATGATGTTCAAACGATACAACAGATATTTTTAAAAAGATATTTATAAAAACACTCTCAATCACGGTATTCACGGTACGTTTTTTATCAAAAGCGGATCATCCATTTGGGAGCTGCGATGTCACAGACAGGCGCATATAAAACTTACAACACCCTTCTATTTTAGAAGTGGATTAAAAAAACCGGACAAGTGCGAGTTGGACTCACACAGACAGGGTTCCGTAGCACCAAACAATGTAATACCAATACTTTTAATGCTCATTCAAATAAAATCCATTAAAATATTATTATGTAATTATTTCCCATTTTAATTTCCATTTCAACTCTTCTTACTTTAGAAATTAGACACCCCTGCTTAAGGTTTTAAAGTAAGAAGTGACCTAATTTTCACGACTTTGGAAGCAAAAATGGTTGATGAACCATTTACTTGAGAAAAAAACATATAATTAAATTCCATATATTTTTTTAAGATCGGTAGACATCTCACACTACAAAGATAGATTGATTTTCAACCTTTACTTGGATGTATGGAGGGTGGGGGACCACTTCTCTTTTATTTTTCAGTCTGCATCATATTTGTGTAGTGGTTCATAGAAAGCACTTACTCTCCAAATTTCAACTATGTGGTGGCAATCTTTTCGTAGAAAAATGGGTGTGCCATACGGACAGACAGGGCAAATCTATAAAGGTTCTGTTTGTTGCTATTTGGGAACGAAACCCTTCCAACTAGAGCAAAGCAAGCGATACGAAAATCGCAGTCCGTGAGATTTTTGTGAGTTGTTGTCAATATCTGGGCGCCCTTGGCCTATCGTCTCGACTTTTGTACATAATTTTCAAATCATGCATCACGCAAATGTCTCGCTGGTGGTGGCTGACGCGTGCGACGGGTCATTGGGTTCTCTTCAAATTTTTTGAGTTGAATGGTGCTAATCCACGCGTCATGATCGTGAACGGGCACTGACAGTGGTGACTGGTCATTTCTGTTGCCACAGCGTATTTGAAGTAATAATTTTAGAATTGACTTTTTTGTCTTTACTTTGAACACTTTTAACGTCCGGGTCTAGCTACATTGTTCTCACATAATTTACCATCCCAGCATGAATGATGTAGCCAAGGTTTTGTAACAATATTCTGATTGAAAAGAGTGTCCATGGAGTTTCTTGCTCATTCTTCTTCATAGACATGTAGATGTCTATGAATGCTTTAGAATGGGCAACTACAGTACTTTCAAAGTTATTATGCCTTGTGACTGTATTTTAAATTTATTCTTATTATTTCGACAGTTTAAAAGTACTTACCTACACTTACACTTACAACTTGAAATAAATATTTTTGATTAGATTTGACACATTAAACTTCGAAAATGACTTTAACACTCCTAGAATGTAGTAACCATTGGCTAGTCTTGCAGTAAAAATTTCTCAGACGATATTATGCTGTTACAGTTTCACAAACCTTTAGTGTCATCGTCTTCCATGAACTTTTTGCTCTTGATGACAGTAAATGGGGGCACCTTTGACTCATCGCACACAGCGTTGTCATTCTCGGACACAGATACCGGTAGTGGTGGAGGTGACGCCTGGGTGCTGTCTGAAAGACAAGGAAGCTTTAGGCTTAATTTATAACCTAGCTATGTAGTCCAATCAGGAGCACAGGTGATTGGCCAGTAAGAATGTTAGGCACTGATGGATAGGCTGGGGTGAAACAGTATAAGACCTTGAATAAAGATGAAAAATGTTATTACTTAACTCTAAAAATTCCAATTAGCAACCCAGTATCTGATTAGGATTTTTCTAAATGGCTTTATCAATTCTCTTCGGAGTTTCTGACAGAGTACTTACTTCTATTTGCATCAACTTTCTGTCTATTTAATGTAAGACTGTGGAAATCATCATTGTCTGTAGGATTAGGCTTCTTTTCTGAAAAATAGGATATGCACAACATTTATTGTTGTTTAAGACTTTATTTATGGCATTATTATTATACATAAGTCTTGTAAATAACCATCTACAATTGAATAAAAGCCAAAACATCATCTGAATTTTGAGACATTATCAAAAATGTTATATTGCTTACTTGGGAGTGGAACAAAATTCCGTTGCATTGGAACAAAAGGGTTATCAGGGTCTAGATCCCGGACCAGGTCCCAGTAGCCCAACTCTCCAAGGGCATCTACAAGATGGCTAAATGCAAGAGGTCCGCGCATTGGGATCTGTATATACAGCTTACGTTTACGATCCCTTTCTGATTCAGCAGTATTCTGTGAATAAGTGAATGTTTTATTTATGACATTTTTGTGGCATTTAGAGTCATATATAAAAGAAACCATGTACTCTTTTTAAATAATTAATTACTGTATTTTTTGAGTAAGCTTATCAGTTAAGAACCTATAGCCTCAAAAAACTTTAATTATAATAATTGAGTAAATTTTATTTTCTCAAATATCTATGACTCAATGCTGCGGCTCACAGCTATTTGGCAACATAGAGCTTATCAATACTTTGACTTGACTTACCCTGTACTGTTCGATCATTTGATCGGAGAGCACGTTCTTTTCATAAAGAGCAGTGACAACGGAGTCCAGGTCCGTCCGCTCCACCAACGAAGTAAAATTACTTTGAATAGCATCTCTGTGTGCTTGCTGCATGATAACTGTGAGCTGTTTTTGTGAACGAGTGATTACTTACTTAAAGCAAATCTTACTTTGTTGACTTACAAAGCATTAATAATTTCAAAATATAGAAACTTCAACACAAACAGAAACACTCTTTGAAATAAAAACAACAAAAACAACAGACTCTTCTTGCTTGAATAAAACGAAAATAAGCCAATAGTAAGTGATGACCAAATGACCCAAAGAGTACAATAATTATACTATTGTAGTCTTTGAGTACAATAATAATATGGGAGAAATGACCAATGCTTATGGTCTAACTCTATTTCTTTCACTCTTGACCAATGAATGAGTAATGGATGGAATAACTGTCAGAAACAAATGTCTGATTTAGACAGCGCAAAACATTTGTGTTGCTAGTTGCTATTTCGAAAAACGCTAGTGATTCGTTTTTTTTTCTTAATTTATTCAATTTTTCAAAAAACTGCATCGAGTGACTGAGAGTGTTGGAGAGTAAAATAAGCACACACTAAATAGCTAAAATAAATATGTCCAAGAGTAGAATACCGAATACGTAGTATTGTATGTACAGACGCCCGCACATCAAGCTAAACTATATACATATCTATAACTATGACGTGCCATAGAGTGTTAGAAAGAAAGTACGCTTGGCATGATTGGTGGAGTTTTTAGCCAAAAAGTATGTCCATAAAGTATGTACATACTTTATGGACATACTTTTTAAACAATACAAATTACTTGGTATAAATAAATACCTTAAGGAAATAAGTACGTACACACGACGACAGATCAACCTATACAAAACCAGTTTAAGCGGATATCTCGTCGTACGGGAAATCTACGGCGTACGATTCGTAGTTGAAAGATCAGCATAAACTGGTTTTGTATAGGTTGATCTGTCGTCGTGTGTACTTTAAAAAAAACGGAAGGATTATAAACTTCATACCAGGGGGGGTACAGTTAGAACATCAGTAGCAAAAGTAAAAATACTAGTGACATCTGTTATTCTTAACAGCGATAATAAATATTGGTTCTCTTAGCAGTGCCGATAGGTGCCGCTGTATTAAAATTTAAAATCAAAGCATATATATTTTTATTATAATGGCAATCTATTTTTATTTTTTTTTAATATTTTTTGGTAATGTAAACACTGGCACACACAATATGGTCGTCACGACTTGCGCTTGCGTTTGTTTGTTTCGTATTCATTTTGTGTGTATTTCTTGGTTTTCGAGTAAATTTCTGTATTACAGACGTTGAGTTGAGATCTCTTGCGACCTCCTCCGTCCTGATAATCAGGCTTACCCGGAAACCAGTTCAACCTTCGCAGTGTTGCACCTGTGCCCTGTGCGCTGTGATTTGTTTTGTTGTGATTTCACAAGAAATTGTGAGATACACTATTACTTAGTATTAGAATTGCGAAAAGACGCTTGTGTTCTGTGTGTGTGTCTTGTAAAATAGACAAAATGCCGCATCGCTGTGCGCTTGGATGTAAGAACACTGGTAAGTAATTATAACCCCTTGGTAACCGGCATTTTTTGTTTGGCGATCCAAAATCAGTAGAGATTTCTGCCTATAGCTTCTCCTTCGAAAAAGCTATTTATGTTCGCCCCCCCCCCCCCTTGTTAAAACTCACTAACTAGGCACATGTTCATCCTAAAACTTCTTTTAAGCATTCTATCAGTTTGTGATATTTTTCTGCCACTTATCTTAGGGATATGGTATGATGGTCAGCATATCAAGAGCTGCCTACTACAATCTGACAATTAATAACTTTAATAAATTTTAGACTATCACCAAAGTCAGTTCAAAAACGATCTGGAAGTACCTATGTAGTTTTTAATTTAGATTTTAGCTTGTGGATATTTATTATGGCTTTACCAAACAAAGCAGAAGTTTAAACTTCCTTGATTTAACATGACATGAAATTGAAAAATAATTGCAGTATTGTATTGGACACCAAGTAACTATTATATGTATAAACTCAAACTCGAAAGTGTTTATTGCATTCATGTGTATGATTTGCTTTTTGTTTATAACAAGTGTATGCAATTGTTGGTGAACCAAATAAATAAATGTGTACATTTGTTGTTACAATATAATTATACCTAACTAATATGTGATTTAAGGAGCCATCCCTTTTTTTTACTTGAAAACATCAATACTATTCATTTTACTCATCTTAAATTTGAATTTGTATCTTTTATCTTGATTCAAGACTGAAATTTAAAAAAAAGTATGTTAACAAAGTCAACAGAATAGCAAACTACAACATTAGCAGAATAATCACAGTGATGCTTTTCTTGTTTTCAGATGTTGTAATGCATGTGTTTCCAAATCCTGACAAATTTCCTGAGCGCTTTAAAGCTTGGGTTGATCTTGTTAGAGAAAGACTGGAAATACCCTTGGACGATGAATATTTCAAGAAAATGAGAATTTGTGATATTCACTTCATTCCTGAACACAGAAATCGGAATAAACGTCTCAATGCATTAGCAATGCCAATACTACATTTGCCTGGTGAGTTATAAATTGCTTCACATAAAAACACTATGAGATCCTGCATTGAGAGATCTTCAGAGTTTAATATTTCGTATTCTGTTCCAGGTATACCTATGTCTCGGGAAATTGAGAACCGTGATGATAACCAGCCTAGTACTTCATTTGCTGCTGCTGATGTTATTGCATCAGGTAACTGAGTCATTATTCAGACAGTCGGTATTAATAATGTTAGCACATTGTCGTCTGCATGGACACTAGTCTAGTCAAATTGGCAAAAAGATTGGAAGTAATTCCTGTAGTTGTAATTTTTTGTGGAATCATTAGAAGACATGAATATTAGGATTCTCTGAGTTTGCACCATTCCTGTGATGTATGGAACATCGTTAAATATTAGGTATTAACATTTAAGTCCTAAAATTAAAAAAATATATTAATAATAATTTGTGTCTAATGTCCCCTTTAATATGACCCCTTTCATGTATAATTACTTTTCACGAAAAAAGTGTGCGGTATGTTCTGTCTGTTACGCTTTCACGCCTAAACCACTGACACTAACTGTTTTCTTTATTTTATTTACAGGTGAATCTGTCCCTCAAGAGTCGGAGAACCATGGCGGAGATACACAACCTGACACTTCAAATATTGAATCCACTTTTATTGCATCAGGTAGCTATACATACATATTAATATTTCTGGTACTATGCTCATCAATTTTTATTCATATAGGAAAAAACTATGATAATTACTTGAATGACATTAAAATGGCAGATGCATCTAAAAGGGGAAGCACAATTGCTGCTATATTTTGAGTATGGCCTATTAGAAGCACCTTTGAAAACATATTTTTTAGTTCTAGGTACTCTCAGGAATGCTCGAATGTAGTTATTGCAAATTAGTTCTAAATATATATATTAACTAGAATAGAAATATATATAAATGAACGTAAAATCTATGTTACAGGTTTACGGCATCATGGTGTTACAGGGGCTACTGTGACAAAGGAGCATAATTATTGTATGCTGAGCAATCCCAATCAGACTCCGTTTGTTGAAGGTATTTATTATTATATTTGGTTTGTTTCCAGTAGTT
Source organism: Ochropleura plecta (assembly GCA_905475445.1). NCBI lineage: Eukaryota > Metazoa > Arthropoda > Insecta > Lepidoptera > Noctuidae > Ochropleura > Ochropleura plecta. Next base: position 847,605 of record FR997732.1, read on the forward strand.
CTACAATATGAGGTGTAAGAAAATAGTAAAACTAGTGGGAAAAAACCCACTAGTTCTACCAAACAGTTCCACAGTAACAACTGATATCCTGCTTCCCTGGTACCTCTCAGCCTCAACAGATATTGAATTGTCAGATAACTGAGAACTAATTTCCTGCATCACTGGTACCTCTATGCCCCAACAGCAGTTTCGGTTCAGTATTCCGGCCGACCACTAAGCAGAGAGCGGACCAAGGTGCGAGGCTGAGCGGTACCGGGAATGCATTATATCAGTTCTCAGTTATCCACTTGTCTGGCCTCGGTACGGTTTGTCGACCACTGAACTTACAAGTTGACTACAACCATACCACAGATTAAATAACAAAATCATCAGACATCACATTGACATGTGTGTCGTTAATGACAGGCCAGATCAGTGGTTACATGACTTGCCGATGAGGCTGAGGGGTACTAGGAATGCAGGATATAACTATGTCCTCCCGTGGAACTAGTTGGTTTTTTTCCCACTAGTTCTACTATTTTGTTACACCTCATATTGTAAAACTACTGGGAACAAACCTCACACTCACGCGCCTAAACTACTGAATCGATTTAACCTTTGACTACCACATCAAAACACCGAAATCGTGCCCTCAGCCCCTAGCTATTTAAATACGTATAGAAATTTGTGGTGTGCTGGGCACATTTTGGTTTGTCATCTATACATGACTATGGTGGCCAAAAGATTAAATGAAATTTGGTACAGAGATAGTCTACCCATAACATAGTCTGAAAAAGAACATAAGACAGTTTTTATCCCAGAAATCCCACGGGAACGACGCAGTTAAAACGCGGGGGACAGCTAATTTTCACAAAAATATCCTTTAATCAAGTTGGACATTCAATATAAAAGTAAATTAATAATCATTGGTGACAATTTTTAGGGTCCCGTTCCCAGAGGGTAAAAACGGGACCCTATTACTAAGACTTCGCTGTCCGTCTGTCTGTCTGTAAAAATAGAATTAAGTAGAAATTTAACAGGGGCCCCATACAACAAACGTGATTTTTTTTGCCGATAATGGTACGGAACCCTCCATGCGCGAGTCTAACTCGCATTTAGCCGGTTTTTTGTCTAATTATTTGAATTAAATTTTTGGTTTTATAATCAAATTTCAAATCCAGAAAGGACATTTTTATCATTAATTTCTTTACTATTTCAGGTGGTTCCAAAACAACTGCAGTTTACAAATGCATGCAGATGAAACCATTGCAGACGAAGATTAAATATTTACGTAGTGAAATATCTCGTTTACGAAAAAAAGGCAAGTCCTTTGCAGAACGATTGGCGAATGCAGACAAATTATCGAAAGACCTTACATTGCAACGTATTACCCAACAGGTGACAAACCCAGCACAACTGTTTATACGAATGCAACTTCAAACAAAAAAGAAGCCTAAGGGTAGACGTTTTTCAATTGACGAAAAAATCTTGTCTTTGGCTCTCTTCAAAAAGAGCCCGAAGTGTTACAGATTATTGTCAAGTTTATTCACACTACCATCTGCAAAGGCAATGAAAAGCCTACTTAGTCAAATTAAGGTGTCTCCAGGCATCAATCCCTTAATATTTGAACGTATAAAATGTACTGTTCAACATAAAGTTACTTCAGACCGCTTGTGCAGCCTTATTTTTGATGAGATGTCAATTACACCGCAGGTTAATTATAATTGTCATAAAGACCAATTGGAAGGTTTTGCAATGAACAAAGAGAACAAGTTTTCAGATCATGTCCTTGTTTTTATGGTTAAGGGCATTAAATGTAACTTTAAGCAACCCGTAGCTTACTATTTCACCAATTCAATAAATAAATCAGAATTAAAAACAATAATAAAAACTGTAATTCAAAATTGTATTAAGTCGGGATTGGTAATTGTATGCACGGTGTGTGATCAAAGCCAGGTTAATGTTGGTGCCATCAATGAACTGGTCAATGATACCAAAACTAGTTTTTTACAGCACCAAAAAGAGTGGCATAGTGATTTAATATCAATAAAAGGCCAAATTATAATTCCACTATTTGATACACCACATTTAATAAAAGGTCTTAGAAATAATTTAATATCTAAAGACCTTATATATTATATAGGCCAAGAAAAGAAAATTATTAAATGGGACTATTACCAAATGGTTTATGAAGCAGATAAGTTGTATGGAGAGCTGCGGTTGCTAAATAAACTAACTGAAGAACACGTTAATCCCGATAAAATAAATAAAATGCGTGTAAAATCGGCTACACAATTATTTAGCCATAGTGTTGCAGTTGTAACAAATCATTTGACGGCAAGAGGAGATCTTCCTGAGGAATGCCGTCAATTGATAGACTTTACTATTTTAATAGATAATCTTTTTGATTCTTTAAATGTAAGCAGTCTCTCCATACCTGATGGAAAAAATTTTAAAGGGCCTGTGAAAAGGAATTCGCCTCACCATGAATTATGGCGAAAAGCCAAAAATATATTAAACACTATCAAATATGTGAAAAAAAGAAAGGTTGGTGATAAAATTCAATTGACGGAGACAGTTGTGCCATCAATTACAAATTTAATTAAGACTATAGTGGGAATGGAATTTCTATGGAAAGTGTTGTCTAATAAATATGGTTTTGATGCAATGTTGACTAGAAATTTCAACCAAGACCCAGTTGAAAATTTCTTTGGGAGCATCAGGAGTTATGGGGCACGAAATATTGCACCAAACACATTAGCCTTTGAAGGGGCATTTAAAGCCTTAATGCTAAATAATTTGAATTCCCCACATTCAAGAAAGGCAAATTGTGAAGAGGACTCCAATGAGTGCCTCCAAAATTTAGACTTTTTTTTAAAAGAAAAAACAAGAACTCCTGATGCTCCTGAAGAAAATGAAATAATTCATTTTGATAATGAAATATGTTTAATTCAATCATGTGAAGAGGATGCGGGTCAAAGCAATTATGTTTGTGGTTGGGTAATAAAGAAATGTCTTACAAGCATTGTAAAAGGATGTCAACATTGTAAATTAAATTTACTTGACAACACATGTAGTAATAGTAATAATAGTTATATAAAAGCCAAAGAATATCAAAATAAAAAGTGGCTAGTCTATCCTAATAAAGAAACAGAAAAATTCTTTAGAGATTCCCAAACTATTGTTTGCTCATTTTTAAAAAAGAATATTCCGAAAAAAAAATTAAAACGGACAATATTATCATTTATAGATATGTTCGTAGACTGTAATTTTAGCTGTCCAAAACATAAAACTTGTTTAAAAGAAATGTTTTTAAATACGATGGTAAATATTTTAACATACAGTTGGTGTCGATCCGTCAATCGCATTTTATCAGGCAAACTAATTAATTATGATGGTGAGGACGAAATTAAAATTGCTGCCCAAATCTACTATAATAAACATAGGAATTATAAAAATAGAAAATAAGAACTTAACTAATGTAAGTTACTTTGTAATCAATGACAAATGTTTTTGTCATTGTTTTTTTGAAATAATAATAAAAAAGTTATTTTGTTATTTTATTATGTGGTTTTATTTCTATTATTGAGTTACTTACCTTAGTAATCATTTCGTTAGAGATATTAATGTTTCTTCCCAAAGCTATTTTGTTTTAGTAATTTATAGTCTCTATAACTTGCTAAACCAAAATAGCTTTTTGGGAAGTAACATTAATAACTCTTATCAGAAGGACTATGCGATATACCTACATATAGCTATAGTATGGGTATATATATTGGCGTTAGTTCTTGTTCCGAATATCAGGGGGCGCTTTCAATCGATATGCTTAAAATTTCCTCGAGAGGGCTCTCTTTACCCTCTATATTATTATACTCTTTGCTTCATACTAACAGTACCCATGTGTACATTTATTTGTGCAGAAGTATTTTTAATATTATAATAGATTCCTTCATGTCAGTCATGTGAATATTACTATTATAGTCTGTGGCTGTGGGATGTTAACGTCAAAATGTCAGTATCAGTGAGTGCGCCTTGAGTGCGCCATTACGTCAATGCCCGTTTTGTGTCTATATACAACCGGTCTAAACCTATCTGAAATTCAGTTTTATTCTTGTTCGATTCCGTGACAGTCACAAAGCAAACTTCTTCTATAATGAAGTTATTAATATTGGTTCTTTCTGCTATCGTAGCTACAGCCGCGGCTTACGAGACTTCCGACATTAAATCGGCAAGAATTGAGGTTAGCTATACGCGACACCCACTTACCGATATCGAACAGTGATTACAATATGAAGTAATATTATAATACCTATTTTTAGACTTGCAGAGGGTGTTCCCTGAATCGACTCCCAGAAGTCAAGAAGTTTGTGATGGATGATGCTCCTTTTTACAATGACTTGACAGTGGTTTTCATCTCGGGAGCGCCCCCAGAGCTGGTGTTCCTCGGCGAAAACGATATTGAACTGGACCGCCTCGGGTTATCACAGCTGACACGCAAGGAGTGCAATGAACTTGTTCAGGAAAGAGGTTTCACAAAGAAAAATAAAGATAAAGAACTGTAATTTAGTTCTTTGTGGTGTACTTCATTAATTATAAAACATTGGTTTAGGTGAAACATGTAACATTCCTATTCATATGTACCTAAGAGATCAAAGCATGTGTGATTTTTAGTAACACAAAACTAGTTTCTGAGAATATTCATCACTCCAAGGATATTCATTGCTGTTGCTGAATCATGTGATATTTTGATAACTCTAGTTTATCATAAGATAAAACAATTTAAACGCTTGCATATTAAGTTTTATTTATTCAGTTTCATACATTCATGTTCTGTTATACATTAGAGATAATTTAACATAACATGTTCCGAGTGTTTGGATATTAAACCCTGTTCTGACTGTAGATATGGAATGCTATTATTGATTATAACCATAAATCAGACATTCATGACATAAAACAGATGTACCTTATTAGTAATTAGTTTTATTGTACTTTACCAGACAAAATCAGTATAATGCCATTTTTAAGTAAAATATTTTCAACAGACAATATAGTGTTTAATTTCTCTTGATTTAATTTTATATTATTTTTGACAAAATTACATAAGTAGAGCAAAAACTATTAATATTGCATGTTATTCTCAATAAAATATAGTACACAAGACATGTTCTGTACATAAATTTTGTTGCAAGTATATTATCTATTCAAAATATTAATAATTGCATTTCTAGGATTAATATTTCCAGTCTAGTAAAATTATATATATAAACCATTCATTCCATTTTTTTTTTATAAAAAATAACAGCACTTAGAAGTGGCTGACAAATATTTACAAGGTTGTAGTGAACAGAGTGTATTACAAGTAGGGGGTGGTATGAGTGCGCGGTGTGGGGACCTCAGGTGAGCAGCGTGCAGTCCAGGTCCTCGTCGCGGCCGTCGGCGAGGTTGCGGCGCAGCACGCGCGCCACCACGTCGCCCAGCGCCTCGCGCGCGCCTTCCTCCAGCAACGCCATGCATTGCTGTACAATATATATATGGTATCAATAAAATTTACAGATATTCGCCAATTCCTTACTAATATTATAAAGGCGAAAGTGAGTTTGTTTGTTACGTCTTCACGCCTAAATGGCTAAACTGATTTTGATGAATTTTGGTACAGAGATAGTTGGGACCCTGGAGACGGACATAGGCATTTAAAAAAAAAAAGATTGAGATATGAGTGAGAAAGAGGGAAGAAAAGGAAAAACTTGCATTGCTATTACAATAAATTAGGCGCTAGGGCAAAAACTACAGGTACCTAGCAGGTACCTGCAAATCAGGAACTGTGTTACTCCGAATTTAACGCGAGCGAAGCCGCGGGCAAAAGCTAGTATAAAATAAATGAAAGATCAAAAGTAGTAAATAAGGTGGCATTCTGTAGTTCTGAAAAGCGTGAGTTATTGTATGTGGACAATAAACAGTTCGTTCACTCAGTCCATAAATCAATGTGGATTTCACAAATACATTCTGATGTTGATATAGTCTGATTGTTGTTAGATTGGAACTGTTTTCCATTTTTGCGCGTAGTTTGAGTTTCATCACGTTATTTAGATAAAATAAAGAGCTGTTTTGAGTTAAATCACATCTAGTATGTATTGCGAATTTTTATAATGGACAAAAATATCGCTAACAGTTTTTTCTTCGTGGTAATCGACATTCAAGTTTGAATAGTATGTGTCTCACGAGTCTATCTATCCATACCATTTTAAATAATAAGCGAGTCCCAAAAGACCTGTATTTTCTCCAAAAATTCAATTGTATATGAGTTGCTGGGGAAATGCTAGAACGAGATGGTAATAAAGAGTATTATCATTTCTGCGTTATGCGGTGTTTAATCGAGCAACCACCTTAGTCACTAAAATTATGGTTCCAGCCGACTTCTATTTCCTAAACTCAAATTACCACTTCGTGCCACACGTTTTTATTCGGTAGAAGATAAGTAGAATTTGCGGCGAGAACTGGACAGTTCCGGAAAACTCGTATTAATTTTTTTTTGATGATTAGATTATTCTTTGGCGTGACTGTATCGTTTCTGAAGCAGCATACTTTGAAGGCGATCATCATTGGTCTTTTCTCAGTGCTTTATTGTCAGAGCATATGCAAACATGTACGGATGGCCTAACGTAATTTACGAGCTAGGAAACAATAAACTACAATACAGGTTTTCATCTCCTTAATATTACCACACATCCTCTAAACTCACTAAATAGAGTCAACTTATTCTTTATCACGATAGGCAAATCCTTAGCAGAAAACATCGTGGCTCAATCTGGCATGCCTGTTTTGACCAGCTGCTGCATTGACTCCAGGGCTTCCTCTTTTGTGCTGTTAGATACTGACACAGAGGAAGTGGACAGTATTCTAATGAGTCTTGACTCGGACAGTGCACCGGGTTGGGACGGTATTCCAACAAAATATTTGAAATTATCGAGGGATTTTGTGGTCCCACTAATAACCCAGTTAGCTAACCTATGTTTCCAGACTGGTGTTTTCCCGAAAGACTTAAAGCGATCGGTGGTCACTCCTGTGCACAAGGGTGGGGATGTAAACGATGTGAACAACTATCGCCCTATATCTGTTCTACCAGCAATTTCAAAAATAATAGAAAAAATAATAAACAAGAGACTAATTAACTATTTACAAAAATACAATATTCTATCAAATGCACAGTACGGATTTAGACGAGGAAGCTCAACACAAGACGCTATTTTGGCTTTGACATCTGAAATTGTTGATAGAGTGGATAGGGGTTATAAATGTTTAACAGTTTTCCTAGATCTGAAAAAAGCGTTTGACACCGTTTCCGTCCCGATCCTTCTGCACAGACTAGAAAACATAGGTATAAGGGGCACGTCTCTCTCCCTTTTTGAGAGCTACCTCAAGGATAGACAGCAGATGGTGAAGATAGGAAACGTATGTAGTGTCGAAGGGGAAGTTTACTACGGAGTTCCACAGGGAACAGTTTTGGGTCCGACAATGTTTTTAATTTATATAAACAGTCTTTGCAATATGCAGATCAATGGAGGGAAAATTTTCTCATATGCAGACGATACTGCTGTTGTTTTTTCGGGAAAGTCATGGAATGACGTGAAAATTGTAGCTGAACACGGTTTGATTAGGATGGCTGAATGGCTTAAAACAAATCTATTAACTCTCAATGCCGATAAAACTAATTTTATTTGTTTTTCCCCGAATCAAAGATCACAGCCTGGTACTGACTTTGGCATTACTATACACGCTTGTCAAAATAATTCCCTCTATAACTGCAACTGTCAGAATATACAACAAGTTAAATCCACAAAATATTTAGGCATAATCGTTGACCAAAGACTGTCATGGCACGCTCACATTGAGGTACTCATGAAAAGGATCAGGAAACTCATTTGGGTATTCAAAACTTTACGTCATGTCATGTCCACGCAACTTATCAACAAGGTCTATATATCTCTGGCGCAATCCGTAATAACTTACTGCATTCCGATATGGGGTGGAGCTTCCAAAGTGAAATTCCTCGATCTAGAAAGAACTCAGCGAGCACTTATCAAGGTGATGTATTTTAAACCATTTAGGTTCCCTACATCGGACCTCTATAAAGTGAGTCACTTACTCTCTATAAGAAAACTTTATATTTTAAGCGTGACCATAACCCTGCATAAGTGTCTCCCTTTTGACCCAGCAACTCAGACCAGAAGGCGCAAAGATATTGTGGCCTACTCTCCAGGGGTTCGAACAGCGTTTGCTAGACGTCAATATGTTACACAATCCACCTACATCTATAATAAGTTAAACCTAAGATGTGAAATATATCCCTTGCTGTTATATGATTGTAAAAAAACAATAGGTGATTGGTTAAAACCTCTGACATATGAAGAAACAGAAAATATTCTGATCAGGGTGAGCTAACGACTTGGGTACCAATACACATACACGCGCGCGCACACACACACACACACACGCACACAGACACACACGCACACAGACACACACACATACACACACATATACACAAACACACATTGCACGCATATACGTGCACTACCTACACTAACCTAACACATCTAGAGCTGCTTGCTTATATTTTTAATTTGATTTATATTAATTATTTTCTTTTTTACAATTGTCTTCTTCTTTTTCATTGTTAATTAAGATACCACTTAAGGGAAGAGTGAGACAGCTCCGACACAAGTACTATTGTAACTTACTGGGGCTGCCTCAATTTATGTATGAAACAATGCTTAAGTTAAAATAAATATTTTTGTATTTTTTTTTGTACAGGTAACATTAGGCAATGTTGCTGGGCAGTTAAAATTTGAGATTCAAGAAACTGAATTTCAATAAAAATATAGGTTTGTTTTCCAATTGCTCATGAAATTGCAATATAAATTTTATGTTGTAATGCAACAGTGATTAGTTATTAACAATATATAGTTTCCTTTATCATTCCACATTCAGTTTAGTTCGGTAGATAATCTTATCAAGGCTGATCACTTGATAAGAAAAGTGCTAACAATCTCTCTTTACATCAAAATTTCTTCGAAATGCGGTTTGCATGTTTATTCTGCGCAACATTTGGCTTTGTTATCATAATATTTGATTGTTGTGATACCTGATTATTCGCACGTCCGTCCGGCGCGCGAATATTGGAAAACGTAAACAAAAATTCGGGGAATGCGAATTGCACATACTTCTTGTTGATACTCATCTATTTATCTATTACAAGCTGTGCCCAGAGGTTTCACCCACTGCTCAGGTCCCCTTATCACTTAGGGGTATGAAAAATAGATTTTAACCATTATCAGACTTACTGAATATGCATAAAAAGTTTCAGAGGAGTATGGGAACAAACATTGTGACACGAGAATTTTATATAGTAGATCCAACTACTTAGATGAAAACATGGATGCCTCATTGGTCTAGTGGACGGAAACGTGACTGCTGAGCAAAAGGTCCTGGGTTCGATTCCCGAAACGGGAAAATTGTTATTGGGGTTTTCCATCAGATATTTCTCAGTAGCAGCCAAGTCTGGATTAGAGCCCGGTTGATGGAAATAGGCTCGCCCTCTATTACATGGGACTTAAACATAACTGGCGAAATGTGGGTGTATTAGGTACACGTCTGCCTAACATTTCTGGTATTACAGGTGTGATTTTAGAGGTTAGGTCTTATGTTAGATGAAAAGCATTGTAAAATGTCTGTAATGTGTCTTGTATAGTGAATATTGTCAAGTTCTTACCGTTAGACAATGTTCGTTTTGGCCACTGCTATCAAACAACACGCTTTAACCAACTACTCTCAGGAAACCAATCGCCGCAACAATCTTGTAGCTAGAGCTACTCCTCTTAAAACCTCTTTTAGTCATAGATTTTTTATTTTCCTTGTTCCATAACTTTACAATAAATTGCACCGAATTCTTGCCCTTCACTCTATGAACAAATATAATTTTAAAATCGCTCTACATACCTGGCTCCAAAGCCAAACATACACTGCTACAGAAGCTCTCTTTGACGTATTAGTCTAATCAATCACACAAACCACCATCACTATCATACATACACACACCCCAACACCCCTCAAACACAATCGTACACACATGACAACCTCCTCATACATACCTACACACTTTGTTTTTTTTTTTTCTAATTGTTTTTTACTTATATTTCTCATGTGCTTACTAAACTCACTTATTTATTTGAAACTTGTATTACTTGCTATTTAAATTTAAGCTACTAGTTGTGTTACTCGGCACAGGTGGGGACCTGGTGACCTGTACTACAGGTGTTACTACCTACTACCTACCACAGGCACCAGCGATCCACAACCAAAAATTGTCAGCTAATGGTTCTTTGTGTCAATTTTGTCTGTATTTTTTGGCTTGTGGTGAGAAATAAACATTATATTATATTATAGTGTGGGGATAAGCATCCCTATTTTCTTCTTTTTCGAGTGGTTAGTGCGTAACCTGGTGGCAAAGTTCACAATATGACGTGCCTTCGATAAATATATCTCTAATATACAATCAATTATACGAGACGAACCCGACAACATCGCGCAAACTGAGAAGGGAGCGAGTCGCACGTTGTATCGTACTACGTAAAGACTATTAGCTAGTCATTTTGAAACGTCATAGTTACTAGTCCATAAGAAAGGTTAGGTGTTTAGTATTCGCTAAGGGCGTGCGTTTATGACTATATAACATATATGAACGTGTACGAAGCAATAACACTATGTGAGGATCGTAGCAAGTGGCATTCTGCATTTTCTTTTATGTATGTAATGTTTACCAAGTGGAACTGTTCATCTTGTGGCAGCCTGAGCACGGCCCGTAGCGCGATCTCCGCGTTGGCGCGCACATAGGTGTTCTTCTCCTTGGTGCCGTTAACCAGCGCGGGCAGCAGCGCGTGCAGCAGCTCGCCAGCGGAGCCCGACGGGGACAGCGGCGCCTCGCGGCCCAGCATGGTCGCCGCGCGCGCCATCAACTGCTTCACCTCGTTGCTCTGGTGGTTCATACTCTGTAGGCAAAGAGATTGTTTCAAATCGAGATATATTTATGATGTGGTTATTCTCTTTAGGTAATGGCAAAAAATGCAGTCATAATAGTGTTTATGTTATCATTAAAAAAAATGGATAAAACTATTATGTTACTTACTCTAACGAATGCCGTCAGTATAGTGGGTGGTATAGGTAGGTCTTCCTTGAGCAGATACCGCATGAGGTACCCGATGGCCCGGATGCCGTTACACGCGATGGGGATCTTGTCGCTGGCGAGCAGCGCCAGCAGCGCCTTGTGCAGCCGCTCGTGGTCGCGGTACAGCACGGCCGGCGTCTCCTTGAGCGCCACGAAGAGCGCGGTGGAGCGGCCGTGCGCCAGCTGGTCGTCGTGCGCGGGCGCCAGCACGTGGTGCGCCAGCGCGGCGTCGCGGTGCTCGGCGGGCAGGCAGTGCAGCAGCGCGCCCAGGCAGCCCGCGGCCTGCGAGCGCGGCGGGTCGTCGGCGTGCGCCAGCAGGCCCGCGCCCGACAGCGTGCCCAGGATGGCCAGCGCGGTGGGCGGCGTCATCTTGTCGCCGCCCGCCGTGATGACGCCGCGCAGCGCCTGCAGCATGGTCTCCTTGATGAGCGGGTCCTCGATGTTCTTCATGGTGTTGTGCATCTCCAGGAAGAGCGGGTCGGCGCGCGAGTGGATGACCACGAGCTGTGAGAGCGCGAGGCACGCCTTGATGCGCACGGGACGGTTCGGGTCGTTCAGTGCCTTGAGGAACGTCGTCTGCAGTTGTGGAAGAAACTGCTTTAGCATGACGCCGACCTGGAAACAAGGATGAGATTAACTTTATGGTTGATGGACTAAGAAGACATTGCATTGCAAGATAGGCACTTGTTTCATCTTCGGCGATTAGATAGAAAAGCGAGCAGAGGTAGCTTTTAAAACAAGTTGTTTGATTGACATTCACCTCCCCGACGACGCGGTGACTTAAAGCATCAACTGGTTATACTATATGTCTCTTTTTTGACATGGGACCTGCAATCTTTTGTATGCCACAACCTCGTCAGTGGTGCTACCAAAATTCAGATGTTTAAATTACTACCACTATCCAAAAGATAAAACACTTACCTTCGTCAACAAAGTAGCCAGTGTCTCCAGTACGGCGGCTTTAACGCTGGAGTTGAACCGGTCTCCCAGGATCCTGATGAGCGGACCGGTTATGTGCACCACGGAGGGCTGGATGGCGGCCGCCGACGTCAGCTTGATGATCTCGCCCAGCATCAGCGCCGCGTTCTCTTTGTCTTCGGGGAGGCCGTTGAGGATTGATTCACGGAATAGAGGCAGGATTGGGGCTAGACCCTGTATAATAGAAATTATGTTTAGTATTATATGCCTTCGAAAACACAGCAATGATATGAAGAAGCAGTCCTTATGATTCTGTAAAGTTCGAGAATATCCACCCAAATTAGTCAACCTATCGAGAATACCTTCTTATTTCTGGCACAGAGGGCGGAGAATACTTTGCCGCCAATATAGCTGTCAAGTGTCATTGCATTCTTGTGATTCTTTCGATGTGCACTAAAAGTTTTACAAAGTGTGTTATCTTTATGAGAAGTGTCTCAAAGTTGCAGAGATATTGTTATAAGTGCGTGCTGGAAACACAGCAGTGTTTATTATGTGTGCGGATACGGTAAGTACGAATGAAAGAGCCGCGGATGTTGCTTCGGAGGGAGAACATCCATCGAGCTCTGGGCAATCTGATAGCAGCTCCTCTTCATCCTCGGAGTTTGAGGAGGGGATGGCATCACCCTTGCCCAACAAGCGGTCTCGTGGTTTGGCACGTAAGCGTAAGATGAAACCTGTTCGGACCGATCCGAGAATAGATAGCCTGATGTCTCAGATGTCATACATTTCAAACTATTTAAGTCAATATCCCGTATATTGCAGTAGCACAAACTCACAAACTCAGCAGTTAGTTAATAGTACCGACAACAATCAAAAGAGTTCTGAAAATTTCATTACCTTACCTACTCAACCCGAATCACTGTCCCTTAAGTGGGATTCCTTAAATACTGAAATTGATGATAAACGGATTATCCCAGCTAGTGATAATGATAGATTTCTAGAGTTGAATAAAATGCAACAATTTAACTCGCAGGCTTGGAAAGGCATTAGATACAAGCAGGTCTTGCAGGGCTGTTTAGCAACCCCTGGATTTACTGGTCTTCAGATAAATGATGAGCTATGTCACTTTAATAAGAGTAAAGACTATTTAGCGTCCACAGAGTTGCTTTTAGCTGGTTTGTCAAATAAAGTTCTAGAGCAGAGACAATTATTAAGATCAGGCTTACAGTCGATTGTTGATTGGGCTAGTGCCAATCCTCAGGTCCTAAATCCATCTAATTTAGTTGAGAAAATGTCTTCTACCTTTGGACCCGGTTCTTCATGTCATAAGAACTCGGAAACCACTATGCAGATTATTTGTGGAAAACGGTCTGAGTGTATTGAGGTTAGACGTGATCGGTTGTTAAAGGAGATAGGGAACGAAAACCTAAGGAACACATTAAGAAATGTCCCACCCAGCTCTGAATACTTATTCAGCAGAGAGGCTTTGCAGCCTATAATACAGTCCCTCGGAGGGTCTCAGATTTGGCTGAATACTCCTGCTTATTTAAAGGAAAGGCGTGGTCCAGAGCGGGGTGGTCATTCCTTTCAAAATAAAAGAAGTTACAATTCTAATAAGAATCCTAATAAGAAGTCAGATAAGAAGTTTAAACAATCATTTCGTAAGACACGGCCCTTTCGTCAACGTCGTTCCAATACAGAGGGCTCAAACTCTAAGCCCAAAGAAAATTGACATGCAACGGGATTTCAGAGGGGGTTGCCTGAAACTTGCCTTGAACAGATGGGCCCAGTTGGGAGCAAACCAATTTATTTTAAAGTTAATAGAGGGCTACCGCATCCCCTTCAGGATAAAACCTCCTCTGAAATACCCAACCAAAAATTTTTTAGAATGCCTGTCTACCAAAGTTTCCACACAGATGTCACAGATGGTAGAGGACTTAATAAGCAAAGGTATTTTAGAGAAACCGTTGTCACAAGACCCGGGCTTCTATTCAAAAATGTTTTTAATAAAGAAATCGGATGGCGGATGGCGCCCAATTTTCGACCTCAGAGCTCTGAACAATTTCATAACAACAAAACATTTTTATCTGATTTCACAATTAGAGGTAGTAGACTTTCTTCAACCAAACGACTGGCTAGTGAAGATCGATCTTCACCAGGCCTATTTCCATCTGAGTGTCGCGGAGACCCACAGAAGGTTTTTACGGGTGGTTTACAAGGGAGAAATCCTCCAATTAACAGCGCTTCCATTCGGCCTTTCCTCAGCACCCCGTACTTTTGCAGCAGTATCAAACTGGGTGGCCGAAGTCCTACGGGGTCGGGGTATACGCCTTTTAGTGTACCTCGACGACTATCTCCTGGCCTGTCAGGACAAATCCAAGCTCATGGCTCAGGTTGCGGAAACACTGGTCTTGTTGGAATCTTTGGGTTGGCATGTAAATTACCAGAAATCGGTAACCCAGCCCACTCACAAACTAGAGTACTTGGGGCTGGTCTGGGACACCCAAAACCGTACAATAGCTTTGCCCTCCCGGAAAGTTCTGGGTATAAAAAACTGCCTCATAAACATCTTAAGCCGCGACAGCTGCTCGTTAAGAGAGCTTCAGGCTTTGCTGGGCAGGCTAAATTTTGCCAACCATGCAGTCCCTCAAGGCCGGCTTCACTGCCGCCGGGCACAGCGCTTTCTGAGAAAGTTCACGCGGGGAGGTCAAAAAAGACTGCTATGCCCCAGTGTACGAGAGGACTTGCGGTGGTGGTTGGAGGCCATAGAGGGCAGTCCAACCCCCCTTTACAAGAGGGAAATAACACATTTCCTAACCACAGACGCAGCGGATGCGGGCTGGGGAGCAAATTTAAACAGTCAATATCTTTCGGGCAAATGGGCACCATATCAAAGAACCTGGCACAGCAACATGAAGGAGTTGTATGCCGTATTCACAGTGATCAGGTCCCAGGGTTCTCTGTTACAGAATGCCCATGTCCTAGTACAATCGGACAACAGGACGCTAGTAGCGTACATCCGGAATCAGGGCGGAACGCGCTCACTAAAGCTGCTAGGGCTAACAACCAGGCTACTGGAATTGACTTTTCAATTCAACATAACTATGACAGCATTCCATCTGCCGGGGAATCTGAACAGCATTGCAGATTGCCTGTCAAGGGGAAGACCAATACCACAGTGGCATCTGCTACCACCAGCCACGGAGGCAATTTTCAGATGGTGGGGCACCCCCGAAGTGGATCTCTTTGCAACAAGAGATACCGCAGTCGTCCCGAGATATGTGACTCTAGACTCGAGAGATCAGGCGGCTCTATTCTGCGATGCTTTCAGCCAGGATTGGGTTTTTCAAACGGCGTGGGTATTCCCTCCTCCGAGCATGATACCCAGGGTCCTGTCACACCTAAACAGGGCAGTGGGGACATATTATGTAATAGCACCACAGTGGACCCAGTGCTTCTGGTACCCGGATCTCCAGGCACGCGCTCTAGCCCCTCCCCTACTGATAGAGAACTTGAGAGAAGTTCTGGTGGACTGGACAACGGGGTTGAACCCTCATCAAGTAGACAAGCTGAACCTACAGGCTTGGAAAGTTGGGGGTGGGAAGACCATGTGACTAGTTGGAGTAGGGATGAACAGCAATTGCTGAAGAAGAGCTGGCGAAGCTCTACTTTAAGTACCTATAGTGCCCCCTTAAAAAGATGGTTAAATTGGTGCAAGTTACATAACATAAATAGTAAAAGTCCGGAGGGTAAAGATGTGGCAAGATTTTTGGCCAATTTATATTTACATAATAAATTTGCATATAGTACAATTCTATTACATAAGTCAGCTATTTCAACATATTGTGCAGCCACATTAGAAAATCTGTCAAAGAATTTTTTTATTCAACAAGTTTTAAAAGCTATCTCTCTTTCTAGACCACACCCAACTAAACTCCCTGTATGGGATGTGAATGTTCCGTTCGACTGGTTGAAGTCATCCACTTCTTCAAATTCTCTTTTCGACTTAAGCAGGCGGACTGCGTTAATACTTTTATTAGCTTCCGGTCGTAGGTTACACGACCTTACCCTCTTAGAACTTGGTGAGCAAAGGTTTGCAGAGACCGAGGACACTGTGACTTTCTGGCCGAGATTTGGGTCAAAAACAGACACAGGGTCGCACAGGCAATCAGGCTGGCTCCTCTTACGGCACCAGAATCCTAAGATCTGTCCAGTGACTCATGTAAAGGAGTTGATTAAACAATCAGAGGCTAGACGTGGCCAGGACAGTCAAGTTAAACCTCTTTTCATATCTGTTACCGGAGTGGTTAAACCTGCGTCCAAAACAATAATTTCAGGTTGGGTGCGGTCAATATTTAAACTTGCAAAGATTGATGCCCCCCAGGTAGTATAAGATCAGCTGTTGCCTCTCGGGGATGGCTTGACAATAGACCCATACAAGAAATATTGGATAGAGGAAATTGGAAGTGTGCAGAAACATTTTTAAAACATTACTGTAAAGAGGTGAACATGTCTAATAATGAGGCTACCATGGGTTTACTATATAATAATTTTGAAACAGTTTAATTAAATATAGATACCTAGATAATTTAGTACAAATACCTCTTATAAAATTATTCTAGAAGAGGATGTGATCTCAGTTTTGTTGTCCAAATTTTGATCTCAAGGGCAGATCTATTATTTTATTATGGTTAATCCATAGTCACTGATTAACTTTAAGCTTAAAGTTTTATAATTTGTTATTGATTGATAAAGAGATATTATAGTAGAAGAACAGTATAATTTCTATAAGTTAATGAAAAGAATAAGTTTTGTGTTTTTTATTTTGTGTTGATTTTGATAACATAGAAGAGTTAGCTATATTATTAGCAACCTTCTAGGTGTTAGATTTTTGTTAAATTTGTTTTATTAAGTTTTCCTGTAAAGAAAATTAAACTTTTAGAGTTTAATAAATGAAACTTTCATTGTAAGAATTAATTGTTTAATTTTAACTCCAATTTAACAAATTGCATTCACATTGCATTCTTGTGTTTTATTATTTCTGATCACCAGCAGATATCAAACAGGTCTTCATATCATTGCTGTGTTTTCGAAGGCATATAATATGACTGTTTTGCATTAAAACAAAACAGGTATTATATGTTGAAGAAAACACAGCAATGAAGCAAGGAGCTTGCTGATGATGAAGACTGCAATGACACTTGACAGCTATATTGGCGGCAAAGTATTCTCCGCCCTCTGTGCCAGAAATAAGAAGGTATTCTCGATAGGTTGACTAATTTGGGTGGATATTCTCGAACTTTACAGAATCATAAGGACTGCTTCTTCATATCATTGCTGTGTTTTCTTCAACATATAATACCTGTTTTGTTTTAATGCAAAACAGTCATATTATAAAGAGAAGTTTGTTATGTCAAAAGCGAAAATTTTTAATTTTGTAAAGAACATTCTGCATGTTGAAAGATCTCTATATTTTGGGGCGGAGTCAAATGGTGCAAATCCAACAGTACGCCAATTTACACATGAAATAATGTCTCAAAAAGTGTTGATGGTTAACAGTTCAGACGAATATGACTCTGGTTTCGTCTGAATGTTCCAGAACAATATTTTCCAGTATTACCTACAATATAAAAATGTATTCTCACCTTAGGCAAACAGAAGCCAGGCAGCAGTTCATCGGGTTTCAGATCCGCCGTCGCATACCTAACAGCCTGCCGTACATCGGACACGTGCGCGATCTGTCTCTCGGGGTCCAGAGACTTGGCGAGCGCCCCGAGGGCCTCCCACGCCATGAGCAGCACGTCGCGCTCCGAGTCCCCGAACAGCAGGATGAGGCCGCGGATGAGCTGCGGCACGTGCGGGGACAGGTCCGCGCGCGTGTGCGACACGAACGCGCACAGCAGGGACGCGGCTGCGCAATGCTTCTCGCCAAACGTTGTACGGATCGTTTCCAACAGGGTGTCGATTATGCTGTAGAACAGGGCGATTAGGTATACTTTGTTTTGACATTAGCAACTACGAAAGTCTAGTTTGGATTTCGTAAATGTAAGATTTGTCCAACTAAAGAGCGACTCGATATGTATTTCTACCGATGAGGCAAAAGTCTATACCTCCTGACGCCAGGCGGGTCCACAACCGGCAGCAGCGCGTCCCGGCAGTGGTCCAGTTCCTTGGCCTCGTCGGGCTGTCCGCGGGCGGCCACGAGCGCGTTGAGCAGCGCGGGCAGCACGCGCGGCAGGTGCCTGGCTAGGGCTCCGCCCGCGGCCGCGGCCAGCGCCGACAGCGCGCGCGTGTCCACTGCACCGCCGCCGCCGGTCAGCACCGGGACTAGGTATGGGAGGACTGCGCGGGACTTTATTGCCATTATCTGCGGGACATGCCAAAATAGAAGAAATAAGAAGAATACTTGTCGGTAAACAATGTGAATGTTACTCACTACAATGACAAAACTTCCTGGTTTAAAAAGCACGTCACAAATATCCATGACATACCTGTTTGAGGCCATCGAGGGTAGCATCGGCGATGTCGGGGTCGGGGTCCTTGAGCCCGTCCAGCATCTGCGGCAGGATGTCGTCCAGCGCCTTGTTGCCGATGGTGGCGTGCAGACTGTCGAACGTGCGCGCTGCCGCCATGCGCACTTCCGGCAGCGGGTCGCACAGCGCCGTGCGGACGGTTGGCACCTGGGGGAAATACACATGCCAGTCCGATTTGATTCATTGATTATTTATTAATGATAGCACAAATTAATTAATTTATATCAATATTAAGACAAAAATTAAGGGTCAAACAGTTCAACATACAGACAATTAGAGTGATAGAAGCCTTGTTTCAAATGTCATTGTGCTCCAAACTTGTTCCGAAACACTCAAGTGAGCTGTCAGAACGAAAAACAATATAGTAAAAAAGCCCTCTTCAACAAGCATTAATTCTACAGGTAAGTTAAAAAAATGTCTATTTCCGCCAATCGAATCACTTAGTATAAAACCAGTTGTTGATTCTGACCAGTCCATCTGCAAAGCTGAGCACAGCATCCCTGGAGGTGGAGGCGAGGATCTCCCCGAGTCCGATGCACACGCCCTGGCGCTGGTCTGCGCGGTCCGAGCGTAAGCCTCTCTCCAAGATCGGCACGATCTCTGGCAGTACGCGCTCGCCCAGCTGTAGAGAACAAGTATAGTGTGGGTAAAAGGTACAGGACTTCGAAAGAAGAAAATTTTGCTTTTGGGACGACTATTGGTAATTTGAATTCTTGAACTTGAGACCGTCGCTTCCGCGATTTGCCTAAGATCATTATAAAAAAAGTCTTTCCTGTTACATACTAAATAATCTAGGAACGCATAATAACAAAAACACCTTGACATTTCTGTCTACTTCAGGAAATCCAAGACCAATGTCAGTTTACCTTGCGCACGAGGTCTCCGAGTGTCCTGGCGGCGACCTGGCGCTTGTCATAGCTGGTGGAGGCCAGGCAGCCCAGCAGTAGCCCGAACAACGTCGGCAGGATTTCACGGAGCGTCTTAGGAGTGTTGGTCACCACCACCTGCGGAATGCATTGCATTTACAGATCGGGTTGGAAGGCAGCCAAGTTTGGTTGTCTAGAACCTTAGTACAGTTTAAGATTATTGTGATGGTGAAGTTACAATGCTTTGTCTATCATTTATCTATTACTAACATTATTTTTTGAAATAACGACTAACAACATTATGGAGTTATAAGTTTCCATACCAAAACTAATTGAACGTAGATCAACATTTGTAACTGTTATGCAATCCACCATACTGGTTACATAAAACTAGATCTGTAACATGTTTGTTCAACTGTAATCTAAAAACAACTGGAGAAAAATCAATCAAAATGTATGCCGGTACATACAGGTACTGCACACAAGCACAAATTGTGTAACACTCACGCACATATAGTAAGAGTACTTCATACCTTCCACACATGCAGCGCCGCCTGCCGCACCATGAGCGCTACATCACTCCTGCCCATGTACAGTCCAGCCAGCACTCTGTTCCTTCTCTCCGGTCCCAGCGCATTAATGATAGCCTTATGCGAGTGTTCTGTACCGAAGTTATCGTCCTCCGACGCGGTTTCCGTACTCATCTTACCGGACACACCGGAAATACGGTATAGAAGATCACCTAGTAGTTGTACTGAGCTGTATCTGATACGCCAGTTATCATCGAAAAGACCTTTTTCTAATTCTGGTAGGAGTAGGGTTATAGCTGATTCAGCGTATAAGTTGACAATCCTCTGTCCGGCTTTCAAGGCCGTTTCCCTAACGTATTCGTTCTCGTCGGCCAGTGCTTTCAGGATGGGGTTAATGATCTGTCCGATGTAAGGCAAAAACTCGTCGGTGAAGGCGCCCGGCATGTAGATAAACATCATGATGTAGCCGTCCTTGACGTGCGGGGCGATGTCTGTGCGTTCGGCGGTCGCGATTATGTCTATGGGCAGAATTTGTAAAAATTATGGTTAAAATACACATTATTAAAACAAACAGGTTCAAGAGACCACAGATATGAGTATGTGGTTTTAACTTCAACTCGATACCTTCACGCGTTTCAGAGATAAAGGATCTTGATAGATAGACAGACGGACAATAATGGCCAATTAGAGTTCCACTTTTCCTATTGTGGTATCATCATCTGCCTAGCCTTTTGCCAACTATGTTGGGGTCGGCTTCCAGTCTAACCGGATGCAGCTGAATATCAGTATTTTACATATGCCTATCTGACCTCCACAACCCAGTTCATACTGGGTAATACGATACCCCATGGTAAGACAGGTTGTCAGACTTTCGGAACACTGACTACCTGTAACGACTGTCAAAGATCTACAAATGACAGCCGGGACCAACGGCTTAACGTGCTTTCCGAGGCACGGAGGAAACTCGGTACGTAACGGTTGGTCACCCATCCACAGACCAACCTAGGCAAGCGCGGCTTAACCTAAAGATCAACCCGAGCGACTGCTATTTATTTAGCCACAAGCTCCTCCCTATATGTATATATTCCTATTGTGGTATGCAACCCTAAAAATGGTAAAACTGTAAATGAGTCTTCAATTATTCTTAGTAATGTATGTATATGTGTATACCTCTTAGTAGCAATGGAAAATTAAAACTCGATAATAATTTGTGAGACCATCATATTATAACAATTAAGAAACCTGAAATAAGAACTTGTTCTGTTTTTTTTTTGCTGACTGTACACTTCGAATCGTCAAATACGACTCACCAGGCATAATCTTGTGCAGTTTGTGCACGCCGAGCCCGGCCACGACCTCGGACAGGCCCTGCGCGGCGCCCGAGCGGTCCACAGACGAGGACTCGGACGTGAGGGTGTGCATGAGCCACGGCAGCAGCTCCTCGAAGCTGCTCTCACCCATGCCCTTCACCATGGCGCCCAGGGCGCGGGCGGATACTGAACGCACCTGATACGTGATACAAACATGTTGTAGTAAAATTTGACTTATTTCAGTATAGGACACTATAAGGCTGCGTTTCCATTCGAGATAAGCAGGGATGCGTAGCGACGGATGTGTGAAAGTAATCAATGGTAAAGCTTGTTTTTCAAACCTTGAGCTAATTAGCACCTCGGGTGGAAACGCGGCGGGTGGAAATGTGTTTTTTTCAAATAGAAAAAATGTTGTGAAAAAGAAAAAAGATGAGATAAAATTTATTATATTTTTATGTAAATGTTTTGTGGAAACAGTCTCTAAAGAATTCTTTAAAAATGTCTACCTACACCCATGGGTTTTTGTTCCTATGGGTTTAGGTAGACATTTTTACAACAGAAAACTTTGATCAAGTTTATTATAAGCAGAATATTAATTAATACTATTTTAAAAAAAAAACATCATGATCAGTTCGACATATGGGCTGTTTGTACATACATGTAAGTTTAAATGTTTGTAAACGCACCCACGAAGACACAGGAAAAATCCTAGTTAAAAAGATTTTCAACCATACTTAGAGGTGTAAAACTAAAATATGTAATGAGCACCAACCTCAGGCACAGGGTCAAGCAGCGAGCTCTTCAGCCCCGGTATAATATTCGGCAGATACGGCATGAGATCCTTCTGGTCAGTCAGCGAGTACATGTTGCCGATGATCTGCGCGGCCATCTTGCGCGTCTCGGTGCTGCGGTCCAGGAAGGCGCGCTGCACCACCGGCATGATGAGGGCCAGGGACGGCGCGTCGATGAAGTGAACGAACTTCGTATCCAACAGGGTCTGGAGACACGCTGATGTCCTGTTTGAGGGGTCCTGTAGGGCTTCGAGGAGGACTGGCACGATTGCTGGAGAAGAAGAAATAAGAATTAGTTTATTAGCAAAGTATATAGGGAAAAGTACAGTTATGAGCGAAAGTCATACATAACGGTGGTTGAAAAGGATTCCACTTTATCTATTTACGACGTTATTATATCGCATTATTATTAGATGACCAAGATCTTGGTTATGTCTTCAAAGATCAATTGTGCGAATATTTACATTTATGGTGTTTTTTTATTTGTTATAGAATTATTGTAAAAAGACTTCAACAAATACGAATAATCTTTTATAAGAGTCTAGCTGGAGACACGTAATTTCAATCTATCTTACACAGCCCCTGTGGCCTAATGGATAAGGCATCGGCCTCCTAAGCCGGGGATTGTGGGTTCGAGTCCCACCAGGGGTACGAATTCTCTTTTTGGTCCCTGAACAATATTAGCGTCTTTTCATAATTTATAACCATGTATATATCTTTATTCTTGTGAATTACTAATTAAGTGTTGATTGCTATCTTCTACACCTCCTAGGGTTGATCTACTTCATAAATCTGGTCATAAAACATCCGAACAACATGGTATATTATGGTAAATCATTGCATCCCATAACATTGAAAGGAGTCTAGTTATTTTTCAGCCAGACATTTTTTACTTATAGTATCTACTGTTTTCAGTAGCAGCCCGTTATATGAATTGGTGTCCAAATGATGATAAAGGCGCGCCTCCTTTACATGGGACTTAAGCCACCACAAGACTTAAGACATAATACCACCTTTAGGTAAGGTGTTTACCACTCAATAGATTAGTTTGGCCACGCTACAAGCAGCGGTAGTTGCGTTCTTATGGTCGTAAAAACTGCGGTTGTCACACGCTTACACACCAATAATTGAGTTTACCATACCTTGAATCTCCGGGTTTCTGATGACAGAGCCGATAACGCCCAAGGCTTCAGCCCCAGCTTCCTGCACACGCATGTGCGAGTCGCTCAGCACTTCTATGAGCTTGGGCACGATAGACGGCAGACAGGAAGACAGTTGTTTTGGAGCGCAGTACGCCATCGCGCCGAGGAGTTCGATGGAACCTGTATGCGAAAAGGACGGAAGATATTCATGAAATTGTCTCGTTTTCATACTAAGATAACATTTGAGAGATTACATATTTACAGTTATTTTATTTTTTAATCAATAAGGCCATTAAATGGCAATTAATGGAAGGAAATAGTATTGATTAGTAGAGTAGTATTATTTAGTAGTAACACTAACCAGCCTTAGTCCTCCAGTTGTCGTCCTGCAGCGCCTGCAGCAGCGAGGGCAGCACGAGCTTGACGCCGTGCGCGCTGAGCTTGCTCATGATGAGCTTGGCGGTGTCGTCGGCCGCGGCGCGCACGTACTGCGACGTGTCACCGAAGCACAGCAGCAGGTGCGGCAGCACGTGCACGATGTACGGCTCGAACAGCCGGCCCAGCTTGTAGCACAGCATCTCGAAGCCGAACAGCGCGCCTGGAATGACAACTTTATTTATTTGCATACCCTTTTTTATTTTTTAATCTCCTGTATCGTGGGTGCGTTTAGATTTAGAAACATTTAAATTGACATACACAAACAGCCAGTCCCGAAACAACCACCAGGTCATACAAATGTTTGTTCCGTGCGGGGATCGAAATCAGCGAGCACGCAGCATTCGCTCAGCTACTCCGTCAACCGTACCTCCAAGTCATTGTATGCCACTGCTACTGCGTTGTAAGTGGCAGCGGAAAAGTGCCGTTGCCTTCTGCTGTTGGAGCTCAGAGGGCAGGAAATGAAGTGAGATAGACAGATCTAGACGACAATTGTTAAGTATTGGAACGCAGTTCCTTATCGCGCGTTGCGAAAGGGGGCTAGACGGAAAAAAATAAGATTAATAGTTGTAACGACCCTCTTTGCTATAGTTGTTTTTTTTATATAAAGTTGTAAGCCGTTCGGCGTGCGCGTGTTTTTCTGTCTGTCTGTCTCTCTCATAAAAGTAAGCCAGTTAATTTCGTTTCGTCTTTCTATTTCGCATTGAACAGTGTGGTGCCGCGACGATGCTTTTGGTGGGTGTATACAGGCTTTTTGTACATAATAAAAAATAACTTCGTTCCATCTGGGTGTCCACTCAACAAAAATATCATCGCAACACCACACTGTTCAATGCAAAATAGAAAGACGAAACGAAAATAACTGGCTAGCTTTCTATGAGAGAGAGAAACAGACAGAGAAACATAACGTATTACAACTATAGCAAAAAGTGTCGTTACAACTTTTGGCCTTAATTTTTTCCGTCTAACCCCCTTTCGCAACGCGTGATAAGGAACTTCATTCCAAAACTTCGTTTGATTCACGTGGGAATTTGTCGGCTTGGGTATGAATACCACCTCGAACGTAGTGACAAAGTATCCTCACTTGAATCAAAATGTACTACTATTGTAGTGCTTCAACTATAATTATTAATAATCTAAATACTGTTTTTTGTTTTCTTATTGATGTAATCTAAATTAATTTGCTGTTTTGGTGATTCCGTACGTTGTTGTTTTCTCAGATAACCACTGAAAACTAGCTAACCACAACTTCATGTCGAGTGGTAATCTATTGCAAGCAATCAACGTTTTTGTTACGTCCTTTTGTGTTTATTAATATTTGTTATTCTGTTTTTTTTTAAGTTTGTTATTTTATCTAAATTTGTTATTCTTTGTATGTTTTATATTATACATTAAAAACGTTGTTACTATTTTTCGTATGCATGCATACACGTCATGTCCTTGCGCCAACTAATTATTGTTTCTTTCAATCTGCTATCCACAAATTGGTCAGATACTGACAGTCGAAAATCGATGTATCTATCTTATTCCAATTTTGGCGTGCAGTATTATTGCCGTAACAATATTGCACTACGCCATAAGTGTTTATAAAACCTCTTTCACGAGGTATTCCAACAATTTTCATGCGGATTAAAAATTAACCCATAGCCAAATTATTAAACTTAGTTTCTACCTCGCAGGTCATACCAACGCGGTAACGAAACCATAGCGCGATTCAATTCGACGCCAACACTATCTATGGAGCTGTGAGGTCAACTTTTACATTTTCGTCCCTTATAGAGCGCACTTGGGGTGGAGATGCGTGCGAAGCCATTTTCTGATTTGATGGTGCGGGATCAAAATGCTTGGTATACCCGGTACAGAAAGCTCACCGAGCGCCTAAATTTTGATTAGTGTTTCCTCATTGGCTTGGTATTCGCAGGACAAGGGTGGGGTCGTCTCGGTAAAAATATCCAAACCCTGGACGGAATTTAAGGAGACACGTTTCGCGTTTTATTTTATTGATTACTAGCTTCCGCCCGCGACTTCTTCCGCGTGGCCTAGTTACTTTGAGCTAACGTTTACTTTGAACAGCGTGACCTGCTTTTTTTTAAAAAAAAAAAATAGCCTATGTCCATCTCCAGGGTCCCAACTCTCTTTAAAATTTATCAAAATCAGTTGGGCCATTTAGGCGTGAAGACGTAACAAACACTAACTCACTTTTGTTGTCATAGCTCATAGACTCAGATCTGGACACATTCCATGTAATAAGTTTGCCTTCATGATGAAGAAAACGAACTCGCCCAACTGTGTACAGTGTGGAGTTGTTGAAGATTTACACCACTAACTGATGGAATGTGTTCGGTATGGGTCTGAGAGAAATGAACTGTTTAGGGTCTTGAGGTTGAACAGATTCGAAGTAGGCACTTTCCACAACATTTTATCTAGGCCAAATGGTGATGATGCGAAGAGTCTGTTCAGGTTCATGACCCTGATATGAAGATACACGTGTATTTAGGTTACGATGGGACTGGCAAACGCATTTGCGGTAAATGTCCCAAAATTAATAAAGAAAAAAAAAAAACTCGCTTTTGCTTTTATAATAATAAAAAAAAAGTGCCCAGCCAGCCCAGCCCAGAGCGGGGGAAGTTATTTGATGATTTCCCATCCCAACAAAAAAAAGTGAATGGCAATTGCCTGGAAAGACGTGTTAAAGCTTGGCTTTAATGACGATGATGCTGTTTATCAGCGAAATGCATGCAAATGCAGGCACTAAAGGACTAAGAAAGCCGACCTCGCGAGAAGAGGCGATCGAGAAGATAATTGCTGACCTAACATTTAAAAGCTGAGATTATGTTTGCTTTGACATACGAGTACAGTACATGGTGAAAATTTAATATCATCCTGAGAAAGTTCTCTTTAACTGCTACAAATAGTCGGCAATCAATATTGACTTCAATGTACGGATTTCGCCAACAAACCTTTCGTTTTATTTAAACGGAGATAAATGCCGGCACGGTTGGCGCAGTGGCTGAGCGATCGACTGCTGCGCTGCGTGTCGCGGGTTCCCGCACGTAAATATTTTTATGAACTACAGGTAGTTGCCAGGTTGCTGTTTGTGTATGTGAGTTTATGTTTGTAAACGCACCCACGATACAAGAGTTTTTTTTTAATATGACAAACTATTATATTATACTATAATAGTGCACAACTGTCGGTGCATTAAGCACTGTTTGTCCCAAATCCAAAGAAACTAAACTGAAATATATCGTAGGTCCACCGACAAATCAGGAAAAGGACTCAAAAGTCAATACGACTTTCACCACTACAGAATTTTCATATCCTCTTTCATCATCTGCCTTTTCAAAATTAAGTTGGGGTCACCTTCCAATTTGTTTCTTCTCTTTACCAATTCCAAATCTGACCTAAACTGATTTGCGTATGGAGAGAAATGCTTACCTTCACGGTATTTGAAATTCTTCTTTTCCTGTATAGCCTCAGTGAGTTTGCCCATCACGTCGAGCTGCTTCAGCGATAAGATGCCGAGACCCTTGATGATACCGGCGATACCGTATGCTGCACCCTAGAAGTGAAATAACCTTATCAAACGTGTTTTGAGGTTTATTTTGAATTGTTGTTTCACCTCTAAAGTATGCTGTACTCACTTTCCTGTCTCCATACTTCTCGGCGGTGAGCAGCTGCTTCATGAGCTTGTTCATGATGGCGGGGATCTCGTCCTCCAGGGCTGGAGACCCTACCAGGTGGGGAAGGCAGTTGCTCACCGCTTCTTGTACCTGGAAACAAAAACATTTGTAATTTTATCAGGCAAAACTTTACAGAAGAGTTTGGAGGCAGATTTTCAGTTATGAGTTGTGTTGTATGTATTGGGAAGTGCATTGTGCTAAATCTGCTAACTGGCCATATCTTTTTCCCAGCGTTTATGACGTTCCAGAAGGCATTAGAAATGTACTAATTGTCAGACTTATTTCGATTTATGAGTTTTGGTGGTCAATAACCGTGTTGATGATTTAAATTTAGATTGTTTCTAGAATGTGTCGTGTAGTGACCTGTTGGCTAGGCGTGGACAGCGCAGCTACCAGTCGCAGCGTGATGGGCTTGATGCGCGCGTCCTTGGGCTCCAGGTGCCGCGCCAGGGACCCCACCAGCAGCACCACGCACTGACGCACTGCGTCGTATCCGCCAGACTTGGGGGCCTTGTCCAGGAAGTTCTCAAATACTGGTAACTGGCTGCTTAGGGTTTCCTGAAATTATAAAAAAAGGAAATCTGTACTGATAACAAGTTCACTAATCAATTAGCTAATACAGCAGCAGTTGCTCGGGTCCATCGAAGGTTAAGTGACGCTTGCCGAGGTCGGTTCGTCAATGAGTCAACATCCATTATTCAAACGATCCTCTCTCCATGTTCAAAAGCCTGAGTTGTGAATAGATTATACGATTTTAAGGTTCATATTAATATTTTATGACAAAGTTTGTTGTTTGTCAGATATGTAGTACTTCAGAAGTGCCTAACCTTTCCATGCAGGTCCACAATAGCCATGGCAGCATTGAGCATCTCCCCGCGCACCACATCGTTCCTGTCGGCCAGGCCGCGCTCCACGAAGAAGCGCATGGCGGGCGGCACGGACGCGGCCAGCAGGCGCGGCGCCAGCTCGCGGAGCGCTAGGGCTACGCCCCGACGCGCGCCCCATGAATCTACAGCTTCCGATACTACGTGACCGAACTGGTCAAGCTTAGCTGGGATCATCTGTGAACAACGTTAGTAAGTATTTTACTTACATCATAAAATCAACTAGCTATGCCCCATCTGAAGATGGCCACCCTTATCTCTTAGGGATATGAAAAATCGATTACCGCCGATTCTCAGACCTACTGAATTCACATACAAAATTTCATAAAAATCGATCAAGCCTAGCCGTTACGGAGGAGATGGCTACCAAAACTGTGACACGGAAATTTAATATATATGAAAGAAGAAGACAAACTTGCTAGACCAAAGTTTTAGGGTGTAAAACCAATCTTGACAGATGATATAGAGCAGATCCGTCATGCAAAGGATGTCAGAAAGCAGGTGTCGTTGTTGGGGTAGGCCTAGAAGTAGTGTAAGGGCACACTTGCATACGATGCATGTTGCATTCGTAGCCTGAGCCAGTAGGCTCTGCGTCACGGTTGTGAACAGTTCTGTACGTCTTTAGTTGTGTGTGTTATAATAAACGATATTACGTTTTTATCTCAGTTTCATTTATCTCACATAGACAGAGCCTATTCAACAGTAGCACTTGTGATGTCATGTCATGTTATCAAATTAAAAATGGCATAATAACAAAAAAAAAGTGATATGGACTCGCTATATTCCACCTGTTAACGGAGTCCCGCCAAAAAAAAGTACAAATATACACACAGGCAACTTTTCCGTGTAGATATCCTGCAGCCTCTCCAGCACCTGGTCGGCGGCCTCGGGCTCCGCGCTGCGCTGCACCAGCTGCGCCAGCGCGGCCGCCGCGGCGCGCTGCACGGGCTCGGCCGGGTGCTGCACCTCCTGCAGCAGCAGCTCCACCAGCTCAGGCTCGCGGCTCCACTGCTGGGCCAGCGGCAGCTGGGACCACAGATCGGACGCCAACTTCCTATGCAATGATATCGACATCGTTAAAGCTGAAGCGTATTAAGCGATTCGACTGCTTCGTTGCTCTGGTCATCGTAAGAGTGACTTCTGAGCATGAGGTCTTCGTGAGGGTTCGACTCACAGGTCGGCTGAGCGACAATCTGATTTGAGCACGGTTGATGGTAACAGGCCCATTCTATGGCAAATTAAAAGAACTAGTGACCTCAAGGGATTACAGGATTTACTGGGCTGATCTATATAAAGTGTCTGAAAAAATGCATTGCCTCGTATGTAGGGCACAGCTATTGGTATAAATGCTAATTAATATCTCTCACTGGTTATCTTCGGAGACGTCGAAGGTGGCGACGAGCAGTCTCTTGGTGAGCGTAAGAGCGTAGTCCGGGTCTTCGAGCAGAGGTGGTAAGCATTCTACGACGCACAGCAGGGCTCGGAGAGCGGCGTCGCGGACGACCTGGGAAAGTTATTTGTACAGTTTCAGGATTGTTTACTACTTTGGGGACTGAGAATTCGACTTGATTGCAATGCATGTAAGATTAACATGTTGGGTTGGGTTATTCAGGTTTCAGGTCTGCGTTTTTTAAAATGATATTCACGTTATAACCACAATTTTTTAAAATATCAACTTAAAAGGTAATGAAAACAAATAATGTATGTTACATTAAATATTATATGTATAATACGATACGATTTTGGTATGTAAGAAACTCAGTGATCAAGTGTATCGAGACATACCTCCATAGGGTTCTGAAGGCCAGCTAGCAGGCACGTGACGTCATCGAGCGAGAGGGTTGCGCGTGCGACGCACTGCGCTGTCTCCAGTAGAGACACCGTGCACGCGGCCTGCACGCGCCCGCTCGTGCTGCCTGGGGAAATATTCACCGTGTATACCATGACACATTTTTTGTTGTATTTTCTGCGAACGTTATAGCTCGTTGAAAGCATTGTTTTGCCAATTCGTTGTATTGCCTACAGTCTTAGGAGAGCGACGAAATGTCCTAGTTGCGTTTTGGAACTTGAGAAATATAGAAGAGAAATATAAACATAGAAAGTTTTATTTGTTTTTTTTTTGCGGCAATCGAGATGGCGCGTTATCGCTTGCGCTTGTTTAGCTTGCCTAGTAATTCGCTACAGTCTATGATTCCATTAAATATTTTATGCAGAAGTATCAAGTCTGCCGTTTTTCATCTGTTAGCAATGAGACCATTTAGATAACATAATCAGAATTCTAAAATGCATTTAGTGGGTTTTGGTGCAAGAAGGCTTTATCTAACATTATTGTTATTTTGTAAAGCTATTTAATAGTTACTCACTGATAAGGTCGATGAGCAGGCGGAACATGTGGTCGATGGGGAACAGCGCAGGATGCATCATGTCGCCGTCGCCGCGCAGCGCCGCGTGCGACTCGATCACTGACAGACCGTTCAGCATCGTCTGCTCGTCACACCGGAGTGCAGAGCTTGATAGACCTGACGAACAAGTCATCGTTAGAAAACAAATGAGACGCAGTAGGCAGAGAGAACTGTCGGGAACAAAAACTTTTCTTGTTGTCCATTATAAAGGTCAAATTAAATTATTTTTTTGGGGTTACTAACCTCTGGAATAAAATAAGACTTGGATTTTTTGCACGCATGCCTAGAAGAAGCTGATACAGTCAAACTTCAAAGAGACCCAAATTATAATTCAGATATTTTTTGTTTTAATATATTTTTATATTGATATCAATTACGCGTTCGGGTTTTTGCAGAGCCTATTAAAACGCGCTTAGAGTTTTTTAAGAGAACTTGTACAATGGAAGAAAAGAAAAGTTAGAATTTTCAAGTTGAGCTAATAAATGTTTCCCACAGCTTATGCAGCGAGGTTTTTTCATGGAAAAGCTCTGGATACCTTATATCTCTAAAAACTACAATAAAATAAGAACCTTTCTCCAATAACACTCACCCAACTTCAACAAGGGGAAGGCATAGCAGAACCCTGGAGCGGTAAAGTGGTTGAGCTTGTGTACGGCGTCCTCGTCATCATCCCCGTAGGCCTTGCTGCACGTCATCATGTACATGAGGTTGATGGTGCGCGCGGTCGCTGACTCGAGCTCGTGGTCTTCCCAGCTCGGTTCTAAGTCACATTGTGGTTTGTGGAGTCTGTGTGGATGGAGAGGAAATTAGTTTATAGTTTAAGAAGTTGTCATGACAACGACAGCGCATTTATTTAAATGCGTTTGGAAACAGTCCATGAATATTAGATAATCGTGGCAAAAATAAACAGCACTGCAAAGGAGTTAAGTAATTTTGTTTGAATTATGCTGCATTTAAAAACTTAAATAATTGAAATTGTTTATACAACCAGGGCTTTTTAGTCTTAGTATTGGAGCAAGACGTCTCATAATATCTAAGCCACACGGATACAACACTCACCGCAGTGTTAGCCTGGCTAATATATCTCCTAAAGCCAAGTGGTTTGGCAACAGCGCGAACCGTAGATGTCCGTAGGCGTCCGCCAGGCGCGGCGCGGCCAGCGGGCTCCGTAGGGCTCCGAGCACGGCCGACACGATGCGTCGGGCTCCGCGACACAACGCAGGCGCTGACCCACGCTGCACTGCCTCTAGGAGCCGCACTGCTATCACTACGCGCAAGTTTAGCTGGAAGAAACATATGGATTTAGAACCTTGGATTTCCCTCTAGCATAGCTTGAGATGCTACATAAAGCAGATAAAATCTAAATGTGGATGAAATAAGACAAGTTTGATATTTTTTGCTTCTTCAAAGCACTGTATTTGGAACTGTCTAAGAAGCCTTCTATGAAAAAAAGGGTGTAGAAATGAAGGATATATGAACTCACCGCACTCAGTCTTTGTCGTATTGCACTCTCCTTGGCCAGCTGCGCCTTGATAGCCTCCTTCTGCTTAGCTGACAGCGGCACCTGACATAAACATTATATTGGTTTACAAAGTTAGAAATATGTCTATTATTGATTCTCAATCATGGCTTTTTTAAGTGATTAATGGGATAGGATAGGATATATGTATTTATTATAATTTGGCGAAGATCCCGGGGATCCGGCGAAGCTATTAGGATTTCTATTCAATGTTACTACCGCGTTTATGTCAGGTCATTTCAACATAGGAATTTTGATTACACAGTAGAATTACTTGGCTTAGTCTAGTATTTCTGGCTTTAAGAATGGGAGGTTGTATGTGCCACTGACCTCTTTAACCTTGCCCTCACGCTTGTTCTTCTCCTCCAGCTCGCGCCGCAGTTGCAGTTCTTCCAGCTGCTCCTTATAGCTGTACGCCTTGCTTTCACGTTTTAGATTCATCTCCTTGCTGTCTTCGTTACTAGATAAAGAAGAAAAGGTTATTTTTTTTATTATTCTTTCTTATTTATTTATATGTAAATGTTATTTACAAACTAGCAATAGACATAAATCAATAATAAAAATATGTACAAGTATATAAAAGTAAAATAAAAAGGGCGTCAAAAATTTCGTCCACATGACTGTCAACAGAAAAAGTTCCTAGAAGGTTGGCAGCATTACCGCGTTAGATGGCAATATTAATCCATTGGCCAAAAATAAGGCGATAACTTAAAATACTACTAATACATCTTTCGTTCAGTTGCTTTATAGGAAGTTACTTTTACTACATCGTGCGCGCTCGTCCTGGGAGGGTTTATATATATACTTTGAATTTTTCAAGTGGACGTGAAACGTTACTTAAAGGAGTTCCTGAACCGATTTTGATGGAAGCTCAAACTGCCTCATTTTTGTTTTTAAACATGATTTTGAAAAAATCAACATACACTGTTATAACACCATTCGATGTATCTTTTCTGACTGAGAAGAGACCTCAGCCCAGCAGTAGGACAGCGATAGTCTGGTATTAACTCACCCCGGCACCGAGCTCTTATCGTACAGGTCCCCCTCGGGCGTGAGGTAGGTGAAGTACTCGTCGCGCGTGACGCGCAGCAGCTCGGGCTCCTGCAGCGCGGCCAGCGCCAGCTGCAGCGCGGCGCCCGCCAGCACCTCCGGGTTGGTCGCCACCAGCGTCGCCACCACGTTGGACAGCGTCTGTACGAACAATAAACTCTTACTTACGGTACATTTATCCTACAACTTTTAAAGGGCATTGTCACCCCATTAAACTGTCCATGTGTTTCAAAATGTTATGGACGGTCTTGAAGACCGTTTTGTCACAGTACCAAGATATTGAATGCAAAGATCTCAATAAGCGACAAGAATCTCGGCAACTTTTACTTTGATTTTCTTTTACGGATTTTGTCAGAACAAGTCTGACACTCCCTGTCAGACTTGTTCTGACAAAAACCCACCCATGATCCTTCTATTGCCCTTTGTGTTCCGAGCCACGTATCTCTTTCGAACTTGCCGCAACCCGGAAGTAAGGAATTACTATCAAGACCCATTGTAGTAAGTCAATGTTTAATAACAACGAAGATGCACAACCATGTAAAATTTTTTTTTTACTATCTGTAAAATGTTTAAGGTTATATTTTCTACAACAAACCTCATTAGGTGAATATCCCGCAATGTACTTATTCTTGAGGTTGTTGGAGTAGAGTCCCACCAGCTTCTTGGGGTCGTGGCGCAGGTAGCCCAGCAGCTTGATCCACGCGCGAGAGTTCACGGCGGCCGCCAGCGGGTGGTGGCAGCTGGGCAGGATCGCTAGAGCTAGCTCTTGAGAGTCTTTTTCTGGGTAATCTGTGGGAAGGAGGTAGATTCTGTACTGCGGTTCCTGTGTAATTTAATATTATCTTCTCATTGTAAGTTTATTTTACTGGTGTTTTAGAAGGCAGGATCTGCACAGGCTGTTTGGCGGACAAAAATTTAATGGCATAATTATCTAGCAATGGTCATGACTCATCAGGTGCCAAACTTCATATTGGGATAATAATTTCGTTCACAAGCTCCTGTGTAAGTATTTTTTTGTTGTCAAACAGTCTATGGATTAAAAAAAAAAATGAAGTATAAGACTGAACGAAACTTACTTCTGAATGAGCACAGTGCATGAATACAGTCCAAGATCATCTTCCCAGTTACTTCCCCGCCTCCTTTCTCTTCAGTCGGTGACTTCTCCTTGCCACTAAATACTTTGCCTTCTTCCAGCACTTCATTCAACTTTAGCGCTAAATGCCTTGCCAATAACACCCTGTCTTCTTTGGCAAGTAGAGCCTTAACTTCCTCTATAGCAGTAGTACGCACAGCCTTGGTTGGTGATAGTAGGACAAGTATGAATGCTCTGTAAACCGGCGAGTTTTGCTCACTGGCAACAGTTTGGTAGTTTTCCAAGACTGTTCTGCATAGCAACACCACCTGTATTAGGACTATAAAGGGGTAAATGCTATAGTGATACTCAGTAATTTTAGTAAATATACATAGTTACGATATTTCGTTTAGGAATTATTGATAAGGATTGTGCAAAATTAAATGAGAGATTTTTTTTAAATATTTCCGTAACCTAGCTATTGGTTTCGCTTGTATCGTGTGTGTGTGTATATATGTAGTGTGCGGGAATCGGAACCATAGCGCAGCAGCCAATCGCACAGCTATTGAATGAAAGAAATTTGCAGTTTCTCAAAGAACTAACCAACATTTTAACTCCAGGAAATGAACCTCCCCTTCATTCAAGAGCAGATAAATGTTGCAAAAAATCTATACAGCCTGTACTGGCAGCTAGACAAGCTTTTTTTATGAAACTACTGGTTGGTAAGTTAGTTCTAAATATTTCTTTTTTCTGGCAAGTATTGTGCCTTTGCCAGGTGTGTGACTGCCATTTGAATTATACTTTCTAACTACAAGAATTCAGCCTACAAATACGTGTGATTCCGATAGATAGTTACCGTCATCGCTAGCGCTGGTGAGCACCCGGTCGTGCAGCAGCACGTGCTTGTCCGGGTGCGTGAGCGCAGCCCACACGGCCGACTTACTGCTGAGCTCGCGGGACGAGTCCAGGAGAGCCAGGCCCAGCATCGCGCAGATACCCTCACTTACAACCAGGTGCTGGGAAAAATTCAATTTTAATCATCATCTGCCAAGCCATTTTTTTATCTCGCCACAACTCGCCTGATGTGAAGCGAAAATGCGACCTAGAGTGGAGTACGCGCGCCTAGAAAAAAAAAATGGATTCCCTCGAACTTCTGAATTAGCCCACAATTTTTGACCTAAAACTTTACCACATTCAGATGAATACCTGTTTTTTACATGAAGCGACCGATAAATAAAACTATAAATTGTATTACAATTTATTGTTTTATTTATCGGTCGCTTCAAATATTCAAAATGATAAATCAGTCCATAATAAAAGATCATTTGCAGGTAGTATTAAAACTGCAAAGAAGTGACATGTTTAATATAATTAACAAGCCGTATATACCTGCAGTGGTTGTTGCACGGCCTTCTCCACGGCCTTGAGCAGCTCGGGCTGCAGCGCGGCGGCGTGCGCAGGCGCAGGCCCGCAGGCGCGCACGCAGGCCGCCACCATGCTCACGTACGACGTGCGCACGTTCTGCGTCGTACTCTTCGCTGACAGATTTTTCTGCGGATAAAGAATATTTGTTGATATTATTCATTCATACAGACTATTATAATAGGGTATTTTACTCTATATGAAGGAAATTCTAAAAATATACAATTCAGATAGCTTAGGCAATAAGCAGTCGGAAAATGTTAGATTTAGTTAACAAAATTACTAAATCAATTTTAAAATTTATTTCAAAGTTTTCACTTTTTTTAGTCTGTTGATTTACTAAGCGAAACAGTGTCCGCCATGATTATTACGTCATACGGTCATGTAAACAAAAAGTGACAACTGTCAACTGAGCAATGTCTGTTATTTTTGTATTAAAAACTTTACATTTTAATTTTTATTGAAATAACTAGCTTTCGCCCGCGGCTTCGCTCGCGTTAAATTCGGTATAACACACCAAACAGACCTGTAGTTTTTGCTCTTGCGCCTGATTGATTTGTAATAGCAACGCTAAGTTTTCCCTTTTCTTCCCTCGTTCTCCCTCATATCCCACTTTTTTTAAATAAAAATTAGCCTATGTCCGTCTCCTGGTTCCCAACTATCTCTGTACCAAAATTCATCAAAATCGGTTTAGCCATTAAAGCGTGAAGAGGTAACAAACAAACAAATAAACAAACTCACTTTCGCTTTTATAATATTAAGTAAGGATAAGGATAGTAATAATACAATGGAAGACGGTTTAACTCATTTTTAAATTATAGTGAAATATACAACTAAACAGAAAGACTAATAACAGCCAGCGCATTTGTTTACAAACATGACCAACTGACGTCATGACCACAGAGTAACATAGCGTCAAGCGTTTTTGTGATTTTACGCGCGAAAATAGAAATTGTAAAATTGAAATGCAGTTTTATGTGACTTATCGATTGAATAATTTTTTTTTGTTTTTTTTTTTATGATGGTTTACTAGGACCCTAGGATCAAAATGAGATTCTTTTTAAAAATGGGTGTAATACCGTATTCCTGAGAAGAGGTCATCTAGAAACATTTTTTCCATCAATTAAGATGTTTTTTAAATTTGTTTTTGACTTTAAACATATTTAATATCAAGCGATAAATAAGGGCCTATTCATGAGATTTGAAAACGTATTTATAAAACCGGAAATAACTCATATAAATATAATAAAAATCTCACCTTAAATATCTCAAGTATTTTATCCGGCATGGGCGAGTCGAGTCCTGTGGTCCACTTCTGTAGCGTGTCTAATGCTACACACAGCGTCCTCTCATGAGACTCGCTATCCAACACACGAGACAGTTGCGTCGCTACTTCGTTGAACAGAGCGACACGATCCCCTCCTCGCTGTGGTAGGGCGCGAAGTGTGCTTACACCCTGCCGAGCAAATAAGAGAATAAAATATGGATATAGAATATAGAAAAGAATTATAGTTCCCACACTACTCTTATACCTGTACCTACATTGTTGGCAAATAACTAAATCTGAATCTACTTATTGATGCGGTTAGAACCAATTTTACACAATTTTGATTGACATCCTTGACGGCTGTTTCCTAAGATAGTAAGATTTTAGGCGCAGACCTCTTTTGTATTATTTTTGGAAGGATCTCACGCATGTCAAGTACATGATAAATGCTTACAAGAGTAATCATAGAGTACAGTAAGACCAAAGATACGGCAGATGGAATGTGTGAATAATGATATTTCTAGGGGAGTATACTAGAAACAAAGCTGCCCTGACCCCAAATAAATTCACGAGGACAGGTGAATAAAGTAAGTGTACTTACAAGAAGCACCGCAATCTTGTCTTCGCTCGAGGTCAGCTTGCCACTAGCACCGTTGTATTCGGCGAATGCATGCGTCAGCAACGCACGCGCAGCTGTCACTTGCGAACAACGCGCCGCTAGCCTCTCCAATGCGGTTAGGGCTTCGCCTCGTACCCATTCGTCTTTAGAGTGTAGGTTGACTGTAAAATGAATAAAAAATGATTTGGCATATTTTTTTCTGATCTACTTAAAATTTTCTCAATCATGTGCTTTAAGCGTCATTGAATCTAATGCTCACAGCAGTTAACCAGTTCACACCTGAATTTAAAACAAACGATAAGAATGTATTCAACTAAGTTCTTACCAATTAAACTCTTCCCGATATCAACAGCCAACCCATCCAGCTCCACATTGAGACTGGCGAAGACTTCTCCCACCGCCTGCACGATAGTCTCAGGGCTCCGCAGCATGGCCTTGTGTAGTGCTGGTAGCAATGCGTCGCGGACCTCCCCGGGCCCGAGCTGCCGCAGCAGGTCGTGGCAGCCCTTGATGTAGTTGGCGTTGGGGCGGGCTTTCACGCTGATCACGCTTTTAGTGAAGCTTTCCAGCATTTTTGACTGTTGTATGAAGACGTTGGCAGAGTTAATAAAACGGAAAAAAATGTATTTGCCGTTCTAGCAATAAAACACGTTCTACATTTCAATTTTTTTTAGCTCTCTTTTGTCCACAGATATTTTTTTAAATCATTTTGTTTAAGGAAACATTTTTTAAACAGTTAATTTTAAGTAAGTATCCATGGCATTGGGCACTTGTGTGTTAACTCAAAGTAAGGTTATTCTGCTGAGGGTCTAATGAGAAACTCATGCCAGACTAGATTTTAATATTTAAGACTTTGCTCTACACAGTATGCCATTTTTTTTTATCAACTCCTTTTCATAACTTACTTTATGTTGTTCAATGGTGCTACCATCCCCGATCTGCTGGAAGTGTCGGCAGAGGGTTGAGAAAGTGACACAGATGTGCGGTCCTGAGTCAGGTGGGATTGCCAGCAACACTTCTAGCCACTTGGATAACTTTTCCTTGCCTATTGATACCCAGGAGGTGTGTAACTGGAAAGAAAACAGAGGATGTCTTATATCTAGCTATTTTTCGACTATGTAGTAGTCGGATCCTGTCGAACCAGATGCAAGTGAATACCAGTATTTTACAAAAAGGGACTGCCTGTGACTTCCAAAACCCAGTTTGAGTTAGTACTGTTATACAATACCCCTTGGTAAGATTGGTTGTCAGACTTTCGGGGCACTGACTACCTGTACACATATATATTTGATATTTATTAATCCTTAAATAATAACTATTGCATTCAATAAGTACACCCACTTATTTACCCAGTAGCTACTGGCTAAATAAGTGGGTGTACTTTCGTTCACGAATATTGGACATTTAATGAAATATAACTTTTCTTGGGTCTCAGCTGTGATCGCAACACTCAGACTATAGTAAGGCTTTTGATAGAATTGACACCACAACATTCTTAAACCAAGCTTTTTAATAATCGTATCAGAGGAGACCTACTTCATTGGTTTACCTCACACTTTAAAAATATATCTAGGCCTTTGTTATCAAAAACTACATATCGAGATAGGTTCTAGCTCGCAGTGGTGTTCCTCAAGGTTCCTTGATGGGTCCTGTACTTTTTATTATTATTTATGTAGATGCCATCGACTCGTGTTTCCAAAACTCAAATTTACTTTGTTGCGTTGACGATATGAATATATTTTCTGTAATATCATCGTGTGCTGACGGGCTAATAACGACGGCGGGCTAACTGATTGTCCTGATCTGCAAAAACTGCATGCCCCCAAGAGATAAGTTAGATTTCATCCGCCTATCTCCATTCCCTTTTCCTCTTCTAATTACAGGCAAAACTCATACATGGTGAGAGCTTTAACTTAATTTCTTACCATAGAGAAAGCCTTGTCATTCTTCCTATGATCTCCATATGCGCTGATGGCAGCAAGCAGGTTTGCTTGAGATAGTACAAGTGCATTGTAGTCCACTCCATTCTCCTCGGTAGACTTGAGGGTGCCATCAACAAGGACTGTGGACCAGCGGAGTGCATACAGCCCACTTTGGCATATACTTTTTCTGTAGAATATAATTATTATTTAGTTGATTTTAAATATACTTCTGTAACTCTGCTTCATTCTAAAGCTGTGGGAAGGCCTCTTCACATGCATTGTAACTCATCATATTATAAAAAAAGGGATACTACTTTAATTTCTTAAGTATTGTTTAAAAGAATGAATTACATCAGTCTGAAATCATTGACTAATAATAACGAGACACATAATTGGATGTGAACAATCTCGCACTGCCAAGGGATGAATGATCAAATCTGATGAATTTTTAATTACTCCAAACAGCTTTTTTATGAGAATTCACATTTTTTTTTAAATAAACAATTTTATAAGCTACTTACGATGTCGCTGTGTTCTTCAGCTGTTCTGACACTTCTAACAGGACGGGTAGGAGAGCTTTCAGGGTCCATTCTCTGTGGGTGGCAGCGAGGTGGGCGACCAGGCCCTTCACATATGACTGGGAGGTGGAGTCCCGGTACCGGTGTAGTGTGAGCACCAGCAGACGACACACAAATCGCACTGCTGGCTCTGTTATACCTAGTGATAGTTATGTCATTTTTATTAAAATTGTACAGATGGTCACTATATTTTACTCCAGTCAGAGGTGTCTCTTGCCCATGTTGCACCCGTGTGCATCATCACCCTAGCGCCAGAGTCGTGCGGTCAAAATTTGACTCCGACTTTCATACTAACTCCATCAGCTGATATGTCATTTTGTATAAAGAGTATTTTTGTTACCATTTTCATGTTTTAACATTGTCACAACGTTTGTATACGTGTTACGTGTTCACATGGAAACTTTTCGGCTTGTTAGCGTGGTTATCTTATATTTAAACCACTGAACGGATATCCGGGTGCAAATGGTGCAATTTTAAATGGGAAGCTTGATGCTAGGATCCACAAGAAATTAAGCCGCCCCGGATGATACCCGCAACCCACAGCGTTGTAGTACGGACCGTGAACTGCTCGGTCGAGGAGATAGGAGCAGTACAGTCAGTCAGTGAGTCGGTCGACGACCACTAATCTGTCAAAATATCCCAATTGATATTCAAATCTATGCATTCGAGATAAAGTTGAAATTCAGTTGCAGAAAGATAGACAAGGGTAGGTCGATGTGAAGCTGACGGTACAATCAGTTATTAAATTCCAGAACACTCGGTTACACACAAAGCATACGCACATGCTATGTATATATAAGTATGTATATTACTAGTAGGTATGTAAAGCAACCAAAGCAAGTGCGTCTTTTCGGTATCACTATCACTCGATGTTAGTTTTTAAACTGACATGGTCTGGACTTTTGGAAGCAGGATCGAATCACTGGATTGATTTAGATAAACTGCAGATCATCTCCACAGAACGCCACTATACCTGGACGGTGAGCAATGGGTAGCTTACCGTCCGTCCGTCGATTGACGACAGGCCCTGTCGACGGCGCGTTCGTGTTTCAGCGTGGCTTGCCAGAGCCTCCGCCTGCCGGGGTTGCGGGTTGTTCGAAAGAGATACCGCGGTTCCGGAACGTAAAGGGCAATAGAAGGAACATGGGTGGGTTTTAGTCAGTACAAGTCTGACATGCCCCCCGGATGGGGAAGTCATTAGATGATTTCCCACCCGAAAAAAAAAAACGCCACTATACCTACCTAGACTGAGGAGGACTGGGTAGAAGCAATCGAGATTACGAAATATGCCTGGAATCCAGTGGTTCGATTATATAAAAACCAAAAAAGTGCCCAAATAACTCGCGACCTGATACAGTGAGTTTTGTGTGTCGAGAACAGAATCGAGTTGGGACAGTGGTAGCGGTACCGAGCACACTGAATCAGGAAGAGAGTAGCCCGTCTTGTGTGCTTATAAACATCCTCCCGCACCGCAATAACTTCAGTTTAACCATAACCATGGCGTGTGCAACTGCGCCGAAGTATATTAAAAATAAATAGTAAATATCCCGTCTTAAATGCCACTATCACTTGCTCGCTGTAATGTTATTTTCAGACTTAAAATTCGCTTGCTAGGTAGATTTTGACGAGCTCTGACTCTGGTGAAAGTCGCAGTCGTTGTGGCAAATGGCAGCTAATAACAAATCTTAGACTTCGCTAAATTGCGTACCTACACTTGCCTTCCAAGACAATTTGGAGTTTATTTTTTATTCTCAACGGCCAAATTGGCAATGATTGTCAGCATGCTTGCAAACAATTCAAAACTGGTCGGCATGTACCTTTGGTAGTAAGGTTTATTTCATGTTGAAACAACAGTTACTATTGTAAGTATAATAGTGTATATTTTTACACATATTTTGTATATTTCTTATTAAAAAAACATTCAATAATAGCTCATAGGTATCTTAAACAAGGTCCAAGCTACCATCTCCAGAGAAAAGAATCTCCTAACAATATAAGCCATGTACAAGCATGCCTCTTTTTGTATCCAGCTGCTTAACAAGGTTTTTGGCAATTCAGCCATTAGCAGATGCGACTATCAGCACGATGATTGCTGACTCCAGATCCCACACTTTGACAACAGCACGAGCCAAGTCAATATACATTTAGAGCAAGTTGCTGATGCATAATCTTGGCTACAAGGTTGTGTCTATGCAAGTACTCCCTGTTAGCTAGACGAGAACAACTGGAGTTTATGGGACAAATAGATTTACTCAGACGGTGGCATGCCCACCATGTTAACCATGCTGTCCTTCATAATTAACCTCCAGTATATATTCATCCATTATTGCACAGACAAAACCTTTCCGGTTCCTGCAAAGAGGTCCCCAGAATTGAGCTAGGCTATGGACACTGATTGGTCTACATCGGAAAATGTGTCTGAATCTCCTAACTCTGGCATACCTCCCTGCAGTTGTTATTGTCAAGCACTACAGTTAAGATGATTGCTGTGACAAATGGATAACATTTTTTTTTTTTTTTTATAAAATGACAGCATTTAAATACAGACTTTTTTGTTTGGTATTTTTAAAGTGAAACTTTTATTACATTATCTCAAACTTTTTTGTCTGTGTGTTGCATGTCGTGTGATCGTCTGCCGCGGAGTAGGGACATCTAAATGTCTCTAATGTGAAAAAAAGTTTCACTTTAACCATAATTTCATAAAACCACACAATCCTTTTTATATTACTAGAGCCACTGTGTACTGTCTTACATCTTATACTA
This sequence comes from Ochropleura plecta, assembly GCA_905475445.1. Lineage (NCBI taxonomy): Eukaryota > Metazoa > Arthropoda > Insecta > Lepidoptera > Noctuidae > Ochropleura > Ochropleura plecta. The sequence goes on from FR997732.1 coordinate 890,514, forward strand.
AATTTACTACCATGATTATACTCTTTCAACATAAACTATTGCATAATTTTATCTCATGGAACTATCACAACATCAAAACACAATAACACTTTGCAAAAAGCCTCCATATATGCTACAATAGTGAATGTATGTACAACAAGACCTGTTGCATTTCAGCTCAGATTAAATACATTACTTACTTTAATCACAATTAATCGCAAAACTTCCTAAAACGTCTAATAAATGTCAAATTGTTCAGTATTTTTTAGTATACTATTTCAACAACCTGATACTAAAGTACTCTGTGCTCAAGCATTGATGAATTGAATTCTCGAATTTATTTATAGAAGCAGTCTTTATTGCACATAGCGTCTTCTGAATAGCACATTTAAAACGCATTCAAGTGAGAGCACAACAGTGAGCTACAACCAGGATTCTATGGATCAATATAGCTGGATATCCAACCTATAAATATTCTACAGTTATAAACAAAAAGCACACAAATATCACACTTTGAAAGTAAATTATGAATAAACATAGTCCTAAGTGTTACTTACCCGGTGTGGATAATACATTCCGAATTTCTTCTACAACCTCACGTCTTCCTTTCAAACTTGCGGTCTGGATTTTAAATGGTATATCCTTCAATTTTTTTAATACCTGTCGATAGAATAATCAGTAATGAAGGTGGTCACATTTTGGTAGCAATAAGATGTCATTAAGTGGTGAAATTACCTCGGAATCTGCCATTTTCCACACATTTATTCAGAAAATTCAATTGAAAAAAGCACACACGTCTCCTCGCTAAACGAACCACAGATTAAAAAGAATTATTGTACCGAATCAGCTGTCAAAACTAAAGTTGCCAGCTAAAAAGAACCACAGACCGCCTACTTTTTTTTCTTTTCAGTTACATATCTTTTAACATAGTCAATCGACTAAATCAACAATCTTGTTGCATCACTAGTGGACAAACAAGTGTCACTGTCAAGATTTTAATAATGTCAACACATTGTCAAACAAGAATCGCGGGTTTGGGAATTATAGCGAAAACATAATTTAAAAATGGATAAAAGACAACTACAATTACAGGAATTGAAGTCGTACACCGAGGGAATTGATAAGGAACTAACGATGATTTTACAAACCCTCCAATGGGATAGAAAAGAAATGTTACAGGTCTTGTTTAAATGTTTACAATGAAACTTGATTATTTTAGATATGTATTAAATTTTACATATTTTAATTATTTTATTGTCTTTGAATCTGCCAATGCAACCCTGAAGACCTTTGGTCGCGTAGCAACATAACCATCTTAACCAGCTAATCTCTTTGCTAGTGCATAATTAGCTTAATATGACGAATTTCTATTTTCTCACCTGTGCAAGTAACTATAACCTATACTGCTGATTTAAATCCACTTCTAATCGAGTTTTATTTCCAGAGTCCTGTGTTGGTAACATGTAGATATGATTCTAACCACAAAGTTCCACCTGATAAGGCTGAAGAACATGAGAAGGACTGCTTCCTCCGACAAAATGGCTACTCCAAGAATGATCAGCTACTGCCAGATCCACTTGACTTGGAATCTGATGCACTTGTCAAACTTAGTAAGTAATTATTACTTTATGTAAATGATTATATTATTGATGTAAACAAAGTAATTAATAATTTAATTATTAATCCACAGAGAAAGAAGATATTGTGCAAATCATTGCTAATGCTTCAAGAGCAGATCCTTTATTCAAAAGAGGTATGCACAAACATAATTGATTTATAAATTATTTTAATAATGGTATTACATCATCATTAATGAGGGCTCGTTTCTTTAATGAAATATCTCAAGAACATGATATTGACTTATTTTGCACTAAAACAAGCACAGTAAGAAAACAAAAAAATATTTGACTATAGCCAAATATTTTTTTGTGAATGAAGCACCAGCTGGTGGTCCTAAAACTTGCATGTAGGTATTAAGTATAAATGTAAAATTACAAATATAAACCATTACTTTAGCTTTCAGCTATAGTCGTTAATGTTATTGTATATCTGTGGGGGCTTGTTATTAGCAATTTTATAATTTACTGTTTTTACTTGTGTTTGTGTAATTGGTCTGTAAGCCTTCCTAAAAGTAATAAAATAAAATTAAGGTTATCCAAAGACTTGCTTCAGTGTATGGTGTTAAGTTAATGGATCTAAAATTTACTTTTTCAGTTCTAAGAAAATTATTCAACGGGTTGGACCACCATATCTGATTTGTATTGTATCCTTTATAATGTGCTCTATATTTAAATCATATTTTTTTTGTTCTTAAATATGATTTTATTAGGTGGCATGGGATAGTACTGTATTATAATAAGAAAATGAAATTAGGATTTATTTGAAGCTGCAGTATTTATTATCATTCAAACATCAGTATTGCTGAGCTTTTATAAAAAATACCTTCATCATCAGGAGTTTGAAGGATTTGCAGGACACTTTTGCCCAGCATTGGGACAGCAACAATTATTTATAAACAAATAGAAGACAACAAGAAACCCTGGTGATTCTTGTATGTAGTTGCGCAAAGACAAACAAATTGTGTTACTGGTCGCCAGTACCTTCCCACTCTGGGGCAAAGTTCTACTATGGTACTTAAGGTGAAAGCTCCAACCTACCCGCGAAATTCAAATTTTCTTACGTTTTTTGCAATTTTCAGGCCAGTGCTAGGTTGTATGTTCATTAAAATATTATTCGCGGCTGTAAGACGTATGTAGTTATAGAATTATAATTATCAAAATCACCAATACAACCCTCCAAGTTCATAAAGGCGTAGGAACAAAAAAAAACAGAAAAAGTCTTTCCTACAGCTTTATGAACTTAGAGCGTTGTATTGATGATTTTGATGATTATAATTCTATAACTACATACGTCTTACAGCCGCGAATAATATTTTAATGAACATACAACCTAGCGCTGGCCTGAAAATTGCAAAAAACGTAAGAAAATTTGAAATTCGCGGGTAGGTTGGAGCTTTCACCTTAAAACTACAATGCTTTAATACCAACACTTATTTTTTATCAACTACATATATAACCAATAAGTTTCCTCAACCAAGGCGTGGGTTGTCGCGAGGCAGAGCCGATGTCACTGGAGCGTCTACAGACATCGTACTCGGCCGACGAACGCCGCGCGATTCATGACGCCGTGGTTAACGCCGTGCCTTCTTGCCATGACCTGACAGACTTGGCTTTACTTAGGTATGTTCATGTTTTATGAGACAGCTTTTTGAATGGGTTCAAGTTAAACATAGATACGATTACAGTTCTATGATGTACATCGTAAAATTGTACATCACATAAAATACTGGGTCCAACCATTTCTTTACATCAATTGCGCTGGATGGCCTCGTCAATTTTCACGACGAAACGGCATATATGTATACTAACATGTCCGTCGTAGATACCACGACACCGAATCGTGTGTAAATAATTGCTGAAAAGCGAAATATAGAACAGGGAGCCCACTGTTCTATATCTCGCTTTTTATTTTATACTAGGTACTGAAACAATCTGATGGCTAAATAAATACTACACTACATACAGCCATCATAACCACCTTTTTTATAATTCTGTCTTTTTACTAGTGGTGGACATGAAAAGAGCTCGAAGGTAATACTGTCGCGACAAGAGATTCTGGCGGAGCTGCGCAACATGCGCCGGCGCCGGACCAAGTACCGCGTGGCCGCCAAGTCTTGTAACTACTCCGATGTACTGCGCGATGTCATCAAGACTCAGGTATGAGACTTCTAGCTACCGAGTGGTAAAAATAAATCATGAGTCCAAAAAAAAAAACCATGGGTTCTTCCCCTTTTTTATAACACACGAAGTTGTGACTACAACCTTAATCCTCGAAAATTGAAAAGTTCATCTGAAGCCTTGTATCTTTATTCTGCGTTTATTAAGAGGGCTTCAGTTGTTATTTTTTTAAATGAATGTTATCATGATATTGAAGATATCAATGTAATGCCAGGAATGCATTGAACTTCAAAGTCTTTGTCGTTTCTGACGACATTTATGAGCTGACGTCTATTTGAACAACTGCTACGCTTCGTCTTTCATGGTCCAATAAGGTCTATTACAATAAATGCAATGCAACTGCAAGACATTATTGATTTATATTATTTTAACAGATGGAACACTACAATGATGGTAAAAGCGAGACAGAACCAAAAGTAACTGTGGATAGAGACAATAGCCAAAGATACGATGATAGGAGACATACTAGACCAATGTCAATAGATAATGAAAAAGATAGATACAGATATGATGGAAAAATTGTTCCTAGGCCGATTAAAATTAAAACTGAAAGAGAAGATATAGATTATACTGAGAGAAATTATAAAACCACTCAAAGGGATTGTGGAAGAGAAAGATCAGATAGATATGAAAAGGGAAGTAGGGATAGATATGACAGAGATAATAACAGACGTGAACATTATGACAGATCTAGAGATAGAAGAAGTTATGAAGATAGAACTGAAAAGTATGGGGAACATTCCAGAAATAGAAGATATGATGACGAACATCGGGAAAAGCGTTATTCTTATGATGATTCTAAAGACAAAAGAAATGATGATGACAGGGACAGAGAACATAGGACTGATAAAAGATCAAGAAGAGATCATAGACATAAAAACTACAATACTGAGCATCAAGTGAAGACTGAGCCGGGACTAGAAGAGGAATCAAGTAACCACCAAGAAGGAACGTCTAAAGACAGAAGACACGATGAAAAAAAAGATAAAACTCACAAACATAAGGAAAAAAAAGAAAGACGTAGAGAGAGATCTATGGAGAAAAGTAGAGATAATAGGTACGAAGAGAGGCCTACTGAGAGAATACAAATAAAGCAAGAAAAAGCAGACAGGCACTTGACAAGAGATAATACGAATAACTATGATAAAGAAAAAGTTGATAGGAAAGGAAAGAGTAAAAGTAAAAAGCGTGATAGGTCATATAGAGAAGGAAGCTACGATAAATACAGCATAGAAAAAAAACAAGAAAAGTTTGGTCAGTACAGTGGCGGTCGTCCCGAAGAGATTTACGATCCCAATAAGAAAATTAAGGAAGAGAAATAAACTGATTTTCTAAAGATATAGTTTCTTTTTGATTTTATAAGGAGATCCCTAATTTTGCTAATTCCGTGCAAACAATTATTGGCTTTCTGAATTTACTACATGTAAGCTGTTTACGATCATTCTTTTGGTGACATGTGCTGCATTACTCCTCAGCATAATACAAACCAAGGTTCATACAAAGACCCTTTCATGTTTACTATAATATACGCCATTTTCAAACTTCCTTCCATATGTTCATTTCTTACTTAATTCATTTTAGTCACTCCACACGTCTATCTCAACATATTCGCCCATGCTGCATGCAATCTTTATTCATCCATCCATTAACCAGCATTCCGATCCACACAGTGCGAAAGATCGAATCAGGGGCTTCTAAATTTTCCCCTTTAACTTGAGCAGTATCCGCGGATCGCAAGTTGTTGCAGAGGCCTGTCGCCGTTTTATTCATCTTAATTGATCCGGCGCGTTACGTCCCAGTCCCAGTTTTCATCACCTCGGACAAGCGACACGAGGTACCGGAAAACGGAGCAGATCGGTTTTCGGTAAGGGTTATAGGCACAGGACTGGAGAGACGAAATTTTAATAATTAAAATAATTATAAAACAACTATTCAGTTTTGGTTCTACTTAATATCAGGCCAACATTTTCCGGTCTTTGCCACCACACCCCCAATCAAGGTTCAAATTAAGAACCACAAATACATAGGTACTAGTAACTTTTATTGTACAATCGAAACACACATGTCAGTTCAATACTCTCGTAAAATATTCTGTGTTTCTTTAAAACTAAGCGGCATACTGTCTGAGTGAGATCTTGTCTCGTCAAGTGCAGCGGAGCGGAGATTAGCGAAAATAATAACATAACGAGTAGCCACGGGTTGAGGAGCACGCTTTATTATATGAAGGCAGGTAATATACCTAACGTAAATGCATGAAACTTGTATGTATATTCAAACGGTAAGTAATTGAAGAACAATTTATGAGAGGTAGTCATTTCATTGGACGACGACAACAAATGTGAGGATCTAACTCCCATGAGTTAGATCCTCACATTTGTATTAAAAACACCATTCACTCATGTGATATGCTCTCAGGATGTCCAGAAGTGAAGGCACTGAACGCTAATAATAATACATTCAATCTCCTAGCACGCAATCCATTGAACTCTCACTCTTGCATATTACATAAGTTTTTTAAGGAATTTACGACAAAATAAATAAAATACAGCTCCCGTACATATTATGAATGAACGAGAGAAAGCTAATCAATCATATTATATTCGTGATTTCTGATCGATCACTATCAATATGTATCGGTTCGCGCATCTCGCAACGATTAACATTTACTTAGAAAAAGATGATTCAATTACACACAGCCGAGTATCGGAAATACATAATAGAAATAATGGGCAAACAGTAGAATATATAGAAATTATACCTGGTACGCTTCACACTATCAATTTCACAAGGGTTCTCTGTGATGGTGTCGAGATAAAGAATGTAGTAATGACTATGGGATAGTGCTTTAAGAAATAGACTCTTTTTAGGGTTCCGTAGTCAACTAGGAACCCTTATAGTTTCGCCATGTCTGTCTGTCCGTCCGTCCGTCCTCGCTTAATCTCTGTGACCGTTAGCACTAGAAAGCTGAAATTTGGTACCAATATGTATATCAATCACGCCGACAAAGTGGTAAAATAAAAATTGGAAAAAAAATGTTTTATTAGGGTAGCCACCCTATATGTAAAGTGGGAAGTGATTTTTTTTTTAATTTCAACCCTAACGTGTGATATATTGTTGTAAAGGTATTTAAAAATGAATAGGGGTTTACTAAAATTTTTTGATAATGTCTATAATTTCGGAAATAATCGCTCCAAAAGTAAAAAACAATGTGTCCCCCCCCCCCCCCTAACTTTTGAACCATAAGTTTAGAAAATATGAAAAGTAGAACTTTATAAGGACTTTCTAGGAAAATCATTTTGAACTTGATTGACACAACAGTTTTTGTACAAAAAAGACAAAAAGTTGTACAAAATAATTTCCTCCTCCACCTTTAAACTCATAAGTGGGAACACTTATTGCGACGGACGGGAAACTACGGAACCCTACACTGAGCGTGGCCCGACACGCTCTTGGCCGGTTTTTTAATAAGTTACCAACATATGCTATCGGGCAACATACGAGCGGAAGATATAGTAATATAAGTAGGTACCTAATAGTATATAGAATAGGCAATTTGGCAGAGTCGCACTGAGTCTGGAAAGGATACCGTGGTTTGAACCTGCCGGGAGTTTTCGCTAGATATAATTATATTATAAAGAGGTATGTAAAGCTTGTGAGGTTATAGGGGGGCTCTGGATCCTTTACATCATATAAACCTCACGCTATGGCACTTAGGAGCTTCGGGAGAAACCGCAGGAAACGGCTAGTGTTTATGATTTTCTTCAGTCGGCTATTTTGTGAGCTTTATAAAAAGTATAATACCAGTGATTTTCCAAGTAGCCGTATGTTTACCGGCGGAATGGGTGCGCGTACGCAATGGGAGTGTGACGGGCGGCCGCGATGTTCACGCGCCGCTGTCACGGACGATATCGTGTTACTCACAGAATTCATTAGCCACATCTAAGTAGGAATCTGCATTAATATTTATGTGATATGGGAGGTAAAGAAATGGATGTCTTTCCAGTTATTTTAGAGACAAGATTGATTGATCTGCGGAATGATAACGTGGTTTTGTAAAAAACCGAAGATGCCCACACGTCAGTCACCCAGCGTGATACCAAGAACAGGCTTCAGTCAGCTTGACTTGAAAAAACGGTTGTGCTTCATGTTAAGGGATGCCGCCTCTGGTATAAAACCAGGAATAAGTAGGTAAGTTTATCCGATGCCAAGAACTGCTTCGCTGCAATAACTAGAATGCAGTTTATAGCTTTTACAGTGAGAGTCAAGATGGCGGGTGTACCATAGCGAATTAAATTGTACTAATTACCAAAAAAATGTACCTAAAATGTACTATTTAGTACCTAGGTCAAAAAAAATTGTACCTCTTTCACAACGAAATTATTTAGAAAATAAGGTACACCCGCCATATTGACAGTCAAGATGGCGGGTGTACTATAATGTTTTATTATTTAACCATTATGCATTAAATATAATTACACCAAAAAATTGTACCTAAAAAGTACCTCAATTAATAGAAAACATACAATTAAAAAGTTGAATAGTTTCTGAGAAATAAAACAAACGTATTTTGTATAAAACTAAACACTATAAATTTCGTGATATTATTGATATAGATTTTTTTTGGAGGTCAGATAGGCAGTCGCTCCATGTAAAATACTGGTGTTCAGCTGCATCAGGTTAGACTGGAAGCCGACCCTAATTTAGTTGGGAAAAGGCTAGGCAGATGATGACATTTATATTTAAAGGATATTTTTAAATTATGAGTAATATGCACGACAGTAATTATTAATAGTTACTAGCAATAAAATATATAGTATTACCTATCTGTATATTTTAGTTATTAGCAACCTTCCGCAACTAACAACCACCTTCGTAAATGCACATTTATGATCAAGTATAATGCGGGTAGTTGATAAAAATTTGCAAATTTTTCACTGTTTCCTGATTAATCATACGAGCTTCATAGCTTGCAATACGCAGATAACTTAATATCATTCTTATTATTGTCACTGCTATCATATAGAATAAATAAATATGAAACGCGGAAAAAAAATGTTGTTGATGTCGCGGAAAAAGTATCTATCTATCTACAAAAAGTTTTCTAGATTTCAGACTTTTGCATTAGTTATCTACAATTGCAAGATAGTAGAAAGCGATTTTATCGTATCGAAATAAATCTGAAACTCGCACTAAACGTTCTAGCGTCTAATAATCGCTTCAGACTGTCTATTTTTAGCAGTTTATTTGTGTGTAGTTTTCTAAATGCCATTCCTTGGAAGCGGGGTCGGAAGACATGCGAAGGAGGGCGAAGGGCGACCGGCGCGCGAAGAAACACGCTGCGCACGCGAAGCCGACCGATACGTGGGACGGCAGGCGGGACTGGCCCTGCGGGGTCACATTATAGACTGGGAGATCGGGTGCGTAAATGGGACTCTTAAGAACAGGTTTTTTAAGTAGGTACTTCATATAAAAATAAGTTCGAAAAACAGTAAGTGAGTTTAATTAAACTGTATCTATCTCATATGTTTGAAAATTATTTCAAATGCAGGCGGAATGAACTTTTCAGTAATGAAAAAACATTGTTACCAGCAATCTACATTTGAGATTCCGATATCTAATCAACTTCAGTTTTGCGAAAGCGAAACAAAAAAGGCCGATAGGAGTAATGCTACAATATGAGGTCTCTATCTCCTCGCGAATGATGGCGAGAGATGCCCCCATGGCCCCTACGAGCCTACGGCTACAACCCGCCACCGTCGCCAGTCGCGTCGCGTCCGTGCGTCGTTGCTTACGTCTCGTACGTTCATACTTACGGTCCGTAGTTCGTCGTACATCGTAGTTGTTGACTCCAAACTCGTGTTGACTTACATTGTTTGTGTTTTGTGTGTGACAATGTGTGTGTTTGTGTTTACCTCTTATTGAACACGGATTGGGTTTCCTTTTGTTTTTTATTGGTAAGTTTTTTTTGTAATAATTTTAATTATTTTTATACACTGGTTTCAGTTGTGTTGATTTTAATTTGGATTTGAAGTTAAATAGATGTTAATTTATAATTTTTTTTGATGTTTTTTGTAGGTACATATATCGTTATCATTTCATAAATAAAAATAGTCTCCGCCCACTTCAACTTTGCGTGAGAATATTTACACTTGTGATTCCTTCTTCCTACTATTAATTATAAAGAAACTTAACCTACAGCTTTTATAATAACACACAGGTATAGCCATTTATTATAATAAAAGCAGTTAAAGCAATCTTCTATCTAATGAACTGACATAGCCGAGTAGTTTCGTCGATATTAATTGAGTAACGGTCGTCGAACGATCGACATTAATTTTATACTGAAGTCGTTTGTTATTCGATAAGTTTTGCTAGTAGACGTTATATACGCCTCTTTGTATGGTTAGGGATGTGACATTACAGCCTTTGCACCTAAAGGTTCCGGGTTGGTTGTAAAAGAGCAGTGCAACTTGACCTGCACTTTTATGTGCAATACCTGATGGTGACCACCGGGGTGACTTTGATGAGATTGGCATACCACACTTCCTAACTTTATTTGTTTGAAACCGTTGCAGCGATCGTGGAGGGTTTAGGTCATAGTGCAATTTGGAATGCAGTCTACAAGTCTTCATCTGACTGAATTAATTCTCCTATCTGGGAATCCTAAAACAGACCAAATCCTGTTACTTCCACCGACGGCTTACGCCATAAAGCAGATAGCTTAGTTACATATTGTAGTGAAGAAATGTGACGTAGTAACTAACAGTTTGCCCAACAGTTCAACAGGATAGAATTTCACGCCTCACGACCTCTCGACCGCCAGTGCCTTCGCTGTTCGGATACTGTTTCAACAACAAGGTGCCTTTGTTCAGCAGTAAAGCATCCATTTCATGAGCTTATTGTTTTGAAGATATACCTAGGGTCACATGTTATCCACTTGTAACATCTATGTACAATTTACTCATGTTTGCATTTAAATAAATGATAGATTGATTGATTGAAGTTGGCCAGAATGATACGGTAAGTAGGTTAATTTGGTGGAAACAGGTGGATGTCACCAGATGTTCTAGACAAATCATTCTATCATTGAAAACATTTATTTTTTGTCCAATTCGTTTGACCAGCTAGTAAAAGCCAATGAGAGTAAGAATTCCAAAACCAGTGTTAGAATTGCTCAAAATTTTCTTTAAACTCGCGGATCTTGTCATGGAAGTTCCATGACAAGATCCGCGAGTCGCTTATCAAACATAGCTGCATTTAGCTGTCACCGCAACTCAGTAATGACTATGTTTTGTGACTGTGTTATGCTTCACCCGCACGACATGTTCCCTGTTGCTATCGTCAAAGAACACCAAAATCTTTAACATTAAAACGAATCTTCGTAATCCCTAAACAGTTAACTGTTACTCCATCCATCTCTGTCAACCACTCTTACCAAAACCGGAAAATTGAATGTTTTCTTTACTAAAAGTGTTTATTAGGCAGTGTGGGATCGGCCCTAAATCTCACACTTTGTCGTACATACAAATACGCATAACACCTTCTTAGCGGTGATGGCTCGAATAAATAGTTATTAGATACTTGAGTATGATCGTAAGTGGCTTGTTACAGTGTTGACACAAGTCATCAGATGTGTAAACAGCTTCCGATTGTTAGTATTAATATTTTGGAATGTGTTTCTTTATGGCGCCACTTTAGAGAGAATCCTTATTCTTAAGCTGCAGCATTTTATTTAAGGTCCAGCGCAATTTATTTTTTCAAACCATTGTAAATTCTAGATCTTGTCAATCTTTATTCGATAGTTTGAGGTTCAGGGGAAGAAAAAAAATGTTTTAAATGCAATTCTTTAAATAATAAAAGGCATGCCAAGGATAAACACAGAAACACTTGTGCACATAAAACATGTGAACCGGAAGAATGTTTGTCCCCCTGACGTATCTGCTACGTAAAATATAAGAGACGATCTCAGGTCGTACGGACAACGGACAGACCAGTAGATAATTACTATTATTAACTGATAAGGCATTTTATATATTTTTGTCCGACTTGTGACATAGTTTTTTGTCGAGTTCTTAATGACTGTGAAGTTTTGTAATGAAAGTATTGCGTTTGCATCGCTGAACGAAATAATGATAAGGAAATCTGAAACAGGTAGAAACATTCGATGTTTTTTTTATAACATAACGCCACCCCCATAATTCCCAAAATGAGGCTTTGGCACAGGTGTATTTTCAACTTCTCGCCAGATATGTTTAACTTACCTCCCATATAAAAGGCGGTCTATTGCCAAAACCGGGTCCAGATGTAAAGTCCTGGGCCCTGTTCTACAGACCTGGGAGTCGGATCCAGGACCACGCTCAGCTCAAAGTAACTGTTGCAACCACTACATTAACAACATTTCAGTTTCTGAAGACTCTAATCTTCTTTACCGAGATATAAAAACTCGCTTATGCAAATGCAAACACAAAAATGTCGTTAAGATGTGTGCACACGTAATGATAGATGACAGGTCATGTAGTCATGTGGTCATGCACCATAAACTCGTTTCTCTCTGTTATTATAAGTTGTTACATTGTTATGCTAATAAACCCGTTCGGAGAGATTGATGAAGATAATAAATGCAAGAGCATTATTTAATAAATTACATGTTTGTGTAACTTATGTGCTGTGGAGGCATATTTATTAGATGTTATAATGAAAGATGCGACAGTAGCGCTGGTAACATTACATTCTGTATTGAACGGGTCACGACTTCACGAGTTCAAATCCCAGCTAAGCTATCTACAGATTATCTAGTCTTCTTGCATACCTACAAAGTAGAAGATTTTAGTTTATTTAAAAACCAGTTGTAAAAATATAGTTCTAGGAAGCCATCGACAGAGTTGCATTATCGCGCATTGTATGATGCTAAACCTCTCGCAATAAAAATACTTAATACAAGATTCACTTGATTCACAAGAATGCAACTAACGCAAATTAAACTCCATTTTAATATATAATTGCTAATTATCTTGTTCACGCATCGTTTGTAGAAAACGTCCATAATTGTGTAGATGGAGATAAGCAGACGTATTCAAATGAGAGCGAGGGAAAGTACGCGCGCGCAGCCTCGCTGAGCATTATGCTGACGTCGCTTTAATTAGATTGTTGTGGTTGGGAGCATGAAAATGGTGTAAAGTAAACATAAGCAATACCCAAGTAGACAGATAAATGTAGTTACTTATTTATTAACTTTTTTCTCGTTGATCTAGTAGTTGCGAATGCTGCCCGCGAGGTCCTGAGTTTGATTCTCAGGTCGGACAGAGTAATTGGGGTTTTCCATTAGGTTTCAGTAGGAGACGGAGTGTCGTTTTGTGCCAGAAATATTACTATTTTATGATTGTATGTTTAGTTTAGGAGTTACGCTATTAAACCATTGTAATTATTTAATTACAATGTTTACAGTATCTATGAGAATAATGTTTCGTACGTACTTTGTGTAGTTACACAACTAAGTGCAATATAATACAGTGTTTATTGTTTGCTTCAATAAATTGTATTACTGAGGGTAAAGGACAATGCCCTGCGCTGGAGCCAAGAGCATCGGAAAATGATGTATTGTATTCTCTATCATTATTAGTAAACTTTATGATCTAATTTTTATTGCGGATTAGCGGCAGAATAGAAATATAAAAAAACTGACTAGTTTTTGAGGTTATAATCGCACCATAACAACGAATATTATGTATGATTTCATAGCTCCAAGTAACTCCAAGGAACAGTAGTTTTTAAGAAACTGAAAAATGGTATTATAATACAATTAGCTATTTTTATTACCTACCGAGAAATTTAGTAGGTACCTATGCATTTTTTTGTAACGCCTAATTGGATGTAAGGGCAGCATTAAAACGCATAGAAACCATTCATATAATTATGTATAACATAGGTAGGTAACATTAGGCGTAGATGGCGGCTGGCGGATGTTATTAGTCTAAATACTATAACATTTTGGCATACAGCTAGTCCGTGTATTTCTGTAAAGTATTTGCAACAAACATAATAAAAAGACAATTAATTATCATGTTTTTCGATACTCTTTATTCCACAGAGCCATTTTGGACATTGTCCTTTAACGAATGAAACTGAACGATATAAACACATTTAATCTGCGAGTTTTCTTTTGTCTAGCACGATGCACTAATCGGTTCATTTTTGGTATATTTAAATGTTACACAATACATTACATTACATACTTTGTGTTCATTACATACTTTACATTACATTACATTGCGTAACATCATCTGGGCTGATCAACATCATCTTATTTCGCTAAATTCAGCCAAAAGTTGTATTTTTTCCTAGTTTTAAATGTAGAGACACGTAGCGTTCACGATGGTGTTACATTACATCTGGTAGACGGGTAGAGCACAAAAAGGACAAAGTTATTGCAGTCTTGATTTCAAACCAGAAATAAAACGTGACTAACAGACATAAACCAGTCTGTTATTATTAAATTACTGTAATTAAGTTTTTGTAAACAAAGAGACGAATAAACTTATTTCATATTTTTTTGGCCATGAGCTCTGTGTGGCTCTTGAAAAATGTTTTTTGTGTTTGCTGTAATAAGATGGTTAATATTTGAACAAATGATGCCTTAGCAAACGTTGGTGTATCGTTGCATAAAGAAGAACCGCCAAGTTCATATAAGTACGAATAGGGTCATGGCTCATTTTTCAGATGGTCTCTTCAATGTGTACGGGCGGCGCTTTATTAGATGTTATTACATACATAGGGTATACAAATTTTGCTTTAGTGTGTATAACCCTTTTTAGTGGATGGTAAATTATCAAATAACTTCCCCAGCTCTGGGCGGAGCAGGGGTGGAGTGTCGGACTTTTATTGACTAAAACCCACCCATGTTCCCTCTTTTGCCCTTTATGTTCCAGGGCCGCGGTATCTCTTTCGAATAACCCGCAACCCCGGCGTATGTATGACTCTTAAATTATGTTTCGTGTAGCAGCTTGGAAGTCACCTGATCAAATTATAACCTAATATAAATTGACAGAAACGATAGACGATATCACTTTGACCAGTACCTAACTAATCTTACTTCAATTTACTGGACTCAATTTTTCATATAAATATTAACCTTAAGCTCAGTAAGCTAGGTATAATTTATGCATGTATGTATGAGTACTGTGTGTCTGACCGTGCCCAGTACTTACAGGTTAATATGTGGAATTGATCCAGCTTGCATAATGAAGCGTTAGATCGCACCGAGATAGAGGTTGTGTCCTAACTAATGAGTTTTGTTAGCGTGGGCCGCTTTCGCTTTGTTTCTTAACTGCATGTACTACTCAAATATTAATGTATGATTTACTTAAAGTCTGAGCTTGTTTATAACACAAAACTTATAGAAAGTGATTAACTACAATTTTAGATTTCTTGTGTTTAATTTGTCGTGTTATCCATCAGTGGGTCTTTAACAAATCTAGGAGAATCTATCATTATAGGCTTATGTTATGATTATATTATTTAACAAACTAGCGTCGGCATGTATTTCTATTTTATTATATTCTTATCCGTTATTGCACACAAAATTAAAATATACATTTACCCAAATTGCAATACTAAAACTTATGCACAATGGCGAGCTAAACCCAGAATCATCTTCTTCTTAACGATGTAGAAATAAGCCATAAGCAGATTTTAAATTATTTATGGTGCATGGAATATATAAAATATAACCCCTTTTTATGACTTGATGTTCTGAAAACTTTGTTGATGTAATTTGAATATCATTATCATGTTTACGAGGACATTAATAAACTAATTTCTGTGCTATAATTTACGACACACCTCGATCGTCTGTGATGGCCATAAAAGGTACGCCAATGAAGTTTTACCGCCACCCATCATCGGTGAATGTATCTTAGATCATGATTGTGTCGAATTTACTCAGCTACTTGAACTCGGCAGAAAAACAATACGTTACACGAATTTTTATGTTAAACTTTTTAAAATTGTTTTAAGTCTAGTATTTGTTTCCACAAGATTGCAGTCTTTCAATTACTAGAAAACTGTCTTGTTCTCATGATCAATATGTCAGCATTTCAGTTTTTGCTCACTCAATGTGAAAATGGCGTAATCTATCAAGGAAAATCAAATTACATAAAGCTTTGATCACCAATAAACAATAGTCGTTTTTTGCAACTGCGATTAATAGTCGCGTGATACAGTCGCATGTGTATCCTTCTTTACCTTATATAAAGGAGTCGTGTCTACGAGAAGAGCGAGGGCGACAAACCTGATCGACGTAATTACGCTAATTATACGTAACGTGTAATCTTTCTCGTCATCTGAATCAATAGAAAGATAATTCAGCGCAATTTTTATGGAGGCGACATGTTTGGAGAATTGCTGTTTGAGACAGACTTATAAAACATAATGTGTGATAGTGTCGGTATTTTTACGAGTTCGAGAGTTTCCGTGACACGCCCTGTCTTATCGTACCGCTGGTTCTAGCATCCCGGGATTAGACAGGAGCCTTTTTTACGGAAAGAAAATCATTAAATAACTTCTCCCTCTCTGGGCGGAGCGTTAAGGAGTCTAACCCATGTTCTTTCTTTTGTCTTTTGTGTTCCGGGGTCACGGTATCTCTTTTAAATAACGCAAAACCTCGGTAGGCAGTGGTCTTGGCAAGCCCCTCTGCACAAACTTGTGATAAGCTTAAAATTGTTGTTACTCTAATCTACAAATACATAGATGAAAGAGTCAACTGTGATTATTTTGTACACATTTTTTAACGAACATCCAGTTTCGTTTCTAAACTTGTTAGTTTTTGTGATGCTCCGCAAATTACGTGATTTACCTTCCTGTCACGATTTGAATGACTGCATCTTTATTTCTTAAACAAATAGAATAACGCGGAAAAACTTTATCTACTTCAAATCGTAGCAAATATAGCGTAGCGGTACAAATCATAAATTAGTTGCACAAAAAACTAGTATGATTTGAACTGTGAAATATTTTCCTAACAAACACTTGGAGATAAAAACAGCGATTAGTTCAGTTATTTAGTATATCGTACTCCACACGCCACATTCCTTATTTTTTCCTTGATAGCAATAGTATGGGAATAACATTTGTTCTATTGTGTGATTGCTATCAAATCGTTTGTTCGCTCGAACAATCCACCGCTAATTACAACGAGATCGAAATGCTATGTTTTTAATAGCTTTCTACAGTTCAAAGTGATGCTAATTGATTTTTGAAGTTCTTGCTTTAGGAGCTTGTCAGTATTCATACAAAACAATGTTGAAAAATCTCAACACGATTTAATTATCACAATCACAAATATGAAATCATATAACTTTTTGTTAACATGGGTAATTCATTCATGGATGTTTTAAATGAAGTCTTCTACTGTTTGCATAAAACAAATACAACCAAACCACTAAAATCAATTTGTGTAGACTACATAGGAGGGGCTCATAGATTGGTTTCATTAGGCACGTAATTCCTATACTTGTGTGCGTGTGCTAATCAACACAGTAGTAATAATTTCGTAAACATTGGAACATCGGGAACGCAGTACAATGTTAACTTGAACAGTGTGTAGCGGTAGGCGGCGCGGGCGCGTTGATGTCTTTTGTTCTAATTGTTACATCGTGCGTAATGCGCTTGCGTGTTGTGAATGTGAGACAAATCTGTGTATTAATGAATGGTCAAAGGTATTCATTAGTTTTTCGAAAACAATAGTGATATTAATATTACCTAATGAACGTTAGTCGAATTGTAAAATAATGCAACATGGCCACTGTATAATAACAAAATCAGATAATATTTTGAGCTTGATCTAAATACGTCTATCAATTTATAACACTCAATAAAAATGTGTTAAAATATTGCTATAAACATTCCTTTACAAAAATCTAAAATGCAAATATCAGAACCCTAACACAAGGGAAAGAATGTGAACAAAACCACCCCAGTAGGGTTGCCCCCGAGCCCTCAACACGCCCCTCGTAACGGATGCTCAGAAACTGTTGATCATATCAAAGAATTACCTGCCATTATTTTTTATCAAGTTTTACAAATTACGTGCACATCTTCTAATCTAAACCTTGTTTCTTTTACTCAAAGTTTGAAATTGAATGATGAAAATTTTATTAAAAAATGCTCTTACAGATTTGTTTGGGAGGTTGAGCCGCAGGGCGTACAGGCATCGAATTACAGAAAGTAATTTGAGTGTATTAGTATTTAATGACAATGAGCCGTACAACGGCGGGTAATCGGGTTACAAACACTAGGTAATTAAATACAAGTACTGAAGAATGTGACGTGTTTGCTTGTGCTACCTAAACCATATGATTTTATATAGAGACTTATAAAAATACAGGATTATTTAACTCTGCCCTACCAGTGGATGTGCAAATGTTAAGACTCACGCTTTGTATATTAAATAAACTGGAATTAAATTAAATAACTTGCTTATGGTTTCACAATGTTACTCTGCTTAAACAGCTCTTGTAAATGAATTCGACCAAATATGTGGATAATTCGTAGACATCTATTCTTCTAAAAGCACTAAAAATCGAGCGAAACAAAGTTGCATACCCTCTTAATTAACAGCTGATGGTATCTAAGGATATTCAAATTGGCATCCACGGACAATCCTCTCACTGAGAAGACATTCGAAGAATCGTTTCATGACTTTATGCGTAAATAAATTGCACCGAAGGCACAGTTTGTAAATGTAGGTTAGAAATGAAACCAAATATCATAAAAGTATTGTATTTAAATCACGATTCTAAGATTGAATAGATATCCATTCAGCCTGGCTGATGTTTCCGAGAATATTCTCGAAAACATCAGCCAGATTCATAAACACAAACAGTGCATCAAAGGTTTTCGTTTTCTACTAGGCCTGTTTGTGGAATAAATAAATAATAAAATAAATATCTTGGGACAACTCACACACGGCTATCTGATCCCAAGCTAAGCAGAGCTTGTGTTATGGTAACCAGACAACTGATATACATACTTATATAATTTATAAATAAATACATACATATTATAGATAAATCACACCCAGACACAGAACAAACAATCATGCTCATCACACAAAGTTTGTCCTGGATGGGAATCGAACCCACGACCTCCGGCTCAGCAGTCAGGGCCACTGACCACTAGACCAACAGGCCCGTCCGGAATACAGCACCGTTTATCTTGACTTTTTGTCAGATATGTGCAAGCAGCTTACTACGCCATCAAACTTTAGCATTGGGTTGAAGTCAACTACTTCAATTCGATTCGATTTACCATGTAGGCCTTCTTGTCATGACTTTGTAGTGGTCCTCCTACGGCGGTCGAAGGAACAATGGCACTCTTAATGGGCAAGTTCGGTAGCTGCGCCGGCGCACCGAACAATGCCTGAACGATGCAGCCGACGCGGCCCAGGGTTGACACTGACCAAAAAAGAAGAGAGACTGCTTTTTTGTGTATTGTTCAGAAGGATTATACTAAGTGAGCTTTTACGTAAGCTTTGAAGCCGCGGTTCTGTTTACAATGGTAATTTAATGGTGCTCCGGTAATGGACGTAGGAAACGTGTATATCATCAATTTCATTTCGAAATATTAGATGTGCCCCAACATTGATGCAATAATTGCTAAAATAAGATAAAACAAAGAACCTAGTCGTTAATCAGCACCAATGCCGTAGCAGTGATACTAAAGAAACTCGCAACCCATTATATTTCACCTCTCTTCATTTAATTCGGGGCTCCTTACCTAACAGAGACCTTAACGGAGACTCCACCTCTTCCTGAATTTGGTTATTAGCCTCATATCCCTATTACCAAGAGTTTCACCACTAGTGCGCGGCAACAATAGCCCAGTCCTGCGCACGCGCTTACACAAGATCCGATTACTTTCAGCCGATTTCCTCAATTCCAGCCGATTGTTTGTTTACTCAACGGGAGCAATAGAGCGATATACCACTGGTACTGGTTACTCAATAGGTAATACTACAACAATGGGGCTTTCTTCCAATCACTGAATTGTGTTCGATTTGTGCCGGAAATAATTGTTGGTTTGCTTCCTTTGTGAGTTTGTTTGTTAGGTTAGCTAAGCCAGCTTTTTACCCGACTGCGCTACACCAGAGGCAGGGTTATGCTTTTCAAGCGTATCCTTATGTGATTTTTGAAACCTGTCTTGGAAGTATTCATTTGATTTAAATTTTGAATATTTATAATTAAACAGAAGACATTTAATGTCATCTAAAAATTATGGTGATTAAGAGACGATGTTCTCCAATAAAATTGCATATTTAAAAGCATAAAATAAATAAAAATAAAATGATTGATTCATCGGCATTATTGTTCAAGTATCAACACTCTACAACCCCACAACAGTAGGACACAATTAAAACGACGAAATAATCGCAAATCATTGTCTAACATATCAAACACTGAGCGCGGGTTCGCTTGGTACCGGGGGGCGACAGACAATGCGACCGTAACGCACCTTCGTGCGACAATCGCAGCTAGATTGACGTTTACTACCGTTATAAACGTAACAAACGTATTGTGGAGATGCAGTTGTTTGTTGTGGCGCAAGGCATAAGTGCTAGCGTTTGTTAAAGCATTGAGATTTTGAATATGAAAATTTGCAGATAAGATACCTACTTCATGAAAGCCTTACCCCCAAATTGACTAAACAGCTCGATTAATAATATTTTTGTTATCGGATAATATTTTTGTGGAATATGACTCTAGAATTGCACCATTTTTTGTTTTTTGGGGTGGGAAATCATCAAATAACTTCCCCCGCTCTGGGCGGAGCGGGGGGGAATGTCAGACTTGTACTGACTAAAACCCGCCCATGTTCCTTCTATTGCCCTTTATGTTCCGGGGCCACGGTATCTCTTTCGAACAACCCACAACCCCGGCAGAGAATTGCACCATTAAAATGAATAGTCAGAATTGTAGCTGCGACCAAAAACCTAGGGTTGTGTGAGATAACTGGGATAAAAGTCTTCACAAGCAAAGGCACTTGTTCGTCTATGTTGTATTCAATAATGGCTTTGAACCAAGCCGTTTATACTTTACACCACACCCCACCATTCAGCGTTCCCTCGAACTACGCATTGATTGAAGCATACACATGTTATTGAGAGCGCCCTGTTACATGCTCCCGCGCATTCTCGCTCGGTCATCTCATGCGCTATGACATTTACAATACAACTCGATCGCTTTTGATCGTCATGTCAAACGCATGACGTTGAGTTATGACGAGTTTACGATTATTGCATCTAAGTTTAGAATTGTTGGGGACGAAAACGAATTTTGGAAATTAGATGTTAGGGGAATTGGCGATGCAAAGGGACCCACGCGAACAATTCGCGTACCCCCTTTGTATCGCTTTGTTGGTGAGTGAATTATTCTGGAGTAGTGGAGGTGGAGTGTGCTCCTGTTTTGAGTATACAAACATAAGGCATAAGGGCTTAGTCATATTGAATTCAAAAGAGTACTTTGCTAATTTAATGATGGACGTGAAAACTTATGAAGGCTCTTAGAACATAAGTCTATCATCTTACTGGCGGTATAGAATCTGAATTAATCAAGCATCAGTTTCAATATCACCATTAATATTAATGCTGAGTGATGATGAATGAAAACCGTCCCGTCCGAGTCACAAAAACCATATTTAGTTTCTCACATAAAGCTGTTTAAGTTAAAATACGGTTTTACAAAATATAAAGAAAATAGGTATTGTTAAATGTACAAAAATAACACAACTTTCGAGTTCAGTTTGATAGTCATCATAAAATAAACCGAATCTCTCCTAACAATACACTTCTGAGTCGGACATAAATAAATGACGTTACTCCAATAAAAAATAGTATTTCCTCGGCGCTTGCGTTAGAAATGTTTAATTCAGAACAGGTTTAGTACAAAGCCGGTCGCGGGCCCCAGCCCCGGCCCACAATGCCGCGCACTCATTTATATCACTCACGCCGAACAAATAGGGAAGAGCATAAAGCAGGACTGCCAAGGCTATTTCTAAAACAACCCTTTGTGACACAAACCTTTTCTAATATATTCAAACAGGGTCAGTAACCCGATATTTTGATGCTAGCAATTTATTTGCAACAAATCTTTTTTCGGAAAACAAATTATGTGTGCTCTTTTTTGTCTATGATATATTCCCGTAGAGGTGTGAATTTAGCGGTTGTTGTTTTTTTATGGTTTCTGTTACATATTTATGTTGGCAATATTTATCGATATGAACTTGTCTGGACGATTATTCCCACGCTCGCGGTCACGACTCGCAATTACCCTTTGCTACGCTAGGAGGGGCTGGAAATTATGGAGAAAAACAATAAAAACACTATCGAGAAACACTTTACTACACTTACCTTAACTGTTAACTTATTTTGTTTTGCTCACTTTACAAGCTGACCTTCTCCAGAACTCTACTAAGAATGTAAGAGTATTTTACTACCGCAAATTGTACAATTTACTTTGATTATTTTTAAGAAGAAAAAATGTTGTGTAACTTTTTAGTGCTGAGTAACCATTAAATCTTTGAACTGTATCTTACCTACAGAAAACAAGACCTTTGAGTAGGCCAAACGAAGAAATCTGCTTAACCCATTACAACTTAAAGGGCTACTTGCACCACAAATCAACGCTCGGTGAGTACGGTGATGGCACAGCTGGTGCTGCAGTGGTTCCCGCACTTAATATTATCTGTACGGCCAACAGGTAGTTGTACTGGCTCCTAGCTGTTTATGTTTGTGAGTAAGGATACAGGATAAATTCCTAGTTTGTAGCAATAAAAATTGGTATTCATCATTTTCGTCTCTTTCATCTCCAAATGTTCGACAGAAACGACGACACTGTAAACATTTGACGGGCCATAGCCAAGCATTGACGGGCCTGTTGGTCTAGTGGTTAGTGGCCCTTACTGCTGAGCCGGAGGTCGTGGGTTCGATTCCCACCCAGGACAAACTTTGTGTGATGAGCATGATTGTTTGTTCTGTGTCTGGGTGTGATTTATCTATAATATGTATGTATTTATAAATTATATAAGTATGTATATCAGTTGTCTGGTTACCATAACACAAGCTCTGCTTAGCTTGGGATCAGATGACCGTGTGTGAGTTGTCCCAAGATATTTATTTATTATTTTGAGCATTAAACGCACTAAGTGGTAAGTTCAAGTTCACTCACGGCCACGGCTTCACAAACCGTATCAAATAAGCAGGTATGAAACCAGTCATCATAACATTACATCGTGTGGAGTGCGAATGTCTTTGAGAAGGAAACGAGCGGCGTTAATCCCATGATAGCTTGGTGCAGACGGACATTATTACAGATGTTACGAGTCTTACGACCGACGTATACAGGGTGGACTTTTGTGACCCTTGTATAAATTAAACAATTGATAAAATAGAAAATTCACTAAAAATCATCTATATGAAATCTCGAGCAAGCATTTTTAAACTTAAACTAACATATTATTGTAAAAGTGTTAATAAGTAAGTAAAAATGAACACTAACTGCCTCGCCGGTCTAGTGGTTGCAAGCGTGAGGTCCTGGGTTCGGTTTCCAGGGTGGGAAAGGGTTTGGTGGTTTTTCCATCAGGAATTTTTTAGTAGCAGCCACGGATTCTGGATTTGTACCTGGGTCATAGCAATAGGCACGTCCCTATAACGTGGCACTTAGTCTAACAATACTGATGAAATGGGTGCACTATTAGGTACATCTGTACCTTACCTTTCTCGAATTACACGCGTGATGTTATGTTATGTATTACTAGCTTTTGCCCGCGGCTTCGCTCGCGTTAAATTCGGGGTAACACAGTTCCCCTTTCCTGATTTGCAAGTACCTGCTACTTGTAGTTTTTGCCCTAGCGCCTTATTTATTGTAATAGCAAAGCTAAGTTTTCCCTTTTTTCCCTCTTTCTCCCTCATTTCTTACTTTTAAAAAAAAAAGTTAGCCTATGTCCGTCTCCAGGGTCCCAAATATCTCTGTACCAAAATTCATCAAAATCGGTTTAGCCATGTAGGCGTGAAGACGTAACAAACAAACTCACTTTCGCTTTTATAATATTAAGTAAGGATGTTCAAACGCATGCTCCTCATATGACTTGATCAAAACGTCCGGAACTTTAAGAGTCCACTGTCTCTATGGGGTACCTCTGAGCATTTAACACGAATATTGATTCGACAGATGATGAACAATCTAGATCACATAACAGCATAGATAATTAGGTTATTACATTCCACTCGACCGATCCTCAGAAGAATTGCCTCATTTTGCTCCGACCGTGTATAGTTCGATATCTCATTTCAGATTATTCCGATAGGAAATACTATCACACCATCTAATTTTAAAACATAATTTATATTTGACCTGAATGGTTTTTTTTAAATAACCATTGTTGCTACACGAAATGATTAAGTCCTTAATATTTTGAGTGATGACAGTATACACAGATTTTGGTAAAATGGTTCATTTTGCTAGAAAATTATCAATTACTAGCTTTGCCCAGCGGTTTCAACCGCTGCTCATATGGCACAAGGGTACAAAAAATTGATACTGGCTGATTCTTAGACCTACCGAATATGCTCACAAATTTTCATACAAATCGGTCCAGCCGTTTCGGAGGAGTTTGATAACAAACACCCCAAATTTTATATATTAGATTGCATTTTCTTTTATAATCCTGTCCAATTTGTTATACGGACTCTAATTTCTTTCTTCAAACAGGTAATAAAAATAGACAAGTTACAAATAACAAAAACAAATTCCCGCCGTTCCACAAAAAAAACCGCCCTGTAGAAAAGTATATTCTATGGCAACCACTGTTTGCGGATTAACTCGTACTCATTTTATAGCTACGAGATTGCTGCGGGCTTTAACTTGAAAGTAAATTAATTACTGGTAATGATCTTGTTTCTTTTATTGCGTTTTAATCAGATCAGCCTATTAATAAGACCCCTAAGGGTCATAGAAGGGTGTGTAACAGAGTGGGTATTCCACCCTCTCTGTTGCCTCAACCTCCATCCTTTTGGATCTTCATTGATTTTTTTTTTGAATATCCATATTTTGAATTTCATTCTATCATTTTTATCTTCAACAATAATTTTTTGGCATTTGGCATTACATTTTGATCACGGCTCGCAGCCACAAGTGCTGAATTATCCTACTCAGATTATAAATGCGAATGTTTGTGAGTTTGTATGGATGTTTGTTACTGTTTCACGTCAAAACGGCTGAACCGATCTTGATGAAATTTGGCACAGAAGTAGATTATAGTCTGGAATAATACATAGGACTTTTTTTGCGATATCACGCGGTCGGAGCCGCGGACCCTAGCTAGTTGTTAATAATTATAGCTTTTAACCGTCAAAGGGCTCTATCTTTTGAATGAATAGAAATCAAAACAGGTTTCACCATTGAATCTAATGCACAAAAATATGAAACGCAGTTTAACCAACTTCTTCATCCATATTTATGTGATTGTTTTAGAAGTACCGTTTTTAAAATGATTGGGTGTTTGACTCCAGACTCCACGGTAGTAAAACTGAATGTTAATCCTTACTAATATTATAAAAGCGAAAGTGAGTTTGTTTGTTTGTTTGTTACCTCTTCACGCTTTAATGGCTACACCGATTTTGATGAATTTTGGTACAGAGATAGTTGGGAACCAGGAGACGGACATAGGCTAACTTTTATTTTAAAAAAGTGGGATGTGAGGGAGAAAGAGGGAAGAAAAGGGAAAACTTAGCGTTGCTATTACAAATCAATAAGGCGCAAGAGGAACTTTGTTACCCCGAATTTAACGCGAGCGAAGCCGCGGGCAAAAGCTAGTTATTAATAAAAGCTTAATGAAACATCCGTTGTACTGAAAGATAATATTTATTGTAGATTGTGGGTATAACGTTAGTTTTCCAGAGAACTCGTGATTCATTTAAAACATTAACGCAGTTGAATTAGTTTTTACCAGTACCCTACAGCTTAAAAATACTAGAAACCATTAAATTTGACAGCACCATTAATATGACTAAACAATACGTATCACCATAAAAATCTGCATAATGATAATAAAATACATTAAGATTGATTAGAAACAATCCGTCCGAATAAGGCAGTAAAGCAAGCGGTAACATGTTAACGGTCATTGAGGTAATCCTATGGGACCAATGTCCTGAACAAAGTAATAAAGAAATGTGGGCGAACCTGCACCTATTTTACAAAATTACATCTATCCAAAACTGTAGTATGAGGACAACGATATTATATGTAGCTGTAAATAATATCGAAGAGAATGGAGGGTGAATAAGGATGATTATGAGGGACCGTCACAGAATCGTCACTGCAATAAAAGTGAGGAAGATCGCATCGAAGGACGCGCGACGCGACTCAACACTGCACAGAATGTAATGCGACAAATGAACTGATGATCCGCGTCGAAAAGTGTGGTGGTCACTCTCTGATCATCACAACTACGGTCTCCGACCAAAATCACGATCGTCAAGCCCGCAGGCACTGCAACAGAGCGCATAGGTACACGAACGCGCAATGCATGGCGCGACGTGCGAGCATTGCGTACGCGTGGCATCCCGCGTTCATTGGCGTGCGTGACGTCATCCGCTCCTAATGCTGTACCACTGCAGCTCATCAGCTTTTTACCGCGCCGGTAGTTAACGATAAAGATAACAAGCTAAGTAACTTCTATTAAAGGTTTCATTAGAAAAAATAAAAAGTTACTTTCCTACTTATAATTAGTACTAGAAAATTGCTGAGCCGTATAAGCTGTTAATTAAGTACAAACATTTAGCTGGTTCATAAAAACATATTAATAAAATGAGTAAGATTTATCGACCGTTTGTGGAAGACCAGTTTTTGTTGGCATTTTAAACTGTACTTTGGTGACAGATAATGTAAACCATTATGTAAGTTACTTGATAAAATCTTAAATTCACTGACTGACCTTACACAGCCAAAACCACAAGGTCTAGAAGCTTGAAATGTTTCTCAAGATTTTCTTATACCGAATGATAACGCAACGGTTGACAGAAAAGGAGGATGGCAGAAAAAATCGAAAAAAAAAACACACATTGAGTTCTAAGTTCGTTACTTTTTGCTGATGAAAATTCACATCGTCAAAATTAATAGTATAGTAGGTATGATATGTTTTTGATAAAATCTCATCCAATAGGTAATCAACTGGTTTCGCTAACCAGGTGACCCAAAGTGGTCAGATTATCTTGCTCAACCACTAGAGCGGATGATGGCGGCAGCAGCTGGCGGAAAGTGGTGGAACGTTCGCGAACGAAAGTTTACCCACATTCCGCAGTTAAAGTGAAGCATTTGACAGTTTTGTATTACTGATTACTGCGCTAGTGAGGAGCGTTCACCCGGAAATCTAGATGAAATGAAAGTCGATTAATGTTCCGATAGCTTTTTGTTTTAATTGTCAATCAACAGTTTTTGTCAACTGTTTTATCTGATTTTAGTACAGTTTAGTGAATGTATGACTGAAGAATTGCAAAGTGTGCTGGAACCAGCAAATAACTCATTCTTTTAAATGCTTCTTTTTTATTAATACTTCTTCTTAACGTGTCGTTGAAATTCAGATTGTGTTGGACCAGTGAGTAGGACAGCTGTTACACTTGCTTCGTTAAAATCCCGAAAGGTGCATTGTGGTGCATGTTTTATTAATTACGAAATGGTTTTACATTTTGACATCAATACAATATGAATGAGAAACGTTCAAGTGGCTGTTCAGATTTAACTTTCTCAGTTGGTATTCATTCTTTGCTTTTATGCAGTTTCCAGTTGACATGTGTATTTGATTCGCACGTGTATTCGGAAAAGTGCCAGAACACTCGACTATGTGACAGAAATTCCTTATAGCACAAGACGGGAAAACCAAAGAAGTATGAAAGGTCTATCTAGTGTTTACAAGACTTTTTATATTTAACTTGGAGTCAATGTTGGAAATTGTCGAAGTGCTTGCTAGCCGGATTCACTACGTTTTCTATCGTAATTCACCATAATAGCATCGTAATTTGTGTGAAACAACTATCTCTAAATAGCACCTAATAGTTTCAAAGAAAAATAGATAATCACTAAGCGCTCTCAAGTTCATTAAAACCAATCAAAGAGGCTCGTAACGTAATAACATCTCAATCCCAAAAACTCATTCACTCATTCACCGCTCTAAACTGATGAATGATCAATGACCCATCAGTTCTATCAGCGCCTTCACTTCGGTCTTCGATGTGTGACAATCTGCTCCTGACCACACCGGCCACACCCTCGTGGGATCCAGGGCATCTTGAGGCGTATTTGTAATGTTGTGGGAACGGTTTGTAACCATGTGAATGTTGGACGGAAATAGACCTGTGGTTATGTTATTAGTGTTGTTACACACTTTTGGTACGGATTGCTTCATGTTTTCGGGTTTCGGCACAATGCGATTTTTTTTTGTGTAATATACTAATACCTCTTACCTAATTCCAAATAGTACAAATCCAAAAGTTTAAATTCTCACTATAGTTTTGATCAACTACATCTCAGAGTTCACGTAATTTTTAAAGGTGCGGACAAACTGATTCAGCCAAATTCCGTTTCGGGTACACTAAACTCTAATGTACAGACGCCTGCACATCAAGCTACTACAATCTGTCAGATTTCTTTGATAGATTTTCGACTTTATTGCTAAAGTATTAGGTTCAAGGTTCATTGGGAAAAATTGACAGTTTCGGGTAGCTTGAACTGCTGGCGTCTGTACAATGCACAAAAGTCTATCAGCCACATGTCATAAAATCCACGTGTCACAATAATAGCTTTAATTATTGGTTCCTTATTTTTAACCTGCTCACACATTTCTTGTCGGGCGGGTGTCGGTGCCTGTGACCTCGACGTCACGGCGCTTGAGCGCGCCCTCCGCCCTGAGCGCCCGCGGCGCCCGCGCACCTGTCCGTTACGCTCTGCGAGCGACCCACACTCCGCCAATAATGTGGAACTTAGCTACAAGTGCAATGACTTCCCTTCGGGCAAGTTATTTAATAATAATGGTTATGTAACGGAAAATTAGTGCGAGAATTCACTAAAGTTTATGAATTGAAAAAATATCCATATTTAAGCTAACTTTTGCGCACCACAGAATATTTTTGCAGCAACAAATGCGTGTGAATCATGATTTTGGAATCTTTGATTCATCTTTGCGTTGATTCTGTTAAAATATATTTTAAGGTAGGAGAATCGGTAAATATAAGAAAGGACAACCACAGGATTGGTGAGAACAACAATTTTCATGGAAGCTAGTGGCAGCTGAAGGACTTGCTGTAAATTGTGTTGAATGCGATTGGAGAAGTATATGACTCGGAATATATTGCTGTAGGTCATCATTAAGAGATCCAAGAATCATATCTGATATCCGCGAAAGTGTTGCGCCTGTTTTATCAACAACTATCGTGGTTGCTTGGTGAAATCGCTTTGATCGCTACCTCTATCTAATCACTATGCGATGGAGTGTTTACGGGATAATTAGCAAGATATCTGTAGGCCGTATCTTGTTTAATTAATTAGGGACAAGTGTACCAGTAGTGAGTACCACTAGTTAGGCGTACGGAGAAAATGTTCGCTTTCCAAGGAACCTGTTGCCTTCGTGAGTCATCTTTGTGAATCTAACCAGAATGCTGTATAATTGGGGGAGAAGTTGAAGTTTAATTGTCTTTGTTCATTCACGTCTTAACTTGGTTTTCGATAATACGTTTTACAGCTACGAGCGGCTCTTTTAATTGAGTGTGTTGTGTGTCTGTTTTCATACCGCCTGATCTGATACTGTATAGATTTGACTTCATGTGATCCGATGTTATTTTGAAATAGAGATGTACTCGATAATCAACACTTCCATATTTAATTTGATTGAATCCGTGCTTCCCAAATTCCCTTTGTTCGGAACCACAAAGAGAATGACATCACAATTCAATTGAACTCTACATAACAACAGTTCATTTCTATCAAACGTGCGTGCCTCATCGATCGGGTGCGCGGGCGCAGACGCCCTGCTGTGAGAGTTAAGGCCGTATCATGCACTGGAGATTGAGATCTACTGATATTGCGCTATTGCTTCAGAAACCGCTGGAAATGTGCGTGAGATATGGAAATAGGTCTGCTTTTAATATCATTGTTGTTTTTTTTTATGAATATTTATAGAATTTTAAAGTTTTGGGTAAAAGAACATAACATTGAATGTGAAGAGGTGGAGTACATATCTTATTTTGTTACACATTATAGTAAACAATATTTGGGATCGACGCAGCTTGTCTTCTTCTTGCATTGTTTTCTATTACTCGTTATCTTATCACGAACCTTTTTTTCAGACATATACTTATATCACACATATACATTAGAGACTTACCGATGATAGAAAAAAAATGTAAATGCTTAAAAAGCTACAAAAAGTTTTATAACTCGGCATGTACACATAAGGCGAAATTAATGACGATGTTTTGAATTAATCTTTAATAAACGAACCGTTTTTTGGACTAATCCAATTATTTATCAACGTTTAACACGCGTTAGTAAAACGGTTTCTAACCGTCTGTTTACTATAGCAGCGAAATGGTTTTCTCAAGAGCGCCAAACTATAAATTCCTTCTATACCTACAATACTCCATCAATTCAAATTATAAATATCAAAAATTTGCATGTCATTATGTTATGATTCAATATGTTAAGCTACTATTATATTATTATACGAACTTTGTAACATATATATCTGAAATAATTTTTTTGTCTTTGACTTTGAAATTCTATCAGCGGTACTAACGACTATGGAAATGTAATAAGCATGCGTCAAGTATTGACGACAGGCCGTATTGACGGCGCGTTAGTGTTCCACGCGCGCCTCAAAGAGATGTCAGCAAAGCACAAGGGCCTGCCAGGGCCACCGCCTGCCGTGGTTGCGGGTTGTTCAAGTCTGAGACTCCCCACGCTCCGCCCAGAGCAGGGGAAGTTATTTGGTGATTTCGTAACCCAAAAATTCAAATTCAAATTCAAAACCATTTATTTCAATTAGACCATTACAGGCACTTTTGAATGTCAAGAAACAAAACTAATCTACAGTCCCGGTCACAAGGCATAATAACTTGTGAAAGTACTGTAGTTGCCCATTCCAAAGCGTTGATCTCTATGGAGAAGAATGGGCAAGAAACTCCATGGACAAAAAAAAGCATACATCAAGTCAAGACCATAATTATAAAACCCTGTTGAAGTTTATTGTAGACGTTTTGAAAGCGTCGCGTCTCACAAAAATCTGATGGCATTTCCTAGTAGAGCTCAAAGCATCCACATTGTGTAAGTTTGGTGACAGCCGCAGATCTAGTAAAACCTAAATTTTGTTATGTTCAACACAGGATACAGTTATGTTGATGTATGTTTGGTGCTGTCTAACGGAACCTCGTTTATACTAAACTATAAACTATTGCTATTTACTATGCCTTAATATTTCCTAAGGTGCAATTGTTTGTTAAATATCTTGCTTTGGACAGAATAATGTTATGATTATTATCATTTAACCAATAACTAACCCGTATTTATGTAAAATATTATGTATTTTAGTATGATAATAAATCAGTTTTCAATAAAATGTCTATGATTTAGAATTATATGTGTTTTATTAGAGATCAATCATTTTTAAATTATTGATATTTATTCACTCGGTTTTGTGGTTGCAAACGCTACTGCTGAGCGTAACGTCCTAGGTTCAATATCTAGGCCGAGCTAAGTGGGTTTATACTTTAGGTATTTCTCAGTAGCGGCCCAGAGTCTGGATTTGCTCCAGTTTGGCAACAGACTCGTTCCGTAGCACATGGGACTTAAATATATCTGTCGATGTTTATGTGAAGTTATTGTTACATCTTTGCCTAACCTTTAGGGGAAAGAGGTGTTTATGTTATGTTATGAAAACAGGAAAGTATGTCACTTCCAACTATACTAACACCTCTATTATCTATATTTATAAAGAGAAAATTCACTGACTCACTCATCACGGAATATCAGAAACTACTGTAATTAATCTAAAATTTTGCATGGGGAATCCTTTTAAGACGTAGGTGTACACTAACACGGGATTTTGAAAAATTCAGCCCTTAAGGGGGTGAAATAGGGTGGCTAAGTGTGTATCGGATTAACTTGATATTTTGCATAGTCTAATTTACTCTATTCATTTTTACTTTAATAATTATTAGATTATACTGAAAAATTTAACATCTAAGTATAACATCACGCTTAGGAGCTAAGCAGCGGGTGAAACCGCTGGGCACAGCTAGTTCAACATAAACATTATTAGTTTTCACCATTCACGCCATTACAATCTGCAGTCATGCGTCAATGTCAATGAGGAACATCGTTTATGGAGGAAATGGAAAGAGGAAACAATTCGTAGGAACATTATGGTCGCTGAGGCGTCACCAATGTCCCTCCGGTCGCGGGGTGGCGACGTCGCTGGTCGCTGGACGTCGGTAATTAGGCACGAGTAGTTGCATGGTCTGCGGGCTTCGCTTCCGTTCATTATGAATGACATTGAATGTTCACTTGGTCGGTTCTGAAGGGTATTCATTTTGTGAATTGTGAACGCCTTAACGCGCCTGTCTGCGCGACGCTTTGGTCTTGAAAATTAATGTAGAGATTTGCGTTTTTTTTTACAGTATGCTTAACTCTGTTTCATATGACTGATGTCTTGAGCCACTAACTATACACCACCCAAAACTACTGAATGAATTGTTTACATTTTGAAAAATACGTAGCTGGAGTGGGACCTAGAGAAAGTATTTCTAGATGTGTAGTACGTTCTAATAGAAGAATTCTCGACCTAAACGCGAGTGACGATTAGGGTAAAATCTAGTTTGCTATGATGGTGACGATTGTCAGGCTGTTAACAGGATAGGCAGCAGTATCTTTTACCAATCTTCTGATTGGTGGAGTGATGATTAAAAGTGGCAAAGGAAATGGTAATTAGTGAGTTGTCATAGTCAATTGTAGATATTCATACATATGTGTAGGTAGTTGTGGTTATTGACAAACGGTTGGGAGGACTCTTTTCATATAAAATAAACTATTAGTAAAGCCATCGGTTTGATGCCAGTTCTCCACATTACCTGACCATCATCAGACGAATTAGCTGAAGATACACTCACAAAAAGACCCTGGCTTCTTATTATTCGATTGGGGACCACACAAGTTAGCCTACCGAGTTAATCTTTCAGTATTTCAACATAATACAAGTAAATCAGCGAGTCGTACTAAATCACAATCGATATCACAGTCGATTAAATTATCGTTCGGAAACACCTACAGCTCGTAACTCTATAAATAAGGGAATAAACACAAATGTTTTGTAGTAATCAGTTAGTTTGAAGTAGTTTGTGCAACATTGCCAACTGTTCTATGTTTATTGATGTGAATTATTCATGAGTTTTAAAACTAATTAAATTTAATTAAATTCAACGAAGATAATGCTCGTTCAGCAAGTAACAGGTTAGCGGTGTAAAAGAGAAGTTGGGTAATTCCGTTTGATAAGAAGCATGTGAAAAGAAATGGGTTTAGAAATAAGCAAATTAATAAAGATATATAAGCTATAAAAAAAACGATGAAAAGCTGGTGATTATAGTCGGTAGATGGATTTTGGGAAGATGGTAAGATTAGGCGAAAGTCAATTCATAAAAAAAACGTAAAATATAAATGACTAGCTTTTGCCCGCGGCTTCGCTCGCGTTAAATTCGGGGTAACACAGTTCCCCTTTCCTGATTTACAGGTACCTGCTACCTGTAGTTTTTGCCCTTGCGCCTTATTTATTGTAATAGCAATGCTAAGTTTTCCCTTTTCTTCCCTCTTTCTCCCTCATATCTCAATCTTTTTTTAACAAAAAAATAGCCTATGTCCGTCTCCAGGGTCCCAACTATCTCTGTACCAAAATTCATCAAAGTCGGAGCCATTTAGGCGTGAAGACGTAACAAACAAACTCACTTTCGTTTTTATAATATTAAGTAGGATTCATTAATAAAGGATTAATCGATGATGAGGATGATGATTTGATGAAGCACTCGTGCTTGCCTTGTGGGCTTCTATCATTTATCTGATATGTCATGAACATGAGCGCTAAGGAAACTGTGGTGAATTCCATAACTCCATAAATTACTGGATAGCCTCAACACGGTATAGTTTAATTCGCCTAACCGAGGGCCCCAGAATTACTCACAAAAAAGATAAAAAAACACATTTCTTGTCTGCCGGTCGCTTTGCCAACCGGTTTGCGCCGGCGCACTTTTGAATAATTTCTCTTGATACCATTGACTGGATACCGTACGAAATTATTCCGTTTCGATAGCCTGGCCGGCTATCTAGAGCGGTGTACTCCAGAATGATACAGAAAATACATTTCTGTGTGTTTTAGTGCATACATTTAAGTTGTACAAACTGTACTGATAAGTCTTGTCTTATCATCATTTTCCTGCCCTTGCCCCATTCTATTTGGGGTTGGCGCAACACGTTTTCTTCTTCCATTCTCCCCTATCACACGTCACTGCATCATTTACTCCTTTCTCCTTCATATCATTCCTTACACAATCCATCCATCTTTTCTTTGGACTTCCTCTCGCTCTCCGTCCATCAACATTCAGATCCATCACTCTTTTAGTCACATGTCCTTCATCCCTCCTCATTACATGTCCATACCAAGACAAACGACTCCCTTTCAATTTTTCTGTAACAGGTGCAACTTTCAAACTTCCTCGAATATATTCATTCCTTACTTTATAGATTCTTGTCACTCCACACATCTATCTCAACATTCTTATCTCCGCTACATGCAATCGTTTTATGTTCTATGCTAATTAATGTTGGATAGTTAGCAATTTGTAGAGCAGAGCGGTGCGACAGCCAGCGTTAAATAAAGTAGCCATTTTAGGGTTCGGTACCTGAAAAGGAAAAACGGTACCCTTATAGAATCACGTTGTTCTCCGTCTATCTGTTTGTCTGTCTGTCAAGACCTTTTATCTCGCGAACGCGTAGAGGTATCGAGTTGAAATTAAAACCATATACTGAAGTCTGTGCAGTGAAAAAATCAACCCTCTACGTCTACGCAGTCAATAGATATCGCCATTTATCTCGCAAGTTTGTACGGAACCCACAGTGCACGACTCTGACTTGACTGTTATTCACCTGCTCTTGTAAGTAGGTACTAATTTACTTTTATCTCAAGCTCAGCAGTTGCACTTTGTAAATCCTAAACAAACAAGCTTCTCAAGCTCTGACTATTGTGTCAAGCAAGATTATTACCTTGTTATTTTTTTCTAAGTCTTCTTATTTGTCAACATTTCTCGACTTATCGTTGGCGCCATTCTTCCATATGTCTCCCATATTTCAGTCAGAACAAAACCGATACGTCACGCGGACATCTTCCACGCGACGAAGAAGTTAATCGCCAGTAATCGTGCGTGCAATGCAATAAACATGGCGGCTGTCGCGGAGTGATTTACGAGAGTGGCGCAAGCGCAGCCTCACGCTAGCACACTATCAATAAGGTACAAGAGAAGAACTGCTTCTCGGCTGCATTTTAAGTATACAGGTTTAGTATGTGTGGCTTCAGGTTGATTTAATTTTAAAGATTAAATGGATCGATGGTTTGAAGAAGGTACGGAAGGTAGAAAACCAGGTCTCCAGTCATTGGCTAAAACTAAACTTAAAAGCCAAGCAACTACACGCTTAGGGTTGTTCGAAAAAAATACCGCAGCCCCGGAATACAAAAGGCAAAATAAGGAACATGGATGGGTTTCAGTCAGCACAAGTCTGACACTCCACTCGGTTCGCCCAAAGAGGGAGGACTTATTTGATTACTAGCTTTTGCCCGCGGCTTCGCTCGCGTTAAATTCGGGGTAACACAGTTCCCCTTGCGCCTTATTGATTTGTAATAGCAACGCTAAGTTTTCCCTTTCCTTCCCTCTTTCTCCCTCACATCCCACTTTAAAAAAATTAGCCTATGTCGGTCTCCTGGTTCTCAACTATCTCTGTACCAAAATTCATCAAAATTGGTTCAGCCATTTAGGCGTGAAGAGGTAACAAACAAACAAACAAACTCACTTTCGCTTTTATTATTTTAAATAATAAAATAAATAGTAATATTAGTAAGGATTTCCCATTAGAAAAAATAAACCGCTTTTAGATACCAATTGGTTAATTCAATAAATAAAGCGTAAGCCCTTGAAAACAAGGTACGCTAGCGGCCCTAACGATGTGTTGATCGAGTCTACTGACCCAACAGCCGCATGACGTTTGCCGCGATTATGTTGTCTACTAGCTTTTGCCCGCGGTTTCACTCGCGTTAAATTTGGGGTAACACAGTTTCCCTTTCCTGATTTGCAGATATCTGCTACCTGTAGTTTTTGCCCTTTCGCCTTATTTATTGTAATAGCAAAGCTAAGTTTCTTTCTCCCTCATATCTCACTTTTTTTTAGAAAAAAATCATCAAAATCGTTTTAGCCATTTAGGCGTGAAGACATAATAAACAAACAAACTCACTTTCGCTTTTATAATATTAGTAAGAATTCAATATTTGACGGCACGGTTGTCGCAGTGGGTGAGCGATCGACTACTGCGCCGCGGGTCGCGGGTTCGATCTCCGCACGTAACAAATATTTGTATGACCTACAGGTAGTTGTTTCGGCTCTGGCTGTGTGTCAGCTTAAATTGTTTGTAATACCTAGTGTGAGGAAAAGTTTTTATAAAAAAGATAAAAGAAAAGATAAAGAATAAATAGGGATAAGACTAAAGAATACACGAAGAACTTATCGAGATCGGTTAGACTGGAAGCCGACCCCTACTTAGTTGCAAAAGGCTAGGCAGATGGTATCTGTCAATTAATTGGGATCAGGACAAGAGATTGGTGAATGATGATTGCGTGAATTGGTATCGATCATGAATCTGCCAAAGTGCTAAAAAAGAAGCAAAATAAGCTAGTTTAATCGTGCCGATGATATTCAAGTATACCTTAAGTCACTAATAGTTGAAGAGTATCAAGTACCCATTATATGTAGCAATATGTCACAATATAGAAGGAGGTCACTATACAAGCTTTTCTGTTCCCTGATCATTAGTATCGAGATCTCTTCAAAGTTCGAATGAATCGGTTTATTTTAGGTACACGTGCTCCACCCTAGGCTGTATTATCGTTTCATATTAGGTGAGTTGTGTCAAAACAAAATCCTGCATCCTCATATAAATGGTGTAAAAAATACAGATGTGTAGAAATTCCTTGAATATTCAAAAAAACTCACGTCACACATTTGAAAATTAAATAACCAATGACTATGTGTTAATACCTACATAATCTTTGAGATTCTGAAGTATTAATTCTAATAAATTCATAGAAAAATGCCCATAAACTAGAAATAATTATAAAATTTACTATCTGCCAGTATATAAATAAAACGCTGCGTTTTATACGACTGTTCGTGCAAATAAGAGTTTTAAATTGTTTATTTATGCAAATATCGCGTTAGGATATGTTTAGTTATTAATAACTATCGTGTGCATCCGTGTGAAAACAGTAGTATATATACGTAGCGTGCAGTGAAAACTTCTACATCAAAAACTTATCTTGGGGATCTAAGATGGTGATGTTGCGCCATGAAACAAATACTGAAAAATCAATGAGTTAAATCAAAATATTTTATTTCCCATGGACCTCCATGGGCACTTATAAAACGTCGAGAAAGGTGCACGGTTCCGGTTGGTCGTTTCCTATAACCGGCAAGAAACTCCATGGTTACTATTTTGAAATCATTTGGTTTGAACTATGAAGAATCCACGAACTAAAGTGGTTTCTGTAAACATGTGACGTCTGGCTAAGGCAGTATGAGAAGGTTGGATTGTTAACAATAAAGGTAAACTGACGATAATTCAAAATAACAAAA
Source organism: Ochropleura plecta (assembly GCA_905475445.1). Lineage (NCBI taxonomy): Eukaryota > Metazoa > Arthropoda > Insecta > Lepidoptera > Noctuidae > Ochropleura > Ochropleura plecta. The sequence continues at coordinate 928,269 of FR997732.1, forward strand.
ACGGTTCTTATGTACAGTTTAAACCAGTATTCCTAATTTTGTTGCGGAAGAGAAACAGTTGAATCTTTGTATGATTGATACATTAAGCCGGATCTGACCGCAATGTGTTGGAATCATATACATTGATTGAATTTGAAACGCGCCGCACACGATTGCTCCACGATGTAAGTTTCACATTTTTATTAGGATTCGGGTGCTGTTTACGGGAACTAAAGTTGTCAGGAAACCTAGGGGATGTCGATGTTATCAACAAACTACTAAGGGAAGGCTTAGTCGACTAAAGAGGCTTCGTGCAACCCTAGATCGTCCGGATAATTCTGGTCAGCAATTCCAACTTACAGGCGTTTTTACTTCGATTCTAGGTGGGATACTAAAATGTCCGGAATTTAAATATGAGAACATTAAAACACAATCTATAATAAATCAAAATCAAAAAATTATACAATTAAAAGGAAAAAAAAGTCCGGAATTTTCTCGTTACACCTTTTTATAGATCTGGCAACCCTACATCGTGTGTCTCTTAAGTTAGACGGAAAAGGGAATCCCATGAATCATGAACACATTTACATTTGGAGCGACAGATGTCAACTCAAAAATCGCTATACTTGGCCCAACCATAATTTACATTGCCTACTTAATCCATGTTTAAAACACTTTTATCGCTAGAATATTGTTTTACTAGACGCTTGCTTGTTGTTTGTCTCAACTTGTTTAAGCCTCAAATACATTTATTAAAAACAGGCTAAGTTCGAGTCGGACCCGCGCACCGAAGGTCCCATACAAACTGGCGACATAACTGTCCATATCTTTTGAATGCGTAGATTTAGACGATTGATCTTTTCACAGCTTCAAGTGACCACAGAGTAAAGTATATGGTGTTAATTTAAACAGACAGACGGACTACAAAGTGATCCTATAAGGGTTCCGTGGTTTTCCCTTTTGTGGTACGGAACCCTAAATCCGAAGGACAGACTTGTATTTAATTATACATACATTAGATACAACAGCAATTCCTTTATTAAGTACTAGATTTTGCCCGCGGCTTCGCTCGCGTTAAATTCGGGGTAACACAGTTCCCCTTGCGCGTTATTGATTTGTAATAACAACGCTAAGTTTTCCCTTTCCTTCCCTCTTTCTCCCTCACATCCCACTTTAAAAAAAACTAAATTCTAATTAAAATTATATTTTCTATGTCCGTCTCCTGGTTCCCAACTATCTCTGTACCAAAATTCATCAAAATCGGTTTAGCCATTAAAGCGTGAAGAAGTAACAAACAAACAAACTCACTTTCGCTTTTATAATATTTTCCTTTATCAAGTATTGTATAGTAATTTAATATGGAGTCGATAGTTATCGATGCCTATAATCGTTAAAGTACCTAATCGACTATTTAAACGAGTCGGTACGAAAAAGTCGCATTAAGTTATTTCCATACACGGCATTAAATGCTGAGGGTGTATCTGATACTTATAATTGTGTAAATTGCAGAACATGTTCGAACTGGTTGTTATGATACTAATGGTCGTGATAATGGGTAGTAAATTCTGGAGCTTGAATCATGTGTGTTGCCATAATTATCTGATGTTTTATTGCTTGCATCTAATGAAGCGATTAAGTGACACGATTGATGCAGTATCGTGGACATGGGCTCGCATCGTCGAGAAAATGTGCAAGATTCGGGTTGGTCCTTTCCTATGGAAAATAACCGGCTAGAATTTCCATGGTTACACTTTCAAAAATCATTTGGTTTTACAATAATGTTGTTACAGCGTTAGTATTAACTGCGAAGACTTAGATTTTTCACAGCTCTAAGGACCACAGATTTGAGTAGATGGTTTTAGTTTCAACTCGATACCTCCACGCGTTTTCAAGATAAATAATCTTATGGGCAGACAGATAGACAACGAAGTGATCCTATAAGGGTTACGTTTTTTCCTTTTGATGTGCGGAACCCTAAAAAGACATTATACACATAGCAATTAACATTATTTGCAAACAAGTAAGATAAGATAAGACGCTTATTTTCGTTGGATCCCAGTTTTTGCTCCCACTTTAATATTTTTGGCGTTGGATCCCACAAAACATTATTATAAATTTCCGTTGAATCCCAAATTTGAAAAATACTAAAAAAATACGTTTTATTGCCACTGAATCCCAAAAACTATTTCCGTTGGATCCCAGATGTTTAAAAACATCTGAATGCGGGTACATCCAACAACAAAATCACAATAATATTTTAAGGCGAAATTTTGTATGTATGTTTGTTATTCCAACACGCTCAAACATCTAGACTGATTTGGATGAAATTTGGGTATGTGGATAGGTTATGTTAGAATAACGGGTGCCTGCCGTTTTTCCGAAAAATTTCATTACCCAAACAAATTATAGGAACCGGGAACTAGGTTTGGTTAGGTTAAAACTGTGACCTCCTACGCCACAAACGACTTGCATTTATAGAAAAAAGAGATTGTTTTTAGTTGTTTACCCGGAACTGAACTATTTAGATTAGGATAATTACTTATTTACAAAAAAAAGGTTAGGTTAAAACTGTGATCTGTGTGCCAGAAACGGCCACATTATATAAAAAAAAATATATGGAAAAATTATGACGGCAGTATTTTTTTTTGAGCTTAGAGGCGCTTGTTTTGAAGGCGTTCATATTTATTTATTTATAAACATCACAAATAAACCTGATCATTTTTAACTCATGCCAGTCTAGTACTATTTGGAGTACATCATTTGTCTCATTTATTCCCCAGTGGCAACAATCCTAAGAAATCCAAAATACACACACGGTGTTTTTGAAATATTTAATAAAAGTAAATCACTTTTCTTCTGAAATGTACACATGTTGTCATAAAATGGGATTCAATGGTAATATCAAATGGGACCCATCGTTAATACCTAAAAAATGGGATCAAAAACTGGGATCCAACGAAAATAAATCAGATAAGATAATCATTTATTTCTCACCACAACAAATAATTAGTTACATTATTAGGTTTTGCGAACAATAAAGATTTACTGGTATTGTGGGAGACTGGTGGTGTCCGTTACCCTGGCCAGAAGTTGTCGATAATGGTCATTTGAATCTTATAGATAATTAGTTTTGCGGCTTCTGTAATTGTTGCGCACATTTTTAAATTTGTTGCGCTTATAGTTTTTTAATTATTTCACAAAAACATTTCCTGCTGGCGTAACGTTACGCCAGCCAGACCTTTTTCTTTCTAATGGGAATATTTAAATAAATATTAGCTATAAAATTAGTTGTCTAGATAAAGTAAATGTTGTGCCTTATTTTGTATTTGTTCTTTCTTCGGTTGCGAAGTTATTCGAGATTTTGCTGGGGTAACGTTTTTGGTTTTGCTAGATCTTTGAAATGGTTAAGCGGATTCTTATCATATTTTGTACACGACTTCCTAGGACTTAGTTAAAATTTGTTCTGCAATAACAAAACCAAAATAATGCATATCTTAAAGGTTATTTCATTAAATAGAAAAACACTTCAATTGGTCCCAGCACTCTCAATAAGAAGTCTAAAGACTTACTTTAAACGTTATTTTAAAGCTTGTGTTCTGCGTTTTCGCTTTTTCGTAACCACCTAAACTTGGTCGGGTTACCACAGTCATTCACTTCCTAATGACTTTAATCGTATTATCTCATTAATTATCCAATGTACTGAGCTGAAATTTTACTGATATACAACTGATCTAAAAAACTAATAATTGACATAACATTCAGTTCATATATCCAATCCAGTGGCCAAATAACACCGCGCGCATCAAGACCGTGCTCGTGAAGAACTGGATATCATCATAACTTGTTAAATACTTACAGGATACTAATGAAACTTCACATACATTTGAAGGCAGTTACAAGCTTTAAAATAACGTTTAAAGTAAGTCTTTAGACTTCTTATTGAGAGTGCTGGGACCAATTGAAGTGTTTTTCTATTTAATGAAATAACCTTTAAGATATGCATTATTTTGGTTTTGTTATTGCAGAACAAATTTTAACTAAGTCCTAGGAAGTCGTGTACAAAATATGATAAGAATCCGCTTAACCATTTCAAAGATCTAGCAAAACCAAAAACGTTACCCCAGCAAAATCTCGAATAACTTCGCAACCGAAGAAAGAACAAATACAAAATAAGGCACAACATTTACTTTATCTAGACAACTAATTTTATAGCTAATATTTATTTAAATATTCCCATTAGAAAGAAAAAGGTCTGGCTGGCGTAACGTTACGCCAGCAGGAAATGTTTTTGTGAAATAATTAAAAAACTATAAGCGCAACAAATTTAAAAATGTGCGCAACAATTACAGAAGCCGCAAAACTAATTATCTATAAGATTCAAATGACCATTATCGACAACTTCTGGCCAGGGTAACGGACACGACTGGTGCCTAAGCTAGACGAAAACGCCTGTATTTCAAGGACTCCACCCCTTGGGAGGTACATTTAAACATAATTATGCACTCGTGTACAAATGCGGTAAGTTATATCAGCAAAAATAAAGTCACTTTACAATATTTTATATTATACTTAAAAAAAGGTTAGTACATGGGTGTGTATATGTTCGGTGTGCGCGTGTAAGGTCCTAAGTCCTTGCTTACTTTACATAACTTAAAATAAGATAAAAGTGAACAAGCGTCTAGGAATCTACAAGGCCCACCGTGACCACTCATTCACAAAGAGTCGGTAAAGAGGAATAAGAAAAATATTATTGAAAAACGATACGAAACACAGGTGTTGCCATCAGTACTATTCTGAACAAAGGTTGTCAACTGAACGGTCATGGTGATGATACGACTTTGATTGGATTGATTCTATGGTCGTCTTAGCCTCAAACACTGCCCCGTTGGTATAGCGGTCGCAATAGCGACTGCTGAGCACGTGGTCCTGGGTTCTATTCCCGGGTTGGTCAAATTGTTATCGGGTTATTCCATATTTTTTTTGAGTAGCAGCATTGAGTAAATAATATAGTAATATACTTAGTACTAAGTAGCAACTACGAGCTCTGGAAGCGAGCCTGGTTGATAACAATCGACGACACGGTTGGCGTAGTGGCGAACGATCCACTGCTGCGCTGCGTGTCGCGGATTCGATCCCCGCACCGACCTACATACAGGTAGTTGTTTCGGATCTGGCAGTTTATGTATGTGAGCTTAAATGTTTGTAAACGCATCTGCGATACAGGAGAAATTCCTAATGTGGGGCAAAGTTAAAAAAGACATGGGACTTTAATATAACTAGCGAAATGTACACCGCTACCCAACCCTTCGGAGGTTACAAGCGAGATGTTATGTATTATTAGTGCTTCAGGTGTAAAACGCGTCACCGCACCGTTTAAACATGTCCCTTTATTTATTCAGTTTGTGTCTGTATCTACATAGCTACTTTCGCATTAATTAGTATCTATGGAATTATATGGAGCTTAGCCAAACGTGGTTCACTATAAGTGGTATATTTAGTTATATCATACGTGCAAGTAGACAATTTAATAGCATATGTAAGCAGCATGATTTGGATCCCTTTACGACTAGTGTGACGTCAGCCAGAAGGCGCTTAAGTCTCAAGTTTTTTAAGTAACCTTCAAGTTGTTTATGTTTTGATTGTTTTTTTTTTTGGATTATGTTCAATATTCTTCTGTAGTGTGTACATCATTTTGCATTTTACTGCAAACTGAACAGTTTCAGTCAAATATTCGTTTAGCCTTTATATTTGATTTTGTTAATGTAACCTTTGATTAAGTTAGGTTTAAGTGTAAAGTGCGGTTTGTGCTCACATTTCATTTGAAGTTTTAGTCTGGTACTATACGTGAGGACTTGTAATTGGCTTACTGTTGTCTATGGTTGTTTACTTTTTTATATTAAGTTTATTTTTAGCTGTAAGTTCTCCATGCTGTAATAAATAAATTTATGCCCATATACGATCGGCGCGGCGTTTATAAATAATGTATATAATCTACATTATTAAGTGGTCAATTAAGAAAGAAGCCGATGCCGACGGCTCAATTAAGAAGCGCGCTAAATAATTGATTCATTTATGGATCCCATTTCATTCCGGTGCTATTTTACATAACTGAAGTAAAAATATATACACTTTTAAATCGGAATGCTTATGTCTCATTTAATCCTGCAAGTATACCACAAGTATTTACAATTATAGTACTAGTTACCAGTTGATTGTCGTTGATAGCAGAAGTTAAAAATATTACCTGCATGCAATTTTTGCTATCTTGAACAATTTCTATCAAAGGACTCTACAAGTGTTGCACCGAGAATTCGAGCTTTACGATTGCCAGTAGTCTTACAATGATGTCGACCACTACCACTATCAATGTCTACCAAACTTAAAAAAGCCGTTACCAATATAAAAGTTAAGCAACTGTCGCGTCTTTCAAATAGCCCATATGGTATTTCCCGTAACATCAGTTTATTTTATCTTTCTATGGAAAGTAAGTTAACTTACAGATTAAGCGAGAGTCCTAAAATTTTAAAGTCATGTATTCTACTGCGCTTCTGTTGCCTGCTCAGCATATCTTTTTCCATACTTTTCGATAAGTGATCATTTCATGAGTCATCCAACTTCACAATAAGAAATAAACAAGCTAACAGCGCGACGTAAGCTAGTAATTGAATGCGCGCGCGCTGACTATTGTCTATTTTTTCGTTTCTAAGAACAAACGCCTTCTTACTTCGTTTTTGTAGCAGGTTTTTCAATTATTCTGTTAATTTTTTTACAGAGGCTCTTGAGTGACTTATAGTTACAATCTACATTACATTATTTTCAAATATAAAACTTCAACTAAATAGAGACAGTAAATATTAACGATCGAATTATATGACTACTAGCTTTCGCCCGCGGCTTCGCTCGCGTTAAATTCGGTATAACACAGTACATGCAGTTTTTGCTCTTGCGCCTGATTGATTTGTAATAGCAACGCTAAGTTTTCCCTTTTCTTCCCTCGTTCTCCCTCATATTCCAATTTTTTTTTTAATAAGAATTAGCCTATGTCCGTCTCCTAGTTCCCAACTATGTCTGTAAAAAAATTCATCAAAATCGGTTTAGCCATTAAAGCGTGAAGAGGTAACAAACAACCAAACAAATAAACAAACAAACAAACTCACTTTCGCTTTTATAATATTAGTAAGGATGACACCCTTATTGCATTCACAATAAGACAGACACCAACCTTGTCTCCAAGTCCAAGAGAAATGCATAATAATGGTATCGTCAGTATAAAGGGACAAATATCTTATCGAGCTGAATAACCGAGGTCTCGTGGAGCTCCATTAAGTGCTCCTTATTATTATAACTTTACAAAGACAGAACTTACAGCGTCATCTGTCCGATGTTGCTCTAGGGTTGTACGAATGAGAAAACACAAATTATAAAAATTGGTTTATTCTATTTACACGGAGGTATTAAACTGAGCCTGTGAAATCTCTGTTAGAAAGATTGGAATAAAACGCTAGTAATTACTAATGATTAAATATCATAAAAGTTGTAGAGGATCTTAACAGAAGGTTAATGATGACCTCCTCTTAAACAGGAGTTTTATTTATTGCAGAATAATAATCAGTTAACATAATTATCTTCTGTCTAGGAAAAATTCATTTTTTTTTAATTGAAATAGTTTCAACATTGAACGTGAAAACGTAGTAAATGGTTACTAATCCATTAATGCGATACCCGAACAAGCAAGTTCTGAACACCATACTTATCCCCTATTAACGCCTGTCCCAAGATCTTATCTGCTACTCAATCTATCAATATTTTTTGCTTCCATAGCTAGTGCAATAAAAAGTCTTGAATTATGATACTCTGTCAGCGATAGGACGGTAGGCTGGCAACCCTGTCGGTGATGTATAATTACGTGGTGCCTGTGACTGGTGCCTGGTGGGACCGCGAGCCATCAATCAACCGTCTGTTCGCACACGACGCCATTACTTGCGTTTTCATTATTACCACCCCTAGCGCGGTCGTAATATCCAAGACATCGATATATTGGGAGATATTGATGAATAAAGATACTATACATTAGTGTTTAATGGCAGTGGCGAAGGGAGAGTATATCTGTCAGTTTCTTTTTCTAAAGATTACAGACGAAGATGTGTAGTCGTCACAGAATATTGGACCGGCCAAACCAGCATTTTGAATCGGATTTTCGTATGATAACTTTCTCCCTATTACCCTGTAACAACAATCTTCCGTTGAGCTACTATTAGCATCAGAATTCTCAAATGGAGGAGTGACAAAAAAGGTTGGTTCTTTATTAAAAAAAAAAAAACGCTAAAAGTAGTAAAGTAACGAATGTAAATACTACCAGGCAGTAGTAAACAAAGATTTAAAGTAAGGATATAATGTGCTTAATTCTAAGCTAGCCCTGACCTAAGCGTTGCGTGTAATTTTATATCATGTAACACAGTTGCATTGCAAGGTTCTAGAATGTTAACTACCTTATTACAGTCGTGTGTTGTACATACTTTAAAATGAATAAAAAAAAGAGCACACGTGGACAAAGTAACGTTTAACTGAATACATTGTACCTCGATGTTTATTTTTATGGAAGGTTAGGAACGAAACTTTACCATTTTAATACAGATAACAAAGTTCGTAATGGTGGTTTATCTATAGACTTGGCCACAAGTGATTAGTGAACTTCAATCCTTCATGCCCTTTTGCACGTTTTTTTTAAAACTATATGTATATATTGATCTGATAAACTTTTTTTTTGTACTTACTAAAACCCATCTATGTCAATGATGTATAAAACGTCATTGATCTATGTTCCTTCTTTGCCCTTTGTGCTCAGCGCCCACAGTATCTCTTTCGAACAACGCGTAGCCCATATATTTACTCTTGCTGCAGTTTACTCGACTATAATTATAGAAAGACAAGTTCGTACATAAAACGTAATACATGCATTGTCATCACATCACATACCGTTACTGTTTTATAAGGTACTCTGCTAAACTTGACTGACATATTCTCAACAATAACACACAGAGCACGCTACAAAATTCCAAGTATTTTTACAGCAATTTCTTGACAGTATTATTCCACGTGTAAACTAAACGAGTTCTATCAGCAGACTACTAACCAACGAGAATCAGGCTAATGTGTTTCTCAAGCAATTTATAGCCTGCGCTCCAAATGGGAAAAGTTTTACAAAAACCATAGAGTTTCGACAGATTATGAGTTGTACATAGATAATGAGGTGTTAAGAGGCAATTGGAAATTGATAGAAAAACGAGATTTGCTTTGGAAAGGTTACAGGAATTAACTTTTTTTAGATTCTAGATCTTAATAGTGATCTGACGGAATTATAAAATTTTATACGCAGGAAAATAAGCATACAAACTACTTAGCAACATCCGATTTATCCGAAGGACCTTAGCCTAATTGTATTGTTGGGTATGCAACTTAAAGACTCGTCTATCTTACCGCCCATCAGTTCTTCGATAGACAAGTCCAACATACTGCCATTTTACTTCTTCCTATCTACAATATTTACGCACGAATGCAGCATGTACTTGAAACCTAACATTACCCGTAGCGGGATGCCGCCTGCGCCCGCAGCACTGCCGGCGTAATGCCGAGTAAGTCACGGTCTCAACCCGCACGCGATACGGTCGCACACGCCCGGTTATGCCGCCGCCGCGCTCAAGCGACACCAGGTGATGCGATCTGCGACACGACACATGCGATTTTCACCACGTCATTACCATTGTGTCCTAAGTGTGTGATTTAGCCAGGATTCACCTGGTATAGGCCTTCTCTTTCTGCTGCCAAGTGCGTAGCATAGCTATTACGTGTTACGTTGGTTACATGGCTCACTTTTTGACCCTTTGTACAACGCTACTTAATCGGTGGACAATCTCCGCTGTCCGATGTCTCGACACCCTACGACATTGTTGACTTGTTGCATGTTCTTGGCAATTTATTTTCTCCACATTCGTCGTAACAGGCGTGCCGCTAGATTGTGTAGCTCGTGGCCAAGAGAGTCATTACGAAGTCACGGGTGACGTAATAGCGATGTGCAGCAGTCATCTGGATATCAAGAATATGCTTTTCTAGACTCGCACTTCGCACCACACCACTCAAGTATATTATAGCTCGAAAGCATGACAAGGTTGCTTGTCACTCAAAGGGATATAGTTACATAGTATTTGTGTTGTGGTGATCAGACAGGCCGTCGCTTAATGTCGAATACTGTTACCCATACAGCTGTATCTGATAAGAATCCACACCGAACCTCAACACAGTTTAGGCAAGCTGATGGTGGGTGTTGTAATCATCGCTCTCTGAAAATTTATAAGCCCGCAATTGTATTTAAAACCTCCGCATAACAGGCATCAGCGTAGTTTTTAAAGGACTTGTTTTTCGAATAGGAAATCAAAAATCAAATGCCTTTTTTTGCAAGGGACACAGCATGTTGTTACGTTATGTCATATTCAACTAAATACTATAATTTAATCCTAAGGTTTTATAACAATCTTTTAATCGATACTACTTGATAGCTTCTACGACACCTACTGACCACTGTAGGCCATTTTAATTAATATGATCATCAGTCACGTCTAGATCTGACTGGGCAATCACACGTTACGCAGACCATTAAGGTTGCCAATCTAAAAATCAATTTGAGAACCCACTCATTATGTTATCCTTCAAATGACGTAGAATTATGTTGTGCTGGTGTCAGGGTTGTAAAAACTGGTGTTTTATTGAGATAGAAATGGTGCCCCTACGGGTTGAGTGTTTATTCAAGTTAAAATTGTGTTGATTTTATAATTCGTTCAAAACTCTTATTTTCTAACATTACTCGGGATAGTAGTGTCTTATGGGCATCGTTATTGATTTACTTCTTTTGACAACTTCATTTATTTTGCAGCAATAATGAAATCGACTATTACTTCCTTCTTAAATGTAAAGAAAACATTGAATTCAAAGTAAAAGTTGACTTACTACATTCAGAGCAAATAAATGAATATTCTATTCTATTCTATTTTACTAGTCTGATATTTATTGCAGAGACACTCATCTGCACATTTTTGCCTGAAACCCAACAAACCGACATAAAATATAATGACTTAATATTATTTACCAATAAGATTAAGTCATTATTTGTTGACGGTAATACCTACTTAATATTCAGTCGCCATACCTGTCTGCACAGCATCCCCGGTATATTCTGATCAAGGCAGAAAACTCTATGTTTATAATAAATGCTCTTCCAATTTCTAATAATTGAACTGCGCGTCCAGCGGAGATGCGATCTGTACGTAATTACTGATGAGCACTTGCGCAAGAGTGTCCCGCAGCGATGTCTGTGTTTTAAGAACTATTTCCAATGCTGATGGACGATAGTAGATGATGACGTAACTGTCAAACTGGTGTTATCCTGATTGGTGGTCTAAAATAAAGATTGGTAGCTTTCTTGGCGGCTTAACGGTTCGGACGATCTGATTCGACCCGACTCCGGATCTCCAACATTATTTTTTGTCAGATAAATAAAAAGAAATGATGATAATTTTCACATACTCAGCAGATACTGATTTTAATTTGAAACCAAAATAAAATAAAACACAGTGCAACTTGACTTGAATTTCATTTAAATATAAAACTCCAAGGGTTACTAGGCATTCGTTTCGTGCAAATTCGTCTCAGTGTCTTGACAAAGAATCCATTTGGATGTAGCCGTGGGTGGTCTCGATCGAATTCTAAGTAAAATAAGAAATTTCATCGTATAAACTATAATAACAAATTACACGCAAAACACCTAGCTTTTGTATTGCCGCACTGAACGGTTGAAAATATTGTTGTATGTTTTATTAGGAACACATTTCATCATTTAAATCAATAACAAAATCTAGAACCGACTTAAATCGATGCTAAAAATGATTCCGTATCATTTGCCCAATCAAGTGCAAATATTTGGTAAGTTGCCGACACAAGCTCATTTTATTGTTCATTGAGTAAGTTATTAGACGCGCCTCTTCGCGCTAGTCAACATTCAGGCATGAGCAGAACTGTGACCAATTGTGCACGATCATAACAAAGGAATTGTTGCAGTGAAGTGGTACCTAACAACAAGTCTTACTCACAAGGGTCTTCCGGGTGCACCGTCGTGCCCTCGTAGAGGCGATCGGCGGCGGCGATCTCTCGCGTCCGGCCCTGGTTCAGGCCATGGTCCGGAGCGAGAGGGAATGGGAAGCGGTCACCACCTTCTGCGAAGCAGTAATGCTTTTTTGTGGTGGAAAATCATCAAATAACTTGGAAGATGTCAGACTTTTACTGACTAAAACCCACCCATGTTCTTTCTATTGCCCTTTACGTTCCGGGGCCGCGGTATCTTTTTCGAACAACCCGCAACCCCGGCAGGCGGAGGCTCTGGCAAGCCCCTCTGCTTTGCTGACATCTCTTTGAGGCGCGCGTGAAACACGAACGCGCCGTCGACACGGCCTGTCGTCAATAGACGGACGAACGGTGAGCTACCCATTGCTCACCGTCCACAGGCCCGCATCTACGGTGGCCGGGAGTCGTCTCGCGGCGCCCGGCGCCCGGGGCGTCTCCCGCGGCGGCTGGGTTGGCTTGATGTTCTCTCCCTCAAACGCTCGGCCACCTCCTTTGCTAGCATTACTGCTTCGCAGAAGGAGGTGACCGCTTCCCATTCCCTCTCGCTCCGGACCATAGACTGAACCAGGGCCGGACGCGAGAGATTGCCGCCGCCGATCGCCTCTACGAGGGCACGGCGGTGCTCCGCCCAAGCTGGGCAGACCGGCACTGTGTGCTCCACTGTGTCCTCCGGGCGATCGTCACAATGGTGACACCCGGGCGTTTCCTCCCGCCGATTATGTGCAGGAACCTCCCGAAACATCCGTGTCCGGTGAGGACCTGCGTCAGGCGGTAGGTGAGGACGCCATGACGCCTCTGCAGCCACTCCTCAAAGAGGGGACTTACCGCCACTATTGTGGCGTGCCCGATCCCGCTGTCTGCTATGACGTTGCATCGTTTAACAAAATCCAATCAAAACCAAAACAGTGTCTAATGTAGGTTTAAATCTAGTGAAAAAACTCATTATGATCTTATAAGACTTATTTTACTTTCAAATCATCATTTAATTTGCCTATAAAAATACATTTTGTCGACGAACATTACCCATTTTCGTGTAATAAAATATTTCGATGCGAAAAGTTAACGACAAGTTTATGCATCGGTTGATATAATAAATAAAGAATTATTACAAACTGTTGCTCGACGACATATAAATGGCAAATTAATACAGTGGCTAAATTGATTTTCTTAGTCGTCTCTAAAGCAACTTTTATTTAAGCATTATTTCTTATTTCGGATGGAACCCAATAAATGTACTAAATCGTGTCATCAATTTTAATTTAATTTGTCTAATACATAGGTAAATAACATTGATATGTTATACATAGTTGTAGTAGAATATTTCACAAGCGTGTTTTTTTTTCATTTATCACAACAAGGGCTTTATTTTTTTCTGATTTCACTGCTTTTTTTTTTTTTTTTTTTTTACCCCGAAGGGAAGGCTATAGTCTTTCGACCATATTGCCTAGTCTGATTTCACTGCTGTAATCCCTATAGCCGGTGGTGTTTTTTTTTAAAGAAAGGAGTCGCATGTTTTTAAGGCCTTTATATTTATATATTATATATTACATCCTTTATATATTACAAATAAACATGATCATTTATAAAATAATTTGCTTCTGACAACAAATTAACATAAATTAAGTTCTAAATTCAAAAATATTTGATGTTTCTTTTTTAATATATGGCTGTTTAGCGGTAGGTATTATACCTTTGTTTACTCCTTCAGTATGAAAAGACAAAGCGCGGGAAAAACTAATGAAATCATAGTTTTATTTATATTAATGACAAAAGTACTTTTTGTTTTGTTATTAAATTTTTCCGTAAGTTTATTGAAAAACTTCGTTTAATTCACGTGAGAATTTGTTACTACTATTTAACATACTACATATTAATTGGAAGCGGATAATATAAACGGCTACATTACACGCGTCGGCGCAGGATCAAGTGAGCGACAAAAACCGCGCAAACACCTGAAGCTCCGCCACAGAGGTGGCCATGCTGTGCACAATTCGCGAGTTTTTGTCAAGTGTCGCAGACTAGAATGCGGAGAGCATTCACGCCATTCATTTCTGGTATGAGGCTGGAAAAACAACGACAGAAAAACTGATAAACTCTGCCAAATTCCACGTCATTTCTGCTTCCATAAAATATGTTTGAGATCGCTAGAATTGACAAACGACCTCTATTATTCTAGAAGTTTAGGAATTCCAGAGACATTTCTAGGCTTTACATAATATGAATAGACTTTACAAAAATAATTGAAATCTGGGCGTGACTACACCTTTAACAGCTCCTTATCCTCGCCTCATCTCCATTCAAGTGTACCGGCTACCGGCGCACGCGCACTTTTTGCGGGCGTCTCGTTAGGCGCGACATCAGTTCTCAATTTGTCATCATGAGTTGTGGACGACGGGCGTCCCACATGTACGATAGATTTGCATTCGTTTATAGACATACACCAGTTGTACATAGCTACGTCTTATATCTTGAACTGGACATGGATTAGGTATGTGAATTTAAATGTGTTCCTGGTAGTTGACATGGGTGAGATTTTTTCTTGGCGAGCTGTTTCCTTTCAGTCACGTTAGGTCTAATCCTTACTGTTTATTTAGTAGTGTCTTTTGATAGAACGAAGCTAATCAATTTCACATTCCTGTTCTCAAAAAAGTTTCTTTACAAAACTTTAAAACAAATTTTATTTCCGTTCAAGTCCACACTGACGAATATAGAAGTGTTTGGAAAACTTTAATATTAAGACTCATTGAATATTTCTGTTTGTCCTCAGATCATATGACAACACCAGCCGCGCACCATGTCCGCGGTGATGAGCACGCTGTCCATGATCAGCGGCACTCGACGCGCTCATCGCAAGCTTGGCTGCAGGTAGATACTATTTATTGTGACCAATCTCAGCAGAGTATAGTATACAAGTGTCTGAGTAAACACGGGTGCACTCTCTCTTCCCTCACTCACAGTCCGATGGGATCCCGTCGGAGGGAGATCAGGCGCAGGGGCGACACAATTTAGAGGATAAACACTTAAATTACTACATTTGCTTTTACCGGTGGTGCATTGTTGACCACCATGTTCTAAGGTTTAATTTATAATTGTTGGTGATTGGATACAGTATTTAGGGCCATTCTATGGCGCACAGGCATCAACATAATATAACACCCGTACATTAACATTATGATGACCCTGAACCCCAAATAGCTTCATATTTTCATATTTTAGGAGAGATACTCACGAGTATGTTGAGAATTACATTAAAAGTTCGATTGAATTTGACTTTAGTCTCTCGCTAAAGCTTAATTTAAAGCTACAAAATTCAGCATACCTCTGATATGGGTGGCGGACCGTCTTGGAATGCAGAGTATCGAGCAATTCAATTACCATACCCGAACGGGCATCGTCCACAACTCGGCTTGGCTCGGCTGGGATCTGCGTAGGCGCAGCCCAAGCTCATAACCAACACGCTAAGGGCATTGTTACACTGGCGATTTGTGTGCGTATTTCCAACGAGGCGATTGTTTAAAACACTCATTGTGTGATGTAATGTCTTCGCTGCATTTACGTGATTGACGTGATCGTATACTCTTAAAAGAGACCGAGAAAAGCAAGTGTAAATATAGTATTTTAAATAGATACGCTGTGGAATCGTGGCTGACCCGTGGAGATCACACTCACCAAATAAGCTAGTTGGAAATACGCTATCACATCGTTAGTGTGATTAAGCACTTATATTGAGAACCATTCGTTAGACTGCCACAACTCTTGTATTTGTTAGACTACGGCCATGTTCTCCAAATGCGGGCAGCGGCGTTTGATTAATAAGATTATAATCTGGTTTGAGCAGCCGAAGAAAAAGTTGTTTTTAACCTTAATGTGTTTTTCTCCGGTAATGGTTATTTTCGGAGAATTTGATAATGACTGCTCGTCTTATGAGAAACTTCTAATGACATCATCTTCAAGATAAATGTGAAAGATAAATTAGTTTACTTCCTAAGCCAAATCTAATTGAGATAGCTGATGCTTTAGCTTTTTTTATTTGTTACTTTTCATGATCAGGGTTTGTGCAAGCAAATTGTATTGTAATACCACCTTAAATAGTCCGTTTAAAAGTATAAAAAACTGGCAATATTTTGCCAGTTGCATGACATTGCTAGAAAACAGCAAATTGACGTATGGTGTCAGTTTAATTTGCCTGAACGACAAAGGGGGCGTAACATGTTCAGAATAAAAAAGCGGCTATTACTGGGCATATCATCAGCATTTAACCAAGTGTCAGACAGATACTGAATATGAAAACGAAATGAATAGACGGCGATGAAACGTCTATTAACATTTTGCAACACAATAGGTAACCTCTCAATCAATCAAGTGCGATTGCAATAATTAAACGTAACGTTACCGATATCTATAAATCAAACCATTCGAATTTAATCTGTCAGTTTGTACAATAATCACACACTTCTGCGGGATATGCGCAATGTTAAACTAATGTTATTGTGATAATTACGACTTAATTATCTTTGATTCCGTTCCAAATGTTTGAATACGAAGTCAGAATGATTAATTGATTATTAAATGAAATCTATACGATTGTTAAACTTTTTATAATTTCCTTGTTGTAAGCAATTGCTGCATAAAAATCAATTTTAATTTGCAATAAGTTATGAAACATAATAATTCGCTCGTCTTACTTTGATTTTTTAATGAGAATAAATGGTTGTCATCTTTCGCCCATAAAATTATTTGACACAAATACTCGATGTGGCATTTAAAAAATATTGAAATCTAATTAAACTTTTAAACACAAGCGTTAAATGTCAAATTCCGTTATGAGACATAACGAATGTCCAATAAAACGAATGTTAACTATGGGAAACCTAGTTAATATTAACGAGAATTCCCAGAGTTAACAAGCTATAAAATAATTATTTCATAAAACACAGGATTTTCTCATAAAACGTGCTAGAAGGAACAAAACATTAGGTAACAGTTATTTATTTAATGACAGTAAATATATAAAACAATGTCATATAAACGAACAATTACATAATGTATTGTTAGAATAACTTTGTTTTTTTTTAATATTTTCTTGGCCTTGGTTCTAATAATAATATAATTTAACAATGAAATATTAAACCTGACGATAATAAACTTACATTGAACAAACAAATAAATTAAAATATTTTAAACCCAACCTACGATATTAATTTAATTCGTTATTAAATCATGGAATCAGGCGTTACTTTTTTAATAGAAAACTCATCGATAAGTTTAAAAAAGCACCTACTCTATATAAGATTGATGTACTGAATACTTGGTAACTAACAGTTTGTGTATCCATGTCCCTGCTTATACAAATATCATCATCATCTGCCTAGCCTTTTCCCAACTGTGTTGGGGTCGGCTTCCAGTCTAACCGGTTGCAGCTGAATCAGTATTTTACATGGAGCGACTGCCTATCTGACCTCCACAACCCAGTTAATACTGGATAATACGATACCCCTTGGTAAGACTGGTTGTCAGACTTTCGGAACACTGACTACCTGTAATGACTGTCAAAGATCTACAAATGACAGCCGGGACCAACGGCTTAACGTGCTTTCCGAGGCACGGAGGAAACTCGGTATGTAACGGGTGGTCACCCATTCACAGACCAACCTAGGCAAGCGCGGCTTTACCTAAAGATCGACCCGAGCGGCTACTATTTATTTAGCCACGAGCTCCTCCTGCCTATACATATACAAACAATACAATACAAAAATCTTTATTTTTCCTCTACAATCAACACTAAGTCTATAACTTAAAAGATAAAATAAATTAAATGTTGCAGGAAGCATCTAACTTTCATTTGTGGGAAACAAGACCCTAAACTAAGCTGTGACCTGTATTTTAGGACACCATGAACTCACATATGTGTATATATAATATAATCTTATAGTCAGGTAGGTTTATAACACTGGGTTATATTTTGTGGGATCACTAAACATTAAAGGTAGCTTTTACACAATATTTTATAATAATATGTAATTAAATTATGTCATGTAAAGTTACTCTTTGTGATATCGGACACCACCTTTGTCACTGCATGCCATTCATCATAGTTATGTTACCGAGTACCCAGTTCAAGGTTTGCAACCAGATTGTGAGCAAAATGTGATACTTTATAATTATATGCTTCTAGTTCATATGTCACCTGTTGTTAAGTGGTATGTTTTATATTATATTCACTGCAATCTACAAACATGTCTGCATTGTCTGTCTTTGTTAGGTAGTCAGTTTTTTATGTTAAATGGGTTCACTTTGACCTCAAACCCAATAGTACGTTCCCGTTGGATAGTTATCGAACTCCACATGGACGAAAGTCCCGGGCATAAGTTAGTCGATTGAAAGTATATCATGAGATATTGTCTAGAATTCTAGGTGTAGCTGAGTAAACAAAAATCAAATCAAAAAACCGATTGAGACAATGAAACCAAATAATTACTAACGAACAAAGAAATCTTGATTTGAATCCGGAACAAAAATTCAACCTTCAATAATATACGAGTGAGCAGATAAAATTAAACAAAATATACAAACAAAGTTCATCTGTGTATTTTATAAATGTATATTGTATAGGTTCGGTTGACAACATGTCAAAGTACTTGGTCGTTTTTCAGGATTCTGTACCTCAAAAGTTGTCCGTCCGGCTGACTGTCTGTCTGTCAAGAGCCTTTATTTCGGGAACGCGTGAAGGCATCAAATTGAAATTGAAAGCATAAAACCAGGACCCTTGGTGCTGCAAAGCCGTCTAAATTAAATCAATCAAAAGATATCGTTGTTTATGTCGCATTTCCCAGAGGCAAAGGGAATCAAAACCTATAGAGTATTTCCCGTTGAGCTATAATCATAAAATTTGGCAAGAAACAATATCATAGAGCATCAGTAAAGGAAAAAAATCGATAGCCGTAAATATGTAAATGCAACACAAAAAAAATGTGATTACAAACTTAATTGCAGTTATTAAACTAATCGCGACCTTTGTATGCAGACAATATGAAATGGCAAAGCTAAGTTTGTCCTTCAGAACAGTTTATCTTTTCGTTACAGCATATTCGATACTTTCATTAATTACCTACAAGTTTGATCGAAACCATTGGTGCGCGAGTCCGATTCGATTTTACCCGGTTTAAAAAAAACATTACTCTTGTTGTACATGTTTTTTTCCAAAGTAGGTACAGAGATGAGGTCGAAGATGGCACGAGCTAACTCAAAATAAGCTTATTGATTAGCGACTTGAATTGATTGAGATACCGCGGCCCCGGACCATAAAGGGCAAAAGCAGGAACATGGGTGGGTTTTAGTCAGTACAAGTCTGACACTCCCCCCCGCTCCGCCCAGGGCGGGGGAAGTTATTTGATAATTTACCACTTCCTCATTAAGCGTTATGAAGGATCTAGCAATGCGCTTGGTGTTCTCGATTAGATTGAATAAGTTGTGTAATTGTGACAGGGTACAAAAAAATATAATACAAATATTAACCGATTTGTTTTCAAGATCTAATTACATAGCATTATGGTTTGTTTCTTTTTATGATCCGTTGCTACTGGCTGATTATAAAAAATACCACACACGATCAAAGTTATTACTTCCCTCATTAAAGCGTATAATATTAATTACCTAGTGACAACTAATGAGTATATTTGTCTTCAGCCGCAAGTCGGGGCAGTTCTCGGACGCCGGGGAGGAGCGCTCGCGCAGCCAGCATGATCTCAACAAGCAGCAGCGGTCGGCCTCGCTGGTGAGTACCACGCTCTACACATACCCACGTACACAGGGACTTACTGATAACGAGTGCTAATATGCATGCACTTAGCAAAGTACAGAAACGATTCTTTCGAGATTGATTTCATGGTAGATATAAGGTCTATTTCATAATACATATTGCATAAAATAATAATCAATACTGCAGGAGAAAATCTCTTTAAAAAGTTGTAAAGTGTATACGTTACTATTGCTTTCAAACTGCTCTACTACTACTCTTCAACCATTTCTCTCCTTTTCGTAAGAACCTAAGACTAAATATTGTGCCTTTTCTAAGTTCTCTCAAACTATAGAGTTTAAGGGACAATATTGTTCCTAATGTGCCCCTAAAGTTTTCTAAAAATGAATGAAAAAAAATAACTGAAAATAAAATCATTTTATTTTGTGCACTATTATTATATATAGTCACTGTGCCTTTTTAAGGATTCCATGCCGTTCAGAGAGCTTACAAGTTAAGAAAACTATGATTGAAAAAAATTAAAAAGACTCTTTTAATTATCCAATTCCCCTGTTCCCGCCAACCAAAGCTTGCATAACAAGGCACTGCGCTTGAGGTTCCCTATAATTTGTTCTTCGACCCAGGATCAGTTCCGTTAGCGTAATGAACATTGTGACACATCGGAATTGAGAAACAGAAAGTCTAATTCAAACAAATGCAGGAAACATTCTCCACAAATAGCATAACGTTGGTAAATTTTGGACCGGCTGTTTTCTTATCAGACCTAGAAAGTGTAGGAAATTTCTGCCCCATACGTAAGCTTATGCTATATGTCATAGTGCAGTCATCCCAAGCAAGAATGATTAGGTAGGAATCCTGCTAACCGTCTTATGCCAAAGGTAGATAAACTTTTGAAAATGGTATTAAAGTAGAGTTAGAATTTAACATATTTATGTTCATATAGACAGTGGGAACAGCCAAGCTTTATCCTCCAAAGCATGAATCTTCTATTCTTAGCTGCGCCGTGTTCTATTGTATTGATGGTGCGTAGGCGCACGGAGCACGGCCCCGCCCGGCGCGCGCGCACCTCGATCGCATCGACGTAATTGACGGCTAGGACCTGTACCGTGTACCTAAGGACCGCGGGGCTTTGTGCCGTTCTCTGCGCTTTCATTCTATAAATGACCGAATGTGTCTTGTGCTGAACATAAACAGTTCCTTCTTAAAACTGGGATAACTATGAAGATAGGAGGAATTCTTGAAAAGTTCTTAAGGGGTATAATCATTCCAGATTTTCCGAAATCACAAGGCTGTATTGCCAGATGTTAGTTAGATTAGAACTGTCAGAATGCGGTCTTTAAACTCATGCTGATTGCTTGATAAGAGGGGCCACGGCTTGTTGAGAGGCCTTTATCTAGCAATGGTTTTATATTATCAGCATAATGACAATCGATAAAAGCCTTGTTGGATTATTATTTCCTGTAATTAAACAAGTGAACATTTCGTTTTAAATTCTATTCTTCACTTTGATGATTTCAACGTAGGTACATTCAACCAAGCAATTCAATACCTAGCCAGAGTCGACACAGAAAGTACACCTCTTTCAAATAATACCTGTCAATATAATCAAGATCGTGCGTCACTCCTATCAATAATACACTACTATTATCCGCCGGTTCTGTCCATCAAATGAAAGTGGAACAATTCCCTTTGGTATTATGAGCGGTTGCTAATCGCCATCGCTATTGACGTCGCGTGCGACCGGCCACATAATCGACTCGTAAGGGACCTGAGACAAAGCGTTTTGTAATGTTAATGTATTATATTGGGTGTTCAAGTGATGTGGTAATTTGTTGGGCTGATTTAGTTGGTGCTATTACTATGATGTAATACTCGGATCATCTCGAGAAGAAATTATTTCAGAAGATATGTGTTTGCTTGTTGTTCTCTACCTTTGCATGTAATGTAATTGCGTCGCTGTTCATGGCTAATATGCACCCGGTTTACAAACACCTTGAAAGAACCATCACGTAGAACCAGATATACCCAGTTCTTACAAGGTATTTTACCTTATTTAAAGTATGCAATGACAATCTTGTGCCCACACTGTCCTCTCATACTTAAGTACTAACGCTGTAATAACAACATTGTAAAACAATGAAGTTTCTTTGCCGGTTCTTCTCCATAGGAAAGTACCAACCCGTACCGTGCACCTTTTCTCGACGTTTTATAAGTGATGAGTGAAATATAGCCAAATGAACAAATTTCTGAGTCTCTCAGATGTGTCTGTCTAAGTGTCTACTTAATTTCATTTCTCATTTATTGCACCTTCAGGTAGTGAGAAAGAATAGACAGTAGTTGTTCTAATCTTATCTTATTTAAGAGTCATTTTTCTAACACACATAATCATTTCAACAATTTAACAGAGGTCCAGTCATCTTTAGAAAGCAAGACTATATACATACATACCAATATACATAAACTCACTCCTTTTTTCCCATGAGGGTAGGCAGAAATCACTATATAATAAAAGAAAACAAACACGACTGTCAACATAACAACAGCGAGCATTGAATTACAACAACACAATAGTAACAACAGTGTGAATGACAACAATGACGAGCGCCCGACAATCGTACACGTTCGAGTACGTGATGACGCGCGACTTGTGTACGCGCATCATTGTTTACACTTTCGTTACTTTTACTTTCATCTGATAATAATTGGTGTTTTGTAGATTGTAAACAGTACTCAGTAAAATCTGTCAGGTGGAATTATTTTACACCAGCCTGAGATAGAGGGAAAATATTTTTAAAGAAGTAGAATGATGGAAGGACATGCTAAATAACAAAAACAATTTAATAAACTTCATGGCACAAACGGTTTTTTTAACTTTGCCCAACACTGCCTCTTTCTCCTGTGTCGTGGTTGGTTGCGTTAAAATGCATTTAAACACACAAACAGCCAGACCCAGAAAATTAACTGTAGTTCATAAAAATATTTGTTCAGCACGGGAATCGAACAAGCGACACGTAGCGCAGCAGTCGATGGCTCAGCCACGTGCCGCCAATTTCTATTTCGATTCCTCTAAAACTCAATGTGCTCATTTAAATGCTCGTCATTACAACTGCAGTAATGACGCCCCAAAGGCCTTCGGCTAACGGTACACTGCGGTAACAACTGAAATAAATAAATCAATTCTGATTAGTGCTTCAGCAACGCAATGCCAGCCCTCGGGCCATTCTCACACGGCAGTGTACTGGATACATTGGTATAATATTAATGGTATCCGTTGCAATAGTTTATTTGTAATTAACCTTTCGGCGGTTGCCAGTGGATGCAATATTGCCAATTGGCACAAGAAACCATGGAAGGATGGGGAGTAGGCCAGGTACGTTCATAATGATGAAAGTAACTCTAGCACGTGATCTTGATCCGTCTCACGCTGCCGAATATGTGTTTGGTCGTGTAGCCCGTCTAAATAGTCTGTTCTAAGATAAAGGAATATTTGTTTTATAATTTCATTTGACGCCCATTTCACATGGGCGTGCAAATATATAAAACTTCGCAATTTTTTGGGATTCCGCCATATTGTAATTAGAATTAAATTACTTAGCTAGTCATGCATTGTCATCCATACTAAACATTTCTGCAACATTTTAGCTCAATCTGAAACTGGAAAGTGGGTTAAATTTAACTTCTAAATATTGCTTTTAAAGTTCTTTAGTTATTCACATAAACAGCTACTAAAGGCTAGTTAGCAACAACCGCAAAAAAATTAATATACAAACTTGGATGTAATGAATACGACCAAACTTAAACGGCTTAAAGGTTTTACGACTTTGACAAAGTCCTCAAAAAAAATCGGCCGAGTGTGACTATAACTAGCGTACCAACGGTTCCGTACAAACTAGAGTAGCGTAGCGTAAACTAAGAGGGTTTTTTTTCACAACTCCAAGAAACCACAGACGGTTTTAATTTCAACTAATACCTCCACGCGTTCCCGAGATAACGGGTCGTGACAGACAGACAGACAGACAGACGGACGAACAACTAAGTGATCATACAAGGTTTTCGTTTTTTTCCGCACACAAACCACTTTATTCCTTTGTACCACCTACGAATATCTACTGAGAGAATATCTACTGATAGGCCATAAAACACAGAGGTTGGTGGCGCAGTAGCGCTGTTCACAAGCTGTACTGCGAATAGTAATTAAAGCTATCGGCCTTTGGATGGCTATAACAGCTTAACAGCTCTAATAGCTTGTTTGCACCGTGTAATCATAGAGCGATTGCGAGTGAAGCTGACTCAGATGGATAGGGCTGTCACGAGACTGGGGATCCTTGGGCATGAGGTTAAATCAAGCAAAATCATCATTGCAATGACTGTATGCTTCACCTATTAAATAAAGCGTTTCTTATCAATGGCACCCAAACTATATTATTATCGTTACATTGATTTTTTATTTAGTGTTGTCATTTATCACATCTCGTTTTGCTTCTAATTAGAAGCCAAACAGATAGATAGATAGATAGGCGTTTTAATTAAAAACGCCTATCTATCTGTCTGGCTGGCAGTAGGAGGATTAAACGAGCGATCTGTGTTTTAAAATATCTGGCTTTATTACTACAAAAACCTATCTTTTAAACATTAGTTAGATAGTATAGTTGAAGCAGTTTCATTTACGGAGCCTAATATGACACCATTCTTTAAAAAGTACGGTAAAAAGAAGAAAAATACTAAGTTACTCTTATATAGGTGTAAATTAATCAGATGGGCATAATAAAAATGTATAAATCCCTAGAAAAGATATGCTCGTCACATCATATCGCTAAGTGCATGTAGCAGCACCCACACCGCCACACAACACAGCCACAGTACACCGGCGCAGGCGCATTGTCGTAATCATGTCAAGATCATACATCATGTCAGAGCTGGTGATTAATTGCGTATATGCTAGACATAGATACCGTCGATATGAATGGACCACCCCTTATTCATAGCGTCGTGGGAGTACAATGAATATGCACATACTTACTTACATACATTAAACCATGTATTGTTATGAATGGGCACTACATAAACATAGGAAAAATATGATTAGTGCTTCCCGAATGCTTCTCTACAGACAAAGTGAAAACTCTTTTTAAATGCATTTTATTGAATATTTTTGATGGCCGTTTATGTTATGTTAACATGGGTTTTATGTACCCGAATTAAATGAATTTTATTTTATAATTTTATTGTATCCAGGTATTGTATTCTCAATGGGAATAAATAATGTTGTACAAAACAATTTTGCTCACAGAATTCACATCATAATTATTCAAAAATATGTGCCTTATAATTTAACTAGCTTTTGCCCGCGGCTTCGCTCGCGTTAAATTCGGGGTAACACAGTTACCCTTGCGCCTTATTGATTTGTAATAGCAACGCTAAGTTTTGACTTTTCTTCCCTCTTTCTCCCTCACATCCCACTTTTAAAAAAAAAATAATTAGCCTATGTCCGTCTCCTGGTTCCCAGCTATCTCTGTACCAAAATTCATCAAAATCGGTGTAACCATTAAAGCGTGAAGAGGTAACAAACAAACAAACTCACTTTCGCTTTTATAATATTAGTAAGGATTTGGACTGAACCCATCACATTCCTACCCTACTCTGGCCACTACAACATGATACCATTACGTGCCCTTCTGACACATGTGCAGGAGGTGTGGCCCTCCGATCATTAACTGGGTAATGCATGTATTTGCCTTAGATCGCCGCTTCTTCAGTTAATACCAGACTATTAAATGGGCTAACAGCCTGACTCTCTGCTGGCGGACATCGATGATTGACTAACTAGACTCCAGACTAGAACGTATATTTTACATTAAACGCATATGGACGCTGGAATTATATGTCATCAAACTGGTCATAGACAGTTTAATGAGTAAGACCCAGGTATCAATTGATGAAATAATATTTATTTGTCCTAGTTAGATGATAATCAATGGTATTTAACCGAAAACTATTAATTCTACCTGTGGGCTATGACAGTTTAAAGTTGAAAACTGATTATTTAATAAACACACAACAATCCAATATTAGGAACATTAGAAATTCTTTTTATCGCATAAAATACGTAAGTACGACAGCAGACTCGTCAATACTAGAACGAATGCTATTCTTTGATTGATCATTAACTACAAACTAAATAGACATCGTCAGGCATTTCCCCTGCGCGCACAGATTTCTAAACTCATTAGCTAAGAAAAAAATCTCATTACGGAATTAAAAAATAGTCCATAATGGTCCGAGTATCGTTAAGATCCGGAAGCGTTCGCGATTCTTCAAATGTTTCGAAGTATATCAGGGAAACTGCTACATTGCTCTGCTGGACGACCAATTAACATTCCTTGTGATCTGAAAAAATATATATTGTAGAGAATGTGTCAATCTGTCATATTACGCAAGCCATATAGAACCTATTATGGGAACGACTAGTGTTTGTTTAGTGCACATGTAATGAATTGGCTCAGTCCCTGTAGCATTTTCAATATAACCTACCGGTACAACTAACTTCGATCAACCGTGCCTTTATGCGGTCAAATGAGAATTTGCCCATGTAGACTGCCTGAACAAAAACTGACGGACTGCCGAATGGAAGAGGCTCTTCAAATAGACATCTATAAATTACGATGGGCTCACTCGATATAGTTTACCATAGACACGCCAAAAAAGAACAAGGATCTCCCATCCCTCAGTCCAGCTTGGTGATTATAGCAAAGTGGTGGACTTTGCCATAATCACCAAGCTGAAAAATGTATCTGTCTTTGTGAATAGTAAAAATAGTTTACATACGCTGGTGAAAATAATAAGTCGCAAAAATGCAAATCATCTTAAAACTATCGGAAGTTGACGCGATGCAAAGTTGCAGTTAACGACACTATAAAAGGTTAATTGACTCGCAGTGCGGACCACACCGGCAGTTTGTCTGTTGTAACATACCACACTTAAATTGAACACATTAGCCATTGTCGCACAGGTGGCAGTGTCCTACTAACTATAGTATAATGCTATAATTATCGCACATGTTTACTAAAGCAAGTGTAACGTGAAACTAATTGGTAGTATCGCGCACCACCGCTTATTTATGTAGGTAGGAACTGTTTGTAGTTCTAAATAATTACGGGGATGCAGAAAAACATACATACAAATAGGTGCCAAAATATACATACACTTCTTGACCGTGAAATACACGCTCAAGCAATTCGCGTGTTGCGACTGCGCAAAAAGAACCAAATTAGGGTTGCAGCTCGTCTAACTGCACGGAATCGCAGCCAGCTCTGTTTCTTTCACTAGCAAATGACGGTTCTATACGACAGAAGTAGATAGGCGTAACAAATACGATATCGTGCTGCTAGATGATGCGCAACACTTTAAGAAGATCTAGAGAACAAGCCAATTAAATTACTAAACGGAAGCCGCGACGCATGTTGTATCTGCTGAGATCGTAACCGAAGCATTAGGTTTCCATTTTCGCCATGCAGTATCCGTACACTGCTGTCCTCAAAAAAAATTAAATAATCGCCATCAATATATTGTTTCGGAATGCAAGCTTTCGTGATTTACACCCGCTCATAAACGTTTAGTGCTAAACACCTCGACTAACCCGTTATTATAAACACCCAATAAATCTTTTATCACAGTTATCATTAACACGCACCAAGATTTACTGAACTGGATCTGATTTCAATTTCAAATAGATAAGATGCTTATCAGTATACAGACCGACAAGTTGAATGGCGTTTAGTAAACGGAATACTATTTTACCTTGTTTCTAACTGCCAATGACCACAATGTATCAATAAAAGAATAAATAATTTTTATTCAGGTAAGTTACACCCATATCATCACATTTACAACAATATTAAATTACATTAAAACATCCTCATTAGAATAAATTCATAAATTAGAGAAAACAAAAAAAAAACTTAAATTATTGGAACGAAGTCCCTTATCGCGCGTTGTGAAAGGGGGCTAGACGGAAAAAATTCTCACGAAAAGTTGTAACGACACTTTTTGCTATAGTAAGCTATTGTAAGCTGTGCGGCGTGCGCATGTCTGTCTCTCTCTCTCTCTCTCTCTCTCTTATATAAAGCAAGCCAGATATTTTCATTTCTATTTCGCATTGAATTTATTTTTGTTGAGTGTATACAGGTTTTTTGTACATAATAAATAATAACTTCGTTCCATCCGGGTGTCCCTTGTTACCTCTCAAGTTTTTGTTATTATTGTGTCTGACCGCTAAGCTGTAAGCCAACAGAAATTACCCAAAAATTTACCCTATTAGTAAAAGTTGACCAAAGTCAATACTGACAGAGTTTTTGATTTTACTGCGATAAAATTTCTTGTTTGTTATATTGTATTCTCCTACAAGTATAAAATTAAAGTAGTGCGCGCGCAAAATTGAAACGTGACAATTTTAGTCATTAGCTTCACCATGATAACTTTAATTAACACGATATTCTGGCTTGCGGATTGTTTGAAAGAGATGCCGCGGCCCCGGAACATAAATTACAAAAGAAATAAACATGGGTAGGTTTTAGTCAGCCCGCCAGAGCGGGGGATGATCCGGAAAAAACAGAAACACAATGTTCCGGGTTCGATCCTCAGTTCAGACTGAGTGTTGTTTCGTTTATCTATTGTGACATTTGAGTATCATCTTGGAATCTAGATTTGTGCACGGTTGCCGTCAGCAAGCTCGCTCCCTACTACATACCTACTTGTATATATAATATAACGTGGGACTCAAACATAAATTGGAAAAATGTGGGTGTCATACTTAAACTATATTTCTGCCTTATCCTTTGAGGAGAACAGGCGTGGGTTTTTTATGTACAAATTTAAAAAAAATTACAAGCAAATTAATTAATTCATATAAAATAGAACATCAATTACCAAAACATAATTGAAAACGAATGTCCGAAATAGTTAGATGTGCTGATTTCGTAACAATTAAATGTGTGCATAAAGTCCTTAAGAACAATAAATTGGCAACGCAGCGAATTTAAGCTTTCTAATTATTTACGTAAGCAAACAAAATGTGAACTATGTTCGCAATGAGCTTCGTTAGTGTGTCTTATTAATCTGCACTATAATTAACTAAGAGAGAGCGCATAATTTCGGAATAACCTTAAAACTTATTCAACCGATAGTTATAAGGCTCATGGTGGTAGAAAGTATGAGAATACGTAAGATGCTGACGATTAATTCCAATGAAAAGTATGAAGATATGGCTCTTCCGTAGTCACTACATCACCCCTGCTTTCTCTGAAGAGGGTTACGTAGATGTGTAACACTTATAATAATAATAACTTTTGTCATGTTTTTATTATGTTAGTCTCTTGCAAGCCTTTACCGCCTTTTACCTTTACTATGATCTAGATGTTATTATAATGTGAATTCGTATTAGTATTTTTGCAATCGAATATGAATATACGCAGTGCAATGTGTTGAAAATAAAATGCTATGTAAGATAGTAGTTAAAGCAGGTGTTCGTCAATATTTCACAAACAACAACCAAACCGACATAGTTGACGACACTATTTGAGCAGTGGCTGTTGGGCAGTACGTCGCGGGTTCGATCCCGCCACGGAAAGTTTCATGACCTACTGGTAGTTGTTCGGGGTCTAAGATATATGTTTTACATGTCACTATTTAATTAACGTTTATCGAAATGGCGTACATAGTATGTTATAGTATATGAATTACACTGTAAGAAACTGTCCATGTAATAAAAAACTTATTAATCGATTTTTCCCCTACAATACCTTCAACAATACTAAAGAAAACCCAACTGTCTACAAACAAACAAACAAAAGGCATTATAACTGCTAAGTGAAGAATGAAGCCGATACCTTAGAATGCAGGTGTTTCTTTAAAAGGACTGCCAATAAATAGTATTCCCCTGATGGTAGGAAGTCAGCCCCATCAGGCAGTCAGGCGTCATGGCTGAACAATGGGACGCGGCTACTATTCCGCTAATAACGTGCAATCTGACGGCGATGTGAAATAGAAAGCCGGGGTATGGCATGCGCGTGCACTGACGATGGGCTGTTGGTGGTCTGGGTGAGAGCGGATAGCGATTTAGTTTAGGATAGCAGAGCTATGAGGATACGCGGAGAAGGTTTTAAGTACTGTAAATGACAGAGGGCAACTAAAGTTGAAGGAAAACTGAAACAATTTTACGAATGTTTACTTACAGTGCCCACTGTAAGTAAACATTCGTAAAATTGTTCAGTAAAATGTTTTGCAAAAATACATGACCTTATTAGTTCTGTATTTGGCGACGTATCGAAAGATTTTTGTTCAGCTATTATCTTACATCCAGCAATGCGTATAAAGAAGCAACAAAATGTGTGAATCTCTGTGGATCATTTAATTGATATTAAGGATTTCAATATGTTTTTATTTCCAAAGCAATGCGTAAAGTTTTGATAGTATTTGTTCACGTTAAATATCTTCAAATTCTACTATAAGTAAACAACAATACATACACATGCTACATTCGCTGAAAGAAAGATTTTCTTAAAAGCCAAAATTAAAAAATCATCTCTTTTACTCGCTGTCACTATAACCTCACCGTATATCGGCTGTCAGGCAGTCCGGGCTGATAATCTTCATAATGAAGCGCGTGCGCAGCGGCAGTTTAACATTGATCCAGTTCGCCTGAAACTCGGCCTCGATTGTAATTGTGTTAACTACTTCAAGTACCAGGTATAAGTAGAGTATTATGAAAGTGAATTAATGAACAAGAATACTGAAAAAAGAAATTAAATTATCTTTTTTTTCATTGATTGTTGAATTTCGTATAATTGGCTGCTTTTACGAACACGGGGGTTTGCTTAGACATATTCAATTTACTTTTATTATGCATTATTTGTCTTATCAAGTAATTTTAGTAAATCCTCTAAAAAACCATAACCATATTATTTATACTAACTACAGTTTTATTGGTCAACTTAATTTAACTACCTCATCAAATTTAATTCCTCGAGTGTTTTTAGTGTAGCAACATCGTAAACTCAGTTTTACGCCACTCATCTCGGTTTAATAATTCAGCATCACGCCCTGTTTCCGTTAGTCCCCTCCCCGCACCCTGCACTCTTAGGGCGATATGCAAATTATAACCGTTATAACTCTGAGTATATCACAAATAAATGCAGAAAGTCTGCTTTGATATGTCAGGAGTTAAGTTGGATTTGGTACGGAATTAGCTCAAGTCTGAATTGATCGATCGATTCGAATCGTTCCCTAAATAATCGTGTTGTGTGGAAACGGAAGCCTTCTTGATCACGAAAACAGTTCATCCCGTATAGCATTACATTATCATCATAACCACACTTTGGAGTATACGGAAAATCTTTCCAAGATCCTAAGACACAATTACATGCATTTGTCAATCACCAACATTTATATGAACTTGATCTTCTGCTTTCATCAGTACGATGATGTCCCATTTTAGGGCACACGTGCGCCTGCGCATCGATCGTGATCAGCGGAGTGGCGTGGCGGCATCATACATTATACTTGCTCATTGTACATAGATGTTTACATACATTATACATAGGTCTTATCAGCCAGCTGTGCAGGGCGCACGACCTAGCTGCATAATAAGTGCTATTCATAAATGAAGGGTTAGATCTTCATGTACTTGCATTTTAAGAGTATTGGAAGGCTTTCACTAGTAGTTTAGTATATTACATTCTTATTTATGATTAGATTTAAGTCATTTGGATTCCACAAAGCAGTGCGAAAAGGATGGCTCCAGGTGCAAACCTTTTACAACAAATAGCCAGTGTTTAATTTACAACCAAATAGTCGATGCACAAAGGTCTTATTTTAATTGAAACTATACTTTAAAAATGCCTGTTTGTTCAGCGAATCAACATAAAATGTAATGCAATTTTTTGTTTAATCTCATCTTAACAGTCTTCAAAATTCTCTCAAACTTTTACTTTTTTATTTGTAATAATAATAATAATATATTTATTTGCTTAAAACATGGTATAAAAGGTCTTACAGCACAAAGGTAGAACAGACATGTTTTGCCAAGATTAAACATAGCATGCAAATATTAGTAGTCAAAGTTTAGTTTAGTTACAATAATAATTATATTTCAACAATTCTATTTTCTTTCTAGGAATTGTTTTATGCTATAAAAGTTGCTATTAATTAACCATTCGTACAATTTGGTCTTGAAAGCATATCTCGAATTTATCATTTTCAGGTTACTAGGCAATTTGTTATAAATGCGTACACACATAGTTAAGCAGCTTTTGTTGTATTTAGCAAGCCTGGGAGCATTGTTAAGCACTAGTCGGTAAGGATCTCGTCGGCTTCTAGGATGTACATCGTTTGCTATTTTAAACAACTCTTTATATTTCCATACAAACATGCTTATTTCATTAATATACAGACAAGGTAGCGGTAACAAGCCAAGTTTCTTAAATACTGGCTGACATGATTCTTCAGGATGAAGTCCGTATAGAGCCCTAATGCATTTTTTTTGAGCAATAAATGTTCTGTTTTGGTCCGTACTGTTACCCCATATTATAAGACCATAACGTAATATGGATTCCACATACGCATGGTAAGCCAATATTGCTGTTTTTAGATTGGTACTTTTTTTCACTTGTCTTAGAGCATATACGAATTTATTTATCTTGCTTGAAACATTGTCTATGTGCATTTTCCAATTCAGATCTTCATCAATAGTAACTCCTAGGAACTTAGTATGTGATACTGGTTTAATTTTGGGTATATTTAATTTGAAGTCAAATTTATGATTATTCGATTTATTAAATTGTATATATACGGATTTATCAAGATTTATTTTCAGATTATGTGCATAAAGCTAGTTAATTAAAATGTCAATTGTATTGTTAATGTCAGTTTCATGGTCGTCAATTGTATTATATTTTTTATTTGATGTCACAATAATAGAGATGTCATCAGCAAACAATATACACTTATGTCTCGTTATTTTAATGATGTCATTTATATATATCAAAAATAAGATAGGCCCTAGTATGCTTCCCTGTGGGACACCAAATCTATTAAATCTATATTTCGATGAGTGTTGCGTTACTTCTTTATCTTCGTTAATGTTTGTTATAGTAACGCGTTGTTGCCTATTGCCAAGGTATGATTTTATCCACTGTAGGGTTGGCGTAGTGCGTAAGTTGTAGTAGTGCTATATGGCACGAATGGTATTTATTAATGGTAGAGCATTAGAAAACGTTACTTTGATTCCCAATTATGAATCCTTACTAGTGCAACCTCACAAGTTCGAGGCCACCCGACATAACAAGCTAATTAAATAATATGTATGTGTGTTTGTTTCAGCAAACCCTGGAGGCGGGCGGCGGCGGGGGCGGGGGTGGGGTCAGCAACCTCGAGAGTCTGGAGGCCAAGGTTAGTAACCTCTTGACATTCACATGCCGGACGTTCGTATCTAGAGCAACTGATGAGTAGGATTACGTCATTAGGGTTAACATTAGGAAGACAGTAGAATAAAATTTACTCTCAAAAAGTTCGGCCAATCCGGTACGGGCTGACTGCAGACATCGGACTTTTGGCGAATAACGTAGATACTGAAACACCTGTAAGGGTCTGATGTCTGTAGTCTGTCTGATGTCCACCCTGATTGCGAAATAAAGTTACCGCCAATGGACATTTACTAATATGTAGTAACAAAAATACCAACTCATTTTCACAGTCATTATCACTGCATCTGTTTTTTAACAGCATAAATAATAAAACATATTTCAGTACATAACTTACATCAGTTAAAATTGCTATAAAAACGCAAAAAAAAACCATAACACTAGTGGTAGAGAAACTATTCTCCATTACTCTATGAAATATAGTAATTACAGCGCCTACTGGACTGGATCAATACCGCGAACAGTTCCACACATTTCATAGAAAGCTAAGTATACATATATATGCCACACGTGTCTTATAGATAACGATTAAAACTGATTAAGTTTGAAAAGCCGTTTGAACTTTCATTCAATTTCCGTTTGTGGTACAAAAGACATCAACGCGCACGCACCTCTCTTCTACGCAGTGATTAAATAAAATAGTTACAGGAAGCAATAAATATTATTGAAACTAGATTAAACATGTCAAAATGTATAAAATATTGCTAAGGGTTCGTTGCATCTTGAATTTAGAAAGGAATCATTTTGCATGTGTTAAAGGACCCTATATATTGGAAAAACGGAATGACCAATAACATCAATATTTTATGGCATGGACAAATCAATCTCATGTATAACAGCACACATATGCAAACAATGTTGGTGAGGTCAAATGGATATGAAGGTTACTCATCATGAGTTTTACTACTACTGGTACTTATATATTTTTTGCCCTTGACTTGGCCACTTGGACTTGGTTCGTGGGAGCCTGGGTAAAAAGTGTCTCATATCCTAACTGAAATTGTCACCTATTCCTATCGCCTAGCGGTTACCAACATTTATTGGGGTCGGTTTCCGGTCTAAACGAATGTAGTTGAATACTAGTATTTTACAGAGAGCGATTGCCTAACCAGTTATTATTAAGCCCTGGCTTAATAATAACAGCTTTACCTTTTGAACCGAACCTAGAGGCATATCATAGGTACTATGACAAATTTCATCTAAACCCAATAGTCGTAGAGTTATGAAACCGACAGACTAGTGAGGATGAGGTGCGCCCAAAATCCCTACAAAATTTATTTTTCATTCGTATTATGTCTACTCCAGATCAATGTGTCGATTCCTCTACAAATAATTAAATCTGCAGCTAGATAACGTTCCATGTTGCGTGCGTAACATCCTGAAGATAAATGTATATATATTAATATTAATTGCGTCTATTTATCTAGTGTCGGGCTTTCGCGGCCATTTCAATTTGATTAGCATCTTGCTTCCTTAAATGGGAGCAATGATACTGTGAATCATATGATTCGATGTTGAATGTGGATGTGTTAATTTATTTACTGGTGATTGTTTAAAGCAAGAATACTCCTTTACTAGAGGAATGTGTGATTAAAGAAATTGGCAAAACCCAAGCCAGTAAATAACTTAGGATTGGGTCTAATCGACTACTTAAGTAAATGGTGTGTCGTGCGTCTGGAACAGCGTCTGCCATTACCCCATACTGGACATATAAGTAACTAATTAAACCCCCATATGCTATATGCAACAAATATAATGAGTTTTAGTTGTCTTCTCCTTTGAAAAGTCGTCCTCTTTTTTATATGTTGTTAGCAAAAACAAAACTTTGCTACCACGTTGGCGGAAGCGCAGAGATCTTTCCGGCTGCATATTTTTACTTTAAAAAGACAGGATCGGATGTGGAGCATAATTTGAACACTACAGTTTCATTATTATTAAAAAAAATACTATTTTTTTTAAACCCTTGCTCCACTCTTGGAATTTCTCCTGTATCGTGGGTGCGTTTACAAACATATAAACTCACATTTACAAACAGCCAGACCCGGAAAAGCTATCTCTAGGCCATACAAATATTTGTTTCGTGCGGGGATCGAACCCGCGACACACAGCGCAGCAGTCGATTGCTCAGCCACTGCACCAACAGTGTCGTCATTTAAAATAAAAAATTAAATTAACCAAGAAATCCACACACTCCTACACCACTTCTAACATAAACTAACATCAGTACTTCTGTCGACGCTACAAGTTTTCGTGCGACAATTTGTCGTGTCGTGCGACAGAGCGACGACACGCGCGACAGACACTACACGGGATTTATAGCGATGTCGCGATACTGCCGATACGGGACCGCTCGCACTCGCAGGAACTTATTAGTGCGTGCTAATTAAGATGGGTTGATTAACACGCACTTACCTATTATAGGGAAATACAGACTTTCCTTATTGGATTAGGAAAGACTTTTAATTGGTTTTCTTTATTAATTAAGAATCGTAATGAGTCGGCCAAAAACAATATTTTCTTGTGCTTTTTTTTCTTGTTCAAAAGGTAACAAGAGATTTCTTGCGAAGTGTGAAATATTATTGGAAAATTGCTCTTCGACACCTTATAAGTCTTTTAACTGAAATCTTTGATTTTGATCATGTCCAACATATACATAACAAGTATAAAATAAATATCCCTGTATCATATGTGCAGGTTTAAAAGTCGTTAACTTAGAAATAATGTTTTACTATAATGCTATGCACAACATTGAAAAATCGGTATTCCTTCTGTACATTTGTTCTCCACATGAATACTAGTTCCATCAACAATATAATACTAGAACCCTGCCCCAGGGAGACAAACATAAACCTATCACGATGTGAGAACCTGTACCATCCACACAGCCTACAGGTGCGGGCGGCGCAGGCGCAGGTCTTCATAATAATGGGGCAATTACGGAAAGAAAGTGATGCTGGAGTGTTGAGTCGATAGCTCACGGCGATTCTTTCATAAGTTATGGATCAGTGGTTATAAGAATAGTAGTAGCCAGAAGGTTATGAATCTTCAGCCAGTCAGAAGAGGCTATAAATGTATGCCATAAAAGGGAAAAGACTCCATTGTCGCCATAAGCATGCTTGGTTCCAAATATTGTACATTTGTTTCTCACGATAAATCATGATGTCATCTATGGACTGGATGTCAATAACTGGTTAAATAGTGAATAATCTACACAAAATTGAAACTTTAAAAGTTAGATAATGGCCTATTCCTTAATTACAATATTGTCTATAACAAATTTTCTTTTTCTTTAAAAACCTACTCCTATAAACACCATGGTCAGATCCATATTTAAAACAAACATTCCAACACATACCTGCATAATGCAATACAATATACAATGTTAGTGACAGTTAAACACGAGTTTATCGTACGACAACATCTTTACGACCATCTATGTAACAACACTATTTAAAAAAATAAACAGCAAGCCTTCAGCAATACAATCCGCCTACATATCACAGCCATCTCACATTACTAAGGGAACTAAGTCTCGCATGCATATGCAATCACAAACCCGCATATGCAATTACTCGCCAATTTATTGTCAGCAATAGTTTTTGCATTTTATCGCCGCATCTGGCTGTCAGTGAGTCGCAAATATGCCATCCTTCTTTCTCCACACAATTTAGCGTAGGAAGGAGAGAGATAGGTGAGATTCTTGCCGATATTTTAGTGGGGTATTATAAATAGTGCAGTTATCTAAATAATCTTTGGGAATGTGGGACTATTTGATGTCATCAATGCAGGGCAAACGATAAACTGGCGTCTAGTGGCGAGTAGCGACTCCGTAACCTGTCTAACTTACTGTTGAAAACTCAGTGTCCTCAGTATTTTATGCTAATTATCATTCCAGGGAAAAACATTCATTTCTTATGATCCCAGCCCTATAAATGAGTATATTCTAATAATGGCTGTTTGCAAAACAAACTCTTGAGCTGTCGCATGAATTTGTTTTCTCACAATGGCACAAATCTTACCCTTTCAAGCAAAGGAAGTGCGTGAGCTCCGAGTTTATTGTTTAGTCGAGTAAGAGTGAGTGAGTCTAGTGACAGTCTTGTAGAAATTAGGGTATTGAAGTAAAGGAAGTGTTTTTTAAGTATTTTATGGTTTAGGGAAGTACGATTGTTTGTCCGTGTGAACCACATTTCTCAAACAATCCAATTCCCTTAACTTTATCTCTGCCCGGTTCACAGTGACATCAGATGGAATCGCTTTCAATTATACAATTTGTTATGCGACGCGCGGCGCAAGCGCAGCCGGCAGCTTTTTGTTCTCAATCGATTATGCTCGATTCATTATATTCCAGTATCGATTTCGCGCCCGACATTTATTTAATTAGTATCCTTTTTATTTTAATGTTCATCTATTTGTGTGGTTTCTTTGAATGAATAAATTTCTGTGAATGTAGGATAAATATTTACCTACATTCATTTTTTTTCGAGCTAAGATAACGCTTTTTTTGCGGATGGGAAATCATCAAATACCTTCCCCCTCTGTGGGGAGTGTCAAACTTATACTGACTAAAACCTACCCATGTTCCTTCTATTGCCCTTTATGTTCCGGGGCCGCGGTATCTCTTTCAAACAACCCACAACCAGCTAAGATCACGCTTTAGAGTCAAATTCTAATGAAATTGTAAACCGAAGCTACTAGAGATATTGACTATTACTCAATTATAAAGAATACTTCGTCTATATAAGAGTTGAGCACCAAACAGTATTCCAAAAGCTACACTCTTTCCCCAGTTGACTGGAAATGCTTAATTAAATATATGTAGATTAAGTCAGGTTGACGAGCGAGTTCTACTTACTAAAACTGTGATCATCATCATCTGCCTTTCCCAACTACTTGTATGTTGGAATACCAGTATTTTACATTGAGCGACTTCCTATCTGACCTCCACAAGTCAGTTAGTACTGTCGAGACCTTAACGAGCTTTCTGAGGGACGGAAGGAACTGGGAATGTAATGGTTTATCATCCATTCAGGAATCAACCCAGGCAAACGATTGACTGCTGCGCTGCGTGTCGCGGGTTCGATTCCCGCACGGAACAAATATTTTTATGCCCTACAAATAGTTGTTTCGAGTCCGGTTGTTTGTGTATGTGAGTTTAATTGTTTGTAAACGCACCCACAATACCGGCAAAAATCCAAGTGTGGGGCAAAGTTTAAAAAAAAATACCGCACGGTTTGAATTGAATATAGAGCCGAGCGGCTATTATTATGTAGCCACTTTCTTAACTTGACCTTAAAAATAATTCACAGCCAGTTACAATCAACCCCTCCCAAGTTCATTAGCCTACATAAAAACAATAGTACTTATGTCTCAACCACATATTATTCAATCAACGCATAAAATCTCGTTATCAAAGGCAGTGTATCGTATGAGCCGGTAATTTGTGAGAAAAAAGGGCGGCGATACACTTACTGTACTCTCAGCACAATGGGTGGGAACCCAGTGATAACTGCTATAAATATAACTTGTATGTACTTGCTTGTAAATATAGACACGCATGTAAGGAAGTTGGCGCACCACACGGATTACATAATCACGGAGATTTGTGCATGATGTTTGGCTAATTATTTAATTCTAACATAATGACAGGACGGAAACGGTTTGGGGCCGGAAATATTTGAGTTAGAATAATGTATGCATTAAAAATTAAACTGAGCAAGAACAATTTTACGTATTCTTTGCAGAAAGTGATAGAAATTATGGTCAATTGGTCTATCTAGCAACTTAGTGAGTATACGATCTACCCACTATTATAAAATTACATCTTATTTATGCACACACAAAATACTTGACAGGACATTTCATTAAGACAGAAGAGCACAAAGGTACCGCTTATTTCATTAGAAATTTCTTCCAACAGACCCTTCGAGAGGAAAGTTGGATGAGTTATGTAGACACAGTGTGTAGAAAAGACAAAACAGGAAAGTTTAAAATTATCAATCATGAAATAAACATACATAGAAATAATACACATATTAAAATAAATACCGATTTAATAAATATCATCTTGTACCTATCAATGGCAAAACTTTGTAAGACAATTCGCGTTTAGTTACTCGATAGTTACCTGCTCAGTTCCAACCGTTCCACGTTTTACTTAATACACACACCCCCTATATACACAATGTCTAACATTAATCGGTGCGAGATCGTTCTGCGCATGCGTGGCCATAAACCCAATGCCGCGCTAATCTTACGCATGATCAGCGCACATTCCCACCATTATTTTATCTCTAACATCTCATCGCTATCATATGCAAGTACTTGTAATTACAACCTTGTGTATGGATATAATTATATGTAAGGGTTTATTCACACAATATTGCAGTGCGACAAAGTAACATAACATTAGATTAATACATTATAGGTACACTAGTATGCGAAACAAATAATTTTTTGGGGTTTTTACCGCAAAAGGAAAAAACAGAACCCTTACTGGATCACTTTGTTATATCTGTATGTCTTTCAAAACCCTTTATCTCGGGAATTCATGAGGTATCGAGTTGAAATTAAAACCATTTACTCAAGTCAGTAGTAGGGACTGACTTGAGTATATGGAACTGTAAATAAACCTTTTAAGTCTACGCTGTCAAAAGATATGTGCCCGAGTCTGACTCGCTCTTTTTTTTTAGGAACTGGTGGTACTTTTTTTCAAACAACGATGAACTTCCAAAAACCTACTGATGGGTGAAAACACAAAACTTCTCCTAGGTGAACTTATTACAAATATCTTGCTTTTTGTCAAGCCTAAGAGACCTAAACTTCCATCCGTACTAATATAAAAATGTAAGAGACTGACAGATTTGCTTTCGTACAAACGTACATTTGACAGCCATTAATTAAGGTATCCTAATAGCTAAACGCATTTCGATATCCATGCACTAGGTTAGGATGCATGCATACTCTTCATTTGTGGCTATAATACCCGAAGCCGGTGGTAAAAGCTAGTCTCGTAACTTCATGCAAAAAGATCTGTGTGCAATGCAATCCTTTTAAATGGTCTCAAGTTTATCTGCAATGTCGTGTGTGTTTATAAAGCGTAGGATAATCTCATGATAATTGGATTTAACCGTAACGGAAACATTACATTTTATAATAACAGCAGTAAATTGCATAATTATTCCTCGTTTAAATAGGTAGGTAATTAATTGTTTAAACTATTTAACATTTCTTAATAAAAGTTTCTCACCGATTAATTATTTCCAAAAGGTCAAAATAAATGCCGAATCGCTTGTTATCATTTAACTAGAAGGTGTTTTGTATTATGGGAAATCAATTATGTAATATATTGATAATAAACTCATATTTAAATTAATAACTTGAGTTAAGACAGCACTAAACTATCCATTTTTTAACAGATTTAGTACTTACTAAGTTTGAACAAAACTGTCTAATATTCATAGTAGTAATGGTAATTTATTGATAGCGGATTCTTATAAGTCACAAAGGTATACGTAATTAACATAACAAATGTAGATAAGTATCCTCCAAAGTGATCGAAATATCCACTGTCAGTTTAAATTAACCCGTCAACCACACAGACGTCGCTTGCTTCAACTACTTTATTTTTATTTTTTGACTTCCCCCGCTCTGGGCGGAGCGGGGGGGCAGTCAGTTGTCAGACTTGTACTGACTAAAAACCCACCCATGTTCCTTCTATTGCCCTTTACGTTCCGGAGCCGCGGTATCTCTTTCGAACAACCCGCAACCCCGGCAGGCGGAGGCTCTGGCTAAGTCCCTCTGCTTTGCTGACATCTCTTTGAGGCGCGCGTGAACACGAACGCGCCGTCGACACGGCCTGTCGTCAATCGACGGACAGACGGTAAGCTACCCATTGCTCACCGTCCACAGGCCTGCATCTACGGTGGCCAGGAGTCGTCTCGCGGCGCCCGGCGCCCGGGGCGTCTCCCGCGGCGGCTGGGTTGGGTGGATGCTCTCTCCCTCAAACGCCCGGCCTCCTTTACTAGCATTACTGCTTCGCAGAAGGAGGTGACCGCTTCCCATTCCCTCTCGCTCCGGACCATGGCCTGGACCAGGGCCGGACGCGAGAGATCGCGTGTATGCATATTTTCTTGGGCCTCTTTTTCTCTTTAGCTGGACTAGCGTAGTCATAATCTTACTTCCCTTGTCCCGCTCTATTTCTTTTTCCTTCTTCCATTATCCCTGTCAGCCGTCATGCAAGGAGGAAATTATAATTGACACATGTTTTTCACACAATCTGTGAATCTTATGTTTGGTGATACCAATGGTGGAGAGCGAAAGAGGGTTCTTTCACTCTCCGTAATAAAAGGCCAGCTTATTTCATTACCACTGAAGTGCCACTTTCTATCCCCACCACAAAGTTTTATTTTAAAATAAAACTTTACAGGAGAACTACTAGCAGTAGCTATTTGTTACAATTTAACATCAGAATAACTAGAATCACATAAGATATTAAGTACGTACTTATGTTGCGACGAGTACTCTTGCTTG
Source organism: Ochropleura plecta (assembly GCA_905475445.1). Classification (NCBI taxonomy): domain Eukaryota; kingdom Metazoa; phylum Arthropoda; class Insecta; order Lepidoptera; family Noctuidae; genus Ochropleura; species Ochropleura plecta. Next base: position 970,179 of record FR997732.1, read on the forward strand.
TCCACTACACATTAAAATGATCTCTATCTTTCCTTTTATTTTTGAACTGCATAGTATAACATTTAACATTACTAACGATTTAACATACAAATGGGTATGTGAGTTAATTTAGAATCAAAATAAACGATCTGGAACGGTCAAGTCGCCATCACAGCACGTAACATCTAGAAAAGTTAAGTTAGTTATTTGGTTCGAAAATCTTGAATGGCCCGAAAATTAAGTAACATTCATACAATTTACTTTTTATCACAATCAACAATCGTGAAACGTCATTCCTTTATTTATGTATGTTTGATAATTCATCATTCATTGAACGACACCGAAAATAAATAAACTTAGTTTCTTATTTATGAAACCTCTCAATTAGCACAGACGTACGACATCCAACTTAAACGTAACTTAGCCATTCAACTCAAACATAACTTAGCAAGTCTCCTAATTAAGTTAGCAAAGCCGAATGACGTGGAGCAAGACCATAAAGTGTAGAGTGAATGAATGAGCGAATGGCTATATACATCCGAGGGACATTTGTTTGGCTGCATGTCGTACCATCGAGTTATGGCTTTTGGGAGACTCACAAGTTTACTGCAAAGGCTTTGCAGGAAGAAATGTTGTTTTGTCTGTGGATGGAATAGGCATGTTCTTTTGGGAAACTAACTGAGTCTGATGTTTACGACTTAGCACGTACCTACACATAAACATCGTCAAATGCCTAAAAGACACACATTGCAATTTCTGAGTAGTATTCCTACTATTACTCAATAAAAGTATTATTTGTATGGCACCAATAAATCATTACTTATTCATCTGTTTGAGAAGAAATTATTTTCATTCCTAATCCAAAAATGTTACTATTATATAAAAGACTACTTTGAAGATAAAGATTTTGTATTTTAATTATAGTTTTAGTTTTATAATAATAAAAGATAATCAGCATGGCATTATTATTTTTACTCATAAATTTTATTAATGTGTATTGATGTTATTTTTAATGACAATGATATTGAATCATAAGAAAACGTGTAATACGAATAAATTGATTAATATTATAAAATCCTTACTAATATTATAAAAGCGAAAGTGAGTTTCTTTGTTTGTTACCTCTTCACGCCTTAATGGCTAAACCGATTTTGATGAATTTTGGTACAGAGATGGACCGGGGACGGACATAGGCTAATTTAAAAAAAGGGATATGAGGGAGGAAGAGGGAAGTAAAGGGAAAACTTAGCTTTGCTATTACAAATCAATAAGGTGCAAGGGCAAAAACTGCAGGTAGCAGGTACCTGCAAATCAAGAAAGGGGAACTGTGTTACCCCAAATTTAACGCGAGCGAAGCTGCGGGCGAAAGCTAGTTTATTATATTTGCACACCTTGGTAGGTTATACAAGCAATACAGTGCACTTTTAAACCTTTTGTAACATCCATTCAACCTGATTAATCCAAATAAATATATTTGATTTGAGATGAAGATTCCTTTACTTATGACAAACTGAAAACAGCTGAAAAGACGAGAGGAAACCTACTGATATCCAATTTATTGAGATTTTAAAAGCTTTTTTTTCATCAAATTATTTGCTTGCTCAGATGGCGAGTATCGAGGTATCCCTGGCTGGCTCTAGGCGACGCAACGCGGGCGCACGTGACGTCACTCGCGAGTTGGACGCCTTGCGTACCACGCTCACCGACAAAGATACGCTCATACAAAGGTATTGTTGTACTGAGCTTTGTTTTTGTTTAACATAAAGCTCTTAGGTTTATAATCAGATGACCTAAACATTTGTGTTCACGTACATCGGCAAAATGCAGAGAACAATTTGGAGGCATGAGTAACACCTTGCAATGTTTCTCATCCTCAAACACCCAGAATTTATGAAATCAGACTGTGGCTTTTACCTCCCATATCAGATCTTATTTTACATTGTATATTTTCTTCTGATTCCGTAACTTTAACCACCATATTTTCAACAGTCTAAAGAAGCAATTAAGCGCGTCCCTAAGCGCAGCCCGACTGGCGTCCCCCACAGCCTCCCGCGCCAGCTCCCACGAGGACCACGCCGCAGCCCTATCAGCCGACGAGAGACGAGCCCTGGAGGAGAGAGCCAATGCTGTGAGGAGCGACTTGGACACGAGGAAGGCTAATATACAGGAGCTGAGGAGGCGGCTTGAGAAGACTCATGTTACTGAGTAAATACAATATAAATATTTGATCAGATTTTCTTTTCTATAAACAATTTTAGAAAAGCTATCAAAGCGCAACGGGTATTTTTAGTCCATTTTTTTTTTTTTTTTTTTTTTTTTATTTATTATTCAAAGCACATAATTACAATACAATTTAGGAACTACAACATACCAACACAAACCATCGAGGGTTTAACAGCGGTATGCCAGACACGGCAACTCCATGTCTGGAAATATTTATAGTTAGAAATGCCGCTTTCTTTACGAGTCCTGAGATTTTTTTAGGAAAATCTAGAACTTATTAAACACCTAAGACACCTACACACACCACACACCTATACACCTACCTTCATAAGGTCCTGGGTCTTGGTTGGCTTGTCCTAGTAAAATTACTTGTATGCTTGGATGACTCCAATTTTACTGATCCTCATTTTCTGCTAGTAACATCGACACCCGGATCCAGCAAGCGGAACTGCAGTACAAACTGGGCCGCGAGGAGTTGGAGCTGCTGACCCTAAGTGAGCAGGCGCGTGCGCTGACGCAGCTCATCGAGCAGGCCGACGCCGCCGCAAGCAGGAACCACCGCTCCACCTTGTACAGGTAAGCTAATCATGCATATTTACCTTCCAACTCTAACTGAGACATAGTTTAAACTTCAGTTTGCACTGTATTGAAGTTTCTGTGCGTCCAGTTACGAGCAAAGTCGAGATGAGCAACATCGCATTTCTGTGCATTGAAACGATGCTTCAACGAATCTAAAATATTCGTATACTTTGTGTATGTTACGGATCCACCACATTTTGACGGTTGCTTTTAAACATGTTCCAATAACGTGTCCTTGCAAAGCCTAGTGAATCTGGCAATTAATTTAATACCTGTGAATTTTTCAACCTCGGTATTTTATGATCATTTACCAGAAGCAATTAAAATGCTAAACATTAATGTTTTTAAAATACATCTAAAGAACTTTCTCGTTAGTACCATAAAAATTCTGAAAAAAAAAAAATAGAACAAAAAATCACGAATGCCGCTGGCTGTTTATAGAATGCTTCATTGAGAACGTTCCGGTTCTCGAAGTGCGTTAACAACTTTGGCAACTTCTTTTGTCTCGATGTTATGATTGTTCTTTCATTCAAATCAATTCCGGTAAAAGCTAGATGTGTCAAAGCTAAAACCATTAATCACTCGTAAAAGAAAGCCAGGGAACCTTTTTGTTTATTATCTCATTGCCGGATCGCGTGCGCACGCGCCCCAGACGACATTATATTGTCCGTAGGAACGCGATCTTTTAACCATATTTATTTTTCCTTGAGAGTATGCTGTGCAGGGCTTGTATAGTATTTTTTTTCTTAGCCCGTATTGTGTAATATATATAATTCTAATTTTCAAACGTATTTTACAATTTCCAGGTCCTGGTTGTATGTTGATTGAAATATGGTTCGCGATTGGAACAAATATGGCTTCACAGAATTGTAATCATTAAAATCAATACAACCTTCTAAGTTAATTTAATTCCATTAAATGACATTTCCATGGAATAGTCAAAAAGCATTAGAATCACATCTTCCTTAAGTACGTACGTACAAATAGATGATGCATTTATGTTTTTAATATTTGAAGCAAGAGATCTGAAGTACATGTTGGATGCATTAAAAATTAATTATAATAGGCTAGTCGACGTTCTAGCTAAAAACAAAACTGAATAGAAAATAGGCCCATATTTCAAGTTCAATTTTACTTGTAAAACTTTCTACCAACAACGATGGGAACCTGTAAACAAATGACTGAATCTGCAGAACATGAGGTTTTTACGCGTCTATTGAAAACTGACAGGTTGATCGACACAGTCGTCGCTCAGCCGATCAGGCACGTGTAAATTATGTCGCACGCAACCAAACAGGGAACAAGGTCGGTGAAACGTACCGACGACGTTACATGCTAGGATCGACACAGAATATAATATGTATAGGTGCGTAAAAGGTATATAATTACTAATTAGTCTTTTAAAGCTCGAATTCAAGTAATAGGGGTTGGACAAATGATAAATGATGTTTATTTTGCAAGTAGGTTTTTGCAAACACTTTTATAGGTCATTTAAAAAAAAACTAGGTGAGGCCAGTGTTTCGTACACGACTACTCTGAGAAGAAACAGCCAAAATTTAATGTCCAAACGAAAATCTTGGTCAACTTACATAAGGTATATACTCTTTAGATATTATAGTTGTTTACTTCGATGATCTAAGTCTTCAGTTCAAATATAATTTATTTAATGAACTGTGTATTTTCCATCAAATAAATTTAACTATATTCGAAAACATTCAGTGAAATTTCGTCTGACGAGCCTGGCCGCCGATTACTTATCTCTTTTGTTTACATTTAGCCATAAAAAATTGTTATGTTGAAAATTTTAATCAGCCACATCCAGTAGCTCTCAAAGAATGCAAGTGTTAACGAGTTCCATTGCAAAGAATACTAATTCGCATTAAGTTAATTTATTCCGTAGAAGGGTGAAGTAATTGCAAGCTCTAAACACTCACACACAGATAGGATCTCTACAAATTAACTAACCAACGCGTCTGCGCAGACCGCTTCCTGTGTTTCCACACTAAACGGAAAACTAGCCATCAGATCTGACTGTTACGATCATTACGCCATCCATTGTTCGTCGGGGCATGTCATTAGAACATACTTTCAGTACTCAACGTTCAATGTACCGCAATCGGTGGGAACTATCGCCAAATGTGGTTAATAGGGAAAGTTCTGGACGTTCTGATTTAGTTATTTGCATGTAGTAATTAGAGAGGCGTTGTAAGGCGTGCGAACTTGTTGAATTAAGAGGTGATAGAATTCGCCGGACGATGAGAGGCCGGTTCGCAGTTACTTATTTTAGATTTGTTATCTGCGTAAATAAAAACTTCGGCTATTTATAACGAATCTTAATGGACATAAATCATAATCTAAGTTTGTATGTAGTAACATACAAACTTAGTTTATGCTGGTAACAGAACAAGACACGGAGATAGTTTAGTGTTTATATCTTCTGAACGATAAGATAGAGTTAATTCTACAATTTGAAAAACCACTCCCGAACAGCAGTTGAGTCACTAATCTGATGCAAATCCTTACATCAATAGCCAATAAATCAAATGCGTCAAATGGAGTGCTATCTATGAGATACAATCGCATTAACATAAAACAATTAGCCAACAAATTGCACCTACTCAACACCTTCGGCTCCCAGTGTCGCAATCCTCGATTGTGTTGCCGACAGTACTACTTAGAACAACTGCTCAGGTAGGTACACTCAACAAAAAAGTTAAATGAGCAGGCGACATCTTCAACTCTTTTCACTGTCCTGTCAAATATTAAGCGTAGATAAATCGTAATCGTAATCGTATCGTCGCCGATCGAATAAAACTTAGTTTTTTTCTAAATCGAACATTGACGATACGGTTGGCGCAGTGGTTGAGCAATCGACTGCTGCGCTACGTGTCGCGGGTTCGATTCCCGCACATAACAAATATTTGTATGTCCTAGTTGTTCCGGGTAAAAAAAGACATAATCTACCGAAAAGCTAATCCTATTGAAAACCGTCGTAGAAATACGAATCGCGTTTAAGCACTACTTAGCACTTACCCTTTAGTTTGGATCAACTTCTCTACGCGCTTAGAAAAGCCACGTCTAAGACTAGAAGACCAACTCGACACACGCAAAACTTGGTTCAAAAGCAGCCTGTATTGTTTTATATTTGTGGCTGTAACGCGGGTCTCCCACGAATTCGCACAAACAATACCCCATTAGACCACAATCATACGTGAAATATTATCGGTATTGGTTTCCCACGCTGCGTAACACTGCGGTAGCGACGAACTTGAGGCTGAGCTGCGAGGTTCAATCTCCTGGGGAAAGTGTTATTAGGTTTTGCTGGGTTAAAGGCTTACTGTACCGATAGAGTCAGATCACGGACCAAACAATAAATATATAATAGTAAGGCTGCGGGTTCACGCAAATTACATTGTCAGCCAGATTTTTTAGAGATTATTCAAAAGAAATAAAACGGTACAAATCAAAATGGGTTATTTTAACATTTCTTTCTTGCTGTTCAAAGTTTTATTTAATTACTAGCTTTTGCCCGCGGCTTCGCTCGCGTTAAATTCGGGGTAACACAGTTCCTCTTTCCTGATTTGCAGGTACCTGCTACCTGTAGTTTTTCCTTGCGCCTTATTGATTGTAATAGCAAAACTAAGTTTTCCCTTTTCTTCCCTCTTTCTGCCTAATTTTCACTTTTAAAAAAAATAGCCTATGTCCGATAGCTAACTTAGTATGAGGTTGCTAAAATAAATCTCTACAAAAAATGTTACACAAGCACCCGCGCCTACATCTGATAATCGATTTTAACTAGGCATATTATAAGCGATTCTCTGAGCAAGCGAGCCGTGATAGTAATGTTATGTTTCCCACGGCTGTGATGACTGCGGTCTGACGTGTCGGGCCTCGGTGAGGCTGCGGTCAGCTCATTGCGTCCTGGTCGCTGAGACACTGACCCAGATAAGACTTCGAATTAAGTTACACGACTTACAGGAGTTACAAAAGGATCTGGTATTTTTGCGAATATAGAATGGGTTTCCTACGACTTGTCGTGGCGTTATTATTAATATTTGATGCACTCGAATTCTTACTTCAAATCTATCGGCCTAGCCTTTTCTCTTGTGTGTTAGGTTTGACTACAGTATAAACAGATGCAGCTACATTCGCATGATACATCCATTGGTTGTCACATTTCTGGATTTCTGAATACCCGTATCGACTGTCGAAGATATAATAACATATTAATTATACCCTGAACCAACGAAATGGTTGAACGTACGTACTTTAGAGGTAACGGAGGTAACAGAGGAACGCACTTTTCGGGTGCTGCGAGGCGACCCCCGGCGACCGTAGTCGCGGGTCTGTGGTCTGGGGACGCATTATCTCTTTTGGAACAACCAGCAATCCTGGCAGAGTACTAATCCCCCTTGAAAGTTAATTTTAATGCAACGAACATAATCAAGTAATAAACCACCGTGTCGTTTGTGCACACTATTTAATGTATATGGCACTCACGTAGCACATAGAACAACTTCCTTCTATAGTCGGGCGAGTTTTTGTTAATAAAATCAACTCAAACTGGGCGACACGCATCGTAGCAATAAGAAAGATGTGGGATGCTAGCTTGCAATAAAAATTATAAAACTTGCATCCTTATTTCCTAAGCTGATTTCGTACCTCAAAAGGGTAAAACGGAACACTTAAAGGATCACATTGTTATCCATCTGTCTGTCCAGAACTTTTGTGTCGAGAACGCGTGAAGGTATCTAAGTTGAAATCGAAATCATATACTTAAGTCTGTAATCCCTTATGACCGTGAAAAAAACAACCTTCTAAGTCTACGCAGTCAAAAGATATGACCGTTTCAAGCAGGATCTCAGACTACTTGGCTTTCCTAGCTCAGCCATGGTGAAATGGATTTGGATGGCACGGTTGGCGCAGTGGCAGAGGAATCAACTGCTGCGCTGCGTGTCGCGGGTTCGATTCCCGCACAGAACAAATATTTGTATGACCTGCAGATAGTTGTTTCGGGTCTGGCTGTTTGTGTATGTGAATTTAAATGTTTGTAAATGCACCCACGATACAGGATATCATACTTTTAATTACAAGATGTAAAAAAAGGGAAAAAGTGATATTCACTTGCATATTTCATCGTGTATGCTGCTAGTCTGTAAATGTCTGTGATCCATACATGGTCGGAAAGTGGAAACTGAGTGTGAACCTGAGAAATACAACAGTAAGGCACTTTAATTGCTCAATCGTAACTATAAAAAACGGTGAAGTGGCGCGTATATACGAATCTTGTTCAGTATTGACAAGTGGGAACCAATCCCTTAATGTGAGTAAATAGTATTTTTATGACTTAACGCAATTCCCACTATGTATATGGCTTTCATTTTGAGCAAGTTTGAGAAGTACTTATTTAATTGTGACTGTACTAAATTCTCACAATATAAATCTTCAACACAACATTTAAGGCAATGCTTCTATGATGGCTATTACTTCTATACTTGGATAAGCGAAGTTAAACGGTACTATCCATCAGAACAGACGATCCTTAAACACACGCTATTTTCTCCAGACTTCGCTTGCAAACACTTGAAAGGTCTGCAGTTAATAACATACAATTTGGGACACTTAAAATTACGCAAATGGCTCAGACCTTCGTTTAAAAGCAGCAAATTAGGCACCCTTATGCGTTTCCTGGAAAACGAGTGGAACTGTTACGGTAAACATAGCTTGTGAGCACCTCTCAGAAAGCAGCAGAGCATAGGGGCGTACACGTACATAAGACAAACTTGGGCATGTGAAATAGTAACGAAGACTATTTAATGTCGCATTTTTTATGACTTACATTCTTTGTCTTTCTTACGAGGAGATCGTGTGCTCTGCTGAGGTAGATCTTCAGGTTAACACATGCGTGTGCGTGGAGCAAGTTTCCGAAATAAAAAGTTTATTATTATTATTATTAAGTCGCGCTTGCCTGGGTTGATTTATAGATGGGTGCCTCCGAATGCACTTTAAATTGATTCGGGTACTCATTGGCCCGAAAGTTTGTCAATCAGACATAAATAAAATAAGCCTTTATTGCTGTTAGAGTTTTAACTTACATAACTAAACATCACTTAAGATATATGTAACAATATATAATAAAGAGATTAAAAAAAATATATTAACTAAAACATATTCTCGAAAAGATTCAATCAAACATACTGAGTTCCTAAATGTAAAATTACTATCTAACTAAAACCACGGTAAAACTGTATCATAGCTTTACAAACGCGCGCCTTTCGAAAACATTTTGTGTAATCTATCAGGACAATCTAGCAACCATTAATTAGACGCTCTGCCTCATGCATACCCACAGGCAAAATGAGTATACTCAGATAAAACACATCATCCGACGTGTCATGTACCGTTTGATGAACGTAAAAACTGACATATGCACACACTCACAGTCGCTTGGAGCTCGTAAACGTCCTGCCCTGAACAAAAAGTGCGCGCGCGGCTAATTGGTTCACACCTTTGTCAAACGTCACACGGTGTATGAGTTTATGATTTCCGCGAACTTCAGCCTGTCAGGCATGAGTAACTGTCTGGTAACACGAGGTAGACGGTAATATTGCCCTTATTTTTCAAGGAATAAGTACCTTATTTATCTGAGATTTCCACAGCGCCGTGGAAGTTGTTATTTATTCTTCTTAACCAAATCACGATATCATTCAATCGGTTCATGATAAAATCAGTAAGTGGTTTTATAACGAACTAACTTTTATCCACGGTTCGCCTTTCATTCATAAATTTTCCTACGGAAACGTATTAGCATATGACATTCGGGAATAATTAAACTTTTCGTTATAGAAATAACTTTCGGGATCGGATCAGTAGTTTCGAATATTACCCTTGCATACAAACAAATTTTACAAAATACCTAGTAAATAAGTAAATACTTAACATATTCTACGAAATATATAACTTTAATTTTAAAGTGAGATGATGCGGCAGCCTACAAACGACTCTCTATTTCTATGAGAGCTCGTAAGCTTACAATGTAATGTGTAATCCGCAGCTTACCACGTGTAATATGTAACAATAATCATAATACATAATGACTATATTAAATTCCCAGTGTTCTTAAACGAAAGTAAATACGACAATGCCTAATAACGGCCTCGGATCTTACTTTATCTTGTCAGAAATCATGCAAGCACGATGACTTAATGAAAAGCACATAATACAACAAAGAAATAAACGTCACCATACATCATATAAAACAAGCCTTTATTTAAGATAATATAATTTTACATTACTTGTGATTTCTCTCGTGGGAACATTCACAATAGTGTACGAAATTTCGGTTAATTTATGAATGTGAACAAGAATTTGAGTGAAAGTACTCAGTAGTGGTTTGCGGGTGAGACGTAGAGTAGACCAGACCACTGCATTAGCACATTACGAAATCTAAGTAAACACAGAAAACAAACAAAACACCATTTGAATCAAATAGAAGAAACACATGAAAAGTGCACAAAACAAAAGCGGGATTGAATAACACTAGCGTATATAATATAACGTCAGCAGTGATGCCTACAGACTGTTACTGCGTAATTTGCCAACCTACAATTCTTTGAATAAGAAAAGCTCTCTTAGTAACATGAAGTGGAGCTAAATCCACTACCCGGGCATCGTGCGGGTGAGAGAATATTACTTTAAGGTAGCATCACGTCGAAATCGTACTTTTCCATGATCGTACCCTTTTCTGTCTCTAAAACCCGTAATTTCATCATCTGCCTGCCTTTTCCCAACTATGTTAGGGTTGGCTTCCAGTCTTACCGGATGCAGCTGAATACCAATATCTAACATGGAGGGACTACCTGTCTGACCTCCACAACCCAGTTAATACTGGGTAATACAATAACCCGTGGTAAAACTGGTTGTTAAACTTTCGGGACACTGACTACTTGTTACGAGTGTCAAAGATCTACAAATGACAGCCAGGACCAAAGGCTTATCGTGCTTTCCGAGGCACGGAGGAAACTCAGTATGCAACGGGTGGTCACCTATCCACAGAGCAACCTAGGCAAGCGCGGCTTAACCTAAAGATTGACCCGAGCGGCTGCTATTATTTAGCCATGAGCTCCTCATAAAAACCGTCATTTGCTAAAGTAAAAAACAGATCGTTCTGCCGACCGCATCGTCGATGCTTCCGCGTGCATCAGGGCCTGCTAGAAGAAATATCAGGCATGCTGGTTAGGTTTCCGCACGATGTTTTTCTCCACCGAAGCACGAGATAATTATACAAAACGATTAAGAATCCAAAAAACAGAGGTTGAACTAATATATTTAAACTTATTGATTGGGTTTGTCACTTCGTGATTAGCACAAAAAAGTCTAAGGTAAGTTTTTAGTTGGTCCTCTTTGCTAAGCACACGCGATATAACAATAAGTAACTAGGAATAAAAAAAATGGTAAAAGCAAAAAAAATATACTAAGAAGATTTTTATTTCAGCCTTTTTAGGTTTTGATTTTGATTTGATTTGGTCTCTCATACAAATTCTTATCGAGTTTCTTATTCATTTTTCTGCTAAAACATATAAGCATAACCTCCACATAATTATATTAGATGAAAAATATGTATTATAGAGAGAACTCATAAACAACCGACGCAACATAGAAAAAAATGATATGGGACTTCGGAAGTTTCCTTTCGATTATAAAATACAATTGACGAAGAAATCGCGTAATAAACATACATTAAAATAGTCGAATTGAGAACCTCCTCCTTTTTGAAGTCGGGTAACAACTTGCTTTGTTTGTGTGTTGAGTTCTGCTCTGATTTACTGCAAGAGAAAACTGCATGACGCTAAGGTAACCGACTGTTGTAAAACTATCCTGAGATAAATGTGACACCTTCGCATACATTATGTGTATAAATGTGTACAAATTTACAGAACCGGCATTGTCGCCACGCTATGAATAAAACGTACATCTAACTAAATAACTGAATGTGGATTATATTGACTACTAGCTTTTGCCCGCGGCTTCGCTCGCGTTAAATTCGGGCTAACACATTTCCCCTTGCGCCTTATTGATTTGTAAAAGCAACGCTAAGTTTTCCCTTTTCTTCCCTCTTTCTCCCTCATATCCCACTTTTTTTTTAAATTAGCCTATGTCCGTCTCCTGGTTCCCAACTATCTCTGTACCAAAATTCATCAAAATCGATTTAGCCATTAAAGCGTGAAGAGGTAACAAACAAACTCACTTTCGCTTTTATAATATTAGTAAGGATTAGCTGGTCTAATAAAGACATAACCATAATATGTTACGGCAATTCTTTCATGTGGAAACCGCTATAAGTAGAAGCAAAACAGTCATAGTTCAACTTCTATAAACAGCTCGTGTCTTGACTACCTCGGTGGTCTAGTGGTCGAGTGAGAGCTAGCAAGAGGTCCTGGGTTCGATTTTCGGGTCGGGAAAAGTTTTATTGAGTTTTTTCCATTAGGAATTTCTCAGTAGCAGGCACCAAGTCTGGATCTGTAACCGGTATACGTCAGCAGGCTTGCCCCCTATTAAATGGGTTGATGGGACTTTAATATCACTAGAATAAAGAGTATGTACCATTAGGTATACCTCTGCCTAGCCCTTCAGATTACAGGCGTGATGTTGTATTATGTGTATTCTATAAACTCACAGTACCTAGAGTTTCTTGCGCCGTTGACAACAAAAGATTAATTTGATTGATTAATTGAAAAAACCGAAAACCAATCATTGTGAACAACTTTTATACCCAACATCGAAAGTGAAAAAAAACCTCCAATCTTCATTTTGTTTTAGTTTTAAAGTTACTTCAACTATAACTTTATCTGTGGCAAAAACTATATTAAGTTAAACACGTACTACGATTTCAAACAAGCTTTCGATATTAACAATTCCAAAACGCGTACCTATACAAAATAACCTCCCAGGATTAACGTTGCAGGCACATAATCACCTAACGAATGTAATTTCCCTTATATCCATGATGGATATCATGAAGCAGTCGTCTAATTCGATAAACTGGCGGACACAGATAGCGTCTTGGCGTGCTAGCCTGCTAATGCACACAGCGACCATGCGGACGGGTCGTAATGTGACAATGATTGCTGGACGCCCACGACAACTGGTTGTTAGTTTGTTGACTCAGTTTGATGCACGATAATGGCATTAGGAGTTTTTGGGATTATTCCCTTGTTGGGTCTTAATGTACAGGTATTTTTCGATTTAACATTAAAAGTTAAAAAGTTCCTATCGATTTGTGAGTACGATAAAGAAACAAAGTTTTTAATAATATTGGCCAAAAACCTTTTAGTAACCCAACACGACGACGGCAGCATGACGGTATGACCTAGAGGCAGTTGTTTTGGGTCTGGCTGTTTGTGTGTGACTTTAAATGTTTGTAAATGCACCCACGACACAGGAGAACTGAAGTTATTGCGAGTGGATGTTTATAAGCAGACAAAAAGGCCTAACCTTCAGATTCGAAAAAAAAACATTTGGTGACCATGTGAATTTGAAAACATAAACTCAATAATAACATAGCAATGATTCTGTCTGGGCAGTATATTCGCATGCTATAATATACGAGTAGCTATGGCAGGATATACTGAAACATCTACATTCTGACTGTGGAAGTTACGTCCAGAGGAAAATAATTATATTTGACTTGCGTTGAAACGAGTCCGAACTGCAAACGTTAGTTGATGTTCTGAAGATGTATCAGATGTTGCTGATTACAACAATGAAGACTTCGCGTAGCTATATATTTAACAATAGGCAATAAAACGTAATAGTTTAAATTAAGACATTTACTTTTATTAGTAATTAACATGGTTCATCAAATCGCGAATTAAACGACTCATTTCACACAACGTGTGGGAAATGTCTCAGACTTTTATTTTTATATTGTAACGAACATAAAGTCGTTAACAAAGAATGTACTATGAATGGCACCATCTTTTACTGGATGTCATAAATAACCATCATTATAATTACCTACGGGTATTTGAACTCTTGCCATAGATCGCATTTAGCGCTCAAAAATGTAAATAATAAAATAACATTCATTTAATTCAGGTAGGTACTTAAAACCCATATTACATAACGACATAAATAGTATATTCAATTAGTCAGCCAAAATGCTTTAATATAATATTAAATAATGCGAAAATATATGTCAAATAAAAGTCAGATTCGTTTTAAATAAATAAATGTTAAATAACTGTCAAATTGATTTTAAAAACATCAGAGATTAAATTATAATTAGATTCGATCCTAACATAATGGAATATATGTACCTGTCACAGCAATTCCTCAAGTAGGGACAGTCGATTATCTAGTTATAATTAGATTAGTAAAAAAATGCCCGAATTAGTCAATGGTTTGGAGATGAGAGAGCATTATGTTTTGCAAAACGGAGTTATAACAAACCATTTCAGGGATACCTGTTACACCGAAGTCTCTTAAGCTTATGGTGGTTTTCTATTTTTAGCAAGTTACTTGTGCTATTTCAAAAATGAAGTAAATATGAACAGTAGCAGTTCAAACATTAGTGATGCGCGTGTCAGACGCACATTAGCAGCGCGCATCAATCACCGCTGTAATGCGATGCGCTCGCGTCGTGGGATGCGTGATGAGGCTTCTGAGTAAAATAGACATGTTTTACGCAGTGATTGAGTGTAGTAAATGCTGCAGTGTAAACTGGAACCCTAACCACCCCGTATCAATACATATTTTCAACGGTAAAGGTACATTTAGGTGACCCTATCAATGTAACGTCTGTGATCTATCAAACCCAATCCAAAAGTATCACCGGTTTCACCATGTTCAGGGATACTTCAGTTCATGAGGAATGCGTTTTATGTCTTGTAAGAAATGCTCGCTTTATGCCTAAGCACAGAGCACACGCTATAAATCTTCCACTTTCTATTCAAATAAGTATCTCTCTTCATGTTAAAAAGACGCATTCTCGCTCGTTTACTCATGTTATAATACAGTTTATATATTGTTATGGCTGTGTTAACCTGTGCTTGTGCTGTTACGACAACTTTAAGCAACTTTGTGATGTTGCCATAAATATTGAGCGCACCAGATTTTATTAGATTGTGTTAAACGCATCAGAAACGCTGATGGGGTCCCTCGGGATCGTTTATTACGCTGTTTATTATAAGTACCTTAGATCTTTATTATTTCAAACGTGTTCTTAACTTCTAAAACATTTTGTGGGAGTCAGGGCGCTCCACAGCAGCCCACGATTTAGGTATTGGGTGAAAATGGCAGAATTTACCATTACGACGCACAATCACGGTGGGCACGCGTTTATTGCTGGTACCTAATTAACAAGAAACACTCAGCTGACGTGCGAAACCTCTCTGTGCACATCTTATGTAGCTGTGTTCCTTTTGATAAGTGTGTTATTAGACTCCAAATACTCAAATACTATATCAATCTGTGTGGTGCTTTCTTAAAAAGACCATTTCAGACACTAATCTGCATAGTCCTCATGTAAGTTGACCAAGACTTTTTGTCTGGACCTTAAAAGAGACTATGACCTCTGAGTATGTTTTGGCTGTTTCTTCTCAGAGTAGTCGGGTACGAAACACCGGCCTCATCTAGTTGTTAAAAAAGACGTGTAAAAGTGTTTGTGGAAACCTACTTGCAAAATAAACATCATTTATCATTTATACCCAGTTTGGTTGTTCCCCAATATCAAGTGAAAGGGTCCAACGCTTATGTTCTAAAAAAACCTATAATTTCTATTGGGTTTCCAATTTCTTCGATCTCGTCTATGTGGAACCATTAACGCGTAATTCCAATAACTCCATACTTGGCGAAAACAGAGCCTGTAATAAATCGGCTGCCGTACGAACGCGTCACGTGCTGGCCACGCTAGCCGTCCGATAACGGACTATATTTTATTTATTTTCTCCCTATAAGGTGCGCAATCTTACGCATCGCGTTTCTTAACAGATTGATTGCAATCGCCTTTTATATTACCGTCTATATAATGTGGAGATATAGGTAAAATGTGGCTAGAAACCGTAAATTCGTTGTTAGAGTTGGGACAAATGTCTATTAAGAAACAGTCAAAACGGTACCAACGAAGGAATTGCGGACTGGCTGCGGACACTTCGCGGCTACCGCGTCTGTAATTTGTAAAAGAACACGCATGTCGCTAAAAGTTGGGTGGCAATTTTTTCATCAAAGAATCTTCCCTACATAACATTTGTTTCCATTATACCGGTTGTTGCAATCTAGGTTGGAATATTGCAGTCTTGTTTAGTGTACTTTATCTGTTTCCAATCTAGGCTGACCACAGTATTGTATGGCAATAAGGTGAACCTATCAGGAACCATTTGTATCACAACTGGACTCGAATATTTTAATATTTATGAGATATATTTATGATCTCCATGCAACGCTGTATCTGTGCCGAAACACTTCATTTGGTACTCTTTAGCGCTCTGAATAACAAAATATAAGTGACTAAGAATATGGAAATCATTTTCAGAGCGATCCGTATTTCTATAAGATAGATAGATAGAATATTCTTTATTATGTACACCATACAAGTAACAAGAATAAAACTAGACAAACTTATAAATAGGGTGACACAATGGGCGGTCTTATCGCTAAAAGCGATCTTTTCAAGACAACCTTTATAATTTTATAACTACTTTTATATTAGTATACTACGTGATTAGCATACATGAGTTTTTCATCAACGATGATATAGGTAAATTGACTTTGCCAAGACTCTCAGTTGCACAGGCACATACGCATAATTCGGAGTTTTTGACTTTATAATTTTCCGGCCCTTATCCCATTCTATTTGGGGTCAGCGCAACACGTTTTCTTCTTCCATTCCTCCTATCAGACGTCACGGCATCATTTACTCCTTTCTCCTTCATAGCAAAAATCAAGTAGGTACTATATAACATAGCATCACGCCAGTAATCGCCGAAAGGTTAGGCAGAAATGTACCTCTGAGTACAGCTACATTTTGTCAGTTATGTTTAAGTCCCATGGTAAAGGGGCGAGGACAACCGGATACGAATATCGACTCCGTGGCTGCTACAGAGAAATTCCTGATGGAACAACTCAATAACACAGTCCCTTATGCTCAGCAGTTGCGCTTGCGATCATACGACCAACGAGGCAGTAGTTTTATAGATATCCGTTATTAATTCATCCTTACTAATATTATAAAAGTGAAAGTGAGTTTGTTTGTTTGTTACCTCTTCACGCTTTAACGGCTAAACCGATTTTTGGTACAGAGATAGTTGGGAACCAGGAGACGAAAAAAAAAGAAGGCTAATTATTATTAAAAAAAAAAGTGGGATGTGCGGGAGAAAGAGGGAAGAAAAGGGAAAACCACGGGCAAAAGCTAGTATTCTAATAAATTGGTATTTACTGAAATGTTACGAATAAGTATATAAAATACCGGGTTTTCCAGTGGATAAAATATCAAACAGGGAAATAAAATTGACAAACGATATCGATTGAAATGATATACTATATTGTTGGTTCATTATGCGAGCGCATTGTTACACGCACTATCTCATAACGTGACCACATTATTTACTATATGTGGTGACACAATTTCTTTTTAAGGGAATACATCAAATAACTTCTCTGGGCGGGCAGGTGTCAGACTTTTACCGACAATATCCCTCCCATGTTCCTTCTTTTGTTCTTTATGTTCCGGAGCTGAGGTAACTCTTTCGAACAACCTGCAACCCCGGCAGGTGAAATGACACGCTTCAATCAAATATAAATTAATGATACAGTATTTGGTGGTTTTTGTCGATGGTTTTCTTTCAGGATTTTCATTTACTTTTTCCAAGCAGAACGGAATCTCGGAGCACAGGCATATTTCGCCTAAAAGGAGGCTCCAAAACTTGTTTTAAAATACCCGATTTAAAAACTTTTTTTTATTTATTTACCATTTAACAGGCTTCATAAAACATTGTGAGATATCAAAAATATTTTGATATATTAATCTAATTAGATTGCGTTTGTGCAAAAAAACTAAAAAAAAACATGTCTTGTCACAGCAAGTTCACTGACCGATGTCTGTGCGTCGTCCGTGACCTCGGGTCATAAAGTGCTATGTATAAAATATAGCACAACATATAAATGCTACAACAACATCGCACTTGCACCTACAAACTATACCTACAACTTGTTACATCGTCAATGGTACAGTCGAGTAGAAAATTCATACGGTACCAATTAACCAAAACAGCGTTCACGAGGCAAAATTCCCAAGATATTTGAACTCATAAAAAAATAATGAACTTTCTACAACCTTCTTCTTCATCATATACCGTATGTCCCATTAACTTAGGGTTGGACTTGTCCTGCTCTTTCACGGTGTCGACTTAAGCTTTTATTTAATATTATTCCAATACGGGAGCGGGCGTTTTAGAGGAAAAGGCCTCTTAAATGCATCCCCTCACCCAAATTGATCAATTTAATAACGAATCTCTTGTCTCTGCATCTTTCTCTCTCTCTCTCTCTCTCTCTCTCATCACATATTATAATTAAAGAAGCAAAAATCACTGTTGTTTAATCAAAATTCTTTAAAAGAACAATGTGTTGTCAAGACTACGAGTGTTGGTACTTGGTAGTTCCACTTGTGTAACAGCCTGTATCAGCACTACGCTCGTGAACGTTCGACATGTTAGTTTTTACAAGCTTTTATTTAACTTGCAATGTATGTAAGTATGTATGTATGTATGTAAGTTTGTTCGGGGCGAATCTGAGAACTCAATTTTGACACAGTTATCTTCAACCGATTGAGCTGAAATTTGGCACACCTATATGACGTCGGTGACAATGCAATATTACGGTACCATGGAGCTGGTCTGATGATGGAATCGGAAGGTGGCGATAGGAACTCCTCAACGAAACAAGATAGACATGCCGTGCTTGGTGTCCCCATATTTGTCTTTACATGTGTTGTATGCCTAGGCGGTGCCCAGGGTCTGATGATGGAGCCGGAAGGTCGCGATAGGAACTCCTCAACGAAACAAGATAGACATGCCGTGTTTGGTGTCCCCATATTTGTCTTTACGTGTGTTGTACGCCTAAGCGGTGCCCAGGGTCAAATGATGGAGCTGGAAAATCTTTAAAAACAAGCTTTTATTTAAATGCGCTAAAAAGAATAAAATAACTTTTGGCTTCAAAAAAATGTTACTGCCTGCCAGCTTACTAAATAATTTGAGACTAAAAAGTGAAAAAATAAAATTGAAGTAAAAAAAGGATTTTTAAAAAACAAGCTTTTATTCCCATAAAAACGTGATCGGAAATAACGGAAACTAAAAACAAAAAAATAAATTTAAGTTACATCGCGTACAATCAGCAACACTCCTAAGTTTACAAGTCTCTTTTGAGTACTTACTGTAATTATTAGATGGCGTTATTGTATATGTTCGAACATATTTACAACAGCGCCAATTTAAAAAGCTTGAGGCACTGATATTGTGTGTACGTAACTGGTACCGTACATCAGTGCCTCAAGCTTTTTAAATTGGCGCTGTTGTAAATATGTTCGAACATATACAATAACGCCATCTAATAATTACAGTAAGTACTCAAAAGAGACTTGTAAACTTAGGAGTGTTGCTGATTGTACGCGATGTAACTTAAATTTATTTTTTTGTTTTTAGTTCCCGTTATTTCAGATCACGTTTTTATGGGAAAAAAAGCTTGTTTTTTAAAAATCCTTTTTTTTTTACAACCAGTTCGACCGGGAATTTTATGGGTTTCATATTTCACCTCCTCGCGAGTAGTCGCAGTACCGCGATGGTAAAAACAGGTAGAATGGGAGGTATCTACTGTTAAGGTTTTTTGTACATAGGCAATAAGTCGGTACTTAGCTACGGGAAATGAGATTTAGGTACTGATAGTAGAATTTCTCAGTAGCAACCTGGAGCCTGGTACTGTGCGCAGTTGGTGTCCGATTAGCACCTAGTGGTTGGACTCGACACCAATTTCAAGGGACTTAAACATAGCTGACCAAATGTGACTGCCTTCAACCTCGAACCTTCAGGAATTGCAGACGTGTTGCTAATTAAAAGGAGTCCAGACAACCGAAGCATCCTACAGGATTAAATGGATAACAATAAATGTTTTCATACAAACTCGCGTATTCATAAATACTAAGTATGTGTTACTGTTTCACAGTAACCTGAACCTCAAGAAAACCAGACTCGGTGCCCAAAGTGAGTTCCGCAGAACATAGAGTTCCCGCAGCAAAGCTACCAAGGTTCCGCGAAATTATTTAATACACTTATTGCGAAGATCTTAATATTACTTTATAATTGGGAAATGCGAGCTATTAAAACATGACGTCTAGTGTTACATACCGGCTAAGTGCGAGTCGAATTTGCGAACCAAGGGTTCCGTACAAACTTGCGACATAAACGGCCATAGGGGTTGATTTCATCACAGTTAAAAAGTACTACAGACTGGTACATGGTTTCATCGTTTATACATCCACGCGTTCCCAAGATAAAGGACTTGACTGACAAACAACTGATATCTTTTTCCTTTTTGAGGAACCCTACAAATTAAATTAAACTTTACCATGCGATAAAATTAAAAGTAAACTGTTACACTTCTAAAATATTCTCTTTTCAAATTATTATAAATCAAAAACACTGCCATTTAAATAAATTGCAACCATTTCAAATAGTTCCATAAATTAATAGGTACTTGGTGAGTATCCCGTTATGGTATAAGTTTGAGAAGATATGTTATGGTACACACACACACAAGCTGTAAAGAATGAAATTCCCTGGAACTGTTACGATATCCTTCCTAAAAGAAATGAGCTTTGCAAGAACCTATAAAAAAAAATTAATTGCACACATCGGATCAACAAAACAATGCAGGCGACATTCTTAGCATTTCTCCATAACAATAATGTACACAAAAACATGAACAACTTGAAAATGCGCTCAAGTGAGATCTCTATCTCTGTATAATGTCGATCTTTTAATTAATTAGGTATAAGTATCTTTTTTTGTAGATAAACTAGTCTTGATTGTTACTGTGAAATATATCGTGTAATTAAAGTTTTTTTTTATAAAAGCGCCATATTTTCTTTTCCATACGGATCTTGATGCTCCCGGCAAAAAATCTGTCAAATGATGCACGAACAGTGGAGTTTTCTATAGAGATAGAATCTGCTGCAAATTCAATCGTGGTTGTAAATTAAATAAAGAATTTGCAACGGTTTCTCTCTCCGTCCAGGACAGGCAGGTATAAAGTAATGTAATATAATGACCTGCAAATTCTTAGTAACACAAGCACACATAATGTAAGCCGGTTTCAGGATCTTAGGGGTTTCCAGGGATTTTGTGTCTTTTTTTGTGTTTTGGCATCTAGAATTTCCTCCTATTACACCTTGGCAACTTACTCAATTAAACGTCTTATTTCTCCAAAAACATAAAGAATATGTTGTCCACAGTGCGGTGCGGGAGTGCGGCGGGAGCGCATCAGTGGTAACGACGGAGGCGCGAGAGGGCACATGGGGCGCAGTCCCACGCGGTGCCGGCATGCTGGTGGAGTGGCCCGGAGACAACGTCGGTCTTAAGGCTGGAGACAGGTACGGACATACTGGATTACAGATTCATTTAGACAGTTTAGTTAAACATTTTGGTTTGACAACATAAGGTAAGTAAATCAATGCTGAGGAAGAGAGTTCTTGATATGGGATGGTAGGAATAGAAAAAAATATCGTCAATTTTGTTCCGCCCCTCCAATGTAAATTCCAAGAGAAGAGTTCAATATTTTCTGCATAGTCTCGCAGAAAAAGGAGGTCAGGGAACCCCGTGAACTGTGGCCGCCTCGAGTCGCCACATAATAACATTGAACTCGGAGAAATAGTCATAACATCCATTCACGAAACACCAAAACGCGCATAAAACGCCTTTACGATGCAATCTCCGCACTCACCACTTTATTGCGCGCAATAACCACGCAAATGCGCACGCGCATCTGTACAGACGCTGCGCAGTGCGCGGCGGGTCAGCGGCCCACAATCACGACCATCGCGATGCTATCTATGCCCATAGATGGTCAACGATGGGCCTCGGACTGTGGGCAAACACTGTCGAAGTAATTTACATTAGTGCATGGAATTTCTCGGCAGTTGTGACGGCCACACACCTCGCCAAATAACTGGTTACTTCACTAGAATATGCGATCTCGGGTTTTGCTTTATCTCTTTATTTTGTTTTGGCATAATACATTTGTGAATATATTCCATAATTTTACATATTTCAAAGATGTACGAACCTTTTGAGACTTAATAATGCTCTACTAAGCTACATGACACATGGATTTGTTCGCACTACTTTTATTTAGCCTATTACCACCCAACCATTAAACTAAATAGCGGTTAGACACTCAGTGCTGTTTACTTCTTAAAAATAAACTAGCAAAACAAAAAGAGAATAGTGACTTATGACGTTAAAGGCATGTGCATAACCTGTACCCTGCAGGACCTGCGCCGGCGCCGGCAAAGGGCCATCAATACACGTCCGTTTAGAATGCTCACAGATAACATTGCTGCCTCACCCCTTAGAGAATGTGCAAAATATTCTAAAGCTTTACTTTGCTCACGAGCTTTATTTGCGTACTAGCTTTCTGCCTTTGGCTTCACCAGGGTGAATATAGATTTTACAGCTTTTGCTTTTTAATCTAATTTGGAAGTCATCACTTCCATAATTGCTAAATATTGCATTTGTAGTGATGCCCTTACGAGAATGACTGTTCCGTGAAAGCCGCTGTACGTTGGAATTACTTAATGATGGTACACTCTTGGTAATGAGCACAAATACTAGTTTCCAATGAGGCACAAAAACAGTATAAACCTGAATGAATCACTTATCGATAAAATCGCAGATCTGTAAATCATTATCATCTTGCTATGTGGGGTGCTTGCTCCACCTACTAGTCTTAACGAGTTATCGTTAACTTCTTCTGATCTTCATGATTTTGTGGCTATTTTGAGATACTGTTGACTGCCTCGTTGGTCGATTGGTCACAAGCGCGATTACTGAGCTTGAGCTCACGAGTTCGACTCTCAGGTCGGGCCAAGTGCTATTGAGTTTTCCATCAGGAATTTCGCAGTAGTAGTCAGAGTCTGGATTCGTGCCCGGTTGCTGGCATTAGGGTAGTTTCCAGGGTCAAAGTAATTACATTCTATTTAGTCCGTCACTCGTTGCGAAAAAATTCAGCAACGCGTTTCAAGTTTCACACGTAACTTTAATGGGCTTTATCTTTATCATTTTTATTCTAATTTACAAATAAAAAATACGTGACTCTTTTTTTTTAAATCTAAAAGATGGACTAATATTTTTTTTAAACTAGCCTTATTGCTTTTAACTGGGCCCAACAATCTGTCATTTAAAAACAATATTCAGTATTATCCGGCACAGGGGAGCTTGTTGGTAAATGGGCTGTTCCTTCATACGCACCGGCTTGCAAGACATCCTCGCTCAGAACTCGAAGCAGCGCCCGAGGTTGACGTACTTCTTCAATGCGTATGGTAATGGTAGCTCCTAAAGACAAAGAGAAAGGACCATTGATACAACAAATTTTAGGCCCCATTAGTATGGACCTTTAACATAGTTAAATTAGTTACTTGTTGTGCTCAGTGATTTCATCCACTGCGCAGCTCCATAGTGTTCTAGAGGAGATGTTATGCAGACACTCATCATCATTTTCCTGCCCTTGTCCCATTCTATTTGGGGTCGGCGCAACACGTTTTCTTCTACCATTCTCTCCTATCAGACGTCACGGCATCATTTACTCCTTTCTCCTTCATATCTGCATGATGTTATGCAGACACTGTTACTTCCTAAAAATCTTAAATTGTTTAAAATTGGTCCAGTAGTTTCGGAGTCTATTCAGTATAAACAATAAATCTTTCCTCTTTATAATATCAGTACAAATTAAAATGTTCCCAGCTTGAATACTGACAAACTGATATAATTAAATTAAACACATCAAGTAGGTACAGCGGCAATTCTGTCTTTATCTGGTATAGACTAGTTACGGCTGTAGGAAACTGTAAACTCTCTCTGATCTGGTATATATGCCTCTCTCAAGATGCACCACAACACTCTGTTCTTTACCTTCTTGCATCCAGACAGTTTAAAAAATTACGCGACACCGACCATTTAATCAATTTTTGTTCTTTATTACACCCGAGATCAATATCATCAATCAAGTTTTCTTCTCAGCATTTTCATTCCTAGGAAATCCCTCAGAGAATGTACCCTGCGGCAATAATAATAAATATTAATACATGTGAATTGAACTGACGTGACGTATAAGGACTTGAACGATTAATTGTACAGGATTTATCGCTTCTAACAACCGTCCACTCTTGCGCATTTGTCAATCGAACATTATTCTTGTATACGCCATAATATATCTTATAAATGTTTCGCTTAAAGGATTTAATAGTTTTACATTGATATATAAGTTGTCTAAGAGCATAACAATTATTCAGGAACATTGTAATTAGTTGTCTAAACGAGTAGGAATGCAGAGACGTACTCAGTTTCCCAGTAGGCAAACATATTCCGAAGCGTTACTGATGCTGTAGGTACTTAGGCGCCGCGCGCCGTGTCGATGGCGCGTTATTGTTCCACGCGCGCCTCCAAGAGATGTAAGCAAAGCAGAGGGGCCTGCCCGGGCCACCTACTGACGGGATTGCGGGTTGTTCGATAGAGATAGCGCGGCCCCGGAACATATGTAAAAGGCAATAGAAGAAACATGGGTGGGTTTTATTCAGTACAAGCCTGACACTCCCCCTCCCCCGCTCCCCTCCCGCCCAGAGCGGGGGAAGCTATTTAATGATTTCCCATCCGCAAAAAATAGCGGTACTTAGACAGCTCTAAACTCATAAACAAACATCAGACCAATAAGCCCCAGAGGAAAAACCCAATAACACTGCCCGAATTGGGAATCGAACCCAGGACAGTCGCGCTTGCGACCCCTTGACCGAGGCAAGCTTACAAACACTACAGGCAAAAAGCATCACTTTATCGTGCCTACTAATTCTGCATATCTCGCAAGAACACATCTAACTAAGCATATTACAACAGCCCAAGGAGGAATTTAAGACGAATGAAATAATAGTACCTACCATTCCAAAGCTGTTAAATTAAATTCAAAATAAAAAAAGCCCCTTTTTAAAAAAAACTTCTAAACAAACCCTCTAAAAAGACAAAAATAATATCGAAATATTGTTCCTTTACGTAACTAAGAAGTATAGTAGTTTAGTATTCCAAGCGTTGAAGTTATTATTTTGTTTTATTTTTTTGCGGGGCTTTTATTGAAATTCATGTTTATTTCATGCTTTATAAGGTTATATTACTGGTTTAATTTTCAAATATGTTAAGATTTAGAGTACCATGTAGATTATTACCTTAACCACCTAGATTGTATAAGCATGTAGTCGTCAAAAACGCATCATTTCAGCCCATGCACAAGGTAGATGCCGGACACCATTGAAGAGTTATTCTGGCGGGTTGGTTATACTGCGTGAAAAAACAAATGACAGGATTTCAAATCGCCCTATTATTAAAGTTTGAATGCGTGTTTGATGTATGAATTTGGAAGAAATTTGGTATGTAAATAGCTTATACTTAGATTACAAATAAGCTACTTTTTATTCCGGTTTACGCGAGCTAAGCGAAGGGCGCAGCTTGTTAATATTTTCTGTCAATTAGAAGAGAGGTTATGATCTTCAAACGGCTGCAATTTTTTCTTTAAACTTAACGAAGAACACTAGATTACGCACCTTTCAAACAAAATCGTTCCAGTCGTTCAGCAGCTACCATGGAACAGACAGACACACAAATACACACTTAAAACTTATTACACCCCTCTGCTTTGGTCGGGGGTTAAAAACCTGAACAGCATACCACACCGTTACATAAGCCATTAGAAAGCAAACATTTAAAAAAAAGCCGACAAACATACATAAGCACAGTGAAATTGGCGATAGTTTGCAACTTAAGTATTCAATTAGCCAATTAAAACGCATCAAATGTGTAAATTTGGTGGACACACGCCACTGAGTGGGCAACGTGCGGTTTACAGTTACCGCGAAAGTAATTTTCATGGAAATAGAAAGTGCGTGTTTTAAAATTAGTTATGACATTAATTTCAATTCGCAATACTTTCCGATGTGTCAGCTCAAGGACGCACTCATATACAATGTATCCGGTCATGGACTAGCGATATTCTAGATACTTACTTATGTAACGAGTGTTTTAATATACTAAGTACTAGCTTTTGCCCGCGGTTTGCTCGCGTTAAATTCGGGATAACACAGTTCCCCTTTCCTGATTCGCAGGTACCTGCTACCTGTAGTTTTTGCCCTTGCGCCTTAATTGATTTTAATGGCAATGCTAAGTTTTCTCTTTTCTTACGTTTTTCTCCCTCATTTCCCACTTTAAAAAAAAATTGCCTTGTCCGTCTCCAGGGTCCCAACCATCTCTGTACCAAAAATTCATCAAAATCGGTTTAGACATTAAGGCGTAAAAATGTAACAAACAAACTCACTTTCGCTTTTATAATATTAGTAAGGATTACGATACACACTTGGGTCTTATGGGGCCATCCATAAAGTACGTAACACGAATTTCATGATTTTTAGACCCCTCCCCCCTCCTTGTCACAGGTGGTCACATTTGTGAGACCCCCCCACTCCCTAGTGTGACGTCACAAATTTGCCAAAATTGCCGTCATAAATACCTAATTTATAGAGAAAACTAAAAAATAATTTAAGATTTCAAATTTCGCGATTCAATTTATTAAATTTGAAATGTGATGTTACAAAACTAGGACCCCCCCCCCCACCCCTTGTCACACCATGTCACATTTCGTCGACCCCCTCCCCCCCCTTTACATGTGACGTACTTTATGGATGGCCCCTATTCACTTCCCCGCTTTTTTGGCAGCCATTTTAAGATATTCTCTATGCGTGTACAAAAAATAATCATATCTCTCAAAGTTTTGGTCTTACTGAGACGAAAATAGGTTTATTCAGAGGGCAACAATATTGTCTATCGTTTAAATTAAGTAATAATGAGCTTACATTTTCGTAACTTTAGAAAAAAAAATTAAGTCCAAAAAAATATGCAAATCAAGTTTTGTAAACTTTTTTGTGAAAAATTAATGGTAGTTTTTTTTTTAGTCAATTAATTTGAGTACTAGAATGTTTGTTATATAAGAAGTACATAGAATATCGCTAGTCCGTGACCGGACACATTGTATACATACCTACTGTTAAATATTGACTACTGTTTTGTTTAGCAGTAGCAAATCAGAGGTCACTGCAAGAAAGGCTCCGAAACTAATCAATTAACTCTTGAATAACCCTGAAACAACAAACCAGAATTAACAAAGTTCCGATTGCGATCTATTCACTAAATAAGTAATCATTGTTTGTCTGCAGACTAATAGAAGTGAACGGCACCTCAGTGCTGGCTTGCCGTAGCCAGGAAGACCTGCAGCGCGCCACGAGCGCCGCCAACCCCGCGCGGCTCGTACTACTGCGGAGCGCCGGGCCCGCGCATTTGCCGCAACCACCCAACGGCTTCACACAGGTGCGTAAAACTGGGTCTATTTGTCAAAAAGAATGTTTCAACAAAAATGAAGGTAACGACTAATTGTCGTTTTGGTGGCTGCTGCAAAATGGAATGGCAAGAAGACCCACTTACCATCACACTTTGCTACAGGCTTTATTAGATTTCACCTTTGACCGCAAGCATCTGTAGTTATCTACTATTGAGATCCAGGTTCATCTCAGATTATGCGGCCACTTTATTCGAACGCATAATTTTATTAAAATAATATATTTTAGAACGAAGCAGCATCACTACGAGCGGAGTTAGGCGCCCTGAGGTCTGCAGCGGAAGACGCCGAGAAGGCGAAGGAAGGCCTCCGTTCCGACAACACTAGACTGACGCATCGGATTTCTTACCTCGAGGAACAGGTTGCGGAGTTGCTCAGCAGACATACACAGGTACCTATACATGGAGAGGCTAGCACCCTTTTGTGAACGTTTCGGTATATTTACGGCCTTATTTCCATGCTTGCAGTATAACCCAGCTCATTTGAATTCTCTCTTTTCTAGCTTCATTCAGTAAGCAGTAACGACAGTTGCATAACAGTGAACAAGACGAAGAAGAACGTCACCAACATCAACATCACGACGGAGCCGCACCAGAGGCCCAGCCCCAAGTCCGAAGTACAGGTGTTCCAGAAAGGACCCGACATTACCGCCATCGTTGCCAAACTCCCGGGACTAGACGGCGTGGAGAACAATCTACCAATGATCAGA
Source organism: Ochropleura plecta (assembly GCA_905475445.1). NCBI lineage: Eukaryota > Metazoa > Arthropoda > Insecta > Lepidoptera > Noctuidae > Ochropleura > Ochropleura plecta. Next base: position 998,359 of record FR997732.1, read on the forward strand.
CCGAGGTCTAACGCTTCAGGAGCATCTTCCAGAGCGGCAGTCTCTCCCAGGGCATCCCCACCCCTGAACCACAGATCCCACAGCTCCCACAGCCTCGAACACAAAGCCGAACGAATGCGTCACTCTCTCTCCCATCACTGCATACACGGAGCGATCGACTACAGCGCTGAAACCGACGCAGCGATACGTATGATAGAGAGGAACCAAAGACACATAGAGAAACAAAGAATGAAGAACGAGAGACTGAGCAGGTCCAAATGCGAGGACTACTTCCGGTCAGACAGCGACTTGGACATGCGTGACACTCACTCCACCGCCAGTGTTGACCCAAGACATTACGAGATTAAGAAAGCAGCAGACAGAATAGAAGAAAGTATTAAGAAGACAAACTGGGCGGAGAGGAAAACCCTTTCAATCATTGAGCAACTAAAGCGGTCTCAACGCCTGAGAAAAATGAAGAAGAATGAAAGTTCAGAAGACATTCAGCTGGAATCGGAAAGACATTACATGTATTCTAGAATAGATGGCAAAGTGTTGGAGAACGCACACAAATCCAGCAGAAGGACATCCAAACTACACTCTCGAAGTGCCAAGTCTTCAGAATTTGAATCGGAGTCAGACTTTCCGAACGGGGACATGTACAGCAGCTCGCCGAGGATAGACTACGGCTCCGAGACTTGCTCCCGGATGAGTCATTACAAGAAGAACGACGAAAGGAAAGAAAATGACGTGAAGTCACGACCGACACCTCCGCGGAAACCTTTGCGACTATCCCTTCATAAAGCGAGAAGCGCTCACTCTTTGATAAACGGCAGTGAGTCGGAGACGCCGAGTAGACCGGCTTCTGAGGCGAAGCACACTGACACCGAGTGTAGCAAGAGGCCGGTGAAGAGGACGCATGCGGCCGACAAGTGGGCACGGGAGAGGATCCGCGACGCCGCCCGAGCCACGCCGCGCCCGCAGAGGAAGCACCTCAACGGCCTGACTGCCTGCGAGGCCCCCGCAGCTGATGACCTGTACCCTGAGAACACACACATGCCAGTCAGGATAAACGGCAGAACTGGCAAATGGTGTTAGCACGCACCCAGTCTAAATATTTTCAAATAGATGGCAAAAACGAGGCTAAAAATAAATTAGTCTTACATTTTCATTAAGCATACTTGAGTTTAGATGTTTCTATACCTACGGTTTTACATAAATTGAAAATCATTCTCCAAAATTGCCACAAATGAGACCATTACAGACACCTTCATCAGTAGTGTTCAGAATATGGATAAAATAGAGAATAATGTAAATACACGTATGTAAGCACCCACCGCGCAATACTCACCTACTGTAACGTATTTATTTAAGACTTAGTTGTAAGCAGTTAATAGGCTACGATAAGTAAATGACAATAAACGTATTATGTCTTTACTTTTGTGCGGTCATTTAAACAGCAACCTTTAAACATATCCCAGGTGTTGACTAACCGGGTTGTTCGAAAAATATACCGCGGTTCCGGAACATAACGGGCAAAAGAAGGACATGGGTGGGTTTTAGTCAGTAAAAGTCTGACACTACCCCCGCTCCGCCCAGAACGGGGAAGTTATTTGTTCATATCTCATGCATCAAAAAAAAGGTGATATCTAAGGGTTGAAACTGCGTTCAACGGGCACCCGCGACAGACACCCGCCGCGTGTCTGCAAGCGTGGTTCTGTGGGTATGTGAAGGACCCTGTCACAGGTACCTAAAGAGTACCACAAGGTTTTCATCAAGCGTTATTGACTAAACAAAGTCGCGCGTGCTACCGCTGGCGGGGGGGCCCCGCGCGGGTGTCCGTTTAACGCAGTTTCAGCCCTAAAACATTCCGGCAGCATTTGTTGAACAACAAAATCGACCCCAAAACAAGATGCACATAATCGAATTTCCTTTGGTTCGGACTGGTCGGCAAATTGCGGTTGGCATCTACCATCGCTGAAACATGTTCTCGGTACTATCGACCTAAACGGAAAAACATAATTTCGAACATATTTTTACATAGATAATAGAGTTTGATGACCTCAACATTAGTGTCTTGTTAATTAAATAAATAAATAAATATCTTGGGACAACTCACACACGGCTATCTGATCCCAAGCTAAGCAGAGCTTGTGTTATGGTAACCAGACAACTGATATACATACTTATATAATTTATAAATACATACATATTATAGATATATCACACCCAGACACAGAACAAACAATCATGCTCATCACACAAAGTTTGTCCTGGGTGGGAATGGAACCCACGACTTGCGGCTCAGTCTCTCTCACTAGACCAACAGGCCCGTCAATTCTTATTCAATTGCTGTTCAAACACTTTAAAATAATAAATAAAAAGGAAACTTATAATACAACTACGAAATAAAAAACGCGCTTCATAATAAAATCATTATAATTATTTTTACTAGCAACAAAAACAAGACATTATTATGTACACCAAATTAATATCGTATAAACATTTATCATAACTTCCCAATGCTGGGAACACACTCTACTGATGATACAGCTTATAATCCTATCTGATAATGGTACCTCTTTCGTTACACCAGCATACTGAGGTTTGAGCTTAAAAAAGTGCACCTATAATAATTGAGTGTGCACCCAGCTTAAGTCGATATAAATAAATCAACATTGGTTGAATAACACATTTTTTAGATTTCAATTGTAATCAGATGTAAATGGGCCGCCCACTCATCGCGTTCGGCCGTGACTTATTAAGTTGAGTTTCGTTCGAGTATTGATAAAACATCATACCAAACGAAACAGCAATTGATTTAGTAAACACTTTTATATAAATTATACTTATTTTTAGATCTGATTTGCGCACAAGTAAATTAGTTATTACTGAATAACATAATACATAACAATCCTCCACATACGTGTCTAAATTATTGGCATTTATCTTTGACACGGTTGCCTCGATAAAAGCCAATGTGAGCCATCATCCCTACGCGTCAGCTGAGCAGGTCATGTCTTGCTAACTTTTATTCGAAGATATATTAACCGAAATAGCTGTACACTCTATTCTAAACCATCTGAACATAACATAACATAGAATTTCCAACAAACAACACCATCTATAAAAATATTTGCAAGTTCTACACAGCGCTGTATCCAACCAAAGTTGAAATATTTATTATGACACAATTTAAAATGCGCTGCGTTCAAATGGTCCCCGACAACGAGGTGGAGGTACTTAACACTGACTAGGCCCGACTTGCCGGATGAAATAACACCAGACAATTAATAATAGTCTTCGAGTTGATATTCCTATCTGTTATGTTCGTTCATCTAAAATCACTCCAATAAGTGTTTAAGGTGAATGTGGACTCACTTCTAGACTAGTTACAGAAACTTGCACATAGTGAATGCACAAAACGCACTAAAGTACGCAAAAAACGGCTGATGCACGAAGCGCAGTAGGTTAGGGAATGTATGCGCAAATTGTATAATGCCAATATGACATTATCAAGTCACCAAAAACACACATTAGGTAACTCATGATCAGTCCATCGCGACAGCAACATACTGCTTCGTACGTACGCGGTACGTTTGAATTATCGTCTTTTTTATCGTTACCAAAAACAAACGCGAGATTTCTAAAAACAAGTTTGGCAAGAACTAAATACAACGTAAGGAAATTTAGGCATAATAGTACGTATGATGTGAGGTACAACTAAAAATGCTTCCGATGGTACAAGTTCACGCGGCTCTGCGGCGTTCTCCGACCATTTGAACGACAGCGCACCGACAGTCTTACTTAATAATAAAATAAACTAATCTACGATAACTGCAGTATTCGCCAAGGAACGGCGGACAAAATGTTGGATTAAGTCTATATTCCATTGCACACGGCAGAGACTAATACGTTCATACATACGAGCAATACAGCTTTACTCGACCGAAGTGTCTTAGATTACATAACTGCTTTAAGGAGAAGTACTCTAATTTCCATAATTATTATAAACTTAGTTGGTTGTTGTATGGTGATATATTTATTATTTTCTACACGGCGAAAATCTTGTACAACATGGCAGATGTCAGTCTTGGCAAATCGCTTTTACTCGAGAAGGGAAAGCTAAAAACAGTTTTGCTTACAGCAGCGTGCTTATGTGTAATGGTCTATCATGCCTCAGTCTCGGCCGCGTACAACAAAATGGCGGCTCATTTTGAAAATCGAAGCTGACATTACACCCAGATCTATGGAAGTGGCCAAATTTAGTGAAAGTTACATTGAAAAAGGTTACACTCTGAAGGAGATCGAGCAACTGGTTTGTAAATTTGTAACGTTGCTCATGCTCTTTTTGCCACCTTTTTAACGATGGTAACACTATGTTGTACAGTCAGAGTGATTCTTGTAGCCTATGGCTTAGGGCAACTTACGTGTTAAAGAACTAATATTAAACTGTATATGGCTCTAAAACATTTATGACTTTAAAGATAGATTGAATAGATACGGTATACATGGGAAATTCAATAACTGGCCAACGTAGTACGGTGATGCGACCCAGATAACAGATGGCCTCTTAAGGTTAGTTCAGTCAGAATGGAAATCTCGCGGAGGGTCGAGGCTTGATGCCCGCGTCGATAGTAATACAATTTTCAACTGTACAAAATGGTAAACGGCCCTATTTTTAATGTAACCTATAAGCTACGCGAGAATTTTTCGTTCCGTCTAAATTGACCCCAACGTGAACTATGAAGTATTTCATTATTGTAAACTAGTCAATTATCATTGACGCAAATAAAATGAAACCATTCCATTTTCAAGTTGTTCCATGAACATCACACGACCTATTTTTATTACATATGGCCAGTTATTAAAGTTAAATTTAATACAATTCTGCTCGACTGTACGATCACAGATCTTGAACATTGTAAAATTGATTATTCTTGTACAGCTACTTATTTTAGATTGAAAAGGACTGCGTGAGTCTACTTAAAAGAGTCACCGCCTAGTCGCCCTGTCTAGATGGGTTTATATTCGACTAGGAGTGTTCATCGATGTTACATCGACTAATATATTAAACGCAGGTTTTTCAAAATAAATATTAGCCATCCTATTGTGACAACTATTGTCGCGTTGGAAGCCATTACAGGAGTAGTTGTTTGCTAGACGAACACGCTGGCGATAACAGTGCTCGCATATTATTTGCTCCAAAATGTATTCGTCGACAATTTATATTATACATTAACAACGTGTGCATAAAACTCAAATTTCAATCAAATAAGTACTCTTTCAGTCATTTTAACATTCTTGACATTAAAGTGATATGAACACGCATGTTATAGAGAGTTAAATGAAGTAATCTCTCATTTAAAACAATATTCAGTATTATCCGGCACAGGGGAGCTTGTTGGTGAATGGGCTGCTCCTTCATACGTACCGGCTTGCAAGACATCCTCGCTCAGAACTCGAAGCAGCGCCCGAGGTTGACGTACTTCTTCAATGCGTATGGTAATGGTAGTTCCTAAAGACAAAGAGAAAGGACCATTGAGACAACAAATCCAGCCTATTGCTAGCAACTGGCTGGCTTCGTGGTTGGGTCTTGGCGGTTATCCGTCGATTTGGCGTCCAAGTACCAAAGTTAGGACATTTAGCTAGAGCAAGCGCAGTGAGCTTGGGACTAGGGGCACCCTGACTCAGACAGGTTGTTTCGAAGGGAATGGCGGGGTCTAGATAGCAAGCTAGAACCCCTCAATCCTCCTCGTGCTATGTCTTAGTTTGGAGTGACATGAAATGACTGAACAAAATGTATTTATTTGACAATATAAAATATTTTTAAGTTATCACATTCAAAATAAAGGCGAATTATTTTATTTGTATGTGTGTGTGCGTATGTTTGTTACTCCAGTTTACAGGATCAAGATAACTGGATTAACGTATAGGTTACTTATTATCCTGGTTTACGTGGGTGAAATCGTGGATTTTATTAAAGATGTGTTGAGATCAATATAAGCCATATTATAAATGCGAAAGCTTGTGAGGATATGTGGATGTTTATTTCTTCTTCACGTAAAAAATACACAGTTTATAACCTAGATTAGCGCGCATAGGCTACTTTCTATCCCGGAATTGTTTCCTTGAAATTAATTCCGACGTCTACGGGATCGAGGCCGCGGGCAACAGCCAATTTAAGACAGGGCTAAAAGTGTGGTATTTATAAAATAAAAGTGGTGGAATACCTTGACGCCTCGCTTCATGAGCACGGAGAGGCGCACGCGGCGCGCGTCCGCCCCGCCGCGCCGCGCGGGACGCAGCCCCGCCGCCGCCCGCGCCGCGCGCCGCTTCACGCGCCGGCGCCGCGGGGAGCTGTCGCGGGACGAGCCCGAGCCCGCCGCGCGGGACCGCTTCATGCGCCGCCGACCTGCACAAGGGACTTATCAACACTGCACTACTACAGATACCGGCACGGATCTTGAGCGCTCAGCGAAAGGGTGGGGATCGCTTTGCGCATCGTACACATATGGCAAATAAAACGCACGCCCGTTGATTATTTATTTTTTCTAAGTTACCTACGTAATTTCTTACTGGTTCTATGGTTGAAAGAAAGATTAAATAATGATTCATTAAATTGAGAAATGGAAATTGAGATCAAAGAAGTAGGTAATTAACAAGTATTTCTAAATTAAAATTATAACTTAGTTCTTGTAGTTTGTCAAAAATTACAAAAAAAAAACTGCTACGTATTTTTTTTTTTAGCATTTTTGACTTCGAATTTTATTTGTTGTAGATAAAAACTTTATCTATTGAATATAGTACATTTCGATACAAGTACAAATAAAATAATTGAATGAAAAATAGTTTTGCTAATTACAAACTGACATTATTTTTTTCCCCGTTTTGCTTTCGATAAATATCACCTTTCATTATAATTCCAACGGTATATTTAATAAAAAATCACATAAAATATTTGAATAACATAATTTAAAAATGTTGTCTATTAAATTGGCCGGAATTGTACTCGTCGTCGTGAGGTACATGCAGCAGGAAAAGAACGAATCCCGAGTGACGTCTAGTCTATGACGCGATGCGCTACGGGCCAATCACTGCACTTTCCCCGCCCCCGCGCCTCACTTCATACCACCAAAGGGACCCAATAACTCACTTCTGCGCAAGTGAAGGTCAGCGCTCAAGAACCGTGCCGGTAACTATACCTGATACCTATTAAACTTAACGCACTTTTAATCAAATTAATACTTATCACTTATTTGAGTGAAGAATTAAATAGCTCGGTTTAAAATAAGGTTAATTACATTTCGTGTACGACCGAGATTGTTAAGACGGGTACAGACTGCTGTAACGTAACATGCAATGTAATATGAAAGGAGCATTTCATAAGTGTGGTCGCAGCGCGCGCACAAACCGAGCATGTACGTACTCGCATCTTTTCTGGCACGCCGCGCCCCTTTGTGTTCGGCGAAAAAACCGACAAATGGCGGTTCGCAGCGCTCACGTGTTGAAATGCTCTGTTCGTGCGCGTAGTGGGCACGGTTAGTGCGCGCAAGGCGTCTACACTAAGGGAATTCAATTCCATTGCATGATACATTGCGACAATATGGACGGCAAATTCTTTCTTTGCGTGTTACATTGCATGTTACGTTACAGCAGTCTGTACCCGCCTTGACAAATTGAGCGACTCTCACCTCCTGCGACATTGGGGTCGGTCTCGAGGTCGCTCAGAGTGATGACGTCGGCGTCAGACTCGCACGCCGCCGACTCGGACTTGGCCGGCGACGAGCTGCTGGACGCGGTGGTGCCCTCGCCGATGCCGCTGTCCAGTTTCTTCCTCTTCTGATCCTTGGACGTCTCCGTGGTCTCCTCCTCGCTGGACGATTCCTCCTTAGGAAGCGCCGCGCCCTCCCAGTCCATGTCGCGCGACGTGCCCGGGAGCTCTCTTATTTCTTTACCTAGATATATCTCTACTTCGGCCGGCACCTTCAGAGGATCCGACCGGGTGCCGTCATCGGTGTCGGCATCGTCGGAAGCCCGGGGCGCGGGCTCATCGGACGCCTCTGCGGCTTCGGGGCACAGGGAGGCATGGTCGTCCTGGAACTCGAAGGTGAGCAGACCGCGGCAGGCGCGCGAGGGTTTCATGCCGGGCTCGGGCTCGGGCAGGTGCTCGGTGACATTGCCGGCGGGGTTGGCGAAGGCCGCAGCGCGCTCCATCCGGATGACGCGCTCGGCTCGCGCGGGCCGCTCCACGCGCAGGCTGCGCACGTAGCGCGGCTCGGCAGGCCGGGCGGGCCGGTCTCCGCCGCCGTTATCGTCATCGCCGTCACTTCCGCCGCCTCCTCCTCCCCCTCCGCCACCGCTGCTGCCGCCACCCCCGCCTCCACCGCCGTCGCTGCCCCCGTCTCCGCCTCCGGCCCCGCCGTCGCCGCCGTCGTCATCGTCGTCGTCGTCGGAGTCGGAAGGCGTCTCGAGCGAGTCGAACCGCAGCGCGCCGGCGACGCGGTTCTGTCCCATGCTGAGCACGAGGCTGAGCAGCGCGTTCATCTCGTTGGCGCCGTTCACTTGATCTAGGTCGTGCAGCGCGTTCAGTCCCTCTGGAATAGTACGGGAGGTACCGTTAATACAGCAAGTCATTTTATACCGGCTGAAAATCATATCCTTCTCTTAGTTTTTATTACTAGACCGGTATGATTTTCTATCTGGCTAAAACTCATGTGTATATGTTACTGTAAAAGCCCGAACTACGGTAAATCTTAAGATTTTCCAGTAAAACCTAAGATTTACCGATTATGAATGGTAAATGTCCATAAAAGTTTGGGATTCGAACTTTTACCATCATTTACTTGGTAAATCTTAGGATTTACATTAAAGGAACGGTAAATGTCGAATAAAATCGGGTCCACCCTTTATAGCAGAACTTTTTATGTCATTATTTTATTTTGCATAACAACGGATAGCATAAACTTCATTTCGCAGAAAATTGTTTGGCAGACACTCATTTAACATACATTCAAAACTCATAATTTTGTAAGTCAGGATTATCTCTAGACATAGGTAAATTTCATATCCATAATATTTAAAAGTAGAAACATCATAGCGCAGAAAGTTCACAGTCAGAATCGTCTTTTGCCATATATTTCATACCAATAATCATTAAACGGCTGAATTGTCATATCGCAGAAAGTTTATAGTTAGAATCATCTTTGTCATTATTGGTTGTCATTTATTTTAATTATTTATTTCTTGGAAATAATGTCATTTAATTCAATAAGTAATTATCCTAATCTAAATAGTTTAGTTCTGAGTAACCTACTATTAACAATCTCTTTTTTCTATTAATGCAAGTCGTTTCTGCCACTCGCCGGCCGCTGCCGCGGCACAGCTCGCTACGCTCGCTCGGCTCGTGCGTAGGGGGTCACAGTTTTAACCTACCCATTTCTTTTTTTTAAAGGATTTAACCTAATCTAAATAGTTGAGTTCCGGGTAACCTACTAAAAACAGTATCTTTTTTTCTATATTTTCTTATTTTCGCCTTAATATTTTTTGTTTAATTGTAACTCACTGTATCTAAATCATATATCATATCATAATCTGTATCTGTGTAAATATTGGAAACTCAAAATAAATAACAAACATGGTAAATACCCCGTTTTAACCGTTAATAATAATGTTAGTGACCATGTCAGTTTAAAGACTTATATGCCTTTTAAAATTATTCTTAATGCAATTCTGCCATCTGTATAATATGAAAAGTGAAATTATACCTAATAATCATCGCTCTAAATGAACATTATGCTAAACGATATAATGCTAAATTTGAACTCTGCCAATCGTAATTATACTAAATTTCATTCTGTCATCTTAAAAGTATGCCATTGTAAATTCGGAGTTTTAAACAACTAAACGATAATTATAACAAATAATTTTTACACCTTATTATTCCTAAAACCAACATTTACCAGCTCACATTGGTAAAACCTAGCATGTACTGAATTGGAATGGCAAAAGTCCGAAAAAGTCGTCCCTTTATAATAAATACTTACATTTACCAACTCATGTCGGTAAATCTTAGATTTACTGGAAAATCTTAAGATTTACCATAGTTCGGGCTTTTACAGTAACATATACATATAAATATGAATCCCTATTTCTGTTAGTCACGGAATCACGCGTAAACGGCTGGACCAATTTCGCTAATTATATTTTTTCTTTCATTAGAAGCTTCTAGTAGGTAGATAGAGGTATAGGTAAGTAGGTAGTTAGGGTAGGGTATAAAAATACAAGAAGGTAGTAGGAAGGAAAAGGTGCATTGCAACGCATGCCGGGCACAGCTAGTAATAAATAAAAGACTATATAAAAAAAACTGACAAACTAATGTACAGCAATATAGTTGTCAGCCTTGTTGCTCTAGATATTGACATGCTGTAACTTTTGATGCCCATATGGGTGCGGTAGCTGACCTTTATTTAAATAACTCAGTAAATATTAACAAGAAATGATTTTCATCGGGTATAAAAGTACTCGCCAAAATCACGTGCTGCCTCCTGTCATTAAGTACATGTCTCTCTCTGTCATTCGGTGGGAGGACCATTCTATTTACATAACTCTCGCTAGCTATTTCCAAATTGTCAATAAAGATATTACTTGACCAACACAGCTTGACACATCAGGGAAAAAACGATGATGTTTTTCTTAGCAAGCAGCGTCACCAATATTGTAACAAATCGTATCGCGTCTCAATATAAAATGGGGGTTAAGTTATACTGATACACATTTGAATCCGTGAGGAGCGATTGAGTACGTACCAACGTCACTCTCGTCCTCGATGGGGATGCAGATGCGGCGCGGGCAGGAGCTGGCGGGCGCGGGGCGGCGCGGGGGGGGCTCGCGCAGCTGCGGGTGGCGCGCCAGCAGCGCCGCGCGCATGTGGCGCCGCACCACGGCGCGCGCCAGCACCTGCAGCCGCGCCGGGCACTGCTCGTCCAGGCAGACTGCGGAACGAGTGCACGACGTATTAACGAAACAACCTCATAGCATACAACAACTAGCGCCGCCACTTTTTTTTGCTTCACTGTTAAAGTAACTGATGGAGGAGCCGGTGGCTAAATAATAGCAACCGCTCGGGTCGATCTTTAGGTTAAGCCGCGCTTGCCTAGGTTGGTTGTGGATGGGTGACCACCGTTTACATACCGAGTTTCCTCCGTGCCTCGGAAAGCACGCTAAGCCGTTGGTCCTGCTGTCATTTGTAGATCTTTGACAGTCGTTTCAAGGAGTCAGTGTTGCGAAAGTCTGACAACCAGTCATACCAAGGGGTATCGCATTACCCAGTACTAATTGGGTTGTGGAGGTCAGATAGGCAGTCGCTCCATGTAAAATACTGATATTCAGCTGCATCCGGTTAGACTGGAAGCCGACCCCAACATAGTTGGGAAAAGGCTAGGCTAGGCTACATGATGACTGTCAAAATAACTGATATTTATTATTGCGTCAATAAGGCTGCGGTTGGATTGCTGACGCTGACGTGCCCTTTATCACGTTACAATTAAGCCACTATTAGGTCAAGCTATAGAGTTGCTGGTAGAGGTAAAATATATTTGAAAGGACTGCAGGGTGCGACTGTAGGTCGTGCGGAGTGGAAACCCTGAGGATCTAGTGGTCGTAAGTGTTACTACCTTCCAGGATTGTTAACCGGACACAAATTCAAACACGGTGTCTGCTACTGAACAATTGCGATGGGACTACACACCACTGCCTAACCATTCGGGGCTTACAGGGCTTGATGTAGAATAGAATAGAATAGAATAGAAAAATATTTATTCGAAACAGACACAACACAACAGCAAAAGAAAAAAAAAGGTACACAGAACGGAAAAACATGGACAAGGTTGCGCTGAGCGTGCCCATAACGAAAGGGTTACCAACTCAGCATATGCTAGGCGTCAGACACCCAACGCTGGTTTTCAGTTGGCACCCGCAGTGACACACGGACTCACTTGGTGTAGAGAATTCCGGCAGGTCTCGTGGGGTGGGCACCCTGAGGGGCGCGAAGGACACGTTCAGCATACTGCGGCAGGACCAGGTGTCCACTGACGTGCGCTTGATCTGCACCAGGTTGTCGTTCAGCGGCATCACCAGTACGCCTCCCACCTTAGCGGAAACGTGTCCTTATGTTATACCTTGTATTACTATTGGCGTTTTTTTTCTTTAGAATAGCTTGTAAGCCGAATTCGAATTTCGAATAGACTAGTTAATGACCACTCTTATCGCCGTCGTTCGCCTGGTTTCGGTCGAAACGACGCGACTCCTCACCACTCCGACTCTACAACTAAATGCGACAAACGTTGCTATAATGTAGCGTGATTCCTCAAAACAACATTTTAACTGCCAAATTGAAAGCGTATTATAATTATAATGATAGAAGATATACTAAGCTCTAATCATATATAAAATACTTCCCAATCAAAATTTATGCTTATAAAAACATACCCATATCACGTTCCACGCAAGCGATTATGAATCTTTACATTATAGTGAAAGCACTCATTCTGTGTTACCAACAGAACATACACAAACGCGCGGTTGCTTTGAAAGCCCGTAGAGTGCACCCGCAGTGTCCTTACCAAGTACGCAGAATTACACAGCCCTGCTAACATGAGTAAAATCAAATGAAATCTAATATGAACTTGAGTTCAGCCAAATTTCCTTTAAATAAATAAGCGAAATCATGTTTTAAAATTACTTTTTCAAGTAGCATAAGAAACAACACTTTTTGAACGAAAAATAATAATTCGCCGCGAAAAAGTTACGTAAGGTTTTATAAAAAGCATCAATACAACAAAATTATCCACCAGCATTTGAAAAAAGTTGATTCATTAAAAATTCTGTCTCTATTCTGTATGCAACAAAACATACGAGTTTCATGTTAGCAGGTAAGAGGGTTTCATGAGTGTATAGGGCCTACCTTGATGAGTTGTTTGAAGTAGTTCTGATACTGTTCGGGGCAGCCAGCGCCGCAATACAGGCGGTCATATGGTGTCGTCAGAGGAGGTATGCTTAATCCGTTTCCTGTAATAAAAAGATTTTATTTTATTCCCCTCCCTTACTCGCAGCATCGGCTACGGTCCGAACCCGCAAAGTCCCAGTTTCTAGTTGGTTGCCCAACGTGCCGTCCGCACAAATGTTGCGTACTTTGCACCTGGTTCTATATCATTTTAAACTCAATGGGTAGCTGGAATATCTTGAATCCTAATGTCGGACTGTCGCAAACCAAATTCTGAAGGAAGGCCGAAACGAGTTTCTAGGCCTATTTTAAATTTCGCTAAAAGTACTACAAGGTGTCTTAATAACGAATAGCAACACAACAACATAATCTCTTACCGCCATAAAACCTAGGTTCACAGAATTCAAACTCGTCCAAAGTCGGCGAGTTCTCGATGAACTGCCCGAGTTTCTTGATGGCGTACTCTAACACATAAGGATGGACCTCGATGCCGTGGTTGACGCCCGAAGGTCCAATGATCAGCCCCACCAGTGTACTGAAGTAGCCCGTGCCGGAACCGATGTTCAGGAACGAGAGCCCCGGCCGTAGCTCCAGTCCTTCTAACACTTCACTAGAACAAAGAGGGAATTTTGATATGGCAAGCTTTGAAGCAAGATGATATGATGGTTATTTTTATATTAATGCCTGAAATGAATATGACATATCGAGTCTTAGAGAGATACTGTATGTCTTTACTAATAATAATGGATTGTACTGATCTGACAAATAAATTACCAAGAGCCACAACCAATACCTGGGGAGGCTCTCGTTTGGTAGCTGGATCATGGGCTTGATGTATCAAGCCCTTGGTCCTAACAACACGGCTCGTATTGTTAAGAGGTTCCTTTCTCTGGAGCCCTGACCGCCGGTAGCTTGGATCCTGTTCCCAATACCGGTGGGCTACTATTTTTATATTTTTAAATGTATTTTTATTAAGAAATATTTAAAAATGTGAACAATATGTAAATTAATCAATAAATGAACGAAAAATAATAATAGTAACACAGGGGTTTTACCATACCCAGGCGAAACCAGAGGCTGTCAAGAAGTAGTAACGCTGATAAAAGGCAAGTTAAAAGTTTTACCATTTATTGAAGAAAGCTATATAACCACGTTCCCAGGCCCAACGAAAAAAAATGCAATAGTGGGGAGAACCCGTATGTTTCAGTTTGTTATTGAGGATTTTTATACAACCACTAGCTTTTGCCCGCGGCTTCGCTCGCGTTAAATTCGGTAGCGCCTTATTGATATGTAATAGCAACACTAAGTTTTCCCGTTTCTTCCCTCTTTCTCCGTCATATCCCACTCTTTTTAAAAAAAAATAGCCTATGTCCGTCTCCTGGTTCCCAACTATCTCTGTACCAAAATTCATCAAAATCGGTTTAGCCATTAAAGCGTGAAGAGGTAACAAACAAACAAACTCACTTTCGCTTTTATAATATTAGTAAGGATTATACTGACTTTCTGACACTCGGTGACACTGTTGAATTTCCAACATTTGGATCTGCACCCAGAGTTGAAAATGCGATAACATTAATTGAGGTGATAACTCTAATGATAACAGTGACTAGGTCAGTATTAATGATATGAACTAAGTGGCATTATTACAAGTAGATCTTATGACATCACAAAACCTGATATAATTAATAACTGGTTTGATGCATAATCATAAATGCATCAAACCAGTTATTAATAACCACTATTATGAAATCTTTATCACATTTGCACATTGCCACATTCAGCTCCCTTACCCCATCAGTTTTGGGCTATTTAAATTCCCTGTTGGTCAGGTGGTTGCAAGTGCAACTAGTACACACAATGGTCCACTGAAAGGACTATGTGTGGAAACCGGGCCCCCCCAAGAAGCAGGGTCCACATGAAGAAGAAGAAGCGCAACTAGTCCTGGGTTTAATTCCTGAAGATGTAGAATCACCCAGTACTAAATGGGTTGTGGAGTTCAGTTAGGTTATTTCTTTGTCAGTTGCATCTGTTGAAAGCCAAGTGCATAGCCTTTTACTAACTACGCTGAGGAACATATTTAGTTAGTTCAGGGCTACGCAGATAATAATAATATCAAGTCATCAACTAAATGATTACATTCTTGTACACCTTACTCAGTGCTATTTTTGAACTCAATTTATATTCTGTAAAACAAAACTTGTAAAATGCAATAATGTAATTCATCATATTTGTAAGTTTCAGTATATTAAGTGCTAAATAAAAGGATAACAGAACAGAAACTAAACTTGTTGCCATCAATCATTACCAATCCAAATAGGTTTATTCATTTCACATAGGTTAGTAAGTATACATGCCCTGCAAGGTGTACAAACAGAATGTTACAGCTTGTGGAGTAGGTATACATTGTGTAATTTTGAGTTGCGGCAGATACCTTAACCATTCTAGGTAAAGGAAAATGGGTTAAGGAAACCTTCTAAGATATTTTTTGAACATTTTAAATCTGCTTTTACAGTCCCCTAAGATCATTTCTCTGTCCTGCACTTACAAACAACAAAATTAATACTGAAATCAAATGTTCAAGCACCAGCAGTGTATGTACTATGCCAAATGATGCAAGTTATTGCATAGTTTTGTACAGGTTGAGAAATTTGGCTGTTTAATATTAGTTAGGTTGCCTGTCCCCCAATCTGATGAGGAGTTGTGTAGGCAGAGCCAATCAAAAATAACACTATAACATATTGTGTGTATGCAAAATCTCTAAATAAAGCAGAAAAAACAGTATTCCCAGTATTCATCTATTATACTTTTATAACATTTGATTCATCCAGATGTATGTTACCAATCCTTCAATGTTAGATTTCATCAAAATACAGAGATCTTTGTATAGACCACACCCCATGAAGCTGCGGCACCTTTCTAAGATGCCTTTGACTAGTGGATGCCTACCTTTACAGACCTCATGTGACAGAGTAACTCAATGTCAACAATTGATTTTTCACATCTACCTTTATTACTGGAGCAGTACAACCACCCACCTGTAAATACACGGAGCGGACATGTGAAGCGGCCCGTTCCGCCAAGCCAGGTCCTTGTAGGCCTGGTCTCGCGATTCGGGCGTCATGTAGTCCGCGCGGTCCAGCGAGCGGAACACCCGCTCCACCGGCCGAGTGCGGATGTAGCTGCCACCCATCAGGTTGTCTATCAGCTCATTGTTGTCGCGCCCCGAGCTCACCGCACCACCCATCCTGTTTGTTTTGCTTCACTTATCGTCTTCTGTTAGAGAAAGAAATTTTAATTGTCTTTTGTATAAAAAGAAAATGTATTTTAAACTGAGAATGTTTATTTGACAAGAGATGTGTC
The DNA here is from genome assembly GCA_905475445.1 of Ochropleura plecta. Lineage (NCBI taxonomy): Eukaryota > Metazoa > Arthropoda > Insecta > Lepidoptera > Noctuidae > Ochropleura > Ochropleura plecta. The sequence continues at coordinate 1,014,701 of FR997732.1, forward strand.
ATGAGAAAATTGGGGTTTAGTTTGGTTTTGAGCACAGAGTGGGATCATATGTTTAGAGTTATTTACGAAGACCGGTCATGATTGTTTTATAAGTTTACGTTATTAAAAGTATATTATGCAGTATTAAAGATCAGTGTTTCCTTGAAGAGTAAATAACGTCCTGCAGAAATGGAAAATCATAACAGGTTATGGGCCCAGCACGCTTCCACTGCGCGACAATGATGTTTCGGAGTTTTTAAATTTGAGTAAATTAATTTGAAGTCAGTAGAAAGACAAGATTTTATAAGAAGAAGAAGATGGGAGTGGAAACTCCGGGTTTTGTAAGAAGAAGAAGATAAGAGTTGGGAGAAGAAAAACAATTAGATTTTGTAAGATTTGTGATAAGAAAAACAATTATATGTTGTTGAAGATTTGTGATATGAAAAACAATTATATGTTGTTAAAGATTTGTGATAAGAAAAACAATTATATGTTGTTGAAGAAGAGTTGGGAGTAGAAAATCTCCAGATTTTGTAAGAAGGAGGAGAAAAACAATTGATGTTGAATGTCAATTTTTTATAAAGATTTTTATATGTTGCTGAAGAAGACTTGGGAGTAGAAAACTTCAGATTTTGTAAGAAGGAGAAGAAAAACAATTGATGTTGAAGGTCAATTTTTTATAAAGTTTTGTATGTTGGTGAAGATTTTGTAAGAAGGAGGAGAAAAACAATTGATGTTAAAGGTCAATTTTTTATAAAGTTTTGTATGGTGTTGAAGAAAAGTTGGGAGAAATTTTGTAAGAAGCAAAACAACTGATGGTGAATGTCAGTTTGAGAGGGGACATTTTTGTATGTTTCTTTGAAGATGCAGACAAGTTGATTGAAGAAACTAGTAGTATTATTGTTAGAAAGTGAATACTACTATGTGTTTTTATTTTTGTATTATGTGATGTGTTGTTGGGCTTATGATGGGCCTATGTTGAGTGTTGTTGAAGTTATTAACAGGTTGTTCTAAATGATTGTTAAAGTTTTATGTAAGGTGATTTAAATTAGATATTATTTGAGTTATATAAAATTTAGAGGGGATGTTAGAGAAAGAAATTTTAATTGTCTTTTGTATAAAAAGAAAATGTATTTTAAACTGAGAATGTTTATTTGACAAGAGATGTGTCATGAGAAAATTGGGGTTTAGTTTGGTTTTGAGCACAGAGTGGGATCATATGTTTAGAGTTATTTACGAAGACCGGTCATGATTGTTTTATAAGTTTACGTTATTAAAAGTATATTATGCAGTATTAAAGATCAGTGTTTCCTTGAAGAGTAAATAACGTCCTGCAGAAATGGAAAATCATAACATCTTCAACCCTCCCTCTCCACACACCACCTCAGCTGATTGGAAATGTGACGTCACAATTGTTTTTCAACATATTTTTAGGACCAGCAGTTGCAGTTGGTGATTCCAAACAATCACAACGAACACAAAACCACCAAAAAAACGTAATTTAATACACACGTATGCGAATCGATGCTAATGAAAAAATATTCACACAATATTCGGTTCACATAGGGTAAAAATTTGACTTTTGTTTTTCTTGTGCAGGTTTATCGACTGCGTAAAATATCAAATAACGATCAGAGACGATCAGACAAAGAACGGCCAATCACAATGCAATGCCGGTCACTCACAATGCCATGCTGGCCAATCACAACGTCATAAGATGAGTAATGTAAAAGAAAACAGAGCAAAGAGTTGTTTATAAACAAATGAAATCGTTAAACTTGTTGTATGCACTTCGTTACTTAAAGTTTGAGGATTTCATAATGATTTAAAAGATGTTCCTGATAAATTAAACTAATTTTATTAGAAATTGTATTTAATAAGGCCATCGAAAATATGAAAGGTTTTTAGCCACGTCTTCATATTCCTGATCAATCATAAACTAAAGATGCAGTGACAGTTTTCTTCCTAGTCTATGACAAAAAAATGACAGATCATCAAACCACGGGATTGGGGATGTGATTTATTTATTTTTATAATTTTCTGTGTGAATAAGCTGGGTATTATTTCAAATTTAACAGTGTCAGGTGATTTTCTTGTTATTGTTGTTAATAAAATATGTTTAGATTAGTGTAAGTGAAACCCAGTGAAGTTTTGTCGTGTCACAGTGGGAACGTCATTGGTAGTGATAAGGTTTTATGTTGAATATTTATGTGTAATTGACGTGATCAGTTGTGGAGTGTTTTGTCGGACAGAGCGATGGCAGAGACAAGTGAAGCGCGGGCGAGTGCCTCGGCGCCGGGCGGCGACGCTGGCGGAGAGGAGGACAAACATGACGAGCGTATGTTGGAGTGCAACATTTGCCTGGACACGGCTCGCGACGCCGTGGTTAGCATGTGTGGACACCTGTTCTGGTACGACACTCTCACGCTCTCCATACATTTTAAAAACGTATAAAAAGTACCTAGATAATTTTATTATGTTATTAATGTATGCTAATTATAATCGTAAAAGTATTTTAAATATGGTATATGTTCATTCACTTCATTGTATTGGAATTGTATTTAAAACAAGAGATAATTCACCCTTGGTGTAGTATTTCAAGAGCAATAGTGACTTGGTGAAAGTAATTGAATTGGTTCGTGGCATGTCAAACAATATGACTTATAAAATTGAATCAGTGATAATAGTATAAAGTTTGTTTTCGTACTTGGATTGCAAAAACAGATTAATTTATTATTGTGTTAAAGTTATTTTAAATCTGATCAACACAATGTTTTGATTATTAATCATGATAAAAAGTATCTGGTTCAAATCCTCATTGCTTCCATACTTAACATACATGCAGCTGCTCAAAGCATAATGATGACTGTGATTAGTACAGGTCTTGCCTGCGTTCACACTTAATTTATGCCTCAACATCAATATGAAATGGAACATAAATGTGAATGTTGAGCGAAGTTGAAAAAAATAAACAACATTCAATTAAAAGATAGGAAAGATGAAGTTAATGATTTTATTAAAGGTAGCTCTGTCTCTTAGCAACAAACTCTTGATATAAAACATGATAAAACCCATCTAGACATATGGAATAGAACTGCGGGGTTCTGCAAACAACTGTAATGTAGATCTCTACATTCCAGAGGATCTCCTCTGGAAAATTCAAAACATCACTTTAAGAATTGTCTCTAGTGCACACTGGTATGTCAGAATTACATACTCTATGTTTGTGCCTTTATCTCTATGTTTTTTTTGTTTATGATGTGTCCCTGTGCTTCCTCCTGTGTGTACATAAATGATTAAATAAATAAGATATGCAAATACCTGGAGATACCTACTGTTAAATAAGAAGTGAGCAACATTGGCAAGAGATACAAGCATAAACTGAGCAAGCACACAAATGAACTGACAAATAACCTACTCAAATCACAGAAAATTATCAAGCACATAAAAAAGTGGCTCTTACTGGACCTGTACCAGAGAACTTAAATCCAGTAACAAAGTTATGTCATTTAATGGAATGCCACCTACAACACTAAGATCTGTAGAACACATGTGATTATGGCTAGAAAGGAGATTGCAGATTACAAATTGTAAAAAAATAAAAAAGGGTAGCTTCACAGCTTACAGTACATAAACATAAAAAATTAACACTATGACAATTACAAAGTACTCCGAAAAATAACTAAATGAAGTGAAGTACTATAATTTGCGTGATAATTCTTTTTTTACTGGGTTTATTTTTAATTATAAGTAAATAAAATAATTAATTAAATATCAGAAGTACAGCCCATCTTCTACTATATAAAAATAAGTCGGGTTTTCCTTCCTGTCGCTATAACTCCAGAACGCACGAACCAATTTCCACGGTTTTGCATTCTTTGGAAAGTCTCGGGCTCCGTGAGGTTTATAGCAAAGAAAAGGTAGGGTAGGTAGAAAGGTAGAAAATTGCATAGCAACGCCGGGGCACAGCTAGTAAGTTCATAAATATAAACTACAGTTAAAAAGAGTCCAAATTAATACAATGATGTGAAGCTGATTATTCAATGGTGCAATGCAATAAAAAAGTGATGTAAGACTAATAAAAATCTTGCTTGAAGGTTGAGTGTGTGTATCTAGGGATTTTTTTGGTCAATTCATTCGGTTTTATATGTATATACATATTTTAGATAACACATTTTTAGTAAAAAATTAGATACAACTTTTGTATGGACCACAGGCCCTACAATAAACCCTTGTAGAACTCTGCCACAGCTTATTTAAGTTTAAAGCAACCATCCTTACTAATATTATAAAAGCGAAAGTGAGTTTGTTTGTTTGTTAACTCTTCATGCTTTAATGGCTGAACCGATTTTGATGAATTTTGGTACAGAGATAGTTGGTAACCAGGAGACGGATATAGGCTATTTTTTTTTAAAAAAGAGTGGGATATGAGGGAGAAAGAGGGACGAAACGGGAAAACTTAGCGTTGCTATTACAAATCAATAAGGCGCTACCGAAGTTAACGCGAGCGAAGCCGCGGGCAAAAGCTAGTTATGTATAATGCTTGTTTATTTTCTCAGTCTCCTTGATAATGCAGTCATAATTTAACATTTACACTATCTGATAGTTAGATAATACAGGCTGCTGTCATTGCTAAAATACAGGTTTGATTCTTGACCCTTTTATTTGCTGATGGGAAATCATCAAATTACTGCCCCGCTCTGAGTGGAGCGGGGAGAAGTGTCAGACTTGTACTGGCCAAAACCCACCCATGTTCCTTCTAATGCCCTTTACGTTCCGGGACCCCGGCAAGTGGTGGCCCTGGCATGCACCTCTGCTTTGCTGACATCTCTTTGAGGCGGGCGCTGAACACTAACGTGCCGTCGATACGGCCTGTCGTCACTAGACCCTGACAAAAGGTTTCTAAAAACAGTACAGAATATAATATAGGCTAAAGATGGTGTAAATAGTTTTTCCAGTGGGAAATTGTACCGGGCGCTTAACTTGTTATCTCGTTATTAATATTCAAGTGATAATGTCCACAGTTGGCCATGTTTGCACCAATGGCTAGAGACGCGGCCGAGCCGGCAAGTGTGCCCCGTGTGCAAGGCGGCCATTAGCCGAGACAAAGTCATCCCGTTGTACGGCCGGGGAAACACCAAACAAGAGGACCCTAGGAATAAGGTACGATACTGAACTAACACAGAATTCAAGTTTCAGGTCCAACAATTAAATTTAAAAATTCAGGGCTTCAGAAAACAGAATGAGTCCAACCTTTTGAGTCCACACTCCAAATTTTGCAATATCGAAAGCTCTTGTTGATGTTGATCCTGACTGAGGTGCCACATTGAAGGACCATTGATTTGTAGCATTAGTAGCCAGTTTATTTTCATAGCCATGGGCGTAGCCACACTGGGGCAAGCTGGGGCGCTTGCCCCACCCTGGCTCTGACCTATAAGGTGCCTAATTTTAAAAAAAATATTTTCTTATACTAACAACAATCATAATATCTGTAAGAAAGTTACACAAAAAATTAGTCGACATAAAAAAGTGCGCTCAAAACAAAAAGCGCGCACGATTTACCGAACGGGCAAGAAACATAGCGAGTGCAGTTTTTACGCTGGGATGATATTGCATTTCCGAAATCTTGATCAAATCCGCCACTTCCATCTCCTTCAATGCATTAAGTTCCGTATTTTTTTCTTCCCACAAATTATACCACATTTCAGCCTCGCTTTAAAGTATCATTTAATTTGTAAAACTTGCAGAAAGCTTCTGTTTTTTTCAATGTTATCAAAGAATCCTTACTTTCCCAAGCGAGGCTGAAATGTGGTATAATTTGTGGGAAGAAAAGAATACGGAAATTAATGCATTGAAGGAGATGGAAGTGGCGGAACTGATCAAGATTTCGGAAATGCAATTTTATCCCAGCGTAAAAACTGCGCTCGCTATGTTTCTTGCCCAGTCATGTACGACCTGTACTATAGGTATAGAGCGATCATTCAGCACATTACGGTGGGTTAAAACGTGGCTTCGCTCAACCATGAGCGAAAATCGTCTAAGTGACCTGTGTATGCTGTGTGCACAGAACGAGGATCACCGAATCAAAAAATTTTGTAGAAGAAGTGCTAAATAGGTTCTACCAGAACCCACGCTGGCTTCTCTTGAAGTAATATTACTTATAAAGTTAGTTAAAACTTAAATGACATGGCCAGAATGGGTATAGAGCTATGCCCTAACAAAAAAATATTCATGTACATTGATGTATAGTACGTCATTTTAAAGCTTACATGCTGGGCTTTACAATAGTTTATGATTTATGATCAGAGAATAGGCGAGAGACACTATAAATAGAAAACAAAAATAGCGCCTAGACAATTTGAATAGCAATGATGAAACATTCAGAGTTTAATCGGCGTAACAAAACGAGGAAGACTATTCAGACGCCATTTAGTAAATAGACTAGGCTATTCATAAAAAGGAACTAATTCCACAAGGAAGGCCGATATCATGCAAACAGTTATCGTGCTGTTCTACAAGAAAACAGCGTCAAGATTACCGCTGCTGCAGTGTCAAGTTTTATAGAGACTCGGCTAGAGTCGTCGCTGCGATCAAAACTCACTACAAGAGTGAAATGCATAGTAGTGTAATGTAAATGATATAATAGTAAAGTAGTGTGAAATGTTAGAGGCAGTTTAATAAATGTTTTTTTTTTTCTCTGGATACCCACATATTTGTAAAACGTAACTTAAACTAGCAAGTCTAATAAGTACAGCAGTATATTAGTATTAGTAAACGATAGTTTGTGGTCTAGTTTCAATAGTAACAAATTACGATAATACGTGATAAAATCAACGCAAGACGACAATGTAAATGTCAATCAATGCAATGTCAGAATATAAAACCACACAATCGATGAACAAACATATATTTTTTTTTGCATTTTCTCTCGCCTATTTTAGAGAAATGTAATTAATGGGATTATTTTTTATTTATTTCAAAAGGATTTTTCATATATTAATCATTACTGTGCATTATCAGGGAAGGAGCTGCCAGTTATAAAATCAACGCAAGACGACAATGTAAATGTCAATCAAGGCAATGTCAGAATATAAAACCACATAATCAATGAACAAACATATATTTTTTTTGCATTTTCTCTCGCCTATTTTAGGGAAATGTAATTAATGGGATTATTTATTATTTATTTCAAAAGGAATTTTCATAAATTGATCATTACTGTGCATTATCAGGGCAGGATCTGGCCATGTCCTCGACTATTCATAAATAAAACTATAATATTATCTATCCTGTGTGTAATTGTTTATTTTCTGTACCTGACAATATAAACATCTAAATTTACAGATTAACAAATTGGCATAGGCGCGGAGCCCAAACGGCTCAAGTTACAAAAAAAATACCGGGGTAGGGGGGGATAGGTTGACTGCTGCCCCACCCTGAGCCCAAGGCTGGCTACGCCCATGTTCATAGCTTGCCATCAGGAGCGCTTGAGACAGCGCTCGGTCTTTGTACAGTGCGTGCAGTGTAGCATCATGAGCGCCTGAGACATCAAAAACATATTCCTACAAATCAACGCTGTTTTTAATACAAAAGTCGCCTGGATTATAGGTGCCGCCTCGGCCAGCGGGGCAACGCACGGAGCCCGAGAACACGAGCGGCTTCCCCGGATTCGGGTTCGGCGAGGGCTTCCACATGTCCTTCGGTATCGGCGCCTTCCCCTTCGGCGTGTTTACATCTTCATTCAATTTTGGAGATCCGAGACCAAGTGCCGGTATGTACTAGCTACAAAGTATTTATAATTAACTAGCTTTTGCAATAATGGGGGTTAGCGTCCACCGACCATCTACTATCATAAAAACGTTATTGTGGTTTCCCTCGGGAACTATGGAAGAATGGTACGCTTTGTCTATTTCTGTACCCTTGAAAACGTAAATGATTGCATTTCAAGATCGGTTCAATGGTTTGGGCGTGGAAAGGTAACAAAACAAACATAGTTTCGCAGTTATAATATTGTTTAGGGTGTACATAGACTGTGTGAAATTCATCGGGCATTCTACACAGACTGTGCACAGTAAGTAGTCAGTAGATTTTTATAGCAGCGGGGAGAATGCTGAGATGTGTACTGTCATGTTGCACTGGCCATGACTGAGACTGTTGAGTCGTGTCGTCCGAACAAAAACGAGGCGATGGCTTTTGCTGAGACATGGTCACAATAAAGTCCACAAGATTTTCTCTACAGATATTCAATTGCGATCTCGACAAGTCCTTAATAAGTTAATGTTTGTGCAGCTCCTCGCGGGACGGCGCAGTACGAAGAGGAGCAGTTCCTGTCGAAGATATTCTTGTGGGTGGCCATCTTGTTCGTGCTGTGGCTGATCTTCGCATGACCGCCGGAAACCACCCCGCAGCTCTTGGGCCGCGTCCTGCATCCCTACTGACTTGCTTCCGACTCGCTTCGGTATGTTTACACTTGGTCGCGATCCTTACCAAATTCTCCCCATTTCCTTTCAATGTAGTCTTAAGAAATTTTCGGTGGATAGTTTTGCACCTTGAAAAGGTGCGAATGTATAGAAATTACAAGTATTGTGAGGGATTTGGGATGTATGGTGGATGTTTCAATTAAGATCGGTAGCACGCTTGTTAGCTTGGCGTCGAATCACGTTGCTATGGAGGTCCATACAAAGAATTCAAAGCGGCTCGAGTCGCAGGATCGCCTATGTTTTGCCCTTTTGAAGTGTTCCTTACGACATTATTGTGTTTCGTTTTTTCATGTCCTTATTGTAAAAAGTGCGAGTGATAAAAGTCGTAAGGGGCACTTGGTGTTTCGTGCTACGATCTTAACTGACACATTCGTATAATGTAGATGTAGGTCGAGTTTGGTAACCAACGATGAAATCTATTATGATTTATTAAAATGATATTCTGACGACGACCAATGGCTGCTCATAAGATATTGTAGTAAATGGTTTGAATAATGAACAAACACCGAATTCGAAGGTTTCCCAGAAGACATTGAACCATCGTTACCATCTCGCGTTTAATCGAAAGTATCTTAGGATCAGCCTCGCCTTGGTGAATTTGCTGGAATTAACTAAGTCCTTAATCTATCACTTCAAAGATTCCAATATGATGTTAAATGAACTATTTAACAAATCTGTTACAAACTGATGAACCATGGCCAGCCGCGAAAGGTAACAGAAAACCATGTAACTTTCGCATTTATATTATTAGTATAGCGTTTCACCCTTGTAATTTTAAAGGGTAGATAGTATACTTGCATATTGCAAAGGTATAACTGTTAACAAACCGAAATCCGCTGAAAAATTAGGTAAAACAACTGCAATATAAAATACGAACGGTATTTTAAATAACAAAACATGTAAAAGAAAAAATATTAAACTGCTCTCCCTTCCACAAAAATGTTTAAAAAGAACTTTGAAAATCTTTGTATTACTATTTTAGGCGATTATTAGCCTTCATGTAAAGTGCATAAAAGTTGTAGTGCTGATTTTTCAATGTCACACTCATATTTATTCCTCATAAAAGTTATCTGACCATTGAAAAATCAGATACCTTTTCAACAGAAAGGAAAACATTTCAATAACCAATAAATACTCTCTTTAGACCTTGTAGTTTATTTTTATCAGATGTGCTGTCGCTCTTAAGGGCCAAGGCTTTTCGCTCTTCCCAGTGGATTATATCCGGTGAATCATCACGCCTCTAAGGCATCCTTCAGTCTCGAGATCCTTCAGAGCTCGCTCGGGGAGGCAGAATATAAGTATTTGTAAAAATATGGTTTTAAAAGCCCACACAACATTCAAAATGAATCGATGATTTGATTCTAAAACCTTTAAATTGTTCGGAAGTGTAAACATACCACCACCATAGGCTTTATCTTGTTTAAAAGTTACAATTTCACACTGCCCGTTATGCCTATCGATAGAAATTGTACTTCGGTCATTTCAGTTTGCTTTACCTCTGGTAACCAAACAGCGACCTTATGTTACCACACGAGAGCAAAGATCAATGTGATGCACAATTAGAGGTAAAATAACTGTGTAAGGACTGTAGGCCTGTATGGGATAGGATTGAGTTTCTAGTCAGAAAAGAAGATGGCGCTAGCAGCTAACAGCTGTCTTTTTCCCGCACTGAAACAAATTATGGTTCTAACACTTACATATACAGGCCTAGAGGTAGTCATCGGCTTGTCGTTTTCCCAATAACTGCAACAGGCTTACTGCACTTGAAACTACTTATTTATGCATCTTGGTGTTTATCGAATTCGATATTTAACATATTTTAGAATATTATATTCTTCTATTAACATGTATCCTTGTGTAAGTTTATACTGTGATACTTTTAAGTTGATCGAATATTATGCGCTAAAATATTTGTAACACATTCGATAAATAATAAGATAAAAAAAACTGAAACATATACATACGTAGTTTTTTTTTGTGTGATGAGTCGATGATTCTCATCGAGTTGTTATATCGACTGAATGTGCACTTATATCGATAGTTTATTATAGTAGCGTGTTTAGTAACGTTTTACTTTGATATAACGATTCGACACCATGTTCTTCTCGATATAGTTACATTTATAAAAGTCATTTTATGGCTGGGCTCAATATATCGTGTTTTGTAGCAGTAAATTAAGGTGTCGCTGCTATAAAATGACTTTCATAAACAGAAATTATAATCTTAGACAATATTCATAGTTTCTAAAACCAATCGCTTCGTCAGACGATTGTTTAACGAATGTTATCTCTTCTAGTAATAGTGAGTGCTATGTAAGCTAATGTGTATATAAATAAACCCGTGTGACCGTTTACAGGGGACTTCATTTGTACTCCGTTCGCTCGTAAGTTAGATAAGGCTGGTCTCTTGCAAGGTTCAGTGTTGTAAGCAAAGATACTTGCGGTACATGGACGGTCGGTTGCCGCCTTGGATAGTGGTGTGAACTGCTTTCGATACGGAGTTGTACGAGACTGCCGACACGTTACGCGCCGCTGTCTTAATTATACTCATCCAAATCAACTGTTAGTCTGCCTTGATATGGTTAACTCTGTTTGGCGTTGTTTCGAAAACAAGTTGACAAATACATATAGCTACAACTTTGACGAACACAACTATTCACAAACCATTTAAATCTCATGTTGCACAATTTTGCCATTTTCGCTACATACCAGTTACATTTATTTATTAATGTGGTTTCTACACAGCCTCATACATTATTATTATATTCTTAATATAACTGTTAACTGTTCACAAAACTATAGGTTTTGGTTGTCTTAAAGAATTTAAATTATATTTTATTTTAGTATGGAGGTATGCCCACGTATTGTATGATAATTGTTAGCAGAGGCGATGCGATACTCGGAACACGTATATTATATGAATTGGTAGATGTTATGTTAATATTCCTGTAATGATAAGTGTATATATAATTATTATTGTATCTAACTAATTATGTTGTGATGGGAGGGTTTGTTTTAATTGTAAATTTGAAAATAAAGATACATGATGCTGAAAGGAGTGTTCATTTCAGAAAACCCTCACCCCAAATGCACATAAAGAAAGTATATCGGCATAAAAAAAATGTTATACAAATCATTCCCTTTATTCAAAAAGAAATGAAATACTTTCACAATTCGTCAGTTCTTCTCAAGTTCTTACAAACAATAACCAATCACTTTTAGGAATATACTTACAATAAGATTTATGAGCTAAAACCTAACTTAATGATATAAACTTAAGGAAACATACTCTTCAATAATTATTGTTTATGATAAAAATCAAAATAGATGCTGGTCAAATATTTTGAATGTCAGAAATGCTTATACAATTTATTTTTATTCTTTTGACCGTCAAATTAGTGACAAAACCAAGCAAGCACCTGTTTTGGCTTGAATGCAAAATCTGAGACTACCTGTTAGGTTATAGTAGCAACCTTCTAATGTTTATTGTTTAACAACATGTAAAAGGAAAGATTATTAAAAATAGTAAAAGAACTTTATGTATGTTTTCTTTGTAAATAAAATATTATTAGCGTTTAAAGGATATAACAACTTCTATTGGATACGCCAATTGAAAATTGATTAGATTTAATGCAAACTGTACTTTATAATGCACTCAAGATAACAAAATGGTGCACCATATATTTTAGTGGACAAAATGAGTAATCATAATGGCACTACACAGCATAATTGACGCCACTTGATGTAATTAAAATCGATGAATGTCACAATAGAGTAACGCGCTGATCTTCATTTAGAGGAAATCATAAATGTGGCCAGCAGTAATAAACAAAAGTACCCTCTTAACTTTCATCAATAATGCTACCTTTAAGCCACCCTTTGTGTTACAGTCGCTTATAGTTATCTATTGATACCAGACATATAATAACGTGGACTAGTGCTACCCTGCTACTCTGTCTACTCTATCCCGTACAGTTTGAGCGTCCTATCCATACTCGTGGAGGCGATGTACTGCGCGTTCTTACCGAAGCGCACGCCTGTGGCTGACGCCGTGTGGTCGTTGAACACCTTCAGCTCCTGCCACTGTCTACACAAGTATACCCTCACGTCGGTGCCAGCGATAGCTAAGTAAGTACCGCTCTGGTCGAAGCACAACTCCTTGATAGCATACCCTTCTTCAAGCTGAATAGTCTTGAAGTTCTTCAGCTTCCTCAAATCCCAGAGTTTAACGCACGAGTCTTCAGCCGCTGTGGCAAGGTAATAACCGTTCTCAGAGAAGGAGATCGATGTGACTGGTCCCACATGCCCAGGGAAGTTGGCGACATTGCTCTGTTCCTTCAGATCCCAGATCTTAACTTGGGAGTTCTCTGTACCGGTACCGAAGATAAGACCGTCAGGATGGAACTGCGCAGTGGTGAGGCTGACGCCAGAGAAGTCGCTGACCTTAGTGAGTAGAGTGCCCGTGCGGATGTCGGAGAAGGCCCAGTGCTGGTCCGTGGACGTAGACAGAACGTAGTCGCCGGTCGGGTGCAGGGACAGCCCAGTCACTGGGCCGTCGTGCGAGCGCAGGATCACTGTCGTCTGAGACCTGCCAAATTAAATATATGTTAATAAAAAAAATGTGTAAACAGTTTTGTAAATCTATATTCTCTAGGCCAAGCAAAACAAATTTCTTGTTGGTAGAAAAAGCAATTAAAGAATTGAGTTTACTCACGTAGGCACATTCCATACACGAATAGTATGATCCGGGGACGCAGTGATGACGGTGTCCTCATCCGGATGGTAGATGACGCGAGTGACCTTCTTGCTGTGACCCTTGAGGATAGCCACCACCTGCTCCGTGTCCTTGTTGAACACAGTGGCGTTGCGGTCGTTGCCACCGGTCAGCAGCTTGCTGTGGTCCGACGGGTTGATGTCCAGAGCCAGGATGCCGGGCACACTGGCTGAGTGAAGACCCTGAAGAAGAGAAATTGGAATTATTAAAGGAATAAATCTAAACATTGGCTATTGTGTAAGTGAAATGTAGGGAGATAGTTGAATTTCCAAAACCTTTCTTTCTCTCCTGATGAGAAGACAGTGGCTTCTTCATTACAGGTTAATAAAACAAGATCTATTCCCAATAAAAACAAGAAATCAGGAGATATGATGGTTTTTGTTTTTGACCACCAAGCGGCTTTCCTTGAGATACTGCTATTACGCTTAGTACGGCAATTTATTATACAATAGGCACTTCACTGGTTGGTGACAGAAAGATGTCGATATTATAATAATACTTACAGGATGTGAAGCCAATGTAAGGAAGGCTCGTATCTGGTCAGGCGCGAGCAGGCCCTCGGGCACGGTGCGGCCGCGACGCTTGCGCTCCTGCGTGAGCGCGGTGGCGCGCTCCTGCAGGCGCGACACCACCTCGGCCGACATGCCGATGGGCGCTGCGCCGCCGCCCGCTGCACCGGCTTCCACCTGTGTGCAAGAAACACACTTAATTGCAGGAACATTTGAATGCTGCATGCTGCTGTTGCTTTTTAACGTTAACACTTGATAGAGCACATGCAAAGATATGTGGCAGTAAACAAACAAAAAAAATTGCAAGTAGTTCACGTTCTAAGGCACTCTACTCGTGCATAGGACCTTCATGTGTTGGCATGTCTTCCATTCAACCTGCGCAGTTGACTCCAGTACATACTCAAATCCCAGAAAATAATTTCGTTACAACTATACAAATGTTTACCTGGTGCGTTGGCTGTGGAGCGACAATACCGGCTTGCGGCTTGAGCGTGGCGAGGGCCTCTCGCGCGGCCGTCACTTCCTTAGTGAGACGAGCGATCACACGGCACGCTGCGTCGTGTTGGTAGAGAGCGTGACTTAGTTCCTGTACAACAAGCCTTTTTATTTGAATGGCAATATGTAAGTGAGATAATTCCATCAAGAGCCACCTACACCAGTTCTTCCTATCAATTTGTGAGCTGGAAGTGGATTACCGATCTGGACTGAATCGCTATATCTGTTTCAATTGTATCTGTACCATAGGTCTGCCTGGACCTATGAGAGATTGGGTAGCATAACACAACTTTAGGAGTAAAAAGAAGAAAAGTTCTAGAACTCTTATTATTATTAGATTTGTCCTGTCTATCTATCTGTCTTTATGTCCTGTGTCACAGCCATTTGACCCTGAAATTATTGGCACCAGATAGGTGAATTTTGGAGAGTAGATGCCTTGTATGAACTGCTAAACATATGATGATACTTCAATAATCTCAAGTAAATGGTTAATGAGATATTTGCCTCTACTCATAAAAGTTTAATACCGCCCCCCCCCCTCTCTAATTTCGAAAAGAGAAAATTGATTCGTAATATGTATGTTTGTATATGGTTTGATATTTAGTTTTTTAAAATGCGACTTTAACTTTAAACTGCACTGCACCCATAACTTTGTTTTTATCACAATGCTAAGAAGAACAAATTCAGTTTTGCAGTAGAGTGTAAATTTCCATTTAATTAGAATGAGTATTAAAAATATATTATTGCTTGATGCTATGGCCCTGTGTGTGAGTTGAGCTCGCACTTAGCCTTTGTTTTGCTCTTTGCCTTGGGTTTTTTAAGCATTTTTGCAATACCTATCAGGGAAAAAATCAATTAGAAAGAATGATTTTGAAACAGTCATATGAACTGGTAACTTTAAATATAAAAACAGTTCTTTAACATTCTTTGTTTGTGTTCCCTAAAGTTCCCCACCATCACTATAACACTTCTAAGCTAAAATCTTATCTTATCCCTCGGCATGCCTGGTAGGGTCTGTCAGACCCACCACGGCAGAAAAAACGTTGTATTTTATTCAAATTTGAATTCTGAGCGCACCCGCAAGCTGTAGCTGGCCGTTACGAACTACTCAATGCTTTCCGCCCGCTACCTCAGTCCGGGACGCGTTCCCACAACGATAAGACTTATTTAAAGTGCTCTCTCTACTTTTAATTCATAATAATTGTTAACAAAAAGCTCAAAGCTTAATTTTATGTTTAAAACGAACAAATTTTCATTTAAAATTTAAAAAATAAAGATCGTTGATTTGTAAAACGATTTTTATGTCTAATCCTAATATTAGTATGTAATTTCATAATAAAACAAATATTTTTATTTATTTACTGCAATATGTATATGAAATAGTGATCCAAAACTGGGTCTGACAGACCCACCAGGCATACCGCGTCACTTCTCGCCACCAGGCATACCGAGGGTTAAAGATGACAGAAAACAAGGAGTAAGCTAGAAACTGACCTGTCGGGCAGTCTGCAGCTGCTGGCGCTGTGTAAATGCATGCAGCATGAGAGCGTCCCACTCATCCTGCATGCTCTTCAGGGTAGCTGGGATTGACGTGGCACTTGGTGGCTTTGGCTTCACTATTGGTGGTGCTGTGGAGTGGAGTAGACACAACATCACATCATGCCCATAATTCCCTAAGGGTTAGGCAGAGGTGTACGTAATAATACCAACCACATTTTGCCCATTATGTTGTTTTTTTGTTATGTTCAATAACTCCTTTTAATTCAATTCAATTAAAAACAAAGTATAAAATACTTGGTTCAGATATGTTTTTTTATTATTAACTGGAATCTTTGTTCCATCTAGATCAACAAAAGGTCACCGAGTTGCAAGATCACAGCTGTTTTATTGTTTAAACTTAAATAGTTTAGACAGAAATCCAGTTAATACTACTATTAAACTATATAATATTATACCCAGACAATCATGTTTTAATGATGATTTAGTTCTTATTTAACTTATACTTTCTACACTTGTTACAAGCCAGATAACTCTGGTTGCATACTCACTTTTTATCTCAATGAGATCCTCAAGTCTCAGCTCCTTGCCACTGATAGGGTCCACTCCATTCTCTATGATATATTTCTCGATAACGCGTTTCTCAAATACGGCGCCAGACGAGGGAGACACCACAGGCAGCTCAGGAACCTCATTAGATACTGCAATTACAAAGTTAGGTTATAAAATAGAAATTTGTGTATCTTTAGTAGATATCACAACTACGGATTGAAAAATATCGGGTTATCAATAAAAACACATTGCTTCCAACACGAAGACAATATAGTAAAATATTCGCGTTCGCCCACCGGTACACAGAAGATACGCGCCTTTCGAAAAAGTTATATTTAAGTATTACTTGCGATGTAAAGGACATAAGATACTCACTTGCACAATATAAAGCCATTGTTTAAAAATATTTCAGCCAATATTCGCAGAAAACTCTTGAAAAGTCATGAAAATCGGCGGCCAAACAAATTTTTAGCACAGTCTAAAAAGATACAAGACACCATAGATAGATCCATAGAGTCACAGAGTACTATAATACATAGAGTACTATTATATAGATAGATCATAGATCCACAGCACTGAGCATAGACTATATAGCTTGATAGATCTTGCAATACGTTGCCATTTGCCATAATTATTTCATTTTTATAGAGTTGGGACACTAAAACTCGGCTAACAGATTATTACAAATACGTGATTTATGGGGTAACTCTAGCAATGCTATTGCTATAAACTTGATTCAAGGAATATAAGGTCTGAGCTCTCTTCAATTTGAATCACACAAAAATGTACCATAATGGATTCTTCGTAGGTTTACTTTTGTATGGCTATTATAAGCAAGGCGAGAGACATAGCCCAGCAGACGACAGCCTTCTAGGTTGAACTGCGAGAAGTTATTAAAAGATTAAAACAAGAACACTATTAGAGACAATCGGCCTCTCTTATAGATCTCTTTTTGGTAAAGTGCTTAGTCTAGTTTGTATAAAAAGTCCATAAATTACTCTATGCAACAGGTAGGTAATTTCATAATTTGGCGTGGGGCAGATAGGGCTGTTACTGTTAGAGAAAGAAATTTTAATTGTCTTTTGTATAAAAAGAAAATGTATTTTAAAATAAGAATGTTTAATTGACAAGAGCATGTGTCATGAGAAAATTGGGGATGAGTTTGGTTTTAGAGCACAGAGTAGGATCATATGTTTAGAGTTTTTTTTACAAGGACCAGTCATGATTGTTTTATAAGTTTACGTTATTAAAAGTATATTATGCAGTATTAAAGATCAGTGTTTCCTTGAAGAGTAAATAAAGTCCTGTAGAAATGGAAGACTATAACAGGTTATGGGCCCAGCACGCTTCCACTGCGCGACAATGATGTTTTGGAGTTTTTAAATTTGAGTAAATTATTTTGAAGTAGAAAGACAAGATTTTATAAGAAGAAGAAGATGGGAGTGGAAACTCCGGGTTTTGTAAGAAGAAGAAGATAAGAGTTGGGAGAAGAAAAACAATTAGATTTTGTAAGATTTGTGATAAGAAAAACAATTATATGTTGTTGAAGATTTGTGATATGAAAAACAATTATATGTTGTTAAAGATTTGTGATAAGAAAAACAATTAAATGTTGTTGAAGATTTGTGATAAGAAAAACAATTATATGTTGTTGAAGAAGAGTTGGGAGTAGAAAATCTCCAGATTTTGTAAGAAGGAGGAGAAAAACAATTGATGTTGAATGTCAATTTTTTATAAAGATTTTTATATGTTGCTGAAGAAGACTTGGGAGTAGAAAACTTCAGATTTTGTAAGAAGGAGAAGAAAAACAATTGATGTTGAAGGTCAATTTTTTATAAAGTTTTGTATGTTGGTGAAGATTTTGTAAGAAGGAGGAGAAAAACAATTGATGTTAAAGGTCAATTTTTTATAAAGTTTTGTATGTTGTTGAAGAAAATTTCATAAAAAAAAAAAAATGTTAGAGAAAGAAATTTTAATTGTCTTTGATATAAAAAGAAAATGTATTTTAAAATAAGAATTTGTTTTGAATTACGCCGTCAATGATCTCGTTTGAAACGCTGTCGTTTAAAAATAAGCTTATTTGTATATTAGTGATCTTTTTATAAACAATTCAAATGCTGAAACGGTTGCAAATGGGCCTTCGCGCGTTCATGCTGCTCGCATCTAAAGTATGGAGTTGTTTTTGTTATATGTTTCCTTGAAGAAGAGTAAATAAAGTCCTGTAGAAATGGAAGACTATAACAGGTTATGGGCCCAGCACGCTTCCACTGCGCGACAATGATGTTTTGGAGTTTTTAAATTTGAGTAAATTATTTTGAAGTAGAAAGACAAGATTTTATAAGAAGAAGAAGATGGGAGTGGAAACTCCGGGTTTTGTAAGAAGAAGAAGATAAGAGTTGGGAGAAGAAAAACAATTAGATTTTGTAAGATTTGTGATAAGAAAAACAATTATATGTTGTTGAAGATTTGTGATATGAAAAACAATTATATGTTGTTAAAGATTTGTGATAAGAAAAACAATTAAATGTTGTTGAAGATTTGTGATAAGAAAAACAATTATATGTTGTTGAAGAAGAGTTGGGAGTAGAAAATCTCCAGATTTTGTAAGAAGGAGGAGAAAAACAATTGATGTTGAATGTCAATTTTTTATAAAGATTTTTATATGTTGCTGAAGAAGACTTGGGAGTAGAAAACTTCAGATTTTGTAAGAAGGAGAAGAAAAACAATTGATGTTGAAGGTCAATTTTTTATAAAGTTTTGTATGTTGGTGAAGATTTTGTAAGAAGGAGGAGAAAAACAATTGATGTTAAAGGTCAATTTTTTATAAAGTTTTGTATGTTGTTGAAGAAAAGTTGGGAGAAATTTTGTAAGAAGCAAAACAACTGATGGTGAATGTCAGTTTGAGAGGGGACATTTTTGTATGTTTCTTTGAAGATGCAGACAAGTTGATTGAAGAAACTAGTAGTATTATTGTTAGAAAGTGAATACTACTATGTGTTTTTATTTTTGTATTACTTATGTGATGTGTTGTTGGGCTTATGATGGGCCTATGTTGAGTGTTGTTGAAGTTATTAACAGGTTGTCCTAAATGATTGTTAAAGTTTTATGTAAGGTGATTTAAATTAGATATTATTTGAGTTATATAAAATTTAGAGGGGATGTTAGAGAAAGAAATTTTAATTGTCTTTTGTATAAAAAGAAAATGTATTTTAAAATAAGAATGTTTAATTGACAAGAGCATGTGTCATGAGAAAATTGGGGATGAGTTTGGTTTTAGAGCACAGAGTAGGATCATATGTTTAGAGTTTTTTTTACAAGGACCAGTCATGATTGTTTTATAAGTTTACGTTATTAAAAGTATATTATGCAGTATTAAAGATCAGTGTTTCCTTGAAGAGTAAATAAAGTCCTGTAGAAATGGAAGACTATAACAGTTACAACGGGAACGAAGATCATCCTTATAAGAGATGATCTCCCCCTTATGCACTGTCTCACAGAGTACTATAATCACTGTCTTCTTAGAGATCAGTGCCCTTATGTTAGAGGATGTGCTGCTGGCAAGAATATCACACATGTTTGTCCAAATGGACGGATGCCCTGTTCACTACGCCACTATTTTGTGGATTTACGCTAAGTCTGCTCCCCTAGCAGCACTTCATGCTACGCTTATTCCTTTTTTGTCACTCAGAACCGTCATTTACTAGGTGCCGCGTGCGATAGCACTTCCGCTGTTATAATCCGATAATGCTGCTACTAAACCTAGAGACGGGAAATAACAAATAAGAATCTTCGAGTTTCACAATTTTTATTAAATTACAGAGTAACAATAAAATATTTGGTGCCAATCGAAATGGCACTATCATACTAACTAGTCGCCGTGTAAAAACTTACATTCATCACATAAAGCGCTATGTACAAAAGTGGCCGCTATGACAATATTTACAGTCACAAATACGTAATAAAATCATAATAACTTAATTTATGATTTTTATTGAAACATGGGGACATAACTAGTGAAAAATATAAATGTATTCCAATGAAATCAAATTTCTTTCCTTAATTTTAAAATACATATATATTGAAACTTCAAAATATTTCCAACATTTCTAGTGTTTACACATTTCCATTTTGTAAATATTTTACATTTTATTTCTTTGTGAACTAGATCATCCAAAAGTGGATGTTATTTTTAACTAAAAATGATTTTCTAATATCATTCGTTATTCAACTCATGTATTTATTTTGCTTTTCTAAATAAAAATCCATTCTTACCTTAAAACTAATCAAAGAAAAAGTAAACTATTCTGTTTACAAGAAGATATTTTCATAAATTAAGATACTCTCTGTTGCCACTTGAATGTTTAAAAATATTATTTGAACTAATAATATTATAAAAGAAAATGACAAGTATTGGTTATTTTAAAAACTAGATTGCACAAAATATTTAGGTATGTATGTACATACATGGTTTTGATATTTACAAATACAACATAATGTTGTTTCATTTTAGTCTCAACGTTCCAGAACTAAAGAACACAAATCTTAGGCATGTGTTAGTCCATAATAGCACTTGTGAGCCCGGATCAACAAGATGAAACTATTGATATGCAGAGTAAGGACAATGTTATTAAGGTATAATGCCAGTAGTTAGTTTAGTGCAAAGGCGTTGTCTTTTAATCATGTATGTTTAAAACAGGGTTTGAACATATCCCAATAATCATCACTATGGGGGGAGGGTATAATGTGACAAGCACATGAGACATGTTTTTTTTACCAATAATGTATTAAATACCTGAGCAACTGATTTTTCTCATAAAAATATTTTTTAGTGATAATTAGCTTCTAAAACAGGAGCTAAGCAGGAGCAGCTGTAGCCAAAAATCTCTAAACATTTCACCAAAGGGGATGGAGGGCTATAAGTGGTCTACAAAACCTCTCGTTATTAAAGGATGGCCACAAAGGTTGACTGTATCTACATGACTAACATAATACTTGTATAAAGCCAGTTTTTAATTGCAAATTTGACTAACTCCATGAGCTTACAGTAAATGGATTTGTTTGCATTTGTTTCCCAATAATCATTCACTATTATCTATTTAGTAATTGAAGACAGATTTATAAATTTAAACAACAGATTTGAAGTCACATTGATATGTTAAAATATACTACAATATAAAACCCCATCTATGATTTGAATAAACCCAAATGTTCGATTTGCAAATAGTCCTGACATTCTTTTTTATAACTTTTGATTTCCTAAATATTCCTTAGTCACGACACTAGATTGCAACAATCACAACCGCCTCATTTAAAGCCTTCGTGCTTTTTGTGCTTAACTGTGCAGATAGTATGGCTTGATGCAAACAATAATTACTAGCTTAGTGTATATTGCCTGATTTCATAATCATTGTGGATTTAATATTTCTTTGACAACACTTTAAAATATATTAGCTTTACTCAAATAAAAACCTTAAATATTACAACAGTCACGAAAATATACGAACATCAAGCTGTAACTAATCTAATTTGGCAGATATAGTCAACATGTATGATTGTCAATAAAGTAAAAATCCATAATTTTCCAGTTTAAAGAAAACACACCTATCAATGCACAAAAAGTTCATAATAAGCACATTGTAATAATCCCATTTCACTACTGGTAACTAAAATCATATCCATGATGTAAATACATCAACAATACGAATACAGTCCGATCCGAAAAAGAAACTTGTAAATGCATGTCACTATATTTCATATAACACCTCTGTCCGAGGTCTGTTTCCACTTGATATTTACACTGTATAAACACAATAATGAGCATGAGCTTGGCTTGGGAAACACATGTGGAACACAGTAGTTTGGTATACATTGGAGGGCACAGGGCACGTCACTAGAGTCGTCGTCTTCTGTTCATATGAGCATGAGGATGGCTCTAGCGATGGCGCGCGATCACGTGTAGTTGAGGCGCAGATGGCGGATGGCGCTGTACACCTTGACGGCCGGCCCCACGCGCAGGCGCACGCACTGCACCAGCTCGTCGCGCGACGCCATCACTAGCTCCGCGCCCGACAGCCGAGCGGCCGCGGCGGCTGCACCGGCCGCTGTGCCAGCTATCCGACTCACCAATGCTGCTACGTCGTCCTGAAATATTAGTTTTATTAGTTAACATCTGAAGTGCACTATGCAATCACATTCGCTAAAGTTAAATAAAAAGAAGTCTAGATTGACCAAAATAGCTAAAGATGTGCATTTAATTGCAATAAAACTCTAAAGTATCTTGCACCCCTACACCTGACCTGTCTGGTGAACTGATCACCTGCGCAATTGTTGATGATCTATGTACTGCATCTGTCGTGGCTAAGTATTGGGCTAAACACGTTTTGAACTTTTTGTCATCGATACGCTAAGAAGACCATCCCATAGATAACTTACGCACGTGCGATTACGCGAGTCACATTTTGGTTTTGAAAAGATTAATTGCGCTTATACCGGTCTCCGCGCGTGTTGAATAAGCACGTGGGGTGGCGTCTCTCGCGGTTCGCATTTATTTTCTCGTCAACGCTAGTACGAGTCGCTGGTGTGAAAAAAGCGCGTTTATAATGCCATTTACTCAATACACCCACATCACATAGTCCATCATCATCATTGTTCTCTCGGTTCTGCTAAGATATGCGTCATTGCTACGCAAATCTTTGTAATATTCTCTTTAAATTACACTTTAACACCATCTTAAAATACATAAGATGCATGATCGTAGTAGATGCATAGGTGGTATATTTCTGTGGCCACCACCTATCCCATGAAGAAAAGGCGTGAGTTTACCCATGATTATGTTAAGGTGATTATGAATAAGTGACCTGTGACCAAGCCGTAGGATCGTGCGGCAGCTGCAGCGCAGTGAGATGCGCGGCCAGGTGCGTGGCCAGGTGGTCGCGCAGCGCGGGTCGCTCGTGTGGCTCGTGTCGCTCGTGTGGCTCGTGTCGCTCGTGTGGCTCGTGCCGCGCGGCGGGCTGCGAGGCGCGCGAGTACGTGCGCAGCGTGCGCGTGCCCGAGCGCCAGCGCTTGCCGCCGCTGCTCGACACAGACTCGTCGTCTGACGCCTGGGAACACGACATTATGATAATTAAATAGGATAACATGGAATGCACGCCAAACACTTACACACCTTAAACAACAATATTAAATATTTCTTTGCTCTTCATGATTATTATTGTGTTTTGTCTTAAAACTTAGGTATTCATTTGAATAATGGAATACCATAGACTACCAACAGTAGTCTCTCCTCCCTTAAATCCATCCAAAGGATGTTTTGAAAAGTTCGCATTTAGCTATAATACCACCCATTGTGTCACCTTATTTATAAGTTCTATGTAGTAATTCTTGTAATTTGTATGGTGTAGTTAATAAAGAATATTCTATCTAACATAACGTACAAGTAGAAGAAAAATATAATGATCCCACTAGTGATACAGGCCTCGTCTGTGAGAATCATCATAGTTGCAAAATAAAGCGTAAATCCGAAATAAGTTTACATACCGGGTCATTCTTGACGACTTCTTCGACTCGCTTGTGTTTAGGCGGCCTTCCTCGAGGTCTGCAAAATACACAATGATTTTACGTTTTAAAAAGGTCATACTAATAACAACACAAAAAAGACAATTATTTCATACACAGGTTCCAATAGAACTTTTGAAACTACATGATATTTTTTTAGAATCAATGTTTGCTAGTTATTGGAAATGTCTAGTTAGATCTCCGTTTTCTTTTTTTTATGTGTGACGTTTTAACAGTCTCGCTAGCGAAATTTTGTTTTTATTGTAAACTAGCTTTTGCCCGCGGCTTCGCTCGCGTTAAATTCGGGGTAACACAGTTCCCCTTTCCTGATTTGCAGGGACCTGTAGTTTTTTGCTTACCTTATTTATTGTAATAGCAAAGCTAAGTTTTCCCTTTTCTTCCCTCTTGAGTCAGAGACTGAGCGCTCATTATGGTCGAGTGTGGCTAGTTGGTATTTGGCTAAGCCATCCCAAAGGTAACTCCATGGCGGACCGGACCCGGACCTTACAATGAGCTTTTTATAGGACTAAAAAGATGTCCAGGCTTGAAGTAACGCTTTAACTTATTCCGGATAACCAGCTTGTTTTGCTGCAGTTTAAGCTCTCGACTCGATTTAGATCGCATTCAGATTCGCGTCAAAAAGCTTGAACTTTTTGACGCGAATCTGAATGCGACGGCACATCTGTACTAGTTACAGACAGTCTAGAAGCTGTCGGTAGCCAGATTGAATGGGGAGTTCATTCAACCTGGCTACTAGATTAAGCGGAAACAGTCACTTGTGTTTTGGTGGCGTTTAACGTTTAACCGTATAGTTCGGTACGGACCCCTTCGGGGGCTCGACATTCAAACCTCCGCTGGCTCGGTACTGGCCCCGAAAGGGGTCGAACATTTAAGTCATACGACCTCCTCATTATTTTTGTAAATATTTTATTTTCTGGTTAAAAAATAATATGGGTGTGCATTCATTAAGATAGTAGAATAAAAATCTCATATGTAAACGTCGTTAGAAGTTCTTTAATTATTGAGCAAGTTTCTTAATTAACCTTTTTAGAATCCATGTGCGTAAATTACGATCATAGCCATTTTGATGGCAGTGTAGGTCGACGCTAAAAATCATAAAAAAAATGGTTTTCGGACATATAAGCTCCACATTGTTGGGCCTGATTAACTTGTCCTTTTATTACGTGCAGAAATCATTCGTAATTGAACTTAAATTAGCAGTGGTAATGATACATTTTGAAATATAAAGTCGAAGTTTCGCGCCAATCGTGCTTGTTTACATTTTTCATTCCACATTATATCACACGGACGCGAATAGTTTCTATAACAAATGAGACAAATATCATTGCAAATATTATAAATAACATGAACATGCCCAGATCTTATCGTAATTTGCAATAATAGAACCATATAACACGTAATATTCATAACCACTACTAAATTCACTTTCGAAAATGACGTCCATTTCTTTTTTTTTTATTTTGTGATGTGTAAATGCGATTATTTCAATCGATTATTTTCTTGTAAATCAATCAACTCGAATAATTAAATTATGGAATATCAGAAATTGATAGATTAAAATGAGAATAATTTTGTAATACGTGTAAAATACTATAAATATTGATAATAATATTTTTTACGCCACTAAAACCGACTCAACAACAAACAGTAGAATCTGATCTATGGCTAAATTCGCGCCAATTTTATTTTCAGATAAAAATTCAAATAAGGAATGCGCTCGCTGTTCGAATTTATATTAAAATGTTTATTTGCTATTCTATTAATAATTTGGTTTTGTACCTACTACATATTTGAATGTGAATTGCAAACAGAAATAAATAAGGTTGAATATAGAACGCCCTTATTATGATCTTGGTAGGCACAGTAAAAAAATCAGCCAAGAATAGATAAATTATATTTGTTCGACAAAATTGTTTGTAGTATGGTTTGATTAGTTATTTGGAAAGCGTTTTCATTCTTTCCTAAAACATGGCTCGTAGGCCAAAGTGTTCTTGGAGTGGAAGCCTTGGGGTAAAAAGGAGTTTGGAGTTTTCTTGATGTCGTGTACCGGGTTTTTTTTTTTGGGTGGGAAATCATCAGATAACTTCCCCGCTCTAGGTGAAGCGGGGTGGAGTGTCAGACTTTTACTGACTAATGTCCACCGATCGATGTTCCTTCTTTTACTCGGGGCCGCGGTATCTCTTTCGAACAACCCACAATCCCGGCAGGACCCTACCGGGGTTGCGGGTCTGATACTCCCCCCCGCTCCGCCCAGAGCGGGGGAAGTGAGGCGCCACGGCGTCCTCACCTACCACCTGATGCAGATCCTCACCGGACACGAAAGTTTCGAGACGTTCCTGCACATCATGGGGCGGGAGGAAACACCCAGGTGTCACCAATGTGACTATCGCCCGGAGGACACGTTGGAGCATACTGGCAGTCTGCTCTTTTGAGCGGAGCACCGCTCTGTCCCGGAGGAGATGGTGATATTTGAAGGAGAGAACCTCAAACAAAGCCAGCCACCGCGGGAGACGCTACAGGGGTCGGGCGCCGCGAGACGACAACGACTTTTTGTTAAAAGTTTAGCAGGAGCGGATATTTGATGATTTCCCATCCAAGTGGCGCAAGACCGATATAAATGGCGGAATTTAAAGTAGGCCACCTTTAAATTCCTAAAGAAGTTTATGAGAAGGCCTCCTTTAAATTCCTAAAGAAGTCCTTAAATTCCAAAAAAGAGAGATACACTATTTAAAAATACTTTTTAGGGTTCCGTACCTCATAAAAAATAACCCAAATATCAAATCTGTGGTCCCTTGAAGCTGTGAAAAAAACAACCCTTCAAGTCTACGTAGACAAAAGATGACCGTTTATGTCGTCAGTTTGTACGGAACCCTTGGTGCGTTTGCGTAGGCTGAACCGCTTACTGCTACGCAAAGGTCTCCCTATACCTTTCTAATTTTTTTATCCAACCAATACTTTTAAGTGACAATATTTTAGAGCCCCGATGTGTACTTGTGTACGGAGTCCCTGTATGTCTAAATAGGCTCTACTGCGGAGGCATGGCTTTCTAGGTCCGGTACGGTATTGTTGTGCCGGCTGGGCTGCCTGACTGGCTACCTACAGAATTAGCATGACCTACAAAATTAGCCGCCATTTTCATTTATCGTCATTCAAGAAAACAGCCAAAATCTTTTACCGCGAAACCGTTTGACAGCAAATGTACCTCAAATCTGGGCGCATAACAAAATAATTATAGCATAATAAAAAAGCACGTGACAAAATGTTGTTGTCTTTCTCTTATTATCGATATCATAGATATTTGTACAACTAAAATATCTATAGTAGAATGATATGCCATCTCCATAGGTAATTTCCTCAGTGGTCCCAAAACTTTTCTTTAAAGTTTACTCTATTACGATTATCGATTAGATTGAATGCAACTTTTTAATCGTAATGATGAAACTTAGTTTTACGGTCAGCACTAAGAAATGTCATATTGCAACACACTTTGTACTATTTTTTGTCGAGATTTGTATCGTGTTTTTTTATTAATTTATATGTAAAATGGCAAAAATAAGAATGCAGATGGAATGTCACTGTTTTTATTTTAGATTTCCGACTTTATTATCAAATAGTTATCTTGTGTATGTACATTATTTCCAGCGTTTTTAAAGTATCTAATTTTTGGAAGGGTGTAGTAATATGTATTTTACACACATTTTGCAATAGATTGACGGCGTTTTATCGACCTTATGAGGTTTTTGGAAATATAAACCTCAAACCTATCGTATGAAACAGCCGCTGTGATTTATTTTTAATAGCAAAATTGAATGCTGTAAATTGATGAAAAATCTTGAATTTCATGACAATTCGCGTCACCCCACCGATTCAGCTGATGTGTCATATGTCAAAATCCTGTCGTGCAGAGTGGTTAAACTAACAAATTTATTTGTGTATAAATGCTTGTCTCACCTCTCCTTAGGCTCGCTGGTAGGCGTACTCGCGTGAATTGAGCTCGTCTTGGGCTGTTTGCTGAGCACTCTGAAACAGAAAATGTCAGGTGTATCTGAAAGTAGTGTTCAAAGTTATACTTAGGTTTTATTACGGTTACGTGACATGTATTAGATATTGGACTAGTATTTCTGTGCCATTAATAAGGCCTAGTGTTGAGATCACAAATAAGTTGGGAGAATAGTCCTTTAGACCAGGGAAACTTGACATTATAGTGGTGGAGTTATTGTAGTGTAAACGTTTGTGTGCACTCTCTCTCCACTCCAAAACGACTAGACACGTCTGGAGCAGGATAACCGGTTTAACGTGCTTTCCGACGCACGAGAGTATCACATCGACCACAGAGTTTGTACTCTGAGCTGTTGCTACTCAGAAAATTGTAATACGACGACACGGTTGGCGCAGTGGCTGAGCGATTGACTGCTGCGCTGCGTGTCGCGGGTTCGATCCCCGCACGGAACCAATATTTGTATGGCCTACAGACTATTTCTGGTCTGGCTGTTTGTGTATGTGAGTTTAAATGTTTGTAAATGCACCCACGACACAGGAGAAATTCCTAGTGTGGGCCAAAGTTTAAAAAAAAAATTGTTTGTTTGTAAAGTAGGTTTACGATCGAGATGTTTACGTGATAACGTCTTATTGGTGATATAAGTTATCACCAGTAGTGACATCTAAAATGAAATTAAGTACTAATTTAAAGTTTTTTTTTTCGAGCCAAGTAACAGATGGCGCTACCATCTTTATGAAATGTTGCTCGTGAGGTTTACAAGTTTCTGAACATGTCACCCGACTAAAACGATTTTAAAGACGTTATCACGTCAAAAAAAAAATAGAAAAACTTAATAAAACTGTAAGCGTTTGTTAGTGCTTGTGTACCTGCGCTCTCTGGGCAGCACCTGGTCGGAGTCGCCGGTGGGTGGCGCCAGACGGTCGGGCGCGCGCGGCGGCAGCGAGCGGTACGGGCACGCCGACGCCGCCGAGTGGTGCTTGTGCGCGCCGCCGCGGACCGAGCCCAGCCCGCGGCACCCGCCCACGCCGCACGGACCCACCACACGAACTTCTTCGGCTGCTGCATAGGGAAGGCAACTCAGTGAGTGGAGAAGGCAAATCATACAAGATATGATTGTATTGTATAACGGGCTGATGTCCGCAACTCCACGTCTGAGGCGCGTATTTTGCGTACGGGTGGGAATATTATTCGATCCAGCCCACGAGAAACGCCATCAGCGCCTTGGTGTTGCTGCCGATCTTGCGAAGATACAAGATATGATAAGCTGTATCATATCTATCATGTCTTCTCATATTAGCCTATATGTATTTATGTTATGTGCCTAAAACTATACTCGATGAGAATCTTAGTCACGTATTGTATCCACATACTCAATATCACACGTGACTACATTCAAATTCCTTTAAAACATTATTTGTGAAGTCAAAGAAGAAAAGTACAACGAACAAAAAACACGAAATGAATTCACAACTCAAATTTTACTGTAAGACAAAACGAGTTAAAATTTGTGAAGAAGGCAAATAAATCAAGGGCATTATTGAGAACAGCTTGGCTCCCACCTCATTTTACATAAACTGTGCACGCAATAATTTGTTTTCAAACATTTCAATACATCTTTCTGAAATAAACTTTATTTACACAACCTTCAAATTAATAAATATTTTTTTTGTTGTTCAAAAATGCATCAAAAAGCACCTCATCAAACTCTAATTTTCGTCAAAACTACTTACTAAGTGGCGGCTCCAGCGGATGTCCTGTCTTCAGGCACCAGCCGACGGGATGCAAGTCGGGAGAGTCGTCGTCGAACCAGCAGGCCAGCTCCTCCGGCCAGCCGTCAAACGACACCTGCACTTGGTGGCCCTTCACCGCGATTATTGTGGCCACGCGTATCAGGAATGGCACCTGATGTGAAATGTAGGTATGACTTGTATGGTCTGAGTCATCACAACCGTGCAGGGATAGAGGTAATCAGGTCTAAAACTGTTTTATGGAAAAAAATACACTGTTTACCTACTGCGTAACATTTCCTGTAAGTTAGTAATGTCTAAGTAAACCCCAGGTGAACAAGGAGTCGAGCACGACGAAAAAGGGAATACGTAAGATTGTTTGGTTTGTCCCCGGCCGATGGCAATATACTGGGATACAATAACTACTGGGACTTAAACTTAACTAGTGAAATGTGGGTGTACTATTAGGCACTGCCTAACCCATCAGGGACTACAGTCTTGAAGTTAGGTTTATGTAAGGATCGTAGCATTCTGTAGTTTAGTGTGGCCTCAAACTTTGCTACATAAGAAACTTTCCTTCCCGCCTTCCTATCACTCACCACTAACCCTCCCCCATTCATGTATATCCCAAAGTAATATCATTTGGTAAAACTTACCCTTTTATCAACAACCTCGAGCTTCATGCCAGGCTTGAATCCCTGCGGCGGGCGTGGTTTAAAGGCTCGTGGCGGCGCCGGCGACGCTCCTGTCTCAGCTAGGTAGTTCTCCCATGAGAACGTATTGGGGTCCTTGTAAACTACGAACAAAATAGATTACAGTCAAACCAGACCAGGTAGCTAGTGGACATTAATAAGGACTTTATATCGTAATAGTAAACACGGATTTTGGAGTGCAAGTGATCACTGTCATGCAGTTTACAAATATGATACCTAGTTTGTGATTGCTTCATTTGTAGTTTCGGCGGAGTCAGGATTCGTGCATTTTTGGCACAGCCATTTGTTTTATTTATTTATGTGACTAATGTCCAGCTACATCCGACTAGACTGGAAATAGACGCCGATTTAGTTAGGAAAAGGCTACTCAGATGAAGAGAATTCTACCTAAATCAACATGATTCCCGTAAGAATTGATATATTTCTATTTATTTAAGCCTGATTTCTTTAAGTTACGAACGAGGTACTTATGCCACCGGAACACTAGTAGAGCTTCAACGAGGGAGGACGGCCCTGGGAAGTTAGACCCATTGGCAAACATCTATTTCCGTCAAATTCATACCGACTTGAGAAAAGGACATTTTAAAAACGCGACGACAGCGCTCAAACGAAACCTATAAAATTTTTGGGACGTGCAACTTAAAGATGTCACATTTGTGCCTGGAATTGTTTGTATTGGCACCAAGAAGGACATCGAGTAGTGATCTGAGGCGTTCACACTTAAGTTGGTCTGGGTATTAACAAACACACGAGTTTTAGACTATCCTGTTGTTTGTCCAGGTTCTATTATCACCAACACGAGTTGGTATTTTAAAGACGGACCAAATAACTTTGAGTAGAGTCAAGCTAGGGCACGCCACAATAGTGGCGGTAAGTCCCCTCTTTGAGGAGTGGCTGGAGAGGCGTGATGGCGTCCTCACCTACTGCCTGACGCAGGTCCTCACCGAACACGGAAGTTTCGGGAGGTTCCTGCACATCATCGGGCGGGAGGAAACGCCCGGGTGTCACCATTGTGACGATCGCCCGGAGGACACGGTGGAGCACACAGTGGCGGTCTGCCCAGCTTGGGCGGAGCACCGCCGTGCCCTCGTAGAGGCGATCGGCCTCGGCGATCTCTCGCGTCCGGCCCTGGTTCAGTCCATGGTCCGGAGCGAGAGGGAATGGGAAGCGGTCACCTCCTTCTGCGAAGCAGTCATGCTAGTGAAGGAGGAGGCCGGGCGTTTGAGGGAGAGAACCTCAAACTAACCCAGCCGACGTGGGAGTCGCCACGGGCGTCGGGCGCCGCGAGACGACTCCCGGCCACCGTAGATGCGAGCCTGTGGACGGTGAGCAATGGGTAGCTCACGGTCCGTCCGTCTATTGACGACAGGTCGTGTCGACGGCGCGTTCGTGTTTCACGCGCGCCTCAAAGAGAGTCAGCAAAGCAGAGGGGCTTGCCAGGGCCTCCGCCTGCCGGGGTCGCGGGTTGTTCGAAAGAGATACCGCGGCCCCGGAACGTAAAGGGCAATAGAAGGAACATGGGTGGGTTTTAGTCAGTAAAAGTCTGACACGCCCCCCCGCTCCGCCCAGAGCGGGGGAAGTTATTTGATGAGTTCCCACCCCAAAAAAAAAATAGTAGAGCTACACTTTCCAAGATCGCTCCGTGGATTGGTGACCATTAATAACATATCGGGAGCACGTTAAGCAAAGGTCCCAATTGAGAGTGGCTACGGTTAGATACACGCCCGAAAGACTGACAACAAGTATACGAAGAGGTACCGCATTACCCAGTTAGTCGGTTGCCGAAGTCACATTGGCAGATGTTCCAAGGAAAATACTTGTTTCAATTGCATCCGGTTAGATTACAAAACTACCCCAAAATAGTTTGGTGGACGCTAGGGTGATGATAGAGGTAGTATCTGACCATTGATAGGAATAAATAGAAGGAGGTTGGATTACAAGAGTCGTATGATAAAAAGACTTATACCCAACAGTCAGATAGTGTGAAGTGAATAGATAGATTACTTGCTTATCAACTTCGCAACAACTGTCAGAAAAGTAACTAAATTATTGTCAATGAAATGAACCGAATATTAGTAACTTGACTTACCGTAACCTGTCAATAACACTTTATTAGAGGTATTTGGGCTACCTCAATTGACGCTAAATGTTGATAGAGGGTCGACGAGTAAATATGTAACTTTGATAAGAGGTATGCATTACAATGAGGGGATATAGCATTCATGTAGTACCAATTGACTGCCAAGCGGGTTTCAATTTGTAATGAGCATGTCTTGATAAAATAATTTTACTTTGTATTTTATGTTCTTGTAAACAAGATGGATAGAGTAATAATATAAAATAATCATTATTTTCCAAGTTAATTACGAAAATCTGGCAACAAAATGCAGAGGTTTTTCCTGAATCATTAATCTCAATTTACCAATAATGTAAAGGAAAACTTAATCGGACAAAATGATCCGTGAAATTACTTTTATTGCTACTAAATAACAGATACTAATACTGTATACAACGTCAATTAACATACGAAAAAGCTTACTTGTCTTTCCTAAGGCACATATCGAACTATTTGACATTTGTATGAGAAGTAAATAAGCGATTTTGTCGGTGATTTATTCGAGAGAGAACAATAGGCACGACATTCACACACAAACTATGTATCATGACTAATTCGTATAGTTAAAAGAGAACAGATAACGACGTAGCGAAACTACCGGTTATCCTTGTTGCTTGCTGAGTGGCTGCTGTACTACATTTGAATTTTTAATTAATACTATTAAGAATAATGGCAGAATTCATTTACGATGGTCAGATATGAATATCTTATTGGCCTAATAAGTTTTTAAGCTTCATAAATCTGATAATACCTGACCATTTTAATTCAAAATACTCTTACAGTGGTAACTTTAGAGGAAATATTAATTTCTTTTTCATGGCATTGAATGCTAATATAAATATGTAGTTGATAGTTTAAATGTTGCTTATACTTTTAGTTATCATTCTTATCATTTTTCTTATGATTTTTAACACCATTCATTAAACAGAGGTTTCGTATTATATTTTGCACAGAGCAGTTTTATCATCAAAAGCCTATTACTATAAATTATGTTTTGAGAAGTGAAAGTGTTGCGCTGCTGCCCTTCCCCGGTAACATGCATACATACTTGCTTCTTTACATCAATAATGTTTCCTATTATTGGGCTTGATATCTCACAAGAAACATAGAGAAAATTTCAATTCTATTTATACTTTGTTAAGCCGTTGCGGTCTATTACAAATATTAAAAAAAACATGTACACACAAGTAGTGTTTGTTTTTCAATATTTAGTGTTTAATTTGACAATGTTTTGTAAGTTATTATAATGCTTTAATTATAAAACGGTTTTATAATATTATTTGTCAATTTATTGTAAGTTATTATAATGTATATCTAAAGGTTGTCTGAAAAAATCCTTTATTTTTATTTCACATAGGCCTAAATGGGCACTTATAAAACGTCGAGAAATGGTGCACGGTTCAGGTTCATCGTTTCCTATGGAGAAGAACCGGCAAGAAACACCATGGTTACTCTTTTAAAAACATTTGGTTTTACAATGTTGTTGTTACAGCATTAGTATTTAAGTATGAGAGGACTATAGAAGACAACATTTAACCCAATTAATCATTTTATGTAGGTCTATGTTGTATTTGATTATACACTACCAGATTTAAGAAAGTTTAGTATTTTTTTTACTTTTAAATCTATGACAAATAACCTCCTGTCTGAGACATTTTGGTTTAATTCAGCATACAACATTGCTTTTCAATTTTACCCAACTGCAAGAGACTCCAAAAGGAGGTTTGTTTTGAATCTGGCTGAAATCTGTGTGGTTCTTTCTTTAAAAGACCATCTCAAATACTTATCTGTATAGTCTTCATGTAAGTTGACCAAGATTATGCCTGGACCTTAAAAGGTTTCAGTGATTGTAAAAACCTACATAACATCTATGTTCAATTAGGTACTCACAGTTAGGTGGCGTCAAAGGCACGTTATTTTCTTCAGCCCAGCCAACAGGGTGAATGTACGGCGAGGTGGGGTCCACCCAGAAGTCGTACATCTCGTCCCAGGAGTCGAAATTGATCAGCATTCGGTTGTCCAAGACATCCGATATGGATGCCACGCACACATAGTCGTTCTTACGGTCTTCAGCTTCTAACTTCATACCAATGCGGAAACAACTTGGTTTGAAGATCTGGGCAGAAATTAAGTCCATTGGAGTTTTCACAGGATGATATAATTATACTACATTGATAATGAAAAGAATCTTATGAGTATAACATTTGTAGATAAGCAACTCTAATGAGAAGCCTCCTGTTAGTCCTGCTCCAAATACTGTAATTTTAGTACATTAGAATTGAAAGTCACTAGATGAATTGCATGCTAAAATGAGTAAACACAAATGAAATAATAAATTATGTCTGTTGAAATGAAATTATATAACATTTTAGAATCTGATCCCCTAAATAACTCCTAAAATGATAAATCAATAAAACTATAATATTAAAAACTTACCGCAGCAGTTACATGTGGGAATAAGTTCCTGGGAGCAGCGACGGCTCTCATTTTCTTCAAATACAGCGGCCAGGAGAAATCCGACATGGACATGTTGCCAGGCGGCTTGAGTGAGCGCCCGTTCTTCTCGCACCAACCCGGCGGGAAAATCTCACACGAGTCCGCGTTAACCCAGTAGTCGTACACGTCGGGGTACTCGTCGAAGTGCAGCCGCATCCGGTAGCCCTGCACCTCGGCCACAGACACTACACAGAATATCGAAGGATGCTGAGGGTCTATCGCTTCTAACCGCATTCCAACTTTAAACCCATTCCTATTGTAAGGGAACGGATTCTTGAACAGCTTAACAGGCGCATCCTTCGATTTACAAATATCAAGGTACCGCATCCACGAGAATCCATTCTTTCCACACATCCATGGGTATTTCTCATTCTCTATTAAATCTTCATTGATTTTCAATAAAGCAGCCTCTGATAACTGGTCAGAAGGCAATGAATCATAATGCTTGAGCAGAACTTTGTCTTTACCTTCAGATATTATATCAGACTCGGAAAGTTGTTTCCTCATCAATAGCTTCTTTATCTTATTCTTCTTCTTTACCAGATCCACGCGTTCCCTGTCCTTCTTCTTCTGTAAAGCTTTCTGTACCTCGCTCTGACACGCGGCGCTACAGAAGCTGGGCGTTATGAACTCGGCCGCCATGCCATGGCAACCGCAACATTCACACCGAAACATGTCTTCTGGAGAGTTAGGCTTCTTATTTCTGTCGATGCGTTGCTTCATAGGCGTGTGGTACTTCGCATTGTTCTCCCTTTCTTCCGAATCACTGCCATCTAACACATCTATGAGCCCAAATTCGTTGGTCTGGAATTGCAAGTGGCTACCTTGTAGTCTAGCTACCCCGTTACTCCATATTAACCCAGGAGGATCTTCTTCTAAAACACCTTCCTTGATGTCGTTTTTACTGAAATCCTCTATATTGGCAAAGTATATCTCCTGAGGACTCCTCTCGCTGAGTGCATCAGGCTTGGTGTCCTTATAATCCTCAGTATCAGAATCTAAGTGTTTAGCCTCTAAATCTTTGTCCAGTTTCTCGTCACAGAACAGCGAGGGCACGCGATGATCGTCATTAGTGTCGGCCTCTTGCGGATCTTCAATTTTCTCGATCTTATGTGGCAATGCCAGTCTCGTGTTCCTAATCGATAAATTTTCTGCACATAAAGAAATGCGCCTCTTCATACTGGCGTTGGCTATTTTTCTTTCACTGTTATCGGAGTTAGAACGCCTCAAAATTGCGGGCGCAGCGATGGTAACTGATCCTCCTATGTCGTGTCTTTCTATCATATTTCTGTTCAATAAGCTTTTTCCTTTCTCTGGTATAGCTAGAGTGAAAGACTTCTCTCTATGACCGCCGTCCTCGTCTGCTATCGACACAGTGTAGATATCGTCATTCATAGCCTGGTTAGTTTCAGGTATCGAGAGCGTGTATTCTCCTTGCTCGCCTGTCGGTTCTGCTCTTGACCCTGGTATGGATAACGTAAAAGCTTTTTCGCCTTTAGGGCTTTGTGGTAGCTCTCTGCCATTCATAATTCTATTGCCACCAAACGGTTGTAAAGGAGGCATATCTTGGGATTGAGACTCCATCATTGTATCTCTCATGACTGTAATGTTACCTTGAGGATCATTCTGTATTTGTCCATTGGCAATTTGTAGATTGATGATAGGGCCCTTGGAAGCCATAGTAGCTGGCAGAGTGACAGGTAAAATGAACTTCGTATTTTGCATTTTAGGCATATTCATAGGAGTTATGAATAGCTTCTGATTGTTGGGATTAACACTTGCCTGGTTGTTTGATATGAGAATAGACTGGTTCTCAGACAAGTTCTTCTGGTTGGGTTTCTTCATTGAGTTGAGGTATGCAATAGCCTGTTTGTTTGGGTTGACAGGTGCAATGCTGACTGGCACAACCATCTTGTCATTGGACTTTGGTTTCTGTATGACTATTGGCTGACTAGTGTTGACTGGTGCGAGGATGGAAGACTTATTCTGAGCTGACCCCTTTGGAGCTATGTTGGGTTTGGTATTTACATTTGATATTAAATGTAAATTTGAACTGCTGGTTACCTGCAAGGAGAAGAAATAAAACTATGTTAAGTCTGTAAGTTGTGGTGTACCTAATAGATATAATATTTGTAGAACTGCATATTTATTCTACATCAAATACATTTTGTATGGTCATCTGCGTTGGTTATTCCTACTACTTTGGGGTCAGTTTTCCGTTACTGGACGCAGCAAATAAAATTTCATTTGTTTTTAAATTATTGTGCAGGCTTAACTAATATTTCTTTAAAACACAAAATGTGTTAGTTCTATTTTAAATGTATTTTATTCTTTAATCAATACAATTTGAATCTTTAATAAAGGATTCCTGCTGTTATTTAGTATAGTAGCATATTTTCAATAACATTCCTGTTTAATTCTTACAAAAGTGAACTCAAAAAGAAGTACATATTTTTAGGACAGATAACATGTTTACAAAATTGTAAGGCTTAGTCATACTAATTAATTATCTTTTTACAATATGCTATTTGGCCTTGCTAATAATCACAATGAAGGCTATCCTCAAAGAAGTGACTTAGCATAATATAATAAAATTTATTAGAAACCAAAACATGCCATAAATAAAGAATGATTTGTGATTAAACCACCACCATTATGCTTGTTTTAGTGTGAGTGAAAGTGCATTCATTGAGCGTATTGACATTAAATGTTTGATTACTTTTTATCTCTTGAGCAAATCAATTTTGATTAATATAAACTTGGTAAGCCAATTAATAATCACATTGATATTTTTCACAACAATTATTTCAGTCACTATCAATTTAATTTTTGTTTAACAACTTGCCAGTTCAAAGCTGTAAAGTATTTTAATAAAAAAAAAGTCTCACTGTTCCAATTTGACATGAATGCATGTTAATGGTGATGATTCACTTACTGGTCTCCTTACTATGATTTGTGGTGGGTTTCCACTTGTACTTGCTTGGGTGATGACGTCGGTGCTTGTGACTGGCTTCAGTCCGGTTGGGGTTTGTATGTAGACCACATGCGGCACATGAGGCACCTGCCTTGGAGCTCCTCGTATTTGAATAGAATTGGCTGCATTCTGCATTTGTAGCATGGCATTGTTGTGAGCCACTTGGTGGACTTGAGGAAGAGGATTGTTAACTTTGACTTGTGATATTGAGGTTTCAGACATATGTAGGTGAGATGAACTCGACACTGTCATGTCAGAGTTGCAATCCATGCTGCCTGATCTTTGATTGGAACTCATGTGAACTTGTATAATTGAACTGTGGATAGACTGAGTCTGATTTTGTAAAAGTGGCATGGAGGGCAATGTAGGTAGTTGTATGTTCTGATTAGCAGCTGGGATTTGCAAAGGAACGTTTATAGTCTCACCAGCTGGTAACTGAA
This sequence comes from Ochropleura plecta, assembly GCA_905475445.1. Lineage (NCBI taxonomy): Eukaryota > Metazoa > Arthropoda > Insecta > Lepidoptera > Noctuidae > Ochropleura > Ochropleura plecta. Next base: position 1,053,027 of record FR997732.1, read on the forward strand.
CTGGTACGCTGGTTGTCCCAGAGACTTGAAGAGGCAGACTAACAGGCGTAATCTGCAGTGGAACAGAGTGAGCAGGCCCTGATATTTGAACAGGGACATTAATGTTAGAGTTGGAGCCTGGTATTTGTACTGGCACATGCACAGTAGACAGTTGCAAGGGATATGGAGAGTTGCCTGAATGTATTTTAACAGGTGCTATTGAATGGGTTACTAAATTGTGGGTGATGGGCAAAGAGCTCTGTGAGGCCTGCATCGAGGACACGATCATGCTGCTCGATATTGGCGCCTGAAATTTGACAAATGTGTGTCAATGATGTCAAAAATATAACACAACATCACAAAAAAAATAATAAACTCTTCTGAAACTCACGCGTAATGTATTCAGTAATACATTCTGCTGAGGATTATTTTGTGTTATATTCGTGCAGACTGACGTGTTTGCTGATTTTAATAATCTTTTTTTCAATATTTCTGTTTTAGGTTGATCAAAGTTTTGAAGTGAATTACACTGCTGTCTCTCCATTTCTCAGTGTCGAGAACGTGAGTGAGTTCATTACAGACACTCGGTTATCTTTTACAATCCATTATTGATGACCTGCAATGCATTTAAAAATAAAATATCGCGAAATGAAATATCATTCAGACGCACCACTTGCTTTTATTGATGCTTGTTGGTGGTAAAGTTTTTTGTTTCGAAATAAATGAAATAAACACGTTAAAGTACAACACAACCGATTATTTATTTAATTAAAACAAAGTACGTTACATACATTTTTCTTTTGCGAGTATCGAACTCTATCAATTTGTGCAGCTACTTTTGCTGAACCACAACCTTCTACAAAAAAGTTCAAAAAACAGTGCAACAAAAACTTAATACTTACATTTCAATGTTTCGACAGAGAGATGAGTTTTTCATGTATCTTTCCAACTATTACAACATCGTTACCGTCTTGAAAACCATTAAAGAAAAATAAAATATACTCAATAAAGCGACGATATTTACCTGCCTAGCACAACTGGTAATAAATCTGACAACATTGCCAAAATGTTATGGGTGTTCGTTATGTTGGTACAGACAAAATTTTCCACCAATCGCCGCTACTCAAATTCATGACGAAGCTTTCGCGCCCGATTATTCAGCCAAAAAGAAGTCAACAGATAAGTTTATATTTATACAGTTTGGTATGCAAGGATAAGCGATGATTATGTGAATATTAGAGTTTTCAATATTTTGTAAGGTCTAATATTGAATGTTGAAATTGTGGGGAGTACAGGGTTCCTTAGATTTTGTTTTAAGTTATTTATAGTTTTTCTTTGACATTGTTGTTGCTACGCACGCAAGCATCGTACTTATAGTAGGTACATCAGTCATGCAGTCAACATAGTGTAATTCCATTCAAATAGAGCACATTTTTGAATGATATGGATGGCCTGGAAAGAAGTTCTACGTAATGTACTTTTGAATTATACATAGAATAGAAATGAACATATAATATGATACATTACAAATAAGTATTTCTAGCTTTACTCATGCATGGCTAGTAGTAGTAGAGAATTTTGTGTTTTACCACAGACAGAATAAGTACAAGTTTTACCGGAAGCGGAAAACAATACTTTTCGTAAAATATCCGCTTTTAAAATTCACGAAAAATATACATAAGACAAGAAAAAGTATAAAATAATCGGCATGGATGAAATTACAAAACAGTAGTAATAAAGTACACAAATGTGTTTTAAATTCCCCTAATTCCTAAAATAAGGGAAAGAAGACAAAATGAATTAATTTATGGCCCAATAAGTTTGAAGAAAGTAGACTGGAGATTTTTTCGTCAGATAATGTTAATGTAGTGAAATGCACGAAAAAATCGAAAATACTGCACAGAGGAGTTACTAAAGTGTTCAATTGATCACCTACCCTACTGTGTGTTGTTTGTAAACTGCTATGCCTGTGTGTCAAATTCAAATGTTAATCAAATAAAAGATCAAATGATAATCTTCACTCAGCTAACCCTAATAACATAAAACTGCAATCAGTGCATGATATGAATACCACAAAACTATTACATAGCATAGTATTACACCAAATATATAAAAGAACAGAAATAATTCTCGTGCAATATATCTGCCTGTCTTTTAGATATACTCAAAAGACTCGGTTCCCAAGAATGTAGATTGCGTAGACTCGATAGAGCTAAAAAAAGAATCGGGAAAGAAAAGAATGTTGTTGTCAAGTCAAAATATTGTCAAAATATGTTTCCCCTTATCCATTGAATCTCAAAAAAGTTTTAATTTCTAAACAAAAATACAAGAAACAGGAGTATTTTATTATTATTAGTCCAAGTCTGGACTATTGGCAATATTTGTAGGCGTGGATCTTTTAATGCGTATGTATACACGAATTTATTTTAAATCATAATTTATAGGTTGAGCACAAAATTACGTATCAGATAATGTTTATTAATTCAACTGTAAATAAAAGTTATTTGGTTGAAGTGCATGCTATTTTTTGTAGTGTTACTTAAATGAGCATACAATATATGTTTATGTTCTAGATATTTCTTTGTTTTGTTATAATTTGTCTCCTCACAAAAAGAAGTAAATGATGAACAAATAGTTCAATGATATGTAAAGCAAAAGATGGTTCGAAATATAGAGTACAGTACAAGTACAGTGTTGTTTTGATTTGTAATATATATAATGAATCTGTGAAAATTAATAAAAAATAGTTCAGTGTGAGTTGCTTTTTGAAAAGGGGACTCCCCCGAGTACATAAGTAACACTTTATAACAACAATAGGTACTGCAATATTGTATTTATTTTATGATATGCCTGATAAAGAAAAGAAAGAAAAAGATGAAGTTGGAACAAAAGTGTGCTATAATATACTTGTATGTAATATGTAAACATTAAAAGTAATCTTTCTGCTTGTTAAAGAATTATTTAAGAATAACTATTATATGAAGTCTAAATGAATGGCATAACGCATTGGATAGAGCAAGGCATGTGCTATATCTATCCATCTCACAAATGAAACAAATGCAAGATATAAACATAAGTGTGAACAAACTTGGTACAGGTGATTGTGTAGATTCTGAACCTAACTCAATATGTAAGTACCAATGTACAGTGCAATTCATTTTTAGCTGAATGCTATGTTGAAAAGCTTCTGTAGTACTGCAAAGTCATGCAAAAATAAGAAAAATTGTTAGCATTTTCATTTGTCTCTAATTCATTTCCATAAATTTTAATAGCCAATAAAGTGCACTCTAATTTCATTTCCATAAATTTTAATAGCCAATAAAGTATTTTAAGGTCATTCTCCATCATTCAATTGTTAGAGTGATGAACTTATTGTTTCAATTACATAAAAGTGATATATTTAGAAGGTGTCACTCTTACCATGTTCATTTGCATTTGTAATGTATAATCATAGGACTGTAGAATATAATAATCATTTATTTGATCAGAATGTAGGTATTCACTATACAACAATTATTTTGAAGAATACTTGTACATTCTACTTATTCAGCATGCCTTTAAATTATTTTCTCATGCAAACATTGATGCAGTTCATTATCAAAACATATTCAATTATAAACAGATTACTTACACAACTAAAATTTATTTTATTTGCCAGAAAATCTGATATGGAGTAGTACCATTTGCTTAATAGGAGAGCAGTTATTTTCTATTTGAAGGTCCTCTTATATAGAGTTAGGAATGTGGTATAAAATAGCCAGTGCCATACCAAAACACTACCTTAACACTGTAGTTTTATATCAAATTTTAAAACTATTTGAAATGATATAAATCATTTCAAATAGTTTGTTCAAACTACTGTACAAGTATGTAAACTCTTACTAAGTGTTAAAAGTGATATTCTCGTACTTTTGATTGTAACTTTATGTATAAAATTTTGGAAACTAGCACTCAAAAGTTGCAAACATTATACCATAAGATAATTAATTTAGAATTTTGTTAGTACAAAATAAGTGCTTGTAAGTGTATAGCTTGTATTGTAAATTTGCAGCAGACTTGATGCGAACCCGGGACAATGAGTAGCCAGCACCAGTACATGAGCGTCAACAACACACCAAGTGCACGCATTGGCGATATTGAACACATTAGTAAGATCAATCATTTTTTATTTTCTAGATTATAAGACTGCAATTTAGATTATAGTTAGTTGTAACATGTCCATATTTTGTTTCCTGTTTTTCTGAGTGCAGCTTGTGTCTAAATAATAACAGTTGCTTGGGTCAATTTTCCGGTTGAGCCATACTTGCCTAGGTTGATACGTGGATGTGTGATCACCCATTACATACTAAATTACCTCTGTGCCTTGAAAAGACCATTAAGGGGCATTTGTAGATTTTTGACACCCATTACAGGTAGTCAGTGCCCCAAAAGTCTGACAACCAGTCGTACAACTGGGTTATGGAGATCAGATACACTGATATAATTCAGTTGCGTGTTGAGGAAAGGTTAGGCAGATGACATTGACTGTTTTCATGTTTATAAATCTCGGCCTTATTAAACACAATAAAAATACTTATTTTTCATCTTGACGTCCATATCCAAAGAACATTCGCTACAGATTGTATTCCAGTAAAACCCTTACTATCATTCTAAAATTAAAATAATGTTCCTGTTACTTAAGTCAGACCTAAAACGGATAAGGCAGTTAAAGAATGTCGACTTTAACAACTTGACCCACATTTTACAAGATCCATTTTACTTTCGTAATACCTCAAAACTTAAATTGGTATTTGTCACGACGCTTGAAATCATTGTTTAAAAATAAGTTTGGATAACACGCAAAATGTGGTACATAGTTGCGTGCCATTTTACATTTATAAATGTCAGTTCTGTGCACGAACGGGCTCACTAACTAAATCATCGTATTTATTCAATTCATGCAAGAACCGTAATAATAAACCGTAATCATAAATGATAGAGGTAGGTGGTACGCAAATTGTTAAGATTACCTATCTTTTGTTATATCTAATTCTAAGATCAAGATAGAAGCATTAAAAGGTCTTGATATTTAGTTTACCAATATTCCCTATATTATCATTTTCTAACCGCTTATTCACTGGAGGGCTGCGGGAGAAATGTCGCATGATCGACGTCCCCAGACTTTACAGACAGACAGACTTTTCAGACTTCGTGACAGGTCTGGGGACGTTAAGACAACTGTCCCACAACACGTCTCGACCTACGTAAGTAGTTGTTTTACAGGCAAACTCAAACTCAACTCAAACTCAAAGCATTTATTTCAATTAGACCGGTACAATCCCGGTCACAAGGCATAATAACTTGTGAAAGTACTGTAGTTGCCCATTCCAAAGCGTTGATCTCTATGGAGAAGAATGGGCAAGAAACTCCATGGACACTCTTTTAAATTATAATATTTTTACAAAATCGTATTTACATCATTCGTGTTGAGATTATACAAATATGTGAGAACGATGTAGAAAGACGTGCACAGTAAGAGCGTCCAGAGTAAATAAAAAGCAAAATTCAATTTAAAATCTAAATAAGTTAAAAAAATGACCGTGGTAGTTAAAAAAATGACCAGTCCCAACTGACAGCGCCCGTTCACGAACATGACGTATAGATCAGCCCCATTCAGCTCGACCATTTTGAAGGGAGCTAAATGACCCGACACACCCGCCACTATCAGCGAGACATTTAAGTGAGCATGACACTATTAACCACCAGGGCTTCGTCAAGTCAATGATAATACATAGCACTCACATATGGGCTTAATAATTATACAATACTAGAGAATTGATTCTATACATTGCAAAGATAGTCTTACAATCTTCTGCAGCTTCCACTATAGCTTCGGGTACTTATCAATGAGTTTACCCCTATGCTTGAGGAGCAGGACCAGCATTGAGCCAAGCATTTTTATCATCAATATAATCCCCCAACTTATAATATGCTTGCCTACATAGTGTGCGTTTAATACAAGATTTAAATTTCGTTTCATTCAGTTGAAGAATGTGGGGAGGTATTTTATTGTAGCATTTCAAACAGTACCCCATGAAAGATGAGTCTACTTTAGCTAACCTGAAACCCGGCTGAACCAATTGGTCCCTGTTTCTAGTATTATACTTGTGTCTATCACCTCGTTTACCAAATAGATGCAATTTTTTTCTGACGTACATGATGTTTTCATAGATATATTGACTGTCATGATGTTAATTTCCTTAAACTGTTCTCTTAGAGAATCTCGCCTACGTAGATTATAAATGGCTCTAATGGCTCTTTTCTGCAGAATAAATACAGACTCGATGTCTGCAGCCCGTCGCCAAAGTAAAATACCGTATGACATTATACTATGAAAATAACTAAAAATAGACTAGCCTCGCGGTATCTACATCAGTAAACTGACGGATTTTTCTGACAGCATATGCTGCTGAACTAAGCCGTCCTGCAAGAGATGTTATATGCGGACCCCATTGTAGCCTTGAATCGAGCGTTATCCCCAGGAAAACAGTTTTATTGACGAATTCTAGTTTCTCTTGATTCAATACTATGTCACAATCACTACTTTTGACGTTTGGCAGAGCAAATCTTATGCACTTCGTTTTTTCCCATTTAATACCAAATTATTGGCGGTGAACCAATCATTTACCTGTAATAGGGCGTTATTTAAGTCGTCTAGATTTGTGGCACGTCTATTTATCTTAAATATTAAAGAAGTATCGTCAGCAAACAACACCATTTGTGGTTGGTTTTTAAATAAATGGGGTAGATCATTAATATATACTAAAAAGAGGAAGGGACCTAATATCGATCCTTGTGGTACACCCATCTTTACATTTAAACCCATTGAATTGACACCATTTATTTGCACTTGCTGCTGTCTATCATTTAAATATGATTTTACTAAACTAAGCGCAAGTTTTCCTAGGCCGTAATGTTCAAGTTTCAAGAGTAGGGTTTCGTGGCTAACACAATCAAACGCTTTTGAAAGGTCACAAAAAATTCCTATGGCATCCTGTGCCTCTTCCCACGCAGTAAATATGTGTTTTAACAAGGTAACACCAGCGTCAGTCGTACAACGTCCTTTGGTGAAACCATACTGTTTTTCATGTAAGATCTTATTGGTGTTAAAGTGGTTGAGCATTTGATTAAGCATTACCTTTTCAAACACCTTGCTGAAAACCGGCAAAACGGATACGGGTCTATAGTTATTGGTGTCTTTACTATCCCCAGATTTGAAAAGGGGTATAACTTTACTGTATTTCATAAGGTCCGGAAAAACTCCTTGGTCCACACACAAATTGAATATTATAACTTTAACAGACATTCCCCAAAGATCTTCGGTTAATTTGATTTTGATTTGCTTGAAAGCTTTAATGACTGCAGTGGGGTTAATATGCTTAAATTGAAACTCAACCGGACATGGTGAAACGTTTGCTCAAAGGCATGGCCAGTACAACATAATGATAACTATGGCGGGAAGAACAAGTGCCTCTCGGCTTCCTTAGCGATGGTTGTACACCCGTTATCAATGCCCACAAGTCGTCACATGACCGTCTGATAGCTTGAACAAAACTGATCAGACGCTCGGTCGTGGGAACAAACTATTTATCTTGGCCGCGGTCGTCGTTGCTGCGGAATGCGCGGGGTCCCATAAGGCCAAGCGACCGCAATATTGCCTGACATCTTCGTGTCGACGGGACAGCTCCAGTGAATATGCGGCTGAACTTATTAGTGAGCAAACCGAGTATATAGCGCAGTCGAGTCTAGGCATTACGTCGTTTGAATCGGGAGCGGATATGCGCCGCAATTTGCGTCCTGTCTTCACTTGCATTGTATGCCTTTAAATTACTAGATTAAAGTAACCTTTGTGCAAAAATGGAGCGATGGAAGTAAATACTTAGATGTTTGCTAACCAGCGCTCGTGTAGAATTAGCTATAGCGCTAGCAATACACTGAATATTAACAGTTTCATTGGTTACCATCCGGCCAGCAAACGCTTGTTACTGAGGCAGTTTAATTTACCATCGGCTTACTAACACCTTTTTCGATTAAGTAAAAAAAGAAAGCCTAGTAACCATTAACATTTGTAAACAAAAGACGCTTATTAGTAATATATCTCCAATTGCCTCGCTGCATCAGGCATACGAACATCATCAGCCGTGGTATAAGCTTAGTGCAAAATACAGGATTATCATTCCTATAACTGTTACCGTAAGAGCTTCGATCAAAAATGTACATTAAATAGTAAATGTATATTATTGATCGAAGCGTAAGAGTGATATTCCCTCCAGGCCACCTGTCGGAACACATAGGGTCTCTGTGCCTGTCATCCGAGTACTCAGATGTGACGCTGGTGGTGGAGGGGCAGCGGATACCGGCGCACAAGGTCATTCTGGCTGCCAGCAGTGACTACTTCAGGGCGCTGCTCTATGGCGGCATGAGGGAGACTAACCAGGTAAGCTTTATTATTTCTGTAAAGCAAAGTTGACGGAATACATTGTGTATGCTCTATCCCCTAATTCCCTCTTCTAATTTTTAAAGTAAGTATACAAAAATTCTGATAAAATGGGAGTTTACAGGCCGTAAAAACAGTGGAAATTAGTTTCAATAAAATTTAAAATTTTTCATGAAATTGCAGCAGTAACCTGTCTTCATTAACATAATATGAAAGTAACATTTTATTTTGCTGTGGAGTGTAATTTTGATCCCACCGCTCCCCGCACCGCGCGCCGCTACGGCGATTCGCTCGGACAAAACCGCGCGCGTTTTCGCTATGAGCGGCGACTCGTGGCGTGCTTCAAACATTTTCATACTTTTGTTCTCACCGCTCGCCGCCGCCGCTTTCGCCGCCGCTCATCGCGGCAAGGTCGTGAACGGGCCGTAAACACTGAATGAGCTTTAAAAATATTGGTATTAGGGTGCGTCCACATCTGGCGAATGTGCCTCGAATGTGCAGCTCGCGAGACGTTTGCGAGCTGCGCGCGTGCGTTTTTGTTCGTGCGCCGCGCCGCTCCTGCGCCGTCCGCGCGCAGTTCGCGCGCGTTCTAAGCGCCGTCCGCGATCAGCGCGCGGGCGGCGCGCTACCGGGTCGCGTCTTCCTTCCGGGCGGAGTCTTTCCTCCGTTTTAAGCCCCGCTCAGTTCGTTTCTGATTACTGGAGGCTAAGTACGTGTTGTTATGGAGTGGACGGAGGAGAAATGTTTACGCTTAATTGAAACATATAAAAAGTTTTCAGTACTTTGACTGCGAGAATTGAGTGCGCGCAGATCGCGCGCCGCACGCACGCCTATAATGAGCCTTACATGAGTTGCGCTAAAGAGGCGCACCGAACCTTTGCTTGACTGCATGCGCGCAGCTCGCGGGCAGCTCGCAAGCGGCTCGCGACCTGCACATTCGCCAGATGTGGACGCACCCTATTTTTTGGTGCTACGGAACCCTGCATGGTGCAAGTCCGAGTCGCAATTGGCTGGTTTTGTAGAATTTCAAAGCATCGAGACAGAACATAGATACATATGAGGGCAAATAGACTAAATAATGCTTAGGCCTTCATTCCCCAAATGTAAATGATTACACGTCCACGTCTTTCTCAGGCGGAGGTGGAGTTGCAAGCGCCGCTGCAAGCCTTCAAGGCGCTCCTGCGATATGTTTACTCAGGTAATTATGGAGGTGATTACTGATCCGTTATTAAAATTACAGATTCAGCTAATCCTCACTGCATTCTTTGATTTTATTCCTCATTTTGGCTTTGTAACTATATGCATGGAATTTAAAATTACTATAGCTTGTTATGACAGTAAAAATGACACTGATATTATTAGATAAAATTTAGGAATAACAAACTCTTTCAAAGCTTTAAACCAGACAAATCAAAACCTACTAATCTAAGTCATACATCTTCCACTTCTGGAAAGCTTAACAAGTTAATTTGTTTGTGGGCAAAATCCTTGTGTCAAGCAAACGGCTCAACGCTGCTAACTATTGCTGGGGAGTTTGTTCCGCTACTTCTTCTTCCCAGCTAAAACACTAGAAAGTGGCGAAGGGCAGGGCGTTTTCGTGGGACTGTCTCTTGTAATGCGACGTTGTAAAAGTGCTAATAATCAGCCTAATTTGAATAAATGGCTTTTGATTTTAATTTAATTGTAGCTAGACATTCATAAAAGTTGTACTTTTAAAAACGGAATGCATTACGTAGTTATCTATTATTGCCCTTGTTCCAGGTCACATGGGTCTTTCCTTGCTGCGCGAAGACACAGTGCTGGACATGCTAGGTCTGGCGCACCAGTTCAACTTCCAGGAGTTGGAGACGGCCATTTCTGACTACCTGAGGCAGGTGCTCGCGCTCCGGAATGTCTGCTCTGTGCTTGATGCTGCCAGGTAAGGAATTATGTCTGAGATTTTTTTTTTAAGTATCTGGTTTTACTATTTGGATTATGTTTTTGCTAGTTTCGGGAGTCCCGGTACAACCTGCGGTTCAATTTCGTAACATACTGTAGCAATACCTTCCCCTTTGACAATCATTATACTTACTATACTTACTAATACATATTATAAAAGCGAAAGTGAGTTTGTTTGTTACGTCTTCACACGCCTGCATGGCTAAACCGATTTTCATGAATTTTGGTACAGAGATAGTTGGGACCCTGGAGTCGGACATAGGCCAACTTTTTTTTTTAAAGTGAGGAATTTGGGAGAAAGAGGGAAAAAAGGGAAAACTTAACTTTGCTATTACAATAAATAAGGCGCTAGGGCAAAATCTCCAGGTAGCCGGTACCTGCAAACTGGGAACTGTGTTACCCCGAATTAAACGCGAGTGAAGCCGCGGGTAAAAGCTAGTAGTGAAATAATTAAAATTATTGCATTGTTAACGTTGTCGAGAATTTGTCGAGCAGATTGCATAATGACTTATGAATTTCCTTAATAAACCCCTTGGCTTTTTATCGGTTCACTTGCGCAACAAATCACTAAACGCATATAAAACTAAACGAATTAAATACTTACTTGATTTTGTATCTGCTCTGTTCAAATTATTGAGAGAAATACCTTTAATGATGTTTTGATTTCGTTTAACGCTAAACCTAAACGCATCGCTATGCAATTGGGGGTGCTGATTTTGGCGACAATATGCTCTCCCGCTTATGTATAAGAATTGGCCACTTTACCTCTTCGTTGTTGCAGACTGTACGGCCTGAAGGCGCTCATGGACTACTGCTACAACTTCCTGGACAAGAATGCCATTGAAGTGCTGCAGCATGACACTTTCCTGCAACTGTCCGTGGTAAGTATACTGTTTAATTGATGCGTATGATACAGAATGAATAAAAACATTTTGGATGTGTTTAAAAAATGGTTAAAAACCAACTTAAAACGGTTTTCAATTTTTGGTTTAAACATGAGGGACTGCCTATCTGACCTCAACAGTCCATACAAGGCAATAAGATACTCCTTAGTAAGTTAAGCAATAAGGAAGAAGTAGTAAGAGAAGCCTTCTCTTTTTGTAACTTTTGTCATTCATACATTTTTAGTCACCTTCCAAATTTACTACCGGTACTACTGGACTACTAGTTTCAGCTGCACCCGGAGCTGCTATGCAGAACTTTGTTTGAAAACTATCCACCAGACCTATTGGCCAGATTTGTCGTCAAACCTTAGGACTTCTGAAATATATATTTTTTGCATTTGAAGAGTTTATTTCTGTCACAGGAAGCACTGCAAGGCCTCCTGGAGCGTGACTCATTCTTCGCACCCGAAGCAGACATATTTAAGGCGGTGTGCAACTGGTTCAACGCAAACCAGATGTGGGTCAAGTCTGAGCCAGGGCAGGCGCAAGTCGTAAGTTAAATCATTCAATAGATGATATTATTTTTTTTTTGACCAAAGCGAAGACGGGCAGAGCAGACAGGAGAAATACGAGAATGAATTGGTCGCATCGCCCCGCTCATATCCGCATTATTGGAAACCGGACCTCCTTGAAACAACACCACGAAAATTACCGATTTATGTTATTATTTCACGTGTTTCCAACAGGAGAAAATATTGAAATGTGTGCGTCTGACGCTGATGACGCTGGAGGAGCTGCTGACGGTGGTGCGTCCGTTCTCCTTGGTGACGCCTGACATGCTGCTCGACGCTATACAGGAGAAGACGCAGACCAAGAGCACCGAGCTCAGGCATAGGGGCCTGCTGTGTAAGTAATATGTAATAATATAATAAAGTTTTATTTATTCCACATTCCACATTGCAAATTACAAAATTAATAAACTAAAAAAAATTGGTTGTTTGTAAAGTAGGTTTACGATCGAGATGTTTACGTGATAACGTCTAGATGAGACGGGAGATCAGTCAGGATCGATCGATCGATCGATCGATCGATCGCGCTCGTGAGGTTTTGGTGTGACACAAGTTTCTGAACATGTCACCCGACTAAAACGATTTTAAAGACGTTATCACGTCAAAAAACATTACAAAATTACTAACACAATAATTATTTTTTTAAAAAATGGATCCAAAGGTCGCACGCTCGTTTGGCAACCCTGTTCCAGACAGCCTTAGAGTCAGGGTCGCTACCCAAGTTCTTGACGACTGGAATAACCCACCTGCTCCATAAATCGGGTAGTACGGCGGAACCCAAAAAATATAGACCAATAACGTGTCTTCCTACAATCTATAAAGTTCTTACATCCATTTTGAGGGCTAAAATCATTAAACACATAGATGACAAATTCTATCATGTCTGCTTCTCAGAATGGATGTAGGAACAGGTCCCGTGGTACTAAGGAGCTGCTCCTCATTGATATGACCATTAGTCAACAGGTTCGCCGTTCCCGAAGGCATCTGTCGACATGTTGGATAGACTATAAGAAGGCCTATGACTCCGTGCCACATACATGGCTCATGAGGGTGCTAGAGATGTATAAAGTTGATGCAACTCTGCGCACCTTCCTGAGCTCGTGTATGAGGCAATGGAATACGGTCCTTCTCGCTAACCAGGATGTCGGCAGTTTTTTTTTTTTTTTTAATAGAACGTTGCCCCACACTATGAATTTCTCCTGTATCGTGGGTGCGTTTTACAAACATATAAACTCACATACACAAACAGCCAGACCCGAAACAACTATCTGCAGGTCAGAGAAATATTTGTTCCGTGCGGGAATCAAACCCGCGACACGCAGCGCAGCAGTCGATCCCTCAGCCACTGCGCCAACCGTGCCGTAACTCAGATTCAGAGGAATAGTGAGCCGATAAGGATAGAGCGAGGTATATTCCAGGGCGATAGTTTGAGTCCACTTTGGTTCTGCTGAGCCTTGAATCCTCTAAGCACAATGCTTGAGGATTCAGGTCTAGGCTATCGATTGAGGAGAGGTGGTCAGGTTATATCTCACCTCCTTTACATGGATGACCTGAAACTCTTTGCCCCCAACGAATCGCAACTGATGGAGCTACTGAAGGTAACTGAAACCTTTAGTCATAGCCATCAGTATGGAATTTGGTGTGTGACAAATGTGCGGTCATACATGTAAAGCGAAGGGAAATTGTGGAATCTGTGGGAACCCAGCTTTCGGATTCCATACACCTTAGATCCCTCTCAGCAACCGAAATCTACAAGTATTTGGGTATGTCGGAAGCGTTGGGTATCAATGTTGCTGACATGAAGCAATCGTTAAAGGAGCGCTTCTTTGGCCGCCTGAGAAAAGTATTTAATAGTCTTTTATCAGGCGGAAAAAAGGTGCGTGCTTTCAACGGTTGGGTCATGCCGGTTTTGATGTACTCTCTCAAATGGACTCAAACAGAACTAGATGCTCTGGATAGGAAGATCCGTACATTGTTGACGCCATATCGTATGCATCACCCACGGTCTTCGATTATGAGACTGATAATTTCTAATAAACACACTCGATCTGATATTCCGATGAAGGTTGTAATGTTTGCTTTGAACTTTTTTCTAACCAGAAAGCCTACACTCAATTGACCTTTGATTGTACCGAAGTAGTACATGACATAGTCATCGTCTTCGATAATATTTTCTACCAGTCGCCGGACCTCGCACAGGCCTACTGGTGTCTGTCTGAGTGAGGACTACTTTTGGTTTTTGTATGATGTAATCTTTCATGTTAGATACCCTGTTCTTCTTCGATGGATGTCTAGTAACGCTACTAACGGGTTGGCTACTATGGCTTGTCTCTGGTGATTCCGATAAGTTAGTATTATTATGTAGTACGATAAGTTTATCGTATTTGATGATGGCAGTATTGCCAGCTTGCTTTTCTTTTTGCAGTTGGGTTTGTAGTTCTCTGCGCTTGTTGAGGATTTCTATGGGATAATCTTCCTTAATATAGTATTGTGTTTTTTGTAGACATTTTTTATTTTTTTTTGGAATTTGGTCTTGAGACCCATAGTATTAAACGTTATAATAACCGGCCTAGGATTTTCACTTTTCTTTCCTACTCTTCTGACAGCTTCGATGTTGTTATCATCGCATGAGGCAGTAAAATACGTATTTATTGTTGTTATGATTATGTTTACTATTTCTTCATATGATTTTTCTTTTTCTTCGACTCCGAACAATACTAAATTTTTGCGTCTGATATGCCGCTCCAAGATATTTATTCTATTATTCTGTACTTCTAATTTTGTTTCCAGAAATTCGTTTTTGATTTCTAGGCTTTTAAACTTTTCATTAATATTGTTGTTAATAGTGTTTTTTATATCCTTCTTCATATCTACCATGTCTTGTTTATGCTGTTTAAGGTCTTGCTGCATGTTCATCAACATAATTTTAATTTCCTCCATAATGTTGCAGATGTGACACCTAGCGCCCCCTATTAGTAATTTTGAAGTACTGTTGTTGCTTTAGATGGGTCGAACTTGCGATGAATATAATAGTCTAGTCAACAAGTGCTTTTTTAGTCAAAACTTTTTAAAAGGCTCGGAAAAATATGGTTGAGGGCTCATTCGATTCGGGATCGAATCTAGAAAGTTTTTGAAAAAATTCAAGACCCGCTCGAAAAAATTGCAAAAGTTATTAACAAATTAGTAAACAAAAACAAAGGGGTTTAGTTTTTTTGGTATATCTCGAAAACTATTTGATATATTTTGATTTTGAAAAAAGATTCAAAAAAAGGAGAAAATTTCCTAAAAAAAACTCCCAACTCGCGAAATTGTAGGACCAATATTAAAAAAATTACAGGGAGCTGAAAGTACGCCTGAAAACGGGTACTCGGGTTTCCGCAAGCCACGCCCCCTTCGAGCGCTTTAATGAAAAATATTATTTAAACATATTAAATGTTGATATTAAAATTTCAAAAAAATCAGACATGTACAGGACAAATTAAAGAATGAAATGCCGTAGAAAAAATATTTTTATCGCGGTTTTATAAAATGTTATCCATAAATTAATTAACAATTTCTTCCGACTGGGCTATAAACATTGCAAGTTGCATAATTGTTAAACCAGAAATCTCAATTTTTTTTCCTCTCGTGGAGCTATTCTTCAAAGATTAAAGAAAGGATTTCCGTTGAGTAAATAAAAAAATTGTTAATTTTCGATTTGTTATTAACAAATTACCTAGGCGGCAAATTAAATATTTAAATAAATGTTACAAGAATTATTTGTTTTCCAATGTCGATGATCATTCGTTTTTCTATCAATAAAAGCTACCTAAAAATATTTTTTTATAAATTTTAATTCTTTTTGTTTATAAAATTGTTATAAACAAACAGATTATTTATAAGATAATTGAATTTTTTTTTTGAAAATAGATTCCTCGTAAAAAATTATGAATTTTAAGATAAAAAACGATCTTTAAAAAAAATTTTTTATTGCTAAAAAACCGTTTTGTTAATTAACAATTTTTTTTACCACTTCTTAATAATATTAAGGTACGCTTTTTTTTTTAAATATCATTATTTATTATCCTCCTTAATAATCAAAAAAAAAAAAAATTAGTTTTTTATAAATTTTCATTGTTTATTAAATAAACAATTAATTTTTTTTTGTGTATTTTTTTTAGAACTCTTTACACTAAAATAAAACCGACCAATTACCTTTTTGCGGAAAAAAAAAATAATTCGATAATAAATATAAATATTATTATTTTTTTTGCAAAAAGGTAATTGGTCGGTTTTATTTTAGTGTAAAGAATTCTAAAAAAATTATACAAAAAAAAATTAATTGTTTATAACAAATTGTTTATTTAATAACCAATGAAAATTTATAAAAAAACTAATTTTTTTTTTTGATTATTAAGGAGGATAATAAATAATGATATTTAAAAAAAAAGCGTACCTTAATATTATTAAGAAGTGGTAAAAAAAAAATTGTTAATTAACAAAACGGTTTTTTAGCAATAAAAAATTTTTTTTAAGGATCGTTTTTTATCTTAAAATTCATAATTTTTTACGAGGAATCTATTTTCAAAAAAAAAATTTCAATTATCTTATAAATAATCTGTTTGTTTATAACAATTTTATAAACAAAAAGAATTAAAATTTATAAAAAAATATTTTTAGGTAGCTTTTATTGATAGAAAAACGAATGATCATCGACATTGGAAAAAAAATAATTCTTGTAACATTTATTTAAATATTTAATTTGCCGCCTAGGTAATTTGTTAATAACAAATCGAAAATTAACAATTTTTTTATTTACTCAACGGAAATCCTTTCTTTAATCTTTGAAGAATAGCTCCACGAGAGGAAAAAAAATTGAGATTTCTGGTTTAACAATTATGCAACTTGCAATGTTTATAGCCCAGTCGGAAGAAATTGTTAATTAATTTATGGATAACATTTTATAAAATCACGATAAAAATATTTTTTCTACGGCATTTCATTCTTTAATTTGTCCTGTACATGTCTGAATTTTTTCAAATTTTAATATCAACATTTAATATGTTTAAATAATATTTTTCATTAAAGCGCTCGAAGGGGGCGTGGCTTGCGGAAACCCGAGTACCCGTTTTCAGGCGTACTTTCAGCTCCCTGTAATTTTTTTAATATTGGTCCTACAATTTCGCGAGTTGGGAGTTTTTTTTTAGGAAATTTTCTCCTCTTTTTGAATCTTTTTTCAGAATCAAAATATATCAAATAGTTTTCGAGATATACCAAAAAAACTAAACCCCTTTTTTTTTGTTTACTAATTTGTTAATAACTTTTGCAATTTTTTCGAGCGGGTCTTGAATTTTTTCAAAAACTTTCTAGATTCGATCCCGAATCGAATGAGCCCTCAACCATATTTTTCCGAGCCTTTTAAAAAGTTTTGACTAAAAAAGCACTTGTTGACTAGACTATAATGGACAGTAAGTGGTGTTGGGTATTTTCACTAAGTGTCGTCTAGCCTGTGATCCCCGCTGGTTTCGCTAGATGGCGGTGTCTAGTATGTGTAAGATTGTTATCGTTGAGCTGTTATCGGATGGATGAGTTATTAGTTAATTTCGACCGAATTATTACGTTGAATTTTTTAGATTACGAATAAAGTGGATTTTGTTGTTTATCACTATTAACTGCTTTGTTCGGAGTGGAAAGTTCACTTGCACTGTTAACAAACGGTATCATGCACTTATTGTCTCCTTAATTTCACTTTTCAGTTAATTTTTACTGGTATTTATCGTGAGTCACTGTTTTGCACTTTTCGATGGTTTCACTCAGTTAAATTGGTGTACTGCATATTTTTCACTTAAGTCTTTGCACTGGTGATGAAGTGTACCTGATTTTTATATTATTTGGCACTTAATTATTTTAAAGTTGATTATAAATAGGACTACGATGTCAACAGTGCCACTGTGGCCGACAGGAAGGCTGTGTAAGTACTACCAGGGAAATCATTTTCATTCAATCATTATTCATTTAATTTGTAATACATACTTTATATTTGTAACACGGTAACGGGCATTTAATAATAACTATGTTAGTAACCCAAAGGGGCTAAATAAGCCGTGAATCGATATCATTTAAAACTACTGAAGCCTTAAATTAGTCACTTTTGCTGCACTACTATTTATTTATTAAAATCGATCTTTACGCATAAAACCCATTAACAGTGATTAAAGAACTAACAAATTAACTGAAGATCTGTAGGTGTCACACATTTACTGACTAAAAACCATCCATGTTCCTTCTTTCAACACCAGCAGGATTGTCCGTGATCATAGTGTGTGCAGCTACCCCGAAATATTGGAAACTAATAGTAAACATTCTATCCCGATATATCTCGTTTCAATTGTTACAAATAAATCTCGTCAATTCATGGGGTTAAATGATGGGTGTATCACAAGGTTCGATTTTAGGTCCTTTTCTTTTATTAGCATATATGTATTAATGTTCGACTATATTTATTTAAAAAACCTACCACAAATGGTGTTGTTTGCTGACGATACTGCTTTAATTTATTGTAAACAGACGTTCCACAAGTTTTGACGACGTAAGTAACGTTAGGAATCGAAAAATCTTGGTTAATGTAAGCAAGCTGTTTGTGAATTTTGGCCTCCTCTCAATTTTCTTCGTCTCTTTCAATTATTTGCTTTTTTTTTCTCACAAAGTACCGGAAGAGAACGTGGCGACTCCGAAGCGCGGCGCCCGCGTGATATCCGGCGACATGCGCTCCGCGCTGCTGGACGGCGACACGGAGACCTACGACATGGAGCGCGGCTACACGCGTCACACCATCAACGACGCGCCCGACAACCCCGGCATCATCGTACGACTGGCCACGTCAACCATCATCAACCATATCCGACTGCTGCTGTGGGACAGAGACAACAGGTATACTTGAATATGGTCCTTTTAGAGTACGCCCAAAATCAGAACTAAAGAAATTAAAAAAATACGACTTCCTATCAGCGTACCCTCTTGTCTGGGTTTAATTGAGCGCCAATATGAATCACTGTATTTTTCTGACGATAGTACTTTTTTCACAGTTTATATATAGGTACATTTCACTGTCAATTCTGATTTTTTTTTGTATGGCATCTCGCAGTTCGACCTATAAGGTCGTTGTCTGCTCAAAATTACTGTTTTTTTATAGTTTCGATTTGGCCGCGGTATCGTTTCTGCTGCCAAAGCTAAAAGGAACATTACAAGGATCGTCTCGGATTTCTTTAAGATATATACTGTCATTTTGTTTAATCAACATCATACGAGCGCCAAAACATCCTTGTACTATTGCATTATTCTCGTTAACGGCAGTTTTTTGTTCGCAGATCATACGCGTACTACATCGAAGTCTCAGTAGACCAGAAGGACTGGGTGCGCGTGATCGACCACAGCAACTACTTCTGCCGCTCGTGGCAGAACCTGTACTTCGAGCCCAGGGTCGTGCAGTACATCAAGTTGGTTGGCACCAGCAATACTGTCAACAAGGTAATATTAAAGGCTACAAATTTAACCCTTAATTTTTTAGGAAGTGCATTTACCACTTTTGGTCTCAGCATCACCCAAAGGTTGCCTGGTAGAGAATGCCTAAGTGAAGTATTAAATAAATACATTAAAATTTATAATAGGTGTTCCACTGAGTTGTGGAGGGCAGATAGGCAGTCGCTCCATGTTAAATACTGGTATTCAGCTGCATCCGTTTAGACTGGAGGCCGACTCCAACATAATTTGGTTTAAGGCTAAGCAGATGATGATGATGATGTTTCCAGGTGTTCCACGCCGTGGCGCTGGAGGCGCGACACACGAGCCGCGTGCCGCCGCTGCAGGCCGGGCTCGTGCAGCCGCTACACAACGTCGCCACTGTCGAACTGTCCGCCGTCGTCATAGAAGGCATCAGGTCAGTGCTGACGTGACTGCCGGTTCATCTCACTACGTTAAAACAGGCTCTTAAGGCGGGGTAACAAGCTAATCTTTAGGTATTCGCGGAAGTGAGGCTAGCTGCATACTGGGCATGGTCTGACACAAGTACACGACAGTAGTGCATCGAAAGAATATCGATAGAAATAAGGTCGAAAATATTTCGGTGTTTGATTTTATTTGGATATCATGTCCGCCAAAATGTAAGTCATTTTGCAGTTTTAATTGAATATAAAAAAATTACAGTTCCGTGTTTGAAAAGTTTTAGATATCTCTTTAGTCTATAAAATTTCCTTTGTTATAGATATAAAAAATATGATGGTTGTCACTGAAAAAATTGAAATTTTTCGTGGTCTTTTTAAACATTTTTTTTCGTAGTACTAGACCACTTTTGTAAACTGATTTTGTTTAAGTCTTTACTTTATGTATTGACACGGTAATTTTTTAGCTAGTGGCATGTACAGATACGGCTAACTTTGCGACGAAAATCTAGACGTTTTACGAAGTGTTTGCTTTGTACAGCGCCTTAACAAAAGCATGTTATTTCCCCAGCCGCTCCCGCAACGCTCTCATCAACGGCGACACGGAGCACTACGACTGGGACCAGGGCTACACGTGCCACCAGCTGGGCTCGGGCGCCATCGTGGTGCAGCTGGCGCAGCCCTACCTGCTGTCGTCCCTGCGCCTGCTGCTGTGGGACTGCGACTACCGCCACTACTCCTACTACGTCGAGACCTCGCTCAACTACTGGGACTGGGAGATGGCGTGCGACCGGACAAGGGAGTCGTGCAGGTAACTGTTGACGACTCTTTTCGACTTTAATCCAAACCCCATCCATCCACTACCATAAGACACTCGGAAAACTTCTGTAAGTACTCTACATTCTTACCGGGGTCCAGTCCACGTGCTTCTGACCCCACTACTGCACGTTTTCCCATAATATCCGAAGGAACAATTGTGCGCCACATCACTTAACCCCTGAAAATCCTCATAAAACTCAATAACTCAGCGTGTACCTATTTAATAACATATGGTTAATATTTTCTAGGTCATGGCAAGTGATATACTTCAAACCGCGGCCGGTCTCCATCATCCGCATCGTTGGCACTAACAACTCTGTCAATGAGGTACAGTACAATCTCAAATTTTGCTTAATAAAATTTTTTGTTCGCAATGTCAACTCCTATGTAGTGGTACTAATAGTAATCTAAGTCTCAAACCCGTTTTAACGTTTTGCATTCTTAAAATATGTTACTTTTTGTCAAATATTTCTTTAATTAGATGAATTTCTTTAATATTGCTTAATAAAAGCGGGTTATCGCTGTGTGTCGTGTGAAGAACTAAAAAAACAATAGCATCAGTGTTGTACCGATGATATTTTAATGATTATAAATCAAGTTAATTGAATCCTATTTAATGACTTTTTCATGAAATAGTCATTCAATAAAATAAGAGAGTTGTATTAAAATTCTTTAAAAGCCATGTTTTTCACGGTCGCGATTTGTATATTGATCAACATACAACTTGATACTAACCTACAAAATCTTAAGAAAATCTAAATTTCGCGTCGTACTCGCTTACATGTTAAGAGAGAGAGAGAGCATAACCTCACTAGAGCTGTTCGCAGGTGTTCCACCTGGTGCACCTGGAGTGCCCCGCGCAGGTGGACGAGCCGCGCGACGACCCCGCCGCCAAGAAGCTACGACCCGCGCACGACAACCTACTCAACCCCGCTGGCAACGGTAACGTCCACACTTACACAACCTCTTTACACACTAGCTGTGAGCAAAAGCTCACTCATAGCTTTGCTCGCGTTAACTTGGATACCCGGATTAATAGCCTATATCTACCTGCAATAATGTATTTTTTAAATGGTGAAATAATTTTTCAAATAGGTTTTATGGTTCTAGAGATCAGGATCCATATACACACAAACTTACAAAATCTTACCTATATTAGGAAAACTACCTTTTGCCCGCGGCTTTGAGATGATGAGTAAGAGATACCGGGAAAAAAACCCATTTGTATTCGGATCCTTAGAAATGTCCTCTCAAACAGAGCTAATGGTATTAGGTCTTTCTTAATAAAAACAGTTTTGACATTTATTATTTTGAATGGTCAAGTGAATTTTCCATAATAAAAAAAAAATAATTTACTAAGTCTCCGTGGGTCGGGCAAAACGTTATTGTGTTATCAGTTTTTATATTGACAGCTCAGAATTTATAATTCGGTAGTGTGACAAGTTTGTTCCCCGAAAAACACGTTAGGCCTCTTACAGCCTTGTGTTAAGGATTGTCCACACATCGGACAATGAGAGTCAAACAAGCGAGAGTATTTCTGTGTGTATATTGTTGAGCAAATTCCGATATTATACTAATAAGGTTTTCATCTCGCCAGGATCAACATCAGACTCCCCTCCCCCTTGCGCTCCGTCCCCAGCGTCAGGCGAGGGCAGCAGCACCGCTTCGGAGACGTCCTCCCGGCCGCGCTCGCTGCCGCCCGCCGAGACCGCCACGGAGGCTGAGGAGAGGTACGAGGATTGAACGTGATCGCTGCATATGTTACTATAGCTGTCTGCATCTCTACAGGTATATTACGAAAACGTTGGTCGCTTTTGCACTTTGCCACATTAAATTCGTAACGGGTCAACTGATACTTACTTGTGTATCAAGTCGGTGACCCTCCAGTTTTATTTATATATTATAGTATTATAATGTTTAAAGAACAGTTAGGTTTTCATCAGCCAACTGTCCATACAGTTGGCCAATGATTTGAATCAAATTGCCGATTACTAAACGATATCGTACTTTATACATACATCGTGGTCATAAAACGTGCGAGAAGGACGGTAATTGATTTGATTCAGGGTTTTATTGAGGACTATATTGAGACTTATGTCAACTCTATTACACGTTTCATGACCGTAAGAACTTCTGAATGTTACATTACTAGTTGAAAGATCAGTTTGAAGTTTATTCTGAGGTTTGCGACAGCTATAAAATTGCATAATTTTAAAGGAATGTACCGATATGTTAATGCATATCATACCCCACAGGCAATAATTAGGTGATTGGAAAGGCAGTTCAAATATTTAAATATATATGTATAAACTCTGCCATTTTGGAATTGTGATGTATCCAATTTAATCAATTTTACACAAAATAATTGGCTGTTTGTATGGACTGCACGCAATCTTAGCAATATTATAGTTTTTTGTACTGTTCTCTGCACGAATGTGTTACGACGTTTTCTTTATTCAACGAATTAATTTACTGGAATTAATTTGATTTGAGGAAGTTTTTACAACGATTATTTATTTATACCTCATCCTTATTTTTAATGTGAAATGTATGTGCATTGATTGATTATAATTTTAAAATTATTCTGTTATTATCTAACAATATAAAAAGTTACACATTGTGTTACTGGTTAACAGTTTTTTTAAGACAATATCTTGCAACTTTTCTATCTTTAAAAGAAATTAAAGATAATTTTAGTAATTGTTACTAACATAGTCAGAATGATACTTTTAGAAGTAGGTATACCGGCAGCTTATTCTTAACGTAGTTTCAAAACGAGAATTAAGGCATGATTTTTCATAATGCTTCATAAACTAAAATTATTTTGCAGACATTTATAAAATTGAATATGGTACAACGTGACCTCGGAGTTTTGACCAAAGTCATTCAAAATAATGAAATCATAAGTTTGACCGATTCATTGAATAATCTCAGGGTCAATAAAGTTACAAAATTGTGTAGGTTATCGCCTAATAGCGTTTTGCGTAGCGAAATGTAGGTTGGAAGTTTGTATGAAGTATTTAATTAAATGGCCGAATATCGACCAAGGCGTTTGATAATAGGCCTAACAGTATTGGTATTGAGTGGGAAACAATTGGTGAAACTCGGTATTTGACGAAAAAAATATAGGTATAAGTCAAATAAAGAAACGAACAATAACTCCGGAGGTCTGTCGGTTGACCATATTTTGTCATATTGTAATTTGAAACCTTCAATAAGGATTAGTTATTTAGTGAGTAAGCTTAAACTTCTAGTCTGTTCTTTGTCATCGCTCTGTGGCGACGGTTGATGCAAATATGAATAAAAGAAAAATGTAAAAAGTAGGTAGTTAAATAATTTTTTGCATGAATCCATTTGGCGTAGTTAATGTAGGGGAAATCGCACGTTTATATATGTTTTAAGTGCATTTTTTCATGCAGCTAGCAAGCTCTTTTCGGAAATCACCGTTCGCTTATTTCTGTGCCTTATGGCGTATTGCCAATACGCGTATCAAACAAACATAATGGTGTAGAGTTGGATTATGGCTCTACCACGCTGCTTGCTAGAAGTTATCGGAATACTTTCTGTGGAAGAAGTGTGTATTAAAGTTTTTCAAGAATACATATACGGAAACACGTTCTTTATGTAACTTCTCGCGTATTAAGTGTATGCAATAGAAAACAAATGGTTTCGTTTAAACTTTATGGCGGCCCGGAATGTCTCATCTGAAGCTTCGGAGAATACAATTTTTAGTAACAGCAGGGTGTTGAGAACGCTTCGTCATCTTGACTGTATCATGCTCAAACCGTCACTCGTCACTCGCTGGTAACTTGCGAGCTGCCATAGAGTTTGAATAGAACTTAACTACCTCTATTCTTAATTCGACAGGTTTATTCGTAGGTGAAACGATAACATAAACTCTTTGCATCTTCCCTGCCATATGTTTAACGTTCTTACATATTTTATTTTTATACAGTATGTTGTAAGAAGTTTACATTTTCACAAAGTAAGATAAGGTAACTTGTAACTTTTGTGACTAGAATAGATTGGGAATAAGTAAAAATCTAAAGAACCCAAATTATAATTATAGTATAGCGGTAATTCTCCCATGTTATAAGTATTGTTCAATGATCATGTCATCTTCTTTGTCTTCCTCATAACTTTAAAACTACGTGTTCTACTGTCACGACATGGCATTCTATCATAAGTTGCACATGTAGATAGTAAGAGTATAAGTCGTAGCGTAGCCTTACACTTGGGGAAAATATTCACTAATGAGCAAAGTGGTGGTCTAGGTTGCGTTGACGTACAATTAAGTATCGCGCACTCCTGAAGGCAATCAGTTTGAAAGGACAACAATTCATACTTCAGTTCGAGCGTATCTTGGCGGCAGCCATTACGTTAAACTGTTGCCGTGTTAACCCATCCCTATTATTTTTCGCCTAGACTCATGGCAGTCGCGGTCATAAAATGTTTTTTTTTGTGTATGGCATCTCTTAGTTCAACCTATGAGGTTGTCGTCTGCTTAACCGGATGCCTCCAACCAGGGCAAGCATAAAACGTGTGGGGACAGTGATATAAATACTGCTGGGTCACAAATATCTACTCGCTCCCACGTTTTAAGACCGCGCCTGTCACGGCGTTGGCGCCTAGAATAAAAACACTCAAATGTCTATTTTGTGTACTTTTTGTAACAACTTCGTCTACATGTAGGGAGTTGGATGATTTTGTAATGTGTAAATTATTATACTGAGCTGTTTATTGTAGGTATTATATATGTAGGAGTAATATCAGTGTTATATGATAAGGTTTCGATGTTGTTACTGGCTAACAAAGTGGGGATGAGAATTATCTACCTGATGATGTGACACTAGAGGGTAAAACCACCCTGAGAAGCCACATTACCACAATTTTTTTTTTGTTAACTTGGATTAAATTCTATCCCTAGTTTGGTAGTTATAGTAACTAATGAATCACTGTGATAAAGGTTTGAACCAATTGGTTTGATGGTTTGTAAACTAAGGTGGATTGGCAAGTTGTTGAGTAATAACTTCTGATAGTGGTTGTAGTTTGTAAGGCAGAGAACACATGGAGCTTATCATATTATGTTTAATAAAAAATATCAAATATACTTTGGGTTTTATTATTTTAGAATTAAGCAAACTATGTCATTCATTACAGATTTTTTCAATAAGTACTAGCAATGTATTAATTTAAGGCTGTTTTCAATAAAGTGGGACAACAAATGATATCACAGGACTGTTTATTATTTAATTATACTTATTAGGTAACTTTAGATCCCTTTTCTCTTACAAGAGCTTTTGACTGTTTCAATAGTTTACTTGGGTGCACTATGTTTGGATCAGTCTCATCTGCTAAATCATCCAATCGCTTCCTTAAGAGCTGCTTCAACTCTTCTATACTCGGACCCCTTTTCAGTGCAGATATACCAATGATATCTTCAAAGCATATTACATTTTCTGGCCTGACTTCTTCTGGCATTGTGTCTAGCACTGAGTTTATATCTTTGTATGCTTCTTTTATGCTTTGTAGAGTCTCTTCAGTGCCAGGCAAGTCCATCTTGTTTACTGCTAATATGGCAGGTTTTTGCAACAGATCAGCATCATAAAGTTCTAACTCCTTATTCAGTAATAGCACAGTCTCTAGACAAGTCCTCTTAGGATGTTTAGAGCTGAGCTGGAAACCTTCCACATCAGCAATAAATAGCAATATCTTTGTCCTCTCCACATGTTTCAAGAAGCTATGGCCAAGACCAACATTGATATGAGCACCTTCAATAAGTCCGGGCAGGTCAGCTATAGATATCTGCCGTAGGTCCTTGTAAAAAATGATTCCTTTGTTAGGTTTTATTGTAGTGAATGGGTAGTTTGCAATTTTTGGCTGAGCCCTTGATATGGCTTTCAATAATGAGCTTTTACCAGCATTCGGGAAGCCCACAAGTCCAATATCAGCAATTAGTTTTAAGTCCAATCTGATGTGATGAGTTTGTCCAAAGTGACCCAGAAAATTTGATTCAGGTGTGCCACCAGGCCCACCCCTTGCTAAAATAATTGTTTCGCCTTCTTTGTCAATAGACCCTAGAAGTTTTCCATCTTCCCTATACACACTAACCCCAAGAGGAACTTCCAGTTTCACATCTGATCCTGGATTACCGACTATTTTTGTTTTACGACTGTCTTCTCCGTGTCCTGCACTGACCGTCTTGCCCCTATGTTTGCCCATTATTTTCCTTAGATTTGAATCCTCTTTTCCGATACAGTAAACACAACCTCCCTGGCCTCCTAAGCCGCCAAACTTTGGGAAGCCAGTTCCACCTGTACCACCTTTTACATGAAGCCTGACAGAATCCAAGAATTTACTGCGAAGATAATTCCGTGGTTTTTTTAGTTCTTTTGCAGCGAACAAAGTTCTGAATATGAACACCATTTTGATTTAAGCACTATTCAATTCTTAAACTGTTCTTTACACAATTTATCATTTTTTTTAGGTTAAGTTAAGTAAGCCCGTTTGTTTTCGTTTCGTCTGACAGATAAGTTTCATTTTACCTTTGCAGTCATTTTGTGGACACCGACCCAAACATTCAAAGCACTAGGCGGATGATGTTCCTGATGAATTTGCAGTAATTTTGTATAATGCTAGATATAAAAAAAATAAAATGATTTATCAATTTGATAAGGTAACTATCGAAGACGTAATTTTAAGTATAATTTATTTTTGAATCCTTGTTTTTGTGTATGAGATCGGAACGATATTGTCAAATATTGTGTCAAAATATTGACGTCTTTTTGAAACCTCGTCGTCCTCTCGTCCTCCTCAGTCCTCAGAGTGGAAACTGGAAAAACATTTTGGTTTCAGGTCACTGAACGAGAGATAATGTTTTATCTAGAGTCAGGCTATCAGTTTAGGTAGATTTAGAATAGGCAATTGGAGATGTAAGGTCTAAATGCCCTAGCATTACTGTTTTATTTATTCCCATAAGTAGTAAATAAATACCCAAGTCTTTACTTAGAAATCGTAATAAACATAGGACCTAAATCTAAATATGCAACTAGTGTTTATAGTAATAACACTGGTGTGTGGACTACTGACTCCCATATCATGCAGCATTGGAGACAAGTCAGGAATTTATGTAGACTGCTTGAATAAAATTGAAAGAGAAAATTGTATCAACAGTAAGTATTGCTTTTAACTTTGTTTAGCCCTGTTATATTTGACTATAGAATATACCAGAATAGCTTCTGGACTACATTATGCACCGCAAGTACTTTAATAGAAACTATTCAATAAAATAAAATTTAATAAAATAAGTAAACAGGTAAGTATCTAGTCTGGAAAAATCACCTGTAAGGAAAAATGCTAAAATGTACTGAAGCAAATAAAAACAACTTGCAGATGGTGAATTTTTTAAACTTGAATCAAGGCTACAGCAAGATTTCTGGAGCAGACTGTTACAATGGTCCTGCAGGGAAGAGTGTCGCTACCATTGCATGTGGATCACAGTGAAAAGGTTCCATGCAGCTAATAAGGAAACCCCCAAGTTCCATGGCAGGGTAGGTAGTTCGCTTAATTTGATAGATATGCTAGAAACCACACAACATTGTAATATTGCTCCAGTTAAAGCCAAAAAGTGGTAAGACAATAAATGCATGTTTTGACGAGACAGGGAAATGTAAAATATTGTTTCTCTTATGTAAGGAAGAGAGACAAAGTGCATGTGACTAAAAGAGTGATGGATCTGAATGTTGATGGATGGAAAGGAAGAGGAAGGCCAAAGAAAAGTTGGATGGATTGTGTAAGGAATGACATGAAGGAGAAAGTTAAATGATGCCCTGAAGTCTGACAGGGAAGAATGGAAGAAATAAATGTGTTGCGCCAACCCCGAAATTGAATGGGCCAAGGGCAGGAAAATGATGATAGTATAGTTTGGATTTATAATTTTCCAATAAAGGTCTTGCTAGTTAGTTCATTTGATGTGAGACATATCAAGCTGTCAAATGGTGTAGTTGATGCTTTGTGACAGTATGGTAAAGTATGGAACTTGGTTAGTTTGTTTACATACAACTCAACAGTCAATATTGACTTCACATCAAAACAAAAACAATTCATGCCAAGTAGCTTCTGACCTGAACAATATTTTTGTCCACAGTGGCCATTCATCAAAATCCTCGGCATGCAAGAACCAGCATCGGCCTTTGCTTCAGTGCTGAACTTAGTTGCCAATGCATATATGTTCAAGCGGATAAGACGGATGCATGTGTCGAAAGGACCAGCCACGCCGTTTATTAAGTTCTGGAGCATTTTTGCTATGGTAAGCTTTTTATGGTTCTATAAGCTCTCTATCTAAAACTATTGACACAGTATTTTTTTTCTTAACTATTTTATATGCATTCTTCACGCCCGTAGTTAAGGAATACATGTCAATGATTGCAAAAAAAAGCGGCCAAGTGCGAATCGACTCGCGCGCAAAGGGTTCCGTAAGACCAAACAATACAATAACATTTATTTGAATCATAGACATGGGATATTTGCTATGTTTGTAATTGGTTTCTAGTTTCCGAAATATTGTTGCAGTTGCAAACGCCATGATTATGGAAAAACTGCACTTATTGCAAGATGGTTATAAGCAGACATAACGGTCTACCCTCTTCCTGATTCGTTTTAACAAATATCGTCATCGTAAGCGCAACTCTAAGCCTGAGGTCCTGGATTCTAATGCCGGGTGGGTTAAAGTATGATAGGGTGTTTTTATTAGAAAAGCAGCCACGCGGTTTGTGTTTGTGCCCGGTTGATGGTAATAGGCTCATCCCCTATTACATGGTACTTAAACATAACTGCGAAATGTTTGTTTAGTATTAGGTACTGTGAGGACTTGGTCAGGCCCTTCTTTCCCACTGGGCACACTGGGCACGTGCCCAGGGCCCCGCGATGGATTGGGGCCCCCTAGTCTAGTCCTTACTCCATTACCAAACGAAAACCAATAGCTACTCTACTCTCGCCTGTAAATCAGTCTTAACAAATGCTTACCGACTATGGTCGGCTTGTAGAATTGCACTCGCAACTGCAGTGGGGAACGCTCTTTCTCCAAATTAAAACGAATAAAAAATGAATTAAGAAGTACAATGCTTCAAGAGAGATTAAACAGTTTGTAGCTAATGTCGATAGAATGTGAATTACTCAAAAACATAGATTTTAAAGATGTAATTAAGGATTTTGCTCAACTCAAATCTAGAAAGGTACCGCTTCAATCAGCGTAGATACTTATTATAAGGGCTCATCGTGGATGCTGGTTATTTAGTGTGAATTACATTATATTATCTATTCATTATATTAATATCTAATGTAACTGTAAAAAAATAAAAATAAATTGCACATCTACGTTCTTTGTTTATTCGAACAAAAGAATGCTTTATTACTATCGTCATAGGGGCCCCATTATCCTAATGTGCCCAGGGCCTCTAATAGGTGAAAGACGGCCCTGGACTTGGTGAGAATACTTTAATAAAATGCGCATAAATCCTTTTAAGATTATATTTTAAGTTACATGTGACACTTCTTATTCCATTTTTTATCTTATGTTTTTTCTAAGTTCCTTATTTAAAACGACCTGAGTATTGATACGTTATGGTAAATCAGCCAGCATTGGTTAAGGTATAAAACCTCTTACAGTACCTACCTACAGCTCATCCCAATCCTTCGGGGATTATAGGCGTGATCCAGAATCCAATGAATTTATGCGGTTTTTTTGTTAAATTGCCACTGTATTTTGTTCTCCAGGTTTGCATGAACGCGTGGGTGTGGTCAACTATATTCCACACGCGAGACACATGGTTCACGGAGTTCATGGACTACGCGTGTGCACTGTCCATGGTCATGGGTCTGTTCGTTGCTGCTATCGTCAGGTATAAACTATCATCATCTGCTTAGCCTTTACCCAACTATGTTGGGGTCGGCTTCCAGTCTTACCGGATGTAGGTGAATACCAGTGTTTACATCAAGCGGCTGCCCATCTGACCTTTACAACCCAGTTAGTTTATTACCCGATACTTCTTGGTAAGACTGATTGTCAGATTTCGTAACACTAACTACCTACCTGTAACGACTGTCATAGATTTACTAATGACAGCTGGGAACAACAGCATACTTGATGTCTCCTTTAGACAGTCATCCCTTAATAAATAATAAAATAAAATAAATATCTTGGGACAACTCACACACGGCTATCTGATCCCAAGCTAAGCAGAGCTTGTGTTATGGTAACCAGACAACTGATATACATACTTATATAATTTATAAATACATACATATTATAGATAAATCACACCCAGACACAGAACAAACAATCATGCTCAACACACAAAGTTTGTCCTGGGTGGGAATCGAACCCACGACCTCCGGCTCAGCAGTCAGGGCCACTAACCACTAGACCAACAGGCCCGTCAATCCGTCGTCAGGCCGTCCTTTTAATCGATATTCGGATAAATTCGGCAATCGCAGTATAATAATATATGATATTACTAGCTTTTGCCCGCGGCTTCGCTCGCGTTAGATTCGGCATAACACAGTACCTGCTACCTGCAGTTTTTGCCCTGGCGCCTTATTGTAGCAACGCAAAAAGTTTTCCCTTTTCTTCCCTCGTTCTCCCTCATATCCCACTTTTATAAAATAAAAATAGCCTATGTCCGTCTCCTGGTTCCCAACTATCTCTGTACCAAAATTCATGAAAATCGGTTTAGCCATTAAAGCGTGAAGAGGTAACAAACAAACAAACTCATTTTCGCTTTTATAATATTAGTAAGGAAGTAAGGATAAGGAAGTAAGGATATCTGAGTATTATTATTCGGTACGGGCTATATTTGCTTTTTTGTGTTACAGAGTATTCTATCAGAGGTCGAAGTCGCTGACGTACTTTTTGCTATCGGTGCCGCTGTTCTACTTCGTGACTCACGTGCGTTACCTGTACTCCGGGTTTATCAACTACGACTATAACATGAAGGTCAACGTTGTCTTCGGTAAGTTAGGGCGAGTTAAGTGTACCTAGAATTAGAATTTTGTCACATGTACGGAGAACTTATTGCCGTGAAATCGGCTTAAGTGGGGCCGAAAAAGCTTTATGTTCATAAAATAAAAGCGAACATGACGTCATTTGCATCTTTTCAATTCGGACGATTCTACTCGTAGCGTTACATGACTAACCCCACGCCGATTCCGCGCCTATGAGCGGTTTCAGACTCATGGATAAGTTCGTATAGGCATGGAAACTTACATATACGACACATTTTGCGTATTTTCGAAATAGCAAACGCGCGTACACGCGCTTTGTCCAACGTGCTCGCTGGAAATGCTATTTGTCAGTATCTCGAGGCTCGCGCTTATACGAACTTGTAAGCGCCTCAACGCTCGTACGCGTTGCACGATAATGTTGTTCTCGAGCATCTTAGACTCGCGTTAAACCCAGGCTCTGTTTCTCCAGGCGTGTTAGGCTCGTTGATCTGGCTGGGCGTGTCCTGGTACCAGTGGATGCTGGGCCGTCGCTACGCGTGGCGGATGCTGGCCTTCACATTGCTGTCGGGCATGGCCCTTACGTTGGAGCTGTTCGACTTCCCGCCGAAACTGGACATTTTGGACGCGCACGCACTTTGGCATTTTAGCACTGCACCTTTACCTCTGTTGTTTTTTAGGTGAGTGCAGTATACAGTATGCGTTACCCCCTTCATCATTTTCCTGCCCTCCTCCCGTTCTATGTATTTGGGGTCCGCGCAACACGTTTTCTTCTTCTTTCTCCTTCATATCATTCCTTACATAATCTTCCCATCTATTCTGTGGCCTTCCCCTCCCTCTTCACCCATCAACATTCGTTAGTCACATGCGTTTCGTCCCTTCTCATTACATGTCCATACCAAGACAAATGACTCCCTTTCATACGTTAGTCCCGTGTTCATCCTTACTAATATTATAAAAGCGAAAGTGAGTTTGTTTGTTACCTCTTCACGCCTTAATGGCTAAACTGATTTTGATGAATTTTAGTACAGAGATAGTTGGGACCCTGGAGACGGTTTTTTTTTTAAGTGGGAAATGAGGGAGAAAGAGGGAAAAAAACGGAAACCTTAGCTTTGCTATTACAAATCAATAAGGCGCAAGGGCAAAAACTGCAGGTAGCAGGTACCTGCAAATCTGGAAAAGGGAACTGTGCTACCCCGAATTTAACGCGAGCGAAACCGCGGGCAAAAGCTAGTAGGTAAATAAAATTGTGCAACATTTGTGCACCATGGTCAGGTTTTTGTCGCGGTGATGACAGGTTGAGTAAAGCTGTGACTTATTGGTCCAAAGACTGGAAAAAGAAGTAAAGGTGCAGATGATGAAGTCTGGTAAAATCTGGATAAGCAAAACACATCAAAGTGAGCCCAATAACTGCAGTGGGGAGAGTCAGGATGTGCATGGTGATGATATAATGATGCTGTAGCAATTATGTTTATTAGTTTATCATGAAC
The DNA here is from genome assembly GCA_905475445.1 of Ochropleura plecta. Classification (NCBI taxonomy): domain Eukaryota; kingdom Metazoa; phylum Arthropoda; class Insecta; order Lepidoptera; family Noctuidae; genus Ochropleura; species Ochropleura plecta. The sequence continues at coordinate 1,086,096 of FR997732.1, forward strand.
GTGGTTTTTGGGCCCATATGAATTAAGAACTCAACTTCAGCCGCCCGCAATCTGCTGTGCCATCATTCATCATCATTCTTCTGCCCTTATCTCAATTTATTTGGGGTCGGAACTGCACGCATTCTTCTTCTTCCATACCTTTAAATTTTTTTAATACTTCTCTATTATTTGCCATCTCAGCCGTCACCTCCTCTCCATGCTCTATTAACGGGCTATTTTATTGTTTTTAGGTACGTAATGGATGACCTCCGGCACCTAGGCTCCAGGGAAATGGAGAAATTCTCACTCAAGCTGACTTGAGTTGAGAGAACTGTACAAGTTTCAATCATTGACGGCTGCAAAGATAATTCTGTTGTCTATTCGTGGATGGGCTCTCAACAGCTACTCCCGGGCTGACTCCATGGGATTCAACACTAGGTTTTTTAAGTATACAAACATAATTAAAAACTTTATTTAACAACTATATTTTTAGGCAGGTTTCTACAATGTCTTTGCCCTTCTTTATTGAGTAATGAAGAAGGAAAAAGAAAATGTATTGAAAAGTAATAACATACTAAGGGACTGAGCACATTCGTCGACGCGATCGGTTTGAGCTGAACACAAATTATCATATTAACGCGCCTTCTCGAGTCGTCCGTACTGCTTCGGCGCTAATGACGTGTCCAAAGATGTTCCTGGCCGGTTCAAGCCCATTCCACGTCTACAAGTCAGGTTGCTCCCTAACTGTGGCTTCAGAATAGCGTATTTTGCGTATTTAGGCGTAAGTGTACGCGCTTACACATGCGCCAACAAAAAAAAAAACGTTTTTTAAACTTGTTATATTTTTTAAATGAAAACATTCATAAATTCAATTTGAACTTTAATAAAAGCTTATTTTGAAAACCGATCGCGCTTATTCAAGTGTGCTCGAACCGGTCGGTTCAGTCAGTATGTCAGTTCTATTCGCGGTTAGCGCTTATACGAGCTTTTAGCGCATCCGCGCCTAAACGCGCTTTTACGCGTCGAAAATACGCTAATCTGGAACTGGCCTAAGTTACAGAATAATAAATAATAATAAGCCTAAGCCAAAAAAATATGCGTTTTAGCATTATTTTCTGTTCCGTCAATGATTTGACAGACAGAGACAATGTACTCATTGTATCTGTCTGTCAGTCTGACTTTTTTTTTTTTTGACGGGCCTGTTGGTCTAGGTCTAGCCGGAGGTCGTGGGTTCGATTCCCACCCAGGACAAACTTTGTGTGATGAGCATGATTGTTTGTTCTGTGTCTGGGTGTGATTTATCTATAATATGTATGTATTTATAAATTATATAAGTATGTATATCAGTTGTCTGGTTACCATAACACAAGCTCTGCTTAGCTTGGGATCAGATGACCGTGTGTGAGTTGTCCCAAGATATTTATTTATTTAAAAACGCAGTAAAATACGCTATTCTGAATCTGAGACTGTTTTATAGTAGTAGTTAAGATTTTCAGTGCAGGTACAAAAAACCTGCAGATTAGATAAAAAAAAAACTTGGACATTCCTGTTATCGTATTTACAATTACCAGGTTACAAAAGAGGCGTTCATTATTTACGTTAGGCGTTTAGAGAGTTTTGAGCAAACGAAAATTCACACTAACGTAATTAATGGATGCCAAATGTGACTGGCCAGTAGGCAGATTGTTGTATTATGAGGATACTTATAGGTACTTCATAGTGTGCGCAAGATAATTATATATGCGCGCGACCGGCGCGACTGGTGGCGTGTTTTAAGAAAATACCTTGCACTTTCGTTCACTTTCAGCATAGTATGTTTTTATTCATTTTCTTAAATGTGCCTGCCAGTTTTTAACAAGTCATGGTTAAAAGCTGGCAGGGACATTTTCTTGGAACACGCTGCCAGTTGCGCGCACGCACTCTAGTATATCTTTTATGTAATTAACTATGTGTAGAAATCGTTTTAGCTTTTTCTCACAATCACGACTGAAACCTAGAAGGAATTTCTTAAAAACTATGTACAATATTCTATTTTTTATATGCTGTTGTTAATTGCAATAATGCTTCAGGTGTCGTTGCTAAGTCATTCAGACTATTTTTACTCAAAGTGTGAACTAGCTAAGCTGTTAATAACGCACACAAGGATTTAGACAAACTCACGCGTATAGTGAGGGAACAATATTTATAAACTTTCTATATAACTGTCTTTTAAATGTTCCAATAAAAAGATTAATATTAAGACTGAAATTTTTATTAGACATTTTCCACACAATTCATGCACACTCACAAAGACAGATCACAAACCACAAAACGACACGCAACGACAGTACTTAACCTTCAAGTATCAGTTGCTTCCACTGCGGCCCACAACGGATGCCCATTTTATGTTTCTTCAGCCAAGCCATCCCTTTGGAGGCAGCCCTCCGGGACGGCTGGCTCACGTTATTGTTTGTTCTGTTGCTTCTCGGTACAATAGCTGGAACTTGCGCGCTAGGTTCCACAAGCACAGTTCTAGCTTCATAAGTTTTGTAGTAAGCAGGATTAAGAGAACTTGACGGCTCGGAGTAGTGCCTCTCTGAGGAGTACCGTGGTTCTCTGTTCTGGAACATAAGCTTCTCGTCCCAGTACCTCCGGTACTCTTGCTCCATGTATGGAGACCTCCTTTTCTCGGGACTTCTGTCTCTCTGATACGTTTGTTTATAGGATATCTTCGAATGAGTCTTACGCTTCGGCAGGTTGTGAGGCCGACTCCTTTGCCTCAAATTTTTCTCTATTTTCTGGCTATATACAGTCTGATAGTCATCGGAGTCGCTGGTGGTTTCTTCCTCGCTCTCATCGTTTTTTTCTTCAACTTTTTTTGGGAGCGATTTTGGTTTTTCCTTCGCCTTAAACAGCTTTACGGATTTGAGCATCTTGGTTAACAAGCCTTCTTTGCCTTTTTTCTGTAACTTAATTTAAATATTATTAATATCATAAAAATAAGACTGTTTTAAAAGTGCACCTTGTATGTTCAGTAAGTGCGTGTATGCTTACATGCTTATGTTCCGAGTGTTCCGAAGTGTCCTTCTGCACCCGCCTTTGTTGCAACATGGTGGTGTCAGTGTCGGGCTCGCTGCTCGATGACTCCGACTCGCTGGTGCTGTGAGTGTTCTGCGCCATCGTTCCACGAAACATTTTTTTATCTATTTCCGGCACTACGGACTGCTTGTGCTTAGCATGCATATATTTGTCCAGCCTATCCTTCCTCGACCTCGGCTCTGTGTCAGTACTGGTGACCGTATGCGATCGCATGCTAGCATCATGAGTCGCTGTTTTGCTGTCAACAGTTGAGTTAAAGGTATCGGATGTTTCTATCATGTCTTTCTTCACAAATAATTCAGATACAGCCTGCACTACGCTTTTAATAATTTTTGGTTGTTTCTTCTGCTCCGTTTTCAAAATGATTGGTGATGTATAACCATGCAGAGATTTTATCGGCTCATTATATTCGCTCACCGAAGTATCTTTCTGTGGAAAGTCTATGGTTAGGGCCATAGACTTGTATATTTCCTTGATTAATTTATCAGTTTCCCTACTGTGTTGAGCTTTTACTTGTTCAGTGTTGGTAGCAATCGTTGTTGCTTGTCTTAGAGGACCAGGTTTCATCTGAGAGCTGCGGTAACAGCTTGCGCACATATTCCGCCCCCCCGAGTTCTGTATGAAAACTGGAAAGTTGTGGAAACATTTCATTCCTCCTTGAGGTGCATAGCAGAACTGGTTGGGGTTTATCTGGCGCGAGCACGAGTTGACATAGGGAGATGTGTTCATAGCGTAAGGGCTGTAAGTAATGCTATTCATCAAACTAGATGCCTGCAAGTTGTTACGAGAAGGCCCTTTTTGAACGACTGCATCTTTTTTTGGTTTATTCTGAATAACTTGACCCTTTGTTTGACTTGAGACTTTGACTTCTGCCAGAACAGATTGTAGGATACTTTTGATTTGATTCAACGTTACTTCTGTTTTATTATCGTCCGAGGGGACCTCCATGTTGCTCGTTTCTGTCTGACATTCATGATTATCTATCACAGTGGTCAAACATTCGGCGTTTTTCTTGGGCACTGGAATCGGCTGTGAACATTCTAGTCTCTCGGGTAACCTGCCTGTTTTTTTTAGATAGATATTTCCGAAGTCTATGCAACAGCTTTTTGATGTTTCAATGTTTATTGATCTCTCTCTTCTACACATTCTCCGCTTTGGCAATATTCTTGCAACTGGTTCTGTTCCATTGTAAGTGATTTTCCGCCCATAACAATCTAGTTTGTCACTCCTATCTCTTGGTTGTTTTCTTTGCCTCTGATCGGTGTTATCAGCTCGTGGTCGCACAGTGTGGTGGTTGCTCGTGGGCAGAGGGTACGACTGGTATCGATACTTTGTGCGAATATTTTCTGGCCAACATTTCATGTCAATATAAGGTCTTAGTTCTTTTTTTTTTGACTTGGCAGCGTCTTTTTTTATTTTTACCGGGTTTTCCTTTACCGGTACTAAGTCGTATTGATCAGTGTTATAGAAAGCACTGCCAGTGTTCATCTGATGGACCATATAAGTTTGAACAGCATTCCGCTTATTGAGGTGCTCGTCGATGTTTTGAAATGGGCCGTGGCAACACGAGCACACTTCAGATTCAATATGGTTGTTGCCTTCGCAGCGTGACTGCACATCCCTGCAGATAGGTGATGAGAACTCCGTCTGCAGGGATATGTTATCTCCCAATACTTCTGGCTTGTATTGCTTGCTGACCATTGTTGCCAGATACGAATGAGTCATAACGTTAGTTTCCTCGTGTTTAGGTGCCTCATCTGTTAAATTAGACTGAATGAATGGAGAACTATAAGTTTGTGCGTAGTACACGAATGGTGAAGGCAATTTTTTATCTTTAAATAGCTTTTTTTTCTTTTTGGGAATTGCCTGTCGTTGGTAGTTCGGTTTTGATTCGCATATCTTGGGTGCAGGGTAGTACCGTTTCATGTTGTAGGACTTGGCCGGCTGGCTGTAGTAGTTGTTCATATTGCAAGTCCTGATAGGCTGGCTGCTGTAATTGTCCATACTGTACGGTTTGACCGGCTGGCTGTAGTAGTGATCCATGTTGTACGGCTTCGCTGGCTGTGCGAAGCATGGCTCCATATTATAAGGTGACGTTGGCTGGTCGGCGCCTTGGGATATGTCAGAGTTATTCTTCGAGAGCATCTCAGGTGTCGGATTTGTGTTAATGGCTGGAAACACAAACGAGACGTTAGACCTTCCCTTCTTTTCCAAACAAACCGCGACACCTGGACGGTGATCGAAATCTGATTCTATGATCACTGAGTTGGACTGCTTACCCGATTTGTTTTTCGAAAATTTGCTGTGTTTGCTAACTTGGCAAGGCACTTTCTCTGGGTTCTCCGACTGTAAAGCGGCGTTAGCGTCTTCAAGTTCTTTTTCTAAATGGATTATTTTCTGTTGCAAGTCGGTCACGTCTATCGGTATACAGGATATAATTTTGACTTCAGTTTGAGATGGTGTATTGCCTAAAACAGAAACGAATGCCTTTAGCAGGTACTTACATGTAAACTATTGTTACAATGTAGATAAAAAAATAATGTTTGTACAGAGGTAGCGTGTAGGTATTTAGAGAACTTATCATGTTTAAAGGCAGTGCTATGCTAAAGCCCTTTCATGTTTCAGAAATGGGAAATCAGACTTACTGACTAAAACCCATCCATGTTCTTTATTTTGTCCTTTATGTTCTGGGGCCGCGGTACCTCTTTCGAATAACCCGCAATCCCGGATGCTACCCTGCTACCCTGCTTGTAATGTGAAATAAGATACATACTTTACCTAAATTAAAAGCGATCCTTTTCAGGAAGTTTTCGATGCCCTTGAAGCGTTTCTTACACAATGGTGCCGTGAATTTTTCTGTGCTCATGTTGCCAGTACGCTGCAAGTTGTTAACAAAAAACATTTTCAAAACCAATATCAGCTACCCTACCATGACGTCTTACCATGGCGTCTCAGTGGAATAAGTTCTGCATTAAGACGTCATGGTAGGCCTACAGGCTTTACTTAAAGTTTTCAATTCTATGTAATGTTATCGAAGTCATGTGAAGAAACGTGTGTCAAAATCAATGAAATGGTTTATAGTCCAAGAGCCCAGAGCGATCTGACATAACTTATTTTCACATGGATGAAACCATACATTCTCAGTAGCGTCTCATGTGCTTTGAATACCTGCGTGCTTATGGAGCTCGCCGTGTGACACCTGGGCAGGTACCAGATACGAAAGGTAACTAAAAATAAGTGTTACTTAACTTAAATTTGTATGTCTAATTTTTATATATGTTGTGTAGAACATTATTCTAAAGTTGTATCATAAGTGTCAGACACTTTCCATGGGCCAGAACTTTTGTCAGACGCTTTAAAGCTCCACTAAAAATAGCTGAATTTTACTTATTTTTACATGTCTGATTTTTATATATGTTGTGTAGAACATTATTCTAAAGTTGTATCATAAGTGTCAGACACTTTCCATGGGCCAGAACTTTTGTCAGACGCTTTAAAGCTCCACTAAAAATAGCTGAATTTTACTTATTTTTACATGTCTGATTTTTATATATGTTGTGTAGAACATTATTCTAAAGTTGTATCATAAGTGTCAGACACTTTCCATGGGCCAGAACTTTTGTCAGACGCTTTAAAGTTTCACTAAAAATAGCTGAATTTTATTTTTATACTAGTGACCCGCCCAGCGGTTTCACCCGCTGCTCACCTCCTAAGAGTCACAGCGTAAAGCATCATACATATAAACCTTCCTCTTGAATCACTCTATCTATTAAAAAAAACCGCATAAAAATCCGTTGCGTAGTTTCAAAGATTTAAGCATACAAAGGGACATAGGGACAGAGAAAGCGACTTTGTTTTATACTATGTAGTGATGTCTGATTTTTAAGTATCATATTATAGTAACTGTTACTAAGTTATATTTCATCAGTCAGACAAATTGTAGTGACAAAACATCCCCTAAACACAAAAATTATTCAGCCGGGAATATGAGTGCGATAACACTATGCATGCGCTGCAGAACGAGTGAGACGTCCAAGGTCATTCGGTTCCCCTTGTAGCGACACAAAGATCCAAGTTGCAAAAAGTACTACAGCGCCATCTATCGAACCACTGAAAAACCTAACGGCAAGATTCCTACATCGCGCAAGCAAATTTGTACGCGAAGCTAGCATATATACGAACACCCGTCTGGTCGGAGGATCCTCCCTTTTCCATAGAGGATGGAGAACTTTACACCCTGTTCTTCATACCTCTAAACCCTCCTTAAACTAAAGTTGGCATCTGCGAAAGCACATGTCGACGGTTCAAAGTACAATACCTGTATTTTTACAGAAGAAGCTGCCAGCGACGAGAATATAGCGGAAGATGATGACTCAAATGGACAATAATATTGGGCTAATAACGAAAATTCTAATGATTATGATAAGAGAAAAAAAAATATTATCTTTAATTAGTTAAAGAAAATATTTTTTTTTAGTTAGAACAATTAAAAAAATATAAAGAGATAATATTGAATCGAAAGTAGTAAACTTATTTATTAAATATTTAAATATATACTTTAGGTGCATGCGCATAGTGTTATCGCACTCATATTCCCGGCTGAATAATTTTTGTGTTTAGGGGATGTTTTGACACTACAATTTGTCTGACTGATGAAATATAACTTAGTAACAGTTACCTTAATATGATACTTAAAAAATCAGACATATTAAAATAAAATTAAGCTATTTTTAGTGGAGCTTTAAAGCGTCTGACAAAAGTTCTGGCCCATAGAAAGTGTCTGACACTTATGATACAACTTTAGAATAATGTTCTACACAACATATATAAAAATTAGACATACAAATTTAAGTTAAGTAACACTTATTTTTAGTTACCTTTCGTATCTGGTACCTGCCCAGGTGTCACACGGCGAGCTCCATAAGCACGCAGGTATTCAAAGCACATGAGACGCTACTGAGAATGTATGGTTTCATCCATGTGAAAATAAGTTATGTCAGATCGCTCTGGGCTCTTACTCTATTACTTATGAATTCGATTTTCCCTTTAGATTCATTTTGTATTCATATATTTCATTTCAAGTGATACCTTTAAAGATGACCAATAGAAGGCAACAATTAATAGAAAGTAAACCGTCTGATATCGGTTTAAGAATAGAATAATTTCGTTTGCGAAATAACATGGTATGTACATTAACTGGCTGGGCAAATGTAGACACTATTTGGTACACCATCACAGGAAACCTTTTTGGCACCTTTGAACCTATACAAAAGGTACGGTTATAATTTTTTGATTTCTTACATTTTCGCCTTAAATTTAAACAAACATTTGAACATCTGAAACGTATTTAAATACGAAATGTGTTTGTAGGGTACAGTTAACCATACTTTAAAAAACTCAGTAGCTCTATAGATCATTAAGAGCTGTAGCTGGCGGGTCTCAGCAAAGAGCCAACGTCGGCTTACCTCCAGAAAAGGGCAGGCTCAATCCACCTGTAATCTGATAAAGGGTGACGCTCCGACAAATAATTTCATTTTGAACAATTCCGGATGTAAACAATAAAACTAAGTTACAAGAGCCAGCAATATCGGCCGCTCACATTTGGCTCTTTGACGTTCAATTAATGGACGTTGGTACATTCTATAGTGTCAAATCGTTTGAATTCAAGAAGAATTTTATCGGCCAGGTTGACTGTCAAAAATATGTTTTGAGGTTTTTTCTCTGTATAGGAACAAATTACGATCGAAATACAAAAATGGTCAATACTGCCAGAAGCCTCGTGAAGTCGCCAGCGAAGCATATCCTCAGACAAAGTTTCAGACCTTGGGCTCCTGAAGTGTCTTAAAGGGTATCAGGGTACCTATCCCATTTCCTCTAATAATATTTATCATCTTCGACATGGGAAACTATCAAAACATGGGTGTAACCGAGAATCGAATCGTGTTTTATTCAGGTCTCTAAATGAAAAGAAGTTTAAAGTCTAGAAAAATCTAAAATTAATTAAAATTCTTACTTCAAGACCTATACAAGTACTGCACGTAATCGGGCGGCTGCACATAATCAGGCGGAAGGATTATCGATGTCAGCAAAGCAGAGGGCCTGCCAGGGCCACCGCCTGCCGGGGTTGCGGGTTGTTCGAAAGAGATACCGCGGCCCCGGAACATAAAAGGAACATTGGTGGGATTTAGTCAGTAAAAGTATGACACTCCCCCCCGATCCGCCCAGAGTGGGGGAAGTCATTTGATGATTTCCCATCCGCAAAAAAATACCTATGCAAGTATGGCATATATAAATATCATAACATGACATGTGTTATTAAGGTGAAAGCTCCAACCTACCCGCGAAATTCAAATTTTCTTACGTTTTTTGCAATTTTCAGGCCAGTGCTAGGTTGTATGTTGATTAAAATATTATTCGCGGCTGTAAGACGTATGTAATTTTAGAATTATAATCATCAAAATCACCAATACAACCCTCCAAGTTCATAAAGGCGTAGGAAAGACTTTTTCTGTTTTTTTTTTGTTCCTACGCCTTTATGAACTTGGAGGGTTGTATTGGTGATTTTGATGATTATAATTCTATAATTACATACGTCTTACAGCCGCGAATAATATTTTAATCAACATACAACCTAGCACTGGCCTGAAAATTGCAAAAAACGTAAGAAAATTTGAATTTCGCGGGTAGGTTGGAGCTTTCACCTTAAGCGTGATTAAGCAAGATTCTGGACGGATTTCACTCTGCACGATTTATTTTGGTATAGCTAGGTAATGGATCAAGACAGATTTTGCAAGTTTGAACCATTTTGGTACTCGTACCCCTCTTATGAAGGAAACTATTAAGAGGGAAGTGGCCAGCCATTCTGACGTCAGAAGCAAAGAGTAGAATACTTACACCAAGTCAGAATGACTGGACCGTATAGGTTTCACCTAGTTGTAGCAGTTATTTTTTTTTTGTTAACCTGTTCTATCCGACTGCTGGGCAAAAGCGACCCTAAACTTTTCCAATCTTTCTTATATTTCGGCCAGTAGGTAATATAAATAAAACAAAAAAATCCCTTTTTTACCAATATTCTTACAACAAAGGAAAAACGCAATAATTTTCACTGACTTCACGCACAATTACAAAAACATTCGTGGTCTAAGATTTTTGGCGTTTGGTTCACCGAAACTCGACTTGTCTTTCCCCATCAACGTCCGTACTATGAGGTTCCTCGGAGAGAAAGGATTTCTCTTGTAAAACATTTTCTTTAGCATCGCATTTCTTAACTTTAGATCACCGTCAGCTAATTCCTTCTCAGTCTTCCAAGAGAACTTCATGGGATCAGTTTCCATCTTGCTGTGTTCTGCCATAGCTTTCGCTTGCAGTTTTTTCCAGTTAAACAACGGCTTCATCATCGGTTTCGGTGGCGGCTTGCTTTGTGACGCCTGTGTCTGTGTGGAGCAAGTGTTTTGGAAGTCGATACTGTCATCAGCTGGTGCCTGCATCTTCTTTTTGATCTTACGGAAGATTGACATCTTTCTTTCGCTCTGTGTAGCAGTGCTTTTTACTTCTATTTCCTTCAGACAGAGAGGAACTTGTGGCTGTTGCATGGACTTGTAGGGATTATTATCATAGGTAGTGTGAAGCGGCGGAGCTGTGGGTCGCTGCTTAGAAGCGTAGGGTGGTGTACTGGTTTGTTCTCGTGTCCTCGAGTGCTGCGCTCTCGGTGGAGCGTACAAGTCGTGCAATGGCGGCGGTTGCGCGTAGTCCGGTAAGCCAGGGTTGTATGGAGGATTGTATGGCGGATTGTATGGTGAAATGTACGCTGGATTGTAATCTGGTTGATATTCGTTAGGTCTTGGATAGTTTGACGGCATGGGCGGAGGGTGGTAGTACTCTTGTCCATGCATCATATAATTTGTTAAATCTTGTCTGTATGGTCTTTCTCTGTACGGTGCTCTTGGTGACCTTTGTTTTACTTCCACATCAATAGCACTTTCACTTTCGCTAAGTTCTTCAATAACATCTTTTTTCTTTTTCTTTAAAATACCAATAGACCGCAGAACATTTGAGAACGCGTTCCGTTTAGACTAAAAAATAAAGGGAAATTAAATTTGATTCTTCAGAAGGCAAATAATAATTTCGTGCGTACCTAACGAATGAGTTTAAAATAGGAGTAAAATTGTCAATTCTTACCTTGTCCTCAGTAGTCGTTGTTTCTATTTCTGTTTCAGATATAGACTGCGTTACTTGTAAACTTAGCTTTTCTAAAATAGTATCTGAATAACTAGCATTGGTTCCGCTAATATATGGTTCCGAACTTATTCGGGATCCTATCGCTTCACAACTCTTTGAATAACACTTGAGAGGAGGTGTTCCCACTTGGGCATCATGTTTAGAATTTGTTTGTCTATAACTTTCGCCAACACTTCTCGATGTTAAAAGTTTGGCATCGGCTTTTCTAGCTAGTCTTTCGTGCTCTTTTTTAACTGATCCTTGTGCTACGAATTTGTAAATTTCTTTAATAAGATCTTCGGTTTCCGTAGGACCAGTTTCAGCTTGGCAAGTTGTGGTGGTATTTTTACAGCAATGTTCATATACTGATTCCTTAGCAGTATTCACGCAGTTTGTACATGTATAACTTGGGCTGGGCATCATATAGCCGTTTTGAATAGACATGGGATAGGTCATTGGGCACACTGACATCAGAGGATAGCAACAAGGGTTTTGAAATGACGACATATATGGAGAAGCACTACACCCTATACCAAAATTGTTATTACTATTTTGCCTACTGTTCGGCATTGCGCTGTCATTTAACCTAGCACTATTTGTGTTTTTCACATGCATTCCATTGTCCCCAGTCTTAGAGCTGTCATCAGATTTTTCACATTGTGACGCAATTGTTTCTTTCTTTATTTCATGTAAAAAACTTTGCAGGATATTCTTTATTTCGCATAGTGCTTTGTCTGTTTTATCAACAGATATTTGTTCACCACTAGTTTCTTCTGTTTTCTTAAATTTAGTATCAACACCAACATTTGCCTGGTTGTTAGGTACATATTGTACACTACTCATAGTGGCGTTGTCTTGTTTCTCGACCTGACATGTCATGTGTTTGTGTGTTCTGCGTGGTTGCTCCATCATAAAATTTGGCACTTGTGCAGATGTTACATCACTGTCCATCGGCACGCGCTCTCGTTGAAACCTTCGTCTGCATGGTAAGTCTTTCTTAAACGAATGCTGGACATGAGCCATGTAATCTTCGAACTCTGAATTATATTGTGATTTCAGATTAAGCCTGGGTCTTAAAGTCCTAGGAGACGGAGGAACTTCCCTATAATATTCATATGGTAACATATTATCCTCACTAAATTTTCGTCGAGTCTTGGGGCTGGACTTTTCTTTGACTGGAATATAGTCGTAAATGTCAGAATTATTCAATACGTCAACGTGATACTTGCGATGTTTTCCTCGAGTATGCTTCTTAGAGCTATAGAGGTGAGTGTCACAAATACTTCTCATCTCACTGACGTCGCACCGTCTTCTTCTTTTCTTGTGCCCGTCGTTGCAACAGGACCGCAACTCGGGACCCTCCAGTATCTCGTCACGAATTACAAACTCTTGATCCCGGCAAACAGGTGCTGAAATCTGGCTGAGACCAGATTCTTTCCTTCCAAACATTTTCACTGGCTTGTATTGTCGTTTTATAATGTCAGCGATAAAATTTTGATCAAGTTCTCTATCGTGATGTTTCGCCTTACGAATTATATGTGGTTTCTGTTCGTAAGACTCTTTATAAAAGTCATTCTTACTCCTTTTCGCGCGCGCGCGCTCCTTATATTTCTTCTCTTTGGGATAATGTGGAACCATGGGTTCCGCATATTCTTGTCTTAGATACTTCATATCTCGAGGATTGCCAGAATAACCAGGGCTTGAATGATGCATTCGCGGGTTTATGAGTGAACGGAAACTGCTGCTAGAATGTGCGGAAGCGAAGGTCTCGTAAACAGATCTCGTTCTATATTTATGTAATTTTGAGCCGTAATCAGATAATCTATGCAGTTTGCTCTTTTTACCTTTTGTTTTAGAAACATGTTCTTCGTAATTGTCGAGCATCCCTTGAGTTCGGGTTGCATCGATAATATGGTGTCCGCACTCTTCAGGTTTTCCGTAATGACTACGATTGACGATTGAATTTGATGATTTTGTGCAATGCCCGTTCGATGATTTGTATAGGAGTTGTGTCTCGTTGCTTTTTTTTCTCTGAGTAGACTGCTCGCTTTGTTCCCGGATTGTCTCTATTTCGTGCCTTACGTCTGTCGGGATGCAGCGGTTGGAATCCGGCACGTGGCCCTCGTCCACTTGGAGACAGCTCTCGGACTCCCTCCTGGAGCAGTCGAGACAGGAAATGTTCTGACAGTGCTTGTTGACTTCGTCCAACTGTTGTTCGAGACCGATTATTTTGCGTTTGAGATCAGTAACATTAACAACTATACTGGAACTTATTTTAATATCGGGTTGCGATGAGCTACCTGCAAAGACAATAGTGTTTAGCGGCTGAGGTGATTGTTATTACAGGATACTTATTTTGATTGGGTGGTTACCTAGGGCCTTGCGGAAAAACTCCCGAATGGCCCGGTACCTGCGCTTGGTTCGGGGCGAGATGCGACGTCGTGGAGTGCGTATGTTCATCACCGATCCTCACACCGACGACGTCTGCGAACGAACGGGGGGGTTAGTGAATTGTTAGATCAGAAAATTATGAATGTCTAAAATTGGCCTGAACGTTGTTGAGCCGCATGGATGAGCTGTCTGCTTAGATAGACGATAGACTCTGTTAAATACAAAGGGGCCTGCCAGGGCCACCGCCTGCCGGGATTGTGGGTTGTTCGAAAGAGATACCGCGGCCCCGGAACGTAAAGGGCAATAGAAGGAACATGGGTGGGTTTTAGTCAGTACAAGTCTGACACTCCCCCCCGCTCCGCCCAGGGCGGAGAAAGTTGTTTGATGATTACCCATCCCCCAAAAAAAAAAGAATGTCATATATTTGTTAACTGGAACCTACTATATTGTAGTAAGATTGTAGTATTTCCAAAGAAATCGTGCCGAGAGAGCTTTTGACAGCCGTTCTGTTGGGCTTCCGTAGATGATGCAGATGAAAAGGGAAAGGAGACGGAAGGAATGTACGAGTATGAGTGTCTCGTTCACTCTTATAGGTGCATTTTAGTGTGTATTTTTGCCTTATTGCCGTTTTTTGTGGTTTGTCTAAGCTAAGAGTACCTATTCTACCAAAAGTAGTGCGAATATATCGAAAATACACAATTAAAATACAGAATTTGACTATACCTACCTGTTCTCTTAAACAGTAATTCATGAATCGCACAATTGTTGTCCATTGTACAGAAATTCCATATTTGCCTGAAAATGTAAATCGAAGTGACAATTATTACGCTTATTATTAAATTTTATTTTATTATAATTAAATATACGTTTGACTTTTGAATTTCATCTGACTTTTGCGGCAATATATTTTTATTCATCGACAATACATTTACGGCCAGTGATGGCGATTTATGATAAAAAATTAATCCGACAGAAATGCAGTGTTGCCTTGTATGAACCGAGCTGACATTCGTCAAAATCATTAACAAGTGCTGGCTGAACGTTCTGTTGTTGATACACTGTATTTTAAGGAGCAGTCCGGAACCCACAGCACTGATAAATACCTATTAGGTAACAGGGATACAGATAACCGTGTGAGGTTTGCCTTTTTGATAAAATATTTTGTCAGATCTCTTTGAACATAGCGAACTCTTTTCCTATTATGTTCTCTATAACTATTTGATTATAGAATGTTTTGACGTTGTCATTTATGTCATTCACATTTTGTATATATTAGGAAAATAAATAATTGAAGTTAATGCTTCAATTTGCATTAAAATGCTTTCAAAATTCTTACGAAGTACGTATAGGTCTCGGGCTGAACTGCTACTCATGAGGAGAGTCACTCCAAAAGTAAATAATGTGCGATACGCAGACATGATACCGCCCACTCAATACGACGTACCGTTCCCAAGGAAGCTCCAATTAGGGTATACTCTCAAAACATATTGGGAAATTATCCCTCTATTTCTTTCCACAATGACAGCCTTGTCTTTGATGGTCGCTTTTATTATATGGTCTTGTAAAAATAAGGTAAATATGTTATTTAAATTTTGCTCAGTGAATTATTTAGATCTAGTTTGCTATGGTGAATGGTGAACCGTTTAATGCTTCGACCTCTGCCGATAATCGCGAGGGTCGAATCTTTTAATACAGTGGAATTGATAATGATCAAATATAAATCAACTGACTGGGTGGTAAAGCTAACATCAGTTGGTAGTAGTCTAGTGGTTATTGTGCCTTTTACTAAACCAAGCAACCTTCATCTACAGTTGCGAATTCTGAATTAAAGCACTTTTTTGTGTAAAGGAAACGTGACAGTAGTGAGGAGTGACGTGTTTTATGTCTATTTTAGAGTCATTACTCCGTTAACATACCACTTGGTAAATTAGTCAAATGCCTATTTTTGTGTAAAATCTAAAATCAGATTTCCGGATACGCTGATACTTGTGCGTCGAACGTTGCGTACGGCGTCAGTGGGGCGTAGTACGTGTTTTCCATTTACAGAGATGTGAAGCGTGCTTTGGCCCATGATATACAAACACTAGCTGTGTCCAGCGGTTTTACCCGCTCTAGGGTTTTTTTTTGCTTCAAGATTGTTTAGCTAGTAGTTTCGCAGACTTTTACTGACTAAAACTCTTCTATGTTCTTGCATTTGTTCTTTGTATTCAGGAACCAACCTGCAACCCCGGCAGGGTTAATGAGCCCTAGGGGTCACTTTTTAAAATCAAAACCCTTTTTGTTTGTTAAAGATCGATGTTGTTTTTACAACTCGTAGTCGTGAATGCATATCTCGGACGATGGACCTGCGAAACCCCTCGATCCACAAGCTTATAATCATCAACCAAAGATACGAGCCCTGGTGTGAGATGGCAGATATATTGGATAAGTTGAACGATGCGGAGAAGCGGGCGTTGATGCGAGCACAGGCCTGCGCGCATTCTTAGGCCTGGAGTCGAGGGGCATAGAACAAGTTTAGAATAATAGTAGCCCAGACATGTGAAGATACGCTACGGTTCAACAAACAGACAACCTCCGTTATTGTAGCAGTCTAGCACGTAATCGTTAATGTTCTTGATTGGCGGAAACTTAGAAACGGTGTGAAGATAAATTACAAAGTGTTTATGAAAATGTAGTTTCAGTTACCGTGAACGCTGTAATTGTACATAATTATATAAAGCACAAGACATGCCTGCAACTGACGGAAACTGAAGAAAATGCAAAAATTTGAAAAACAAACATTTTCAGATAACGCAATTTCAGTCGTCAACATCCACCATGTAAACGTTCTAATTCATGTATGTCAGTTTTGATACGTCTTGAATATACATTATTTCTGTTATTTTTTTTTAATTTTCAAGCCCTCTCCGACAGAGATGTGCGAGGAAGCTCACCGGTGTGAGGATGTATGGTGCTGTGAGTTCAAAATGTTTGTAAACGCACCCACGTAACTGGAGACACACTTAGTGGGTATTAAAAGTGCAACTTCGCAATAGCCTGGTATTGAACACAAAATAAGGGAAATATAAATAATTTAAGTTTTATCCGCGGCTTCGACCACACTGCTAGGATACAATATTCTTAATTTTATGTCATACTAGCTTTCGCCCGTGGCTTCGCCCGCGTTAAATTTGGGGTAACACAGTTCCCTTGCGCCTTATTGATTTGTAATAGCAACGCTAAGTTTTCCCTTTTCTTCCCTCGTTCTCCCTCATATACCACTTTTTTTAAATAAAAATTAGCCTATGTCCGTCTCCTGGTTCCCAACTATCTCTGTACCAAAATTCATCAAAATCGGTTTAGCCATTAAAGCGTGAAGAGGTAACAAACAAACAAACAAACTCACTTTCGCTTTTATAATATTAGTAAGGATAAGGATTTATCCGCGGCTTCGACCACACTGCTAGGATACAATATTCTTAATTTTATGTCATATGAACAAAACGTAACAACCAGAGCAACGGGCATACTTATATCTATATCCGACTAATATTATAAATGTGAATGTTTGTGAGGATGAATGGATGGATGTATGGATGTTTATTACTCTTTCACGTCAAAACGGCTGAATGGATCTTGATGAAATTTGGCACAGAGGTAGATTATAGTCTGAAATAGCACATAGTTTTTGATATTACGTGGGCGACGTCGCGGACGTTAGTTTGTTCGTATGTTCTTAATGTTCACGTCATCTTATGTTCCGGGAATTGCTAAAAGAATGTAGTCGATCTCATCTCTGTCCTTATACAAGATTGAGGTCAAGAGTGATCCGATTTACAATAAAAAAGGGAAGATACCGATTTCTTAGAAGGTTAATAAGAACCCGCAAGTAGGGCTTGGATTATCCGTTCAGTTTTACTATCCGGATAATCTGGTTTTTACGGTTATTTTTATATTTATCATAAATACAACTAATATATTTTTTAACACAATTTAGTCAATGAATGAAGCTTAATGATAAACAACAACAATATTCACAAACACACTTCACACACTCAAAACCAATTTCATCACATAACAAAACTAAATATCTATCTAAACGATTTTATGATTCGATACTTATAAAGTATCGAATCGAATAAAATTCTGATACCGTGCAATTATACAAATTTTATTTCAATCTCAAAATAACAATTCTAATTAAAATGATATTCCTATCATAAATAGTAACATGCCAATGTAATCAATCTTATTAAAACATTATAAAAATGTTAGTTTCGTTGGCAAATAGGCTCCATTACTAAACTACAATAGTATCATCATCTGCCGTATATTTTTCCAACTGTGTTCGGGTGGTTCCCATGCAACGTAATACCTGGTTAGAGTTAATGTTACTAAAACGCAAGTAGGTATGTCTGTTCACCTAAAGATGTCCGTTCAATCTGACTCCTAATTTCCACGGTACATCTGCAACAATTTCCGACAGCTTTGAGCTTCTTGTAGCGAAATTGAGTGCGGTAAAGAATTTGGGTATCCCGATTAGTTTTAAGCGTTATTTCAAGCCTGTACAGCGTTTAGACTTATGCAAAGTTAAAGTCCGGTCCGGCCACAACCAAATACCAGCTAGCCATACTCGACACTGTTGAGCGCAGAGCCAAGAGCCTTATTGGTGACGATAAACTGGTGGGTCCTAAGTTTTAGAGTCTGAACCAACGCCGCAAAGTTCACGCCAGTCAGTGTTTTACTGACTGTACTTCGGAAAGTGTGCCTCGACAACTCTATAAGCCTATTCCACAATCTCCCTTCTTCGAACGACTCCAGACGTACTGCAAGTTATCACCCATACATTAAGTTTAGTTTTATAATATCTGGGAAGGAAAGAACTTCTGTATTTCGTAGTCAAGTAGCATATCGTGCCCTACGTGAACTCGTAGTCGCACGAAGTCGCAGCTTTTTAAGTTTGAAATGTTACCAGTGTGTACTCAAGACTAGCAATCTAAACCGCATTGTTAATATTCGGTTTGTGCAAGGCCAAATAAAGAACGTAGACGGAGGAAAAATCAAGGATAGGATAAAATAAAACAAGAAACACAACCCTTGCCTCGGAAAGCATGCTAATGTCGTTGGTTTCTGGTTCTCATCTGTAGATTTTTACAGTCGTTCACATTCTATGCTTTTCATGCACTTTAAAATAGGTTATAATTGGAACCTGTAGTGACATGTAACGATTTAGAAGTCTAAAAGTAGTTTCACCAAGAAATATCTTATTTTCCAGTACTAACTGCGTTATGGAGGTAAAAAGTCAATCGCTCCATGTAAACTACTGCATGGTGTTCACGTTCGTCTGTTAGCCAACGCCATCATAGTTGAAAAAAGGTCTTGCAGATCATGACGAGCTGTTCCGTAGTTTCTACATGGTGAATAGCCAGTAACACCTTCCCTCCTTCCTTTTCCTTTTAAGGGTTCCTTACTTTAAAAGAAATAAACAGAACCCTTATAAGAAAAAGGTCACTTTGTTGGTCGTCTGTCAAGACCCTTTATCTCGCAAACGCGTGGAGATATCGAGTTGAAATTAAAACCAAATTCTCAAATCTGTAGTCCCTTAGAGCTGTTAGTAAATCAAATCTCTAAGTTTACGCACTCAAAAGAAATGGCCGTTTATGTTGCAAGTGTGTGTGGTACACCCACTACGCAGGTACGACTCGCACTTGACCGGTATTATTTTTCTCCTTTTCCCGATTTGAAGGCTTGATTACTTCGGTAGTAGGTCGAACAGTCTAAAAAATAAAACTACAGCAGTTCGTTTCCAATATTTTTATTTTTAAATTAGTGGCAGTGAAGTTTTTGGGTAATAATCGAGTGTGTAACAGAAGCCGGTATCTGTCTCACGTTCGTCGAGTGAATACAAAAATAAATGTTCTCGGGTTACGTATGATACGAGTGAACGATGCCACGTGCTGCATTCGGTGTGGAGACTGTATTTTGAAGAATGGGCAGCTGTCTCAAGCTTCGTTTTTTTTTTATTAAGTTGAGCATTCGACAAGGATGCAACCTTCGTTATAATTGCTTCTCAAGAGTGGGCAATCTCTCCATCCAATAATAATAAATGAGTACCTGTCCGAAATTTTAAACAGCTTTTTGACACGCATGCAAATTTGCTATTTTAGTGCTTTTATTTTCATTATGACCCATACTTCAAAATACAGTTATAAATATGCTTAAAAAAGGTTCATACGTGCCATATCTAACTTAACTTACATTACTTACAACTCATAAATTGGCACTTTGTAAAACAATTCTTATGGCATTTCCTAGGGCACCAGTCCTCAGTAGCCTATCGTTGAAATTCTTCGCTTTATAATGTTTTATTCGACAGTTTATGTAAAACTCCACCAAGTATCTCCGACGTCACAATCTAGAAGAAAACTTTGCAATAATAACGTTAATTTCTTCTTGTCTTTAGAAAAAAAAAAACTGTTATTCTGCAACATTTTGTTCTACAGTCTGACGTCGAATTAGAGTTCTACAATGGGATTGTAAAATAAGAACGATTTGGCACGTAACTTTAAAACGAGTCCCCTAAGTGCTATATAGTGTATGAATAACTAACATTCAATAATTTACGTATTTGTATTTGCAAGACTGCTCACTGCACGTTAAGTTGCGTACTGAGTTGTAACAGTTGCTCGTAGGATCCACAAAACGAGACTAAAGCTGCTAAATATCAATTCCACGTTTGGATTTCACAGGTTTAATGCGAGGAATAATAATTTTAAAATTTGACGTTAAATAGAATAATTTCCAACGCCATTACATACACAACGTCGATTCTACAATGATCCTAAAAGATCATTTTTTTATTAAATCTCTTAATGTCCGTATAAATTGGATTACAAGTAAATGCTACAAATCAATACCCATCTCAAAGACTGACTTAAAAAAACATTGACGTAACTATTTATTCGCCTATAAAAACGAGGTTCGAAAACGAAAGTGTTTTTCGAAAAATTCTGTCACTGTTTATATGTATATTATAGTTACCTAATCATTATTCAGGTATGTATATTTCAAATGAAATACAATCTGGGAAGGTTTTACTGAGGACAAGAGGGCTGATCTTGTATTACAGTAAATTCTTGCTTTAAATATATGAACAACATCAATATTATTTACTTAATTCGTGTTGATGGGATTTAAATTTTTAATTCGTTCTACAAAACGTAGTATTTGTCCCAAATGAGCAAGAATGGCCCTGTGAGTCCCCAGCCACAATATTGTTACACGCGAGTCCAACAGTTAGAGATGATAGATATACTTAATATTATTTCAGTCATGGAACTATTATCTGCACCACGAGGCAACGAGTGCTCTACAGGCATGGAAGTCTATAATTCAATTACTAACAAGACTTTGTCAACAAACTTACTACAGTAACAATTATTCGCTGACCATTTAGTTTAATAATGTAAAAAAAATGTTTCAGAGCTCTATTGGTAGAAGAAATCAAGTCTTATAAGTCCATTTATGTGTTCATCTTACAAATTGTTTAATTGCTCCACGGATTTAATGTATTTTTATTTTGAAATCATATACCAATATATATAGAATCTAGAAGCTGACTAGAATGTTTGTCACTCAAAATCTGATAGTAATTAAATTATAATGATTTAAATGCCACTGTTGAATAGACAATGCAACAATATCATTGTACACAACGATCGAAGTTTGAAGCAATGCAACAGAGGTTCACAATATCGTCCTATCGTCTCTAAAAACATCTCCTTCGTTAAACTAAAAGCTGCCCTCACCCCGTTGCATTGCTGGACCCTCGCCTCCCAAATTACAACCGCGGATCATACGCGTCACAAACCAATTTTTACAATTTATCATTACTCCTATACACATAAAAATATTAAAACGGAACGTTTTAACTAGATATAATATGTGCGTAACGGACTGTAACTCCATAGACTCACCATTCGCTGTACAAACTAATGTAGAAATGATTTAACTTAAAATACATAAGTAGGACACACACATGCGCGACTCTCACGGTTCGAGGCAGACAACACGCTGACTCATACTACTTGAAACTTGTCATTTGACATTGAACATTCAACTCTCAGTATTACCTTACAAAACTTCAAGAGATTTTCCATCGAAACCAGTTCTCGACATCACAATCGAAAATGTGCGACGTCAGAATGTATAACATTTGACGTCATATTCTACAATGTGACGCCAAGAACATGCACTAAATTGCAGAATATGACTCGTGTCTTATTTCTCTGTCGCTCGTACGTACAAAGTGTAAGTGCGACAGAGATCAAAAACTCATTGGAACAACTTGACATCTCAAAAACCGGCCACTTATTTTATGGAACATTTTTTAACGAAACTTACAGCTTCCCCTAAACTTTAATAGCGATAGTAAATTGAAAAGTAAGTAACTTTAGGACAAGTCACAATATCAAACTTTTAAATCAAATTCTATCCAATAATGTATCAAAACATCAAAATTTAAATTTTCCGTTCACGAAAATAGGTTCATAATATAATTATATCGAATGTATAAATGTATTGATCGCTGAGAAATAGTTAAATTAGGAATTAATCTCAAACAGGACTTTAACGTCCGTTCAGAAAAAAGACAATGATAAATAATATACAAGTATTATGTTCGGACAGTGGGCCCACGAGCGATTTGGGACACGATGAGAGTACTATTATCTAATTAGCTGTTTATGTAAAATACTGTAGCAATCACAGTTTGTTCACTTCTTCCATACGACTTACGACACAGATTCGTTTCGTTCCAAAAAGCTCGCGCATCCGCGATCCCTCTCGTCAGCACAAACATAGTCACGCAAACAAACACGACACGCCCGACGTCGCGTCGACTGACGCAGGGCCGTCACCGACACGCGACGTCAACTAAACGGAACGTCATCACAAATCATGTACCCCTTCAATAATATCCAATAATAATCGTTAATATTACACCTTAAATAACTATACAATATGAGAGCCTCCCGGCTGTAAAACTTATGAGACCACATTGTTTTGTTATATTATACATTAATGCGTGACCACCACGACCTCCGTACTATACAAAAATTAAAAACATTATACAATAATACTACGATACCATATAGCTAATAAATACAAGAATCAACTTACTGACTACCAATACCCATGAGCACGATGACTGATGCATGACGGTAGGTATATTCGTATTTTAGATACAACCATTTTTATTTTTAACATTCAATTTTATTAATTATAATAATTTTTATATATCTATTAATGTTATGACTCTCTCTGAAACATCGTCATAGCAATGGGAGCTGTCGCTCTGCGGCACCACCGACAGTTGTGGGTGTGCGCGGTGCCACTGTCTGTGCCCTACAACGACTCCTCAATACTAACATATTACAACTGAATACATGAGCAAGTAGTTTCTTCCGAGTGACATGCAGCGGTCTCGAGTTCTCGACCCGCTCTCACACCCTACAACGTAATCATTTATTGTTTTTGAGTCTCACACTCTGTTGTTTTAATCTTAGACTTCGTCGACTACGGGATGCATCGATGATCATGATGGTGAGTTTATTCAGAAACTTATTCCCCAATATTAGGCCAACTTTGAGTGAATTATGTGGTGCCGCGCAGACGTGCGTGTGCGCGGCGGACGAAACAAACGGAATGCACGGGGAGCGGCGGCAGCGAGCGCACGCCTACAATTTATTATTTACCTAAGAACATTGACAATAACCTCGATGATAGACATTTGTGCGGCTGTTGTGTTCCGGTGACGCATAATATAATACACAGTACGCTACGCGAGCGAGGCGGCGGCCCTCGCCACGCGACCGGCTTACACTTAAGTAATCACCTTAGAAATCGATAGGAAGTCAGTTTTACTTACAATAATTTTCCGCTATTTATTAACTAGGGTACGACCCCGCACCGCCGACCGACACGACCGGCTCACGGCGCGAGGCGGGGCCGCGACAAATTTCATATATAAGTCTCTAATTATTCACTTCGACGGGCGATCCGTCTGAGCGTCGCCGGCGCAGCGCCGCGGCCACCGGGCGGCGCGCGCCGGCCCGCCCGGCTGCGCCCGCGGCCCGGGGGCATCCCAAGCGGGCCGGTTCTGTCGTTTCGCTCGGATCTACGACGAAACCTTAGTAACGAATATTGCTTTCACGCTTGTGGCGCTCGGCTCTGGCATGGTGCGGGCGTGCGGCGCCGGCCGGTCAGCGCGCGGCCACGCGGCACAACGCTGTGCGCACGGCGGCGGCGGCGGCGGGCATGGCGGCGCCGCACAGGCCCGATCAGAGCCGATCTTCCTCTTCTTCCTCCTCACCTTCGTCTCCGGCCTCCTCGTTCTCCTCCCGATAGCCCGGGTGTTCGCTGATCGCATAGTAGTTTCCATTGTAGATAACGCCCAGTTCCCGTAGCGCATCCCCTCTGATTGTCGCCTTGATCGTCCAGTTGTAGCAGTCGTCAGACTCGGACTCGCGGTCCAGGCGCTCCACGTCCAGGATCTTGGAGCTGAGCCGCTCAAGGATGATGCCTATGTCCTTGATGGTGAGGTGTCGTTTCTGATCGACACTGAGCTGGTCGATTAGAAGGAGAAACTTCTCGGAGGTGACAGCTTCGTCCTCGACGAGGGTGTTCTCTGTTTCGCTCTCGGAGGAGTCCCGGTCGCCGCGGCGCGCTGACTCGGCGTCGAGGAAGCGCACGTGTCCCTTAGGGCGGCCCTGCGGCGAAGCGCGTGGCTGTGCGTCCTGGATGGGGGAAGTGGCGACACTCTTGTGCACGGCGATGCGGCGGCCCTCTTCGTGCAGCGCGCAGCAATGGAAGTCGCACTCGTCGGGCGGTGGGCGCGCGAGAGGCGCGGGGGAGGCGGCGGCGCGGCAGTCGACCGTGTGCACGTGCACGCCGCCCGGCTGCTCTAGCGAGCCTGGCGCGCGCGACAGCCTGCGCGGCGCCGGGCCCGGCTCGTCGTGGTTCACGACTGTGATGTGCGGCGGCGCGGGCGCCGGCCGGTCGAGAGACGTCTGGATGACGAGCGAGGGCCGTCGATCGGGCTTGGGCTGACGCGAGGGAGAGCGTGCAGCCGGGGACGCCTGAGGCCGCTGGTCCCAGTGGAGCACCACTGTGACGCGCCCCTTGTTGTCCATAATCTTCCATGAAGGCGTCTCATCGTGCAGCTCTAGCGCGTGAATGGTTTCGCATACTATTTTTGGTATTGCCGATATTGCTGGAACACAAAAACATGACAGTTTGAACACCTGCCCAGACATTGCACTTTCATGATATACTGAGCTATTTTCCAAAGAAAAGTTCAAGTATTAGATGCACTATTACAGCTATCCCGCCAGCCTGCAGAGTGTACTCACCAGCCTTGATAACGTCAACTCCCGTGGGGTACCAGCGCTCGCCGGGCCGCAGCAGCAGCAGCACCGTGTTAGGCGGGAGCGTGCGCCAGTACTCGCCGTCCTCGACCTGTGTCCCGTCGCTCTCGAGCACCAGCCGCACCGGCTCGCTCGCCGCTACCGATAGCTTCTCCTTGCCTGAGTTGGGGCAAAGTATGATCAAAATTGTGGTTGAACTGAAACGCTTACAACTTAACATTTATAACGTCAAATGTTACAAAAATTTCAAACCCAACCAACAGTGGCGAATTTATAGATTCTAAAGAGACTGTGTGACACTAACTGTGGTTTGGCAGATTTGTCTTCGTAAATATAAAAGTTGACATGTCGCGAGGAAAAACGTTAAGAATCTTGTTTAAAGGCGGTTCCTCAACAAAGAACGCGCCTGTAGATTCAAGATTAGGTTTTCAGCATAACGTTAAAAATGGTCGCTCCCGGAGTCGAGGGAGCATTTGTCCGTTAAACAAATGCTGCATTACAAGACGATCAGTCGAGAAAGAAGTGATTGTCACATAATGCATCGGTACAGGTTATAAGTACAGTGCTTGATTTTCTTCACTCACTTTACCAACCAGCCCCCAGTAAAGGAGCTGTTTTTTTTTATAAAATCGACGTGCTATGTTAAAAAAAAAATTGGTTGTTTGTAAAGTAGGTTTACGATCGAGATGTTTACGTGATAACGTCTTATTGGTGATATAAGTTATCACCAGTAGTGACATCTAAAATGAAATTAAGTACTAATTTAAAGTTTTTTTTTCGAGCCAAGTAACAGATGGCGCTACCATCTTTATGAAATGTCGCTCGTGAGGTTTTGGTGTGACACAAGTTTCTGAACATGTCACCCGACTAAAACGATTTTAAAGACGTTATCACGTCAAAAATATGTTACAGTATCAAGATACGATTTCGTGAAGTACGATCAGACGTAAGTAGGTTAGTAGGGCAATATAATAGTCCAACATAGATGAACGCCTTCAAAATGTTTTTGAGAAAGTCTCATGAACAGTATATAGTTTAGTTGTACAACCCTTTTGTGACAAATTCTGTCTGCGTTAGTAAATCGGTGCGGATCCGAGCATTATTAAGCCGTGCTGCACCATTACTAGGCATTACGGGTCAGCAGGTATGTTTATTGAAAATTTCTAATGCGTTTGTTAGTGACATATCTAACTTATAAGTATTTTGTTTAGTAATATCATATGGACCGAGGTTTGCAATAAAGTTAAATCCTAAAGTAAAGTACTATTAGTGGCCCTATTAAATTTATGAAACAGTTTACCGTTCTAGCAATAAAATAAAATTACGTCTACAATCTACAACATATTACGAAAGCTAAATTTTTCTTGTAATGTATAGTTCATTGGTAAAATAATAACGCCAGTATATAACGCCAAGTACCTATAATGGTTAAAACGACACCCTAAAACCGAGATTCGCGAAACTTTTTTTGTGATAGAGACTAAACGAGCAAGCGGGTCACCGAGGTGAACACCGCCGCTCACAGATACCCGCAACACCTTACTCTTGGAAATTACAAAAACATCACACAGCTCATTTAACTTAAAACGACACATAATTAACACTTATTAAATAGACTAGCACTCTTTGCTGCGCCCTAACAGGGTCATGTACTCATTAGTTATAAGCCTAGCGTGTAACTATTTGTATATTGTGCATCAAGTATTGTTTCAACCAGGCACAGACTGTTAAAAAATCAGCACATAACCACTAACTACGGTAAAAACCCTTCAACGACCTAGCACCAAATTCGTACCTAAAGCCATCAAAAAAATAAGGAGACTAATGTTAAGCTATTTGGCCAACTAGCCCTCTTACTTCACCTACCTTGAATAAAAAACCAAAATCACAGATATATCCGCACAGAGACACAACCTATCTGTATGGCTTTCAGTTCAGACTAGCGCTAATCGCTAGGGTACGTAGGGTAGACAGAAAACAGGTCAGTCGGGTGCAGTCGGCCGGCTAACGCGGTTGACCTGACCAACGGGCTGCTGCACTCTGCCGCTAATTGTCAATCAAACCAGATCACTAGGTTTCACTAGGCACCTGGAAGGAAGCTGTCAGCTATTTTCTTGGTGAAGAAAAATAAAAAAATCTTTTTTTTCGTATCATGTTGGCTAACATTTCATGTCGAGGAGCCTTCATTTAAGCATAAAAAATGCCTGTAGTTGAAGGCTCCGCTCTACCCTTACATCGCTACATACATAGTATAAAACAAAGTCGCTGTCGCTGTCTGTCTGTTGCTATGTTGTATGTATGCTTAAATCTTTAAAACTACGCAACGGATGTAAATGTGTATTTAAGAGCAAACAAACAGCACGTGTTAGTGAACAAAACACAAATAGCCACGTAAATCACTACATAGCATAAAACAAAGTCGCTGTCTGTCTGTTGCTATGTTGTATGTATGCTTAAATCTTTAAAACTACGCAACGGATGTGATCGCGGTTTTTAATAGGTAGAGTGATTCAAGAGGAAGGTTTATATGTATAATACTTCACGCTATGACTCTTAGGAGGTGAGCAGCGGGTGAAACCGCTGGGCGGGTCGCTAGTTATAAATATACGATACTAGCGACCGAATCGCCGACCGACCCGGTTGATGGCAATAGGCTCGCCCCTATTACGTAGAACTTCAATATAACGAAATGTAATAGGTGTGATCCTTAGTTATGTTTTATTTCACCCCTTACAACAAACAACCCAATTTTAGTCACTATGCCCAGTCGCTACTCGCTAGTCGCTTGTGGTTGAACACCTTCTACCGTGCCTTAGTACAGCGGAATATCCCAACTTTGTTTTTTGGTTTAAATTGGTTCCCGAGAGTGTTAATTAACTGGATCTCGCTCGTGATTGGAACGAAATAGATAATTAATTTTTGAACTAAACATGATAGTTCGTTTATTTATACGAATGATACGCTTTGCGATGGATGTTATCAGTAATTGTGTAAAGAACTATGTAAAAATACAAAAAAAAATGTACAATAGACAAAATATAAGGGGACATAAATAAAGTCTTTCATCATTTTCTTATTGTTTTCTCAATTGGGTTGAGGTCAACTTCCAGGCTAACCGGATGCAGCGGAATACTTTTATTTTTCATGGAGTGACTATCGTGCCTATCTGTCCTCCATAACCCAATTAGTACTGGGTAATACGATATCCTTTAGTAAGACTGGTTGTCAGACTTTTGGAACACTGACTATCTGTAAATGATTGACAATACAAGCAAATGCAATTACGACATTTCTTGTAAATAGGTTTTATATATGTTTTTGTAAATATTACGTCTAATTTTAACTTCAACGCATGGTTTAAGCCAAAAAAAAATTGTACGCCATTCCTGGATGACAAAACATGTAGCAACTTTTCAAATTTTATCATCTTTATACATACTCATGTTTTACAAAATAAATATATCTTTATCTGTAACGACTGTCAAAGTACAACAATAACAGCCGGGACATACAACTTAACATGCTCTCCGAGGCATAGAGTAAATGGGTATGTAACGAGTGGTTCTACCCAGAGCCCAACAGTCCAAAGGTCGACCCGAGTGGCTGTTATTATATAGCCACGAGCTCCTACGTATTTTTAAAAAGACTTAATTATTTAAACTAAATGTGTGATATGAAAAACAAATATTCTAAAATAAACAGCTATAGTAGTTTTGTAGAAGTTGTTTAAAAACTACACTTAACTGACTTAATTTAATAAATCAACTCTAAATATGTATATTTGATGCAGTTCGTTACACTCGCTCTACAATTAACCCTCACTCACACACTTTTCAGCAAAATAACTCACTTACATATCCTACTAGTCTGACACTTCAAACAAGATAAACACTCACTCACTCACTACACTTCACAATCATAAGTACCCAGTTATTTTTTATTGTTATATCTTCATCTTATAATTTTGTAATGCATGTTATGTTACTTGTACTTTGTATTGATATGCTAAATGTTTAATTCCTACAATTATACGGCATTTCTGTAAATGCTAAGTCTAGCTCTGAAAGAGGCCTAGGTCCTACATTCTGATGTAGCCACTAGGTCTCTTCTAGAGCTAGACTTAGACTCCAGTCTCTCACAATGGTGGTTTTTCTACATTTAAGTTTCAGTTTCTACATCTGAGTTTCAATTTAAGTTTCAGTTATTCATGTAAGTTTCTAAATTGACAGCTTTGTGAAGAGAGAATAAATTAAATGTAAGATATGATACAAAGACAAGTGACCCCCCATGCATTGCAGCGACTTACGAAAAGAAAAAACAAAATCATCGAAATATTCTTAACGTTATGACACGTTTCGATGATTTTGTTTTTATTTTTCACTAACGCTTCTAATAACCAAAAGGGTACGCAGAGGTTTACCTGGTAGTAGGTACACACATTGAAATGTTTGAGGTGCTTATTGCCATCAACCGGGTCCACATCCAGATAACGTAGCTGGTAAGGAGGAAGCAAATAACCCTTTGGTCGAAATTGAATCAAACCCAGGACCTCAAGCTCAACAGTTAGGCTTGCCTTTTTATTGCTATCAAGTCAAAATTAATGCTGTATACACACTCACGTTCCAGAAATTATTATAAATTCTTTAAATATATCTACATAAAATAACGCTTTTTCCCATCGGCAGAAACCACAGAACGCCACGTGCACACAATACATCAATCAATCGTACAATTCTTACCACTGCTTTTGCCTGGTCCAATTCTTCAAACAGTGGTAGGATCCGCAGTTTACATAAAAAATGCGGTACAAAGACAAACGAAAAGTGAATTTATTCAATAAGATGTACATCATAAATACCAATGCAGACGTACAATCGTAATTCAACAAGCTTAGATATTACGGTCATTATTAACAAGATATAGGGAGAAAACAACAATATACATATATTATCGTTAGCTGTGCCCAGCGTTTTCACCGAGACCTGAAGAAGGCTACCCGTATAGTAAGGGTATTAATAGATTACGACTGATTCTCAGATCTACCCGAACATAGATATAAAAAAAACCTAAAAATCGGTCAAGCCGTTTGGAAAGAGTGTGGCAATTATTAAAACTGTGATACGAGATTTTTATATGTAAGAAGATATTATGAAAAAGCTTGCAAGACAATAAAATCATGTAACCCAAAATCAATCAAACAGTCATGAAATTAACAAGTGCGTTAGTAATTAATCTTAAAACTGGCGAAATCGGAATAGTAGAGTACTATACGTACACCTCTGCCTAATCCTAGGACGATTACAGGCGTGATATTATATTTTAACCGTAAAACAATCTGGTAGAAAGTTAAAATAATGTTAAGATCATTGTCAGGATCATTTAAGGTCAGTAAAATAAAGATACAGCTCATCAAAGGTGATCTTGGCAATAAACCCTAATCATTCAATTCCACGTAAAATAATAACAGCTTTTCTAATGTAATACTAGTATAAAGTAGGCGAGGTTCGTCCCCCGTCCTCTGTAAGTCCCCTGTAGGTCACTGGGGTGAACCAGCGCGCCGGGGTACTCACACTGGGGACTCGGTGAACTCGCGCGGGGTACTGTGAGGTTGTCTACCTTTCGCACAACCTTAGATCATACTGGCTGGGTTGACAAATGTTACTGAATACTGACAAAATCTCCGATTGAACTTTAAAGTATTTAAGTTGTCTTTTTATATTATTTTTTAATAAACCGACACTTAAACAACTCAGACGTTCAAGCAATTGATTTAGTGCAAAATAACGGAGCGTACAATTATACGAACATGTTGCAAAAAATTATGTCTTGAAAAAAAAAACACATTTAAATATGTATCTTTGATTTCGAGACAGATTCTAAATTATTACATGACGAAGAAACAACTTTCTTTAAAATATAAATAGATGTTTCTAAAAACAAATTACCAGTTTATAACTGTCCCACTATCTCGAAGAAGGCACGAGTATTTTCAAAGACAGATAACTCAAAACTTTTCTTAAACACGTTACTTATAGTAAAGACCACATTACTGACCTCTATGAATTAACTCCTCGAAGCTAGTGACTACCAGTCCCTTCCTCACGTTCCTTGAACTGTCCCATATCTTGAAAGGCCTCTTTCCTCTGACCTCCTGGAAATTAGAAAACGGCATAATATGAAAGTCTGGACACTAAAAAGTCTATAAAATTTAAAAACACTATAGGGTTTGGAGTTCCAAAATTTTTTTGATGTCAGTTATTTTTCAAATTGTTAGAGTTCGTAAAGATTAAGGAGCATTAAATTTAATTAATTTTTATTTTTGAATAGTTACGAGTTTTCTATACATACCATTCCATTATTTTATTTTCCATACCCATAATTTATTTGTCATGAGCTCATTATATACCATTGATTGATAAGCAATTCTTAAAATTAATTTGCAATTGAGTATATCAATCATTTTCATGTAACTCGTTATTATTTTATCCATCATAATTGTCTTGTAATAATTAATAACAGCACTAAACTGGTCATCCGTTATAAACTAATTTAATATTTCATCATCGTACAGTAAAATAGTAAAATCTACTGCTACGCCCCAGGGGCTACGGCGTAGTCCGTCTACGGGGTAGCGGTCGTCCGTAGCGCCTGCACTGGCTGCAGCGGTGCAACGCCCGAGCGACCTCCGTGCGCCCCCCCCCCTCCGCACCCCGTCAGACCCCGCTACCCCGCGCTCCCCGCTGACACGCCCCGCGCCCCGCACGCACTGTGCGTTGACCCACTGACATCACCGCCCTGCACGATCTTTAATCTAGACTGGGACTTGCAAACTTGCGAGCTATTAAAAAAGTTTGGTCTCAAGTATTCGCACTTTATAACCAACGAACACCTGACGCGCTAACTATTTATCATATATCATGTATTGTGAGTATTCATTTTCAATTATTATCAAATTGTTGCGATAAATTTAGTAAAATGCAGGAAACGTCCTGCGGCCGGTGCATCGTACTATCTACATGTTTGTGGTCGTGACAGCCGCCACCGAGCGACGCCTCAGCGCGGCGGAGCCCTGCCGAGCGCCGTCACGACACACGAAACGCGAGAGCTCCAGTGACTCCGAGAAACATACCTCTGGTATTTCAACAATCATTTTTCCTTCACTCACTCACTGGTACGTAAAAAAATACACGCGTCACGTCACCGTCACAAATATGGTTATTAAAAATAAAGTGTGTAAAGATAAGGATCACTCGAGTCTTGGTCTTGAAGTTAGGGTATCGTATGTGTGGTGCAAATAGAGGTTATATTGGGAGAGTGAGGCGGGCGGCGCGGTGCGCGCCGGCGGAGCGCCGCGGCCGCACTGGGCGCCGTGACCGGGTCGCGCGGCCCCGCCCCCGCCCTGCACCCCTCGCCCCCGGACCCCGCGCCCGCCCCGCGCGCCCCCGCACCGCTCCCGGGCCCCGCACTGCAGCGCTCACCCGTAATCTCTTGATGCCGTAAGATCTTGAAATTAGCGATGCCGATGATGCACTTTTGGAAGGAATAAGAGTACATCGAACGAAAGCCTTTTTCAAACATACAATTTATAGTGAAGGCCCTAACTAGGTTACGTATATCGGGAGCGCGCGGTGCAGTGGCCCCCACTCGCGACTCGCGGGACTCGATGTTAGATAGTACGAGTACATTGCTAGTAGTAAATGGAATAGATACGAAACGTCATGTAGGTATGAGTTACATCGACATAAAGTGATCATGTTAGCCTTTTCTATTCAATAATGGTCGAAAACGTACTCATCCCTTAGTTTATCACATTCAAGTGGGTAACTTAAACTCTAGTATTGAAAGTGAGTTTCAACAAGAATATGGTCCATTGTTTTCCACCTTAAGAATTAACCTATTATAAGACGAGAGGGAAACAGGAATGTATATCTTGACGAGAAATAAAGCTTAAATGATTTGCTGTTTAATTGAATGACATAAGTTATAACAGCAAAGTTTCCGTTGTGGCTACAGTGTGTTACGAAATCTGTGGCTACAGTACTACAAACCACTACCTCGTTGGACGAGAGGTCCCCAGCGCAACTGCTGAGCATGAGCTCTAGGGTTCGATGCCCGGGTGGGGCACAGTGTTTTTAGATCAAGATTTTTCAGTAGCAGCCACGGTGTCTGGATTTGTGCACGATTGATGGCAATAGGGTCGCCCCCTATTACAAGAGACTTAAACATAACAGTCGAAATATAGGTGTACTACATATTAGGCACACCTCTACGTAAACCTTCGGGATTACAGGCGTGTTGTTGTGTTGTGTAATGGTACTACGAAAACCGTAGCAACTGTGCTACGACAGTTCACGTGCTACGCTTTTCGTAGCGAACTTGGAAATAAATCTCCATCGATACGTGCTCGACAACTCGATCTTGTACAAAGCTCTATTAATGAGAACTGAGTCCTAGCAATTTGGCAATATTACCTCCCTATGTCTAAACATTTCGTTGCAGAAAATGGAATTGCTATAAATCTTAGGTATCTAATTTAAAAATTAAGATTCTTAAATCAAACAGTGGTGGTCCAGTGGAAATGGTTCTGACTTATGTATCGCAGGTCGCGGGTTTAAACTCAATGAGGCACTTCACTCTCTATAATTTATTTAAATCCTTACCTTGGTAAAAGCTTCCTTTGGTAAACCAACGATATTTTTATTTTACTTGTATCACATTCACTTTCTCAATAGCATTTGAAAATCATTTCTTTTATGGATGGGAAATCATCAATAACTTCCCCCACTCTAGGCTGAGCGGGGGGAGTGTCAGACTTTTACAGACTAAACTCATCCATGAACTAACCATTGCTCACTACATACTCGCGTCTACGGTGGCCGGGAGTCGTAACGATTCCCGGCCGGAGCGTCTCTCGCGTCGCCTGGCTTAATTTGAGGTTTTTTCCCTTAAGCGTCCAGCCACCTCCTTCGCTGGCATAACTGCCTCGCAGAAGGAGGTGTCCGCTTCCCATTCCCTCTCGTCCCGGACCATGAACTGAACCTGGGCCAGGATAAAATCGAACTTGCATTCACTTTTAGGAAAAAGTACAGTGTAATATTTCAGCAGTTATTCCGAGACTCTTTCGCAATTAAAATATGGCTGATAAAACGTTCGACAAAATGATAACAATATTATTACAAACAAAAACTGTTGATGACTTCTCAGAAACTGACGAATATCACATGTCTACGCGAGTGCTACGGCGCGGTGCTACGATGCTACGCGGCTACAGTGCTACGTAATGTGATCGTAGCTTGATTGTATTCCTTGAGTTACCTCAATGCTTAAACCAATACAGGCATGTATGGTATATCTAATTATTGCCTATATTATCTACCGTTATATATATCTTTAAATGGAAGAAGAAAACGTGTTGCACCGACCCCAAATAGAATGGGACAAGGTTAGGAAAATGATGATGATATATGTCTTTAAATTTAAACCCCAAAATAAAGCAATTTAAATAACAAGCCGATGATTAAAGGTAAAATGCTCATACTTTTGTCAAAAATGAACAATCATTCTTACTATAGAAACAGAGTATGATTTTCCCTCATATTTTACGACTCGTTCTAGATATTAACCCTTAGATACCTCCAACGTTTTTCCTCACATTCGGCCAGAATTTATCGTTTTTTAATACTTCTTTAATATAACGAAGGCGTAACAATAACGTGACGTGCACGCGTTACGCGCGTTAATAACGGCGGATTAACCGTAATTACGGCGGAGTTACGGCCTTACGACCCACGTGAACTGTCACGTTAACGTGAATGTCATATCGTGACTTTGCGTCTTCTAATTTTTGAGCTTTACTTCACCTTATGGCACAATTTTATTGTGATGGCGATCTGAGGCCGCATCGTACCGATACTAAAGATTAAAAATGCGAATCCCGGTATTATTATTAAACAAAGTAACATGGTAAGTATAATTAAGTATTTTGAAGCCTTGTTATTGTTTTCCCCAAATTATAATTTTCCGTTTATTCATTCTTACACATTATTTTATAGATATTTTTCAAATACACAACTAACATTAAAAAAAAATATGAATATATTTATTTATTTATTTTTTATTTATTTATTAAACTTTATGCACAAATATAAAAACATTGTACAAAGGCGGACTTAATGCCTTGGGCATTTTCTACCAGTCTACCTTAGGGTGATGCAGAGAGAAAACATAGTAGGTGCAAGGTGCAGAAAGATTGAAACCGAAAAAAATTAGTAATATTTACAATAAAAAAAAAAAAATATATAATGATAAATACTTAAATACATACATACAAAAAAAATTTACAAAAAGAGAGTTCAAAATACAAAGATATATGAAGAAAAAACTACAACCATTTAATTAGGAGACGAATCTGCCAGCTTCTTAAGCAAATGTTCCCGAGCTTTCACTTTGAAAGTGAACCGATTGGTGGCCATCCTGGTATTCAGAGGGAGTGCATTCCACAGGAAGACCGCCTGGACAGGGAATGAAGCTTTGAGAAAACCAGAGCGGTGAGAAGGACATCGCAGAAGGCGGTTATGGGAAGAACGAAGATTTTTACTGTGCGCAGAGCATAAAAATTTAAAATGTGAAGTTAGATAAGAAGGGGAAGTGGGTTTATTGAGAAGAGAAAAGAGTGTTGTCAAGGCCCTTATAGCCATTATAGCCTTATAGCCATATAGCCATTGCAATTAATATAAGTAAGATGTAATTTCTGACCTTTATCGTCTTTATTCTTTTTTTAAGTTCAGTATAGAAGCGCAGAATAAACTCTCTCCTGTAGTAATCACGACCACGCTCATTTTAAATAGAATGTCGTCTGTCTCGTTGGTTCAGTGATCGCAAACACGACTGCTGAGCATGAGGTCTCAGATTCGATTCCCGAGTCAGGCAGTAGCAGCTACGGAGTCTGGATTTGTACCTATTTGATGGCTCGTGTTACATGGGACTTAAAACATAACTTGCGAAATGTGAGTGCATTATTAGGTATAGCTCTGCATAACCCTTTATGCAATACAGGTGTTATGAATGCAATTAGACTTTTGTGGAAATACCTTATTTACAAATATATTTTCGATGCACAAATCGTTCGAATTTACGCTGCATTTACGTCACGCATTTCCCAAGCGCAAATGCGCCCTTGTGCTTTCTAACAATACTGCCAGTTTGGTGGTAACTTAAACTACCAGTTTAAAAATACGTTCGAATAAAAGCCAACCAACATTGATACTCTGATATATTTGCAAACATATTTCAGCGACAGAAAGAGACCAAGGCCGCGCTTTTAAAGTAGAATGGTTCTTAGTTGAGTACACTTCTGTTAGTACAAGGCTAACACTCACGTCTGCTGTATTTTGTCAAGTTTTCGAGCAGTTTATAAAATCAAATTATTTTATTTCAAACTAGCTGTTCGCTAGCATTATAGACCGAACTTATCTATCCTACGACACCGGGATAATGTGGTTTCCCATGAATGTAAGATTTTTTGGAATTGAATCAGCAGATTCAATTCCAAACCAACAACCAACCTCGATCACACACAAAAAATCCCTACTAATATTATAAAAGCGAAAGTGACTTTGTTTGTTTGTTATGTCTGCACACCTAAATGGCCGAACCGATTTCGATGAATTTTGGTACAGAGATAGTTGAGACGGTCGGACGGTGGAGACGGACATAGGCAATTTTTTTAAAGTGTGAAATGATGGTGAAAGAGGGAAGAAAAGGGAAAACTTTGCTTTGCTATTACAATAAATAAGGCGCAAGGACAAAAGCTACAGGTAGCAGGTACCTGCAAATCAGGAGAAAGGGGAACTGTGTTACCCCGAATTTAACGCCAGCGAAGCCGCGAAAATTGTAATGTCTCTTAACTAACCGGACAGACAAGCTAGGGTTTAGAAGCATGATATTGTGTTTATATATAAAACACAATAGTTCCTTATTTAAAGATCGTAATTTTTGCCTAAAAATACCAGCGGAAACCCGGGTTAGTTAGGTAACAATATTCTACTTATTTCACATTTACACAAATAGTTGATAAGTTCGATTCGATAGAGGTTAGATAACAACAATTCCGTGGCAGCTCTATCTTGACCTTTGACTTGTAACATGAGATTGTTGGTGACGAATAAAACAGTACTTATCTACCGAAATCTATGTGTTTAAGTACGTATAGACTTTCGAAAGAATGTTCCATAAATAGTGTAAAGGTACACGCAGATAGGCTTTCGAAACTTGCTAGAACCGTGCTAGGTCAGGGCGTTTAACTTCGTAAGGTTCCAATAACGTAAGGAATTTTTAAACATATTTGTAAACTTTTTATGAAGTTGTCAACCATTCATTCATGTCGTCAAGTATTCTGTACATTCAAACGACACACGACGACACGGTTGGCGCAGTGGTTGAGCGATCGACTGCTGCGCTGCGTGTCGCGGGTTCGATACCCGCACGGAACATATATTTATATGGCCTACAGATAGTTGTTCCGGGTCTGGCTGTTTGTGTATGTGAGTTTAAATGTTTGAAAACGCACCCACGATGCAGGAGCAACTCCTAGAGTTGGACAACTCAATGCAAACGTTATTGCTGGGAAACAACTTTTGTTTTAGGGTGAAAAACATGTTTTATACCGTAAAACGTAAACGTTTTTTTAACTCTGTGTAGGTAACGCAGAACATTATGCCGGTAGATACATTACGTATTAGTACGGGGGCATGGGAGGTATGTAAAGTAAACTTATGGGATTAAAAACATAGATTAAAAATAAAAACTTGAGAAAAAGTTGGAACTTTGACCCTCAATTTCTCGGTAACAAAAAAGTTTCCCTGTATGGTCTAGATCAAAAAAAAATATTGCAATGACAGGTGTTACGAGTGTCTTCATTAAAGATACTTTTGCACCAATTAAATCGAAGATGCGGAGGTCGGCAAGTCGTAAACAAACTATTAATTATCGTAGATATTTGTGTATTAAACTCTGTGTTATATTAACGCCTACTGCCTACCCACTAGCGGGCATGCTTGATTGATCGCTCAAGTCACCACAACATGTGTTACTTTTGACCTTACATGTTACATACTTAGCTACCAATAATATGAGGGTTTTCATGATAATCTGTATAATTGAGTCGCTATGGACTGAACATGGCTTTACCTGGAAGATGGGTTTACAATATCATATTCTATTAACGAAAAAAACAAATTAATTCTATTGACGTTAGCTACCTAATAGCTCTTTTTTTTGCTGATGGTAAATCATCCAACAACTGGGGAATAGTCAGACTTGTACTGACTAAAACCCACCCATATTCCTTCTATCGCCCTTTACGTTCCGGGGCCGCGGTATTTCTTTCGAACAACCCGCAACCCGGAAGCTACCCAATTGCTAACGTCTCCTGTTAGAAGTCCTACTGTTGCCGGAAGTTTAGTTTTGTCAGTCCGCAAATTAAAACGTTTTTGTATCGGACGATAGATCAGTTTGATGCGCTCCAAAATTGATTTTAATTAATACTGTCGGTAAACTATCGGCCAACTGCCGGATCAGTAACACTGTTGTTTCATCGCGCACACCTGGGGGTTGTTTAATCGGCCGACTTTGCGGACGCTCTCTTCAAAAGCTGCATAACAACTAGCAAATTGTTCGAGCTCACTCGGCCGACTGTTATTTGTCCTGGCGTGCGCACTATCAGTCCAACCCAACTAAACTATCGGCCGATAGAAAGTCTGCAGTCTACGCGGATACTAAATGCACTTTGAACCAAACCCTTTTAGTTGATACTCATATCATGGAGATGCATAAAAACTAACTGATCTTCCATCTTTGGGAATCTGCCATATTGAATCTCGATAGCGTCACATGCACGCAAAAGTTTCAGGTCAATCGGTTGGGATTAACTTTTTTTAAAATTTGATTTCAATATTTGACCTAAATAAACATATGTTACATTACATTATATTACATTGTGAGTTAAATAAAAGCTTATAAAAAGCAAAGTTGTTGTTATCGCGTCTACATAGGACATACATGTTCTTAAAATATAGAAAGTCATATTAAAAATGTTGTATTTAAAAAAAAGTGTAGTACATTCTCATAGGATATCCTATGGGATCCTATTCTCATAGGATTATAACTATCCTAGGTCTTTCATCGCTTGTGTCTTTCAGCGCTCACCGAGTCGCAGAAGTTCCGCCTTGGATTTTGTCAAAGAGCATGAGTGCCGAAAGACTGACGGCGCCACAGAGGCTGGCCCAGAAAAAGGTTGCCAGACGACTTGTTCGCGTACCGCGAGGGCTGGTTCGAGGAGACACGGAAAAATAGATCATAGAAGGAATTGGAGAAGGCCTTTGTCCAGCACTGGTATAGTACGGGCTAAATTAAAAATTTCTTTACCCAGGTACGCAGTGTGAGATACCGCGGCCCCGGAACGTAAAGGGCAATTAAGGAACATGCATGGGTGGGTTTTAGTCAGTACAAGTCTGACACTCGCCCCAGCTCCACGCAGACGGGGGAAGTAATTTAATCATTTCCCATCCGCAAAAAAAAGGTACGTAGTGTGCTATTATTGAGATCTGCTCAGCGTTTTCATCTTCAAACAAGGTGTTAACGGACTCTTCATGCATACTAAGACTGCGTTTTTATGTGTAAAAACTAAGTTTTTTTGTAACGAACTCAAAACAGTAAAATGTTTTGAGTTCGTTACAAAAAAAACTTAGTTTTTGGATGGATTCAGAACTAAATAGTATAGGGGTCAGGTTCGTATAAAAAATGTCG
The DNA here is from genome assembly GCA_905475445.1 of Ochropleura plecta. NCBI lineage: Eukaryota > Metazoa > Arthropoda > Insecta > Lepidoptera > Noctuidae > Ochropleura > Ochropleura plecta. The sequence goes on from FR997732.1 coordinate 1,125,971, forward strand.
GACCTTTGGATTAGTCTGTAACTAAATGGTCCCAGATATGATTCGCAACAAAAAATATGGGAAGAACAAGTGGTTTTGGACACTTTATATTGCTTGATGCTTACGTAGTTTTTGTCTCATAAAAACCTTGGCTGTATTAATGCCAGCTATTGATATAAACATGGCCGAAATTTCAAAAAAGAAAAAGGTACGAGTAGACGGTAAAATATTCATATATTAGGCAAAATTAGGGGATTTGAAGATTGACATGAAGAACGAATTAAAAAAAACACAGGGAAGATCAGCTATCCAAGGTGAACCTCATAAAGATTAATTCAATGCAATCACGTGCTTAAAACAATTCAATTGTATTGTTTAATAAATTAAAAGGAGTACGAAAACGTAATTTCAACGTATTCTGTACTTGTTCAACGGATTGTATTCAAATAACCGGTCGCCCGTGAACTGCAGCATTTTTAATTTTACAGTAAAGGTAAAGGAAACGGCTTTTGAAAGTGAAACATAAAAACATTCATTTAAAATATAGAAATGCAAGAAAATAAGGACCGTGAACTTGTTGAATGGATTTATGATTTTCTTTTTTAAATACATGTTACGTATTTATATGTTCTTTTATAATTTACACGCCGCTTGTATATGATGAGAAATACCATTATTGATGAATTGTTGATGTTTTAGTAAAATCATACTAATATTATAAAGGCGAATGTTTATGAGGATGGATGGATGGATGTATAGATATTTGGATGTTTGTTACTCTTTCACGTCAAAACAGCACAACAGATCTTGATGAAATTTGGCACAGAGTTAGATTATAGTCTGGAATAACACACAGGATACTTTTTTTTTCGATCATCACGCGGCCGAATCCGCGGGCGCCTGCTAGTTTTACATACAGAGGTACAGACGCCAGCAGGTCAAGCTACCCAAAATTGACAATTTTTCCCAATGAACCTTGTACTACTTTAGAAATAATGTCGAAAATCTATCAAAGAAATCTGACAGATTGTAGTAGCTTGATGTGCAGGCGTCTGTACATTATAATTCAAATTTATCCGCGCACTAACACCATCACCAATGCTTCTTGCACATTGTTACTTAATTCGATATACAGAATGCTTGGTAGACGACTCCCATGGATCGGTTTTTTTACACCCTGTACAACCCTATTACCTACTTATACAAGTTGAATATTTCTGAACATTCCTTTAACATGCATTTCGTAAATACCATCAGAACACAAACACTTTTCTCCGATTGCTTTTGTAATTAGACAAATTAGGCCATCGGGGGTGGGTTACATAAATTGCATCAGTTTATGACTCCCCCTCTTCATGACCCCATGGGGTGAGGGGTACAAACGAGCAGCGAGGTGGTAATGGCCGTCGCGTGTCGCGTGTGAAGCGTTTATTTTTACAAGATCTACTCTTATTGGACTGCAAATGCCTTGAAGGTAAGCAGAGAGGTATGCGGAGTTGTAAGGCGAAAAGTAGTGGAGGTAAAATTAAAATTGTTTGGAGGGTTTTTACAGTTCTGTTGCCAAACGGAACCCTTATACAATGTGTCCGGTCACGGACTAGCAATATTCTTATATAACAAACATTCTAGTACTCAAATTTATTGATTTAAAAAAAAAAACTACCATTTATTTCAACAAAAAGTTAAAATTTTTTCAGCAAAACTTTCGTTGATTTGCATATTTTTTTGGACTTTAATTTTGTTTCCTAAATTTAAGAAAATGTAACCCCTTCATTTCTTAATTTTAACGATAGGCAACATTGTTGCCCTCTGAATAAACCTATTTTCGTCTCAGTAAGACCAACACTTTGAGGGATATGATTATTTTTTTTACACGCATAGAGAATATCTCAAAATGGCTACCAAAAAGCGGAGAAGTGAATTAGACCCAAGTATGTAGTGTAATAGTACCTATATTAAATCACTCATTACATAAGTATCTTCAATATAATTCCCTTCAGTCATGATGTGTTTAGTAGTCTGATTGTACCTACCTTAATTCGTTTTGGTTTGGTTTTATCTTTTAGTTTTTTGTTTTGTGAAATATTAATATTTTTTTTTTAATAATTTACGTACCTATATTATTACACGACTATTGTATGCCCAAAGGGCGGGACATAGCTGATCTATTTAATTATTTAAGACCTGTATTATGTACCTATGATCCACAATAAAGATATTGAAATTGAAATAGAATATCGCTAGTCCATGACCGGACACATTGTAGATATTCTCTGTCCGTATGTCACAGCCATTTTACTCCAAGACTATTGGCACAATAAACTTGAAATATGGAGAGTTGGTGCCTTATGTGAACAGTTACATAATTATGTAATATAAATATGATGTTAATTTTTAAAACAAATAAAAATAGGGGGTGGCCCTCCATACATGTAACCGAGAGTTGAAAAAATATTATATCTACTTGAATGAAATTGTGAGATGTTTTGTTTATCGACAGCCCTTAAAAAATTACATACATCGAGGTCACTGAAACATTTAATTTCTTAAGTCACTGGTTGATTAAATATTTGCAATATTTTGTATATTTCTAAATTAAGAAAAAGAAATATCTGAAAATAAAATAGATTAATAATTCGGACAAAAAATTTCCTGCAAAAAACCGTTTGAACAAGATCTTTAAACTGCAGCCATATCTTTGTTTTCAATAAGATACGATGAAAAACAATTTTGAGTGATTTATTTTAAACAAGTATTAACAACATTGTTAATAAATTGTTTGGTGCCACAGAACCCTGTGTATGAGGCCGACTTGCACTTGGTTGTTTTTTGAGTGTTTTTGCTTTGGAAATTCTGGACAAGCTATTTTGAACATACTTAAGGTCTATTGCTTTTCATGACCAGGACAGGACAGGATTATAGGACATTATTTTTATACCAGTAGTAGGTTTTTACTAATGGGAAATCTATACCCATCCATGTTTGTTCTTTTGCTCTTTGTGTTCCAGGGCTTTGGTATATTTTTAGAGCAACCCACAGCAAGAGAGGAAGTCCGCTGGGTATAATTAAAAAAAAAACTCTCATCTAATATAGTAGTCAAACTGTTTACGGTATAATTGGTGGAAGTAAGAGTAGTTTAAATCCGTAGTTGACATCTAAACAGCTGACTCAAACGATCAAAATTATCACACATAAATCTATTGCATAAATTTACTCCCTAGTTCAAAAACAAAACAACAAAATAGAAGTACTACTTAACTATAAAATCCCGTCTCGTCAGTCAACCAGAGAATAGACAGCCAGGCCAGCGCTAAATGTATTCAGCAATCAAATAATATTGGCCCACTATCGATCAGATAGAAAATTGGGCCAAGTCTGATTAAATTATGCTTCTAATTTCTCTGGAAATGGGTTAGGTGCAGTTTTTAAGCCCACCACCTGACGCCCAACGTATATATTGATAATAGTACTGGTCGGAAATAGACTTTCAATTCAAGTAATTAACAATAGTTATATTAGTTTATTTTAATCGATTTAAGGTTTGATTGTGGTTGAGATAGGTTGTTTGATACACGGCTGGGGTGATTGTGTAGAATGCAATTGTGTAGGTACCCGCACCCTAGCCAGAAATGACGAAAAGGAACACCGTGTGGTTTTAGTCAGTAGGAGTCTGACAGACCCCTCCGCCGGCCGCCCCAGCGCGGAGGACATCGAACGAGGATTTCAAAAGGAAAAAAAATTAAAACTCGGGTTGTTTTAACTTTTTACAGCTAACAAGCACAGTACATTAAGTATAAAAGTACGAAAACCGGCTTTCCATGGATTCTATTTATTATTGAATTAGACCTAAATTTTAACCAACATTGAAGTTTTGGTCAATGTTTGTATACCTAGGTCTTTTACACGTGTGTTTTCTCTAAACTAAATACTCAGCCTGATATACAACACACAGTCTTGAAATACCATTGAAAATAATTCATTTTCGCTTCAATGTTACACAGTTAAAGTCCAACTCGTGCTCACAGACAAATTTCTTCAGAGAGACAGCACCGACAGATCACGTCCTAAATTAAAATACTTTCAGAAGTCCATTTAATAACGTTTCGCGATCACCCGCTGACATAAACCTGATAATAATCATCGATTTCCCATCATTTTAATTTAAAGCAACGTTGGTTCCTCTGCTCTCCTCAAATATCCTCCGGGAGAGGACTTTATGAGGAGATTAATGCTTTAAACGAAGGAATTAAAAGGATCTCCACTGAGCTTCGCCGCCTTCGAATTGGTATTTAGAGGATTTTAGAAACGCCTCCGTTAGTTATACGTATTTAAATTTAAAGAATATTGTGCTCTGGGCAAAGGGAATGACAATAAATAAATTGAAGTGATAAGTTCATTATTTATCTTATGATTGAATCCATCGACCCCTTTTTTTCGGATAAGAAATTATCAAATAACTTCCCCCGCTCTGTGCGGATCGAGGGGGTGTGTGAAGATTTTACTGACTTCGTTGTTCCGGGCCGCGGTATCATTTCAACCAACCCGCAAATCTATCGACCCCTTGCTTACACAGTAGGTATGCTGCTTTATATTGAACAATACTATAATAAGTAGGTCTCGTTCTTTTTGAGTATATGGTTTAAATAACTTGATAGCTTCACGCGTTCCCGAGATAAAGGGTTTTGACAGACAGACGAGCAACAAAGTGGTCCTATAGGGGTTCTGTTATTTCTTTTTCAGGTACGAAACCCTAATAATTACCGAAAGATCATAAACAAACAGAAATTGTGTGGAATTAAATATACTTCGTTATAAGTACATCAAAATTAAACATAACTGTTCTATAAAATTGCTAATGCGAATTGTTAATTGCGAATCCCACTTACACGACAGTCATTAAAAAAGATGGGAATGATTACGAGTAAAGATATTGTCGATTTCCTGATAAATAGTTTAATTTGTTTTTATTTTTTATTCGACCTTCATCATCTGCCTAGCGTTTTCCTAATGTGCTGGAGTCGTGTGTCCAGTCTACATACTACAGGTACTAAGATACCCCCTGATAAGAGTGGTTATCAGACTTTCGGGTCACTGACTACCTGTAACGACTGCCAAAGATCTACAAACGACAACCGGGACCAATAGTTGAAAGTGCTCGCCGCGGAGGAAACTCGCTATGTAATGGGTGGTCACCCTACACAGACCAACCTAGGCAATCGTGACTTAACCCAAAGATTAACCCGAGTGGCTGTTATTATTTACCCACGATCTCCTTAACATAAACACTTTATTGTATCTAAATATCAATATACAAATATAACAACCGAAAACGCAATAATATAATAGCTAAAAATAATATCGTATTTACGGACGGATTTTCTAACGAAAAACGAACGATAAAATATTATTTAGCTAAGATCGTGATAAGAAAAATTAAATCCATCCTGCGGCCGACTTTAAAGGGAGATGAACAGAGATTGTACTTATCTTTATGCCAAGCTTTTTGCGCTAAATATAGCTATGTGATATTTTTAATTTAAATTCTGTGCACTGGCCTTTTTTAAGAAATTATTGTAAGTAAGCTTCACAACGTTACATTATTTTATTGAGGCTGACTAGTTTACACACACACATAAACTCACGTCTTAAACCCATTAGTGTAGGCAGAAACTACATAACGCGACCTGCTACAATCCTCACTTTCCAGTTTTTCCTCATTCGCGTTCATACTTCTAAACAATATTTTGTACAGTATTTTGAATTGTTGTAGTAACAAATGTTTTTTTTATTTAAAAAAACGTTGCCCCACACTAAGTATTTCTTCTGTATCGTGGGTGCGTTTACTAACAATTAAACTAAAGCCAGACCGGAAACAACTATTTGTAGGCCATACAAATATTTGTTCCGTGCGGGATTCAAACCAGTGACACGCAGCGCAGCAGTCAATCGTTCAGCTACAGCGCCAACCGTGCCGTCGAAATTGATAAAATTATGTGTGATGCACCAATAGCCAGTGGACTTCAGTCATCTGGAGTATGTTGACTAGAGATATGATGGTGCCTGTATTTTTTTTTATCAATCGCAAGGCAAGAATATCTGATAGGACTCACCAGTTTTCCCAAGACTCCCAGTTAATGAGTTTCGGCTTTTCTTCAGGCAAATATTTTTTAATTAGAAGAATTAGAACTTATTTTATTTCGGACATAACAAGATCCATAGAGTTAAGAGTTTTAAGAGTTACAAACTTTTTTTTTCCTTAAGTAGGTATAAAAAGTTAGTAACTCTACCTAACCTACGCTTTTGATTTTAAAAAGATGTTTGCTAGTTTTATGGAATATTTGCGTCTAGACGCTATAAAAAAAAGTTCACAGAAACAGGTCATATAGTGTTTTTTTAAATATTTTTTTAAAAGTATGTAATTTTTTATTGTCTTTAATCTACTATATTATATTATAGATACTGTATTATACATATTTCTGCCTATATTTTATTATACTCTTGTGTTATGACGGACGTCGTGAATAAGTAGATTATGAAGCAAGTTAGAACTATCGCTTAAGAGTGAGCACGGTCTCTCAGTGAGTTATTACTTTGGCTATAGATAAACTCTTTCAAACTTAATCTGGAGGTAGTAAAGGATTTAAGTACTGGTGTCTTTATTGGTAGTATTTTTATGTGTTTCATTTATGCTTTGAAGTTATTCTATATTTCTTTTTTGTGGGCAGTGTTGTCTTGTTACACTCCTACTTCAACAATCTGTTATTAATAAGTAAAGGCTTGCACTTGGCTGTCAATCTAGTGTATTCTTTTTTTAAATAAATAAATTTGTTGTTATTTATTTATTAATATAAATTTACTTGAGAATAGAACTGACTATTTAACTACTTTATTAAGTACTTTTTTTACTTTTTTTTACTTTATTAAGTAGTTAAATAGTCATAATTATATAATACCACAAGAGCTTCAAAATTATCGGGTATTTTCCGATAGGTTCGTTGCAAACAAATGAAGGAGTCAAGTTTTTCTTTTCAGGTTAAAAAATAACGAGCGCGAAGCGCGAGTGATTTTTCCTGAAAAACTTGACGATTTTATTTGTTTGCAGGGAACCTATCGGGAAATGCCAGATAATTTTGAAGCTCGTGTGGTATTCGGGGGATTATTTATCCGTCCCAAATGTCGGCCAATAGAATTGCACCATGTTTTGTTTTTTATGCATAACAACGACCAGAGAAAATTTTCAAAAAAATTTCAGTATAATACCATGTAGGTTGTACCACGTGACGTCGAATGGTGCAATTCTATTGGTCGATATTTGGGTCGGAAAAATAATCAGTTATATTCTCAAGTTGATTAAAATATTATTTGTTAATAAAGAATTTTCAGTGGAAAACAATGAAGTTAATTTTATATGATTTATTTTATTACGAGTAGCCTTGTTTCCCTACTTATTAGATGTAATTTGTAAATAAGTAGCTGTTTAAATCCATTCGTTTGTTTATATCGATCTTACTCGTAGAGGTCAAAAATTAACCTAGGTGAACATAACGTCAGGTTGTAAAGTTTCCTAACACATGTAGACATACATGTGTTTTATTATCATATTCAATATGAAACATTGTACTTCTATCTACGTTTACAATACCAGGATGTTTGCCGATGTATGGGGCACTATAACGTGTGCCTGTATTTTATACTAATACCAGTAATCTACAAGTTTTTGGATCAGCGTTCAAATGAAGCTGGTTGTCACGATCTGTCTTATCGATTTAGAGACTATTGTCACATGGAACAGAGTGTGCCTCCATAGTCATTGTATACTGAGATGTTTTATTGTTTCGAAGTAATACCCACATTCAATGCTATGTATATGTGTGTGTAAGATAGGTAATTATACGATTAATTGTAGTAGGATTCACAAGTATACACACATGTCACAAATGGGAGAAAACGATAAGTGGATGTTACATAGAGATATGTACACATAAGTATAAAGTGATATGACATGCATATAACAAATCCCAGTATAAACCTACTTGTAGATCTGAAGGAAAAACGTTTTTCTAGAATACATCTATTAACAACACCACTAGCTACGGTCTACGCAATGCTACAGTAGTATGCTACGAGTCGCTACGACCTGCTACGAGTGAGCTACGCATGTGCTATACCAATAGTCACGTCATTATTGGCACGAATGACAACTTATTTTACATTTTTAACACAAAATCCATCTACCATGTCCCCGTAGGTACGAGCAGTGTGTATGTACACTATAGATCACATAGGTAACGGGCATGTAGTTGGTATTACAGGAATATATTGATTTCATGTAATGTTCGTGTAAGAGGATTCCTCGATAGGACACTGTAAGTTGGCACAGATCGTGAATAATGCAGGCTGCATGTGCAGGCCTGCTGTACGGCAGAGCGAGCGAGACGAACGCATGGGCAGCGCGCGCGGCCGAGAGGGACGCCGGCTGCGGCACTGCCGTACGCTGACGTGCCTTGCCGCCAGCGGGGACTCGGGGCAGATCCCCCGCCATACATAACTAGATACAACACACATGTTCACCACTAGGTACCACTGTGATGCACTGGACGGAGGCTCTATGCTATGATCTCTAGGGGACCGTGACGGTTCCTGTAACGGTAACTAGCAGGCCGAGCCGAGGGAACGGTATCGTGGGGTCAAGCGAGGTTCGATGCGGCTGCTATGCGGGTCAGAGAGCGCGGGGCGTGCGGCGAGCGGTGATAGTCACCATGTCTCCGGGCGTGTCGGCGATCACCGGTTACATAAGAGGGCGGAGGCGGCGGAGGGCGCCGGTCGCGTCGCGGTTACCTCTCTGGCCATCGCGGCATGTCCGCCGGAGGCCGCGGGCGGCGCGCGCTCACGCCGCCATCGTTGAGGGCCAAGCCCGGGACTCGCGTCGCGACTCGCGGAGCACTTGAGCGGCGCTGCGCCGCGTGGGCGGCGATCGATGGGGGCCGCGCGCATGCGTCACCGGAGCCACACGAGCGGGCCCGAGCGGGGCCGAGTGCGGCCGAAGAGGCCCGAGCGCGGCCGCGGTGGTGCATCCGCCCTGACCCACTTGCCGCGTACACTGACCCGTTTCCGCGCTTCCCTCGCCGCCGCCGCTGGAGCTCGCTTGCCCGCCTGCCCGCCTGCCCCGATACGCTCCGCATACGTGCACTGATTGCACTATTTAGATAACATGCACAGATAACGCGCCATATTTATTGTAGTGTACTCCACAGCACACAGTACACTAGTATGTTGTAACGAACCGTAAAGGCAAACGTCTTCCGAGAAATGCTGCTGTTTTATGGAGCGAGTTTGTTTCCATATTCAGTTTTATGTATCTACATTTTATTATTTTTTTCAACACAACAGCCAACCAGTGATTTTAATTGCCCTCAATCTTTCAATCAATCAAATTACTTCCGCCCTTTAAAGTAGATCATTCAATCAGGTTCTAGCGCTGAACGTAGGCTTGTTCCAATTCCCCCCAGTAAAAAAGCATAAAATATTCGATTTACCAATACAAATTAAAGTATCATAACGAATAACTGATGATACTTCCTTGTCCAGGTTATCGTGTGTGCTGGCAACCAATCAAGGAATAGGTGGCTGTCACGCAACCACGGTAATCCGATTAGTCGCGTCTAGTCGGAGGAGCGAAATAGTATTAGGGATAAACCCATTTGCGGCCAGAAGCCGTATTAGTGTCCCGAAGTTCGGCTGCCATGAAATCGTGTCAAAAGTCGGGCGCCTGACTCTAATACAGTTATGCATGATACGTGATTTTGTTACAGTTTTGATTGAATTAAAGACATCAGTTTGTTATCTCTATGTATTATATGCTCGTGGTGGAAACTCGTTCTAGTACCTATTGATAGGTATCTGTATTCATGGGAACTTGTGTTTGTATTCGATTATTAGGCATTTTAGCTATAATACGCGGTTTTCTCATTAATTCATCAATTGAAACATTTATTTCTGTAAATTAAGCTCTCCCTCTGCAATTTGGTGTGCTGACCCTTTTGGTAATGGGTTGTGGAACCTGGTGGTCCTTCTGAAGGTTGCAATTTCATTCATTGTTGATTTGAACTCTCAGAGCCGCAGCTGTAAAGGCCATGCCGAACAATCACATGACCATATCGACTGTTACAGAGGGTGCCAGGGCCAACACCTGCTGTGTTGTTCTTGTGTTTCGGGTTGTTCTAAAGAGATACCGCGGCCCCAGAACATAAAGGGCAAAATAAAGAACATAGGTGGGTTTAAGTCAGTACAAGTCACTATCAGTCTGTCTCACTCCCCTTCGCTCCGCCAAGAGCGGGTGAAGTTACTTGATAATTTCCGACAGGCGTATAAAATAAAATCTTATTCATTAAAAGATTTGACTAACTTATAAATAAATAAAAAATGCGTCAAAAAATTCGTTCTCAACGCTGTCAGTTGGCAATGTCCCCAAGAGACTGGCTGCATTGCCATCTTGTATGGCAACGCTAAGCCACTGGCCAAAGTAAAAGCCAGCCCTTACTAGGGTTACGGGAAGTGTCAACCAAACGTTTTGAAATATCCTTTAAAAAACTGTGAGCACAAGGACCTCACGGTCCCAGAGTTTCAACACCAAACGGCTCGAAAATATAGTCACTATATTTTCGCCGCTTGAGGTTCTCTGCAGCCACAGCAGTAGCGCCAGCGCAGCATGAGGAGCTAGGAAGATGGGATGGCGCAAGAGTATCGACTCACGTTGCGTCCCACACTAAAGGCCTACCCAACTTCCACGGAAACAAAGATATGCCGTCCAGTCTTTTGCCATCGTTGCGTGCCAAGTCATTGGGTTCTATAACACCTGGAACGCCGACGGTGACAAGAACTCGACGGTTGATGTCGTTAATATTCGCGTGCCGCGGAAAACGGCCCCCACTTCGGCTGCATGATAGGCCGTGGTGTCCAAGGCTGTTGACAACTCCACCACAGTATAATAAAGTAGTTTGCATCAAATAATTTTTGCTCATTATGGTGCAATAAAGTTTTTTTTATTTATGGCTTCGTACGGTAAGTGTGTATCATTCTCGTAAGTTAGGCATTCTAATTTTTTATTGATAGTTACTGCTGTAATGTGAATTTTATTCAATTTTATAAATCTAAATCCTCGATTTTACTTTGTTAAATATATTTATCGTTTCCATTAAAGATTATGATATTTCAAAGTGGAATGTTTCTGAACGTTTCTATAAATATTGTCACCTGTCAAAAACCAACTGTCAAAAGTCAGCTGCAGTGAGACGGAGGCGAGCCGTGTCTCGGCTTATTTATTGCTTCTCAAAATAATCATTCCAGTGTAAATATTTAGAAAAGTTATATTTACTTATACCTCAAGTTCCACGTCGTTATTATTTGTGATGTGACAGTTCATATGAGAAGTATCCGTGTGATTCGCTTCACGTATCTAAAGAACGGATGGAATGTTACTGCTGTGTACAGAGTAAGTATTTGTATAAAAAAATCTGTTTACTTATGTATGTACACCACATGATAATGCAGCATGGATTTAAAAAGATGAGTAATAAAAGATTTATTCTTTTTGTTGTTATTGAAACGAGTTTACATATGAAATTGGAACGCCCACGCGAATTCCGGAGCATAGGGCCGATGTACTTCGAAGTTATATTTAGGTACTTGTTTGGTGTCTTGGTTTTGCATACCTTTGCTTTTTTACTCTCTTTTCCATGCTGTATTTGCGCGTCATTGCACATACCACATGCAGTATGTAGTTCATAGAACATTTTACCTGTGTTTGGGGAACTAAGTTGATTTAAATACATGTTGTTTTTAAAACAAAATAAAACGAAAAAGTTTACAACACATCCTGTGATAGAAATGACATCATCAGTCTGATATAAGATTGTATATAAACTGTATCACAGGGTTATCTTACTTGTAAGTTATATTAGTCAATTATTGTTTAATTGTAGGAACTTACTAATTAGTTTATATTATGTTGAAGTATACAGTCATCCACCAACATATTATAATTAAAGTCAGCTTAAAAAAATCATCCTTATCCAAACAAAACAAAATTGAATTAAGTACTTGTTATGATTAGTTTAGTAAACCATGTTGATTTTAATGTATTTATATTTATAAAATCAAGATTTTTCTTATATCCTGAATGAAATCTTACTAGGTGCAAAATAAGATATGATATGATTGCAATCAATGAAAACAAAAAACTTTTTTCTTGTACTTTTCTTTTAAAAATGTTGACCAATCAGATTGATTTTCTTGATCTCCTGCAAAAACTGTACTTCAATGTCCCTCACAGATCAGTCAGATTTAATCTGCCTATCTCCATTCCCTTTTCCTCTTCTAATTACAGGCAAAGAACATATATGTTGCGAGTAAGGACTTAAATATTCTATGTAAAGAGGTTTCATTTGACCCATTTACCACCAAAAGCGCATAGTGCATATTGTACCTTATTTAGTTTCCTTTAATTTTAGTTTTTTATATTTTTATGATGCCTGTAAAAGCAGTAGAAGTCTAAGGATAATGTAATTGGCTCTGTGTCACTTTTATAATTGTTTATCTATCTGTTATATCTCTTTGTTCTCATATATATAAATAAATAAATTACTATATAGTTAAAAGCAAAATTGAGTTTGTTTGTTATGTCTTCACGCCTAAATGGCAAAACCGATTTTGATGAATTTTGTTACAGAGATAGTTGGGACCCTGGAGACGGACATAGGCTTTTTTTTAAGTGAGAAAAGGGGAGAGAAAGATAGTATTTTTTCAATCAACCCGCGGCTTGAAGTTTAGTAGCATTAGCCCAAAGTAACTAAGCCACGCGGACGAAGTCGCGGGCGGAAGCTAGTAAATAAATAAAAATGTTTCCTATGTCATGCACAAAACAACAACATATTACTAGAACTAGCCTGTCTAATCTATGTCTACCTTTGAGCTCTTGCTGCCAATGTTAAAAACCATGGTATTACCAGTCTGGTTATGGCACCATGTGGTTTTTGGTGCTGGTTTGTCTTAAAAAATTTAGTTCTAAGACACCCCAGTTTCCACAAAATGTTTTCCTTTGCATTGTTGAGAGCAATGGTTTTCCTTTTTTTTACCTATATTAATAAAAACTTAAGTTAGTTAATCGATTACAATCTAGCTTGAACAGACTGAAAGATTTTTTTTAAAATATGTATGTCCTACTTGACTTCAATGTTGTCCAAAAGACGGACATTGAATTGAACATAACACACATTAAAACAGTTATTTCACTTGACAATGGTTTATCCTTCAGGTGGCCGGAATGATGCTGGTGCGGATGAACATGCGCGTGGCCCTGGGCGCGCTGTGTGCTGCCGTGCTCGTGTTCACGCTGTTCTGGGGACACTGCGGGGAGCTCTCACGGAGACCCAGTAAGTTCCTAACTGCTACTGAATGATGCTGACCCAGGGCGTTGCTAGCTTATCGTGGTGGAAACTGTTTGCCCCACATTGTTAAGAGCTGAGGATATGATCATTGTTTAGCAGAGACTTTTTGGGAACTATCAAACATTGGGCATGCAATTTCAACTCGGTTAGTTTCATTCAATGTTGGTTTCCCAGCTTGTGATCACAGCTTCCCCAGTGTGGAGGTCCAAATATCTTACGGGACCATGTTATTGAGATAACCAGTATCATATGTTTTAATTGAAACCATTATCTACCTGTAGGCCAACTCATCCAAATTCCAGCCATTAAGATGAGTCATGAACCAACAGACAGTTACTTTTGCATTTATAATATTAGGAAGCATGATGAATGAATTTAGACTGCATTCCATCTCAAAGAATGTTGACTATATTTTTAACAAGGAGGTCACCAGGTAAATGAATCATAGATGTTTTTTTAAAAGAAATTCTGGATTCTTACATTAATTTATACACAACAACATTCTTGATCTGTTTTTAAGTAATTCTGTATTCTCATCTCAGTTATTTATGCAAATGACATACGTTATCAACATTATTACTTTATTTATTACCCATTTATGACAACGATAAATAAAATATTTTGCCCCGTTAGTCTGGTAGTCGCCAGTTCGACTGCTGAGTCACTTTGCTCGACCTGGGGATCGAACCGAGATATTCTAGCAGCTAGAGTGGATTTGTGGCCGTTTGCTGGCAATTTGGTCGCCACCTACCTACTACATGACACTCCTAGCAAAATGTGGGTGTATTAATAGAGTACACTTCTACCTGGTCCTTCGCGGCTTACAGACGTAATGTTATGTTTTATTATACTCTGTGCATTTCTCTTGCAGTCGGCTCGGTGCTGTCCAACGCGCTGTCGGAGCGCGGCGGGGCCGACGAGATCGAATGCGTCATCAACGGGGAGTACTCGGTGTCCTGTCGCCGAGACCGCGACAGGGACGAGGTCTATGTACCCTTTTCGCTGGTACACAAGTACTTCGAGGTATGTGGATTAATCTAATAGTAAGTACACTTATGGAAATAAGCAGGATGAAAAATTGTAGGCCAATTATACATATTTAATAGAAATGATTTGACGGCACGTTTGGTGCGTGCCGCGGGTTTGTTTTTTTTTTTCATATAAAAAAAAACGTTTATTTATAAGAAGGGGGCACATATACAATAAAATAAAACATCTTAACAATCACATAAGCACAGTTGCTTATTTTACCTATATTTGTATGACCTGCAGATAGTTGTTTCGGGTCTGGCTGTTTGTGTATGTGAGATAAAATGTTTATACCCACGAAACAGGAGAAATTCCTAGTGTAGGGCAAAGTTAAAAAAAATATCGAATTCCCCATCGACACGCTAAGAAGAAGAAGCAGGAAGAGCTGCTTGGATCCATGCAACAAAAGTGAAAACGATCATTCGCCTCGTTTCGGTTCGGATGACGCGACTCGACACCTATTCGTGATCGGCTTAACTCGATTCGCGTCGATAAGTCTGATCGAGAATCTGTATAAACCTGATCTGAAGGAATTTCTACAATTCAATCTATATTGCTAGTTTTTAGCGTTATTATGTATGACGATAAACATTGCAGTACTTGTTAATAACTTATTTTTATTTTGAATATAATAACAAAGAAAGGTTGGAAATACTTACGGCATTTAGTCCGTCTCTGCACATTTGTCTACGAATTAAATAAACGAAAATAATTTAAAAATATCAATAGAATACTGGTTATATGAGAGCAAACATATTTGTAGAATGACTCATGAAATTTATAATGTTAGGTCTAGTATGTTGTCTAGATTTACATATATTTAGCATAATGTGTGTATCTTTTAAAATAAACAATTTTAATATTGGGAATACAAAATATCAATATCAAAGTAACTTAACAAAAGCCATATTTACAAGAACAGGTTCCTTAACCGCAAATCTACGCATAGACTCGACCTTGTTGATAATCTTTATCTAATTATACGCATTTCGGGGCCAGCGTAGATAACTCGATTTTACGCACAACCATTTATTTATGTAATTACTGACCATTAGTCGCAAGCATTTCGGACTTCAAACATCATTATCAATTGTAAGGGTTATTAAGGGGAAGCCCTATGTCACTCTCCAGCCAATAAATAGTGTACTTGCAAACAATCATGTTCGTGACACGGACGTGGTTTTTTGATTTGGCGCAGTGAGGGCGGCATCAGCAAACATCTCCGTTTTCCGTGTATGTACTGTGTGTATTAAGATACACACAGTACATTATCTCACTCACTCTCATTTATCGTTTTGTACCTTTGTATGTGGTGAAGATCTGCAGAATTAAAGATAATACATTTACTTTTTCTAAAAAATTCTAAACACACTAATAAAAAAATATGTAAAAATCGACTTACCTAATTTCCACAGATTTACGGTAAAATATCAACAGCGGACGGCATCGAAAAGTTCGAATGGTCGCACAGCTACGGTAAGATCTACCATCCAAAGAAAAAGTACGATCCTAGAGGGACATTCACCACCTTTGAAAACTACAACGTCGAGGTCCGAGATAGGGTCAAATGCATCAGCGGCATCGAAGGGGTCCCCGTCAGTACACAATGGGAGCCCCGAGGGTTCTTCTATCCCACCCAGATCGCACAATTCGGGCTAGCCCACTACAGCAAGCATATAACTGAAAATGAGCCAAAGAGACGAATAATAGATGATGGTGAAAAGCATTTAGAGAATTGGATCATTAGTAAAGACGCGTATATGGCGAGAGAATTCGATACTTCGGTCCAGTCAAACGTGCTCAGGTTTTCAACGTCAGACCATGCGTCGAGTCAGGTGTGGTTGAAGGTCAACCTGACGCAAGACTTTGTGCTGAGTGTGGATCTGCAGATGAAGGCCAACTCTTCGATGACGGTGGTGTTGCAGAATAAAGACAAGAAGGAGACGGTGTATCTGCATTATGTTACAACTACGCAGTTAATTTCGGCTCAGGTGAGTTGGAAGAATGAAAGTGTATTTTAGTTTAGTTTTATGCCCAAATCATACGTAGTTTCAACAATAAAGCTCTGGAACGCGCTACCCTTTGGCATTAAAAAAGCTGAAGGCAAATGTACTTTAAAAACAAGTTCGTAACCACTTTATAGGTCTGTCTACCAATTAAAAGTCATAGTAATTACTGGAAAGATTTTCTATTTTTTTAAAAATGTTTATTAGTTTATTTCATATGTATCTGTATAAGAGCATTCGGAAACAAAGAGTTTTATATATATATATATTTTATACAATTTTTGAACCCTATCACAATGTTGTCGTATTTTACCCAAAGGTTGACTGGTAGAGAATGCCTTGTGACATTAAGTCCGCCTGTACCACTATTGTACATGAAGTTTAAATAAATTAATAAAGTTCTCATTGATATTATAATTTCATTAGACTTTAAGGGACAATGTTGACTGAGAACATCATATCGTTCGATTTAACTCCAAATGTTGTAAATTCGACAACAAGGTAAATTTCGCCATTAAATTTTCGTCCGTCAATATGACGGATATTTGAATGTTCAAGAAAAATCTGAACACAACGTACTATTACAAACTACTGACACAGTTTAAGGAATTCATCTGAATTCTGATAATTTCACAGGAGGACCACATATATTACGGCATAGGCGTAGAACAGCCGTGGAGACGCATCACCAGGGACCTGATTATCGACATGCAGAAGGGCTGGGCGCTGCAGGACAGACCCAAGAGGAGGTCGCCTAGAAACAAGTTCAAGGTAATTTTTTGCAGCTTGAATTGATTATTGCGATAATCCTTACTATCCTTACTAATATTATAAAAGCGAAAGTGAATTTGTTTGTTTGTTACATCTTCACGCCTAAATGGCTAAACCGATTTTGATGAATTTTGGTACAGAGATAGTTGGGACCCTGGAGACGGACATAGGCTAACTTTTTACTACAATGACAAATGAGGGAGAAAGAGGGAAGAAAGGGAAAACATTACAATAAGTAAGGCGCAAGGGCAAAAACTACAGGTAGCAGGTACCTGCAAATCAGGAAAGGGGAACTGGTGTTACCCTGAATTTAATGCGAGCGAAGCCGGGGGCAAAAGCTAGTTAGTTTATACAGGCATCATGTCTTGATGACCACACTGGGGCGAACGGCCAAATAAAGATAAAGATTGTAGTTGAAGTATTCTCTGCTAGTCAACCAATTTTCTCTTTATACCTACATAGGTACATTTTATAATCCTTACCTAGATATCGAGCATCATTCTAAGCGGCAGTGGTTCCCTGGACAACGTGACGATATCGTCCAGCGAGCACATGTGGCAGTTCTACGCGGCGGCGCGCTGGCTGGTGCGGGCGCAGCGCGCGCGCAGTGGCGGCTGGCCCATACCCGTGCGCAGGCGCATGGCGGCCGGCGTCGCCGAGCTCAAGCCGGGCTGGTGAGTCACTGACGACCACATGTGCCAACTGGCGGGATCAAGAAAAAATAATTTAGAATTTACTGCTTAAAAACCACTGTTGTTTGTTTGTTACGTCTCCACGCCTTAATGACTAAACCGATTTTGATAAATTTTGGTACAGAGATAGACTAAGACTAGAGAGGGACTAAGGCTATTTTTATTTTTTTTAAGTTGTAAATGAGGGAGAAAGAGGTAAGAAAAGGGAAAACTTAGCTTTGCTATTAAAATCAATAAGACGCAAGGGCAAAAACTACAGGTAGCAGGTACCTGCAAAACAGGAAAGGGGAATTGTATTAGGTACCCCGAATTTAACGCTAGCGAAGCCGCGGGCAAAAGCTAGTTTAAAATAAATATTGAATTCTCCAGGCACTCGGCGATGAGCCAAGGGCACGCGATCTCCCTGCTGTCCCGCGCGTACTTCCGCAGCGGCGACGCGACGTACCTGCAGGTCGCCCGGCGCGCGCTGTACCTGCTGGACGTGCCCAGCCACGCCGGCGGGGTGAAGGCCTTGTGGATGGACAAGTACGTGTGGTGAGTACACGTTATAAAACTAAGTGTGAGTGTGAAGAGATACCGCGGCCCCGGAACGTAAAGGGCAATAGAAGGAACATGGGTGGGTTTTATTCAGTGAAAGTCTGACACTCCCCCCCGCTCCGCCCAGAGCGGGGGAAGAAATTTGATGATTTCCCACCCCAAAAAAAATGTGTGAGTGAGTGCGTTAGTAAGAGTTATTAGGTTTTTCTCAGTTTCAGACACGTAGTATGAATTTGTGCCCGTTTGTTAGCAATAGGCTCGCCTATTTTACATGGGATTTAATAACTGGCGTTATGCGGGTGTACTTGTATCAACAAGTACCTCTGCCATACTCTTTGAGGATTACAAGCTTGATGTTATGTTACGTTTTGTGTATATGTTATATCAAAGGTTTCATCATCATCTCCCTAGCCTTTCCGTAACTCTGTTGGGTTCAACTTCTAGCCTACCCAGATGCAGCTGATTAAAGTACGGCGACCAATCAAGCAATACAAAACCAGTTTGTGTATCTCTCAGTGTACCATACTGGAATTGCTTGTGTCGCCGTGTGTACCAGTTTTACACAGTGCGATTACTTATCTGTAACGACTGACAAAGATCTACAAATAAGAACTTAGACTAACGGCATAAATTGCTTGCTAAAGCACGAAGGAAACTATATGTAATGGATGGTCACCCATCCATGGCCCAACCTTCGTAAGTGCTGCTTAACCTTGAATATCTACTCGTTCAGTTATGGATGCATGCAGTGAAACCACGAAAAGTTACGCGTTTCGGTAATCTCCGTGTTTTAGAATGAGCGCGAACGTCACGCCACAAACTAATAATTTTACTCTAAGTCTAGCAAAAGGTTCAGACTGCAGGAGGCCTGCCGGGGTTGCGGGTTTTTCGAAAGAGATACCGCGGCCCCGGAACGTAAAGGGCAAAAGAAGGAACATTAGTGGGTTTTAGTCAGTAAAAGTCTGACACTCGCCCCCCGCTCCGCCCAGTGCGAGAGAAGTTATTTGGTGATTTCAAATCCGCACAAAAGGGGTCCAGTCTAAACTCGTGAAAAAATAAATGTATTGTTCCATATCCAATTCCCAGTCCATTCCGATCACTCCAATAATATTTTCTATCGTTTTTTAATTCCAGGTACGAAGAATACCCAACAAAACCGCCCCTCTTCGTTCTAAACGGCTTCATCTACACACTGCTAGGCCTCTACGACCTCCACATCATCGAGGGAGAAAACTCCATCTCCCTAGCGAAGAAGATGTTCGATGACGGTATGACCTCCTTGAAAAACCTTCTCCCATTATTTGATACGGGCAGCGGGAGTTTCTACGACCTCAGACATTTTACGTTAGGAGTGAGTCCAAACATTGCAAGATGGGACTACCATGCGACTCATGTGAACCAGTTGTACCTACTCGCGGGGTTAGACAATGATCCTATATTAATAAATACGGCTAAAAGATGGGAGGGGTATATGCAAGGGAAGAGGGCTGCACATAATTGAGATTAAATCTCGGCAGGGGACCTGCATTGTTATTCTTCTACTGTATTGAGATTCGGGAGAAAAGCCGCGTTTACAATTATCATTTTAACCAAATAGTGGAAAACTTGTAACACCGTCTGGTTTCTTCGAAGGTAACAAAGTAAACCAGAACAGATTGAACAATTTTAATCTAGCGTTCGCTCGTTCGTACAGTGAATGACAGCGGTTAGAGTGAGCGAACATGTTCGTTCGTACTCCAAGTCGATTATTCAGTGAACGAATAGTCACTCGCGTTTAATAAAATTAACTTCATCCTATTTATATCGTAATTTGAACAGAAGTACTAGTCAACCAAATTAGTACAACAGTCTGACATTTCATCAGCTTAAATAACTGGTGGGGTATAAAAACGCGGCTAAAAGATGTAACGGTAAAACGTTATTCAATAACGTTTTTGGTTTGTTAATCGTTTTGAAGTGTATTCGGTTTACACAGAAGAGTGTTTGTTGATTCGAATCTTAAATCGATAATGGAACCATTTTCAAACTCTGTCCGTTCCAATAAAATGAACGTACTGAAGTTTGTCGAAGATTCACGAATGTGGTGGTCTACGAAAAAAATCGAATGATTGAATTTGTGGTAACGAATTTAGCCGAATGTTTGCCGATGTTACTTTTCAAACGTAGAAATGTAACTGACTGAATGGGTTTTCGAGAAATTGAGCTAAACGCTCCTTGACTGTCTGAGTATAAGGTATACAAAAAGATGTTGGTTAGTTTAGGAGACCGATACAAATGGATGTAAATAATCTTCCTGAGAAAATATAAATATTTTTCTACGACAAAAATACAGCAAGTTATAAGTACCTCCAAATTAAACAATCTACTGAAAAATAACATTGTACAGTTAAATTACTATTCAAGTATCAACTAGATATTAGAAATAACCTCGTTTAGAAAAGTTTTCCATTTATAACATTAATTTATTTTAAATATTAAGTACTTAGCAGAATAGCAGGTAGTTGCTAATACTACATATCGTAAAATTATAAGGATTTATTATACTTTTAACTACTTATCAAAACGAATGGTACAGAAAATTAGTTAACCCTCACAAAAGTATCTTCCTTAGCGAGAGTTACCACTGATATTCAACGGGTCACCCTGTTGAAGGGTGACTACTCCAACAGGGTGTCTACCCTGGCGGCTACGTCATAAAGGCCCCTTATAACGTTAAGTTATGGCCACTGAGGTGCGGTTGTACCACACACACATGTACACATTTGCCTTGAGTACTAAATACCGAGTTAGTTCGCTGTCTAAATGAACTAACACAAATCCTGGCGTCGTAGCCAGAGTCCTGAATTCTGTTGGCCAGGAAAGATCAAAAGAAAAAAGTGCACCTACGTGTAAATGATACAATGCCCGTTTTAACTAACAAAATATTAAAATTATATCTAACATGCTTGCTGTTGGAATTTCAATTCTTTCTGTGCTGAGGCAAGCAAGTATTAAAATAAATGAGCATGCTTTATTTGAAGCATACATTCTGGTGTAGGTGAAAACATTCACTACACTTGTAGAACTAAGAAAGCAAATCAAACTCAAAATCAAGCCTGTGTGATCAGGCGTGCTTATTTTTAACTCCAATCGTTAAGTTTTATCGTTAAATGCAACAATAATACTACATTCAAGTCTAACATTTTAAAGTTATTAAAAGTATTATTATTTCTTAAGTTCTTTAGGGCTGTGCCTTCTGAAAGTTAGCAACACTGCAAATTCCTGTCAAATATTTTGATTGGACACAAGATTAGTTATCGCGAAGCATAGCGAAAATGCACTCGGAGAGGTGGGCAAAGATCGTCGCTTACCTGCCGCCTGATGGAGGAAATCGCCGTCCAGATAGACCTCGGCGCAGGTGGTGTGACGATGTCTGATCTCGTATGCGGGGTGAAATTCCAGATATCGCACAGGATAAAGAGGTTTGAAAGGGAGAGGTGGAGACCTTTGCCCAACAGTAGCACAAAATAGAGAGAAAAAATCTAGATTACGTATTGTAACAGTTTTTCCCCAAATCTAAATTGTTATAGGAAAAAAGCATTATGAAGTTATCAAAAAGTTCGCTGAATATTTAATTAGTGTCACAATGTTAGTTATTGCAATGGGGAAAGGTGATTAAAACTCCTTAAACTCCTTATGACAAGTATATCAGGTCAAGCTATTTTGAAATTCGAAATATCATTCTTAAATTTTCAACCAATGAAGATGTTTGGAACTAGCGACATTAGTTCCACAGTTCCCCATTCATTAATTCAGCGAAATGCATGAAAGTTTTTTGCGAGTAGTAAGGTTTCAGAATGCACCGTCTTTAAAAGTTAGTCTCGACAAGTAGGTACTCGAAATTTAACCCAAAGACAATTTTTATAAAAGTAATTTGTGTTGTTTATGTCGCTATTTGATCAAAATCAAAGATATACCGCTGAAGACTGATGACAAAAACAATTTGTAATATTTACAAATAAAACGTACTGATGCAAGAAGTAGGCTATGATATTTTAAGTTCTTGCATTTTTTATAAACTCGACAAATTACTAAATTAATTAACTTATCACTCTCTTGTCTTTCTCTTAATCAGTCACCTGCATCCGCCAAGGTAGTAACTACCCGTCATAACAAACAGGTTTCTATATGACTATTAAAGACAATAGCTTTTCTACGTGCATCATAATATTGTGTCTACAAACTATGAGTGTCATAGCGAAACTTATTTAGTATATCGGATAGTCCCTTGTCATGTAAAGGTGACTCGTTCGCCACCTTGTATTATCTACATATCTTTCATCAGCTCATAGTCCACTTTCTAACAATTCATATATCTTGTACTCTTGATGACACAACAAACTATACAAAACCAGTTTATGCGGATCTTTCATCGTACGGGAAATCAACGGAGAACGACTTTGTAAAGGTTAATGTGTAGTCGTGTGTACTGTACATCATTTATTTATCATTATATTAGGTATGTTGTTTTTTTTAATGTAATTATTTACTTTTGTATGGATTAAAACCTATGCAGGCTACTACGGTAGGGTATATTACATAATAACTTTTACAGAATTAGAAGTAATAGGACTCATATCAAAATGTATATAGATTGACACTGTTCTAAATTTTATGTGTATTTAATAAACTTGAAGCACTATATCCAATAACGTCGTTGACGTATATCATATAAATTCTCACACAGAAAGTCGATTTGCTGTGAGTGTTTACATGGTAAGTTAGAGTAATATATTGCTTGGCAAATTGACACCTGTTTAAATTGTTTATACGCCCGTTATTCAATGGGACTTTAACATAATTGAAGAATTAATTTTAGGTTTACTATTTTATTTTAATTATTACAATACGGCCATGTTAAGACAATTGCATGAAATGTCTATAACAAGGTAAATAGGTGTAATGGGTCAATTTGATAAGCAATTATTTCCATAACTAGGGACTAAGCTAGAAATGATAAATTGAAAGTGCGTCTCGAGTCGTTTTGTTAGTAACGCGTTGTACTTGCCTGACCGTTTATTGTTTTTTATATGTTATCTCTGCAAAATTTCTGATATATTTATTTAGGTACTAATAAATTAATAATCGTTGACTTAAGGGCGCGCTAAGCGCGACTATGGATGGAGTACCTTAAAGTATCTTCCGTCTCTTTCATGTTTTGTTACAAATATGTAGCAGTACTGTATTTTTAGTTAGTATGTTGCCAAACAAACTTACCACCATAACTACAACAAGTGTAATTTCTCCTTTTAGTGATTTTCTAACGTCTTGCCATATAGGTTTTATTTTCAAATTATTTATTTCTATTTACCATTATTTATAGGTATAATATATTCTACTTTGATCGCAAATACGCCTCAAATCTAGATATAAAATGGTAACAGATCACTGGCACATTACACTGATATTAAAAGTTTTCTACATTTCATGTTTTTCAGTATTATGCAACAATTTTATTCGCTATATGTGCCAGTAATGTAACGCTTGTTATACAAAATGTCTTATTATAAACGAAAAATCACTTAGTATAATCTTTAATGATTAATTGGATAATATATATATATATATTGTATTTATAAATAATCTGCAGCAAAATACGTTTGCGTAATGTATGTTTACATATTTAGCTGCGAATCATTTATAACAGAAACTTAGGGGTTAGAATCTTGGCCGTACAAGTTCGGGTACAGACAACTTGCGGATACGGTATCCATACAAATGCATACTGAAGTATTTGTCAGTGTCCAGTGTTCACAGCCGATCAGTAATTTGTCAGTACCAGTTTGACAGACCCTTAATAGAATTAGTTTTATAAGAGATGTATGTAAACTTAAGATCTTGCCGCGTTACTTGTGTAAAATAGTCTAGATTCAGTTGACTCTGTATTTATTGTTCAAGCTTATTATCGACTAGAAAATATTTTTATATTACACTGTAGATAACACTTATTATCTTGAGTCAACAACTAAAAAGTAACAACCCGGCAGCTAACTATATAAACTCCTTTTTATGTTTGTGGCAAGAAAAACAAGTTTTTTTTTTAGCTGGCTACATAACTGTTAGTTCTACAGTCGATCGCACATCAAGAGCAATGGGGGCTATCGTCCTTGAATTCGCCGCTAGAGACGTTCGTGTAAAGTGAACTCTTTACAGACGTCAGATGTCATACTGTTCGCGTTTTTTAAAACGTATTTTAATTATTATTCAAGATTGTGGTCAAGAATCATTCAAGATTTAGCCATTCTTAATTAATTATGACTTGAATACTTTAAATAGCACAGGAAGAATGATTTGAAATTGACGTTTCGTGTTAGCTAATTGTAGGGACAATATTAAAAATATTTATCTGACACTATGTTGAAATAAGTTATAAAATAAACTTTTTATATGGTTCTTGGGACAAAATAGAATTGACAACATTTTTGAATTGATAATAGGACCTTACTCTCTAGTGACTCCATCTGGTGAATTCAAAACGATAGCTCTGATTGTAGTAGTGCAAGTATTACCACTGTAGATTACCGCTAAGATTACTCCAACTTAGAAAGGATTAATTACTGTGTAACATTTGCCACAATGATTTAAACTTAAAACAGATTGTAAACATAAACAAATAACTGTTGTAGCAAAATTTTCCAAAAAAAAAAGAATCATCAAAATCGGTTTACCCAGACCAGAGCTATGTCGAGATAACAAACATAAAAAAAAAATATGTGTGGCACTCGGGGACTGCCGCGGTAAAGCTATTGCATAGCATTTTTTATCAACTTATGCAATAAATAAAAAAAAATTATGCAATACATAAAAAAATATCTAAATATAATATTTAAAAAGTACTTCCAATGAAAAGAAGTCGCAAAAAAAAAAAAAACAAGACCTTGGGTTTGATCCAGCGTAATGTCGTTTGACTATCCGATTCTCTACCAAACATTCTAATTGAAATAACTGACCGTATTCCAAATGAAAGTGTTAGGTTTTTTCGTTACGAAATTTCTGGATTCGGTCTCCACGCTCAAGGCCCGCGATAGAAGCTATGCAATAGCTTAAAAACATAGGGTCGAATTGAGAACCTCCTCCTTTTTTCGAAGTAAAAATAAAAGAAATTCTAACATCTTACATTGGCACTACCTCTGTTCTCCGGACTGTGATAATTGTCGCAAAAGTATGAACTATAGAAAATTATAATGAACTATGATTTCAGATACATTTTATAACATCTGTTGGAGTTACGCCCATTTTGACCAAGACTTTTTTGTCTAATGTTTAGTCTGTAGAACATTGTTTGAAATATTAGGCAGCCACAGGGCAAGATTTGTCGACAGTCATCTGACAACAATTATCGCTGGCGCACGAACACATTTTATAACTACCTAAACATGCATGTTTTACCTAAAATAGACTGTTACATTTTCAATAGTTTCAAAGTAAATAGTATTCTTAAAAACAATTCTGTAAGTTAACGAGTAGGTATGTGCTTTAATTTAATTGGGAAGTAGAATAGGTACTTTTAGCTACATATCAAACCAATATATTGTAAATAATACCTGAATTGTGAACTTAGAGACAATAGTATTATGATCTAAATCTACTAGTTACCCCTGTTATCGCTTAGTAATGTTTCTTAATAAATGAACTTAGTCGACCGGCTGTGAATCGAAGCACAAATTTTACACGCAATACAAATTTTTGGATGTCATTTGGGCAATGGAAACAAAATTTATTCAAAAAATCCAGCAAAATGTATTTTTTTTGTCATTTCTGTCACTTAACTTTTTGAGCGCCATTGTCACATATTTGACACGCAAGCTCGTGCCCTGGACGCCAACGACACAAATATGTACGTAAAATGAGTTTCCGTCCACCTTTATGCTCTGGCGCTCAAAAGGTTAAATCATGGTTGTAACTTATAAGCCTCTATACCTGGTTTTGGAACATGTTAAAAAAGACTAACTAAAATAAAAAAGAGTAGGTAGTGTCTATTGATGTACCTTTGTAGGACAAATTGTAGCGTTTCTAACATTGCCGTTTTTTTTAATGTTGTGTTAGACTTATTTTTAAATTAAAAGATGTTACTATTTAAATGTAATAATCTTGTGTGAATTTTGAGTAAGAATTAGGCTTAGATTATTTATTAATAATCTAAGAATTAAGCTATGAACAATCCGAAATGAACTTTGTAATTATTATTTTTTCATTTGAATTAAAAGTTAAAACAATTGCTACTTTTTGTGTCTGCGGGAAAAGATGCGTGATGCTAAAACTTTGCCCGCTTTGTATTTTCAAAGTCAAAATTAAACATTCCATTGCAAAAGAGCTTAAAATCTAGTAGTAATTATGTAAATAATGTTTGTAGATCTACGTGTTTTGTTAACCTTACAGAATTCAACTGAATATTGAGAAAATGTATGTAAACGTGATGCGTGGATCTTTTGGTGCTCGAATAACATTGCTGTCTATGAAAAAAGAAATTGGCGGCGTTAATCTCGAAAATTGACCACACGTCACGCTATACGAATTTTGTTTTAAACATTTTTTTCGATTGCTTTAAGTTATTTATTTAACTGATAATACCATATTTATTGCTTTATTTAATAATGGTTTTTACCATTACCAATTTTTATTTGCCTTTTCGTTCCTATAATATCTTAATATTAATAAGTGTTACTTACAATAAAAATAACTTATTCTGGATTTGTATCGACATTAGAGTGTAGTGGGATAGTGAATGCACTTGTGAATGACAATAAAACGTCTCAAATTGTATATGTTTGTTTTATTACTGCAGGTACAAAATAACGCACCCACGATACAGGAGAAATTCCCAGTGAGGGGCAACGTCTTTTAAAAAAAAACAAAAAGAAAACATCACCTGTGTACAGTGTGTTATTAAAAGTAAGTATACAGTGAGTATGAGCCACTTAGTAGCGTAATTTAGGAAAGGCACTATGGGAGATGTTTTAATTTATGAAAATAATTGTATTATAATTATTTGTGAAATAAATACTGTAGCGTATAATAAATACCGACACGCTTAGTGGTAGGGCGAGCGGTGGCGGGAGCGCGCTCAGTCATATTAATGGACGGAGCGCTCACTCGCCTCTGGTCCGCCGTGCTAGTAAGACGTGCTCATTGGAGACAGACTGTTGTTTAATTTAACATACCTAACACCCTAATAGTGTAACCTGTACAAGTGGCGACCGTGACAGGACTACATAAGTGTAAGGTATGTACCAAAATTCAAAACAATAAAGAGGTAAATCAGTGACTAATCAGTTTTTATTCATTGAGATGTTCCATGTAGCCCATAACTGGGTTTTAAAATGAATTAATTACTTACTTTTAATCTGGGTACGTAATTATTAAATTGTTACGTAATTATTGAAATAAAATAACGAATTTAAATATAATTTTGGTTATGACACAATAATTAAAACGATTGGCTTATTTAGCTTACGTATGCTATTATTTTAGAAACCAGCATTCTAATTAATTTACGTAATTTGTGTGCTTTGAGATCACAAAAGGAATATTTCAAGATAAATCTGATTTTGTTACTTGGTTGGTACCTAAATAGTCGTTATTGACTAATCGAAGTACCTGTACATCAAAATATACCACAAATGAAAGTCGTTGACAGAACAAAACTATCAAAGGTGTTAATTAATAATTTGAATGTCAGTGTTTTCGAAGTAGCTATTGTTACAATACACGATTTCATAAATATTATGAATAATAATAAATTATTTATTGGCATAAACAAGTTAATACATATTTGTGAATCACTGGTGCCTGTGGTGGGTATTGAAACACCTGTATCACCGGTCACCGGGTATTATATTATAAAATCTTATTCATTAGACAAACTTTATGAGAACTTATGGCTTACTTACCTGTATACAGTATAACACTAAATATGTTTTTCTTTTATATAATTTTTACATACACAACAATATAGTAATATAGTTACAATAACTTGATAAGTGTGAGTGTAACTGATATTAAATAACTCACTGTAGTTTATTATGTTATTTTACTTTTGTTCTGTCAACAAAAACGTGGTTATTAGAGGTAGTTTGGGTAACCAAACAGTACCTAAATGGTCTTGTAAAATAAGATCAAGGGAAGTTCGATGAAAATCGGAACGGTACCTATAAAGGAAGTAATTCCTTAGAGAGGTAGTTTGGGTAACCAAACAGTACCTAAATGGTCTTGTAAAATAAGATCAAGGGAAGTTCGATGAAAATCGGAACGGTACCTATAAAGGAAGTCATTCCTTATAGAGGTAGTTTGGGTAACCAAACAGTACCTAAATGGTCTTGTAAAATAAGATCAAGGGAAGTTCGATGAAAATCGGAACGGTACCTATAAAGGAAGTAATTCCTTAGAGAGGTAGTTTGGGTAACCAAACAGTACCTAAATGGTCTTGTAAAATAAGATCAAGGGAAGTTCGATGAAAATCGGAACGGTACCTATAAAGGAAATAATTCTTTCAAGAGGTAGTTTGGGTAACCAAACAGTACCTAAATGATCTTGTGAAATAAGATCAAGGGAAGTTCGATGAAAATCGGAACGGTACCTATAATGGAAGTAATTCCGTCGAAAAAAAAAAAAAAAAAAAAAAAAAAAAAAAAAACAATGTCGACGGTCCCTGCGTGCATGAGGACATGTCGAAAATGGCATTTTATTATTGTATCATCGGCTTTAGATTATAAATTATCTATGCCTACATGCTGAACTTGTTTTTATTCAATAAAGCAAACTAACAACCTTGCACAATTCAACTTACTTACAAATAAGCAGTAGAGGTAGTAGACACTTTTTGTCGGTACTCATTATAGATGGTTGTTAACACAGAACTGATTCACTCTGTTCCCCCCGTACTAGTATAAACTGTATTACGGTGGAACAGTTTTCCTCGCTATGTTATTTTATTTATGGTAGCAGACTTGTGACAAAATAATTACTTATTAGTTGAAATAATTAATACATACGATTTTTATTTAACTTATTTACCGTGTTTTAGAAATCGTATAAGACGTATAAAAAGTATTATAAATACAACGAATAAGTGTCGTATAAATGGTCATCTATAAGTTTTTCAAAAAAAAAAAAAACGTGGAAAAAATAAAATACCTATGTACGTAGGAACCGTCGAAATACACCTACCGCCACTAGACTCGAGCGTGCGCCTGAGTTGTACTTGATCGCTACTAATGTAGCAACGTCAAAAAAAAAAAAAAAAAAAAAAAAAAAAAAAAAAAAAAAAAAAAAAACGGAACGGATTGCGATGTTCGCATCTGTGTACATATGATATGAGAGCCAATCGAGCTATCATTAGGGAAAAGCATCCTTTGCCCACTATGGAACGAAGCGACGAGGCCGAACATAGCACAGGCTTACAAAATATGTCTTACGGGTTTTAAAAGATAACAATGTTCTGCTAAACGAATCAAAACGCGCTTAATAAAAACCCTTTAAAATAAAAGCTCTGGATTGTTCAAACTGAATTATACACAAATTTAACGTTATTCATTTTGAAACTTTCATGCATTAGAAAAAAGGAAAATTAATGACTGAATTAACGTTTTAAATAATGCGCTAGGCATGTGAACGTCGTGGGAATTTAAAAATGTACTTTGTTTATTGTATTTTCCTTTGAAAACATGGCGTCGGTAATTACTAAGCGAAGGCTATGTTTTTATCAAAGTAAAGTAAGATGGCTGATTGTCTAGTCAATAAACTGTTTTAGTTGACATAAAATCACGCGTGTAATCTCTGGAGGGTTAAGCAGAGGTCGAACTCAAAGCATTTATTACGATTAGACCTTTACAGGCATATTGAATGTCATGAAAATAAAAAGGATTGTGCTACAGTCCCAATCACGAGACATAGTAGCTTGTGAAAAATTAAATACTGTAGTTGCCATTCCAAAGCGCAGATCTCTGTGGAGATGAATGGGCAGAGGGCTCCGTGAACGCTCTTTTAAATCATAATATTTTTACAAAATCATGGATATATCATTCATGTTGAGATTATGCATACATGTGAGAACGATGTACAAAAACGAGCACATTAAGAGCGTCCAGAGTAAAAGCAAAAACAAGAGTTTAATAGATGAATGAACGAATTAATTTAAACAAAACCGTGGCGGCTAATAGTCGACTGTCAGTGCCCGTTCATGAACATGACGGCAGCCCCGTTCAACCATTTTGAAGGGAACTAAATGACCCGATACTGATAGAATCGTTGCGAGTGCCAACAGTAATTGGAAGGTACAAAGCTTCTTAGGGCTAGTATATTATGTAGGAAAATGGATCCCTTATTCAGCTTCATAGACCGAATCCTTGCGCGAACTTTTAAGACTAAAACTAGGCAAAGATACGGATATCATCTCTTATTGGCACGATACACAAACACAAGCTTTTGATGATGATAATAGGGTAGATGACACCACCAATCATTTGACATACTTTTTATGAGCTGTCAAAACGCGATTCCCCCATAGATTTTGTATGGGACTCGCAAACGATGACGTCACTAAGTTGTCAAGTCAATGACGCAACTATTTATTGATTTAAAAGCAACTAAAAATCGAATTTTAAAGTTATTTTGAAATTAATGCAGTTCTCAGGTCTAGAATAACGTGTTCTTTCAGAAAAATTGTGTCTTTAAATTATTGGTTAATGGTGTCAGCTACCCAATTATTTATACTTGGTAGTTGATCAATATCATCCTGTAGCAATTACTTTGCGTGAATAAAGGCAAGCCTGTGAGGGAGATTCAGAGCTAAAGTTAGTCAGGAATGAAATATAGAACAATAGTTGGGCGAATTGTATATCCATTAAATTGGACGAATTGGCTATCCATTAAATTGGACGCATTGGCTATCCATTAAATTGGACGCATGGCTATCCATTGGCGCATTCTTGTGGCCAAAGCCACCCGGGCATTGTAGCCATGAAAATGAGACTACGTTCCAAAGTGGACAGTGATGGTGAACATTGTAGAGATTACTTTGGATAAGCCAAACCAAAAAGGTGAACTGACATCCAAATTCAAATTAGGTCACAATTGCAAAGGCGTTTCACAGGGCAATATTTTAGGCCCACCCTTTTTTATATATATCAATGACCTGACAAAAGTAACTGATGATCCTTGCGTAGTCTTTGCAGACGATATGTCCGTAACCATTCCTAAAAATGAAGTAAACTTTAAATGAGGAAATCAATAGTAATGTGAGCAAAGTAATAACTAAGAAAAAAAAAAGAAACCTTAACCTCTAGAGCCCCAGCGGCACAAAAACGTGCCAGTAAACAAGTATTACCGTTGAGCCCCGCTGGCACAAATTCGTGCCACCAAACCTCGATCGATTGAAAACTGTATTTGTAGTAAAGACAAGTCTTAAAATCAGATTACACATACGATAAGAATCCGCCCGGCGGTGCTTGACGGATAGTTGACGTAAATAATGGGGGTCCTTGAGAGGTTAAACCCAACATAGAAAAACCTAATATGTCCAATTTTGTAACAATAATTGGAATAAAATAAATTTGAACATCAATTATAAAGATAAAAGTATACAACAATCAGATAGTATGACTTTTCTTGGGACAGATCTAGATCATAAATGTTCCTGGATTAGTCATATTGACAAGATATGTGAAAAGCTCAGTAAAAAAAGAGGGGGAAAGAAAAGGGAATGTTTAGCTTTGCTATTACAATAAATAAGGCGCAAGGGTAAACACTAGTATGTGTGTGGCAGCTGTATGTAGCATGGTCGCGAGTGTCCAGTGCCCGAAATCTATATTTATCAGCACCAAATGGAAAGACATTCAATATAGTTTACAGTAGCGTCCTAAAATAATGCTGTTACTCACATTTATTATTCAAGTACAAATATTATTAGTAAATTAAAGTACATATATTAGGCTAGTAGTAGATATAAACAAATGAAAACCTTTAACATAGACTCTGCACACTCCAAGCTTAAAGAGGTATTTTCTTGGTTAGGTGCACCCGTAAGCGTTACCGCTGATCATGGTCGGCAGTTTGTTAGTTCAATTTGAAAGTTTTTGTAAAGAATTTGGTATCCAGTTGTTCCAAACAGAAATTTCCAAATGTCGAAGTTAAGAGGCAGAACTGTTTGATTCTTTATAAGCAATTTATTGTGAATGAGTGGACATTGTTGGCCTTGTAGATTCTTAGACGCTTGTTAACTTATTATTTTATTTTGCGTTTTATAAAGCAAGCAATGACTTATTGCCTGGCCTACGCTGTCCTCTCATATCTAAGTACTAACGCTGTAACAACCACATTGTAAAACCAAATGATTTTAAAAGAGTGACTATGGAGTTTCTTGCCGGTTCTTCTCCATAGGAAACGACCAACCCGAACCGTGCACCTTTTCTCGAATGTTATTTATAAGTGCCCATGTAGGCCAATGTGACATAAAAATATTTTGATTTTGACTAAAAACATAGATTCTGCAAAGAAAAGAAAATGCAGATAGCAAGAGGAAAGCAACAGAATCTAGGAAAGATATTGGGAAAAAAGTATATGTTGAGAATACAATAAAGAAAACAAGTTATCCACCACATTCAAGGATACGACACACATTGGTGAATAAATAGTGGACAGCGGTTGCGCAGAAATATAGTAAAGAAAGTGGGAAGTTTGACCAAATAAGGATAATAAGCTTTCAGAAAATAGCGATACCGCCTGTAACAACGTGTGTGACGAAAATGAATAAGTGATTGTTTAACGGAATATTATTAAAATTATTTGATGATTATTCTTGAAATAAACTCATTTGTATGTTATTATATTTATACGAAATTATGCTATTTTAAAATTTTGTAAAAGGTAGATGTAGCGTATAATAAATACCGACACGCTTAGTGGTAGGGCGAGCGGTGGCGGGAGCGCGCTCAGTCATATTAATGGACGGAGCGCTCACTCGCCTCTGGTCCGCCGTGCTAGTAAGACGTGCTCATTGGAGACAGACTGTTGTTTAATTTAACATACCTAACACCCTAATAGTGTAACCTGTACAAATACAATCGTGTAAAAAAAGTATTTAAACGAAGTAATTTTAGAGCTGCGCTGGTCCAACACAAAATCAGCTTCATCAACACGTAAAAAAGACGAACAATGCAATCGTTATCGTACACATTGTTGTAATTATTGAGATTCCTTATCTTTATTATTTTTTCACACGTATCGTATACATTTTCAAATATTACTTAAAAAATATATAGAAAAATATAAACATACCGGTCCAAGCTACCAGTGGTTAGGGCTCCAGAGACAGGAACCTCCTCACAATGCGGGCCGTAACGAGAAGTGAGTCCTGAATCAGGCCCTTGATTCAACCGCCTAAGGAGAGCTTTGAGAGATGGTCGTCGAGGATCTTGGCCATCAGGCCATTAGCCGTAACTACTACGGCATGACAGCCGAACTCACATTCCGCATATCGACAACCTCGTGTGTACAACATTATTTTAAGTATATGCCAAACCTGAATACTTATAGTTTGTTCAGAATTAGTAACTAACGAAAACGATTCCAATACTTTTTACACCATGTTATATTTTATCCAAAAATATTTAAAAAGGTTTACTTACGAGTTGGACACTTCGTAGATTGGACATACGAGATCGTATAGCGCCCGGCGCACAACCTAGATCACCTCAGCATAGCGACCCTAGACGCACGTAGTGACCGTGTTTTTGCAGTAAGTAAAATATATTTTGTAGTGTGCATTTATTTATTTGCGAATTATTAAAATAATCCTTACTAATATTATAAAAGCGAAAGTGAGTTTGTTTGTTTGTTTGTTTGTTTGTTTGTTTGTTTGTTACCTCTTCACGCTTTAATGGTTACACCGATTTTGATGAATTTTGGTACAGAGATAGTTGGGAACCAGGAGACGGACATAGGCTAATAATTTTTAAAAAAAAGTGGGATGTGAGGGAGAAAGAGGGAAGAAAAGTCAAAACTTAGCGTTGCTATTACAAATCAATAAGGCGCAAGGGGAACTGTGTTACCCCGAATTTAACGCGAGCGAAGCCGCGGGCAAAAGCTAGTATAAAATAAAAGTAAAAGAATAAAAAATAAAATTATAATTTCGTTCATTACCACTCAATGCTTGTGGGATCAGAGGGGCTTGCCAGAGCCTCCGCCTGCCGGGGTTGCGGGTTGTTCGAAAGAGGTACCGCGGCCCCGGAACGTTAAGGGCAATAGAAGGAACATGGGTGGGTTTTAGTCAGTAAAAGTCTGACACGCCCCCTAAAATCATCAAATAACTTCCCCCGCTCTGGGCGGAGCGGGGGAAGTTATTTGATGATTTTATTTACACCCAAAAAAAAAATGCTTGTGGGATATCACATTACTAGCTTTTTTGATTATTTTAAAACACGCTAATTTTTCAATGAGTGTAAGTTTCTTTACCGTGTGGTAGATATGTGGATTGCGTTTGCAGCAATAAGATATACAGTCGTGGTCAACTAATTAGGGACATTCAAGATAGTGAAGAGCAATAACCGGTTATGTACATATAAATATAAAACCCTATTGATTTTTCAGCACCTATTATTTGCATAATTTGGTCCGATTACTATACTATAAATGGCTGTAAATAAGAGAATAATTAAATAGAAAAAAGTATTTAATATCAAAGGTTGAACATGTATTAAATTTTAAGGTATAATTATGTAGCTGGACATTTAATTAAGGACAGTAAAGTATAATGATGAATAGAGTTAAACAAAACGAATAATCTCCAGTATTATAATATTTTTAAAAGCTCCATTTTATTACGTGTAAAATCAGTACCCAGTAGCAAAACCTTTGTTAGTAATTACCGCTTGACACCGATGTGGCATAGACATTATCAGTTTCTGACATGTTTCGATAGGAATGTTTGCCCATGCCTCACAAAAAGTTTGATTAAGTTGATCTAAAGTTGTGGTACGATAAGTTGAAACTTTTTTCTTGATTTCGTGCCAAAGGTGCTCAATTGGGTTGAGGTCCGGGCTATTTGCTGGCCAATCTAGCACCGATACTGACTGACTGGTAAGAAACGACTTGACTGAACGGGCGGTATGTTTCGGGTCGTTATCATGCTGAAACGTCCATATAATAGGGAGATGCTCCTCAGCATAGGGAAGCATAGTTTCCTCCAATATTGTTTTGTATTGATGTTGGTCTAAGTTACCCTGAACTTTTCTCACAGGTCCCACTCCACGTCCAGAAAATGAACCCCAAATTTTAATGTTTCCACCGCCATGTTTCACCTGCTTTTTTGTGAATCTTGGATTCATTTCCGCTTTTACAGGACGCCGTACGTATTGCCTTCCATCTGAAGAAATTAAATTAATCTTGGTCTCGTCAGAGAATAATACATGTTGCCATTGGGCGTAGGTCCAATGTCCATATTTACGTGCAAACGCCAAACGAGCATTTCTATGTTCTTTCTTCAACAACGGTACTTTGCGAGCCACTCTTCCGAACAACCCTGCTTCTACCAGACGTCGTCGAACGGTCCTCGCTGATACACCGGCTCTTTCGTCTGCCCCAAACACTTCGTGTTTAATTAAAATAGAGCCTAGAAACGGATCTTTCTTAGCTAACCTGGTTATCATTCTATCTTCTTGCGGAGTTGTTTTTCTCGATCTTTTTGTCCTGGGCACATTTAAAGCTGTGTTATTGCGCCTGAAATGTTGCACTGCATTGCATACCATAGTTTTTGAACAATTTAAATGTTCTGCTATCCCTCGGTATGACCAACCACGCTCGACAAACTTCATGATAATTGTTCGTAGTGTTGGATCGCAACTTTTATTTTTGCCCATATTTCTTCAAAATAATTCTCAAAACTTAAAATTAAAAATCTGGATTGCCGCCAAAACTACCACAAAACAATAAAAGAAGAAATAAAAAAGTATTGAGATTCAAATTTTGAAAATAGAACGCAATATCTCAGTGTCCCTAATTAAATGGCCAGCCAGCATTCTTTGAACAAATAGCACACTGATAATCTATCAGCTATACTGTAAAGAGGTTTAATGTTTAAGAAGTTGTTATTTTTTGTATAATCGGGCACATCAATGACTAATTATACTTACGTGTAAAAGATATGGAATATTGTTAAGACTCGTTGGAAAATAAAAAATAAATTCACAATTTGGCTTAACTAGAGATTGTCCCTAATTAGTTGACCACGACTGTATATCTCTGTGTGTCGTCAAATTCCAGTTTGTATAAGTTTAACTCGCCCGCCGTAAAAAGAGGCAGAAGATTTGTTAGGCAATTCGCTCTCTACTTTCTCCAGGGATTATTTACTAAAAAACATATCCGATTTCTCAAATAACGCTCTCATGGTAAAAATATGGACTCAATTAAAAACTTGCAAAACACTGAGTCGATTGTGAGATGGTCTTATCAAATCCAGTAAAACTCATTTTGCTTTTGACCTGATTATATTTAGCACCAACATTAAATAAGAATTCAGAAGTCTTTCAACAATAATTTTCCGTTTTCTTAAATTAATTTTACCGATTTCGTGGATGGGAGTCATTTATTGTGTCACTTGCAAACGCAATGCCAACACAACAAAAATAAATTAGGCAACCAAAGTTGCACAACAAAATATTTTTTATCTGTTCTCTTTTCTATTGTGTGCGTGATGTTTTTTGTCAATTTTTGATTTACTATTTTGTGAATTTGTTGAGGAAATTGGACTAAAAAAAACACTGTGATAAGTTTGAGTGCCCTTTCTAGACGAAATGAATGTTTGTTAAATAAGAAATTGGCATAAAAATGGTAGACGACACTGATATTATAAAGTCTTTGCCGTTGTCATGTCTTCCATTAAAAACTCGGGAATTGTTATCATGTTTGTTGGATACGACAAAAATTATTCCAAACGATGGACCTGATAAGCTTCCCAGGTAATTAATTGTTCGTTTACATAACTAAGATTTGAGTAATCATTGCAAAATGCCAACAACTGCCAAAAAATCTTGGGTTACAAAACCTGTCTTTAATTTTTTTGTGTGCAAACATGAATAATTAACTGTAATAGTCCTATAAGCGACTTAATTTTGATATTGCGACAGATTTGTATACAGCTTGCATAAAGATTACGAACAGATCGTAAAGCTTTTCCTGATAGTAGCTGTACTGCTTATAAAACTGAAGATTTTCGAGCTAAGATTTATATCTTGCTCCTAAAAGAACAACAATTTATACTATCCTTTACAAACCTATGAGCTATATGTGACAACTTACCTAATGAATACTAAGAGAGACCCAAACCTAAGAATGATAACAGTGACTCATTGACCTGTAAACAGTGCATACATACCTATTATTATTTGTTGTATTTGTCTTTTGATTGGTTTAAGTAATTGTCCGGTGGTTAGTAGTTGTTGATAGCTGCAAACAACATGATTTAGTTAAGCTGTTGATTTTGAAACTGATTCCTTATATTGTGCTTACATCATAAGGAATCAATTTGTTCATCATTAACTAAAAGTGATCTTTGAGTAAATTTAATCATAAAACCAAACAATTTACTGCCCGATGCCTGTAGATTCAATTTTGATGTGGCAAACAATAATTTGTTGAGTGGGAATACCAACTGAATTTTACAACAAGAGGAAGCGGATGCGGAGTAGGCTTCACTTAAAAACTATATCAAAATGACTCAAACTAAAACATACATAATAATTTTGTTTTAGAGATTGGCGGGGCCTGGCATACCTAGTTAACATTTCATCAGAAAAGGCCGCATTCATCAATCAGCGTTCTCAAAAGACATCTGAAGTCCTGGAAATATGGCAAAGAGACCAGACTGCAACAATTGGTCATCTGCTGCGCCATTTGGAGAGCTTGGATCGTTACGATGTGTATGATGATCTGTATGATGATCTCAAAGAAGCAATTAAGAGAAGAGAACTTTTAGGTAAGTTATAAAGTGACTATGAGACATTATCTAACAATGTTATATAAGCTCTCGTCAGTTTAGTCATCATGACCTAATAAGATTTAAGTCATTGATTGTAGTTTTTTTTTTCCTTTGATACCCACATACATTAAGTTCCATTATGGAACTTAAGGCGCTGTACAAAGCAAACACTTCGTTTTTACGAATTCTACTATATTCTATTCTTCTAGATTTTGGTCGTAAAGTTAGCCTTATCTGTACATGCCACTAGCCAAAAAAAATTACCGTGTATATTTAAATACATAAAGTAAAGACTTAAATTAAATCAGTTTACAAAAGTGGTTTAGTACTACGAAAAAAAAATGTTTAAAAAGACCACGAAAAAATTTTTTTCGTGGTAGAAATTCTCAATTTTTTCAGTGACAACCATCATATTTTTTATATCTATAACAAAGGAAATTTTATAGACTAAAGACATATCTAAAATTTTTCAAACACGGAACTGTATTTTTTTATATTCAACTAGCTTTTGCCCGCGGCTTCGCTCGCGTTAAATTCGGTAGCGCCTTATTGATTTGTAATAGCAACGCTAAGTTTTCCCGTTTCGTCCCTCTTTCTCCCTCATATCCCACTCTTTTTAAAAAAATAATAGCCTATGTCCGTCTCCTGGTTCCCAACTATCTCTGTACCAAAATTCATCAAAATCGGTTTAGCCATTAAAGCGTGAAGAGGTAACAAACAAACAAACAAACAAACAAACAAACAAACTCACTTTCGCTTTTATAATATTAGTAAGGATTAAAACTGCAAAATGACCTACATTTTGGCGGACATGATATATATGTATATTCAAATAAAATCAAACACCGAAATATTTTCTACCTTATTTCTATTCTTTCGATGCAATACTGTCGTGTACTTTTGTCAGACCATGCCCAGTAGGCAGCTAGCCTCACTTTCGCGAATACCTAAAGATTAGCTTGTTACCGCGCCTTAACACTGGTCAGTGGCTATCTAAAAATAAACTAATATATTTAACTCAATGAACATTGCTTTATTGGGAATTGTGGCAAAAAATAGGGGAGGCAATAGGTGATCTTCGGCAGATAATGATGATGATAAACATTACATTCTCGATGTTGTGCTAGTTGTGATTGCAACTGCTGAGCATGAGGTCATGGGGTTCAATTCTCAGGTTGGGCAGTCTTATTGGATTTGACCATTAGGATTGCACTTGTCGATATTTTGTCCATACAAATTTCAGAGGGCTGTTTCTCTACTGTTTCAGATGGTACATCCAAAATAAAACATGGTATTATAGTAAACTCAAACTCAAAGCATTTATTTCAATTAGACCATTACAGGCACTTTTGAATGTCAAAAAAACAAGAACAAAAAAATGATGCTGCTACAATCCCGGTCACAAGGCATAATAACTTGTGAAAGTACTGTAGTTGCCCATTCCAAAGCGTTGATCTCTATGGAGAAGAATGGGCAAGAAACTCCATGGACACTCTTTTAAATTATAATATTTTTACAAAATCGTATTTACATCATTCGTGTTGAGATTATACAAATATGTGAGAACGATGTAGAAAGACGTGCACAGTAAGAGCGTCCAGAGTAAATAAAAAGCAAAATTCAATTTAAAATCTAAATAAGTTAAAAAAAATTACCGTGGTAGTTAAAAAATGACCAGTCCCAACTGACAGCGCCCGTTCACGAACATGACGTATGGATCGTTATATCGATCGATAGTTTTGTCTCATTATCAATTTTGTCTGTGCGGAAACAGAATAGTAAAACAAAATGCCATTTTTTTTAAAAACGTCTTAACGCCTAAATTGCTAAACCGATTTTGATGAAATTTGGTACAGAGATACCTAGTTGGGACCCTGGAGACGGACATAGGCAATTTTTTGAAAAAGGGAGAAATGAGGGAGAAAGAGGGAAGAAAAGGGAAAACTTAGCTTTGCTATTACAATAAATTAGGCGCAATGGCAAAAACTACAGGTAGCAGGTACCTGCAAATTAGGAAAGGAGAACTGTGTTACCCCGAATTTAACGCGAGCGAAGCCGCGGGCAAAAGCTAGTAAGTAATAAAAACGAAATCTCCAAAACGGAGTTGCCGACAAAGCTCAATTACCGAAGAGTTCAATACTCTTTATTTGTATTAATTTATGCATTGACCTTTTCATAAAACCCGATTTTCTTGTCAAAAGACAAATTTTAACGCACACGTTTTGCCATGAATAATTGTGCATATCACTCAATCATGTCTGTCGGACACGATGCCAGATTAGACAGCGTCCTTTTTGGCCACGCCCACCAATGAGTTTGAGCCCGCGACTAGTTTACCTTAAGATTAGATATTCTTACAAAGGAGCACGTCCTGATTCGTCAATCAGGATTTGTATCTTGCTGATTATTATTATTTTGCTGATAGCAAAAGGCTCGCCGCAATACATGGGAGCTAAACAAAATAGGCAATAAATGGTATGTATCTCTTCAGATAATCTGTATGATGATGTACCATGTATAGGGATATGAGGAACAGGGTGTAAAGTTGGCCATGCCAAATAGAAAAAGGAGCATCTTCCAACCAGAAAGGTGTTTGTCAGGCTTTTCGTATAATCATAAGTTGTGGATAACTTTAATAGAGCGATTCAAAATTCCGATGTCAGCTCTCCATTTATAGAACAGATGGCGCTGTAGTATCTTTTTGTACTATGTTGCTGCAGTACTGTTTGTAATACATGTTATTTCTCTCTTTCAGTGAATAGACAAGACCAAATAGCGATAAACAACAACAATATCAACCACAGCAATGGCGAACATAGAGAGTTCA
The DNA here is from genome assembly GCA_905475445.1 of Ochropleura plecta. NCBI lineage: Eukaryota > Metazoa > Arthropoda > Insecta > Lepidoptera > Noctuidae > Ochropleura > Ochropleura plecta. The sequence continues at coordinate 1,167,265 of FR997732.1, forward strand.
GTCCTATTACCTATGATGACCTCCCAGGCTACGAGCAGCATTATGATGCGTTTGTCCTGTACGCTAAAGAGGACAAGAAGTTTGTTGACGAGTTGCTGACGAGAATGACTGCTGCTGGCTTTCAGGTATATATTTTTATTCTGTTTATAATATTAGTGTAGATACTAAAAATATGGGTAGTTTTGTTGTTGAGTTTGTAAGTAATCAAAACTACACATGGACAAAGCACACATAGAAATTTTGATTTAAATAATAACCCTTATAAAAGTATGTAATATTTATAATTTTTTTATTTAAATAAAAGTTGACCAGAACGCTGATTTGAAAACCAAATTGTGAGTACATTTCATCCTATGCAGGGTATATACAAATTAAAATCAACAAACAAAAGAAGTGACTCACAGGGCAAAATAAAATAGGTAGTTACGTTATTAGCAAAGAAAGCTATCATTATGTTGAGAAGTATAAATTAATTCATATTATAAATTTGAATCATAAAGGTAAAGAAATAAACAAGGTTAGTTTTATGACTTGTTATTATTAATAATATGAAGAAATACTCTCAATATTTTAAATACAACAAATAAGATATAGAAATAAAAGTAAAGCCTGATTATGTAGGCGAGATATTGTTTTGACTAATCATGATTAACATTAGTTCATTCATAATTATTAGATAACATAATACTATATGTATTTAATATCAAATACACGACAGTGACTCAGTCTTTTATCTTTTAAAATTTTAACAGTTGAATGGATTTCCATAAAACTATACTATGATCTTTGAGGGATGGGAAATCATCAAATAACTTGCACCGCTTTGGGCGGACAGAGAGGGAGTGTCAAACTTTTACTGACTTAAACCTATCCATATTCCTCCTTTGTGTTTCGAGGCCTCGGTATCTCTTTCGAACAACCCGCAACCCTGGCAGGATATTATGACCTGGGTTCGATTATAGAACACTTTTATCTTGCTAGTATGTTAGTCTCGATTCTCATTATTTTGTAGATCCAGTCTAACTATGGGAGATTGTATTACCCAAAAGAAGAAATTTAAAACCTCACGCAAGTAAAGTCACGACCCAAAGCTAGTGTTATAATATATAATTATGCTAATTATATTTGTTACCAACCTATGTTAAGCTGTAACATGCTCAATCAAAATATTTAGCAATAAAATACTAAGCTCTGATTTGATTAGTATTATTATGTTGAGATTAAATTGTTTTATAAATTTTAAACCTTATCTAGAAACTGATAGGACACACATTATATGTAGATTAAAATTTAAGCCGCGCACAGATCATTAATAAAAATCTATAAACCAAGGGCAAACACTTCTATTTTAGCCTGTTTATGTATAAAACTTTTATTCTTTAAAAATATTAAACATACAGTATTTTACTGATATGTAATAATTCCGAATAAGACAATCATTTGACTTATGACAAGTGTACATAGCATATTTGTGTCGTTAAAATGACATGAGTTACATTTCATACATGGGATAGGTCAAGCGAAACGAACAAAAGGATGCTTGTCAGTAAAAAAACATACATAATAAAAATATTAACAGTTGATTGCTGCAATATGAGCGCTCCCTAATACATTTAATTTCTCTTTATTTTGTTTTGAGGTTTTTATCTAAACAGATATGCTAACCCCATCGTGCCTTTTAACATTACATGGCATTATAATTAATTTTATCGGTAATTAACATATAATAAATAATATAAACTACACCAAACAGATACACAGTATTGTCTGTATGTTAGTTTAAACGAGGGACGTAATTCAAACCCACAATAGTGCATACTTACATGATACTAATAAAAATATGAACAAAAAAAAAACACTAATAAATAAAAGACAGAACCATACCAAAAATCTCGCATAAGTCTCGCAACGTGTATATACTCTTGCGCTAGCGATTTAATACTATCGCAGAACATGTGTGCATGTCAATGACCTTTAGGTATAATCCATTTTCCCTTCATACTTTAAACCTGGCTTAGGACGCCTTTTCGGTAGAATCGGCGCGTAGGTATTTTGCCGCGTGATTTACTTCACTGTTTACAAGTTTACTTCTCTCGCGCTCAGTGTTCATGAATAATGTATTTTATTGGACAATTACGTCAGAAATTAAGGTTATAGGTTTTTTACATATTTGGGACGAGAATCGAATACTGAATACCCACCCTCCCTCAATAAGTCCCTCGTTTAACCTAACACTCTGTATATATATATTATACTATTATTACTATACTTTCTATATAATAACGATGGAAGTCAAAGATGAATGGATGATATTAAATGACGTAACTTTTTAGCGTCTTCTGAAGTTGGTTGAGATAAAATTGATTTGATTATCGCTCCCTAATACATGTGTTAACATAACTGGTGTAATGTGGGTGTACTATACGGGACACCTCTGCCTAGCTTCAGGGATTATAGGCGTGATATAGTTTTGATCGCTCACTGTTCACACCTTTGCATCTTATCTATATATCCTTACTAATATTATAAAAGCGAAAGTGAGTTTGTTTGTTTGTTACGTCTTCACGCCTAAATGGCCACACCGATTTTGATGAATTTTGGTACCGTGATAGTTGGGACCCTGGAGACGGAAATAGGCTATTTTTTTTAAAGTGGAATAGGGTGGCTATGAGGGAAGAAAAGGGGTGAGAAAGATTTTTTTTTCGATCATCACGCGGGGGTACTAGCTTGCGCCACGCGGACGAAGTCGCGGGCGCAAGCTAGTATATAATAAACTTGATTTATTACCTTCTCTCTTATGAATTATCTTACGGATGTTTTCCATAAATAGATCCAGACAGGTTAAAGGTTTAACCCCGTTGTACTTTCCTTCCCAGCTATGTACCGAAGACAGACTGCAAGCAGGTCACATGACGCCGTACGCGCCGGTCGCCCAGCTGATCTCAGAACGATGCAAGCGCATCATACTCATCTGCTCGCCCGAGTTCCTCAGTAGCTCAGCGAACTCCTTCTACAGGGATTACGCTCAAGCTGTCAGCATTGGTAAATAGCAGCTTATTTTTAAGTTTCCCTCGCCATATTTAAGATAACTACCTAAAATTCTAATAAATGTAGTTCAGAATTTCTTTTTAAAAGTTGCTAAGTTTTTAACATAATTATATATAACTCGTAATGATTGCTGCACCAATTAAATTGTTATTTTTAAATTAGGAAGACCTAATTGGATGTTTGATTAACGAACCCGGTCGTAAATATATTATACTAATAGACGCATCCTGTTTTCGCGTGCATTTTGTAAGTTATCTAATTCATAGTCGCTTTGAGTGACAAGACTGCCCTTAGCACGATCAACACATTCTGCACAGATATAAGCATAGTTTTCTTCATGTTTTCCCATTTCATTGTTCTTATGCCAATAAACAAAATTTTCAGTCTTTCAAAAGCGAGCAGAAACAGTTAAAATATAAAATTGTTTACTTATTATTTATTGGCGTGTTCTCTCTCTTCCAGAGTCGAGCTACCACAAGATAATCCCCATAATGTTCCGCGAATGCCAGCTGCCGTCGCACCTCGCGTTCTACCACAAGCTGTACTACAACGAGGATGAGCGCGCTATGTACGACTTCTGGCTGAAGCTGAAGCAGTCGCTGGAGCTCGCGCGCCACACGCCGCGGCCGCAGCACAACAATAGGCCAGTACTCCTTGCCGTCTGAATGTTTGAGCTTGAGGTGGAGGGTTTCTCGTCATCTTCCTGAACGGATGCTACGCCAGTTAAGACTGGCCGTCACTGCCAATACTATCTCTATTTTGAATATCTAGTCATAGTTTTGTCTTGTTTTTCTTTTAAGTTAATCAACTTTGCTCCAAATAGTAGGAAGTTTTTTTTTTTTTAAAACCTTGCCCCACACTAGGAATTTCTCCTGTATCGTGGGTGCGTTTACAAACATTCAATCTCACATACACAAACAGCCAACACACAACAGCGGAACAATTATATGTAGGTCATACAAATATTTGACCGTGCGGGATTCGAACCCGCGACACGCAGCGCAGCAGTCGATTGCTCAGCCACTGCGCCAACCGTGTAAGTTGGTAATGCAGACTGGAATAATTATTTTTTTCGCCGCGAGCGCCAACTAGTATCGAATAATAATTAAAATGTCAACCCATAAAATAAAATGGTGGATGAAATCAAAATAAGTGATAGTGCTATCAATAATAAATTTTACAATCCTCCATAAATTCAGTCGTAGAGTAATAATATTTAATAATTAAAAATTGTTATATCTCTATCTATCTTTATCGCTTATCTGAAATCATAAAATTTTCGTCAATGAATCCTAATCATGAGATTGAAATTTCAGAATCAACAATACAACAATGAATACCTCGCTGCCACAGATCAAGATAGTGGAGCTGCCATCTAGCAGGACCATCAACGACTACATCAGAGACGACAATCATCTCTTCCTCCCGTCCCCGATTAAGAGCATCTCTATGAATGACCTGGACTCCCTCAACGTGCACACAAACACCGCTGACTGCAACTCCTTAAGCAGCATGAGTCAGAAAAGTGTCTCCAGCGGCAAGAAGAAGAAAAAACCTAGGCTGATAAGGCGCTTCATGAAGATTTTTAAGATCAACAAACCGGAGGAAGCTGTCATGGTCGCGCATTAACAATTAAAAGATAGATGTCTGGAGTGTATTTTAATAAATTTAAAAGTAATAATACCAACATAAGAAAATTGTAAAACTGCTGAATAGACCGTGTTATTAGTTGTAAAAAAAAAATGGTGTTAAATGATGTGTAAATCCAGATAAATATTGTTTCGAAAATAATCAAAAGGAAAATTGCACAAAAATATTTTTTTTTTGGCATTGTATAGAGTTTACGGTAATTTTATGCATTTCTTTTGATTTCTTTGCTTTGAATTTCAAAGATCTTAAAGATTTGGCCTAACCCGGATCTAGCTCTAATATTGTGTCTTGTGTAAGCTTACTCAAACGAACTAAGTTTCGCTCCTCAGCGACAAGGATGACATCAACTCAAAAATGCAAAGACCATAGGCAGTCATAATTAAAATATTATTAGTCTATTTTAACAAAAACTCGCCCTGTATTTCATATTTTTAGAGTTATGTCATTATTGTTATAAAGAAGTGGTTTCTCAAGGAATAAAATGAGTTTACGTAGTTTCGTCCCATGTGTAATCATGTAACATTCTTATGGGTATATTATAAGCAAAATAATTAAGTTTGAATAAATTAAGTCTATTTGTAGCAAAGGTCTCAGATTAGCGTTTCTGCTAAATAAGTCATTAGATATCTCTCATATTGCAAGACAATATTCTACTCAATCGCTTTAAAATTGAATAGAAATATATCTAAATATACAAAAATATAGTCACCGTATAGATGGGGAGATACCATTATTCCATTTTTAAAAGCATATTTTTGTAACATTGTTATTACAAAAATTTTATATAGTTTATATTTTTAGAAATTTTATTATGAGATCCATAGAAAGATAAGAGAATTATAATTAAGATATCATAGTTTTAATTAATAATTATTTCTATATGAATTATGTAATAATTCAATCATAGTCGTAACGTTTGTTAAAATACAAATGTTTGTTTTTCTCACCAGACTCATAAATACGCTCAACAATACTACAGCTACTTATCTGAAGGTTTATTTTATGAAATATTATCAAAGAGCGCACTTTGCACACTCTTTTAGTATTATTCGCCAAAACCAATATTTTTTTTAGTCATGAATCATATCTACAATTATTATTGTAAATAATAAATTGGAAAATCTTGGGTAATCCTAAAAGGCGAAACTCTTGTACCATTGATAGTTTAAAAAATGTGATTATATACAAATTATATACATGTGTTCACTGTTTGCCTTTTTGTAAATTTTACTGATGAAACATTTTGTCAAAACCTCTGTAAATATATTGATACGTTAGTTATAATGGTATTTCATTTCTAAATAATCAAATTATCAGCATCCTCCTATAAAATTGCATTAAAGAAAGAGTAAATAAATATAAGTTTTATTAAGAGATTATATCAACACTGTATATTCGAACAAAATGGTCATTCCCGCAACTCGCTAAAAGCATTTTATTTTCCTCAGTAAGCTTGAATGTCAACCTTTTCACCGCTAAATGATGAGCCATGCTGAAAATAAATAAAAAATATTTATAAAAAGTACAAAAAGATTTGGGCTCGTCCGGGATTTGAACCCGGGACCTCTCGCACCCTAAGCGAAAATCATACCCCTAGACCAACGAGCCGCTTGAAAGACATGTCGAAATTACGGGTTGGATGATCCTCTCGTTTCGTCATGTATTCAATGAGATGTGAAAGAAATTGGGACCTTGAAAAGAAAGCAGAGCTCTGAACCTCCCGCTCCGCCCAGAACAGAAGAATTTATTTGTTGAATTCCTATCCGAAAAAAAAAAACAGTATAATACCCGTTTTTACTCTATAGGAACTTCAATTAGCGAATATCAGCTCTCAGCTCTAACCTGAGCACTACAAATATAACGTGCTTTTTTCTAGTCACAATTTTGTAAATCGATTCATCATCATCATCTGCCTAGCCTTTTCCCAACTATGTTGGGGTCGGCTTCCAGTCTAACCGGATGCAGCTGAATATCAGTATTTTACATGGAGCGACTGCCTATCTGACCTCCACAACCCAGTTAATACTGGGTAATACGATACCCCTTGGTAAGACTGGTTGTCAGACTTTCGGAACACTGACTACCTGTAACGACTGTCAAAGATCTACAAATGATAGCCGGGACCAACGGCTTAACGTGCTTTCCGAGGCACGGAGGAAACTCGGTATGTAATTTTGTAAATCGATTATTTTGTAATAAGAACCAGAAGGTAGTCAGAATAAGTTGCAAAATACAATAACAGCTTGAACTACACAACTAGAACTCGTTTTGTATGACGGCAGCTTTACGTCTTACCTATTATCTAGCTCCCGCAACAAATTCCATCCATCAACATCGCAGTGGTATATCCTGATGAGTCCGCAGTCGAGGCCCGCGCCCAGCAGCAGCCCGGCGCAGTGCGGCGCGAAGCCCAGCGCCGTCACGGAGCTGCGAGCCAGCTGCAGCGGCGCGCCCGCGAGCCCGTACTCGCCCAGCGACGAGTCTGATGGACCGGTTTCCGACCAAATGCACACCTGGAATTGTTCAAAATAGGATATTTCACATAAACATATTTCTAAAAAGTATACATATTTAACTAGCTTTTGCCCGCGGCTTCGCTCGCGTTTAATTCGGGGTAACACAGTACCCCCTTTCCTGATTTGCAGGTACTTGCTACTTGTAGTTTTTGCCCTGGCGCCTAATTTATTGTAGTAAATTAGGCGCTATTAGGCGCTTTATTGTAGTATATTAGCGCCTAAGTTATAGTTAAGCTAAGTTTTCCCTCTTCTTCCCTCTTTTTCCCTCATTTCTCACTTTTTTCCAAAAAACGTTATGTCCGTCTCCAGGGTCCCAACTATCTCAACGTAACAAACAAACAAACTCACTTTCGCTTTTATAATATTAGTAAGGATATCTTATGTTTAATTACAAGTTCAAAGTCAAAGAATGTCCAAAGAACAAGTCGTCAAGAGGCTTAGTAATTGGGAGAAATACAGTCAAGATTAGGATGGCTGTCCCAAGAGGTCAGTGGACTGTATTTTAGTTTTTCCAGGTTTGGCGTATATCGGATTGCCGATTTCAGACCTTGCACTGAATAAAAATTTGCCTGATCTGCTGACAGTTATTACAAATATCGTGCACTAAAACTCAAGATAAATACCTAGTGATCTCCGTAGCGTATCAATAGCGACAAATCGGAAAGAATTCCTGATTTTGTGAAAATCGTGACATGGCACGTAGCTCAATTACGGAAGCTCTAATAAAAATATTTTTTTCGCTTGATATCGAATTTTTAAAAAAATATGCATGATATGAAAAGGACTGCACAGTCAGTATTCAAAGGGTATACAAACTATTCCTTACCTTCCCATCCCTCGAGCCAGTCCCAAACGCCTTACTATCCTGCGTCCACGCACAACACCAGATAATCCTTGTATGTACTCCATTCGTCTTGTCTGTGCAAGCGACCATATCGAACGAATCTGAACCGTGTCGCCTTCGGAATAAGGTCCACCGTCGGTCGCGCGATACTGACAGGAGGTGCTGGCTGTCCGGTGAGAACGCTAGTTGGGTAACCGTTAGTTGGTGAGAGACGAGCTTCTGGGTTTGTTGCCAGGTTGAGGTGTCCCTGTAAGGATAATAAAATATTCTTAAAATTGTTTTTGATGTAAAGACTCAATTTCCTAGTATTGTATATGCCCATGTGTGAGAATTATGTACTTTTATTTACTTGACTGTGCCCTGGTGGTTGAGGGAGTGGCGTGTGTGTCGGGTCATTTAGTTTCCTACAAAATGGTTGAGCCGTATGGGGCTAATACATGCGTCATGTTCGTGAACAAAATATGGTTGGCTAAATATGGACTCGCCCTTCAAATCGCGTCGGCGGCGGCGTAGCTACAGATACCGGCACGGATCTTGAGCGCTCGGCGGAAGGGTGGGGATCGCTTTGCGCATCGTACAATATGGCAAATAAAACGCACGCCCGTTGATTATTTATTTTTTCTAAGTTACCTAGGTAATTTCTTACTGGTTCTATGGTTGAAAGAAAGATTAAATAATGATTCATTAAATTGAGAAATGGAAATTGAGATCAAAGAAGTAAGTAATTAACAAGTGTTTCTAAATTAAAATTATAACTTAGTTCTTGTAGTTTGACAAAAATTACAAAAAAAAAACTACTACGTATTATTTTTTTTTTAGCATTTTTGACTTCGAATTTTATTTGTTGTAGATAAAAACTTTATCTATTGAATATAGTATATTTCGATACAAGTACAAATAAAATAATTGAATGAAAAATAGTTTTGCTAATTACAAACTGACATTATTTTTTTCCCCGTTTTGCTTTCGATAAATATCACCTTTGATTATAATTCCAACGGTATATTTAATAAAAAAATCACATAAAATATTTGAATAACATAATTTAAAAATGGTGTCTATTAAATTGGCCGGAATTGTAATCGTCGTCGTGAGGTACATGCAGCACGGAAAAGAACGAATCCCGAGTGACGTCTATGACGCGATGCGCTACGGGCCAATCACTGCACTTTCCCCGCCCCCGCGCCTCACTTCATACCACCAAAGGGACCCAATTACTCACTTCTTCGCAAGTGAAGGTCAGCGCTCAAGAACCGTGCCGGTAACTATACCACAGTTTATTTTAATTCATCTATAAATTAATTCTTAATTTTTCTTTTAATCTGGACGCTCTTATGCAAAAGTGCGTTTAACGGTGAAATAAAAACTTTGAGTTTGAAAACGTTCCTGAACGAAATTTCTTACCATATAAGCACGGCCGCATGTTCCGCAGTGGTGGCCTTACACGCGGAGGCGAGTAGCTTGCCGTCAGCACTGGCGGCCAGCGCGAACACCTCGTACCCGTGCCCGTACAGCTTCTGTACTTCCGGCCACAGAGTGTTCTGCATTAGAGTCTCTTCGGTTGGCGGCTCTGGAACATGGAACACGTTACACTACTAGTTCTTATTAGTCGTAGCAACATTACACTTGTCCTATCCTCTAAGGGTTGTACTTGTAATTCTATAGAACACCCATATTTCACCAGTTGAGTTTTTAAGATCTCATGGCGAGCCTATTGCCTATTGTTGGGCACAAATCCCGAATCCATGGCTGCTAAGAGAAAATCCTGATGAAAAATAAAAATTATTTTTCCGAACCGGAAATCGAATCCAGGGCTTAGCAGTCGCGCTTGCGACCACTAGACCAAGGACGCAGTCGGCTTATGTTATGTGTAGATTAATTGCAAAGTTATCTAAATATGGACTCGGTCATCAAATCGCGTCATGCATGCACGCGGCCAGTTAATATAATTAATTAATTCATTTATTTCAGGAAAAATTATGATGAACAATCATAATTTTTTCTGAAGTACAAAGTTCTTAAAATCTATGTTAGTATTGTAACATTATCGAATAAAATCACATAAAATTCAATTAAATAATCCTAATGATGTCAAAAATCTAAATAAATAAAAAAAAAAAGTTATTTAAAAAAAATAAAAAACCCGACTGCGTTAAAAGTGAACCAAACTACATAATTAAATACAACAAAATAGGTCTACAGTAACTTAGACAGTCGGGACCCATTAAAATCTAGAACGGCTCACACTCCAATAATGGGTCCCGACCCGTCCCGGCCTTTCGAGCTTTCTGATATCATCTACAGAATTTCGTTAGCGGAAAGCATAACAGTAAAGTATTGCCTCCTTACCCGTCATGTCGACCGGCACGAAGTACCCGTCGTTGTCGTCATCGCCGTCGTCTTGCTCATCTTCTCGGATGAACACCGCCTTGTTTGATAGTCCGAGCGACGGCACCGCTGCGCCTTCGGGTCCTGAAACATTCAAGCGCACATCGTTTCATTTCATTTCATTTCATTTATTAATTTTGTGAACACAGGGTACAATATTATGATGTTATATAAAAAATTTGATCCTTACAATGTCCCGCCGAAAGGCATACAAAATGGTTAATTAATTTAATTGTTCATTCAGATAAAAATAAAAAAAAAATAAAAATATATATTACAAAATTACTAATAAAAAAAATGTTATGTCTAAATTAAAATTAAATGTCAATAAGTAGTGTCATAGTCAGTTTCCTGAGGCATGCCAGATTCGATTTTAATGTCATCACCTTAATATTATTATTCAATTAGATGTCAATATTAATTATAAAATTTATCATTAAGGTATTCATTGATAGAGTAATATGCCTTGTCATTCAACAATTTAAAAAGCTTACGTTTAAAATGGTTCATGCTGTTATGGCCTATTTGGTTTGGTAATTTATATCTATATTTTTATCGTTTTATGGGGTTTGCAATTAAGGACGTTTTTTGTTATCATCATTTTCCCGCCCTCGTCCCACGTTACTTGGAGCAGGCACGACACGTTTTTTTAAAGTGAAACGTTTATTACATCGTCTCAAACTTTTTCGTCTGTGTGTTGCATGTCGCGTGACGGTCGGTCGCGGAGTAGGGACGTCTAAATGTCTATAATGTGGAAAAAAGTTTCACTTTTACCGTGGTTTCATAAAACCACACATCCTTTTTTTCTTCTTCTGTTTTCTCTGTCTAACGTCGCTCTATCATTTACTGGTTATTCGGGTTCCATACCTCAAAAGGTAAAAACGGAATCCTAATAGGCTGACTTTGCTGTCAGTCCGTCTGTTTGTTTGTCAAGACACTTTATCTCGGGAACGCGTGGAGGTATCGAGTTAAAATTAAAACCATATACTCAACTCTGTAGTCCCTTGAAGCTATGTAAAAATCAATCCTCTAAGACTTAGAGGATTAGATTTAGAGATTAGATTTAGAGTCTAAGTCTACGCAGTTAAAAGTTTGAAGTGTTGCAAATTTTGTACGGAACTATCGGTGCCCGAGTCTGGCTCGCTTTTGGCCGGTTTTTCTTATCCTTTTTAGGGGCTATAATGGGTTACATTTTTCCAATCACCTTGACCCATATAATGCCGGTATAGGTATTCATATGCATAAACGCTTTCTTACCTTTACCATCCTCTTCAATAACCTCTCCGGTAATATTCTTGAAGTTGTGCACAAAGTTGTGCGGCGCTCTGAACACCCGTATCACCTTCTCTTCGGCAGCCGACGCGAACGTCGTGCTGTTGATCAGCGCGAGAGACGACAAGTCGTACCCGTGGACTTGGGGACGAGCTATCTCGTGCCACTCGCTGCCTAGACACGAGAAGAAAAGAGTTTAAATAAAAGATACAAGACTTCACCAAGTGGGCCCTGGACATGGGTTGATGTAATTTTAACTGCTTTTTCCCAATTTTGTTGGGCTTCCAGTCAAACCAGATGCAACTGACCAGTATTCAGTATTCCAGTAAGTAAGTGTGAGTGAATCTCTTAACTCCACAACCCAGTTAGTTCTGGATAATACGATACTCCTTGGTAAGACTTGAAACGAATGTCAACTACACATGACAGCCCACACCAAAGGTCTAAAGTGCTTTCCGAGGCGGTTAGGAAACTCGGTATGGAAGGGGACATTCATCCACATTGGCAATCACGACTTAACCTAAAGATGGACCCGAGCTGGTCTTATTTAGCTGAGGCCTCGATGATGTCACTTGTGTTATCGAAATTTACATTCTTTCCTCTCGATGTTAGATGCAGCCGAATACCAGTATTTTAAATGGAGCGACTGCCTATTTGACCTCCACAACACTATGATTACTTATTTCAGAATCCAACTGCAAAAGAGCCTTTACTCACTTAAATTCGATACAGATAGTCTACTATTAGTACTGGGTAATACGATACCCCTTGGTAAGACTGGTTATCAGCCTTTCGAGTCACTGACTATCTGTATCGAATTTAAGTGAGTTAAGGCTCTTGCAGTTGGATTCTGAAATAAGTAATCACCTTACCACAGACCATACAGATTTACTGGCCAACCGTGTATTTACCATGTGTTGTTTTCCATGGCGCATGGACCCTGGTGGTCTGGTCAGCGGAAACACTCATGAGGTATCTTCCCTCTCGCTCCCACCTCACGTCCTCCACAGCACTGAAGTGGCCCCCGCAAACTACTGATGACTGCCATTGGCCTGTTTCCTGGAAACGGTGTTTAGCTTAGTGTTTTTCGACTGTGATTTGAATTGATAGAGCTTGCTGTTGGATTTTTAATTTTCAACCAGAGCTAAACGTTATTTGTATAGTATAACGGACTGGTGTCCGCAACTCCGCGTCCAAGACGCGTGTTTTGCGTACGCAGAGAGCTAAGAGCTAAACGTTAACAGTTTCACGTAGGAAAACTTAATTTTGGGTTAAACTTAATATAAATACTCTTCATAACTGCAATTTATGTGTATGTATGTTAGGAGAACCCTCTCCATTATGAAAAAAACGTAGGGAGGGTAGGTAGGGTGTAAGTAGGGTAGATAAGTATTTAAAAATATAAGGAGACATGTAGAAAAATTGCATTGTAACGCACAGCTAGTAAGGAAAAAGAATAACAATAAAGGATTCTCATTAAACTTACCTTACACTGCTTCCAAATATGAAAGGATCCATTATACCCATGTGCTAAAAACGAGTTCCCTTCAGGTCCGAACTTGCTGCCATAGAACCCGAGTCCATTTCCCCCCACTTCTCCCACTCGCACTCGCTCCACCCACACGCCCTCCCCTTCTCCCTTCTCTGGGGAGGATTCTGGTTCCCATATGATGACTGTCTTGTCTAGGGAGGATGACAGAAGCCGGTGGATCGGCTTTTTGTTGGTTTCTGAAAAATAGTATTTCCATAATTTGAGTTTTAGAGGAGCTGGGCATATATTGAAGTCGGTATGATTGGGTACAGAATCAAGTGTATATATATATTTATTTTTGGCATACCGGAAGCGACCGAGATAGACATACGAACTTCCGAATAAACAAGACTTAGTTTACAAACTTGATGACACGGTTTGCGCAGTGGCTAAGCATTAGATTGCTATGCTACGTCTCGCGGGATTGATCTCCGCATGGAACAAATATTTGTGTGACCTACTTAGTTGTTCTGGCTCTGGCTGTTATTGTATGTGAGTTTAAACGTTTGTAAACGTGCCTACGATACAGGAGAAATTCGTAGTGTGGAGCAACGTTTTAAAAAAAAAGCATTGTTGTCCTGCCTTTTTTTGTTTGTTTTAGGGATTGTAAATTATCAAATAACTTGCTCCACTATGGGAGCAAGCGTGAAATGTTGTGAACAGGGGTCCAGAAATAACCTACCTCCAACTCTCGGAGGCTGCCACTGTACACCATACACCCATCCCTCATGCCCAGCGAGCACAGCTTCTAGTTTCACAGACCATTCCTCTTCATATGCTGAGAACACTTTCTGTTCCACCTTGATGCCCTTGGTGACCTGCTGGTCTAGGTGCTTCTCGATTCGCCACAGACGGATGTATGTGTCTTGGGAGGCTGATGCTAGGAGTATTGTTGAGTTGTCTGCATATTTAGAAAAGTTTTGTAAGTATTTAGTAAAAAAAAAAACCTCTGTGAGGGTATTAATGTATCCTTTTTGGACCGACCACTAGGCGAAACAAAGAAAAACAAAATTACACAAAACTCACCAACATCTTGAACATCAAATCCCCTCACCCAGTCCTCGTGCCCAGTCAACGTATGAACCCTGTGGTACTCCTCACCAACAAACACATGTATCTTGTGATCATCTAATGCACAAAACAGTATGTGTTTGTGGGATGTTGGTAAGATGTGTGCGTGTAACGTCAGGCAGAGACCGGAGCTCAGATTTATAGTTTGTTTGTGGCTTGTTACACCTGAAATAAAAAGAGAGAAATTAATAAATTCAAATGGGATTCTTGTAAGTGTGCAGCTTCAGGCAGTACCTTACGCTGAGATTTGGAGATAGTGTTGGGACCATCGCTATAGGTGTGAAAAAAGTTTTTTACCCATTAAAGGAGTTTATAGAGATAAATTAAAACTAACACACATTTTATTTAAGTACTAGCTTTTACCTGCGGCTTTGCTCAACTATCTCAGGACCAAAATTCATCAAAATCGGTTTTGCCATTTAGGTGTGAAGACATAACAAACAAACTCACTTTCGCTTTTGTAATATTAGTAAGGATAAAACTTAAACGAAAAAAAAAATGAAATTAAGCAGCTTTATTCAGCCCATAGATGTGTAGTTATTTTGGAATAAAAATTGTAAAATATATTTAATTATTCACTTTCAGATGGTATTGAACTGAATTTCATAGGATTATTGAAGCTTTGGCTTCAGGAAGAAATCAACATTTGGTCGGACACTACATGTTTATAAGGATGTTGAGTAACACTTCATTATCTAATTAAAATGTTTACCATCTTTCCTCTCCCATACTCGCACAGTGGAATCAATAGACCCTGTATACACCAGCAGATCATCTCCATCATAAGCACCATGTATACACGTAATACCGTCTGTATGTCCGGTGAGACTGTTAGATACTTTCCACACTCCATCTTCCAAAGTCCATATAGCAGCTGTCTTGTCCGCTGAACCTGATATCAGTTCTGTACAAGTACCGTCTGGTTTTCGAAGCCATTTCACTGTGTTTACTTGGGAACGATGGTGGCTGAGTACTGTTAGTGGGTCTTTGCCTTTGAGATTCTGTAATGGCGAAAAATAATTTAAATTAATGGTTTTGGGAGGCAAACATCTTTGATGTTTGAATTGAATAAATAACATATATGCAATTCAATAAATAGAATATAATAAAGACTAAATGCAGATTTAACAAAAACAGGAGCAACAATTAAATTAACTAAACAAGAAGATTTTTTAAGCGATCCTAAGTGTATTGTTTTTTTTTATTTTATTTGTTTACTAAATTTTTTACACTTTGGGGGAGGCTATAGAAACTTTAAAAACAAATATTTTTACCGTATCATAAATGACAACAGAGTTAGTCGCACCAAAACAAATGAGTCCCTGGCCATTCCAGTCAATTATCTCCGGAGTGCGATTACAGCCAACCGACGTGTACACTTGCTCCACACTAACTTTCATTGTTTTATCATGCATTGTAGAAAATAAACAGCAAATATTACTTTGCTAAACTAAACCTCTAGTCCTTAAACAACACAAATTTTGAGGTTATGACTTATGATAAACATATGGTTGACACTTGACACATAAATAATACGCTGCGTTCGTCGTGTCTTTTTGGAATTGAAATCAATATATGTAATAAAAAGTCATGTATATTAATATTAAAAGCCATTACATAAACATTCACCATAAAATTGAAAGTTTTAAAAGAGTTATTTTTAAATTTCAAAAAGATTTTGATCTCGAACGCGCTCATAAGCTTTTTGGCGGCAAAAATGACATCAGCAGCCTGATGGCCACGGCCAGGGTTCCCAACTTAGGGGTTTTCCCCCCAGATTTAGGGGGTAAAAAAGTGTGATGGGATTTTTTTAGGGGTCTGAAATGTTTAGGGGTATTTTCAGGGATATATTTGACTCTTTAATATTTTCAAATTGATAATATTAATATTTATTTCTTGACCTAGCGACTTACACATGTGTGATAACATGTATGATTTCAAAAAAGCAGAACTTTCAGATAAAGACTATATAGTTTTATAGATTAAATAACTTCTAACAAAAAAACTTTTGAAACATATTACAGCATATTATTTCTTTATCATTATGAATTAATATCTTTAAATTGTTTAGGGGGAAAACTTAATAATTAAGGCGATTTTAGGGTATTTTGACATAAATTTAGGGATAAATATTTTTGAGAGTTGGTAACACTGGCCACGGCCCGTAGATGTCAATTTTATTGTGAGAAAATCTCTGACTTGTTTACACTTGTGCAAATACTAGTAGATATTATGTGAAATACAATTACTAACAATGCCTGAAGTAATGATATGTGGTATACCGGTCACTTTTCCATTTGAACCTTACGAAGTTCAGAAAGTCTACATGGAGCGAGTGATTGAAAGCCTGCAGAACAATACCAACGCTTTGCTGGAATCCCCTACAGGTACCGGAAAGACTTTAAGCTTACTATGTTCGTCATTAGCCTGGTTACTAGTTAAAAAGGCTCAATTACAAATGAATGCACAAGTAGGCAATTTTTCGGAGCACAGTAATTTCAGTGGAGCTCTAAAAGACACTTTAAAGTCAGGAGCTGGGAAATCAAAAGATAACACTTCGTGGGGAATGCCAAAAATAATTTATTCATCAAGAACACACTCACAGTTGACTCAAGCTATGCAAGAGTTGAAGAGGTCCAGTTATAAGCATGTGAAAGCTACTGTTCTGGGTTCAAGAGACCAGATGTGCATCCACCCTGAAGTGTCTAAAGAAACCAATAATATGAACAAAGTCCACATGTGCCAGTTGAGAGTAAAATCAAGAACTTGTCACTTTTATAACAATGTTGAATCAAAGAAAGAAGACAGAGCTGTGAAAGGGGATGAAATCTTAGACATAGAAGATTTAGTAACAGTAGGAAAAAAGCTAAAATGCTGTCCTTATTATTTATCAAAAGAATTAAAACAGGAAGCTGATATTATATTCATGCCTTACAATTATATTTTAGATCCAAAATCAAGGAGAGCTAATGGTGTAGAACTCCTAAATAATATTATTATTTTAGATGAAGCACACAATGTAGAAAAGATGTGTGAAGAGTCAGCATCCTTGCAGATTCGGACAACTGATGTTGCTTTATGTATTGATGAGATAACACATGTCATGAGATCTTTTGGTGAGACGGCAGGTAATGAAGATCTAATGGACATGACAGTGGATACCCAGCCAAAAGATTTCACCTGTGATGACTTATGTATATTAAAAGAAATGATGCTGGCATTAGAGAAAGCCATTGATGAAATTTCTGTGGGCAGTGAAGGAAGTACTTACCCTGGTGGTTACATATTTGAATTGCTATCAAAAGCTGAGATCAGAGATCATAATCAAATGTCAGTCATCACTATGATTGAGAATCTCATACAATACTTGTCAACAGCCAGTGCTTCACCTTTTCAGCGCAAAGGTATTGGGTTGCAGAAGATTGTAGATTTACTTAATGTGGTATTCAGTGGAACAACACATGCATATAAAGAGAGAGTAAAGATGTGTTACAAAGTTCATATTCAAATAGAAGATAAGAAGAACAAAAAGACAGATAGTTGGGGAGCTCTAAAAACTGCCAGCAATAAATCTGCTGAAAGAGTTTTAAGCTATTGGTGTTTCAGTCCAGGCTTTGGGATGAAGCAACTTTTAGAACAAAATGTGAGGAGTATCATATTAACCAGTGGAACTCTGGCCCCACTAAAACCCTTAACATCAGAGCTGGGAATCCCAATAGGAGTCCAGTTGGAAAACCCCCACATAGTGAAGTCTAACCAAATATGTGTTAAAATAATGAGTCAAGGTCCTGATGGTGTACAGCTCAATTCAAACTATCAAAATAGAGATAATCCTAAATATCTTTCATCCTTGGGTAGAACAATACTTAGCTTCTGCCGTGTAGTTCCGGATGGTCTGCTCATATTTTTCCCATCATATCCTATAATGGCCAAGTGTCAAGAAGCATGGCAGAATGAAGGAATATGGTCAAGTATCAATAATATAAAACCCATATTTGTTGAACCTCAACGCAAGGACACTTTTAATGCAATTATAAGTGACTATTACAGTAAAATAAGTGATCCTAGCACAAGAGGAGCATGCTTTATGGCTGTGTGTAGAGGCAAAGTATCTGAAGGTCTGGACTTTGCAGACATGAATGGCAGAGCAGTTATCATAACAGGATTACCATTTCCACCATTAAAGGACCCAAGAATCATTCTGAAGAAGAAATATTTGGAAGAGCTTAGGACTAAAGATAAACAATTCTTATCTGGAGATGAGTGGTACTCTTTAGAAGCAACAAGAGCTGTAAACCAAGCTATTGGCAGAGTTATAAGACATCAAAATGATTATGGTGCAATTTTACTCTGTGACAGTAGGTTTAATAGTCCAAAATTGAAGAATCAGTTATCTGCATGGCTAAGAGATCACATCAATGTATCAAATAAGTTTGGGGAGACAGTGAGTGAAATATGCAGATTTTTCAAAAATGCTGAATCTACATTACCTCCTCCCAGGCTTAAACCACTGCTTCCAAATGAGACTGGAGGTCTAGACAGAGATTCTGGGCCAATCCATGTCAGTGGTGTTGCATTTCCAGTTTCTAACACCAGAGTTGTGTCAAAATCTTCAAACAAAAAGTCTGTCAGCCAATATCCTAACTCAAATGAGGTTTATGCAGATTTTTCAATGGATTTCTATAAGAATGCAAAAGCATCTGCTTATGTCAATGAATTTAAGCCAAATACTACAAAGGACCTTTTTAGTGCTATTGATCAAGATGATACTCAACAGTCTCAGTCACAGGCTTTAGTCACCATCCACAAGAGAACAGCAGATGTTAGTGTAGCACCTAATGTAGTCAAAAAGAAAAAGTTGAAGATAAAACCTTTTGGCTTTGAAGAAAACTTGAATGGTGAGAAATCAGTTGAAGATCAGTCAAGAACAGAAAAAGTACCTCCTGTTTCACTGATAGATTTTGTGAAGGAAATAAAAGTGCTTTTACAAGCTGAGCAATATAAGGAATTCCAGTTATCTATTTCAGCATACAAGAAAAGTGGTGAATATGAAGCTTTTATAAAGATATTATCAAATATATTTGAAAATAGTAAAATGTTGTATTTATTCAAAGGCATGAAAAGATTTCTGAAAGAGGAACACAAGGCTGTATTTCAAGAATATTGTGATAATGTTAAATTAAGTAGTTGATAAGTTGATTATGTAGCAAATCTCAATATATTTAATCACTATTTATGTGGACATCTGATTAAAAATAAATTAAAGGTTTTTAAAAATGTGTTTGATTATATTGAATAGTTTTTGAATAAAATACTATTATAATTTACTCTAATATTTATTATTTACCATAAACATAAATTTAAAAGACATTTTTGGGTGCCTCATTGATTTTACTGGTGATCTCAACTGAGTTTATCCTCAAAATTGTTTGTGGTTCCCTTACAAAGTTGATTCTCATATATTGCTTCCTCCTCTTCTTTTTAAAATTCGTTTTTGTGTGAGATAGACCTTTAGATATGACTGTTGCAGTCACATCAACTAGTCCGGGTTGTACTATAGGTCGGCCAATCAGAGAAAAATCTTTGGTGCCTGCCAGGAGAACTTTGTCAAGTTTAATCTTGTCCCCAATGGTTGGAGGCCAGAACCCTTCGATGACGAGAAGGTCCCCATCAGTGACGCGCCATTGTTTTCCCATTAAGTGGACGATGGCAAAGTTTCTTGATGCATTCTTCTGAATGAGGTTATTGCATACTGCAATCACGTCCTTTGTTGTTTCAGGCACTGTTTTGGGCTCTATAGGAGCTAGGTTGTTTATGTATCTTGATAGGACTCCCGCTGTAACGTAAAACTTAGTTTATATAACAAAAATGTAAGCTTGTATTTTCCATTTTCATTAAATTCTTTGAAATTAATACCTTGTCCTCCATTAAATATATTGGCGAGTTTTTGCAACCCTGCTCTAATAAGAGCCATAATTGCACTGTTATTTTTCTTAGAATCCTTTAAGTTATTAAAATAACTTTATTTTTCTAACAAAACATTTCCGACATAACCTAAAACCCGTGCACCACAGATAAGGATAACAAAAATCTAACTGTTTTGACACTGACACTACATATTTCGTCCGGAAATTCATTTACTGAAGGATCTTTATAAAACTATAGTCGCTTCGCCTGAATGATGACTTATTATTAAAGATACCACACCACGATCACGCTACACAAGCGTAGCGCAGTTAAAAATAAGCGGGAAATAAATATTTAAATTCAATGAAAATATCAAGACTAATTAATCTCTTTGAGTAAAGAAAGATGGCGTTACTAAGAAAATTACGCATACTGGCGCCGATGCAATACTAACAAGAAACTTCAGATGGCAGATATTTAAAATGATACTAACTAATTTTCTGCGGTCATAACTTCGTCTTGATAATGTTGGTATGAAAATAAATCTCAACAGGCACCGATCTGACAGACTGTCTAGTAGTGTTGCGTTAATACTTGCACTTATATTCCTCCATCATTCCAACAGTCTCAGCTAGACTACTATTGTTATGGTACTCCACTACACAAATATGGTCCGACGACATTGCTGTACCATCTACATCACTATTAATAAAATCGTAATAAAAATACTCAACGGTAAAGAAGTCTTTCTCTATTTACTAGTAGTTTGACTTTGCATAGTACGCATTTAAGTAGCTATGAATCTGCTCAACCAGTACAGGCAATTACAAACACGGTTTTGGACACGGATACCACCTTACAAATACGGACAAATTGCGGACACTATTCCAGACATGAATACAGACATAATAAGACAGTAAAGTACCTGTTTGAAGTCGCGTCCGCAATTTGTCCATACCGGTTTACCGATCTTTTGGGTGGATACATGAACAGATTCAGATTATACCTACATATTCAGAACAGTTTATAACCCGGGACCGATGCACGTGGTTTTGTAACGCGCACCGGGTGAGTGACCTCTTGTCACTAGAAAATAAAAAAGATTTTCTGTAAAATAGCTGAAACACGAAATCGTTACATAATTCTATTGCGAAATATTTGAGATTTACACTAAAATACGAAATGAGGTTTGGCTTCAGACAAAATGTGTTCATTTAATGTCGAAAAAAGTAATCTTCACTCCGTACGTGCGACGAGCGCGAAAGTGTATTGAAGCTGTCAGGGCAAAGTTCGCGGTAATGCGCTCAATGACATCCTCGGCTTAGCCTCATCCCTCAGCAGAACATTTTATTTATTATTCTAGGTTCAGACTCGCCACAGCCCTCCTCTGGATGGATTACACTAAAGTCTCAGTAAATTCACGTCGGTCCACATTCAAAAATCCAGCTCTATTCGTACGCCAGTTACTTGATACTTCAGCTCTGCGTTCGTATCGTCCCGTGGCGCTTCGGGAGTTTTCGGCGGCGTCTGGGGCGCGTTGCCATGGCAACGGGCGGGCACGCGGCGCTCTCGGCACAGCGGCCGCAGCCGAAAATAAACACGAGAGCGACGCCTCGCGGACTTGTTGTGGAGCAAGGGGACACGCCACTGGGGCGCTTCGGGGGTGTGCGTCGGGTGACGTATGTAATTATCGTTTCAGGTTTCACCGGAGACGTATTGGATTATTCTTATGGGCTCTTCGTATTCCTATAGGACGTATTTCGGCGTTTGGAATATGTAGGACTGCTTTAATGCAGGTTTGAAGAATGAACGCAAAGCTTTGAGTATTCGCTAGCAGGCGAAGGTTGTTAGGTACGAACCACAGGAGTTGTTTGCTCTATGTCGACGGAATCAGTTAAAAGCGAGTTCTAACGCGGGATTTTCCAAGAAGCGTACAAAGTTGCCAGGGAAGGCTCGCCCGCTCGCACCGAGCGCGGCCTGGGGCGGGGGTGTGCGAGGCACGGGCGGTAAAGGCCGGTGCGCGCGCACGGCTCCCGCGTCAGTCGCTGGGCGGCGCGCGGCCGGCTCGCGGTCGATAGCTGCACGCTGGCACGGGCACGGCCATGTTGCGCGACGCGTGCACGCGCGAGCGGGCTCGACGCGCTGCCGCGTGAGTGAAGTGTTGTGGTGTGGACACCGGCCCCTTCTCCCCGCGCCGCCACGCGCGGCGCTGCCGCCTGAGCTTTCGGTCAGTATCTGCGACCAGTGCTAGTGAGTGGCCAGCGAGCCGACGCCGGCTCGGCGGACACCAGCACCACCTGCAGCAGCCAGGCGCGCGCTGCCGACGCCTCACTGAATACAGATCGTTTACACGGTGCGATTCGATTCGTGAATATTTACGGGTGAATGCGCGTGACGTTTTGGTACGGTGGTGTACACACGTCCTAAATTTGAGTTGGCTTTCGTGTCTTTACAGCTAGGGTATAAATAAAACAGGCGCAGATAGAAATGTTAGGTTAGGATGGTGGGTAGTGATTACGCGCGAAGGAATCCAATATCGTCGAAAGTACAATATGAAAGTGTAAGGCAAGGTGTGTGCTCTGGAATATAAAGCAAACAGTTTCTAATTAATTTTGAGATAGCATGTTGAATTAAAGGCGATATTGGTAAAGTTAGGCGGCAGCTAGCAGCGCCGGTGAGCGTGGGGAGCCTAATATCTTCATTAACATTTATAGATACGGTGTACTACGTAGGGAATAAGTACGTAGCCCTTCGTAGCACTTTGTAGCACTTCGTAGCGCGTCGTAGCACTGTCGACGAGTTTTATGTCACTCGTAGCGGCCGTAGCTAATGAAAGCTGTCGGTTACACGACGGGCATTTGTTCAGAAAACAGAAAATATGAAAATGACTATCTTACCATCACGTGTATAGCCACAGGATGTTGTTTAGGATGGTAATATGCTATCTAACTTGTTAAATCTGTTAAATCTTAATCTTAGCCCGCAATCTCGTCTTCAATCTCGTAAATACTAATCTGGTATATGTCGTGAATTATACATTTTTCTGAACACGTGTCCTTACCTTAACTGTATCATACGAACCACGTTTTTTAAAGTCATTAAATTATGTAGACTGATATGAAAACTGGTCTACAAATTATTTCTAGATAAATTTTATATAGATTAAAAAGATATTCAAACGAATAGGTGATACGTATCTGTACTCTATCTATCTCTACTCAGACCTACGATACTGACAGTTGAATTTCTATAAAAAAACCCTACTGACCGTGAACCTGAACCGTGAACATATTTTATTTGATTAAAATTTTGCTCGATCAGACACATAACGTATGAAAGTTCTAAGGTCCTAATTCAGATGGTCTAGTTTGGGGCTCACTCTCAAATCATATTTAGTATGACTGATGACGTTTCAACTTCTATAAACCTAAGTACCTGCTAACTGCATTCCCTGGACGATAATCAATTTATATTTAATTAGATTTTGCCTGTAAGGTGGGATTATCACAGAAATATCCTACTATCCTCTATCTATCCTATAAAATATCCTACCGAAGTCTCTCTTTGTACAATTTCATCTAATTTAGTAGAGGCATGGAAAGGTAATAGACATACAAAAACTTTGGCATTTATGTTATTTCTTACTGTTACTGATGGATGAATGTATAGATGGACGCATGGCATGACCACACATGGCACGCAGATAGTTATGACCTGAAACAACGCATAGGATATATTTTTATCCATATGTTATGAATCTGTGGAACAATACCGAACTCAACGCGAGCGAAGCCGCTGGCATAAGCTAGTAAAACATTTTAGTATGGATTCTACTCAAGTACAAAATGGTTCAAATCAAATTCAAAAGTTAATCATTAAAAATTAATATTGGTCATGACAATCTATGGAGTGGCTTCAATAACTGACATGGATAAGGTTTCGCTCAATTATTTATTAATATTTATTCTTTGAAATGTTAATGATGGCTAAAATACAGATGAATTTCAGTAAAATCTGAGTTTTACTCTCAATATTCATTGTGAAACCGAAGTCTGAATCAAGAAAAGACGTTTTTCAGGAATTTCTCTTTATTGAAATTGGTTACAGTCATGTAGCGGTTTAACTTTCAGACACTAGTCTGCATAGTCCTCATGTAAGTTGACCAAGATATTTTGTCTGGACCTTAAAAGAGACTATGACCTCTGAGTTTGTTTCGGCTGTTTCTTCTCAGAGTAGTCGGATACGAAACACCGACCTCATCTAGTTTAAAAAAAAAGACGTGTAAAAGTGTTTGTGAAAACCTACTTGCAAAATAAACATCATTTATCAACTAGAATTCGAAATATACGGGAAAGAAGATATGCAGATGTTAGAATTTATTTAAACTTCATGTGCAGTAGTTGTAATTATACGGACTAAATACCGCCAGACATTTTATCATCCAACCTGTATTAATTGGGTGCATACCTCTCTCATACATCTAAACATATTAGAAAAGGGGTGTTACTAATTAATTCAAGATTTCTGTTATATGAAGGCGTACCAATTGTAATTTGCTGTATTCATTACCACGTGTTACGAGATCAATACAGTAATGAATAAGTAACCGTCAATATGACTCTTAAGGGCTGATTCTGCCAAAGACAGTTTTTCACGCTGGTAATATTTTCGTCTCCTTGTTTTTCTAATGGAAAAATCATTGCTCAGATAAAGATGAAAAAAGGTGTTGTCAAAAAAATGTCCTAAGACTTTTAGGTTTTGTTTCGTTTCACCAATAACTGGTGAACAAAAAACAGTAGCAGCACTACCATACCTACATGAATATCTTGATCGAACCACTCGGTTTTCAGAAGAATTGAGTTACTCAGAATCTAATATTATTCTCCGAACATCTCTGAAAGTAAGATGTTACACTACAACATATCTAATAACTCTTTATACTAAATCTGGATGCAAACGCACAAAGTAGTATGTAGGAGGAATTATTAAACGTATCATTTTGACATTACGCTTGGTGTATTTCTCGTAGCACGCTACGAGTTATTGCTACGGAGCTACGACAAGCTACGAAATATTAGCTACGAGCGGGCGTTATTTGAAATAAATATTATTAGTACTCCCTCAGGATTTAGAGTTGTCATACATTGGAGATTTATTTCTGCGAGTAGTAATATATACTTTATGGGTTGCAAAAATATGTTTCATAGTATACCATTTAAAAAATATTTGTTGCAGTAAAACTGTGAATTGGTCAGTCCAGTTTGGACTGGTTTTAGTATATTATATACAGTTAAAACGCGTTTTCTATCATTCTTGCAGGCTTTGTCATGAATATCTGGAATTGCTGTAAAATAATATTTTAAGACCGTCACAAAACATGTATCTCATTGATTCTCTAGGATTTTTATTAAATATTAATAGGGTCAAATTAAAAAAAAGGGTCAATATAGTATTCATAATGTGCTTAGTCAAAAATAATATTGAGCGATTTTTAGTCTTGACTGCGACATAGTATACCTATTTCTGTTTAAATAGATTCTACTAAAGATATTTTGAGAAACAAAACACCAAATCATATTTTTATATTGCCTTCGTATGCAACGTGCCATCAAGCAATTTTATTCATGCATCACTTTTTTATGGAGAATTGAAACTAAAACGAATTCAGTTTTAAACAATACGAATTCGTCATACCAAATATATATCTCGTAAAATTGTATGACGTCACTTGTGGGTGACTGGTTAAATACAAGGTTTTCAAATGCCATTCTTTTCAAAGTACCTATATACATATTTTTGCAGCACAATCATATATAGTACATGAACTCTCCCTCCCATATCGCACGAGGTAAAGCAGAAACTTGAAAGCCAACTGCTATGATTCTTTTGTTTCATAGACTTTATAAACTCTGGTCAGACACGCACGCTTACGCATAAATACCCGAATTGTTTGAAGAGCATCATATTGTCTTATTGGTAGTGTTTATCTTAATAATTTATTAGTTATAGTTAAGTGTAAATTATTTAAATAGGGTAAATGTGATGCAAAAGATGAAAAATTCATAAATTTTGGCATGCGCACGTTAATATAAAAGATGCTAACTTTAAAACTCAATTTCTAATGCCCCGTTCCAATAAACAAAAACGACTCGTTTTGCTTACGGATAGTTGTATTTTGACATAAGTTCTACGAGTCGTTTTTGTTTATTGGAACGGGGCATTAGTGTAGCTATTAAACACAAACAAATGAAACAATATAAAAGAGCTCTTTTATCAATATTTTCTCCGTTGAAAAGATCAAAGATCATTGAACTGATACAGTAAATATCCAATTTAAAGTCAAATCAATCTACATTTTATTCAACAAAGTCATTTTGAGTTAATCAAAGTTTTGGTCCGTCTTGGGTCACCTAACGTAGATACAGTTGACGGCACATCAGTTGCCATTGCATTGACATTGACAGCGCCTTTATGACGTTACTGTAAGAACGAATTTTGAACCGTTGAGATGTGAATTACTGTATGTAGTAAATTGCTTTTGTACTGGTGATAGAACTGTATGATGTCTGTCCGGTTCGTAACGTCGCTCGTACACTTACAGAGTTGGTGATGTTGTTGGAGTGTGGAGGGCAAAGATCACGGCGTGGATAAGACTTAGAATAGTTTAATGTACCCAAGTAATATACAATAATGCACAGTTGGCGATTCCTTTCTCGGTTGTTTACTTAGATATTAGCTGCGTCACACTACACGTTAATTAGTTGAAATGGGCCTTAAATACCTAAATAATATGACGCACGTTCGTTCCGATCGCAGCGTCAGCTAAAGTTATGAACAGTTTAAGACTGTACACTGTCTGTATTCTATAATCAACTGACTAGCCTTCTCACAACTGTGTTAGGGTCGGTTTTCAGTCTTACCAGATGCAACTCACCATACCCTATTAAATCAATAATTCACATGGAGCGACCGACAGTCTATATGACTACAATCCAGTAACTGGGTGTTGTTCTATATCAATTCATAAAGTTATTTTGTAACTGTCTAACAGACAATGCTCGGCCATTATGAAAGGATTTTTGGAAGCTCCACCCCTTAGTGGGTTAAACAGGGGTGAAGTTTGTATGCGAACGTCGAGGCTAGATAAGCAATTATGATTTTGTAATCAATTTAACCAGCTAGTAACAATATTTTAGCGCGGAGGCATCTGCAAAAAGGAAGCATGGAGGTTGGAGTTAAGAGTTTCGTTTTTCGTTTTATTCGTTTATCTCTAAAATGTGAAAGGAGAATATATACTCTCCTATACGTATGTCTTTTTTTGATCAGAAGTAATGGGATGCATTTTAGTTAAATCTTTCTTAGTTTTTTTTAAAAAAAAACGTTGCCCACACTAGGAATTTCTCCTGTATCGTGGGTGCGTTTACAAACATTTAAACTCACACACGCAAACAGCCAGACCCGAAACAACTATCTGTAGGCCATACAGCCATACATTGTTCCATGCGGGGATCGAACCCGCGACACGCAGCGTAGCAGTCGATCTCTAAGCCACTGCGCCAACTGCGTCGTCATCTTATCATTAGTTCTTAATTATCTCCTTTAATTACTTTCGTTCAAAATAGCGTGCTTCTATAAATCCCTGAATTAGTGAATGGAAGCAGAAGAGATTATATTGGTCATATTAAATTATTCCAATAGGAATTTCTTTTTTTCTTTTGACACAAATCCACGAAAAATCTTTTCTACTCGTACCGTGCCTAAGGTATGCAAATACCCGACACATTGACACTCAACATCGGACACATAAAACACATCCCCGACACCCCACTATAAACTGTGAGTGAGTTGTAAAAATTGTCACACCCTACCACAGTCGCTTGTGATTTATTGCCCGATAATGTGAAAGTATTGACGAAAGAGCCCGGTAATTCGGTGTCATTTGTTTTATATTTAATTTTTAATGTGTAAGCTATTTATTTGGCAGTGTCAGAGATCAATTGGGATGGTTTATCGGTTTAAAAGTTAAGCAGTTTTAATCATTTTTGATATGTGCGTTGAAATAGCTGTCAATTATTAAAATTATTTACGACTTGTATAAATGTATTGTTCTGTGCACAATTTAATTATGAAGTTTCACACAAACTTTCATCCTCATAAGGGTTAGAATTTCCAAAAAAACCTTTCATAGAGTTGTCGTTGTTATTTGTGCCGAGAATTTAGTGTGTACACCACAGGGCCTAATGTTACAGCCTTTATTTACCCAGTGGTATATTTGTCTAACAAAGAGTTTATATGTAAAACTAGCTTTTGCACGCGGCTTCGCTCGCGTTTAATTCAGGGTAACACAGTTCGCCTTACCTGATTTACAGGTACCTGCTACCTGTAGTTTTAGCCCTAGCGCCTTATTTATTGTAATAGCAATGCTAAGTTTTCCCTTTTCTTCCCTCTTTCCCAACTATCTCTGTACTAAAATTCATCAAAATCGGTTTAGCCATTTAGGCGTGAAGACGTAACAAACAAACCAAGAAACTCACTTTCGCTTTTATAATATTAGTAACATTTTATTTTAAAAAAGTGGGATGTGAGGGAGAAAGAGGGAAGAAAAGGGAAAACTTAGCGTTGCTATTACAAATCAATAAGGCGCAAGGGGAACTGTGTTACCCCGAATTTAACGCGAGCGAAGCCGCGGGCAAAAGCTAGTTTTTTATAAATTACTAAACAAAGCAATATCACCAAATCTGACCTAAAATTGCCGTTAATTTAAACATCGGCAATCATCGGCACACGTCGGATACCTTCGGGCCTCTAACTATACCATTTGCGATGTAAAGCGATCTTTTATGTGGGCTTTTATGTTTAGTTAATTTGTTTATAGGGATAACGTTCCTCGCGGGGCCTATGTACTGTTCAATGTGTATCCGCACCAAGGGATTAGCCTAAATACTGTTAATGATAATTGACTGACTTTATGAACTGCAGGTGGCCGAAAACAATTATAGATTTGTTTTGTCAACTTTGTTGTGTAAAGGTAATTGCTATTTTAGATTGGGGTATGCTTCTGTGGAGGTTAAAGTACCCCTGTGTGTTGTTTTTGACCCTTATATTGGTGGGGTCGGTTCTCCTTGAATGTTATGGTCTAGCAATATGAGTTTGTTCTTGGGTTGCTTGCTGGTTTTCGTTTTTGCTGCGATTATCTTTCGACTTCTATTTGGCAGTAGTTGTGATATATTTTTTTTATAAGTTAGGTACTGGCAGTACCAGTAGCTGATGTTAGTAGAGGTGTCAGCAAAAGGATATCTTTAGGTGAGTATTGCAAGTACATTATTTTCATTGCGAATTGCAATAGTAATAATTATGTCCTTTCAAAAGGAGGCTGGTTACATAAGAAAAACATGAAGAGCTTAGACTTTGAATGTGGTCTTTTAAAATTATCAAATTCATCCGTGTTCCTTCTTTTGCTCCGCTGTCCTTTACGGCCTAAATATATGGGCAAGTTTGTTCACTTACTCTTTTTAATTTTCATCCGACCTAAAAGAAAATCTCAATTATCTTAAGCCCAGCTACATAAGCAATTTACCAGGGCTTCATTGGCTACTAAGAGTAGTTTCTTACAAATGCAATGAACAGTAAGATATCTAGTATAGGCTTTGGAGCGGAGGCCTGAGTGCTCTCTGCCATAGACACGCCCCCGACTAAGGTAAACGGTTATTTTTGTATACACTAATGGGTTATTTCGCATAGTCGAAATGTTTATATAGACTTATGTATGTGAGTGAGGAAAATAAATAGCTTTTGGAGGAATAATGGCTGACCTTTGAAGGAATTGTACGGTTATTTGTACTTATGTTTATACCTGAAACATTTAAGGGTTTTCGTTGGTAAGGGCTGCTGTTTTGAAACTCTTGCGTCTTGCATAAGAATATTTCGGTAGTAGCCCGGGATCCAAATTTATGCTCGGTTCGTGGGTATTTGCAAGCGCTCTACTTACTCCATGAAACCTGAAATGTGGGTTTACTATATATATCTACGATATATATATCTTGCCTTTTGGGTCAATGTTTAGTTTAGGCCGCGCTTGCCTACGTTTGTCTGGGGAATGGTGAGCAATCGTTACATACCGAGTTTCCTCCGTGAAAGCCCGTTAAGCTGTTGGTCCCGGCTGTCATTTATAGATTTTTGACAGTCGACATAAATAGTCAGTATCTCGAAAGTCTGACAACCAGTCTTACTAAGGGTTTTGTATAGCCCAGTACTAACTGGGCTGTGGAGGTCAGATAGGCATTCGCTCCACGTAAAATTCTGGTATTTAGTTTTCCCATAGTTGGAAAAGACTTGGCAGATGATGACTTCTAAAAAAGACAGCACGGTTGGCGCAGTGGCTAAGCGATCGACTGCTGCGCTGCGTGTCGCGGGTTCGATCCCCACACGGAATAAATATTTATATGACCTAAACAGGTAGTTTCGGGTCTGGCTGTTTGTGTATGTGAGTTTAAATGTTTGTAAACGCACCCACGATACAGGAGAAACTCCTAGTATGGGGCAACGTATTAAAAAAAAAAAACTGTTTTGAAGTTTTGACAATAACTGAAATTATATAATAGTTGATAATTTGTACAAAAAACAAAACTATAAAAATGCTTTATTCTAGTAGCACAACGGTCTTCTAATCAGACTAATATTAGTAAAAGAGTGTGTGTTCATTTAGTGAGAAAAGAAGCCACTCCATAAATAAAAGAAACTGTGTGTTTGCAAATGAATGGACAACGAGTTCTTTTAATCAGAACTACCTGCAATTGTACCGGGAGAATACAAGAAGAAAACATCTCCGGTTTGTTTGTGGGTCAGATTTATGCGATACCAGGCTCTTGGAGCTTCTTTACGAATGTTTTAATATTTTTAAGTGCATTCATTGAAAGAGCTTTTCTTTGACGATACTTTGTTAATCGTATAAATTCGGTAGCGCCTTATTGATTTGTAATAGCAACGCTAAGTTTTCCCGTTTCTTCGCTCTTTCTCCCTCATATCCCACTCTTTTAAAAAACACAAACTCTTCTCGAAATTTCCGACCAAACTTAAAAAACTAGATATCAACCATTTATCGGAACGTTATCAAACTATCAAGTGAAACGTCAAGCAATGTAGGCTACGTATCAGTAGGAACCTTACGACCGCATCACAGCACGCCAATGCCAGACGCGTTTGAAAAAAAAAAGAAAAATTAAAAAGTTTCAGCTGGCTTGCGTCACAGGGGGTGTGGAGATGACGTCACTACCGGAAATAGACCGCGGCCGTAGTGCACGCCCGCTCTTATTTCAGCTAGAGTTACGTGGTCAGGTCTGACATCGGATTGTTATACGTCATGTTGGATTGCGTAATTAGTAGTTTGATGTATGTAGTGTGTCAGTGAATTTTTTGATATACGAGCATAGTTTCAGAGGACTTTGTGGATAAATAATAATAACCGCTCAGGTCGATTTTCAGATTAAACCGCGTTTGTTTAGGTTGGTCGATGGATGGGTGCCAAACCAATACATTTCGATTTTCCTTGCCCTGGAGAGCACGTAAAGTCAGGCTGGTTTCGGCTGTCATTCGTAGATCATTGACAGCCGTCACAGCTTGTTAGGCTCGAAAGCCTACTAAGGGTATTGTACTTAACTAGTATTTTACATAGAGCGACTGCCTATCCTATGCCTATTTAGATAGGCAGTCGCTTCATGTAAAATACTGGTTAGACTCGGAATGATAGGCAGATGATGACGAGTCTAGTCTCGGGCTTACTGAGCGGACCGGACTGAATAATGTACTGAAATGTCTGGTGAACTCCTCCGGTGTTCGCAGACTGGTCCGCTCGATTTGGCCACATCTTCAAAGCTCGGACAAACTGGTAGGGACAAATTGTGGACAAACGGTGTCCAAAGATGCCTTCAGTCACGAATGTCGACTGCATATGGCTATTTCGTTTTTGTTTATTATGATATGTCAATATGATTCTATCATATTTACAGAATGAATCATTTGTTTTCAAAGCACTATTAAATTGAATAAAGAAATTAATTTGTTAGGCAGTTAAATTAATTTCCTATGGTAATTGAAAACATTCAAAATTTATTATAGATATAATTACATAAACATTCTAATAGGTTACCAGTAATTTTAAATTAATTAACATGTGTATTGTTTCCTCTGAAAGAATCAAGGTCATGACATTGACCATTATTATATCGTGACCTATTTCAAGTCACCCTGCATACCTAAACCTACTTCCAATGATGTCCGCCAACTCCAGAAAACCTGCAAACATAAATAAATAAATAAACGTAAGAAAAGCGTATAAACATAAGAAACTAGTTCAAAACTAAAAATACACTTGAGACTTTCATAGGCCGGCGCAAATGTTTGTAAATGATTCTGTTTGGTTTTATAAATAGCCTGCAGTTCACGGCTACTTTCACTGAACGCCGACGGAGTTAGTGTAGCCGTTTATAGCCTACCTTCACCTAGGAGCTGTTGTGACGGCCAGGGCCGGCCATGTTTGGAAATACTACTGGCTTTTTATCCGATTGAAGTTTGGGTCGTATTGTTCCAACGTGTTTAGGCACGCGGTTTAAGGGACAACGGTACACTAACTTCTATGACATCACGCCTGTAATAGTTGCAGGCTTATACAGAAGTGGTGGTGGAGGTACACCTCGGTCTCTTCCATAGTTTTGGTACTCAAATCAAATCAAAATATTTTTATTTCACATAGGCACTTATAAAACGTCGAGAAAAGATGCACGGTTCGGGTTGGTCGTTTCCTATGGAGAAGAACCGGCAAGAAACTCCATGGTTACTATTTAATAAGAGTAAAGATGTTGTCATCAACTGAGCAAAAATGACGGCACGGTTGGCGCAGTGGCTGAGCGATTGACTGCTGCGCTGCGTGTCGCGGGGTCGATTCTGGCACGTAATAAATATTTGTATGGCCTACAAATAGTTGTGTCGGGTCTGTTGTTGTAAGTTTAAATGTTTGTAAATGCACCCACGATACAGGAGAAATTTCTAGTGTGGGAAAACGTTTTTTTTTGTTTTTAAATAGCAATCTCCGTGGTTTTTACTGAGTACGTGTTTGTACTTTACTAAGAATTACCGATTATTATACAAAAAATAATTCACACGATTTGCCCTAGGAGGTATTCAGGAGCTGTAGATCACCACTTGCTATGATCCTTAATTACCTTTAGAGAGTCGTCCACGTTAATAGATATTCTGGTCTGGTCACACCTGGTACATACCTGGTCTTTTGGAAACAACCTTATAAAAAATTTATTGATGTCAAAAAAAATTAACTGTTCAATAGTCTTCTTTTATTTTATGAGCTTTTGGAGACTGACTCACCAGTAATATTAGGTTTTTTCAAATAGGTAGTAACTGTTCAATACTCTTCTTTTATTTTATGAGCTTTTGAACACACCAGTAGTATTATGTTTTTTCAAGTGATTTTAAGCGATCACTATGAATTTAAGGAAACGTTAGCTTTTATATAATAGCAATGGCAGTTATATTGGTATGACTGTTATCGTAACTAATATTATAAAAGCGAAAGTGAGTTTGTTTGTTTGTTACGTCTTCACGCCTTAATGGCTAAACCGATTTTGATGAATTTTGGTACAAAGATAGTTGGGACCCTGGAGACGGACATAGGCTAGAAAAACGAGGGTGAAAAAGGGGAGGAAAGGGAAAACTTAGCTTTGCTATAACAATCAATAAGGCACAAGGACAAAAACTACAGGCAAATTAGGAAAGGGGAACTGTGTTACCCGAATTTAACGCGAGCGAAGCCACGGGCAAAAGCTAGTCCTTACTAATATTATAAAAGCGAAAGTGAGTTAGTTTGTTTGTTTGTTTGTTTGTTTGTTACCTCTTCACGCTTTAATGGCTAAACCGATTTTGATGATTTTTGGTACAGAGATAGTTGGGAACCAGGAGACGGACATAGGCTATTTTTTATTAAAAAAGAGTGGGATACGAGGGAGAAAGAGGGAAGAAACGGGAAAACTTAGCGTTGCTATTACAAATCCATAAGGCGCTACCGAATTTAACGCGAGCGAAGCCGCGGGCGAAAGCTAGTTTTAAATAAATTATTCATTTGAAATACGAGATTTTACAGTAACTATAGGTTCTGGCTGAAAGATCATTAAACAACTGGTTTTCACATTGTGGCTAATAATTACCTTCTCCAACTGTTTCAATGAGTATTTCTGGTAGCTAACGGATTGTTTACACACCGGGCGTGTAGCTACATCGATTAAAAGGGACCCCTCGGGAGGAGACTAGTCTTATCAGAAATTCGGATTATTTTGATGACAATTGGTTTTCGTGAGATAAGTCAGTGGTTTTATTAGAGATCAGTAGGCCTACCATGACGTTTTAAAGCAGAACTGATTCCACTGAGGGAAAGAGATGGTGCTAGACACCCTGTATAGCTCTGTCTCTTTCCCTCAGTGGAATTAGTTCTGCTTTAAGACGTCATGGTAGGGTAGCAGTACCTCAAAATGCAAAAAAACAGATCACTTTGTTGTCCATCTGTCTGTCTGCCAAGATCTTCTATCTCGGAAATGCGAATAGGTATTGAGTTGAAATTATAACCATACTAGCTTGCGCCCGCTGCTTCGCACGCTTGATTATCGAAAAGTATCCTATGTGTTTCCAGAATATCATCTACCTCTGTGCAAAATTTCAACAAGATCCGTTCAGCCGTTTTGACGTGAAAGAGTAACAAACATCAATACATCCACCCATTCTCACAAAAAATCTCTACATAGTATAAAACAAAGTCGCTGTCTGTTTGTTGCTATGTTGTATGTATGCTTAAATCTTTAAAACTACGCAACGGATGTTGATGCGTTTTTTTTAATAGGTAGAGTGATTTAAGAGGAAGGTTTATATGTATAATATACTTCACGCTATGACTCTTAGGAGGTAAGCAGCGGGTGAAACCGCTGGGTGGGTCGCTAGTTTATAATATTAGTATGATATTGGCCTACGGTCCCTTGGAACTGTAAAATAAAGTCTACGCAGTCAAAAGATATGGCCGTTTATTTGCGGGACCCTCGGTGCACGAGTCCGTCTCGTTGTCTCACATGGAGAATTCTCCTGTATCGTGGGTGCATTTAAACAAACAATTAATTTTACATACACGTACAGCAAGACTCGGGACAACTACCTGTACGTCATACAAATATTTGTTCCTTGCGGCTTGCGGATCAAACCCATGACACGCTGCTCTTCTTAGCCACTGCGCCAATCGTACCGTCATAGAGTAGTACAACCATCAAAGATTTTTTTGTAAACGACTTGAATTATAAATATCAATGAAAGTTGTTAAAGAAATACGCCGTCTTTTCCAACAATAGACGTGTATCTTTTTGTATATTTAGATGCCGTTGAACTGACCGAACCGGACTGTGACACTGGATTTTGACAAGTAATGTGCTGAGACATCTGTGAAAACTACCCGCAGTCAGTCCGAAGTCCGATCCGGTCGGTTTGATCGCACATTTTAGGGAGGATATTTTTACTAAAAGATATCAAGACGTGAGGGTTGAACTTTAAAGTTCATTTGAAATGACCCATCTTAACATAAAAGAACATGCAAACAGGGTAAACACTTAAAGTTCGAAGTGAAAAAAAAGTAAATAAAGGAAACAATCGTAGCCAAGGGCACGCTACGAATGTCGTAGCACGCGTAGCTATTTAACAGATTATTTCGTAGCGATCATGTAGCACGCTACGTCATGTCTACGGTGCTACGACGAGCTACGACAATTCCCTTGCGATGAAAAAGTAAGTGTCAACTATTGTTTATGTGTGCTTAACATGCAAACTGGTGTGTAAAAAATTGAAATAAAGTGTCATGATTTCAATTAAATTGTCTTTCTTTTTATGCCTAGTGTCACGCGATTTTTATAGCAGTTAAATAGATTATGTGTCGTGCAAAATGTGTAGCCATTTTGATGTTAGTAATGAGTTTGGAGGTTTGTTTGACCTAAGTGGAATGTACAAAAAGCGTGACTGTATGTTTTTTTTTAAATATACAGATACGTATTTTCTTTCGAGTATAATACGAAGAAATTTGGTCAGAACGGGTAAGATTGTTAAGGTTTAAATCAGATAAAAACCCAGTAAAAACCTAATTTATAAAAATAACAAGTCTAGCAAACATTCATAGCAGCTTACACAAATTAAGATATGGCTTAATTAACGCGAATACCCAGTTTTACGATGTCTCCAACCCCGACTGAAATATAGCCATTCGAGGAATATTTTATAGTTAAATATCATTGCTTATTGCACTAAATTATGGCATTTAGTTTCGTTAATTTGAATAATTATTATTCATCGTTTAATTTACGCGTTTAATAAGGAAATGGGGATGAAGTGAGGAGAATCAGAATAAGGGAATGAGTAGAGGGTTATGATAGGCTTATTTTAGTGTGATTGTGAGTTGTCTTTCACGAAGAGCTTGTTCTTACGTTATAACAGCTGCTTGGGACGATTTTCAGGTTAATCCGCGTTTGCCTGGGTTGGTCCGTGGATAGGTAACCCATGACATAACCAGTTTCCTCGATACCTCCGAATGGACATTAAACCGTTGCTTCGAGTTGTCAATTGTAGGTATTTTTATATAAAAAAACGTTGCCCCACACTATGAATTTCTCCTTTATCGTGAGTGCATTTACAAACATTTAAACTCACATACACAAACGGCCAGACCCGAAACAACTATTTGTAGGCCAATAAAAATATTTGTTCCATGCGAGAATCGAACCCGCGACACGCAGCGTAGCAGTGAAGTGCTTAGCCACTGCGCTAACCGTACCGTGCCGACAAAACCGTAGATGTTTGACAGTCGTAATATGTATTCAAAGCCCCTAAATCGTGACAATCAGTCTTACTGAAGGATTACGAATTGCCCAGTACTAACTGGTTTGTGGAGGTCAGACAGGCAGTTGCTCCATGTAAAATACTGGTATTCAGCTGGATCCGGTTAGATTGGAAGCCCACCCCATACCGACCGATATTGTTAGGAAGGAAAAGACAGGTACGGTAAAGATACAATAATAAATATACCTATATATAGCGTGATGTCGGTGGTGTCATACAGTTAGTACGTTTTCATAATTTACGGTTAAATGTATCAAAGTTATATTATAACCTTGATAATAGGTTAAGGCACACACACATATTTTTCTCGTACTCTCTCATACACTATCGTCTACATTTCGGTTTCATATCTCCTTTCGCAGGTCTCCCGGCAGAAATTTCTTAAGAAATAAGCAGAACCTTTGTACTCAAATTTTATATGATTTTTTCCTATCTTGTTTACTGAAAAAACTTGTAACCCAAAAAAAAACTAAGGTCAATGTGACTGACCTTTTTTTTTTTTTTTTTGGGTTTACAAGTTTTTATGTTAATTTATTGAAACTCGTCAGTTATATTTAAACATCATGTGATAGGCGAGAAGATTCTTGTCAAACTTCTATGATGGCACAAAACCATGAGGTTCTTCGAATAAGAAATATCAGTGACAGAAATACCTAGTGAATCACTATTTTACTGGTAACATGGCTGAGCCCCACTGCTCTCTGTTTCCCGAGACATTTCAACTTGACCTCTCTTTTACAAACCCTAAAACCCGACATTAAAGTTTACAACAAAATCGTAACAGAGTTTACACTTTAAAGCATTTCTCTATAAAGTGTTTGTAAAATTTCCCCCGATAGTTCTAAACGTGTTTTGTAATGGGTCGTGAATCTGAGCCGTAGCGGTATCAGCAGTAATAGAGGTCATGAATTTAGAATGGCAATCGTTGGGATTGCGGCTTTGAAGAGGTTTGTAAGGGCGTTTGTGATGGCGCAAGTTTAGAGGTATGAGGGTCAGGGAGGGAAGTTCCTCATTCTCTATTGAGAAGGTATGTTTTTGCAAGCAGACAGGTGCAGTGTTTAGTGGGCATGTTACACTTAACCGTTGGTTGTTGCCGGGCCGTTGTATAATCATCACATTTATACGGGTCGTCCTGTGCAATGCGTGGCCGTTCATTGTAGACTGTCACCACATGAGTATGTTGACCATTACTTGCTTAACTTCTTCCCAAATATATTGGAGTCAACTTTCAAGTCTACAAAGCCGAACCGAAAATCTACTGGTTAATGATGAATGTATTTCACATGGAGCTGATGGGTCAAAGAATTACAAATAACACTCCGGACCAACGGCTTCAAATAATAATAATAATAACTTTATTGACAGTTTTTAGTATTGTAGTACATGAGTATATGGGTTCTATATGGTTACATTACTGATTTGCTACAATTATAGTGGGTGCAGTTCTGTTCTCCTAACTAGGCTACAGTATAGCCTGTATGAAGGAGTGACAGTTCCGATCCCTCATTAATTTTAAATATTACGTGTAATATTACTAATTACGTGATTAAAATTAACATACATAAAATTAATATGTTTAAAACTTTAAGTGAAAACAATTTTGAATATTAAGAAATGATTAAGAACTTATTAATACGTGTGTATAGTATGTGTGTGAGTGTGAGTTTACGTGAGTGCGTGTGGTTTGAGTGTGTGTGGTGTGAGTGTGTGTGGTGTGAGTGTGTGTGTGGTTTGTGTGTTAGATAGGTCGAGTGCGCATGTACCTGAAAATAGCTAAGCCTAAAGAAGTATTTTTTAAATGCTTTACCACTTATCCAGGAGCGTCACACATATTGTGATTTTAAAAATTGTTTCGCCGCAACTATATTCGTTTATGGTAAATAAACGGCTCAATTAAAAAGAAATAAACGTTATGAAAAGGTACAAAATGTGGCTTTTTACGACATAGTTTTAGTACTGCTGTGACTTAAAAAATATTATCACGCTATTCTTTGTAGGGGTTTATCGTGCGCTAATGTATACAAATCTCACATAATGTGGTTGTTGCCCACACTGACTTGTTACTCATAAATTTGTTACACATAAAAACAGGAATTAAACGACTAAATTTATTGAGTGCACCACAATAAGATTCAGTACACAGTTTCGTTGGCACCATTTGGGTTTAAATCCCTAAAAATAATTATTAGTAATTTATCATTATACCAACGATATTAAGGCGCAGTTTGATCACGAGCAAAATACTAATGAATACTTAAACAGTTACCACTGGGCCACAATCTACATGCTCAAGCAACAGCAACAATGCGTAAAACCAATGTAAGATACTGCTTCGACAATGCTACAATACTAAAAGTCAATAAACGCGGTTGTGGATAAGCATAAATAGCGTATATATTCATGTAAAATGTTGCCTGTATATTCAAACTATTCATGCCTGAACGCATGTAGGGGGAAACTGTACAGTAATCTGAGCCTGTACATATGAGACTTAGGGAATTCCCAGATATATATAGACTAGCTTTTGCCCGTGGCTTCGCTCGCGTTAAATTAGGGGTAGCACAGTTCCCCTTTCCTGCTTTACAGGTACCTGCTACCTGTAGTTTTTGCCCTTGCGCCGTATTTATTGTAATAGCAACGCTAAGTTTTCTCTTTCTTCCTTTTTTCCCTCATATCTCAATCTTTTTTTTCGTCTCTAGGGTCCCAACTATCTCTGTACCAAAGTTCATCACAATCGGTTTAGCCATTTAGGCGTGAAGACGTAACAAACAAACTCACTTTCGCTTTTATAATATTAGAGAGGAGCTGGCGTCACTCCCGGCAACCGAATATTATTCGAATAAAAAATCCACCTTTATTTATCAAACACAATACGAACAAAAACCATATATCAAAAGATTAAATTTTAATCACAAAAACAACATCTTATAGATTTGAAATTTGAAATTGAACCCCTGTTAGTCATAACTTTAAAAATAAATTACACAATGTTTTACGAAAAAATGGAAAACGTTGCCGCACTCTAGGAATTTCTCCTGTATCGTGGGTGCGTTTACAAACAGCCATACCGAACATACTGAACAACTATCTGTAGACCATACAAATACTTGTTCCATGCGGGGATCGCACCCGCAACCCGCAGCGCAGCATTCGATCGCTCAGCCACTGCGTCAACCGCGTCGTCAAAAGAGACCATCGAAAGGAGATATTCGAATGTCAAATTATTAAAGAAATAGTTTATTAAAACATTTTTTTAAACATACCGCTTAGCCGTTTAGATGTGACGTTGGATTTAAAATCATGTGTCTACTTCTTTATATGGTAATCATACAAAGAAAACATATGACGTGCCGTTGTGTCGCTTTATGCAAGCGATGTCGCAAGTATCATCGATGGTAGTCGTGGTCATGCCGTGATGCGCAGTACGAACACCAGTAAATTACTAATTAATAAGCAGTTACGTTCACTAGTTTCGGAAACAAATAAATCATAGTAACTGGTAATTGAGAAGTCATTGGCAAACGGTTTAACCTGCGATCGCTATCGTTATGGCATCTAAATGGTTGAATTAGTGATGAGGAGGAATTGGGTAAGATTCATAAATTAATGTTAATAGGGACAGTTGATTGCGTTAAAGATCTATTAGCGATGCTTAGTGAAAATTACCGTAAAATATAATGGCGTCACCACTAGTATTCTAGTCACTAATAACGTCGAGACTGCTGAGTATGCATCCTGGGTTTGATTCCCAAGTCTGGTAGGGTTATTGAGTTTTTCTGTCAAAAATTTCTCATTTGTGGCTCTCTCATCAGGATTTGCGGAATGTTGGCTATAGTTTCGTCGTCTCTCGCTCGTTTGTCAATGTCGGACTGAATAAACATAACGTTTACTTCTTGAAAGGAAGTTTTAGTCGTCTTTCTAGTTTTTTTGAGTCTTTGAAAATGTGAGTTAATAGACACGTATTCTTTTTTTAAAACTTTGCCCCACACTAGGAATTACTCCTGTATTGTGGGTGCCTTTACAAACATTTAAACTCACATACAGCCAGACCCGAAACAACTATCTGTAGGCCATATAAATATTAATTCCGTGCGGGGATCGAACCCGCGATATGCGGTGCAATAGTCGGTCGCTCAGCCACTGCGCCAACCGTGTCGTCATAATATTACAAAATATAGCTCTGTTTTGTAAATGTATAACGTGTAGTAATGGTTGAAGAATAAACGCAGCATTTGAAAGTTTTCGAAGTTTTTGCTTCTTTTTGGCACCTAACTTTAGTAATTAATTAAAACAGTGAAATGTTTGTCGGACAAACTTTCCCAACACAGCTTTACTCTTAAAGTCAAATAAAAAAATTGTATCAGTAATTTAGTTCACATTAGGTACCTAAACTAGATTCTACCCAATTTAGATTTTTGCCCGCTCTATAGCGATAGCCTTTCTTCTTATTGAGAGATGTATAGCTGACCTAATGAAGGTGCCACATGCGTTTTCAGTTTTATTAAGTAGCCTAAATAAAAATAAAAAAGGTTTTCAATTTAGAATCTTTGATGATGATATCTCACATATTTTTTATCGACTACTCATTTTCCATTGTTATTAAAAGACTAGCTGACGCCGTTTTGACGTGAAAGAGTAACAAACATCCATACATCCATCCTCACAAACTTTCACATTTATAACATTTACATCCATACATCCAACCAACCTCACAAACATTCGCATTTATAATATTAGTAGTATACTCAAATCTAAAGTCCCTTATAGCTAAAAAACAAAATTTGAAATAATAACCCTCTAAGTCTACATACTTAGAGGGTTATTTTTTCAAATTTGCTACATAAACACACATATCTTTTGTACAGTTAAAATATGGCTGTCGCAAGTTTGTACAGAACATTCAGTGCGCGATTCCGACTCGTACTTGGCCGGTTTTTTAATGGATGAAAGAGTTAGAGCTCAGACCCTCACTATCCGTAACTAAAAGCTTTCCAGGACGGAAAAAAGACGTTGGCTTCGTTGAAGGATGTTTTTATATCCCTTACGTTTATTCAAAATACAAACTAATCAAACCTTCACCTACCCTATAACAAACTGCCCTTCATCTCAACAGAACAGCGGCCATTTTTCTAAACTCCAAACTTGATAAGAGCGGAACGAGTGGCCGCGTGGCCCAGCGCCACCGTTCTGCCTTTTACACGACACTTTCTCTTCAATCCCTCGCCCGGGATACTACCGACGAAGAATCCACTCGACAACCGACCAATTTAGACAGGCCTTCTAGAAACCGCGCTCCCCTTCTGTCGTCGGACTTTTGATCTGTGTTTCGCGGGGCGGGGGAGGTCCATTGATTCTGGCTTCGTCGAAGAGGTTGTCTGATAAGGCGGCCCTCCAGCGATGCTCGCCTTGAAGTAGTAACGTACTGTCTTTGATAATGGATCTGAAAGGTTGCGGTACAATTGAGTTAGGCGCCGTGCACACTGTTGTAGGCCGCCTACTACGGTATCTGTGTCTGGATATAAAATGGCGCCGGTTGTATTATGGATGGTTTTGATGTTGAGATTTGTTGCTCGTCAAGATATTTTATGGGTCTAACACGCTTCCACTACGCGTTGGGTTCGGGTGGTGAATAAAGGTTCATTTTGTTTCTCAGAATGATCTTAAATTATCTAGAAATTACTGATAAACAACGTCATAAAACCGAAACTAAAAGTTGTTAAACATATCCCAAGGTATTAGTGATTTTATACAACAAGTTGCCCTAGGAATTCAAAAACATTTAATGTGTTAACTTATTAAAAAACAAATATGTATATGAAAAATGACATTTTAACTTATGACAATGTCAATTACTAATTGATTTAATTGACGTATTTTACTATTTTTTATTTGTCATTTACTCTCATTGTTATTATGGTATTTTTTTTTCAACACAATCTATATTCTATATCGTTATGAAATAACTTAACTAACGCATAACCTGACTTTGCAAATTTGCGTGAGAATTTAATTTAATTTAACGAATTTGAACGAAACATTTTTTTAAAATCGAAATCTATAAATAGAGCTGGAAATTTACATGGAATATAATATTGTCATCATTAAAGACTGGATATCCAACGAACGCAGCTTGTTTCCATTTCCATCCATAGTACACCCACATTTCATTAGTTATATTTAAGTCACATGTAATTTGGGGCCAGCCTAATGCCATCAACCGAGCAAGAAGCCAGATTCCGTGGCTGCTACTGATATAATCCTGATGGAAAAACACAAAAGCACTTAGTTCGACCTGGGAGTCGAACCGAGAACGTTATGTTCAGCAGTCGCGCTTGCGACTACTCAACCACTGTTTCGTTATAAATTAATAGTTAACTCAAAAGAGATACTTAAAAAAAAAAAAACGTTGCGTCACACTAGAATTTTTTCCTGTATCGTGGGTGCGTTTACAAACATTTAAACTCACATACACAAACAGCCAGACCCGGAACAACTACCTACGTCATACGAATAATTGTTTCATGCGAGGATCGAACCCGCGACACGCAGCGCAGCAGTCGATCGCTCAACCACTGCGCCAACCGTGTCGTCAACTGAAAACTGTATTCTCTGTTGCTTAAACTCACATCACAACCAATGTTTGCATGTCCCATTATTTTAACAGCTCATCATTCAATTTAACACTCTAACAGCCAAGAAATAAAGCTGCCATTTATTTTGTTGTTATCAGAAGTCACATCGCGTTTTACTGTTAGTCGTAATCGTTAAAGACGAGTGATATAAAAGACGTTCCTCGTTCAGATTTGAGATGTTCTGTTGAAGTTATTGAGAGGAAGCTGTGTGTCGCTCTATTAAGAGTTATTATGGTCGGGGAATACTAAGGGAATACGAAATATTAAACTTCACAAGGTAAGTTAATAAATAGTTGAGTAAATCAATATAATATGACAACCACCCCTGTAAGTGCCTCAACCTCTTTCCTTTTCCAAAAGGAAAGAGGTTGAGGCACTTGATTTTGTTGACCCATCAACATTGATTTTTAAATTTACATATTTCGAGGAGCTCGTGGCTAAATAATAGCAGCCGCTCGGGTCGATCTTTAGGTTAAGCCGCGCTTGCCTAGGTTGGTCTGTGGATGGGTGACCACCCGTTACATACCGAGTTTCCTCCGTGCCTCGGAAAGCACGTTAAGCCGTTGGTCCCGGCTGTCATTTGTAGATCTTTGACAGTCGTAACAGGTAGTCAGTGTTCCAAAAGTCAGACAACCAGTCTTACCAAGGGGTATCGTATTACCCAGTGTTAACTGGTTGTGGAGGTCAGATAGGCAGTCGCTCCATGTAAAATACTGATATTCAGCTGCATCCGGTTCGACTGGAAGCCGACCCCAACATAGTTGGGAAAAGGCTAGGCAGATGATGATATTTCGAATTTCTCTCTGTCATTTCATCTTCAACAGTCATTTTTTCGCTCATTCTTTTTTGGATCTCGGCTAGCAGCCACTTGTGCTAGTTATTGTGTTTTTTTTTACTAAATTGTACCTATTTGTAAAATCAGTTTGTGGATGAGTTTTACTATTGTTCAGTTTGTGATATTTCACTTAAACAAAAATACACAATAGTGTATTTTCTCCCTTGGCAAAAGGGTCCTCCCTCGGGATTAAAGTTATTTA
The DNA here is from genome assembly GCA_905475445.1 of Ochropleura plecta. Classification (NCBI taxonomy): domain Eukaryota; kingdom Metazoa; phylum Arthropoda; class Insecta; order Lepidoptera; family Noctuidae; genus Ochropleura; species Ochropleura plecta. Next base: position 1,212,087 of record FR997732.1, read on the forward strand.
AATACCTGTAGTGGCTATCATTTGTACACCTGTCCCACCTCTAACACCTGTGACGACACAGTTGGCGCAGTGGCTGAGCGATCGACTGCTGCGCTGCGTGTCGCGGGTTCCCGCACGGAACAAATATTTGTATGTCCTGCAGATAGTTGTTTCGGGTCTGGCTGTTTGTGTAATGTGAGTTTAAATGTTTGTAAACGCACCCACGATACAGGAGAAATCCTAGCGTGAGGCAACGTTTTTAAAAAAAAAAACAATAAAAAAAACCCTGAAAACTACGTCCTCGCTCGAAGAGCAACGAGCGAGTGTCACAAGTTGATCAATAGTTGAGTTGATCAATATAATATGACATCAAACCTGTAATCCCCGAAGAGCTAGGCAGAGCTGTACCTATTGTGCTAGTTGTGCTCCTACATAGCACCAGTTAGTCCTATATAAGAGGGGCGACCCTGTTGCCATCACCCAGGACCTAGCTAGACTCCGTGAGAATCCAAAATTTCCTGATGAAATAGACCGCGGCCCCGGAACAGATACCGTGGCCCCGGAACAGAAACCGCGGCCCCGGAGCATAAAGGGCAATGAAAGGAACATGGGTGGGGATTTGCCATCCACAAAAAAAGCACATTACTCAAGCTAAGAATCAAACTCTCTGCCTCTCTGCGGAAACACAGCGGTGTGTTTCCGAGTTTAAATAGCCCTGATCTATTTAAATTGCAAGTTAATAGGCTTCTTGTGGATTAATTCATCCCATCGTCGACCTCATCTCTCTGACCCATTTGCTAACTATAAAACCAACATGTCATGCTTCTCTGCAAAATAAAATTCTGGTATTCAGTTGAATGCGGTAAGACTGGAAGTCGGCCCCAAAATAGTTTGGAAAAGGCTATGAAGATGATGATGATGATTCTTCTCACCCCTTGTGTCCTCATTTCTATTGCAAAGTATAGGAAGTTTCTTAATGATTTATTTTTGTTAAATTTTGATAATATTATTAATAATTTATTTTGATTCTACTACCTGCTTCAATATTTAATTATTATAAACTGTTTATTTTTTGATTGTATCCTTACTAATATGATAAAAGCAAAAGTGAGTTTGTTTGTTTGTTACCTCTTCACGCTTTAATGGCTAAACCGATTTTGATGAATTTTGGTACAGAGATAGTTGGGAACCAGGAGACGGACATAGGCTATTTTTTTTTAAAAAGAGTGGGATATGAGGGAGAAAGAGGGAAGAAACGGGAAAACTTAGCGTTGCTATTACAAATCAATAAGGCGCTACCGAATTTAACGCGAGCGAAGCCGCGGGCAAAAGCTAGTAATATTATAAATGTTTATTTTGTTAGCTTATAGTTAATTATATTGTGCATGCTGTGGACTCCTGTAAGTGAAGGAGTGCACCTGCGTGATACTATTGTTGTCCATAATTTAAGTTACATGATCTGTGTATATCTTTTGTTGGAGATTCTTAATCCTTACTAATATTATAAAAGCGAAAGTGAGTTTGTTTGTTTGTTACCTCTTCACGCTTTAATGGCTAAACCGATTTTGATGAATTTTGGTACAGAGATAATTGGGAACCAGGACACGGACATAGCCTATTTTTTTTTAAGTGGGATGTGAGGGAGGAAGAGAGTAGAAAAGGGAAAACTTAGTGTTGCTATTACAAATCAATAAGGCGCAAGGGGAACTGTGTTACCCCGAATTTATCGCGAGCGAAGCCGCGGGCAAAAGCTAGAAAATAAATAAATGAGTCCTATGAGGCAGTTATTATTTCCGTACCTATACGCAGTAACAAAGTTAATTACCAACCGTCCAGCCAACTATAACTACACAATATTTAATAACAAACAAGCCAACTAGTGCCACTAGAGCTCGGTGAGGTGCCATTAAACATGCAACACGGCACACGGCCATTCAATTTATAATTAATCGCATTCCTGCGCGAGATCTCGATGTCTCGCTTTGATTGTTGACTACCGAACGCTATTCTGTTGAGGAGGTTAAGAATGTTAGACATTCTCATTGTAAGATGTGCATGGTAATTGAATTTACTAACACTTTGCAGTATTTTTGGAACGAAGTTCCTTATCGCGCATCGCGAACTAGCTAAGGCTAGACGGAAAATATTAAGACCAAAAGTTGTAACGACACTTTTTGCTATAGTTGTAAGCCGTGCGGCATGCGCGTGTTTCTCTGTCTGTTTCTCTCTCTCTCATAGAAAGCAAGCCAGTTATTTTCATTTCGTCTTTCTACATATTTTGCATTGAACAATGTGGTGTCGCGACGATTTTTTTTGTTGAGCGTATACAGGTTTTTTGTACATTATAAATAATAACTTCGTTCCATCCGACAACTTGACAGATGTCCCTTGACATTGGATTGTGGAAGGAATGATATGAAGGAGAAAGGAGTTAATGATGCCGTAACGTCTGACAGGGGAGAATGGAAGAAGAAGACGTGTTGTGCCGACCCCGAATTGAATGGGACAAAGGCAGGAAAATAATAATGTTTTTTTAACCAGGATCCGGCCTTTTTTTGGTCCAAAGAATTAGCATTGCCATCCAACGTGGTATAACTGCCAGACTTCTACTGCACTTTTCTTACTGGCGGTGATGTAGATGATTTTTTTGAAGCCCTGTGGTTCTTTTACCATATTGATACTTGAACATATTAACTGTGAAAGATGCGGATATCGCACTCGCGACTCGTTAGTCAGAGGAAATCATTTAGGACGATGCATTAATTGGAACAATCGACTCAATAAGTTTATTAACAACAAACAGTTCATCTCCCATCTTATCTACAAATAACATTCATATTTCATTCACTATCACATTTCTGTTCATTCAATACGTAATAATTTCTCCCGACAGTTATCGCTCAACGATTTGACTGCGATTCTAAATCGTGCAATGAATCGTTGAAGATCGCGATTGATCGCAACGATTTGTCGGGCGTCCTGAGACGGCTTTACGTAAATTTCGCCCTCACTTGGGGAGGATACAATTTTGTACGAAAAATTGATTCAATTTGCGTATATGCAAAACGATTTTAGTTTTCGTTCGCTCTTCGTGATATTGTCTCCTGCATCTAGTGTGTTTTGTAAATTTCTTTTCGGAAGGAGTGCTTTTGTTTGGTTTTTTTTAGCTTCTTTTAGGTGCAAATTGTTGAGTATATTATGACCAAACATAGGCGTATTTGATTTGCTTATGGAGTGCTAGAAAGTTATCATATCATACTGCTATAGTTAGACACATGTGTTATTAAATAAAAAAACTATTAAAGCAAAAAATAAACGTGTTGCAAAAACAAAAAAACTAAAAAGTGGGAAATAATTTTACTTCCGAAAGTCGGTGACTTTTGTTGTTTTTTTTGCAAAAAACTTTTCTATTATTTCATTTTTTTTATGAAACTCTGTTTTAAACCTCTGAAAGACTTGAAACAGTACTACAAATGATCTTAATACTAACTGCTAACTTCTAAGGAGTTGCTCAACTCAGCTCAACTCAGTAACTTGACATAATTAAATTAAGGGTCAAGACGTATCTGCAATATTTAAGGAATTTTCCTCTAACTACTAATCTGTAAGGAGTTGGAGCTTCCATCATTAGCTCAGCTGTATAAGATGTCGACTACCAGAAGTTCTCATGTTCAAATCCTGACTTGGTAACAATGGGGCCACCTGAGGGGTATAGGCTTTCGAATAAAAAAAATGAGAATCGGCCCACAGTTGGCGGAGTAATCAGTGAACATAAACAAAAAAACGCTCAAACATAGAACCACATTCTTTTTTAAATCGGTTAATTAAGGAAGCAGTCGCATTTAATGTAAAAGATAAAAAAGAAATCACTTACTCTGCTTAAGAAGTTGAGGAGTTTTCAAGAAAGACGCTTGTGCGAAAGGAGGGAGTATAGGAAAGGAGTGACGCGGTGGTTCGCATTGCATTTGTGTTTAATCAGGACTTTGTAATAAGAATATACTAAAATTTTCATAATAAATACTAAAAACAATAATTTCAGTAGCAGTAATAATTAGCTACGGTGACTATGCTACAAACACAAAACTTTCCTTCATCACGTTTAAAAATAAAATGTAAAAAAAAAACTGAACACAGCACACGTGACAAAGAGGACGTTCCACAAAGAGAGTAAAGAGAGCCATTTTTCTAAAAATTACATTGTCCACGAAACAAATATCTATTTTACAGTACAGAGGACTCTTAAGCTGTTCAAGCAAGTTCCAAATCCGAGTGTTGACGACTAAAAGCGTAAAAAACATCAGAAAACCAAAAAAACCCGTCAGAAAAAGTAGAAAAGCCCCGAAATGTCCCAATGCTCCTTCGTTTGTTCATAACAGGCTGGTCCTTACCGTTGCCGTCACTCCGGCATTTTTTGTGTCCGTAGTATTAAGCTTTAAGGCTTGTTCTCTTTTGTACATGCGTATGTATACTCCAATGGCATTTGTTAGCTGAAAATTCAGGATGTTAGATAGAGTTTTTCTCTTTGAACTTCGGGCGATTGTGTTACAGTTCCCGGTAGTCGGCAAAAAAGGATATTTATGTAGAAACGTTTGTTTGTTAAGTTTTAATAAACAAATGTGTCCTCTAAAATATCTGGAACTGTTGAAAAGATATGTCTGAAATTTCAGTTTTAGTTGACGATGAAATTAAATTATAAGATTTTGAATTAACACATATTTCTTATCTATAATAGACTCGTTAGTATTGTGGTTGCGCTACTGACGGATATGGTCTAAGGTTCGGTTCCTAGGTCGGGCAAAGTGTTGTTGGTTTTTTTCATCAGGTTTTTCAGTCCCTGAAGTCTGAAATTGTATGTGATAACAAGCCTTTTGAATATGACTTGTGAAATGTGGGTTAAGCCTAAGTTTGTGCCTAGTTCACCATTTGTTTTGTCACTTATGTACATCTCTGCTTAACCCTTTTTTTTGGGGTGGGAAATCAACAAATAACTTCCCCCGCTCTGGGCGGAGCGGGGGGAGTGTCAGACTTTTACTGTCTAAAACCCACCCATGTTCCTTCTATTGCCCTTTACGTTCCGGGGCCGCGGTATCTCTTTCGAACAACCCGCAACCCCGGCAGGCGGAGGCTCTGGCAAGCCCCTCTGCTTTGCTGACATCTCTTTGAGGCGCGCGTGAAACACGAACGCGCCGTCGACACGGCCTGTCGTCAATAGACGGACGGACGGTGAGCTACCCATTGCTCACCATCCACAGGCCCGCATCTACGGTGGCCAGGAGTCGTCTCGCGGTGCCCGGCGCCCGGGGCGTCTCCCGCGGCGGCTGGGTTGGTTTGAGGTTCTCTCACTCAAACGCCCGGCCTCCTCCTTCACTAGCATGACTGCTTCGCAGAAGGAGGTGACCGCTTCCCATTCCCTCTCGCTCCGGACCATGGACTGAACCAGGGCCGGACGCGAGAAATCGCCGCCGCCGATCGCCTCTACGAGGGCACGGCGGTGCTCCGCCCAAGCTGGGCAGACCGCCACTGTCTGCTTAACCCTTACAGAGAAAATTGAAAACACTTATAGATTTCTTCTAACAAATAAACTTCACCCAATTAATTTGAAAAGTGCGATCTATCTTGTGTCGTTATCAATTAGATTACGACCACGTGTTTGTCAGGTTACGGATTTTTCGCGTTTATTTTACTTCTAACAGGTGTAATCCAATACCGACCTTACTGTTACTAGAATAAAGAACACTGTGGTTTAGACAAACTTGCCAGTGACAGCAATCTAATATCAATTTTATTGCTAGGACCATAAAGACCACTATGGTTTTGACAGTGCTGAAGTCATTAACATTTACCTAGCCTTTTCCCGACTATGTACCAGTTTCAGTCTAAAAGAATTCTGCTGAATACCAGTATTTACCTGGCACGACTGTCTATCTGACCTCCAAAAACAGTTACAGTGTAAATTCCGGCCCCCAAGATACAGGCGCAACCTAGTTGGGGGACCATTGTTTTCTAATTTTGTCTACATAGAACTTGTTACCGATACTTGTAATGATGTTAGATTAAGAAAAATGTTGTAACACTGGTTTAATAAAATTATTCTTAATACTCTTCGGTAAGCGTAGTCGTCATACTTATGGGTCACTAACTATCTGTAATAACTGTCAAACATCTACAAATGAAACTCTCTAAGATCTAAAGATGACAGCCGAGATCAATAGCTTAACCTTTTCTAGGCATGAAGGGAACTTGGTATGTATTGGATGATCACTCATCCCCGAACCGTCCATCAACGAATCCTTGTTAATGCTGCTTGATAACCGACTCGTGCGGTCAGAACTAGGTAATAAAATTGTGTAAGGACTGTAGTATGTTTGTAAAGGAGCCGCGTGTCCTCTGTGCGGATCGATAAAGCGGGTCGGCGGCATGTGCTGTAGATAAACAGAGGATGCCGCTGAGGCGCCTGCCTTCTTGCGGCTAGATGTAGGAACCGTGGAGGTGGTATGTGGGGCTGGTCATTTCGGCTATTTAGTATGAGATGCTGAAAACTAAATAAACTAAGTCGTGGCTGTACTTTATTTACTAATTAAATTTGGAAGCAGTTTGCGGCTGGTAGCCAAAAACTCTTGTATATTATAGTGGAGGTAGTACTCAGTCACAAACAACATTTTACAAAGTACACACAGATGTTAGAACTTAAAAAATCTAAAATATTGTTGTTAACTAATTGGCAATGCCTGTTACACTTTTACGCGTTTTGTCGAAAATTACGTTTAAATTTTCGGTAAAACGAGCGAAAAGCGTAAAAAAAACCAAACAAGAGATAAACTGACTCTGTAAAATGTCTTCTTCGCCGTTATGATTCAGTCGACATACTAGAATTTTATTTTGTCATATCACATAATGAAATCGCCGCATCCACTTCTCCTCGCTCCATAACCCGCGGCACGGAACCGATCAATCAAACAAGTAGTCACAGCTGAAAACAATATAGGGGCCGCGCTACGACTGACACCGTGTTTGTTTAATATACTTGTGGCTGTGTGGATGTATCTATCGTTTAGCTACAGAGCCCCATACATTTTGGTCGAGTAGTTACTGAAGATTTGAATGGGACAGCTGATTATTCTTTCGAGATTTCCCCTAGATGTCGTTCAATTCGATCACGGCTGTAGGTATTGAAAACCTCAAACAGCGTCAATGCAATAAATAATTTAATTGATTATTAGTAAGTTATTTCTGTAAAAGGACTACAAATGACAGCTAAGACCAACGACTTAATGTGCTTTTTGAGGCACGGAGGAAACTCTGTAAATAATGGGTGGTTACTCATATACGGACCAACCTAGGCAAGCGCAGCATAGTCATAGTCATAGTCATAGTCATTTATTCATTAACAAGTAATTTGTAGCTTGAGCTAAGGATCGACCCAAGCGGTTGTTAATATTTAGCAAAGCAAGCAAACCGAAAAACCGGTTTTTGGGAGTAAACAGAAGCGTAACTTATTGTATTATGTATATACTTTACCTTCGCATCCAGCACAAGTTGTTACAAGAAAAGTGATTTTGATTGCGTACGGTGGTAATAACTCCACTAGCTTGTCTTCCTCAACTGTTCCAAGTATACGTTTCTTCACTAGAAACTAAATTACTAACGACATCGTAAAATGCAGCGATGATATGCACTCTTCGATGTTTTACTGCGTCATAAAATTATGGAGGATCAAATGTGTCTAGTGGCTTTCTATGAGATGTACAGTCACGAGCAAAATTTTGTATACACTTATCAAATGTCAATAGCGATTTCTTTCTACTGTTTTTATTTACGTTTTACGGTTCTACGAACATAGTATTTTGGACACTATTGTAATTATTATATATAATACTAGCTGTTAATACCTTTTACTACTTTACCCTGCCTACCCTACCTAACGGGATAAACAAATACCTGTATCCGTTTCCTGGTTTTAAGCTACCAATTTTCAATGAAATTGGTTCAGCCATTATTGACTTATAAATAGTGTAACTAACACGACCTTCTTTTATATATGTATAAAAGAAGGTCGAAATCTAAATTTATTTAGATTTATTGTTTGAAGACTTGTTTTACAATTATTGGATCTAAAATTTACCTAATTAAATGGCAAGATACAAAACTCATGCAACTGGGCTTACACTTATTATAAATATTCAATTTGTTAATATATCACTTACATAATATATACGATAATTCTCATCACAAAGTTGAAACCGTTTTCTTCACGAGAAAATCGCTTTTGACATTTGGCAGGTGTGTACATTAAATTGTTTGTGACTGTTCACATCGTATAAGGTGATGATATTTTAGCATAATATACTTCGATATTAAAGATATTTTAGGGTGCTTGCAAGGAAGGACAATGTCCTAAATGGCCCTGTACAATAAAAATATCGGAATGCACGGTAATAAATCGTCTTTTTTATTATGTAAGTTGCAAATACTTTTGTTTTTTTTTTTCTAATGCCAAAATCGAAATTTTATAGTATTTTACGCGGCTAATAACATCCGCCAGCCGCCATCTGCGCCTAATGTTAAGTATACAGGTACTCTACCTATGTTATATATAATTAAATGAATAGTTTCTTGCATTTTAATATTGCACTTACATCGACTTAGGGTACCAACCCTGTTAGTTTGAGGTGGATGACCTCAAACTAACAGGGTCGGTATCCCTCCTCATTTGTTGACGTCCTCTTTTGCGTTTACCGTCTCTGGGGTACCAGTCAGCGACTATTTTACACCATTTATTCCTAGGATCTCTGATCATGTGGCCAGACCATCTCCATTTCTGCGTGCCTATTTTAGTTAATATGTCAACCACTTTATTTTTTTTCTCTTATTTTGCTGCTTCTCACTTTGTCTTGTTTCCTTATTCCTGTCATGCTTCTCTCCATAGCCCTCTGACAGCGTTCCAACCTGTCCGTGTGTTATTTGGTGTTATTTGGTCCGTTAACCTATCTGCGGTGTTTGGTGAGGATTTGGATTAGTGCCCTTTTAAATTTCATTGCAGTCATGTTGTTTATCACATCAAGTACTTTATTATAAATGCGTGGAGCGATAATAGCTAAATGCATTATGATATTTTTTTTTCAGTTTGTTAAAAATAACTCGGAGTAATGGAAAATCTAATATACCCTCAAAATCTAGTACATATTTTAATATATGTATTCTGCAGCTCGTCCGCTATAAAAAAAAGTTCATAAAGGAGTTTACTAATATTAGAGAATACGTCATTATTTTACGATGCTCTTGGCTCCAGGGCCAACAATGTATGGGCGCAGAGCAATGTCTTTCGTTGTCTGTGTTTTTGGGTACTGGTAATTTGGAAGATAATTGTTAATCTAGCACCTTAGTTCTGGTCAGGGTTGTGATGCCGATGTAACATGACATCACGTTTGTATTTGTTTCGTTGTGAGGTGTTTTTTTGTGGTGGGAAATCATCAAATAACCCTTTGTCCACGGGGAGTGGGATGGGGAGTGTCAGACTTGTACTGACTAAAACCCACCCATATTCTTCCATTGCCCTTACGTTGCGGGGCCGCGGTATCTTTTTCGAACAACCCGCATCCCCAATTCGTCGTGGGGTAAGGCAAAGGTTTGCAAATGGTGTGCACACAGATTTGTACAGTTATGTAATAAGTCAGATGCAATAGGGTGCAAGTTTATTAACATCAACTGGGTACTGAGAAGTGACTAATGAAAAACCTAGTATGGTTCTGTCCAAACTTTGGCGCGGCTCGGAAGTTAGCAACGAGTGACGGTCTGTGCATAATAGTACAGCTAAACTATACGTCCCCGCTGCACGCTGTTACCTAAAACTGTGTAGCTTGATATTAGACTAGCTGCGTCCCGCGGATTCATTATATCTTTATGGATTGTAGCCTATATGTTATTCTGATGTATAATCTATATTATTGTAAAGTTTCATTAAAATTCATTAAGTAGTTTTTGCGTGAAAGAGTAACAAACATCCATACATCTATACAAACTTTTGCGTTTATAATATTACTAGCTTTTACCCGCGGCTTCACTCGCGTTAAATTCGGGGTAACATAGTTCCCCTTTCCTGATTTGCAGGTACCTGCTACTTGTAGTTTTTAGCGCCTCACTTATTGTAATAGCAACGCCAACTTTTCCCTTTTTCTCCTTTATTTTTCACTTTTTCCAAAAAAAGTTAGCCTCTGTCCGTCTCCAGGGTCCCAAGTATGTCTGTACCAAAATTCATCAAAATCGGTTTAGCCATGTAGGCGTGAAGACGTAACAAACAAACAAACTCACTTTCGCTTTTATAATATTAGTAAGGATTAGTAGGATATTCTGAACCGCCATAAAGTTTGAACCGTTATACCTGCACAGTTAGTCACTTGCAGCTAACTTCCGGACAGAACTATAACACTTCTTTTCTTTGCACTTTTATGCCCAAACGCGGCATTAGCGACCGAGTAGAATAACGAGACAATGTTTTTTAGTACTTACTTTTTGATACATTTTCAAGCGACTTTATTACTCTCCCATTTTTATCTTATTGTAATAAAAATACATATTTTATTGACCATTTTAACAACCTATTTTATTTAGTCTCGTTCTCAATACAAAATGCATCGCCGCTAGAAGTCGAGTCCAACACTAAAGTGCTGAGTTTAAAGATCGTAAGTTGTCACAAATGGCTGCAGGTGGTCATCGTCGCTTCAATATGTTACAATTTTTATTCTTAGAAGTGGAGAGCTGATGAATATTAAGTAGGTCTCATATTACGGGGCACAGTATAAAATAGTATCGTGGGAATGAAGTATATGGGCATTTTACAATTTTATTGGATTTGAAACTATGAAATGGTTTTCCATTTTCAAACTTAGCAAGAACATTTTTTTTTAAAGAAACGTTGCCCCACACTAGGACTTTCTCCACATTGACATTGGATTTAAACTCCTTCTTAATTAACAAATTAGGTATTATTATTTTACTAGCTTTTGCCCACGGCTTCGCTCGCGTTAAATTCAGGGTAACGCAGTTCCCCTTCCCTGATTTACAGGTACCTGCTACCTGTAGTTTTTCTTTTGCGCCTTATTTATTGTGATAGCAATGCTAAGTTTTCCCTTTTCTTCCCTCTTTCTCCATCATATCTCACTTCAATTCATCAAAATTGGTTTAGCCATTAAGGCGTGAAGACGTAACAAAAAAACTCACTTTCACTTTTAAAATATTATTAAGGATTTCCTAAATGCGTTTTTCTGTTCTATGTCTAACAGTAAAAGTTTCATAATTTGGTGGGTTTGTAATTTCATTTAGGATCATAGTTATTCATGAATTACGTAAGTTTTTCTTCATAAGCGTAGGTACGGTCAATGTTATATAACTCGGGAGTAAAACTTTAAGATAATGTTAAAATCAAACCAATTTTCAAATCAAATAGACTCATATATCTCATTCAAAAATCTGTAGAAACATTTCTCCCGCATAAAATACTTTCGTACTAGTAAAACATAAATACACAAACTAAACTTTATGACATACGTGGGAAAACATGTAAAAATAGCCCTTACTACCAACATTTGGGTTTGTCGGTAGAACAAATTTCTTTACGTCCACTAAAACGGCCGTCAAACGAGTTCGATGTTAACTGACGCTTACGCTTCCTACGTGAAGACTGTCGTAAAACTAGGGTAGTCTTTCATAATGTGTTCACCTTGCATCTATTTACGAAGTTTAATAAATAAATACTATGGTTTAGTAAATAAAAAGCTAAACACCACACAAAAGTAAGGGTACAGATTTGTATTATGCTGGCCAACCTTTTCACAGTCAACTAGCTTTTGCCCGCGGCTTCGCTCTTCGGGGTAACACAGTTCCCCTTCCTGATTTACAGGTACCTGCTACCTGTAGTTTTTGCCTTTGCGCCTTATTTATTGTAATAGCAATGCTAAGTTTTCCCTTTTCTTCCCTCTTTCTCCCTCATATCTCAATCTTTTTTTAAAATAGCCAATGTCCGTCCCCAGGGTCCCAACTATCTCTGTACCAAAATTCATCAAAATCTGTTCAGCCATTTAGGCGTGAAGACGTAACAAACAAACAAACTCACTTTCGCTTTCAAAGTAGCCTTTTGAAAGCGTTTTGTTTTGTGCCAGAACTTTTTGTCTACGTCAGGAGATCTTGTAATTCCTTTTTATAATAGAAAGATAAGAACGGAGTGATTTAGCTACACACAAACATTTTAAATTTTAGCTCAATCAGTCACCAAGGAAGTGGGGCAAATTCTACTTCTAAGATTTTTTCTTAGTGGAGGCTATAAAAGCGTGTTAAAATAATAGTTTCTTCTTTTTATTAATAGTTAAATCCTAATCAGCACATGTAATCGGTTACTTGGCCGTTATGTCAAGGTTCTGTAGAAACTGTAATGAATAGTCGAAGCGCCAAAGCCTTGATATTACGTGTAAGATGTCGCTATTTAAAAAAGAACCTATCTTCCCAATTGTATTTGGTCAGATTGTAATAATGCTATTTTATTTTTGTTATCTTTTATCGTTGTTGTTGTACTATGTGTTTTTTTTTAAATCCTTTTTGTATTGTCAAACTTTTTTGTAACTAGCTATCAAGTAATTGCTGTAGTTTACTTTAATTGGAGTAGCACAGGAATCAGTTCCTATTTGTACGTTTTTTTGTAATCTTGTAGTTTGTGTATCCTCTGTTAGAAATCTAAATTTAATCCTTACTAATATTATAAAAGCGAAAGTGAGTTTGTTTGTTACCTCTTCACGCTTTAATGGCTAAACCAATTTTGATGAATTTTGGTACAGAGATAGTCGGGAACCAGGAGACGGACAAAGGCTAATTTTTATTTTAAAAAGTGGGATACGAGGGAGAACGAGGGAAGAAAAGGGAAAACTTAGCGTTGCTATTACAAATCAATAAGGCGCAAGAGCAAAAACTGCAGGTAGCAGGTACTGTGTTATACCGAATTTAACGCGAGCGAAGCCGCGGGCAAAAGCTAGTTAATACCTATATAAAAACACATGTAATCCATATAATTATCCAATTTTTCCGCATCATGTCGTTCAATCGCACTACGTACCTAACGTGTGACGTCACATGCTTAATGAGCTTTGACGCTATGTTATCTAACATGTATAGATTGTGTTCGCAATCGGCTTAACTGCAGCATCTATGTGAAGCTCAACCGCTGAGTCAAGATGCTTATTACGTTGGGTATCTATATGATTGTTGCAGTGCTTAGTGGATGGAGAGTTCTTGGGGTTTCAATTTCATAGAATATACTCGATCAAAATCCAAAGCCTTCCCACAGCTTATCTATCGTTTTTTAGGAGAAACTGGGAAACTGAAAGTGGACTGTGTGGATGATATGGCAAGAACGGAGGTGTCTGATGACGAGTGAAAACGATGTATGTAAGAAGAAGACATGCTACGCTTGAAGAATGATAATAAAGATTCATAAAAGTTAGGGTCACTGTGTAATGTTTATTTAGCAAGACTGAGCCCGCGACTTTATTTGTGTGGAGTTCAAAAATCCAGATTGTAAACTGTCTGTTTGAAAAATTCATCTTAATCCATTCAGTGATTTTCGCGCGAAAGATAGAGACACATTCATCAAATAAAGTAGTTGGATGGGATAGATTTATTGACATGATAACATCTCTTCGTTTAAGCGCGTCATTTTGGGTATTTTTAACACGCTTTTATTAGCTTCACTTGTAACTATGTATGTAAGAAAATCTTCGAATCTTAATTTGACCCACTTCCCGGTCTTCGATTAGGATGAAATTTTGCAGTTCTGATGACAATACATGACAAGCTAAGCAAATCCAATATGGCGGCCTCCCCAAGATGGCGGATTGGCTGTTTGAAATCCACCCCATGATATGGGTATCAAATGAAATGGTTTGCTGTCAGGAATACGAAAAAAATTGTCACGTGACTTAAATCCAAAATGGCGGACGTCCAAGCTGGCGGACATTTTGTAATTTTTAGTGCGTGCTAAAACCGTGTTTTTTAAAACTATTTTTATTAATGATATAAAAAGTTTCTTCGTATCACACAAATAAAAAACAAGCTTTTACGCTTTTCGTTACTATTAATGATCTTTCCACATGCAATAGCCGAGGCTTTCGGCTACCATCGTTGTAGGTAGGATATAATATCTTCACTATATCTTCACTAAGAGTTCTAAAGGTTGCTTTGTCTTGCTTCCTAAGCATGAACGGATATTCAATCAGCTTAAGAACCTAACCGGCTTAGATGCCAAATGACCTAGACTTTGTCCACTTTGAAGTGTTTGCCGAAATTGTTTAGTGGGTAGTGTACCTTTTAGGATAGATTGAAGATGTAATAACTATTGTGATGCTCACAATCCTTACTAATATTATAAAAGCGAAAGTGAGTTTGTTTGTTTCCTCTTCACGCTTTAATGGCTAAACCGATTTTGATGAATTTTGGTACAGAGGTGGTTAGGAACCAGGAGACGGACATAGGCTATTTTTTTTTAAAGTGGGATATGAGTGAGAACGAGGGAAGAAAAGGGAAAACTTAGCGTTGCTATTACATATCAATAAGGCGCAATAGCAAGTAGGTATTGTGTTATACTCAATTTAACGCGAGCGAAGCCGCAGGCAAAAACTAGTTTTAGATAAAATTAAATTGATTCAAATATTCGAAGTCACCAATTTGCAGTTAGTGATGCAACCCGCGAGGTGAATTGTATCCCACATCGCGTCACAGATATTTTTTTCTTTTCTAATGCACTTGCACACTATTTTCTCATAACCAAAACCGGAACAATAAATATTGGTAGGCTAAACAAATATTTGTCTGTGCGGGAATCTAACTCGCGACACGCAGCAGTCAGTCGGTCAACCACTGCGCCAACTTTTTTTCACGCTGATTAAGCTGTTTAGGCTGATGCTATAAACAAACATCAAACTACCATACCACACATACCTCTAGGCCTCCACCTCACTGGTACACACATCTCGCTATCTGTTTGAAGTTTACCGCCTTAACTATAGTTCCCTTTATCTCGTCGACTCAATTAGTAATGTAACCCAATATCGTTAAGTTGTCATTCAAATGATGCACACCAATATGTTGCAACTTGCAACAGATATTTATGAGGATACGTTACCTATAAATACTAAATTGACCTTGCGATCTTGATCCATTCCAGCTGTACTGAACTTAGGCTCCTCCCAGGAGGATGGAATTGTATAGCTATAAGTTTTGAAGGTCAAAATCAGCCTTGATTTGAGCTTTCGACAGAGACGCTGATTCCTCACATCTTGTGCAATTTATTTTTTATGAGAGTAGATTGTTTCAAATTGAATTTGTTGTGTAAAATATATTAACTATGTATGAACTACCTCCATGATCAAATTTGTGATCGGCGTTGATCAATCAATGATTTATGTAAAATCGCATTACGACAAAACTACGGAGACGGACAATTTGTGGGTACTGCTACCCTAGCACGACGTCATAAAGCAGAACTTATTTCACTGAGGGAAAGAGACAGAGCTATACAGGGTGTCTAGCACCATCTCTTTCTCACACAGGAATAAGAACTGCTATAAGATGTCATGTTAACCCTACTGATCTTTACAACGTACAAGGGATCTTTTTGAGTGTTATAAAATCGGAACTTACACTGTATCTTGTAATACAAACAATGTAATATAAATACGATATTCCACTGCTGGGCAAATGCTTCTTTATTTTAGCTGGGAATTATCAAATGACTCCCTCCACTCTGGGAAACCTTTAACTGCTATCTTAAACTGGTTATATTGTAACACTTTATCTTGTTGACATATTAAACTATAGACTACATAGTAGTACATACTCTTTTGGCATGTAGAAATATCGTCAAAAAACAAAAAAAAAAAATACAAAATGTCAAATAACTGTCACTAATGAAAGTTTTTCTGTTGTTTCAGGATTTTTTTCAATAATGCGGCAGTCTAATGGAGTCTAGCTTAGGCATTACGGAAGCCGGTAAGTCAGATTTTGTTTGTTTTTTCTCTAAATTAAGAAATACGCGAGCTTCTTAATCAACTTCTAAAAAAGAAGAGGTTGTGTATTCCGCTGTCATCTTTTTTCTTGTGATAGCATAGACACCGATTTTTTCAGGATAACCAATCTTTTTACCGGACTGAGCGCCGCAAAGAAGGGTAATGTGTTCATCAGTCTATGTATGTATGTTCCTTTGAAGCACTATACAGACTAACCGCCTGGGCCGATTTTTATGATTCCTACGTCAATCGATTACTCTTAGGTCCCGACAGTCTAAGTTACTATAGACTTAATTTTTTATTTAATTACTTTGATAGTTATTCTTCATTGTATCAGATTACAGTACTTGTCTTTCTCTTTTCAGTTTTATTTTTATTAGGTATGTAGTTTGGTTCACTTTTTACGCAGTCGGGTTTTTTATTTAGTAGGGAAAGCTTGCGCGGTGGTCCCATATACATTTTATTAACTTGATTAGTGTATTAGTTAATTTTCATAATATTTCTTCTATCTTTCTTTATACAAATAAAAAAATAATGAACACGTATTTTTCCTTCTTTGTAAAAGTCTATGATCTGGTTTTAACTTTTAGTTGCAATGGAAAATCAATGACAACTAAAAATGCTTCAGTTAAAAAAACTTTGATGCAAATATTAAAAAATCATTTTTTCTTGAACGGTGACCATTTTTTTTGGAGTTGATGTAGTAATGTTACGAATAGCGCATAGCATAGATTTTTACTGATTAACACACATTTTTTTTTAATTTAGACGAATTTTGTTTGAAAATCGCCTAAGCATTGACCCAGATCTTATTGGTTAACAAGACGGTATTTACGATTTTCCCACCGAATCATAGGCTATTTTTTCTCGTCAAGCACGGCGTGGCGGCAGGGGGGCTGGCAGGCACCAGCTATCAATACAATGGCTTCCCGACGTTGATCGATGGCCCATTGTGGGTGCATGTAAGACCCACTAATGTGTTGCCAGCATTATTTTCCTTTCATTTGTATTATTTGATGTGTAATCACAATTGATTTTTGGTTTGATTGGACTGTTTTTGTTATAATTTGTTATTTTTTCGTCTATTCTGATATTTCGGGGTATTAAATTTTATTTTACGAAGTGCTCAGTAGGGATTTAATGCCTCAAGACTTAGCTATTACTAGACTTATTGAAAGTCAATCTTTTATTACAGCTTTTACATGGTATAATCTCAAGGTCCAATTTGTCCATATTCTACGTTGTAAATCAGGCTGCTTTTTTGACAATGCGTTGAATGTTGGTTTCAAAGTGCTGAGTTGTTTCTGATTTATCGGCGAGACATGCGACTTAACATATCCCCAGAGAAAATAATCTAATGGCGTCAAATTGTACGAATGAGGTTAACAGGTCAATTTTGTAGAATTGATCATCCATCAAAGGTTTTAAAATGTAGATGGTCAGATTGTTATAATAAACAGTACACAGATTTTATACATAAACTGTCTTTCGGAAAACTTGTTTTTCAATCTTACTTTTCCATGTGTTTAGCAAAGCTAACCAGTTGTAAGAGTTTTTCAACAACCTATGGGCTGTCTTAGCTTAACGTGCAATCAAGAAATATATCTCAGGCAAGATGATCGCAGAGGCTTGTCAGGGCCACCGCCTGCCGGGGTTGCGGGTTGTTCGAAAGAGATACCGCGGCCCCGGAACGTAAGGGAAATAGAACATGGGTGGGTTATAGCTAGTACAAGTCTGACACTCCCCCCGTTCCGCCCAGAGCGGGGGAAGTTAATTGATGATTTCTCATCCCATAAAAATGCATGTTGATTTCGCAAGCAAGTAATTCGCAAACACACACATGAATCTGAAAAAACATTGCTTTTCTATTAAGAACCGGCTATATCGATTCTTCTCTAGATATGATGCTCGTTCAAAGAAACATTATTACGATTACGCACACAATTACGATCTGATTTTTGTATCTGCCACATTTAGCATAAAAACCCAACTCTCCAACCACTGCCCCAAGCTAGCCAGATATATTTCTTCCTAATATCTTTGCAGAAGCGGGCAGAGGTCCAAGTCTCACAAAGTATATCCTACACAGTACCACGCCCCCTCTTTAGAATGACCAGTGCTGCCAACATTCAGAGAATTACTATATTATCATCAATCGTTCTCGTTGTCAAAGTCTTGTTGAAGTTTTTATGTATAGAATATTGTAACACTGGGTTTTACTAGGACATAGCCCCCATGTCGTTTTGATGACCTAGGTTTTGATGTCAATGAATTGCCCTTCAGTTGGGGGTGGTTTAGTTGGTTTACAATACCCAAGGCTGGGATACAAGCCATAAAAGAGGTCCGTAATCTACCACGCGGACCCAGTATGAGTTACCATAAATATTACAAATGTTTCATTATTATTTTTTATTACAAAACTTAAGTAGTTATTTGTAAACAAAAGAAATCATTCTCAATTATTATGATACGATGTTGCTTTTATTTTTTACTAGCTTTTGCCCGCGGCTTCGCTCGCGTTAAATTCGGTAGCGCCTTATGGATTTGTAATAGCAACGCTAAGTTTTCCCGTTTCTTCCCTCTTTCTCCCTCATATCCCACTCTTTTTAAAAAAATAATAGCCTATGTCCGTCTCCTGGTTCCCAACTATCTCTGTACCAAAATTCATCAAAATCGGTTTAGCCATTAAAGCGTGAAGAGGTAACAAACAAACAAACTCACTTTCGCTTTTATAATATTAGTAAGGATTTATGACAACAAGTTCTTTTATTGAATTGAGCTATAAACTACACTATTACTATTACCAGCTAAAGTTGCAATATTTCACATCAGATATCACATTATAATTAAAATGCCAGTTTCGATTGCTTAAACTTCATGTATAAACTTTTTCACTATGGACAATTATTGTTCAGAGCTTTGAATCGAAAATATGTGCAACCTAATCGAACAAGCGCCCTCGTCATCGGTAGCACATATAGATTTAAATCAATTCTTCATTTTACGAAAACATGATATGAGTATCGAACATTTTGAAATCAACGGTACTTACGTACTTCACGTCTCCCTTATCATGACCTCCTCAATTCGAAGGCATATGGGACGTTTGTCCAACAAGTCCGCTATCACTCACTAATCCGGGCCCCCAAAACAATAGATGACACATCAGCCGTCATGTCACAGTGTAGGTTAATTGCAAGCAATGACAAACTATTAATTCAGTTAGCTAATGTTGTCAGCACCTACATTGTGTTGCTAAGCCTGCTCTGTGTATATCAAGGTGGACAATGGCACCGGATTAGCGGGACATGCAGCATGGTGATAAAACTCGTGAATTAATTGTATAGAGGACTGGACGGACGCCATTGTGAGTTCATTGCGTCGTCGCCTCGAATGTTTTGACACTAGATTTTGGTGTGGTGTTGGTTGGCGTTATCTTTCTGTGCAATAAAAAGGGTGAGTGTTTTGGCTGCGAACTGCAGCGATCTGAATTTGCTGTTTGCATTTTAGGTAACATTCTCACTAACGACTACTTGAAATAGTCTGTAAAGCAATATAAAAAGTCTCTATTTAATGATGTGTGAGTACTGCCTCGATAGTTGAAATCGAAAGCGCAACTGCTGAGCCTGAAGCCCTGAGTTCCCAGGTCTAGGACAATGTTATTCGGTTTTTCCATCATACAAGTTTGAATTTGTGCCCTATTACTTGGGAATTAAACGTAACTGGTGAAAGGTGGGTGTACCATTAAGGTACAGCTCTGCCGGGGTTAAGCAGAGTTTTGAGAGTTTGTTTGGGTATTACATTTGTAGTGTTAGGAATGAACGTGTTTTGTAATGTCTTCGCCTGCGTGGATGTCAGAAATTATTCTATGACAACGAAATTACATATCGGGCTAGATAGGATACTTATGCTCTTTTCTTCAGGTTCTAGAGAATTAGGATACCTTTTTTTTGGAAAATTTCAAAACTATCTATTCAGTGGTTGCCTGATCCACTGAACCAATCGTGTTCATTTGTGATTTACGAGTTTAAAGACAACGTTACTTTCGTATTTGTAATCCTTACTATAACATTATAAAAGCAAAAGTGTGTTTGTTTGTTACGTCTTCACGCCTAAATGGCCCAACCGATTTTAATGAATTTTGGTACAGAGATAGTTGGGATCCTGGAGACGGACATAGGCTAATAAATAATAGGAAAAAGGAGAAAGAGGGAAGAAAAGGGGAGAGATTTTTTTTTCGATCATTACGCGGGTTAAAGGTTGCGTTAGCCCAAAGTAACTATGCAACGCGGACGAAGTGGCGGGCGGAAGTAAGTACCAGTATAAAATGCAGTTAAAAACAAAGATAGTAATTTAGTAACGGTAAGGTTCCTCTTTTAGTCGAAATTAGGCTTATTTTTTGGAAGGTGTGCTCAAGTTAGTAACTTATGCCGCGTCACGCCGCTTGGCTGGAGTGTGAGCTTCGGGAAACTTTACTTTCGCTATATTTTAATTTTGCAGGTCAAGGTAAACACTGATGTTGTTTACTCGTAGTTGGATAAAAGCTGTTTTATGTTACAGTAATGATAATAAATAATATCTGCCAATGGCTTAATTGCCAAGAGCCTCGACCAATACCTGAGGAGGCTCTCGTTAGGCAGCTGGATCAAGGGCTTGATACAGAAAGCGGTACTCCTGGACACGGCTCGTATTGTTAGGAGGTTCCTTTCTCTGGAGCCCTGACCGCCGGTAGCTTGGACCCTGTTCCCGATACCGGTGGGCTACTATTTTTATAATTTATTTTTTTGTGTTTTTTTTTTTTATTAAGAAATATTTAGAAATGTAAATAATATGGAAATTAATCAATATAATATTTTTTTATTAACACACACTAGTAAGGTTAGGTTACATACAAACATTGAAATACAACAAGCAAATTTAAAAGAAAGCAAAGTAGCCGTGGGCCCCAAACTAGGCATAGCCTGTTTCTCGGTTACCCAAATGTGGTAATATATCTTTTTAACTATGGGTAACTTTTGGTTGAGCTGAATTGGACTGATCCGGACGTCATGTTCGTGAACGGGCGCTGTCAGTTGCGACTGGTCATCTTTTAGTTGCCACGGTTCATTTTTAATTAATTTAGATTTTTAACTGGTTTTGCTTTTGCTCTGGACGCTCTTGCTGTGCACGTCTTTCTACATCGTTTTCACATATTTGTAAAATCTCAAGATGAATGATGTAATACGATTTTTTAAGTTCAATATTCTGATTTAAAAGAGTGTCCATGGAGTTTCTTGCCCATTACATTTTGCACAGTACTTTCATATATTGTTATGCATTGTGACCGGGACTGTAGCTTCATCATTTTATATTCAAAAGTGCTTGTAAAGGACTAATTGAAATAAATGCTTTGAGTTTGAGTTAACAATAGTGAAAGCAGTCTTAACTTGGAATCCACCAAAGCGAGACGAGAGGAAACCGACCAATCACATAGATTGAAACCTACATCGCGACTCCTGTCTTTCCTGTGATTCGTAAAATATCGTACATCTCCTTTTCGCTCCGCACCAACTGCGTCCTTTCCGCTCCGCTCGTGTCCACTCCGTCGCAGTCCAGTCCTTAGTCTGTCGACAGCAGCCTAAAATATCCTAGGGTTGTCCTTGGTTGCACTAGCTAGCGCATTTCTACAAGGATAATATTAACTTCATTCAGCTAAATTCCATTTAAAGCGTCCAACGGGTTCATTATCAGTTGGCTTCGACTCCTCGAGCTATTTTTATTTGGTCCCATACATGTATTTGTAAATGTTTGTGATGTTTTGCATGTTTATTGTTTTGTGTGCTCGTCGTAACTTGCGATTAGTAAGCAACCTCCGGCTCAGCAGTCAGGGCCACTAACCACTAGACCAACAGGCCCGTCAAATGTTTTTTATTTCTTTATTTCCTCGTGTTCCAGATATACCCCATTATGATACCATAGTCATCATTCTATTTAACCCAATAACGAGTCGGTGCCGCTCCTCTTTATATCTCAAACGTCTTTTTCACGCAGGTTGTACCAATCAACGACTGCGTGTCTTCGATTTTCAAATTCCAGTGATTATGATTACCATGGCATTAATTCGGTGAAGGCGATTTGGAGTAGCGTCATATCAGGTTCTGGGATTCATTAATACAGGATGTTTTGCTTCCGTGACTGCGTCATTGGTCTATTGGTCGTAAGGATGACTGCTGAACATGAGGTCTTGGTTTTAATTCCCGGGTTGAGAAAAGTGTTTTATTTGGTTTTTCTTTCACGAATTTCTCAGATACAGCCATGGAGACTGAATTAGTGCCCGGTTGATGCCAATAGGCTCGCCCTTAATTACATAACTGGCAAAATTCGGGTGTATCATAAGATACGCCTCTGCCTACACCTTCGGTGATTAAAGGCGTGAACTGTGAAACGAGCTGAACCGTTTTCAATGTTAACCAATTACAACGAGTCCGTCGAACAAACAATCGCTTCAGCTTACAGTAGTCCATTGCAAGACTGACTGATCGGCGAAGTTGCAACACTATACCCGGACAAAATGGCCGACCATATTTTGTCTTCACAGAAAATGGATGCAAGCCTCATTTGTCAGTAACATCAATCGTATGCGATGGCATCTTGCCGAGCAAACATTGCTGACACACTGCTCAGATATGCATGTATATGTTAATATTTATATGTTGGTAATATCTAACTGTTTATACATTATATTTGTATGGCCTACAGATAGTTGTTTCGGGTCTGGCTGTTTGTGAAAAACTTGCAGAGTTCTCTCAATTTCTCCAGGGTTCCAAAGTCAGATCCTGAATTCATGACCATCTAGAAACACTTTCAAACAAAAAAAAAAACCGAATCGATCCAGTGCATAATTTTGGAGTAATCTAGGAATCCTACTTCCTACTAATATTATAAATGCGATAGTTTGTGAATATGGATGTATGTTTGATCCTCTTTAACGAAAAAACTACTGAACGGATCTTGATAAAATTTTGCACAGAGGTAGATTATAGTCTGGAATAACACATAGGATACTTTTTTATCATCACGCGGGTGAAGCCGCGGGCGCCAGAATAAAACTCTAAACGAATTCAGATAATCCTCCTTTTTTAAATCTGTTAAAAATATCTCAATGCAACATGTACTCCCTCATTTAGACGACCTCTACATATAATTGCAGTCCGTACCATTCTCGTTCAAAGCGATCACAGCTAAGTTGGTACCTACAGCGATTCACGCGCTACGTGGAGGAACCGTTAATCAGACAAAGGGTTGCTGTTCAAGCAGAAAGCGCTTCAAGCTGCTGGAATCGCTGCAGTTTCTAGTACTGGGTTTAATGTACTGAAATGGTGAAATCTATAGATGCCCTGGATATGTGCCATTTTAGATTTATCTTCTATAAAGGGATTTTCAATTCTTGATTTCTTGGTATTTTGCTGTTATGAGGGTTTTGTAGAATTCATAATATTATTCCTAGTAGTTATATAGAGGGCGTTATTAGCGCCTGTTATAGACAAATTGAAAGGGAGTCGTTTGTCTTGGTATGGACCTGTAATGAGGAGGGACGAAGCACACGTGACTAAAAGTATGATGGATCTGAATGTTGAAGGACGGAGAGCGGGAGGAAGGCCAAAGAAAAGATGGATGGATTGTGTAAGAAATGATATGAAGGAGAAAGGAGTAAATGATGCCGTGACGTCTTATAGGGGAGAATGGAAGAAGGAAACGTGTTGTGCCGACCCCAAATAGAATAGGACAAGGGCAGGAAAATGATGATGAGTTATATAGAGGGCGTAACAGAGGCCCTAGCATAACGAAAATGCAATTGTTAATGGTAATGGGTAATGTTGTAATAAGATTTTGGCAGTACCAAAGTGTACATACAAAAAAAAACTTAAAATTATGATAATACTAGCTGTTCTCCACGGCTACGCCCGCGTGGATGTCGATATTTATCCCAAGGGATCATAAATACTACATTTAAAAGTAGCCTATGTGTTAATCCGTAATAAACCGTAATAAATAATAACCTATATACGAAGCGAATATTTTGAATTTAAGTAACGTGCGCATTGTCAGTCCTCCTTGACAGCTTATGTAAGCAAACGAGTTAGGCCATACTTAAGAGATTCTGGGACAACTGCACGTCTATGTTATAATAGGTATGTACTATTTTTTTTTGTTAACTTCTTATCTTATTTTACGTTTTGAAAAGTAAGCAATGACTTATTGTCGGGCCTACGCTGTCCTGTAATTTTAAAACCAAATGATTTTAAATGAATGTAACCATCGAGTTTCTTGCCGGTTCTTCTCCATAGGAAACGACCAACCCGAACCGTGCACTTTTTCTCGACGTTTTATAAGTGCCCGTGTAGGCCTATGTGAGATAAAAATATTTTGATATTAGACCAACATGGCGACAACCATTTCAACTGCTACGACAAACTCACAAATGACACATCGGAATTAAACCACACAAACTCATCCCCAATATACTGCCGAAACGCCAACCAGTCGAGATTTAAATTTCACAACAAACATTTCAGTTGGCGAGATCGTAAGCAACTCCCCGCTAACTTGTTTCAACCGCGGGAATGAGGTGTTAAATACCGCCCCGGGCCGGCCCGTACCGGATGGAACTGGATAAATCTGGCGTAAACTGGAACTGTGCACCTTTAATGTACATAAATTCGGTTGCTTGACGAACTGGCTCGCGTTGTTGCAGTCTAGTTTAAAGCGGAGTTAATATATTTTGGATAGAATTATTTCTTTATGTTGGGCTTGTGTTTAGTTTGAAGAAGGGATGTTTTGAAGCACCTTGGTACACTTGTAGGGGGTGGAACTCCGGATCATCTTTGTACAAAAACTTCTTTTTTTAAATTGATTTGACACGTTCGCGTAACCTGATGGGATTTCCCTACTATAAAAACTTTTAACCTTATTAAATGTCTTTAATTTAAAGAACTACTTTTGTTTCATCATCGTTTTTAAAAAAAACTCTTGCGCAATCTAACTTTTGGCTATAGTCAGTGGTTTAGGCTAGGCAGTGTCTGTCAGTGATAGATTAAAGATTTTTTTGAGCACACGTAGTTTTTAAAATATTATCCTATCTTGCCTAACTATATCACCTATCTATGGTTTGGTAAGGTTGACCTCCAGTCTTACGGGATGCAGCTGAATACCAGTATTTTACATGGAGCGACTGCATATCTGACCTCCACAGCCCAGTTAGCACTAATATCTCACTTAACTACAGTATGTAGTTTAAATTTTTGTGTCCAAACTTAGTTCAATGAGCCAGCAGTGAAATTAACCTATTAAGCTGAGCACTGCAGCTTGCAGTCGTTTCACTTAAGTAATCCTCTAAACTATCATTTAATCTCAATCTAAAATGTCCACCTCTATAATATAAGACTTACATAAGGTACTTTTTAAAAGCTGAATGGTTTCTAAAAGATGACTAGCCAGCCCTCTTGGCATCGTGCCTTTTATGCCAGTGTGCTTAAAGTTCAAAATGTAACTTATAGCATTTTAGTCTCTGTGGCTAACGGTTATCTATGTACTGTGTAATTTTAGAAAATTTATTTTAGTGGAATATCACTCGGGGTAGTTGAATTTGACCCTCGTAGTGAATTATCTTTGCGGTGTAATTACATTTTTTTTCGGAGGGTTTTTAAATGTCCATAGACTCTAAAAATCTTGAAGTATTAGACCACTTGGGCAAATGTTGATCTTCACCTTAGGCTTAGTGTTATATGGAACATACGAATATATTGGTTTCTGGCGTTTGCCTGCGGCTTCGCTTAAATTCGGGGTAATTCATGGATTGTCATAGCAATGCTAAGTTTTTCCTTATTTTCCCTCTTTCTCCCACATATCTCAATTTTTTTTAAATTGCCTCTGTCCGTCTGTCTGTCTCCAGGATCCCAACTATGTCTGTACCAAAATTCATCAAAATCGGTTTAGCCATTTAGGCGTAAAGACGTAACAAACAAATAAACAAACTCACTTTATAATATTATATATATAGTAAGGATGTATAGAACTTTGTTGATAGACACGACGGCAGATTTGTATCACCCTAAAACCGATTTTGTATAAGCTGTTACAAATAATAATGATTATGACAAATAAAAGGTATTTGTAAATCATAGCTCTTTCACACATTTCACATTATTTCCATAAGAACAAAATGTTACGTAATTCAAAAAAACTCAGATTATGGACGCCATGAATCCACTCGAACTATGATCAATCGTGGGCCGATGAGGAGGGAACCAGGAGGGAGGGGGCGAGGGAGAAGTAAGGCATAAAACTTGGAAAATCGGACGGCATCCGATCCGTGTACTGTCAATAATTGATAATGGATGACGTCATTATGTCAGCTGGTGATTGATTGGCTGTTCCGGCCCCGCTTTGAGATGCTACAGTGTAAAACAGTAGGTCAAGTTTATTTAGGTTGGATTGATGAGGTCTTTTTGTCATTGCATATGCGATTTGTAGTTCATATTGTGAGTCGGGAAAAGTTGCATCAGTGTTCTCGCTGTCTCTTAGTTCGAGGTTATAAGTTAGGCGCCACCTTAGTGAATTTCGAAATAAATGTGCTTTGTTGGATTTGCAATATTTGGCTCAGCGCAGAGAGTTAAAATTCCAACGGTGCAATAATATTTAAGTCTCGATTAGTGTTTATGTAGCTTTTAGTTGTGATTCTGAATCATCATCAATATTCTCCTGCCGATAACCTAATTTATTTTAAAGTTTGTGCAGCATGTTTTCTTTTTCATACTTTTATAATTGACCCAACTTAACCTACTGTCTCCAATCTACACTACCCAAAACGCGATTTAAAACATGATGTCTTCAAAGCTCTTTTAGCTTGCATTGTTCACGATGGGATATTGACTCCATAAATTTTACCATGGCGGAGTATTTTCCCCATAATGGATGAAGGCACCATGAACTATAATGGCTCAACGGTTAAGGGAAAGTGCTTTAAAAAGGCGATTGATCGAATGTTATTGATGGTGTTTGCTTTGTAAAAAACCTTTCTTCATTGTAATTGATGCCCTCTTAGCAAGTCAAGGTCGTGGTTTATGTTTTTTTTTAAATAAAACGTTGCTCCAAACTAGGAATTTCTCCTGTATCATGGGTGGGTTTACAAACATTTAAACTCACATACACAAACAGCCAGACCGGAAACAACTATTTGTAGACCATGCCCATGTGCCCTGGTGGTGCTTTAGAGATTGTCATGTCCACTTAAATGTCTCATTGATGGTGGCGGATGTGTCGAGTCATCTAGTTCCCTTAAAAATGGTTGAGCTGAATGGGGCTGATCCATGCGTCACCCCCCCACTCTACTTTCACCTCTTTGAGACGCGCGCTTAGAACATGACCGCGCCGTCAACATGACTTGTCGTCACTAGATGAACGGACAGTGAGCTACCCATTGCTCACCGTATCAGATTCAGAACCAGACACAGACCCGCATTTACGGTGGCCGAGAGTCGTCACGCGACCGGGAGCGTCTCGCGAATACGAACAATTTTGCATACCATTTTGGAAATTACAAGCGTAATCTTATGTTCTCCATCCCACTAAAATCTACTCTCCCAACGATTACTCTCTGAATACCGACTTTGTAATTGATCCATAATCTAGAGTTTTTATCAAAGAGAGCCGGAATGTGGATCCAGCAACATTGTAACAACCTTTATGAAACGCAAATGGAGATTACTGGTCCCTTACATTACCTTTACCTTAGATTTCGAGATTTTGACGTAGATAAATAAACTTGACATTTTCCGATCGCGGGGGTAAGGCGAGGTTCTGTTGGAAGATGTACTGAGCTATCATTGCTGAAAAATATTCTTAATAATTTTTTGAACATTGTAGGTATTGTTGTATTTTTAAAATGTTGCCTATAAATTGTACTTATTAGTAGAAGTACTGTGAAGTATTTTTCCGAATCCTACCAGAAAAACATTGTGTCAATAAGCTCTCATGAAATATGGTTTACCATTATTATTTGTTAGTCCACAGCAGTTCACAAAGGGAAGCCCATACCAATATTATCGTAATACAGTAACATGATAGTCAAGCGCGTCCGTCAAAGTGTTTCATATTAATTATTGAGGTGCTTCACAAAGGACTGCATGGCCATGGCCCAGGGGTTTAATTCACCAATATTATTACGTACATGTTTCTGTAATAAGGCGTCACAAGCCAGGGTTCCATGTGCACGGGAATGTTGACGTCATTAGTTCATAGCTTTGTAAGCTTCGGTGTTGTATCTACACTACATTACTACACTATGCTCCAATAAAAACCGGCCAAGAGCGTGTCGGGCCACGCTCAGTGTAGGGTTCCGTAGTTTCCCGTCCGTCACAATAAGTGTTCCCACTTATGAGTTTAAAGGTGGAGGAGGAAATTATTTTGTACAACTTTTTGTCTTTTTGTACAAAAACTGTTGTGTCAATCAAGTTCAAAATGATTTTCATAGAAAGTCCTTATAAAGTTCTACTTTTCAGATTTTTTTCATAATTTCTAAACTTATGGTTCAAAAGTTAGAGGGGGGGGGGACACATTGTTTTTTACTTTTGGAGCGATTATTTCCGAAATTATAGATATTATCAAAAAATGGTTTTAGTAAACCCCTATTCATTTTTAAATACCTTTCCAACAATATATCACACGTTAGGGTTGAAATTAAAAAAAAAATCACTTCCCACTTTACATATAGGGTGGCTACCCTAATAAAACATTTTTTTCCAATTTTTATTTTACCACTTTGTCGGCGTGATTGATATACATATTGGTACCAAATTTCAGCTTTCTAGTGCTAACGGTCACAGAGATTAAGCGAGGACGGACGGACGGACGGACGGACAGACAGACATGGCGAAACTATAAGGGTTCCTAGTTGACTACGGAACCCTAAAAACGACATACCTACTAAAATTAAGTATACCGTTTTTAAAGATGCATTCGAAAACTAATTTAAGTTGAGAGAAAAACTCATTGACATTTACCAACCAGAAAACTAAACTACTACAAAGAAATTTCGGATGATAAACCCAATAACACTTTGCCCAACCCAGGAAACGAATCTCAATGTCTCGGTTGTGGTCATTATTACAACACAAATCGGTCTCAGCAAGTAAGTTTTTCCATTTTTTTTTGTACAGATACGAATTTAATGCTGGGTGGTAACCCATATGAGTGAATTTTCAATTTAAAAATCAACGTATTTCGTTACGTTAACGCCACGAACTCTCCTCTAGGGCCTCTGTTATTAGGCTCTCTAACAAAAGAGCCCGCTGACCTCGCTCATCTATCACTGATACCTAGCCTTACCTATCATAAATAATTCTAGCAGTATCTGATTAAATATGCTTTTTTACGAATCGCAGACTTAATTCCCTTACTGTGGTATATTATTTATTCCCTGTATTGCTTGCATGCATGAAGATGAAAGCTTCCACGTGGAAGCCTGGATCTATCCCCAAGTGTCATCTAGTAAATTCACCTTATATGTTAATGGGAAAATGGTCGTCTTTTTCTTTGAGTTGCTGTAACTCCTTTATGGTTGTGGTTAGGAAAGGCTTTTCGGAAAATAAATTAGTTTTGGTTTTCCATCGAATATTGAGGGTTGGCGTAGCATCTAGCTGTTAGAACTGTTAACTACAAATATATAAAAAAACTAGTTTTTACCCGCCGCTTCGCTCGCGTTAAATTTGGGGTAACACAGTTCCCCTTTCTTGATTTACAGGTACCTGCTACCTGTAGTCCTTGCTCTTGTGCCCTATTTATTGTAATAGCAATGCTAAGTTTTCCCTTATCTTCCCTCATACCTCAATCCTATGTCCGTCTCTAGGGTCCCAAAGGCGTGAAGAGGTAACAAACAAACAAACAAACAAACTCACTTTCGCTTTTATAATATTAGTAAGGATAAACAAAATTGTTTCTATCTATGTCTGTTTTTTGAAGCCATTCAAACGTTACGCCCTAAACTGGTATAATTAGAAAGGCAATATTGCGAAGTTAACACCACTAACGCATGACAGGAACTCAGCAGCGGATGAAAACGCTAAACACAGCTAGTTTGAAAAAAAATGCTTTTACTTCTAGATTATGATCGAGAACGTTACCAACAGGCACAAATCTAAACAAGTATCTCCACAATCAAGCAGCTACATATATAACATAGCATTCATTTATTATGTTGTAGCTAAGGGCGCTGCCTATTGTCTTGGCTAAACTGCCAATAAATAACAAGGGCGTGTTGGAACTGAAGCAGTTTGGTGCACACAACATTATGTCCTGCGGTTAGTTCAGCACTTGCCGTATCTTAGTGGTTATTGACTGTGCTGGAACTGGATTTGGCAAGTGTATAGGATTATGGATTATTATCTAATGTATTATATTGTGATAGATATGAATGTTGATGGATTTTCCCTTTTCTTTCTTCTTTCTCCCTCATTTCTCACTTTAAAAAAAATTGCTTATGTCCGTCTCCACGGTCCCAACTATGTCTGTACCAAAATTTATCGATATCGGTTTAGTCATTTAGGCGTGAAGACGTAACAAACAAACTCACTTTCGCTTTTATAATATTAGTAAGGATTTTTTTTCATACCTAAGTGTCACGTTCTTTAAAGACGAGTTTCTGCCTCATACATAGCCAACAATATCCGCTCAAACTCGTTACAGCTCGAATGACTGTCAGTTTTAGCCGATAGCCCGCCTCCATTAAAAGTTGGCCCTTTATTTAGTCGACAACGGCTAAAAAATGAAGATCCCGTCTAGTGTACACGGGATTGTAATCGCGGGATTAGTGGATATAAACGCGGGATATGTTACATTTTATTTGGTGGGAATGGTTTGTTGTGTATTTCCCATTGCTTAGAAAATTGCGTGTATGACCATTTGGTCTTACTTATTTTGTTTCGTTTAAAATCGTAGTAGTTAGCGTTCTATAGTTTTTGCCTACCCCCCACAAAAGGCGATCTTTTCAAGACAACCTTTGGATAGATTACACTTACAGGTAGAGGGAGAGTTGATACTACAGGGAGTTTTTGATGTACCAATTACTCACAATATACATACATACATAAAACATAATATACAAATCTTATCATCAATATCATCATTCTCCTGACGTTTTTTTTGCAGATGTGACATCATCAAAAAACTTCCCCCGCTCTGGGCGGAGCGGAGGGGGGGGGGGAGTGTCATACTTGTAATGACTAAAACCCACCCATGTTCCTTCTATTGCCCTTTACGTTCCGGGGCCGCGGTATCTATTACGAACAACCCGCGACCCCGGAACAACCCGCAACCCGGGTTTCTCCTGCCCTTATCCCAATTTATTTGGGGTCGACACAGAATGTCTTTTTCTTCCATATTGTCTATCACTTGCCAACTTAACAGTCACCTCTTTTCTAGCCATATCCTCCTTTAGGTAGTCAATCCATCGTCACTTTGGTCTTCCTCTACTCTTATACCCATTCATTTTCTTACTCAAAACTTTTCTCATTCCTCCAAATTACACCGATTACTAACTTTTTAGACAACGGCCCCACTTCCAGTCTTCCTCATTTCTCATTTTATTCATTCGCGTCACACCACACGTCTCTCTGGGTGTATACAATAAATAATAATGTAACAAGAGCAGAGAGACCAGCAGAGAGGATTTCAGCTTAAATACGACACGGTTGGCGCGTGGCTGAGCGATCGACTGATGCGCTGCGTGTCGCGGGTTCGATACCCGCAAAGAACAAATATTTGTATGATAGTTGTTTTGAGTTTAAATGTTTGTAAACGCACCCAGAATGCAGGAGAAATTCCCAGAAAAGGGCAACGTTGTTTTAAAAGAACAAAAAAATACATTGTCACGAAGCAAACTGAAGTTTTACATGGTTTACATGAAAATGCGTTTTGTAAATACGTATTAATTCGTGCATTGTTTATCATTGCAGTATATATTAAATTACATTATTTAAATGCAGAAACATACCATAACATTGCGTTAATCTTCACTCATCACGTAACCGAAAGTCCCGCACTTTTAAATCCCGGCCCCGGGATTTCTATGATCATCCCAACACTAATTCCAACGAACAAGTTTAAGCCACCGCAGAGGAAACTTGGCGTCGCGACGAACGACTGCTTTTTGTTGAAATTTGCGTTTTTATATATTCTGTGAGTAGGCCGGGAGGTTGTGTGCGGATGAGACGTCTTGTACTAGTGCTGTATTTTATGTTTGGGACGGCTGAGATTGAATGTCTTTGTTTGAATGTAAGAAATAGTAAGGCTTTTGTGAACTGGAGTTATAATGTAGGCATGTGACGCAGAAACCGTGTCTGTTGGTGAGATTCGAAATCAAAATATATTTATTTTTGACGGCACGGTTGGCGCAGTGGCTGAGCGATCGACTGCTGCGCTGCGTGTCGCGGGTTCGATTCCCGCACGGATCAAATATTTGTATGGCCTACAGATAGTTGTTGCGGGTCTGGCTGTTTGTGTATGTGAGTTTATATGTTTGTAAACGCACCCACGATACAGGAGAAATTCCTAGTGTGGGGCAACGTTTTTAAAAAAGAAAATATTTCACATAGGCTTATATGGGCATTTATAAAACGTCGAGAAAAAGTGCACGGTTCTGGGTGGTCGTTTTCATAGAGAAGAACCGGCAAGAAACTCAAATGGTTACTCTTTTAAAATCATTTGGGTATACAATGTTGTTGTTTCAGCGTTAGAACTTAAGTATCAGAGGACAGCGTAGGCCCGACAATAAGTAGTACAAAACGTAAAATAAGATAACAAGTTAACAAGCGTCCAGGAATCTGCAAGGCCCCTAATGTCCACTCATTCAAAAAAAATGGTAAATAGAATCTATTCAAGAAATAGGAAAAATATTCCAAAAAAAAACCTATTTGAAACAAGTGACATGTGATTAACAACAAATAAATAATTCAGTAGGCATTCTGTGTAGGAAGATAGTTTAACACTTTGGCAATACTGTAATGCAGTGAAGTACTTATAAAAAAATCGAGCTCAAAGGTCAAGGTCGGTTACAAACATACATACACACATACAGGTGAAGCTAATAAAAGCGTGTTAAAAAGCAACTTTTACCATGAGCCCAAATATCAAATACGATAAAAAACTGCTGTTGCTTGCATCTTTTCGAGTTACACGACCAATAATGTATGAAGCAGCTGATATATTATTTGCGATTTCATGGTCGGCGACCCATAGTAAATGGTGATTATTTTCATGAGTACCTACTGCTATGTCCCAGTACATTTTTGCCAGCCTTACCTTGGTTAGACCCTTGGGTCGGGTATTGCCCTGCAACTGGATTGTGAAGGACAGATAGGCAGTCATTCTGCCTAAGTCCTCAGCTAAGAAATGCAGGTTTTCATTGGAATCCCGTCTGTCGTAATTTTTAAGCTATTGCATAGCTTCTATCGCGGGCCTTGAGCGCGGGGACCGAATCCAGAAACTCCGTAACGAAAAAAAACCTGACGCTCCCCACTCCGACGGGCAGGGAGGTGTGGCTTGAAGGCCGTGCATTGTCTAACGTCGTTTACACAATACGGTCAGTTATTTCAATTATTTACAGATGGACCAACTTTTGACCTGAATCATGTCCAAAAGACTGCTATGAGGTCAACCTCATCGCCTTTGGACATGTTGACTACGGGACGAGCAATCCAAATGAAGCTTATTAACTCGCGACTTGAATAGATGCGGAATATATGAACTCGTGAACAGACTCAGTCAGGGAATTCCACTCCTTGGCAGTGCGCATGAAGCAAAGTGCTTCGTGCGAATGTGTGGAATATCTTTTTCTTTCTTACTTTGTACCCTCCAAAAGTAGTGGATTTTTAAGACAAGCACACTGTAGTCTAAACTATTCCCTTTCTCCCAATATATTTGCCAAAACGTGCGAGGCCAACACATTATCCTTTGATACCAGCTGCATATGTACAGCTGGAAAATAAAATACATTCCTTACGAAACACAGACATGCCAAGGACGTGGTGTGCTACACTGCCCCGGTTATATCCAAACTGCATACAGCTGGTGTGGGTTAGGACTGCATTATTGAGTACTGGCCCACTGTACTATCACCTGCTCTGGTGTAGTGCATAAAATTTATTTTTCACTTTGCTCCATACAAGTGGTTTATTTAAAACTAGGCTGCGTTTACACCGTCACGTATTAACATGGTAGTATATAAAGTGTGATGGATCCGTTGGGAGATTTTAAGGTGCCGTGTGTGGGTTTTTTTAGTTTTAATTAAAATTAGTTTTATCGTAGCATTAGAAAACCTAATACATAATTTTTTTTCAACCTATTTTAAACGATTAAAACCTGATCTCTCTACTACGGATCGCACACCGTAGTAGAGAGATCAGGTTAAAATGGTTTTGTGTAGGTTGATGTGCCTTCACACGACGGCACATCAACCTACACAAATATACACACGTACATACTCGCAAAACATGCTGGAGTAGTAGTAACGTGTCCTGTTATTTAAAAAGTTTTCCTTAGCTGCGAAAGAGGAACTGAAATTAGGACTTGGAACAGTGACTCAATATTTAGGCCTGATGTCCTCTGTGCAACGTAATCACACTGTAGGCTTAATTGTTCCTATTGGTACTGGTTCACGCCGCTCTCTCTGTGGGAGGAGAGTTTACCGTGATTCACCTTGCGAACTCCATGCGGGTTGGCATCAAAATAGTCATGCTATGATTTCTGCCATGAAAAAAATATTAGTGATAATATGTCACATTATCACATATATTTTTTCTAAAATAACCACGTACAACCACCTACACATATGTAAGCAAATAAAACAGCAATGAAGAAATTAATAAATAACTAATACATGGCGGTGTAAGTGTAAGTCAGATTTACAAAATATTACACGCGGTGTAAGCAAAACTTCAGTTTGACGGACAGTGACGGCATGACAGATCCAGTCAGACAGTTGCATCAAGTGAAATAAAATGCCAGGTGCTCTGGCACTTTGTTTATGCCAGCAAGATGTTACTGTATTGTTTTAGTTTATATTTCATATTTTGGATTTATATTTGTTCCTAGTAGAAGTCACTTAAAAGTATTTGTTTTGAATGACAAAAGACTATCCGTTTTATATAAGTGATTTCAGTAATGGGAAATATAATGAATAATAATAATTCTTTTATTTGTATAGAATGTAGGTGTTACAAAAATGCTGTTAAGTTGGATATATTGTCAGAACATTCTGCCTAATTTTGGAAACTAGGTACTTAAATTTAAAACGAGATCTTAAATTAGATAAGTTTAAAATTTACGTGGTGTATACCCAGGAATAGAATAGATTAGTTCTTTAATTGCATAGAAAGTAGGTACAAGTTACAGATGTTAAGTTTAGATGATCCTTATACTAACTACCTTAACTAAAGCACGCAAACAGGTTAACGTAAACATAAGAGTAACTCATTTAATACACATTATTAATTCATTCAATTGAATCAAGATAATTTTTTATAAATAAATAAATAATAATTTGAAAATCAATAGATATTGGAAGTTGGATAAATCCTTACTAATATTATAAAAGCGAAAGTGAGTTTGATTGTTTGTTTGTTACGTCTTCACGTCTAAAAGACTAAACTGATTTTGATGAATTTTGGTACAGAGATAATATTATTTTTTTTAAAAAGTGAGAAATTAGGGTGAAAGAGGGAAGAAAAGGGAAAACTTTACAATAAATAAGGCGCAAGGGTAAAAACTACAGGTAGCAAGTACCTGCAAATCAGGAAAGGGGAACGGTGTTACCCCGAATTTATCGCGAGCGAAGCCGCGGGCAAAAGGTAGTTGTTAATTAAAGCGTTTTAAAAATCTCTTGACTCTATCTTTTTCTCTTCCTTTTACTCTTTCTCCCTCTAACCCCGTCTTCTCAATACATTCGCAGTTGACACACTGTCGGCACTCGGGATCAACAACAAGATAAATTCGCGAGTACTTAGCGCAGCAAGAGAGGCGGCTATAAAACTCAATGATACAATAAATCTCAATGAATTATCTGGAAGGAATAGTCCGCAGTAGAATAACATATTCTTTGGTACAGTTACGACCATTAACATGTTTCACATGGCAACTTTTGAAAGTGATTTTCTCCTGCAATTTCACTGAAATTTCATGTTGTTATGAACATGGTGTTTTAGTAACTCGTTATTTTCCCGAACCGTCCAGTTCGTAATTAAAAAAAAAGTTTTCTTACCTAGGTATTCTTCCTGATTCGTGGATACATTTAAACTATCATCCTTAGTTACTTTACATTAATATTATAAAAGGGAAAGTGAGTTTGTTACCTCTTCACGCCTAAATGGCTACATCGATTTTGATGAATTTTGGTACAGAGATAGTTGGGACCCTGAAGACGGACATAGGCATTTTTTTTTAAAAGAGTGAAAAATGAGGGAGAAAGCGGGAAAAAAGGGAAAACTTAGCATTGCTATTACAATAAATAACGCGCTAGGGGCAAAAACTACAGTTGGCACGTACCTGCAAATCAGGAAAGGGGAACTGTTTTATCCCGAATTTAACGCGGGCAAAAGCTAGTATACTATAAAGAAACAGCTAGACCCGGAGCAATTATCTGTAAGCCATGCAAATCGATCGAACCTGCTAGACGCAACGCAGCAGTCAATCTCTCAACCACTACGCCAACCGTGTCGTCACTAATTATTTTCGTTGACCGATTTTGAGATATTTTTTTATATATACGATGATTCTTAGACATAGTTGAATCCAGCAGGTGACGCTCTGGGGTAGCGGGTTGTTCCGGGGTTGCGAGTTGTTCGAAAGAGATACCGCGGCCCCGGAACGTAAAGGAAGGAACATGGGTGGGTTTTAGTCAGTACACTGTTTTAGTTAGTCTGTCACTCCCCCCTGCTCCGCCCAGAGCGGGGGAAGTTATTTGATGATTTCCCAACGCCAAAAAAAAAGCAGGTGACACTGCGCTGTTTATTAGATTTTTTCCAGTCTAATTAGTATTGATTGTATCAGGTCTGCTGGAAGAGACTTCTTAAAGAAATAAGCAGTACCTTTGTTCTCTTTTTATGTATTTTTTTCCATATTATGTGTGTTTATGTAAACATAAATAAATAAATAATTATTGTAATGAAACAGGTCTTATCTTAAAAGTGCATTATTATTCTTCGAGAAAAAAACCAAGAGAAAATTTATTATTATAATTTAATTTGTAAATATTACAAGTGGTAGTTACATTGCTGCAAGTGACTGTACTTCAGCTTGCTGAAACAAACGGTACCTAATGGTTTTGTGTAGTATTTATGTTGTTATCAACGTATTAGGAAATTGCCTAGTTGTATCTTCTGGGAGAAAGATTCTAGTTTTACGAGGAACGGAAACTAAGGTATTAGAGCTTTTGGAAATGAGTCGTAAGACTTACATATATTTGCGGGAAATACCGCGGTCTCGGAAAAAAAGGGCAATAGAAGGAATATGTGTGGGTTTTAGACATTAAAAGGCTGATACTCCCCCCCGCTCCACCCAGAGCGGAGGAAGTTATTTGATGATTTCCCATGTGCAAAAAATGACTTACGTAGATACAAGTAAAATACATAACTCTTACAATTCTCACTTATAATACCACAAGAGCTTCAAAATTATCGGATGAAATGCCAGATAATTTTGAAGCTCGTGTGGTATTCGGGGGATTATTTTTCCGTCCCAAATGTCGGCCAATAGAATTGCACCATGTTTTGTTTTTTATGCATAACAACGACCAGAGAAAATTTTCAAAAAATTTTCAGTATAGTACCATGTAGGTTGTACCACGTGACGTCGAATGGTGCAATTCTATTGGTCGATATTTGGGTCGGAAAAATAATCAGTATTAACCACTGATTTTGTATGTAACCTCGGTTAATGGCAACAGCTCCGCCCCTAACACATGGGACTTAAAAAGATAGATAGATAGATAGAATATTCTTTATTATGTACACCATACAAGTAACAAGAATAACACTAGACAAACTTATAAATAGGGAGACACAATGGGCGGTCTTATCGCTAAAAGCGATCTTTTTAAGACAACCTTTGGATGGATATAAAAAGAGGAGAAACAGTACTGTAGGTAGTCTGTGGCGTTACATTTTTTAAAAATTAATTTTAAACATTTAAAAAAAAAAATTAAAACATAGGTAACCAGCAAAATGTAGGTGTCCTATTCGGTACATTTCTGCTAAACCGTTCGTGGATTACAAGCGCGATGCTGTGTTATGACCAATATCCTTATCCTTACTTCCTTACTAATATTATAAAAGCGAAAGTGAGTTTGTTTGTTTGTTACCTCTTCACGCTTTAATGGCTACACCGATTTTGATGAATTTTGGTACAGAGATAGTTGGGAACCAGGAGACGGACATAGGCGGACATATTTAAAAAAAAAGTGGGATGTGAGGGAGAAAGAGGGAAGAAAAGGGAAAACTTAGCGTTGCTATTACAAATCAATAAGGCGCAAGGGGAACTGTGTTACCCCGAATTTAACGCGAGCGAAGCCGAGGGCAAAAGCTAGTTGGCTTATATATTGCTTTACATATCTTGATTTATCCCTTATCTAGTCTCTAGTACCCACACTAGCCAGTTAGACAACGTTGTCAATACTATCGATCTATCTACTTCGACCTTAAGACTATCTAGCTAAAGGTACATTTTGGGTTGTCGACATACTAGTGCGATTATCATGCTGGTCGCCCCCCCTAATTGCACCAGTAAGTCGGTCATGTGTGACCAGCCTAAATCCTCGATGAAATTGCCAGTTATCGTGCTTCGAGGCGAATGGATGACCGACTTGGGTATAGAATAGATGACAGATGAGCTAAGTAAAATTGCATTATACTTAATAACTTTATTGTTTTACCATAATATGTACTTAGGTGGTATGCGTATAATTGAGAGACTACGGAGAGATAAGACATAAAAATCATAATATATATTTTATTATTAAATCTTTATGCACAAGTAATAGCTGTACAAAGGCGGACTTACTGTCTCAGGCATTTTTTTTAAAACGTTGCCCCACACTAGGAATGTCTCCTGTATTGTGGGTGCGTTTACAAACATTTAAACTCACATACACAAACAGCCAGACCCGGTATCTGTAGGCCATACAAATATTTGTTCCGTGCGGGGATCGAATCCGCAACACGCAGCGCGGCAGTCGATCGTTCAGCCACTGCGCCAACCGTGTTTTCAAATAATATTGTTTGTTATAAGAACATCCTATGATTACTTAACTTATCTGGAATATCATATTATCTACTATCTACAGATCTGCTCGTGAGATAAATATTATATCGCAATCGAGGAACTATCGTTCGATAAAGGTTAACAGCATAAAATAAAAGTGATAACTAGCCAATGGATTCTGTTTTACGCACCTATCATATGGTTCATATAGATAACGCTTTAAACAGGAAACTATTATTGAATACTATCTGGCGCCCGCGGCTTCCCCCGCGTGATATCGATATTATCTATGTGTTACTCTAGACTATAATCTACCTCTGTGCAAATTTCATCAAGATCCGTTCAGCCGTTTTGATGTGAAAGAGTAACAAACATCCATTCATCCATCTGTCCATCCTCACAAACATTCGTATTTATAATATTAGTAGGATTTAACAGGCCTGAAACACAGGTTTTCATAAACCTAGATCAGGCAGGTCTACATTATAGTTAGAATTAATTTTCCTCTATGACGATTAATGTAAATCATAGTTTTACTTATACTTGAATAAATTTTATTATTATTATTTATTTATTTTATCAAAAGCGGAATAGAAAAAGGCTAAATAGGTATCACTTTCCTACGTAAATCTCAACTGCTTTGACAAAGATTTTTTTTGTTTTTTAACCGACTTCAAAAAAGAAGGAGGTTCTCAATTTCACTGTGTGTTTTTTTGGTTGTATGTTTGTAACGTGATTTCCGTTTTTTTTAATCGAAAGGGTATACTTCCGAATTGGTCCCTTATGAATTTTATCTATATTAAATGAATACTCGATAAGAATTTGTGTGTGTGATGCCATCATACTGTAACTAAAATGGCTGAAATAAAAATCATTTTTGCCAAAAACAAAACCGACTTAAAAAGACATTAAATAAACGGAAAATAAATTTACTAAAAAATCTGAATAAAACAAAAGTCACCTAGTTACGTAAATCTATTTTCCGTTTATTTTGGAAATCGGTTTTATAATCGGAATTTTTTTTTCATAAAAAAAAATATATATTACTTTCGCAGTCCATTAAGAAATCTAGGTTTCCTTATTCCACATAAGCTGCATTAAAACTATCAGTGCAAAAAAATAGTCTCCACAGAACCGCTCCAAACAAAGCAATGGTCACGCAAACTGCTCAACTTTTTCTATTACGACTCCAACCTTGTGACGTACTACATATAGTGATGGCCAACGAATTGCCATACGTCATCATTAAGTGTTTGAGTTGCGAACACTTTCGCATAGTTTGTTGGCACAGATTCCTTTTTGTTTACTCCCCATTCAGTTACGGAATTTATGACGTTCACGCTTTGAAATTTTATGGCCTCTAGGAATGTTATTGCGTTGCTGTTCCGTTTGGATGGTGGATATAGGGAGTGTAGAATGTTGGTATTGTAGGGTTGACTGTCATTTAGTTATCCTCTTCATTACAAGCCCACTGCTGGACAGGCCAATCACAGCGGTGCAGGCGTGTTTGCGTAGGCACAGGTGCACTCTCTGTTCCCTCGCTCTCAATTCTCTCAAATCTAGCTCTTCTAACCTGACACACAGATGTGTTGCTGGGGAGTTTGTTCCGCCACTTCTTCTTCCCAGGTAAAACACTAGGAAGTGGCGAAGGACAGAGCGTTTTTGTGGGACTGTCTCTTGTGATGTGACGTTCAAAAAGTGCTGATTTTCAGTATAATTTGAATAAATGACTTGGTTTTGATTTCTCATAGTCTAGTCTAGTCATAGTGGGACGGCAATCCGACACGACCAGAGAGCGATCAGGCGCAGGACCAACGGCTTAACGTGCTTTCCGAGGCACGGGGGTATCTTACCGCCAACGTCCAAAATCCGGACTGCTGCTGTGAAATTTCTAATGGATAAACTTAATATGTATCACTATTGCCCGGCCCGGGTTTCGAAGTTAGGACTACGTGATCAGCAGTCGCGTTGGTGACCACGTCACCAACGGAGCAGTTTGTATATAGTGAACTTTAGTACTACAAATTGAATCAGTATTATCACGTTTGTTGTGAAAAGAATGTTGAAAGCTCAGGTCAAAACTGTCTCATACCCTTTTTTTTGTTGGAAAATCATCAAATAACTTCCCCTGCTCGAGGCGGAGCGGGGGTGGGCGTGTCAACCTTTTACTGACTGAAGCCCATACATGTTCCTCCTTTTACCCTTTAAGTTCCGGGCCGTGGTATCTCGAACAATCCGTCTCATCTTTAAGTCCACCAGGGTTGTAGTCAATAGGCTTAACCCTCTGCTATCGACCTATGCTACTAATTTACAATCGAGATATTATGATAAAAAATATTAATGAAAAAAACATGAAATTTAATGTAAAAATGCTATTAACTATAATTCGCCACTGCAATACGTTAGCAAATTACGTCTAAAAACTTCTAATAACGAAATTAAAACTTTTTAAATCAAACAAATAATAAATTCAATTCCAGATTATAAAGTTAGTTTGACTTGCTTTTACAATTAATTGTTATTCCATATATTAAATGCGTGTTGACGGATGGATACATCTGTCAAATTAAATAATCCCTATTACCATAATTATGAAATTACAAATGAGTCAATTGAAACAAATGGGATGTGTTTGTCAGAGTGACAAATGCTTTTTAAATAGTATATTTTTATGTTAATGATTGTTAATCAGCAATTTTATAAACGTACTGCATTCACCAATTTGACGGGCCTGTTGGTCTAGTGGTTAGTGGCCCTGACTGCTGAGCCGGAGGTCGTGGGTTCGATTCCCACCCAGGACAAACTTTGTGTGATGAGCATGATTGTTTGTTCTGTGTCTGGGTGTGATTTATCTATAATATGTTTGTATTTATAAATTATATAAGTATGTATATCAGTTGTCTGGTTACCATAACACAAGCTCTGCTTAGCTTGGGATCAGATAGCCGTGTGTGAGTTGTCCCAAGATATTTATTTATTTATTTTATTTATTTAATTCGGTAATCAAGCGTGGTGATAATTACAATATTCCAATTAGTCATATTATATTCTTTCAGCGATGTCATTAGCAACACGGGAGTTTCACAATCGCCTAATGAGGCTACTTGTCTAGTATTAAATACGTGTTTAATATACTGTTTGAAACCTTCTTGCTAAATTATGAAATTCAAAGAAAAAAAATTATTATATTTACGGGGTCATTTTATTCACGGGTTGGCCACTGAAAACCAGTGCTGTACTGTAGACTCCCATAGCACAGCATCATGCAGAGTAACCTATTTGTCCCAGTCACGGCGTGCAAGTTAAATTTTTTGTGCCATCATCATCTGCTTAGCCTTTTCCTAACTAAACCCTTAACCTTAACCTAATACAGACGGGAAATCTCATCAAATAATTTAGTAGAGGGGGAAGTGTCAGACTTTTACTGACTAACTCTTTATGTTTTGGGACCACGATATGCCTTTCGCACATCCCGCAACCTCGGCAGGCAGTGGCCCTGGCAGGCCTCTCTGCTTTGCTGACTTCCACAGTGTGCTCCACCGTGACACTGTACCTATGGGAATCGAACCCAAGACCTCAAATTCAGTAGTCGCTCTTACGTCCCTAGACCAGTGGCAGTTCTGTGAGTCATTTTTATAAATGACTAGCTGCATCCCCCGTTTTAACCCACATAGTCTAGGATAATATACATACGTATAAACATTACTGTTATGAATTACTCTATTACTGAAAACTGTATTAAAATCTGTTTAGCAGTTTAAAAGATCTAAGCAAACAGACAACGAAAGCGACTTCATTTTGTACTATGTAAATAAGACAATGATCTCCACCTTACTAATTCACCCAGTTTAAAAGACTAGAGACATCTTTAGCAAATTCTTCTTCATTTTTCCTGCCATCTAAGATCGCCCGATGCACTCACTCGTAGTAGGCTTTAACCCCTGGGTAACACGCCTCCCGTGCACTATTTTGCAAACATACCGATCAAAATGCACAGTGCACTTCTGTGCAGAATATGCACAGTGCACAGGGGAGTGTATTGCGGCAACGTATGAATTCTGCATGAACTGACACCACTTTGTTTGGTACATGGAATTTTTTAGCTCCTGTGGGGACTAGGATTGGTTGGGGCATTTTTGAGGCTGTGGCGGTTCTAATGATTTGTTTGGGCTTTAAGGCAAATAATGTGTTCGCAGTGTTGGTCATAAATACTGGGTAAACTAGTTGACGCTCTATAAAAACTGGAAGGTACACCAACATTCATAACAGGTGAGTAGCGCCCAAATGCAAGCTTATTTAGTAGTAGC
Source organism: Ochropleura plecta (assembly GCA_905475445.1). Lineage (NCBI taxonomy): Eukaryota > Metazoa > Arthropoda > Insecta > Lepidoptera > Noctuidae > Ochropleura > Ochropleura plecta. The sequence goes on from FR997732.1 coordinate 1,255,705, forward strand.
TGCGCCCTGCGGTTTTGCCCGCGTACAACGTGATAAATAGTAGCCTATGTGTTCATTCAGGGTATAAGTTTCATCCGAATCCGATAAGCCGTTTGAGAGTGAGGGGTAACAAACATACACAGGCACATAAAAACTTTCGCCTTTATAATTGGTACCTACATAGAATATATAAAATTTACCATTAAACAAAAGTCAGCTGTTCCATTAATTTTGCCTATGTTGGCAGTTTTGGAAACAGCAGAATTTTTAACCTATGAAAATTATTTTCTGATTGGTAGAATTGTTACTGAAGTATTGAATACGTGGGTTGATGTCGGGATTCCACTGTGTATATATTAGGCGTTAATGGGTGGATAATGGTAGTACCAATTGCCTAATCTGGTTCTCGTTGACGTCAATAGCATTCAAATATCAAATTTAGAACCGTCAAAACTACGTAATAATTCCCAGGAGAAGTCTTCATATTCCCAGATAATCTTGAAAACAACAATCTATTTAGGTAGGTACTTTAATGAACTTATTAACAAGTTCCAACTTATCCGAAAATTGATTGTTGTTTGTCATTCTGGAACAGTTCGCAAAGAGTTTACAATCGTGAAGTTTTCAGACTTTTCGGCTGTGTGTAATTAAAATTAAACACTTTGGTAAAAAGCTGTTCGATGGCTTTTTGACGAGGCGCGTGTAATAAGGGAGTTAATTGCTTTTTTGTACGTTTTAATTTGGTAACTGTGTAGCTTTGTTGTTTTAAAACGTTTCATGTGGCGGGCAGGTTGGCTTGCACTTTGTTTGTACGACAAGTATTGTTAATGATGTTACAATGATTTTAAGATGTAATTTTAGGATACATATATAAACTCACCCTTTTTTCCTATTGGGGTAGGCAAAAACCACAGTCCTTACATGCATTTATTCATTTAACAAAGGTTACCAACAGCTTCTGTATAAAAATATCTGAAAAATAAACTTTATAGTATTGGATTTATACAGTTGCCACTTACAGGATAACCGTCATTTTTACATATAATTATTAGCAATAACTATCAAAAAATGGATATAATAAAAAACAAAAAAAAATACAATTTTGTTAGGGTATAACAGAAAATAAAAAACAAAAATTGTTACAAAAAAACAAATTCAATTAAATAATAAAAACAATAGAAAGAAAAAAACACTTAATCCGTTCTTGACACATCACACACTCACTTTAACATACTCATTACTACATGTAATCTTTTTTCATCCATCTTCTTCAACGCTACCGTTTAAGTTTGTAAAAGATAATAAAACCTTCTTCATTAAAAAAGTACTGCATCCTCGTTAGTAGTCTTCAATCTTAGCTACCAATTACTCCTGTGAACAAAATCGCCTGACTAAGCAAAAAGGTACAAACTTCAATTAATTAACTGTTCCAACAAAAAGTTAATACAGTCGCACGGATCGCATTGGATTTATCTACTTCGTGTATTATTTAGTACTTTTATTCCTGTTTTATCTTATAAAAAACAGAAATGTAAGTACTAAATAAAAAAATTAAAATACCTGGTCTGATCCGTGAGTGTATTATTACGTATCGAGATGAGATTCTACTTTTAGAATCCATTTATTACAACAAGTAAAAAACAAATACCTCGACAAAAATTCAATTCAGAGGAAATTGACATGGCAACACAGATACGCGGGCGGCGACACTCCAGTAGCTCCCAGGTAGTGACGCGTGATAAACAAACAATTGACGATCAAACATACTATCGCCAAAGATGGTGTTTACTTGTATAAATATTTTGTTTATTATTTTTAATAATTGGTATTGACATTGATAAGTCCATATTTCCTTTGGAATAGGACTGTTTTTTTTTTTAATATTGTTTACAAAATAAGCTTGCATTTGGCTGTAACTCGCCTGATGTGAAACGATGATGCGGCCTAGGGTGGAGCAGGCTTGCCGAGAAGAAACCGATTAACTCGACTATCTGGTATGATAATCTTGAAGATGTCAATTAAATACTCTTTCTTTGGGGGATTACGGGTTGGTAGAAGGAGATATCGAAGGAACAACATCACAAATCTAAAAAATAAAACACTATATACATTAAATCTCTTAATTTCTAAGTACATTAGGATATACCAATAAACAAATTAACATATTTCCCTTTCCTTTGGTCCCACATAACTAACTACCTATTTAGTAAGTTGACTCTTGCGAAGTCACTCAAAGTGCACGAGAAAATAGGTAGTCCTCCGTATAAGCCTTCGGAATAATAGGCAAAAATATTTCTTTGAAACGGCTAGTTAGTTTAACTTCTTTGTAATACATTACTGTTGACTAAAATGTCGAATACATCACAAACTATCCAATTCAGCTGATCATGATTATAAAGCAAACACATACAAGGTTATTTTTTGAACTAGTGAAAAAAAAACTCTAAGCCGACCTCATTATAACCTCTATTTAAATGTACAAACAAAAATAATTTTCCTATCCGGACTTTCGTCGGCGTAGTGGCGTACCGGGCGCAGTGGCGTTGTCGCGCTACGCCGCATACCAGTGTGTTGCTGACGCGTCATTACTGCCTTTGTGTCGCCTGCTTGTTGTTATTATTATATTTAGAAACACTTGGTCGCCTTTTCATTTTGTAATATAATTAAAAATATGGTTGATGTTTTGTGTGTTTAATTGCATTTTTTTTAATTATTAAAAAAAAACAATGTTTTTTTTACAAATTTATAGCACGAAGCCTACTCGTTTTGCACAAGTAATCAATAGCAAGATGCCGATAGACCGCACGTTGGCTACTTTTTAATTTTTACCTCAGTTACCTTGTAACCCCTTGTAATGTTATGTTCGTTCAACTTATCGAGTTTGGATAGATAACAAAAATAAAGGATATCAATATTAAGAAGCTGAAAACTGAGATGTCAGACTTGTACTGACTAAAAGCCACCCATGTTCCTTCTATTGCCCTGTAAGTTCCGGGGTTTCCGCTATTTCTTTCGAACAACCCGCAACCCCGCAGTTGGTTTCCCTGGCAGGCCCCTCTGCTTTGCTGACATCTCTTTGAGGCACGCGTGGAACACTAACGCGCCGTCGACACGGCCTGTCGTCAATAGACGGACGGCCGGTGAGCTACCCATTGCTCAACGTCCACAGGCCCGCATCCACGGTGGCCGGGAGACGTCTCGCGGCGTCTGTAGTGGCTGTACGTATTTCGACGGTAGACACCAGTTGACTTGGGTAAAACAATGAAAAATAAAATAGATAGCTCAATGATTTCGTATGAAACATAATATTACGAAACGCTTTGTTACACCCACATTTCCAATGCAATATAGGGCGAACCATTGCCAACCGGACAAACAAATCCAGACTCCTTGCCTGCCACAAAAAAAATCCTGATGGTAAAACTAACGCTTTGCCCGGTTAAATGAACTTAAACTTAGTTTTAAAGAACTAACTGTGTCTAGTGGTGTCACCCGCTGCTCAGTTTCTAAGGGTTATGTGTGTCATGTTATGGCCTATAGCAGGGATGTTGAAACAATAGCACGCGTGACAACAACGGTTTGCGTGTTATCCTTACTAATATTATAAAAGCGAAAGTGAATTTGTTTGTTACCTCTTCACGCTTTAATGGCTAAACCGATTTTGATGAATTTTGGTACAGAGATAGTTGGGAACCAGGAAACGGACATAGGCTATTTTTAATTTAAAAAAAGTGGGATATGAGGGAGAACGAGGGAAGAAAAGGGAAAACTTAGCGTTGCTATTACAAATCCATAAGGCGCAAAAGCAAAAAACTGCAGGTAGCCGCTACTGTGTTATACCGAATTTAACGCGAGCGAAGCCGCGGGCAAAAGCTAGTTGGTTAATATTTTTGGGACACCACCAATCGAAACGGTTTGCATCTTAGTACAAAATAAAAAATTAACAAACATTTTTGTCCGAAGTGCTTTTAAGATAAAACTTATCATTTTGCTGAAAATCACGAAAAACTCATTTTTTTCACCTTTGACCTTGAATAACTTTTTTCCATACAGGGGAAACATGGAGAACTTTCAAATTTTATTTTGATCGATTTCACCAATTTTCAGCTTGTTGTAAATTAATGTAGCTTCGCTCTTATTTTTTGGTCTAATTTGACCGGACAACTAGTGGATTTTTGGATTACTGTGTTCTTTCATATAGCTGTATAATATTAGGTATAGATCTTTAAACACAATCAAAGAAAAAATAACCAGTATTAAACTTCAATCAGAAACAAATCTCACTCAAGAGGAGTTTTCTTAAAATTGCAATTTCAACATTAATCCTAAGATTCGTAAATCTTAACGAAATTTTCCCTAATTAAAAGCAGGTACTATTGTACCCACAAAGGGAAATGTTTATGAAAATATAAATATGGAAACAATTATCTTTCTTACCTTTTTGGGGCCTACAGTTTTTTCAGAGATTTATTTTACTCACAGAAGAAATAAATCTTGTTTATTTTTGTGACTTTACCTAATGAGGTTGAAATAAACGTTAACTTTATTCAAGTTACAGAATACGAGAATGAACCTTATTTGTATAGAATTCACGTTCATTTTAACAACACGCTATAATACGAAAAACAACATGTAATATGCTTTGTATATGTTATATGTGCAATTGCACATTAACTTAACACGAATAAGGTTTATTTTCCTATAAAAAGTTACTCTTGAGAGTTCTAGTAAATTTTCATAGGAAAATGAACCTTGGCTAGGCTTGAGTGAGCTCGATAGATTTCAGCCTTAAATTCAAGCAGTTCAGTGAAATTCCTTTCAGACGTTTTCTGTCCCCTTTTGACTTCTCAGAAGATCTAAGCTTTCGAAACACAAATGACAGCCTTGTGGGTGAATTTGTGGTCAATCGTGACAACTTGCAAGGAATTCATAGAAACTATCGGAAACCCGAATGGAAGGTGTCCGTTGGAATTACCTCTCTAGGAACAGCGAATTAAAGACACAATTTAACTAAAGAAATACTCTAATCCTCGCATTTAATTGAAAGTCATAGATAAACGTGCCATTCTAAATACATCCTTAACACATTACATTAAGGTTCTAGCGTAAAAAAACTGTGACATTTAAAGACAATCTGCACTTCTACTGAACGATCAGCGAAATTACCGTCGTAGATAGTAAAAAGTGATTTTACGATAGCTTAGGTACCTCAGTATCCTTCGATCTACAATGAAATGGCCATCGCACTGTGCATTGACGGGTATCTACAGTTAACGCTACAATAAACACGTGGACAACGCGCAATGAATGTAGAACGTACAATACAGTCCAATCTCGATGAGCATTTGACACAGTTTTGGTACGGAGACTATAGGTATGCGATTCTGTCTTCAGTTGTTTGTGTGGTAATGTGCTCGACAAAGTTCTGGCGATCTTTCTTCATTTATGACGATCTTTGGGTATTTTTAAACTTCGGCTCTTTTCTCCTTAGAATGTTACGTAAAATATTACGTGTTAATTCCATTCAAGTGTGTTAATTCCATTCAAATGTTTGTATTTTTTCCTTTTTTGAATGGTTGTGGTTTGGCACACCGCAGAATAAAATAAGATTAATTGATTTAATTTAATTAAGCTTTTAAGTTAATTAGTATTTCAAATTAATAAATAAGTAAAATCCATTTTGTGAGGAACTGTAGTTCCTACTCTATGTTTAATGTATGCCGTGGCAGCCTTTAATTAAGGCTACACTACATTTTGTAAAGATGTGAGCGTTTTAACATGTATGTCGGTGTAACTTTGTTGGTTGTCCTTAAATATATAAATAAAAAGTGTCAAGTATATGTTTGGGTCTATACAGATACATTCTGTATAGTTTATGGTATTAAACTAAGTAATAAGAAAAGTTCTTTTGTATGATATCAGCTTACTAGCCATTAAATTTAATTTCTAAAAGGGTTTATAGTATCCAAGTGGCAGTAGAACACTGTCTCCTAAGTCACAGGTTTTCCTAGTTTAGGAGGCAGGGTTTCATGTCTTTATGGCATTCTTAACCATTCTTAACCACAGCTAGATATTAAGCATATTGTAAGGACTTGTTTTCAATAAACTATTATTTATTTGAAAAAAGGTGCACCCTTTTTTTTGCTTTTTTTTTTTCGGGTGGGTAATCATCCAATGACTTCCCCCGCTCTGGGCGGAGCGGGGGGGCATGTCAGACTTGTACTGACTAAAACCCACCCATGTTCCTTCTATTGCCCTTTACGTTCCGAGGCCGCGGTATCTCTTTCGAACAACCCGCAACCCCGGCAGGCGGAGGCTCTGGCAAGCCCCTCTGCTTTGCTGACTCTCTTTGAGGCGCGCGTGAAACACGAACGCGCCGTCGACACGGCCTGTCGTCAATCGACGGACGGACGGTGAACTACCCATTGCTCACCGCCCACAGGCCCGCATCTACGGTGGCCGGAAGTCGTCTCGCGGCGCCCGGCGCCATGGGCGTCTCCCGCGGCGGCTGGGTTGGGCAGATGTTCTCTCCCTCAAACGCCCGGCCACCTCCTTTGCTAGCATTACTGCTTCGCAGAAGGAAGATGCTTGTTAGCCCCCCCAGAGTACGATGGGCTTGACGGCCCCGAAAGAACCGTGGCGGATTCCCCAGCTGCTAAGCAGCTGGTACTGCCCTGGGGTATCGTTTTTGCAATCATCTTTTTGTCCATGGTTTTTTGTTCCTTTGAAGGGTGAGGTCCCTGTCTCCCACTCACGATAGCCTACGAGTGGTCACCAGAGGTCGGCTAGTTCCCTGGCGGGGCGCACTAATGACTGAAATACCCGTCAGCCATTCATCTCCTCGCGGTGCGCCGGCGCTTGAGATTCGGGGTGACTTTTTATAGAGGTTTTCTACCTCGCGGTCCGGGCGGTTAAGCCGAGACCCTCGGTCCCAATTGTAGCGCGTGATCCACGACACTTCAGTTTGGGGTTACGATATCGACGGGGACAGAGAAGAAGTGCCTCCTCTGTCTGCTCGAGGCAGGGTGAGTGCACACCGAGCCCGCCCTTGCTCCTCCGCTGTGCCCTCTGCTTTTCAGAGCGTCACGCGGAGCAACGCACCGGTGGTCCGCGTTGGACCCCTCCCACGTCAGACTATTCGCCACGGACAGTGATCTTCCCCAAGGGATAGGAATTTCTTCCCATTACTCGGGGAATGCCACTGTCCGCGCCCAGGGTGCACCGGCCCAGCAACTGCTGCTCCCACTCAACGGATCGAGGAGAGCAGCAGCCACTAGGCACACGTGGAGGTTTTCTGACTTTGCACCCCAAAGGTGCACCCTCATTTTTCTTCAAACCCTGATCTTATTTGCGGAAATAACACTTAATATTTGGCATGACATTTAATGCAATGGATTTCCAATAAGTAACGCCTAATTCCATATCTTATCTGTAATCTTTTTTATATGTGACATGCGTTTTATACTGTCACAATTGAACACACGATACATATTGTAGTTGTAGATGACAACCTTGTTGATATCGGAGAAAACGTCAAAACTGTGGCAAGATAGCTCCGTGCCTTGGAAAACCCATGACGACGTTAATTCTTCCTCTCTTTGTCCTTTTCACACACAGATAAATAAAATTAAAATAAAAACCCTTTACTTGTACTCGCTTTAAAGCTCTTTGGCTGACTTTCTTTTTTATTTCTGTTTAACATTAAATATGACTTTAATTATTTTTTCTTTATTTTTTTTGGATACCAGTTATCTGCTACATATTTTAATTTTAAAATTGTAAAACCTTTGGTAAAATATCTCCATATTTTACCGTCACATGGACATGCATGTATAGGTGTTTGCAAAGACATACATAAATGATTTGATTTGATTCTTAGATACTATGTTATTAACTTTAATATTACTTATATCTAGACACTAAAATGTATACTTTTATAACTACTATTTGACTTGAAATGAGACACATAGTTAGGGAAAAGCTTAACTAAGGCACAGATAATATAATATTAACGTAACTAAGGTAAGGACCGAACGGTGCTCTAACGATAGGATAAACTGTTGTACCAAATGCAATTAAGTTTGTAATCACATTTTTTGTGATACATCTACAAATTTACGGTTAGATAGATACATAGAATATTCTTTATTATGTACACCATACAAATGAGACGAATACAACTTACAAACAGTGGTCTCGAACGTCATAGAGCGAGATCGGTAGAATTGCCAGCTAAAATCGGTATATTTGTACCCAAAATCGGTATTTGACAAAAAAAAATACAATATTCAATAAAATTCGTTTATATATTAAAAAAAACTGACAGACTAATTTGTAACAATCATAATTATTTTTTATACCAATATTCTTTGGCCATAGCCGCAGTCATCTTCGAATTAATTTCAAAATCGTAACAATTAGCTGTATTAAAGAGTCGTTTTAAATGTAATAGACCAGTGATTATATTTTTTTCTTCCTGCACTCGCACGTGTGCTTGGATCCTCGTCAGGCGACATTTTAACTTAATTATCTGATTTTGTAGGGACTCTTTCGGTTAGGTACTCACTCTTCAAAGTTAAGAAAATTAATGAAAAAATAAAACCAAATTCTTGTATATTTATACTAGACAGGTAAATTACCGAGCGGGAAGCCCCTTATAACATCGAATTGTAGGACACAAGGGTGTCAAGGGTATTCCCCAAAATAATAGGTCTTTACCTATGAAATTGCCGTTTTGTATAAAAAATTTTAAACGATTTTTTTTCATGTATTTTTTATTTGTATTAATCGAAGTAATCACCCATGCAACCAATGCATCTTTGCCAACGCAGTGGCAGTTTATTGATGCCCTTCTTAAAGAAATCAGCTGGACGGGAGGCAACAAATTCTTCAAAGGCATTTTGTACTGCCTCTCGGGTATTGAATTTTTTTCCCGCCAAGAAGTTATCCAAATTCTGGAAAAAGTAGTAGTCTGTAGGCGCAAGGTCTGGTGAGTAGGGCGGATGACGGAGAGCTTCCAATCCCAGTTCTTGCAACTTGGAGACCGTCTGCTGTGCAGTATGAGGTCGCGCGTTGTCGTGCAGGAGCAGATGTGCCAGCTTCTCCATCATTGTGTTCAGTTCTTCACAGTACACATCTGCAGTAATGCTCACCCCGTTTGGTAAGAAGCTGTGATGAATCACACCGGCGCTAGACCACCAAACAGTGAACATCACTTTTCTAGGGGTAAGTTTTCGTTTAGGGCATTGTTTAGGTGCTGAACCAGGATCCAATCAGCTTGCTGAATGCTTGCGGTTATCAAACAGAATCCATTTTTCATTGCAGGTAACAATGCGGTTCAAAATTCCTTCATTTGTATGTCTGTTGAGCAGTGCAAGGCACGTCTCGATGCGTACTTCGCGCTGGCTATCATTGAGTTTGTGGGGCACCCATTTGTCAAGCTTTTTTACCTTGCCAATTTGACGCAAATGGACCAATATTGTTTTGACGCTAACGTCGAAAGCTGCTGCTAATTCAGCCGTAGATTGTGTATCATCAGCTTCCACAATCGCCTTTAATTCGTCATTGTCGACCAACGTCTTCGGACGACCGCAAGGTTCATTTTTCAGGTCGAAATTTCCAGAACGGAAGCGAACAAACCAATAACAGGTAGTGCGTTGGTTTGTAGTGTTAGCTCCGTAAACGTCGTTGATGTTGCGTGCCGCTTGTGCCGCGTTGCTGCCACGACGGTACTCATATTCCATAATTACTCGAATTTTTAACGTATCCATGATGACGAAAAAGATTGAAAAGCGATGAAAATGTAACACTAATCAATAAACAAATGACTACTTTTGGAAATAGTCTGTGGCGTTTACGGTTTTTGCCCATTTACTGTGCTCTTTCCAAATTTTTCAAGATTCTTGGTCAATAGGTTTTGATTCCCCTTGCAAATGCATTGGAAATGCGACATAAACGGCCATTTCTTTTGATCGTGTAGACATAGAGGGTTGATTTTGTCATTGTAGTCACAAGTACAAGTGTAGTACAATCACAAATGTGTGGTATTAATTTCAACTTGACGGCACGGTTGGCGCAGTGGCTGACTGATCGACTGCTGCGCTGCGTGTCTCGGGTTCGTTTCCCGCACGAAACAAATATTTGTATGATCTGCAGATAGTTGTTTCGGGTCTGGCTGTTTGCGTATGTGAGTTTAAATTACACAGAAAAAAGTCCTAGTGTGGGACAACGTTATCTTAAGAAAAATTAAAACTCGATACCTTTACGGAACGCTAAAAACATTAAAAAGTGCGACTTCCATGAAATAAATGAACTCTTTACGAGACCAAAAAGACTGCATAGAGCTGTAAAATAATCTTGGATTTAGATGTGATCTTGGGAAAAAACAAGCGTAGTGTATGGAAAGAAAGACACAATACACGTCAGATATCACATCTTGTTAAGATATTCAGATAGATAACTCGAGATACCCAAACAAGATTGGATAAAGTTTGACATCACCACAAACGAAGCTATTTTGGTACTTTTTACAGAGATACATGTAAAATGTGATGTTTTCATGTTTGTTTAGGCTTTAAGCCCCACTGCAAAGGCCTAAAAAGGTAAATATTGTGGCTCTTGAAAAACAATGAGTAAATATCACTTCAAGGTAAATACAGAAATATTTTGTTTTGAGTAACAAGACAAAATTGCCAAATTAAAAATACCCGCTTCATCCTTACTAATATTAAAAATGTGAAAGTGAGTTTGTTTGTTACCTCTTCATGCCATCAGTTGAGACTCCGAAGACGAACATAGGGTAATTAAAAAAAAGAGAAATGAAAGAGAAAGAAGGAAGAAAAGGGAAAACTTAGCTTTGCTGTTACAATCAATAAGGCGCAAGTGCAAAAACTACAGGTAGCAGGTACCTGCAATTCAAGAAAGGGGAACTGTTTTACTCCGAATTTAACGCGAAGCGAATTTATCGCGTTTAAATAGTTCTTTCATTTTTTTTCTTCAAAAATATTGCCGATTTGGAAAAACCACCGGATTAAACTAGACTAAGTTTAAAACGACATACCGTTGCGATTAAAGATAGTACGATTAAGCTTGCCAGCCACTATTTTTGTTGAAAAACCTCAATACCAGAATAGTGAGATTGAGTTACTAAACTATCATTAATACTGTCAAACTACAATATTGTTGAATAATATTGTTGTGTCACTTCCATCAATTTCAGTATAGGAAACGTCGTTTGACAGGAATAAACAAAATTTTAGTGATTTATAAATAAGTTTTCGTTTAGTTTGTGACAATAGTATAGGCTGTTTGTGTATGTGAGTTTAAATGTTTGTAAACGCACCCGCGATACAGGAGATATTCCTAGTGTGGAGCAAAGCTTTTTTTAAAAAAAAAATAGAATCGTTGCCATTGTCGCACGTTGCCATGGAACATGACGACGCGGTTGGCGTAGTGGCTGAGCGATCGACTGCTACGCTGCGTGCCGCAGGTTCGATCCCCGCACGGAACAATATATTTGTATGGCCTACAGATAGTTGTTCCGGGTCTGGTTGTTTGTGTATGTGAGTTTAAATGTTTGTAAACGTACCCACAATACAGGAATAGTTCCTAATGTGGGGTAACGTTTTTAATAAAAAAATATTTTTTTTTCGTCACTTGGTGCTGTAAAAAAACCAACTCTTTTGAGTCTGCGCTGTCAAAAGATATGGCCTTTTATTTCACAAGTTTGTACGGAACCCTCCGTCCCTTCGAGAACTTGGCTGTTCTCTTTCCACCATCGATTATTTTTACGACTAGGAAGACAAACTGACTCTTCATACAAAATTGAAGCCGGTATACGTTTACCTTTACAGTTCAAGCTGTACGGCTATGGAATGCCCTGCCCGTGTCTGTAAGGAGCGCTCAAACTCTGTCCACTTTTAAAATTCTGGTCAAAAAGCACTACCTCTCTCCTTAAACAAAATATTAAATACTTCTTGCTCTTAATGATTATTATTTTAAATGTATATTATATATATTTATGTATTTGTTTTTTTTAAATGTAGCTATTAATTTTGAAAATGTTACACCACAGACTATCTACAGTACTGTTTCTCCTCCTTTAAATCCATCCAAAGGTTGTCTTGAAAAGATCGCTTTTAGCGATAAGACCGCCCATTATGTCACCCTATTTATAAGTTGTTTAATGTTATTCTTGTTGTTTGTATGGTGTACATAATAAAGAATATTCTATCTATCTAGCTATACGTCTCGCTTCCCGCGCATAATTCGCTTCAGTTTGTTCAAACCTTTACACTACAGCACATCTGTGTCAGTGTTTCAATTAAAACTTACGATACGATTAAAATATAATCAGTATTGGCCATGACTTTGATTTGCAATGTTTTGGTTTATTTTATTCAATATTTTATGCACACATTATGTATAGAGGCGGATTAATGGCACACTCTACCAGTGTCATTTAAAAAAAAACAATATTCATCATAACCTCAAATTTATTTAACTTACTTTATTCTAAGTACTATTTAAAATTATATATAAATTATTTTATGCACATAACCGTGACTGTACTATCCAGCCATTCAAAATGGCGATAATTAACACTTTTAGGATTAATTACGATATCGTCACTAATCAATACAGAGTGTAGGGACATCAACGCACAAACTCAGATGTTTTTTTATCGTTCCACCCTGTATATTAACACTAATCACACCGTCGTCACCTCAACATAAGGATCAGAATTCCACTCAATCACAGAATAGTTGCTCCAAACAAAATTACCCTTTAATGACAAGGGCGCTTCAAAAGCCAAGTACAATATCGCTTTTGCTCCTTCTTCGTACATCTTTGCCGTCTTCCTTCGTTCTCTGCTGCTAAGGTTTCCAGGATTCACACAGTTTATCACTACACCCTTATCCGCCCATTCTCTGTGTTGCAAGAAGGTAACTGCGTTCAAAGCAACCTTACTTACAGAGTGGACGCTCATTCCCCAACCTTCAGTCTTCTCTGTACCTCGTCTCGCAGCCTGTTCGTACTCCTGCATTATAGCAACCAGCTCATCTTCAGTTAAATTGGAATCACTAATCCTTTTTCTTATTTCATCGTTCTCTATTGTTGCTAGTAAGCCCGCTGGACCGGAGACGTTGATCACTCTTGCATCCTCACTTAATATAGGGTAGACTAATTTACCGAAGTTGATGTATCCGTAGAAGTTAACACTGAGCGTTCTTCTTACAATTTCTGCGTGTGATATCTTCTTTTCTGGGACGTAGTCAGTCACGTTGATGATAAGGTCTATCCTTTCATCCAAATCTTGTATGAAATGTCTCACTTTTATAATGCTTCTTGTGTAGGTCACGTCCATTTGTAGAAAGTTCAGATCTAAGTTTTCTCTCTCCAGGTTCTTGAGTATATTGAATCCTGTAGATTCATCTTCTGCCGTAAAGTATATCTTTCCATTGTAGTTTTCTGTTAGTTTCTTTAGAACTTGGTAGCCGAGGTTACTGGCGGCGCCGACGACAAGGGCCACGTCATACATGGCTCGCGATTCTATATAATGTGGCTTTATCATGTTATCACGCGATCAGTTATGTGCGTTATCACCTCTGACAGTGTAATGTTCGAGATAAAGTTTCAGTTCTAGATAAGAATGACACAGTTTTAGATGCAGATGCTGTATATTATGTACTAGAGTTTTAAAGATATATATATATAGTGGAAGACATTTTTACCGTCGACTTTTTTGTCAGCTGTTGCCTTGTTGCCCAAGCAACAAACACCATCTTGAGTAGTTTGGTATTTATATAAGAAAAAAAAAAATGCTAGATTAAATGTTGAAAGAACTAGGAAAGATTTAATTCATTGTGATTTTACAATAGAATCTATTTATTTCATAAATATTTAACGGATTTCGAAAACGGAACGGAAGCCTGTTCGATTTTAAGAGGGAAATAAAACAATACTTGCATTCATACTTTTTTAGCCACTAACTCAATTTTAACTGGGTAGGTGACATGGTCAATGATGGGTAAGGCCAATGAATCGTCATACACTGAGTGTCTGAAGGCGACAGTCACCGCCGAGGAAGGCCCAAAAAACAATGGCGTGCCGATTTGGACTAGTTGGCCTGGCTGATTGGCCTGGCTGATTTGCCCAGTAGTGGGACAGAATAGGCTAAATAACAACTCTACTTTTTTAGCCTAACAACAGTAATAAAGATGTCGTTAAAATCCGTGTTTATCGTCCAAGACCAAGGCGTGTTAGATAACAAGATAAATATACAACAAACAAATTCTTCATTAATCACTTGTAGTAAATTGTTGCGTGATTTTGATAACATGTTTAGATGTTCACTGATAATAGCGTAAAAATAATACTTATCAATAATCGTTGCGGAGTCGGAACTGGGATATCCATGCTGTAGTAGGTTGGGTGGAATATTCTTGGCTGGGGTGATAGTCGTGGTATTGTTAGTTCTGGTACTAACTAGGTTTTTGTTTTCTTTTAGGCAATGCTAACAATCATCGTGGGAAGCCTACAGCAAGCGACCGCTAGGCCTGTCCAAATGCCGTGTCGACGGCGCGTTCGTGTTTCACGCGCGCCTCAAAGAGAGTCAGCAAAGCAGAGGGGCTTGCCAGAGCCTCCGCCTGCCGGGGTTGCGGGTTGTTCGAAAGAGATACCGCGGCCCCGGAACGTAAAGGGCAATAGAAGGAACATGGGTGGGTTTTAGTCAGTACAAGTCTGACATGCCCCCCCGCTCCACCCAGAGCGGGGGAAGTCATAGGATGATTTCCCACCCGAAAAAAAAAAAAAAAAAAAAAGGCCTGTCCAAATATGCTTGGCATCATTTAAACACGTTTTTGTAAGCTTCACTTGTAAACTTGTAACTTGTTAAAAAACCTTTTAAGTTAAATTTGACCTTCTTTTCTGTTTTTGATTGATCTATAATGTCACAAACATTTTTAGTGTGCGTAACAATGCCAATGAGTAACGTAAATTCAAAATGGCGGATTCTCAAATATGGGGGACTAGTTAATTTTATGCATTCTCATGATAGTGATAACACATGAAATGGTTCACTAAGAAAAGAATACCAGACACCAGGTTTTTTTTTTTAATAATATTTTTTTTAAATACATAGGTCGTAATACTATAGAAAAGAACAAATAACCGTCATTATCAAGTCACCGTAGGTAGACCGGTAAATCAATTAGCGTAGATATTCTAATAATAATAATGATAGGCATATCTATAGGTATGCAGTACTTATGTCACACTGCTGTTAAAAGGAGATCAGACATCAAACGGCCGTGAGTGCTATCGCGACATCACATATATGGCTGCCTTTATATATGTAAGTAACATATGTGAACAGGCAGGTTCATTTTATGTCCTTGCCGCTGTTATATCGATTGTCGGTGATTGCATTTCATTGCTATTAGTAAACCCCTTGAGATAAACTCTTATCGGCCTTACTGTAAATCACATGGCGCCTAGTATACCTAACCTAACATTACATCATCAACTGCTTAGCCTTTTACCAGCTATGTTTGGGTTCGACTTCTAACAATATATCATCATCATCAGGCTATATTAGTCCACTGCTGGACATAGCCCTCCCCTAATGAGCGCCATAGCGCCCTGTCTTCAGCTTGCCGCATCCAGCATTTGCCGCAGTCTTTCTTAGACCGTCATCCCACCTGGTCGGAGTGTAACAATGTAACAATATATGATGCAGCTGAATACCAGTGTGGCACTCGCTCGTGGCCCTCCGACCGAGGCCGCAGTTACAGATGTAAGTTGGGACAGGTAAACAAATAATAACCACTACAGGTTTAGGTTCCTTTTTTGAATCCCCAAGGATTGACCCTTAAACAATAAAAATAAAAATTAAAAACACTAAAACACAAAATGTCGGTCATCAAGACTTTGAGAAGTAGAAGACTAATACAAACTAAAATAATTTAGCACAGAACTTTTAACAGGGGTAAAATAACACAATAGAACTGAACTGCACAATAAACTGATACATACACTGATTTTAAAACATTCAAATACTATTTACAGATTTGAAAAAACGAATGAGCCAAAAAAATATTGTTGAAGATGGAATGACAAAGTGAAATTCGAAATATGAATATTTTAAAATTTAAAATCAATGTAGATCCAAAAAGAAAGAGGTTGAGGAAACAGAGAGGGTAAAATACCCACTCTGTAACACCAGTATTCAGAAGTCTGCCCATCTGACCTCCAAAACCACTGGGTTGTAACGTATTAACCCAGTACTAACTGTAGTACTGGGTTAATACGATACCCCGTAGGTTATCTGGAAGATTTCACTATTTTATTTTATTACTTTTATACCACTAGACCAACGAGACAGCTAACGTAACGTAATGTATTTTTTTAAACGTTTCCCCACACTTTAAATTTCTCCTGTATTGTGGGTGTGTATTATAAACATTTGAACTCACATACACAAACAGCCAGACCCGGAACAATTTATCTGTAGGCCATACAAATATTTGTTCCGTGCGGGAATCGAACCCGCGACACACAGCGCAGCAGTCGATCGCTCATCCACTGCGCCAACCGTGCCGTCATATGATATGTTGTCCTTATGTCCCAAAGCTTGTAGATACGGGAAGGCATTATCTTCACACATAATGCTTAAAAATTGCGAGTGATAGTGACGTGTAGCCGCGTCAATGGGTGGTGCCAGATTAATGTCAAATCGTTTTTTTTTCCGTATGGCATCTCGTAGTTCAACCTAAGAGGTTGTCGTCTGCTTAACCGGGCGATTCCTGTGGATGCCTTAAAAATTAAGACCTCCAGCCAGGGCAAATTTACAAAGCGACTACAAACTAAGGGCACCCTCTGTGGGGTACGAGCCTCGGCGAAGGGCGTCGCTGAGGGAGGACGGCAAAGGGTCAGGCTGGATCTGAGTGAAAAAGGAAACACATTACAGGGGTTTGAGGAACACGACGACGTTGTTTTGACGACACGCTTGACGCAGTGGCTGAGCGATCGACTGCTGCGCTGCGTGTTGCGGGTTGGATCCCCGCACGGAACAAATATTTGTATGGCCTAGAGATAGTTGTTCCGGGTCTGGCTGTTTGTGTATGTGAGTTTAAATGTTTGTAAACGCACCCACGATACAGCAGAAATTCCTAGTGTGGGGCAACGTTTAAAAAATATATATATATATTTTCTAAATCGTGAAGGTTTTAATTTATTTTAGGCACTAAGGTTTTATTAAGACATTAAAATAAAAAAAATCGAGATCCTAAAGAACAAAAAGAAAATGTCAGCGCCAACATACATAACTGAAGACTTTTCTAAAGAAACGTTACAAAAACGAAAAGAATTACAACAAGAACTCCACCAAGAGAAGGAAAAGGGAAATAATGTGTACATTAAAAACAACAAAATTGTTATTAAACCAAAAGGAAATGAGAAAAGAAAAAGGGAGACATCAACCAACATCACCTACACAACAAAATGAAAATGTAGCTGGCGGTACTACCAAAAATATAGTAGCGCCTGCGAAACTTCACCGTACTGACCCATTCGCATACATGAGGTCTAGATCCCATTCTGTAACTGAAACAACTAAACCAAAAGCATAGGAATCTCGAGACATCGGTAACCGGACAAACACAACAACCATAAGCAAAGAGCACCTTGTAAAGAAAAATCGCCCCACCCCGGCTGGTCACCGTGGGGCAAGAGACCAAACCCCCCTAGGATTTTTCCCTAATAATAAACAAAATACGAAGCAAGAAAGTAAAAAGAGAAAAAGCATTTATATATCTACACTCAACACCAGGACACTGAGAACAGACGAATCCTTACAGGAACTGGAATATGCCTTAGGTGCTATAAATTGGGACATTGTTGGCCTGAGTGAAGTAAGAAGAATGGACGAAAAAATCGAACAACATCAAAACTACATCTTCTATCATATAGGACAAACACCTGGCCTACACGGTGTCGGCTTCCTTATAAAAAAATGCTACAGCGAATATATACAATCCTTCATTGGAATATCAGAACGAATTGCACAACTTAATATAACCTTGCCTGGGTATGAAACAATATCAATCATCCAAATATACGCTCCTACAGAGATGGCACCCAAAGACATAAAGGATAAATTCTATGAGGACGTGGACAAGACCCTTGCAGATGCACACAAGGCTGTTATTCTGATGGGAGATTTTAATGGCCAGATTGGCGAAAGGCTAACTAAAGAGGATAGCATACTAGGCCAATTCACCACAGGAAAGAGAAATGATAACGGACGAAGACTGATACAACTGGCGCAGACATATAACCTCAAGATACTAAATAGTTTTTACAAGAAGAGCAAAAATAAAAAATGGACTTGGGTATCCCCTGACGGGAAAGTGAAGAACGAGATAGATTTTATATTATCTAATAAACCCCATTTCTTCAAAGACATAAACATTATTAATAAGCTCAACTTTAACACAAATCATCGAATGGTAAGAGGAGCTATCTACCTAAATGAGATAAAAAAGAGGAGACAGCACAACAATAAAGGAATAACACCATGTCAAATCCCTCAACCCATCCCTGAAAACGTTTTAATAACATTGAAAGATAATTTAATAAACAATAAGTGGGGTGGAAATATACAAGAAAAATATAATATGTTAGAGGAAGCATTACAAAAAATATCTAGAAACCTGTATTTTTCAAAACCCAAGAAAGATAAAATCGGAGACGAAGCCAGACATCTTATCGAAACCAGGAGAACTTTACTGAGAGACAGAAAACAAAATAGAACACAAATAACGCATTTCAGTAAGCAAATAAATGAAGCAATTAGGACACACAGGAAACAAATTAGAAATAAAACTATTCAATACCACATCGAAAAAACGGGAGGCATAAAGAAAGCCCTAAAAGAATTGAGGGAGAATACAAGCTGGATTCCATCCATAAAAAACAAGACATCTAATAAAAAAGAAACAAAACGACCTGAAATTATGGAAATAGCAACAAAATTTTATGGTAAATTATATGATGACAAAGACAACAAGAATGCTTATTACTCACAAGAAGATGACGAGGAAGGGGTTCCCCCAATATTAGAGACCGAAGTAAGAACCGCAATACTATCCCAGAAAAACTATAAAGCTCCCGGAGATGATGGAATAGCAAACGAAATTATAAAAGGGTGTGTAGACTACATAATAAATGCTATAACAAACATATATAATGAGATTTTATCTACAGACATAATACCACAACAGTGGACATCCTCGACTATTATATTACTACATAAGAAAGGTGATAGGGCAGAAATAAATAACTATAGACCGATCAGCCTGATCTCCAATCTTTACAAGATATTCGCCAAGGTAATATTGAACAGAATTAGCACAATTCTGGACCAAAATCAGCCAAAAGAACAAGCTGGATTCCGAAGCGACTTTTCAACAATGGATCATATTCACGTCGTAAAACAGATTATCCAAAAGTGCAATGAATACGGGAAAATATATTACTTAGCCTTCGTTGATTACAGTAAGGCATTTGACTCTCTAAAACATGCACACATTTGGGATGCTCTACACTCACAAGGAGTACACACGAAATATATAAGGTTAATTAGAAACATTTACAAGGAGTCAACGGCAAAAATCCAGACAGAAAGAAAAGGAGTGCCCTTCAAAATTAAAAAGGGAGTACGCCAAGGTGACCCCCTTTCACCAAAACTATTCTCGGCTGTGCTAGAACATATATTTAGAAAACTCAATTGGGATGCATTTGGGATAAATATAAATGGCGAAAAGCTAAATCACCTTAGATTTGCAGACGACCTGATTTTGCTTAACGAAAACCAACAAGGCTTGGAAATAATGCTAACGCAATTAGATAGAGAAAGCAAGACTGTGGGTTTGTCCATGAATCCAGACAAAACCAAAGTAATGACAAACCATGCAAAGACACCTATCTTATTAGACACCAACCAAATAGAATATGTTGATGAATATGTATATCTGGGGCAAATTATTGCACCGGAGAACCAGATGCAGAAAGAAATTAACATCAGGATAAGTAAAGCTTGGAAAAGATTTTGGTCCCTGAAGGAAGTAATGAAGAATCCACACATACCCTTAAAGGATAAGACCACTGTGTTTAACTCATGCATATTACCATGTCTAACTTATGGAGCACAAACCTGGGCCCTTACTGGTAAACAGAGTGGAGCACTCAGAGTGTGTCAGAACAAAATGGAGAGGAGCATTCTTAACCTGAAGTTAAGAGATAAAATTAAACTTAAAAGTATGAGAAGAAAGACAAAAATCACGGATGTCACTTACACAGTAAAAAAGCTTAAATGGAACTGGGTAGGCCATATGATGAGAAACAAAAATGACAAATGGACTAAAAAGATAACTGAATGGTACCCACGAGATGGGAAAAGAAAGAAAGGTCGTCAAAAAATGAGATGGGAGGACGATATCAGAAAGGTAGCTGGTACTACATGGCAAAGGAAAACCGCAAACAGAGATACGTGGAAAAGCCTAGGGGAGGCCTATGCCAAACGGCAAACTGATAATACCGTTACCGATGTCGAAGATTAGAAGTATAAGATAAACTATTAATATTACATATAACTTAATTTAATTATTTATGAATAATGTTAAATGCATGAAATTTTACTAGCATGAATTTTAAATAACTGAATTGTACCTAATAAATTGTAATTAAATAAATATATCATTAAATAATTTATTGTTATGTAAGGTAATATAGTTACAATTGAAATGTAATATTAATTGTATTAAAATTGAAAATTATATATTACAAGTTATAATTCAATAAAATAATGTAATGAAATAATGTAGAAATGAAATGTATTTATGTAATAATGTCATTATCAGTAATAAAGGCTATTTGAATTTGAATTTGAATTTGAAGACATTAAAATACCGAGTTTTCGAACTTTCAAAGATATCGTTAAAGCCGTTTTCGAGAAACGTGATTACAAATATGTATACAAATGCTGATTTTGTAGTATAAGGTTTTTCTAGTATTTATTTAGAAGACACACTACTTATCTTTTATACGTATTTTATTTCAAACAACAAAACTTTCACAACGTACAAATATCAATAAAATAACAATTTCACCTCCTTAACGACTGAAAAGATCCCCAAGTAATACTTTAAACTAGAAATAAAATTTTAAAATGCCGCAATTTCATAATACAATGCATTGGTTCGTTCTCATTCATACGAATCCAGTTTCATCCCCTACATCCCTTTCATCCCGTTTCATCCCCGCGCGGGATGTGGTTCAAAGACTTCAATAAATATTTATTGGTTCTCATAAATTTGTCTTTGGCCACCACCAACTAGTTTTGTGTTATTTTTCAATCACTTTTTTACATGGAGATTGTTATTTTTAGAATCGATGAAACGTTGATTGTTTTGATGCGGTTTTTTTTCTTTATTGTGTAGTATTTCATCGAATAACCTCCCCCGCTCTGGGGGAACGGGGAGGTTCAAAATTTTACTGCCTAAAACCCACCCATGTTCCTTCTTTTGCCCTTTGTGTGCCGGGGCCACGGTATCTTTTTCGAACAACCCGCAACCCCGGTTTGACACCGTGTTGGAGTTTAATTTCTAGGTTAACGAGGTTGTTGAGTATTTCTAAGGATTGTGCTACTATTGTCCAAGAAATTCTAACATTGATCTCTTAAGAGGGAGCATTATGTAATTTCTTAACATCGCAAATATCTGATACAGAAAGGACATGGCTAAATGACTGCCCCCAGCATGTATAGGAATCTTACTTTAACTCGTAATATTTAAAAAATCATTCATGAATTATCTAGTGTTTAAAAATTTCCTAGAACTTTCGTGAATGTTAAACATAAAAAAAGTATTTTATTTGCTTTTTTGATTTACATGACAGGGTCAAGCGGAAATAACACTAACTGCAAGCTAGGGAGGGGTCTTTTTGCTTTTGCAGAATGTCAAATGAAACTGCAGGTACTTAAATCGATTTGATAACAGGTTTTTCTGAAACTAAGGGGTTCAATTCGGTGTCCTGTATAGTTGCTTGTTATTATGTTTTCACAGGGTTTTAAAGTGACAATCTACTTTACTCAATTCCACTTTATTCTAATAAAAATAACTGAAAGCTTCGGACTGTGCTTCTTCTCTTAATATTACTACCTATTTTGTGTCGAAAAATATAAACTGAATAGTGGTCGATAAAAACTAATTCTATTTTTTTCTTTCAACCTATTCGATTATTTAACCGACTTCTTTATCGATTCTGTTACACTTGAAGTTCAACCCTTCTTTAGGAAAAAACAAACGTCAGATCCACAGAGTACTATAATATAAAAGGAAGTCAGATCAGATGTAGTGTATTATCTATGGTCTGATGGATGTCATACAACAACAGACAACAGAACAGACGCCGTTTCATATTTAGACAATATTCTTGTAAAAATCACAGAATGAGGAATAAATAAATAAATCGTATTTTTGTTGTTTTATTTCAATAACTTTTATGTCCTTGGTTACTCAGTGCCTTAACTAGATAACGTAGTTTAGGCAGGATTTATCAATCACTACATACCTACCTACTAAACTAAGTCCCCCTGGCGCATTTATCTGTCTGCCTACGGATGTATCAACAAACAGATTTTGATGGGGTTGTCACTAGTAGGTAGACTGGTTCTTCCGGAAGGTTTAGGCATACATTCGTGTAGGATAATGAGTTGAAGTAAAGACAGTTTTCACAGTTAATATATAAATAAGTGGTTGAAATGATGAACCTATGTGAAAATAGGGATTAATATTAACAGACATCCAAACAATTATAGATTTTTGTATCTGAGATACCTAGATATACATTTCCGCTAGGTAAGATACATTATTATGTACCCACGCGGGCGCGAGTGATTTTTGCGTGAATTGTAGAAAGCTCGTAATTACCTCTTTGTAGATACTACGGTACTCACGTACCCGGTACAACCGTGCGAAATCGGGATGTGTCGCTCGCTAGTCAAAAATATCGTAAAACATTGCAGAAATATTCAAACGCCTAGGTCAAAGTTCATTGCAATATGTCATTTGTTTGCAGTTTTTTATAACTATTGACGTAGGAGTTACACGATTTTATTTTCAGGATTGTAAAGATATGAAAAGTTCTTGAAACTTTATTCCCATGAAATACTAATATTCAGCTATTCAGAATTACATATTGCAAAGTTCCATGTTTATACATTGCTGGGGCAGTCGTCCATACTTCCATTTAGCCATCTCCTTTGGTTACTAAATGAAATTTTCAAACATAGCTCTGTACCTTGTTCATTGAAATGTTGATAATTAAGTTTAATAACTAAATAATAATAAATAAAAATTGTGATAGCCTAACGTTGTGTTCGTAGTTATTGTTTGGTTTTCCATAAACAAAGCTACTATTTTCCTTTTCCATAATCGTCCCCCTTATAATATTTACTTGCAGCGTTATGATGTATACTATACTAGGTATGTATGTATAGTATACGCTTGTCATATCAAACTTTTATTTGCCATAGTAACAAGTTTAAAAAAAACGTTGACCCACACTAGAATTTTCTCCTGTATTGTGGGTGTGCTTACAAACATTTAAACTCACATACACAAACATCCAAACCCGGAACAACTATCGCTCAGCCACTGCGCCAATCGTGTCGTCTTTTGCCCGTTATCCGCGGTATCTTTGTATCTTTAGACTTACATTATTTAGAAACTTATTAGGTTTTTAAAACTATTAGATAATTATGGTGTTTTGTTATTTAAATATATGGAGATAATAAAAAAACTACCAATGCTCGCAAAGTCGAATTTATAGTAGCTTACATCGAAGACATACAGTAGCAAAGATAGTATTTTTTAGACGCGCACTGATGGTAATTGACTTTAGTTTCCAGGGTCAAAGTAATTACATTTTATTTACTCTGTCTTTTAGATTATTCAAAAATAAGGGTCAAGTATTTTTTCATTTGTAAATTAGACCAAAAATGTCAAAGATATAGCCCATTAAAGTTACGTGTGACGTCACTCGTTGCGAAAAAATGCAGCTAGGCGTCCCTTATTTTGGAATAATCTAAAAGACGGACTAATATTTTTTTTTGGAAACTAGCCTATTCAGAGAACAATGTAGATTTTTATAGGGGATGCTACTAAATAGACGACAGTTAAATTAGCACCCTTTAATTTTAAAAGTAAATATGGGCATGGAATCTTGCTATAACAAAAGATGAAATAAGGTGTTCACAGTTTTAAATGATAAATGTTTATTTTGTAAATAGGTTTTCACAAACACTTTAACACGTCTTTTTTAAAGACTAGATGAGGCCGGTGTTTCGTACCCGACTACTCTGAGAAGAAACAGCCGAAACAAACTCAGAGGTCATAGTTTTTTTTTTTTTTTTAAGGTCCAGACAAAAATCTTGGTCAACTCACATGAGGACTATCCAGATAGTGTCTGAAATGGTCTTTTTAAGAAAGCACCAAACAGATTGAGTGGACCTGTCTAGTCAGTGCAAGCATTTGTCAGTTATCGTGTAGCTCAACTCATAACCCAAGGAGATCAACGACACGACGAACAATTTTGATTATAGCTGTGCCGTATCTCGTTGCTACCAACAGGTAGAACCTTACGGCGATGCCATCAACCTGCATGCTGAGCTCACAGGGTTTAACAAAATTGCCCGAGAGCAGCTCTTAATGGGTACTGTTAGTTTATGACGTCATCAAAAGTTATTGTGCAGAATTTTGGCAGTGTCCGAAAATGACCATTAAAACTAGACTAAATTCTTCCTCTGTGAATCGTGGGTTTATTACTGTTGTGTATTCCCTTAAAGATCACTAAGATCACTAAGTCTTAGAAGTTTATTGATAGTCAATAATGACGGCACGGTTGGCGCAGTGGCTGTGCGATCGGCTGCTGCGCTGCCTATCGCAGTTTCGATTCCCGCACGGAACAAACATTTGTATGGCCTACAAATAGTTGTTTCGGGTCTGGTTGTTTGTGTATGTGAGTTTAAATGTTTGTAAACGCACGGTTCAGGAGAAATTCCTAGTGTGGGGACCATTAAAAAAAAACTTTTTGATCTATGGGACTCCTACGTTGGTCTAGACGCAAGCGCGCTTGCTGAGTAAGAGGTCTTGGGTTCGATACCTGTGTCGCAGAAAGTGTTATCGAGGTTTTTCCATCAGAAATTTCAGCAGTAGCAACCAAATAGTCTGAATTTGGGCTCGGTTGATGGCTTTAGGCTCGCACTCCATGACATACGACTTAAACTAGCGAAATGTGAGTGTTCTATTGGGTACACCTCTGCCATACCGCTCGGGGATTACAGGCGTGATATTATGATATGTTTACTTTTAATATTTTTTTTTGTTTGTTTTTTTGCTGTTTTGTTGTGTCTGTTTCTATTCTATTAATTTTTTTTTTTTATTTATTTCTCAATTTTTTTTTGTGTAGATTAATACAATATTACTCGCCAAACTTTACGTTTGATGGCGAGATGCGCTCTTTTCTTTTAAATACACGTAAACCTTATACTATTTTAACAAAATAAATACTAAATTTAAATTTTAAAAATTAAGACATAAATTAAAAACTGACAGAATTTGCTTCTCAACAAAAAAACGTGCCGAGGCTGCAACCGCAACCTCTAAGTAATCTTGTCGAGAAGCAAACTCTTCAGTCTTGATCCTAAAATACCTTTACTTAAATTAGAGGTTTGCCTTAATAAATCTATTTTTTTAAAAACTTTTGGCACTAAATATTGGGACATTCTTTCTCCATAATAATTTGTTTTTTTCGGCTGAACTAGTTTTTTCTCCCTTACACTCCTCGTATTATATTTATTTTGAACAGCCACTTTATACTCATCACAATAATAGTGTTCTAATCCTATCAAATAATCTATTTTTAAATCTATTGGCATAATTTTACAAA
The DNA here is from genome assembly GCA_905475445.1 of Ochropleura plecta. Lineage (NCBI taxonomy): Eukaryota > Metazoa > Arthropoda > Insecta > Lepidoptera > Noctuidae > Ochropleura > Ochropleura plecta. The sequence continues at coordinate 1,281,694 of FR997732.1, forward strand.
TGGGAAATAATTTATTATAATCTTCATTAAACTTTTTCTGAACCTTCATAACTTTCATACAATTAATTGCCTACGTAAGCACAGAGTTACTCTGAGGTTTCGGGTTGTTCGAAAGAGATACCGCGGCCCCAGAACACAAAGGACAAAAGAAAGAATATGGATGGTTTTTGTCAGTAAAATTCTGACACTCCCCCTCTAGGCTATACCTACACTACCTACGGTTCGGCCGACAGGTGGTAACTGAGTGTCGCATCACCTGCGCGCGCGATGGAGACTGCGCGGCGGCGCGGCGAGCCATTAGCCACGCGCTCGTGGATGTTCGGAGCGGCCGAACCTTAGGTAGTGTAGGTATAACCTACAGGTTTTGTCAGTGAAATTCTGAAACCCCCCCTCGTTCCACCCAGAGAAGAAGTTATTTGATGAATTTACATTCGAAAAAACAAAGCACAGGGTTACATTGACCGCGTAAACAGTGATTTTTCACATAAAAAGTTGTTGTGCAAAAGCAATCATTTTTCCGCTGTGTTATTGTACTGTGATGTATGCATGGCTGACGGCTGCGCCTAGGGTCTGTTTACACCCTTTATGTGGGTTAAATCATGTCCCATACAATGACATATGACATCTAATATCCAATAAGGTTCGTTACTAATTATGCATATCGCCGCCAATTACAGATAATTATGATTAGCAGCCTAATTAGTGACCAGATAAATCTATATTTAGAATTTAGGGCTATTCACTCATGTAAATGTGGTTAAAGTGGAAATCCAGACAGTTAATTATTATTCTATTGGCCTGTAATTATTATTGAGTTGTGGCGCGAAGGTCACTTTCAGAGTGGTTCAAAGTAGGCTTGTTTACTGCATGTTGTCTGCCTAGATTTTTCCTAACTATATTGGGGTCAGCTTCCAGTCTTACCGGATTTGCAATGTTTTATACTATTCGGAGCCCACGTGATATCGAAAAAAATATCCTATGTGTTATTCCAGACTATAATCTACCTCTGTGCCAAATTTCATCAAGATCCGTTTAGCCGTTTTGACGTGATAGAGTAACAAAAATCCATACTTCCATCCTTCCTCCCAAACATTCATATTTATAATATTACTTTAATAAGTTTATCATTAAGTAGGATAGAGCGACTGCCTTTTTGATCCCTTACTGGGAAACCCCTCTTGGTAAGACAGGTTGTCAGACTTTCGAGAGAATGATTATTTATTTATGTCACACTGTATAAAGTAAAGAAGACAGGCACAAAAAATAGGTGCAAAGGATTAACTGTTAGGACTGTTAAAGATCTAAAAATGCAACTGCGGACGGCTTGACGTGATTTTCGAGTTACGTCACGGAAGAGACCCGGTGTGTGATATGATCCGATATGAGTGATCGCACATCTAAGGACCAACCTTGACAAACGCGGCTTAACCTTAAAGGTACCTATTATTTAGCTATGAACTCCACCTCATTGCTCACTCTGTTACTGCTTGCTGCATCCTTACTAATATTATAAAAGCGAAAGTGAGTCTGTTTGTTACGTGTTCACGCTTAAATGGGTAAACCGATTTTGACAAATTTTGGTACAGAGATAGTTGGGACCCTGGAAACGGACATAGATATTTTTTTTTAAAGTGAGAAATGGGGGAGAAAGAAGGAAGAAAGTGAAAAACTTAGCATTGCTTTTACAATAAATAAGGCGCAAGGGCAAAAATACTAGTAGCAGGTACCTGCAAATCAGGAATGGGGAACTATGTTACCCAAAATTTAACGCGAGCGAAGCCGCGGGCAAAAGCTAGTATACAATAAAGTACCCTCACGCAGAAGAAACCTACACTCATTTAATGCATTCAAAACCCAGCTTAGCTTGTATTTTATCGCAAACCGAAAATAACCCGAGAGATAAATGCGTTGGGTGGTAAAGTTTCAGTTACTATTAATTAGTTTTTAACGGATCTTGTCGAACCCAATTTAGTATTTAAAAAATAATGATTGTTCTCAAGTAAATGACATGTTACTAAAGATCTTTAAGCCTAAGTCTATATAATATGTTTTTATTGATCCGTAAGTAAGAAGGAAAACCTTAATAGTAATACTTTGTGGTCCGTCTGCCTGTCTGTCAAGTCCTTTTATCTCGGGAACAAGTAAAAAATTAAACCCATATACTCAAGTCTCTAGTCCTATGAAGCTGTGTAAAAATCAACCCTCTATGTCTACGCAGTCAAAAGATATAGCCGTTTATATCGCAAGTTTACACGTAATCTTCGGTGCGTGAGTCCGTCTCGCACTTCGCCGTTTTTTTGTGTTAAATAAACAGAAGGAAGGAAGTCATTAAAGATGGCGCAAACTTCAAAAAGCATTATTTTACCTCCATTACACTGCAACTGAAAACTAATAATTCTGTAAGAGGTCATTCACCCCCTATCTCACAACGTAGTCTGAAGTAAGATGACAACGTAGAGACATTTCTAGTGTTTATTATACAATAAAGCGTTTAGCTATGAACGCGAGAGTCCAAGTCAACTGGTAAACACTTCGATAGAGCGGCTAGAGACACCAGATTTACTGCCAGAGGTCATAGCTCTACTAGGAGCCGTATGTTTGTGGTGAATTAAGGACGGATTCTCGGAATATAAAGAGATGAAAAATGTTTTCTTCTTTGCATATTGGTGTATTGTTAACTGTTTTATATTATCATACTAAAACTCCGTTTCATTCCTAAGTAAAAAAAAACTAAAATTGGTTTTTATAAATTTTAGGACTAAATATTTTTGTAATGATCATTAAGCACATGAACAAGATTGGAATAATCGCCGCCATCTTTTTCAGAAAAAAATCTCGAACATTCAGTTTCGCGATGTATTTTTTTACTAGGGTCAATCTGGACGTTTTTTTTTACAATTATTTAATAAACGAACCACAAAAACTATTATTATTAAAAACACTTAACTAAAAGCATAAAATACCTCCTCCCCAACCATGTCAACTCGTAATGTGCCCAAAAGACTTGTCTGTGTGGCAATACTTAATCATTAGCTAAATAATATGACGAAATGTTGCCATCAATGTCAGTATCATTAACGTGCCAAAACTGCATGTAGCATACGACCACCATTTTAACCATGGAATTAGCAATTTCTGTAAAACAGTTAAAGTTGTTTAAATTTTTGGTGTGCAATAAAGTATATTCTATTCTATTTTATTCTAGCACCGTAATTATAATATCTTTTTCCCAGCGTTTTACAGCGACTGCGTTGCGTTCCACTAGTTAAATTGTAATGAGGGACATGGGAAACTTTTAAACCTGAATATTCAAAACTAGAGTAAACTCACGGGCTCTCCTAATAGTAATTCAAAGCTAGTTAACAACAACGTCCAATTATCCCCTAACTCGCAACAACATGGTGCCCCTACTCACTTGTTATAAAGTTTATTTGTTTAAAAAACTGTCCCTTTTAGTGACGTTCTAATTTGTCGTGTTTCACGGGCTCTTTTGATGCTTAACTTTTATATTAGTTTAGTTTATAAATCAGCTGACTGTCTTGTAGGTCGAGTGGCAAAGAGGGCGACTGCTAAGCATGAGGTTGTGGGTTGGATATTCAGATTGGGCACTATATTAAAAATATGACTTTTCCGCCAGAACTTGGGACATGCCCCCTATTTTATGTAAATTAAACCTAACTGGAGTTACGTATTACAGATATCATATTACGAATTAAAAAAAGAAACTCAATTTGTGTGAAAAAATAAAAAAAAACACTAACAGAAAAATATTGAAACTGCGAATACTTTTCCCAAACATTTGTTTTATTTATATGCTATTAATCTTTGTGAAGAGTTTTTCGTTGGTATTAGCTCTGAGCGTAAATCGGAAAATGCAGCCTTAAAGTAGAAAAATAAACAAAATAACCAAGCTCGTCCGATATATCGTCGTTGGATGGGGCTGATACAGGCGTCATGTTCGTGAAAGGGCGCTGTCAGTTGGGACTGGTCATCGCTCTGCTACCACGGTTTATCTTAATTACATTATTTATTTTTAAATTATTGATTTCTACGATTAGTCTTCACGATAAACTACATCTTTCTCACATATTTCTATAATCTCGACATGAATGAAGTGAGCATGATTTTGTAAAATTATTTTTAATAAAAAGAGTTTTCTCCATAGAGATCAACACTTTGGAATGGGCAACTAAGGTACCTTCACAAGTTATTGTGCCTTGTGATTGGGATTGTAGCTTCATCTTTTTGTTTTTTGGCATTTAAAAGTGTCTGTAATGGTCTAATTGAAATTAATCCTTTAAGTTAGAGTTTGAGTATAGTTGATTTTTTCATAGCAACGTTATTTAATGAACTTATTGTTGTCTAATAAATAAATTTAACTCATTGGAAAACATTCACGGATTAAAAAAAAACAACTGTATCCGTAAAACATGGGAACTAATCTCTTTTGGTTACTACATACTACGTACATTTAATATTGGTGGAGAAGTTTTTTTTAAGTCACGCCGCGCCGTGCCATTCGCAAAAGCGATTTTACTGTTCTACGACTAAAAAACAAAAAGACAAACATAGCCAGCTCATTGCCACTTCAGCTTACTTCTTCTATGAGTTTAAGCCGACAAAATAACTATGAAAACAATGACAATTAATAAAATGCCTACAATTGCAATCCTTACTATCTAATTCCAATATTATAAAAGCGAAAGTGAGTTTGTTTGTTTGTTACGTCTTCACGGTAAAATGGCCAAACCGTTTTTGATGAATTTCGGTACAGAGATAGTAGGGACCCTGGAGACGGACATAGGCTAAAAAAAAGTGGGATAAGGGGGAGAAAAAAGGAAGAAAAAGATATTTTTTTTTCGATCATCACGCGGGTTAAAGTTAGCGTTAGCCCAAAGTAACTATGCCACGCGGACGAAGTCGCGGGCGGAAGCTAAGGCTTTATAAAAGTAAGCCTTTGTTCTGATACAATTTATTATTTAAATCCTGTAAACACACATGAAACAGATTACTTGAATTCTATGAATTTTGCCAGTAACAGTAAAAACGGGATATTTACCATGTGTACTATTTGTTTTAAATGGATCTATGAATTCCACTCATATTGGTACATTCCTGACTATGTACGAAAAGTTTTCATATCAATACATTTGAATCCTGGTTTATTATATTAAATCGGAAATATGTATTGATGTTCGAAAGTGCAATTAAGATATATGTTTTGAGTTTGATTAAATTCCGTAGTTTTTTAACAATTTCTGTTTTCAGTTTGTATTTAATTAACCCTAGAACCGTACCCATATTAAAATTAAATTAACGGTACCCTGGTACTACTCCCCAATAAAAAAAACGCTATTTACAAAAATATAATAAACTTTTATTAAAAATCAACTTACATAATCATGTTTGTTTTCATTCTTTTCAGTCTCATTGGTTAAAATATAAGGCAATTAAGAAATTACAAACAATTTTGGCATATCTTGCTTTGGTGGTCATTACAAATAAAATAAGTGCACTAGGCACATTGCACACGAGATTTACGGTCTGCCGACCTTGGGCAGAAGTAGAACCTTCCAGATTTCGGAGCTGAAGAGGTTGCCGCAGGTATCGGTCTTTGTTTGCCTAATATATCTCCAATACTTATTTGTAGGGACCTCGGCAAAGTTGAAGAGATTCTATCTCGTCACCATCTGCACTTTGCGTGCTCGCTACTTCCTCCTCCAAGCGAAAGTCTTCAACAATTTCATCCTGTTTATCTTCTGACGCCTCACACAAAACCAGATAATCTCCATCTTCTTCTTCCAAAAGAATATTTTGTGTGTCGTATTTTGTATGTGAAGTCATCTGAAAAAAAAATACAATAAATAAAAACACAAAATGAATATCCAATGAAATACCTGTTTAAAAAAAAAAAAAACTGCACTTGTTAGATAATTATGTATACACAATTATTACAACACACTCTTGATAAATTCATGTTAAAAAAAAACAACATAAAGACACAAAAAAACTAAATTAAAAAACAAATATTCGTTTATAAATACTTACGTTGATCGTACCTTGGGGTGGTGGTGTACCCCACATGCAGCTTGCCAGGTCAACTCAGCACGAGCACTGCCGCTCGACCATGAGGTATCGCGGCGTCTCCCCGCTTCCCGCAAATACACCGGCGCACAAAACAAAGCGTCGTATTGGTAAAAAGTTATTAAAGATTTTAGTTTTTTTTTTCATTTGTACCCCAGGGTACGGTTCTAGGGTTAAAAACTTTTTTGTAAAATATAAAACTAACTTCCAAAAAAATTTTTAAAGTGGAAAATAACTTCACTTCCGGACTTTTGTTGGTTTCGTTGACTGTTTAGCCACCGACACTTTATTTTTTCAGCATTTTTATTTATGGTATAATTACATATCACATAATTTTTATCGAGTATTTATTTTCCATTGTTACTTTATGATTAGCAGATATATATAGACTATAACTCATAAACTACCTAAGGAATATAAATAAAATTATGGTATAGGACCTGGAAAGTATACCATATCAAACAAAAACAAATCAAATGCAAATAAGTCCAGGCATCTGTGAGTAACATACATAAAAAAACAGATTCCGATGAATTGAGAACCTCCTCCACTTTTAAAGTCGGTTAAATGCGAATATTTAGAACTTACATCGATGTAAGTTCTAAATATTTGTTTTTAGGGTTACGTAGTACGAAAGGAACCCATATAGGAATACTAAGTTGTTATTCTGTCTGTCTACCAAGAACTTTTATCTAAGGAATCGAATTAAAATTAAAACCATAATAAGTCAAGTCATAACACAGTCAAGTCTGTGTTCCTTTAGAGCTGTAAAAAAAACAACCGGTTGACGACACGGTTGGCGCAGTGCGACTGCTGCGCTGCGTGTGGCGGGTTCGATTCCCGCACGGAACAAATATTTGTATGGCCTACAGATAGTTGTGTCGGGTTTGGCTGTTTGTGTATGTGAGTTTATATGTTTGTAAACGCACTCACGACACAGTAGAAATTCCTAGTGTGGGGCAACGTTTTTAAAAAAATAATAATAATAATAATAACCCTCTACGTCTACGCAGTCAAAAGATATGGCTGTTTATGTCGCAAGTTTGTACGGAACATTCTGTGCGCGAGTCTTGACAGACAGACAGACAGACAGACAGACAGACGGCTAACAAAGTGATCCTATAAGGGTATCGTTTCCCGCCGCGGGAGAATCCCGGGCGTCGGGCGCTGCGAGACGACTCCCGGCCACCGTAGATGCGGGTCTGCGGACGGTGAGCAATGGGTAGGTCACCGTCCGTCCGTCTTTGACGACAGGCCGTCTCGACGGCGCGTTAGTGTTCCACGCGCGCCTCAAAGACATGTCAGCAAAGCAGAGTGGCCTGCCTGGGCTACCGCCTGCCGAAATTGCGGGTTGTTCGAAAGAAATACCGCGGCCCCGGAACATTAAGTGCAATAGAAGGAACATGGGTGGGTTTTAGTCAGTACAAGTCTGACACTCCCCGCTCCGCCCAGAGCGGGGGAAGTTATATGATGATTTCCGCAAAAAAGGGTTCCGTTTTTTTTTCTTTTAAAACCAGAACCAATATCTACACATGTGTAACAAAAGCATTATGCTAATCACAAAAAACCCACCTTTACATTTTACAAACAACCAGACAACTCCATCGAACCTCAACAAACACGCAAATAATTAATATTCAAACATTATAAACCAACGGAATTAATAACGGTTCGGAAACCTGCGTTCATAAACCGAAGATTACATCCAAAGCAAACAGGTAACACCCAATACAACTTCATCCGGGAAAAAACCGGGTAATATTGAAAAGGTGGAAAAATAACGTGTCATCGAAATGTTAGAATTGATTTGGGATCGCTCCCCTATTGGCTGATACTGTTGTGTGTGAAAAAGCGGGTATTTCGCGACTATTGCACTTTATGGGGCAGGTTTGAATGATTCCTTCATATTATGAATGTTGAAGGGTTCATATTTTAGAGATTTGGGCTTTTCTATTACGCTTTTGTTATGTCTGTTTTTGGTCTCGTTGTTTTTCGACTAGAATTGCTGGTCGAGAAATGTGTTACTAGGTTTTCTACAACGTCTTTCTCAGCCGATAGACTGGAACTATTGACGTTTGACATCGTATTTTTGTAATTTAATTCATATTTTGATATTTAATAACATTGTAATCTCGTATCCTTATTACAATTCTTAATTTTTATTTTCTACGCAATCTTTACTTGCGACCTAAACATAATCAGCCAAAAATAGGATGTCTAGGACGCCTCTGCCCAGGCCTTCTGGAAAATTGATTGACTGATTGTATGTGAACGTAATCTCATCATCTGCCTAGCCAACTTCCCATGTTGCGGTCAGCTTTCAGCCTTACCCGATTCACTTGAAAACCAGTATTTTACTTAGAGCAACTGACTAAGCCAATCTGACTTCACAATCTATTTAATAACGAGCTAATACGATACTCCTTGCACCAACGAGTTTTCAGACCTTCGAGCCGAGTCACTGTGTACCTGTAAAGTCTATCAAATATCTACAAATGACAGCCGGGACCAACCGGACTTAACGTGCTTTTCGAGAAATAAATTAATATTGTCAACTTACTTTATCTGTAGATAATAAATCCAAGCTGGACATAAAGTATGAACTCATTTTTCATTACAAAATGTTGCAAAAAGGTGCACTGAACAAACAACATTCCCAAAGCCTAACCAAAAAAGTATATAATCTCCAAACGCGATGAGTTTTGAATAAACTCATCCGCACAAAATTCATTCACATTTCCACACAAGTGCCCTAATGCACGACAGCTACAACATTGTAACAACGTTCGTTACAATTTTAAAACAAGTCTGCGTCCAAAGTATTGCCGTGGAGTGGCTGTATTTATTGATTTATGTAAATACGCTGCTCATTGCGTTGCGATGGAAGGAAAACATGTGAGCATCGCTGCGAGGCGCTTATCGCGTTGTAAGCTAACTAGAACTGCAGTGGCTGGTTCATGCTTGTCAATATTGTTGTACACCTTGTGATCTTTTGTATTTATTTGTCGATGTATTGTTGTGTTTATAATGTTTTTTTATTAAGTTGGTATAATGTTTTTATATCTAGAAGTTGGTACAGAGTTTCCTCATTATGTTTAGGCGTTTATTGTTTCATGCGTACGTAACGTAAACATCAGTGTCACTGGGATTTTCCTTTAGAAAATTTTCAGTAACAGTCATAGAGTCCTTATTATGAACTTTAGCCTGGTGTTGCCAATAGGCTCACCCCCTATTACATGGGGATTAAAAAACAAACCTGCTAGGATTACGGGCGTACGTAACCCTTTTAGGGGTATTAACTACAATACACCTCCTGTCACGATTGTAACATCCTTGCTCCGTCATTTCATAGGTGAAAAATGGTTTCAAGTTTGTTAGGTACAAGATGAAGAAATTTTAATTGGATTTATCCGATTCTTCTTACTCATAAAAAATCCAATTAAATCCCAAAAGAACCCAAAAAGCAATTGTTTTCTTAGGTGGGGCATATTGTTATTGAATTTTACTATAAATTTCTCAGCAGCAACCACAGAGTATTTGGGCTCAATTGATAGACCTACTCCCAAGTAATTGAGACATATCGGTCGAAATGTGGATACATTATTAGGCACACCCCTATCTAGTCCTCTGGGGATTACGGGTATGATGTTACGTTATGGATCACTAGCTTTTGCCTGTGGCTTTGATCGCGTTAAATTCGGGGTAACACAGTTCCCCTTTCCTGATTTGCAGGTACCTGCTTCCTGTAGTTTTTGCCATTGCGCCTTATTTATTGTAATAGCAAAGCTAAGTTTTCCCTTTTCTTCCATCTTTCTCCCTCATATCTCAATTTATTTAAAAAAATTATTGACCTATGTCCGTTTCCAGGGTCCCAACTATCTATGTACCAACATTCATTAAAATCGGTTCAGCCATTTAGGCGTGAAGACGTAACAAAAAAACTCACTTTCGCTTTTATAATATTAGTAAGGATTATCTCAAAACTAGTGCATCTAATATTATATCAGGATTCCTATCATTTATTTACTCAATCATTCTAATGCTGACCTAATTAGAAAAAAACTACAACTTGAAGCTCCTCGTTGAGGAAAATCGTGTAGATAAATACTTCAGACGTAGAATAAGAAGCTTACAGAAACGAAACTTCTTTGTGCTCCGATGCGGCCGAGATAATTACCTACCACCCTTCTTGTGCCCTCTGTTTCATTATGAGATCTTTGATAGTCGTTCCGAATAGCCAGAAGCTTTAGTCTGACAACTAGTCTTACTAAGAAGTATATTCAGTAATCATTCAGTATATATTATTATTCGTATTATTCAGTAACAGTGTTCTAGAGTTTAAATAGCCAGTTGTTTTTATTAAAAACACTAGTTGGCGCCTGCGGCTTCGACGGCGTCATATCGGAAAACAGGATCCTATGTGTTATTCCAGACCATATACGTCTGTGCCAAATTTCATCAAGATCCGTTGAGCCGTTTTGACGTGAAAGAGTAACAAACATCCATCCATCCATCCATCATCCATCCGTCCTCACAAACATTCGCATTCATAATATTAGTAGGATTGGTGTTTAGCTGCATTGAATTAGATATTACAAAAAAAATATTGTTACTTACTGGTAGCTGACCCCAATGTAGCTTGGGACAAGGCTGGCACGAGTGTGCTTGCACGAGGATTGTCACTATTAAGAGTTTACCTCACCAAGCTTCCAGAGTAAGTAAGCTGAAGAAGCAGTGGACCATGACCATGACCGTCGAAGGCACGAAGGCCTGTGGAACAAACGAGTCCCAGAGAGGTCGAAAGACAGGGTGCTGTGGTTCAGTTTTATCCAACAATGACAGATTTCCAAAATGATTCACGATGTATGTTAGTGACAAATAGTCCGCATACCATTTTTTACCTTCCTACCTTGAAAATTGCGGAATTCTAAATACAAACTTCCACCCCCTATTTTAGGGTAGTGGAGGGTTAGAAAGAGACAAAAGTACGTCTCCAGGGTCTCAACTATCTCTGTACCAAAATTCATCAAAATCGGTTTTGCCATTTAGGAGTGAAGACGTAAGAAACAAAAAAACTCACTTTCGCTTTTATAACATTAGTAAGGATTGTGTGCGCAGACACAGGTGAAATCTCTCTTCTCTTACCCTCATTGTGGGACACGACAGGAGATCAGTCATTTGAAAGTAATGTGGGGTGCAAACGAAGATATAGACGATTAGAATAACAGTTTTGATCAAGGATGCACATTTTTAGTTATCAGAATAACAGTTTTGATCAAGGATGCACATTTTTTTCCAAACATAGGGCATGTAATGCCGTTGCGGGTTGTTCGAAAGAGATGTAAAGGGTAATAGAAGGAACATGAGTGGGTTTTAGCCAGTACAAGTCCGACACTCACCCCGCTCTCCCACTCGCTCCGCCCAGAGCAGGGGAAGTTATTTGGTAATTTTCCATCCGCAAAAAAGGGATGTAATGCAGTGAGCTTGAAAGTGTCGCATCTAAACATTCTTATTCTATGACCCACCCAGTATTTGTGTTTTCATCGTATTTGCAAGGGTTGTGCGTAACCCCATGGTACGCTCGACCCGAGGTTGAGTAGATATTGAACGAGGGATTATTCTTTAATTAGCTAATAACTCTCTGGACTATTGGTATTTTTATGTAGAACTAGCTTTTGCCCGTGGCTTCGCTCGCGTTACGCCTTATTGATTTGTTATAGCAACGTTAAGTTTTCCTTTTTCTTCCCTCTTTCTCCCTCACATCCCATGTCCGCCCCAGCCTATGTCCGTCTCCTGGTTCCCAACTATCTCTGTACCAAAATTCATCAAAATCGGTTTAGCCATTAAAGCGTGAAGAGGTAACAAACAAACAAACAAACTCACTTTCGCTTTTATAATATTAGTAAGGATTGTGCTGTTTGGGACCGGCCTCAAAAGAGGTGGCACTGCGATGGATGGTTCGAGATGGCGCACAAAAAATATATGGGGTGGGCTTTTGCCTAGCTTTGGGTAATTAACGGCTAGTTGATACAAAAACTGGCCAAGTGCGAGTTGGAATCGCGTAAGAAGGACTCCGTACCATTATCTATACAAAGGGCAACTGTTTGAAGTATGGGAGCTCTCTTAAAAAATATTTTATTCTGTTTTTTTATTACTTGTTGTTATAGCGGCAACAGAATTACATCATATGTGACAATTTCAACTGTCTAATTATCACATATTGCTGTATCTTAAGATCATGACAGACGTGTCCTTGGAGTTTCTTGCCCATTCTTCACCATAGATATCAACGCTTTGGAATGGGCAACTACAGTACCTATATAAGTTATTATGCATTGTGCCTGGGACTGTAGCTTCAAAGAAATTAATGATCATTTCTTGACATTCATTATTGTAATGATCAAATTCAAATAACTACTCTCAGTTTTTTGAGTAAGTTCACAAGATATGACAAAAACAAAAATATTTTATTTCAAATAAAATCCCCACGGAAGTCAACAACCAATTAAGAAATGGCTGAACACTTCCAATTACAGGATAATATAATTGTTACGTATATATTTCCAATAACTCAGCAGGAACCTTCCCCCGTACTTCCTCAAGTGACGTATTAAAACAATACAAGTGGAGAACGAATATTCTATTTCCTGTTAGAAAAGCTTTTTTGAAACGAAAACTGGAAGAATTTGACCCAGTTCGGGAATGAGCAATTTTTGGAGAAGGTACAATAATAGTCTGCCTTACTGGTCGAGTGACCGTAAGCGCATTTGGTTTTCCATCAGGAATTTCTCTGTAGCAACTACGGACGCTGGATTCGTTTCTGTTTGTTGGCAATAAGCTCACCCCTATCAAATGGGACTTAAAAATAAATGGTGAAATTTGGGTGTACTGTTAGATACAACTCTGCCTATATCTTCAAAGATTATAAGCGTAGTTTTATGTTATTGAGCAACTTTAAACCCTGTTCCTGATAACTCTTAAGTTCTTAATACTTAAGCCTGTTTTCATGCGGGATACGCCCCGGGCATACGCACCGCGACACGACTCCTGGCCACCGTAGATGTGTGTACGGTGAGTAATAGGTAGCTCACCGTTCATCCGTCTAGTGACGGCGCGTTCGTGTTCCACGCGCGCTTCAAAGAGATGTCAGCAAAGCAGAGGCCCCCTGCCGGGATTGCGGGTCCTTCGAAAGAGTTACCGTGGCTTCTAAAGTTTGACACTCCCCCCCGCTCCGCCCACAGCGGGGGAATTTATTTGATAATTTCCCATCCGCAAAAAGAAAGCCTTTTTTAATGAAGCCTTTTCCTTAAAACGTTAGCCGAATCTAAAAGCCCCAATATAATGTCCAAGTTCCAGACCACGTGGGGTTAGGCTTACAATTGTTTGCCACGCCAAACATTCGTTCACTACCCTATTTTTTGCCTCAATTTGTACATAGTGGGTATATGTACAAATCGTGCCTTCCTGGTATGTATTTTTTATTTTCAGCGTTCTTTCCTTATCGTACAAATTAAGCGCTACCAAGATATTTTGGCAGCGCTCGAAACTACATGTAGGTTAAACGTGATTGGCGTAAAAAGCGCACTTTTGTGTAAATTGCTTGCTTATCGGGTCAATACATTATTTTTTGGAGTTTGATCTTTAAGGGGGATAGAAGGCGTATTTTGCAGAAAATGTAATATTTGGTTATTTAAGAGAGCTTGCCCAAGTGACATACTATGAGCGAAAAGGATGATGGATATGTCAGAACCGTATTGACTAGACATATGTAGCCGAAAATGTCATTCTTGAAAGTTGGCATACGAACGTGTTTTGAAAACGGTTCGGACTTGTATATTCCTGAAAAGTTATAAAAACGTCAATATAGACTCATTTTTTTACGGATTATCAAATAATTTCCCCTGCTCTGACCCTGGTAGGTCCCTTTATGGATATTATAAAATAAACATATTAAAAAAAATGCGAAATGTGTGTGTTATTTAGGTATACATCTGCTTAACCTTTGGGGATTACAGTCGTGATGTTTTGTTATATTTTAAAACGGCCTGTATTTGATGAGGAAATAATATTGAGAGTGAATACAAAACTCAGCTCTATAATTTTTTTGATTTTTTAAACGTTGCCCCTCACTACGAATTTCTCCTGTATCGTAGGTGCGTTTACAAACATTTAAACTAACATACACAAACAGCAAGACTTGAAACAACTACCTGTAGGTCATACAAATATTTGTTCCGTGCGGGGATCGAACCAGCGACACGTAGCGCAGCAGTCGATGGCTCAGCCACTGCGAAAATGATCTATCGGCACAATTTAAACAATATTCTTATAATTTTTGCCCGCAAGCTGGAGTCCAACGGGCCAGTTTGAAGGAGCACGGCTTATTTTACGTCAGATGCAAGTTTGATTCGCCGACAGCACAAGTTTGACGACTTGTCGGAGTTTAGACAGCCCCGCAACATCCCGCGACGTTTTAGGGTTAAACTTCCAAGTTGCTTTTCAAATAAAGGTTTTGACTTTTAATACTTTTTAGTTAATTACAAATTAATTTCTTGAACATATGGGTACCTAGAGATATTATAAAGCACCCACATACGCTGCAAGAATTGAGCACCATCTCGCTCACTGCGAGCTTTTCATCCTTTTATTCTTATAATAATTATGTATAATTGAATCAAATTAATTATCTATTGACATTATTATTATTATTAATTTTACATGACATTAACTACTATCACTTTGATGACATTAATATTGTAATGAATAATAATTATTATTGCATGCTAAATTGAGTTGTTATGGGCAGGCGGATAATATTAATTGCAATGCTTGAAAAAGGCCACTGAGTCATAAGCACTTACCTAATATAATGCCAACTTTGTACACTTGGTTTGCAATAAAGATTTTGCCTTTGACTTTCTAATATTTTGAGATGGTAAATCATCAAAACTTCCCCTGCTCAGAGTCAGAGTGTCAGACTTTAACTGACTTAAACCCATCCATGCTCCTTCTTGTACCCTTTATTTACCGTGGCTGCGGCATCAATGTCAAACAACCCGCAACCCCGGCAGGCCCTGTCAGACCTCTCACCTTTGCTGACATCTCTTTGCAGCGCGTTTAGAACACCTAGCTAGCCATTGCTCACCGTTCATTGTACATATATTACTTGGTTGACGGCTTCATGAGAAGCCTGTGAACAAAAATCTAACACTGACATATCAGTTTTATAAGAAAACGGTTTTAATAAATACTTACATGTCACATCTACGCATCATCATCTGCGTAGTCTTTTCTTAACTATATTGGTTTCAGTTTTTCGTCTAACCCGATGAAATTAATCAATATGCACATGAATCTGAAAATCACCGGTATCAAAAAACTCTTGGGCTCGAACTTGAAACGGAGACTTTACAGTCCGTCCACTGGGCTATCACTGCCTTAGAAGGTTATGAAGAAAGGTTATATCCAGACCCGATGAATTAAAATAGGGGGATTTAGATAAAGCCATCTAGTCCAAAATGAAGGAGTAAATATTTCAGTTAACTTAATAGGAAAAGTAATAAAACTTGAGAAAACAGAAAGCTTGTTTCAAATAAAGTACTAAATCTAGCCATCTCCTGAGCACAATATCTCGGTGACTGCGAATCTAATAGAGAATTTATTGCAGACGAGCGACGTCACGGACAAACGGTTTAAATAGCTGTTACTCTGAAACTTGTTGTAGCTGTTAAGTTTAGGTGCAGTCGCGAAATGAAAACGTTAAGCAGCTTGAGATAAATTAATAATTATTAATTTCTACACTAGCTGGGACCCGCGGCTTCGCATCGAAAAAAAAGTATCCTATGTGTTATGCCAGACTATAATCTACCTCTGTGCCAAATTACATCAAGATCCATTCAGCTGTTTTGACGTGAAAGAGTAACAAACATCCATAAATTCTCACTAACATTCACATTTATAATATTAGTGGGATTACACTTGACGAATCTAGTGTAGTAGTGTATGCCGGGGGGATGCGGGTTGTTCGAAAGAGATACTGCAGTCTCGGAACACAAAGGGCAAAATAAGGCACATGGATGGGTCAGTACAAGTCTGACACTCCCTTTCGATCCGCCCAGAGATGTCATTCGCAAATTTCCCATCCGGAAAAAAACACGTGGTGTAATGGATATCACGACAGTAACTTTTGTTATGGATTTATTTGTGCTCAGGAATAATGAAAATAATTTTCACGTGCTTGCCCAGTGCTTCCTTCAAAGGAAATAAACACTTGGCTGTTTCAAGTTATAATCCAAGTTGAAAATATAATTTGTTGTTTTTATAATTTCAAAATTCAAAACTTTAGAAAACAACTATGACCACCAACACAAACTCGAAGCAACTTAAAAATACGTAATTAACTTTTTATTTGACTACCAGCGAAATATATACAATAGTTACTGTCAATATTTCAATTCCTTATACACCTTCAAAACACAAACATCAAAGTTAAATTTTAACTTAACCGTCATAATTTGTTCTAGCCGTTAACTTAACGTGAGTTTGTAACTGGCTGCAAGATTGTCACTTTAATTAACTAATAAATGACTGAAGCCGCGTACAGAATTTAGTATCAAACCTTAGACAATAATTAATAAATTCTGGTTAAGGACGATCTTATACTGAAGACACGAGGCGATAATATTTTGGAGAATGCAAATGTTGTAGCAGATGCTTATGAAGTACAAAACTGATGCTTAGGTCACATTTTTTTTATAAAACTTTGTCCCTCACGACGATTTTTTTTCCTGTATCATGGGTGCGTTTACAAATATTTGAACTCACATACACAAACAGCCAGGCCCGAAACAACCATCTATAGGCCATACAAATATTTATTTTTAATAATAATACTGTTAATCAATGTTTCCATCAGCCAGCAGTCGGTAATTCCAGTAGATGGCAATAAGTTCGCTCCTATAAAAAAATACGTGTGGAACTGCTGCGGTAAAGCTATTGCATAGCATTTTTTATCAACTTATGCAATAAATAAAAAAAATCTAAATATAATATTTAAAAATATGTGTGGCACTCGGGGACTGCCGCGGTAAAGCTATTGCATAGCATTTTTTATCAACTTATGCAATAAATAAAAACAATTTAAATAAAATATTTAAAAAGTACTTCCAATGAAAAGAAGTCGCAAAAAGAAACATTTTTTTATCAACTTAGACAATAAATAAAAACAATTTAAATAAAATATTTAAAAAGTACTTCCAATGAAAAGAAGTCGCAAAAAGAAACATTTTTTTATCAACTTAGACAATAAATAAAAAAATAAAAAAACTAAATAAAATATTTAAAAAGTACTTCCAATGAAAAGAAGTCGCAAAAAGAAACATTTTTTTATCAACTTATGCAATAAATAAAAACAATTTAAATAAAATATTTAAAAAGTACTTCCAATGAAAAGAAGTCGCAAAAAGAAACATTTTTTTTATCAACTTAGACAATAAATAAAAAAATAAAAAAACTAAATATACATAATATTTAAAAAGTCCTTCCAATGAAAAGAAGTCGCAAAAAGAAACATTTTTTTATCAACTTAGACAATAAATAAAAAAAAAAAACTAAATATAATATTTAAAAAGTACTTCCAATGAAAAGAAGTCGCAAAAAGAAAAACAAGACCTTGGGTTTGATCCAGCGTAATGTCGATTGACTATCCGATTCTCTACCAAACACGCTATTAGAACATTAGAATCGGGATTGAATTATCTGACCGTATTGTGTAAACGACGTTAGACAAGCCACACCTCCGTGCCCGTCGGAGTGGGGAGCGTCATTTTTTTCTTCGTTACGGAATTTCTGGATTCGGTCCCCGCGCTCAAGGCCCGCGATAGAAGCTATGCAATAGCTTAAAAAGTACTTCCAATGAAAAGAAGTCACAAAAAGAAAAAAAACAAGTCCTTGGGTTTGATCCAGCGTAATGTCGGTTGAGTATCCGATTCTGTACCAAACGCCCTAATAGAACATTGGAATCGTGATTGAAATAACTGACCGTATTCGTAATGAAAGTGTTAGGTTTTTTCGTTACGAAATTTCTGGATTCGGTCTCCACGCTCAAGGCCCACGATAGAAGCTATGCAATAGCTTAAAAATGTTTATTTCAATAACTTAAAAATACATTTACATGTGTTTTTGGGAAATTCCATTTAAGTGAAAATACACTTGTGTTAGGAAGTGCCGCTCTTCCACTTAGAGTTATTGAAGGACATACCCATTTTAGAAAATATTAAGATGAAGGAATTATATAATAAAAAAACTAAAAGAAAGTAAGCTTAAAACAAAGAATAAATATAATGACACAAAAACATTACTAGCAAAATATGTGTGTGCTGTAGGTACATTTCTGCTAAACTCTTCGGGGAGCGGGGAGATGTGCCGTTATGGTAGGGATTAGTTCTTGTGGACCTTATTGATTGGTAATACCTAATCAACATAGGCACATTCACATACAACAAATTAATTCACCGATCTCTCTAAAATTAATAATTCATCATGTGTGTCTGAAAATGAAGAATATTATATCTTTTCAAAAAGAATCATTCATCAATATGGATGAACATCCCAAAGGCATACATTAGTACGTGATGAATTTGGACATACTCGTAGAAAAAATGTTTATTCAAAAACTAAAATAATATTCTGCCTGTATTTATGAGTTGTACAAAATCCACATTTGATAGGGTAAAATTAAAAAAAAAATTAGTTTGAAAGGTCGTTACCATAGATAGGCTAAACATTTTATGTTATTTAACTTTTTCAAAAAAACTATTTAAAATGTTTTTTTAAGAAAAAAAAAAAAAAAAAAAAAAAAAATGATGTTAGCCAACAACACTTGTGCACCACCTGGGAATAGAACCCAGGACCCCGTGGTCAGCGGTCGCGCTTACACCCGCGAAACCAACGAAAAAGTCGACAATACATAGGTAGTATAGGTACAAACAGGGTCTTATATTGGTAGAAAACACACTTTGTATCTGTTCATTCTCAGTCGATCACTTTTGACAGAGTAACCATGGTCATGAGAGGTCCCCACAACTGCGGTTGCTGGGTTCGCGATCCCTTCCACCGGTTTCTATTGGCTGCATGGCGAGCATATTCTGCCACAGGGTTCTAGGTGATACATTCGATTTTTTTTCTACACCTATTTGTTAGAAGTAAAATTGTAACAAAATAATTTTAATTTTTAGTCATGTATCCATGAATCCTTATCCTCACTATCCTTACTAATACTATAAAAGAGAATATGGGTTTGTTACGTCTTCACGCTTAAAAGGCCTAACCGATTTTAATGAATTTTGGTACAGAGATAGTTGGGACCCTGGACACGGACATAGGCAATGTGAAAAGGGGAGAAAGAGGGAAGAAAAGGGGAGAGAAAGATACATTTTTTTCGAACATCACGGGGTTTAAAGTTAGCGTTAGCCCAAAGTAACTATGCCATGCGGACGAAGTCGCAGGTGGAAGCTAAAATCTTTCTCTTTCCTTTTCTTCCCTCTATCCTTACCTTCTCACTTTTTTATTTTAAATTAACCTATGTCCGTCTCCAAGGTCCTAACTATCTTTGTAACAAAATTCATCAAAATCGGATTGGCCATTTAGGCGTGAAGACGTAACAAACAAACAAACTCACTTTCGCTTTTATAATATTAGATAGATGGTACGGAACACTACGTCCCCGAAACCGACTCGCATTTGGCCGGTTTTGATTTTAAAAACCAATGATACATTTTAATGTGGTGAGGTTCAGAATGATATAAGTACTGATTACGAAGCATTGTCGCATCGGCATCCGTTCCACCCTGCACATCTGTAGAGGAACTCTACAGATATGCAGGGTGGAACGTGTATTCTTACTAAAAGGCTCTCATACCATAGAAAGCGACAAAAGTATTTTATCCAAAGGTTGTCTGGTAGAGAATGCCTTATGGCATTAAGTCCGCCTATGTACATGAAGTTTAAATAAATAAATAAATAAAAGTGTAGCTGACAGTGTAGACAAGCCCTTACGAAGTTGGCGATAAGCCCTTGCTTAAGAAACACTTAGGAACTTTTGTAGGTACCTGGATGAATGAATAATGTACCTTTGTTTTAAGTTCGCGTTCTGATTAATTTTGTATTGAATATTATGTAAGAAGGAATATTTATATTGTGATGACAATAGCTAGTATAAAAGGTCCCCTTTGTACCTATAATATTCATAAGCTACTTGCCTTTTCCCAACTAAGTTAGGATCGGCTTCCAGTCTAACCGGAGGCATTTAAATGGAATGTAAAATACTGGTCAGATGACCTCCACAACCTACTTAGTGATATCTTACTAATATTATAAACGCGAAAGTTTGTATAGATGTATGAATGTCTGTTTGTTACTCTTTCACGCAAAAACTACTAAATGGATTTTAATGAAACTTTACAATAATATAACTTATACATCAGAATAACACATATGCTACAATTCATAATTCCCGCGGTTTCGCTCGTATTAAAGTTGGGGTAACACAGTTCCCCTTTCCTGATTTGCAGGTATTTTTCGTAGGTAACAAAGAGAATGTGTACCGATTTATAGCTTCCTATCTTGAAAATTGGGGAATGCTCCATACAAACTTCCACCCCCTATTTTAGGGAAGTGGGGGGGGTTAGAAAGAGACAAAACTCATATTGCTACTCAGTGAAATAAGTAATTCTTCTTCTTATTGTGTCGACGAAACTCATTACTGTTTTAGACCAGTATGTTGCCACCTGCACAACTCTGACATTTGCTTCGGAAAAATCCTGATGAGTGCATGGGAAGGACAGGAGGTGGGGCATATCCTGAAAAGGGGCACCACGTCGGCATTCTGTTTTTCATGACTCAAGGAACACACTGGCCAACCTGGACCCGCAACCGGTTCTAATAAGTAATTTAAGCAGAATTATTACTTATAGTCGGTTTATCAAATATGATTTGGCTGAATTTATTTTTGTTTTAATGTATTCTTTGAACTCAATTAAATGGTTTTCTTACGTATTCGTTTTTAATGGCATGCTTATAATTACATTTTGGAATTACGAAACCATGTTTTTTTTTTCAGTCCCTTTTATGTTTTAATACGATTTCTATTAAATAAACGTAACTTTTACTTAGTTTTTGTTTTCTAAATTTTATCTGCTGTATTGTATCGAAATGGAAAATTTCATTTTATTTTTGATTAAACTAATATTTGTATCGAGTCCATTGACGTTTAGTTTTTTTTATGAGGTAGTTAGATGTCAAAGATCTACAAATGACTGCCGGGACCGACGGCTTAGTATGCTTTCCGAGGTACGGAGGAAACTCGGTATCATGTAATTATGTTCACCCATCCACGGAGTCGCCTCAGTGAGCACGGCTTTACCCTGAAGACCAACCCGTGCAGCTGATATTATTATAGCTATGAGCTCTTTCCTTTCCCATCACTAGATGCGCCCCGCGGTTCTACTCGGATGGTGATAGAATCCCTATCCTTACTAATATTACAAAAGCGAAAGTGAATTTGTTTGTTTATTACGTCTTCACGCCTAAATGGCAAAACCGATTTTAATGAATTTTGGTACAGAGATAGTTGGGACCCTAGAGACGGACATAGACTAAAAAAAGTGAGGAAAGGGGGAGCCCTTTCCTCACTTTTTTTAGCCTATGTCCGTCTCTCGTTTCTCTCTACTTTTCTTCCCTTTCTGGAGAGAAACATTTTTTTTTCGATCATGAAGCAGGTTAAAGTTAGCATTAGCCCAAAGTAACTAAGCCACGCGGACGAAGTGGCGGGCGAAAGCAAGTTATAAAATAATTTTTGTTATTTTGTATTAGATACAAATTATATAAGAATTCAAACAAAAATGATATTAAACAAACAAACACCAAACCCTGTCCAATCCCAATAACTACTCTTAACGGAATCTTTTGATCCTCCACACGCTCGCTTTCCGCTGACAACCAGTTACAACCGGTTATAATCCGGATAATATCCGGTCCGGATGACGAGTCCCCGCAAGTTTGAAACTGATTTGTCTTTAAGACAGCTTAGATTGGTCGAATTAATTGTCTATTTCGGGCTCCGTACCTTTGCTTGTTAGACATTAGTTGATTAAGGTATTCGTTATAATTATTTCGTGTGTGGCTAGATAATTCAAACACTTTATAAGAAATGTAATTGCAAAAATTTAAAACCTAAAATCTTGTTTTCATCTTTATGAACAACTCTTACTATTAAGGACCTGTACTACCTGTATCTTGAAAAAAAAACAAGTTTATTTTTTAACCGACTTAAAAAAAGGAGGAGTTTCTCAATTCAGCTGTATTTTTTTGTATGTTTGTCACGCGATTTCTCAGTCGATTGTGGGTGGATTTTCGAAATTCTTTTTATAATCGAAAGGGTCATATCCTATCCCGAAATGGTCCTTCATGAATTTTATTTATATTGCTTGGGTAATTTATTTATCATATAATTGAGTTATCTTCTATATCCTTACTAATATTATAAATGCGAAAGTGAGTTTGTTTGTTTGTTACGTCTTCACGCCTAAATGGCCAAACCGATTTTGATGAATTTTGGAATAGAGATAGTTGGGACCCTGGAGACGGACATAGGCTAAAAAACGTGAGAAAAAGGGGAGAAAGAGGGAAGAAATTGGGAAGAAAAGGGGGAGAAAGAGAGAAGAAATGGGGAGAGAAAGATTTTTTTTATAGCTCAAAGTAACTATACCACGCGGACGAAGTCACGGGCGAAAGCTTGTCTTCTATAATACATACTTTTTCTTCTAATTTATCTGGACATATCGTCCATAATAATAATATCTCTTAGTAGCAATGAAAAATGAATGGTTGGTAAGAATTTATGTGAGATTGATGATTGTGAGTTGTAAAGATGATGACTTTTGTTTGATGCATAGATTTCATTGCCACCGACTTCCAGAAGTAAATTAAGTTTCCGTATTTACAGTGTTTTTTTGGATGTCGGTATTCCATTTTTGGCATTTTTTTTCGGTGTTTATGATGTCAGTTTAACAAAAAAAAAATTGCTTATTATTGTAGGTTATACACCTACTACTCAGTTTATAAATGAATGTCAGTTTATAATGAATAAATGAATGTAATGAATTGCTTGAGGCATTCATGAATGAATGCCTCAAGTGGGATCGTCAGATTGATAATATGTGTGGTAAGTTGGGTAGTGCGTGTTATGCCCTTAACAGAATATCGCGCGTTTTACCCGAACGCGAAGTGCGGTCTTGTTACTTCGCGACGGTGCACTCGCAACTCCAATACGGCGCTGAGTTATGGGGACGTGCTGCCGACTGGCTGCGCGCCTTCCGAATGCAGAAGCGAGCCGTGCGGGCCATCGTCGGGATACCGCAGGACATGTCCGCTAGACCGCACTTTATTAGACTAGGCATCCTCACGCTACCTGCTATAATTATTTATCAGGTCGCCCTATACACAAGGCTGAACCTGGATCTGTACCCTAAGGTTGGCAGCCGACATTCATACTGCACTAGAAGCAAGGGTCAGCTAGCGGCGGTCTCGTGTAAGCTTATAAAATCATCCAAGACGACTCATGTTATGGGTCCGACAGTTTATAACCAGTTGCCGGATACCATTTCTAGTGCCCCGACCATTGGAGCCTTCAAAGCCCGTTTAAAAAAATGGCTTGTCGAGCAAGCGTTTTAATACTGCTTTGACGATTTTTTTAATATTTGAACTTTGACTTGAAATTAATGTGTTTGTTTTTTGTGTTTTTCTGACTTTTCATTTTATTTCTAATATTTCTACCTGTTTGACATTTTGATTTTCTTTTTATTGATTTGACATTTTTTATTGATTTGACATTTTTTTATTTGACATTTTTTATTGATTTGCTATTTTTGTATTGCTTTGTAAACTTAATGTAATGAATATTATGAACCTGTGACTTGTAAGAATCCCTTATCAATAAAATACTATGACTATGACTATGACTATATATATATGTATATTTTATAGATACACTACACAACGCATTTAAATACAGTCACAAATACTTACATAACCCTTATTTACATGTATTTATAATACTCGCATATTACATTGTTTACATCATCGCAATGTCGGATGATGTCGGGTTATTGGAGTCGTACCGCGGCAGAGCTACGTCATCGTGACGTAGCGAGCGCGGGGAGAGGTACGCGCTGACCTCTGTCTTTGCCGGCCCGAGCACGCGTGAGCGCATGACATTTTGCGACCATTGGTTATGTGTACGCGTTTCTTTAATTGTAATCTTCATACTTCGTGGTATCGTGACTGTTGTGACAACTAGGTAGTTGAGGCTTTTAGTGACTGCTCTGTCTAAACCCACGACGACCACGCCTACCTCCATACTGGTGACCCCGAGTCGAACACTAAATCGAAATATGACCGATAGTGAGCACACTGCGTCGTCATAGCCGGCAGAAAACGTCACACGCCGACCGCGCAAAGTGAAGCGCGTTTCCATTGAGGCGGCACACGAGATTTATCGTGCGCCATTGAAGTTACCACCGTTTTGGCCCGAAGAACCCGAAATTTGGTTTGCGCAAATAGCGCAAGAAGCGCAGTTTGATAACGCTGGGGTGACAATTGACGTCACAAAATTCAACCACGTGGTCGGTCACCTCGACCCCCAATTTTCTAAAGTGGTCAAAAACGTCATTATGTCCCCTCCTGCGACCAACCGGTATAACAAAATAAAGACTGAATTAGTGAAGCGCCTCTTCGCCTCCCAGGAGATGAAGGTGAAGCAGCTGTTGATGCATGAGGAGTTGAGAGACCGAAAGCCGTCGCAGTTCCTCCGCCACCTGTAAGGATTAGCCAAGCGTGCCCGAGGACTTTGTGCGCACCATTTGGACCAGTCGACTACCCAACAGCATACAATCCTTGCTGGCATCCCAACCGCACAGTTGCTTCGACTTCGGCAGCAGGACCAACAGTGAGTGAGATGGCAGCTGAAATCGCGGAACTTAAGCGTGCCATGCGGGACCTAACGGTACAGCTGCGTGACAGCCGTTCGCGTAATCGTTCCCACAGCCGTGGTCGAGACACGCCACGCAACTCACGCCAGCGATCCTCAACCCGCTCAAACTCCAGCTATCGGAAACACCCGCAGTGCTGGTACCACTCCATGCATTGCGAGAACGCTAAGCGTTGCGTCAAGCCCTGCGACTTCAAGAAGGGAAACTCCGCGGGCAGTCGATAATGGCGACAGACGATTGCCCCGCCTCCACTGGTCGCCTATTCGTCGCAGACAGAAGGACGAAGACGCAGTTCTTGGTCGATACCGGAAGCGACCTCTGCGTGTACCCCCGTCGTCTGCTCAACGATCGTCGTGCGTTCACCAACTACCAACTAGTGGCTGCGAATGGGATGCCCATCCCAACTTATGGTTTCCTCGAACTAAATTTAAACTTCGGACTTCGTAGAGACTTTAAGTGGCGTTTTGTGGTAGCCGAAGTTACTAAACCAATTATAGGTGTAGATTTTTTTATGTTTTTACTCGTTAACCGTTGACTGTAGAAACCAACGGTTAATCGACAGTAGTACTAATGTGTCTTGTAATCCTTCGAATCCTTCAGTTTCCTCTTTATTTTCTGTAAAGGTGTCTACTGGTTATTTAAAGTACCACAGAATCCTAGACGAGTATCCCGACCTGCCGGAACACTACGCACCACACCACATAACACGGTACATCATATCCGCACGACCCCAGGCCCTCCAGTATCCTCTTTATTTCGGCGGTTAGCGCTGGATAATTTGAAAATTGCTCAGCAGGAATTCCAGCTGATGCTGGCAAACGGAACTACCAGACCTTCAGAGAACTCCTGGTCATCCCCACTCCAACTCGCCCCCAAAAAGGACAACGGTTGGCGACCTTGTTGAGACTATCGCATGCTCAACGCGTGAACAGTCCCTGACAAGTACCCTATTAGGAACATTCACGATTTTGCTCACAACATCGCAGGCTGTCGAATTTTCAGCATTTTGCTAAAAAAGCCTACAACCAAATTCCTGTAAATCCGGAGGACATTTCGAAGACTGCGATCACCACACCGTTTGACTGTACGAATTTCCGTACATGACGTTCGGTCTGCGCAACGCAGGCCAGACTTTTCAACGTTTTGTCGATGAGATGACCAGAGGTTTGGACTTTTGTTATGCCTACCTCGACGATTTTTTTAAATATTCCAGGAGAGAAGCAGAGCACGAGGAGCATCTACGCATTCTTTTTAGCAGGCTAAAAGACTTCGGCATGCTCGTCAATACATGCAAGTATGTTTTCGGCGTCCCAGAGGTAACTTTCTTGGGTTACCATATCTCCGAAAGGGGCACAAAACCACTTGATGCTAAGGTTGACGCCATAAAGAAGTTCCCACCGCCAAAGGACGTTCGTCAGTTGCGCCAATTTCTGGGCATGGTTAATTTTTACAGGCGTTTCATGCCCCACGCAGCTCAAGTTCAAGCTTCTCTGCACGTCCTCTTGATTGGCAACGTAAAGAGCTCGCACCCCTTATGTTTGGCGGAGAGTACTTTACAAGCATTCGAAAAGTGAAAGGAAAAAAAAGCCTAACTTATGCTACAAGAGGTCGCGGTCTCGATTGACCGCCTAAAACCAGCCTACATATTGGCTGACAAAGCGGACCCCCATGAGGACACTACGCCTGGCGACAAACCAGAATATACTACCCGTTCTGGACGTCGGGTCAAGTTTCCAGATTTTTATAGCCCTTGACGGTCTCTGGAGGGGGGTGGTGTAGGGTATACACCTACTACTCAGTTTAAATATGTATACTAGCTTTTGCCCGCGGCTTCGCTCGCGTTAAATTCGGTATAACACAGTACCTGCTACCTGCAGTTTTTCCCCTTGCGCCTTATTGATTTGTAATAGCAACGCTAAGTTTTCTTTTTTCCCCTCGTTCGTTACTTTTTTTTTTAAATTGGGATATGAGGGACATATCCCAATTTAAAAAAAATATAGCCTATGTCCGTCTCCTCGTTCCCAACTATCTCTGTACCAAAATTCATCAAAATCGGTAAAGTCATTAAAGCGTGAAGAGGTAACAAACAAACAAACTCACTCTCGCTTTTATAATATTAGTAAGGATAAGGATTTTATAGTTACACTACACTAGACATTTAAATACAGTCACAAATACTTACATAACCCTTATTTACATGTATTTATAATAATCGCATATTACATTGTTTACATCATAGCAATATCGGATGATGTCGGGTTATTGGAGTCGTACCGCGGCCGAGCTACGTCATCGTGACGTAGCGAGCGCGGGGAGAGGTACGCGCTGACCTTCAGTCTTTGCCGGCCCGAGCACGCGTGAGCGCATGACATTTTGCGACCATTGTTTATGTGTACGCGTTTCTTTAATTGTAATTTTCATACTTTGTTGTATCGTGACTATTGTGACTGTGCCTATTATCTGTACTGTTCTCCTTCTGATCGTTGTTTGTGTTGTGAGTGTGGACCTAAATAAATTAACTGTGAGTACCTACCTAGTTGAGACTTTTAGTGACTGCTCTGTCTAAACCCACGACGACCACACCTACCTCCATATTATGACGAGTGCAGTGACCGCCTTCCAGCTTTGCGATATTTTAATTTTTCATACTTTAATATTCTTGCATTTAATAAGTAACTAATATGTAAACAGATATAATAATGCATTTTCTCGTAAATTCAAGAAATCTACATCCTAATTATTGCAACTTAGTGCGACTTTCGCAGAAAATGATTACACAAAAACAAATATTACTTACCTACAAATACTGCTTTTTCCGGCAATTTGAAATGGTTTACGATTGCCAGTCAAATTTGAGTTTTAATCAAAATGTACACTCAGCCACAAAAGTTCGTCGATAGTATTGGAAATGGGCGATAAAATGATAGTTTACGACTGAATTGTTTCATTGTAGTTTAAAATATTATACTGATATTTTATTAGTCATGGCAGTTCATACAATCAAACTGCAGACACCTATTAAATGCAGCAGAGGCCCTAAATACGACTTTGCGGCGGTGACGTAACGAAAATTGTAAAAATATTATAATTTAAAAGAGTGTCCATGGAGTTTCTTGCCCATTCTTCTCCATAGAGATCAACGCTTTGGAATGGGCAACTACAGTACTTTCACAAGTTATTATGCCTTGTGACCGGGACTGTGGATTCATTTTGTTTCTTGACATTCAAAAGTGCCTGTAATGGTCTAATTGAAATAAATGATTTGATTTGAAATATGTCAATTTTAGAGTTAAAAAAACAATATGTATTAACGCTTATAGATGATAATATTAAGTGTGCTTGTTGCAAATTAATTTAACTAAAATGCTACAAGATAGTTTTGTTTTCAATAAAAAGTTAATGTTTTTCATTTTCTAGGGCCTATTGTTATTACTTTTAAATTTACTATTGTGTTGTAATAAGTACTACAGCGGCATCTATGGTACGAAAGAAGAACTAACATCAAACATTTTCTTTGTGCTAGCAATGTTTTTCGCGAGTTAAGAGCATGTAGGAGAACCTAAGAACAACTGTAGGGCAACTGCAGGTGCGCCAAGTCGAGACCTCTGTCGCTGGTCGTCCTCCGCTGGGCCTCTGGGACAATCCCTTCCGCTCCACCCAGAGCAAGAGAAGTTATTTGATGATTTTCCAAATTCCGCAATAACATTCAAGAAAAGCAGAACAAAAATGAAATCCGTGTGATTCCACATTATGTTTTACACAGACTTAAATCTTAGAATGGTCCCGTTTTTGTATATGGCCATAAAACTGGGCTATTTTCATGCTATTTGAGAAACATCGAGATTCCAAACATTTACTTAGCACCGTGCTGTGTGCTATGTAAATGTTTGGAATCTCGATGTTTCCAAGGCATTTTATCGCTTTCCTAGATGCCTTTGACACACTGACATTTATGCTTTGAACGTGTGGGATTCTTCACAATTTTCATTCCTCGTTTTGAAGGTGGAACTGGAATTTTATGGGTAAATGTTGCAGGAGAGCAAAACCGAGCTACCCAGTTTAATAAAAAGCCGGTCAAGAGCGAGTCAGAGACGCGCACCGAGGGTTCCGCACAAACTATGTACATAAATAGCCATATCTTTTGATTGCGTAGATTTAGACAAATGATTTTTTCACAGCACAAAGGGACCACATATAAAAAACGGTTTTAATTTCTACTTGATAATTTCAGGCGTTCCCAATATAAAGGGTCTTGACAGACAGACTGACAACAACAAAGTGATCCAATTAGGGTTCCGTTTTTACCTATTGACTTGATTGTTTTACACCTACCACTGTTTGTTTATGCATCACCCAAAGGTTGACAGGTGGAGAATGCGTATGGCATTAAGTCCGCCTCTGTACTTTGTGCTTGAAGTGTTAAATCCTTACTAATAATATAAAAGCGAAAGTGAGTTTGTTTGTTACCTCTTCACGCTTTAATGGCTACACCGATTTTGATGAATTTTGGTACAGAGATAGTTGGGAACCAGGAGACGGACATAGGCTAGGAGAAAGAGGGAAGAAAAGGGAAAACTTAGCGATGCTATTACAAATCAATAAGGCGCAAGGGGAACTGTGTTACCCCGAATTTAACGCGAGCGAAGCCGCGGGCAAAAGCTAGTAAATAAATAAAAATAATATTTCCAAATAGTACAATGTGTTTATGTCGTTGGTTGTTACATTGGCATGAACACTCATGTAGTAGTAAAATTGTATTTTTACACGAAAATACGAACTTCTTCAAACTAGTCAAACAAATAAACACAGATAATTTCTTACAAAACAGAACCTCAATACTCTTTATTTTTCCGAAACATTCCCTCACAACCGTTCTCTTATTAAGTGCTCCCGCACCGGATAAGCTAAAGAACCTCAAGGCGGTTATAACCGGATATCCGCTTTGTAATATTCGATTTAAATGCATGGTGCGACAGCCACCTGGCGGCATGTGTATACTAAATACTGGTACACACGTGGGTACCTACATGCAGGTCAATCGAGTTACCTCGCCGCCAGATATTCCGTCTTGTAGGAAGAAATCTTTTGGCTGAAGTTAACATTCCGAGATGATTTTGTAGGGAAACCCGTGTGATATTTTAATGTTACGTGTTTGTTGAATTTAAATAAGTTTATTTACTACTATCTTCTGACATACTACAAAAAGGTTAATTAATTTTTTTAATGTATAGGGTTTTGTTATGTTTGACAGATGAATTTTGTATAAATCCAAATCATTTATTTCAAGTAGGCCAGTTACAGGCGCTTTTGATCTGTCAAAACATTGACAACTATAAAATGAAGCTACAGTCCCAGTCACAAGGCATAATAACTGTGAAAGTACTGTGGTTGCCCATTCCAAAGCGTAGTCTCTATAGAGAAGAATGGGCAAGAAACTCCATGGCCATTCTTTTAAATCGGAATATTGTTACAAAACGTTAGTTACATTATTCGTGTTGATATGGTAAATTATGTGAGAACGATGCAACAAGACGTGCACGTTAAAAGTGTCCATATACCATATAATTTCTACATAGTATACATTCGTAGGATAACTTTAAATGGAGCGTTTTAGACATGAACTCAAGTTGGTCCTGCTTTTATCACTCATTTCATTCAATGTTTTTAACGTTTCTTTTATCAAAAAGTAAAAAACGGAATTGTTATAGGATCACTTTTTTGTTCGTCTGTCTTTCTGTCAGATAGACAGACAGTGTACCTGTCTGGCTATCTGTCAAGTTCCTTTATCTCGGGAACGCGTGGAGGTATCGAGTTGAATTCAAACCATATACTCAAGTCTGTGGTCGTTTAGAGCTGCGAAAAGTGAAACCCTCTAATGTAGTTTTTTTGTATAGAACCCTGGGTGCGCGAGTCTGACTCACACTTGGCCGGTTTTTTTTCTTTACAATTACTGCGATTTGCTTGCATTTCGATTTCGATTTGCAAGGAGCTCGTGGCTAAATAATAGCAGCCGCTCGGGTCGATCTATAGGTTAAGCCGCGCTTACCTAGGTTGGTCGTGGATGGGTGACCACCCGTAACATACCGAGTTTCCTCCGTGCCTTGGAAAGCACATTAAGCCGTTGGTCTCGGCTGTCGTTTGTAGATCTTTGACAGTCGTAACAGGTAGTCAGTGTTCTGAAAGTCTAACTGGGTTGTGGAGGTCAGATAGGCAGTCGCTCCATGTAAAATACTGATATTCAGCTGCATCCCGTAAGACTGGAAGCCGACCCCAACATAGTTGGGAAAAGGCTAGGCAGATGATGATGACAATTACTGCGATTTGGCGTTACGTACTTTGAAAGAAAATAAATTAGGAATTGTACAGAAAGATATACGTCGTGTCATTCTCAATGACATCGAAGTAAACGGAATCCCTGGAAACAAAGATGAGAGCACCTTGCACCTTGTCAGGGTAGTTGCCTACCAACGACACTTTCTGCTATCGTTGTAAGCCGTGCGGCGTGCGTATGTTTCTCTGTCTGTCTGTCTCTCTCTTTCTCTCTCTTATAGAAAGCAAGCCAGTTATTTTCGTTTCGTCGTTCTATTTCGCATTGAACAGCGTGGTGACGTGACGATTATTTTTGTTGAGTGTTTACAGGTTTTTTGTACATAATAAATAATAACTTCGTTCCATCCGGGCGTCCCTTGACACATCTCACGTTTTTTTTATTTAAACTCGGTGTCGATTTGGATGAAAGGGACATCGTGCACGCTGAGCGGGTCGGGTCCACGCACCGTAATCGAGTCGAGAACACGGATGGCTCCATCTCTGCTGATCCCGCTGCGCAGCGACCGCGGAGTATATCTGTCCACTTCGCAAGGCGCACATCGCACGATATACTACTATGCGCGCAGCTCGAGTACGCGGTGGTTTAAGTACACACGACCTTGAAATGACTGGGCCGTCGGCGTCGCGCCGTGTGTTCATTAATGAGCGTCTTACTCGGACAAACCGCCAGCTATTTTATCACACTCGTCAGACAGAAAAAAATTAGAAACCCTAAAGAACTATGGAAATTTTTTAAAAAAGATGTATTGCCAGTTAAGCAGATCTGCGATCTCCCTTCTTATTTAAGAGATGCAAACCAATTAAATTCCCATTTCTTGAGTGTGCCTGGCAACCCAAACTGTAATTTATTACAGCGCACTTTTTTTGAGTCTAACCGTTTTAGCGATGCATGTTTCACCTTGCAGCCAGTAACTGAGGAACAAGTCTTACGATATCTTGGTCAGCTAAAATCTAATGCTGAAGGTTGCGATAGAATTACTTTGAATATGCTGATGTTAACCCTTCCGCAAACACTAAAAGCTATCATAGACAGTGAACTACTCAATTGTGTCTTCAACGTTCCCTGACATCTGGAAAGTAGCAATTGTTCGACCATTCCAAAAAAAAAAGTAACTACTGAATTCAAAGACCTCAGACCTATAAGACTCTACCTTGTCTATCTAAAGTATTGGAAAAGGCAGTATGTCAGCAAGTTTCTAATTATTTAGAAAAAAATAATATTCTACCGGAACTATAGTCAGGGTTCCGTAAGCAACGTGGCACCTGCACGGCCTTGTTGGATGTGACAGATAACAACTAAATACTGCACAAGACAAAGGCCTATGCACACTTTCAAATTTTTGTTTTTTTTGTAGTTGTTAGATTGGCACAACTGTTTTCCATTTTGGCGCGGAGTTTGAGTTGCATCTGTTATTTATATTAAATACAGTGCTGGTTTTAGTAATATCATATATAGTGTGTATTGCGAATTTCATAATGGACAAAAATATCGAACAAAGAGTTTGTCTTAAATTTTGCATCGCCAATGGAATTTCGTGTTCGGAGTCACTGAAAATGTTACAGAAGGCTTACAGTGAATCGACTTTATCAAAAACTCGTGCTTATGAGTGGTTCAAAGCGTTCAAAAGCGGTCGAGATGTGATGGAAGATTTGCCTCGTCTGTCAACGTCTGCAACTGAAGTTAACATCGCAAAAGTGAAGAAAATAGTGACTGAAAATCCCCATTCAACTCTGAGAGAGATAGCCCCCGAACTTTCTGTATCTCACGAGTCGATCCGTACCATTGTAACTAATCATTTGGGTATGAAACATGTTGCTGCTCAGCTAGTCCCGAAAGATCTGAATTTTCTCCAAAAACTCAATCGCATGAAAGTCGCTGAGGACATGCTAGAACGAGTCAGTTCGGACCCAACATTCATGAAACGCATTGTTACTGGTGACGAGACGTGGGTGTACGAGTTTGACATGCAAACTAGTCAACAAGCTTCGGAGTGGCGCCTTCCAACTGAACCGAAACCGAAAAAACCACGCCAAAGTCGATCAAAAGTCAAAGTCATGTTGACGTTAACGGTAAATAAAGAATATTATTTGAGCGTTTTGCGGCGTTTAAGAAAATTCGACGAAAAATGCCAGATTTGTGGAAAGAAAATTCTTGGATTTTGCACCACGACAATGCGCCTTCGCACAAGGCTATCATTGTGAACGAATTTTTGACCAAACACTCAACAAATACCATCCAGCAACCACCATATTCACCAGATATGGCTCCTGCTGACTTTTTTCTTTTTCCTAAACTCAAATCACCACTTCGTGGCACCCGTTTTCAATCGATAGAAGACATAAAGGAGAATTCGCGGCAAGAACTGAACTCAATTCCGGAAGCAGCGTTTAAAAAGTGTTTTGATGAATGCATTATTCGTTGGCGCAAGTGTATCGTTTCTAAAGGAGCATACTTTGAAGGTGATAAAATAAATTTGGATGAATAACAGACATTTTGTGTATTATTGATCTTTTCCCGGTACTTTCTGGACAGAGTAGTACGTCTGAGCGATGGAACAACTCTTGCCTCGTCACCAGTCTCTGTAAACAGGGGAATCCTGCAAGGCTCCATACTTGGCCCCATAATTTTTATTTTATATTGCGCGGACATAATAAAAACTCTACAGTGTTGCAAATGCCACATCTATGCGGATGATATACAAGACTATATCTCGTTAAAGCCTGATGAATATGAGGGCGCCTTAAAGGTTCTGAATGAGGATCTTGGGAGGATAGCATGCTGGGTCGAAAGCAACGGTTTAGTACTTAATCCGACCAAAACTAAATACATGCTGAACCAAGCACCAAGTAAATGATTTGCCTCCAGAGCTCAAAGTTACTCTACTGGGTGAGTCGGTCAGTCGAGTCAGTGAGGCACGTAATCTGGGGTTGTTTATGGATGCTGAGCTGCGGTACGAGGGTCACGTGGCAGAGTCGGTGCGCAACTGCTTTTATAGACTCAAGGTCCTGTACAACATAAGGCCGTATCTGTCGGAAGAGCTGCGTATTCGACTAGTTGAGCCACTAGTACTCTCTAACCTCAACTACGGAGATACCGTTTTCGGTCCTCGACTACTGGCAAGGACTGAGCGACTGATCCAGAGAGTGCAAAACGCTTGTGCGCGATTTTGCTTCTCAATTCCGCCTAGAACCCATATAACACCTTTTTTTAAATCAACACTGTATTCTTAAAATGAAGTCACGCCGTAAATTACACTTATCGTGTCTATTGTTTGGGGTTATTAAGCACAAAGAGCCAGCTTATCTATACAAAAAGCTAAGCTGGATCGCTAGTAGAAGAGAATGCACGATCAGACAGTGCTCTCAGCAACTCTCTACAGAAGTGCACAAGACGGCAGCCTTCAGAGGCAGGTTCAGGTACGCCGCGTCCAAATGTTGGAACAACATTCTCCCGCCGATAAGGAATTTAAAAACACTCGGTACCTTTAGGAGTCGATTGCGGCAGTATCTGATCGACTTTCAGAAGAAACTGGGCCTGACCGTCACCAGCACTTCCATCAAATAGAGGGTTTTCACGTCCTAACGGCTCATTTTGTCCTATTGAGAACAGATCAGATACAAACTGTGAAAAATGAAACGCATACACGAAACACATTACAATACACGAAACACATTACAACTATACTCACCGTACATTATGATAAAAACTGAAATATAATGATACCTACACCAACAAGTAAACTCGTACAAACACTACTAGACACACTCCATACAACTTAAATAACAGTTTTTCATTACACATATAACCTACACTGTGATATTCAAGTTTATTTTTTTTAGTAATTAAAGAAATCTTTCCCACTGACAACCCACCTAAATAATATTTGCCGCACATTTTCTCGACATCCGTGTGTCACTAGCAGGATTCAGCAGAATACCAGCGTCACGTAATTTACCTGGCATTATTCTGAGCTGGACTCCTTTTTGGTGCAATTTTGAGACACACACCGCCCAGTAGAGGGCGACCTTAAAAAATATATGTGATGTGTCTAAATGCCTATAGGTCCATCTAACTTATTCTACCTAATTTTTTTTTAATGTGTTCCTTTCTTTTCTGCGTGGTGTTTTTTTTAATTCTTGTATTGTGTCTTTTGTTGCATAAAATAAATGATTTATCTATCTATCAATCTCAAATACACGTTACGAAGGACATGTTATTTGGTCACGTTAAACGTGATAAGGTTATCACGATTCGGACTGTTATCATCATATCGTATATCCTCCAAGACGTTTCCAGTATATAAACCAGAAACATTAATTTACTTCCACGAGAAAATGCTTTAAAGTCTCAAAGTTCAAAGTCCTAATGCATATTTCCCCCATCTCTTCATAAGACCCTAAGGCTATTTGTACTTGGTGAATTTTATTCACCAAAAAACATACCTGTTTGGCCACGAAATACACGACATAGTATTACACGTGGTGACAACAACTGCGGACAAATAAATAAAAGAATTTGGTAATTGTAATTTTCTGTTTCGAGTATTTGAATATAGAACTAGTGGAACTACTTAACTACTTAATAAGATTCTTTCAAAGTTATTTAGTCCTCGAAATTCAAAACTTAAGTCAAGTTTGAGAAATTTGGTTTTGCAATTGGTTACTGCACAACACGATACAGGAAACATTCTTGGGGCGGAGTAACGTTTTTTCGTAAGAAAAAAAAGTTCAGAAACCGCATTGCAAGATTCACCGCGGCTCGAACATGAAGGAAACAAATGGCACACGCGCGGGTCGCTTGACACAAGTCTTATCGCCCGAGGTCGTGTATACAGTAAAACGGCAAACACCCATAACATTCCAATTTCCTTATTCCCCGTCTCTTTAAACGTCAAACTCAGAAGGAAATCATGGTCCATGCTTCAGACTCCATTGAACATCTAACGCTATAAACCAAGCCACCGTTTTATAACCTATATCTTATTTGGAAGGGTCAGCAGCGATGTGTCTTGATCGATTACTCGTGATAAAGTTTATTGGGATTATGTTAACACTTTTTCGGTTTTATATTAAGTTTTAAGGGTTACGGTAAGTGTCATTGGTTTGTTTTGCAATTTGGATATTTTGTTGGTCTTAGGGGTAGTCGTAAAGTCTCATGTTTTAGGGTACTATATCTTTTCGATACACATTTAAGATAATTTATGTTAAACTAGCTTTTGCCCGCGGCTTCGCTCGCGTTAAATTCGGGGTAACACAGTTCCCCTTGCGCCTTATTGATTTGTAATAGCAACGCTAAGTTTTGACTTTTCTTCCCTCTTTCTCCTTCACATCCCACTTTTTAAAAAAAATTATTAGCCTATGTCCGTCTCCTGGTTCCCAACTATCTCTGTACCAAAATTCATCAAAATCGGTGTAACCATTAAAGCGTGAAGAGGTAACAAACAAACAAACAAACTCACTTTCGCTTTTATAATATTAGTAAGGATTTAAGATTATTTGAGTTTAGGGTTCATCACATCGTGAGGAAACCTGAACTTCTTAATCGAAGTAAGTATATACTACTAACTTTGATTATAAACGACTTATCCTATTATTTGGGCTTTTACTATATATACCATTAGTTCTTATAACGAATCTGTAATCTTTACATCTTGGCGTAAGGTAGGAACTAGCTGTGTTTGGCTCCTCAGTGTTATAGCGTAATGTTATAGAGTTCGTAGCCTTTATATATAACTAGCATCCGCCCGCGACTTCGTCTGCGTGGCATAGTTACTTTGGGCTAACGCTAACTTTAACCCGCGTGATGATCCAAAAAAAAAATCTTTCTCTCCCCTTTT
Organism: Ochropleura plecta; assembly: GCA_905475445.1. NCBI lineage: Eukaryota > Metazoa > Arthropoda > Insecta > Lepidoptera > Noctuidae > Ochropleura > Ochropleura plecta. The sequence continues at coordinate 1,318,991 of FR997732.1, forward strand.
CTTCCCTTTTTCTCCCCCTTTTCTCACTTTTTTTTTAATTAGCATATTTCCGTTTCCAGGGTCCCAACTATCTCTGTACTAAAAGTCAACAAAATCGGTTTGGCGAGTTAGGCGTGAAGATGTAACAAACAAACAAACTCACTTTCGCTTATATAATATTGAGTAAGAATTCTAACGCTAAAAGGTTTTTCTATTCGAACCAGTAGTTCTGTAGAACGTGTTCAACAATATTTCAGCTTTTATAATATTACTAGCTTTTGCCCGCGGCTTCGCTCGCGTTAAATTCGGTAGCGCCTTATTGATTTGTAATAGCAACGCTAAGTTTTCCCGTTTCTTCCCTCTTTCTCCCTCACATCCCACTTTTTTCAAAAAAATATTAGCCTATGTCCGTCTCCTGGTTCCCAACTATCTCTGTACCAAAATTCATCAAAATCGGTTTAGCCATTAAAGCGTGAAGAGGTAACAAACAAACAAACAAACAAACAAACAAACTCACTTTCGCTTTTATAATATTAGTAAGGATATTCCAATTTACTAGCAACAAGCAACATTCAGACTTTTACAGGAAACATTATTTTTAATCTCCATGAATATTAACTACAAAGAACATATTATTATGATTAAAACTGGACAAACTCAGTTGCATTGCATCCAATTTTAACTCATTTATTATTTAGCAAACATGCCAGTTTCCTTTGCAATCAAATTTCTTTAAACCACCACAAAAGAAAATGTTGTTCTATAAAAACTTGAAATAATTCAGAATGGTCGTGTAGTCAGTTTTCTTTGAAATACTTTCAGTATAATAGTTTTAATTTAGCATCGTCGCTTACGACTTACTTTTGTATTTTTTTCGTTCCCTGAGGAGATGTGTCTAGGATAAACTCTTTCAGACTAAATGTGATCTGGGTAACTGAAAACTTGAGTACGTCAACAAACAACGTGTATTTCTATATTTGTTTACGTTATAGTAAAACTGCTATTTTGATCGTTTGCATATTCTCTCTTTTTGTTTACTAGACGGTTTGACGGGCCTGTTGGTCTAGTGGTTAGTGGCCCTGACTGCTGAGCCGGAGGTCGTGGGTTCGTTTCCCACCCAGGACAAACTTTGTGTGATGAGCATGATTGTTTGTTCTGTGTCTGGGTGTGATTTCTCTATAATATGTATGTATTTATAAATTATATAAGTATGTATATCAGTTGTTTGGTTACCATAACACAAGCTCTGCTTAGCTTGGGATCAGATAGCCGTGTGTGAGTTGTCCCAAGATATTTATTTATTTACTTTGCTACGCGATGTGCTACGCCGTAGCACTCGTTCTGCTACGCCGTAGCACTCATTTTGCTACAATGCAATACCTGGTGATTGATTATTATTATTTATAAATTCGCGAATTAAGAAAAACTTAATGGTAAAAAATCGATTTCATATTTATTAATTAAAGCTTAATGCAATTGTAAAAAAAACATTGTACAAAGACAGACTTAATTATTTTGTATCCATCATGCTGCATTCACCTTATAATTGTTTTCATAGGTCTGATGTCAGAGTCCCTAGTATAAGCTCGCCGTTCAAAAACGTATGTAAAGACGTTGATTTCTGAATCGGAAATACAACTTTTCTGTAGCATTTTAGTTAAATTGATTGCAACAAGCACAATTAGTATCATCCATAGATATATCTATTAATAAATTCTAACATTTATGGAAATACTAGTTGGTGCCCGTGACTTCGTACGTGTTAGGTTCACAGTGCCTTGCCTTATAGCCGTTCCTTATTTATATCTTGACAGTTGTCAGTTGTCAAACAGTTAAGGAATACACATAGGCATAATGCAATATTGCTCAGCCCCCTTAGTTATTAGCAAATGATAATATAATAGTCTGTCATGTCCTTTTCCAAGTTGAAAGGACATGGCCAGATCCTGCCCTGATAATGCACAGTAATGATTAATTTATGAAAATTCCTTTTGAAATAAATAAAAAATAATCCCATTAATTACATTTCCCTAAAATAGGCGAGAGAAAATGCAAAAAAAATATATGTTTGTTCATTGATTATGTGGTTTTATATTCTGACATTGCCTTGATTGACATTTACATTGTCGTCTTGCGTTGATTTTATAACTGGCGGCTCCTTCCCTGATAATGCACAGTAATGATTAATTACAATTATTAATACTTTATTAATTATACTGTATTCCACCGTAATACAGTTTATACTAGTACGGGGAACAGAGCGAATCAGTTCTGTGTTAACAACCATCCATAATAAGTACCGATAAATACCAAACAAAAAGTGTTCTATTACCAGTACTGCTTATTTGTAAGTAACTTGAATTGTGCAAGGTTGTTATTATTGTTTTATTGAATAAAGAAAGTTTTTTTTTTTTTTTTTTTTTTTAATATATGAAAAATCCTTTTGAAATAAATAAATAAATAAATAAAATAAATAAATAATGAAATAAATAAAATAAATAAATAAAAAATAATCCCATTAATTACATTTCCCTAAAATAAGCGAGAGAAAATGCAAAAAAAAAAATATGTTTGTTCATCGATTGTGTGGTTTTATATATTCTGACATTGCATTGATTGACATTTACATTGTCGTCTTGCGTTGATTTTATCACGTATTATCGTAATTTGTTACTATTGAAACTAGACCACAAACTATCGTTTACTAATATTAACATACTGCTGTACTTATTAGACTTGCTAGTTTAAGTTACGTTTTACAAATATGTGGGTATCCAGAGAAAAAAACACATTTATTAAACTGTCTCTAACATTTCAAACTACACACATCAAAAGTGTCTAGGGATCAAGCATTTTTATGCGGATTTCTTGAGATTGAGATGTGGCTTTGTAATAAATTTATGATTTTATAAATTTATATGGATCCTTTTTGGTGCATTTCATAATTTGAATCAGGAACTCTCAATCAAATTCGAGTAAAAGATGAAAATAAGCTGTCAATATTTTCCCTATAAAAACATACAACGCATTGAAGACATTATTAGTGCTACTGTTTCCCTACTACTGATTAAAACCAACGTTATTATGGAGCGGCGACGTCATTTAAGCAGGGAAGAAATGCTCAGAGCCGTGGGAATGATAGAAGCTGGTTCCCGGCAACGTACTGTAGCTTTAGCTCTGAATACAAGTCAGAGTGTTATCAGTCGACTTTGGACACGTTACCGAAGCACTGGTACCGTGGCTGAGCGCCATGGAGGACGGTATCGCTGCACCACACGGAGACAAGACCGATACATTCAAATCTTAACTCGAAGAGCTCCAACAATAACCGCCATGATGTTAGCCGTGAGGCTTCATCACTCTTCAGGGAACTTAATTAGCGACCAAACAGTCAGAAACCGCTTGCATAAAGTGAACCTTCATTCCCGAAGACCGCTACGGGTACCACCTATAGCAATGCACAATCGTAGGATTCGATATCAATGGGCTCTTGAACACAGAAATTGGGCAGAAGAACAATGGCGTTTCGTGTGCTTTTCTGATGAGTCTCGTTTTGGTATGAGACCGGATACAAGACGTATACGACACTGGAGAACCCCTGGACGCCAACAGCGATTAAAATCCTGCCAGGAAGTCCATCCTTATAGTGGTGGAACCATCATGGTATGGGCGGGTATTTGGATCGGCGGAAGAACTGAGTTGATTTGGATCAGAGGCAACCTCAACGCTCAAATTTATGCTGAGACGATTGTATCAGACGTCATCGTTCCTCTACAAGTGCAAATCGGTCCCTTATTTCAGTTAATGCATGATAATGCACGACCGCACACCGCAAGAGTTGTAAGACAGACTCTCGCCGCAGCTAACATCAATGTCCTGCCCTGGCCTGCTCAGTCGCCAGACTTGAACCCGATTGAGCATGCATGGGATATGCTACAGAGAAGAGCTCTGCCGAATATGGAGGGTATCCAGTCGCAAGAAGACCTTTTTTTGTTGTTGCAACGAACATGGGCGGCCATTCCACAGCGTGATTTGGATGAACTCATTTTGAGTATGCCAAACCGATGTTCTTGTGTTGTAAGTGTTCGCGGTAGAAACACGGATTATTAATTGTTTAAGTTACCCAATAAAATTTTAAAGAAAACTGTTATTTCAGTCTTTTTTTCGAACTTTAATGTTAGTGGTTCAAATGTCAAAAATCCCTTTATTAGGAAAATGGCAAATTTCTTTATTAATGCAAAGGTGACTTGGTTTATCGTTACTGTGACAAACGAAAACACTTTATTTGATGAATCCTTAAAGAAAATTTTAATTAATATCAATCAGGAGAAAAGTTATTGCAAAAATATATGTTGATCCCTAGATACTTTTGATGTGTGTACTTTACTATTATATCATTTACATTACACTACTATGCATTTCACTCTTGTAGTGAGTTTTGATCGCAGCGACGACTCAGCCGAGTCTCTATAAAACTTGACACTGCAGCAGCGGTAATCTCGACGCTGTTTTTTTGTAGAACAGCACGATAACTGTTTGCATGATATCGGCCTTCCTTGTGGAATTAGTTCCTTTTTATGAATAGCCTAGTCTATTTACTAAATGGCGTCTGAATAGTCTTCCTCGTTTTGTTACGCCTATAAAACTCTGAATGTTTCATCATTGCTATTCAAATTGTCTAGGCGCTATTTTTGTTTTCTATCTATAGTGTCTTTCGCCTATTCTCTGATCATAAATCATAAACTATTGTAAAGCCCTGCATGTAAGCTTTAAAATGACGTACTGTACATCAATGTACATGAATATTTTTTTGTTAGGGCATAGCTCTATACCCATTCTGGCCATGTCATTTCATTGGGAAATTTCGTTACGAATGGTACTATGGAACAAACAAATATATAAACAAACAGAGTTACTTTCACATTTATTAAACTACTAGCTTTTGCCCGCGGCTTCGCTCGCGTTAAATTCAGGGTAACACAGTTCCTCTTGCGCCTTATTGATTTGTAATAGCAAAGCTAAGTTTTCCCTTTTCTTCCCTCTTTCTCCCTCACATCCCACTTTAAAAAAAAATAGCCTATGTCCGTCTCCTGGTTCCTAACTATCTCTGTACCAAAATTCATCAAAATCGGTTTAGCCATTAAAGCGTGAAGAGGTAACAAACAAACAAACGCACTTTCGCTTTTATAATATTAGTAAGGACTATCCTTACAGGCCTTAACCTAATGAGACAGTGAAGCTATCAACTAATAATAATAAATAAAAAAAAACTTAACATCCAATCTCTTAATTTCTAAGTACCTAATTATAAATATTTAAATAAAAATAAATCTCTTTCCCTAGGGTCTTACATAAATAACTATATTTATATATTAGTATATATTTTATTTAGATTAGGATAGACTAGCAGGCGCAAGCGGCTTCGCCCACGTGATATCCAAAAAAATATCCTATGTGTTATTCCAGACCATAATATACCTCTGTGCCAAATTTCATCAAGATCCGTTCAGACGTTTTAACGTGAATGAGTAACAAACATCCATACATCCTCACATACATTCGCATTTATAATATTAGTAAGATTATATTATTTGTGTGATCTAAAATCGTATTATTACATTAAGTTTACACCACGCACTTGTGGTAAGGCCTCTGGTTTCTCTTAAATATTTCTACATCAGTTCCTAAACATTATGAACAGCAATTTCCATACAACACACTTATACTTACATCGAAAAAGGATCAAGAGATCGTACGTTCGCTGTATCGTTAATAATGCTAAACTAAAAGTGATTGCCAATGGGTCGGTCCCTAGGGTACTTACATCTACTTTGAGTACTCAAAAAAACATGTAAAAAACTGAAGGTATCAGAGTTTCTCTTTGAAATACCGACTGTGGGAAGCCGACCGAAAAGTTAATATGGAATCACTCGATGGTACTACAAATTTTGTTTCTTGCATTGGTATTTTGTGTGTGACTGTACTTTTATGTTTTTGTAGACGCTTGGAAAAACATGGAACAGTTGATGTGAAATTTAGTATTAAACTAAACTTTTGTTAAAGTATGAACTTGGGTTAACGTAGGTTTTCATTTTCGTACTAAAAAAAACAAATTTCGTTTGGCAGTTGAGAATAGTAACATACTTATTTATGTTATTATATTTTTTTTGGTGCTAGCCCGACTTGCACTTGACTCACAAACTTTGCCGAAGATTCTTTCTACTATATATACAAAATACAGCTGACTAATAGCAGCTTTTCAGTGCTCTCACGCACGGCTTTTAAAATACAGGCAATTGTTTCTGCAGAAACAAATAGATAAAACGAGCAATTTTTTTACTTAATTTTGTTTAACTGTTTAGTCCTGTGCGACTAAAATAAATATTTATTCTTTAACAGCTTCCGCCCGCGAATTCGTCCGCGTGGCATAGTTATTTTGGGCTAACGCTAACTTTAAACAGCGCGATGATCGAAAAAAAAATCTTTATCTCCCCTTTTTTTCCTCTTTCTCCCCATTTTCTCACATAAAAAATAGCCTATGGCCGTCTCCAGGGTTCCAACTATCTCTGTACCATAATTCATCAAAATCGGTTTAGCCTTTTAGGCATGACGACGTAACAAACAAACTCACTTTCGCTTTTATAATATTATATTAATAAGGAATTATGTATCTTTCAATCCACCAAAAAAGTTGCTACTACTGGTACTCAGGCTTATAAAAGACAGTGGCCCGTCACCCATCATACGGCCCCAGTGTGGTTTGTTAGACAAAATGAGTATTTCAGTTATATAACCAGTACTCATATATGCTTTACACAAGCCAGAGCGGTACTAACTGCAAACTGGTCAGCGTTATTACAGGCGCGCCAACTTCCTCCGCAGCCGATAATCTGCAAGTTTTTCTCTGCAGCCCTATGTGGGTCAAGTGAAACTCGGGGCGCTTTAGGCCTGCTGCATACTTGCGCATGATATGACGACGCGACAAATATTGTGTACTGGTTTTTAGAGAATTTGTGAAAAAGTAACGGGTTGAAATGACGTCTGTTATTACTAAAAAGTAGGGCAACGCTAACATATAGCCTGTTTAGTTTAAGTTACATCTAGGGTGTTAGCTAGTTACCATTAACCGAGCCTAACTTCAGATTCCTGTGTGATAGATAGAATATTCTTTATTATGTACTCTATACAAATAACAAGAATAATAGTATGCAACTTATAAATAGGGTGACACAATGAATGGTTTTATCGCTAAAAGCGATCTTTTCAAGACAACCTTTGGATAGATTTAAAGGAGGAGAAGCAGTACTGTAGGTAGACTGTGGTATAACATTTTTTAAAATTAATGACTACATTTAAAATAAAAACAAATACTTAGATATAAATACATATAAAATACATTTAAAATAATAATCATCAAGAGCAAAGAAGTATTTAATAATGTTGTTTAAGGAGAGAGGTAGTGCTAATGATTTAAAAAAAAACTCTGGAAATTAAACTCAAAACTTTGAGCTCAACATTAGTGTTATCGAGCACTGACCAACGCGGGAAATCAATTAGTGTTTTTTTTATCACATCACAGTACACAACAAATTATGTCAGACTAGCTGGCGCGGCTTCGCCCGCGTGGTAAAAAAGTATCCTATATGATATTCTAGACTATAATCTACCTCTGTGCCAAATTTCATCAAGATCTGTTCAGCCGTTTTGACGTGAAAGAGTAACAAACATCCATACATCCTCACAAACATTCGCATTTATAATATTAGTAGGATATGGATGGATATATATAAAGAAAACTTTATTTCCACATTTTTTTTTAGAGCTTTTGTTGTTTCATAAGTACCATTAAAAACAGAATATGAACGTACTACAAACAGGGTACAGGTACAAGCCCATTGTAAGATCTTCACACATTATGGAATGTAAAGAAAGATATGAATTTGAATATCACTTACACGTTTTTCTCTACGCGCACGCTTGCCAATTCAATGTATTAATGTACAGAACATTTATACATTGAATCCTACTAATATGGTAAATGCGAATATTTGTGAGGATGGATGGATGGATGTATGGATGTTTGTTACTCTTTCACGTCAAAACGGCTGAATGGATCTTGATGAAATTTGGCACAGAGGTAGATTATAGTCTCGTCTCATAGGGTACTTTTTTTGATATCACGCGGGTGAAGCCGCAGGCGCTAGCTAGTTTGAAATAAATAAAAGCGTGTAAAAAATAATGTGTGAATGTATCACTGCGCCGAGTAGGTCTCATATTGCAAAAAAAATTCGGACAACTAGTGCCTGACGTCGATTTGATATTTTACATTTTATTTGTGTGTTACAAAAAAAAACTACGTAGCGACACTATCGCAACGTAGTTTTTTTTAACGGTTTAGTTAAATGTAGATCATGTTTTCATAACGATATCAATTTTAATTTTTTTCGGCTAATTTATTTTGTAAAAAATATGTTACTACTATTATTAACTATTTCAATTTTGTCGTTATTAACATATCAGTTTCCCAGCCCATTGAGCTGGAAATATTTTATCAAATAAATATATGTGATAATAAAAACGGGGATATCTATTATGTTTCCTATTTTTATTTGGAGATCCCGATATTTCTGCACTGTTGCAGGCACCATTATTACGTATTAATTTCACGTGTTCAATATCTGAAAAATCCCTTTTTTAATTATGAATATACGAGTATAAATCAGGAACTGTAATTCTAAGCTTGTGGGAAATTACATCTGAAATTAAGTTTATACCACAGAAATAAACGTCCAGTATACATTAAGTTTGAATATTTTAATCCCAATTAACATTTCCTCAACTATTCAATTATACGTTCAAATGCAGAGCTGACATTTGCAACCACCTTTATGACACACACATTTGTATTCCAACTGAGTGTTGTGTTCCGTCTGTGTGCTACATTGAGATGCAATGCGTGTCGATGCACAGTGTATGTGTGTGTGAGAGTTGCCTTCATTTTAGAGTACGTTTTGCTCATGTAGGAAAATGTGTTCGTGTGTGTTTTTTCATGTTGTATGTGTGTGTGTTCTGCGGTGTATGGAGTACCGTTTGAGGGACCCAACAACTGATGGATTGTTTTTCCCTCCAGACGTGATTCGCTTTATGTATGAACCGTTGTGTGAATCTGGCGACGGTGGCTCCCCCGTGTTATTAATTATTTAGTGTTTGTGTGAGAGTGGAACGGGTTTGTTCGTCGTGTGATTAAAATTTGTCGTGTGACGTAAATGGGTGATGGCTTGTTTGGCGTTTAGTGTAGTTTTTATTGTAGAGAGCAAACTGCGAAAAGATTTCAGTTACTAGTTAGAAAGGTGTCTTTTAAATTATATTGTTGTGTAATTGACACAGTCCACTCTTAAACTAATCAATTGGAACCTCATTGCGAAACGCTGTCTCTTAAGATACGCGACAACCTAGTTTAAGAGTTACAAGTTTAATCAAATAATAATAAAATGAAAATATAAATAATAAAACATACTAATAATAAAACATACATAAAACAAAACATACTAATAATAACTGTATGTTCGAAAATTTAAAACTTTAAATACTGTCTATATTTTTGGGAAATAAAAATTAAAAAAAAAATGTTGTTAGGACAAAACGAAAACTGTATCTCTAACTCTATCAGTCTTCTTCTTTATTTTAAAAGCCTAAGTCGGATTAAACCTCGTCCATTGTATTTAAAATCTTACCTTTTAAGCTCTTCAAATTATCTACATCACAATTCTAATTCTTTATCTCTTTCTTCTGTACTAAATATTTTTTCTTCTTCTTTTCAGATTCATGTCTGCTTACACCAACATCATCAATGCTAGCACAGTCAAGTGAGTCAATTTATCATAAATGAATAAAATTATTATAAGCCCCAGTCAACTGTTGGGCAAAGACTTCCCCATGAATGATAACCTGACCTATCCGACAATATTATCACTATTTAGGTCAAATGTTTAGTTACGGACAAAATGCGGACGTGGGTTAAGACACCGGACACTGACCGATAGTATGTTACGAGCTTATCTTATGTCCGCGGTATTGTCCGCACGAAGTTCGTTGCACGAAGCATGTAGCAATAAATAGTAATATTTAACTAAAAAGAAGTTAGTGAGATCTGTTAGTTTCCGCATCTAGTTTTCTAAACAAATGAGACTTATTGACATGTACCTTCTAAACTGATAAATCCTCAGTCTTCATTACATTTATTTCAAAATAATGGACCGAAATAGCCAATGTGTGTTAAAACCTTATAATTCCTCAAGTTTTGACACCAAACTTATATAGTTAAACTTTTGTGCAGCAGTAACGGTATAGAACATATTTTTAAAACTATATTTCAAAGAAAAACTTCAGAAACGTTGTAGGTATTCCGTTTGGTCAAAAGTTAGATGTAGCCGGTACTTATGCCTTATCGACGGCGCGTTAGTGTTCCACGCGCACCTCAAAGAGATGTCGGCAAAACAGAGGGGCCAGCCAGGGCCACTGCCTGCTAGGGTTAGAGGTTGTTCGAAAGAAATACCACGCCCCTAGAACATAAAGGGCAAAAGAATTAACATGGTTGGGTTTTAGTCAGTTAAAATCTGAAGTTATTTGATGATTTCCTGTCCAAAAAAACATGTGATATGTATGTAGTTGTTTCGACTATGAAGCTGTAGTGTTTTAAGGCAATTTTTATCGTGACTAAAACGTGCAGATTTCAACATAAACGTCTTATCAACTGATTAGGCTTATAAGGACCGATGACTTACATTTTTCGTAGCTTATCAAAATTACATGCGCGGTGAACCTGTGCATTTCATCATTCCATACTTACAAAGCATCAACTTGTATCAGGTATCCTGATTAAATAAAAAACTATACCGAATTCTATTTCCTAATACGTTGCCATTTCTCCTGTATCATGGGTGCACTTATAAACGTTCTAACTCACATACACAAACAGACCCGGAATAATTATCGACATGCCATAAAAATATTTGTTTCATGCGGGGTTACAACCCGCGTCACGTGGTATAGCAGCCAATCGCTTAGCCACTGTAACCACTGCGCCAACCGTGCCATCAAATAACTTCACATTTATATTTTTTTATTGTATTAGCACACGGCTTCGCTCGCGTTAAATTCGGGGTAACGCAGTTCCTCTTTCCTGATTTGCAAGTACCTTCTACCTGTAGTTTTTGCCCTTGCGCTTTTTATTTGTAACTAGCTTTTGCCCGCGGCTTCGCTCGCGTTAAATTCGGGGTAACACAGTTCCTCTTGCGCCTTATTGATTTGTAATAGCAATGCTGAATTTTCCCTTTTCTTCCTTCCTTTCTCCCTCACATCCCACTTTTTTTTCAAAAAAGTTAGCCTATGTCCGTCTCCTGGTTCCCAACTATCTTTGTACCAAAATTCATCAAAATCGGTTTAGCCATTAAAGCGTGAAGAGGTAACAAACAAACAAACAAATAAACAAACTCACTTTCGCTTTTATAATATTAGTAAGGATAGCAATGCTAAGGTTTCCCTTTTCTCCACTCGTTCTCCCTCATTTCTCACTTTAAAAAATTGCCTATGTCAGGGTCCCAACTATGTCTGTACCGAAATTCATCAAAATCGGTTTAGCCATTTAGGCGTGAAGACGTAACAAACAAACTCACTTTTGCTTTTATAATATTAGTAAGGATTTCCTGACTGTACAAAACCCACATTTCCGATAACGCCATAGACGTATAGCCGTCGATCTTGGAGACTATTAATTGCACTGCTATTTGAGAATCTGCTACACAGATACACTTTCATCTCCGACCATACACCCGCAACAGTTAACGCCTAATCACGTAATCAATGAGGCATCAGAGCTCCCTCCCCTCCCGCCTCTCGACTAGCTTCGATTAACTGCAAGATAATTTATTCAGGAGTATCTATCATCAAGCCCGGGATCTGTCCGCCGGGACAGATCTACTTATACTTGCGTGAAACGATTAACGAACAACTTGCTGGGAAATTGCTTAAATTAACTAAAACACTTGACCCGTTGGTTCTCTTGTTGTGGTTGGATGACTAGCAACTAAGAAATTCAAAACGCTCGCTGGCGTAAAAGATAAGCAATACTTGTGAACACGCTTTTATAAACTTCACCTGTAAGTGTGTGAAGAAATCTTAAAAGTAAATTTGATCCATTTCCCGGTGAGCTTCCGATTGAGCAGAAATTTTACATACATGTTTTTTGGATGACAATGCATGGCTACGTCATGTCAATATGATCTCCTAACTATTACAAAGGGAGGTATACGATCTCTTTGCATGCACAAAAATTCTGGCACAAAACAAAACACATTCAAATTATAAGTTCTTTAAGTTCATCGTTACTATACAATATATAATACTAGTTTTTGTCCGCGGCTTCGTTTGCGTTAAATTCGGGGTAACATAGTTCCCCTTGCGCCTTATTGATTTGTAGTAGCAAAGGTTTAAGGCTAAGTTTTCCCTTTTCTTCCCTCTTTCTCCCTCACATCCCACTTTTTTAAAATAAAAATTAGCCTATGTCCGTCTCCTGGTTCCCAACTATCTCTGTACCAAAATTCATCAAAATCGGTGTAGCCACTAAAGCGTGAAGAGGTAACAAACAAACAAACTCACTTTCGCTTTTATAATATTAGTAAGGATAGTAAGGATTATAATAGCGAAAGTGAGTTTGTTTGTTTGTTACGTGTTCTACTTTTAAAAAAAAAGTTATAAATGAGGAAGAAAGAGGGAAGAAAAGGGAAAACTTAACATTGCTATTACAATAAATAAGGCGCAAGGGCAAAAACTACAGGTAGCAGGTACCTGCAAATCAGGAAAAGGGAACTGTGTTATCCCGAATTTAGCGCAAGCGAAGCCGCGGGCAAAAGCTAGTTTATAATATTTATAAAAAACATACACACATTTTTCTATTAATTTAAATGGGTTTAGAAAACCACAGGGGTTTAATACAGATTCGTAAACATAAAACGACCCTCATATAACAAACCTAGAAAAGCCAGCCTCTTTCTATTCCTATTCCTAGCTCCATAACATCCCTCAGAGCACAACAGCCCGTAAAAACACAAAGAGAATCATAATATACAGGCAGATATGAAAAATATGAATATGCGAGATGTACGCGGCCGGGCGAGGAATTTAATATATTCCGCACAACTAATAAGTATCGGACGAAACAAGGTTTTTATTGAACGATATGAGAATGGGTGGGAGGACGATACGAGGAAGATCTGGGTTTGATCCTTTGTGGGGTTGAATTTGGAGACTCTCGTGCCCTTTTTAGGCTATATTTTTTTTGTACTTTTATTCAGACTGAATAAAAGTACTGAATGTATATCGAGTTGTGCAGCGATGGTGAGATAATTTACACAGTGTAAAATGCATGTCTGGATACGAATATCATCATCTCCCTAGCCTTTTCTTAACTAAGTTGGGGCCGTCTTTCAGTCTAACCAGATGCAGCTGAATACCAGTATTTTACCAAACCAGATAGTGCGCGTCCCCCCTGGTTAGACTGATTGTCAGAGGTCTGGGCACTGACTACCTATAACGACTGTCAAAAATCTACAAATACCAGCCGAGACCAACGGTTTATTGTGCTATTAACGAAGGAAACTCGGTTTGTAATGGTGGTGGTTACCCATGAGCCAACCTTAGTAACCGCGGTTTAACTTAAAGATCTTTTCTTTTATTTCATGCCGATTAGCTGTAATAAAAATAATGTATGTATGTTGTCAGTGACAGCACTATTGTGGCTTATGAACCTGAAGTTATATTATATGAAATTTTATTAAAAATGGTTTAAATTAAACTTAAAATGAAGTTTTTATATATATATATATATATATATATATATTAAATATCGAATAGTAAGAACAATCAAGGATCGATCATAGTGGCGTGCAATGATTTTTGACATAACGGTTTCGCACGACGAGAACCTTGTGAAAGCCGAAAAAGATGAGCTAATAGAATATATTGACTAGGCTCCCGAGGTTGTCGGCATGTGGTATGTGTATTTAGCGATCATTGATTGGCTTAATTGCCAAGAGCCTCGACCAATACCTAAGGAGGCTCTAGTTAGGTAGCTGGATCAATAGCTTGGTACAGAAAGCGGTACTCTTGGACATGGCTCGTATTGTTAGGAGGTTCATTTCTCTGGAGCCCTGACCGTTGGTAGTTTAGACCCTGTTCCCAATACCGGTGAGTTGAATGTGCTGTAATTATTTAACCACGAGCTTCTCTTTGAACATGGCTGTCTCCTTAATCGCGGTCGTTTTCACCAAGTCACCGCTGCTCTTATGTTTGCATATAAGCCACCGTGATCAATGTTACGGTGACTTCTGTTTACAAATATAACACATGAAAAAATCTCAAAAATACCGTCACCCTTAAACACTACCTAATGAAATTGCCCGCTCTTGTTCAAACATAAAAAAAAATCCTTCAAAAAATCAACGTCAAAAATAAGCGGGCAATATTGCCCATAATAGCTTTGAATTCAGTTAAATATTGCCTTAAAGAATATTTTTATGAGGAGGACAAACACCTAATGAGGGTGTGTAGACAAGTTTGAACGTTCACGGATCGCCGCGTTTTGAGCGGGATTGCGCGAAACGACCGAATTCCAACTGATTGCTGCATACACGGGGAATTTTTCGTATTTACTCGTTGTGTGTTTTGAGTAGCGGCTGTAGTCTGGATTTGAGACTGTTTGTTGGCAATGGGCTCGCCCCTTATTACATCCTACTAATATTATAAATGTGATTGTTTGTGAGGATGGTTGGATGCATGGATGTATGGATGGTTGTTACTCCTTCACGTCAAAGCGGCTGCACGGATCTTGATGAAATTTGGCACAGAGATAGATTATAATCTGGAATAAAACATTAGATACTTTTTTTGCGGTATCACGCGGGGGACCCGCGGGCGCTAGCTAGTGGGAGTTAAACATAATTGGTGAAATGTGGGAGTACTATTAAGTACACTTCTGCCTAACTCCTCAGAGGTAACAAGCGTGATGTAATGTTATGTTCCGTGTAGATGTAAATACGTAAAAGCTTTACCCAATCTGACAAAAAATACTGTTTCCTTGTTACAACGTAATATGGTTGCTTTTCCCTACTTTTTTGTCAGTAATTTTTAAGAGATTTGTAACTTATGTCGAATTAGACCGATGAAACCTTATGGAAAAAAATAATAGACAATTGAAATAAATACACACATTTGATTAGATATGCAATCCCGAAATCATCATCTGCTTAGCCTTTTCCCAACTATGTTGAGGTCGGCTTCCAGTCTAACCGGATGCAGCTGAATATCAGTATTTTACATGGAGCGACTGCCTATCTGACCTCCACAACCCAGTTAGTACTGGGTAATGCGATACCCCTTGGTAAGACTGGTTGTCAGACTTTCAGAACACTGACTACCTGTAACGACTGTCAAAGATTTACAATTGACAGCCGGGACCAACAGCTTAACGTGCTTTCCGAGGCACGGAGGAAACTCGGTATGAAACGGGTGGTCACCCATCCACAGACCAACCTAGGCAAGCGCGGCTTAACCTAAAGATCGACCCGAGCGGCTGCTATTATTTAGCCACGAGCTCCTCATTTCTAACGTCATGAAGCAAATATTATCAATGCAATCCCGAAATACCGGGCTTTTATTTTTAATAATAATATCTTAACAAAAAGCTTCCATACTCTGTTAGCCCAAAATTAACTTAAGGGAAATATGCATCCGATTATCCCATCTCTAATTACTACACAAACAAACATAAAACACATCACACTTCACAAAAAGTATCCATTCAAATAAAACGTGTTGTGTCCATTTTAAATGTGCCACTAGTCCCCCTGGACATTTATCAGTAACATCGGCCGTCAGCCATTCATCACGGTACGCGTGACATGTTCTGACCTGTTTAATAAGAGTGAAACAACATGGGCGATGCGTTGTCGCAACGTTAGAGTACCGCGGCAGCAACGCAACGCAATGATGACGCTACTACGTCGCACCGTTAAGAAACTTTCTATATTTTCATAATGTGAAGTGGAAGAGCGGAGTCACCTAACACAAGCATCTTCTTGCTTAAAAGGTGATCTCCAAAACATGTATGTTAAAGTAAAAGGTAATTGAAAAAATATAGATTGTTGACATTACTACGCTGCGCTGCGTTGCCGCTCCGACTTTATACCGAAGTACTTACAGTACTTCAGAAGTAGAAGTAGCAAAAGAAGGCATATGGATGGGTATAAGTCAGAAAAAGTCTGACACTACCCTCCACTCTACCTAGAGAGGGAAAAGTTATTTGATGATTTCCCATCCCTAAAAAAGCACCCCTCGTTAAATCGTCTCTTTTGCTCATCGTCTGACGCATAAGAGTTGCATCGCCGCACGCCGTCTCAACGTACGGTATGTTGCTCTGGTAATTTTTTATTAATTTATGTACATAATTCAGACACATTTAACCATTTCTTTTTCAGTACACTCAAAAATAAAATATGATTGATGAAAAACACACCAAACAATACTATTTAAAAATCGAATAAAACAACTTAACTCAATAAAATTAATAATATTATGAATAAATAATCAAGTTCATGTACCAACGACGCAGCGTCAATCGCAACGTTCTGACAACGAGTCGTGTGGCATCACTTTATAACCTCGCGGCTGTCGGAATGAATGCGTGTGAATTGGCATAACTGACACAAAATTAGCGCTCGATGCTATATGTCATTTTGTCTATTGTCGTCAGCATCGCCATTGGTAGAGGGTCGATGTCATCAATTATTTTTATAAACCCAGTGGTAACTGACTACCTGTGAATCACGTGACTTAAGTTTGCTATTTATTATGAGCTTACTGTTGCCTGCGATTTCGTCTGAGTAGACGTCGAGACACAGTACCGAGCTTAAAAGAAGCCAGTGTTAATTTATTTGAGAAATTTCATCTTAATCCTTTCAGCAGTATGCAAACTTTCGCATCTCTATTGTTAGTAGGCTGGATTCTTAATTAATAACATAATAATAAGCCTATAACTGTCCTAATGCTGGGTAAATGTCTCTTCTCATAAAGAGAAGGCAAGAGCATTGATTACCACGCTTGCTCAAAATGGGTTGACGATAACTGACTTATATTAATTAGATGTCCAGGTTTCCTTACGATGTTTCCCCTCACTTCTAAATTAGTCTTCTAAAATTATTCTACGTACATCAATAGTAGTTTTCAAATTATTTTTATTGTGTCGATTATACCCCGACGATATACTAAGATACTCAGAAACATATTTTAGTTGCCATACTCTGCCTACTACGAAACAGTCGTAGGAGTATGGTGACTAAAACTGTGACACGAAAATCTTTATCCTTACTAATATAATAAAAGCGAAAGTGAGTTCGTTTGTTTGTTACCTCTTCACGCTTTAATGGCTAAACCGATGATTGATGAATTTTGGTACAGAGATAGTTGGGAACCAGGAGACGGACATAGGCTAATTTAAAAAAAAAGTGGGATGTGAGGGAGAGAGAGGGAAGAAACGGGAAAACTTAGCGTTGCTATTACAAAATAATAAGGCGCAAGGGGAACTGTGTTATCCCGAATTCAACGCGACCGAAGCCGCGGGCAAAAGTTAGTTTTATAATATAACAAGAAGATTTAATTTTTTGGGGTATATTTTACTAAAGGATGACTTAAATAGAATTTACTTTCGATACCTAATAACACCCTCACGGATCAGACATGTTTTTTTTACATATTGTATAAATGGATGATTTATACAATATGTACCGGCTTACAAAGACAATAAAATACCTCTTTACATCAGCATCATTTTCCATTGTTTCAATTCAATTTCCCCGATATTTAAATATTATTTTCATTCTGAATTGTACAGGTGAGAGATACACACCTTTTTTACATTCCGCGGGCAGTTTCGGCCATTTTAATTTTACATTTCAATTCAGGAAATGGACGCACAATTTAACATACGGTTTTCAATTTAATTAATTCGGTAACAGTAGGTTTTTCATTTATTATAATCATGTAAATCTACCAAAACCATATGCAACTGATGTCGCCAGCTGCTAGGTTCAAATGGCACTAGGCTGGTCACAACTGCCGCTTGTTGGAGGAGTATTGGGCGAAACTAACCACTTAGTGGATAACAAATGGCTAGAACCGATAAGGCGGCAGGAGAGATGAAAGAGAGAATGAGATGAGAAAGAGATGGCGGGATGAGCTGGACTTTTTCTCAAAGGATTGACCTACAGATTTATTAAATTGCGAATGGTGGAAAGAGGGAATGGAGGTCTTTGCCCTGCCGTAGGACAATGCAGGCTTATAATAATGCTACCGGAACGTTAGAGAGGTAGAGGACGAGCTCCATCTGTCATGCTAGACTAAGTTCCTATTGGAGAATGGACAACCCAAGCTAGATTTTCCTGGCGCCAGAAAATAATAAATTGTAGAATACAATTAATGATTTACATGATCATTATCGTTAATTGCATTCTACAATTTATTCGACATACAAATGATGCAACTTTGATGATACAATTTTTTTGTCATTTTCATAACGACGGTAATATTGTTAAGAAATTAATTTATTTAATAAATTTCTCCTTTTTAAAGATATTTTTGGTCTGTGAACCATGCTTTCATAAGTTAATCAATACTGTCTTGCTCTAATACTAATTAATTTTGGGTTGCAATAACACAGTCATCGTAAGATGATCGTGTTAGATGCGTGGTGATCAATGCTCGTACCTTCTCTGAATGAGAAGAGGCCTCTGCCCAGCTGTGGGACAGGTATAGGCTCGTTTGGCGACACGGTTGGCGCAGTGGCTAAGCGTTTGTCTGCTGCACTATGTTTCGCGGGTTCGATCCCCGCACGGAACATACATTTGTATGACCTACAGATAGTTGTTCCGGGTCTGGCTGTTTGTGTATGTGAGTTTAAATGTTTGTAAACGCACCTACGATACAGGAAAAATACCTAGAATCTTATTTTTTTAACTAGGCCACAAGTTTAAAAAAAAATTGTTTTCACGTATTTAAGGCTGCTTTAGAGAACATCTAATAACACTTTTTGCGAACTAGAAATCGGAAACCATTCTACAATGGTTTTTTAAAAACTTTTAAACTTTTTTTTTTCTGTAATGTCTACCCATTATAGAAAAAAAAAGTTTCTTTGAAACAGGCCACAAGTTCACACAATATTATCACGTTCGTTGCATCACGAGATCTATCAGATCTCTTGCAGGACTTTTGTATTGTGCGTTAGATATAATCGTGTTGTTTCACTCCTTGCATGAATGTAAGGAGGATGTAACTTTTAAAGTTCTTTAAGTATGAGAAAACTTTATCTTTAGGACACTCATTAAGTCTCAAACGCAAGAAAGTGTAGGTTAGTTTCGAGATCTTTTAGGTCTCCAAAGCACCAGTTGAAAGTTTTTTTAAAAATGATGGCGCAGGGAACGTGTTTAACAAATTAAAATAATTAATAATAAAAATAGGAGAAAATTATTGTGTCTCACGGCTGCGCCAAATAAAGGAGCATGTATACTTTTTGTTCCTAATTTAATTACATTATGCCATCCTGATCATCCTCCTTTAAGAATGCCACCCAATTTTATTAGACGTCGTCGTTCTTAACACTACACCGGCTATATCTTGGAGTTAAGAGGCCATACTTCAAGCGGCTATTGTTACTTATTTCCCGTACATTGTCAGCGGCCACTTGATTTGAGTTCCCTTCCTTGTGTCGCCGAAATAGCCCGCCTTTGTGTGCCCGAGGTGTCATGGTTCAGGTATATTATAGACCTTTTGATACAACGCCTGTTGTAGCTAGCAATTTTTGGGTGGGTAACTAAATTGGGTAGTGTGAACGCATAGGTTTGTGCCAAAACTAAATGTATAATGGAACTTCCTTTTGCCCGCGGCTTCGTTCGCGTTAAATTCGAGGTAACACAGTTCCCCTTTCCTGATTAGCACGTACCTGCAACCTTATTTATTGCAATAGCAAAGCCAAGTATTCTCTTTTATTCCCTCTTTCTCCAAAATTTCTCACTTAAAAAAATAACTTATGTCCGTCTCCAAGGTCCCAACTATCTCTGTACCAAAATTCATCAAAATCGGTTTAGCCATTAAGGCGTGAAGACGTATCAAACAAACAGTTTTGCATTATTTTATACTATCACTATCACTACCACTACATAGTATAAATCAAAGTCGCTTTCTCTGTCCCTGTGTCCCTTTGTATGCTTAAATCTTTAAAACTACGCAACGGATTTTGATGCGGTTTTTAGTAATAGATAGAGTGATTCTTAAGGAAGGTTTTAGTATATAATTTGTTAAGTTTTTGTATTTATTCTGTGTACATTAACTATATTTGTTGAAGATGTCGGCAAAAAGTATGCTGTCTGGGAGCTTTCAACGAAAACGCTGCCTAAACCCTTTAAGATATAACAAAATAATGTATGGTGTAATTGTGTATCTTATATAGGTCCACAGAAAAGTCAGCGGTGACATATGTCTATATCTTAAGGATAACATACTATATCCATTTTAATACTTTAACAAATGGGCAATTATAAAGCGCTAACTTGGAAAGCTATTTACACAAATACAGTATTAATCCTTATCATTTTAAATAGGTTGGTTGGCATGAACATTTCATGAAGATTATTTTTTCCTTTTACATCATGCAGATTAAATAAATACTTTAGGAGATATAGCAAAATCAAAATAACGCGCTACAAAATTAATTTCATGTCGCCGTGACTAGGCTGGCCCGCTCGGGCGCGGTGTAGGGAACAAGTCGCTCATCGCTGAGTGCGCGACCCGAACACGGGCAGACGCGTGAGCACAGAGTACGTTGAGTTGACACGTTCCTTACAAACTAAATTCAAATTCTTTATTTGTGAACATATAGGTACAATAAGATCTAATTACATAAAATGTAATAAAACATAGGTTTTATGAAGTTTCATAATACATACCTATTAGTTAGATTCGTACCATTACCTATGGACGGCCGGACAGCGAAGACTTAGTAATAGAGTTTTTACCCATTGGGGACGTAACCTTAAAAATGAGACGTACCTAATTTTATTTATACTTCGATTTTATTATTTTTGCTATAGGCTGCTTTTTATCAACACACCACGCGGGCGAAGCCGCGGGCGGAAGCTAGTTATATATAAATGCATAATATTATACAGCGTGTTGTTTTGCATCCTCGTCAAATTCAAGGACGTAACTATGCTAATGATTCTCGACCCGAATCGATAATAAAATAAGTAGGTTTTTTTTTTTTTACTTTTTTCGTATTTTCAGAAATCGGTAAGTGCACACAGGTGCGTGCATGCCGCTGTATGATACGTATGCGCCGACGCTCACGCACACTGTTCTGTGTGTTCTGTAGGTGATTCTCTACCTTTGAAGTGAAATATTCTGTAATACTGTTAAATTTAAACACACAGTGACAGATCATAAAAGCGCCGTATATTATTATTGATCAGGTACCGTAATTTTCATTGATTATTTATGACTTTTACTAGCACCTCCTAAATTTTGACGAGGATGCAAATCAACATATTGTATATTATTAAGGAATAAATGTTGTTTCTTCATAGCTCACTTTTCGTATGCTTCGGAATGTGAGCTATGAAGAAATAACTTTTAATTTTCTTGAATTTATTCATCAGAAAGTTCATTAAATACGGAACAATCATTATACACCAACTTAACATCTATATCTATCTATACATATAATAAGACTGTAAAAGATCGATTTCTGTACATTGAAGATTTTTATGAAAAATTGTTACAGGGGGTCTTAATTACCGTAATAGAAGCCAAAACAACAATTTTTAAATTTTTTGTCTGTCTGTCTGTCTGTCTGTCTGTCTGTTTGTCCGGGCTAATCTCAGAATCTACTGGACCGATTTTGACGGGACTTTTTTTATTTGACTCAGTATCACCTGGAGAGTAAACTGGGATATAAATAATCACGCCGATGAACTTAGGGGGCAGGCAGGAAATTGAATCTCAGAATCTACTAAACCGATTTTAATGGGACTTTTTTTTATTTGACTCAACATTACTTGGAAGGTAAAGAAGGATAGAAATAATCACGCCAATAGACTAAGGGGGTAGGCAGAAAATTGAATCTCGGAAACTACTGGGCCGATTTTAATGGGACTTTTTTTATTTGACTCAGCATCACTTGCAATAATCACGCCAATAGACTAAGAGGGTAGGCAGGAAATTGAATATCAGAAACAAAGTAACTATGCCACGCGGACGAAGTCGCGGGCGGAAGCTAGTTTATAAATAACAAAAGAGAACTAAATTAAGACTCTAACTAATTACGAACATATACAACGATGAAAATAAAGACACTTTGACGTCAAAGTACTCCTCCATATCGCTGTCATTCGGAAACGTGCCCAGAAGACTGGCAACATTGAATGGCAATGCTAATTATTTGGTTAAAGAAAGAGTTGGTTGAGTACACTTGTTCGTTTAAGGTATATATGTAGTTTTGTTAGTAACATTCTATGTTATACATGAAGGAGATTCGTCGCCGGATGGTTGAGACATCATGGCGGAGGACATGAAATGATACTCGCAAAACTTTTGTTTACACTCTTGTATTGTCCTTTCACAAAATCAATAAAACAAAATAACTAAAGATGCTAATGATCGATACAGATTTAAATCAGGAACGCGGGAAGAGTAATGGCTAACCGTGTCGCTCGCTGCCGAGTCCAAAAAGAAGTGCCGTCCTGTCAAGCAATCCGCTCCACATCAACATTCCAAGATGGCAACCGAACGAAACCGTCATTCGGTCATTCAATTTCGTCCAGTACTGTCATTACTCCGTACCAACATCCCCAAGTTAATACTTGACGTTTCTACACGAACAACGAATTAGTTCACAAAAACAAAGTTAGATGGCGTTAGTTTAAATGTATGCGTCGGCGCCTCGACATACATATATCTGATAAAATATCATTACTAATTTAAAACATTATAATTAAAAAGAGTCTCCATGGAGTTTGAAGGTCACCGTCCGTCCGTCTATTGACGACAGGCTGTGTCGACGGCGCGTTAGTGTTCCACGCGCGCCTCAAAGAGATGTCAGCAAAGCAGAGGGGCCTGCCAGGGCCACCGCCTGCCGGGGTTGCGAGTTGTTCGAAAGAGATACCGCGGCCCCGGAACGTAAAGGGCAATAGAAGGAACATGGGTGGGTTTTAGTCAGTACAAGTTTGACACTTCCCCCTGCTCCGCCCAGAGCGGGGGAAGTTATCTGATGATTTCCCATCCGCAAAAAAATGGTCTATTTGAAATAAATGCTTTGAGTGTGGGTTTTAGTTTTGAGTTAGAGTTTACACAATAACCAACATTATGCAGACGAAGCATGATTTTTACCACGCTTATGCTACTTCACAAGAGTTGAGTTTACAGAAGATAAATACTTCAGATAGCCACAATATATTGTTTCAATATAAACCTGCAGGCAGCCGATAATTTTTCTATTACCTGCCCAGTAACATGCCATTGCCGCCCATAAATGGAGGGGGTGTTAAAATTTTAAATTAAACCCCATTTGATATCGCAATAAAGCTTGTCGTAAACTGGAGGGTTCTAACACTGGGGTGACTTTACACGATAAATTCACTTCATCTCAAAAGTCGGGGCAGCTTTGTGGCAGAAAGTACTGAAGAATGTGAGGTTTATTGAATTTTTTATTTGTTGCAGAAACAACAAATTGGGTTAACAATTTTAGTAAAAGTTTTCATTTGAGATTGTGTCTCCCCGGACCGCCATGGTTCTGAAATATTTTAAAATCATCGTGAGGTCTCTAAAATAGCTTCGTTGAAACAATCATCAGAATTATACTGTTTTCACTGTGGCGTGGCGCAGGTAATATTAAAATGATATCTATCTATAAGACATACCTCGGCCCTGGAACAAAAAGGGCAAAAGAAGGAACATGAATAGGTTTTAGTCAGTAAAACTCTTACGCCCAGAGCGGGGGGAGTTATTTGATGATTTCCCCAGCCGAAAAAAAAAACGATGATACGAAATGCCACGGTAGGTAGTACTTTCAGCATCATTTCACAATGATTTCAGCTTGGAATCCCCCACTGTTGGGTATACTATATCATCAAATGAATAGTGATAATGGGAGGAGTAATGGTACGCAAACCGTTACTTAAAATAAAGACATCTAAATATACTAACGATACGTGGGAGAAAGCGAAAGTTGCTCCATGTAAAATACTGATATTCAGCTGCATCCGGTTAGACTGGAAGCCAACCCCAACATAGTTGGGAAAAGGCTAGACAGATGATGATGACGTGGGAGAAAGCGAACAACATCAATCTTGGCAATTTTGTCATTTCTGTTGCTGAAACTGAGAGACATAGGTGCACAGTTTTTTTACGACCTGTCTTCTGTTGGTTTCTCTTTGAGAATCTCAATCTATAAGAAAGCTAGCGATCCGCCCCGGCGTCGCTCGGCTGCAATGTCGATACTTATATCCTACTTCCTACTTATATTGTATGTAAATGTGAATGTTTGTGAGGATGGATGTATGGATGTTTGTTACTCTCAGTCAAAACGTCTGAAATAACACTAGGATTTTTTTCGATTATCACGCTGGTGAAGCCGCAGGCACCAGCTAGTTATACATATGAAGCTTTCTCTTTCTCTATATAAAAAAAACGCATCAAAATCCGTTGCGTAGTTTTAAAGATGTAAGCTAACATAAGGATTGGCAGATAGGGGGAAGTGACTTTGTTGCATACTAAGTTGTGATAGTGATGATATTTTGCTCATAAATAATCGATGTTCTATATTTAGAATAGACAAACGCCCCTGTTAAACACATACCAAAGTTGCAGTTCATAGACATCTAGTCCACATTATAAAACTTTAACGTTACATTTTAAAGTCCCTCAAAGACTAAGGTGGCAACACTTCCTAAGTTGCGAAGATAAATTTACTTCGTTTAAAATCAGGAGCGCCTTGAAGCTAGAGTTTCCTCCAACGTGGTTAATATTAACTCTCATGGAACTTCCATGGGAAGCAGCGTTTTAAAAGAAATATGACTTTTACGTCCTTTCTTGTCTTTAATAACGGTTTTGGAATAAAAATCTTATGTGTTGTAAGTATCTCATTATATTACGGCTGTTTACGACCTTTAGTGAGTTAGCAGAGGTATATTACTATGGAAATATGTCATTTTAGAAGTGAAGTATAACAATATTTGTTGATGACAACCAAGTCTGACAGTTTTCTCTTCCCAGCAGTCATTTGTTCCGAAGGTTTTCCGAAACAGATACTGCGGCCCCGGAATATAAAGAGCATAAAAAGGAACATGGGTGGGTTTTAGTCAGCAAAAGTCAGACACTCCCTTCACCAAGAGCGGGGGAAGTTATTTGATGATTTCCTATCCGCAAAAATAAAAAAGGGATATAATATTATCCAGTACAAACTAGGTCCTGGAGGTCAGATAGCTGAGTGTAACACACGTATGCACACACACAGTGAAGGTCTATTTTGTTCACAAAGCTACCTCCTAATTCACAGGGCCCATAGATTAGGACACAGGGATTTTCACTATTTGCAGCCTTTCCTCTTTCAAAATAAAATGTACTTATTTGAAATGTTTCAAATCAAATAAAAATCAAATCAAAAGCATTTATTTCAATAAGACCATCACAGGCACTTTTGAATGTCAAAAAAACAAAATGTTAAAACTACAGTCCCGGTCACAAGACATAATAACGTGTGAAATCACTGTAGTTGCCCATTCCAAAGCGTAGATCTCTATGGAGAAGAATGGGCAAGAAACTCCATGGACACACTATCACACAGTCGTGTTGAGATTATACAAATATGTGAGAACGATTTAGAAAGACGTGCATATTAAGAGTTTCCATTATTGTTGTTCATTATTGTAGTACTAGCTTTTGCCCGCGGCTTCGCTCGCGTTAAATTCGGGGTAACACAGTTCCCATTTAAAAAAATGGTAAATTAGTGCGATAGAATTTAATTAAGTAACCACATTTCCGAACAAACGATGCTCTTTCAACATAGTCTATGGCTGTGAATGACGTTGACATTCGTTACGCGCGTTTTTTAAAATATGCAAAATTAAATGTATATTTTTCAATATTTCTGAAAGATTTTCTTAATATTTTTTTCCGTAAGAACCATCCTTGGACTTCCACAAACATTTTAAAAAAAGAATTATCGAAATCGGTTCAGCCGTTCACACGTGATGCCGTGACAACGCGAAACTGGTTTCATTTTTATATATATAGATTATATCCAAAGGAATTTAGTGTCAGTAAACTCGTCTTGAAGGCCACCACTATTTAGTTTTTATTATTTCATCATATTTTGTATAGCAATTGTATAGAGGAGCTCGTGGCTAAATAATAGCAGCCGCTCGGGTCGATCTTTATGTTAAGCCGCGCTTGCTTAGATTGGTCTGTGGATGGGTAACCACCCGTTACATACCGAGTTTCCTCCGTGACTCGGAAAGCACGTCAAGCCGTTGGTCTCGGCTGTCATTTGTAGATCTTTGACAGTCGTTACAGGTAGTCAGTGTCCCGAAAGTCTGACAACCAGTCTTACCAAGGGGTATCGTATTATCCAGTACTAACTGGGTTGTGGAGGTCAGATAGGCAGTCGCTCCATGTAAAATACTGATATTCAGCTGCATCCGGTTAGACTGGAAGCCGACCCCAACATAGTTGGGAAAAGGCTAGGCAGATGATGATATTTTGTATAGCGGTTTATAAAAGGAAGGGAAACCAAACCCAAATATCAACTTGAAGTAAAATACCTGTAACATACAAACAGACAGACAGACTGGGGATCTATAAGGGTTCCATTTTGCCATTTGGCAACAGAACGACACGGACGGCACGGTTGGCGCAATTGTTGAGCAATCGACTGCTGCGCTGCGTTTCGCGGGTTCGATCTCACTAATATTTACATGACCTACAGGTAGTTGTTTCGGGTCTGGCTGTTTGTGTATGTGGGTTTAAATGTTTGTAAACGCACCCACTATACAGGAGAAATTCCTAGTGTGGGGCAAAGTTTAAAAAAAAACCATTCAAAAACGCCCACTGGTTTAATAAAAGGTAGATTGCACAGTATTTAATGTTGCTCTTGATATCCAGTTATATATTCAGCCTTATATTTCGCTCCTAAGCTTTAAACAGTTAAAACTACGTCTTTATTCTCTAGTTTTTTCGCGAGACGCTGTATAAACAGATAATTATAGTGTTGTGAAAGGTTTAAAATTTCCGTTGAATTTTTAGTTCTTAGAGCGAAGTTCTTGCGTTTTGTGAGCATTTTGTTTTGGGATTCCCTACCTTAAAAGAAAAAAGCGAAACCCTTATAGGGTCTCTTTGTTGTTCATCTGTCTGTCTGTCAAGGCCGTTTACCTCGGAAACGCGTGGAGGTATCGAGTTCAAATTAAAACTATACACTCTAATCTGAAGTCGTTTTTTTGCGGATGGAAAATCTTCAAACAACTTCCCCCGCTCTGGGCGGAGCGGGGGAGTGTCAGACTTGTACTTATGTAGTGTAGACCAAAACCCACCCATGTTCCTTCTATTGCCCTTTACGTTCCGGGGCCGCGGTATCTTTTTTGAACAAAGCGCAACCCCGAGATCTGTAGGCCTACCATGACGTACCATGACTGAGGGTAAGAGACAGAGCTATACAGTATGTCTAGCACTATCTCTTTCCCTCAGTGGAATAAGTTCTGCTTTAAGACGTCATGGTAGGGTAGCTGTAGTCCCATAAAGCTGTAATAAAAAACACTCCACTAAGTCTACACAGTCTAAAGATATGGCCGTTTATGTCGCAAGTTTGTACAGAACCTTCGATGCACGAGTCAGACTTGCATCTTACCGGCTTTTTTAAAGATGTTTGTAATCTATCTAGCTATTTGAATACACATTATATAGACCATGTATCGCCAGGGGATCCTGTATATATCCCAACATATTCGAATGTGAACATATTATGTACTAGTGCTGGGCGGGTCCCAGCGGTTTCACTCGCTGCTCACCTCCTTAGAGTCATAGCGTGAAGTATTATACATATAAACCTTTCTCTTGAATCACTCTACCTATTAAAAAAACCGCATCAACATCCATTGCGCAGTTTTAAAGATTTAAGAATACATACAATATAGCAAGAGACAGACAGCGACTTTGTTTTATGCTATGTAGTGATTAACGTGGCTATTTGTGTTTATAACACGTGCTGTTTGTTTGCTCTTAAATAGGATCGCCAGTCGTGTGGGGATTAACGTGCATACACAATTGTTAATAATATAGCCTTAAGTTAGATGCAGGTTTTCAATAAACGAATTAACATCACGCTTACAAACTCTGCTGTGTTAGGCAGATCCTAATAGCGTACCCACTAGGTATCACTTTGCCAGTTAAGTTTAATCCTATGTAACATGGGGCTGGCCTAAGGCGACAACTTGGTAAAAATTCGTACTCCGTTGGTGCTGCTTAGATTCCTGATATAAAAACCCAGTATCAATTTACACTCACACAAACATACTCACCCACATACACTCATGCGCGCACATTATAACTAAACATTCAACTCTAAAACAACTCATAACATTCCTGCCCTGGTCCCATCGTATTTGGGGTCGGCGCAACACGTTTTCTTCTTCCATTTTCTCCTATCGGACGTCACGGCACCATTTACTCCTTTCTCCTTCATATCATTCCTTACACAATTCATCCATCTTTTCTTTGGCCTTCCTCTCGCTCTCCGTCCATCAACATTCAGATCCATCACTCTTTTAGTCACATGTCCTTCATCCCTCCTTATTACATGTCCATACCAAAACAAACGACTCTAAAACAACTACATTTCAAAAACTCAAAGCATTTATTTCAATTGGATTTCAATTAGATTGAAATAAATGCTTTGAGTTTTATTTATATATGTAGATAGTTTATACGCTGGATAAACACGTAGGCTTCTTTTTATACCCGCTATACGCGAATGAATCCGCGAGGCGCAAATATCATATGGTGCAGTATTACTGCATCATGATAAACTAGCTTAGAAGTAACTTATAATTAAATACTATATACCCTCCATTTATGTATACGAACGTAAACATAGTGCACACGTATGTATACGTGGGGGAATGCAGTTCGAGCTTCGACACATGTGTGTGTTCGTGACCTGTTACGTTAAGGATACAACAATTGCTTGCATGAAGGTTGGGACGTGGGGAATTATGGGGGTGAAATAATCGTGGGAGAGCAACGGTTTTTAGACCAATCAAATTGGAGAATAAGAATGAATGACAAAACAGAATTTTGGTGTTATGATCTTAATATTTAGGTCATTTACATTTTACTATTAAGTGAGTACCAAATATTTCATTTCACAATAAAATAATTATTAAAAGTTTCACAATATTACATCAGCTATTATTTATACGATTGTTTTAAATGTCTGTGTAACTAGAGAGTTGATTTTTTTATTCTCGTAGAGACTCCAGACTTGAGTTTAAATTTCAACTCGATACCTCCACACGTTCCCAAGATAAAGAATCTTGACAGACAGACGGACAATAAAGCGATTCTATAAAGGTTTTGTTTTGCAGAGGGGCCTGCCAGGGCCATCGTCTGCCTGGGTTGCGGGTTTTTCGAAAAAGATAGATAGATAGATATGGGAAAGCAGAGAGGTTCGCTAAAAAACAAATGCCCCCGAGAAGCATGGGGGAGTGTGTCGTTGGGGCGTGCTGCCTGTCACATTGAGTATTCAAAAACACCTCCTCATAAATTTTGTGGGCCATAAGATATTTTCCACATGCTCACTAAAAAGAGAAAACAAGTTTATGCTTTGTTTTTGAATAATAGATGTCTTGTTACATTATCTGTAAATTCTTTTTTTAAACGTTGCCCCACACTAGGTATTTCTCCTGTATCGTGGGTGCATCTACAAACATTTAAACTCACATACACAAACAGCCAGACCCGAAACAATTCGTTATTATGTTAGTAACAGTGATATCTCAGTAAAATTGAATGGCCCATATTGTGCTCCTTCGGACACAGTTACTGAGGTACTGGGTTTCATTTCCAGGTCGAGACTTCGATCTAGAATTTGTTAGTAACAGCCGGAGTCTGACTTTATGCCTGGTAGATGGAAATAGGCTCACCGGAGTACGGCATTTTGTTTCCTTTCTTTGTAGAAAACTATAACTGTTCCACTGCTGGACAAAGGCCTCTTCTCATGCAAAGAAGGCACGAGCATTGATCACCACGCTTACCCAAGATGGGTTCGCGTTTTGGGCATATAATAATTTTATGTCCAGGTTTCCTCACGATGTCTGTGATGTCTTAGATACACTTAAGAAATAAAAAGAAAATAAAATAAAAATTGCCTTTATTCTACCACAATTATTTCTCTATGCTTCATAAGAAACTTATTATTAGACCAAAAGTTTACATTCCTAAATACATAAATCTATACTTTTTCCATATTAGTTAAAACTCGAATCAGAAATAGTGTTGTTGTTTTGTAAATAAATTAGTATTATTATAAATTTAAAATTAGATTGTAGTTTACAATAAATGTTTTAAATGAATATTATGATAACATGCATAATTTTTTTAGAGAGTGCATATTAATTGAAAAAATCACATTCACGATGTAACATGGGTCACAAAAATAAAATTTATGAACGATTTCATAATTTAAAAACCTGTTCATTCTCAAAATTTTCAACTATCTAAACGGAACTGCACATAACAGACA
Source organism: Ochropleura plecta (assembly GCA_905475445.1). Classification (NCBI taxonomy): domain Eukaryota; kingdom Metazoa; phylum Arthropoda; class Insecta; order Lepidoptera; family Noctuidae; genus Ochropleura; species Ochropleura plecta. The sequence goes on from FR997732.1 coordinate 1,349,859, forward strand.
TATACTAAATATAAATAAAAGCATTCGCATCCGAGTGTGTCCGTGCCGTGGCGCTGGCCGGGTGGCCGGTCCGACGTGCGGAAATTGCTGGCTCTTAAATTATACACCCGTACCTATAGAGACGGTTCACTCAAATATAACACCTTGCACAATGTTCTGGAATATTCGGGAAAAATTCCGAGAATGGTAAAAATTTTGGTTTCGCACCTAAAATGCGAAAATGTTTCGGCTATTTAAATTTTGTAGGTACAATGCAGTTTGAGGTGGGGTTAGGTGCGTCGGAGGGTTAAATATGGTTTTAATGTGCGAACAGCGGTGGAAGGGAATGATGGAAATGTGAGTTTTGAAACCGGATTGGTATTTTTGTAAATAATTAATAATTTAGAATTCGCATAGCATTGAATAACTCGGGTTTAGTATTCTCTAAATATTTTTATTGATCCATCTGACATCTATTTTTTTACAAATTTAATGTAGGTGAAATGTTAATGATTTAATTTAAAGTATTTTTTTTCTTTGGAAACATGGTTTAAAAATATAAGAAACGATAGTAGGGCATAAATTCTGCGGCACGAGTGCTTTTAAAACAGATTAATTTATCAGAATTTAGTATAAAAATTATGTTTATTTTTGACCTAAACCTTCTAAAATCTGTATCGGTGTCCAGGAGACAGAAAGATATCTCGAACAAACAAAACAAAAAAACAAAGCATCTGACATTTTCTTCCTCAATAAGATGACCTAACCTTCCTATTCAATTCCCAAATCACTATACACACTACTAATTACATTTAAGGCCACCTACACACTGTCGGACAAAAGATATCGTTTCGGAGCAATGACCCGGCGAAAGGTAAACAGGCAATAAAAAAAGGCCAAGTAAGATTCGGATTCGGCGATGAAGAGACCAGTGCTGCCACTTCTATTTGTCACACACACACACACAATATACACATTACCAATATGTTTTAAGTTTTTTTATGCTGTAATTTGTATGTTGTACATAATAAAGGATATTTTATTTATCTACTACTAGCTGGCGCCCGCGGCTTCGCCCGCGTGGTGATCGATAAAACAGTATCCTATGTGTTATTGCAGACTATAATCTAACTCTGTGCCAAATTTCAGCAAGATCCGTTCAGCCGTTTGACGTGAAAGAGTAACAAACATACATCCATCCTCACAAACATTCGCTATATTATTATAAAATATGTAGTAGGATGTTATTATTTACTACATTATTTTTTACCAAAGTGTTAGCCAAACACGAGCCTATTTAGTATTAAAAAAATACAAGTTAGACGTGTGTCGTGCTATTACTAATATTGAACAAATTACAATATTACAAACACGTTTCATGTATAGAGGTTCCTTTATTTTTTACTAGCTTTTGCCCGCGGCTTCGCTCTCGTCCCCCATTTTTAGGGAAGTGGGGATTAGAATTTAGACAAAAAGTAGCCGATGTCACTCTGCATCCCTTCAATTATTTCCACTTAAAAAAATCACGTCAATTCGTCGCTCAGTTTGGCGTGAAATACGGACTAACAAACAGACACACACATACACTTGCCAATTTAAAACATGATATGGTATTGATTGTAATTATTTGGTTTTCAATTGTTCAGCTGTTACGGGTTAAAATACTGTGACTGACACAGGGACGGACGGTCAGAAAAGTCCCTTAATACTAATGGGTCTTCCGGGGTTGCGGGTTGTTCGAAAGAGATACCATGGCCCCGGAACGTGAAGGGCAATAGAAGGAACATGGGTGGGTTTTAGCCAGTACAAGTCTGACACTCTCCCCGCTCTGCCCAGAGCGGAGGAAGTAATTTGATGATTTCCTACCCAAAAAAAATACTAATGGGTCTTTGGCCTGTGGAACCCTAAAAATAAACGATTACCCGAACTTAACGATCGGTTAGCGTGCGTTTCAGTTACAGGATTAAACGATGGTCCTGGGATATGTTGGAGCGCGGGTGTTTTACTTAATGTGCATGTTATTATCTGCCGATTGGATTGGGAGAGGATGTTTTCTGTAAGACAAAGAAAATCTGACAACTAGTCTTACCAAGGAGTTTCGCGTTACTTGCTAAAATTATAATATTCGTCTTCAACTTTATCCAGTTAGGTTAATCATCTTAATGATGATCTTTTTTAGGGTTCCGAACCTCGAAATAAAAAAAAAAACGAAACATTTTTAGGATAACTATGTTGTCCGTGTTTCTGCCTGTCTTTCAAGACCCTTTATCTCGGAAACGCGTGAAGGTATTTTGTTAAAATTAAAACTGTATACTCAAATTCGTGTTTTCTTGTAGCTTTAAAAAGATTAAGTCTCTAAATTCACACAGTCAAAAGATATTGCTGCTTATGTCGCAAGTTTGATCGGAACCCTCGGTGCGTGAGTTCGTTAATTAGAAGTGACGCTTATGATAAAAGTGATTAATTCATTATTTACATGGCACGCGAGGTTGTCGACATATGGGATGTGGACTCAGCGATCATTGTGCCGATAGTCGTTACAGCCAATGGCTTAATTGCCAAAAGCCTCAACCACCATCTGAGGAGGCTCTCGTTAGGCAGCTGGACCAAGGGCTTGATACAGAAAGCGATACCCTTGGACACGGCTCGTATTATCAGGAGGTTCCTTTCTCTGGAACCCTAACCGCCAGAAGCCCTGGACCCTGTTCCCGATACCGGTAGGCTACTATTTTTTTATATTTTTAAATGATTTGGAGAAGTAAGAAATTTAAAAAAAAATTAAATCAGAATGTTTAAAATTAATAGACGGAAAGTAATTAATACGGAACTATCCTGTTGAACGTGAACTACAGAATGTTATTAGACAATATTGTTGTTAATTAATAGAACAAACACCATCTACATGGGAGGCTAAACAAATATCCCGCTGTGTAATTAGTTTCATGTAATGCGGTGTTTAGAATATTGTCAGGTGTGAAGTTAATTTTGATAGCATGTATGCACGACCAGAGGAGCTTGTGGCTAAATAATAGTAGCCGCTCAGGTCGATCTTTAGATTAAACCGCGCTTGCCTAGGTTGGTCTGTGGATGGGTGACCACCCGTTACATACCGAGTTTCCTCCGTGCCTCGGAAAGCACGTTAAGCTGTTGGTCCAGGCTGTATTTGTAGATCTTTGACAGTCGTTACAGGTAGTCAGTGTCCCGAAAGTCTAACAACCAGTCTTACCAAGAGGTATCGTATTAACCAGTACTAACTGGGTTATGGAGGTCAGATAAGCAGTCGCTCCTTGTAAAATACTGGTATTCAGCTGCATCCGGGAAGACTAGAAGCCGACCCCAACATAGTTGGGACAAGGCTAGGCAGATGATGTATGCACGACCAGGACCCTAGCGCGAAATCTTTACTAATATTATAAAAGCGAAAGTGAGTTTGTTTGTTTGTTACCTCTTCTCGCCTAAATGGCTAAACCAATTTTGATGAATTTTTGTACAGAGATAGTTGGGAACCAGGAGACGGACATAGGCTAACTTTTTTTAAAAAAAAAAAGTGGGATGTGAGGGAAGAAAAGGGAAAACTTAGCGTTGCTATTACAAATCAATAAGGCGCTAGGGGAACTGTGTTACCCCGAATTTAACGCGAGCGAAGCCGCGGGCAAAAGCTAGTTAATTATAATTTAAAGAATGTATTTATGTCTATGAGTTATACTGAATGTGATTGTTACAAACAATAATACCAATAATTAGAGGTATTCTTTTATTTAAGAAAAACATTTGAACTCGCCTACACAAACAGCCAGACCCGGAACAACAACCTGTCAGTAACAAAAATATTTGGTCAGTGCGGGGACCGAACCCTCGATACGCAGCGTAGCAGCCAATTGCATAACCACCACGCCAACCGTGCCGCTCACCGTATTTTTTTTTATTGATTCAAAAATTGACGTGTTAACGTTACGTTTACAGCGCGCGCACAAGTGGAGTGAGGGAAAGAGGATCAGAGAGTGTCTGTACACTCTCCGATCCTCTCTCCCTCACTCGGGTCTGTAGCCACTTACTTACAGAGAAGAACTTTGTTTCAGTAGTAGGACTTTTTTATGCAGATTATGGGTACCTAAAACTATAATTTCCTAAGTAATTATGATTGAAATAAGTATTGGACTCCAAATTTCATGAATACCTTAAGGTTGTCCCTACCTACAATTTAACCTTTTAGTATTTGACAAAAGGTTTTGACTTGAGATTCGCATAGTTTTGCTCCCATCTTGCAAATGTTCTAGATGGCTATTAAAATTTGTGAGTGGAGTTACGTATATGTTTCAGGCATGTGGAGCTTTACATGCCTGAAACATATATGTACCTACTTTATATTATATTTTTTTTTTTTGATCACAAACATCAGTTGCTTATTAGTAGTTAGTTGGTTATATAAAATAGAGGATAATATGGAAAAAGTTTAAGAGGTAACTAATTAGTTTCCAAAAACACATGTGTTTGTTCAGAGAGTTTAATATATAAGAGGTGCCAAAAGGAACATAATTGACGGCACAAATGGCGCGATGGCTGAGCGATTGGCTGCTGTACTACGTGTCGTAGGATCAATTCCTGCAAGGAACATATATTTGTGAGGTAATTACCAGGTTACTGTAGTAGTTACGGGTCTGCCTGATTTTCTTTGTGAATTTAAATGATTTTAATGCGCCATTAGGTATAGGTTTTGCGCCAGTGTGGGCCATAGTTATTTATAGTATTTACTTTCCTTTTTTTAACGTTTATTACGGCAGTTTATGTTTACACAAAATAGATTTTTAAAAAAACACGGGATAATCAGAACAGTGTCCTGAAAAAAAACATTGTTGCAACTCAAGAAGGGCACAGTAAAATCGATAAAGCTGACACGAAAAACGGTAAAAATGCATCCTTTTTGTACGAAACGACATAGGCTGACTTTAGTATAGGTTTACGACCCTTTTTTTTGCGAATGGGAAATCATTGAATTACTTCCCCCGGTCTGGGCGGAGCAAGAGGGGAATATCACACTTTTACTGACTAAAACCCACCTATGTTCCTTCATTTGCCCTTTATGTTCCGGGACCGCGGTACCTCTTACGAACAACCCGCAACCCCAGACGATACATTACTTGAAATCTACATAATATAATACTTTAATACAAATATTAAACATAAAACACATTAAGTATTTATAAAAGAGTACCTACTGTAAACCAGGTTCCTAAATAAAAACTTTACACAAAAATGACCTCTAAAAATCCCTATTTTACCTTCTAATCGCTCCCAATTTCCCGTTTATGAATGTGCAGTGAAGCCTCGAGGCTAGTTGGCTGTTACTCCATGTGCCGTCACAGGTACAATAGCTGACGAGGGCAGTCGCCGGCCGCCTCACGGGTGATTTGCTCGCAAGTCAGCTGGAAATCAGGCAGGCACTGTCAGGGGCTAATTGTCAGGGGCGTTTTAAATGCAGGAAAATAAAGATAGTGTTTTAGAGATAAACTGAAGCAGATGATGTAGATCTGGAGTTTTTGTAGGGTTCCGTACAACAAAATTGACTGTACGGTTGGCGCAGTGGCTGAGCGATTGACTGCTGCGCTGCGTATCGCGGGTTCGATTCTCGCATGGAAAAAAAATTGTATGACCTACAGATTTCGGGTCTGGCTGTTTGTGTATGTGAGTTTAAATACTTGTAAACGCACTCACGATACAGGAGAAATTCCTAGCGACTGGCACAATAAAAAAAAACGGATCCTTTATTTGATAACTTTGTTGTCCGCCTACCTGTCTGTAAATGTATATGTATCTCCCAGTCTCGGGCCCCCATACATGTTAGTAGTATTAAATAAACAATGGGTTTTTAGTCGATCGGTCACCTCAGATGGAGGGTAACCTTAACATTTTTCTTTAAAAAAAATGTTTCAATCATGTAGGTTTCTTTTATAACTAGTTTGTTACGTAAAAGTGTTATGATGATACATGGGGATTTCTGTTAAAATCGCTCCAGAAAGACCTTAGCAATACCTTCTTCAGAATTAAAAATCTTCCTAAAATCTTAGCCAAATTGTCCGAACCTCTCAACAAAATAACTTTTAATCACAACACGTACATATATATACATCACTCTATTTATTGGTGAAACGAGAATTTGCGTCTCGCGCAGGTGTCCATCGGGTAGCGGATTCGATTTCCGTCTGTACCAATGCCCTCCGGTCGTGTCCAGGCACAATCAATTTGTGCCTCTGCTCGCAAAATATTGCTTCGGTGCCTTTTGGTGATTTGAGATTGGAAGCAAATGTGTCTGGCTGTGAATTAGTGACTGATTTGTGTTTAGTTGTGTGGGCTGGTTTATATACCCATGTAGTTAAGTAGTGTAGTTATACAATGTATCCGGTCCCGGTTATATAACAAACATTCAAGTATTCATTTTTAATGATTAAAAAAGAACTACCATTTTTTTGTCACATAAAGTTTACAGATCTTTCGTTGATTTGCATATTTTTTTGGACGTTAAGTTTGTTTTCTAAAGTTATGAAAATGTAAGCTCATCATTTCTTAATTTATACGATAGACAATATTGTTGCCCTCTGAATAAACCTATTTTCGTCACAGTAATACCAAAACTTTGAGCGATATGATTATTTTTTGCACACGCATAGAGAATATCTCAAAATGGCTGCTAAAAAGTGAATATGTGTGTATCGTAATAGTATATTAAAACACTCGTTACATAAGTTTCTAGAATATCGCTAGTCCATGACCGGACACATTGTATAATGTGTACTTTGGATATTACTGTATAAAGTCTGGTTTATCAAACCTATCAGACAGTTGTGTTGTTGGAGAGTTTGTTCCGCTAGATCTTTCCAGTTAAAACACTAGGAAGTGGCGCAGGGTGGGCGTTTAGGGGTATTGTCTTGTGTAACACATAACGAGTGTGATTTACTGCTTGTGTTATAAATTTAATTGTAATACTAACATTAGGCTAAGTTACTTTACTACTAACAATATATGGATTTATCCGAAATAAATTATTTGAATTGAATTGAATGACTATCAAATATGCTGATCATCGGCTTAGTTTAAATAAATTACTTAAATTTTTTGATACTTATGTGACTCGCTTAGCTAGTTCAGATTAAAGAGGTATGATGATACTGGTATGCAGTTGCATCCGGTTAGACTGGAAGTCAACCTCAACGATGACGATCCATCATTTTACTTACCCTTGATTATTTCTCCATAATATTTTAAACTGTACGCATTGTTGACACACCTAAAAAATTGAAAATGACCTTGAAACGTATGTACGTTTGAAGGTTATTTTTTTATTTGACTTTAGTTTGAAAAACCATTACAACTTTGTAACTGTAATGGTTCTACAAACTAACGTAAAAAAAAAACAAAAATAACAGCTCCACCCCTTTTTTACTCCAGGAATCGTTCATAACAATTCCGAACGTGTTCAACTGTTCAAAATTGTTCGCATCTCACGTTTTTTGTGCCTCAATCAGAGAGCTATCATTAAAACATTTGGCGCTAGATATTCGGAACGCGTATGAACCACCCACTCACTTCACCCCCGGGAGTGGTGGGGGGGGGGGATTCCGCGTTACACACAATTTTGAGAACATTTTTCTTGGTACTTCTTGAAGTTATGATTTGTAACTTCAAGTGTTTTAATGTGGGATTTAGGTATTGTTGGTTGTTTTGTATTGAGTTTTTCCATTCCTTGAGTTTCGAGCCAAAAAACGGACTGTATTACATTCAACTTAATGCTCAGTCTTGACTGTTTTGTTGGTCTAGTAATCGCAAGCGTGACAGTTGAGTATAAGGTCCTGCTTACGATTTCCGGGTCGTGCACAGAGAGGGATTTTCCATCATAAATTTCTCAGTAGCAGCTGTCTGGACAGGCCATTCTATATTTGTTTGTAAAATAATTTGCTTATGTTTTTTATTGTTAAAGAATCTTCATTATAAAAGATGACGAATGACGTTCATACTAAAACTTGGCAAATTGTTTAAAAAGTTCATTTATTAAAAAAAAAAAAACATTTTTTAGGACAAATGTGAAATTCACTCTAACTGGTTTTGACATTAACTCCCTAAATTATCTTTCTGTTATAGTTTTTGTTTCTCTTATGCTAATCATCATCGTCATTTGAGCAGATTTTCCCAATTATGTTGAGGTCAGATTCCAGTCTAACCAGATGCCGCATGCTATCTGACTTTCACAACGTAGTTAGTATGATTAATAAAAATAATTTTAGTAATCCTTACTAATATTATAAAAGCGAAAGTGAGTTTGTTTGTTACCTCTTCACGCTTTAATGGCTACACCGATTTTGATGAATTTCGGTATAGAGTATATACGGACATAGGCTATTTTTTATTTAAAAATAGTGGGATGTGAGGGAGAAAGAGGGAAGAAAAGGGAAAACTTAGCGTTGCTATTACAAATCAATAAGGCGCAAGGGGAACTGTGTTACCCCGAATTTAACGCGAGCGAAGCCGCGGGCAAAAGCTAGTTACGGATAATTACATAAATAAGTTGATCAAGTGGTTTGGTCTCCACCCCATAGAAGGTACCAATGAGATCGAACAAGTGCAAGTCGGACTCACGCAGCGAGGGTTCCGTACAAACTTACGACATAAACAGTCATATTTTTTGACCCTCTAAGTCTACGTACAGACTTAGAGGGCCAATTTTTTCACAGCACAAAGAGATTACAGAGTTGGGTATATGGTTTAAGTTTCAACTCGATATCTCCGCGCGTTTCCGAGATAAAGGGTCTCGACAAACAGATAGAGAGACGGACTACAAAGTGATTCAATAAAGGACCCGTTTTTCCTTTTGAGGTAAGAAACCCTAAAATCATTCACTATCTAAAGATCAGCTAGAAAAGGGAAATTATTTAGGTATATATTTATGTACGCACGTCTACAGACAAAGCTAACAGATTTTTATTATTCAGTTGGTAAAATAGAGGTTGTTGACAATATTTGAAGACGTTGCTTTCAGTATCATAACAAGCAAACTAATGGTATTCTAATTTACTTCGACAAACATTTGTTCAATACCGATCGAGTTTCCAACAAGATACACTTGTAGTTGCTGTTTAGGTTTATTTTGTTTATTAATGCTATACGATGGAATAACTCGAACGTATTTCTGTATTAACAACTAGCTGTGACCCGCTGTTTCACCCGCGTAGACTGCGTGGCATATGTGTTAATCTAGTGTTTATGCTATCTATATACAAAGTTTTATCCTAATCCGTTAAGCCGTTTGAGCTTGAAGGAGTAGCAATTATACACACGCACACACAAACCTTCTATAATATTTGAATGATTTGCGTATAAGTAACTTAGTGGTATTAGAAGGAGAGGGGCCAACCAGGGCCATCGCCTGCCAGGGTTGCGGGTTGTTCGAAAGACATACCGCGGTTCCTGAACATAAGGTGCAATAGAAGGAACATGGGTGGGTTTTAGTCAGTACAAGTCTGACACTCCCCCCGCCCCGCCCAGAGTAGGGGAAATTAGTTGATGACCTCACCCGCAGAGAAAAAAAAGTAGTATTAGAACTTTTCCTGTTTTCCATAATACCACTCAAGATATTGACTGCAGTGAATTTTGGGTTTATAAATGAATACTTAAAAAAAAAAATTGGTTGTTTGTAAAGTAGGTTTACGATCGAGATGTTTACGTGATAACGTCTTATTGGTGATATAAGTTATCACCAGTAGTGACATCTAAAATGAAATTAAGTACTAATTTAAAGTTTTTTTTCGAGCCAAGTAACAGATGGCGCTACCATCTTTATGAAATGTCGCTTGTGAGGTTTTGGTGTGACACAAGTTTCTGAACATGTCACCCGACTTAAACGATTTTAAAGACGTTATCACGTCAAAAACAATACATTTCAGCTTTTTGCATGAGTACTTGTAAAATTTAATGGCACAGGTTTTGACAAACAAACACATAATCGTTTCAAAAATGGCTAAAACCGTAGTCCTGGTCAATATTGGAGGCTGGCTACGGATAATTACAGCACATTTTCTGTAAGAGGCCTATATTCTGAGCCGCGTCTTTAATTTGTTAGTAAAAGTTATCACAGCGATTGTTAAAATTCTTATAAAAAAAAATAACTTAAGATATTTTACACTACTGACCAATAAAATACTAAGTGTAATGGATACATTTATGAAACTCAACAGTGTTTTTGATAAACTTTAGTTTCAGCATTCCTACTAAGCCGAGAAGTACTTCTGCGGACTAAAGCTTAAAGTTTTCGGTACATAATACCCCTTCCTAAAGTTCGGTATACATTATACACCTAAACAGCAGCCGTATACATTATACAGTTTCTATGACGTCACACAAATTGTAAGGTGCACATCTCTAGCGGTACGCTCTAATAATTTTGGTGCGATTTGGACGACAAATTGTCTTGTTGTTTGGTGCACTGCTACAAATAGTTATGAAGATTTTTATCTTCATTATTGCGTGTAAATCATTAAAAAAAATACCGTCCACCAGTCTTAGCAATGGGTTTCAAGTTACCCAGTATCTAGGTTGCAAAGTTCAGATCTCTTCAGAGATTCTTTCTATGTAACATATTGGTATACAACTTATATCTGGCTTGAACATAGTAGCGAAAATTCTAGGCCGATGATAAAAACTCAAAATAGTAAATTATAAATTTTCAAAAGCATATAATTTGTATTTCTTTTTGTTGTAAAAATACCAATGCAATTGTTTTAAAAAAAAAGCTTAGCACTTTCAGTAAGAAACCTATAGATTTTAAAGTTACCTACTAACCAAAATCTTTTTAAACATTCAGTACACATTCTTCCGAATCCCAGTAATCTCATTCAAAACATTACCAGCAAACGTCACCCACTTCAGTCATACGTAAGACATAAGTACGTCCAAACAAACAGCATCATAAAACTCGTCACGATGACGTCACGATGCGCTACCGGGGACCCGAACCGCAGATCCGCCGACCAACTCGACTTGTCGTCGGCGAAACTTCCCCGAGTAAGCCCGGCCAGGGCGGGGCTCCACCGCGCATGCGCACCGAGCTACCATGTATTCCCCACTGAAATACGATTTCCCCATAATTCCGGGAACAATTACTTGTTGAGAATTTAATTTTAAAGTACTTGGCAAATGTATTTTGACGTCGAGCACCTTTGAGGACGGAGTAATGATATCATTTGGGATTTTTTCTTGTTTGTTTGGTTATCTTGATGTGTTTTTATTAATTTGGAACCAAAAGTAACTGATTTTTATTAGACTAAAATCAATACTTATTGAATGCTAAAAATAACAATTGAAGTCCCCCAAAAATCTTGCACTCAATATTGTGACTTTCAGGATTTTTTTGACGTGATAACGTCTTTAAAATCGTTTTAGTCGGGTGACATGTTCAGAAACTTGTGTCACACCAAAACCTCACAAGCGACATTTCATAAAGATGGTAGCGCCATCTGTTACTTGGCTCGAAAAAAAAACTTTAAATTATTACTTAATTTCATTTTAGATGTCACTACTGGTGATAACTTATATCACCAATAAGACGTTATCACGTAAACATCTCGATCGTAAACCTACTTTACAAACAACCAATTTTTTTTGGTTTGATTAACGAAGTAAACTATTTGAAACATTAGGAGTTTTTGTTGAGCAAAAGAAAAGTGCAAGCAAAACGTTTGAAAAGGTCTCATAAAAAGAAAAATTCTACCAAACCAAAAGAAAAATGGTAGAAAATATCTAGTAGCGCTGATGGACGGAGGGGGGTAACACAGCCAGTCCGCGGCAGTCGGCGCCCGACTTCGGCGCGAGACGCACGCGTCATGCTCGGCCGATTATGACGAGAACTGACTCTCGCGCGAAATGACTGTGCCCACGTCGTGATGTTTGGATAGAAACGAAAAACAGTGGAAGTGTGTGTCGCCATCACTTACAAATTGTTGAGAATTTACAAAGTAGTTTTGTGAACGAAAAGATGTATTATAATGACGTATCTGTGGTTTTATAGTGATCATCGGTGAGTAATGAGGTTTTTTAAGTTAGAAATTTTAATAGAAGGAAGTTTATTTCAATTTCATATTTCTTTTACACTATGTTAATACTTTACACAGGTTGTCAGGATTTTTATAAAATAAGTTCAAACTAATTTTAGTTAAGTAAATATTACGGTTGAAAATATTAACAAGATAATTTCAAATTTATTTCTTTTTTTTTAGTTTATTTAGGATTCTGATTCCTAAGCAATTTTATGATGAATTTTAAAAGATGCATTCGATTTTGAATTTACAAAAATGGGCCTTTCAATAAGTTAAGGGAAACTGGCTTAATTTTTTTTATTTCTCAGCTAAGACATAGTAAAAGAAAATTCAGTACTAAAATTCCACTGTAATTCTTAAAATTCTCGCAGAAATATTCCTAGTTTCAGGCCTTATACTGAATATTATCGCCAACCGCACAGGGTTGAGCAGAAAAGCGGCGTAGCAATTAACCTACGCTCTTTAGCGTAACCGTAGCGGTCTACGAGTTGCGTAGCAATTAGTGCTATGCCGTAGCAACATAGACGCTACGTTACGTAATTATGGGCGTTTAGAACGATGGTGGGATGTTGAGGAAAAAATGTTAAAATATTGAATAAATGAGGGTTTATGGGATAATTAAAAAATTAAAAGTTTTTGAAATATTAAGGGTTTTTCTGAGTTTTTGGCATTAGATTGTAACAAAATGTCTTTAAGGAAAACAGTTAATGTCTTTGTTTTGTGTTTAATAATTCTGTAATGAAAATCATGTCTAGGACGGAGTCTGTTTCTATAAATATCAGTAAAGAAAAACCGGAACTTAATATTTTTGCCTTTTCTAAGAAAAATCATTTTATTATACTATCAAATAAGTTTTTACTCGAACAAGTTCGAAACAAAAAACTAAAAGTAAAATGAACTCATTACAATAAGGACCGAATAATTAGTTGGTTGAAAGTGAAATTTCAGCTAAAAATCTTTGCCACGAAATACATACGGATAAAACAATCCGTGCCTCCCCAGGAACTAATCTCCGTAGCGATTAGTGCTACGGTGCTACGGCGTAGCGGCGCTACGGTGTAGCGCGCTACGTTAATCGCATACGGTGTAATTGCGCTAGATTTTACCGTGTTAGTGAAATTGTTACATGCCGTTTTAGTTGTTTTCTTCTTAGGGCTTTGTTCAACTTTTATAGCGAGAGTTAACTGGTTTTACTTGACTTTAAGTTTTTGCGACTGCGGTGTTCGGATTTTGCTCCTGGTTTTCCTTGTCTTCCGGTGTTCCTTGTATTTTCTGTAAAATGAAAGAAAGGACAAGTAATCGATGGACTTAGTTTCATCTTCAGCCCTGACTTAAAATATCAGTCCATTTACTAGGCAAAACAAAAATAACTTAAATAAACTAAAAAATTCGTCAAAAAATTCGTTCTCGTGTATTGGTTGAAGGGGATTCCAAAAAACTCTTATGTTAATTTAAACGTAATTTTTGTAACGTATGTTCACGTAAAAATTTAAAAGCCTTTACAGTTACAGAGTTAAATTTAAATACACAAACTTCTTAAAAAAAACCTTGCCTAAAAATAAAGTTTAACATTTTACAGCAACTACAAACTACCATATGATTACCTGAACGCCCATTTCCACTGCTTACGAGCAGGTCCTAACTTAACGATAGCATTAACGTCGTACTGACGCAGTTAGACTCAACATTAGGCATTGCCTAGGCAGGTGCTTCACTACAGAAGCTCTTAAAACACAATTGGCGATAAAAGAATTGTGTTTGGCAAGCTTAGGGTTGATGGGTGTAGGGTAGGTTTATTTTGTTAATGTTGGAATAGAAAATTGAGTTTTTAATGTGCGGAGTTTAATACTTCGTCATCTCATTGCTGGGAAAAAGCCGCTGCCCATAACTTCTAATTTGTTTCTGGTGCTTATGTGGGCATGGTATAGAACTCTATTTATTTAGTTTAAGTCTTCAACTTAGTTAGCTTTGGTAGATGTAATCTATCCATAGTATGCGCACATTGCTCCCGTGATATATATTTTAGAAAGGAGTTGTTTTCATAATATTTCTAGTTCAAATTAAAACCGTATACTCAAGTTTGTAGTCTCTATGTCTACTTAGCCAAAAGGTTTGGCAGTTTATAACGTAAAATTTGTACGGAACCTTCGGTGCGCGAGTCGGACTCGCACTTTGCCAATTTTCTTCATTTTCTACAAGTTAAAAAAATATGAAGTTTTATTTTTGTGAAAAATGTTAATATAGTTATGTGATGTGTGACTTTCTGTATAAGATTAAGTGTAAAAAAAAATTGAGCTCAAATTAAATTTAAATTCATTAAAAAAATGTTTCAGTTTAAATTTTATCGTAAATGTTTAACGTACCTTCTTTCTGAAATATTTCTAATAAAACAGTAATACACCATACTTGATTCTGGTATCTTCATTACTGAACAATGTCATATATTCCATACGAAAATTTTGCTTTCATTTCAAGCTCACACAAAATCGACGTGAAAAATTCTTGCTCCCGTCTTTGGCAGCTAAAGTGTTCTCAAAATCTTGGAGACAAGAGAATCTGCCGTATTTTCATAACAGCATTACGCTGGTAATAAAATTTTGGGGTTGCCAATACCAGGGGAACATAAATTGTCATTCGATAGCACTGAAATTTCTCCACCTTGATGTTGTAAAAATAAATAAGTGATTTTGTTACGTTTTGTTCTCGTGTGGGAGCTGTTTTATAGGCTTATATGTAGTTATATACGATTACGATTTCAGTAGATAATCCTCTTAATGGTATGTTCTATCTCTTTCCATCTAATCATCTCTGATAATTCAACCTCGCTCTCTTCATGGATCAGTTTCAATGAAGGTCGTGTTTGCCTGTTCTGTCTTTACGTAGATTTTGTCAAAACCACTATATTGAGAAATTGTCTAATGAGTAAAATAAATTTTAGCTAATAATATCGTGTAATTCCATTTGGATTGGTCAACTGCTGAGATTAGTCCAAGCACCAAAAATATGAGTCAAAATACTAATCTGAAAGTATTTTTTACATAACTTTGAAATGTATAATCATCATGCGATATAACTTTTTCTGCTACTTCACTGGAAAAAAGAAAAAAAAAAGTCTGGTTTCTGAAGCTATGCTACTTTACATTAGACTAGCTGGCGACCGTGGCTTCACCCGCGTGATATAGCAAAAAAATATATCCTATGTGTTATTTCAGACTATAATCTACCTCTGTGCTAAATTTCATCAAGATCCGTTCAGCCGTTTTGACGTGAAAGAGTAACAAACATCCCTACATCCATCCATCCTCACAAACATTCGCATTTGAAATATTAGTAGGATTTTTAGGCATGAGTAAGGTTGCTACTATTTAAAAATGAAAAAAAAAATATAATGGAAGAGTTTTAAAAATAAAATGAAAAGAAGCAAGTCGGTCCAAGGCAAGTATTGATTTGTTAGATCTGATACGACTGTAGTGACACACATCCGCAGATTGCCAACAGATACGGATTGAAAGATTAGTTTTTAAAGCAAGCAGCTTCTGCCTTACTTCGGCCTTACAGTATTTGTACCGTCATTGTGTTTTGCACAATATAATCTTCAATTGTGGCGACATGTGTAAATATTGAGATTTCTGTGTTTTATTATTTAAAAATGAATATTTACGCACACATTTGAAAAATCCAATGTGTATATAGAAAAAGCTACATAGTGCCACAAACGGATACAATTTATACATTTTTTTACCATTTTTGGGATTTTTTATGTAATTTACATTCAAAGAGTACTGATATAAAATGAATATTTAAGCTTACATTTGAAAAATCCATTGTGTTTATAAAAAAAAACTACATGGTCACACAAACGTATACATTTTCTTAAAATATTTTTTTACCATTTTTGGGTGCTGATTTTGTGGATTTTTCTATGTAATTTACATCCAAAAAGTACTGATCTTGACGACTTTAAATAAATAAAATATCTTGGGACAACTCACACACGGCTATCTGATCCCAAGCTAAGCAGAGCTTGTGTTATGGTAACCAGACAACTGATATACATACTTATATAATTTATAAATACATACATATTATAGATAAACTTTTGTTCTAATATTGGTCAGACTTCCAGTGAGATTGATAGAATTGAGAAGAGACTTCTCAATATGCATGCTGTGTAGGCTCTGCTGAATCAAGCCCTTGACCTAGCCGAGCAATGACGGTCTCCTAAGGTGTTGGTCGACGCTCTTTGCCATATATTGCTTTTTTGCTGCATCATTTTTCGTAGGCGTGTGAAAAAGTATTAAATATCAGCATAACATAATCAAATAAGCCTCGAGCTTTATGCTCATTCTAAATGCTAGCAATAAATTGTCTGCACCACATAAATTTGACTAAACCATCACATATGTTTACAACACATAAAAGGTTTAAATCTAATCTTCAAGAAATATGAAGAAATAATCCACATATCTTACCTGACCCATAAATATGATTCATAATTTAAATAACATAAATGTTACAGAGAAGGGTTCGCAAAAACATAGACATGCTATACCGTGGGCCCGTCAAGTTGGAATTTACGATGTGATTTTACTGCGCGCCGTACATTATACTGCGGGACTATTGTAGACTTATTACTTCTTTGTCTGACATTGTGACATTGACATTATTTTTATGTATTATTTGTTAAGACAAATAGAAGATACTCTAATATTGAGAGTTAGGGTTGCTACACACTATTTCTTTAAATTAGATGCGACGATATTTTGTTGAGAAACAAAATCAACCCGAAGCAATTACTTTTACATCTATTTTCGACTTTCATTCGGTTTTTGCCAATAGTCTATCTCCTTTCAACATCTTGAGTCACTGAATCATGTATATTTCGAATACGTCGTTCTTTTTTTGTTTAATTAATATTATATTTTCAGTTTTACATATCATACTGACTCGCAGACCTGACATTGCTTTATTTTGTGTTATTAAAAAGAAGAATATAGGTAGGTACTCTACAGTAATGAGACTCTCAATAGTTTTTTGCTGTGTGAATTATTACTTTATGTTATCTATTTTGTATATAACATATAGAGTGGGTGTAATTTGAGCACTATTTTAGACAAAATGACAGTTTTAGTAGAAAAAAGTTTTGGATTTGTGCCCATAAATGGCTTTTAGCTTGCTCACATGGGACTTATTACTGTCAGTGGTAAAATATGTTTACTTCTTCTTGCGAATTTTGTGTATGAGTATTAATATATCTGTAAACTAAATAATCTCAAATAGATTGAGATCTATTGGTTTTCTTCTTCCAAAGAAAAGGCTATATTCTTTTATCCACATCAGAATGAAATAAAACCTTAAAAATTGAGATCTCGAAATCCAACCGCTATTCCGCATCTGACCTTTCCAAATAAAAGGCATCATGTCCCAAGAAAGGAACCAAACGTGCCCTAATGACAACAAGACTCCTTACTCATTGTTAAAGCCGACACTATCCCACACACTGTCAAGCAGAACCACCTTACATCCAATAAAATATTTTTACAAGTCTTCCGCAATCGTGTGGGAAGGCTCTGTGTAATAAAAGGGCGAGGGTAATGCCTTTGGCCTCTGAGGGCCGTAAATTACCTCCGAACATGGCCCTCTGTCATGATTGTCTTACAGTACAGAATATTGGTTACTATTTCTTTGCGCTTCATTAGCTGTTGTAGTTTTGATAATAAATTGGCTTGTGTTTTGGGAAATGAGGAAAACATGGACGTTAGTTCTTTGTTGTTTGAGAGTATTTTTAGGTAATGTGATTAGGTTTTTTTTTGGATAGTTAGCAGATTTTTGTTGTGATCATCTGACAACCAGTCTTACTTTAAATATAGTAAAACCTGCTATAGATGTTACATTTTTATTGATGTAGTAGTACCAACTGAAAGATTTTATTAGATATGAATTTCTTCGTAACAAAAAACTATAAAAGGACATCTGAAACCTACTCAATGCTGTCAGCTGGATTACTAGCTGGGTAAATTAGTGCCCAAGAGATTGGCGGCAAGCAAGAGAGGATTAAGATTTTACTCAGAGCAGGCATATCATTAGCACACGTATTATGATAGATAAAATATATAAAAAATCCAACTCTATCTACTTTTTTACAGCCAGTACAATAAGGTTACAATACATTGCTGAATAAATGGAACTGAATTGTAGACGTCAATATACAGTCATTTAATGGAAAATACTGATTGAACTGCACCCGATATAGAGGGGCCTGCCAGGGCCACTGCCTGCCGGGGTTGCGGGTTGTGGGAATAAGACACTGCGGCCCCGAAACAAAATAAGGAATTTGGATGAGTTTTAGTCAGTAAAAGTTTGACACTCCCTCCCACTCCACCCAAAGCGAATCCGAAAAAATAACTGCACCTTATAAAACTGGAAACTGACCCATATTCAGTTTGTAAAAAGCTTAGCAGATGATGATGATGATGATGATACTTGTGTGTATTGTAGTTGGTTATAACGATGTTATCTATACAGTATAGTGATCCTGCAATAAATCACAGCAATAAAACTAATGTAGACCCACTTAATCTTGGCACTTGAGTATCTTCCATTTGTCTCAAGTAATACGATTTAAAATGACTTTGACGCAATGTCAGACGAATATGTAACAACAAGATTAAACGTTATAGTGAAAGCAACAGACTGAAATAATGTAGCTGTCATTGTTTTCTCAATATTCTGTATAAACTTACAGTAATTCTTGTAATGATAATTGTAAGTCGAATAAACAATAATTAAATCGTATGAATCCTTACTAATATTATAAAAGCGAAAGTTAGTTTGTTTGTTATGTCTTCACGCCTCAATGGCTAAACCGATTTTGATGAACTTTGGTACAGAGATAGTTGGGACCCAAGAGACGGAAATAGGCTAACTTTAAAAAAAATGAGAAATAGGGGAGAAAGAGGTTAGAAAAGGGAAAACTTAGCATTGCTATTACAACAAAATAAGGCGCAAGGGCGAAAACTATATGTAGCAGGTACCTACAAATCAGGAAAGGGGAACTGTGTTACCCCGAATTTAACGCGAGCGAAGCCGCGGGCAAAAGCTAGTACTTTTAAACATTAAAAAATGACGTAACTATTTCTGTTAATATTGTTTATGAAAGCTGAAAAACGGTGCTTAAAAAACAAAAAAAAAATTGTCAGTCTCATTCCCTTTTTGTAATTTTTTTTGTTGTGAAATAATCAAATAACTCCCCCACTCCCCACTCTGGATGGAGCGGGGAGAAGTGTCAAACTTTTACTGACTAATACCCATCCGTGTTCCTTCTTTTGCCCATTCTCCTTTCTCGCGGTATCTTTTTCGAACAACCCACAATCCCATTCCATTACAAAGATTGGAAACTTAAAAAATCAGCGTTCACCTGTCCTTACCCCAACTGATTTTGTTTAGCACAACATGTTTTCTTCTTTCATATTTCTTTATTACACCTTATCAGACACCTCCTTTCTTGCAATATCATACTCCACTCAGTCCATTTATCGTTTTATTTAGTCTTCTTCTATTCTTAAACTCATCCACATTCATAATGTCGTGAGGAACTATCTCCTCACTTGCTATCAATATCGACCTGAAATTGACTGCTCAAAACTGTTTGCAATAATTTCCACATTTGGCTGAGAGATAAAATCCAGATGTTGCAAAAACAAAGCAGAGGACTGAACAACGAAAAATACGAACTAGAAAGTGTGAAAAATTTGCTTTACGAACCTGTCAGATTCATGCCCAGTCTAGCTTTGCTTTACTGCTTTTCTCTTAGCGTCATATTTTTTAAAGCTTGAAAGGTGAATTGTGATAACACGATTGCGTTAGAGGCGTAAATTAGTTTCAGTGAAACTCCTAAGAATTTGATCCTCAGTCTCAATAGGTTTTGAGTTTATCAAATTCTATTTAATTATAAATGGCGGCTGGTTCCTTTTTTAAACTTTCCTACAGACGACCGATATTGTTTTTAGACGCACAAGTTAAAAAAAGAGAGGAATAGGTATGTTTTGACGATTTAAAAAAGTCACAACTATAATTTAAGCAAATATCTACATAAAAGTTATTAAGGACTCCACATTTTTTTTTCATCAAATAACTTCCCCCTCTCTGGGCGGATCGGAGGGGAGTGTCAGATTTTTACTGAAAAATCTGACACTCCCCCTAATCTGAAAAACCCACCCATGTTCCTTCTATTGCCCTTTACGTTCCGGGGCCGCGGTATCTCTTTCGAATAACCCGCAACCCCGGCAGGCGGAGGCCCTGGCAAACCCCTCTTCTTTGCTGACATCTCTTTGAGGCGCGCGTGAAACACTAACGCGCCGTCGACATGGCCTGTCGTCAATGGACTACACAATTTGATTCAATGTTTTAGGATTCGTTTTGTGAAAAAATCTATGGAAAGCAAAGCCGTATAAAAATGTGTTTTCGTCGAAACCAAACCGTACACGGTTAGACCTGGTTAACATAACCATTTCTCAATATGAGAAATTTAATAAAATGCATACACACCATATAATACGAGTAGAATTTGATGTTTGAGATAACTGCATTGTCGCCGTGTCGTGTCGCACGCTATGCGATGACCTTCGGAAAATAGAACGCTTTCACCATAC
This sequence comes from Ochropleura plecta, assembly GCA_905475445.1. Taxonomy (NCBI): domain Eukaryota; kingdom Metazoa; phylum Arthropoda; class Insecta; order Lepidoptera; family Noctuidae; genus Ochropleura; species Ochropleura plecta. Next base: position 1,370,569 of record FR997732.1, read on the forward strand.
ATGCCTGACATGCCTGAGCTATTTTGAGCCGCAAATTTAATGGCGGCAGTGAATGCAACAAGGGGATGCTTATTTTATTTGTATCCTGATTAGGTGTGGCCCACGGTTTCACCCTCGTTTGGCTTCTAAAGTTTATAGCGTTAAATAGCCTTCGCACCAAAATATTTTTTCTATTCGAACCCGTGGTTAGTGCCAATTAACGTTAAGCCGTTGGTCCCGGCTGTCATTGACACTCACCATGAAATCTTAGAAACTGCAAGTGTTAGGAATCTCAAATTTTACGTTGGTGCTCACTAAGACGGGATTTCTCAAAATTAATCCCTAAGGGGGTGAGACATCGTTGCGGGTTGTTCGAAAGAGATACCCCGGCCCCGGAACGCAAAGGGCAATAGAAGGAACATGGGGAAAGGAAAATAGAAGGGTGGGTTTTAGTCAGTAAAATTCTGACACTCCCCTCCGCTCCGCCCAGAGCGGGGGAAGTTATTTGATGGAAAAAAGGGGGTTGACACAGGGTTGTAAAGTTTGTATGGGAGAACATGATTCCTGGGCCGGATAACTTGAAAATTTGCAAAGGCATTGTATCATAAAATTAATAGACTAAAAACCATCATGCTACGATACTCGGGAGCTGAGCATTAAGTGTAATCGCTGAGCACGGTTCCTACACATTTTTTTTTAAAAGACGTTGCCCCTCACTAGGAATTTCTCCTGTATCGTAGGACAAACATACACAAACAGCCAGACCCGGAATAACGATCTGTAGGCCATACAATTATTTGTTCCGTGCGGTGATCGAACCCGCGACACGCAGCACAGCAGTCTATCGGCCAGCCACTGCGCCAACCGACACGGTTTGTGGTCAAATAAAAATAAGTAATGATACGGTCATATCCCTGATATTGTCAGAGTTGGAGTGGTCTAATGCTGCATGTATTCATGAAAGAAGCATTGATCGCCATGCTTGTTCACTGTGTGTTGTCGATGTCATGTGTATAAGCAGTTTACAATATGAATAAGGGCATTGAGTATAGTTCGAACGCATTAATTGTAGATCAGTCAGATTTCGTGTATGGCTGCTATTATTTAAATAATAGCAGCCTCACGGGTCGATCTTTAGGTTAAGCCGCGCTTGCCTAGGTTGGTCTGTGGATGGGTGACCACCCGTTACATACCGAGTTTCCCCGCTGAGAGTCCCGGCTGTCATTTGTAGATCTTTGACAGTCGTCACAGGTAGTCAGTGTTCTGAAAGTCTGACAACCAGTCTTACCAAGGGGTATCGTATTACCCAGTACTAACTGGGTCGTGGTGGTCAGACAGGCAGTCGCTCCATGTAAAATACTGATATTCAGCTACATCCGATTAGACTGGAAGCTGACCCCAACATAGTTGGGAAAAGGCTAGGCAGATGATGACTCAGATTTCGTGTAATAGATAAATCCAGTAACACTTTCTAACTAAATAATTTAACAGAGGACCTCGTCACAAAGCGGTTAATGTTTTCCACAAACGTATTATAGCCCAATCACAGTTCAGTTCATATTTTACATTAGACAACCACGTAAATACTGCTTACACAATATATTTTATACATAAAATTCTCGTCTCAAAGTTTTATTTGTCATACTAGCTTTTGCCTGTGGCTTCGCTCGCGTTAAATTCGGGGTAACACGGTTCCCCTTTTCTGATTTGCAGGTATTTTTCGTTGGTAACAAAGAGTGAGTACCGCTTTTTATCTTCCTACCTTGAAAACTGCGAAAATTCCCATAAAACATTTCTCCAACTTTTCTCACTTTAAAAGAAAAATGCCTATGTCCGTCTCTAGGGTCCCAAATGTCCATGTACCAAAATCGGTTTTCCCATTAAGGCGTTAAGACGTAACAAACCAACTCACTTTCGCTTTCATAATATTAATAATTCCTCCAAACTGGCTTGACCAATTATTATGAAATTTTATATGTGTATTTGGTAGGTCTGAGAATAGGTCGTAATATTTTTTTGTAAATATATTTTAACTAAAAAGCGGCTGAAACTGTTGGCCACATCTAGTCTTATATAATAAAACGATCCAGATACTTCCATAATAAAAACGGGTCTTATCAAGCGAATGGCAGTGTATGGAATTAAATTACTGTCACAACTCCTTGCCTGCGAGTATAATATTAAATTAAATTGTCATTTATAGGACGGTAGAAGCGTTATGTGTGTAAGTGGGTAGGTAAGCACAGTCGCTCAATTTGATGGAAATAGATATTGAAGGTTGGCCGATTCCCGGGGTTACGGGTTGCTTGAGCGATGTAGTGACCCCAGCTTAAAGGGCAAAAGAATTAACATGGGTGGGATTTAATCAGTAAAAATCTGACACTCCCCTTCGCTCCGCCCAGAGGTAGGGGAAGATATTTGATGATTTCTCACCCCAGAGAAAAAAAAATATAGTTGGTAAAAATGCTAGGCAGATAATATAATGATAATTTATTACATAAAAGTTTTTGTTTCATTTTTAAATTATGGTGGAATCATTAACAATATTGTACTTTTTGGTTACTGAATAATAATAAGCATTCATTCATCTGCTGGAGCTGTCAAGTGTCAGCCGAGTCGTCCCTACAACAAAATTTAAGAAGTTTAATTATAAGTAAACAACTTGAAAAGGTTTTATAGAACTGTAAGACTTTAAAAAAACCTAAAGGTAAATGAATTGCGAAAAAAATATTGGAATTTTAGCTATCTATCTATCAAAAAGCAATGATTCGAAAGTACATCGGTATTGGCACAACAGCACAGATATATGCTGATAAAATATCTAAATGTACCTTTTTAAAGTAAGTCATTACTTGCGTAAATACGCCCTCTATTTGTATGTCTTTCTTGTAACAGAAACCGTTATGTCACCGTGACTAGCACCATTTCAGACACTTTGGATACTTTCCAAATGTAGCCACCATCCAATTTCTATTGAGCTCTTCGATCGCGTTGATTATCGATGCTGCAGAACAATTTGTCCTGATTAAGATATGGGCAGGGTTCAAGTTAAGTTGGTCGGTATTCAGATGCGAAACGCGTGACGCATTGCCTGTTTCCTTTTTCGTAAATAAGGGTTGCAGGATGTCGAGATAAGAGCTTTTGTTTGTTGGTATCGAATTTTGTTTTTCCCTTCGCTGTAATTAAAAGTAAAAATAACAGTGATTTAGGTTTCGTTGGGAGTAAAAATATTCGTGGAATAACTGCGTAGGCGGTAAACAGAAAGTTCCACTCTTGAAATAGGCTTGTGTTTCCTTAGTAGACTTGACATTAAAATTGATTGCAATTAAGGTAAAGTGAAGCTTATTTTTTGTTTCTCTCTTGGCCACTTTGGATATCGTTTTATTATTTTATTTATTTTGTCTTCAAGTAGACTTCAGCTTTCAGCCTACTTTTAGCAAGCAATATTTTCTTACAATTTCCACAAAACCTACATGTATCTAGTGCTTGACGTCTTCCAACACTCACACATTCACAGATAAACTAAACAAAATATAATCAACAAAAACATCTACCACAGATAACTCAAAGAGGCGACAATTCTTTGAAAAATGATGAAACAAACCAACTACAAAAGCTTTAATATTGAGAAACTTGCAGCGTTTAAATGTAAAAATGTATAATAATATTTGTGTAAAGTCGCAATGCGATACAAAGTGAAAAAAAGCAAGTAAGTCTATTATTTGTGGCACAAAGACGACCTCTTTGGTACAATGGGGTAAAACTTGTTTACATTACGTACTGCAACTGATGGTCGACGGACAGACGATGTTGGGGCATGTAGTGAGTGATAGGCGGTGGCGGGAGCGAGCTGTCACATAGTCGGTTGAGTTTATGAAGTAAGAAAAAATTGAATTCAAAGGCAAGGCAGATTTATTGAGTACATAACTTTTTTAGTAAAGTTTCATGTATAAGTATATCATTATCATTTTCCTGTCCCATTCTATTTGGGGTCGGCGCAACACGTTTTCTTCTTCCATTTTCCCCTGTCAGACGTCACGGCATCATTTACTCCTTTGTCTTTCATATCATTCCTTACACAATCCATCCATTTTTTCTTTTCTTTCATGTATAAATATATAAGCTCTCGAAAACAAATAGTAATATATATTTTTTAGGTATAATTTTTGTACCCTTTCACAATATTGTCGTGTTGAACCCAAAGGTTGACTGGTAAAGAATACCTTATAGTATTAAGTCCGCCTATTTACAAAAAGTGTAAATAAATAAATTTATCCCATTTCAGAAGCGAACGGAATTGAAAAATATAAAACAAATTATATTCCCGTTGTAAAAAAAACTTAACCGCTTAAAATCTTAATCTGGGACAATCATTTTTATTCCTAAATCCATAGTAAAGTAGCGTTGATATGTTTCAGCATTAGGTATATAAATGCATATGTAAATACATGCACAAGCCCATAAAGATTTGACATTTCTAAACTTTAGCTGAATTTTTTTTGATGGCTACTCTAGATCAAGTATTCTTTAGGTGCGACATGTTAAATGAAAAAGAATTTGAGAATGTTTTAATATAAACTTTTTTTAAACCGCTATCGCTTATGCCTTGTGGCCTGCGGTTTAGCGAGTCAGCGGTTGATTGCATTTGTTGTAGAATTTTAAGACGAACACAACGGCGTCGTGTCGTTGATAGATGCATTTGCATCTCACTGCTTTGATTAATTGTTCTGTTCAACAGAATCTGATTTAAATAATTAAATACACTCAGTGCTAACGAGACTCTCTTAAGTAATTATGGAGAGCATTAAATAATTATTTGCTCCAGTGTCGCATTTGATGTGAGACGGTTCTTTGGAGTTATTGGTAGGGAAGTGCTTTTTAAGTGTGTCGGTTGATTAAATATTGAAAATAACTTTGTTAGTTAATACTTCGGAAAAGCAGGCAAATTTTTGACAGGTTGGACGGGTCATCAGAAGCAGACAAAAAGTTAAAACCAGGGGCTGCGAGTTGTTTTATAGAGATACCGCAGCCCTGGAACACAGAGGGCTTAAAATGAACATGGATGGGTTTTAGTCAGTAAAAGTCTGACACACAGAAGTTATTTGATGATTTCCCTCGCGAAAGAAGAGCGAAAGTTACAACACCTAGGAAATACTCAAGGATACTACAAGGTTACATAGGCAGTAAAGTATTAGTATTTTACATCTTGTTTAGACTAAAAACTGACCCCAACATTGCTTGTGGAAGCCTAGACAGTTGCTCATAACTTGATGATTAATAATAATTAGAAGGCAGGCACTTTGCCTGGTGTGACTTCACCAACGTTCTGAAAATGGTTAAGAAAAGCTTCCCTTAAGCTATTCAGGGAAGCTCTCTTGTCCTCCAACAAGAGGGGGACTCCGGGCCCTGCCGGGCTGCGAGTTGGTGCGAAAGAGATACCACGGCCACGGAGCACAAAGTGCAAAAGAAGGAATATGGATGGGTTTTAGTCAGTACAAGTCTGACACTTCCCCCCGCTTCGCCCAGAGCGGGGGAAGTTATTTGATGGTTTCCCATCCACAAAAAAAGCCTTACAAACTGCCAACGCTATGTTTTTCAGGACATTGTCGCAAATCCAGAATATTTTAGCCACATAGGCGATTTATTCTGCGCACAATGTGCCCTGCTCAATATCACTTAAGTTTCGGGCTACGTGGGTTCCTATTAACCGTAGAAAGTGACCAACCCAGACAACCATTCCCTGTCATCAACCCACAGGTTTCCCTCTCACGCTCCACGACACACGACCGAAAATATCCGTCGCTACCGAATGTTTATTATTCATTCACTGGCAAGATAATCAAAGGAGTCAATCAGCGGTGTGTTGCCGTCAGTGGAGCGAGCCCGCGGGGAAACAAACGAATTGATTAATCGCCTAGGGTCGACTACGTAATCAGGCCGTATTTGTGCTTCTGCATCGATGGCGGATCATGGCTGATTGGAATACCAGTTCCTTGGGTATTAAGATTTGCGTAGTTGAGTTTAAGTGGCTTGTAGTTTTGTGTCGCCATATGTCTTCGCACGAGTCCGTGGCGTTAACGTAACAAAATTCACATGTAATATTTTCTATATAATATCTATTACTGGCGCAGTCTATTGCTAGCTGCGCCCCGCGGTTTTAATCGTATGGTAATAGAATATACAATATATCTTAATGAATTCTACCTTATGTGTTATTCGAATATGTAAGCTATATTATTATGAAGTTTCATCAAAATCCATTTAGTAGTTTTTGCGTGAAAAAGCAATAAAATACTTACATTGTACATCCTCAGAAACTTTTGCTTTTATTATAATAGTAGGATATTGAATGTGCTTGTTGTAAAAAAAATAACTAAAATGCTACAGAAAAAGTATCTTCCATTTTAAAATCAATGTATTTAGTAACTAGTAGTGCGAACTAGTGTTAGGGCCTATGTATGTACTGAATGTTTGATTAAGTGTTAAGGGTAAGTTTTATGTGATTTCAAATAAAAGTATTTGTATCAGTAAGAGGAAGTTCCATATACTAGAAATAAACAAAAATATCAAAATGATATAGTCATAGGAAATGTAGCTATGCATTCATAATTTAAGCCAGTTGAGTTGTTTCAATTCGTTGACGGATGCTGAACTATACCTATGTTTATTGAGAAAACTTTTAAAATATGCATTGTTTGTCTCGAAATTTAAACACTCAAAATATCTACATGGTTAACTGGTTCTACTAATTACCTGCTACTAGTTAACTTGGAACTTAATTTCGCTCGAAAAGATAGAGTTATAATCTCAATTTCGAATGATATCTTCTCAAGTATCACCTTAAACCCAAACTTCGTTAGATCAGAACTGTTTGGTCAAACCTTTTGTTCAATAAAAAAGGCCTCCAAAGTTAACCTAGACAATGTTCTGAAACCTTTTAAATTGCCTCAAGGGCCCTAAAGACTTTGAGAGGAGGTCGAAAATCTATTTTTTTGAAGTGTCCCTAGGCGACCGTCTGACAAGCTTGATCCTTGGTTTAATGAGAGGGTAATCATTTGAAGATAAAGGGTAATTTCTAATGGTTTTGTAAGATTTTTTGGGTGGTGGGTTTATTTTGTTCTACAGGTAGAATGAAAGAGTTAATGGTTTAAGTAATAAATTAATCTTTTTATTTTTCGTTGATTTTAGGGTTCCGTGACTCAAAAGAAAAAAGAAAAACTTTCTTGTCCGTTCGTCTATGTGTATGTCTGTCAAAACCCTTTATCTAGGGAATGATTGAGTTGAAATTAAAACCTTACTTAAGTTTGTGGTCTCTAAAAGCTGTGCTGTTTTCAGCATTACAAAAATAGTCGCTTTACAAACACTCAGTTGTTCTATAATTAAAACACCTACCTAGATTTTAATTCAAGTTAATACCAACTCAAAATAATGTGGTTCTTTTATTATAATGTTGGTACCACATCGGTCACAGTTATCGGCCGTTGTGTTGGCAACACTGTGCACCCTGGTGATAACGTGGTCACTACAGAATCATAGTAACAGGTGGTGGTTTGAACCACATAAGTGTCGTATTAAAATGTATCATAATATATTTGATAGAAAAATAAATAAAATAAAAATGACAAAATTGTATGGAGAGACGTAAAGAAAATTAATAATGTAACTGTTAAAGATGTGAATAAATTAATAATTTATTATGTAAAACACTTGAATGGAAACTTTTTGGTAAAAGATGTAAAATTCGACAAATATAACGCTAGGACGATGACCTCAAAAGCCTTGCCAGACCAGATTTGTTGCTTTTTAATTTACTGTATCGTGGGTGCGTTTACAAACATTTAAACTCACATACACAAACAGCCAGACCCGGAACAACTATCTGTAGGCCATACAAATATTTGTTTCGTGCGGGGATCCAACCCGCAACACGCAGCGTGGCAGTCGATCGCTCAGCCACTGTGCCAACCGTGTCGTCAATTACCAAGGTTTATCTTTATTTCAGCCTTAAAAAGGTCAGGTAAGCTGTCAGACACTATTAGACCCAAGTCACTCGAAACCTAAATCTTGAATAAAATAAACTGTAAGTACTAATTTACTCTTCTTTATTTCGAAACTTGATGCTTTGAGATGGGTATTCAAATAAGTCTGCATTCGGACGTGAAGGCATTGGTAGATAAAAAAAGGTCAAGCCATATCTTTTGACTGCGTAGATTTACAGATATGATTTTCCCACAGACTTGACTATATAGTTGACTAACTCTTGCCCGCGGCTTCGCTCGCGTTAAATTCGGAGTAACACAGTTCCCCCTTCTTGATTTGCAGGTACCTGCTACCTGTAGTTTTTGCACTTGCGCCTTATTGATTGTAATTGCAAAGCTAAGTTTTCCCTTTTCTTCCCTCTTTCTCCCTCATTTCGAACTTTGAAAAAAAAAAGTTAGCCTCCGTCTCCAGGATTCCAACTACCTCTGTACCAAAATTCATTAAAATCGGTTTAGCCATTTGGGCGTGAAGAGGTAACAAACAAACAAACTCACTTTCGCTTTTATAATATTAAGTAAGGATTTCAACACAGTACCTTCACGCGTTCCTAAAAAAGGCTCTTGAGAATACGACCAACAAACTAAACCAATAAGGGTCTGTTGTTTTCCTTTTCAGTTACGTAACATTAAAAACTACTTATAAAGAAGTGTTAATCGATTTCAAAGCGTTTCGTATCGTTGTAAAAACTGTCATCAGAATTGACGGCAGCTCAGTCTTAAACAAACAATTCTCCATTTCTTTTTTACACTTTAATTAACTAGGTATATAGAAATATCTTAGAATTTGATCCTGTCCCCGCTGCAAACTGAAATTTTGTATACATATTAAGATAAGATGACAACACTCTTTCCAATTATAAAAAAAATAGGTATTAGATCTCTTTGCGTACATAAAACAGTTCTGGCACAAAACAAAACGCATTCTAATAAAATAACACACAGTGTCCGTCAAAATTGGCATTGACTATGAAAGGGCTACCAACTTATACGAATCTATATAGCTGTGCTCAGCGGTTTCTGTGAAGTGCTAAGGGTGGCCTTATCACTTAGGGCCATGAGAAATTGATTACGACCAATTCTCAAACTTACCGAATATGCATTTAAAATTTCATAAAAATTGGCCTAGCCGTTTCGGACAAGTATAACAACTAAAACTGTGACACGAGAATTGTATATATAAGAAGAAAGAAAGATAATTATACCCGTATTTTTATGGGACATCGTCAAATAACTTATATAATATATAAACTTTGGGCAGAGGAAGTATAATTATACCTCTACTTAAGTAATTTATTGTTATCTTTTGTTTTTCTTTAGATACCCACATACCTTAAGTTCCCTCGTAGGAACTTAACAACACTTAGTTTTTTTTATAACTACAATGTTTTTTTTTTATTTATTCATTCTTTTTCATTATTTTATCGCTGATTAATTACTTTACTTTTTTTTTAAAAAAACGTTGCCCCACACTAGGAATTTCTCCTGTATCGTGGGTGCGTTTACAAATATTCAAACTCACATACACAAACAGCCAGACCCGGAACAACTATCTGTAGTCCATACAAATATTTGTTCCGTGCGGGAATCGAACCCGCGACACGCAGCGCAGCAGTCGATCGCTCAGCCACTGCGTCAACCGTGTCGTTATAGCAATTAACACATCATCTACCTTTTGGTGCTCCAAAAAACTTAGTATTCTATGCGTATCTATGATACCTTTATGTTCCATGAAAATATCAATCTCTTACACAAGAACCACATCAATAGAATACCTACGTATTAGTTCAGACCAACTCAAGCTGAAAAGAAAACCTAAACTATCTATTCACTCCAAGTCGGTATAGATAGTCTCACTCAATCGCACAAATGTCAGCGCAACGCTACTGATAATCCACACTATTCTAGACTGGTTCCAGTACTGATTACTGACTGAATCGGTCTCGGGGACTGTGGGGTCGTGGGGGGTCGAGGGGAGGGGGTCGTCCTACAAACACGGATTGAGATGACTGGGCCTGACGCCCGCGGCGCTGACGTGGGGTCCAAGATAAGAGTGATGGGCGGTTGATGGGAAGAAATAGGTTATTGGCAAAGAGATTTAAGATAGTATTGAGATGTTTTTAGAAGAAATGTTAGACAAGAATGAGAGATAATATCTGAGTTACACTTAAAACTAAAATAAAATAATTTTGGCAAAGTTTGACGGTTTCCTCTTGCGTACGCAGCAAACAGTTGGCTCTTGTAATCACATTACTATTGGTTCGTATTGTTTTGTTTATCGAAATATAAATTAAAATGTCTGGTTAGCGAAATTCTTGATGAATTTGCATCTTTGAATTTGAATCTTCCCTCCTATAGATTTACATTGACATATTTAATAGGAACTAGCTATGCTCAGTAGTTTCGCCCACTGCTTAGCTACTTTTCTGGAGAGGGCCACCGTTATAGGGTAAAATAGGTAACGACTGATTCCCAGAAAATACATATAAAATTTCATAAAAACTAGTCAAGCAGTTTCGAAGGAGTGTGGCAACTAAAACTGTGACACGAGAATTTTATATATAAGAAAAAAGTATGTATCAGAGTACAAATAGAAACAATTGGAAGATGGGGCTGGCTTTCGAGGCTACATTTAATGTTAACCTTTAAGTGTGTATGTTAATGCACACTGTAGTTACAATAAACTTTGTTTTCCATTTATTCGTCACTTAACTACATATTTTTCAAATCTTTTACAGGTTTTTTTTGAGCAATGGAAATCATCAAATTACTTCCCCCGATCCCCAGGCTACTTTAATGTATACCTTAAAATGTGTGTGTTAATGGACCCTGTGTAGTTACAATAAACTTTGTTTTCTATTTATTCGTTACTTAACTACATATCTTTCAAATCTATTACAGGTTTTTTTAGCAATGGAAATTATCAAATTACTTTCCCTGCTCTGGGAGGAGGGAGGGGAGAGTGTCAGACTTTTACTGATGAAAACCCACCCATGTTCCTTCTTTTGCCCTTTATGTTCCGTCAGGATCTTTTACTCTTTTGAATCACCTTAAAAACAGGTAAATCAATCGCTAGTTTAACTGCCCAAGGCCATTTAACTGCTTACAATTAAGCCCCTCTTATCATATAACAATATAAACTTTCAGTGTGGTTTGTTTTCACTTAACCCAAGTTATAATCTTCGATCGGGAACGCACGTGATTAGTCCACGTGCTTGTGTGTGCCTGTAGGCGTCGCTTCGTGCCTACAGGAGTTTCTGCTAATATACGGCGGGAATTTATTTAGATACTAAACAAGCTGTGCAAGCTATATATGCTATTATAAGTCTTTTTAAGAGTTATTGATACTGATTAGTAATTAAAACATTATTTTTGGCATTGTTATATAATTTACATACTAATTCGGTGATGATTCTAGAAAACCGGTTTTCTAGAATCATCACCGAATTAGTATTGAAATTACGAGTAATAGAGCAGTTTGAAAAGAAAAGAATAGATGGTGGCGCCACCACAAATAATATTGTGATGCGTGTCGGAGAATGATGGTGATGATCTCTGAATTAGTATTATTTTGGTATTAGCTGGCGCCTGCGGCTTCGCCGTATTTGTATGTTTAAATTTGTTTATTTAAAAATGTATTGACTATGTCTTTGAAATGAATAAAATCATACCCTACTAATACGTTCGTTGCGTAATACGTTTGTGAAGATGGATGGATGGATTTATGTATAGATGGATTTATGGATGTTTGTTACTCTTTCACATCAAAACGGCTGAACGGATCTGGATGAAGTTTGGTACAGAGATAGTTGGAACCCAGGAAACGGCTATAGGCTATTGAAAATGAGAAAAGGCAGAGAAAAAGGGAAGAAAAGGGGAGAGAAAAATATATTGTTTTCGATCATCGCGGGTTAAAGTTAACGTTAACCCAAAGTAACTATGCCACGCGGACGAAGTCGTGGACGGAAGCTAGTGTATAAATCAATAAACGAAATAAATAAGTTAAAATTAAAAAAAAATATATATTAAGTTAGATAATAACGCTTTCCTCTCATCACTTGGACCACTAAACGGAGCGGTCTGCTCTCACTTGAGACGGCTTGATTATGTGGGGTCACGTGCTCCTGGATCACTGTGTGCGCTGATTATTATTACTATTTTTATACACACACTGTTTTATGTACTGTCTAGATGTTTCCGAAGACAACTTCTTATATCTAATGGTTTATGACCTTAATTGAAACTAATGCCGCCGCTTTTTCGTAGTAAGCATAAGTTATTTGCTACTCATTATTAACTAGCTTCCGCCCGCGACTCCGTTCGCATGGCATAGTTGCTTTGGGCTAACCCTAACTGTAACCCGTGTGATGATCGAAAAAAAAAATCTTTCTCTCCTCTTTTCTTCCCTTTTTCTCCCCATTTTCTCATTTCTCTAGCCTATTTCCGTCTCTAGGTTCCCAACTATCTATTTACCAATCATCCATTAAAATCGGTTTAGCCAGTTAGGCGTGAAGACGTAACAAACAAACTCACTTTCGCTGTAAGAATAATTAGATTTAATACTTATTAGTTTTTGCTGAAACTTAAATCTTAATGAAAATTGAATATAGTGGTATCAGACAATGGCTTGATTACCAAGAACCTATACCAAGCTATACCTGAGGAGGCTCTCGTTAGACGTGTTACGTTGGGTTGTACTCTCGTGCCAGTTTAAATTTATTATTGTGCATAAAAACTCAAGTGCAAATCGAAATTTAGTGCCCAAAAAACATTTCCAGGTGTTTTTAAAATTAACATGAAAGAAATGAGGACATTGAAATACCTAGTGTACACGTTCTGCAAATATTCACGTTTCTTCTTGATACCTTAGGATTATTGTTTATATATATATATATATATATATATATTTGTTTCTGTTCGTTTTCTGCGATACTTCCTTTTACGACAGTGCCTTAAGTCTCTTCTACGACCCCCTCGAGAAATTATCAGGTCTTCTAGTAACCATGCCACGAAGGTTTTTGGATATTGTAGTAAAAATATTATTGGTTTCATTTGATATCTAGGCCAGATAAGCTATAAAACTTTTGTGTAGCGGTCGCAAGGTGGACTTCTGGGCTCGATTTCCTAGTCAAGCATATTGTTGTAAAAATCTCGTGAATTCTTGAAACGTACCATCGTACTTTGCACCTACATGCTCTTAACATAAGAGAATCAAATTTAATTCAGAAAATCGACTATAATAAGAGTATAACAATGGTGTTTTTAACCCCCGACGCTAAAACGACGGGGTGTTATAAGTTTGACGTGTCTGTGTGTGTGTGTAAATGTGTATGTGTCTGTCTGTGGCATCGTATCTGCCAAACGGATGATCCGATTTGAATGCGGTTTTTTTTGTTTGAAAGGTATATCAGTCGAGAGTGTTCTTAGCTATGTTTGGTGGAAATCGGTTCAGGTCTTCAAGGTCATCAGGTCGTTTGTTAGGTGTGATAGGAATGTTCCACGCTCAGTTTACTTGCGAGCATATGTAGGATCTGACATTTGAAACATTGATGTCTTCTGGAACCACTGAGCTGGTCTGCTGTTAGGGCTCGAAGATAAGAGACGTAACCCTGGACTGCCTTTTAGTAAACCCATCGAGTTTGGGCTCGTTGAATTTGTCTTAACTAGTTCTCTTTATGTTTCTAATTGACGAGGACCTGGTGCTGGAAATCTGGAACCTCTGAGCTGGTCTGGTGATAGGGCTCGAAGGTAGGAAATGTAAACCTGGACTGCCTTTTAGTAAACCCATCGAGTTTGGGCTCGTTGAATTTGTCTTGACTAGTTCTCTTCATATTTCTAATTGATGAGGACCTGATGCTGGAAATGGGATGTGGCGGATGAAACCCTGGAATGCCGGAATGAAACGGATAAACCGATTTATATCTTTGCTGAAAATCTAGAATGACCAAAATTTAAAAATAAAACACAAAATTACCCTTAAATGGCAAGAAACATAAAAGAAATTAAATGTAAGAATGAAAAATTAAGGAGCTCCTTTAAAAAGCATAAAATAAAAATTAAATTAAAAATTTAAAAACACCCCCGACCCAAAAAAAGTACGCAATTTAATAATTGCGTACTTTTTTATTAAACTAGAACTTTTTGTCCAAACATTCGAAAATATTTTTTAAATAAAATTCAACCCAGGGTGGGTTGAATTTTCTCCTCCCTCTCGTCCTCTTTAAACCGCCACATTTCATTTCTGTTATTCTTACGTCCAATAAGAGAAGACGGTACGTAAAGTACCCATATCAACGGTTGGACGGGTCAGGTACCAACATTGGGTTGATTTTGGTACTTCTCCGATATTGATTCAATTGTGTGGAACGGCTTGATTGATTATATTATAAATCTAATTGGGTTCCAATTCAATGGGTTCTTGTGGAAAGCTTTTTGTTTTGTGTTTGATATTTCTGACGTCAAATGATTTTATCAGAGTGATGTGTAATGGGGATTTTGTATGTCAACGAGTCTTACCAAGTGGTATGTTGGTTATAACTAGGTCGTGGAGGTCAGTTGAGCAGCAGATTCAATAAAAAAAATGGTATTAGGCCGCATCTGGTCAGACTAGAAGTCAAACAGACTACTACATGTTTTATGACGGGTAAATTATATAAAAAAAGTATTTTTACATTGAGGTTTGCTCTAAAGCAGTAGGAGAAATTGTTTGTAGAATGTAGGTATGGCAGGTACAGGGATTAATAAGGAAGAGATTTAAACCGTAACCCACTAAAACATCCATAGATCAAACCAACCCTACATAGACGCATCTATGTCAGAGTGCTACGATACCCTGCGACCGCGGTACAAATATTCACCTGGCATTTAGCGAAGGCTTTGTAGCGCCAAATAGTTGGGTCCAGCGTACGTATTAATCCGACGGATGAACCGATGGAATTTCACCTACAGCCTACCGACAATCGATATCGTTTGGGGGTTAAAATACAGGCTGTTTTGTAAAAGGACTGTTGGTTACTGTTGTTAACATTTTAACATGTTAACATTTTAAAATACCCCGAATTCCTTAAAAAAAAGTTTTAAGGAATTCGGGGTATTTTAGTGTAAAAAAGTTACATTTTAAGAAATTTTGAAATTTAATAATAACCAAATCTTAATCTAATTTTAAGAATAAGCATATGTTATGACTTTTCCTCTCTTACTGTGCCTATTTGGCGAAGCCGTGAGACATAGAATAATTAGTTTAGATTTAATTTAAGCAGATACATACACATTTAACCAGAGTGCCCGTTAAGTTTCTTGCCTATTATTCTCCATAGAGATCAACGCTTTGGAATGGGCAACTACAGTACTTTCACAAGTTATTATGCCTTATGACCAGGACTGTAGCTTCATTATTTTGTTTCATAACATTCAAAAGTGCCTGTAATGGTTTGTAATAATTGTTTGGAGTTTGAGTTATTATTTCTTTGTTTAATGTTGTGTTCCCTTGTGTCATGTGCCAAATAAATTTAATTTCTGTCTTTATTTCTTTCACTAATGTATAAGTCCGTCTCCCAAACACCCTGTATGGCTTTGCCGCGGGAAAAGTATTTGTTTTGATCAAAGGTTGGTGTGAATTATTAGTAACGTTATTTTGAATTGTGTTTTGTTTTGGGATCTAAATCATTCGTCTTTAGCCCCGTATCGTCCCTTTAAGGGTTCGTGCTTAACCCTCTTTTACCTTTGCCATTTCTATTTGCTGTTGCTGTGTATTACGTGCGGAGCTTCTTTTGGTTGTCCTCTAATATTTACTGAAGTATCATGTTTGAGCACTTATAAAACATCGAAAAATGGTAAAAAATATTTGACTTACCAATTGTTTTATGTGATACAAGCGTAAATAAGTACTTAAGCTTGTTGTAAAACCAAATGATTTTAAAAGAGTCACCATACTGTTTCTTGCCCAATTCTTCTCCATAGGAAACGACGAACCCGAATCTTGAATATTACAAGTGCCCATGTAGGCCTATGCGAAATAAAAAATACAAATTCATTCACTTTTTAGTGTTTGTCTTTTAAAACCATTGCCTTTTGTATATATTTGTAGAAATCTAAGCATTTTTAGAAAAACCAAACACCAAAGAAACCAACTACAGTACTTTCACAAGTTATTATGCCTTGTGACTGGGACTGTGGCAGCATCTTTTTGTTTTTGTCATTCTAAAGTGCTTGTAACGGTCTAATAGAAATAAATCCTTTGAGTGAAATTAAATTAAGTAATTTTAATTAAATTTGAGTAAATTTTGTAACGACTGATTAAATACAATAAAGAAACAAACGTTAAAACATAGTATTCAGATGACTTCATTTCTATACATTTCGCCAATTTAACCTAGAAAACGGGCTTTTTATATTCAGTCTGTTGCCCAATTAACTTTGACCTAGAATATTAATAAATAAATAAATCTTTATTTCATACCGTGTGTCTATAGTTATTATTTTAAAAGTTATATAACATGAGAAAGAATAAATGTTTTTAGGATATTTGAGTCCTGTTTATCTGCAATGACCTGTAAGATGCTGTTAGTGCTACCCAGGACTCTTAGGGACTCGTTAGCCTAAGGAGGAGGCCGGGCGTTTGAGGGAGAGAACCTCAAACCAACCCAGCCGCCGCGGGAGACGCCCCGGGTGCCGGGCGCCGCGAGACGACTCCCGGCCACCGTAGATGCGGGCCTGTAGACGGTGAGCAATGGGTAGCTCACCGTCCGTCCGTCGATTGATAACAGGCCGTGTCGACGGCGCGTTCGTGTTTCACGCGTGCCTCAAAGAGATGTCAGCAAAGCAGAGGGGCTTGCCAGAGCCTTCGCCTGCCAGGGTTGCGGGTTGTTCGAAAGAGACACCGCGGCCCCGGAACGTAAAGGGCAACAGAAGGAACATGGGTGGGTTTTAGTCAGTAAAAGTCTGACATGCCCCCCCGCTCCGCCCAGAGCGGGGGAAGTCATTTGATGATTTCCCACCCGAAAAAAAAAAGGACTCTGCCTAAGAACAATGCGAGCCGCTTGCGCACTATGGCATGGAAGCCATATCTACCAAATAAAACAAGCAAGACAGATCGCCGGTCGGGACAAGAATAAACAAGTTATTAAAAATTACAACAGTAACAAGAACGTGTTCCAAAGCAAATGAAAGTTTATGGGAGACGGAAAATAAATTTTGTGAAGGATTATAACCCCATTACTCAAATGAAGCGCTAATCCCATTGTTTTTTTTTTCCCATTTTTTTGCTATATTTTATTTGTATAATTCATTTTGTTTTTTGAAGGTTTTATTTTCGTGAAAATTTTACGTCAGCGGCTTTAAATGTGTTTGCATTGTAATTTTTGAGGTGACGTGTTTTATGGTAATATGGTTTATAATCCGGTTTACAACGGGACATGGTCAGCAAAGAAATCTACCTAGCAGGTACGGAAGAGCACATGAAATAAAAATATCGCAAGGTTGAAGACTATGAAGTCTATAATATGATTGGAGCTTATTATTGACCAAAGAACATTGCCATCCAACTTTTTTTTTTGTTGACGGCGATGTGGACAAAAAATTTGAGGCCCTAATTACTTTACCTTTTTGGACGGGCCTGTTGGTCTAGTGGTTAGTGGCCCTGACTGCTAAGCCGGAGGTCGTGGGTCCGATTCCCACCCAGGACAAACTTTGTGTGATGAGCATGATTGTTTGTTCTGTGTCTGGGTGTGTTTTATCTATAATATGTATGTATTTATAAATTATATAAGTATGTATATCAGTTGTCTGGTTACCATAACACAAGCTCTGCTTAGCTTGGGATCAGATAGCCGTGTGTGAGTTGTCCCAAGATATTTATTTACCATTTTGAAACTTATACATATTTTTTTATTATAAGTTAATTCCTCAAGCTCAAGCTTTCTGAATTTATATGGATGGTTCCGGCTTGACTAGGATAGTTTTGGACCTGATAATTGACTTTCTGCGAATCAGAGATGAGTTGCTGGTTAATTATTCCAAATCCTTACTATCCTTACTAATATTATAAAAGCGAAAGCAAGTTTGTTTATTTGTTTGTTACCTCTTCACGCCTAAATGGTTAAACCAATTTTGATGAATTTTGGTACAGAGACAGTTGGGACCCTGGAGACGGACATAGGCTATTTTTTTTAAAGTGAAAAATGAGGGAGAAACAGGAAAAAAAAGGGAAAATTTAGCATTGCTATTACAACAAATAAGGCGCTAGGTCAAAAACCACAGGTGGCAGGTACCTGAAAATCAGGAAAGGGGAACTGTCTTATCCCGAATTTAACGCGGGCGAAGCCGCGGGCGAAAGCTAGTAATATAGATATAGAAGCATTGAAAATATACAAAACACTCGACGAAATTAGATTGCGCATTTCAAACGCTCACATTTCTCATTACTATCGGCACATAATTTGGTCTTTGGAGTCAAATTAAAGGCGTCTTAAGTTACCCTCAGTCATAACTCGGAGTCTTTTGATCTCGAATTATTTGATGTTGGTAATTATAACATTTACTCGTTTGTGATCATTACTGACACCATGTCGTATAAGTATGGGTGTTTTGAAGAATCCTTGCTAATATTATAAAAAAGTGAATTTGTTTGTTTGTAACGTCCTCACGCCTACATGGCTTAACCGATTTTGCTGAATTTTGGTACAGAGATAGTTGGGACCCTAGAGAGGGACATAGGCTAACATTTAAAAAAAAAAGTGAGAATTGAGGGAGAAAGAGGGAAGAGAAGGGAAAACTTAGCTTTGCTAGTATAATAAATAAGGCGCAAGGGCAAAAATTATTGTGTTACCCCGAATTTAACGCGAGCAAAGCCACGGGCAAAAACTAGTACATAATACTCGTAAGTATTAAAAGCATGAGATACAGGTATTTAGTGGCTCGTCTGGCAGCCAGTCTTACCAATGGGTTACCCAGTAATAACTAAGTAATGAAAGTAAGATATGGGCAGTCGCTCGCGATTCACACGCGTCTTCCAGATCACAATATCACATATACCATCCCCCTACTCGCGAACTCCAATATCACTCTGTATTCCTAGTACCTAACATTAACAACAACGGGAACAAAGCCTCGATACTCAAACGTCGGTTTAATTAAAACTCATACGCTTAACTCAGCCACAACAAATGAGCATTATTGAGCATTCGCACATATGTACAATATAATAGATTAGAAGCACTCAAATGTTCGTGTGTATCGTCAAATATATTCGGTTACATCCAAGAGCAGTGATGGAAATGGAACTGTTATTTAGAACAGACTAGCTTTTGCCCGCGGCTTCGCTCGCGTTAAATTCGGGGTAACACAGTTCCCCTTGCGCCTTATTGATTTGTAATAGCAACGCTAAGTTTTCCCTTTTCTTCCCTCATTCTCACTCACCACCCACTTTAAAAAAAAGTAGCCTATGTCCGTTTCCTGGTTCCCAACTATCTCTGTACCAAAATTCACCAAAATCGGTGTAGCCATTAAAGCGTGAAGAAGTAACAAACAAACAAACTCACTTTCGCTTTTATAATATTAGTAAGGATTAACAATCACTGTTATTTGTAATAGTGGAACTGTCATGGCGTGTTTCTGACTGCTTTTGTGTGTCATGACAGGACAGTGTGTTTTAATTTCAACTTGGATATATAATTATATATTTTGAAAACGTTGCCCCCACACTAGTAATTTCTACCTGTATCGTGGGTGTGTTTACAAACATTAAACTCACATACACTAATAGCCAGACCCGGAACAACTATCTGTAGGCCAGACAAATATCTGTTCCGTGGGTTGAGTGTCGGGGTTGAATGTCAGACTTTTACTGACTAAAACCTACCCATGTTCCTTCGTTTGTCCTTTACGTTCCGGGGCCGCGGTATCTTTTTCGAACAACCCGCAACCCCGACAGGCGGTGGCCCTGGCAGACCCCTCTGCTTTACTGTCATCTCTTTGAGGCGCCCGTGGAATAGACGGACGGACGGAGAGCTATCATTGCACGCCATCTACAGACCCGAATCTACGGTGGCCGGGAGTCGACTCGCGGCACCCGACGCCCGGAGCCTCTCCCGCGGCAGTTGGGTTGGTTTGAGGTTCATGTTTGACATCTGTATTTTATTTTTACTAGCTTTTGCCCGCGGCGCTCGCCTTAAATTCGGGGTAATACAGTTTCCCTTTTCTGATTTACAGGTACCTGCTACCTGTAGTTTTTGTCCTTGCGCCTTATTTATTGTAATAGCAATGCTAAGTTTTCCCTTTTCTTCCCTCTTTCTCCCTCATATCTAAATCAAATAAAAAATAGCCTATGTCCGTCTCTAGGGTCCCAACAATCTCTGAACCAAAATTCATCAAAATCGGTTAAGCCATTTAGGCGTGAAGATGTAACAAACAAACAAACTCACTTTCGATTTTATAACATTAGTAAGGATTTGGAACCTGGTATTTAAAAAGTTATATCAAGAATTAAGTAAGTATTACAAAATAACTGTTATTTTAAAACTTACAACACTGCCTTACGCCGGTATGGTGTGACAACGTAGGTACTCATGTACAAAATTTGCGGTGTTGCCAAACTCGTAATGAACCGGGTAAAATTAACTCCTGCGTCTTGTTACCCAAAAGGAATTTCTTGTATTGAATTCCATATATTGGATTAGGAATTTCCCTGTTTCGCCTTTGTGTCCTCGGTAAGTACGGTATGCCTATAATGTCGCCTATTGAACCGATAGCTAATCATAAATCTGTTCTAATTTACATGGAAATAATGGTACAACACTGTTTTAGAATAGATTAGAGTGACTTGAGAAGTTGTAGTTAATTGACTGTTTCTTAGAGTTTTTATGCAGTGTATCTACACATGATTTGGGACCACCCCGGAAATATACCGTTCCGAACAAAAAAATAATTATGAAAATCAATTCACAGTTTTTTTTTTTTTAGTCTTGCCCCTCATTATGAATTTCCCCTGTAGCGTGAGTGCGTTTACAAACATTTGAACTCACATACACAAAGAGACAGACCCAAAAGAACTACCTGTATAATGCGAATATTTGTTGTTTGCGGGGATCGAACTCGCGACAGGCAGCGCAGCAGTCGAGCGCTCAGCCACTGCGCCAACTGTGCTGTCGGCGTTCGTTAGTTGGTGGAGTAATTGGTAATAAGTAATACATTTTTAAAAAATGCGTTCGAATGTAGAACCTCCTCTTCTTTAAGTCGGTTAAAAATTCAAAAGCAAAGATAAAAGAAAAGTCTTGTTTCAAAAGAAAATTTAAACAACATATCTACATGAAGCACTCACAAAAAATTTTCCCTGCACGTCAAGGCAAAAATACAAAATCAAAATAAATAAATAAATATCTTGGGACAACTCACACGGCTATCTGATCCCAAGCTAAGCAGAGCTTGTGTTATGGTAACCAGACAACTGATATACATACTTATATAATTTCTAAATACATACATATTATAGATAAATCACACCCAGACACCGAACAAACAATCATGCTCATCGCACAAAGTATGTCCTGGGTGGGAATCGAACCCACGACCTCCGGCTCAGCAGTCAGGGCCACTAACCACTAGACCAACAGGCCCGTCAAATTCTGTGCAACACAAAGTACGAACCCGCGAAACCCCGTAAGAAAAATATGACTTTCTGAAATAAAACAACCTCTTTATTATCTTAAAGCGGGAATGTTACACACGTGTGAGTAATTAGTTAAAAATACAAGAAATGTCGACGAATGGAGAAATAAGATGTTCCTTTGACGTAGATGGAGGTTGAGATATGATGTTTTTAGGGGACGTGTTCCTTTTGGGCCGTGGTTGGGCATATTTTGGGGGCGTTTAATGTTTGGTTATTTATAGAACGGAAAATGCTTCGTGATCATCCTAACGTCTAACCAAACATTTGTTTGTTACGTCTTCACGCCTAAATGGCCAAACCGATTTTGATGAATTTTGATACAGAGATGGTTGGGACTCTGGAGACTGACGTAGGCAATTTTTTTTAAAGTGAGTTAACGGGGTAGAAAGAGAGTCTTCCCTCTTTCTTTCTATATATAATTTTTTTTCGATCATCACGCGGGTTAAAGTTAGCGTTAACCCAAAGTAACTATGCCATGCGGACGAAGTCGCGGGCAGAAACTAGTTTGTGTATAAAAAAAACGAATGAGCCATAAGGAAGACCAAAGAAACGGACTTACGCGCCGAGGATTCCGCGTCCGCTTCGCAAACTTGAGACATAAATGGCGACATCGTTTGACTGCGTAGACTTAGAGGGGTTTCACAGCTCCAAGGGACCACAGACTTGAGTAAATGGTTTTAAATTCATTTCGATACCTCTACGCGTTCTCGAGATAAAGTGTATTGACAGACAGAGGGGCAACAAAGTGATCCTAAAGGGTTCAGTTTTTTCCTTTAGAGGTGAGAAACCCTTTTTTTTGGGGTGGAAATCATCAAATAACTTTCCCCGCCCTGGGCGGAGCAGGGGGAGTATCAGACTTGTACTGACTAAAACCCACTCATGTTCCTTCTAATGCCGTTTTCGTTCCGGGGCCGCGGTATCTCTTTCGAACAACCGGCAACTCCGGCAGGTGGAGGCCCTGGCAGGCCCCTATGCTTTGCTGACATCTCTTTGAGGCGCGTGTGGAACACTAACGCGCCGTCGACACGGCCTGTCGTCAATAGACGGACGGACGGTGAGCTGGTAAGCAACCCTAAAAAAACATCAGGTTTTTAAATAAAATAAGGTAGTGAATTTTTACCATTAGAAAATGTCGCCTCGTGAAATTCACACGTACGTAAATTAAATGTATAAGGGTAAGGCTTTAATCGTGGAAGCGGTGAGGGGAGCGGTAAGCGGAGCGGGTGAGCGGAGCGGGTGAGCGGAGCGACTATTCTTCTGGCTCCTTTACTAATTTTTCAAGGTTATTCTATTTCATTTTATGCAGGTTATTTTAATAATTTGCAATGCTTTTCCTCAACAATTTTGGGATTAGCCTTCATGAAATATTCTATCCTACTTAAACGCGAAAGTTTGTGAGGACTTATATAAGGATGTTTGTAACTCTCTCAAGCAAAAACTACTAAACTGAGTTTATTGAAATTTCTCATACAGATACTGTATAACCTGCATTAATACATTAGCTACTGTTCACCCCTTACTATGTTCTCTTGGGTTATATATTTCGACGTCCACGGGGCCGAAACAGCAGGCAACGGTTAGTTCAAATAAATTCCAATGTTCTTTCCTGGGTGTGTGTATCCTTACTAATATTATAAAAGCGAAAGTGAGTTTATTTGTTTGTTACGTCTTCACGCCTAAATGGCTAAACTGATTGTGATGAATTTTGGTACAGAGATAGTTAGGACCTTGGAGACGGACATAGGCTATTTTATAAAAAAGTGAGAAATGAGGGAGAAAGAGGGAAGAAAAGGGAAAACTTAGCTTTACTGTTACAATAAATAAGGCGCAAGGGCACTAGTTTTTGCCCTATTTAATAAAAATAATATTAATAACCAAGCTATACAATGATTTTGTGTTAGAACCCCTCCGATGACATCAACTTTATAAATCACATCCGCTCCATACCGCACACAACTTCGCCCCATAATCACACACCAGTAAATCAACACCGCATGCACCTAGCAAACGTGAGTCGCGACAAATTCGGGCGCTACTTAATTAGAATGCAGCTCGCTATTTTAACTTTATGCTCTTGGAATAAAACAAGTTTTCTAGAGAAGCTACATACTAGTTCTTCGGTTGGGTACTATTCGGCATACCGGGCGGCAAAATTGAATATACCTACACTACATTAGTAAAACAAAACTTATGTAGAAATGAGCAGGCCGCCACACTGATACTATCAAGGTGAAACTTTCTTTGTTTGTTACCCCTTCACGTTCAAATGGATTTGGATTTTAGTATGTAGACAGCTTTTATAATGGATTAACACGTAGGCTTTATATCCCGGTCTACGCGGTTAAAACCGTGGGGCGCAGCTAGTATTATTATATGCTGTAGACTGAATGGAAGATGGGGAAAACAACGCTGTAGTGCAGAGCATGGTCAGGATGATATAATGTGGGCTAATATTACATAGGATACTTTTTTTCCGATAAGCCGCAGGCGACAGCTAGTGAATTTATAAAAACAAATGCCTCGTTTCGGCTCTGTTATTCAAAAAACTATTACCGAAGTTGAATGTGCCGAACCGAACAATTGTGTAACATCCCTTACTTTTCCACATCTCCAGTGCAAGGAGGTGGAAATGTTTTGTTTTCAGTGTAAAAGTAAAAACATTCTTCAAGCGGTTTATTTCAACTAGATCCTGTTTTGTTTTATATTGTTTTGTTTCAGGTGTTGCGTTTTTGTGATAACCTGTTTCGTTTAGTCGCTGACTCTGTTTGGTCTTTGTTTTTAGTTTATATGCTTTTGTGCTGCACTTTGTTTTCACTTGAACAGCGTTTTGTTTTAGGTAGAATAGAATGTTGGGTGTTATAACAACTTCTAGTTTGTTCGGAATAATTACTAAAGGGATTTGATATCATACAGTCCTATAAATCCTCTTTGAAAGAACATGTTGCTTGCAGTCTTTTCTAGACTGTGTGAAGGATGATATGGTAAGATAGAACGTCTTTGATGAGATGACGACAAGATAGATAGAATATTTTTTATTATGTACACGATACAAATTACAAGAATAGCAGTATACAACTTATAAATAGGGTGACACAATGGGCGGTATTATTGCTAAAAGCGGTCCTTTTACGACGAGTATGGATGGAGAAGACATGATGCGTCGACCACAAATAAATTGGGATTAAAGCAGGAGAATAATTATTTTAATGGAGTCTCTTCTCTGTCTATGTAATATCAGTTACTATCCAGAAATAATGGTAATGCTGCCAGCCTTCTGGGCACTTTTCTTGTTGACTGCGATGCGGACGAATTTTTTGATGCCCTGTAATTTACCATTTTTTAGTTGTACATATTCTATTATTAGTTTGTGTCTATTTATAGTTTGTAAATAGTAATTAATTTAAAAAATAAATCTTATATTATCTACTCCAGAAATAAAAAAATAATCTATAATCAAATGTTGAAGTTTTTATTTCTTAGTAGACTTGTTCATTTCTCCTATGAAAATATAACTGGGGCACAAACCGCAGGACTATGAGAGAGAAAGAGCCGTTATCACAAATACGATTTTGATTCAATGCTTAATGTAAAATCTGAATGTACCACAAACTTAGAAATAAATAAATCAATAAAACTTATCTTACGGTCACGTTGATGAATGTCACTTGTCAAATCCATATGAACACTACCCATCTGTCTACCCAGCCTTTTCTAAACTATGTTGGGGCCGGCTTCCAGTCTTACCGGATTCAGCTGAATACCAGTATTTTACATGCAACGACAGCCTATCTGACCTCTGGTTCACAGATTTTTTAGCCTCTGATAATTTGTAACGACTGTCAAAGATCTACAAATGACAGCCAGGACCAACAGCTTAATGTGCTTTCCGAGGCACGGAGGAAACACGGAATGTAATGGCTGGTCCCATCCACTGACCAAACTAGCCAAGCGCGGCTTAGCTTCAGGATCTTTTCAAGCGCCAGTTATTATTTGGCTATAATTAAATTTTCATTGCAAAAAGCTGCCTAATTCCACAAAAAAAGTCTAAGTTAACAGATTGATAGATACCCGTATTTATTTAGAAGTTCTATCGTGCTATTTCTGAGCACCTGAGCTCTGTAATTAATGCCCCCTCCGACATTTATTGATGGCGGGTGGGACGTTACCCCCTAGCTTGAGCTATGAGTTATCAAATAGGGGTAAATGGGGGTACGAATGGGTATAAATGATAATGGCGTGGTTTGGCTCTGACGGATGTTTAAGGGTATCTCTTGTAAACTATGCAACGATCGGTTAATAAGTGATTATAGGTTTATTGAATTGGTGTTTTCGTCGATGATGTTACCTTCTGATTTGATGATAATAGGGCTCGGGAGTTATAACGATCTTTTCTTTATATCTAACACTAAAGTTATGTAAAGGGGTTGCGCTTATTATTTATTTTTCGAAAAATTAATGCACCTATGTCCAAACTTTTAAATTCCGTCGCTTTAAATCAGATTATCTACAGTTTTTTCAAGCAACTAGTTTTTTCCTTTTGCTCCACTCGCGTGGCATACAATTGATAAGAAAAACCGGCCAAGTGCGAGTAGGTCTCGTGCACTGAAGGTTCCGTACAAAATTAGGAACGGCCATATCTTTTGACAGCGAAGACCTAAGCGGTTTAACAACTCCAAGAGACCACAGACTTGAGTAAATGGTTTTAATTTCAACTCGATACCTCTACGCGTTTCCGAGAGAAAGTACCTTGACAGACAGACATACGGTCAGCAAAGTGATTCTATAAGGGTTCCTTGTTTTTGGAGATACTGAACCCTAAAATCGTTATATTATACTTGTGCGTTACTGTTGCATTTTTTTTAATCGTTGCCTAACACTGGACATTTCTCCTGTGTCGTGGGTGCGTTTACTAACATTTAAACTCACAGCCAGACCCGAAACATCTACCTGTAGGTCAAACAAATAATTTGTAGTTTCCTTTGTTCTAAAACCAAATAAATATGTGTAACATTCGAAATGGCATTCATTTTTAAACCGTTTGTGTTTCTAGGAAGATTTTGTTTTTTTTTGTTAATGGACCCTCTTAACTCTTAACTTATTCCACTGAGAGAAAGAGACAGAGCTATACAGGGTGTCTAGCACCATCTCTTTCTGTCAGTCGAATAAGCTCTGCTTTAAAACGTCATGGTAGGCCTACAGGGGTCAGTGAGATCGACGATAAGACGTACCCCAATGGAAGCCTAACTCTAAACTTAATAGATCCGGACTATATGAAATCAGGAACTCAGTTTCTTGCCCATTCTTCTCCATATAGATCTACGCTTTGAAATGGGTAACTACAGTACTTGCACGGTTATTATGCTTTGTGACTGCGTTTTCTTCTTGCGTTTTCTTTCTTCTTTCTTTCATTTTATTGTTGTCAATGTTTCGATAGTCCAAAAGTGCCTGTAACTGACTACTAGGAATGATTTATTATTAAATTTTGATTTGATTTGATGTAGGCAGGGAATTCGCATAATAAAGGTTGCAACAAACAACGTGTGGAAACCTGACAAGGTACTGTAAGAGGTTTTATACCTTAACCAAAGCCAAATCCAATATTCAGGTAATTTAAAAAAAAGGAATTAGTGTAAAGGGATGACTAGGAAATGGCGTAAGAAGTGTGCGATATATCTTTAAAATATAATATAAAAAAGAATTATCAAAGTATTTTATGTGCTTTTATTATAGTAATTTAGCGCATATATTACAGTACCTATGGGTGATAACCCACAATACGTCTGGACTCCCGATGCAAGGAGGGAGATAATGGAATGGGCTCGTGGAACTCTCGGACACACACTAAAACAACACAACACAACAAGATAAAACATTAACGATGTTTCAAGTACTAATTAAGAACGGTCCGATTGTAATCATTTTATAGTACAAGATGTCTCAGTCTTTGATCTCGAACGCATTTGATGTTCCTGTGTGAAGCTGACGCGTGGTTGTGAGACTTATAGCTTTATCATGTCGCTATTAAAGTTACAGGGAACTGTAAAACCGTAGGCCTATTGTTGTTATGAAAGATGGTCTGATAAATATTGTTAATTATGGTTTGTTATGTGCTCATAACAAGAGCTATATTAAGGTATAAATTTTAAGCTTGGTAATAACGTATTGTCAGATTAGTTGTGCCCAGCTTTTAAGTGTCTTAGCGTGATGTTAAATAGTCTTTCTCAATAAAAGAGCTATCTACTCAAAAAAACCCGGCGACTTGCGAGTTAGACTAGCGCATCGAGGGTTCCTTATGCGAAATAAACGGCCATATTCTTTGACTATGTAGACAGGGTTAGTTTTTTCACAGCTCCAATCGACCACAGAATTGGGTCCCTTCTCTTTATCACGTTTCTGAAGTGGAGGATCTTGACTGACTGACAGACAGACAGACGGACAACAAAGTGCTCCTATAATGGTTCCGTGTTTTCCTATTGAGGTGCGGAACCCGGAAAAGTGAGATTGGAGCGTTCAACTAAACAAACTCTTCAGATTTGGCTGTTGTAGACAGTATCAATCAATCAACCAATCAAATCATTTATTTCAATTAGACCATTACAGGCACTTTTGAATGTCAAGAAACAAAATGAATCTACAGTCCCGGTCACAAGACATAATAACTTGTGAAAGTACTGTAGTTGCCCATTCCAAAGCGTTGATCTCTATGGAGAAGAATGGGCAAGAAACTCCATGGACACTCTTTTAAATTATATTATTTTTACAAAATCGTATTTACATCATTCATGTTGAGATTATACAAGTACACAGTACACAGTACAGTACAGTATACTCCATAATGCATTTTTCTGTATAAAACTTCTAAGCTTTAAACTATTAGATTCATTACTGGCCTACAATTTAAATGTTTGTTAAACTGCCATTCCAGTTTTAAAATTTTGAATTTGGATTTACAATTTTTTTTTAAGAACGATCGAACGCCAAACGAATTTTATTTAAGCAGGCAATATCGTAACCAATGAGGTTAATCCGAGGTGTAATAGCAACCTCAAAATTTATTTAAAAAAAACCCTTACTAATATTATAAAAGCGAAAGTGAAAGTTTTGTTTGTTACGTCTTCATATGGCTAAACCGATTTTGATGAATTTTGGTACAGAGATAGCTGGGACCCGGGAAACGGACATAGGCTATTTTTTTTTAAAAAAGATTGATATATGAGGGAGAAAGAGGGAAGAAAAGGGAAAACTGCATAGCTTTTACAATAAAAAAGACGCTAGGGTAAAACTACAAGTAGCAGGTACCTGCAAATCAGCAAAAGCGGAACTGTGTTACCTCGAATTTAACGCGAGCGAAGCCGCGGGCAAAAACTAGTAGATTATAAACATGAAATATCAAATATTTCTTATCACATTATTTAAAACTGGTAAATACTAAGTAATGCGTATGAAATGGCGAATTTACATTTAATTTCGCTACAATATGCAGCTCTAGCAATATGAGATGCAAATACTAGACTCAGAATTGAGAGTGACACATCCTGATTGGTGAAGACCGGGAACGCTGATATAGTGTCTCGCTATTTTCGTGTAGCGAGTCTCTAAGTTCTCTAAATATTATTTATTTAAACTTCATGTACAATAGTATATAGGCGGACTTAATGCCATAAGGCATTCTCTACCAGTCAACCTTTGGGTAAAATACGACAACATTGTGATAGGGTACAAAAATTGTATAAAATATATAAAACTATTTGTTTTTGAGAACGTATATTCTTATACAGATACTAATACACACATACATATGAAATAAACTAAAAATATATTTGAAAAATACTTGTGTAGCTATCAACAGCTCTTCCTCTTGTCTTTATTATATACCTCACGCTTGTAATCTCTAAAGGGTTAAGCAGAGCTGTACCTAATAGTACACGAACATTATTCCCAGTTATGTTTTAGTCCCATGTAATAGTGTAATTAATTATCCAGGGTGCCCATGCCCAATGTGTCCATTTTTATAGTATTGTACCCCAAAAAGGAAAAATCAGATTTCTTTTAGGATTGCTTTATTGTCCGTCTGTCTATTTGTCAAGATTCTTTATCTCGGCAACGCGTAGAGGTCTCGAGTTGAAATTAAAAATAAATATTCAAGTTTGTGGTTCCTTGAAGCTGTCAAATCAATTCTCTAAGTTTACGCAGTCAGAAGATATGACAGTTCATGTCTAAGTATTTTTCTAAATAAAAAAAATGTACGGAATGGATTTTTTTCTTTTTTGGTATGGAAGGTACTATGTTTTGTCTACTTTAGATTATTCGAATACACTAAATGGCAGTATGAGTGTCAATCTGTAGCTCATGGAACGTGCAAGTAATCGGGCAAGTATAGGCCCTTTGTACACTTATGCAAATGGGACATGGAAAATGGGAGTGATCAGAAGCACCGCACTCACACTAGGAACCAATCTACACAAGTGAGCTGCGCCATTTGTGGTAGCTATTGTAATGAACTAAAATAAAGCTCCTCCTCCATTTTGTGCAAGCTATCTCCAATCTTGACAGAATCGACACCTACTCACTAATCCCCGGCATCGTTTAGCTCACCAAACAGCACACTGGAATAATAATGGCGCTCGTTTGTTGAGTTAAGACAGTCTTTGTGGAGACATCTTTAATAAGCTTACGACTCTCGAGGGATGTAGGGCTGCGAAACGAGCGTAGAATTCGGTTATTGCTATTTTTGTCATAGAAAGGAAAGCAGGTTATTGCAAAATTTTGGTGATTACTGGGAAAAAATATGATTTTTTCTTGAGAGTATAGTTGAAAGCTTCATCAGGTGTTATCCTGTTTGGGATAATTCTATGAAAATAGTAATATGACTAAAACCCACCCATTTTCCTTCTTTTGCCCTTTCTTTATTCTTTATGGAGCCGAGTTATCTCTTTACTTAACCCTGGCACGCTGTGGTCCTGGCGGGCCTCTGTTTTGCATTTAATATCAGTCTTAAGTGTAACTTTTTGGTATCCTATATTTTTTTCTGATTGAAGTTTTTGTTAGCGCACAGCTAGGCAAAAGTCACCTCTTCCTCCGTCCAAACCTTTTGCGCCACAAGCATGTTAACCTTCAGTAGACTCGAGTTATCTACCACATCTAATTTTAGCTATTATTAACAGACACAGCTAAAACGCTGTTCTCGTGGCCTTTAGTAATTATACAATCAAAAGGAGTATTTAAATCGCATTATTAAGACAAATAGAAGTAAAGTAGATTGGAGCTGAACATTAGCCTGGATCATTTAATATACGCTGTCTTGAAATAGACTGTTTAATTGTAACCTCTGAAAGACATTTAGTAAAGCTTCATTTTATTTGGTATGTTTAAATTTTTTGTTATTTTAACACCCTAGGTAGTTAAAACATTTTATTTCACCTTTACAAGTGCCATTTACATCAACTAATTATAGGCAGAATTCGTATGTGGTGCGTGCACGCCGAAATTTAAATGATTTATGTAAACAGCATGATATTGATTTATTTCTCACTAGTGTGTCATTGATGGACCGCAAAACGAATAAATGGCTTCGAGAGCAAAGCAAAGTCGCAGACGTAACGAAACGGGTAGCGCACCTCAAATGGAAATGGGCTGGACATGTGGCCCGAAATGAGATGTCCTGGTGCAAACGCATCCTGGAATGGAAGCCGTGGGGTGAAAAGCGCCCTCCGGGACGACCACAAATGCGCTGGAAAGATGACGTGAGGAAAGTCGCTGGTTCGAACTGGGCACAAAGAGCGCAACACAGAGAGGAATGGAGGAAGTTGAAGGAGGCCTACACCAAAATGGTCGAAAAAGGCTAAAAAGAAGAAGAGAAGAAGAGTGTGTCCTCGACCAGAAAGTGCTTAAGCCGATTTCTTAGTTTAGTAGTAGGCTGTTATACCGTGTGAGCAGTATGTGTTT
The DNA here is from genome assembly GCA_905475445.1 of Ochropleura plecta. Lineage (NCBI taxonomy): Eukaryota > Metazoa > Arthropoda > Insecta > Lepidoptera > Noctuidae > Ochropleura > Ochropleura plecta. The sequence goes on from FR997732.1 coordinate 1,402,192, forward strand.
AGCTGCAGTAATTTCTGCATTAGTTATTTTCTTTTCGGTGTTCTGTTTTAGTATGCTACTGTAATGTCCATAGAATTTAGTTAGTTTTGTTCAGGTGTGGATAAGCGCAGACTTGTAATTGTCTGTCAGTCTTTTTTGCAAAGTTTTGTAATGTTCTCTTTAGCTGTAAGTCTTCCATGTTTAATAAATTAAATTCTCTTTTTTATTGAGTTGGTATTTATCCACGTAGAACGTCCTACTAATAGTTAACAAAATAACTACTGTATCTCTATCATAACACTTCAATTATCTGAGTCGACGTAGGGTCGATTGTATCCATGGACATACAATGTTCACATGTGTCTTGTTATATTAAAATCATACCATACCATGAAAATGGTAACCTTACCAACAAAATAAAATCTCAACCCAACAAGATCAACCATGCACAAACAAGTATTCCTTCCAAAATCCCGAACTTTCGAGAACGAAACAAAACTTCTGAAGCCACATTTCTTCCGCAACAGTTGTTTCATTCTCAAGAAATTTGCGTAATTCTTCGTTCAGACTCGCAAGGTTACAATAGACATGTTACAGTCTGAAACTGTAACTACATTACAGTATTACAACGCTTGCTACGTTACAAATAAGATTTGTACTTGTTACAACAAGTTTTCCAAGTCATTATATTGTTTTATTTATGTATCCTTGTTTCTTTGACAAGCTGTATAGTGTTAGGAAGTTGGTTGTGTTTGAGTTCTTTCGCTGGAGGTGACAACTTTTTGAGTGGAGTGATAGCAGTTCATCGACCTGGTTTACCGGGATCATTCCTCAGAGCAGCGTTTTCAATCGCCTGGACAATAGAGCATTGAAGTCCAGGGGCGGATCTATATAAGGGCTATTTTGGGCGGATGTCCAGGCCCCTTTTGGGTTGAAGGGCCTCCACTCACCATTTAAGACAATGGATAATTGAGAAAAAAAACAAACACTTTAATTTGGCAGGTATACATTAAAAAACATAACATTTTCATATACAAAACTACTAAAAAGCTAGGCTGTATTGTACTGTAAATGCGCAATATCATTATCGAAAACAGTTTTTTGACAAAAGGGTAATTACTTGGTTAATTAGGTAAACCCCCAAATAGTGCCCCGGAGTTACGGTTTGTTCGAAAGAGATACTGCATGCAAACATGGGTGGGTTTTAGTCCAGTACAAGTCTAACACTAACCCCCGCTGCGGCCAGAACGGGCGAAGTTATTAGATGATTTTCCATCCGCAAAAAACGGCCCTCAAATAGTATTAGTCTAGGGCCCCACAAACTCACAGTCTACCTCTGATGAAGCCTATACATCAAAGCCAGCATGTCAGCAAGTTTCGTATGCGTTGTTGACATTGCGCCGACATGACACGCGGCTATTGTATTTAGTCTCCACTAGCGAAAACCATGAGCATATGCTAGTCTTAACCCAACTTTGTTGGGGCTGGCTACCAGTTTATATAGCTATACCAGGTTTTTACATGGACCGACTATCTGATATCCACAACTCAGTTAAAACGATCGCCATTGGATAGACTGGTTGACTGGACACTGACAATCTGTAACGACTATCAAAGATCTACTATAGGGTAGTTTCCAGGGTCAAAGTAATTACATTCTATTTAGTGCGTCTTTTAGATTTTTCAAAAATTAGTGTGACGTCACTTGTTGCGAAAAAATGCAGCAACGCGTGACGTCTCACGTAACTTTAATGGTATATCTTTGTCATTTTTGGTCTAATTTACAAATAAAAAATCCCTTATTTTTAAATAATTTACTGACGGACTAATATTTTTTTTTTTGGAAACTCGCCAATTGCCAGCTGGTCCCAACGGCTTAGCGTGCTTTAAGAGGGATGAAGGAAACTCTGTATGTAACGGGCGGTCTTCCATCCACGGACGAACCTATTCAGGCTCTGCTTAACCTGAAGATCGACCCGAGAGAGACTAGTAGCAAAAATGAAGATGAAAATGAAAATAACATCCTTTAGTTTCTTGTTGTGAAATTAATCAACAAACTATTGCTATTATCAATTATTATCATTTTCCTGCCCTTGTCCCATTCTATTTGCGGTCGGCGTCATGGCATAATTTACTCCTTTCTCCTTCATACCGCTATTACCAATATGTTTTATAAATAAGCTATGGCAACAGCTGATTTAATATATTTCCAATCAATCTACTATAACCCATACCGTTTCTGGAAATAGGTCATACCCAATCAACTGCACAAAACGAAATTGGCAAGCGATTATTAGCCTGATTTTATGACAAACTCGTATTTATTCCATCTATTCAAGCAAGGCTCTTATTAATAATCGCCTCATTATTTCTATTAATCGGGATTGCGGGTTGTTTGCAAGAGATACCGCGGTCCCGGAAGAGCAAAAGGAGGACCATGAATGTGTTTTAGTCGGTAAAAGTCTTACATTTCCTTTTTCTCCGCCCAGAGCGAGAGGAGTAATTTGATGACTTCTCATCCGTTTTTTTTAATGGCATCTTGCATTTCAACCGTTGAGGTTGTTCGTTGCTCAACCGGGCTATAATATGGGCGGTGGTTGCCTTGAATTTAAGGCCTACAGCGAAAACACATCCGAAAAAAAATATATCTATTAATACCTCTATCTTATGCTCCCACAATCTCTGTAGGTACAAGTAGTGGGTACAGCGTTGTGGTGCCGCTCTAAATCCGCTAATGGTAGTCAGTCTGTCGGCTGTTGAATAATGCCCGCTTTGTGAAGCGCTGTGGACTTCTGATTTGTATTGTATTTCGCTGATTTATGTCATTTGAATGTAGGGATGATATCGGGTTGTAAAAACTTTATCATCTGCTTAGCCTGATCCTATGATGGGGTTGTCTTCCAGTCTAAACTGGATGCAGCTGAATTCTAGTATTTTACACTAGCTGGCGCTCGCGGCTTCGCCCGCGTGATATCGAAAAAGAAGTATCCTATATGTTATTCCAGATCATAATCTACCTCTGTGCCAAATTTCATTAAGAACCGTTCAGCCGTTTTGACGTGAAAGAGTAATAAACATCCATACATCCATCCATCTTCACAAACATTCGCATTTATAAGTAAGTTCGCAGTAATTTGCAGTAAGATTGAGCAACGGTTTATCTGACCTCCACAACTTCTGGGTAGTACTATACCCCTTGGTAAGATTGGTGGTCAGACTTTAGGGGCAGAGAACTTAATCTAGGGTATAGAAATTATCTTACTTGAAAAGAAGAACTAAGCAACTAAGTTTTTTAACCTTCATTTCTTTATAAACACAGTAATGTCAACCGAAATCGCTATAAAATTACAACATAATCTTTTAATTTACCTTAACGGCACTCACTGAGAAAGAAACACGAAATAAAAAGACATTAGTTTGAAAACTCTCAGGTAACCGCGTACCAAAGGCCCCAAATAAGTTAAAACAACTTCACGAAAAAAGCGTATCATTTAAAATATCAGTTACATTTCCGAACGACAAAAATGTCGAGAGCTTCAGTTTTCGTTCAAAAAAAACCAACGCGAATGTTATTGAGATGTCCGTAGCCACAAGTTTCTTTGTTGGCAGATTTATGAAAGAAATCTTTTATTTTCACTAAAATAATGAAAAATTTCTTTGCAGAGAACGGCAGCAGGTGCTGTTCGTGTTATTTCGACTGTAAATTTTAAAGCATTTTTAATAACAATAAGTATTATTTTAGTACTTGACTTGTTGGTGGGGGTTGAACGATGTTTTTTGGTGTGAGTGTGCGTGATGATTAATTACATTCATTATTTTAAGTTCTTTGTCAAACGTTGTTCTTTTGTTTTTGTTGAAAGAAGCTGTCAGCACCAGACCTAGCTTAGAAAGGTCCCATTAAGCACTGGTTTTTGTAGGATTGTAAAGAGTTATTCATTCACTTTTACGAGATTTTTCCATAGGTCTTTACATGAGAAACCTAGATGTAGAAAATGATTAAAAAACAAAGAAAAAAATAAAATAAAAAAACCTTATATTTCCAGTTAAGCAAATTAATAAATACACGTTGTTTCCAACCTAAAAATATTAATAAAAGAGAAATTAAAATGAAGAGAATTTACAATAACAATATCAAGTACACAAGCCACCATAATCTCGAAAACCGAACTATACATCCAGTACGTGTGAATGGACACTTAGTAGTTCAAGAGTTCCGTCTCGCCAGCATTACCATAAGCAAGCACACTTCGAACAATTTCAATTAAACCAACTTGAAGGCATCAGCGTAATGTATTTGCGATTACATTAGAGTTGGGGTCCAAGACCAACACGAGAACTCGTGCTCGCACCTGACTCGTGTTTGAGTTGTGAAACCTAATGTATGTGAGGATGTAAGCTCTTCGGTAATTGAGATTTTATTTTTGTTTCGTCTGGAATTTGGCGTGTATGTGTGTGTTAATTAAGGAAGTAATTTAATTATGTTGGCTTGATTTTTGTGAATGTTTGGAGCCAAGTGTGTGTTATTGTTGAATTTATTTGAGTTTTAAATTCAGAAATTATTTGAATTTCTTATTTTTAATATTAGGGTGTTTAGCGATGTCATGCCTTTTGTTTCTCCTTCAGTATGAAAAGACAAAACGCGGGAAAAAATCAAATTAAATCATAGTTTCATATTGATTAATGACAAAATTAATTTTTGTTCTATTATTCAATTTCTCCGAAGTGTATGGAAAAACGTCGTTTAATTCACGTGAAAATTTGTCATTGCTGTTTCGGCTCTATAACGCTCTCGCCTGGCGTGTCGTGTTTTAAATCCGCCTCGTCTGCAATTACAAAGTTTCCTCACTTGAATTTAAATTTACTATTTCTGTTGCACCAATACAAATGAATTTTCTGACTAAAATCAATCAATATGATCATAAAAATAATTTGTTCTTTCTTGTAGTGATATGACAGAGGTATCTAACACGAAGCAGTTGAATACAAGCATTTTTCAAGGAGCGACTGCCAATGTCACCTTCACAACTCAATTAGTACTGTATACGTATATACATATATGTTATACGATACCACTACCTACCTACCTGCTTCGTAAGATTGGTGGTCAGATATTCGGGCAATGAGATTATATTATTACTAGCTTCCGCCCGCGACTTCGTCCGCGTGGGATAGTTACTTTGGCCTAACATTAACCCACGGGATGATAGAAAAAAAATATCTTTCTCTCCCCTTTATCTCACTTTTTTTTTTAAATTAGCCTATGTCCGTCTCCAGGGTCCCACTTATCTCTGTACCAAAATTCATCAAAATTGGTTGGGCCATTTAGATGTGAAGACGTAACTAACAAACAAACTCACTTTCGCTTTTATAATAATGACAAAACAATGGCGCAATCTGCTCATAATGATCCCAAAATTGCACACAAGCTTCCTCTCTGTAGGAAAAAAACAGTACATATTTATGGCAGATATTTCTGTCAGAAATGGACGTGTATAATTACGTGCGACTCATCCTCCATAAATCAAAGATAATGTATGCATTGCCACGCGCCTCCATCACGAGATAAATAAAACGCTATTATAATAAGAAGATGAAGTGCCTCGATAGAGGTCTGCCTCATTTATTGTAGAAAGAATGTCTCTCAATGTTTGTTTTTTTTTTTATTTTTACATTAAATAACATGACGACTGTAATTCTCGGAGAGTAAGGCAGAGGTGTGCAACCTAATAGTACAACCATATTTCTCCAGTTACAATTAAGTCCCTAATTGGGGCGAGCTTATTGCCATTTATCCGGCGTTAGTAGCCACATCGTCTTTTTTTGCAGATGTGAAATCATCAAATAACTATAATTTGATAGATAGATAAAATTATATAATTGGTGTTTGCTAGCTGACATTATTATAAGTTAATAGATACTTAAATTACTTTGTGAAAAATGAAATTGTATAAAATCTGATTTTTCTAACCATAGTGATAGACAGATGTGTTGCTTGGGAGTTTGTTCCGCCACTTCTTCTTCCTAGCTAAAACAATAGGAAATGGCGTAAGGTGGGCGTTTTGGGGGACTGTCTCTTTTAATTTCGATGTTCAAAAAGTGCTGATTATCAGCCAGGAATAATTTAAATGACTTTAGGTTTTGATTTTTAAAATGAAATGTGCCAAGTCACAATAGAACCTTTACCTTTACAAAAACATTGTCTATGACAAAGTTTCACAAACAGTGAACAAGAGCTAAGCACTTAAAACTTTATTTGTCAATTAACACTTAACTTAAATTTATTTTATGATAAACGGTTTTCTCATCGATTAACTTCATTATAACTTGCAAAAAGAGTGCTGTGACAGTTTTCTGGCACTTTCAACTTAGCTGTCCCTGAACACACTCCTGAGTTGTTCAAGTCGTAATAAAGTCCGGCCCTGGCAACTTGCCATTTGAGCGTTATAAAGATGAACTTGGTTCCCGAAAAATATTTAGGAGAAAAACACGTAATTTTGGATATAAAATTTTCTTTTTGATACTTATAGTTGGATTAAATTTGCATAATTTTAAAGTCAATATGTTAAGACACCATTGATGATTTTTATTTTGCAAAAAAGTCCAAATCCATATATTCTTGTTCAATATACGTGAGGACTACAGATTAGTATCTGAGATGGTCTTTTGAAGAAAGAACCACACAGATTTGAATGGGCCTGTCCAGTTAGTGCAAGTATTTGTCAGTTATCGTGTAGCTTGACATTATAACAGTCGATTGCAAGTTAAAGTTTTAGCAAAAGATTTCAAACCATAAGCCACGTTTTGTTCTTTTTTTGTAAAAGTTGCTCCACAATAGCATTTAAAACAAATATTTAAACTCACATACACAAACAGCCAGATTAAAAAAAACTACCTGTAGGTCATAAAAATATTTGTCCGCATGGAACATTTAAGTTAAATGATCTGTGTACATCTTTTGTTGGACACCCTCAATAAATAAATAGTAGATAGTCAAATTATGGGGAGCGTTAAATAATAAAAATAGGAATACGTGTGAGCAGAAGCGCATGCTCTAATGTAATGTCTTCAAAACTAGCCTATGGTTACATGGACTTACTGCTACTTAAAATGCTAAATTGACAAAAATGCGAGAACCGTCTCGAAGGGCCACCCTAAACTGCAATCGTGCATTTTATGCTCTCACGGTGATCACTCGTTGCGGTTCAGGTTGCATAACTCTTCCCTCCTCAAGAGCGAAATTATCAGGGTTGTTAAGATTCTGATGATTTCGCAAACAGTTTAATAATTTTATCTTATATCTAAAAACAAGAAAGGTTATAAATCCTAAAGGTAGAATTACATACAGAATTATCGTACCTAAACTAATGTTCTTAGTGTTAACCGCACTATCATTTTCACTGTATTTCACTTTGCTCATTTTCACTACTTGAGCTAACTCTTTCAGCTCATCTAGATTTATACCTTTCATATTCACTGCACTGACACTGGGGGTACGTTTTTCTTGCTTCAACGCTGGTAGGATGAATATCGGGGTTATTGGATAATTCAGATGTGTATAAGAAAATTGGTAATTTTGTAGATGTATGTGCCCGATGTTAACTTTACAGGCATCGTCCAGGGTCACTATGTACGTTCCTTGTAGAGACTCATGGGTCATGACGTCATCATGGCATTTTTTACTGGCTATAACGTTATCCTTTGTATATAGGATCCAACTTCCGTGTCCAATTCGTTGAACTTTCAAATCTTCTATGTCAACTATGTGCTGCTCACATGCACTAGCATTAGAATGGAACTTCATCAACTGTTCTTCACATAATGGCTCTAGATGGGTCAACACATCATCAGTGGTGCATAAAAATTTGTCTTCTGTTGCAACCTGCTTACAGGCTCTCACGACTGGTAAGTAATCTGAGTCTTTCACCAAAAGGTAGGGATATTTAGGAACTACTATTACAGTTTTGTTTAAATCTGTGTTAATAATAGGTAAAGAATAAAGTTTAAAATAACTGTAAGTACTATTTTCAATTAATGGAATCTCTATTATAAACGTAATCTGGTTTTGTTTAATAAAGGCTTTAACAGTTAAACAATCTTCAAATTTAACTAAATTATTTTCGTTCACATCATATAACAGATTTTCTGTCTTGGCTATAGATTGTAACATGTGTAATAGTTCAGTAGAATTAACAATTGCTCGATGCAGTACAGACACCTTACTAAAGGCTAAGGCCGTTTCAATCTCACTTAAAATTATATTAATTGTTCTAAAGTTTGTTAGAAACATATTAAACATTCCTAAAATGTAAGTAGAGTAAATAGAATTTTCTTCTTTAGTAATTATATTCTTAACCAATCTCTCAATTCTTTTTAAACGTTCATCTAAAATTAATGTATTGTTATGTAAGATTTCTGTACTGTTAACAAAACCATTTAACATTTTAGAGACCAAAGTTATTTTCCTATCTATTATTATTTGGTTGCTTTTTAACTGAGAAATGAGGGAATCATATCGGATTGCGTCACTGTGATCTAAATTACCTGTAACAATTTTAATCATAGACCCAAGTGGATCGATTAGTCCTCGCTTAAATCTTTTAGCTGGTACAAGTTGCTGGAATTTTTCGATAGTTCTATCCTTTAAATAATCTGTTTGAGTGCGAATGCCTAAGAACTCATGGCTGTAAGGTTTGTTAACATCTACCAATTTATGGAATTCATTATATTTAATTAAACTTAATTCTAAATCATTACCTAAACTATCTAAATTTAAAAGTTTTATAATTAACCACTTATCTACTTGTTTAAACGCCTGTCCTTGTTTTACGGGAAGGATACCGGGGTTTTTCTCAACCTTTTGAAGTTGAAGGGCCCATGTTATTTGCGCTACTGCCAATAGCGGGAGGCACCACCTGCGGAGGACGTTTAATATTTTTAACGGGGACTTTTGTGAGTCTAGTTCCAATTTTTACCGGTATTACATTATGTTCTACGCCACCGCTAACAGTTGCCTTTCTATAACGTGGCTTGTCTTTACTTAATCTGGTATTAACCTCTTTTGCATAAATTATGTCGCCTATTTCAAATTTCTTACTTATCTCACCACCCTTGCTATTTCTAATCTTTTGCTTTGTTTCTATCATTTTATCTGATATGTAAGTATAGAGTCGTTTAGTGCGCTTCGCATGATCTTTTAGCAATTGTTGAGTATATAATTTCTCAAAATTTGCATTTAATACAGTATTTGAATCAGTATGACCGAAAACCACTTCAAATGGTGTCAGACCAGTTGTTGTATGTATAGTATGATTGTAAGCCATTATTGCGTAGGTCATAACGGAGGCTGCATCAGTACATTTTCGATCGTACTTGGCCAAACGATATATTTCTATTATAGTCGAATGGAAACGTTCTACAATGCCTGTTGAGTTAGGGTTATTAGGTGTACTAATATGTAATTGTATGTTGTACATTAGCATTAATTCCTTCATTAATTCGTTATTAAATTCACTGCCCGGATCGCAACTAATTTTTTTGGGGGTTCCGTAAATGGAAAAATATTTAATAAGTGCACGTATTACTTCGGGTGTAGATCGATTGGATATTTCTATTGCTTGCCCTAATTTACTGAACGCGTCGACTAATGTAAGATAGTATACAGATTCTATAGCGAAGAGGTCTATGAAAATTTCCTGAAATGGTGCATTTTGTGTTTGAGTTAACTGTAGAAAAGGCTTTATGGGTTTTCTGTCATATTTGGTTTTACGACATGCTTCACAATTATTTATTACTGCTGAAATCGTCTCTTGCATGTTATTCCAAAAATAATTTCTCCTTATCCTAGACATGGTTTCTTTTATACCTCTATGACACGTTTTTCCTTCATGATGCTGTAAGGTGATATCCTTTTGTTCATTTTCATCTTCAACAAAAACTACACGCTCTGTACATTCCACGAATTCAACCATTCCTTTTTTGAATAACTGTATAATAATTTTACTAAATTGTTTTTTATGTTCTCTGCTTTCAAAATATATAAAGTATTTAGTTTTATATTTGATATATTCTTTTAAAAACTGTCTAATTAATTCATCATTATTTAATGGTAGGAATACTTCGAGGATTTTTTGTTTTTCGCGAGAAAGATCATTAACTTGGATGTCGTTTTTATGCCATGTAAAGACTAATATCTGGTTGGGTTTAGTGTCTACTGCTTCTTGTAATATTGGAATGCCAATTGATTCCATATCTTCAGCTGAATGTACTGTGAATGTTTTATCTTTGGCAGGAATAAGTGGAATGGGTTCATTTGCATCATTTTCCGAGCTGGCTGTTACAGTTGCAGACAAATCTGAGATGGAAATTGTTTTAGAGTTGTCACTGTCGGTATCATTTAAATTATCTATTTGCTTGGTAGTTTGTAATTTTTTCGGTCGTTGTTCCTTCTCATCTAAATTAACTACCAGTGATAAGTCATTCTCATCTGAGCCTAATGCATTTAATTTTACAGCATTACCAGAATGATAATTAGCAGGAATTTTAACTCTTTGTTCCGATCGAGGCGCTAACTCTAATATATATTTATTTTTATCGCGCATAATTGGTATCACCGTAGTTTTAGTTCTCAGGATCTCATTTTTTAAATCTATTACTGCCTCTACACTATGTAGAATATCATTGCCTAGTAGACCATCGAAGCTAGGGCCGACTTCATATATATGAAATTTATGAATTTCATTAGTATTAAAAATCGGAAGTGCTGGAATCGAAAGTACTAGTTCGTGTTGACTAGTACTGTGAGTGCTTCTAACTTCAAATGGGTCGTGATAAATATATTCGTTAAAATAGTAATAAGCCTTTTCCGGGTTAATAAATGATTTAGTACTACCTGTGTCTATCATAAATTTGGCATCTATTTCTGGAATATATATGTACGGCAATTTAATGCATAAATCGCAATTCAAATTTATTATATTCTCTATGTTCTCCGAGGCCACTAATTGAAAATCCTCATTATTTTCCGCTAAAATTTCCTTATTAATTTCTTCCGAATGATTCTCGTCTTGATTTTCGATAAAAGAGGGATAATCGTAATACTGATCATATTCATCGTTACATTGGTAGTCGCAGAGAAACTGACTGTTATCGCTGTGGTCAAGGTCAAGCTCATTTAATTTAAATCCTTTTATATAGACCTTGGCCGGAGGCGCAGTACGCATTGTGACGTCACTAGATTGAGTTTGAGGTTCCCGAATACCTACTGACTGTAAAGATCTATTGAACGATTGGTTCTGGTTACCAAATGGCTGTAAAGGTTTATTATTTATTTGCTGTTGATTTCCAAGCTGTTGAGGGCGCATCCCAAATTGTAGCGGACGCATCCCAAATTGTTGCGGGCGGTAACCATATGTTTGACCTTGAGATCCAAATTGTGGAGGACGTGTCCCAAATTGTTGCGGACGGTAACCAAATGTTTGACCTTGAAATCCAAATTGTGGAGGACGCATCCCAAATTGCTGACCTTGGGGGTTACCGAAATATAATTTGGGTTGTGTATTTGATTGCGTAAAAATAGGTTTATTATTATTAATAGGGGTATTATAATTATTTGTGCCGAATTTAAAAGTTGGTGTATTATTTGGTACAACTTGCTTACTGGAGGACGTCAGCAGTATTTTATTTCGGGCATTATATTGGTCATGGAAATTAACCTCTTCTAATACAAAAGATAAAGCCTGTTCCAAAGTGGACGGCGCTTTTAATCTCACAATACGCACCATATTTTCCGGTAGATTATAAAGAAACACATTTAATGACGTGTTATTATAAATAGTTATTTTACTTTCCCGCATACCACTCGATAATCTATTAACTTTTGATATTAAAATACTACGCACCGATTGAATACGATTGCAAAAATCCAAAAATGATTCACCATTTCTTATGCGCAAAGTTTCCAATTCAATAGCTAAACACTCTTCACTTCTCGGGTCTCCAAAATGCTGTATTAGCAACTCTTTAAATTCTTCCCATGTAACAATATCCTCGCGCTCACTGATAAGCGCGGCTGCATTCCCCGCTAATCTACTCGTTATAGCATGCATTACATACAAGTTTTGCTCGTCACTTCCCCTGTATTTATTTATAATATATTCACTTTTACGAATAAAAAGATTTAAATGGCGCTTATCGCCATCAAACACCGGAATAATTTTAATCATTTCGTTTGGAATCATGATAATTTTTACTTCATCTACCATTTTTAATACTATGATATATTCTAACACACAATAATAGTCTATAATACAAAGAAAATACTAAGCAAAAAGTATAATAGAGTTCCTTTAAACACTTTTTAGCACAATAATGCAGTTCAATTAATCAAATAAAACTTTAGAAATTTAGTTCATACATACAACAATATTTCAATATTTTTTAAAATGTAAATCACTTTAAATAACTTATTCTATTACTAAACTAGCCTTACAGATTTTATGCAAAACCAGATAACGTTATAACACGAGACGTCTAATCGCAAAATAACAAACAAAGGAAATGGGAAAGGAAGGTGAAAATTTGGACTCACCAGCTCGCCTTTCTCATTTTCAGCTCCAAGTCCAACTTGACAAATTTCTTTGGTTCGTAGAATCAATCACCACAGCTGCTCAGGGCCACCCGAACGCGTAACACGAAAAAGTTTTATTTCGGAAACAACGCGAAGGACAGCGCAGCTCTATTCGGCGATCCTACCGGCTGCGCCAGTCAAATTATGGGGAGCGTTAAATAATAAAAATAGGAATACGTGTGAGCAGAAGCGCATGCTCTAATGTAATGTCTTCAAAACTAGCCTATGGTTACATGGACTTACTGCTACTTAAAATGCTAAATTGACAAAAATGCGAGAACCGTCTCGAAGGGCCACCCTAAACTGCAATCGTGCATTTTATGCTCTCACGGTGATCACTCGTTGCGGTTCAGGTTGCATAACTAGATAGTCATTACAAAACAATAATATGTGCACTACTAACCGGCACGGTTTGACGGCACAGTTGGCGCAATGGCTGAGCGATCGACTGCTGCGGTGCGTGTCGCGGGTTCGATTCCCGCACGGAACAAATATTTGTATGACCTGCAGATAGTTGTTTCGGGTCTGGGTGTTTGTGTATGTGAGTTAAAATGTTTGTAAACGCATTCACGATACAGGAGAAATTTCTAGTGTGGGGCAGCGTTATTTTATTTTTTATTTTTTTAAAGAAAAATAAAGAAGAAAGAAATAAAAACCAACATCACATTTCCGTAACACCTAACAATCAATCAAAACATGCAAAGAGAACAGATCAATTCTGTATAACAAGATTACAGATATAATACCAAAAGTTAGGCTTCACTCACAGATCAGCTGTCAGTTCAACCATTTTATCGCCTCTCGTTTCATCCTGAGTACTAGTCTAGAACTTTTTGCCAAGCCCAGCCCGCCAAATTGTCTAGCACTTTAGTTTTTCCAAGTCTAGTATTAAGGTGAAGAGAGAAATTTTAGATTTTTCGTCTATTTTGTGTTTGACATGATATTTTTCTTGTTTTTGGCTTTTTTCCTATCTTCTAGGTGTTGAAGTCGCGTGTGACATGTGTTTAGTTTGTTATTTGTTCGATAAGAACTAGATTTCAATTAGGGATTTCTCCTCGAACGAGTAAAAACAAGCCAGTGGCATGTAGGTCGCGTTAACTCTTTACATTTTTAATATCGGTTGTCATTTCATCCCTACAGTGACAATTCAAGTTGACGGCATGGTTGGCGCAGTGGCTGACCGATCGATTGCTGCGCTGCATGTCGCGGGTTCGATCCCCACACGGAACAAATATTTGTATGATCTGCAGATAATTGTTTTTAGTGTGGCTGTTTGTGTGTGTGAGTTTAAATGTTTGTAAACGCACCCACAATACAGGGGAAATTCCTAATGTGGGGCAAAGTTTTTTTTAAAAAAAGAACGAAATGATTATCTTAAAAACCTGTGAATAATTGATAAAATGATTTACCAAAAAGTAAAAAAAATAATCCGTAGAAAAAAATGATACCCAATCAAATTATTCTTACAATACAGGGGTGACTTTGGGGAGCAAAGTCACCCCTGCAAAAGGAGCACCTTAAGCTTAAATATTGCGGGGCTGCTAAATTTAGACGACAGTAAGACCGAGCAAGTTTGCATTTACAAAATCTCCGGGAATTGATTGAATTACCAAAACGCGATAAGCGATAAGGCAAAACATGACAGCGACAAAATTGAACGTTTTATGTAACATTTATATTACGTGTTCTCATGTTTTTACCAAACTTTGTATCTTGCGAAATCTTCTTTCTATAACATTGCTCAGAATTTCATTAGTTTAAAGATCATTCTTGAAAAACACCATTTAATTATTACTCACAATTTAAATCAATACTACAAAACTCATCAAAATTCCCCAATCAAAGAAAAGGAATATCGCTGACTGCTCCGAAAGTTCTTGGTACTTTGATACGTCACGTCGTACGTTTTGATCCTTTCAAAATGTTTCCTTCATTTCCAAATAAATGGACTGTTTGGCCGAATATGATTAATTCATCAGCCATACATCAGGGCTGGAGTCGAGTCAGCTTCGACTAGTAAGAGCCGATTTGCCTAATAACGTGTGGACCCACGACCTTCTTTTTCTTTTTATTCGAGAACAATTTGAGCGTTTGTATGCAGTTTTAGGTCTTGAGAAAGATTTTCGTTTATTATGCGGTTTGTTTTTAGAGCAGAGTATTATTTTGTTATGGGCAGTATGAGGTCGTCATTTTTGTCTTGTATTTTAAGACAAGTGTTTGTTCAACATTAATCTGTCAACATCTCTCGTTTGTTCCAATAACAACAAATGTTTATTAAATATTTTAACTTGTGTTTCTGCTTAACTCCATGGCAAAAAGACGTGGGTTTATACAAACCTTATGGAAACTTAAAAATAAAAAAAATCTATGTTTTATATATTTAATTCACATAAAAAAAATTACGCTAATCCATCACCATAATTCAGATAACTTCCAGTACTTTATGTGGAGCGAATGCCTATCTAACAAATGATAAATGAAAAAGTGACGCGAATAATTTAATTTTTCTATTACATTTTCGTTCCATTATTATTTGCTAAAACAATTCCACAGACAAAACATTTTTCTTCTTCATAATAAATTGTCTTAAAACAATTTCTTTTTATATTAGTTTATTTGCCGAAGACATTTAGTGTCATTACTCATATTAGTCATAAACGTCAGTTGTAATGAAGATTGATGGCGTTTTTTATAACTTTTTATAGTTCTACTTTACAAGTTATTTTCGCAACTTTTGTAATTAGATGAGAGTTTCGAAAAAGATTCAATGTCGGCGTCGCCATTTTTTTTTCTTTCAAAAACTTTGATTAAGTTATAGGGCATTTAAGTGTCAATACTTTATCTCTAGTTTTTATTTGGTTTATTTAGAAAATAAACTTAGCACACTTAAGTACATATCGTACAACAAAATTCAAATTCATCCTTAGATACTCTCACTAGTACTGTATAAATATTTGCAGGCCTTTCAGTCTTCAGCTATTACGAACGAGTTATTTATTTAGTCCATCTCGCCCTATTTCCAACAAAAGAAAAACATACAACCGAAGGTTTTATCAAAACAATTTTGCCGTCTTCAGCCTACAAATCTGCTGCCATTGATTCGGTGTTGGACAAAATATTATGGAAATATTTTCGGTAGGGTCTCTGAGAAAGTGTGTTAAACAGTTATACAACAATGTCTTAGAGCCCCTAGGAGCGGGACCTTTTCGCAGAATCTCTTTTTTTATCTGAAGGTGATTTTCGCCAAAGGGTCGCGTGTCGGGGCAAGTTTTGAGAGGGGTGCGAGTTTGAAATGGAAGACTGGGATTGATTTTGTTTATTCGTATGACGACTCTTAGGTGACGTTAGGTGTTATTTAAGTATTTATCTTTGACAATGGCTCCTGTCTTTACATAACTATCACTGTCATTCCAATTGTCTCAAAATAAAGCTATTCATGGCTCATCGTTGGTCAAAAACTACAAGTACTATGGACCTTTGTTCGTTGCTCAACCCGATCACGCTTCATACATTGATATACCATTTTTTTTGTTTTTTTTTTCGTTTTAAAATATTTGTTAAACAAATATACAATCTATAATAGTTAAGAGTAAAATATGTACAATGTCTATGTAATTATCACCAATTTTTCCTCAATAATAAAAATAAGACCTACTTATATCTTTCTTTACTAAACTCCCACGAACAAGATGATATCAACAAAAACTTTGACAAAACTACCCGCTTGCCGCTCCTAGCTCATCTGTTGAAGTCCGATCTCCGTCCAGGGTCCAATAAAATTGACAATTCAATTACAAACAACCGGCTGTACTCGAGTCCGATATTGAGCCCACCCGATTGATTCAGACAATGTACCATTTCTGTACCGAGTTTTTTTTCTATTTTTCTCTATATCTGTAACAAACACGATTTGACGTTTTATATAGCGTTTGATTTGGACAAACATGTTTGGGTTTATCTTGATAAAAAGAAAATATGGGGTGCGTGAGTTTCGAAGGGGATCCTTCTTATCGGTGTTGTTGCAAAGGATTGATTTGTTTTTGTATTAGTTTATGCAGATCTTTTGATATTTCGACGGTGAAAATTTTAAGTGCCGTAAGAGATATGACCGTTGCTCTAATCACAACGTTCAGCTCAGTGTTTAAAGTTAAAAATCGAATAGCACGCTCTTTGTCCTTAATCTTAAATCAAAATTCCACTATCCATAGCGCTGGAATTTTTGCATGGCAAGAGCAAGTACTGTGAAATATGAACGGTTGTCATCGTGATAAATTTTATAAGTTTTGGAGTAGTTTAACCCTTTTTTTAGGGGGGGGAATCATCAAATAACTTCCCCCGCTCTGGGCGGAGCGGGGGGGAGTGTCAGGCTTGTACTGACTAAAACCCACCCATGTTCCTTTTATTGCCTTTTACGTTTCGGGGCCGCGGTATCTCTTTCGAACAACCCGCAACCCCGGCAGGCGGAGGCCCTGGCAGGCCCCTCTGCGAGTAGTTTAACCCTAAACATTGTTATTGAAAGAAGACCTTTTGAATCATAGATATCATCTAAATATATATACCAATTTCTGGATCACTGCTTACAGAATAATACTGTGTAGACTTCTACACGTAGGCGGAACACGTGGATTTTAAAAGGTTATTTTGTTAGTTGGTCTTAATTCAGCACTTTTCACGAATGTTTTTGTTACATAAACCTATATATTTACGCCCTTTACGTTTTGAAGAATATCTAACCATCCTACTTTTATTATAAATGCGAATGTTTGTGAGGATGGATGGATGTTTGTTACTTTTCCCGTCAAAACGGCTGAACGGATCTTGATGAAATTTGGCACAGAGTTAGATTATAGTCTGGAATAACACATATGATACCTTTTTTTCGATCATCATGCGGGTGAAGCCACGGGCGCTAGCTTTACATACTGGCATCATATTTACTCCAATAAAAAAACAGCATCTACTGACCTGTTTTTATTTAATCAAATGAGATTCTAAAAATATTAATAAAAAAACAGTTTATTTGCAGGCGTCGACGGGCCATATATGAGGAGCTCGTGGCTAAATAATAGCAGCCGCTCGGGTCGATCTTTAGGTTAAGCCGTGCTTGCCTAGGTTGCTCTGTGGATGGGTGACCACCCGTTACATACCGAGTTTCCTCCGTGCCTCGGAAAGCACGTTAAGCCGTTGGTCCCGGCTGTCATTTGTAGATCTTTGACAGTCGTTACAGGTAGTCAGTGGTCCGAAAGTCTGACAACCAGTCTTACCTAGGGGTATCGTATTACCTAGTTCTAACTGGGTTGTGGAGGTCAGATAGGCAGTCGCTCCATGTAAAATACTGATATTCAGCTGCATCCGGTTAGACTGGAAGCCGACCCCAACATAGTTGGGAAAAGGCTAGGCAGATGATGACGGGCCATATATATTATATATCATATTATATTCCAACATTTTTAGAATCCCATTTGATTAGATATCACGGCATAAAAATAGCTTGCCCTAAATATTAAATAAACGCAGACATCTTGAAAACAGAAATAGCTTTTAATTTATAGTTCTAATTTTGATATCAGTACATGATGTTATCAGCAAGGATCGTCTCTTTCATGTGTTGAAGATTAAAATATATTTAATTATTATGTTAAAGATTTTGGATAATTATATTAGGCGAGTAATGGTACTCTGATTTTATAGGTTGTTGTGAATTTACTTATTTTTTGTGAAATATGACGTTGGCTATAGCATTTTTTTATAAGATATTAGTTAGATCAAACTATAGGATAAAATCCAATCTCTTTCAAACCGTTTCGACAGTATTCACATAATATTTTTGGCAGCCAATGTAAATCCTTATCCTTAACTTTTTCACGAATCAATCGCTGATGTTATTGTTAAAACCTCAATTTTTCATAAAACTCCCTTTAAATTCTTTTGATTCATTAACGCTTGTCGTTCCCGCCCCCGCTTATCCTAAAGCCGTACCATGATTGAGACCGAACAGGATATTTCAGAAATTCTTTTCCCGGATCCCTTGGCAAAAATATTTAATGGAATTCATCGAATTTCCAATCTAAAGTAATACTCGTACAAACCTACTTTGAGAGAATGAGCAGATTTTTCCATGTGAATAGTATCGAACAAAGATATTGTAATGTTTTTTTTTGTGGGCTTCTTTTGTTGGCCTGAAGTGTATTTTGAGAAGAATTGAAATCTGTTGCGTTGAGAATTTTTATTTAGCATTAATAAGAACACTAACTTTTTTTCAATAAAGATATCTTATTTATATTAGGGATTGCTTGTTTTTGCGGATTGGAACTAATCCCGCTCCGGTTGGAGAAGGAGAGAGTGTCAGACATTAAACACTAAAACCCACGCATGTTTCTTCTTTTGCCCTTTATGTTCCGGGGCCGCGGTATCTCTATCAAACAACCCGCAACCTATAGGTATTGTTTTGTTCTTAATTAAATAGTATCTAAAGATAAATATACGGTGGTCGGAAAAGTGCGCCTGTGTACATGTGTACATCATACCGTTTATAGTTCTCTTTTCTATAATTTGACGTCAAAAAGCGCCTCTTCACTGTCTTATTGAAACATGTGGTAATATTAAAAAATGTGATTGAACTACAAAACATGAAAAGGTGTCGGACCTTGTGTTTCCGACATACATCCAGCCGTTTTTACAATAAATAAAATAAATAAATATCTTGGGACAACTCACACACGGCTATCTGATCCCAAGCTAAGCAGAGCTTGTGTTATGGTAACCAGACAACTGATATACATACTTATATAATTTATAAATACATACATATTATAGATAAATCACACCCAGACACAGAACAAACAATCATGCTCATCACACAAAGTTTGTCCTGGGTGGGAATCGAACCCACGACCTCCGGCTCAGCAGTCAGGGCCACTAACTACTAGACCAACAGGCCCGTCGAATATTCCCCATATATGTAAGTAAAGAGTAAAATAAGACAAGATTATTGACGTATATTTTTCCTTGTTTACCAGGTGAGGGCGACCGCGAGGGCGAGCGGCGACGCGGCGCGGGCGCAGCGGTGTCGCGCGGCATGCGGCGCCGCCCGCTGCTGCCGCTGCTGCTGCTGGCGCTACTGCGCGCGCACGGCCTGCTCGCCGCGTCCGGAGGTAAGTGTCTTCCGTAGGTAGCAGAGGAAACTGACAACTCGGTATCGGCTTTAGTCGATACTTGTCGCATCTAGTTCGAAGCGATAACGTCGAGATATTAGCGCCGTGGGCCGTGAAAGCCTAATTTTAAAACAAAAACATAGGCTTTTTGCTCAAGAGAGATATGTGAGTAAAGCGGAGAATACTTGTATATACGCTAAAGGCTTGTTTTTATTGAGCTACCCAAAATTAGTTCAAACTTCAATGTTTTTATAATTTCACCACTTTCTTGATCAACGTTCTTTGAATTAGTACCTACAAAATTTCAATCGATTTTCTTCACAATTGTCGATATCCTTATACTAACCATAACTCTAGCACAAAACTTCACCAGATCCTGCATCCCTTTCTCTCCAACTAAACTCACCGATAGTTGGACGGTGATAAATGATAGAACGCCACCACATCACCGTGACTGGCTGCTTCTGTTGCATTAACGTAATTCTCTGCATGACACAGCTACAGATCGTAGATAAAATAATAGATTAGTCTGAGAGCCATTCCTATTATATTATGTTTGATGTGTGTTGGTAACATTGACGTTGATTTTAATAAACACTGAATAAATGAACCGAAATCACATACAAACAAATTCGCGTTAGACAATTGCTATAGCATGCACCACGCTACACTGTAGCACACTTATTGCTACGCCGTAGCACGCACTGTGCTACGCCGTAGGCAAATGAAGATGCTGTAATGCTGTTAATCATTGCAGTCCTTTTTTTTTCTTTTATAGAAATAGCAAAACCTTAATTTACACAGTAAAAACAAAATTACTATACTTTCTTATATTAAA
Organism: Ochropleura plecta; assembly: GCA_905475445.1. Classification (NCBI taxonomy): domain Eukaryota; kingdom Metazoa; phylum Arthropoda; class Insecta; order Lepidoptera; family Noctuidae; genus Ochropleura; species Ochropleura plecta. The sequence goes on from FR997732.1 coordinate 1,422,788, forward strand.
TTAATCCTAAATGAATTACCTAGGTCATATTTGGTGTAGACATCGAAAGAAAGTTATGAAATTATTACAAAGCTGTCAAACTAGGTTATATATCAAGCTAAACATTCTAGTTGAAAGTTTTAGTTGAATTTAATTTCAAATCTATAATTTTCTCTTAAATCATTAAAGCCTCCGATACAAAGTTTTAAGTTATTGCGTTAAGTAAAATTGATTATTGAAATCAATCATATGTGACATATGTTTATGTGTTCGCTGTGAGCAATTATTGATAATTTATAACATCAGTTTATCACTAATATCAGCTTATGTACAATTAGTACAAATTATAGCCAATTTGACATTACTGTATCGGGGTTTGCGTAATATATAGTACTTAGTTTCGATAATTTAATGTTGACATTTAAATAGCTATTTTCAGGGTATAAAGCTCACATGGCAAAGAAATAATTATATGTTACTCGTGCTATGTTTTTTTAATGTAAGTTAAGACATAACGAGAAAAAAAAACAAGTTTATTTTTTATGTTTTCCTTAAAATATCGTGTGCGCAGAGCAGTTTCCAAAGAAAAATAACAAGACATCAAAAGGCCTAAACAAGTGACAATCACTTTCAAAGCGTTTTTATTTTTACAATGATTTTCAAAAGGATTGACACAATTTTTCAATTAAATTTTGACTTCTCCATCATCGTAAACGCTGAATGTACTGCACTTTGTTTAGACTTTTAGGAGTGTTACCCACAGAGGTCAAACGACAGCAGTTTAAAAAGTATTACATGGACTTATGTTATATTTCAACGCAAACTACTTACCCTTTCAGCCCAACCCAATAAAAAAAAAATCTCTCGCCTCTAAAATGGCGCAACTATTAAACTAATCGACGACCTCGAATAAAGAATTCACCGAATTTATTTAGCACAAACACTGGTGTCCCAATCAAACAAATGGCCGGCGTCGCTGCAGCACTGAGCTAAACTGTGGCGCTTCACCGCTTGCGATGTAAACGTTTTGCGGTACGAGTCGGTGACAAATTGAGTGCGGGATGGCGCAAGGCTAAGCTTCAGTCTTCGTAGAGAAACATGGCATTTTAGGGCCCCGCTGGGTGAATGGTGTGCTGGTAGTTCAATTGAATGTTCTTGTTGTCTTGTAGGTGTACGATGAATTTGCTTGTATGTGGAAATTGAAGTTTTGGTGAGTTTAAAGCAGAACAATTGACGGGCCTGTTGGTCTAGTGGTTAGTGGCCCTGACTGCTGAGCCGGAGGTCGTGGGTTCGATTCCCACCCAGGACAAACTTTGTGTGATGAGCATGATTGTTTGTTCTGTGTCTGGGTGTGATTTATCTATAATATGTATGTATTTATAAATTATATAAGTATGTATATCAGTGATGGCATACGTGACTACACACCACATCACCCCCCTTAAATTAAAAAAAAAACTAATTTACAATTATTTTTTTTTCCATTTTAAATTTACACTCTAAATCTTACAATATAACTTAGTCCTATTTTTATGTACTATATCTGTCTTATTTTTATACTTAACCATGACATTTGGTGACATGTCTTTTACTACCTCAAACGGTCCATTATAAATACATTGCAATTTATTCCCTGTCTCGTTTTTTATTAATATCAAGTCACCTTCTTTATATGTTACAGAATTAAGATTTTTGTCATAACACTGTTTCCTTGTTAACTTACTTGCTATTAAATTTTCTTTCGCATCACTTTGAGCCCTTTGCACCCTATATTTAAATTCTAAAGGATAATCATCAAAATTATACAATGGTTCAACACTTTCACCTTGAAGATTACTTGGTAACCTGCAAATTTTTCCAAAAACTAATTCATAAGGTGTATACTTAGTCACAGTATTTACTGTTGTATTATAAGAAAAACACCAATATGGAATCCAGGAACTCCACGATGATGGATTATTATCAGTCTGTATCCTTAAATACGCACCCAAAGTTTTATGAACATTTTCCAAAGACCCTATACTTTCATGATGATATGATGTTGATAAGATTTTATTGATGCCCAAGATATTACAAAGCTCTACCATTACTTTTGAAATAAACTCAGATCCTCTATCCGTAGCTATTGTTCGTGGTACCCCATACCTCAAAACAAAATTTTCTGCCAAAGCTTTTGCTACCTCATTCGCGGATTTATTTTCCAATGGATACGCCTCAACAAACTTTGTTAGCTCACACTGAAGTGTCAATATGTAAACATTGCCTTTCTCGTCCCTGTCAAGCGGTCCTACTATGTCTAAATAAACCTTCTCAAAAGATGTAGATGTAGTGGTGGTAATTGTCATTGGCTCTCTTGTATGTCTAGAAAACTTTTGTGTCTTACACTTATCACATTTACCAATGTACCCCATCACATCTTTCTCAATAGATGGCCAATAATAATATTTCTTAATATTATTCACCATCCTACGTATACCTGCATGACCACTCGTGGGTAAAATATGAAAATCATTCAAAATAACCTTCTTCTCATCTTCTCCTTCCACTTTCCGTACACCCCTTACTACACACATTTTAAAACCTCCACATATGGAACTACTATTTTCCTTAAAATATTCTGCCATCTTTGTAATAATATCAACGTTATAACGATTTTTTAATATAACAACTTCTTTTATGCCTTTTCCTACACAAAAAGTAACTATGTCTTTCGACAACTCGTCTCGCGATGATGCCGATAAAGATTCATAGTTTACATAAATACTCGAGTTTTCTGGCATATACATTAAATTGCGCGACTTTGAAAATATCTTTGTATAATTAGTGTTACGTAACATCTTCTCCCATCCATTTAAACATATCTCAACGTCATTTCCTTGCTTTCTAAGAACTTCCACGATCCTAGGGTGATCAGTCCCAGACAACATGGAGTCCGTTTCACAAACATGTGGCTCCCCCAACTGCTTGTACTGCGCTCTCGTCATTACGGATACTGTCTTTTCACGCATTGTTTTTAAATCTTCACTCGTAATTATTATTCTGGAAAGTGTATCAGCCAGCACATTTTCTTTCCCCTTAACATACTCGACCTCAAAGTCGTACTCTTCTAAACACAAACGAAACTTAGTTAACCTACTCGATGGATCCGTCATGTTAAATAAATACAATAGCGGCCGGTGATCTGTCTTCACTACGAATCGCCGCCCGTACAAATACGGTCTAAAATATTTAACTGACCAAACTATCGCCAACAACTCCTTCTCGATTATAGGATAATTCAACTCACTCTTCCCTAAAGACCTACTAGCGTATGCAACGAGTTTCCCATTCCCATTACACAACACACTTCCTATCGCATATCCCGAACTATCTGTCTGTAAGATAAACGTATTGTTAACAGAAAAATCTGGATAATCCAACACTGGTGGATTCATTAACGCTTCTTTAAGCGCCAAAAATGACCTCTCACACTCATCAGACCAACTATACTCAACCCCTCTTTTACACAGCCTATTCATCGGTACCACTATATTAGCAAAATTCGGTATGAATTTCCTATAATAAAAATATCTGGGTACTTTGCGCATATTTGCTCAATTGACAACCGCTCTTTGACGCCCAAATAGTCAAGTTTTAGCAAAGACAATATTTCCTTTACACGCTCCACGCTCATTTCTGGCTCCACAAAATTACAACAATCAAAATTACTCAACGGGTATACCTCCACACCGGACATGCTACACGTAACTGCCTCAGAGTTCGCGTTCAAAATTCTAATGGGTATCATGCCATTCTTAGGCTTAGCCATCACACTAGCCAAGAAAACCCCTTCGCGCAATTCTTTCCTAACCACGACACACTCTTCCGCTCTGTTAACGGGAAAATACCTAACCACCTCACAACGCGGAGGAATAGTCAACAAATAATCATAGGATTTAAGTGGCATAGAAACCGCCTGCAGCTCACGATCCTTAAGAGTCAACCTGTTTGCCGAAAAATCTATAATACCGCTATACTTTTGCAAGAAATCCTGACCCAATATGCCAATGGACCTACAGGGCAAATTATCAAATATATAAAACTTATGCACGAACGAACACTGCCCGTATTCTAACTTCAAATACACATAACCTACAGCTCGCAAACTACCCCCTACACCATTAATCACTAACTCTTCCTCAACTACTTTACAACACAAAGCGTTATCCCTTAAGAATTCGCTCTTTACAGCCGAAATCGACGCACCGGTATCCACCAACCATTCCGTATCTATACTATTCGCTAATAAATTAACCCAGTTAATACTATCACAAGCTAAAATATGATTAGACTCGAAAAAACTGAGTTTCATTTAACCGTCCGCCGTCATCACTACGTGACATCGATACTGCACCTGAGTCAGCATCACTCCGCACGTGCTCAAAACATGCCACACGCCGTCGACCTTGCTGAGTCTGGCGTCCACGACGAGCATTATTGCCGCGACCGCGCATTCCACCGCTATGCCATACGTTGGCATTTTTATGCGTACGTGCAACAGCTGTTCTCTGCTGCGCGTGACTACTTCCTACAGCGTACCGCCTATAACTATCTCCACGGCTCCTATTGCCCGTAGAAAAATCACCCCTCGCGGGCCAACGTTGGTACGTCATGATTTGTGCAGACGAAGCACAATTTTCGTCTTCCGCTACCGTAATTGCATCTTTTAAACAAGTTAAATTCCGTGCCGTAACGATCGTACCAAGACGCTGATTCCGAAGACCGTCAGTAAACTTCCTAATCGCATACTTCTCGTTCAACGGCTGCAAAATTTTATAAGCCTCGGAACTACCACCGGCTTGAGAAATCGTCAAATTTACCATCAACTTCTCTATCTCAGCCCCAAATTCCGCGACCGATTTTTCATTCTGCCTAGCGCGAGAAAGTTTGGCTTGCACAGCTACGTCCGACACCACCGTCAACAAATGTTTCCTCATGTCAACTAACAGACTGTCTACCGTCGCGTAACTGGAGGACAATCGAATCCTAGCCCCCTGGGTGAGTCGTGTGGTTAGCACGAACCTAATTAAAAGAGCACTATCAGCCTCCTCTAACATAGAGCTATATAATCCTATGGCATCAATTAAATCTTGGGTCACCTGCTCATCCCCATTCATTTTAGGCAAGCTGACCGCCGTTCTCAACGAAAACTTTTCTGACGCCATTTCCTGCTCAATCCTACCTCCTTCCTCAAACTTTATAGTATTTATATATAAATCCTCTATTCTAACCACCAACTAACCAATGACCTAACTTAACAATGGATTCTCTTAATAACTTAATCTGTAAAAATAGCGACGTCAACTCCACTTCCATTTATAACTATTGTCTCTAAACCAGTCTGCACTGCATACATTTGACACAACACTCAGAAGCACTTACTCTCCTTGTTGCTCCCCATTCCGGCTCTCACTACGCCATCTGCACAGCCTTCCGAACTTCTCTTTGGTTCATCTTCTCTTCTATCCAACCTTGGTGGCACCTCCTGTACAAGCGAACCGCCACGCCGAGGATTACAACCGCCAAACACGTTGCGATAAAAACAACACCGCGTTCATCGTCGACAACTGCTCCTGCGTCACTGTTGCGGCGTTTGAACCACCCGCTGCAGTCTGAGCGATAATCACTTCTTCTTTGGATGTTGTGGTCCCCATGACCTGTGACTCGACGCAAAGCGAAGCGAAACTAACCCCGACGTTTAAACTGCGATTCGGAACAGCCCCCCGGTCAAGCAACTACAACGCCGTCCAGCCGACTGGCAGGGTCGCCATGTGATGTGTGGGGTTTGGAGGGTTCAGTCGATCCGCGTAGTAGCATACACTATGGCGTTTCTTTGAACCCTCCAAACCCCACACATCACATTACCATAACACAAGCTCTGCTTAGCTTGGGATCAGATAGCCGTGTGTGAGTTGTCCCAAGATATTTATTTATAATTCACTCCACGTAGAATTAGCTTTCTGGGCTCCTAGGCACTTTGCATAGCCTCTTTCTTTCAATGTGTTTTTCACTACAAGTTCGTAAAAGGCACCTCACAATAGGATGAGTTAATGATGGTTTAAATGGTATGGCTTTTCAAAACTCTATTGGAGGTAAGCTTAATTCAAACACGATAAAGATGGAGGTGAGGTAAGATAAGTCACACAGTCACACAATTTATAAGACTTCTGACAAACTAATGGTAGTTTGCCAGAAATCTGTCAGTTTTATAAATTGTGGAATGAGAAATATTTGATTGCCATAAGGCATTCAAAGATTTCTCATTGACAGCTGTGACCAACGGCTTCAACTACTTTTCTCGTTACGGAAGGCCTCAATCCTTAATGAATAATCATCCATTTTTTGTGGATGGGAAAGCATCAACACACACACTCGTACAAACACTAAGTCTAGACACACTCCATACAACATAAATAACAGTTATTCATTACACATATTACCTATACTGTGATAATCAAGTTTATTATTTTTAGTATTTAAATTCAAAATCGTCTTACCGACAACCTACCTGCATAATATTCGCCGCACATTATTTCGACATCCGTGTGTCACTAGCAGGATTCAGCAGAATACCAGCGTCAGGTAATCCACCTGGCATTATGCTGAGCTGGACTCCTTTTTGGTGCAATTTTGAGACACACACCGCCCATTAGTGGGCGACCTTAAAAAATATATGTGTCTAAATGCCTATGGGTCGATTTAACTCAGTCTACCTTACTTTTTTTTTTTAATGTGTGCCATATTTTTTCTGTGTGATGTTTTTTTTTATTTTAATTCTTGTATTGTGTCTTTTGTTGCATCAAATAAATGATTTATCTATCTGTCTATCTATCATCAAGAGTGTTATACTTTAACTGACTTAAATCTACCTTTATTCGTTTTTTTGCTCTTTTTATCACGGACCGCGGTATGTCTTTCGAACAACCCGCAACCCAGGAATAATCATCCATTTAACCGACTTTGGAAAACGTCCATAACCTTTAAAATCACTATCTACGAGATAATTTTCAAACAAAATCCAATCTTTATACCCATTCTCGGAAACACAGACTTATCCTCCTAATATTATAAATGCGAATGTTTGTGAAGATGGATGGATGAATGTATTGATGTTTGTTACTCTTTCACGTCAAAACGGCTGAACGGATCTTGATAAAATTTGGTACAGAGGTAGATTATAGTCTAGAATAACACGTAGGATACTTTGTTTTTCAATATCACGCGGGCGAAGCCGCGGGCGCCAACTAGTGTACAATAAAGCAATGCTCACTACCAATCAATATACCCACGAACACTTCGCTAGAACTACCGGCAATCTCTCTTTACTAGCGAACGGTCTAACATCAACAGTCAGCTGCGAAGTCACGTCGTTTGACGCTGATAAATGAACCGGGAACTTGTCAGTCTCCTAGAGCTAGCTGGTCAGAAACAAAAGAAAGAGGTTACATATCGATTCGAATGTAGAAGGTACTATTACTGCCGATTTTGATGATCCACCGGATTAAACTAGATGTACAAGTCTCAAAAATATCTTGATTTAAAATAAAACTAGGGTGCCCACAAATTTATTGAATGGAACATAGCTGAGGTCGTGTTCCAAAGAAAAATCTTGACACCGCGATTCAGATAAGTGGCGTCATTGCATATCGCCATCTATTATTCAAAAAGCGGTACTAATCACATGATAAAAGTTTTTATATCAAATCAGACACTAGATTAGTATTAAAATGACATACCTAATCACATCTCATTTTAGTACACTTTAGTCGTGATTAAAGATAGTCCGATTCTCAATTTCAGAATATCGAGCTTGCCAATTTCTCTAAATTGAGTAACTAAACAATCATTTACGCTGTCAAGCTAAAACATGGTTAACTTGTGTCACTTAAACCAATTTCAGAAGAGGAAACGTCGAAAGCCAGGAATAAATTAATTTTAGTGATTTTAGAGTAGTTTATGTTTAGTTTGTGACAACCGAATTGACACCACTGGCTTCGCTAAAAGACTAAAGTACTTAATTATTACAGTGTACACATCAGTTTTATCTATACTTAATACTATGTGTGCGCTCAATGCAGCTAACTCAAATTCTATACCTACTAGCTTTTGCCCGCGGCTTCGCTCGCGTTAAATTCGGGGTAACGCGGTTCCCCTTTTCTGATTTACAGATACCTGCTATATGTAGTTTTGCCCTTGTGCTTGATTTATTGTAATAGCAAAGCTAAGTTTTCCCTTTACTTCCCACACTATCCCTCATTTCTCCTTTACATTTAAAAAAAATAGCCTATGTCCGTCTCCATGGTCCTAACTATCTCTATACCAAAATTCATCAAAATCGATTACAATCAAGACGTAACAAACAAACACTTTCGCTTTCATAATATTAGTAAACATTCAAACCAACTTTATGTGTCTGTTACGATACGATACGGGCGAAACATCTTTAAAGCGTAAATACATCAAAAATATAGCATATAGGTCATTGCACTCGTCTCTATTCATCGCTAACTTTGATCATAAAGTACACTCATGCACTTGCAATTTAATTATTATTGACTTCTGATCCCATATTTAACATTCTGTATTAAGAAGTTCTATCAAACAGTTGTTAGCAAAACCATTGGGCGTTTCATGACACATCACTGCAATTACAACTCCTACAAATTAATGTGAAAAAAAAGAAAATTTTAAAACCCGTGAACCAACCAAATTTTAAACCCAATTTTTCCGAACCCCCAGGTGGTTCTCAAGCCCAATTTTTCAACGGCAATACAACCGAATCATCAATATCAAGTGTTCCGTACGTGCAAATTGTGGTGGTTCGATGTTCACGCCGTATAAATACGGCGACGTGACAAATGGAGTGTCACGCCATGCCAGTGCGAAGTCTTAGCGTATTGGATGTGGGAGAGTTGTGTCGATGCGTGTTTGTTTTTGTGGGGCAGGCTGGCTTTGTGGCTGTGGGTTGATTTTAATGAGTCTCAGGGAGGACAAGTCTTTGGCAACTGACATACACACTCCCATACACATTATCTGGCATTTTTGTGTGTATTAAAATAAATATTATAGAAAAATTGTAATCCTTATCTTTGAGTCGGAGAAAGAAAGTTTGTTTGTTTGTTACGTCTTCACGCCTAAATGGCCAACCCGATTTTGATGAATTTTGGTACAGAGATCGATGAGACCCTGGAGACGGACATAGGCATATTATTTTTTTAAAAGTGAGTAGGGGTAGAAAAGTGGAGAGAAAGATTTCTTTTTGGATCATCACGCGGGTTAAAGTTAGCGTTAGCCCAAAGTAACTATGCCACGCGGACAAAGTCGTGGGCGGAAGCTCGTCACAAATATTCATTATTTGTGACTAGTTTCCACCCGCGACTTCGTAAATAAATATTTACATAAAGTGTGTTTCTTATGGTGCTCCATACCTGCTACTATCCTCACACGCTTCTTGCATAGTTGAGTATTTTTTTTAAATTTTGATTGTGTTGCTACGAAATTCTGGCCAGTTATTTGCGTTTGGAAATGGAGCCATATTTAAAAATACTCTATAACTGCTAGTGATCTAAAATTACATCATGGTCATGATTGAGTTAGTTTTATAGTTCTTTCATTTCTCTAAGCTCTCTTTTAACACGTTTAACAATCTTTAATTTCCAAGACATAAACTTAATTTGAAGAACACCGTAAAAAGGCTCCACCAAAACAATTCAAAAACTCCAGTTACTTACAAGCCAGGCACATGTTTCTTAACCACATAATTAACTTTCAGTCCATTGAACGCCCTTCCTCTCCATGTAACATTCTTACTGACCAAGTTACCCCCCCCCCCCACCTCTTTTCAAGGTCATTTCTATCAAGCTAACTCACCACACAAAGATATTGAGCGTTACAGCGTGCATTGTACGAAACTAAGCGAAGATTATACTCGGCTATAGGGTGAGGGAGTTAACTCCTATATTTATTTAAATTAAGTTAAAGAGATGTCACATAACTTGACGCTTGATTTCACCAAATGGTTAGAGGACTTTGACATAGCTGATTTGTTCACAGATATGTACAAACTAGCTTTTCCCCGCGGCTTCGCTCTCGTTAAATTGGGGGTAACATAGTTCCCCTTTCCTGATTTGCAGGTACCTGCTACCTGTAGTTTTTGCCCTTGAGCCTTATTTTTTGTAAAAACAATGTTAAGTTTTCCCTTTTCTTTTTCCCTATATCTGACTTTTTTTTTTTTAAAGTTAGCCTATGTCCGTCTCCAGGGTCCCAACTATCTCTGTACCAAAATTCATCAAAATCGGTTAAGCCATTAAGGCGTGAAGACGTTACAAACACTTCACTTTTGCTTTTATAATATTAGTAAGGATTACCAGTTATGTTAAAGTCGAGTGAGGTTTCTCATGGCCTCATAATCGGGCCTTACCTGGAACTCGAACCGAGGACTAGCTTTGAAGGTCTAGAAAAAATGATAATCTTTCAGCTATACCAATGATGTTTTATGCTAAGGTTCAAAGCGTGCATAGTTATGTCAATCCTGTTAATGGTACGGTTGGCGTAGTAACCAAGCCATTGGCTGTTGCATTGAGCGTCGCGGGTTCGACCCCCGCACGGAACAAATATTTGTATGGTTTATAGGTAATTTTTCCAGGTTTAGCTGTTTATGTATGTGTGTTTAAAGGTTTGTTAATGCACCCGCGAAACAACAGAAATTTCTAGTGTGAGGCAAGTTATGTTAAAAAAAAACGGTCAAGTGTGAGTCGGATTTGCCCACTGACAGTTCCGTATTAACTTGTGACATCAACGGCAGAATTTCTTGACTGCATAGACTTAGAGGGACTACAAAAGTTTATGGTTTGAATTCTAACTGGATCCCTCCACGCGTTTCTGAGATAAAGGGTCTTTTTTTTGGGGTTGGAAATCATCAAATAACTTCCCCCACATATTTAACTTCCCCCGTATCTCTTTCGAACAACCCCCCCAGATAAAGGGTCTTGACAGACCGACCGATGAACGACAACGTGATCCTATAAGGTTTCCCTTTTTAGGGTTCCGTAGTCAACTAGGAACCCTTATAGTTTCGCCATGTCTGTCTGTCCATCCGTCCGTCCGTCCTCGCTTAATCTCTGTGACCGTTAGCACTAGAAAGCTGAAATTTGGTACCAATATGTATATCAATCACGCCGACAAAGTGGTAAAATAAAAATTGGAAAAAAATGTTTTATTAGGGTAGCCACCCTATACGTAAAGTGGGAAGTGATTTTTTTTTAAATTTCAACCCTAACGTGTGATATATTGTTGGAAAGGTATTTAAAAATGAATAGGGGTTTACTAAAATCATTTTTTGATAATGTCTATAATTTCGGAAATAATCGCTCCAAAAGTAAAAAAACAATGTGTCCCCCCCCCTCTAACTTGTTTAGAAAATATGAAAAAAATCTGAAAAGTAGAACTTTATAAGGACTTTCTAGGAAAATCATTTTGAACTTGATTGACACAACAGTTTTTGTACAAAAAAGACAAAAAGTTGTACAAAATAATTTCCTCCTCCACCTTTAAACTCATAAGTGGGAACACTTATTGTGACGGACGGGAAACTACGGAACCCTACACTGAGCGTGGCCCGACACGCTCTTGGCCGGTTTTTTACTTAAAGGTGGTTATATAAATACGGAACGAAATGAAATCTGTTACCTCCTTGGCTATAGACCCTCAGGTCCTCTCCATAACGCTAACACAAGATTATTAAGCTTCAGAGCATGCAGAGTATAAATCTTGGAAGTTGGAGGAGACTGCACTGATGTATGGGGTGCAGGAGTTAGACCTAAGTACTTGATAACGAGAGCTCCCGGTCTTGGCACATCGACACGCTATCAATTATAGTGAATAGATATATAGTGGCTAGTTTGGAACAAAGACAATAAAATGTAGAACGAGTTTTCTTGGTTTAGTTTTAGAATAGCCTCAGTATTTGAAACTTTCTCTGGATCATTCGATGAATATAATATTTATTTTGAATAAGTTAAAAACATTGTGAAAATGGTAACGATTGCCTTTATTAATAGCAGTTTCTAGATTTAAATGTTTAAAATGAGTCTTTCTAAAATATTTACGTAATAGTTTAGTATTCTTGTTTTAATCGAATTCTTACTGATAAGGCACTGACGTATCTGACATGGTCCGGTGTCTATAGCCTATCAATTTCGGTCCGTTTGAATAAAGTTTATCTATGAATCAGAAGTAGCTTGAAAATGTTGACTGACAAAAGAAGAAGAAGATTTAAAGATACATTTGAAGATTTAAGGCAAAAGAAAGAACATGGATGGGTTTTATCCAGCAAAAGTCTGACACTCTACCCCGCAGTATCAGAGTTTTAAAATAATTTGAAGTTTTTTTTAAGTTATTTGATGATAATTTCCCATCCGAAAAACTAAAGTCTCAATTTATTAATTTTACACACTGTTTCTAAGTTTCTTATCAACATTTCCTGTCTACTGAAAGGTATTTCTTATCGAGATACCTTTGCACTCTTTTGTATGTATGTCTTCTTCTTTTGTTTTTTGCGTGCATACATCTATATACATATATGTATATTTATATATAAATGAATCCCTATTTCTTTTGGTCACGGCATCACACGTGAACGGCTGGACCAATTTCGCTAATTCTTTTTTTGTTTGTTATTGTTAGGAAGGAGGTTTTGATGAAATAAGGTAGGATAAGTTGCTAATGCAGGTAGGTGATATGGTAGCTAGCTAGGATAGGCCGGTATGGTGGTTAAAAAATATAAGGAGATAACAGTAGGTAGGATAAATTGCATTGCAACGCAATGGTACAGCTAGTAAATAAATTATTAACAAACACATGTCCTCGCTAAAACCAAACAATAGTAGATAATTAGAATTGATCGAACAAACTCCCCTCGTTCAGTGAAAAGCATTCAATTAATACGTAACACAACGCAATATGTTAAGGTGTGATCACACGGGTCACATGTCACAGTTCTGGGTACTGAGGTAGAAAATTTGTCATTTACATTTTTGACATTTGAAAAATACAAACCATCTTGTATGTATTTTACAAATGTCAAAAATTTATTTCTAATGTCAAAGAAGTAAATTGTAAAATAGGGACAAGGGCAGGAAAATGATGATGATGAGTTATTTCTTATTATTTATTTTAGGTAAAATTGAAAAAGAAGAAAGAGGTAAAGTGAAGTGTAGAGAGTGTTAGTTGAAAGTATAATTATTAATAATAATAAAGATGACAATCTTTGATAATAATCATAAAAATAACAAGCGATGTACTCCGACATGTAGAAGCTGATGTAAGGGGTACAGCGCTATACTAATTTGAGTATGTTAATAAACTGGAATAAATGATAGTTATGTGGTATGAACAGGTGAATCATCAGGTAGACATAATAATATCACGTCTCTAAGCTTGAGAGGCTAGTCAAAAGTAACCGAAATTTCACAATTTACGTTAAATTCATTAGGTATAAAAGAAAAAAAAAAGAGTGTCCATGGAGTTTCTTGCCCATTCTTCTCCATAGTACTTTCACAAGTTATTATGTCTTGTGACCGGGACTGTAGCTTAACATTTTGTTTTTTTTTGACATTGCCATGTCGACGGAGCGTTCGTTTTCCACGAATCAGATGTCAAGAGATGTCAGCAAAGCAGGAGGGCCTGCTAAGGCTGCGGGTTGTTCGAAAGAGATATCGTGGCCCCCGAATATAAAGGGCAAAAAAGGATCATGGTTTTAGTCAGTAAAAGCCTAACATATTGACTATTTGATGAATTCCAATCCGCAAAAAGAAGAGGGCAAGTTTGTTGCCACCAATCGCCACCAATCGGGCCTGTATACTATTTAAAAAAAATAACAAAAGTTCTATTGTCTGAAGTCGATACCCAATATTTTAATTAGAATAACAACAATTAGAAGTATATAATACTACGGCAACAGTAAAAGTTTTTTTTTGTTATTAATCTCTAGCTCTATAGTACGAGTATCTCCATGAACTATAGCTGACCATTGCTAAAAATCACTGCTCGTGTGAGCTCACCTTTAGAGCGCGCAAAACGTCCGAAGCCGCGCTTTAATACGCGAACAAATGTTCTATTACACGAGTGATTGGAATTACTTCACGGAAATCGCGTGTAAGCTGACGCGATTACGTAAAATTACCTCGATTTGGTGTTATTACGTCTGTAAAGTTGACGTATTATTGCGGAAGACTGGTTGCAGTTGAATTGGGGTGGTTTTCATGACTTTTTGTTTAGTCACTTTAGTCCCACTGCTACACGAAGCACGTTAAGCCGTTGGTCCCGGCTGACATTTGTAGATCTTTGACAGTGGTTACAGGTAGTCAGTGTTCCGGAAATCTGACAACCAGTCTTACCAAGGGGTATCGCATTACCCAGTACTAATTGGGTTGTGGAGGTCAGATAGGCAGTCGCTCCATGTAAAATACTGATATTCAGCTGCATCCGGTTAGACTGGAAGCCGACCCCAACATAGGTGGGAAAAGGCCAGGCAGATGATGATGACTTTAGTCCCACTGCTGGGCAAAGCTCTTCCCCATCTTTCTAAATTTCAGTCATTGACTCCAAGGTCTTAGTCGTCGTCATTATGGTTTTTCTTTAAGTGATATATACAATCAATATATTTCTGAAAATTCTCAAAGATTGCTTCTTCAAAACCACACTTAAACCCCTCTCAGATTTTTACCCACATCAGTCCTACTTACCTACTCTATTATTTTGCGACTTACTCTTTAAACACAAAGTCACGACCTCACGTAAAGATTTAATAAAAAAAAACCTTACAAAAGAGCTCATTCAATCCCTAAATCTTAGTCATCGAAACTTTTACAGCTACAGATGAAAAAAAAATACGATCGAGGATCATTCTCAGAGTAAGGGGTTATAAAAAAACGACCAAGTGCGTGGATCACGCACTGTGAACGGTTCCGTAGGCGGGATAAATATTCATGTATGGAATGCATTGATTTTATCAATCGCAAAAATACTAAGACCCCGTTGCCTGATCCAACTTAGGGAGTTTTTTTTCTCCGGGACTTTATTTCTCTTGGCGTTTTTCTGGTGGTCATAACTCTTGATTCTGACCATCGGAAATTGACGAATATTGTAGCAGGCTCTCCATCTCTTATTTTTTTATCCTTGTGCTCACAGCCTTTTTAAGGAAATATCAAAACGTTTGGTTGACACTTCCTGTGACTCAAGGGCTGGTTTTTACTTTGGCCAGAGGCTTAGAGTTGCCATACAACGTGGCAACGTGGCCAGTGTCTTGGGGACATTGCCAACTGACAGCGTTGAGGACGAACTTTTTGACGCTATTTTTTAATTTATTTATAAGTTAGGTAGTATGTTTAATAATTTTAGTTTAATTTAGTTTATTTATCTGTTATTGTAAACTCAAATAATCGGTGCACAGATTAAACCTTCTTCCTCATCTTCATCGATAAAGTCTCCAAGTAAAAAAGCTTCATGCAATCCGGACTAACAATAGTTTAGCCTATGTTACTACGGAACCTTAAAAGCGAAAAAAGGGATGATTTAATGTTATTGTCTCTGATATTCGTTATTACTAAGGTTTGAACAAAAGATTTTTTCGGATTTATTTCAAGTCATTATTATATATGGGAATTTTTGCATGCCAATGTGTAACGGAAAGCATAGATTTGCTGGCAACGGGATTTATGAGTTGGTTCGGTTATCGGATGGAAAAATCCTTTGCTGAATATGGAGTTTTTTTGAGTTAACAATAAAAGATTGTAGATGAATGTAGTCACGTTTTAAAGAAATTTGTAGCCACGCTGAGGCAGTGGGTTAGATCGTAGTCGTGCTAGGGCAGCGAGTTAGAACGGAATTTAAAGAGATTTGTAGCCACGCTGAGGCAGCGGGTTAGAACGGACTTTAAAGAAATTTGTAGCCACCCTGCGGCAGCGGGTTAGATCGTAGTCGTGCTAGGGCAGCGTGTTAGAACGGAATTTAAAGAGATTTGAGGCCACGCTGGGGCAGCGGGTTAGAACGGACTGTAAAGAGATTAGTAGCCACGCTGGGGCAGCGGGTTAGAATGAACTCTAAAGAGATTAGTAGCCACGCTGGGGCAGCGGGTTAGAATGAACTCTAAAGAGATTTGTAGCCACGCTGAGGCAGCGGGTTAGAACGGACTTTAATTTGGTTTTAAACTGGCACTATTATACTAATATAAAAAAGCTGAAGAGTTTGTTTCGTTAAACGTGTTTATTTCATAAACTATTGGCTCGAATTGAAATAAAAACCTTTAGTATTAGATAGCCCATTTATCGAGAAATGCTTTAGACTTTTATCATCATGCTACCTGAGGATAACACCTCAGAGCACAGCTAGTTAAAATATTTTAAAACAATAATAGAGTATTTCGCACACTAATCCAAATTGCAAAAAAACGATGCTTAGAAACATTTTATTATAAAAAGTGGCTTTTAACGGAATAATTGTCATAAATAGTTTGACTTTGATCTTTTACTATAAAAGAAAAAGGAATTTCATCCAATTAAAACTCAAAATTTGTATTTAACCGTCACTCTATTACACTCCAAAAGAAAGACTATTTAAACCCTTTATTAAAACTCTAACTCAGACATTTTCACAGTCTCTGCCCTCTGCCCATTCATGCGAGTATCAAACTATTTCACAAAGAACCGTTTAACGATAAGTCCATAATTATAAGAACGAAACAAGTCTATTACAAAACTATAATTAAATTCCATCCAACCTATCATATTGGGTCGCCATTTTAACAAGTCTTTGTCCTCAAATACGTCCATCTAAACAGAATTTCAATGGACAACTAGTGATGTGCTGCTGCGGCGAATATCGATAGATCGATGATTATGGTCAGTGTGTCATGGCTGAGAGAAATGTGCATTGTTTTATGTATGTTCATGTTGCCGGATTATTTTTGGGCGTTTTAAAAGAGCATTCAATAAAGAGTAAATTTTACCACTGGCTGTGCGACTGTCTTTGTCCCTGCCAAATGTTTTTTTTAAATTAAACATGAATAATGCGCCACTGTCTTAAGAAATACATACAGGTTTTATTTTGTTGAATCCGTGGCTGTAGAAAATGTCGAATTAAGATCCAAAAAAACTATAGGATAAGTTTCCACAACTTTAACAACACTCACAAAACACGCTTTACCTTAAGTTTTCAAACATCGTAACTCAAAAAATACCTATATAATTGTACGACTATTGTTATAGTTTTCAAAAGACAACGCTAATGGTTTTAAAAAAAATCCAAGAAGTTTTTACTTAAAGTAATAGTATGGGTCACATGACCTCTCTCATATAAAGTAATAATATAATAATAATAAAATTTATTGATAATAATAATATAGTGTAGCACACTAGTTAGGTTACATACAAGCATTGAAATGTAACAAGCAAATTTAAAAGAAAGCAGAGTAGAAGTAGCCGTGGGCCCCAAACTAGGCATAGCCTGTATCTCGGTGGCCCACTATTTACAGTTAGGCAAGTTGAAAATAAGACAAATGTTCAATGTGACGCAGCACAACATAACACAGATAAGAATTAATTAAGGGAATTACAATTAAAAACTTATACAAAAAAATAAAAAGGGGAGAATAAAAATAGTGTGACTTGCTTCTTGTGAAACTAGAAGCTAACGACATTATAGATAGATAGAATAATTCTAGTCCAGCTACCTAAGCACGGGCAGTTAGTGGACTTTAAGTTTGTCAAAAGACAAGGAAAAATACACGATAAAAAAATAAGGAAAACTCATGAATATACTCTGTGACCTGATAAGGTGGTTTTAACCATTTGATCGTAGATTTTAATTTAGATAAATAAATTTTAACTCACTCATATAAACTTTCGCCTTGTTTCTATTATTTGAAATAAAAACTACTATATATATTTAAAAAAACATAGGTTGCAAAGCGCTTACTGAGTGACCCTATTTATAAGTTCAAACTGTAACTTGTATGGTGTAAATAATAAAGAATATTCTATCTTTCTAATTATCAATAGAAATCCCTGTACCAAAAATATCTTAAACAAAATTTAGATATAAAAAAAGCTTAGGTTGCAAAGCGCTTACTGAGTGACCCTATTTATAAGTTCTAAACTGTAACTTGTAGTGTGTAAATAATAAAGAATATTCTATCTTTCTAATTATCAATAGAAATCCCTGTACCAAAAATATCTTAAACAAAATTATAAACCTAATCATACTGGTAATAATTATCGACAACACAGACACGACACTATCTTCTTCTTTCCAAAACACACATTATGTTAAAACCCGCTACCTTTCAACCCATATATCTAGCTTAACCAAAAAGAATAAACACCTGACACCACATTTCCCTCCAAATCCGTGCAGAAATTAATCACACCCTACAAACACCATAAATTACCCAAGAAACACTGTATTACACAACAGCAAATTTATATATCCCACCGGTGGGTTTCGGAATCGTCCTTGGTGTGGCCCAGAGCCCCATAAATCCCTCTTCACATATTTTATATTTCCCTGGTACACTAAACGTGCTAAATTGATATTTACACGTAGCCTTGTATCAATAAATATAATTTAATGCAGAAATTGATAGTAGGGGGAGGCTTATGAGTGTTGGGCAAGTGTTTCTGGTTTTGTTGCCCAGGATTTCATAGATTTTGTATGAAAATACAGATGACCTAGTTTTATTTACCACTTTATTTGACTGTCAAGAATGAATTGCGTCTGTCCGATATGCAATGACGGTGTTTTATAAATGACTAGCTTCCGCCCGCGTGTCATAATTACTTTGGGCTAACGCTAACTTTAACCTCAGTGATGATCGAAAAAAAACAATTGTCTTTCTCTCCCCTTTTCCTCCCTCTTTCTCCCCCTAGCCTATGTCCGTTTTTGCAGGGTCCCAACTATCTCTGTACCAAAATTCATCAAAATCAGTTTAGCCATCTAGGCGTGAAGACTTAACAAACAAACAAACTTACTTTCGCTTTTATAATATTAGTAAGGATGTTTATTTTGCAAGTAGGTTCTTACAAACACTTTCACGTATCATTTTTTTTAACTATATGGACTTGGTGGTCCGTACTCTGAGAAGAAAAACCCGAAACATAATTCAGAGATCTTAGTCTCTTTTAAGTTCCAGACTAAAATCTCGGTAAACTTACATAAGGAATGTGTAGATTAGTGTTTGAGAAAGTCTTTTTATGAAAGAACCACGCAGATTTAAGTAAACCTGTTAATCAGTGGAAATAGTTACTATGTAGCTCGACTCATAACTCAAGGAGCTCAACGACACAACAAATAATACCAACAAAAGGACATTTGAGTAGGTCCTTTATAGTATTAGCAGTTTGAGTACTAACTGATAGTACTCAAACTCCCAGACGTAATCGTTAAACACTAATAAAATAAAAAGAACCGACCCATCACATTTACAATCCTTACTAATATTATATAAGCGAAAGTGAGTTTGTTTGTTTGTTTGTAACGTCTTCACGCCTTAATGGCTGATTTTGATGAATTTTGGTACATAGATAGTTGGGACCCTGGAGACGGACATAGTCTAATTGTTTTTTTTTTTGAAAAAGTGAGGAATGAGGGAGAAAGAGGAAAGAAAAGGGAAAACTTAGCTTTGCTATTAAAATAAATAAGGCGCAAGGGCAAAAACTACAGGTAGCAGGTACCTGCAAATCAGGAAACTGTGTTAGCCCGAATTTAACGCGAGCAAAGCTGCGGGTAAAAGCTAGTGAAGTAATAAAAAAACAAAACATAGTTTTACATTATGAAGTTTTAGATTAACTAATAATGACTTCTAGTTTTTGGAACAATCATAATCGTTATTTTTATCATATTAAGGCAATGTTTTTTTTTTAATTTACAGAAGCGTATCTTGAGTGAAAAAGTCTTGTCAGACACACGTATTCTGGTAACAAATTGCTTCAATTTACACATTTTGCTCAAAGAACCCCCCAAAAAAGGTAGCACAGCTAATGAAGCTTCATCGCTATCTTTTGTTTCCCTTCTTACTTCTAAACTCAACCTTAAGATGTCTGAGCAACTAATTAAAAGATAATGAAAAAAATGTAAAGCGGTAAAGTATGTAAATTAGTAGCAAAGTGCTTCAGGCCGGACTGAGTTAACAAGTTATTGTGGCCAGCTTTGAGATGGCCAGTTCATTTGGATCATCGAGCACTTTTTACTTTTTTGTTTTCGGCACTCCGCGAAGTGTAAAAAAGTTGGCTAAAAATGTTGATATTTTTAAAAAAAATATTTATTAGTCTCTTTGGTCGAACTTCTAAGCCAATGGTTTGGTTTTTTGGACATCTCAGCCTGTAGTGCGGATCACGTTTGCCTAGATGTCATGCCACCCAAATTTATACGAGATTTGAAGCCGCTTTGACAAATGACAATCGTGTTCAAACATTTTTTTTTTGGTTTGGGAAATCATCAAATAACTTCCCCCGCTCTGGGCGGAGCGGGGGGGAGTGTCAGACTATTACTGACTAAAACCCACCCATGTTCCTTCTATTGCCCTTTACGTTCCGGGGCCACGGTATCTCTTTCGAACAACCCGCAACCCCGGCAGGCGGAGGCTCTAGCAAGCCCCTCTGCTTTGCTGACATCTCTTTGGGGCGCGCGTGAAACAAACGCGCCGTCGACACGGCTTGTCGTCAAAAATCTTCGAAAGATAATTATGCAGAATTGATGTCGCAAGTTTGTACGAAACCCTCGGTGCGCGAGTTTGACTCACTCTTTGCCAGTTTTTCCTTTTAAGATACGGAACCCTGAAAAGGTATCTTCATTGCTATAAAACGTATAGTTAGTGATAATAATAAAAAAACTGTAATTTGTTTAATCTTGTATGTGTAAATTAACGTGGTGTTTTGTTGGGGCGACCAATCTCTCTGTATGCAAATTAGTACATGGATTGTAAATTAGTCGAACGAGTTTCTAGAAAGTAAATCTATGTTATATAAACCTACCTTTATTGGTGTTTTAAAATGGTTTCGTTGCTAATTAGAACAAGTTTAGGTTAAGTAGTGACGATGTGTGCGTAAAGACAGATGTGCTATAAGGTTATTTGAAATCGCTCGTCAAAATTGAAAGGTTAGTAGAGAATGCTTTATGGCATTACTTTACATGAAGTTTAAATCCTTATCCTTACTAATATTATAAAAGCGAAAGTGAGTTTGTTTGTTACCTCTTCACGCTTTAATGGCTACACCGATTTTGATGAATTTTGGTACAGAGATAGTTGGGACCCTGCAAAAACGGACATAGGCTAGGGGGAGAAAGAGGGATGTGAGGGAGAAAGAGGGAAGAAAAGGTAAAACTTAGCGTTGCTATTACAAATCAATTAGGCGCAAAGGGAACTGTGTTACCCTGAATTTAACGCTAGCGAAGCCGCGGGCAAAAGCTAGTCTAATATATAAAATTCTCGTGTCACAATGTTCGTTTCATACTCCTCCGAAACGGCTCACCGATTCTTCTGATTTTTTTTTATGCAAATTCAGTAAGTCTGAGAATCGGCTGCTATCTATCTTTCAATTTGATTTTCTAAGTGATTATACTAAGGGTGGTAAGTAGCGGGTGAATTCGCTGGGCACAACTAGTAAATAAAAAAAAAACCGTTTCAAATTTCGAAAATAACGTAAGGATGAATATCTAAAAACTGTTTTTGTTTTGCACTTCTAGTCATACGTAATTTCAAAATTAGTTAATTTTGAAATTACGTATTCTTCTTCACCTCTGCTTAGCCCTTCAGTGATTTCAAGCGAGATGTTACGTTAAGGATCAGTACTTTCTTATTTTTATCACATTTTAAATAATCCTACTTAAAACCTTCCTTTTGTAACAACTTAATACATTTAAACGTCCTTTAAGGCAAACAATCGTTAAAGGACGTTTAAATGTAGAATGATTTACATACATTATAAGAATGGTTGAAATAATTTGAGTTGCATCCGCTTCGAGTGCTACCGTCCGTCTGTCCGTATGCGTCGAGCTATTTGCTGAGTGAGCCTTAAGTTTTAAGCTGGAAGCAAGTTTGAATTGTTGAAAAAAAAAGACGTGTAAAAGTGTATGTGAAAACCTACTTGCAAAAATATATCAGACGTTGCTGGCCCGCTAAAGGCAGACACTAAAGACAGTAGTCCAGTAGTCAGTACGCCTCCTTTAAATCCATCCAAAGGTTGTCTTGAAAAGATCGCTTTTAGCGATAAGACCGCCCATTGTGTCACCATATTTATAAGTTGTATATTGTTATTCTTGTCATTTGTATGGTGTACATAATAAAGATTATTCTATCTATCTATCTATGTAAAGGCTTTTTTGTGTATGGGAAATCATCAAATAACTTCCCCCGCTCTGGGCGGAGCGGTGGGGAGTGTCAGACTTGTACTGACTAAAACCCACCCATGTTGCTTCTATTGCCCTTTATTTTCCGGACCGCGGTACCTCAAACAACCCGCAGTCCCACTAAAGACTACCCCTAAGCCTTTCAAAACAACCAAGCACCTTTATTTATTGTTATTTTGAGTTTAACACTACTTTGTTAGACTACCAAGCATGGGGTATTCATAAAGGAAATTGCCTTGATGGTCCAGTGGTCGCAACTACGACAACTGAGCATGAGGGTTCGAATCCTGGGTAGGGCAAAGTGTTATAATCAATATCCATCAGGAAGTCCTTGAGTTTCACTTTGGTTGACGAAATAGGCAAGCCCGCTATACCATGTGATATAAATATAAACAAAACTCACATAATTATTATAATAGGCCTGTGTCAAAAAAAAATAGTACGTCTTTTAGATTAAACCAAAAATGACAAAGATATATAGATTACTAGCTTTTGCCCGCGGCTTCGCATGTTAAATTCGGGGTAACACAGTTCCCCTTGCGCCTTATTGATTTGTAATATAAGTTTTCCCTTTTCTTCCCTCTTTCTCCCTCACATACCACTTAAAAAAAATAGCCTATGTCCGTCTCCTAGTTCCCAACTATCTCTGTACCAAAATTCATCAAAATCGGTGTAGCCATTAAAGCGTAAAGAGGTAACAAACAAACAAACTCACTTTCGCCATTGTAAGGATTCAAAAATAAGGGACACAATTTACAAATAAAAAAATACGTGTCCCTTATTTTTGAATGATCTAAAAGACTGACTAAATAGAATGTAATTACTTTGACCCTGGAAACTATTCTATGGGATATAACGCTGCTTAGCCTTTGAGAATTACAGGCATGAATTAAATTTAATAACTCATGTTTTTTACTAGACATAAACTGTAAAACGAACCTTACAGCCTGCTTTCTCCTTGTATACCACCTTCTCAGAAATATGATACACGACACATACATTATACCCTCACCCCTATGCCCAACAGATTAAAACCTAACTTAATATTCCATTCAGTTCACCGCTATGCTCGCACCTTGCGGCATACAAGAATACCTCCAAGACGTGCCTGGAGCTCTGCCAACGAGAGAGTGCGAGCTTGCATGCCAAAATGGAATCCCAGGCATGTTTGCCATGATAACAAAAACGAGGAAAAAAAAGATCGATGCAAAAATTTTAAAATGTACGTTAGTTTTATTCTTTATGATTCGCACCTCTTTTTCTATTTCTTTTGGTTATGAATTCATTTGGGAATTCATTATTGTGTTGTTTTGCTTTTATAGTTGGGTTTATAATTTTTCGTAATTGCACGGTGTCTTTGGGGAATTAGTTAATGCCGTTGGATGATAGAAGACCAGACAAGCATTAGTTAGTTAATATTTCGAGCACTTTTAATTACTTTTTTATTTTGTACTAGCTTTCGCCCGCGGCTTCGCCCGCGTTAAATTCGGGATAAGACAGTTCCCCTTTCCCGATTTGCAGGTACCTGCCACCTGTAGTTTTTGCCTTAGCGCCTTATTTATCGTATTAGCAACGCTAAGTTTTCCTCATTTTTCACTCTTTTTAAAAAAAAATAGCCTATGTCCGTCTCCAGGGTCCCAACTACCTCTGTACCAAGATTCATCAAAATCGGTTTAGCCATTTAGGCGTGAAGAGGTAACAAACAAACTAACAAAAATCTCACCTTCGCTTTTATATTATTAGTAAGGATTGAATCAATCGGGCCCATTACATCAGAAACCATATCTAAATGTAACGCCGACAAAGACGACAGGGAGTCAACAATGCGAAAAAATATGAGCTCTTTACTGGCACTATTAATGAACTTCGCACCAGAACCGAAGATTTATCTCACAAAGGGAGATCGGACGAATAACGTGCCCAGGGAATGTTAATAGGCCTGTGGAGGAGCGCTTTATCTACTATGAAGTCCCTGAGAAGGCCAAGAAAAATGGCTTGTAAGTTACAGATAAAAATATAGGGTTTATTAAGGAATGGGTAATGAGGAATTATTGTTAGGTATATTGAGTAGGTTGCAAGATCATAAAATCAAATTGAAAAAAAAATATTTGTTCGTTTCTCATGATAGACTTTGTATGATCTATAAGATTCTTATCCTTAACTAATATTATAAAAGCGAAAGTGAGTTTGTTTGTTACCTCTTCACGCTTTAATGGCTAAACCGATTTTGATGAATTTTGGTACAGAGATAGTTGTTAAAGAGTGGGATATGAGGGAGAAAGACGAAAGGACGAAACGGGAAAACTTAGCGTTGCTATTACAATTCAATAAGGCGCTACCGAATTTAACGCGAGCGAAGCCGCGGGCAAAAGCTAGTCTGAAATAAATGCATAATAATATCCACCGTGAAGAATACTTATTATATTTCCTGTATACCACCGTTTATCGTGCATTATTTTCAGTTTTGGAACTTAAGAATAAATTATTTTCGTCATACAGTCTATGGCAGAATTTTAAGTTACGCTTATTTATATGAACGACGTCTTGTAGCAACGTAAAGGCTTTATATAGGCTCTTATTGTTCATAAAAATGCGTTCTTGGTTCAGGAACAATTATCGATTCAATAAAACCCGTCATACAAATAGAAACTTTCATCCAATTCACTTACTCAGAACCCAAAAAAGCAAAACTTTATTAAGAAAATGTAGATTACTCAGCAAGTTCACTGCCGAGTTCACCCTCACCATATATCAGCTTCTACCGAGCCAATCTCGAATTATCGTATCGACCGACGGCCCCGCTGCGATCCATTAATCAGCTGATGGGTTGTAGCGCGCAATGTAAAGCGCCCATTACTTTATTGTCTGCCAGGTGCACTGAGCTTCACCTACACATTTATCAAAGTTTTAAGGTAAGTAATGATATTGAGAGCTGTTATCATCATCTATTACGATAATCATATCTATCACGCGTTATTATCGCTGCTCGGTGATCGTGTGTGTTGTCAAAAATGACTTCAAAAACTGTTAAGTGCGTGAACTGTAATGTGGTTATTAATGAACTCTTAGCTTTTCTAAGCAATGTGATGGATTTTATGGATGAAGAAAGTATACATCAGCTGTGTACCTCCTCTTTTTCTGATGATGAAATTGTGAAGGCAAAAGCATTGCTCGCTGAGTCGGTGCCTAGCTCAAAAAAGATGCCTATACGTCGAAAACAGGGAAAGAAGAAAATGTCTAGAGACCTCGATGACATCATTTGCCTTATGAAAGGTGCGGATCCAGAGATCTTCCCTGTTTTTGTTGCGAAGGAACTGCACAAACTCCCGCCAGTTACTTTCGACCACGTTGATGTGACTCGGCTGTTGAGGGATATTCTGTGCCTAAAAAATCAGCTGTGTGCGCTGGAAGACAGAGTAGTGTCGACTGAGGACTTTAATCTTCTGAAATTAGAGGTTGAGCATGTGAAGCACGCATCGCTCATCGATGATTTTGCGCCAAGTGCAAATATAAACAAAAAGCGTGGCGGTCAGTTACATACTAGTTTTGAATTTGATAGTGGACCTATAGGACTAAATTATGTGCCACAGTATGTACCTATGAAGACTGGTGTTTCAAAACTTAACGGTCGGCCTACACCTTTGCGGCATTCGTCACCCACAACACAACCAAAAGCAAGCGTTGATCCTTCCATCTCTTTCACTCGCATGCAAAACAAAGCGACGGAACCGGCCGGGCGCGTGGAGGCGCCTTCAAATAAACTGGTTTCGAATGGTGTGAAGAAGAGCGACTGCCAGGCGATCCGTACATACAGCGTCGCTGCTGGAGTGAGTGAGATGGAGCATCGGATGACAGGCGTGGAGGCCCTGTCAAGTACTGTGGTTTCGCCGTCAGCTGTGGTGTCGAGCCGGCCTACATGCGCTGACGCATCAAACAGGTTTGCTACTAACGTGCAGTGTAAACAAGTGGTTAGCGATAGTGTCTCTGAATGGCAAATAGTGAGAAACAAAAAGTCTAAACGTAATTACAAGCTTATCGGGCAGAGAGGTTGTTCTGATGCGCCTGAAGGTAAATTTAGAGCGGCTGATATAAAAATTCCGCTGTTTATATCGAATGTTAGTAAAGATACAAGTGAAATTGACATTATTAACTATATAAAGGACAAAACAAATGATATTGTTACTCTAAAAAAGATAAACATGAATCAGGCTAAGAATTATAACGCTTTTAAAGTATATGTCTCCAAATGTAATTTAGAGTTATTCTTAGATGATAATTTTTGGCCTAACGGAATAACGTTCAGGCGTTTCGTGCAGTTTATGTACAAAACAAAACCGGTTGAAAGTTGATTATTGTACCATTATGAATTTAAATCGCAAACAGTATTTTAATTTAATTAGCTTTAATTGTAAATCGGTCAAGAGGTCTATTGACGATATACGTAACATTTGTGAAATGGCTGATGTAGTAGCACTCCAGGAGACATGGTTGCTTCCCCATGACATACCATTGTTGGGAACTATTTCTAATAACTTTGAATACACAGCTAAGTCTGCTGTAGATACTTCTGTTGGCTTGTTGAAGGGAAGACCTCATGGGGGAGTTGCCATACTCTGGAGAAAGGGTATGTTTGATAGTGTTACTGTGGTGCCGTGTGCCAGCACTCGACTGACAGCTATGCGAGCTGATATTGATGGCCGCTCCATTATTGTTTTTTCGGTTTATATGCCAACTGACTCACCGGATAACCTACCAATTATGACGGAGGTTCTGGGTGAAATAAGTGCAATTGTAGCAAGTGAGAATATTGAAACCTTGTTTATTTTAGGTGATTTTAATGCTCACCCACGCGAAGTATTTTGTAATGAAATGTTAAATTTTTGTTCCGATCAGTCGTGGATCTGTGTCGATTTGGAAAGGTTAGGCACGCAGGCGAATACTTATACGTTTGTTAGTGAGGCTCATGGATGCAGGCGATGGCTGGACCACTGCATCGTGTCATTATCGGCTTGGCAAACTGTAGTCGAAGTTTGTGTTATAGAAGATGTTTACGTATCGGATCATTTACCTTTACTTGTTAGTTGTGACATAACTGTGGTTAGGCCTAGGTTGGTGACGAACGAAGTGCGGCGTGACTCGGTTGTATGGGGTCGGAGAGATAAAGCTCAGATAAAAACTTACCATGACCAATGTAACACAGCTTTTAGAGCCATTGATTTTCCGACCGAGTTCACGGAATGCAGTCGTGGGTCATGCAGCTTGGATGACCACAAAATTATATTGGATAAGTTGTATACTGACATTGTTGAAACTCTGAGTGGCGCCGCTGTTGGGTCTAGTGCGAAGCGTGACACTAAAGTTAATAAAAGTAGGCACTTATGTGGGTGGAATAAACATGTCCGTGAAGCTCATAGAGTGGCCAGGCTTAGGTTCGAAACGTGGATGGCTTGCAACCGGCCTACTTCAGGCACTATTTATGACGAAATGCTCGCGTCTCGTAAAATATTCAAGAGCCGCTTGAAATGGTGCCAGAATAATCAGGAGCAGCTAAAAATGGACATTCTGGCTAAACATAGATCGGCAAAGGACTTCTCTAACTTCTGGAAAGCTACCGGAAAGCATGAAGTTAAGCCTGGCCTCCCGGTGAGTGTGAATGGAAAAAGCGACCCTGTACATATTGCGGATACTTTCAAAGAATATTTTAAGGTGCGTTCCCCGCTGGGCCCTTCAGCGACGTTTGTCAGGACTGAGCCCAGATGTGGGGCGGGAGAGTCGCCTGTTCATTTTACAGCTAGTCAAGTAAGACGTGTTTTAAAGAAAATGACTGGCGGTAAGTCCCCCGGTCACGATGGGCTTAGTGTGGAGCATCTACGGCATGCGGGGGTTCACCTACCGAGGGTCCTGTCCATGTTTTTTACAATGTGCATGAGTCATTCATACCTACCACATGATTTAATGAAAACCATTGTAGTGCCTATTGTGAAGAACAGGACTGGGGACATTTCGGACAGGGAGAATTACCGCCCCATATCGCTAGCTACGATAATTGCTAAGGTGCTGGACGGTATGCTTGACTCCTGCCTGGATAATTATGTTAAATTACATGATGCACAGTTTGGGTTTAGACCTGGGCTATCCACGGAAGCTGCTATCGTTGGTCTCAAGCATACTGTCCAATACTATATGGACCGCAAGACGCCGGTATATGCGTGTTTCCTTGACCTCTCAAAAGCTTTTGATCTCGTTTCATACGATGTGCTCTGGAGAAAGTTGAGGAGCACGGGTGTACCGGTGTCGGTGCTTAATATGTTCAAGTATTGGTATTCTCACCAAACAAATTTTGTGAGGTGGAATAACACACTCTCTGAGGCATATACGTTGGAAAGCGGGGTGAGACAGGGAGGTTTGACGTCACCTAAGCTTTTCAACCTATACATAAATGACCTTATAGTTGGGCTCAGTAGTAAGCGTGTCGGTTGCTCGATAGATGGCGTCTGCGTCAACAACATCAGCTACGCGGACGACATGGTGCTGCTGAGCCCGACGGTGAGAGGTCTCGGAGAGCTGTTAAAAGTGTGTGAGGTCTATGCTAGTGCACATGGGCTTATATACAATGTCCAAAAAACCGAATATATGGTCTTTAGGGCCGTCGGTGGATGCCCCGAGTATTCACATCATATTACCCTAAATGGCTTGTGCATAAATCGTGTAACGAAGTTTAAATACCTGGGGCATTTAATTACCGAGGGTCTTGAAGATGATATGGATATTGAGAGGGAGCGCAGGGCTTTGGCGGTGAGAGGTAACATGTTGGCCCGCAGATTTGCCCGCTGTTCTGAACAGGTTAAAATAACATTATTTCAAGCTTATTGTCAAAGCTTTTATACGGGAAATCTGTGGGTCTGTCACACCAAAAGATCGTTGGAAGTCCTGCGTGTCCAATACAACAACATCTTCAGAATGATGTTGGGGTTGCCTCGCTTCTGTAGTGCATCGGGGATGTTTGCGCTGTACCGCACTGATGGCTTTCATGCAGTCATCCGCAAGAAAACTGTATCCCTGATCTGCAGAATGCGTGGCAGCTGCAACGGAATTCTTAAGACTGTTGCAAATAGGATGTCTTCTCCGCTATGGAGATGTCTTATCAAACGTGTAATTTAATGTTTTAAATGTAACCTTATTTGTAGTTTGATTATTATTAGAGCTATTTAATTTAATTTGACTCAAGATAATTTAATCTAATTTATATTAATCAAATTTAATTTAATTCAATTTAATTTATTTTAAACTAATCTAATTTATTTTGTCTAATCTAATTTAAATGAAATTTAATTTAATAAGTCTAATCTAATTTAATTTAATATAATTTATCTAATTTTAATTTAATGTAATCTAATTTAATTCAATTTAATTTAATCTAATTTAATCATATTTATTTAATTCATTTGTGATTTTATTTTTAATTGAGTTGCATATTTCATTTCATTTTTGTTTATTTTATTTTTGTTTTAATGTGTTTTTAATATGGATCCAGTTATCCGAAATAAATGAATTTTATTATTATTATTATTATAATACTTGAATGAAAAATCTTGTGAATTCTCACTGGGAACTGAAAACTGGGATCTTCTACATTAATCATAGATTCATGATTAGAAAATGAAAATACTGACAACAGACTGATATCATCGTTAATAACGATTATATTTTCCCGTCAAAAATCACATTTATTTTCACTGGGAACTGGGACTTAAAACTTTGAATTTAAGTGTCATTGGTTTCTTAGTGAATGGGTAGATTTATCTTGGAATCTATTTTCTTTAATGGATTTTACTGTTATTATTTACTCTTTGATATTTCTATTCTTCTCCTGTCTACGCTTTTCAAGAATGGTTTATGTTGAGGCAAACATATTATTCATTCAAAAATGTTGGAAGCCAGCCTTTGACCCAGTGTGACGTACATCCCTACTTAAGTATCATTCGTTGTTTTATATTGTTTTGACAACAGAAAAACAATCGCGTAGTACCATCATTGACAAACATGTATCTCTGACAGTTGACCTTTCTCAGATCCTTCATCATGTCAGATTATGTTTGGGATAGACTGATTTTCAAGACCAAATATATATTTCATAAATATGTAATGATGTCATGTCTGCGTATTTTTTTTAAAGAGTAAATTCGGTCTTTTGAACAAAAATTTTAGAAAACCCTTACAGATCCTGCCGGGGTTGCGGGTTTTTCGAAAAAGATACCGCGGCCCCGGAACGTAAAAGGCAATAGAAGGAACATGGGTATGTTTTAGTCAGTACAAGTCTGACACTCCCCCCCACTCCGCCCAGAGCAGGGGAAGTTATTTGATGATTTCCCACTCCAAAACAAATACCCTTTTTTACATACAGATTGCGGACCGATCAAGGACAAATCCTTACTAATATTATAAAAGCGAAAGTGAGTTTGTTTGTTTGTTTATTTGTTTGTTTGTTTGTTACCTCTTCACGCCTAAATGGCTTAACCGATTTTGATGATTTTTGGTACAGAGATAGTTGGGACCCTGGAGACGGATATAGGCATTTTTTTTAAAAAAAATATTGAGATATGAGGGAGAACGAGGGAAGAAAAGGGAAAATTTTGCATTGCTATTACAATAAATAAGGCGCTAGGGCAAAAACCGTGGAACTGTGTGTTACCCCGAATTTAACGCGAGCGAAGCCGCGGGCAAAAGCTAGTAATTATATAAGGATGCTTTCTGCCACAGTCCGGTGTCCGGAGACGCGTCTGCAAATTATCCTCAAAGGTTTTACCAAATGACAGCGAGCTATTTGCCCCAAATCAGACACGACACAATACATACTCGGGGTTCCTTAAACCAAAGGTGCGTGTACTTAGTTCCACTTTATATGATGATGTAGGCAGGATTGTAGAAACGTAGGCATCAATGCGCCGCTACTCTGGGTAGCACACAAATAAACAGCACAGCCAATGTGCCAAACTTACCCATGCAGATTCAACATAGACGGTTGACTTGGCTTGGAGTCTTGATAACTTTTAACAAATCCAGGAATCGTAACAGCAATACATTTCGCTATTTCATCGAGTAAGCACCGAGGTAGGTACTGTAAAAGGTTTGATAACATTGTTTAAACCTGGCTGGTTTGCAAAGACATTCGAATACTCAAGGTTTTGAATAAAGATTTAAAAAGAATAGAAGAGCTTAGTCTTGTGTTTCGATTCTTGTGTATCTCACACTACATTCTACTAAAAATATGATTTAAAATGTTATCTTGAAAGTATTTTATGGGCTTTCATTGTTGTAAACTTAGTCTCTTCCACAGTACCTATCATCATCAGCTGTCTGTGTTTTCCCAACTATGATGGGGTTAGTTTCTAGTCTTACCAGATGCAACTGAATCCCAGAACTTTACATGGTGAATGAAAATACTGAAAAGCCCTCTAACCTAGCGTCACGGTATGTAAAACCTTAAAGTATGAATAGTATTTTTGCCAGATTTCACCTAAAAACTTTTGTATACAATCTGTTTAAGAAAGCTCTGCCCGATATCAGGGCCTCGTGGGTATTATTAGATATCGAGATTGAATTCTATTTTTAAAATCCTTTTCGGGTAACAACTAAAAAAATACCACGAAAAAATAAAATGTACTAAAATGAAGGAAACTTACATGGCAACATAAGGGCGCGGGCGGCAACCACTCTGGTTGCTTCTAGGGTAGTGTCGTCATTAATAAACAGTTTACTATAGATAAATCATTTATTTGATGCCACAACAAATTACACTATACAGATAATCAATATACTCGTTAAAACATCACGATCGAACATACTAATGCCGAAAATGGTGTTGCCACATTTAAAAGTTTCTTAGATTTAAGTGAAATGGTGGTAATTTGGGCACAATTCATTGAATTATTATTTTTACTTTCAAGAATATTTTATTTTTCGTATTTTATTTGGTTATGTATTATATTTTATTTTCCTAAAGTCTGACAACCAGTCTTACCTAGGGGTATCGTAATACCCAGTACAAACTGGGATTTAGAGGTCAGATAGGCATCCATGTAAAATATTGGTATTCAACTGCATTCGGCAAAATGTTTGGAAGATGATGATTTTATTTGGTAATGACATTGGTATACCTTCATGCCCTTTCTGGATCAGTTAGGGTTTTTTAACACAATTGTTTAAAATGTACTTATGATGTCGTACACGATGATCCATACACTTTATTTCAAAAGGTAAACAACAAATTCAAATCTGTTTATTGTTTGTTACAGGTGAAAAAATAGTTCTTATTATTAAAAATTAGCTCGCTGTAACATACCTTTAAGGTGTACATACACTGCGGGCCTGTGGACGGGGAGCAATGGGTAGCTCACCGTCCGTCCGTCGATTGACGACAGGCCGTGTCGACGGCGCGTTCGTGTTTCACGCGCGCCTCAAAGAGATGTCAGCAAAGCAGAGGGGCTTGCCAGAGCCTCCGCCTGCCGGGGTTGCGGGTTGTTCGAAAGAGATACCGCAGCCCCGAAACGTAAAGGGCAATAGAAGGAACATGGGTGGGTTTTAGTCAGAACAGGTCTGACATGCCCCCCCGCTCCGCCCAGAGCGGGGGAAGTCATTGGAAGATTTCCCACCCGAAAAAAAAATAAAGGTGTACATACACATACATACATATTTAATACGTTTTTCAATATTTGCTTAACATTAAAATAAGATATGATTCGAAGTCAACGTCCGTCATTCACCATCATCATGCATATTCGTTGTCAGTTCACAGATTTAACAACGCGTGTGCCTGACTTACTTTTTAATTTTAAATTAATTAATTTACAAGAGAATGAGATTTACTTTTCGCTTTTACTTTAAAATTTTACGTTTTTGATATTTCGACGTTTTGGTTTTGAAGTCATTAAAACTTAATCGATCGAATAGTTTGATTAATTATTTTGTTAAGGCATTAAATTATGTGTTTGTTTTTTACTTACACAATAAAACTTTAACAGTGTCTGTTGACTCTCAAAGTTTTTTTTTATGACTTTTATGGTCTAGTGATCGGAATCGCGACTGCTAAGTATGAGGTCCTTAGTTCGATTCCCAGGCCAAGTTCATTGTTTTGGGATTTTGTCCATCAAGAATTTCTCAGTAGAACCCACGTTGTCTGGATCTGTGCCTGGTTGATGCCTGGTTGATGGTTGTTTGCCCCCAATATATGGAACTTAAAAATTTATAGGCACAACGTGGGTGTATTAGGCAAACTTCTGTTTAATCTTTGTGGGATTACAGATTTTTTTATGGGGTTGGTAATCAGAAAATAAGTCCCCCCCCCCCGCTCTGGGCGAAGCGGGGGGGAGTGTCAGACATGTACTGACTTAAACCCACCCATATTCCTTCTATTGCCCTTTACGTTCCAGGGCCGTGGTCTTTCGAACAACCCGCAACCCCGGGCATCCCGCAACCCCGGGCATCCCGCAACCCCGGAAAGGGATTACAGACTTGTTATTATGTTCTAAATCGAGCCATTTTCTACACAACTTATTTTACATATTACTTTAACTTTACTTGGCTTTCAAAACCAGTTTTCCTTATTAGCATTCACCTATATTCCTGCACCATAACTCAAAATTAATGTCGGCAAAGTATAGAGATACAAAATAATCTGTAATTACGTTATCTCAGCACACGGTGTCTCATTAAACTGCCTAAGAGCGGGGCTCTGCGATAGGGGTGGCACTTATACGTAATTATAATTAACATTCAAACCGTTTCTTGTAATTAAAGTGTTCAGTTTCAAATAGAGTGATTGGTAGAGGCTGGCTATGTTTGAGATTATTTTCGACTGATTGATGAGATTCCCCAATTGGAATGAGTTCTTCTTAACATTTCGATAAGAATCAATCTTAATATGTGTATTTGACGACACGGTAGACGCAGTGGCTAAGCGTTTGACTGCTGCGCTATGTGTCGCGGGTTCGATCCCATGAAGATTCTATGAAGCCAGCCTTTGACCCAGTGTGACGTACATCCCTACTTAAGTATCATTCGTTGTTTTATATTGTTTTGACAACAGAAAAACAATCGCGTAGTACCATCATTGACAAACATGTATCTCTGACAGTTGACCTTTCTCAGATCCTTCATCATGTCAGATTATGTTTGGGATAGACTGATTTTCAAGACCAAATATATATTTCATAAATATGTAATGATGTCATGTCTGCGTATTTTTTTTAAAGAGTAAATTCGGTCTTTTGAACAAAAATTTTAGAAAACCCTTACAGATCCTGCCGGGGTTGCGGGTTTTTCGAAAAAGATACCGCGGCCCCGGAACGTAAAAGGCAATAGAAGGAACATGGGTATGTTTTAGTCAGTACAAGTCTGACACTCCCCCCCACTCCGCCCAGAGCAGGGGAAGTTATTTGATGATTTCCCACTCCAAAAAAAATACCCTTTTTTACATACAGATTGCGGACCGATCAAGGACAAATCCTTACTTCCTTACTAATATTATAAAAGCGAAAGTGAGTTTGTTTGTTTGTTTATTTGTTTGTTTGTTTGTTACCTCTTCACGCCTAAATGGCTTAACCGATTTTGATGATTTTTGGTACAGAGATAGTTGGGACCCTGGAGACGGATATAGGCATTTTTTTTAAAAAAAATATTGAGATATGAGGGAGAACGAGGGAAGAAAAGGGAAAATTTTGCATTGCTATTACAATAAATAAGGCGCTAGGGCAAAAACCGTGGAACTGTGTGTTACCCCGAATTTAACGCGAGCGAAGCCGCGGGCAAAAGCTAGTAATTATATAAGGATGCTTTCTGCCACAGTCCGGTGTCCGGAGACGCGTCTGCAAATTATCCTCAAAGGTTTTACCAAATGACAGCGAGCTATTTGCCCCAAATCAGACACGACACAATACATACTCGGGGTTCCTTAAACCAAAGGTGCGTGTACTTAGTTCCACTTTATATGATGATGTAGGCAGGATTGTAGAAACGTAGGCATCAATGCGCCGCTACTCTGGGTAGCACACAAATAAACAGCACAGCCAATGTGCCAAACTTACCCATGCAGATTCAACATAGACGGTTGACTTGGCTTGGAGTCTTGATAACTTTTAACAAATCCAGGAATCGTAACAGCAATACATTTCGCTATTTCATCGAGTAAGCACCGAGGTAGGTACTGTAAAAGGTTTGATAACATTGTTTAAACCTGGCTGGTTTGCAAAGACATTCGAATACTCAAGGTTTTGAATAAAGATTTAAAAAGAATAGAAGAGCTTAGTCTTGTGTTTCGATTCTTGTGTATCTCACACTACATTCTACTAAAAATATGATTTAAAATGTTATCTTGAAAGTATTTTATGGGCTTTCATTGTTGTAAACTTAGTCTCTTCCACAGTACCTATCATCATCAGCTGTCTGTGTTTTCCCAACTATGATGGGGTTAGTTTCTAGTCTTACCAGATGCAACTGAATCCCAGAACTTTACATGGTGAATGAAAATACTGAAAAGCCCTCTAACCTAGCGTCACGGTATGTAAAACCTTAAAGTATGAATAGTATTTTTGCCAGATTTCACCTAAAAACTTTTGTATACAATCTGTTTAAGAAAGCTCTGCCCGATATCAGGGCCTCGTGGGTATTATTAGATATCGAGATTGAATTCTATTTTTAAAATCCTTTTCGGGTAACAACTAAAAAAATACCACGAAAAAATAAAATGTACTAAAATGAAGGAAACTTACATGGCAACATAAGGGCGCGGGCGGCAACCACTCTGGTTGCTTCTAGGGTAGTGTCGTCATTAATAAACAGTTTACTATAGATAAATCATTTATTTGATGCCACAACAAATTACACTATACAGATAATCAATATACTCGTTAAAACATCACGATCGAACATACTAATGCCGAAAATGGTGTTGCCACATTTAAAAGTTTCTTAGATTTAAGTGAAATGGTGGTAATTTGGGCACAATTCATTGAATTATTATTTTTACTTTCAAGAATATTTTATTTTTCGTATTTTATTTGGTTATGTATTATATTTTATTTTCCTAAAGTCTGACAACCAGTCTTACCTAGGGGTATCGTAATACCCAGTACAAACTGGGATTTAGAGGTCAGATAGGCATCCATGTAAAATATTGGTATTCAACTGCATTCGGCAAAATGTTTGGAAGATGATGATTTTATTTGGTAATGACATTGGTATACCTTCATGCCCTTTCTGGATCAGTTAGGGTTTTTTAACACAATTGTTTAAAATGTACTTATGATGTCGTACACGATGATCCATACACTTTATTTCAAAAGGTAAACAACAAATTCAAATCTGTTTATTGTTTGTTACAGGTGAAAAAATAGTTCTTATTATTAAAAATTAGCTCGCTGTAACATACCTTTAAGGTGTACATACACTGCGGGCCTGTGGACGGGGAGCAATGGGTAGCTCACCGTCCGTCCGTCGATTGACGACAGGCCGTGTCGACGGCGCGTTCGTGTTTCACGCGCGCCTCAAAGAGATGTCAGCAAAGCAGAGGGGCTTGCCAGAGCCTCCGCCTGCCGGGGTTGCGGGTTGTTCGAAAGAGATACCGCAGCCCCGAAACGTAAAGGGCAATAGAAGGAACATGGGTGGGTTTTAGTCAGAACAGGTCTGACATGCCCCCCCGCTCCGCCCAGAGCGGGGGAAGTCATTGGAAGATTTCCCACCCGAAAAAAAAATAAAGGTGTACATACACATACATACATATTTAATACGTTTTTCAATATTTGCTTAACATTAAAATAAGATATGATTCGAAGTCAACGTCCGTCATTCACCATCATCATGCATATTCGTTGTCAGTTCACAGATTTAACAACGCGTGTGCCTGACTTACTTTTTAATTTTAAATTAATTAATTTACAAGAGAATGAGATTTACTTTTCGCTTTTACTTTAAAATTTTACGTTTTTGATATTTCGACGTTTTGGTTTTGAAGTCATTAAAACTTAATCGATCAAATAGTTTGATTAATTATTTTGTTAAGGCATTAAATTATGTGTTTGTTTTTTACTTACACAATAAAACTTTAACAGTGTCTGTTGACTCTCAAAGTTTCTTTTTATGACTTTTATGGTCTAGAGATCGGAATTGTGACTGCTAAGTATGAGGTCCTTAGTTCGATTCCCAGGCCAAGTTCATTGTTTTTGGAATTTTGTCCATCAAGAATTTCTCAGTAGAACCCACGTTGTCTGGATCTGTGCCTGATGGCAATAGGTTTGCCCCCAATACATGGAACTTAAAAATTAATAGGCACAACGTGGGTGTATTAGGTAAACTTCTGTTTATTCTTTCTGGGATTACAGATTTTTTTTTGGGGTTGGTAATCAGCAAATAAGTCCCCCCCCCCGCTCTGGGCGGAGCGGGGGGGAGTGTCAGACATGTGCTGACTAAAACCCACCCATATTCCTTCTATTGCCCTTTACGTTCCGGGGCCGTGGTCTTTCGAACAACCTGCAACCCCGGTCATCCCGCAACCCCGGGCATCCCGCAACCCCGGGCATCCCGCAACCCCGGGCATCCCGCAACCCCGGGCATCCCGCAACCCCGGAAAGGGATTACAGACTTGATATTATGTTCTAAATCGAGCCATTTTCTACACAACTTATTTTACATATTACTTTAACTTTACTTGGCTTTCAAAACCAGTTTTCCTTATTAGCATTTACCTATATTCCTGCACCATAACTCAAAATTAATGTCGGCAAAGTATAGAGATACAAAATAATCTGTAATTACGTTATCTCACCACACGGTGTCTCATTAAACTGCCTAAGAGCGGGGCTCTGCGATAGGGGTGGCACTTATACGTAATTATAATTAACATTCAAACCGTTTCTTGTAATTAAAGTGTTCAGTTTCAAATAGAGTGATTGGTAGAGGCTGGCTATGTTTGAGATTATTTTCGACTGATTGATGAGATTCCCCAATTGGAATGAGTTCTTCTTAACATTTCGATAAGAATCGATCTTAATATGTGTATTTGACGACACGGTAGGCGCAGTGGCTAAGCGTTTGACTGCTGCACTATGTGTTCGATCCCCGCACGGAAAAAATATTTGTATGACCTACAGGTAGTTGTTCCGGGTCTTGTTGTTTGTGTATGTGAGTTAAAATGTTTGTAGACGCACCCACGATACAGGAGAAATTTCTAGTGTGGGCAACGACGTTTTAAAACATTAACCTTTGGATGGACTGTACGAACATCCTTACTATCCTTACTAATATTATAAAAGCGAAAGTAAGTTTGTTTGTTTGTTACCTCTTCACGCTTTAATGGCTAAACTGATTTTGATGAATTTTGGTACAGAGACAGTTGGGACCCAGGAGACGGACATAGGCATTTTTACACTTTTTTAAAGTGGGATATGAGGAAGAAAGAAAAGGGAAAACTTAGCTTTGCTATTACAAATCAATAAGGCGCAAGGGCGAAAACTGCAGGTAGCAGGTACCTGCAAATCAGGAAAGGGAACTGTGTAACCCCGAATTTAACGCGAGCGAAGTCGCGGGCAAAAGCTAATAAACATATAAATGGGAGTATACATGTAACCAAATATTTGAAGTAGATTTACCCATCCACGGACCAACCTAGACAAGCGCGGCTTAATCTGAAAAACAACCCCAGCGACTGTTATTATATTAGCGACATCATTGCAAGAAGAAAATTTCTAACGATATCCCCTGAGACGATATCTTCTTATAGAAAGGAGGGTAAATATGGAGGACGGCTGTAATGGGATGAATCGTAATGAAGATAGTACGTGATTAATGGGTTTGCAAGAGTCAGGAGAATGCATTCTTATTAAGAGAGGAAATTGAATCAGTGTAAGTTGGAGATAGGTCTACAATAAGTCATTGTATAACATCGTTACATCTTTGTCCAGTTGCTTCACTCACTGCTTAAGGCGCGGTAACAATCTAATCATTAGGTATTTGCGGAAGTGAGGCTAGCTGCCTACTGGGCATGGTCTGACACAAGTACACGATAGTGTATTGCATCGAAAGAATAGAAATAAGGTCGAAAATATTTCGGTGTTTGATTTTATTTGAATATCATGTCCGCCAAAATGTAGGTCATTTTGCAGTTTTAATTGAATATAAAAAAAAACCAGTTCCGTGTTTGAAATTTTTTAAATATCTCTTTAGTCTATACAATTTCCTTTGTTATAGATATAAAAAAATATGATAGTTGTCGCTGAAAAAATTGAGAATTTCGAGACGAAAAACATTTTTTCGTGGTCTTTTTAAACATTTTTTTTTAGTAGTACTAGACCACTTTTGTAAACTGATTTCGTTTAAGCCTTTACTTTATGTATTGAACTATACACGGTATTTTTTTTTGGCTAGTGGCATGTACAGATACGGCTAACTTTGCGACGAAAAACTAGACGTTTTACGAAGTGTTTGCTTTGTACAGCGCCTTTGTCGTAACGTGCTATCGTTAATTATATTTTATTTATTTGGGACCAAAAACAGTTACACGTTACAATATTGAAATTCAGGTAAAGCACAATAAAAATATTTAAAAACGCATATAACCCACACTATTGTTCACGGAATAATGACGATATTGAATAAGGAAACGTACGTAGGTATATGTGTAGAAAGGAAGGATTAAAAAACAAAATCCTAAAAGGTCACACTAACCAATTCTGGAAAGTGCTCCCCGTTAAACCGTGGAACATAAATCATCAAATAAAACAATATTTTATGTTAAGTCTATTAGTTTCTTGAAAAAAATACCTATCCAAAATTGAAAGTCAATCCGGCCAAAAAACCGCAGTCGTCCAAACAAGATTTTTGTCACCCTGTTTCACTCGCACTTGAAAAATCTTGTCTTAGTGAGCAATCTACATCTTAAAAGGCTGTGCAAAATTTGAGACTCCAAACACTTATAGTTTTTAAGATTTCGTGATGAGTGAGTCAGTGAATTTCTCTTTCTCACCAACCATCATAAACTTAAAATTACATTAAAAGCAAAGTTTTCCATACAATAACATCATATGGCATATAGATAAAAAAGAAAAAATAATCTGTATGTCTGGCTTGTGTATTGGTTATGATACACAAGCCAGACATACAGATTATTTTTTCTTTTTTATCTGTCAATGAAAGTTCTATTTTCAAAGTGACAAGAACTTTATTCATACAACACACGTTCCCGTTGAACAAACTGACATCCGACCTCCGTCGTTTACGTATCAGGTTTTCTAGATGTTTCTATCTAGATAAATCTCTATCCGCCTTCAGTTACAGCACCCCCGGGAAATTGGGGGAATCCGGGGTATTTTGTATTCCCCGCCGGTTGGGGAGTACGCAACAAATTGGTTATAATACGCTTTTGTTAAAAACACACGAGTTTCTTTGAATTAAACAACTGTTTGTAACATGATAAAGGCTGATACAATCTTTTGGTATTTTCCGTTTCTTTATATTTTTACCTGAACTGGACAACTACAGTACTTTTACAAGTTATTATGCATTGTGTCTGGGACTGTAGCTTCATTCTTTTGTTTCTTGATATTCAAAAGTGCCTGTATTGGTCTGATTGAAATAAATACTTTGAGTTTGATTAGAAATTGAACAATTGCCAGTATTAAAAATACTGACACAATCTTATGTCAGATAATCACTATTTCATTCTGGTCAGAGAGGTCTTTCAAAGATTTTATAGAGAAAAATATGAAAAAATAAATTGGGAGTCCGTCTCTCGGTCTTGCAACTAGAGATGCATTTTCGTATTATTACTTGACGTTCTCTGTTTATATATTACTAAACTGTTACCCAATTTATGTCAAATAGCCCTTATTAGTTGAAAAAAGAGGGCAAAGATCTATTCACAGCAAAAAAAAACAGTAGAGTTAGAGTCAGACTGGCGTGGCGCACCGAGGGATCCGTACAAATTTAAGACATAAACAGCCATATCTTTTGACTGTGTAGACTTAGGTTAATTTTTAATAGCACAAAGAGACTACAAAGTTGAAAGTATGGAATTAACTAGCTTTTGCCCGCGGCTTCGCTCGTGTTAAATTCGGGGTAACACAGTTCCCCTTGCGCCTTATTGATTTGTAATAGCAACGCTAAGTTTTCCCTTTTCTTCCCTCTTTCTCCCTCACATCCCACTTTTTTAAAATAAAAATTAGCCTATGTCCGTCTCCTGGTTCCCAACTATCTCTGTACCAAAATTCATCAAAATCGCGGTAGCCGTTAAAGCGTGAAGAGGTAACAAACAAACTCACTTTCGCTTTTATAATATTAGGGAATTAATCATAATTATTTTCAATTATTATAATTATTTTCAATTATTATAATTATTTTCAATTATTATAATTATTTTCAATTATTATAATTATTTTCAACATTTAATTTAAATTAATTGCTACTCGAACCCTACACGCCTTTTCGAGATAAAGAGTCTTGACAGAGAGGTAGACAGACAGACTGACAGACGGAAAACAAAGTGATCCAATAAGGGTTCCTTTTTTTTCGATTTGTGGTACGGGACCCGAAAAACGAATCAAGACATATAAAGTCCTTTTTTATTGACATACTAGCTTTTGCCCGCGGCTTCGCTCGCGTTAAATTAACACAGTTCCCCTTTAAAAAAAATAGTAAATTAGTGCGATAGAATTTAATTAAGTAACCACATTTCCGAACAAACGATGCTCTTTCAACATAGTCTATGGCTGTGAATGACGTTGACATTCGTTACGCGCGTTCTTTAAAATATGCAAAATTAAATGTATTTTTTTAAATTTTTCTAAAACCTTTTTTTAATATTTTTTTCCGTAAGAACCTTTTACAGAGTATTAGAATTAGAAAAATACAAAAAATAATCAGCCAAATCGGTCTAGCCGTTCTCAAGTTATGGCGTGACAACGGGAAACGGGTTTCATTTTTATATATATATAGATATATAGATTGTCAATATAAACGCGCACTATGTAAATAAAAGTAGTGCTTATGGCAACAAATTCGATCATGACGCTATCATACATAAATTGCTATTGTGGCAGTAAAATTTACGACTTGAAGGTAGTGAGCAATTTACTTTGGCTATAAAAATATCACGACTATGTGTAAAAATAAAGGGGTAAACTGAACCTATGCGGTGGCGGTAGAAATATGTTTGTTTAATAATAATTATTTGAACCTAGATTTTGCCCGGCTTTGCTCTTAAGGTCGGTGAAAGTGTGACAAACGACTAAACTTATGTTTTTCAATGTATTACTTATAACTAACTGGTTTGTGTAGGTAGTATAATAGGCAGTTGCTCCATGTAAAATACTGATTTTCAGCTATATTTGGTAAGACTGGAAGCTGACCAAAATCTCGAGAAAAAGCTAAGCAGATGATGATGATGACGATAGCTGATAGAATGTCACTTTGTCTCGGAATTTATAATCTGTGAAAGCAACTTCAGACAATATCAGAATTGAAAGATAAAGGCAGCAATTTAATTTAATTTCAGAAAACCATAGATAACTTTTTTATTACTTCAAATTAAGTTAAAACCCTTTTTATTAGAAGTCATCTTACAGCTTCCTGAGCTCAGTTTACCCCCCTCCTTCCCCCTCCCGTAAACAGTGAGATGACACTTAAAAATATTCTAATACCTCCTGCAAACACCTTAACGAGAAGATCCCAATAATGTTTAATTAATTACAAGTGCCCCATTTTCTCCGCCATATTTTATACCTTAGAATTAGAGAGCTAAAGTACAATCTTGCCAAACAAGTCGAAATTGAAATTTAATTGCTATTTGCCTTGTAATCTCTCCAACGTTCTGTTAAGGCGAAATCTTTAAAATATT
Organism: Ochropleura plecta; assembly: GCA_905475445.1. NCBI lineage: Eukaryota > Metazoa > Arthropoda > Insecta > Lepidoptera > Noctuidae > Ochropleura > Ochropleura plecta. The sequence goes on from FR997732.1 coordinate 1,466,088, forward strand.
AATTGAATCTGTTAATTTATGAAAATATTTACTTTGGTCATTTGAGAGCGAAGAGAATGCATGAATTTTAAGAGACATTTCCTATTCTGGGTATTGGGTTTATATTTTATCTATTTCTCTTCCAATTTTGGTTTCATCCAAATCTTCCAATATAAGTTTTTCCCGCGGCTTTGCAAAGTAGGGGAAATATTTCCACATAAATTAACAGGTAAAAAATATTCTATTCATAAAAAAACTACTACAACTCATTTCTGAGACGAATCTACCAACTTCTTGTGTATGATTTACTTTCACATTTATTATGATACCAGTTTCCGCCCGCGACTTCGTCCGCGTGGCATAGTTACTTTGGGCTGACGCTAACTTTAACCCGCATGCTGATCGATTTATTTTTCTTTCTCTCCCCTTTTCTTGCCTCTTACTCCCCCTTTTCTCACTTTTTTTAGCGTATGTCGTCTTTAGGGTTTCAACTATCTCTGTACCAAAATTCATCAAAATCTGTGTACCCATTTAATGGTTAAGACGTAACAAACAAACTCACTTTCGCTTTTATAATATTAGTAAGGATAAGTATTGGTGATGTTGATGAATTTCTGTATAATGTTAACCAAGCAAATAGTAACCATAAGTTAAGTGATTTAAAGTATGCTTTCTCTTCAAACCATTTCTCAGTTATCCAAGTGCAAAGATACTTTGTAGAATTGTTACTCAGTTCCAAACTCAGTATCACTTACAAACTAACACCTTAACCCTACTACTGCAGCACAGTTTCGCAATCTAACAATCAAACTTGTACCGCAGATCAAATGGACCCGGCTGTTAAGGACGAGGGTTAACTGTAGATAACGTTCGCAGATAGAACTGGCAAGCTATTGTGAACTGCATCAATATTGTTAGCATATCTTTGTATTAGGGTTAAAACAAAGTGACTTTTGAGTGAATCGATTCTGTTAGTTAATATCCGATGTGCCTGTAGTTTTACACACAAAGAAAATTTATTGTACAGTGTTTAGAATATTAATCATCTTTATTCAGGTAAGTTACACCCATATCATCAACACGCACATTTACATTATACACTACTAGCTTTTGCCCGCTGCTTCGCTCGCGTTAAAATATAACACAGTTCCCTGCTACCTGTAGTTTTTGCCCTAAGGTAGCGCCTTATTTATTGTAATAGCAATGCTAAGTTTTCCCCTTTCTTCCCTCTATCTCCCTCATTTGTCACTCTTTTTTTAAAAAAAATACCAAAACTTATCAAAATCGGTTTAGCCATTTGGGCGTGAAGACGTAACAAACAAACAAACTCACTTTCGCTTTTATAATATTAGTAAGGATTAAATTACACTAAATCATCCACATTAAAATAAATTCTTAAATTCTATTGTAACAAAATAAAAATTAAATTCTACAAACATTAAATAAAAATAAAATAAAAACACTATATTATTATTATTGATTTATAATTCTACGTGGGTCTTTATACTTCTTTACTTTGTGCTTGATATTAGCTTCTTTTGACACCATTTCCTTATCCGTGCGTTCCATTTAAACATAAAAAAGGGCCATTTGCGTGTCGGACACGGGTTCCGTACAAACTTGCGAAATAAACGGCAATGTCTTTTGATTGCGAAGACTTGAGTGTACGGTTTTAGTTTCAGCTTGATACCTGAACTAGTTCCCGAAACAAAAGGTCTTGACAGATAGACAGACAGACAGACGAATGGCAAAGTGATGCCTTCCAAAGTTTCCTTTTGATGGACTTATTTTGACAGTTAATTCACTCATTATTTCAGAATAATCCTAAATCTAACGATAACGCGTTACCGTGACGAGGGCCCCCTATATTTTTTTTTTCGGGTGGGAAATCATCAAATGACTTCCCCCGCTTTGGGCGGAGCGAGGGGGCATGTCAGACTTTTACTGACTAAAACCCACCCATGTTCCTTCTATTAAAAGCGCGCGGTAAGCTCCGCGGGGCCGCGGTATCTCTTTCGAACAACCCGCAACCCCGGACGAGAGCCCCCTCGCTTTTCTATTTCGTTTAGATATATCTAACCTTTGATCCCTATGACTCACACAAAAATTGCATGTTGCCATAGCAACACCATATACCGAATGTGAGAGCTCTGGGAAACTCATTCTTCTTGTTATTGATACCTTTACCGTTATATTTATACGACGACAACCAATTTAAAGATCCTGGGGTTGCGGGTCCTGCCGGGGTTGCGGGTTTTTCGAAAGAGATACCACGGCCCCAGAACATAAAAGGCAATGGAAGGGACATGGGCGGATTTTAGTCAGTGCAAGTCTGCACACTCCCCCCCCCGCTCCGCCGACAACGATGATTCCCCATACGCAAAAAAGCCAATACAATTTTTTTTCCATTTCGCCCTATTCATTTACATCAGTGTTAAATAAACAACATCTTAATTTTATTCACATTACCGTTCAATATTCCGTAACACTCTCGAACTTTATTAAATTCCCAGCACGTAAATAGGATCACAAAAGAAACTAAGAGTGACTAACACTTAAAACCATTAAGTGTTGAAGAGAATAAAAACAAAACGTATCGCTAAAGAGGGCGAGAGAAAACAATTTTACAACATCATAAACAGTTGCTGTGCGCAAAAAGTGGACGTGAAGGCTACAGTGGATATCTTTTCGGAGATTTTTCGTAGGATATTTTCTTTGTTAGGTTTTGAAGTTAAACTTTTTGCGAACTTGGTTTTTTAATGCATTGTTTTTATACTTCTTTATACATAGATAGACTTGTTTCGCCCCGCGGTTTTACTCGTGTGGTCATAGAATATATCTTTATGAATTGAAACCTTTGTGTTATTCTGATGTATAAGCTACTAGCTTTTGCCCGCGGCTTCGCTCGCGTTAAATTCGGTATAACACAGTACCTGCTACCTGCAGTTTTGGTCCTTGCGCCTAATTGATTTGTAATAGCAACGCTAAGTTTTCCCTTTTCTTCCCTCGTTCTCCCTCATATCCCACTTTTTTTTAATAAAGCCTATGTCCGTCTCCTGGTTCCCAACTATCTCTGTACCAAAATTCATCAAAATCGGTGTAGCCATTAAAGCGTGAAGAGGTAGCAAACAAACAAACTCACTTTCGCTTTTATAATATTAGTAAGGATATTATTGTAAAGTTTCATTAAAATCCATTTAGTAGTTTTTGCGTGAAAGAATAAAAAACATCCATACATCCATCCGACCGATATTAGTAGGAAGTAGGATAACGAGCGAAATAGCGAAGATATTGATAAGTCTTACTCTTTACGTAAAGTTAAGTCTGTCTTGCATAGGGCATTATCACAGACATGAAAAATGAAAAATTATTGTCCCCTTTGTCCGTCTCACTTTTATTATGATTTTGAAAATGTTTGTATTTTTTTTTTATTGGTTGGCACAGCACCGAGTAAAACTGCACAAAATGTAGTAAAAAAATTGATATGTCTGTTGGTGTATGTCTTGTTGGTTGTCCTTAAATAAATAAATAACATAGTATAACACCACGCCAGTAGTCTCCAAAGGAATAAACAGTGGCGTATCTAATATTACATTTTCATTTCGCTAGTTAACTTTAATACCCATATAATAGGAGGCGTACCTATTGCCATCGACCGGGCACAGTAATACATGTAAACTCTGTGGCAACTACTGAGCAACTTCTGATTAATAAACCCAATAATACTTGGCTTGATCTACGAATCGTTCGCAGGACATGTTCAGAACAAAATTTGACTGCAACAAGAGAAAGTAAAACAATAGAATAGAATATTTTCGGCACGAAGTTCCTTAACGTGCGTTGCGAAAGGGGGCTAGACGGAAAAAATTAAGACCAAAAGTTGTAACGACACTTTTTTACTATAGTTGTAAGCCTGTGCGGCGTGCGCGTGTTTCTCTGTCTGTCTCTCTCTTTCTCATAGAAAGCAAGCCAGTTATTTTTTGTACATAATAAATAATAACTTCGTTCCATCCGGGTGTCCCTTGAAGCTTCTCAAGTTTTTTATTATGTACACTAAACAAATATATTTAATAAAAAGTAAACAAATAAATAATCATGTCATAGAAAACTTTTCACATAGGGTTTTTCTTGGGTTCCCTACCTCAAAAAGAAAAAAACAGAATCCTTATAGGATCACTGTTGCCCGTCTGTCTGTCTGCCTGTCAAGACCCTTAAGTCTGTGGTTCTTTGGCACTGTGAAAAAATCAACTCTCTAAGTTTACGCAGTCAAAATATATGGCTGTTCATATAGCAAGTTTGTACGGAAGGAACCCTCGGTGCGCGAACTCACTGTCTAACTCACTTTTAGCCGGTTTTTAAACAATGACGTGCAATGTTTCGTTACTGAGCTTTCGAATCATATGAAGTTTTACGCTGGATCTGTTTAAAGAAGTATGAAAACATGTACACCGATTAAATATACGAAAAATCAAAAAGTGGATCAAAGAATGAAAATTCCATTACTCAAATAAAATCATACGTCACTTATTTTAAGTTTCCCCCATAATTTTAGTACAAACAAAATGGCCGACTAGGAAACCATTTTACCGTACTTGTTTGCACTTTTCTTTGATCAAGGCCTGTCAAAGACAAATTACTGGTACGAAGTTTGACATGTTCTTTGATGTGTTTCCCTGTTACATAATAATATTGGTCTTTATTTTGATATGAAGTGGGTAAAATTAAATTTTCCGGTAAGAGTGAAGGCTATGAGTATTTGTAAAGGGAAGTAAAATGGCTTGTTTAAAAGCTTTTTTCTGTTCCATTTTAGACGTTATTGATTTAATTATGCTTCCATTTTTTGTGTCAATAAAGGATTTGGGAGAGTTTGACAGGATCGGTCTGTACTAATTAAAAAACACTTCACTTTACATCATACATATTTGAGTGTATTTTAGAATTCAATGATCATAAAGCAAAATTTTGAGGACCTTTTTACTCCTACACAATTCCAGAAAAGGTTTATAATTATTTTTGTTCATTGGGCAAAGGACTTTATCATAAACGGCCTGTAATGTACCCACTGGTGGGACAAAACTGGGTTCTTTTCTATGAGACAGAAAGGTCAACAAGGGAAAAAAGGGAATTCAACTATTTGTCAGATTAGCAGGCACTAACAGTTGACACATCTTTTTTGACCTTGGAGGTATCAATTATATAAAACATCTATGTTTATAATTTACAAACAATTACAAGTAAAGAAATGGAAAAAAACACAGGCCGTAAAGAAATTTGTCCGCATTGCTGTTAATAGGAAAAATGCCCAAAATGCAAAAGCATTGCCACGTTTGATGGCAATACTGATTCTTTGGCCAAATAAATGCCAGCCCTCTGGTCACGCGAAGAGGCGACCATCCACTTGGCGATAACCCGAAATACTAGGTGGGTAATAACTAACTTAATAAATACTTTTACCAAAACATACTTTATCTTGTAAGTTTTACAGACAATGTTCAATGAACGTCCAAAATTCCCAGATCCATCAAACCCAATTTCGACTACCTAACATTATTCGATATAGCTTCACCCGGACTATCCTGACCGTAATAATGTTCACCCCACAATAGTTTGCGCTCGTTAACACGGTATTACTATAGTCCTTTGTTTTCTAGTAAGAATTGTTGTCACAGTAGTAAACACTGAATTATTCGGGAAACGGTTTTCCGGCAGCATTTGTTTTGTAGTTTTTTTGAAAATAATGTTTTAGTTGTCTCTTTATTTTTATTTGTGTTTTAGTTATCTTGAGGAGCTCGTGGCGAAATAATAACAGCCAAACGGGTTGCTGATTTACGTCAAACCTCGGTTACCTTTTTTTTTGTCCGTGGATGAGTGACCCCCAATTAAAACACGTTAAGCCGTTAGCCCCAGCTGTCAACTTTTGATCTTTGACTGTCTTTCAGTGGCCCGAAAGTCTGACAAACAGTCTTATCAAAGGGTATTGTATTACAATACTAGTATTAATCTGTATCCCATTAGACTGCCCAAACATAGTTGAGAAAAGGCTAGGCAGATAATGATTGATAATTTTTTTTTCTGTTTTGTCTTATCTACACCCTGTGTCTACATATCTCATCCAACTTTTCCCTCTCAGATCTGCTGGAAGAAATTTATGTTTCGTAGTTACTGTGTTTTGGATTCACAAGGTACTGCTGGACATATCTTCTCCTAAGCTGCGCTATAACTACCTATCCTCTGTTCCACATTCAGTCTGACCTAGCAACCTGTATCTCAAACCCTCAAATATTTCCCAATAGGTATCGAAACTCAGTCACAATCTAGCCAAAGAGGCCCTTTCATCCTTTACGAACATTTAAGGTTAAATTGCTTTCAGGCTACTTTCAAAGGGCCAGTTAGACATTTACCAAATTCTGCTTTTGGTTAGCAAGTGGCACTTGAGATTTAATATAACGGTATTGGTTTATTTTTAGTCTTTTGTTGTACTGTGTAAGATTGGTAGTTAAGCAAGAGGCCGAATTTTACAGTACCTTGTTGTGTATCCAAAAATATGACATTAAATTTTTTGTAGATTTTTTTTAATAATACATTGCCCCACACTAGTAATTTCTCCTGTATCGTGGGTGCGTTTACAAACATTTAAACTCACATACATAAACAGCCAGACCCGGAACAACTATCTGTAGGCCATACAAATATTTGTTCCGTGCGGGGATCGAACCCGCAATACGCAGCGCAGCAGTTGATCGCTCAGCCACTGCTCTAACCATGTCGTCACATTCTATTTGTGGTTTCAATGTACGACTTTAATAACTTATCTATCCAGCTAATGATGTATTCGCAATTTACCTCAGATACACAGATTAAAAAAAAAAAAACTCGTTTTTAGAGTTCGATACCTTAAATGGAAAAAACGGAATTCATAAGATCACTTCATAGTTTTTTTTTGTCTGTCTGCCAAAACCCTTTATCTTTAGAACGCGTATTGAGTTGAAATTAAAACGATACACTCAAGTCTATCGTCCCTTGGAACTATGAAAAATCAACCAAATGTCACAAATTTGTACGGAATGCATCGTCGATTTTAATGATTAATAAAGACGTGAGAGTATTTCATTAAAACTTTCTAGTACTTTTCTCGAATAACTTGTTAAACCGTGTCCAAGCTGATAATTGCCGAAATCCTCTACCGTAGAAGATAACTGCGCAAAACATTCCAGCTCCGAAGATATTGCCATAATCGCCGTCCACGATGGTCCCATCGTGAGGGTCAACACCAGTTTACGTTGCTTTACTATATATTACCCTTTATTGCGACGTTAATGCGAAGGGTATAAGCAGTTTAGCAGGTAGTTAGTTCTCGTCGATGTTTCTTTGTTAAAAGATTAATGATGTGATAAATTCTTTAGTAGGCTGTGTGGTTAAGTATCTTTTGTATTTTGTATTAGGATGGGTAGTACTGTTGGTAGCAAAATTAGAATGTTTTTGTTTGTCTTTGTTTATCACGCCATTTTTGCGAATGGGATTTCATCGAATAACTTCTCTCGCGGTGGAGAATCAGACTTTTACTGACTAAAACCCACACATGTTCCTTCTTTTGCCCTTTATGTTCCGGGGCCACGGTTTCTCTTTCGAACAACCCGCAACCCCTTAAATATCACGCCTGTAGCGTCACGCAGAGGTGTAATTACCCACAAATTGTTCTCATTTGTAAATACATTTAGCTATTTTTAATATATAATACTAGTATATTTTTTTAAATAAATCTCTTCTGCAGCTAGTTCACTACAAAAATAAGATCATAAAGGAGTTTACTAATGATAGAGAATATAGTACATCATTTTCCGATGCTGTTGGCGCCAGGACCAATAATGTATGGGCGCAGAGCAATATCCTTTAAACTTATTTCATATGAAGGGTTAAAGTTTGTAAACGAACAAAGCCGCGGGCGATTGCTAGTTAACTTCCATCTAGAACAGAATTTAAGATATCTAAAACTAAGATAGATTTTACTGCGTCTCCAATATTATTTTATGATGATGAGAAACTGAAGAAAACGAATTCGACTTTATTATTATTGCAAAGGGCAAAGTTCGAACAAAGAGATATTTATTAAAATTCTTAATCAATATTCATGTTATGGGACGCAACTCCCAGTTGTCATCCATGCGTCGGTCACATCTATTAGAAGGGTGAAAGACCCAATCTTCGCCAAACCAATTATTATTCTCGAGATCATAAAACATTCTTGATTAAAAATATTTGTCTTCCCAATCAACGATGTAACACCATTCATTAACTACAGCGTCAATCAACACAATTTATAAAGACAAAACGCTGCAATTGAAACGGGCAAAATAAACTGTAAGAAGAATCTCTCGGGGGACAAAAGAAACTGTTACATTCTACGCGACGAAACGGACCATGGAGGTAGAGCTCCCGTTCTTTAAGGTTCCCTTATTGGTTGGTTGTAGGGGAGAGATCTTTCTATAGTGGTGGCAGTCAGAAATGTAGACAATGGGTACAGACATTAATAACTTTCTTTGTTTCCGTACTCCGTCCAAGTGATGAGTGTTCAAATTAGGGTACCGAGGGGTTTTTGTTAGAAATATTTTATGTTTTTCGTCATTATTTTTTGTAAATATATATCTCCTAGTTGTTTGTATATCAGGTGCTTCGAGATTCATGATTGAGGAAAAGGTGGGTTGTAGTGATTTGTCGTTTGTTTGCGCTTTTGGTCGGCTTTGAGTGGATTCTTTGTTTGTTCTTCGAGTTACCGAGATGAGAGTACTTCCTGAAACAACATCGGAATGTAACATAGCGGTTATATCCTAAGGGGTTCGGTAGAGCAGCGATAACAAGGTGAAGACAAAAGTTGGCGTCTACATATTTTGATTTCTATTTCACCACAAAAGATACGGAGAAACCAGTACAGAAAAATTGAGGACATGGCTCTAAACAATTGATTCAGAGAGATAATGTTTTTGATCGAAACTTCTATTCGGCCAAATACGGTCGAAAGAACTCTTGGTCAAATAATAAAGGAGAAATATAGGTAGGTAGACTAACTACGAATCTATAAAAGTCAGAAACAACTAACACAGTGTATGGCTATTCCATAACATAATGTAAACACCACAATAAACCATACGTATCTCATATTAGCCGCCGACCGCACGGCCAATGAACTCGTCGCATAAATCCACCTCCCCATGAAAGAAGAATGCAGCAAAAAGGATGCATGCAAACAAATCATTCCACCATACACTCATTCATTTTTATACCCAATGAATGAACGTACGAAGACAATGAACGAAAAAAGAATGGTTCAGCGAACAGGAGTCACATTCAGTTACTGTTCCATAAATAAAATTAAAATTCGTTCCAAAGAGAAAATTAAAAAAGGCTGGCTCGAAAGTTTTGCTTTGTGAGTTCTGAGTTTGAAAATAAGCAAACGCATGTTTGTATGTAGAAGACTGTGCAGGGAAATGTATTTCGACCAATAAGAGTTATTTAGAAAGTTTTTTTTTGGATTTGTTGGAGTTGGGAACTTTATAGAGTTTTACCCTGTGCAGCCCTACATTGCCGTGTAATTTTAGCTAGGAAATATTTTCTTTGTGTTTATTTTAAAGTAATGGAATATTTTGTTTTTTTTTTAGGAGGAACACGACCAGAATCGTCGTATTCCTGCCCTTAGCCCAGATTATTTGGGGTGCACGCATGTGGAATATGACCGATTAATATAATATATTATACTAGTTGTGACCACTGGTTGCAGCCGCTGCTAAGGTCCCCTTCAACTGGGCATGAAAAATAGATTACGACCGATTCTTACCAAATATACATGGAGGAGTATGGCAACTAACACTGTGACAAGAAAAAAACATGATACGATAAACTATCGATCTAGTAAAGACTCTTAGAAAAAAACATTCGGTCCTATTAAAATAATAATTTTAAGGGCTGATTTTTCAATAGTCTCTATTTTTATTCCTCCGATAAAAGTTATGTGACTATTGAAAAATCAGCCCTTAGTCTCTTTTATTAATCTACAGTTTTAATCGACTTAAAAACCAAAGTACAAATCTTAACTAAAAAAAACCCGCAAAGTGATCATTCTACAATTTAATTATTTAGTTCTACGACAAACTCGTTTCTTGTGACATGTGCCTTCACAGTTTGGAAAAAAATGCATCAGAGCATAAACAAAATACATACATTATGTTATGTTTATTTCCCGCAACAATAATGCCCACAAATTCAGTAGGAATATACGCGAAGGGGAGTTTCTTACTACACGATTACATGAATAAGTGAGCAGGTATCATTGGGTAGCACTTAGGGTAAATAAAATATTATTTTTATAGGGCAACCCCTTAATAGTAGGCTTGTTTGCTGAAGGATGGGAATAAAGGAGAACTTATTTTGAAAAGCAAAGTGAGTGCTTCGCTGGTTTAGTGGTCGCATTTCGGAATGCTGAACTTGAGGTCTTGGGTTCGATTTTTGGGTCGGGAGAATTGGTATTGGGGTTTTTCATCAGGTGTTTTTTTCAGTAATGGCTACAAAATCTAGATCATATGTGAATATGCAACGAAATGTGGGTGTTACTAGCTTGATTTTATGGAAGTAACTTCCAGATTCATAGATATGTTATTAAGTTAAAAAAAACTCAAGTAATTGCATTCGTATATTAAAATGTTTGTTATGAAATGTTTATAAGTTTGTCTTAAGTTAAATACTTTAATAAAAAGTTTTTTTTAATGAACCCATAAGAATTTACCTATTTATCGATGAAATTTGGTCATTTAATAAAATAAAGAAAATAACTGGTTAAAATTGTAATGGTTTTGGTACTATTTCACGTATCGTTAATACAATTTTGGAAGATCAATTTTATTAGACGACATCAATGTGCCATTCTGTTGTGAGGACTCCGACTCAATTCTCCAATCACGTGTGATTTTCTTCTCGATCGAACAAATTGTTATGGGATTTTTTTTTAATAGCTGCCCGAGTCCTGTATTTGTCCTTTCGTTGATGGCAACAGGCTTGCCACTGTAATATGGAGCTCAAACAAGTCGGCAGTATCGTCGCATCGTTAATGTTTTCCCTATTGTTTGTCTTTTATTTTGTGTATTTGTGTAACTATTCTTTGATATATATTTATAGTATTTTATTTAACTATATAGTTTATATTAATCCTAACTAATATTATAAAAGCGAAAGTGAGTTTGTTTGTTTGTTACCTCTTCACGCTTTAATGGCTAAACCGATTTTGATGAATTTTGGTACAGAGATAGTTGGGAACCAGGAGACGGACATAGGCCAATTTTTTTTTTTAAAGTGGGATGTGTGGGAGAAAGAGGGAAGAAAAGGGAAATCTTAGCGTTGCTATTACAAATCAATAAGGCGCAAGGGGAACTGTGTTCCCCCGAATTTAACGCGAGCGAAGCCGCGGGCAAAAGCTAGTAATTAATATTTTTCTGTTTAACATCTACCACTGTTTTGTCTCTGCATCACCCAAAGGTTGACTGGCAGAAAATGCCTATGGCATTAGGTTCGCCTCTGTACTTTGTGCTACATAAATAAACATAAATCGCAAAATATAGGTGAACTATAGATACACCTCTCTGCCGTATCCTTTGGGAATAACCGGCGTAAAGTTATGTTATTCACCTGACGTACTAAATTACTTTGTCATTTACGACAGCAACAGGAACAAAATAACTACCCTCCCTTTTTTATTTAGTGGCCAACGTTGCCGACATTGCGTAAATGCGCCCAAACATGAGCGAAAAGAGAATAATGGAGGAGTTAAAATATTTTATGGGCCCGGTAAACAGGTTTGGCCCGGCGAACAGGTTGGCCCCTGCAATAATACTCAGGGGTGCAATAAGATCTTATTGTAATGTTACCTTCTACCATTTTTGCGCAATAATTTCGGGAGATGGAGAAAAAAATATGAAATTGTGTGGAATGAAGAATGGATTGTTCTGTAGTGAGAAATGTGGGATGTTAATAAAAAGGTGATACTGCCTGCATTGTGAGGAGGTTCCTGTCTCTGGAGCCCTAACCATCGGTGGTTTGGACCTTGCTCTCAATACTGGCGGAAAACAACTTTTTTTTAAATATAATTATTATTATTATATAGAAGTATATAAAAAATTTAATTATAAGAAGAAAAGTAAATAAGGAGGTGATAAAATTATTTGGTAATTTTGTTAATATAGTACCAGCCTAAAACTGTCCCACGGCTGGGCCTCTTCTCATACAGAGATTTGATCACCACGCTTGCTCAAGATGGGGTGGGTATTGCAGCCGTATATTAATCCAGGTTTTTTCACGATGTTTTCCTCCACCGATGTCTGTGATAATTAATTAGGTACTTGGGGATTTTTGTCAATATTTTTATTTTAACAGGGCGATTTATAGAAGACTAGCTTTTGCCCGCGGCTTCGCTCGTATTAAACACGAGCGAAGCCGCGGGCAAAATCTAGTGTTACCCCAAATTAAATTTGGGGTAACACAGTTCCCCTTACCTGATTTGCAGGTACCTGCTAATTGTAGTTTTTGCCCGAGCGCCTTATTTATTGTAATAGCAAAGCTAAGTTTTCCCTTTAATTCCCTCTTTCTCCCTCATTTCTCACTTTTATTAAAAAAAGTAAGCATATGTCCGTCTCTAGGGTCCCAACTATCTCTGTGCCAAAATTCATCGAAATCGGTTTAGCCATGTAGGCGTGAAGACGTAACAAACAAACTCACTCAGATCAGATCGCTTTTAGCGATAAGACCGCCCATTGTGTCACCCTATTTATAAGTTTGTCTAGTGTTATTCTTGTTACTTGTATGGTGTACATAATAAAGAATATTCTATCTATTCTATCACTTTTTATAATATTATTAATGGATACTTGAATAAAGAAAGAAGAAAGGAAGATACAACACAATATTTATTGATACTAAAAATGTATAAAAAACAAAAGGTATTCTTTAAAATAAAAGTCATTATTATTTTTGCACCTACAGACAGGCCAAATCATTTAATCTTAAGTAATTAAGTATTCTAGGCCAGATTATCATAAAGGAAGATATTTTCCATCTATCCTAAGTAAGTTTAGTCCTAACGACAAAGTAACAGCGACCACACAACCGCTTGTTAACTGTTTGGGGTTGCCATAACCATTCCGTTATTCCGGCTTCAAAATTAACGTAATCACAGTGTTAGTTACAAAATTAGAAGTCATTATGTAATGGGAAATGTAATTATCACTGCTGGTAACATTACAGGATAGAGAAGATTATAACACCTATACTTACTTTCTTAACTTATTTAGTCCAGCTGAAAGGATTTGGATGAAACTGGCCTAAAAGTAGACCTAGGTTAGGATAGTTTTTATCTTCATAGTACGATCTTGAACCACGCGGGCAAAGTCGTGAGCAAAAGTTGGCGTGCTTACAAAGTGCGCAATGGTATCATAGTAAAATTAGTAGTAGTAAAGTTCCTCACTTTCTCGTGTTTCAAATCGCATTGCACGAAAATTCTGAATACGTAGAGATAACGCAGTCTTACTGCAGTAAGTCTGTGTTTTAGCGCCGTAGCAATTTGCTACGGCATAGCTTGGTGTTACAGCGTAGCTGTTTGCTACGGCGTAGTTTGGTGCTACAGCGTGGCTGAGTGCTACGGCGTAGCTGAGTGCAAAAGCGTAGCTGGGTGCTAGGGCGTTGTAGCGTGCGATGGACGTAGCTAATTATTGATTTACTATATATCGAGATCAGGTCACATGATTTCTTTCTGCAACTATGCAATAAATACATATCTATTTATTTCAAGTATGGAACATGAAACGTCAGAATTATTGAAGATGAAATGAAAACGTCATCTCTATTACCTAAATATAAAATTCTTAGTAATCAATTTATCCAATAATACTCATACTACTGGTACTTATTTTATTTAAAACGGACTGTTTAAATACTCATTACAACAGCTGAATTCTACATAAATTTCTGAATCTTGTTCGTAGATGTAAACAACTTAATACTTAAATGATCCCTATTGATTTAACCTTTGTCTACAGTACGTAAACATAGGCGGACTTAATGCCACAAGGTATTATTTACTAACCAACCTCTGGGTCATCACATTGTGATAGGGTACAAAATTAATAAAAAAAGAAACACATTTACAAAAAAATAAAAAAACTTATTTTGTAAATGTGATTTTAACAAATCCCAAACAAAAGGTAAGCTGAGTAATAATTACTATGACTAGACTTGTTGGGAGCTATTTAGTCTTACTCAAAAAGTGCTTACAAACTCTTCTACTACACTATATTCTAAACTATACTATATATTTCACTATATACTTGCCTGTAGCATACGTCTATGTAGATGTGGGTCTGTGTGAGCAATGAGCAGCTCTCCGTCCATCCGTATAGTGACGATAGGCTGTGTCGGCACGTTCGTGTTCCAAAAGAGATGTCAGCAAAGCAGAGGAGCCTGCCAGGGCCACCGACTGCCAGGGTTGCGGGTTTTTTAAAAGAGATACTGCGGCCCTGGAACATACATGGGTGGGTTTTAGTCATCAAAAGTCTGACACTCGCCCCCGCTTCGCCCAACGCGGGGAAAGGTATTTGACGATTTCTCATCCGCAAATAATGTGTTATCATCGAAGCCATTCTTATTTCATCTTCCTTACTACACTGTAACCACCGAAACTCATTAAAACGAAACAGGAACAAATAATAATATTTCCCTGGCAACACCATGTTTTCCGATTTTCCCAATTCCCGGAAATTATTGGCAATACTCTCGTACAATACATTTTCTCGGAATATTTTTCTTAACATAATAATGCCTTTTCCGTGTTTATTGTTCTTTTATAAATTCCTGTAGAGCTACTGTCATGGCTGATTGATAAGTTTATTTTATCAATAGCTTGTGAAGGAAAGTCGAATTTACAAAGTATTTTGTAATAATTATGTGCGATTTTTGTACAAATTTTTTGAAGTTTCCATCATTGTTTGGCAAAAAACAATTATGGAATTTTTTTTGTAATTTTATTGCTTTTTTTACTTTAGGTAGGTATTTTGATTAATTTTAATTTTAGTCTTACGAAGGCGTATCGTACTTAGTCCTAACTGAACTGTGAACGTCAATAGACAGTTGTTATTTTTAAAATAATAGTTTTGGGCTGTATCTAATGCTTTGTTAAAATTTTATCTTATTTTACGTTTTGTAAAGCGTGTACAGGTGAAATTAATAGAAAAATATTTGAATGAAAGATGGCTAGGGCTCAGGTTATTTAACATGCAAGTGACAGTAATGGTTTTTAGGCTTAACATATTTTAACATATTTTTCTTTAGAGACTAGCTCACTATGCACTTGAATTTGATGATCTAAAAATACATAAATTAAATTGAAAAATCACTTTATGCGACTACCCAACAACAACAAAATCTAACTAAACTGAAACTAAAAACTTATATCGCAGCAAAAAAACATTTCCTTTTCACTAAACACCTACCCTCCACTCCAACCTATACAAAACGAAATAAAATTCCACCTCCCATATAACGTTTAAACTCGTTTTGAAATCCCACAAGTGCTGTGTAACGAATAAAAATTTCAAAAGCGACGCATCGCCGGGTCGGGGGTCTTAGTACAAATCCGGGGTTACCATCGCGAAAGCCTCGGCCTGAAACTTCAGGCATAGCAAATGAGTTGCTGAAATGTCTTGCTACACTGTGATCTGTGTTTCAAGCTGTTTCTTTGCGAAAGACTGAATTGGTAATTTGTTTTTGCTGGCTTGTTTTTGGGGTACCTCAAAAAGAAAATACGGAACCCTTTCTCACTTTGTTGTCCGTCCGTTTGTTTGTCTGCCATGACCTTTTAACTCGGGAACGAGTTCAAGGGGTCTTAAATAGCCGCTTTAGTAGGATCATAATAAATGTAATTTTATGTTGTTATAATTTTAATTTTGATTTAAATTCTGATTTTAATTTTAATTTTGATTTTAATTTTGATTTTAATTTTATTTAAGTTTCATGATTGTATATATTATTAACATAGTTTTGTAAGTGTTACTAACAAAAATATGAATCTTTGTGTTCGAAATAAATAAATAAAAATAATAATAGGATAAAATATGAGTTTTTTTTTCGGGTGGGAAATCATCTTATGACTTCCCCCGCTCTGGGTGGAGCGGGGGGGCATGTCAGACTTGTACTGACTTAAACCCACCCATGTTCCTTCTATTGCTCTTTACGTTCCGCGGCCGCGGTATCTCTTTCGAACAACCCGCAACCCCGGCAGGCGGAGGCTCTGGCAAGCCCCTCTGCTGACATCTCTTTGAAGCGCGCGTGAAACACGAACGCGCCGTCGACACGGCCTGTCGTAAATCGACGGACGGACGGTGAGCTACCCATTGCTCACCGTCCACAGGCCCGTATCTACGGTGGCCGGGAGTCGTCTCGCGGCGCCCGGTGCCCGGGGCGTCTCCCGCGGCGGCTGGGTTGGCTAATAAAATATGAGTTACGTTAAAATTCTTAAAATGGTCGTCGCAGTTAATATTGTGAATTGTGTGACCATTTGACGAATGGTCACATAAATCTGCTTAAGCGGCCTTTAGACCCACAGGCATCGAGATGAAATTTAAACCATACACTCAAGTCTGTGGCCCCTTGAAGCTGTGAAATTATCAAGCTCTTTCTTTATTTTTCCTTTTTAAGAAACTTTGCCCCACTCTAGGAATTTCTCCTGTATCGTGTGTGTGTGAACAAACATTTTAACTCACATATACAGACATTCAGACACAAAACAACTATCTGTAGGTCATTTTAATATTTCTTCCGTGCGAGGATCTAACCTGCGTTCCGCAGCGCAGCTGCTTAGCCGAACCGTACCGTCGAATTCTTCTTGTAGTCGATTCAATTATTACCACTATTGTAATTTCAAAAGTTTATTAGGATAAATTGTTAATATAATGAATGGTTAAAATATAAATGGATGGGTAGATGATTGGTAATCTTTAACGGAAACACAACACAACAATTTCGACGAAATTGATAGTAAATAACCTTTTTTTTCATGTGGAAATCCTCGATGAATATCCTCCGCCATGGCGGAGGGGTCTGTCAGACTCCTACTGACTAAAACCACACGGTGTTCCTTCTCGTCACTTCTGGCTAGGAAGCGGGTACACAATCGCATTCTACACAATCACCTCAGCAATAAGATAGTATATAACCTGGAACACATAAAATACTTTTTAACTCTTTAGTACGATCCTGTGGTACAATTATCGAACTCCATACAGCGGGCAATAGCCAACACAAAAAAAAACAGTCTACTTTTCTCTATGACACACATTCTCATAACTTTACCTGCTATGGTGTGACATTCGAGAGGCTTAGCCACAAGCTCTTGCAGATAACCTCTATATATGAAGGGTGCTTGCGCTAGTGGCTACTTCTGATACTTTCAGCTTTACATTGGCTATGAATTTTATTAGAAAATGCTGTATTTTACGGTTTTTTTTTTAAGTTTCCGTAGACAAATGGTTTAAACGGAATCTTTATGGATTTGCCATTTCTATCTGTATGTTCGTCCATATATTACAACCGTTTACTCCTAAGCCCCTGGTACATTTTCTTTGCGAATGGGAAATCGTCGAATAACTTCCCCCGCTCTGGGCGGAGTGGGGAGGGGGAGTGTCAGACTAGTACTGACTAAAACTCACCCATATTTGCCCTTTATGTTCCGGGGCCGCGGTATTTCTTTCGAACAACCCGCAACCCCGGCGGGCGGTGGCCCTGGCAGGCCTCCTGCACTCTTGGTATAATAGTGATGAAATTTGGAAAATAGATGTTGTCTATAAACCGCTATGTTAAAGTGATGTCAAATTATGAATAAAATTAAAATTAATGGAGCCTTTCCATACATTTGACTGATCTCTCTGAAAAAAGATATCCACGTTTCCAAAAACGTTTTTGTTTTGAAATACTTCATTGAATAAAATATTTGCTTCCAAAGCCGATAAAATGGTGGCTGAAAAATGAAGGTTTGTAGAACAAAAATCATAAAAAATATAATTGAATCGAATGAGACTTAATATTTAGTTTTGAGATATAAGACCTTTTCGTCAAAACTACAAGGTGCTGTTATACCAATATGTTATACTAGCTTTTGCCCGCGGCTTCGCTCGCGTTAAATTCGGTAGCGACTCATTGATTTGTAATAGCAACGCTATATAAGTTTTCCCGTTTCGTCCCTCTTTCTCCCTCATATCCCACTCTTTTAAAAAAAAATAGCCTATGTCCGTCTCCTAGTTCCCAACTATCTCTATACCAAAATTCATCAAAATCGGTTTAGCCATTAAAGCGTGAAGAGGTAACAAACAAACAAACTCACTTTTGCTTTTATAATATTAGTAAGGATTCCAATTAAGTTTTGTTTCCCTTTTTTTACGAAAAATATCAATAATTTTTCACCCACACCACCATTGTGGTAAAAACATTGTCAATCAATAAGTTTGCTGCAATCCGGCTTGACTGCCCGGGATGTCCCAATACATATCAAAGAAGAAATGATGACGTATGACTTGTACTTGTTCAGTTCAATTATAAGTATTACTAGCTTAGCTTTTGCCCGCGGTTCGCTCGCGTTAAATTCGGGGTAACACAGTTCCCCTTTCCTGATTCGCAGGTACCTGCTACCTGATGTGTTTGCTCTTGCGCCTTATTGATTGTAATAGCAAAGCTAAGTTTTCGCTTTTCTTCCCTCTTTCTCCCTTCTTTTTCACAAAAAAAATAGCCTATAAAGCCTATGTCCGTTTACAGGGTCCCAACTATCTCTGTACCAAAATTCATCAGAATCGGTTTAGCCATTAAGGCGTGAAGACGTCACAAACTAAAAAAAAAACTCACTTTCACTTTTATAATATTAGTAAGGATGCGGGAATCGAACCCGTGTCACGCAGCGCAGCAGTCAATCGCTCAGCCACTGCACCAACCACGCCGTCAAATAAAAAAAAACAGCAACCCGCTGTATCACACTCAGGTCTCTCAGTAGTTTTCATGTGAAAACGTTACAAATACAATTTTATCAGTAAATTGACGTATAACTCAGTATCGAAAAAGCCATTGACTATTTAATTTATTCTCGTTCTGAATAAATCGTGGTCATTGTATATATATATTTTTTATTTTAGCGATACTTAAAATAAACATATTGAACGGGAAATATAAATTCTCAATTTATTTCCCTTTTCATCACATCTACAGCGCTCGTTATCAATAAATTTATTTTTGTCAAAATTCTTTATCATAAAAGGCAATTTGTTTATTTCCGCCATTTACAGTTTTTGTTTATTGAATTGATTGTATTTTTTATGATTTATTGATTTCATGCTTTGCATTACAAACAAATTTTATTTGCAAATAATGTTGATAGAAAAATTAAGCTAGTTAGGCTAGGCAGATGATGTTAATGTTAATTAATTTGAATCTTATGTCACTAGACTTCATTTGATGGCCTTTTAGATTATAACTGTCAACTGTTACAATTTTAATTTTAAAATTAGTTAAGATTACTTTTTAAGTGCCTTTTTTTTCTTAAAAAAACGTTGCCCCACTCTAGGAATTTCTTCTGTATCGTGGGAGCGTTTACAAAAATTAAACTCACATACACAAACAGCCAGACTCGAAACAACTACCTGTCATACAAATATTTGTTCCGTGCGGGAATCGAACCCGCGACACAGCAGTCAATCGATCAGTCATTGCGCCTACCGTGTCGTCACTAACTAAAACTTTAATATTTTCTCAAGTCATTTCAAAACTAATTTACTTTTTACAAGTCCTCTTTACTAAAACAGGTATCCAACCTCTCTATCATCTTAATTAGTGCATAAACCACGTTGGTTCCTAATTCCGGGCGCAGTAATACCGCGGTACTATGCGGTACGAGACGCGGCGATTAGTGCAATCGCCGATAATTTGCCGACCGGTATCAATTTACCTGTGCGACCAATTTAGGAGTATAAGTTTATATGTTGTTATCAAATTACCGTTAGCCAGTACTTTAGCGGCTAACGGTAATTTTGTATCGGTATGGCGAAATTTGGTTTAAGTGAATTTTGAAAAATTTGGATTTTGCAGAGGTTTTGTATTAATAATGGCTGTTTACTACCAATGATTGAGCTTGTATAATGACTGCAAAAAGCATTTGAACCAAATAATATGTACAAGTTGACGTGTTTAATTCATTACCATTGAGTAATTGTAACACTGTTTAAAGTTTTAAATACATGTTAAGTTGTTAGTGTAAACAATTGTTGGTAGACCAAATAAATAAATAAATAAGCTGGTTAAAAGGCTGGATCTTTTGCGCCTAGCTGAATCAGAACAACGCCATCTTGTTTTTCAAAAATCCCTTTACGAATTCCAACTAAACCTGCGTCTAAATATTATTGAAGCGGCATAAGATTCACCAATTGTTGATTGTGGTGTAAATATCTATTGATCATAGACCACTCTTAACAAGACTATTTAATCTTGTCTATGGGCCTTTAGTTTCAGCTATAAGTATTTCTAATAAATTTTGCTCTTTTGTACGCTCTAACCTTTTCCACATCTATGTGGATTCGATTCGGTGTCCATGTCATGTTCAACCAGATGCAGTTAATACTAGTATTTTACATGGAGCGACTCCCTATCTAACCTCCATAAGCCAGTTAGTACTCAGTAATACGCTACCTCTTGGTTAGACTGGTTGTCAGACTTTCGGGACACTGACAACAACACTGATCTGTAACGACTCTCAAAGTAATACAAATGACAGCCAGGATCAACAGCTTAACGTGCTATCCGAGGCACGGAGTAAAGTTAATGGTCACCCATCCACAGACCACTTCAATTTATTTTTTTATTTTTTGTGCTAATTTTCACGCTATACAAAATAGGGAGGAGCGGAGTCTTTTCCTACAGGCATTATTTGTCTAAAAGAATGTTCTGAACACAACTATGTAAACGAATTATTTGACACTATATTTTTTTTTCAGACCAGCCTAAAGATCGACAAGCGCGACTTAACCTTAAGATCGACCCGAGTGGCTGCTAATATTTAGCCGAATCCATATTACACTAAATATGTTTATTCTTGTTAAAACTCGTTTACTTATCTACGATCTATCCTTTCTAAACTCGTTTTATATCTGACACGAGAGAATCGTGTCGACCAGTTAATCCAAGCCTTATAGTATTACTTCATCTTGTTGCTGCGACGGACTAAAATGTGCATTATATCCGGGATTATGCTTAAAGACGAGAACAATAAGGGCTATAATGCTTTAAACTCGAAAAATATTTGTGTAGTTTATCGTTTAACAGTATCATAAGCTTGGTACAGATTGGTGTAATGTAACACAAAATGTTGCGCACGTTGTAATAAATTTGCGCAGTTGCTGTGTTACATTTTATGTTGCATCGCATAAATTTGGAATGCTCATTTGTGTAACTCAAAAGTTATATGGTAAAATATGCAATTATATTAGAGTAACTAACATCCATACACCCATCCATACAAACTTTCACGTTTATATTATTACTAGCTTTCGCCCGCGGCTTCGCTCGCGTCAAATTCGGTATAACACACCAAGCAGACCTGCAGTTTTTGCTCTTGCGCCTGATTGATTTGTAATAGCAACGCTAAGATTTCCCTTTTCTTCCCTCGTTCTCCCTCATATCCCACTCTTTTAAAAAAAAAAGCCTATGTCCGTCTCCTGGTTCCCAACTATCTCTGTACCAAAAAATCATTCATCAAAATCCATTGTTTAGCCATTAAAGCGTGAAGAGGTAACAAACAAACAAACTCACTTTCGCTTTTATAATATTAGTAAGGATATATAGCAGGATTGGGTGAATCTGGGAGTCTTAGTATGTACTGAAATAGGTAGCTTATTTAAGTAAAAGAAGCAATTATTTCCCCTACTTACGGAACCAAGATAAGCAGCACCTACATTTACCTTCTTGTTTATCTCTGAGTAAAACAAATTGTTCTCTTTCACGCGATTGTGCACTTAACTTGGAATCACGGTTTTTTTTAAGTTAATGAGAGAAAGTCTATCTTCAGTCTAAAAGGATGGCCCAGTGTTTTTCCGTCATCATTTGTTTAGCCTTTTACCCATCTATGTTGGGGTTGGATTTAGGTAAGTCTTACGGGATGTAACCGAAAACCAGTATTTTACATGGAGCGACTGCTTATCTGACCTCCTCAACCCAGTTAATATCAGGTAATACGCTTTCATGGGGAAGCATATAAAGCGCGCTTGTAAGTCTTACCAAGGGGTAAGACTGGTTGTCAGAACTTCAAGCCTCTGACTAGATACCAATAACAACTAACTGTCAAAGCTCTACAAATGACAGCCAGGACCAACATCTTAACGTGCTCCTTGACACGAAGGAACCTCAGTGCGTAATGGGTGACTCATACTTTTATTTTTGCGGATAGTTAATAATCGAATAACTTCCCCCGCTCTGGGCGAAGCGGGGGGACCATACTTTTACTGACTAAAACCTACCAATGTTTTTTATTTTGCCCTTCATGTTCCGGGGGCCGCGGTACCTCTTTCCAAAACCCGCTACCCCGGCCGGAAGGTAACTTATCCTCAGACTAATCCGGCAAAGCACTTAGCTTAAGAATTTATACTATTTCTTGATAATATTAAATTTGATGTCTATTAGTATTTTTTTTAATAAACATCAATCAATATCCCGAAGAGCCACAATGTAATTAATACGGAAATTGCTTATTAGCAAGTCCAAGAACCAATAATTTAGTAATTACATGTTCTGTAATAATGTCATATACATATACCTATAAAACCATCTTATTACGCATTTCAACTGTAGGAAACAGAAATGTCGTAAGCTACAAAGACGAAACTGTTGCATTTTCAGCTTTCGTCGGTTAATTGAAGGCTGCAAATCCAAAGCGTGTACAATGTTGCTTACGATATTTCAAATTTTCTCAGGCAATGTTTGATGATCTAGTAAGCTGGGATTAACTGATCGATGGAAAAACATTGTTTACTTATGTATTGGCTATCAATCAATTACTGATTGCATTAATGTCGTGAGTGTGAACATCTTAATTAAAATAGACTTTGACATGATGGAGTGGTATACCACGTGAAAAATATTATGGCGAAATTTTATTGTAAATATAAGTTGACTAACCGGCTTAACCTTTCTTCGCTTGGTTTTACAACTTGACAAAGCATCAAGGTTTCAGTTCGATTTTAAAATTCGATTTTAAAACATACCCAAACTTTAATATTGCATTTAGACATCGTTCGAAAATCTCTGAATTATGGTGGAACTGGAATCCCTGGCACACACCTTAAAATTCCATTGATACATTTAATTAAAATTATTTTGACACTTAATATATTACATCATATTTTTAGTGAGTCAGTATTTAAATTTTACTGTAAAGCTTTCTGATCTGGGTTCTGGATTGTTCGAAAGAGATACCACGGCCCCGGAACATAAAGGGCAATAGAAGGAACATGGGTGGGTTTTAGTCAGTACAAGTCAGACACCCCCCCCCCCCCCCCGCTCCAGGCAAACGATGGATAGGAAAAGGAATAAATGGATGACAGAAGAATGAAATAAAAAAAATGTGTTGCACCGACGCGTAGAAACATGGGACTAGGGAAAGTAGACAATAAGTACCTGTATTGGATTATACACCGTATAATCACTACATAAAAAGAAAATAAAAAAAAACCTACCCATTGACAAGGCTTTTTAATGTCGAACAAAAAATACATTAATTTTAACCATTCAAGGTAACTGAAAGGTTATAGGGTATGAGGTGAAAAATTATACCTTTTGTCTCCATTATATAATAGTTTTAGGTTTGAATTTCAGAACAATTTCAAATGTGCCGTACCTACGTTGAAAGTCAGTGGAACAGAAAATCACATTGTGTCGAATCTCCATGTGGATTCTGCTTTGTTCAGATATGGAGGAGAGTTCGCTACGTTTTGTTATTTCATTTTATTTTAAATTGGACTGAATGGAAATATGGGCTAGATTTGGAATATTGTGTAACTTTGGTACTGTTGCGGTGGTTTGGTTTTTTTTTTTATAACATTCGTCTCTTTTTAGGGTTACGTAACGTAAAAGAATATATTTGACGGAGATTCGTCGTCGGATGGTCGAGATTATCATGGCGGAGGACACGAACGTAACTTTTGTTTACACTTGTATTGTCCTTTCACAAAATCAATAAAACAAAATAACTAAAGATGCCAATGATCGATACAGATTTAAATCAGGAACGCGGGAAGTTCAGTACAGGCTGGCAAAACGACCTCTCACGCTCGTGTCCATCCAAAAAGTAACGTCTCTTCAATCTCATTCCTCTAATGCCCACAAATGACAACTGACAGCTATCAAACCAGACTTGCCACACCGTACCGACCTCACCCAAGCCTACTGCTTGACGTTTCCGACAACCGATAATAGATGGCGTTGTTCTAAAATAACGATTTCAATCATTTCTCTTTGTTGATTCTACGACATATTTTATTATTTTTTTAAAAAACGTTGCCCCTCACTAGAAATTTCTCCTGTATCGTGGGTGCGTTTACAAACATTTAAACTCACATACACAAACACCCAGACCCGAAACAACTATCTGCAGGTCATACAAATATTTTTTCCGTGCGGGAATCGAACCCGCGACACGCAGCGCAGCAGTCGAACGTTCAGCCACTGCGCCAACCGTGTCGTCAAAATGGAATCCTTATAGGATCAGTTTGTCGTCCGACAGTCTGTCAAGACCCTTAGTCTCAGGAACTCATGAAGATATTGAGTTGAAATTTAAACCATATACTCAAGTCTGTGGTTCCTTAAAGATGTGAAAAAAAACCTCTAAGTCTACACAATCAGAGTCAGCAAAGCAGAGGGGCTTGCCAGGGCCTCCGCCTGCCGGGGTTGCGGGTTGTTCGAAAGAGATACCGCGGCCCCGGAACGTAAAGGGCAATAGAAGGAACATGGGTGGGTTTTAGTCAGTACAAGTCTGACATGCCCCCCTCGCTCCGCCCAGAGCGGAGGAAGTCATTGGATGATTTCCCACCCGAAAAAAAAAAGTCTACACAACCAAAAAATATGGCCGTTTATGTCGCAGATTTGTACGGAACCTTCGGTGCGCGGTTCTTACTCGCTCTTGACTGGTTTTTTTTTTCATGGTCAGCTTTATCGAATGTAAACCTGCGTTTAGTTTTTCAATTCATGTATTAAAACAAAGTTCAATTGTAAAAGCATTTATTAAGGCATTACTGCCACTAACAAATCGCTTATTCATAAAAATTATACGATTTATAAAATTACCCACGCCCTTTTCATTTCCATAAATAAATAACTAACGAAAGTTTATTTATCTAGATCTAAAACAAGCAAAACATTACTTAAAATATTACGAAGTAAATACTCTCATAAATAAAAATGCAAAAAGGCTTAAACTTGTTCCATGAAAATAACAACAACATACAAAATACATTCATATTCCCGCTCGCTTGTAATATGGCTCAAACTCTTAAGCCTCCATCAAAGTATTTCGAACACATAGATTTAAAACGTAATGTATTAGAAATTCTCCTTTTGATCGTGTAAGACAGCTCAAATCCTTCATGTGCGCTTTTGTGAACGTCTATGAGACCCCGAGCAGGGTCGCCATCTTGGATTTTACGAAAGAAGCATTTAATGTTCTGAAATTATTATTTTTTACACAATATTTTATCGTCGAAACTTTGTAACGTCTTGGACGATTAAAAATCAGCCTTTTCAATAGTTATGGTATTTAATTAGTAGCCGAGTTGTAGAGGTCGGATAGACAGTCATTTTATGTAAACTACTGGAGTTCAACTGTAACTGAAAAATGCTTGCACTGACTGGACAGGTCTACTCAATCTGTGTGGTGCTTTCTTAAAAAGACCACTTCAGACACTAATCTGCATAGTCCTCATGTAAGTTGACCAAGATTTTTTGTCTGGACTTTAAAACCTCTGAGTTTGTTTCGGCTGTTTCTTCTCAGAGTAGTCGGGTACGAAACACCGACCTCATCTAGTCTTTAAAAAAGACGTGTGTGTGTGTGTGAGTGTTTGTGAAAACCTACTTGCAAAATAAACATCATTTAGCATTATCATTTATCCGGTTAGACTGAAAGCTGATGATAATATAGGAGGCCCAATAGAATTGGGAAAAGCTAGACTGATGATATATAATGATATTGTACAAAATATACACTAGCTTTTTTAAACCTTTTCCGTCCGCGACTTCGTCCGCGTGGCATAGTTACTTTGGGCTAACGCTAACTTTAACGCGACTGATGATCGCAAAAAAAATGTTTTCTCCCCTTTTCTTCCCTCTTTCTCTCTTTTTTCTCACTTTTTTTTAGCTTATGTCCGTCTCCAGGGTCCCAACTATCTCTGTACCAAAATTCATAAAAATCGGTCTAGCCATTTAGGCGTGAAGAAGTAACAAACTCACTTTCGCTTTTATAATAATAGCAAGGACTTTTGACTGGCCTTAACTCACCTGATATGAAGCGATGACGCGTCACGTTTGCTAGAAGAAACCAAATCATTTTCAACTTTACATAATTATATTTTCCGTGATTTTCATTTGTTATGAGCAGTCAATATTTCGACGTTGTTGCGAGCGCCATGATCGCGGCATGACGGAAGACACGTGACACGTGTAGACGAGTGCTTAAAACAATGTCTAGATTATAATTGGGAAACATTAACATTTCGGGGATCCTTAAATATTTCTGTACCAAAATTCATCAAAATCGGTTTGGCCATTTAGGCATGAAGACGTAACAAACAAACTCACTTTCGCTTCTATAATATTAGTAAGGATACTTGTGATGTTTTGCGTGTTCAATTATTTTTTTTTGCTATTTTGTGTGCTTATCGTAATTGTGACTAATAAACATTTTTTCTTTCTTTCTATTTCACGTCATCCCAAGTAATCGTTCAAATCGCTCTTTCCACTCGATTCAACAAGGTATTACCATACAAAATGCAAAACAATCCATTGACTCGTTACCGCGTGGTCCGGTCGCGTAGCTCCGATGCGGGTGTGGTTTGTGGCCGCTTGCACCGTCTTTGTAACTGGCGTTTGTTGGCAACTCGTTGTTTGTACAGTTAAGTATTTGTGAGCTTAGATTTGTTTATGTGTATTCTTTACTTGTGCAGTACATTGCAGATATGCATAGGTGTGGTTTAGATGGTTCTATTATAAAGTTTTTAATGGATCATAGGAAACCAAAAATGGACCTTATTTATATGTATATTAGCTGCGCCCCACGGTGTTACCCGTGGTTATTTAATCGATTTCATACGAATTCGTTAATCTGTTTTAGAGTGAAGAAGTAACAAACATACGCACACGAATACAAACTTTCACCTTTACAATATTACTGTGATTACAAATTGTTCGACTTCTTTTAACGTATTGTTAATATAATAAGATAATGTAATACCATTTAATATGATGACATTCTATTGAGTAAAATAAAGACACAATTGCGTTTTCTGTAAAAACAAAACAAAAAAAAAATTAATAACAATTAATTTTTAACTATTACTTTTTATCACTCTCCTGTTAAGACAAAAAACAAAATTTAAAGCCTTTATTTCAGGTATATATACTTGTTTTACAATATTAACGTTGTATTAATTTCCTAAGTAAATTTTTCACACCGCTTGCTTTCACAGTTCTCTTAGATGTCACTGTCAAAAGTGACATCTATAAATGGTTAAGAAAAAACGATAAAGCTAGTCAATAGGTTTTCTTTATATACATTTGATTGATATAGTGGCAAACAGTGCCCTGGTTGAAGACGTCGGAAACTTTATGAATTGGTTAAACATCCCCGTAGGATAATTTCCAAAATCCACCCAGGAAAACCAGCAGGCAAGACGTAGTATGATCTATTTCGTTCTACTAAAAATGTTATATCAAACAAAAATAAAATCTGTTTGATGCTAAGCAACATAATTGCTCTGTAAATCATTGTAACGAGATATTTACAATAAATATCAATTGGTTTGCCCAATTCTGTTCCCCTTAATTACTATTTCGGCCGTAAAAATGGTCGCTGGATTAAAAGGAATAATTATAATTAATGTCGGTAAAATTATTTACGAATCTCATATTCGTTTTCTATTCATATTTATGTTTTAACAACCTTAATAAATAATTACTTATGATCCCGTCAATATATTAATTGCTACAAGATTATCATGCAAATCATGTCACTATTCACTTGGAGTCTTTTTTTGCGGATGTGAAATCATCAAATAACTTCCCCCGCACTGGGCGGAGCGAGTACTGACTAAAACCCACCTATGTTCCGTCCATTGCCCTTTATGTTCCGGGGCCGCGGTATCTCTTTCGAATAACCCGCAACCCCGGTTTACGTAGAGTCTTGATGTCAGAATACTGATAATCCATAACCAGGCTTACAAAGTGGCATTAAGTTTGTACTATTAGCAGAAGTATTATATAGGATGGACGATACGGTTGGCGCAGTGGCTGTGCGATCGACTGCTGCGCTGTGTGTCGCGGTTTCGATCCCCGCACGGAACAGATATTTGTATGGCCTACAGATAATTGTTCCGGGTGTGGCTGTTTGTGTATGTGAGATTGAATGTTTGTAAACGCACCCACGATACAGGAGAAATTCCTAGTGTGGGGCAACAATAAAAAAAAACTCTGTTCCCAAACTCCCACAGTCTGATGGGACTAAAATCTGACACGACCGGAGATCAAACGCAGGACCAACGGTTTAACGTACTTACCGCTAATTTCTGAACTCTAGTAGCTAGTGTACGTAGTTACTGTGAAATTCCTAATGGAGAATTAATAATGTACATTTTTGATGGAAAGGACAAACTCAATAATAATCTTTTGCTCGACAAGTTAATCGAAGTGAGGACCCCGTGCTCAGTAGTCGAGCTTGTGACCGCGAGACCAACGGAGCAATTAATTAACTATTGCTAAAAGAGCTCTTATAACATAATAAAAAAGGTATTTACTAAGTAATATTACATAAATATATTCCCAATTACCATAATGACTGACGCTATTATCCACGTATTTCTTCCAAGTCTATTTCAATAAGAAACACTATCTATTTGATTAGTTCAAGGTAATAGATATTTACCACGCAATGTACTGAAAGAAACTGAGTTATTATACAAGTATTATATCATTTGGTAAGTTTTATATTCAATTAGAACTAATGACGTACTTTTTTGTTTCAGGTATGTTTCACCAGATCTATCTTTTATTTCTGTTCGTTTCGGGCTAGAAATATAACGGTAAGTGTTTATTAAGAAAAGTCGTAAAATACCGCTATTTTTTTTTTAAAAAGAAAACCTTTCCTTACACTAGGAGGATTTCTTCTGTATCGTGGAGGCTTTAACAAACATTTAAATACACATACACTAACAGCTAGACCCAGAACAACTATCTACAGGTCATAGAAATATTTGTTCCGAGCGGGAATCGAACCCACGACACGTAGCGCAGCAACGCTTAGCCGTTGCGCCAACTGTGTCGCCAAATAAAATATCGCGTTGTGTTCGGAGCCAGTTTACATAGAAGCAGTCAATTTAACCAATTCTTCGCAAGTTCATCTTGAAGCTGTGGTTTTCTTGAGTAAAAAGTGAATTCAAGTGAATATTCTCTTCTTGTTTGGTTCTATGTTCACATGCCAATATAATGTAAGACTGAACGTCGCCAGACGTATTTTAGTTCATTTTCGGTAATTTGTAATGTGACTGAATGATGCCGAGTGCCAAAATTCAAAGTCTTGGTTCACTAAATAATTTATTTTCACTTTTGCTTCATTTTTGTGTGAATGAGTCAAGTGTCAAATGAACTGAAATGAATGGTACTTTATTATTTCTGGTGTAAAAATGAAGAACCATTTAACAAGTAAATAGAAACACAGAGATATATATTTATTTATTTGGATTTCCAACCGAGAACACACAAATTACAAAAAAAAACACAAATAGGACCTTATTATTTTGCTCCTCCAATTACAGGAAACCATAGCATTCACTCAATAATAAGTTACAAAAAAGATAACTGAACACAGTAAGCAGATATAACAAAATAAGCGAATGGAAAGTACACTCCGCCCTAGTTTCTCTATACACAACAAAACTATAAACAATCACAGCACTCTGCGTATCTCGTATCCGAATGCATCACAAAAAGATGTTAGTATACGTTTCTACGTTTCTGTTCTATTCCACTGGATGCAAGATAAATGGTCCGTCTTATATGAAAGCACCCTATATCTCCGTCAGCCAGCAGTTTGCCAATAAATTCAAAATTCAATTTAAATGGTTACGAGACGCCATGAGTATTCTAACGTTTATAAATCACACTGCTACACTCAATGTCCTTTTTGGAATATTTTTGAATTTGAATTTTTGTACCGCTATGACTTTGGACGCGTATCCGAATACAATTCAGTTTGATTTATTTGAATAGATTTGTGATACTCTTTGGTCGTTTTTTGTTTTTGTGGAAATTGGGGCAGCTTCTAAAGGAGTTTTGATTCACTAATTGATATTGTGGTTCAATCAACCATTCAAGTGTCTTTTTAAACTGTTTGGTTTTTGCTTCTAAAAAACACAGCCGATCGTTTACTTTCCAACACAAGTGGCGTTATTTATTCAATCAATTTAAACAATACAGTTAATTTTTAACAATACAGTTTTAAATAAAATGGTAATCGAGAGGTCAAAACGACAGACTGAAGGTGACACCAAAAAACCTTATTTTAATGTCATTAGCAAAGAACACTTACTGAAAACTCAATTTAAAAACAAAAAGATGAAACATTTTTAATCCAATTTGTTGGGGCTTCGTTCCAAATATTACTATGGAAATATATACAATTAGTTTTCGAAGATATCATTCTGAGCTACAAAAACGAAGTGTGGCAGGCTCTTTAATTGTTTTTCTTAAATTGGAGCGATGCCAGCATACAGACGAAATCTACGGTCCAAAGTGTTTTTTTTTGTTTTTTTTGTTTTTAAGAATATTTTTTTTTAGAACGCTGGCATTGACGACTTAAGCTTAGATCTGGAGCGCAATTTTAAATTTAGAGTTGCCAGATTTTGTTGTAAGAAAAATAAAATGATAAATTTTCTCTTTTTTCATATAAATAGAGTCGTGGTCGGTTAGTTGTAGTAGACCATGAAGCAAATGTGAATTGTTTATTACATTTTGATTTTCATAATTTTTTACATGTGAGGAGTATATTTTTTTTAAATAAACCAGCATAGTTTCATAAAGGTTTAGATGAAAAAAAAACTATCAAAATCAGCTTAGTTAAAATCCACGAGTTTAAGCCGAGTTTATTTAGGTATAAGGTTTTAACTAAAACAATACTGAAAACAGAACATGGACCAATGTTATTCTATTGTATTGCTGTTGACAGAAATTAATGGACTATTGAAACTCCAATTCGAGATTTGGCCCAAAATACCACTGAGCTAAACATTGCAAAAATATCAAGTTACATAAGTTCTAACTGGAAAACAAAACAAAAAGCATGTTTTTCAACACTTGTGTCTTTTATTAGAGGGTATTTCTACACCATACAATGTTGCATGCTACGATTAGGGAGGAACACATTTTCCGTCAGTCGCGTTAAATATTTTTTTAAATATTCAAAAAAGACTTCAGAATATTACAGCTCATTACTAAAACAGACTGGACCTGGCTCTGGACCCCTTTAAGACCCTCTTTACCTTACATTATGGCTCCGGAAGCATATTTTTCTGTACATAATTTTATTTTCAACCCTTCCCGTGTTCAGGTTATCAATTACGGTAACCCTTTTCTCTCAAAACAATATAACGCACCGAGCCTTTTTTATGCCAATTGGCATAAAAAACTTGGCATAGAAATTATGTTATTATGCGAATTTTAAACGAGTATGCTTTTCGTGTTACAAATATTTTCTTTTAAATTTATTTTTTGGGACCGGCAGTGATTTAAATTTCCTTTCTTATTTTGCATTTTTTGACCCTTCAACCTGTTAAACTGACTAATTCTAAAAAAAGACCTTTCTAATTTTTTAACACAATTCAGATTTATTTGTATACTAGCTTTTGCCTGCGCCTTCGCTCGCGTTAAATTCCGGGTAACATAGTTCCCCTTTCCTGATTTGCGGTACCTACTACCAGTAGTTTTTGCCCGTGCGCCTTACTTATTGTAATAGCAAAGCTAAGTTTTCCTAAGCTATATCCGTCTCCAGGGTCCCAACTATCTTTGTACCAAAATTCATCACGATGGGTTAAGCCATTTAGACGTGACGACGCAACAAACAAACTCACTTTCACTTTTATAATATTAGTAAGGATTAAAATATTAGCTCCTGTGAGGTCTATTTTTTATTATTTTTTAAAGAGAAGCCGTACCCGAACTCATAGCTTTTGCTCCGTCCGAATTTCTTTGACTTCTGATTCACGACATTAACACAATTTTGTAAACCCATGAGCTACTCCTTATCAGAGTTCCTCAATCGAAACCACCTCATACTTAAATCGTTTACAAAATGTAGTCTTATTTAATATGTATTACGTTGGTTCACTGCTCATCCCTCTAAGCCGCGGTCGCCACGCTAAATCCAGTCCGCCGTCGCCGGTTGCCGGACTATCCCTTTGTAATCCACTTCTTTATAATGTTTCCTAGAAAAATCTAGCTTCACGATATTACTTAAATTACTTTTACTGTTCGTTTTTAAAGTGGATTTTATATTTGGTGTTCAAGCAAGACCTCTCCTGTACTGCCGTGGTTGCGGTTTTTTTTTGGTAGAGATACCGCGGCCCCAGAACACAAACGGCACGGTTGGCGCAGTGGCTGAGCGATTGACTGCTACGCTGCGTGTCGCGGTTTCGATTCCTACAGATAGTTGTTTCGGGTCTGGCTGTTTGTGTATGTGAGTTTAAATGTTTGTCACCCACGATATAGGAGAAATTTCTGGTGTGGGGCAACTTTTGTTTGTTGTTTTTCTCTCAAGCCCATACTAGATATGTGTTGGGCAACAGTCTCTCAGAAGTCTTTCCACTCATTCTTGTCAAGCACCACCTCAAACCAACCCTCACAATATGCATCCAGGTCGCCACACCACCTTTTCCTGAGCATAATAATGTTTAAAAAGAAATCACTGAATCGATAGTACTTCCGCGAGAGAGCGAGATAGAACGCATCACTCAAGCCACCCTTTAAACGATCTTGATGGCCCCCATTAACGGGCGAGTTATCGTAAGTGACACTTGGTACATTAACGGAGGAGTTGTCGTAAGCGACACTTGGAACAAATTGGGTGAGAGAGGAGGAGAGGATCTGGAGGCACGTGTCCTGTTGCCATCATCAATTATTGAAGCGGCACTGTATTATGTTAAGGTGGATAAGAAAGAAAGAAAGAAAGAAAAAACATTTATTTGGCCCATGCCACAAGTGCACACAAAATGAGATAAAGACTTAAAACTAAACGATACAAAATACAAATACGTAATTGTGTGTCTCACGGCTGCGCCAAATAGGCCCAGTTCAGCAAACTGCCGAGCAGCTAGTGCCCGACGCTGGTTTTCAACTGGACCTTAGACCTGATGTCACGGACGTTAAACAGTTTTATATTTATTTGTGTTTCTCTGTATAAAAAGGTATATATATAGCATAACTTTGTGTAAAATCATAAAAAAATAAACTACTTACATAAAAAAAGTGTTCGGCAATTATGGCATAGGAATAAGTAAAGGAAATAAGAACGAGAAAACTGCAAGATAAAACAAATAAATAAGTAAGTGCGTTACTACATAATAGATGGGATGGGACTAGCATGATCCAAACGAAATTATTTTATTAATTTGTGCACTTCGACGCTCTATAGTAATATCTGGTGATAAAGTTAGTTAGATAGGTAGGCAGAAATCAAATAATTGAGACGTTGAGTGCGACCATATCTAACCCACGTTGCGATTCAATTAGAAACTGCCGTAAGCGTCTTCTAAATGTGTCTATTGAGCTAATCGTTCTTATTGGCATGATATTGATGTAATTATGCTGCGTCTCTCTTTAGTCTAGTGGTCGGAAGCACGACTGCTGAGAAAGAGGTCTTGAGTCCAATTCCCGTGTCAGACAAAATGGTTTATGGTTTTCCTATCAGAAATTTTTCAATAGAGTCTGGATTTTTGCCCAGTTGATGGCAATAGACTCGCCCTATTTCATGGGATTTAAAAACATAACTGGCGAAATGTGGGTGGTCCTATTAGGTACGCCTCTGCTTAACATTTGAGGAATCCAGGCGTGATGTTATGTGGAAGTCATCATTAAAGAGAAACCTTTTTTTAAGGATATTGTGAGCGAAGTAGTGGTGCATTGTTTGCTGATGTTATGTCAAAATGTACGTGGCATTTTTCTTTAATGGTGAAAATGTATACGCCTTAGTATTGCAGGTTAAAAAGAAAATGCAAAAGGGCAGATAATAATATAAACTAATGTGAACTGGTTGAAAAACAAAACTGTGTTCTAAAATATCTTTCTGATACAGATATTAATAGGCTTCGTCATCCCACTGCTAGGCAAGGGCTACGACTTCCAGTTTTTTCGATCTAGGATTAATGTTGACCAGTGGACATTCAATCTTATTAAACTCTTTTTCCTAATCCAACGGTACCGTTTTCTACACAAAAACCCAAATAATCTACATAGCTTTTAATATTCAGATTTTTAAAAACTGCTATTTTTTAACTAAGTTATTAAGTAATTAACTTGGGCTAAAACTGCTTGTTACAAGCTCTTGAAAAGCAAAATATATCATCTATACTAATATTATAAAGAGGAAACATTTGTTTGTATCGAATAGGCTCCAAAACTACTGGACCGATTTTAACCATTTTTTCTCTAATAAGTAGCAACACAATCAGGAAGTAACTTAGCTATATAAAATCACGCTACTACCCACGGGAGCGGGGCAGCAACTAAAGACGCGGGTGATACCGCGAAAGACGGCTAGTAAATAACAAATTAATTTTTGTTTATTAATGGGACGATATTTTAAAATGTACATAACAAACTACTATATCGGTATTCAAATTAGAACTTCTTATCATTACCATTAAGTGCCTGCTTTGATAATAGATTATGTTAATATTATGATGACAGTTAATGTGTGGTTTCTTGGTGGTAGCACTACATTAAAACTAGATAGTAATCTATATTGTTTGGGTAGTCATTTGGTCTATATTTGGGCATAGTACAAAATAAAGTGTTACTGTTAATATTTTATATTCTGATAATGTTGCGATGGTTGACTTTCAAGTAGTACATTTAGTAATATGAGTACCAAATATATGGTCGAAAGTAAGCCTAAAAAGCTTGACAATCAAAGGAAACAGGAGTCTTTTAAATAAATGTAAAAAACAAGTACAAACCTAGTGAAACCCTACATCATCATCTTCCTGCCTTTGCCCATCTACGTTGTGGTCCTCTAGTCTTACCGGATGCAGACCAGAATATGAAAAAAAAATAGCAAAAGGAATGTGTACGCATAGGCGGCATATTCAACAATCTGTTAAGATGTCAAAAAACTGTCTTTAGATAATCTAACTAAATAATTGGACGGCACGGTTAGCGCGGTGGCTGAGCAATCGATTAATGCGCTGCGTGTCGCAGGTTCGATTCCCGCACGGAACACATATTTGTATGGCCTACAGGTAGTTGTTTCGGGTGTGGCTGTTTGTGTATGTGAGTTTAAATGTTTGTAAACGCACCCACGATACAGGAG
Source organism: Ochropleura plecta (assembly GCA_905475445.1). NCBI lineage: Eukaryota > Metazoa > Arthropoda > Insecta > Lepidoptera > Noctuidae > Ochropleura > Ochropleura plecta. The sequence continues at coordinate 1,501,960 of FR997732.1, forward strand.
AAATTCCTAGTGTGGGGCAACGTTTAAAAGAAAAACTGCAGCAACTCCAGAAATAAATTTATGTATGATATTAAAACCCAACTTTATAATAACCAAAACTTTTTTTTACTAGAACACTTACCCCAAAATTTCTGGCATATTTTAAAAATTACTTCCAGAAAACTGGTTAACTTCGCCACTTAAAAAAATAACTTAAAGATTCACTAAACTAAGAAGAATAAAGTTAAACTTTATTTTTAAAACTGCCGTATTCTGTTGCAGAGTTTAGTGCTAAACTTTTGCCTGGATATAAACGTAGCTGCAACAAATTCACCTGCCTAGATTTTAAGTGCAGCTGAATTCTTAATGGCTGGAGTTGGTCAACAACAAATTTATAGGACAGTGAACATTTTATTAGTTTTAAAACGTGAATTTTAGTGCCATGGATTTGTGTCAGTCTATTAAGGAGAATGTTAGTGTGGGGAATTAAATTATGTAGTTCTTGAGAGGGGAAAAACAAGTTTCTTCAACTTTGATTTGATGTCGAGTGTCCAGATTATTTAATTCTTGTCATCGGTTCTTTTATGTGGTCTCAGAGTAACGGGAAAATCTCAATTATATTAATTACTAGCTTTCGCCCGCGGCTTCGCTCGCGTTAAATTCGGTATAACACACCAAGCAGACCTGCAGTTTTTGCTCTTGCGCCTGATTGATTTGTAATAGCAACGCTAAGTTTTCCCTTTTTTTCCCTCGTTCTCCCTCATATCCCACTTTTTTTAAATAAAAATTAGCCTATGTCCGTCTCCTGGTTCCAAACTATCTCTGTACCAAAATTCATCAAAATCGGTTTAGCCATTAAAGCGTGAAGAGGTAACAAACAAACAAACAAACAAACTCACTTTCGCTTTTATAATATTAGTAAGGATACAAATAGTTTTGCAGTTTTATAACTTAATGTTCTTACATATAATTAGAATCAAAATGATTTAGGCTATTGTACATAGACCTTAATACAGTTGTCAATGATTATGGCTAAGTTACTGATTATCAATATACTATGACTATCAAATAAAACAAAAACCTTTTTCCCTGTTCAATATATGTATAACTCCCAAATCCCTTTAAAACCATAATATTTAATCTCAAACTTAATCCAAAACCGAGATGACGTTGCAAGAAAAATCAAATTAGCAGTCTGTACGGAGTCTGTCAATATAGCCATTTTCTTTTTTAGCGCTCGCTGAAATTAGAGCGGGCTCTCGAACATTCTCCAATATACCAATTTTTATCAGTATAAAAGCTTGTGAAAATTCAATTATGGATCCAATAAAGTTGTCAAATATCAACACAGGGGGCTCGGTACGTCACGATTAGGGCCTCCATCCGCTCTTCGTGTCACGGATTTGTCCTGGGACGAATTATTTTTAGCTCGGACATTGGGTGACTTGGAGGTGACGGGTATGATTGGGTGAGGGTGACGATGCGATGGGTTGTTTGCAGACTGGGTTGTATAATGATCTGTATAAATTAACGTTGAATACAATGGACATTGGACGTAAACTTTTTATGAAAACAAACGTTGCCCCACACTAGGAATTTCTCCTGTATCGTGGGTGCGTTTACAAACATTCAATCTCACATATACAAACAGCCAGACCCAAAACAACAATTTGTAGGCCATACAAATATTTGTTCCGTGCGGGATCGTACCCGCGACAGGCAGCGTAGTAGTCAATCGCTCAGTCACTGCGCCAACCGTGCCGTCAAATGACGAGACTAGACGAGATAAACTAAATTAAAAATCACTTACACCTTCTCTAATAATTTGCTTCCTGTTTGAGACACAAAACTTAAGTCCACTGACTTCTCATGTAAAGCTCGTAACTTCATTGGACATCTTTTGGGAAACAAAATGTCCAGCTTTCATAACCTTGCCAAAAATTTAATGTTTTTTATCCTAACTTGTCTTAGATATTAATTACACATATCAACACCCTACTCATAGCGTGCGGGCATTTTTAAAAGAAACATTTTTTTCTAAACTTCGGCAAAGTTCGGAACTTTTCGTATTTTATCCGCTGATTGCGTCGTCACTTGCCAATCATTTTGGTTTGAGACATTTTGATAAGTTGATGTATCACCATTGAAGTCTTAACTTTTAAACTCGGTTGATAGGTATTCGTGAGGTCGCAAAGTTATTTTGTAGAAAAGTTTTGGGAGCAAGGTTATTTTTTATGCGAAGAAATTTTGATTTATTTTTGTAAAATTTATACAAAGATTGAGCTAGAGGTGTTTATTTTCCTCAGACATAGATTGCGCAAAAAATAGAAAAAAAAAAGTTTTCAAAGTTTTTGTTTTAATTCATAAGAACATATAAACATTAAAAAACATAAATTGACATAACCTAAAGTTACTAAGTGACTTTTTTTTAGATATTTTTTATGCCATTTTTAAGTTTATTGTAGTAGAAGATAAGACTGTTTGAAAGGGATGATTGGTCTAGTTCCACTGGTTGGGTTAAGAATATAATAATATATGATATTTACGTACCTAAACAAGACTCAATCTCTCAAACTAAAAGATCTTCCACACATTGTTGTCAGATTTAATGGTTTATAATAATACCCACACTTTTACGGCTTCCCTTAGGTGATTTCCAATTAATGTCAGTTCCTGATATTTCAACGTTGTTGCAAGAGCCATAATCGCAGGGTAACTGAAGAATGCGGGTTGATAGTATTTAAATATTAGGTGGGGACAAGGCTGTCTACCCTTTTTTTTACTCTTTTGCTACACGCTATTCGGCAAACGGCAAAACACTCATAGTATTACTAAAATTTTGCAGTAGTTATTTCGTAATAACTACTGCAAAATTAAAAAAAAAAGTATGCTCGACATCAGCGGGTGTTGCTTTCGAGCATATTTTTTTTGCGGATGGAAAATCATCATATAATTCTCCCTATGCTCTGGGCGAAGCGTGGGAAAGTGTCAAACTATTACTAACTAAAATCCATCTATGTTCCTTCTTTAAGAGATACTATATAACATACTTTCATGTACTTGACAATATTAACCCGTCCTCTCGAATTTATTTTTTCTAAATGGTCGTTTTTCCATGACCGTTTCTATGAATCGATCTCCGCAGTGTGGCTGCGAGTGATAAAAAAGGTCTTGCGACGGAAAGCGGTAGGCTGATGATTTTGTTATCATTCCTGCTGAAATGACGCTAAATTAATTTCAAACAAACAAAGGACCGTCAAAAATATTCCAAAACTACACGCTACCCAAAATCGATACATATTCCAATACCCGATGAACGTCCCATCCACCCTCATAAGCAAATTCGTCGGCGATACCGTATATATGAAGCCTTCCAAGCAACACCTGATTCAATAACGCAAGACAGGTAGGACCCTTGGATAACAAGATTCCTGACATCTCCGTCCCTTTTCTCATAATAAAATTGGAAATCCCACTCAATAAGGCCCCGGAATTGGACGAAAGGACTCAAAACTTGGTCCAATTAGACAAACAGCGAATAGAAAAAAAAAATGTTTCAAACGTTAATTCCCTTTTGATGTATAAAGGATTTTTATTCGCCTTTGAATTTTTTATTAGCTCTCGAGGATTCTTTGTTTTTTTTTTTTCAAATTGAAAAGGTCCGTAGAAAAATTAATAATGCTATGGATCAAGTGGGTCCGCTTTGAGTTGATGTCAGTCAATGTTGAGTGAGGCATGGATGGTTTTTATAAAACTAGTCTTTGATATTGTGAAATCGTGAATTCTAGTAGTTGACGATTTATTAAGCTATAGCAAATGGTACTTGTGTGAAAAATACTGTCTTTTGTCACAAAGGAAAAGTGGCACTTGTAAGAAAGACTTAAAAAGCTAACCGAAAAACTCATGAAATATGAAGATAATCCCAAAGATGCCTTCTTTGTTCTTCCCTCTTTTTAACAAGTTTTATTATTCTACCTATCTCAGCCAAAAAACCATATATTCAAACATCTAAATTCAAATAGCCGCACTTGATTTAAAACTGCGAACGACGTGAAAGACTGCAAAAGTTTCAGGAGTGTATGAGAATTTCTGAAAAATCTCCGTCTAGTAGGTAACTTCGAGAATAGCTAGCAGATGCTTTAGAGAATTTTTGATCTAACTTGCAATCTTTGTGTTCCGTGACGTTGTGACTGTATTTTGTTTAGAAATGATAGTGTGGTAAGATTTGAATTTTACGGTAAGTTTTATTGGAACAAGGAATATATTTTTTGCTGTTTCAGTATGTGAAAAATATTGACGTAGTGCGTGATTCACGACCAATTTATGTTATTTTTAATATTGAAACATTTGTCATGCTTTGTACGCGTGTTGTTAATTTGTTTGTCATTTCGAATGTTCGTCATGTCTTTGCGACAAATAAATATTTTCCTTTTTTTATTATTCTGAGTTTTTAAAGACACGCTGTCAGATTGCATCCATAGGACTGAACTTGATCAACACATACTATCCGTATTCATGTCAATGTATCACTGACTGCTCTTGAACGCGTTCAAGATGTTCTGATCTCGTTCAAATACGTCCTTATAAACAATTTATTAGAATTAATAAATGACATTTTCAAGAAAATAATAAGCCAGCGGATAATAAGTAGACAATTAATGGCAATACGTGATTTCAATTACGATCGCGGTAAAAAGACTGTAATGAGCAAGCCGGGCCTGGTGCGTAATCATAGCTATAAATATTAATAATTAACTTATTTCCCAACGTGCAAGAGTGAATTGGAAAGTGTTGTTATTACTGGGTTATTCAGAAATCTGGTTTGACAATTTTCGAGACAGATTTTTTGTAACGAATGTCAAGGTTTTATAGCTATCGTTAATAAATGGGAACTGTGTTTTTTTAGAATTTGACAGATATTTTTGCACTAACTAGTTATGTCTATTTAAATCGTGTGGTTCTTGCCTCAAAATCATTTAAAGTATTGATTGGTCTTTAACATTTTCTGACCAAGATAATGTCTGGAGTTTAATAGAAAATACGATCACTGTTCTCGTTACAATTATTTCATTATGAGTGTTTTTTGTTATTATTTTACGTGTTTAAATTAAATTTTGAATATTAAACTCTGACATATTCCCATACCTTAGTTTTAGTTTGTAAATGATTAAATGTATTGTTTTTGAATTTTAATTTTGCTTGCCTAAAGGAGAATGCCGATTTAGTTAGGAGTTTTGGGCCCCTTAAAAAATTCGCGTGTCGCGGTGGTTTTAACTTGGTATTGTAGAACTTGAATTGCCTTTTCAGATCCTGAAATCGATTTTCAATTTTTCATCCTAGTTTAAGAGAAATCTTATTTTTTCAGATGCTGAAATTGAGGTTATAAAACAATATTCTTTTATTTTAGACATATTTCAAATTAAAATAATATTGTTTAAGAATTGAATGAAACTGAATTAAAAAAAAACACTGCATATAATCTTCTCTTGCTTCTCTTGATTACTGTATTTATGTAGATTTATGTAGGAAGGGTTTAGGTATAGAACAGGTTATATTAAAGTAAGCTGCTCTACAACTGCTTACTTAGAACAACAATAAATAAAACAGCAGGTATTTATTCTTCAAGGAGTATATTATCTAGAAATGGAGCTGGGGCGCTTATATCATTGAAGCGACCCCAGCTTAAATACCACAATACAGTCATTGTATGAGCGCAGCATCCTACTGTACGATTTCCCACTAAGCAACTACAATAATAAGCAACGATGCTCTCTAAAGAATTTGCCCTATGTTGATCTCTAGTTATTAATAAATATGTATAATAAATCCTGCTACTCACATGTCTCGATTTAATTCTAGCCCTAACTAGATAATTATTTTCACCGAATATTAAGGGCAAATCTTCTTCTAATAATTCATTGCTTATTTCTACACTGTAGGTACCATTCGCCCGCACATGCTCCCCATAATAGGATCTTGCCTGTTTTAATTGGTAAGATCCTAAAGCAAATCTTCTTAATTCGATTAAAGACAATCTTGGAAAGTTATTTAGATGAGGAGCACTGCTGTTTATGCTTTGGAAAATCGTACGCCTTCTATTTATATGTTCCCTTTGAATAAATTCCGATAAATAATTTATTGTATTTAATCTCGACAGAGCAATATTTAGGTACTCCACAGCATCGGGTCTATCATTAATTGTAGGGTGGAACTTATTCAAAAGGGAACAAGCTATTTTGAAATCAGTCATAAGATGACTTGACGCTCTATTAAAATATTCCTGGCGAAATAGTTTAAAATCTCTTTTGATTCTCCCATTTATAACCTCTACCACCCACCGGCACATTGTTACACATCTAGATTTATTAGCCTGCTGGGTGCTTAATTGATGTTCGTTTTCGGATAATGACTCGGGCATGTGAGGTTTATAATTATAACTTTCTAACTCTCGAATCACATCTCTAAATCCTCTGTCTAAAATGAATACATCACCGGGTCTAAAAAATGAGCGCATGGGACCATTTTCAGTAGCAAACAAGGCACTCATAATCGATGAGTCATTTTTTGTGGCTTCATAAGGCCCGACACACTCTAAAATATATCCATCGCAGCAAACAAATAAAAATGGTTTGACAAGGTTGGCATATTTATGCAGACTATACGTTTTCTTTTGATACAAATAATTACTGCTGCTTTGCACATAAACATATGTGCCATCACAGATTGCAATGGCAGGTTTTACATTTAAAGCCATGTTGGCATCCCCAAAAAAACCCTCTGGAATGATTCTATTCCGTGATGCTACATTTTGGATAGATGTGTGATTTATTCCTAAATGTCGAGAAACAAACTGTTCATTTAAACAATTTCTCACAATATTCATTTTTCTTTCCAAAGTGGATCTTGCTACTTTAAAAAGTGTTGACAGTCTTTGATTACTGTCACCTGTTCGGAGTTTTACTAAAAATATGCTGAGAGCAACAGAAGGATTGGGAAAGTGATCATATAACATAGGGTTACAATTTAGAAGTTCATTGAATTGCTCTGCAGTGAGTCCCAACCAAAAATGGCATAAATGAGAATCCATTGAGTTTATGTCATTAAAGTCCAACTGTCTCTCAGTAGCTTTTTCAAGTTTTGTGAAAATATCATCTACTTGAAATCCAGTAAAATCTGAATATGGGGTTTCTAGTTCATCCCAACGATTGCTGTGTAAATGATATCTGCAGATTCTTGCGGTCAAGGGAATATACTTTTTATGTTGTAACAATAAAACTTCCTTTATAGTGCCTGGTACCAAAAGACGTTCAGTATTCTCACAACCAAGGAATAGGCAATGACGTGAACTTGCCGAAACCCGTTTGTACTTTTGTGAATGAATTTTTGATGTTCTAGATAATTGTTGTTCCTGAAGTGGTGCCGGTTGTGGAACCGGCGGTGGTAGTGGAGGTGCTACAGGAATCACAACATCAGCGATGATGTTACTGTCCATATTATCAGTCACTGGTGCAGACTCCACGGTGGATCTGTTAACGCCAGCAACAGGTTGCCTCTGTACTTCTCTCGATGCAGCCTCCCAGCAAGCACGACAAACTCGTTCCAAATGCAAGATCTAAAAACAAAAATATTATATTTATACTATTTATTTTTATTCAGTTAGTTCAATCATAGTAATTCTGCTAAGATTACTACTGCTATGTACCACCATTGTACATTAAGTTTAAATAAATAAGATTAAAACACTTACGTGATGAGCTGGTGTCCATCTTAGTATAATGTTCCTTTGAGGACAGTCTTGACTAACTCTGTGAGTTCTGCGACTAGCAATTGACATGCCACACGCAAAACATATGTTAAGGTGTCCAAGAGCAGGGGATACAAGGGATAGACTCATATCTGATGATGTCCGGTTTTGTAATAATACAAAACATTCAACACACAGGATGTCATCAGAGGATATCTGAAAAGATAGCAAAAAAAAAACTGAATTCTTAAGTAGATAATAATATGCACATTTATTCATGTGCCTAAAATCCTTTACAAAATAGTTTTAAGTAACACAAATGTTAGATTGTATTGTAAATCTATTATATGAAAATAAATGTATGATCACCTAAAAAGTTCCAGACAAAAATCTTTATTTTTCCACTGTGCTGTCAACATTCATTATTGTTGTGGGCAGAATGGGTTAATAAACTTAGGACACACATAGAAAACTATACATTGGACACACATAACATTTCTTAAAGTAAAAGTTAGCTGCCTGGATACTTATCTGTTTTGGACTTAACTGTTCATTTCTGTTATAGAGGAAATAATAGATATTTACAGTTGACAATGACTCCTTGATTGACCAAACATAGGCATCGTAAATGTTCATATAAATCTTGTAAATGATACATTATAAACTTACCGGTGTAGGTGTTACCCAGGATCTCAGAAGGATACGCATTGGTTCATCTAATTCTTCGATTTGACGGCTTCGAAAATTAGGCGCCATACGTAGGGAGCAATTTACACACCGGCGAGAGAGGGGGTGGTTTACCCGACCTCTACCAGGTGTAGACATTTTTGAAGAGTAAAACAAGAATCCAAGGCTCACTTAAAAACTGAAATAGTGTCACAATTTACTCACTTATCACTAAAACAAGAGTCCCAAAGCTCACTTAAACTAAAGAGTCAATTTGCTCACTTATCACTAAAACAGGAGTCTAATATCTCAAAACAAAACCACTAGAGGAACGTAAACGCTCAGCTCGACAGTTTTCACGCAAATTGTAACGAACAGAAGTAAACACGGAGGAATAAATTCAACTCGACGCAAAACGAACGGCACGAAACAATTTGAATGAGGACATTGATTTGACAGATAGATCATAGATCTGTCTAGTCTAGGTGTGACCATATTAAATATTTTTGGTAATCGATTCACTAAATCGATTTGATATTAGTAATATTATTTGTTATTTGTAGTGTTACGTCTATGGTGTGACCATTTTATAGTTTTAGTTTTTGAAGTGTTAATTCATATGGGAGGGTAAACCGCTCCGTCACGTAACGCGTTACGGAGCCAGTCTGTCTGGCTAAGTTTTTTTTGTCACTTTTTTTGGTTTCCTTTTACTTCTGTTGTTTAACTCAAATAAAGATTGAGCCCGCCCGTCGTCTATATCGCACCTAATCAGTTAAATATATCTGGCCATTTTAGCCGACGAATAAGCAAAATATCGATATTTTCAATCGATTACTTACCATTATTTAATAGACATAGTCTGTCGTCTGGCAACATTCGCGATAAGTTATGATGGCGGAACTAACTTAAAATCAATATATTTAATATTAATTATGTTTTCCAATGCTAGGATAAAAAAAGGTTGATTAAAAAAAACTTGAACATATAAAAATACCACTTAATTTTTGAGAAGTAAATAGTCTTGACATGGTACCACAATAAGGGGCCCATTGGCGGGCATTCTCCTTTGGTGGAACACATTCGAATAACATCTAACAATCCTACTAATATTATAAATCCTAAAGCGCATAAGTAAGTATTGATTTATTTTCCTGCCCTTGTCCCATTCTATTTGGGGTCGGCGCAACACTTCTTCCATGCACCCTTGGCAGACGTCACAGCATTATTTACTTCTTTCTCCTTCATATAATTCTTTACACAATCCATCCATCTTTTCTTTGGCTTTCCTCTCCTTCTCCAACCATAAACATTCCTCCTCATTACATGTCCATACCGATATAAACGATTCCCTATCAATTTGACATCTCAAATTATAAACTAACCATTATACTAAACTGTGTTACCATGTAAACTCCATACTAAACCTGCATGACAACATGGCAATCTCAAAGCTAATAAGACAGATACTTAATTATTCTGAATCAATAATGTTACCTATGTGAAATTAATTACTTGTATTACTGCTAATCCTTGACAGAGCCAATTTACGTGCATTTCGATATTAGAGGCTGATTGGCTCTATGAGATTGTACATTAATCTTAGTATTCAGTGTGTTATTCAATGAAATAAAATAAGTATTTGAGGCCAGATTGTACTAATTAGTATTCATTTCCATTTACGAATGTCGAGGAATCATCTAAATAATAAATGCGATAGTATGAATGTTTGTTACTCTTTCACGCAAAAACTACTGAACGAATTAAGATGAAATTTGGGAGACAGGTGGTTTATTACTCGGGTTAACATAAAAAATACTGGATATTTAGGTAGAATGATCCCAAGAGACAATTACTGAACTTCACGCGGTTACTGCAGCGGGTATGAGCGGCTATTTAATAAATTACATGGAGCTCATCATATGGAGTGGCGTTCTGTAGTTTCTGACTATCTCAGGGGAAAAGAGCATGAATTTTATGTGTATAATATTATGTATTTTTACACTTAAGAGAAAATAGATTAATCATTTTATTTGATGCATCAAAAGACACATTACAGGTTTCAACATAAAAAAACACGAGCTGAGAAAAAAAAAGATTTAAAAAGATAGAAGCTAGATCGGAGTCAGAAGCTAAAACGTACACCGAAGAGCTGCTTTTAGAAATTGTGTTGATTATCACCCTTACCAAAATTACAATTTTGATACTTCTGGTCTCTTCTGAATTATTTCAAATACATGAAACTATGTAAAACATCCATTTTTTTGCGGATCTCAAATCATCATCATCAAGTGTCAGACTTTAATTCACTAAAACCCACTCATGTTCCTTATTTTGCCCTTTATGTTCCGGGGCCGTGGTATCTCTTTCAATCAACCTTTTTAATAATGGCTTGCATGAATAATCTGTTAATGGATCTATCTTAGTGATATTCAAAGACTAAAAAATAGAAAATAAGTTTATTTAGCACATGTGATAACACGACATTAAGCAAAAAAAATAAAAATAAATGTAGTCTGACCAAGGTATTTATGTTCTAAGTTTGTAAATTGTGTATATATTTACTGACAATATGCATTATGCAGTCGATTGTACCGATCTGACAAATTAATATAAATACGAAAAAGAGATAATTATTGTCTGTCTGTAACACGTCGCCAAAGTACATTCGCGTACTAAAAGCAAACGCCTACAATATCCTCTCAACAAAATTGTTTGAAAAAGCACTTCATAGTAAATCAGACGTCAATTTACAATTTTATGATATAAAGCGTGCAGGAAGTCTTACGTAAATAAGAAAATATTGCAATAACTGACGATGTACACTCGTGTATACTTGTACAGACGCACACATGAATCGTTTCTGTATAAAAATCGAGAGAGTGTGTTACATAAAACTTTTCTGTAGCAATGGGTACAGCCGTGACGTGCAGTTCTAATTAAATGAATGCGTTTTCAAGATTGAATAGGCAAAATAAATGAATCCATATACATAATTATATGAGTACGAACGTTTAATAGAATAGATAGTGGAATCAGAACGTTTGAATCTTATTGTATTGCACTTTAAACTCTCAAGGACCGCCATTATTTACGTCAACTATCCGTCAAGCACCGCCGGGCGGGCTCTTATCGTAAGCGTAGTCTGATTTTAAGACTTACCTTTACTACAAATACAGTTTTAAATCGGTCGGGGTTTGGTAGCACAAATTTGTGCCAGCGGGGCTCAACGGTAATACTTGTTTACTGGCACGTTTTTGTGCCGCTGGGGCTCTAGAGGTTAAGGGATCAAGCGTAAATATCATAGTTATTTCGAATTATGAAATAGCACTATGCTTGTTTCAAAAGAAGATACATTCTCGAGCTGCATTTTAAATAGCCATCAGTCACTCATACTTTATACCCACTAAAGGTCTAATTTGTACTGATAGTATAATTTGCAGACTGGCCACAGGACACTGGCAGTTTTTTTTTGTTATCAGCCTGTTTTTTTCTTTTTTTTCTCTTGTTTTTTTCCTTTTTTGTCCAAACAGCCAGGAACAAGTACAAATCGTCAAGCCTTGGTTTTCTATACTTACCTTAGTCACTACGACCGTTTTCAATGTGCAATGATAACCAAAAAAATACCTGCCACGTTATGGTGACTACAGCTACGTCCATTTGTATACCATACCGATTTGACTGAACCTGTATTTTGTCAAAAAACCCTAACGCATAAGAAGAACTGGGTTTGAAAAAGCACTCTGTACCAAAACACACCAAACTGTTCATGACAATACCATGAATAAAGAAACCCATCCAATAGAAGAAACTATTATAACAACCTATGAGTTCCTCGTGTACAGTCGCGCACACGAGTGCAGTCGTCGCGATAAAAGCGCCGCGGAAACGCGGAGTGCGCGGTAAACGACAGCCGGTGTCCGCTTCCGGTACAGTGCGCGAGGTGACGCTGTGTGCGACTGTACGTTTGTTAGACTCCTGAGTTGGTTCTGGTGTGCGCGATTGTACGGTGTGGTGGATGTTTATGGTCGTCTTTTTGTGTAAGGTTTTAGGAGTTATTGCTCTCACCATAAAATAAAATTGTCATTTTGTACAGTGGTCATAAGATGTTAAGTGAACTACTAATTTATCCAAAAGATGCTTGAAAGTGCTGGATTTAAACATGCTTTATAAGTAGTAAATTTTCAATTCATACTTATTACTGATATCTATTTCATTATAGGCACACATGCTTAATTTGGGATTTATATTTTATTCATAATTTTAAACAAAAAAAAAACCATTGTGAAATTTTGAATTTAATGTACGAAATTACAAACTTGCAGTTAGGAATTATTTTGGTAGTTAGAAAGTCACTCTTCGAAAAAGAGAATAACTTTTTAGACCCTGATATCTAGAATAGTTAACACAAGGAAACATGCTTCAATACCGGAACACTTGTCCCAGCACTTCATATCCAATTCTTAACAAAACACATAACATTTATTAGCGATACTAAGCGCTACAGCACGTTGACCGTATTTCGGGCGCCGTCCGTATCAAGACTTTAGATTTCCCCGAAGACAAGTTGCGAACTTGTCTCGCTTACCCAACTACTACTAACTATATTTATGTGTGTGTCTGTTTATGTGTGGAAAAGTGTAAAGTGCTTAAAACTTTTGCCTGACGCGGATAGATGGGGTGACGCTGTTGCACCGGGGGCTTTGGTGCATAATTTAAATAATAGATGGTTAATTGGATTTTGAGTCGTCTAGTCTTTGAGTAAAGATCAAGTTAGATTGTGTAGTGATGGAAAGAAAAGAAACGGTATTGTTCTGTTGATTTTTTGGCGTATTGCATTTCTCAGACCGTGATAGAGGCTTTGATTAAGAAATTCAGAACAGTAGGACTTAATTGAGTATGTGCGCGACGGAAATATAGCAATTGAAACTGCCTAAGCTGAAGATCCTAGAGCTAAATAAATTAGTACTTCATTTGAATACTTCGTATTGGTGTAAACAATAAAAAATTACAGATAAACTAATGGGACTAGGAACAGAATGGGCGGTCTTTCGCTAAATGCGATGAAGTGACAAATACAGACTCTTCACCACAAACATTCCCATTAAGACCCATCTCATTAATTTCACCATAAAAATGTAAGCACCTCCTCACGCTAACACAGTCCTACTAATCATGTTTAATCAAGCCTCCGTTTGATCCACAAATCCGGCTCACAACAGCCAGTAATCATCCGTAATCATTCGTAATCCACAGCAATTATATCACAAAGCCGTGGTCTTTAATAGACAATCAAAGGGAATAATTTTGGACGGCGATTATTTCAAGTGAAAGCAGGAGGACCGACGCCCTTAAGGACGGCACGTCAAGCACCACAGTTTAATTAATGAAACCCTGCGATGGTGTGCGGCGGATTTAATTGAAGTTAAGTTGGTTGAAACATGCGCGGGGCGTTGCTGGTTGCTGCAAAAAGAGGGTTTCGGGTGTATTATGGCCTTCTTAATCTTCATTTAAAGACGGGTTTTAAAATGGTTCTTAGAAATGTGTTTTTTTTTCATTGTATTTTTGTGTGGATAAAATGTCGTTATTTGCAAGTAAAATATGTCAGTTAAAAGCTCTGTTGTCTGTGTTTATTTCTTCACTAAGTAAGTTTTAACCAATTCACAAAATAAATATTAATTATCATTATTTTGAATGTACCTAACAATAGTTTTCGATAACATTTTTTACCGAGCGAAATATACATTTTGCAAGGAAATTAAATTGCCATTTCAGATCGAGAGCGAGCGCGCAAAATATAAAATAAACTAAAATGATACATTGGTGTTTATTTCGCCAACCAACTTTGGTATCTGGTGCTAGCCTCATAAATTGTTACCAGCTTAGCGCCGAGTCGTGCTAACACGATTTAATATATTTATAATGTTTAAAGAATTTAAAAAATGTGTCTGTAATATTTGTTGGCGCTTAATTTTGTGGTATAGCTTTTAATCTTTGCTGAATCTGCTTCCATTTTCAAATTTAAAAAAAAAGTTAGTATGCATTAAAGTTGCTTAATATATATAAAAAAAAAAATATAAATCGCGTTAATGTGTCCTAGACTTGACGTTTTCACAAATAAACAACCTCCATCTCTAAAGGACAATGTCCAAAATGGCACTGTACAGTAGAGAGTATCAGAATACACGATAATTAATTGTCTTTTTTAATGTTAGTTGCAAATCCTTCTGTAACACGGACTAGATGTATGTCAAAATATACATTTATGACATAGTACCATCAACCAAAACTCTGAAAAAGATAAAAAACATTTTGCTCTACTCAAGAATCGAAGCCAGAATGTCATGCTTAGCAATCGCACTTGCTACCTCTCGACCAAGGAAGAAGTTAATCACATAAAGATTTGTACAAAACATACCTACAATCCTATTATTTACTATTATAAATGCGAATGTTTGTGAGGATGGATGGATGGATAGATGGATGGATGTATGGATGTTTGTTACTCTTTCACGCCAAAACGGCTGAACGGGTCATAATGAAATTTAGCACTGAGGTAGATTATAGTTTGGAATAACACAGGATATATTTTTTTTCGATATCACGCGGGCAAAGCCGAGGGCGCTAGCTAGTTCTTATTAAAAAATACCTTATCTTATAAGTCGAGTCGTATTTCGTATTCATGAAAAATTTTGTTTAGCCGTTATTTTTCTGTTGCTCTGCCGATGACACAAAACATAATATTTTTACACCGCAGCTAAAATAACAGAGGAATATAAGAAAATCCTGTTTTTATGCGGTTTAAGTTACGAGCGGGCGCGTTATAAGGTTATGTCGATACAAGTGGTGTCGTAAAATACGTTTGTTTAAATCGCTCTTAAAATTTTACAAAACATTTTTATGTGTGTAGTGAATAGCTCACGAGAAGTGTGGTATTAAGATTAAAAGAGTTTTATCTATAATCTAGGGTTAATTTGGTGCAACTAAGTAAAAAAAGTAAGTAAATAAGTCCTTTTGGCAGAGGGGCCTGCCAGGGCCACTGCCTGCCGGGGTTGCGGGTTGTTCGAAAGATATACTGCGGCCCCGGAGCATAAAGGGCAATGGAAGGAACATGGGTGGATTTTAGTCAGTACAAGTCTGACTCTTCCGCCCCGCGCCGCCCAGAGCGGGGGAAGTTATTTGATGATAATGAAAAAATGGTCTCATTGAAATAAATGCTTTGAGTATGAGTTGGATAATAAAATAAAATGCTAAAAGTAAATTCTCTCCTATTATAGGGACATTGAATCACGTCTGTGCCTGGCATATGTCTATAGCAAAAAACGTCGTGAATGCTACGGCGTAGCTCCTTGCTGCTACGCCAGCTACGCTCGTAGCCGATAATATTTTTCATAAACTTATTGTCAAATATATCTTTGCTTTAACATCGAATCTCATTTAACTATAAACGACTAGCTAGCGCACGCGGCTTCGCCCGCGTGATATCGAAAAAAATTGTATGTGTTATTCCAGACTATAATCTACCTCTGTGCCGAATTTCATCAAGATCCGTTCAGCCGTTTTGACGTGAAGGAGTAATAAACATCTATACATCCATCTACCCATCCTCACCAACATTCGCATTTATAATTAATATTATCCGAAAAAAATATCCTACATTATGATAGTTATCGAAAATCACCATAATAACTAAAAATTGCTTTTAATTTTAAACCGCTCCCTCTGATCCCTTGCACCAGCAGGTCAGCCATGGACCTCAGACGTGGATTCAGCGCATTATGGCGTTGACACGGGTCTCTCAGCTTACTCGACGTTATATAAATGTTGCCTCTTACTTCTCATTATTGTCACTTTTTGCAAGCAAGCCGAATATTTTTATGATGGCTGACAGTTTATAAGTTGGCTGTTGATGAAGATTTTTCGTGAATATATTACATTGTAGGTTTTTAACTTTTACGTTTTCAATTTTAACTTCGTCACTGCTCGGATACTGGCCACCTTGCGGTTTGGAGGAGTGGGCTTAAATCTGAAGATGTCTTAGAAGGTTTGGCTTTTAAGATTTCTAATTGTTGTGACTTTCCGAGACTTTGACGCTGTTGCATGCGCCATGACACTTTCCCACTTCTAGACAAGGCCATATGGCCTCCTGTTTCTTCATTCAGATCTCTCTATTTTGTGCGATCAAAAACAAGATGAGATCGTCCCACCACTTTTACCGCGGTATACCCCGACATCGATTTCCTCCATAACAAATAAAAAAAAACACAGAAGATAATAATTTCTAATTTGAGAAATACAATCTAATATATCAAATGCTGATAGGAGGAGCTCGTGGCTAAATAATACCAGCCGCTCGGGTCGATCTTTAGGTTAAGCCGCGCTTGCCTAGGTTGGTCTGTGGATGGGTGACCACCCGTTACATACCGAGTTTCCTCCGTGCCTCGGAAAGCACGTTAAGCCGTTGGTCCCGGCTGTCATTTGTAGATCTTTGACAGTCGTTACAGGTAGTCAGTGTTCCAAAAGTCTGACAACCAGTCTTACCAAGGGGTATCGTATTACCCAGTATTAACTGGTTGTGGAGGTCAGATAGGCAGTCGCTCCATGTAAAATACTGATATTCAGCTGCATCCGGTTAGACTGGAAGCCGACCCCAACATAGTTGGGAAAAGGCTAGGCAGATGATGAATCTAATATATCAAATTCTCGTGTCGCTCGTGGTGTGTGTTACTAAACTCCTCCGAATCGGCTTTACCGATTTGTATGAAATTTTGCATGTAGGTAACATAATATCATACTAACATAAAAAATAGCTATAAGATCTCATAAGAATATTTTTGTAATACTGACTTGAAGCTAGCTTGACATGCAGCTGTAATTTTATAGGTATGTCTCTTTTACTTAAGTTTTACTGCCCCTCCTTAGCGTTTTATCTCCGTCAGTTTTTACGATGTTTTTACTACTTTAAATGTAAACTATTCACTTGGGACATGCGATATAGGTATGTTATTTGGTGCCAAGTAAACTTATGTCGTTGGGTTGGAGGTTAGGTGAGGAGCGACATGGCTTAATAATTACTGCATCTCGGGTCGATCTTTAGATTAATCCATGCTTGTTTGTTGCGGGTTGTTCGAAAGAGATACCGCGGCCCCGGAACATAAAGGGCAATAGAAGGAACATGGGTTTTTTAGTCAGTACACGTCTGACGCTCCCCCCTGCTTCGCCCAGAGCGGGGGAAGTTTTTGATGATTACCCATCCGCAAAAAAAGCCGTGTTTATTTAGGTTGGCCCGCGGATGGGTGACCGACCATGAATAAGATACTGAGCTCCTTCCTAAGTACGTTAAAACGTTGATCGCGGCTGTCTTACACAGATCTTTGACAATAGATAGATAGATAGAATATTCTTTATTAAACCATACAAATTACAAGAATAACAATATACAACTTATAAATAGGGTGACACAATGGGCGGTCTTATCGCTAAAAGCGATCTTTTCAAGACCACCTATGGATGATTGTTAGAGTATGGAAGTTTGTTACTCTTTCACGTCAAAACGGCTGAACGGATTTTGATGAAATTTGGCACAGAGGTAGGTTATGGTCTGGAATAATACATAGGATACTTTTTTTTCGATATCACGCGGGCGAAGTCGCGGACGCTAGCTAGTACTACCATAAATAAATGTGGGCAGCTATAGAAATTCTTTTTCTTTGTTTCTTTGTCAATTTTGATATTTGTTTTTTTTTTGTTTTGTTTGTTTTTTAAAAACCGTTGCCCCACACTAGGATTTCTCCTGTATTGTAGGTGCGTTTACAAACATTTAAAATCACATACACAAACAGCCAGACCCGAAACAACTATCTGCAGGTCATACAAATATTTGTTCCGTGCGGGAATCGAACCCGCGACACGCAGCGCAGCAGGCGATCGCTCAGCCACTGCGCCAATCGTGTCGTTGCCAAATTCAATTAAAAGGTTTTATATTTTGTCTCTGATTACTTCTGACTTACCGTTCGTGGGAAATATGCTTGATATTTTGTAACATAGTGTTGAGTTACCAGGTTTATGCTGCAAAAAGTTTTATTTGGGGTCAGCTTTCAATCTAACAAAAAGTTGTCGAATATCATATTTTAAACGGAGCGGTTGCACTCTAGCGCCTGCAATCCAATTATCTTCTATTTTTTATTCAGAAAGTTATGAAAATGTTAACGGTTCTTTTTCTGATATTTTTCAATATTAAAATATGTTACCAGATAAGATAGAATTACGCTTGTATACAACTCACAAACCGCAAACAGCCAATTAAGTAATCTGCAGACGGTGGATCGAAAAAAAACCAAAGTGATTTTAAAACTAATTTAATTATAAAGAAATTACTACAATTAATTTGGTGAAACCTATTCGAAGTGGAAATATGGAATGACACAAAATATACTTAAAAATAACTAATTGATGCAGTTGAATTAGGCTGCGTCGGCGGCTCGTGGCTGGACGGATGTCGTCGCTGCAGTTTCATGCGGTTGTCGTAAACACGTAGGAATGTGTGAACTCGGCGATATCCATTAGGGATCCGTATTTAATAAGGTACACCCAGATCGACTACTTGTAGCCAACAAATATTTGTTCCGTGCGGGTATCGAATCAGCTAATCGGTCAGCCACTGCGCCAACCGTGCTGTCGTTGCCATGTTTCGGGTTTCTGACTCCCAGCATCGACTAAACTCATCCATCACGCGTAACAAATATTTGTGTCATACAAATATTTGTTCCTTGTCAATGTGTGTGTCATATAAATATTTGTTCCGAGTCTACGGGTAGTTGTTCCGGGTCTGGTTGTTTATTCATGTAAGTTTAAATGTTTGTAAACGCACCCACGTTTCAGGAGATTTTTCTAGTGTGGGGCAACGTTGCAAAAGATAACACGTGTCTGATGGGTAGATGCTTAATAAACATTAAACCATCTCGCTGACGGACTTAATCAATCATCTATATAGCTAGCCTTAGAAAATAAAACAATCCCAATGAAAAATAAAACAATAAAAACGATGTCTATGAAAAATAACCATTTTAGTTTATAGAGGGAAATGCCTAACAGTTGATGAATAACAGTTTCCTAAAAGCCATTAGATTTAGCATAAATCTGTCTAGACTGATTTGTTGTAGTTGTCTGGAAAACAATACCAAAATTATTATTTATGGAAATGACTACGTAAAAACGCCATTTGCGTTCGTCATTTTATTTGGATAGAATAATGTCCTTACATTATAAATTGTAGGATTTATTTTCGAACTAAGCTACGTTGTTTTGAGGTAAGTAACACGGAGTTCTTCAACATAAAGACAAAATTTCCAGAAACATAGAACTGGATATTATTAACGTTTGACTTATCACTGTAGAGTCACGGTAGAGCTGCATGGTCCATAGAGCGTAGAGCTCACTGCGCTAACCTGCGTTACTGCCGCCTGATATCACAGAGCGTTGTCTCTGCCTTTATATCCGTCACCAGAATGAATGAGAAACTGATTTGTGTATCTGTAGATATTGGATAGGACGCTGAAGCTGAGATAATGGGTTTATTAAAAAAAAACATAGTAACTGTCTCGTACTGCTGAGTATGGGTCCTCCCCATTCCCCACCACCTTCCCCCGCACTGGGCGGAGTGGGGGGGGAGTGTTAGACTTGTACTGATTAAAACCTATCCATGTTCCTTTAATGGCCTTAACGTTCCGGGGCTGCGGTATCTCTTTCAAACAACCCGCAACCCTGGCAGGCCCCTCTGCTTTGCTGACATCTCTTTTAGGCGCGCGTGGAACACTAACGCGCCGTCGATACGGCTTGTCTTCAATAGATGGACGGGCGGTGAGCTACCCATTGCTCACCGTATCTACGGTGACCGGGAGTCGTCTTGTAGTATGGGGACTTGAGTTCGATTTCAAGACCGGGCAAAGTGATATGTTTCCATCAAGAATTTCCGCCAGAATTGCGGAATAGCACTTGTAGTTTAGCAATGTCTTAAATGCATTGGAACAATATATTACCCCTTTACCTAAAATAACAGTTGTTTTTTCACCACTACACGACCTCAACAAGCTATAAAAACCAGCCAAACCCCTTCACAGAAACCAAAACACACTAATAATGAGAGGAACACAAGAAACACATAAAAAAATCAACGCGTGTCCGAATCCTAACAAGTTTGACGTAGGTCGGCCATGACAGTGCGTGACGTCACAAAAACCTTTAAGAATCAGGATTTGAGCCAACTTTTGGACGTAGAGTGACGGGTTGCATGCTGCTAGTTGAAGACTTAATGGCAAATAATGGAATATTCTTGTTACTGGTAGTCCTTTTCTTACCTGTTGAAGGCCTTGTCGACGGCGCCTTCGTGTTCGCACCGCGCCTCAAAGAGATTTCAACAAAGCAGAGGGGCCTGCCAGGGCCATCACCTGCTGGAGTTGCAGTTATTCGAAAGATATACCGCGGCCCCGCAACATGAAGGGAAAAAGATGGAACATGGGTGGGTTTTAGTCAGTACAAGTCAGTCACTACCCCCCGTAGCTGACTGCTCCATTGGTCTCGTGGTAGCGACTGCTACTGCAGTGCACGCGGTCTTGAGTTACATTCCCGATTCCCATGTTGAGAAAAAAGGGATACCTATTGATTTTTCCATTAGGAATTTCACATTTAACAATCTATTTACTTCTGTTGACACTTTGATTTCTGATAACTGATCAGACTGTAGCAAATATTCACCAAGTTCATGAATTGTATGTTTGTTAGCGAAGATAGCCAAAATTTGAAAAATCTTTACCAAAAACAAATAATCATAACAGCCAAACCTTGAAATCTTCGAATAAAATACTTCGGACATTCTCGGAGAGACTTGAAAAGTGTGGCATGGGTATTCCAAAACACAAACAACAAGACCTTCAAAATTAACTACCGTGTCTTAATTTTTTCTTCTCCACCACAAACGTTTCTAATTCCGAAACTTTCACACCTTTAAATTTTACCGTTTCCCAAAATAGTCGAAAGAAAAGCCATTAAAGAAACAAACTAAACCATTACTGGAGTTAGGGACAGTACGTTTTCATTACCACCGTTGAGAACGAAGGGAGGATTCGATTCTGCCTGTTATTGCCTCTTAATGGTTAATGAAGCTTCTTTTAATGTATGTGCAGGTTGTGCTAGGTTGGTGAATTTGATGATGCTGTAAAGTAGGTTTATTTTGGTGCAAAATAATAATAATAATAAAAATCTTGGGACAA
Source organism: Ochropleura plecta (assembly GCA_905475445.1). Lineage (NCBI taxonomy): Eukaryota > Metazoa > Arthropoda > Insecta > Lepidoptera > Noctuidae > Ochropleura > Ochropleura plecta. The sequence goes on from FR997732.1 coordinate 1,523,614, forward strand.
CTCACACACGGCTATCTGATCCCAAGCTAAGCAGAGCTTGTGTTATGGTAACCAGAGAACTGATATACATACTTATATAATTTATAAATACATACATATTATAGATAAATCACACCCAGACACAGAACAAACAATCATGCTCATCACACAAAGTTTGTCCTGGGTGGGAATCGAACCCACGACCTCCAGCTCAGCAGTCAGGGTCACTAACCACTTGACCAACAGGCCCGTCAAATAATACATATGTAGGTTATTTATAACATTTGAAACGGAATATTTACTTTGTATACTTTTATTTCGGCGCAATTGTCATGATCACGAAATGATCATGTCAAATTAAACACTTATATCTTACTAGCTTCCTCCCACGACTACGTCCGCGTGGCATGGTTACTTTAGGCTAACGCTAACTTTAACCCGCGCGATAATCGTTAAAAAATATCTTTCTCTCCGTATCCCTATCTTTTTTAGCTTATGTCCGTCTCCAGGGTCCCAAGTATACTGTACCAAAATTTATCAAAATCGGTTTGGCCAATTAGGCATGAAGACGTAACAAACAAACAAACTCACTTTCGCTTTTATAATATTACTAGCTTTTGCCCGCGGCTTCGCTCGCGTTAAATTCGGTATAACACACCAAGCAGACCTGCAGTTTTTGCTCTTGCGCCTGATTGATTTGTAATAGCAACGCTAAGTTTTCCCTTTTCTTCCCTCGTTCTCCCTCATATCCCACTTTTTTTAAATAAAAATTGGCCTATGTCCGTCTCTTGGTTCCCAACTATCTCTGTACCAAAATTCATCAAAATCGGTTTAGCCATTAAAGCGTGAAGAGGTAACAAACAAACAAGCAAACTCACTTTCGCTTTTATAATATTAGTAAGGAAGTAAGGATTATATGGTAAGGATTAGAGTTTTTTGGTTTTTGATCATTTCATTTCTTTTGTTACATACGTATGCATTTTCTCTAAGAATAACAGAAACACAATCTTGCACTGATTTGTGGAAGAGCCTTAAAAAGGCAGGACAACTTGTTAGTGTCAGAGTTTAATCTAAGATATGTTGTAAAACTGATTCTTACACAATTAATACAAAAATATTAGTCCAGGACAAGAAAATGTACACATAATTAATTAGTTCTTTGACGTTGAAACGCAAATTAAGTCTCACAAATATAAATTAATAAAATATGAGAAATTTAATGATGCTTCTATTTTGCGAACCAAACAGCATTTCATATTGCTTAAACTGGTATTTTTTTTCAATAACTGACACGGTTTTATTGCCCTATCAATTCATAACAATCACGTTCCTCTTCACAAAATAACACAACAATTGCAGCACACAAATGTGCTAGATTGCCTTCAATTAGGGCGGCAATCAAAACAGACGTTATTTAACAACAAACTCCTAATAACAAACGGCATTTGTTTACGAAATTAGACCATAATATCGTGTGAAATATCATTGTTTGCGCACCTGGCCGTTATTTGGAGCAAATTGAGTGTGAAGCGCTGGGGATTAGCGTTGCAACTTACTGAGCTTGTTTTGGGTAGTATTGGTCAATATACCTGCCCTCCTGCTAGTAATAATATGAAGTTTAGGGAAAATTTGCCAACCGAATACCCAAAGGCATATTTTATTACAACACTCTTGAGCTGTATGAGTGCAACCAGAAAACTGTCGTCTGACTATCTTGCTGAAAGATAATATCAACATTATCTACAGAATGAGAAGTCTGAATTAACGGGATATTTTTTTTGGATAAAATCCTTACTAATATTATAAAAGCGAAAGTGAGTTAGTTTGTTTGCATGTTTGTTATGTGTGCACGCCTAAATGACTAAACCGATTTTGATGAATTTTGGTACAGAGATAGTTGGGACCCTGGAGACGGACATAGGCATTTTTTTTTAAAGTGAGAAATGAGGGAGATAGTAGAAAAAAGGGAAAACTTAGCTTTGCCATTCCAATAAATAAGGCGCAAGGGCAAAAACTATAGGTAGCAGGTACCTGCAAATCAGAAAAGGGGAACTGTGTTACCCCGAATTTAACGCGAGTGAAGCCGCGGGCAAAAGCTAGTTATAATATACCTAAAAAAAAGTAAATAGGCGTTTCTATAAGTGAAAACAAAAGAGTTGATGCAGTGCATAACAGATAATATATACAGACATGGTATCTTTGTCAAATATAAATATGAGGAATTTCACATCTACGTAAGTCCGAAAAACAGTTTCTTTAAATAGGACCACTGACCACGCACAAATCACAGTGCAGGTAATAAAATAAAAAAAATAACCATATAATACCTCTCCTTCGCCTCTTACTCACAAATTCACTCGAACGTTTCCATCATATTACACCCCACACTTACCAAGTATATTGACGTATCATACGTCGTCCGTCCCACGCAAATAAAATTATCCATGTACCCTCCAATATTCGGCGATAAGGTGTAATTTTCAATAATACGAAAATCAATACGAGCTACGTAGGCTATTACGTCACTAATTGAGTCCCGCTCGCCCATTGGCTGGTTGCCAACAGTTCAGCTTTTCACTTCAACGGGATTATGCGGTTCTCTATATTGAATTCGATTGGTGTTTTGTTTCCCAGTTTTCGGGTTAGAAGTGAATTCTGTTGGCTGTTGTCAACTTTGGATCTGGAATAGGCGTTTTAAGTGTTTTGTCATTGTGCCGGATTTTTATATGAGCTGTGTCAGGTTGATTGCGAATGGTTTACTTTCCGGGTTCTCTAGTCTTCTGCTTTCAAGATGATCACCATCAGTCGGATAATAAGCTAGATTATATCAATTAATTTATTTTAGCAAAAGCATACTTAATATTTTCCAAGAGATGACGATGAAATCACAGAAGTATCCAGGACATCACTTAGGGTTGACCAAAATCATTTCAAAAATGGCAAAAGTAACTAAATAACAATTACACAATTTTACATAAGATTTGACTTCAGCGGATAAAAAATATGCAAGGCCAAATCCGTCAACGACATTACCCAAGAATTCAGCGCCAGCCGTCCAGAGCGACAAGTCAGCGTTTATAAATTCACGGGCCTACCTCGGATTAAGCTGCAGACGAGATATCTTCATTGTGTTTTATTGTAGCCTTCGCTGAGGTTTTGACGGCATATAATTTAAATTATTCCATTATGAAGACGACCATTCCTCTTTGGGTGAGCTTCGGGTAATATTGTCGTTTCCTTTATCTTTTCTGGTTGGCTTCTGAGCTGCTTGAGTTCTAGTCGTAAATGTTCTAGAAAAATGCCTTCGTGTACTACAAAGTTTACTTAACTCATTTTATTTTGGTTCGCAAAATATATCAAATTCAGTACTTTTATTTAATTGCATGATTAATCTGCTTGCCTGCTAGCTACACTTTTATAACCATTATCATAATCCTCAACCCAACCTCACCTACCACAGCTTGGAACATTTTTTGAAGAAAACAAATAATAAAATTATAATGCCAAAAATATTACAAAACGTTCCAAAAAGATTCACACCTTACCGTTTTATTTAATATTTTCTTAATCTATGATTTAAAAACTGTAGTACAAACGTCAAAATATTTTTTCTTGAATAAAAGTAACTAACCAAACAAAGATTTTGTATGCAATTATTTTTGCACGTTTAGGTTTTATTAGACCAACTGAATTTTCTGCTTCATAAAATGTATTTTAAAAATAAAACTTAGAGTTTGCTCTCATCGTGGCTGCATTTTAGTATAAAAAATAATCTGGAACTTTGTTGGAGGAAAAAGAGCGGTGCAACGCAAGGCAGTATTTTATGCCCGAGGTTTTTTATGTATTTTAATATGATCATTGTTATTTTAGTTATGTAACGTACTGGTCTGAAATCAAATAATTACTAAAACATTTTTGAGGATATAGATGGAAACTAGAATACCTGACACAAATGCTAATAAAACATAATCTTCGTGAAACCATCCATACTTTTAAACAAAAAAAAAACACAATTCCATTGCATTTTGTTTTTATGTTCACGAGTTTTGCCAGAAAAGCAATTTGTACCAATTCGACTACGTTTCCCAAATCAACTTAAGTGTCTGCTTCAATTTTGAAACTGTGTTTATTATTCTCAGTTTAAGCAATAACTGGTTTTGATTGGTGTTGCGATATCTTCGTTAATTGCCGTCGGTTGGCTTCGTGCCAGCTTTGCATTGTAACAGCGTGAAGATACAGAGCAATATTTTTATTGTTTTTGGTTTTTGAATGCTGTTTTACTAATATGGGTGTGGCTTTGTCTTTATATATGCTTTGCCATTATTTTGTTTCAGTCGTTTGGTTTTGGATTTAAATGTTTTTTTTCTTTCTTTTGTTTTTTTCGGGGATTAAGTTACAGTGCTACTGCCGCTGCTATGGTTTGCTACAGTAGCCGCATACTGCAGATCTTCGCTATTGCAGACCAGAGACACGATATGTTTTTAGGTTCTGTGTGTTTTCATAGAGGGACACGGAAACCAGGTTTTGCTTTGTAAAACCAAGATTTTCTACTTTACAATTTCTCCTATGCGCGAAGTGTCAGTCACTTATATTCACGTTCGATACAAGAGGTATTCCTAGTGTGGAGTAAAGATTTTTTAATATGAAAAACAAGAAGTTACACCTTTATAAAATCTGTCTGCTCATCATTTTCCTGCCGTTGTCCCATTTTAATTGGGGTCGGCGCAACACGTTTTCTTCTTCCATTCTTCCCAATCAGATGTCACGGCATTATTCACTCCTTTCTCCTTCATATCACCTTATACAATCCATCCATATTTTCTTTGGCCTTCCTCTCGATTTCCATCCATCAACATTCATATCTATCACTGGAAATCGGTCTACTATTAAACAAAAATTAATCACTATTAATGAATGACCTGAACAAATGGTCTCGGCTAAAAGCAAAGAATTACGACGACAATTTACTGTAATTATTTTTCCCAGTTATGTCAAGTACTATCCCGTAGGTACTCTGCTATTCACAATTGGAAACAACAAACTCCTAAACACCATTAATGTTAATATACCTTAATGTATGTTGGTCGCAATGATATTCTCTGAGGGTGGAACAGGACTTGAACTCATTGATTACTGTATGAGTGAAGTGAAACTGTTATTATCTAACTAATTGAATCTGTTATAGTCGATACTTTAACTTCTGCAATGATAACTTTGATATTCGTGAAGGGAAATAAAACGTGATTTGTAGATAAAATGTTGGTGGAGTTGGATTTCAAATGTGTATGATACTCAATGTTTATAATCATAACATAACATCACCACTTTTATTCCCAAAGGGTATGGTAGAGGTATACCCCAACTGCCGAGGTTACGGGTTGGGCTGGGGAAGTTACTTGATGAATTCCTATCACCAAAAAAAATGGGGTGTACATGGTACTCCTATATTTTGATGGTTGCTACTGAGAAATTCATGACGGGAAAATACCAATACCACTTTTGGCTGATCTGGATGCCTCCTAAACTAACTTAATAAACTAAAAGGGCAAAAGAAGGAACATGGGTGGAGTTTAGTCAGTACAAGTCTGACACTTCACCCCACTCCGCTCAGAGCGAGGGAAGTTATTAAATGATCTGCCTTCTGAAAATGGGTCTGATAGAAGACGCTCCGTGTAAAATGCTTATAGTCAGCTGCATCCAGATTTACCTGTACACATTTTTTTTTCGAATGGGAAATCTTTAAACTACTTCTGCTCTGGGCGGAGCAGAAAAAAGTGTTAGTCCTGAACTGACTGAAGCCCATCCATGTTCCTTCTTTTGCCTTTTATGTTCCGGGGCCGCGGGATCTCTTTAAAATAGCCCGCATCCCTTTAACTGTACACTTCAATAAATGTAGTGATATCACTCAGGGTGTGATTCTATTATAAGCAAGATATTTTTTCAAATTCTCTGTGCTTTTACACGTTCTATTTTTAAACTTTAACAATAGGTTGCATTGAAGATTGTCTTTATTCGTTGGAAATAATAGACGAAGAGTCTGACTCGATCTTTTTAATAAAAAATAATAATAATAATGTTGCCTCACACTAGGAATTTCCCCCGTATCGTGGGTGCGTTTAAAAACATTTAAACTCATATATGTACAAACAGCCAGACCCGAAACAACTACCTGTAGGTCATACAAATATTTGTTCCGTGCGGGGATCAAACCCGCGACAAGCGGCGCAGCAGTCGATCGCTCAGCCACTGCACCAACCGCACCGTCAAAAGAAAAAGTCTGTAAAATAAATTGTGTGTGTGTTAAGACTGACACAATATCGCTACAGCAACAAAATCACTCGGTAATGACAACGAATATTTCTCTCTGAAAACACTACCAACCTCACCTTTCACTCTGCTACCAACATCACAAAATTACCCTCAATTCCTAGCCACGCATGCTTTACCCCAAAAACGTTTCTCACTTTAACTCACCTTATCCCTCCTACGACTTTTATAGCTTCTCCTTGCTAACTTTTGATAGCGGTTATAAACGTTACGATAACGTTATATATAACGTTATATATAACGTTATACGCGGCACACTCAGCGAAACGATGCTGGATGAGCGCACCTTTTTATTTGGCAGTTTGTCTTAAAAACGTATTATTTTAGTATAGAGGTGTAATCATTTCTAGTATTTTATGGTGATGGGCCGTGGTGTGGGTTTATGTCGGTAACTTTGTCAATAATGTTACGGATTTTTGTTTCGATCGTTAGTGCTTTTATATTTCAGTTGTCTAGTGTTTTCACAACGTTATTTTTTTTGTATGAAAATTGTGTGTAATGTCGTTGGAAATATGAATGTATGCGTTTTGAATAACAACAATGATAAATTGGTGTATTTCGTTGGTTTATTATAACTAAATACAGTCAATCAAGTTTTCAATTCGTAAAGATAGAAAAAAGATTTACTATCTGGCGTATCTAAATTTATCAAGTTCTAATTGTATACTAAAAAATATTTTTGATTTATTTTTAAACCAACAATCAGAACACAGAAATCACTAAAATGCTACTATCTTATTATAAATATATAAATGCGAATGTTTGTGAGGATTGATGAGTGGATGGATGTATGGATATCTGGATATATGGATGTTTGTAACTCTTTCACTTAAAAACAGCTGAACGGATGTTGATGTAATTTGGCACAGAGGTAGATTATGGTCTGGAATAACACATAGGATACTTTTTTTTGATATGACGCGGGCGAAGCCTCGGGCGCCAGACAGTCAGTTATAAACAAAGTTCAAATCCATATAAACAAATCTTGTTAATTCAAAACTCGTTGAACACGCCAGAGATCTGCTCACCTCATTTTCATTTCAAACAAAAGACATGAATTTTAACACCAACGGATATACTGAACCCCAGAAATTAATTTTGAAGTCATTTCAATGGCTTAATTATTTCCCGAGAACTTTTTCGGAATTACTTTGTTGGTTACCTGCTGCCCGCTGGTGGCAAAGTTGTGGAATAAGTCTTTTTTTTGGGTGGGTAATCATCAAATAACTTCTCCCGCTCTGGGCGGAGCGGGGGGAAGTGTCAGACTTGAACTGATTAAAACCCTCCCATATTCCTTCTATTGCCCTTTACGTTCCGGGGCCGCGGTATCTCTTTCGAACAACCCGCAAGCCCGGGTTGAATAAATCTGAAAGTCAATTACGTAAACAGATATCGTAAACATTTGATACCTGGTATGACCTGACACTGACCACGCATGTGGTTTTGTAAAAAAAAAAATGGAACCCGAAAATGTATGTTTACGACATAAACGGCCATATTTTTTGACTGCCTATGCTAAGAGGGTTGATTTTTCAGCTCCAAAGAATCTCATCGCGTTGACGGAATAAAGGGTCTTGACTGACAGATAGACAGATGAACAATTACAGGTATGCATTTATTTACATAATATATTATAGAAAGAATTTTTTTTTTTAACTGAAAGTTGTGGTCTCAATGTCGGGATAGTGCCATCTTTTATGTTTTTTTTATTATATTTCTGTACCTTAACAAAAGTCTTCATTTGAAATCTAAGCAAAAGATATCTAGAATACAGCAGACGCCTACCATAATCTTTCTCTTTTATAGATATAGATGCCTTCTAGCAACAATAGTACAATAATGTTCTCAAAGTCTCCAGTAACATGACCTAGATCGTACAAAAACATCGTAGCGAGCCAAAATCACAACAACATCCAATCACTAACTACGGCTAATATCGCCAATCGATATGAGAACCGGATATAAAAGCACTTTCGGATAAATAAACAACGGATATTGGGTTTTATCAACTTTGCCCGAGTGGAGTGGGCTAAGATAAACACGGTACGGATAAATTTGAATCTTCCAAATGTTTTGTTTCGGCCTGTTTTTGAAGAACATTTTGGTTTACGTTTGTGACCCAGGAAAATTAGATAGTCCTTTCAGGAGAATATCGTCCTAAAATTTTTGGTAAACTTGATGTTTATAACAATAGTTATAAACGACAGATTTTTTACGTGATAAAAAAGTATTAAATCTTAGTAAAATATACAGTTGGCTACAAAGACTAAAATCCCTTGCACTTGTCTGCCAAAATCAGTGGCAGCCAGCATCGTCCCCCGTCACAACTAATAATGTAATGAGATTAACTTGATCGATGACAGGAACTGTCACTGTCACCAGTAACTATGTTACTACGTCGCAAAATTTCATGTGCCAAAAATACAATTTGACATATTTTACAACGAAAGTTCTGAAACAATTTCAATTTTCATCAAATACACTTTTTGAAAACAAAAGACCTTTTCCTAGAAACTCACTAAATGAAATGCACGTGTAACACCAACTCACGAATATCACAAAACATCAAATATGACATTTGACTTCACCTCTCAACTTTAAACACGTGTCAGAAACAGAATACATTACAAACAAACAAACAAGTTGCGAACATGCAACGAACATAAATAAAAACATAATATTACTCGCGGAAATCCTTCGTGATTACTGAGCACATGTTTGCATACAACAATTGTAACACAAGTTTAACAAACAAAGCTTGATCCCCATTTAAACTGTGTTTTGCGTTCAAATATCGAAAGTTCGAGATTTCATTTCCTCTTGGAACGATGGGCGCTTTTCATAACTCATTATATCGTCCGGTATTGTCCGTGCGTGTTCGGGAAACATCGAGGAAGTTCGGTGTTTTACGTGGGATTGGAAGGTTGATTAGAAAAAAAGATGTTTTGTGTTTATTTTTAACAGGGAATATTATGGATGATGTAATAAATGAAACTTAACATATTCTCGTTTATTGGCTTTTATACATATTAAGTTATATTTTTAATCAATAACAAATAAAACATTTAGTAATACAAAAAAGTACCTCACCTGTATCGATAACAGGGTCCAAGCTACCGACTGTCAGGCCTTACCAAAGAAAGGAACCTCTTAACAATACGAGACGTGTCCAAAAGTGCTGTTTTCTGTATCAAGCCCTTGATCCAGCCTCGTTAGCTAGTGGTTAAGACTCTTAGCAATTAAACTATTGGCAGATACGACTATCGGCACAATAATCGCTGAGTACATCCCTCATGTCGACAACATTGCGAACCAAGTTTCGACGGGCCTGTTGGTCTAGTGGTTAGTGGCCCTGACTGCTGAGCCGGAGGTCGTGGGTTCGATTCCCACCCAGGACAAACTTTGTGTGATGAGCATGATTGTTTGTTCTGTGTCTGGGTGTGATTTATCTATAATATGTATGTATTTATAAATTATATAAGTATGTATATCAGTTGTCTGGTTACCACAACACAAGCTCTGCTTAGCTTGGGATCAGATAGCCGTGTGTGAGTTGTCCCAAGATATTTATTTTATTTATTTATTTTATTTAAGTGAAAAACATACTATTATACATAACATTTGAAATGGAATATTTACGAGTTTCCGATATTTTGTCGCTGCAAATTCAATTATAAACATAGTTAATATTCAGTTCCAAATGCCAATGATGAAATTAGTGACCATGTCAGTTTAAAACAAATGTAAACACTGAAACAAACTATGTTTAATCGTTACTTAAACTTCTATAATAGTTAAAAAGTGTTCTGTTATGATGAATTTTTCTTTGGCCGAATTTAAACGTATCAATTGTTTGCTATAACAAATAAACCTTGAAATCCATTTATACGAGTAATCTCCAATCTACCAATTATATTTAAAAACTCAACAAAAACCCTCTCGTAAAATACTTTCTGTTTACTTTCCGACCGACGTTAATCAAAGTAATAAAAGTGTTAAAAAACTAATTAAATATTTTGATGAAACGATTCCATCGCTAAGTAAACGTTTTCTCTCTTATTACAATTGTTCGGTAAATTCCCGATTATGCCGCCCGCCCTGCCAAACCGGATACTGCCGAAGGGCAGGCGGGAAGTTATCATCTACAGTGTAACACCTCGACAGATGTATAATGTAAATTATTAATTCAGTTTTTTCGTAGCTTTTCATAATTTCAGGAGTCCATTTTTTTCTTTTTCTTTTTATTGGTGTGTAACGTTGAGGTAAAATTAATGGTATTTTTAGAAAAAGCTCTTTTGATTCTTAATTGGTTTACTTTTAAGCTTCTTATATTGAAGAATACGCTATGAATAAGTACGGCAATCGTTTAAGGACTTAAAAGGAAAACTGAAATAAGTACATTATTTTGGTTTTCATTGGTTGAATCATTTACAAGATATATTCTTGTAAATGATTCAACAAATGATTGTGGAAGTAGACCGAAAAACTTATTGTATCTTGAAGATAAGCATTTTTAAGTGACTGAAAGTTTAATATCTTCTAGAACTAAGAAGTAGATTTTTGAAGTAGATAAATAATAATCTTATTACTCTTTGATTATAAATTTAATAATTTTTAAGATTTACTTCATTAAAGGAAAAGCGACGATCATTCGTTTCTCTACCAAACCACAAACGTTCAAGTAAATGAAAACATTTACTACTGCGAGACTTATTTACCTTTACTTACCCATCTATACGGATACTATTAAGCAATACACACCCCACGTCATTACCATAACACTAAGAAACACACGCAATAATATCCTTTAAGACTTCTCCTTAAAGACCATTTTCTTCTACATAACCTCTTGGAAGTTTCTCAAACCCCAAGAACAGCCTTAGGCGAATAATCTGAACTGTTGGTTTACCCCCTTTTACGTCAAAAATAAGTTTTCGTCAAAGATAGGAAGCTGACTTGGGCCGTTATTTGTCAGATGCAAGGTACTAATTTCCTATTGTTCTGACGACCTTATTTCCGTAAGCTGTTGGCGTCGGACGAATAATAGATAATTTGTCGTAATTAGGTCATCCCGTATTTCGTTAACTATGTTTCTTGGGGTATTGTGTGTCTTGTATTCAACTTTGAAAGGTATTGTAACATAAATTATGTTTCATACTACTTTTTTTTCGGGAAGCAAAAAATGTTATGGAGCTTTCCGTATTTTTTCTTACAATTACCGTCCTTAGATTTAGCAAGAGTATTCTGGAATTTGTAGAAACATCTAACGTCAAAATAAAACCACTTACCTACGTAGAATAACAACCCGGTGCTAGCATTAATTAATCACCCAAAACTGAACAAAAGAGTTACAGTGTAATTTTCTTTAAGTAATTCCTTGAGCTCTGGAGCCAACTTTCCTTTCACATAAATCAAATCTTATTCACTAAAAATATTAACACCCAAAAGGAAAACGTCAGCACTATCTCAAACCGTGTTTCTACGTCAGTGGCAGTAACGACACGTATACGGAACGTGTACGACTCGTAATGTATTTTGGCGCACCGCCAGGATTCCTGCAATGCCTATGCGATCGGCTTTCCATCCGATTTGCGGGACGATTCAACCCGCCGGGTCTATTCCAAAAGCTCCACGATTGGTTTCACTCTGTGTTAGACGTGACCTAAATCTATTTTGAGTTTAATTATAAAATGTCTTTTCCTGCATCGGAGGGGTTCTTAGAATATATTTCTTTAAGGTTTTGTATTTATATCTAATACTTTTATATTTTATACGATCAATCTTTTTAACTGACATAATGGCACCTGAGTCTTTCTATAATTATTAAGTTTGAAGTTTGTTTATATGTGAAGTTTTTTATTTTTCGTTTAGCTGTTTTGGAGCGACGTAAATTAACCTGATGAAATGAGGTCCTGAGTTGAGCTGATTCTCTTATTCACTGTTGTTGGCATGGATATTTTTTGCTGGGTAAAAGCCTCCCCCATTCCTTACCAACTCTCTCGATATGTTAAATTATGTAAAATATTGTTACAATGCTTTTATGTCGAGAGGAACTCATGGCTAAATAATAGCAGCCGTGGGTGGATCTTTGAATTAAGCCGCGCTTGCATAGGTTGGTTTGTGGATGGGTGACCACCCGCTACATATCGAGTTTCCTCCGTCTCTCGGAAAACATGTAAATGTGTTGGTCCCGGCTGTCATTTGAAGATCTTTAACAGTCGTTACAGGTAGTCAGTGTCCCGAAAGTCTGACAAACGACTGGTTGTCATGTAAGCCTTAACCTAGGGGTATCGTATTACCCAGTTTTAACTGGGTTGTGAAGGTCAGATAGGCATTCACTCACACTTGTAAAATTCTGGTATTCAGCTGCATCTGGTAAGACTAGAAGCCGACCCCAACATAGTTGGGAAAAGGCTAGGCTGATGATCATGAATGTTTAATGTCGACTCGCTCGAGCAATTTACAAAAACACTTAGCTTTAATCATGTCTAGTAACTTACACAAGTTATGATCCACTGTAGCAAAAAACTTAAAGAGATGCACAAACAAATAAATGTTGCCAAGAAATGCGTTTAAAACTTATTCTGCAATGTTTCGCTAATGACCATTTTCCAACTATGTCGTCCAGATAGTTGAAAACTTGGTTTTATAAAATGTCATACAAGAAGTCCCAGTTAAGTTATAGTAGAGTCGTTTCGAAGCAATATGCGTCAAGGGAAATCATAAGAATCGACCTTCTGATATAAGGATCCATTTATAAGACAACATGCTTGCTTGCTAACATAAACAGGTACTTGGTGGTATCCATAAGCTGTATCGAGGACTGAGTTTGTATTCAGTAAAATGTTCTATTGTTCCTGACACTAAACAATTCTGTTATGATGAAGTGGACACAATATGGAGATTATGTACGGATTCTGCGTAACTAAGAGATCCTATTTAGGACAAGATGGTCTTATTAAGATGAAGCTTATTGTTGAATGTAATATTAGTGAGTCTGGCTGGAAGATTAATTTTGTTCGGATTCGGAGTCTTTGATTGAAAAATATTACTGGGAAATTCATACAAATGGAATAGTACCCAATTTGCTTGTAATGTGGTTTAACAGAACATAAAAAAATAAATGTTGCTTTGTCATTTGTGTGTAAATAATTTGGCAGACCTAAAAACCGTCATAAAATGGACACAATTGTAAGAATGCGACTTCCTTGCTAGTCGTAAGCACCCGAAATATGGGAGGCATACAAAGTGATTTTTATGTAGAAAGTGGAGGCTCATAGTCTTATGGTAAGTACCATGCATAGTCATCCAAATTGAGGGAGTTACGCAAGTGTTGGCAATCTTCTAAATAAACCCAGTACCCGAATACTGTATGCTATAAGCTACGATATTAGGCGACATACTTTAATCGGGGGGTTGCCAAAGAAAATTCAATGTAGGGTTAGGACAAACAGAGACCTATTCAAACATATTTTTTTCAAGTTGTTTGATTTGCAACAGGTCTTGGGTCTATTTTGAGTTATAAGTTTGCTTGTAACTATTAGGATTTTCAAGGGATATATTTACGAAGAAAAACTGTTTGCTGAAAATAAAAAACAAGGTAAAAAATTACATAGGCAAAACAAAAAGAAAATTTATTTAAAAGTTTAGAAGAGTACACAAGTGAACAAGCGGACTAAAGTGGAAGAAAAATCTGCAATGTCTCAGTGACTTATAAAGTAAAATGTTATTTTTATGCGTTTCAATAACATAATTTTAAGACATAATCTCTTTCCCAAGTTTTTCCCAAAGGAAAATACTTATCAGTGTATCTGACAAAATAATCCGAGACAGTAGCAAAATATAAAACCATTTTCCGGGTCTATTTCTTGTACAATTTATAACTACTAACATAAAAGCTAACGACGGCAGTTAAAATAATAAAGAAACGATATTACTAAGATAAGCAGAGTAATGATAGAATCGGCTTTAGTACGAAGTTTATGGTCCTCTTAATTGAGCTCAAGAACCATTCCCAACCCGAACTCAAATTCTTAATACATTATAATGGAAGTTTCAATGTTAATGGTGAAAAAAAGTTGCCGCACCGATCAAAATGGTAATTGTCGTAAAAACTGCGGCGTAGCTGGGAGAATCATTCAACACTTCACGGCAATTTAACAAAAAGCCGAAACAGATATGTAAGTGGATGATAAAAATTGGATGCGATTCACTTACTGTAATCGTTGGCGTGCTCCGGGGAAATCACCAAGTATAGCTTCGATGTATACTGCACAGCGTAAACTTTCAACTGATGTAAATGGGTAAGGGATTCGAAGGCCTTAGTAGAATCCTTTTGAGTAGCTCCAATTGTATTAATAAATACAAGCTCGTCTCATTGAGTGCTATTGTCGTCATGGCGAAAATCTTTTTCGTTTATTTGTAAGAAATGACTACCTATAATATATTTATTTCGTTTTTTCCTTTTAGGTGGGCTCAGTAGACACTGAATTAATATTTTATGATATAACACTTATCCTGCGCTCGTTTTCCTTATCGGACTCGGATATTCTTGTCTTATTTATTGACCTGGCTTGACAAGTACGTATCGGAATTTGAAGTGTCCGAATTAAATTTCCAAATTGATACTTACTTATTGATACACTTGTATTTGTATACAGTTTACTTACAGCTTTCTCATCGAAGAATTACCTTCTAAATTATTCATTCATAACTGAAACTAAAAATCATTTGATGACCTATTTCATTTATGTCGCATCCATTTTATAAATTTCACTTCACCCATCGACAAATCAACTAGCGTTCGTTGATGGTTGAAAATCTCCTTTATGTAACGGGACACTTTCCGCGCGGCTGCCAATTTTAGTTATTGTATCCACGGCACGTTGACACTGTCATCTGACCGGTTACAGACAGTTTTTAGCTGAGCAGTCCAGTGGTATTTTGCTGCAAATGAAAACAATTTTGCAATCTTTTGATTAAATTTTATGTCCTATGTCTGATCTGTAAGTTTTGGATAATATGTTGACAGCTTTGGACTTTTCTGCAGAACTGATAGCTTACAAACATAGTGACTGCTAAGCAAGAGTGGTGATTATTCATAACATCGTTATGTAATTTTTTGTAAATCGATTAGCAGGATCTTCAACAATTTTTAACGGGATTGTCGTAAACTTTACAAAATTACTTACTAATTAAATACTTTTAAAAATTAATTACAAAATTAATTACAGTCAATCAATTTCTAGGAAGAAAGTAAACATTTTTATTTGATACATGCCAAAAGTAAATAAAAAGATAATGTGCGAGTAGTGTGTCTTACAGCTGCACCAAATTGGACCAGCTACCCTTTTTTTTTTTTTTTGGGTGGGAAATCATCTAATGACTTCCTCCGCTCTGGGCGGAGCGGGGGGGCATGTCAGACTTGTACTGACTAAAACCCACCCATGTTCCTTCTATTGCCCTTTACGTTGCGGGGCCACGGTATCTGTTTCGAACAACCCGCAACCCCGGCAGGCAGAGGCTCTGGCAAGCCCCTCTGCTTTGCTGACATCTCTTTGAGGCGCGCGTGAAACACGAACGCGCCGTCGACACGGCCTGTCGTCAATAGACGGACGGACGATAATAAATAATAAATATCTTGGGACAACTCACACATGGCTATCTGATCCCAAGCTAAGCAGAGCTTGTGTTATGGTAACCAGACAACTGATATACATACTTATATAATTTATAAATATATACATATTATAGATAAATCACACCCAGACACAGAACAAACAATGATGCTCATCACACAAAGTTTGTGCTGGGTGGGAATCGAACCCACGACCTCCGGCTCAGCAGTCAGGGCCACTAACTACTAGACCAACAGGCCCGTCAAACGATGAACTACCCATTGCTCACCGTCTACAGGCCCGCATCTACGGTGGCCGGGAGTCGTCTCGCGGCGCCCGGCGCCGGCCCAGCTACCCTACCATGACGTTTTAAAGCAGAACTTATTCCACTGAGGGAAAGAGACAGAGCTATACAGGGTGTCTAGCACCATTTTTTTCCCTCAGTGGAATAAGTTCTGCTTTAAGACGTCATGGTAGGCCTACTGGTCAGCAAACTACTGAGCCGCTAATACCCGACACTAGTTTTCTTTTACATTGTTTTTATTTAAGCTCTCTTTGGTTTTTTTACGAATGGTAAATCAAATAACTTCCCCCGCCCTGAGCGGAGCGGGAGCGATTGTCATACTTTTACTGACTAAAACTCATCAATATTCCTACTTTTGCCCTTTATATTCCGGAGCCGCGGTATCTCTTTCGAATAACCCGCAACCCCTGAGCTTTCTTTGGTCACTATCACTATTATTATTTTTTTTGGGATGAGAAATCATCAAATAACTTCCCCCGCTCTGGGCGGAGCGGGGGGGGGGGGGAAGTCAGACTTTTACTGACTAAAACCCACCCATGTTCCTTCTATTGACCATTGCGTGCCGGGGCCGCGGCATATCTTTCGAACACCCCGCAACCCCGGCAGGCGGAGGCCCTGGCAGGCCTCTCTGCTTTGCTGACATCTCTTTGAGGAGCGCGCGAAACACAAACGCGCCGTCGACTCGGCCTCTCGTCAATAGACAGACGGACGATGAGCTACCCATTGCTTACCATCCACAGGCCCGCATCTACGGTGGCCGGGAGTCGTCTCGCGGCGCCCGGGCCGTCTCCCGCGGCAGACTATCACTATTCTTAAAGTAGAACCGGTAAAAAACCCTAATCAATTATTATTTGTATAGTAACTCAATGAAATAGTTTCCCATCTACCTATCTTATAAAACACCTTCACAAGAACCGGTTCCCCGAACAATGCAACATTGTTCCTGGAACCGTTTATGTTGCAATAATAATTAAGTATCACTATAGACTGGAGCACAAAAGAGGAGAGAAGACGTTAATTGTGTACAAAGCTAAAGTTTAATTTGAAACCCGACGGCCAATGTATTGGGTAGCACCTTGTGCGAAACGGGGTTCGAGTTCTAGCGATCCGCAAGGAGGCCTATACCCGTAGAGGTTTTGTACAGATTGCGCTTTAAATAAAATAAAATAATGAATTAAATTTGACATCCATATTATGGGTTAGTAAATCCTTACTATCCTTACTAATATTATAAAAGCAAAAGTGAGTTTGTTTGTTACGTCTTCACGCCTAAATAGCTAAATCGATTTTGATGAATTTTGGTACAGAGATAGTTGGGACCCTGGAAACGGACTTAGGCTATTTTTTTTAAGTGAAAAATGAGGGAGACAGAGAGGAGAAAAGGGAAAACTTAACTTTGCTATTTAAATAAATAAGGCGCAAGGGCAAAAACTACAGGTAGCAAGTACCTGCAAATCAGGAAAGGGGAACTGTTTTACCCCAAATTCAAAGCGAGCGATGCTGCGGGCAAAAGCTAGAAATTAATAAAAACTTAGAAAAATTTACTATCTATTTTAAAACAAGGTTATTGTTCTTGTTACATCTGTGAACCACATCACCTAACAAAGGAGAATTGTAACTCGGTCTTCAGAATGGAGTCTCTATACTGGAGCTCCCCGTCAATGTCTTCAGAATGGAGTTATACTAGTTAGGCAATATGTTACATAATAAACGCAAGACTTGTCGTTCGGTATTTCAGACCATGATACTGAACAACATTTGTTCCATGACATTTGGAAATTCATAACTTTTTTTAGGGTACCGTACGTCAAAAGAAATATATGGAACCCTTATACTCCGTTGAGTCAGATAGACTCTGACTCAACGTCTCGGGAACGCGTGGAGGTATCAAGTTAAAATTAAAACCATATACACAACTCTGTAGTTTTTTTGTGCTGTGAAACAATCATCCCTCTAAATCTACGGAGTCAAAAGATCTGGCTGTTTATTTTGCATGTTTTTTTTTGTGGTTAATTTGCTATTAACATCGTCAAAGAAATCTCTTTGATACGCGAATCGTTAACGTTTGCTTCACAACGAGCATTTACAAACGCGTTTGCTCAATCATAGTTTACTGCACATTGCTATCTTGAGTCACCTTTCACAGAAGAATTTCTTTGAAATAACAACACGTTTCCGACGAATATTCTTCTCAAACCAAAATTGACAGCACGGTTGCCGCAGTGGCTGAGCGATCGACTGCTGCAACTGCTGCAACTGTGTCGCAAGTTAGATTCCCGCACGGAACAAATATTTGTATGGCCTACAAATAGTCGTTTCGGGTCTTGCTGTTTGTGTATGTGAGTTTAAATGTTTGTAAACGCATCCACAATATAGGAGAAATTCCTAGAGTAGAGCAAATAAAAAAAAAATGTATTCCACCTTGTGTCCAAAATTACCTCCGCTAACTATCACACCACACCCATCTCGTTCGTTAGCGTGTATCAGTGCACCCCCATTGGGAGCTAGCGTCTTTGTTAAGGCACCAATTTGACCGGATATCCGGAAACTGATCGCAGCCTCCAGCCCTTTGATACTGGCGTTACCTAAAGTTGACCTTTAGTCTTTGGATGTAATGATGATGCTGGAGTTTGATTAAAGGGATATTTATAGACGTTTTGTAGGTTACAGTGTCAGTGAGAGGAGGCTGTTAGAGGTTAGTATGGGGCGCGTCAATTATCATGCAAGCAATGAAAGAATTTTACATCTTTTCATGTTATTTTCTTCTTAATTTAATTGCGGGATTTAACAATTTTCCAAGATTTGTCAAGTTCTATTGTCTTGGTGATTATTTTGGGGAGGGGCTTGGAAGAGTTGCAGTGGGCGAAATAGTATGGTGGATTTTGTTCAATAATAAAGATCCAATCGCGGGGTGTTTTTTAATTTTTGCCTTCCCTACGAAAAGAGTATAAAAGCGACATAAAATTCCAATAAAAATATATGCAATACTTTGATTTGTGCACTTCAATATTGCAGCAATATTTTCGCGGTAGAAAAATACCAATATCTACCCAATATCTTTTAAGTCAAAATCTATGTGTATATATATAGATAACGGACTTCCAACAACTTGCGTAAGACTTTACTGTTAATTAGGACTGTCTTTCATTTCGTTTTTCAATACTGATTCGAAAAAGATTAGCCACAGTAACGCTTTTTTTTAAATTAAATCTTTTTCCCATATTATTATTACCCCTAACACCAAATTATGGCGCCGACAAATATCCCCGTTTACTTCTAAACTGGCTATCTCCTCCAAAAACCGCCACTGTTCGCAAAATATTTATCCTTAAAGAGTGTTAGCCAATCTCCCCTGATTATTTCATCCCCCCAAGGCGAGTAGATAAATTGTGGCGCCCTTAGCACCCGTACGATTATACTCCTGTAACCTCTTAATATTGATGAGGCAAAATAACCATTACTGGGTTGGAATAACTGGGTTAATTTATTATTACACTCGTTTCCAATTTGGAATATTTAAGATTTCTAATGCTGGTTAGAGATAAATAATGTAATAAGGTGCTTTGGTGTGAATTGATTGTTATGCGGCTTCTCTGAACGAAATTATCAAAAGTTTAAGTGATAGAAAATGTCAATGACATTAAGTCCGCCTCTATGAAATCTTAAATTCTTGTGGCAGTGTTAGTTACCATACCCCTCTGTAACGGCTGGACCGATTTTTATGAAATTTTGTGTGCATATCGGGTAGGTCTGAGAATCGGCCAACATCTATTTTTCACACCCCACTCCAGAAAGGGAGCTGAGCAGCGGGCGAAACCGCTGGGCACAGTTAGTAAGCATTTAATTTTTTGTTGACTTTAGTTCAGTTACGGATATTTTAACTACTGATTCTATGAACAGTTGCTATTTTAGGTATAATTACTGAAAACACACAACTATATGTCGGGATAGATGCCCTCGGAGGATAGATGCCCCAATTGTAATTACTAGATTCGTCTATCGATAAGATTTCCCAACTACTTCTAAGTGAACCGTGTTGTTTAGCTTTCATGGGAAGGCACATATATATACCTTGCCTTTCAGATGGTCGTCTATCCTAAACGTAATTAAATAGACTAAACAAAAAGTAGAAGTTCGCAAAAATCTACTGCTCTAAAAATATCAAAGACAATGTTTTTTACTTTTTGCTTGAATTTGTAGATAAAAAACCAAAGTATTTGCCAGACAAACACTTATTTAGTGTTGCATCTCTCCCGACTTTTTTTTTATCGATTTTGTTTTCGTACAAAAACAGTCCCTTAGACGACAGCTCATCAATTTGATTTAAATTGTTCAAATGTAACTTTAAATTTCGAACCCTAATAAGTTACGACACTTAAATGGACCATTATAAGCTAAAACATTCCATAATGCCATAATTATATCGTCGACTTTACCACTTCATCATTTTCAAATCATCATAACCAAACTCCGCTTGACTATCTCAAACGTGAATCTTTTGACCAGCATCGACCGGCATCTGTACACAATGGGCCACTATCTCTCCGCGGAACTGACAAAGTTGGGTTTAACGCTACAAATGATTTTCAGGCAAATAACTCAAGTCTGCGGTCACAAAACGGATAAGACCTTGATAAACTGAACGGGCAAAGTTAAGTTAAACTTCAGATGCAATAGCACGTTTTAATAGACTAATGGTCTTTTGGGGAGATGCAGAATTCAGTTTTGCGGGTCACGATAAAGTTCAAGGAATTAAAAAAAAAAAATAAAAATAAAAGCTAGTCAGACCCGCGAATCGAGGGTCCCGTACTGCGTAGACTTAGAAAGTTGAACTTTGTTTTTTTTTCTCAGTATAAAGGGACGTGAGTCGATACGTTCACCCGTTCCCGAGATAAATAGTCTTGACAGACAGACACACGGACAACAAAGTGATCCAATTAGGGTCCCTGTTTTTCTTTTTGAGGTACGGTAGCCTAAAAATTAAAACTGACACACGTCTTCTCGAATCAATAACTCAGATTTTGCCCGACCCGTTTGTGGCGACCTTGACAGCTCTCTGATGCTACTCTCATGTCTCAGAAGGTGCAGTTAGTGGTACACGTGCAGTCATTAAGTATGTAATAAATGTATTTTAGTAAATCAACATAAAACTAAGAAATAATACACACTATTTCCTGAACAAAGACCTCAAAAGAAACAAGTTTAAGCATGGATAACGAAAATGTTTAAGCAAAACGTTGCTAGAGCGAGAATACCTGATATAAAACCTAGATGCACAGAAAAATACGGATACTTTAATATTTAAACCGGCCCCTCACGTCGCTCAACTAAATTCACTTACACAGATCGTAAACTTCACAATACTTTTTGGACTAAAATCAGATCCAACTGACTCCAATATCTACTGAGCGTAGCCTACTCCGTAACTTTAAACATGTCTGTTACGTTTAGCTATTGAATAATAAACGTAGTGCCAGGCAGCCTACGTGATGTACCCGACATGGAACGTGAGGAGCCTTCGGAGACCACCCTACCCAAACACAACCTTCACACGTCACAAACGATCCCAAACGAAAATGCACTTTATCATCCAGAGAATTGAGCCCATTCTCATCCAAAACTAATTCGGACTTTTATCCTTTTGTTAGCGCAAAAAAAGTTTTTTCAAAGCCGTGGTTTTCCCAATTTTCTGGGTAATTTTCTGTACGCTACGTCCATTGTCATTTTGAAATGTGTGGTGGAAATAGTCAAATGAGCGTCGTAATGTTAATTTATTACAATTTTAAGGGGAAATACTTAAAGTTTGGTGTGTTAGGAAGTTTTGGAAAAATGGGACGGATTTCCTTGTTGTTGAGTTTTGTCGTATATTCCAACGCTGTTTAGATTTATGACGTACTTAGTTAAGTAAGTGTGACAAGGGACTGGACATAGAGTGACGATTCATTGTCATAATAATTACTCCACACCAACTTGGTAATGTAGACGAACATCATCTTTACAAAAAATGAAATATTCAAATTAGTTTAGACGGTTCCGTAAAAACTTGCAACATAAACAACGATATTTATCTTGACTGCGTAGACTTATAGGGTTGATTTTTTCACAGCTACAATGGACCAAAGATTTGTGTTAGATTTTTAAGCTATTGTATAGCTTCTATCGCGGGCCTTGAGCGTGGAGACCGAATCCAGAAATTTCGTAACGAAAAAACCTAACACTTTCATTACGAATACGGTCAATATTTCAATCACGATTCCAATGTTCTATTAGCGTGTTTAGCAGAGAATCGGATAGTCAATCGACATTACGCTGGATCAAACCCAAGGTCTTGTTTTTATTTTTGCGACTTCTTTTCATTGGAAGTTTTTTTAAATATTAAATATATTTTTTTTTTTTTATTGCATAAGTTGATAAAAAATGCTATGCAATAGCTTTACCGCGGCAGTCCCCGAGTGCCACACGTATTTTTTAACTTCAACTTGATACCTCAACGCGTTCCCGAGATAAAGGGTCTTGACAGACAGACGGACTGACGGACTACAAAGTGATCCGATTCCGAGGGTTCCGATTTTTCCTCTTGAAGTACAGAACTCTAAAAATCAAGATTATCCAACTGTAGTCATAGGAAACTTCAGGCTCATTTTACCTGTCTATATGAAAACCCGTGTATTTGTTCAGAACCGGATATAGGCTCCACTATAGGCCGATATAATGAGGTGAGTTTTAGCGACCCCGCGTGACCTTATCTTTTTAGTGACCTTTGAGAATGACCTTTATTAAGATTCAATCGGTTGGCATGGAGAAGATAAGTTCTGAATTTATTGAAGGTTTGGATGTTATAAGTCCTTTCAGATCCCTCCTACTTTATAACTGTCTCTTGGTTAATGATAAAAATGTTAAGTTTTAAATAAACTATACAGCATGTTGTTTTGCATCCTCGCCAAATTCAAGGACGTAACTATGCTAATGATTCTCGACCCGAATCGATAATAAAATAAGTAGGTTTTCTTTTTACATTTTTCATATTTTCGGAAATCGGTAAGTGTACACTACACTCGGACGATCTGCTCCTAGCTTTACGCGCATTACGTATGCGCCGACGCTCACGCACATTGTTCTGTTTGTTCTGTAGGTGATTCTGTAGTTTTGAAGTGGAGATATTCTGTAATACAGTTAAATTTAAACAGACAGAGACAGATCATAAAAGCACCGTATATTATTATTGATCAGGTACCGTAATTTTAATTGATTATTTATGACTTTTATTAGCACCTCCTAAATTTTGGCAAATCAACAGATGAAAATATTAATGAAAAAAAAACACTAAAAATTAAGTTCATGAAGATAAGTACCTAAATTGACCTCTTTTTCTGCCGTTTGTTAGTGCGTGAAAATTTTACATTATTATTTATTAGTTGGGGATGTATTTATTCCTAGTTGCGCCACGCGGTTTTACCCGCCTAGACCGCGATACATATCTAAACCACCCAAAAAAACCTAGGAGTAACAAACACACATGCAAACTTTCGCATTTATAATATGAGTGTGATTAAAAGAAATCTTTAATAATTGTTTTTTCATGATTTTTTGTGCATTATCCTCTGGATTCGATTTCCAATCGGACAATGTTATTGAGGTTTTTCATCGGGGATTTCTCAATAGCGGCGCATAGTCTGCATTTATCCCCAGTTGCTGATATACAGCTCATATTTTACATCATCCCATAATTATCTGTCTACGCTTCTTAACGGGGGGTGGCTTCCAGTCTTACCAGATTCAGAGCTGAGAACAGAGTTACTAATTTTTATGGGCTCTTGAAGAGACAAAACATCGTTCCTGACTCGATTATGTGCATGTAATAATCAGTTAGTGTCTGTTATATTTCGCTGTATGTACTTGTTAAGGCGTTGTAATGTCATTTGTTGTATTTTGTTAATTTAGTTTTAATTTCAATAATTCATGTCATCTTATATTGTAATAATTTAGTTCAACAATACATTGTGATGATTATATGGGTTAATTAATACCTGAAATAAACAATTAATAATAATACCAGCCTCATATAACAAAAGACATAAATATTTCTGGTGGAATATATCTCTTATAGAAACATCTCTGCATAACCTTTCAGGGGAACTCGCGTGATATCCCGTCTTCAAACCACACACATACGCTTTAAGATATAAATTAATATAGCTACCAAAACTTATTTAATTACCCAGCTCCTTTCGAAAACAATAAACAATACCTGTCAATAAGTGAGAGTTTGAATTAATTTGTTGAACTAAAAACAGGCAATATGTAAGTTTCAGGTTTAATTAGATGTTCAAGTTATCATGCATATTGAACGGAGTTTTACGAAGTATGGTTTTTGGACAGGATTACCAGAAATTCAGATGAAAGTTTCCATCTTTGATTTAAATTAACTGGCTGATGTTGTTATCGGTAACTCGTGCGTTAAATTGCAGAGATTTTCCAAGAAGAAAATCAGTACTGACTGGCTCGTTGGTCTTGTGTTCGCGCGAGGTCCTGGGTTCAACAACCGGGTTGGGTCAGCTTTTATTTTAATAATACTTTGCCCCACACTAGGAATTTCTCCTGTATCGTGGGTGCGTTTACAAACATTTAAACTTACATACACAAACATCCAGACCCGGAACAACTATACTATCTGTAGGCCATACAAATAATTGTTCCGTGCGGGGATCGAACCCGCGACACGCAGCGCAGGTCAATCGCTCAGCCACTGCGCCAACCGTGTTGTAATTGGATTTTGCCATAAGGAATTTTTCAATAGTAGCCTCAGAGTCTGGATTTGAAATTGGTTGATGGCAATAGGTTCACCCCCAATTACATGTTACTAACATACTTTGTTATGTTAAAATAAGTAAACTTTTTGTGTTTATTTTAAATGCACACCATGAGAATGCATTTTGAATAACCAGATCACCATTTTTTGGGATTCTACTATATGGACTTTAGAATGACATCATTGCCTCCAAAACTAAGCATGTATACAAAATTGCAGCTCAATCTAAAACCGAGAAAGAGGTCAAAAACGTGTAGATTTTATAATTCTTCTAGAAATAACAATTACAGTTCAATAGGTACTCTTAGACATAATAACACAACTCATACGTAGCACTCCTGATTTCCCTCTGGAGTGTCGAGGTTAGACCGCTAGGAGCACTCGCCATAAAAAACTTAGTCTCATCGCTGTAATAGATAAAAGTAGGTACATCTTTGTTGAATGTATCCTGGGACTATTAAGCGTAGATGTGTATGAATATTGAAAAGGAACAAAGGGTTGATCAGCAAGGTTGGCCGCTTGGGTCCATCTTCCGGCCACTCTTGCCTAGATTTGTTGATCTTTGAAAGTCGTAACAGGTCTGAATATCTGACAGGTTTTACCATGTACCAGTATCTTAGAACTGGGTTGTGATGGTCAGATGTTGTCACGCCATCTAAAAACTGAAGAAAGAAAGAAAATTGCATTTATTCAGCATTCTTATAAACAGGAATACCTTAACATTAAACTAGGCCCTCAGCTCAGCATAATGCCAGATGGCAACACAAGGCCGCCACCTGACTCTGATTATCAGCTGCAGCACACGAGTACCATATGCTCGAAAATATAAACAAACACGTAATTATAAACGTCAAACTGGTAGTCAGCTGCATCCGGTCAGACTGGAAGCTGACCTTATCAAAGTTGGGAAAACGCTAGCCAGATGATCTCAGCTTTATTACTCGCTAGCGGATACTCGCTGTTCTTAGTGCAGCAAGTCCATTTCACATTTAGCGATCATACAGGGCGTCAGGGCGATTATACAGAAATACCTAGGCTACTTACGGATGGTTATACTGAGGATAAGGCTTCGGCGGCGACTACCTGTCGCGTCCAGTCCTGATACAGTTCATGGTCTGGTGCGAGAGGGAATGGAAAGCGGTCACTTCCTTCTGCGGAGCAGAAGCTAGCGGAGGAGATGGCCGGACGTTTGAGAACCTCAAACCAGCCGGCAGCTAGATGTCACGGCGGGAAACGCTCCGGACGTCGCGACGGGTGCCGCGAGACGACTCCCGGCCACCGTAGACGCGGGTCTGTGGACGAGCAATGGGTAGCTCACCGTCCGTGTAGAGACGACAGGCCGTTTTGACGGCGCGTTTGTGTGTCACGCACGCCTCCAAGACATGTCAGCATAGCAGATATGCCTCTGGCAGGTTTCGGGTTGTTTGAAAAAGATACCCCAGCCTCGGTACAGAATGGGCAAAAGAAAAAACGCGAATGGGTTTTAGCCAGTAAAAGACTGACACTCCCCCCGATCCACCCAGAGTATGGCAAGTTATATGATATGTCATCCGAAAAAAAATAAGACTTACCCATTTTAACGTAATCATAATTTCTGAAGTCTGCCGACACTTTTTATTATAATTCGCAGTAGTTTTAAATTTAGGTGTTTTCCAGTAGTTCAAAAGTTTATCTATACGATATGATTTAATTGGAATACTCAGACAGTCCACTGACACAGCAATAAAGATAAAAATAACCCTACTTCTTTACCCTGGTCCGGACATCAAAATCAGTTTGTTTTTCACAGTATAAAACAAATGGGTATATAAAAAAAATGTTAGTAATATCGTTATCTAGTTAAATGAGGCTGTAAAACTTGTTTACGCACCCGACGAGGTTTCATAGCTACTACTGACTATTTTACTATCTAATCACTAGGTTTTTTGATGTCAAAATGTGCTTTTACGAGTCTATGGTCGAAGCTTTGTTGGCCAGATAGTGAGGTATTTAGGACATGGGCTATCTTTTTTGTGGTTATTCTGTTTCGTTAGTTTGTGGTTTCATTTCATGTATGTAGGTACAAATGTAAGATTAAATTTGCAAAAAGACGTAACATAATATTTTGGAATACATCATAAAATGTTAAATTGATAATTTATTTGTAAATGTTTTCTTAATCCTATTTTTCTTCTCTTTGCATCACCGTAAGGTAGAAAATTTATAAGCTGTGTATGAAAATAACTACTAAGGCGTTATCTTTGTAGTTATTTTCATACACGTTTACAATGTTTTAATAAAATAATGATAATAAATCAAAGAAATAAAATGAGTCGATGCTCAAAATTGAAATCGGTGTTCCACAAGAAAATTGCTTTTAAACCGACTTAAAAAAAGGAGGAGGTTCTATGTTGGACCGTTTTTTCACATATGTTCACCGATAATCTGCCAACTGTGGACTGACTTTCATAATGGTTATGATATCCTTCCGAGGTGGTTCCATATCAATTTTGTCTATAATACATATTTTTTCTTCCATGTCTATATAGATGATAACTTTAAGTGACATTGGAAAATGAAAACTCGATAAAAAAAAATATGACACATCATCATTCTCTTTAAAAAAAATACGTGTGGCACTCGGGGACTGCCGCGGTAAAGCTATTGCATAGCATTTTTTATCAACTTATGCAATAAATAAAAAAAAAACTTATGCAATACATAAAAAAGTCTAAATATAATATTTAAAAAGTACTTCCAATGAAAAGAAGTCGCAAAAAGAAAAATTTGACCTTGGGTTTGATCCAGCGTGATATTGATTGACGACCCGATTCTCTACCAAACACGCTAATTGAACATTGGAATCGCGTTTGAAATAACTGACCGTATTCGTAAAGTTAGGTGTTTTCGTTACGAAATTTCTGGATTCGGTCTCCACGCTCAAGGCCCGCGATAGAAGCTATGCAATAGCTTAAAAAATAAAACATTTTTGCAAAAAATAAAACTTTTGACTCTTGTCTGTTTCATTTTTTTTTTGCCACCAACTTCCGAAAATAAAGTGAAGTGAAAAAATGTGGAAAATAATAAAAAATATTTTGCACATTTCTTTTTATTTTTTAGGAGATTGGTTTTTGAATTTTGCTAGTCATGTATAAATACTTGTTACTGTAAATAATGACTCTTCCGAAAAAGTATCATAAAGCTTAAATTACAAACCAACAACCTTCACGTCATTAAATGTCTTTTACACACAAAAACAAACACATTTAAAGATAAAAACACGAGTTCTATTTACAGAACAATCAAAAAACACCTTTAAACAGTCTAAGAGACACAACAAAGAAAGCGATTTCAAAGCAAACGAAGAAATAACGTTATAATAACGCGTTAAAACACAAACAATCCGGGAAACATGATGGGCTTTCAGTTAAACAAATATTTGGCCAAGTAATGGTTGCTTCCCAAAGGAAAAAAAATATAAATAAAACACGAGCATGTTTTCAAATATCTGTATACGATAAATCAACATTGGGAGGGAATGGCGGGGATCAAATAATTTTGTCTTTGTTTTAAATTGATATGGTTTTGTTTTGGGGTATTTGTGATTGGGATTAGAAAACATAGCTGAAAAGCTAACATTATATTACACTGGCTGGCACCCGCGGCTTTGCTTGCGTGATATCGATAAGAAAACCATAATCTATCTTTGTGCCAAATTTCACCAAGATCCGTTCAGCAGTTTTGACGTGAAAGAGTAACAAACATCCATACACCCTTACCCATCCATCCTCACAAACATTCGCATTTATAATATTAGTAAGATATTACATGTCCCAAAGGGTTTGGCTACAGGTATAAAGTATATTAACTAGTCACACTTTTACTGACTTAAATCCACCCATGTTCCTTCTTTTGCCCTTTCTGGGCAGGGCCGCGTTATCTGTTTCGAACAACCTGCAACCCCGAATCTTGCTTTCTTTTGAGACTATTAAAAATATAAAAATTATACATACTACTATATTCCAAAACGGTAAATTCGTTTTGTAAGTTAGTTTGAAGAGGTAATCTATGGAACTGCTGATATGATTACAACAATTATTTCATTATCAAGAAGATTTCAGATTTCATTAATAAGACATACAATTTTAAACATAATTTGTGAACATTTCGGGAGGGAAGCGAGCAAAAGCTAGCGGAAAAAAAAAGTTGCAACGGAACATTACTGAACAACATCTTGGATATCAAGATAAATTCAAATCTCTTATTTATAATCTACATTAATTCATAATCTACGTTACAGTTAGTATGTTTAAATTAATTAAGAGCCTCCTACATACGCATTTTATAGGTACGTGATTTTAAAAAAAAAAGTGTGCTGGTAATTAAATACAATACTGCAAACTTAATATTTTATTTTGGTATTGTAAAGCAGGTAGAAATGGCTGCCGTTATTGATTTTATTCTTTTAAGGCTTTATCGTCATCGCTGTCATTCATGATCTGCCAGTATCAGTGTCATGCTCACTTAAATGTCTCGCTGATGGTGGCGGGTGTGTCGGGTCATTTAGTTCCCTTCAAAATGGTTGAGCTAAATGGGGCTGATCCATGCGTCATGTTCGTGAACGGGCGCTGTCAGTTGGGATTTCTGATGTTTCTTGACATTCAAAGAACGAAAGTGCCTGTAATGGTCCAATTGAAATAAATGCTTTGACTTTAAGTTTGGGTGTGTCCGCTTAACTTTTTGAATCAATTCCTATGTCGGCACCTTATTTCCCTAAGTTAATTTTTGGACGGATTCAATCAACATTACTTCACCATAAAAATGGCAAGAAATCCCGAGTGAGTCCATTCATAAAATAGAAAGACCACATCCCATCACTTTAACGCTTGTTTCTATCTATTGGCAAGCTGTTTCAAAATGTCTACAGCTTGAACCAGCACTTCGGGATTACGACCTAGACCGAAACGCTAGACAAATAGTGAGGTGAAGACGTTAGGGATGGCCAGAGCTTTAGCCTAATGGATGCGCGTTAGAGCTCGTGGGGATGGTCTAACCGGGAGTCATTTGTTTTTACGCACTTGTTCTACATAGGGGCTCATCAATATACGTGTGTTCAAGACAACGTTGCGTTCGTAATCGTTCGTTCATTTAATTGTGGTGTTGTAAATCATTTTTGAGGTTTCGTACACTAAAAAAAAAGAGCGGTACTCTTATAGCATCATTTTGTCCGTCTGTCTGTCTAGACCCCTTAACTCGGGGTTGTGGGTTGTTCGAAAGAGATACCCGGAACATAAAGGGCAATAGAAGAAACACGAGTGGGTTTTAGTTAGTAGAAGTCGGACACTCCCCCCCGCTCCACCCAGAGCTGGGGAAGTTATTTGATGATTAGTATCCGCAAAAAATGCTCCAGGGTCGCAACTATCTCTGTACCAAAATCGGTTTAGCCGTGACGACGTAACAAACAAACAAACTCACTTTCGCTTTTATAATATTACTAAGGGTAAACTTTCACATATAAGTCAATAATAATAAATACTTGTGCACAAACAAACATTCATTCATCAATCGCGGACAGGAAAGAACCGAGACAGGGATGCTCTATCATTCTGGTTTTGAATAGTAAAATGGTAAATATTGAATACACAGTTCAAGCTAGTCTCAGCTCGTGTTGTAGAGAACTAAAGGCATGCTAACAGTAGCTCTAGAAGGCTTACATTATTGTAAGCCTCTTACAGCCAACCGAGTCGGCGCATGCAAATGATTCCTGTGCATTATCAAATGCGTTTGCAGTTGGTTCAATTTCATGCTGCTATTTCTGTATTGTGGTTGTTTTGAAAAGGTTTAAAGTGTTAAGTGCATATTTGTAGGATAAGGAGAATTTAAAACTAATAATAATAAATTCACTCCAGAATAGGATAATAATCTTTCTTCTGATATATAAAAATCTGGTGTGGTTTTAGTTGCCATACTCCTCCGAAACGGGTTGACCGATTTATATGAAACTTGCTGTGCACTGCTGTTTCACTCGCGTGGTGATAGAATATACATACAATTTATCTTAAGGAATTGTAGCCTATTCTGATGTATAGCGATATTATTGTAAAGTTTCATTAAAATCCATACAGTCGTTTTTGCGTGAAAGAGTAACAGACATCCATTCATCCATCCATACGAACTTTTGCGTTTATAATATTAGTAGGATCTTATATGTGAATTCGTTAGGTCTTAGAATCGTTCATAGTCTAGTATATGTGTGTGTCTGTGTGTCTACCCTTGTCGGAAGGGGACATGAGCAGTGGCTGAAAAAGTGGGTGCAGCTATCATTACTAATATTATAAAAGCGAAAGTGAGTTTGTTTGTTACCTCTTCACGCTTTAATGGCTAAACCGATTTTGATGAATTTTGGTACAGAGATAGTTAGGAACCAGGAGACGGACATAGGCTTTTTGCTAATTTTTTTTTTAATTGGGATGTGAGGGAGAAAGAGGGAAGAACAGGGAAAACTTAGCGTTGCTATTACAAATCAATAAGGCGCAAGGGTAACTGTGTTACCCCGAATTTAACGCGAGTGAAGCCGCGGGCAAACGCTAGTTAATAATAAGGTCTTGTGCTCCAAAATATTTTACTGTTTTTCATCAGAATTTTTTTAATAACAAAGTCTGTATTAGTCCTTGGTTGACAATTATACCTTTTATGATATGGGACTAAACATAAACTAGCAAAATGCAGGTGTACTATAGAGGAAACCTGTGCCTATTGCTAGGGGTCTGCAATCCCGCAAGCTTTTTCTCTGGCGGAAATTTTGCGGGAAATGACACTTTTTTCCCGGGGTCTTCTATTTGAGCGGGAATCTGCAGGTCCGCAATAGCATGCGGCAGGAATGTGGGAACGCGGATTAGGGATTGCAAACCCTATTGCTGTTTTTGTGGGAATTACAGGCTTTATGTGTGATGATTTTATTAGTTAGGCTTTTGATGATGATTTTATTTTTGTATTTGTATGTATATTGATGGACGAAGAGCGAGAGGAAGGCCAAAGAAAAGATGGATGGATTGTGTAAGGAATGATATGAAGGAGAAAGGAGTAAATGATGCCGTGACGTCTGTTAGGGGAGAATGGAAGAAAAAAACGTGCTGCGCCGACCCCAAATAGAATGGGACAAGGGCAGGAAAATGATGATTTGTATGTATATTGATATGTAGTTGGTACACCACAGACTACCTGCAGTATTGTGTCTCCGTCTTTCTAATCCATCAAAAGGTTGTTTTAAAAATCCGCTCATTGTGTCATCCTATGCGATTTTTTCAGTTATTATAAAACTAGGTTTTGCCCGCGGCTTCGCTCGCGTTACATTCGGGGTAACACAGTTCCTAACCTTTCCTGATTTGCAGGTACCTGCTACCTGTTTTTGCCCTTGCGCCTTATTTATTGTAATAGCAAAGCAAAGTTTTCCCTTTTCTTCCTTTCTCCATCATTTCTCACCTAGCCTGTCTGCGTATTGCCATAATGTATACTAGCACAGACAGGGGTTGCTCTGTAATCGCACGCAATATGCTCTTGTAGCTAGAGAGCATACTGCATATCAGTACAGAGACAGACTGAAATAAAATACACTTTGCTCTAATTCGTGAGAGCAAAACACATACGAGTACAGACAATTTGCCGTAGTAGGCACCCCGACATGGACAGGTTAGGTTCTTCGTGTTAGGTTACTTTAAACCTTGAATGCAGAGGTAGGAGCCCCGCAAAGCGGGGCTCCGTCGAGCCACTTTGATAGGTAGTAATTAGTGAGAGCTCGGGACTTGGGGCACCCCGACATGGACAGGTTAGGTTCGAAGGGGATGGCGGGGTCTGAAAGACCCCGCCATCCCCTTCGTGTTAGGTTACTTTAAACCTTGAATGCAGAGGTAGGAGCCCCGCGAAGCGGGGCTCCGTCGAGCCACTTTGATAGGTAGTAATCAGTGAGAGCACATTTTGCTTTAGACATATGCGAACAAACCGTATACTTATACAGACAGGTCTGTAGTCATACGTAGTTTGCTTTAAAAATATGCAAGCAAACTGTATACTTATACAGACTGGTCTGTAGTTATACGTAGTTTGCTTTAGAGTATTTGTTATTTTTAAGAGCACAAAGTGATCTAGTACAGACTATGGGTGTCTGTACTGATATACACAATGGCAATACGCAGCCTGTCTCCAGGGCCTCACCTATCTCTGTACCAAAATTCATCAAAATCGGTTTAGCCATTTAGGCGTGAAGACGTAACAAACAAACTAAATATTAATAAGCATTTGTTTGGGGTACATAATAAAGAATATTCTATTCTATTCGATGGTGTTTCATTTAAGGATACCGAACTAAAATAAAAGGATGGCCTAAAACTGAAATCATTCCATCTTAAGATTTGAATGCCTTGAATAACAGATTTGAATTATTCGTAGTTATTAAGTACAAAGTTCCTCTTTAGAAGGTATCTTGAGTGCTTGTAAAATATTTAAACAATTTCAACTACAAGCGTTTTGACCCAATTTAAACGACAATATCTGCTAAAATTGTTCGTTCCAGATATTTATATTAAGGTCCGAATTGTATAGTGTACATTTTGTAAACTGTTATGTTATTTCCAAGAAGTTATAGATTTGGAAAAAGAATGGGCTCCACCTGACACACTCTTGGGGCAAATACAGCAAGTCCTTTTACAAGCAATAATGACGATGGAAAAGACAAAAATGCACATAAACGCTCCTGACAAGCATATGCCAATTTTGTGGAAGGATTTTTATAACATGTTATTATGAGTTTCCGATGTCGCGGCATAGTTACACCCGCCATGATCATGAATAAACTGAAGTTATTGCGGGGAAATATCCTGTTTCAACCGTTTTAAATAATGTTATTTACCATGGGAGTTTAAAAACTTGTTGAATATATCAATGTGATGGTCACTTGTCCACACCATTTTAGACCAACATATAATAAAGAAAATAAGTTAATTTGGTGTTGCAAATAAACTTATTTTCTTTTTGATTAGGCGCAAAACATTAACAAAAAAAAACACAAAATAAAATTATAATAAATACTTAAATCTAAATACAAAAAAAAAACAGATATGAATCTTAAATATCTATATGATATTATTTTATATTGATTTTTGAATCTCTCGCTCGGGTGGGAATTAAGGCGCTGTACAAAGCAAACACTTCGTAAAACGTCTAGATTTTCGTCGCAATGTTAGCCGTATCTGTACATGCCACTAGCCAAAAAAAATTACCGTGTATAGTTCAATACATAATGTAAAGATTTAAACAAAATAAGTTTACAAAAGTGGTCTAGTACTACGAAAAAAAAATGTTTAAAAAGACTAAGAAAAAAATTTTTTCGTCTCGAAATTCTCAATTTTTTCAGCGACAACGATCATATTTTTTATATCCATAACAAAGAAAATTGTATAGACTAAAGAGATATCTAAAATTTTTCAAACACGGAGCTGTATTTTTTTTATATTCAATAAAAACTGCAAAATTACCTACATTTTGGCGGACATGATATTCAAATAAAATCAAACACCGAAATATTTTCGACCTCATTTCTATTCTTTCGATGCAATTCTGTCGTGTGCTTCGGTCAGACCATGCCTAGTATGCAGCTAGCCTCACTTCCACGAATACCTAAAGATTAGCTTGTTACCTTGTACCGCGCCTTAACAAAGTCAGGTAGTGGACTGTATAATATTAAAGTTGACTAAATGTTACAACATATGAATACCGTACAAAGGAATGCCTGAAGAGGTCCGTGTCAGTAAGCTGAGTGTCTGGGAGGGCGCAGCGGCGCTCGCGCAGCCCGGGTACTGTGCCGCACAGCCCGCGTATCCCCGCGATTGTCCACGCATATGTGTGGCGCCAACAGTGGCATGATAAAGAAACCTATTATTGGTGGGTATCATTGAAATAAAAAAATATACCCAACAATGGATACTTCTGTATTTTAACTACATTACAAATATAAATTTTAGGTATTAAGGAAGGTAAAATGGCACGCTGGAACGTGAAGTTTGCACGCCATACAAGACTGTATAAGTGTCGATCAAAAATAAAACTAATTCTAAGCAAACTAAAACTAGATAAAAATACCCTACCTTTGCGTGTGTATTACATTTGATACAGATGTAAAAGTTTAACTTCGAAAGCTTTCCTATATCAGTTTAGTAAAAAGTTTAGAACTTTCCAGTTAGTTCCGTATATAGAAAGTTGTGTTGTATTGAGTGGACAGAGGATTTATATTAGCTTGCTCGCTTTTTAATTGATTCTTAACTCGCTGCGTTTCTTGGGAAATCAGTAAAGTTAAAGTTTTGTTGAAAGAAATAACTTTCAGAGTTGAGT
The DNA here is from genome assembly GCA_905475445.1 of Ochropleura plecta. Lineage (NCBI taxonomy): Eukaryota > Metazoa > Arthropoda > Insecta > Lepidoptera > Noctuidae > Ochropleura > Ochropleura plecta. The sequence goes on from FR997732.1 coordinate 1,559,012, forward strand.
GGTATACTAACATAGTGTGCACAAAACGAATGAAAATTAAAAGCTCTTTGAAACATAACTTGAATTAAACGCAGTTTTTCTTTTCCATGTTATTTTCACACACAGTTGGTAATTATGTTTTTTTTTTAATGTTTTTAATGCTGTAGTCTCGTAAACGTGTCCCTCGTCTAAACCTAAAATAACCCGTAAATGTAAATAATAAAAATTTTATTTTGAAAATAATAATTTAATAAAATTAGATAACTTCAATTTTCAAATATGAGCTCTAACATGTTTTAAAAAACAAACTATGTAATTTGAGAATTGTAATTAAGGAACACACCACTTAATTCAATACCTCAGTACATATGTACATACATGATGGTATAATAAAACTCCAGATAATAAGCATTACATTAGCTACAAAATAGTTACTAATCTCAGATCAGAGAGCCAAAACTTACATTACCGCTCAAATACAATCCAGCATTAAAACTTAACAAGTCAGTTAAACTACGTTTTGCTAGCACAACAATGTTTTTAACAACCATTCAAGAAATTACGTCGTAAAGCGCGATGGCGGCATTATGGCGGCAAATTGAAATTTCGTGACAAGTGCAGATACATCGCATGTTTGGGTGCTCGTAAATTACATAGTTGTTGTAGTGGCCGAGTTTTATTCCTGTTGATGTGTTGGAGATTTTGTTATGAAATTTTTAGGTTGGAAAAAAAGGCAGGCTGAAGTGGGAGTGGGCTGTTGCGGGTTGTTCGAAAGAGATACCGCGGCCCTGGAACGTAAAGGGCAATAGAAGGAACATGGGTGGGTTTTAGTCAGTAAAAGTTTGACACGCCCCCCCGCTCCGCCCAGAGCGGGGGAAGTTATTTGATGATTTCCCACCCAAAAAAAACAGAAAAAGCATTCAAAGGTTAAAATGCAGCTTGAAGTGAAACAATTTTTTTAAAAGAATGTTATACGTGTAAAAGCTAAAACATCTTTCAAAGAAAGCATTTCAGACTTTTTAGAGAAAAAGAAAGGAACGAAGTATCTGGGGTCAAACATTTTAAAGTCGTGACAACGACAAATACATGGTACATTGGGAGTGCAGTAAAATACTTTGTTGTAAAGTACGAGTCGCCGCTTTAGGGTTAAGAGGCTATACAGCTACATGTAAGCGCTTTAGTTAGGTTTATGTTCAGGTTTTAGTATGGCGGAACTAAAGACTAAAATATTTATCGTAGACTTGATATGTATCGAAAGCTATTTTTAAACTTTATGTAGAACTAGCTGGCGGCCGCGGCTTCGCCCGCGTGATAATAAGAGGGTAATTGCTTAAGTTATTTATTGTCTACCGCCGTGCAGCGCGTTATAGCGGTGACTTGTATCCTTTGTTTATGTGCTTGAACTATTAGGGCTGGTTCACATTTTTGTTGTTTGAATATTCTCAAAAACTCTGTTTCGCTCTTTTTTAAATGCTTCTTCTGATTCTTGGTCGTTTGGGTTATCTTTATATTTTTTCCACAATTCATTTCTTTTGTCTATTTGATTAATTATGTCCTTATTTATCCAATCTGTCCTCGGAGGGTTTAGTATTTTGGTTTTAACTGTTTTGTTTCTGATGATTGCTGACTGGATTGCTTCCTCTAACTTGGTATATTCGTTGCTGATGGTATTAAAATCTAGGTCTTCTACAGATTTATACAAGTTTGTATATGATATAGCTTGGAATTTCACTTTTTTTATAGGCTCTGGCTTGTACCTCTCGACTTCTAAGAAAATCTGTTTGTGATCAGACATGGCAGATTCTATAATAGCTAGATGTATTTTTTGATTTTTGAGGCTGGTGCATACATGATCCAATATACTCTTGGTGGTTGAAGTTTCTCTGGTGCAGTATTTAGCATCAACTTTATTCAATATGGTGTATCCCTGTTCAACAAGTGCATCTGTATATTCAAGGGTAGATTGGTTTGGCACAAGCAGGTTGTAGTTAAAATCTCCAAATATGATTGTTCGTTTCCGTTTCTGGAGTTCATCAGAAAGGTTCTCGAGGAACTTTTTCGAATTGGTTCTTTCTGGTTTATATATAGCGCCAATGTCGAGAGAAAATTTTTCTAGATGCACCCATAAGAAGTGGTTGTCATCTTCGCATTTATCACTTATAAACTCGTGTTTTATATTTTTGTGGACAAATATTGAGACACCGCCTCCTCTTGAGTGTGTTCTGAAGTTATAGTAGTGTTTGTAGTTGGGTAATCGTAGACTTTTGGCTTCAGTTTCGTTTTTAATCCATGTTTCTACCAGTATGACTATGTGAATATTTTTAATTGTTGCCAGTATACAGTTAAGTTCGTCTATTTTGCCGGGTTTTACCAAGCTGCGAATGTTAGCATATAAAAATCTTAGAGATGTTCGACTCGTGCCTAGGTTATTGTAGTTGTTAGCAATTTCGTGTGTTATTTTTTCTTGTCCAGTGTTCGGCTGTAGTGGTATTATTTCAGTTAGTTTTTTGATGACTTGTGTATTATTTTAGGAGTATTATTAAAGTATTTTATTAACAGATCGTTCTCACCATTTTGTGTTCGATGTTGTAGTTCTTCTGTTAGTTTTTTCATGAATTTTTGTTGGTATGGGGTTTGATCAGAGTATATTTTGACAGATTCGGTCTTGTAAATTGATTTATTGCGGAGAATCACTTTCGCATTTTCTTGAGATGCTAAATAGACCTTAATATGACGAGTTTTTTCTGGTTTGAAGTAGCCAAGGCGATGAATTTTAACAGGCTCGGGGCACTCAGGAAATATTGTTTGTATGATTTTGTTGATCTCTCTGCTGTCTGAAGCAGCTCGTTCCTCCTTACTGTCGTTTTTTGGTTCAGGTATACCCACTATAATTATATTTTTGCTCCTAAGTTCTCTTTCATGCAACTCAGAAACTACATCTTCACAGGTGAGGCACTCAGATTCGAGCTCTGGTGATGGAGTTGTTTTCAGGTTTTTCAGATCAATTTCAATGTTCTCAACTTTTTTATTCGTTTCAACGTTGGCAAGTTTTAGGTCTACTATATCCGATTTCATCCGGTTTTGTTCAGACACGAGTTCTCTCGTGATAGACTGGAGGCTTTTCATTTCGTCCTTAATTACTGATACATCGTCTGATATTTTATTGAGAATTTCCTTCTGTGTCTCAACAAAGCCATTAAGAGTTTTCATTATTTCCATCCGGAAGTCAGCAAAATCCGCTTTTAGGTCCTCCTGTTCAGGTTGTTTTCTCTTCCGTAAAGTCACCTGTGTCAAAGGTTCTTCAGTATTAAGCTTTGAAAGATCCGGTTGGGATCCTCCACGGCTATGCGGTTTGGTTGGTGATCGCTTAACAACACTCATCGTGGATCAGAATAAATAAAATATATATATGTAAATATATATTCAATGAGTGTGTAAGCGCCCTTAAAATTCTACGTAGTTGGGTGACGCAGTCGGCTGGACAGCTCTGCTATCAGTTAAACGGTGTCCGTACAGAGTGGGATGAATTATTGGAGCCCGTCTCTTTCACACCGCAGGTTTGAGGGGCGCGTGGACTCGCTTCTGGCTTGCGCCGACGCGACGTCTTGAATCGCTGCGCTCGTTGATGTAGTTACACACAGTAAAGTTATAGTAAAATGCAATTTCAGTCGTTAACTTTGAGCTTAAAATCAGTTGACAGTATATTGATAAATTTAAGAATAATTTAGTAAAATTTATACACGTCCACTCGCGACCGCTCTCTGAACGCTATATTCCAGACTATAATCTACCTCTGTGCCAAATTTCATCAAGATCCGCTCAGCCATTTTGACGTGAAAGAGTAAGAAACATCCATACATCCATCCTTACAAACATTCGCATTTATATTAATAAGGATAGGATAGTGGTTAGTGGTACTGTAGAAGTCTGATAACATTGATCAAATCTTTGACTGTGTAGGCCAGTTTGCTAAGATGTTCGAACACTCAGGCTGTTTAAACAGAGAATGTGACATGTATTGAACTAAAATTATAATTTTAAAGTATTTTATCTTCTTACAAATACGTAATACTACCAGTTTATTACAGTACACGGTGTACGGTGGATTTAATGCCTTAAGGTATTCTCTACCAGTCAACATTTGAGTTGAATACGACAATATTGTGATACCAAAATTATATCAAAAAAGTATACCTATTTGTTTTCGAGATTTTAAATACTTATACAAATACTAAAACACATTTACAAGTATACCAAACTTAAAATACATTAAAAAATATACCAAAAACACAAAACTTATAAGGTTAACAGTTTTTTTTTACTGACTTTTAATTGGGAAGTATTTAGTCGGACCGAAAGTGGTTACGAACTTTTCTTTTAAAAGTTAATTTGCTTAAGCAATTAATAAAACTGTATTCTTTAAATCTTCCGTAAATTGTTAAGGATGCTTTAAGATATTTCATAAAGCGCCATCTATGCACAAAACACTTTCTCTCTCTATCCAAAGAAATTTTATTCGATTATTTATTTTTTTAACCTCTAGTTACAACGGCTACAATTGGGTTCACATAACTGTGGGTTGGACGTGACTGCAATACGAGATAGATCTCACGTTCGCATCGCAAGATGTGTCTCATGATCTTTCGCTCGTTTAACTTATGAGACGATTTTAACGGAATGATATTGGATGCATTGTTATGAATTATAATATGGAATGATACAGGTTATTGGGTGTGTTATTGGGGATAAGATTCGTGGGTTCGAACCGCATGTTGCTTGGTGTTGGCGGTTTTGTTCCATAATCTATCTTTGTGTATGTATTTGGCTCCTGTTTGTATTCTTGTGAGAATACGATGGTTGTGGAGGGATAACCTGACCGTCAGTATCAGAATTTATTTAACAGAATACTAGTAACTTTAGTGAAAAATTCATGATCGAAAAATAAATTATTTTATTTCATATAGTATGCTTACGTGGCCACTTATAAAATGAGTCGATTCGAGAAAAGGTGCACGGTTTGGGTTGGTTGTTTCTTATGGAGAAGAACCGGCAAGAAACTTCATGGTTACTCTGTTAAAATCATTTGGTTTTACAATATTGATGTCTTGGTGATACAGCTTTACAAGGAATAGGGAAAATAATATTAAAAAAAACAAGTGACACAAATGTAGCCAGCAGTATTAATTGAATTAGTTTTAATTTCGTCTTACGAAATAAGAATGAAGACTGTGCCCAGTAATGGTCAAGTTTCAGGGTATATATTATAATGATTTTTTGAAAAGTTTGTGGAGACGGATCTCATTCCTGATAAGAATAATTATTATGTCTTTGGACTTTATTTCACTGCTAAGCAACGAGGTACACACGACGGCAGGTCAACCTATACTAAACTAATATAACCTGATCTCTGTACTACGGATTGCACACCGTAGTAGAGAGATCAGGTTAGAACGGTTTTGTGTAGGTTGATGTGCCGTCGTGTGTACATCACTACACATCTTTGCGCATGCTCATATGTCTGTTTATTATTTGAACCCGGAATCGGGTTTAATGATGTCGTCAATCAGTGCGGGCCCCGGAACGTAAAGAGCAAAAGAAAGAATATGGGTGGGTTTTAGTCAGAAAAAGTCTGACAATCTTTCCCGCTCTACCCAGAGCGGGGGAAGTTATTTGATGATTTTCCATCCATAAAAAGTGCGTTTGTTTTCATCCATTCATTCATTTACCAAAAAAACCCTCACACAAAAAATCGAAAGAACTCTGAGAAGCCATAAAAAATACCTCTAAAAGTCCAATTATAAGCCACATAAACTCCTGGGTACATTAACAATACATTCAGAGGTATAACAGTAAGTTTATGAACTTACAAGAGGCCCGCATAACTGCGGTGGTACGTGCGCCTACTACTAATGGCAGGGAGTTTACCGATCTGGGTGATACGTGCTGCGGGTTACTTTAATTCTGGCTTATGGGGTAGTTTATCGGTTTTAAAAGGAGTTTTAAGCTATTGCATAGCTTCTATCGCGGGCCTTGAGCGCGGGGACCGAATCCAGAAATTCCGTAACGAAGAAAAACATGACGCTCCCCACTCCGACGGGCACGGAGGTGTGGCTTGTCTAACGTCGTTTACACAATACGGTCAGTTATTTCAATCCCGATTCTAATGTTCTAAATGTTCTAATAGCGTGTTTGGTAGAGAATCGGATTGTCAATCGACATTACGCTGGATCAAACCCAAGGTCTTGTTTTTCTTTTTGCGACTTCTTTTCATTGGAAGTACTTTTTAAATATTATATTTATTTTTTTATTTATTGTCTAAGTTGATAAAAAAATGTTTCTTTTTGCGACTTCTTTTCTTTGGAAGTACTTTTTAAATATTTTATTTAGTTTGTTTTTATTTATTGCATAAATTGATAAAAAATGTTACCGCGGCAGTCCCCGAGTGCCACACGTATTTTTTAACATAGTAGTAAGAAAAAGGTGTGTAATTGGTGTGCCCAGATATCCCTGCAAAAAAAAACAGTTCAAATCGGATGTCTCTGTTAAAAATTACGTGTGGTCATTTTTAAAAAAATATAATTATGTTTCGCATTAAAAAGAAAACAGGTTTATTTTGGACTTGCCATAAAAACACATAACATTGAAAAAAAAACTTAAATCTAAATACTACAAAAAATTAACACCTCAGACTTAAAAATACAAACGAAATAAGTGAGTAATGAAAACAAAGTTAAAAAATAAAAAGCAAAGCTAATGCAAGCATTGAGGACCTCCTTTAGTTTTCGTTGGTTCCTCATTCATTGAATATACCCTAGTTACCACGAGAAGGTTCTGAGTCAGGCTGTTTATGTAATAATAATAATATAATAATAAATGTTTATCAATATAATAACAAATGTTTTATGTATGTTTGATCTTTGTAAACGCACCCACAATACAGGAGAAATTCCTAGAGCAGAGCAAATTTTTTTTTTAAAGCTATTTTGTAGAATAAGCAGAAACTACAACCCGCTACGATCAAAATTTTGCCTTGTTAATAATAATAGTACGCTTGTGATCCCTGAAGGCTTAAATAGAGGTGTGCCTACCTAATAGTATAGATTTCACCAGTCCCAAAAGGGGGCGAGACTATCCTTACCAATATTATAAAAGCGAAAGTGAGTTTGATGTATTTTGGTACATATATAGTAGGGTGGTTCGCTCTTGTATGGAGTTTTTTTTTTAATTGAATTTCCTTGTCGCGGTATGCGGGATAGATGCTCTGGCACCTATCGATTACAACTACCAAATATTATATAAAAAATAATAATTAGAAGTACTGCCACAAAGTCGTTAAAGTTTTCGAAAATCAGAGAGAATTGATATTTATACAAAATAGATTTATTTTAATTTACGTTAATTATTCAACGATTTTTTTATATATAATCCGTTTTTGATCAGACAATGAATCAATTGCATGAAATATCTCCTTTCTTTCATACACTTTTCCCGCGTAAAATTGATCAGAATTTTGCCTATTTTACTGTACCTCAACCCCACCCACGCGAGCCCCCGGGTTGCGGTGTGCGGGACGCAGGTGTGAGCGGATAGGAGCGGATTGTCATAATATTAGTATTTGTTTCAATTGCACAATTGAAGCACGTTGTTTTGTGTTTTAAACTGTAATTGTGAGAATAACGAAAATATAATGAGTTTGCGTAGTAGTGATAAAATCTGTCCCATATTTGGTTCTGGCAAAGAACTACCTACTAGTTTGTTACCGACCTATGAAGACATGATGAAATATTTCATATTCTGCAATAAATCAGAGAAACGACTACAAGATTTAGTAAGAAACACATGTGAAATTGTTGCAACTGACATCGAATTGATCTGGAAAAAAGCGTCATTACCTATAATAGAACATCGTACAATTTTGGCCAGAATTAAAGCATACCATGATAAATACCGCATGATTTTAAAACCCTATCAAGCTAGAAGAAACAGTGAAAGTTACAAAAACAAGTTGAATAAGTTTAAAATGGATAGTAAGGCTTTGTTCGATATTGCTACTTGTAAATGTAGTTCGTTTGACATTTGTTGTTGTGAAAAGGCGCGTAAAATACCAATCAAGGAAAGAGACTTCTTATTAGATCAGCGAGGTGAAAGAAAAATGATGATTAGTTCGTTGGATAGAGAAACTACAAAGAAAAATGAGAGCAATATTGCCAGACAGTTAAAGCGCAAGTTATACGAAGAAACAGCCATACCATCTACCTCTCAAAGTGTTAAGCCCTCCAAAATAAATGCTAAACTACACGAAGACCAAGAATCAGACTTAACTCCGGCCTCTTCCTCTTTCTCTGTCATCATGCCGTCTGAAAATCGATTTCAAGTCGTAGCCAGAACACTGGATCGTTATGGTATTTCAGATCGAGCAGGAGCTGCTATCGTCTCTGCTACATTAGAAGACATCGGTTTAGTAACTGAAAGCAACACATCAAATGTCATAGATCGTAACAAAATTCGTCGATCTCGTACCAAGACAAGAACCACTTTGACGACCAATGAAATGCTAAACTTTAATCAATGTATTAGCATCTCGTTCGACGGCCGTAAAGATAAAACATTAATTAACGAGGACAATCGCAGAAAAGTTGTTATTGAAGAACACATAACTTTATTAAAAGAACCTGACTCACAATATATTGGTCACATTTCCGTGGCATCAGGTGACGCTAAAACGATATCCAATAAATTGTTTGCTTACTTACAGGCTAAATCAATTGATTTGAAGCTAATCGTGGCTATTGGATGTGATGGAACGGCAGTGAATACTGGAAACAAAGCAGGTATTATCAGATTACTTGAAGGTAAGCTTCAACGTCCAGTTCAGTGGTTGGTATGTCAACTGCATGCCAATGAGTTGACTTTAAGACACCTCTTTGAAAAGCTTGACGGGACTACTACAGGACCCAAAAGTTTCAGTGGCCCGATTGGAAAGTCCCTTAATAATTGTGAAAATCTTCCTGTAATACAGTTTTCTGCAATTAAATGTGACTTACCGGATATAACAAAAGCTCGTGAAGATCTCAGCACAGACCAATTATACTTAATGGAAATTTGTCGTGCGATCAGCGAAGGTCACTGCAGTGATAATTTAAGAAAACGGAATCCAGGTAAAATCTGCCATTCGCGATGGCTAACAACAGCTAATCGTATTCTTAGAACGTACATTTCAACTAATACTCCATCCGAAGGTTTACAGACTTTGACTGAATTCGTACTGAAAGTTTACGCGCCGATGTGGTTTAAGATAAAAACGCAACCATTATGCGTTTACGGGTCAAAACACTTGCACGAGACAATCGTACTGTCTCGCTATCTTCCAGAGCACTTTAAGAAAATAGTAGACCCGGTGATCCAACGTAATGGATTTTTTGGGCATTGCGAGAATATTTTGATTGCTATGTTAGCTGACGAAAGAAAACCTATAAGAGAGCTAGCGCTGCGACGAATAGTTAGAATCCGCGAACGTTCTTCGGGTTTTACGCCGATAAGGGTTTTTAAACTACCACCATTTAATTTCAATGCAAAAGACTACATTGACATGATCGACTGGGATAAGATATCGGAACCACCACTGACTAAACAAATAGCAGATGAGACCATCTACGAAGCCATTAAAAATCTGGACATAGTTGAAAGTGAAATTTTGCCTTTATTTCGATTAATGCCATGTCACACGCAAGCTACTGAGAGATGCATCAAGTTGGTCACAGAATCCTGTTCTGCAGTTTGTGGGCCAGAAAGACGTGAAGGATGGATCAGAAACAAACTTCAATCGTGTCGTATCATGCCGGTCTTTAATACAAAAAAACATTACAAAACTGTGTGATTTCCTGAATTTCGTGTATATTTTTTTTTTAATTTTGGTTGTTTATTTCGTCGGTTTATTGTATTTTTTATTCTTATTTATAATTATACTTCTAGTTTTAAGTATTAAAAAATTATTAAATATTGTACATTATTTAAAAAAATCGTTTAATTAAGCTCCGACTGAATCCTAGATTTAGACGATTAATGAAAACTTCAATATACTTGTGGCAGTACTTACACTTAAAATATCAAAATACTGTAATATTAACTTTTAATTGTCTCCTCTTAGAGCATCTTTTCCACACCCCGCCTCAAAAATATATCAAAAAAAAAAAAAACGATCCACCCTAATATATAGTTGGAAACCACGAGACGGACATAGGCTATTTTTTTTTTAAAGTGGGATATGAGGGAGAACGAGGGAGGAAAATGTAAAACTTAGCGTTGCTATTACAAATCAATAAGGCGCGAGGGTAAAAACTGCAGGTAGCAGGTACCTGCAAATCAGGAAAGAGGAACTGTGTTACCCCAAATTTAACGCGAGCAAAGCCGCGGGAAAAAGCTAGTTTTATAATATTTTTTTTCTCTTTGCTATCGTTATACGCACGTGACAAATTCAAAGTAAACTATTTTTTTAACCAATTTAATCCTCAAAATATATTTAAAAAAAACTGCTTCATTACTTATTAACCAATTTCCCCAAGCACGTTAATTATACTTACAAAAATAGTGTTCACAAAATCATTAATATCAGACACAGAGAGTGGTTATAAGAAAGAAGAAGTCGCAAAAAATTGAGGATAAAATTTCACATCTTGGAACGTCTACAAGCCTATCTTGAACTTTTTCAAGCCCGGAGCGGTCCAGCGGAGGCAATTTGAGCGAGATTAAATCCCGAATCCTCCCGAGCGTAGCCGAATGATCCGAGACCACCCGAACTCACCCGACCGTTTTGCTTCTGTCTTTAAATTCCACCACTTACCTTTATTCATAACGTGATATTGGTTCGGCACGGAATTCGGTATCTGTTCGGGAATAATTTGAATTTGGAATAAGAATTTTTGAAATTGGAATCTGGGGAGGTTTTCGGTTGGGATTTTATGGCGTGTTTCGATTTTCTGGTTGTAAGCAGGAGTTGTTTGAATTCAGAAGTGCATGTGGATACGTTTATTCCTAATTCGTTCTAAAATTGGATTTCAGCGCATGTGCATATGCATAGAGGTACAGAAGATAATAAGATAAGGTAGTTTGTAATAGAAGCTGGTTACTATAACAAAAAAACAGTCAAGTGTGAGTCGGACTCGAACACCGAGGGTTCCGTTCAAACATGCAACATAACCGGCCAAGTCATTTGATTGCGTAGACTTAGAAGAATTTGATTTTGATTTCATTTCGATACTTCCACGCGTTCCTCAGACAGACACACAGACCGGCAACAAGGTGTTCCAATAAGGTTTACGTTTCTTTTTCCTTTTTACGGAACCCTAAAAATCAAATGATTAATGTAAGAGAGATAATGATAAATGATGTTTATTTTGCAAGTAGGTTTTCACAAACACTTTTACACGTCCTTTTTTAAAAAAACTAGATGAGGCCGGTGGTTCGTACCTGACTACTCTGAGAAGAAACAGCCGAAACAAACTCAGAGGTCATAGTCTCTTTTAAGGTCCAGACAAAATTATCTTGGTCAACTTACATGAGGACTATGCAGATAGTGTCTGAAATGGTCTTTTTAAGAAAGCACCACACAGATTGAGTGGACCTGTTCAGTCAGTGCAAGCATTTGTCAGTTATCGTGTAGCTCAACTCATAACCCAAGGAGCTCAACGGCACGACGAACAATACCAAAAAAAGGACATTAATATCGCATCGGACATTAATATCGATAAATATCGCAGGCCAGACCAGGATTAGAGCTAGGGCAACTACACCCCGCTCGGGCGATGCCTGAGACGAAACTTAGTCTTAAACACACTTAACAATTACTATCTTTTAAGTAACGCCCAGTCTACTCCAGTGAACTCTCAATTTCCACCCACGTACTTAATCTTAACCAAAACTTCCCTTTTCAAATTGTCCCATCAGAAACTTCTTAAACCCCCAAAATGGACCCTTTTCTCAACATTCAAATGACCACCGACTACGTAACACCCAAGTTTGAAACTCTATCATCCTTTACTATATCCTAGGACATTTATAATCCGCCGCAGTTTGGGCAGGGCTTTATTAAGGCCCTCGTGGTATGTAGAGTGTGTACAAAGGAACCTTTGAGTGGCAACTCTACAATGTAGAGGTAGACTCTACATGTAGAGCGAAGGTTTTGTAAGAATTTGTGTTGGTATGCCGTTTTGTAGTTGAGATGCGATATTTGAATAAGATTATTTTTTACATTTTGATCTTTGATATAGAATTGACGTAAGCACGGTTTTTTAATCATTAGTTAAAAGTGTTTTTCAGACGTTGGATTTAATAAAAAAATCAGTCTGCAGGCCTAGCCTTTTCCTTTGGGGACGGCTTCCAGTCTAACCGGATGCATCTGTTTACCAGCATTTTATACAGAGAGACCGCCTATATGACCTCTACAACCCAGTTAGTATTGGGTAATACGATTCCCCTTGGTGGGACTATGTGTGTTTTTTTTTGTTTTATCTATCTTTAACCAATTAACTCGGCATTTAACAAAAATAATCCTACTAATATTATAAATGCGAATGTTTGTGAGTATGGATACTGATGAAATTTGGCACAGAGGTAGATTATAGTCTGGAATAACACATAGGATATTTTTTTTTCGATATCACGTGGGCGAAGCCACGGGCGCCAGCTAGTTCAAAATAAATTAAAGTAAATAATCTTATAAATAAAGTAAAGTACTTACAACAAAAACAAATCTACGAGGTCAGAATAAAATATCATCTTACCAGTACATTAACAAAACATTTTAAAAGGCAGAAACCACCACCTGTACAAAAATTACCGTTTACGAAGCCCGTTACTCAAGTCGCGATGTTATCAGCGCCCACAATAAATACCTTTTTGTATAAAATTATAATTTCATTTAAACGCAGGTTTGTAATTGGCGAGCTCCGTAAACGCTCCCCTTTTTATCTGTGCCACTGAATATTATCTGTTCACGTAAAAATTTGACAGGATGCTACTGTCATAACGGTTTATTTTATTGTTAACAGTCCTTTTAAGAGTTATTTTACCTTTTTTAGCAACTACCTAAAAGCAACTTTAATGTAACGAGAATAAAGATCAATGTGATATTGACAGTCATTGTTCTCCTCATATTAATTTATTTGGTGTCGGCGCTGTATTTTCTTATAGCATGCTTCTGTTACTTGTCATTTCATCAGACACCTCGCTTCTTGCCATATCATGCTTCCTACAGTCCATCCATCATTTCTTTGTTCTTTTTCTACTTTTATAGTCATCCACAAACACGATAACTGACAAATGCTTGCACTGACTGGACAGGTCCACTCAATCTGTGTGGTGCTTCCTTATAAAGACCATTTCAGGCACTAATCTACATAGTGAGTTGATATGTAAGTTGACCAAGATTTTTGTCTGGACCTTAAAAGAGACTATGACCTCTGAGTGTGTTTCGGTTGTTTCTTCTCAAGTCGGGTACGAAACACCGGCCTCATCTAGTTTAAAAAAAAGACGTGTAAAAGTGTTTGTGAAAACTTACAACATAAACATTATTTATTTATCACACTCAAAATTTTCCGAACTGCATTTTCCAGATTCAACCACATCACGTGTCTAAAAGAAAAAAATTACAGTAAACATCCTGTAAAGAATTTTCGCGGTTAAATAGCACTGTCAAGAAGGCACTGCTAGTTAGCTTTTATCATATTGTCTATGGAAATTGTGTTAATTAAATGTTTATTTATGGTCTCGCACATGAAATTGCACTGTATTTTTATTAGGCAACGATTTTTAAGAATACTGGTGTAAGTGTGAAAATTCTTACCTATTTAAATACAGGTAAATATATCTCAGGACGATGGCATTTTTAATATTTGTGTTTTTTAATGTTTTGTACCTCAAAAAGAAAAAAAACGGATCCCTTAAATGATCATTTTGTAGTCCGCCTGTCTGTTTGTATGTCCTCTTTATCTCGGGAACGCGTTGAGGCATCGATTTGAAATTAAAACCATATTCTTAAGTTTGTGGTCACTTGGAGCTGTGAAAAAATAACCTTCTCAAGCTAAGAATCTCAAAAGAGCCGTTCATGTCGCACGTTTGTACGGAACCTTCGTTGCGCAAGTCCGACTCGCACTTCACTGGTTTTTTTTAAGTAAAATGGAAAGTTTCAATTGGATGCGTCTTATTTTATACACAACTAAAGCACATAGTAACTAATGACGTAAATATTGTAGTTAAGACATATAAAATAGATCAAATACCTTAATTAAACGTGTTTTAATTAAGGCAAAACAATCAGAAATACTTTGACATTTCCTCAAAGGTACCATCTTCAAACAACACTCAACAATCAAACGACCTTTCTTATCTAAACAAGTCTTAAGACTCGATTAAATTCTATTGTTTACTTGTTGCAGGTAAAAACGGGTATTAACCCCGACAGCCCTTACTACTATCAACTTAGAATCAAAATTCCTAGAACAACCTTATCTTAGGAAGATAAGAATGAAATGAAAAGTGATGAGGAAGAAACCCAGTGTTTTGGTTTTAGAATTCCTACGCTTTACCGTTGCCAAGTATTTGGGCAAAGCGTTTGGATTCTAAAACCAAATAACTGCACAGCCATCTGAAGATGCTACGGGCTACGGTGCTACGCGCTACGAGCTACGCAGTGCTACGAAGTATAGATATTGGTGAGTTATGTTTATAAGGTTATGCAATTCATAATAACTTTTGTTTTCTTAGGGGTTTATAGCTCTGTTCACTAAACTATATCAGGTATTAAATGTTCCGTTAAGCGTTTGATGAACTTTTACACTATGAAAACACTCCGTAAAAATGCTTGTAAGCCTACCTATGATAATTACCAGAGTTTGGTGACATTAGGCAAAATTTGTATACCTTAATAATATAATATAGTAGTATACTGAAAACTCAAATTTTTCGATTTTCGTGAGTAAGCAATATCGGGTGGCAAAATCAACTAAATACAAATATACTTTTGGAAAACCCGCTCGCCTTAGTTCGTACAAAATTAGATTGTCAGTAATAATGCGTAAAAACATTTTAGTTTTATTTTTTAAATTGCTCTTAATTCGACACGCCTTAATATCAACTATTACACGAATATTCACTGTCTCTTTTTATCATAACCAGAGTCTATAATACTGTATTTTTTAAGCTATTGCATAGCTTCTATCGCGGGCCTTGAGCGCGGGGACTGAATCCAGAAATTCCGTAACGAAAAAAAACCTGACGCTCCCCACTCCGACGGGCACGGAGGTGTGGCTTGACTGGCTTGTCTAACGTCGTTTACACAACACGGTCAGTTATTTCAATCCCGATTCTAATGTTCTAATAGCGTGTTTGGTAGAGAATCGGATAGTCAAACGACATTACGCTGGATCAAACCCATTTGCGAGTTCTTTTCATTGGAAGTACTTTTTAAAAATTATATTTAGTTTTTTACTTACTGTCTAAGTTGATAAAAAAATGATTCTTTTTGCGACTTCTTTTCATTGGAAGTACTTTTTAAATATTTTATTTAGATTGTTTTTATTTATTGCATAAGTTGATAAAAAATGCTATGCAATAGCTTTACCGCGGCAGTCCCCGAGTGCCACACGTATTTTTTTAACATAACGGAATAAAATACTTTTTGTTCGAAAGAAAATTCTGAACTGAAACCCACAGCAAAAACTCATAATAAAATCCTTTCCACTCCACTCAACATAAAGGAATTTACATACAGAACCGAATCACCAAACAAACAGTAAATCTTTAGAACGCAGCTCATAAAATGGCGTATCGGTCTAACGATACTTAAACTCGCTTGCAGGCGAAGACGACATAATTCTGAGATTTACCGCAGAATGTGCCAGTGTACGGATTTTGTGGTAAGATTAGAAAATGGTCTGGTGTTTTTTTGTGGATGGAAAATCATCAAATAACTTCCCCTGCTTTGGGTGGAGCGGAGGGGAGTGCTAGACTTGTAATGACTCAAACCCACCCATTTTTCTTCTTTTACCCTTTATGTTCTGGGGCCGCGGTATCTCTTTCGAACAACCCGCAACTCTGGCTGGAATTGCTCTGGTCTGCCTCCTTGGTCTGGTTTAGTTGCTGCAAGCGCAACTACTGAACGTCTTCGATTTCCGGGTCGGGGAAAGTGTTATTGGGTTTTTCATCAAGAATTTCTCAGTAGCAGCGGCGGAGTTCTGGAACAGGTTTTGTGCCCAGTTGATGGCAATAGGCACGCCCCCTATTACTTGTACTACGTATTCTTAGGTACACCTCCGCCTAACTCTTTGGGTTTTTTAGGTGTGATATTATGTTTGTAGAAATCACCGAATTTCGGTAACTACCACGACTCATATAATGGAAGATGCAAATGCAATTTGTGTTTTTTTTATTTTATTTATCTGTGCAATTAACACTATGAATGTACAAACACGAAAATAGGAAGCCTCTAGGATTGATAGATAAACAATCTTTTCAAGGTCGTAACAGTTAAATGAGACTCGCTTAGAATCAAGTTGATTGACATGTGGTTGATAAGACCTATCTTCCTTCCTTCAGTTAAGTAGTACAGCCGGAATCTGCTCCGTTGATCTGGCGGTCAGAAGCGCAAGTGGTAAGCACGGGGTCCTTGTTTTTATTACCGGGTCGAGCAAAAAGTGTTATTCGGTTTTTTCTTAAGGAATTTCCCAGTAACAGTCCGAAGTTTGAATGTTGGCGGTATAATACCCTCATGCCTGGGGAAACACGTTATGCCATTGGTCCTGCACCTGATCTGTCTCCATCCATCGGACTATGACAGTGAGGGAACAGAGAGTGCACCTTTGCTTGTGAAAACCTTTGCGCACTAATAATAGATGCTTAAAATAACTTCTTGGCTAATGGCTGCTGAGATTGGCCCCCGTGACCGATAAACGGTCAGGAGGACTATACAGCCGATAATGCCGTTTAGGTGAAATGACTAGAATTCACAGCTGAACGACTAAATAGTCAAGTGTCACCTTCAAGATTTGGTTAGTGAGTGCACATCTACATCAACCTATACCACACTACAGCTGGCAAAAGTCCTCTCCTAAGCAAGTCACTAAGCACAATTCCCGGTCAGTGCCCTTCTCCACAATAGTTAGAAGCTACCCCCCACCCCCTCCTTCCTCCCCAAAAGGCGATAAAACAGTGAGAGTTCCCGCGAATAATCGGCTAGGTTTCAACTTAATGCATTTAAATTTCTCTTAGAGACCTCGCTCGAACACTTTCGATAAAAACTCTTTGGTTATAAAACGAGGCTGTTTATTTCGCTGTAGTGTTTTCGAGTGTTTTAAATGACTTTCTATTCTGTTGTTGTTATTGCTACGCTGGTAATGGGCACATGGGTTTTTATAGCCATTTGAATAGGCTGTGGTTTTGTATGTGACCTTTGTTGTACATACATAGGTATGTAGTTATCTATGTACTTAATGTTTCGGAATGGTATTGAGAGAGAGATCTTTGAGATTAGTTGCGAATGGGTTTTTATAATGGTATATACGCTCTTGAAGAAAGGGGTTTTCTTGTTGAAATGCTGTGCAATTTCCAGTTATTTTCTGATGTGTTTTTTTATTGTCAAGGGTTATTTAATAGACATTTCTTTGTAAGGGAATAGTCTAACGGGGTTGCGGGTAGTTTGAAAGAGATAGCGCGGCCCCGGAACATAAAGGGCAATAGAGAATAGGGTAGGTTTTAGTTAATACAAGTCTGACACTGCTCCCCGCACAACCTTTGCACACAAGCGGGGGAAGTTATTTGATGATTTCCCATCCGCAAAAAAAGGGAATTGTCTAAAAAATAAACAGTTGCTTATTTATTTAACTATAATTTTCTCTTGCTTATCTAGAAGACGCTTTGAATGTTCTAACATAGTTGAAAATTCTAGTTGCTAAATAAGGACACCTGAGAGACGGTGAAAAAGAGAGATTATGTTAATGGTTCCGATTCTTATATCGTATGGAACAGTTATATATTCGCGATCACAGACGATAATAGGTATTCTTCTTTACTTCTTTCTCCATTTGACAATCAGCCTGTCAGCAAAATATTTACGAGGCTCACTTTCAAATAAAGCATACTGAGTTAATCAAACCGTTACACGTCTACAAATAAAAGAAAATCGGATAAGAGTGAGTCAGACTTGCGCATCGATGGTTCCCTACAAAATTGCTACATAAATAGCCATATATTTTGACTGTGTAGACTTAGAAGGTTAATTTTTCACAGCACCAAAGGACCACAGAGTTGAGTATATGGTTTAAATTTCAACACGATGCCCTTAAACCAAAAAAAAAAGAAAAATAAATGAACAAAAGAAACTAGCAACTACATAACAATTACAATAGTCGCAGTGCACTTAATTCAAATACAAAAGAAATGTCGAATACTTCCAGAAGGTTCCAGAGAGTTCTCATTAACGTCACGAAATGGTCCTTCAACAGTATAATAATTCATTTAATTCCAGCTTGAAACACTGCCTCTTATCTCAGATGAAAGGATAGGATTTCGAGCGTCTGTGGTCGCTTTAAAATTTTATGGTTTTAGTTGAAGTTCTGCTTTTGAATTTTGATGGATCGCTGTTTATCAAAATTCATGAGGTTTTCTGTTTGTGGAGAGAAGATAGTATTGTTTGTGTTTTGTCTTTTGCAGTAAGTAGGGAACAGGGGAGGTTGGATTTACTTTGGTATAGTGCAATTTGACATGTACAGTTTAGTTGTTTTGTGAGTGATTTTTATCAAACAAAGACACGGTTTTTGACGCCGTGGTTGAACTATTGACTGCTGCGCGTCGCAGGTTCGATCCCTACCCAGAACAAATAATTGTATGACTTGAAAGGTAGTTCTTGGTCTGGCTGTTTGTAATTGAGAGTTTACTGACGATAGAGGAGAAATTTTGGAGTTAGAAAACGTAAGAAACCGGTCAAGAGCGAGTCGAGGGTTCCGTACAAACTTGCGATTTATACGGTTATATCTTTTAACTGAGTAGACTTAGAGGGTTGATTTTTACACAACACAGAATTCAACTTGATACCTTCACGCATCTTCGAGATAAAGAGTCTTGACAGACAGACAGACAGACGGATAACATAGAGATTCAATAATGGTTCCACTTTTTCTTTTGAGGTACGGAATCCTAAAAAGATGCTAAATAAAACTGGCATTGACAAAAATAAGTGTTTATCATCATCAGTCATACAGTAGTGTACTGCTAGAGTTGCCGAGGATCAAATTAAGTAGAGGCCATCCTTTTCAATCGCATGCCACTTAATTTGATCCTAGGCAACTCTCATCCGGTTGCTATTAGACATCCTGTGATGATTAACTGCACCAAGTACTGAGATAATGTTTAGGAATAAAAATAAACATAATATCTAAATAATGGCAATATAATAATAATGGACGGGCCTGTTGGTCTAGTGGTTAGTGGCCCTGACTGCTGAGCCGGAGGTCGTGGGTTCGATTCCCACCCAGGACAAACTTTGTGTGATGAGCATGATTGTTTGTTCTGTGTCTGGGTGTGATTTATCTATATTATGTATGTATTTATAAATTATATAAGTATGTATATAAGAGTTGAGCAGGTGAATAAGCTGAATTTGGAGCTGCTTAACCTGAAACAAGCATCGTTAGTGGATGGTTACCACCAAGAAGATAACTATGTAAACATCAATAGAGGTACGAGAAACTTGTTACGTCTGGATAATTTTGATTTAAATAGTGGCCCTATTGGTATTATGAATTTGTCGAAAGAAAGCATACATACACCGGAGCGGTTAATTACAAAAACAGCTGTTTGCAAAAAGTCATTGGCAGAAAAACTAGCGCAAGGGCAAGGCAATGTCAATAGAAGCATGTCCTTATCGCACGCAAAGCCTCGTTCGCCTTCTGTCCTTGTCGCGCATGACTCGGCATTGAGCCATGATGACAAAAGTAAGCGCGTGGAGGCCCCTACCGCGGTTTCGTCACAGGTGACAACAACATCCAATTCGCCTGCGTGTGCGCAGGCCTCAGCGACATGTGTAACCGGTGCAGGTGTACCGGTTAGTGCGGAGTTAGTGAATCATAGTGAGCGGTGTACTTACTCGCAAATAGCACAAAATGGTGGTCATTTCAAAACCTTTAAGGATGACGAATGGAATACTGTGCAAAGTAAACGCCTTAAAAATCGTTTTATAGGAACACAGGGGAAGGCGAAGAATACATCGAGTAACTTTAAGGCCGCAGAGAGTAAAATACCACTGTTTGTAAACAATGTTAATAGTGAGTCATCAGTCAAGGACATTGCGGACTATATATTAAGTAAAACGAATGTTGCAGTGCAAGTAACTGAGATAAAAATGAAACGACCAAGGGACTACAAGGCTTACAAAGTTTTTGTTCCTAGAACTAGGTTGGAAATATTCCTGGATGAGCAGTTGTGGCCAGAGGGTATTTCTTTTCGTCGATTTATCAATTTCAAAGAGCGAAACATGCATAGTAGTCCGTCCACAGAAGGGGTAACTAAAGCTGATACTGAGGCTATTAGAAACTGCAATTAATTATGGCTGATACTACAAATCAATTGGTTAATATGATTAGCTTTAATTGTAAATCAGCTGCGAGATCAGTGGAAGGGATACGGGAATTATGTAAAACTGCGCACGTTATTGCACTGCAAGAAACATGGCTACTGCCACATGATACTGCCTTCATTGGATCGATCGACAAGAACTTCGATTACACCAGTAAGTCAGCGGTGGATACCTCGACCGGTGTACTGCGCGGACGCCCATATGGTGGGGTGGCGCTGATGTGGAGAAAGGGTGTGTTTTCCTCCGTTGCAGTGGTTCCGTGTAGTAGTGCGAGACTAACGGCTATTAAGGTATGTGTGAGTGAGCGTAGTTCATTGGTGTTTTCGGTGTATATGCCGACAGACAGTACAGATAACTTGTTAGAATTCACGGAAGTGTTAAGTGAAATAAATGCAGTAATTGAGAGTTCTGATATTGAATCCGCTATAATTCTCGGAGATTTTAACGCTCATCCTAAAGAATTATTCTATAGGGAGTTATGTAATTTCTGTACGGAGCGGAGCTGGCTCTGTGCCGATGTGGTTAAGCTAATAACTTTAACGGATACGCACACCTTTGTTAGTGAAAGTCACAATAATTGTAAGCGTTGGCTTGATCACTGTCTGACTACCGAGGCAGCTTGGCAATGTGTGACTGATGTTAAGGTATTGTATGATGTGTACTGGTCGGATCATTTTCCGCTGGTAGTTTATTGTAATTTTGGAATATTACCGAGAAAGTCGTATTGTAGTAATAGAAGCATAGAAAATAAAGTGAGATGGGGTACTAGAGACGCTGAACAAATTAGGTCATATAAAGAAGTCTGTAACAGCATATTAAGAGATATTGATTTTCCGATGGAGCTTGGTTTATGTGCGGATAAAGTGTGCAATAACGTCTGTCATTATGCAATAATTGATGAGCTATATAATAGTATTGTTAGTGCGTTATCGGTGGCTGCGTGTAGCAGTAATAGGCTAAGAAAGCACAGTAAACAGAAGCATGTTATCGGATGGAATACCCATGTACAAAAGGCTCATCTGGTAGCACGGAGCAGTTTTCAGACCTGGATGCTGTATGGTAAACCTAAGTCTGGTGATATTTATGAAACAATGTGTGAAACCAGAAAGCGTTTTAAGTCTAAGCTCAAGTGGTGTCAAGACAACGCTGAGCAAATTAAAATGGACATCTTAGCCACACATCACAAGCAAAAAGACTTTAAGCGCTTTTGGATGCATACCAGGAAACTGGAATCTGGCCTGTGTGTGCCTGCGTGTATTGAGGGTAGAAATGAGCCCCAGCAAATTGCTGAGTTGTTTAGGGAACGTTTCAAGGTTGAGTCTTCCTTACCAAGTGCGCAGCGGGTGCTGGATGCTGAGGTTGAGGATGGAGTGCGGTTCAGATTTAAGATAAAGGAAGTCACGCGGGTTATTAAGACTATGACTAGAGGTAAGTCTCCGGGTCACGATGACCTCAGCATCGAGCATTTGCAGCACGCAGGCTCTCACTTGCCCAGGGTGCTGGTCATGTTCTATAACTTGTGCTTAGGGCATTCGTACTTACCCGGGGATCTTATGAAGACCACTGTCATTCCAATTATTAAAAATAAGACGGGTGATGCCTCCGACGGGAACAATTATAGACCCATCTCATTGGCTACAGTGATCGCCAAGGTGTTGGATGGTTTGCTTGATTGTCACCTTAGTAACCATATCATTCTGCACGATGCCCAGTTCGGTTTTAGAGCTGGGTTATCAACAGAGGCTGCTATACTGCGACTCAAGCATACTATCCAGTACTATGTGACGAGAAAAACGCCTATTTACGGCTGTTTTTTGGACCTGTCGAAGGCATTTGACCTTGTGTCTTATAATGTGCTTTGGGATAAACTCCGGGAAGATACGAACACACCCGGGGACATGATCAGCATTCTGAGATATTGGTACGATAATCAAACCAATAATGTTAAATGGGCGGGTTCATGGTCCAATGAATATAGGTTGGAGTGTGGGGTCAGACAGGGAGGTCTGACGTCACCGCGGCTCTTCAACCTGTATATTAACGGACTGATAGATGAGCTCAGCAGGGCCGGTGTAGGCTGTTCAATAGATGGCACAAGTATGAATAACATTAGCTACGCCGATGATATGGTGCTGCTGAGTCCATCTGTCAAGGCCCTTAATATGCTCCTAGGCATTTGTGAGAGGTACGCAGTGTCACATGGCCTCAGGTACAACATCAAAAAAAGTGAACTACTTGTGTTTAAGGCGGGCAATAAAACACCAACTACAATTCCACCGGTTAGCCTTGGAGGAATTCCATTATGTAGGGTCACGAAATTTAGGTACCTGGGGCATTGGGTCACTGAGGACCTCTCTGATGACATGGATATTGAGAGGGAACGTAGGGCGTTAGCAGTGAGATGCAATATGCTGGCCCGCAGGTTTGCGAGGTGCACAACAGATGTCAAAATTACTTTGTTTAAGGCATACTGCCAGTCATTGTACACTTGCAGCCTGTGGATTCGCTATACGCGGAAGGCTCTCAATGCCCTGCGGATCGTCTACAATAATGGGTTCAGGATGCTGATGGGGTTGCCGCGATACTGCAGTGCATCAGGGATGTTTGCGGAGGCCAACATTGACAGCTTTAGGGCTCTAGTGCGTAAGAGAGTGGCCTCCCTGATGCATCGTGTGCGGGGTAGCCCCAGCAGCCTTCTGGACACCATAGTAGATAAAGTTGAGTGTCCTATAGTGCGGCACTGGAATAAGGTACACAGCTCAGGTTGTGTACTTTTTAATGTAAAATAGTATTTAAAATCAATAGAAGTTATAACTTACTAACATAGTTTTAAGGCTTACTAACAATTTTGTATGGAATTATTCTGAAATAAATGATATATTTCGGCTGGAGCCAGGACTTGGTGAAGGCAAGTGGCCTCATGAGGTCATCCGGGCAGGACCTTGACCGATTCTCGGACATGTTGTATCAAAAACCTCAGTATATTGTTGATAACTGATTTATTAATACAAAATTACAATCAACTAATCGTTTCATTAATAAACTTTCACAATAAATTGTATTTATGACTCAGGTGTGATCCGCATCACAATTCCGAGGTGTTGACACTGCGACTGCTTCGGTAAAACTGACTTGTGCCCGCTAGCGCGCCGCCTTATATTACTCGTCCCCCACCTCGCCTGACTCATGGAGTGGTACGATGATGTCAGATTGCGCACGTGCACGACGCACGTGCGCCGTTGCAGCTGTGTTTGTCTTCTCAGCGCCGACACGGCCATTCTGCACAAAGGTCGCCCTCGACCTTAAACAAAGAAAAACTGCGCAGAATATCAAGGTTCAACTATGTCACACATTACAAACGTAAGGAGACTCCCGTCCTCATCTCACATACGATACACATTGGGAAGTAAGGAGGCCCCTGTCCTCAACTTACGGATAAAGCATACTTGCAAACATAAGGAGGCCCCTGTCCTCAACTTACGTCCAGTACATACCACAAAGTAAGGAGGCCCCTGTCCTCAACTTACACTCAACACACATACTTGCAAACATAAGGAGGCCCCTGTCCTCAACTTACGTCCAGTATACACCACAAAGTAAGGAGGCCCCTGTCCTCAACTTACACTCAACACACATACTGCAACCATAAGGAGGCCCCTGTCCTCAACTTACGTCCAGTATATACCACAAAGTAAGGAGGCCCCTGTCCTCAACTTACGCTCAACACACATACTGCAACCATAAGGAGGCCCCTGTCCTCAACTTACGTCCAGTATATATCACAAAGTAAGGAGGCCCCTGTCCTCAACTTACGTTTAATACATATCGCAAAGTAAGGAGGCCCCTGTCCTCAACTTACGTCCAATATATATTGCAAAAATAAGGAGGCAACTGTCCTTAAGTTATATTATGAACAAGTTATGCAATACTTTTAGAACAGTTATGGAGTAATGAAGTTTTTTACCTTTACTACTGTAGACTTTCCTCCAGAAGTTGAGTCGAAGTTAGCAATAAGACTGCCAAGACTGACAGAGTTGGACGGTGTAGTCTGTCTACACTCGGTTGTTCCGCTAGTTACTAGTTAGCTGCACCCCTTCTTTCTACGAGCGTGTCCAAGCGCGCGCGCGAAGACGAATTCTTAGATGGCGCTGTTTGCATTGTGCCATCAATCCACGACACGGCGATCAATCCCTGACTAGCACCCGTCCTCGGATGTAGTTCCTGTGGACAAAATATGCTCAAAGAGTAATCTAGCTCGGCTTTCCTGCCAATAAAAACAAAAGGTATCTGGGTATAGTTATCAACTTTAATGGTTTTACTATGCCCTGTCACAGTACTCCCTGCTCCACATAATTCATTGAAAAGAAATCCGATCAACAAGTTACAAAACAAAGTATCTAACAATTTTATTACTTTTTATCATAGTTCATAAGCAACGCATACTCAAATCTAATTCTCGAGAAACTTTGTGATCGGGGATCTCCCTCACACGATCATGAAGGTATTTGTATATTTGCTTAGAGTCAAGCGCCTTTAGTCGGTATCTATCCCCGTCTAACACTTCAATGATCTCGAATGGGCCTTTGAATTTAGGAACTAATTTTGTTGGAGTCTTTTCCCTCAATTTAATTAAAATAATCATTAACAACTAATTTAGAAACGTGAACCTTATTTTTATGAAATCGTTTTTATCGTAATTAGCATTTTTTTTTTTTTTTTTGTAAAATTCTGTGTCGCATGCCCTCTCATCTCATCTAAATTAACGTCAGTCACGTCATTATCAACGGTCACTACGCCAAGAGGACGTGCTACCCCTACGATCATTAACTCAAAAGGGCCAGATTCAGTCACCCTATTAATAGTGGAGTAAATGGCCAACTGAACCTCTCCCAATGGTTCCTGCCAAGAGCCGTCACGACTAGTCTTTACAGCTGTCAACATAATTTTAACATAATCTTTGATGAGAGAGCATTCGGCACCAGAATCGTAATAAAAATGGATACGACTCACCAGAATTCATCAGCGTACCGCTGGCATTACTGACTTGCTGTACCACCATCACAGAATGCTGCAAAGCTACTGGCGTTAATACCTCCTCCCGCTCCTCGGCCAAATTAACCCTCTCAGCCTCATCTGCCATCCTCCCGAAGCAGGACGACTCAACATGTCCAGTCCCGCCACAGCAATTACCCCCGGGCTCCGGACGCTCTGCGCGGCTCAAGGACTCGCTGGAACCAACGGCCCAAGACCGCCCGACCGCGTCCTCCCACCGCCCCTGCCACAATGTGCCCGTACATGTCCTGGCTTAGTCACAATAAATGAGACCACAAGAGCCATTGTAGCGAAGGGCTGCCCTCTAGGGGGCGTCCTCTCGCCCCTACTATGGAACCTAATAGCGGATAGCCTAATCCGATGCCTAAACGCCGAAGGCTTTTACACCATAGGCTACGCCGACGACATCGCTACCTGATGCGCCAAGCCCTAAGAATAATGGAAAAATGGTACGAAGAATACGAGCTAACCGTAAACCCCTCCAAAACCGAACTAGTCCTTTTTACTAGAAGAGGAAACTGACAACACTACAGCTGCCGATTTTCTTCGGCACCACGCTAAGCCTAGCAACTGAAACCAAGTACCTGGTCGTTTATCTGGACAAACAACTAAATTGGGCAACACACGGACTATATCACCACCAAAGCTAGCATATCCCTATAGCGGTACAAAAGACTACTCGGCAGGAATTGGGGTATAAGCCCAAAATTATGCACAGGCTGTACCCCACAGTCATCAGACCCATAATAACATACGGCTGATGATGATGGCCCAGAACAGAACTGAGCACGACCCAAAAAGACCTAGAAAAACTGCAACGCCTTGCCCGTGTAGCGATCACCAGTAGCATGGGAAACCGCACCAACAGCAGCCCTACAAACAATGCTAGGGCTCTCGCCCCTACATCTCACGGTACAGGAGGAAGCGGCTTTGCTTCAGACTAGAAGTCTCTGGCACACTGAGTAATGACTCCAGGATAAAGCACACCAAAATCAAAGCAGGAGCCGTCTAAAGGCAACCTCTGTAAGCAGCACCGACCGATAAAATCACCAAGATACATTGCCTCCAAAAACATTACGACATACAGCTCACGGAGGAACCATGAGAATACACGGGATCAAACAAACTGAGAATATAATACAGATGGCTCGAAAACCAGAACGGGAACAAGGGTTGGGGTCTTCTCCTACGACCTAAACATTAAAATTTCTAAACCACTCGGAACGCTCAACACAGTCTACCAGGCTGAATGTATGGGCATTATTCAGGCCGTCGTAGCCATCGAGGCCAGAGGAGTCGCGGACACCAACAACCGAATACTCTCCGACAGTGCCTCTGTTCTTCAGTCCCTAAACAATAGCTGCTTCAACACAGCTCTAATATACGAATGCCACAACCTACTAGAACGAATGACCGCACACAACCGCAATACATTAACCTTACAATGGATCAAAGGACACAGTGGCTCCCTAGGCAACGACGCAGCGAATGAACTCGTCAGACGGGCGTCCATCTCTCCAGCACTAGGACCGGAGCCAATTGAACCCATCCCTTTCAGCCAGATACGCAGCTGGCTGAAGGAACACACCTTTTCGAATGTACAGGAATCACTGAAATCCGGAAAGTGACACTGGATATACTAGGGTCACTTGCGGACGCCCTCAAGAACCCATCTGCTTCTGGAAGGAGGTGGGCTGGCTAGAGTATGCGTAGAGTAGCGGCCATCAGGTGCATGGCATACGCACAATGGTCCATTGCAAGGACTAGGTGTGGAAACCGGACCCCCCTCCAAGAAGCGGAGTCCACATGAAGAAAAAGAAGATGTCCTGCTTCCTACACCCAAAACAAAGCATATGACCGTCTCCAATGCTTCTCAATCCCGGTCGCTTTGCAGGGGTTTCATCCCGTCGAAGCTCTCGTTGTTCGACTGCAGCCGCCACCGAAACCAATTCGGGAACTGAGGAACATTAACCAGACAACAAACGTAATCTAAGGAACTCATCGTTGACGCAGCCAATCATGGCCCCCACAGCATCCCCGTCCTTGTCACCATCAATGACCCGTCTCCAGACAGGGGCCCGGTTGTCGCCAAAGGCACCGGTACCCTCCTCCATGTGAGCACTCGGAGCCGAGGAAGCTCCGAGGTCCATCCCGCTTCTGATTTCGGCTGGAGCCAGGACTTGGTGAAGGCAAGTGGCCTCATGAGGTCATCCGGGCAGGACCTTGACCGATTCTCGGACATGTTGTATCAAAAACCTCAGTATATTGTTGATAACTGATTTATTAATACAAAATTACAATCAACTAATCGTTTCATTAATAAACTTTCACAATAAATTGTATTTATGACTCAGGTGTGATCCGCATCACAATTCCGAGGTGTTGACACTGCGACTGCTTCGGTAAAACTGACTTGTGCCCGCTAGCGCGCCGCCTTATATTACTCGTCCCCCACCTCGCCTGACTCATGGAGTGGTACGATGATGTCACATTGCGCACGTGCACGACGCACGTGCGCCGTTGCAGCTGTGTTTGTCTTCTCAGCGCCGACATATAATAATAATAATATCAGTTGTCTGGTTACCATAACACAAGCTCTGCTTAGCTTGGGATCAGATAGCCGTGTGTGAGTTGTCCCAAGATATTTATTTATTTGTCCAAGCGCCGACGCATACATTTAAACTAACGCCATCTAACTTTGTTTTTGTGAACTAAATCGTTGTTCGTGTAGGAACGTCAAGTATTAACTTGGGGATGGTTAATGCGGAGTAATGACAGTACTGAACGAAATTGAATGACCGAATGACGGTTTCATTCGGTTGCCATCTTGGAAGGTTGATGTGGAGCGGATAGCTTGACAGGAGGTCACTTCTTTTTGGACCTTGCACCGAGCGACACGGTTAGCCATTACTCCGCGCTAAACTTCCCGCGTTACTGATTTAAATCTGTATCGATCATTGGTATCTTTAGTTATTTTGTTTTATTGATTTTGTGAAAGGACAATACAAGTGTAAACAAAAGTTTTGCGAGTATGATTTCGTGTCCTCCGCCATGATAATCTCGACCATCCGACGACGAATCTCCGTCATATTTATTTTATTTATAATGCAAAATAAAAAGTGCAGAACGTCCTTTACAAGTAATATCCTATTGCCCACGGCTGTGCTCGCGTCGATGTCGAAAATAACCCCACGGAGTAATTCTACCGGGATGTAAAGGTATTCTATGGCTTTCTTAAGTACTAAGCTATTTATCTGTCTCATTTTATTACTATCGTTTCATAGCTTCAGAAGTAAAGACAGACAGACAGAGTTGCTTTCGTCTTTATAGTAGTCCTTTAGCAGCTTTGGAAATGGCGAAATTTGGCGCTCATAAATATAAAGTCATACTAGCGCTGTCCAATATTTATGTAATATGTTAAATTGTCTGGTTCTATTCTATTATAAAACATAGGATATTTACGTTTATTAAACATGACACAAGACTTACAAAGAAAATACAAAGCACATGTTATCTAGTCGAACGCTAAAATTATACTGTTGCACTCAGGTGAGAAAAGTGACCCTCAGCCCTCGCAACCTTTTCCCACACTCTCTCTCCCACTGGCTCTCTCTCTTGCTCTCTGTCTTTCGTTAACCATACTTTAGCATTAACTTACAGAGTATACTTAATACTAATATACGCTCAGGTCTATACCCTTTTTCCGATACTATATTTATTTACAGCCTTATCATTTAATTTCTTTTAAATAACAGCTGTCAGAAAAATTCACAACCTATCCCTCCACTTCTTACAAAAAAATACATGATCAGATATAGAAACTTGAACATCAAAACAATATTGTCTATTCATAGAATTGAACAAAACAATTGCACTACGATGTTCAAGCCACGGTTGGGATGGTTATAATCCCTCCTGATTGAAGGATCACGGGGCTTATACGGATAAAATCGGATGATGGCAGATAACGAATATCATTTTGAAAATGTTACTATGCTGTTGTTTATTTTTATTGACGTGGTTGGGAAATATATTTGAACGGAATTTCTTTTATTTACTGTCAGTAGAATTGATCTATGGATTATCTTATAGAGTATTTTTATTACAAACTAGTTTTTTAAACGCACATATTTATTAAACTTTTTAAACTAATATCATTTGCAAATTCAAATTCCAGAAAGACACAAACGAAATGCTTATCCTGCCGGGGTTCCGGGTTGTTCGAAATAGATACCGCGGCCCCGGAACGTAAAAGGCAATGGAAGGAACATGGGCGGGTTTTAGTCAGTACAAGTCTGACATACACCTCCGCTCCGCCCAGAGCGAGGGAAGTTCTTTTGATGATTTCCCACCCCAAAAAAAAGGGAGTGCTCATTTCATAAGATTTTTTTTCCAGTAGACCAGCGAGAGAAAGGTTAGGTTAGAAATGTACACACAGTGTACTAAAAACAAAATAAGAGATTTCGAACTTTAAAAAAAATATCTTTAAAAAAAATCGTGTCACATCTTTAGTTGCGATACTCCTCCGAAATCGCTTGACTGATTTTCATGAAATTTTATGTCTATTCGGTAGGTTTGAGAATCGATCGTCATCTATTTTCATACCCCAAAGTGATAAGGGTGGCTCTCTTTATAAGAGGACCCATAATATAAAATAAACCTCAATATAAAATAAATATACCCACGAACCCATACGCTCTCACTCACTCTCTATTGTTACTCATATTTTGAACAAAACAAAATAAATGTTTGGTACATGCAATGGCGATCTCGCCGTCAGTAACAGTCTTATGTTGAAGACATTTTTGAATTGTTTAAGGTCACTGTCTCATTATATTTTTGATTGTTTATATAGACTTCAACAAGGATTTCAATCTCCAAGTTTTTGACAATTTTTTTCCAAGGTTTTATCTTGACGGAGATTACTAAGAACGCTCGTGATTTTGGAATTGTGCGTAACAGTTAATTCGATTTTAGATAGAAAGATAAATCATTTATCTGATGCAACAAAAGACACAATATAAGAATTAACACCAACAATATCAAACAGAAGAAAAGAATGAACTAAAAAAAATAAGATAGACGTTAGATTGACCCATAGACAATTAGACACATCACATACATCCTTATGCTGAGCTGGAATACTAGCTTAGCGTAGCGTAGTATTCTACTAAATAGTGACACACTTTTCGCAATGAAATTACTGTAGTAAATATATTGAATTTTGGCAACATGGAAAAAAGTTGTTTCCAATATTCATTTTAAAAACCAATTCGATAAAATAACCGCCGCTGTCTATAAACCCGCAGAAACATCGTACATCAACTGCTTCCCTTAACAACCATCATCAGAGAAATTGCATTTCTAATCTTAATCATTTATCAATTTATTACACCGAAATGATGTTATTGCTAATAAAATGGCAAATAGCGGTTCATCTATCTCTCGATCGTAAAGTTTAAAAGAGATATTAAGTGGGAGAGTCAGTAAAGTTTATTTGATGTAACTTGGTGATGGAGGGGTTCTAGATTATTTTTTACGTTCACCAATCATCAATGTTTAAGGGATTGCATTTATTAATAATGTGACAGCTGGTCATCTAGTGGTTATGGTCTTTGCTAACGAGTTGTGGAACTTGGGCTTAAAATCAGGCAACTCACTGAACTCATCTTTATTTTATTTATTTCTGTTTTATTCATTTGTAACACTTATAAATACATTTTTAAATATTTCTTTAAATAAAATAGAAAAACATTTAAAATTATAAAAAAGGTCTCCGCCGGTATCGGGAGCAGGGTCCAAGCTACCGGTGGTTAGGGCTCCAGAGACAGGAACCTCCTCACAATGCGGGCCGTATCGAGGAGAACTGCCTTCTGAATCAGGCCCTTGATCCAACCACCTAAGGAAAGCTTCGACAGATATTCGTCGAGGCTCTTGGCAATCAAGCCATTGGCCGTGACGACAATCGGCACAATGATAGCCGAGTTTACATTCCACATGTCGACAACCTCGTGTGCCAAGTCAAGATATTTTAGTTGTTTTTCTTTCTCAGCTTTCACGAGGTTCTCGTCATGCGGGATGGTAACATCGATTATCATTGCGCGGCGCGCCGATCGGTCTATCACCACTATGTCAGGCTTATTGGCGACAATAGTCCTGTCAGTAATGATAGACCGATCCCAGTACAGCGTGACATGGTCTTTCTCGAGAACTGGGT
This sequence comes from Ochropleura plecta, assembly GCA_905475445.1. Classification (NCBI taxonomy): domain Eukaryota; kingdom Metazoa; phylum Arthropoda; class Insecta; order Lepidoptera; family Noctuidae; genus Ochropleura; species Ochropleura plecta. Next base: position 1,590,883 of record FR997732.1, read on the forward strand.
CGGGCACATACTTGTAGTACGGTACCTCAGATTCCACAAGATTATATTTCAAGGCAAGTTGCTGATGAATAATCCTGGCTACTTGGTTGTGCCTATGCAAGTACTCACCGTTAGCTAGACGAGAACAACCAGAAATAATATGTCTGATGGACTCACCCGGACGGTGGCATGCCCGACACACGTCAACCGTCCCATCCTTCATTATATATTTCCGGTAGTTGTTCGTCAACATAACTTCGTCCATAATCGCACAGACAAAACCTTCAGTTTTCCCAAATAGGTCACCGAATCGTAGTCAGGACACGGACGCCAGAAAATCTACATCGGGCCCATGAAGAGCCTTGTAGAAGCGCCCGTGAAGCTCCTTACCTTGCCATACTACCTTGCGGTCATCGGTAGTAAGTACTACAGGTTTGCGCCAATTCTCTTTAGCCATGGACAGCGGGGTGAGTCCCTTGTCCACTGCGACTACATCTCGGTGCATACCCACGTCGGTTTTTAAAAAATATTCCCTGAGACTGCACACCTCTCGGTTATGGAGGGTCTTCGCGTTTAAAAAGCCTCGACCCCCACACTTCCGTGGGATGTACAGTCTCATCACTGATGATCGTGGGTGATGCATCCGATTTCCAGTCAGCAGTGTACGGACTCTCCTATCCAGGGCATCGAGTTCAGTCTGAGTCCATTTGAGTATGCCGAAAGAGTACATTAAAACCGGCATGACCCAACTGTTGAAGGCGCGCACCTTGTTCCCGCCCGAAAGAAGGCTTTTTAATACCTTCTTCAGGCGACCAAAGAAACGCTCCCTCAACAATTGCTTCATGTCAGCTACGTTAATGCCTAACGCTTCCGACATACCCATTATTTATTTATTTATTAAGGATCTGCAACAAAAGATGTACACAGATCATTTAACTTAAATTATGGACGACAATAGTATCACGTAGGCACTCCTTCACTTACAGGAGACCACAGCATGCATGATTTAATTATCTATGAGCTAACTAAAGTAACAATGAACAATTTTGATTAAATGAGTCTTTATTATGATAGATAAAACTGTTTGCATGCCTTAATTAATGTATTCCTGTTTTTTTTAAGTTGTTCCACACTAGGAATTACTCCTTCCGTTAGTCAAACATTTTAACTCACATACACAAATATCAAGACACGACAAGTATTTGTAGTTCATAAATATTGGAGTTTTGCGAACTCGTGACACGTAGCGCTACAGTCATACGTTTAGTCACTGTGTCGTCCAAATGTAACTTATATCTGCATTATCTATATACATATAATAAGACTGTAAAAGATCGATTTCTGTACATTGAAGATTTTTATGAAAAATTGTTACAGGGGGTCTTAATTACCGTAATAGAAGCCAAAACAACAATTTTTAAAATTTTTGTCTGTCTGTCTGTCTGTCTGTCTGTTTGTCCGGGCTAATCTCAGAATCTACTGGACCGATTTTGACGGGACTTTTTTTATTTGACTCAGTATCACCTGGAGAGTAAACTGGGATATAAATAATCACGCCGATGAACTTAGGGGGCAGGCAGGAAATTGAATCTCAGAATCTACTAAACCGATTTTAATGGGACTTTTTTATTTGACTCAACATTACTTGGAAGGTAAAGAAGGATAGAAATAATCACGCCAATAGACTAAGGGGGTAGGCAGAAAATTGAATCTCGGAAACTACTGGGCCGATTTTAATGGGACTTTTTTTATTTGACTCAGCATCACTTGCAATAATCACGCCAATAAACTAAGAGGGTAGGCAGGAAATTGAATATCAGAAACAAAGTAACTATGCCACGCGGACGAAGTCGCGGGCGGAAGCTAGTTGTGAAAATAAAATAACTATTATATTTTAAGATGGAAACTAGCTTTCTATGGAAAAATTAAGACCAAAAGTTGTAACGACACTTTTTGATATAGTTGTAAGCCGTGCGGCGCGTGTTTCTCTGTCTCTCTCTCTCTCATAGAAAGCAAGCCAGTTATTTTCGTTTCGTCTTTCTATTTCGCATTGAACAGTGTGGTGTCGCGACGATTATTTTTGTTGAGTGTATACAGGTATTTAGTACAGAATAACTTTGTTCCATCCCTTGACACTTCTCAAGTTTTTATCCCATAAGTACGTCACGTGGGTTAATTTTTGACCTTCTCTCACGGCCAAACCTAGTTTAGAATATCTAAATGCTGAGTTAAAAACAGAATAGTTGCAACCTTCTTTATATCCATAAATCCGCAAACTAACCCAAGTTATGATACATTAGTTAAACGGTATAAAAACATAAACCTCGCCTCCCTCCGAAGGGTTAAAGAGGGCTTAGGCACTCCTTCTCTCACTGTCAGATTCATTGTAATGCTCTTAGTGAGAATTTAGACACGAGTGGTACGTTTTAGTGACGTAGAGTATCATTACGGCGTTGTTTACCCCCTGGTAGGTAGGGATTTGATTGGGTGTCAATTGGTTGGGTAGGTGTACTTATATGAAGAAGTAAGATCTTGTCGGCTAAGAAGATTGATTGCTTTTAGCTTAGAATACGACGTTTCTAGATTCAAATCTGTATATGATAGAGGGCGCTTTTGTGTTTGTCTGATTGCGTTGTTTTGTACCGCGCCAATGATTTTGATTCGTTTTAATATAATAATTTTGTCACATGGTTGTTACTTATTTTGGTGAACTGCCTTCTTGGTCGAGGGGTCGTAAGCGCGATTGCTAAATATTCGGTACTAGGTTCGTTTTTCCATCAGGATTTTTTAAGTAGCAGCCACAGAATCTAGATTTATTTCCATTTTATGACAATACGCTTGCCCCCTATTACATAAGATATAAACATAACTGGCAAAAAGTGTTTGTACTTTTAGGTACGTCTCTGTCTAACCCTTCGGGGTTACAGACCGTGATGATATGTTATTTTATTTTGCCGTAGTTTGTTATTCGGTAGTGATTTACTAGCTGGCACCCGCGGCTTTGCCCGCGTGATATCGGAAAAAAGTATCTTATGTATTATTCTAGACTATAATCTACCTCTGTTCTAAATTTCATCAAAATCGGTTTAGCCGTTTTGAAGTGATAGAGTAACAAACATCTATACATCCATCTATCCTCACGAACATTCGCGTTTATAATATTAAGTAGGATAAAACTCACATTAAATAACTTAACGACCTTCTGATGTTTGTCAAGTCTTAGAAATGGATTGATTAAAGTACCTAAATAGATGATTGCTTAAGTAATAAGTAAGTAAAAAAAAAACATTGTTTTAATAGAGTCGTTTAATTTATAATAGCTTAAAAGGTATTAACAAAGCAAGAAACACAAAAGGCTATAAAATTATTCCCCTACAAAAATTAAGACGACACAAAAGAATTGAAAGTTAAGAACAGTGTACAAGAGCGATTTAAGCCAATAACACAAAAAGTAGCAAAGCTAGTTGGCACAGTCGTTTCGTTGCAGGCTTTTGGCGCATATTAACTGGTGTTTACGACTGTGTTACACGCTATTTTAATGTTTTTACGAGTTTCGACTCCGCTGGTGTGCACTGCCTTAATGACTTTCGGAGGTTTGTCCTATAGTTTTGTTGAATTTTGATTCTTATTGCATTTCGCAATAAAAGTGAAATGGGGTGACAGTTATTGAAACAGTTTTATTTTATTGCATTTTGAAGGCATTTAGATCAAATAAACTTTGTTACGGTGTATCAACAAATATTCTAGACTGAAAATACAAAGAAATGTGACGTCTATCAACCTGGATTGGGCCCGAAGGGTGGATTATGCTAACCACTTCTTCTTATAGAAAGAAAACCGGTGTCAAAGCTATAAAAAAAGTTATAGGCTGAATATAATAAACAAATTCTAGCACTTTGATATTACTCTCTTTTTACTGTAGATTTTCAGGATTCTGCACTTCAAAAGAAAAAAAAACGGAACCCTTATGGTTTATTTTATTTTGGTATATTTGTATTATTAAATTGTTAGCTTTTACCCGCGGCTTCGCTCGCGTTAATTTCGGGGTAACACAGTTCCTCTTTCCTGATTTGCAGGTACCTGCTACCTGTAGTTTTTGCCCTTGCGCCTTATTTATTGTAATAGTAAAGCTAAATTTTCCCTTTTCTTTCTCACACATTTCTCACATAACAAAAAAATAGCCGTCTCCAGGGTCCTAACTATGTGTGTACCAAAATTCATCAAAATCGGTTTAGCCATGAAGGCGTGAAGACGTAACAAACAAACAAACTCACTTTCGCTTGTATAATATTAAGTAAGGATAAGGATTATTTTAATTTGTATGTCAGTATGACAAGATTAACAAGAACGAGCTTTACTTAGAACATCCTTAATGTACCTATGTCTAACAAATGAATAAATGGTTATAATTATGGTATCAATTTATTGTCCATCAGTCTGTCTGTCAAGACCCTTTACCTTTGGAACGCGTTATAGTATCCAGTTGAAATCTAAAACATATACTCAAATCTGTGGTCTCTTGGAACTGTGAAAAACTTAACTCCCTAAATCTAAACAGTCAAAAGATATGACTGTCTATGTCGTAAATTTGTTCGGAACCCGCGGTGCGCGAGTCCAACTTACAGTTGTCGTTTATTTTTTTTCTTGTTGTCATTCATGCATAATAAAACAAACAACTGGTGGTATTCTATTTTTTTTTTACTACATATCACAGTAAGTTCTAAAACCCCGAACGACTAGACCCGTAATAAAACATTGTGTCGCTCAATAAAAACTTTTTTTTTCGAGGCACAGTTATGCATACATTCTGCCATCAATCTTTGCTGGCTTCGAGCCAAAATTCTTCGTTGATATGTTAATGATCCTCATGTTAGATATAGATCACTAGGTATTTTTGAAGTTATTTTTCTAAGAACACATTTGCATGGGAATATGGTAATTTTTTGTTACAAATGTTATGTGGAGATAAATAATTTATGATTGTTTTTTTTTTAAGAATTGGTGCGTAAAAGTCACAATTGTACACACAACAGCAGGTCAACCTATTCTAAACTATTATAACCTGATGTCTCTACTACGGATCGCACATCGTAGTAGAATGATAAGTTACCCTACCATGACGTCTTAAAGCAGAACTTATGCCACTGAGGGAAAGAGACAAAGCTATACAGGGTGTCTAGCACCATCTCTTTCTCACACAGGAATAATAATTGCTATAAGATGTCATGGTAACCCTACAGGTTAAAATGGTTTTGTGTAGGTTGATGTGCCGTCGTGTTTACATAAATTAGTTTTGATAAGAAAAACATAATGATGTATAACAGTAAAGGCCTTGTATTATTTCTGTAAAAAGTCTTGCCCCACCCTCGGAGCCTCTCCTGTATCATGGGTGCGTTTAGTTACAAACATTGAAACTCATATACACAAACAGCTATACACAGTATAACTATCTGTAAGCCATACAAATATCCATCCACATACAAAGGTTTTCTGGAAAAGATCGCTTTTCACGATAAGACAGCCCATTGTGGCACCCTATTTATAAGTTGTATATTGTAATTCTTGTAATTTGTATGGTGTACATAAGAAAGAATATTCTTTCTATCTATCTATCTTGCCGGGGTTGTGGGTTGTTCGAAAAAGATACCAGGGCCACGGAACATAAAGGGCAAAAGAAGAAACACGGATGGGTTTTAGTGAAAAAAGTCTGACACTCCCCCCGGCCCAGACCGGGGTATGTTATTTGATAAATTCTAGTCCGCAAAAAAAAGAAGGTGATATAAGATTTGTAATATTGCCATGACACCATTCTTGTACAAATATCACGTAACCTTAACAGTTTCAAATAAATTCATCCGTAATGAATAAAAATGGCCGACACAAAATCTTATGGCAGGAGATTTTATTCTCAGTTTCCGAACATAGTTTACAGTACCTAGTCAGCTGATTGGTGGGCCCTGGCGTTCTGCCAATCCTCTTTGTCGTAGTGGATTGAAAGTTTTCACTAACCACCCAGCTACCGATGGTATCAGCTTGCTCTTTTTAGAGTTAGGAGGTGTGAATGCTTGAAATATTATTGTTTTTATTCATTTGGAACTTGGAGAGGAAACTTTTACTTGCAGGTTCTGGACTTAAGATTTATTATTTAATAAATAATTTTTATTTCAGTTACCAGACTACAAACGTGTACAATAGTTTTACAATAGAAGCCTCCTTTAAAATATTGGATACCTGTGCTAGGAGACCCCGCTATTCTAAAACTAGTAATAATAATAATTTAGTTGTGCACATTTACGCAAATTAATATTTCTAAAAATATTTTTAATTATACTGCTTTATTTATAATTATATTGCTTCTAGCTCAAGTTATATTGTTGCTCAAATACAGAGAAGAATGATACTATACCATAATTATATTAATCTAAATCAATACAGTTTTAAAATCCAAGATTGTGAATCGTTTTGAAACGTGTCTAATACTATTTAAAATCTTTTTTTTCTTTGGTCAATAGGTACAACAAACAGCTACAATATAAAAAAAAACTTATTCATTAGAGCAGCCCACACCGCTGTACACAGATTAACTAAGGGATACAATAGAGTGACAAAAGAAATTAATTTATCGCTATATCCTCTATCTCTTATCATATTATTAAAATTAACTTCCGTGTTTATAATTATTAGTGGTTGTATATACAAAATATAATAACTAAAATAAAAAAAAATATATATAAAATATTCAGGTAGCACATGCAAAAATGTCTATATGTTCAAAAGTCCTATTGTATGAAACGAACACTAATGTTTCAAGTACTGCTCTTTTAAGAATATCTTTTATAATTCCAAATATAACAAATTTTCTTTTACAATTAAAACGAATTATATACTATCTCAATCAACGTCACTGCAATTATAATATTTATTAAGAAAAACGCTGAGTCAAAAAAAATATATAGGTATTATGAAAAACGCTGAGTCAAAAAAAAACAGAACTTTAAAATCATATTAAATAGACCTGAAAATCTACCTTTAATTAAATTAGAATTTAAAAAATGTACCACAAAAGAGGATATCCGGTTACATTGCCCATTAAAACCTGAAAAGGGTATTGAAATATTCTATATTTTTAAGGCTTCAAACATTTGATCATTATGGATCGTATTGCAAAGCCATAGAAATTGTTTTTCTCTAAAAAGCTCATGCTTCTGCGTAATTAAATTGTTTTGGATTTAATAATACGCTTGTTAACTTTATTAGGTCAAAAACAGTATTGTTTGAATAACAGTATGATTTAACTTTACTAAGATGAACTGTAGAATCGTCTTTCTATATCAAAATCAAAATATTTTTATTTCACACAGGCCTACATGGGCACTTGTAAAACGTCGAGAAAAGGTGCACGGTTCGGGTTGGTCGATTCTTATGGAGAAGAACCGGCAAGAAACTCCATGGTTACTCTTTTAAAATCATTTGGTTTTACAATTTTGTTACAGCGTTAGTACTTAAGTATGAGAGGACATAGTAGGCCCGACAATAAGTCATTGCTTACTTTACAAAATGTAAAATAAAATCATACGTTAACAATAGTTAAAGTTATATATAGATATATATATAGATAACGTACTGACGTTGTCAATTAAATTCTCCTTTTCTTACATAAAAAGTGTAAATAGATCCTTCAAGAAGACAGTACGAATGCGTTCTCTATATCAAACTTAGTAACTACACAAAAACAAAATTCGAGCCTTGTTTTTTTAGATAAAATGCACTTCTAACGTTATGACTCAAGTATACGGGCCTGCCAGATCCACCGCCTGCCGGGGTTGCGGAATGTTCGAAAGAGAGACCACGACCCCAGAAAGGGCAAAAAAGAAACATTGGTGGGTTTTAGTAAGTAAAAGTCTGACACTCCTCCCGCTCCGCCGAGCGAGCGAAGTTATGTGATGATTTCCAATTAGCAAAAAAAAAAAGGAATGCACTCAAACTATTATGTTCATAGAATCTCATATATCTTATATCGAGTAGTTTGAGGCAATAGAGGCATTTGAAATAAGGACAACACATGAAAAACATCATCTTCAGGAGATGTCATGTTACATGTAAATAACTCAAACATAGAAAACCGACGAATTTACATAAACTATGTTGAATCCTTGATTACAATACATAACATAACCTTCGAACAAGCAACTTGCTTAGCAACAGAATCTTGCTATAACTAAATGTGTTACATAATTTTCATCATATATTATATCACACACTCCATCTTTGTTAAGCCCATGTCTGTTCCCCACAGTAAATTGGGCGAAGTAACTCAATTTCGATGCGTCTTTGAAATAATTTGAGGCAGTATCGCTGGGGGAGGTATAAGTACCTCCTGTACGACTGAGGTATCAATCAGGATATTGGGTCGATCGTGGATGAATAATGTCTGTGTGGTTGACCCTCTTAATGTGATATTGTTTAGAGTTAAGTAGGCATACTCTTGTTTGATATTTAATACCCTTTTACCGGTTTATGAAAAAATGCTTGGTTTTGAAATTGCCTTTTTTCGGAAACTTGATCGAACGATAGAAAATTTAATTTGAACCAAATCAATGAATTTGTAGAATGATAAAAGACTTAATGAGTGAACCCCATAAATTAATTCTACAGAGGGTCACGAAACGAAAATAGCGTCAGATAAATTACAACAGAAAAAAGACGATCGGCATTTTTAAATGTTAATCGCTCGATCGAGTCGAATTACTGTTTCGCTTGTACTGTGGCGTAACATCCGATGACGTCATCTATTTAATGCCTCTCTATCTCTCATTTGCGAACACATTAAATGTATAAAAAATATATCGTGCACGTAAAAGAAAATGAACTCGTTGCGAGTACTCGTAGAGTCTATTTTCCTTTGTATATGAAATAAACAAGAGCTGGTAAGGAAAAATCCATGAACCCCTTTTTTGTATGGAACATGTATGTATGTTCATCCATTTGGTACCCATAGGAAAGTAATGGGGAATTGATTCTGTATGTTATGAGCCTTCTTTGCGTGTTTAATTTATATTCGGAACAGAATATAAAAAATAAAGGCTCTTACTTAACTTAAATATGTAATGGTTATTTAATTTGCATGTATTTGCGTTCGAGATCCGTTTCTTCAAGTATTGGAAATAATTTATTTCGTAATCCGGTTGTTTATTTTTCTGAGTCCATTTTAATCGGTACAACCTGAAGGCTGGTGTCTGTTGCGCTGCGAAACGACTCCCGGCCACCGTAGATGCAGGCCTTTTGACGGTGAGCATGATCACCGTCTGTCCGTCTATTGACGACAAGCCGTGTCGACGGCGTGTTAGTGTTCCACGCGCGCCTCAAAGAGATGTCAGCAAAGCAGAGGGGTACCAGGGCCGCCTGCCGGGGTTGCGGGTTGTTTGAAAGAGATGCCGCCTCGGAAAATAAAGGGCAATAGAAAGAACACGGGTGGGTTTAGTCAGAACAAGCCTGACACTCCTCCCCGCTCCGCCCAGAGCGGGGGAAGCTGTTTGATGATTTCCCATTCGCAAAAAAGAAAAAAGGCTGGTGTCTGTTTAATTTACAGAAATATCTTCAATCATACTCAGTGTACTAATTGAAAAAAAAACATGAGATACTTTTGCTTTGACCTATTTTCTATTAAAAAACAAAAATAACAGTCATTGATTAAGCACCCTAAAATCCTATTCATCAATTCAAATATCGAACAATAACCTTTTAATAGTTTCGAATCATAACTGTCATAATTTAAAAAAAAGAAAATCTATTTGAACCCTGGCTGCAAACCCGTTGTACATTTCGAACATTTTTCAATTATGGCGGACCAAAAGACCAAAAAATATTTGGCCATTATAACGCGCAGTCTCCTCGCCTAATGAGTCTCGTTAACATTTACCACTAATCCAGAGTTGTTCTAAAATGTCTTTCCTGCATAATACGTACTTAGGAATTTAAGACTTCTTTGCAACGTGATAAGGTTGAAATTTGTGCTTTGTTGTAAATTCGCGCCATGATTTGCAATTTGCATTGTTTAAAAATGTGACATCTAGTGAATTTGTGATGAACTAATATTGTGGAAACAAAGGAGGTTTGTTGCTTCGCGTGTGTGTTGGGAAAAATCTCATTTTTTTTTTATTTTTTAATTTCTGAAAACGGTATTTTCTTAAAGTTATTTTTGCATCTATACAATATACTGTGTCACTAGAAGAGAGTACTCTACAATAGATATTTGTTGAAATCTTCCTCGTTTTAAGTTTTCCGCATTTACTGAGAATTGACATGATTAAATTTAAATCAAAAGAAAAGTCAAAATTGTTAACATTCAATCAATTAATATAAAACAAACGAAAAAGTCATGTTTCTTGTATGGAAATCCCATTTAATACTTATTATATTGTGATTTTTAGTTAAATTTGTTATTATAGCGGCAATAAAAATACATTATCTGTAAAATTTCAACTGTCTAACTGTCACGGTTTTAGCCTTTGGGTACTCATTATCTCTGTCATTTATTTATTTGTAAATTAAAGTCTAAGATTAACAAGTTAAGGCCTATTTAATTAATACCTACTTAATTGAGTTATCAACATCTTCAATATTAACAGTATAAAACAATATTTCTAAATATTTTTTAAGTTTTCGGTATTTCGGCGCTCATAATAAATAATAAGCATGGTAAATATCCCGTTACCATGTTTACTATTTATTATGAGTTTCCCATGATCATAGAGTGTGCAACTGCGTCGAATTAAAGGAAACTCATAATTAACATGGTAAATATTCCGTTTCAAATGTTATAAATTAATATTAGCGACCATATTAATTTGAATACTTAGTACAAAGCTCATTCAAATTAGTAACATTTAAACAACATCATTCAAAACTCAAATTAAAGAGTCACTTAACAAAAACCTTTGAATGAACACAACAACAATATCAGCCAAAAAAAATCACATTACAAGCCCCCACCATTCACAGCCCGGTCAGCCACATAAAAGCGCCAACTATATCAGGCTGCTCACCAGCATTTTCAGTTCTTGAGGCTGCAAGCACATTGTGGGTAGGTCGACAAAAGCCCTCTCCAAACGAAACGGGGCTTGGCAGACAGCCAGGAACGCTTTTCTTGTATCAATTTGAAATTTTCCCATGCATAGTTGTTTGTTTTGAGAAACTGTGCTGACTCTGTCCGATATGTGTCGTGTTGAAGTGTGAAGTCCCGGTTCCGAGTTTTATTTATTTATTAAAATTTTATACACATTTAAACTGTACAATGGTGGGCATAATGTCTTGAGCATTTTTTGCCAGTCTACCTTAAGGTGATGCAGAGACAAAACACAGTAGGTGCAATAGCAGAAAAAATCATATTAGAGATTAAAAACTAAAAACAAAACAATACATGCACTTATATAAATGATTATAACTACTACTAAACTAGTTTTCGGAAGTGATTCTGTGATATATTGAGATATTGGGATGTGATGTAATGATTTATTTATGACTAGCTTTTGCCCGCGGCTTCGGTCGCGTTAAATTCGGGGTAACACAGTTCCCCTTGCGCCTTATTGATTTGTAATAGCAACGCTAAGTTCTCCCTTGTCTTCCCTCTTTCTCCCTCAAATGCCACTTAAAAAAAAATTGCCCATGTCCGTCTCCTATTTCCCAACTATCTCTGTACCAAAATTCATCAAAATCGGTGTAGCCATTAAAGCGTGAAGAGGTAACAAACAAACAAACTCACTTTCGCTTTTATAATATTGAGCATTTGCAAGTTGCACAATCTAGGTAAATGCGACACTTATTTTTATAGGACAGTACCAGCCTGTAACTGTCCCACTGCTGGGCAAAGGCCTTTTCTCATACTTACATACTTTCTCAACTTTGCATACCTTGACTCTCAGTTCTCTCCGCATCTTTTTCTTGCTCTCATTCTAATTTATTTGGAGTTGACTCTTCATCCTTGCTTTACTTTTTTGTCATCTCATCAGACTCATCTTTTTACCCATAACATTCTTTATACAGTCCAACCATAGTTTCTATAATCTTCATCTACTTTTATAGCCATCCTTATTCATCAAAGTTCGCTTACATAAGAAAACCTTCAAAGGATACATTGTATTAAGCATCACTGTATTGTTTTGCTCTATCCAGTGTTGAATGTAGAATTCTAAGTTCCGAGTTGTTAAGTGATTTGAAATTGAGGTGTCGGACCGTGATATAGTGATTTATATATTGCGGAACTTAAGTTTTCTTTAAATTTTTCAAGCTGTACGATTGCGAAGCGGAGGAAATTTCCCTTTAGAAATTCAAATGGGAAAAGTGTTAAGCTAAACTTAGTATGGAGAATATATACAGAATAATTGACGGTAAGGTTGGCGCAGTGGCTGAGTGATTGACTGCTGCGCTGCGTGTCGCGGGTTCGATCCCCACACGGAACAAATATTTGTATGACCTAGGTAGTTGTTCCTGTTTGTATATGATTCATTGAAAGCTGTCAAGTTGACGACATGGTTGGCTCAGTGGTTAAGCTTTGCCTGTTGTGCTACGTGTCGCGGGTTCGATCTCCGCACGGATCAAATATTTGTATGACCTACAGATAGTTGTTTCGGGTCTGTGTATGTGAATTTGAATGTTTGTGTACCCACGATACAGGAGAAATTCCTAGTGTGTGGCGATTTATTAAAAAAAAAATTAGAACAATACTCATGTATTTTTGTTTAAACTTCTATTAAAGTGTTATTAGATTGTATACCAGACAGATTTTTAAAAACACGAAAGTCTTATTGCTAAAGTAGCTTTAAAGAAGATGAATCTTTTTTTTCTGGTCCTATCACGGATGCAGCCACTGCTAGTATCTGTTTTACTGTCGGTCTTCCAGCCTCACTCTCATCTCAATATAAACTAGTTTTTGCGCATTTTCAACTTGTAGTTATACTGATTACTCTTTTTCCTTTAAAGGTCTAAAACCTTAAAAGTATACAACTCATTTGTATCCAGTTTACATAGTTTTAAATTAGGAACTGTCAGGATTTACTAACCTTGTAATCTGCATCGTTGTCGCAAAACTAAAACCTCCTTACTACTCCTTATTTAAAAACAAAGCCACATAACGAACGACCAGCCTTTAACTCGGTGAAGTATAAAAACAAAATGAACGATGACATTCAAGGCAACTTGTTTACAGCGAACAATAAATTTCATACAAGCATTGGCTCAATAAACTGTGTCACTAGTGTCGTGTTCATTTCCCGGGACGTCCCGGAATTTCGGAGTAAACTCTGAATGGAATTTCGGAGATATAATATGTGGTTTTTCTTTAAATCTGGAAAGAAAAATAGGTATAGATTATTTTTTTAAATTGATTTAAATGTAATTGTTATAAAAATGAAGCTGGTTTTGCTTAAGCAGTCTGGAGTTGATTTTGTGACCTTTTTGATTGGGACATGCCCGTTACACTGCAACTCTTGAAAGACAAAGTTTATAGTCATCATCTGCCTAGCCTTTTCCCAACTACATATGTTGGGGTCGGCTTCCAGTCTAACCGGATGCAGCTGAATATCAGTATTTTACATGAAGCGACTGCCTATCTGACCTCCACAACCCAGTTAGTACTGGGTAATACGATACCCCTTGGTAAGACTGGTTGTCAGACTTTCGGGATACCGGACTACCTGTAATGACTGTCAAATATCTACAAATGACAGCCGGGACCAACGGCTTAACGTGCTTTCCGAGGCACGGAGGAAACTCGGTATGTAACGGGTGGTCACCCATCCACAGACCAATCTAGGCAAGCGCGGCTTTACCTAAAGATCGACCCGAGCGGCTGCTGTTATTTAGCCACGAGCTCAAAACAAAGTTTATAGTAACAACAAAAAAACGTAAAGTGGGAAAAGGGGTTAAGGGGAGGAGCCTTTGGGTTAGTACCCTGTACCTTATACTTTTACGGAGAAACCGACCAAGAGCCAGTCAGATTCTCATACCGAAGGTTCAAACTTGCGACAAGAACGACCATTTTCTTTTGACTGCGTAGAATTAGACATGTGATTTTGCCACAACTCTAAGGGATCGCAGAGTTGAGTATAAGTTCTTAATTTCAACTCAAAACCTTCACGCGTTTTCGAGATAAAGGGACTTGACTGACAGACAGACGAACAACATAGTGATCCAATAAGGGTTATGTTTTTACTTTTTGAGGTGCGGAACCCTAAAACGCGTGAAGTTATGTTATAAAATGAATAACATTCAAATCAAATCATTTATTTCAATTAGACCATTACAGGCACTTTTGAATGTCAAGAAACAAAATGAATCTACAGTCCCGGTCACAAGGCATAATAACTTGTGAAAGTACTGTAGTTGCCCATTCCAAATCGTTGATCTCTATGGAAAAGAATGGGCAAGAAACTCCATGGACACTCTTTTAAATTATAATATTTTTACAAAATCGTATATTTAGATCATTCATGTTGAGATTTTACAAATATGTGAGAACGACGTAGAAAGACGTGCACAGTAAGAGCGCCCAGAGTAAATAAAAAGCAAAATGTAATTTTAAATCTAAATAAGTTAAAATTAGATGACCTTCATAAAGCATTTGCATACTTTTTCTTCAGAGTACTTGCAAAAGCTTAGCGACAAATCCTACCAGAATCCAATATTTATCCAGTATTAGAAGAAATGTACTGCAGTAAGAAATTGTATCGTCGCTTTTGCTAGGCCGAACTGGCTGGCTTCCAGAGTGCATTTAAGATTTCAGCTTTGTCATAGTACGGCGTTCAGTAGCTAGAATTTTGTTTCAAGCTGTTTGTTGAAATGTTGCAGTTGTTTTTTTTTAAGATCTGGCAAGTATGGGCGAGGTATTTTTTTCTTCTAATGTGTATGGAGGATGTGCTTATATCTCCTAATAACAATGAAAAACGAATACTAGATAAGAGATTTTGCGAAACTCACATGGAAATTAAAAAAAAAAAAACTAAAAACACCGACTTTCAAAACAACACAAAAACGACGGCAGTGACTGTCAAAAAAAGGAAAATCATGCAAAAGTTACCGACTTTCGGAAATATTTTTTGTAAAAGTAGTTTTTTTAATTTTTTTTTTTTAAGTTTTTTATAGCAAAAACTAACCTCAAAGCATTTTTTTTTATTAACTAATAACATCACTTTGAGTAGTTGCCCATTCGTTGTTGAATAAGTATTTCATTGAAAATTTTAAGTAGTCATTGTATGTGATTGTTATCGAAAAAAGTATTCGTTAAATAAAACATGAAAATAAGGAAAGCAGTTGATACACTACCCAGTCTTAAGTAATAATTATAACAACCACAAATACATAATTCCAGAGCATTAAGATCATCTTTACTACAAAATAATATCTCATGTACTGTAACGAAGAAACCGATGGGACGAACCGCCAGTCTAACTAGACCTTGCTAACACATTAGAAGAGCTCCTTAGCTTCATATAATTCGTGGAGTAAAGAGGGATGGGGGAGGTCTAAGTTCCTAGTCATCAAATACAATACATTCAGTATATACGTATGATATGATATACATATATATCTAGAGCAGTTGGCCGGCCTACCCGTTTTTCTCTCTTTTCCCTCGGAAAAATGTCCCCTATTAATACGAATGAGATATGATCCGACAAAATGGGATTTTTTTACCTCTCTAGGTAGTTTATTTTTAGTAGTTTTGTCCTTAGTGGGGTATAGGAATAATGGAAGGGAAACGCATTTCATTTATTGTAGTGCATTTTTTATGGACATTGAATGTTTATCGCTAAGTGGGGAGCTTATGTTTTGTTTTTAATTATTTTAAAAGAGTAATGGATTTTCTTGCCGGTTCATCTTCATAAAAAAACGAACAACACGAGCCTTGTCCCTTCTCGACGTTTTACGAGTGCCTATGTGAAATAGAAATATGTATTTTGATAAATTAAAAAAAGAACTTGTCGCCTCACTAGCAATTTCTTTTGTATTGTGTGTGCGTTAACAAACATTTAAACTCAAATACACAAACAGCCAGACCCGAAACAATCGGTTGAAAAGGGTGATCGCTACATCTAAGACTATTATAAATGCGAATGTTTGTGAGAATGTATGGATGTATGTATGGATATATGGATGTGTGTTACTCTTTCATGTCAAAAAGGCAGAACGGATCTTGAAGATTTTTTTGTGATGTTTTTACAAATTTACTGGTGCTCTATGATATTGCTTGCTGATAAATCTCATGATTCTAGTTTAAAGGGAAGTATCTACCCTACAGATTTTGATTCCCTTTGCGAATTGTAACACGAGGCCTCAAAAACAAAGTTTAAAAAAAAAACATACACAAACGAGAAATTTTGGTTTATTTCGGGATTGACCTGTTACAATTTTGGGATAGAAATTGACAGACGCAACAACAATAATTAATCGGGATGGTAGAGGTTCGATGATCGGGACGAGACAGGCACGCCCTGGGAGCGGGAGGCATTACAGCCTTTAAATGATGACAAGACAAAATTATGGAAATCTTTGTTATCAATTATTATTTATTGTCAAGTGTTTTCTCTAGTATTGGGCAACCGTTACAGAATATATAGGATATGCGGCATAAACGGCCATGTATGTCTTTTAATTACATAGACTAAGACTAATAATATTCTAATTTAAAAAAGTGTCCATGGAGTTTCTTGTCCATTCGTCTCCATAGAGATCAACGCTTTGGAATAGGCAACTACAGTACTTTCACAAGTTATTATGTCTTATGACCGGGACTGTAGCTTCAACATTTTGTTTCTTGACATTCAAATGCGCCTGTAATAGTCTAATTGAAATAAATGCTCTTGAGTTCGAGTTTAAGTTTGACTAAAAGCTATTTATGCTCTTGACTGTACATAAATGCAAATATATAATCGCAGACACAAGATACCGTTCAGTGCGAAATATTAACAGTACAAACTGCCAATTTTATTGGCACAGTAAATCACGTTTTCCACCAGATTATATCAGATTATTACCCTCTACAGTAATCATTGCATATCGAGATCATGGTAATCGAAAATTAAGTTAATTAGTAAAAGCAAACATGCTCGTTCTGCCCGATGGTGTTATTTTCATGGTACCCTCGTCATTGGTAACGTGGGTTGGTATGTAATGGTTTTATTTCCCTTTGGGTAAGATGTTATCTGGTTGTTAAATTTTATACGTTAGGTAATGTGTCAAAAGTAGTTTGTGTGTTGTTTGGTTGAGTAAGCACCAGGAAGGGAGTTCTCTAAATTTTTGCCGGTAAAAGTGTTTTTGCAGGTTTCACAGTTGGTAAGAAGCCTGAAAGTTCGAAAATCAGTCTTACCATCGTGTTCTTGCATTCCATTCGCAAATAATACCGGTTATCAACTATATCCGCTTAAGCATTACTTGTTTTTTTTTTAATTTAGTAAAAGCTTAAGTCAAAGACGTTGTTCAGAGATAACATAGCTCTCAAATTAAATATAATGATTAATTTTTACAAGCCTAAACAATATCTAAATTGATAAGAAAAAGCCATAAAAATAAGACCACACAAATATCAACTCGCTAAACATCAATAGAAGAGATTTTACCGTCGATATTTCCAATAACAAGAGACAATGAACATTTTTCTTTCTTTCTTTCTTTCAACCCTATAAATGTCATACACCAACGTGACGTCACAAGAACACGGATTTCATTATTTATTCCCATGTGTAGTCGCGCGACGCCTATTCGATTTGTCGATCTCGATTCACCCTATTCGATTCTAGAATCGATATGTTATTCAATATCGGGAACTCGATCGTTTCGTGAATACGATAATTGAATATGAAATAATTGGCTCGGAAATGTATTGTAGTTTTTCTTTATGGTTGAGTTTATTTTTGTGCCGTAGAGTAAAAAATTATTGTTTATAGTATATTAAATATGTTTATTTGCTCAGCACAATATGAAACAATATCTACATATTTTAAAATGTTATGATATGTAGCTTAATAATTGAGGGAGCCTGGTGTTTAAGCTAGGCTGCAAGCCTGTATTTCAGGACATCAGGATTATATTCGCCGATTTGTTATGTAATTATTGTATTTTCCAATCATTTATAGGAATTGCCCTGTTTTAGAAATGATTGGACGAAGTCTAGTCTACCAACATTTTAAGATTATCATACCAGTGACAAGATGAAAAAAATCATCAAGAATCTTATGATTTATAGACGTAAAAAACATAAAAAAATCTAGGTACTTTCGAAAACAGCCTTTTGGTCCTAATTTGTTCAGTGACTTCGTTTAATTAAAATATAAAGATTTCAAAGCATAATATCCAACTAATATTATAAAACCAAAAGTAAGTTTGTTTGTTTGTTACGTCTTCACGCCTAAATGGCCAAACCGGATATAAAAATTCGGTAGCCAGAACCCCGATGCGACTAAGACGAAGCTAGAGGGATGAACAGAGAGCGACAATATATACCCGCCGGTTCTAAATGAAATCTGGCCGAGATTCTGGCCATTGTTTGAGCTTCAGGACGAGGAGACTTTATTGTGCCTGTAATGAGACGTCTGGCGGAATTGTGAGCTGTTTTCTACTGTATCATTGCAGTTGTTGCTGGATTACGGTGGGCAGGGATTTGGGTCCTTGCTGTCGCCACCGTCAGCAAAGACAATGTAAATGATAATATGTATGTGAATTTTGTGCAGTGTATGGAAAGGTTTTTGAGTTAAATACACCCTCACCGGGCAAGTAAACGATATAAGGTGAGGTTTAACCTTGTACAATGTACAGGCATCGAACTTTGTTATACCATTTTCATTTCTAAGACTTTAATTGTAGTTTGTCGAGCTTTATTGTCTCCTCGCGTTTCTGGTGGTCCACTGTTTATTCTGGCTTTCAAGAATTGCATTGGTATGGAAATATTGTGGCGGACTTCTCCCAAAAAAACAAAAGTGTAAGACAGGACATATTATACTAACAATCCTGGCACTGCGTTTCCTTGGTGTAAATTCTAACATCTCACAAAAAGTAATGTTTAATGTTCTAGAAGACTCCGAGGACTTAATACCGAAAATATTTAATAGCGATAAATGATTCCAGCTTAAGTCTTTTTTATTAATAAAAAAAACCTTTTTTCGACACTAGGAATTTCTTCTATATCGTGGGTGCGTTTACAAACATTAAAACTCACATACACACAGCCAGAACCGGAACAACTATCTGTAGGCCATTCCATTTTTAACCATGCGGAGATCGAACACGCGACACGCAGTGTAGCAGTCAATCGCTCAGCCACTGCGCCAACCGTGTCGTCAGACTAAATAATTTTAGCCCCTTCTCAAAAACTTATGTGACAAATATTTCTCACAACTTACCACCTAACGTCTGACGGACCACCAAACATGCAAATCGTCGAAATAGTTTAAACTACATAAGCTGAGATAGTTAAGTCCTTTATTGTTAATCTTCAAGCACGACCTCGAGACGGTTCACAGAGTCTAGATCGTCCAGTTGGTACTGTAATACTAACTAACACTGGACATGATAAATGATCTCATGTGTCTTCATTTCTAGAGGTGGGGCGTCGACAGTTGCTTAGCATATTATCTTGGTATGAAAATGTGGCTTGCATACATTTAAAGTTTATTATGTGTGAGTTTGTTCAAATGTTTGTTTAAAGTATCTTAACGTAAGACTTTATAATGTACTCACGTTTATTATAATCTTACACATTTACCATTACGCCTGCAATACACAAAACGTTAGGCAGAGGTGTACCTATTAGTCTCACCCACATTTCCACAGTTATTTTATTATTTTTTAAGTGTAATTTTGTTTAACCCTTGATATATTATCATGTTAGTGCTGTGGCGAATTCACACGTAGTTTTATGAATGATTGTTACTACTAAAAATGTTTTAGTGAATAAGTCGTTCTAGTGCTATAATTAAATAAATAAATAAATAAAAAAGTCCCATGTAATAGGGCGAGTCTATTTTTAAACGAGAAACGTTTTCCAATACCTATATTATAATATATTACTAACAACCGGCGAATCCTCGACTCGGAACAAATCGGCGAATCGGAATTAAAAATTCACCTTTTTTACTAGTGAGATTAGAAATAATGAGATATTAGATGTGCTAGTAACGCTAAAAGACAGGGCACAGAATATAAAAAAAATATACAAACAAAAAAAGTTATACTTTTTTGTACAAAAATACACACAACGCAAGGTCAATTCAGAATGAAGTTTAAGGAAGAAAGTTTTCTGCCTGGGTTGCGGGTTGTTCGAAAGAGATATCGCGGACCCGGAACATAAAGGGCAAAAGCAAGAAAATGGATGGGTATGGGTAAAATCGGACACCCCCCCAATCCGCTCAGAGCGGGGTAAGTTATTTGATGACTTCCCATGCGCAAAAAAGAGGGAGAAAAAATGATTTCTCATATACCTAATATTAATTAAATAATTCAAAATTTATATTTACGAAAACACCAGTCGTTGACCTTAAAAACACCAGTTTTAATCGAGATACTAAAACCGTTTATTCTGAAGTCAAAACACAAGTCAAGTCCCCAACTATAACTTATAAGACGGTACAGCAAAAACTTCAAAACCACTGAAGTCTGCAACGAACTATTCCAAACAACATCCCCTTTATTAATTTACCGCTAGCATCCAACTATGCCACCACTTCGGAGCAATTTCTTAAAGACTCCATTATTATCAGACACTACAAACTTTTAATTTTAAAAACCTTTATAAATGCAGAAAATCCCGGGAAAACGAAACTGCGTCCGTCCATATGCCGAGAATCGTGGGGTAAACACTTTTAAGGAAATAACATCGCGAAGTTTCGCTGTGTACGTTTTTATATCGTTGAAGTATGGCGATGCGAAGTAGCGGTCGGTGGGTTCCGTATATATTTTGTTGGCAGTTTTAGATGTATTACTTTTTTGTGTTGGTTTTGTGTATTGTGGTTGTCAAGATACGGTTTGAAGATGGAGTTGAAATGTTTTGTGTTGTTATTTGTATGATTTTATAGCTTTTAATCTAGTATTGCAATGAATCCTGGAGAATTGGTTTGGAACACGTCAATCACAGGAAGTACTGGTACGAATAGAAAAAAAAACTGGTGTTAAATTAGTCTATTTATCAAGGAAGTTTATAGATAGATAGACAGATAAATCATAAATTTGATGCAACAAACGGCCCAATAGAAAAGACATAGATTTAAAAAAAAAATAAGTTGGAAGTTAGATAAATGTGCTACTACAGCTATCACACTACAACCTTAAGGACCCGAGTAAAGGTGAAACAGCGGGGCACAGTTAATAGTAATATAATACTGTTTTTTTTTCTTGTTGTTTAGTTTTCTCCAGGACTTTCAAGGTCCTGGTTTGTTTTTAAAAGAGCCTAATGAGACAAAAAGGTAGAAATGAAGTTTGAATCCAATGTTAACGCTTTAAGCGTAACTTTTAAAAAAAACTGCATATTCAAAATTTTCTTACATAACTTGGCACAGAAAAAGCTACATAATTTTACATAAAAGAATTATTACCAACAATAAATTCAATGAATTTTGCAACATACGGCGTTTAATGGTAAAAGTTCTTTTATTTCAGGCGTTTTTCTTTGAGGAAAATTATTATTTGATTTATTGTGCGCCAAAATTAATGTTACAGTACGTGATTGTAACGATTTTGACAAAACCAGGGTTGGTTTTAGCGAAGGCTTGGTTCAAGACAATAATGTATTTTAAAACTTAATATAAATGTTGAATAAAATTTAGCAATTCAACTTGGACATTAATAAGAATTTAAGATAACATGCAGTCAGTAAGAGTGACGTCTGACAGGGGAGAATGGAAAACGTGTTACACCGACCCCAAATAAAATGGGACAAGGGCGGGAAAATGATGATGATATGGCCAGTACCTAAATAAAGATACGTTCGTATTCAACTATTTACAACCTGTTCCTTACTCTATGGTATCAGACCCCGACTTACGGATCTCTAAAAATCTTCAACGCTGTACAATGACAGAAAACAATCGGTAACAAACAAAGAGAACGTTCTGGGTCATATTGGGACTGTCTTCACTTCGCTAGCCCCTCGTTACATCCACCGTTATGGGTACCACATAAGGTTCAATTTCGTCCATTTTCTGCAAGGTCTGTAATCGGAACTGAAGGTTTGTTTATTATGTTTTATCCTCATAAATATGTAGTTCTAGTCTGGTTACTGTTTAGTTTACGATTTCGTTCGCGTAATGGCTCGGAAAGTTCGGCTGCATATTTATATTATAGTTAGTGTTTCTTGGGGGCTATCTTGAAGTTACTTAGGTTTCAATGTTGGTTTTAGGAAGAAATTTATTTCGTTTGTAGCAGTTTCTGGTAATACGAACTACTTTTGAGTGGTATTGGTGGCGTTTTGGTTTTGAAATGGATGCTGCGTCAATTTTGATTCTGTCTGATCAACTGGCTGATTGTTCGACTGCTGCGCTGCGTGTCGCGGGTTCGACCCCGGCCCGGAAAAAATATTTGTATGACCTAATGGTTGTTGGTTATGTTCTTGCTGTTTATGTTTGTGTGTTTAATTGTTTGTTAACGCATCAACACTACAACACGATACAGGAGAAATTTCTAATGTTAGGCAAAGTTTCTTTAAAAAAAAAACGACTTTGTAAAAGCAGTTTAAAAAACAAATTATTTGACACTTTTTTTTATAAGTGCGCAGTTTTCATATCATACAGTGCAAGATGAAAGGTGGGCCATTTTTCTGTGGCATTTTTACAATAACATACAAGAAACTTTTAAGTTTTGGTTAAATTTTGATGAAAACTTGATATTTAAAAATCTTTTAAAAAAATACAGGTATGACTAGATAAACATTTTGTTCCATACATCAATTTGACTGGCATCTATCTGTAGAGCGACCCAAATTTTAATTACATTGCATCTTATCTTCTTAAATACTGAAGTAATATTAGATTTTATGCAAAAAATTATAATTATAAAAAGTTATTTAGTTAGTTTTTATATTTTTTATTATTATTGAAAACGAAATATGTAAAAATGAAAAAAAAGAATATGTACAACAATAAATAATCGATAAAAAGTTTACTGATAAATAGTTCGATCACACGATCCTATCAAAATACAAAACAAAGAATACCTTTTTTTTTTTTTTTTCGGGTGTGAAATCATCCAATGACTTCTGGGCGGAGCGGGGCGCATGTCAGACTTGTACTGACTAAAACCCACCCATGTTCCTTCTATTGCCCTTTACGTTCCGAGGCCGCGGTATCTCTTTCGAACAACCCGCAACCCCGGCAGGCGGAGGCTCTGGCAAGCCCCTCTGCTTTGCTGACTCTCTTGGAGGCGCGCGTGAAACACGAACGCGCCGTCGACACGGCCTGTCGTCAATCGACGGACGGACGGTAAACTACCCATTGCTCACCGCCCACAGGCCCGCATCTACGGTGGCCGGGAGTCGTCTCGCGGCGCCCGGCGCCATGGGCGTCTCCCGCGGCGGCTGGGTTGGGCAGATGTTCTCTCCCTCAAACGCCCGGCCACCTCCTTTGCTAGCATTACTGCTTCGCAGAAGGTGGTGACCGCTTCCCATTCCCTCTCGCTCCGGACCATGGCCTGAACCAGGGCCGGACGCGAGAGATCGCCGCCGCCGATCGCCTCTACGAGGGCACGGCGGTGCTCCGCCCACGCTGGGCAGATCGCCACTGTGTGCTCCACCGTGTCCTCAGGGCGATCGTCACAATGGTGACACCCGGGCGCTTCCTCCCGCCCGATGATGTGCAGGAACCTCCCGAAACTTCCGTGTCCGGTGAGGACCTGCGTCAGGCGGTAGGTGAGGACGCCATGACGCCTCTCCAGCCACTCCTCAAAGAGGGGACTTACCGCCACTATTGTGGCGTGCCCAACAAAGAATACCTTGTCGATACCATTCCAAAAAAAGAAATATTCTTCTATCGAAACCAAATTCTTTTCTGTCAACCGTTCCCCGAAAACGCCCAAGCTTTGCCGAACTTCCACGAAGCCGTCAACTGCACTTGAGCGATAAAAGTTTTTCCCAAACGTTTCGGATACGCTAGAAATGTAACAAATGTGATTTGAATTTGTCATACTCTGAGCGATATTTTTTATTGCTAGCACGCGTCTGATTTGAAAGCGTGTTTCGAATAGCTGACTTTTTCTGATCGAGGAGTTTTATATTTTTTCGATGTCTTTTTTGTTCTATTTCTGACGATATCATTGCGATTTAACTACGCCTCTTTGTGTTAGTAATATACTAGCTGCACCCCGCGCTTTCACTCGCGTGGTGATAGTATTTACAATATTTCTTTATGAATTGTAGCCTATGTGTTATTTTGTTGTATGGGCTATATTATTGTATATGCTATGTTATAGTTTCATTAAAATCCATTCAGTAGATTTTGCGTGAAAGAGTAGATAACAAACATCCATACATCCATACAAACTTTTTCGTTTATAATATTAGTAAGACGTAGGATCTTTTAAAATATTTCAACCATAACCGCTTGGTTTCCTTTTCTTCCAAAATACGCTATGATATAATTTTATTACCACATCATTGATTTCAGACGTCACCAGACTTCTTAGCAAATCAGTTAGTTTTACTTGTCTTTATGGTATTCCTTACGCCTAATTTGCTGTGTCTATTGGGAATAAAACGGGCAACTGGGAGCAGGACTGAGGGTTTCATACCACCTTGCGACATAAACAGCCATATTTATTGACGGCGTACCTACACTTGGTGATATGATTTTTCCACAACTTCAAGGGTTCACAAACATAAGTATGTTTATGGTTTTAATTACAACTCGATACTTTGACGCGTTCTGAGATTAAGGGTCTTGACAGACAGACGGACGGAAAACAAAGGTTCACGTAACCCCAAAAACCAATATAACAACCAGTATTTTTGTAAACCATAGTGTTCATAAAGAATATTCTTTTAATCCATTTTTGAGCGACTAAATCTACCGTATGATAAAGAACAAAATCCTGCACACAAATGATAGCCCAACCTGCCCTCGCAAAAGTTTTAACATAAAAATTGATTCAACATAATTAGGTTACGTTTCCACAGTATAAAAAGGTACAGTGACATTTAAAGCCCGGTTAAAACGCCTGGAAATTCGTCCGGGCGTAACCAGTCACAACCGGTAATCCGGGCGAAGCGGTCGAATTAAAAAGTTGGAGAAATAACCGGGTATTACAAGCGACCCGTTCTGCAGCAGGCTTAATGAGAGAATCGGGTTTTTGGACATATTATTAAGGAAAATGATGGGGTTTTTTGTTGCAGTAACGTAATGCGGATGATAAATGACTGCAATTACGATCAATAATTGTTTAAGGTGTTAGGTTCTACAGTACTTACTATAATAAATTGGTTTAGTTTGTTTTTAGTTGATAATGAAATGGAACTGGGCTGCATGTCGCACGATTAAGATTTTGATTAAAGGATTTTGCTTACAATGACGAAGAAAAGAGAAGAAAAAGAAGGTTTTGACCCCGCAGTGCCATAATATCTTACTCTCATACTTATATACTTTTAATATTATAAATGCGAATGTTTGTAAGGATGTATGGATGTACGTATGTTTGATCCTCTTTCACGTCAAAACGGATGAAGGGATCTTGATGAAATTTGGCACAGTGATAGATTATGGTCTGGAATAACACATAAGATTTTTTCGATATCACGTGGGCGAAGCCGCGGGCGCCAGCTAGTACTTATAATAATAATATTGTAGCTTTCGTGAAATCAGAGAAAGATAAGCAATTCAAGTATCTTATTATGGCTCGCGAGGTTGTCAACATATGGCACTTGAATACAGCAGTCTTTGTGCCGATTGTCGTGATGGCCAATGGCTTAATAGCCAATAGCCTCAACCATAATATGAGGAGGCTATCGCTTGGCAGCTGGATCAACGGCTTGGTTCAGAAAGCAGTACTTCTGGACACGGCCCGTATTTTTAGGAGGTTCTTCTCTCAAGAGCCCTGACCACCGGTAGATTGAACCCTGCTTCCGATGCTGGTATACTTTCGGCAACTATTATTTATATTTTAATAATATTTTTTTCTCTTTTTATTAAGAATAAAAAAGGAGCATATTTATTTGGCACTTGCTTCAAGTGCAGTCAACAACAAAAAGAAATCTAAACAATAAAAATGTCAATTTTGTGTGTCTCACGGCTGCGCCAAATAAGCCCAGTTCAGCAAACTGTCAAGCAGCTAGTGCGTGACGCTAGTTTTCAACGGGAACAAGAAATATTTTAAAATATAAAATTATATGTATTGGATTGAATAAACGAAATGACTATGGTGCTTAAATATTGAATCCATATTGATTTTAGCATAACATTGTATTGAGTCTACCCCAAGTGGATTTCACCTAAACAAAACCCCAAGACAGAGTATTTCAAGCGTTAATTAATCTTAATGCTAGAATTCATTAGGTTTCTAAGCACAAAAGGCCAGAGCTATGACATAACCTCATTCAGGGGATCAATTCTGTTACTAGTAAGGCATAGCGTAATATCAGGGAGCCCTATTTCTAACAGTGAACATTGAATTCATTGATTATGAATTCACATTTGAACATTAAACAGTTAAACAATGTTTTTTTCATTGTTGTGATATTTTCAACTATCTAATTTTCACAGTTTATGATAAACATGCCTTGTGACAGACGGGCAGACTTAATAGTAGGGTCCCGTTTTCTTTTTTTGTGCGGAACCCTAAAAACTCTTTCCTCCCAAATCCAAGGATTAAAAAACTTGAAAATCACGTCGTTTAAAGTACCTTGTACCTCCAGCCCACTCTTAATGGAAACCCCAAGTCTTTAAAGATATAACGACTGCCACAATTACGAAACTCAGTCAAAACAAACACCGTTTTTCATAATTAACAAAAAAAACCGCGTTGCATGGAGTTTTACGTCCCCTAATCCCATCGGGGCCATTAAATCGTCATCAGGTGGACCTGAGGCCATTTTTCTTAATTACCTGAACTGGTTTTGGAAAAATAACATTTAAGTACATTGGCTGGTACTTATCTAATGCATAAATGATTAATGATAGAGTAGGAGCTCTTGATTATTAATATTTATAGGGATACGTACCTCAAACGGCACGATTGGCGCAGTGACTGAGCGATCAACTGCTGCGCTACGTGACGCGGATTTGATTCCCGCACGGAAAAAATATTTGCATGACCTGCAGATAGTTGTTTCGGTTCTGGCTGTTTATGTATGTGAGTTTAAATGTTTGTAAATTCACCCATGATACAGGAGAGATTCCTAGTGTGGGGCAAAGTTTTAAAAAAAAGAAATGAAACCATTATAGGATTACTTTGTTCTGTATGTCTGTCAAGACCCTTTATTTCAGGATCGCGTGAAGGTATCGGGTTGAAATTAAAACAAATACTCATATCTGTGGTCCCTTGGAGCTGTCAAAATCAACCCTCTACGTCCACGCAGTCAAAAAACATGGCCGTTTATGTTGCAAGTTTGTATGGAACCGGTGCGCGAATCGTTGGCCGGCAAAATGTTGGTGTGTGTGCCTTCGAAGATCATAAAGCATGATGTTAATTATTGAAGAACCCATGTAAACAGCTTTCATGAAACACACAACAGTTTTAAACAACAAATTAAATGGTTGTTAGTTTTCCACATGTATTTATAACTCTCTTGACTTTATTTCGTTTGTATGTATGTATTTAAGTATTTATCGTTATATTATATTTGTTAATGTTTTCTCGAAACACTTTCTGTTATGCACCCTGCACCTACTATGTTTTCTCTCTGCATCACCCTATAGTAGACTGGTAGAAAATGCCCAAGGCATTAAGTCCGGCTTTGTACAGTGCTTTTAATACATGTGCATAAAGTTTTAATAAATAAATAAAACAGTAGCTTCTTGTAAAATATTGGTATCTAGATGCACCCGGTAAGACTGGAAGCCGAACCCAGTGAAGAAAAGGCTAGGCAAATTATGATTTATTGTATCACCTAAAATAGTTCGCGTAAACGCGTTTGTCCATTTAATATCTAGTTTTTTTTAGACAAATGTGACAAATATTACCGACAGATACACAAGGGAGGGTTGGAAAATCCTGATTTCACATTAAACCCAGTTGAAAAAGAAAACCGATTATTCTTGTCTTGCACGGGTAGTTTCAATTGAAAACAAGTATGGGGAACTTAAATCAGAGAGTGTTTTCATAAAAATGCCAACAATAACAAAACGATGAGAATGGCGCAATAAAACACACCCAGGGGGATGATTGCGTGAACAATACCATTCGTTCTTCCATTCATTTTATTCGTTCAACTTGTGTGCTCCCCGCGTTTTATTTTTTTGTTAAGATGCTGGTGAGGCCCTTATTGTGGCAGGATTTGATCGTTTTGTTGTGTTTATCTGATTTGCTTTTTAATTTATGAGGTCTTTTTAATTTGTAATCTTCTGGAGGATTAATATTGTTGGTCAGATTCTTGTTTCATATAATTCGTTGTCTATTTTTGTTGTGTAGTCCTATCTATCTTTTAAGTAAGATGAGAGGTTATTTGTGATTTTAGTTTTTTTATGTACGAACAATTGTTTTGACTTCACGCCTTTATGCCCTGAAACATTAGGCAGAGATGTCAAAACATCTATATTACAATTGACATTTTACTAAATTATCAAAAAAGGCGATACGAGAAGCGAGTCTAAGACCAAGCAGTCTCGGTTGCGACCATATTTAAAACGTTAAAATGGTGACAATAATTATTTAATGACTAAGAAGTATTAAAGAGAACTCATGTTAATATCTTTCTGTTTATGTTTACCGAGTTGTTGATGCTTTGCAAATGTTCCGGCCAATAACTTGTAGCACAAACACGTGTCGTGTCGTAGTCTTGTTAGCGCGCATCGTTATAGGTTGCGTCACGCCAGGTCGCGTGTCGTAGTGTTTGATTAGCGTAACGTGATTGTGTCTGACGCTCGAATACTGTTTGTTTTTGTTGTTTTAGGTTAAGTAGCTGTGGATATTGATGAGGAGACTTGGAAACAAGATTTGTGTAACACGATCTTTATTTGCCTGTTCAAAACTGGAAGTATTTGTATTTCTGCGGGATTCTTCTTTTTCTGTTTTCTTTGTTTATTGTGTGGTCAGTACTTAACCTGGTGTCAGAGTTTTATACCGTCCATGGGCTTCTGAATTAGCTTTACATGCAATTGCATAAAAACAATCCTTACCATAAATTAGTGGTGGTGATTATTCTGTCTCTGTCTTGATTATTAGTCATTATTATTCACTAGCTTTTGCCCGCGGCTTCGCTCGCGTTTAATTCTGGGTAACACAATTCCTCTTTCCTGATTTGCATGTACCTGCTACTTGTAGTTTTTGCTCTAGCGCCTGATTTATTGTAATAGCAAAGCTAAGTTTTTCCTTGTTTTCCCTCTTCCTCCCTCAATTCTCACTTTAAAAAAGAAGTTAGCATATGTCCGTCTCGAGGATCTCGACTATCTCTGTACCAAAATTCATCAACATCGGTTTAGCCATATAGGCGTGAAGACCTAACAAACAAACAAACTCACTTAGTGTTTAAGGTACGGCAAATCGTGTTTTGTTTTGTCCAGCGTTTTCATATTATGAATGACAATCAAATTGAAGAATAATCCAATGGATCTGCCAAAATATATATTTATATTAATCTCTTCTACTAAGCACCAATAGAAGTCAATTACCAATCCTACCTCGTACAAAAATAAAGTAAAAAGACTAAAAGAAAGTCAGAACATTAAAAATAATTAGCTAATTAAAGCTCTAACAAAAAATTCCAGAAATTTCCAATAAAATACTGACATAACTGTCTGTACTAAGCCATTCTGTCACCTCCAGTCTCCCGATAGTAATTTCACTAATTGACCTAGCTAATTAGGAGTTTCAATCGAATTAATGTAAGAAAAACTGTTCCTCAATGCCTCATTAAACGATGTCATTTCGGAGCTAATTACGTCTCTACGTGTAATTGTAATCTAGATTAGTATCTGGATATAGCAAGTAATTATTTTTTCAATACATTTTCTTGAAAACTGGCTCTTATTACACTGCGATTAGGTTCAACATGTAATGCGTTCCACACGCGTGCTTTTTTCTCATTTATCGCAAGGAGGTCTTTATTTTTTTCTGATTTTCCTAAAGCCGGTGACGATTTTTTTTAAAGCCAGGACGCGCGTTTTTTGAAGGCCTTCATGGTTAAAAAAAAAGAGAATACCTATCACAAATGTAGAAAATAATTTACATATGTAAAACTACAGTTTGACATTTATTGGAGATCTAAATTTAAAAATATTTGTTTTTAAGCTATTGCATAGCTTCTATCGCGGGCCTTGAGCGCGAGGACC
The DNA here is from genome assembly GCA_905475445.1 of Ochropleura plecta. NCBI lineage: Eukaryota > Metazoa > Arthropoda > Insecta > Lepidoptera > Noctuidae > Ochropleura > Ochropleura plecta. The sequence continues at coordinate 1,621,311 of FR997732.1, forward strand.
GAATCCAGAAATTCCGTAACGAAGAAAAAAGAAAAAAATGACGCTCCCCACTCCGACGGGCACGGAGGTGTGGCTTGTCTAACGTCGAATCGTTTACACAATACGGTCAGTTATTTCAATCCCGATTCTAATGTTCTAATAGCGTGTTTGGTAGAGAATCGGATTGTCAAACGACATTACGCTGGATCAAACCCAAGGTCTTGTTTTTCTTTTTGCGACTTCTTTTCATTGGAAGTACTTTTTAAATATTATATTTAGTTTTTTATTTTTTTATTTATTGTCTAAGTTGATAAAAAATGTTTCTTTTTGCAACTTCTTTTCATTGGAAGTACTTTTTAAATATTTTATTTAGATTGTTTTTATTTATTGCATAAGTTGATAAAAATAGCTATGCAATAGCTTTACCGCGGCAGTCCCCGAGTGCCACACGTATTTTTTTTTTGTTACGAACGGTAAAATGTCATTAAATTATTTATGAAAGCTTGGAAAAATTGGAATTGTATGAAGAAGAATACTTATCCATTTTTAATTTATTTATTGAATATATGAATCATAAAATAAAGGAGGTAAAACGACATAAGCGTGTTAAATTCCATTGCAGAGCAAAGGCCTCCTTTCAGACTTTTATTTCTTGATATATGTGTGACGTGTAGATATATATGTATAGATAGAGACTAGTTCGAGAATTTGTTCCGCAGGAAGTGGCGAAGGATGAGCATTTTGGGGACAGTCTTGTGCAAATGCTGATTATCAGCCTAGTTTGAATAAATTACTTTTGATTTGATTTGACATAAACACCTATTTCATAATAAAAGAGTGTCCAAAAGAGTGTCCATGGAGTTTCTTGCCCATTCTTCTCCATAGAGATCAACGCTTTGGAATAGGCAACTACAGTACTTTCACAAGTTATTATGCCTTGTGACCGGGACTGTAGCAGCATCATTTTTTGTTCTTGTTTTTATGACATTCAAAAGTGCCTGTAATGGTCTAATTGAAATAAATGCTTTGAGTTTGAGTTTAAAATTATTATGGTAAATAAAACTCGAAGAAGATCCTTTCAATCTGTCAAGTCTCCGCGGCCGACCTCACTTTTACATTAAATTACTTACTAAACTATAATTCAATTTATAATTACCAACTAGTAATTGCTAGAACCACATCACAGGGCGCGTTACACGCTGGAGTCACAAGTTTTAATGAAACATCGCGTTTTGCCCCGGGTTCGGGTGCGTTTACCCTAACAAAATCCAATTTGGAAATTGCTTACAACCGGCCAAATCATCCTCTATATACATAAGATATTGGAACCTGCAATCAAAAGTATACTTTATGTGGGACAGGGTACAATTCAGTTTGTTTTAGCCCGATAGATTGCTTGCTACCTGATTTAGTGGCCCTATTCGGAGAGCTATAACGATGTTAATGGTCATAATTTCAAGATGCGAGCGTTCGATAGTAGAAAAAAATCGGTTTTTTGTGAAGGAAAATGGTGTAATTTGTGTGAAGGCGAGATCGTAGACATAATTAGTAAGGAGTCCTCATTAGTTGCGTAAATGTTAGCATTTTAAGTGGTTAATTACAAGATGTTTAATTTGGTCCTGAGGTCCTTTGGTGACTACGGAGGGAAGAAGCTATCTGTTCTATTTTCTCCCTTAAAGTTAGCTATTATTTACAATGAAGACGACGCGACGACGAGAATTATGTATACTGTTAATATTGCAGAGCAAGTTCCAAGAACATTTTAATTGCCAATAAGACCAATTATCTGATGCAAAGAGTCCTTATTAAAACGAAAACAAAAAGACTGACCCAAATAGTTAAGTCATCCTCAAATCAACCCAGCCGCCGCGGGAGACGCCCCGGGCGCCAGGCGCCGCGAGACGACTCCCGGCCACCGTAGATGCGGGCCTGTGGACGGTGAGCAATGGGTAGCTCACCGTCTGTCCGTCTATTGACGACAGGCCGTGTCGACGGCCCGTTCGTGTTTCACGCGTGCCTCAAAGAGATGTCAGTAAAGCAGAGGGGCTTGCCAGAGCCTCCGCCTGCCGGGGTTGCGGGTTGTTCGAAAGAGATACCGCGGCCCTGGAACACAAATGGCAAAAGCAACATGAACGGGTTTTATTTCCCCTTTCCAATTTTAAAGAAGATAGGTCAGGTTTTCAACCGTTACTTTAGACAGAAACAAAAGCATAAATAACCATCAAAGAATTATATCAAAAAATAATCTCTCTCTCACGCTGACGTGTTCGATATTCAAAATATGAACGTAAAAGTTAGCCAATCCAAAATGTCGGCGAATGTGACCTCCAGCGGTAATAGCGAGATGTATGGAGATAAAACACCGATATTAGAATTAGGGAGGTTTAATACGTTGATATATTATTGTCTCCTAGACTGTACAATATTATAATTTATGATTAGAAAGGACCTACTGGACTGGGATAAAGACAATAAACAAGTACGGGGAAAAATCCTAAATATATTTTACTAGCTTTTGCCCGCGGCTTCGCTCGCGTTAAATTCGGTAGCGCCTTATTGATTTGTAATAGCAACGCTAAGTTTTCCAGTTTCTTCCCTCTTTCTCCCTTATATCCCACTCTTTTTTTTTAAACAGCCTATGTCCATCTCCTGGTTCCCAACTATCTCTGTACCAAAATTCATCAGAATCGGTTTAGCCATTAAAGCGTGAAGAGGTAACAAACAAACAAACAAACAAACTCACTTTCGCTTTTATAATATTAGTAAGGATTTTAGTCTAAGGGCCGGAGAATGACGACAATGTTCTCAAGGTTACCAAATAAACTAATTTATTAAATAATATTAATCTATTCTTGCTCTTTTATTTCTTTACTAATATCACAACAACAGTTTTACCTACAAAAACTCCTCAATAAACGACTTTCAGAATCAATAACCAAACAAGAAAAAAAACAACGAATAGAAAAATACTATTTAAGCGACGATTACAAGAGGAAATTATCAATTCAACACGTATGTATATTTTTAATTGCTTTATATGTATGTCCACGCATAACTTTTTATCAAAATAAACATCAGAAAAGAAAAAAAAAACAAACACACGACGTACAATATCTTCCTTTTGTCTAAATCGGCTAGAAAATGACTACCATTAAAACATACATTCATTAGCATTACAAATTAAAATTAAATTATTAAACAAAGGTAAAACAAAGTTTGTAAAACCGTCTCCGAAATTCTCCCTCAAAATGGATTTCCAAAAACGACTTCGATAGATGAATTTCGGACCTCAAAAGTTTGATTAATTGTATGTAATGTAAGCGTGCCGGCTAATTAGGGTCCACCTCGACCTCTGCTTACACCCTAACTTTTTAACAACCACCGCCGAGTTTTTACAGTCTATTGAGCAGTTCGAAACTTTTTCTGGTTAACGATTTTTGGATGTGGGAGAATCCTGCTATACTTATGAGTTTACTAGCTTTTACCCGCGGCTTCGCTCGCGTTAGATTCGGGGTAACACAGTTCCCCTTTCCTGATTTGCAGGTACCTGCTACCTGTAGTTTTTGCCCTTGCACCTTATTTATTGTTATAGCAATGCTAAGTTTTCCCTATTCTCCTTCATAACCCACTTAAAAAAAAAAATTGACCGTCTTCCGGGTCCCAACTATCTCTGTACCAAAATTCATCAAAATCAGTTTGGCCATTTAGGCGTGAAGACGTAACAAACAAACAAACTTACTTTCGCTTTTATAATATTAAGTAAGGATGCATACTTTATGCGCGATTCAGACTCGAACTTGGCCAGTTTATAAGATTTGCTGCTGTATGTATGTTGGCGACCAGCTACCAAACTTTATGATAATTTTATATTTCTTCTTTTTGTTTGTCAATTTCATTTGTTTTTGTTTTAAGAAAAAAAAGTCAGTCTGTAAAAAATATGTGCTACAATATATGAGAAGATGAACTTGTGGTTTCATTACTCTCTAAAATTATCCTGTTCTCAGCATTGGTGTCAGAAGTGAACGGTTAAATGCCCACCACAAGATCGCAGACAAAGGCAGCAATGGCGGAGACTGGTACAGCAGGTATCGTTCCAACAGGTGCTCTTCAAGAGGGTGGTGCTTCCACATTCGGTGCCATCGCGCCGGCGCCGCCCTGTACCAACCCTAACGAGTCCTTACCACCCGCCAGCAGAACCTCGTCAAGCATCGTGCCTCAGAGTGCACGGTCAGGCCATTCTAGCAGCACATTAAAAGCACAAATCCTGACTGCAAAGGCGGAGCACGCTCGTCGGCTCGCGAACCTCCAAGCGGAACGTGAAACCGCCGTTGCGGAGTTGGAATTGCAGGCGAAGCTGGCCGTTATCCAGGCCAATTCTATAAGTGCAGGATCCCGCCATTCCGACAAGTCTCACTACACGAGACCACAGCGCAGAGTCGAAGACTGGTTAGCTGAATCACACAAGCCGAAGTTTTCTAACGTTGTACCGCAGGACCGTCCGCGTTCGGCGCCCGCCACAGCCTACGGAGATGGTCCAGTGACAGTGACACATCCTCCCTTTGATGTACTGGACCGTACCCACGAGACACGCCCTGTCATCACCTGCGCGCCACCTCGTCAGGCTCCCGCTCACCCGCCATCGCATCCGGCCCCAGCCGGCACGTTGAAGCCGTTTCCCTGTGTCTGTACGCTCCTTGTGGGCGCGTACTCATCAGTTAAGCCAGCTGAACATACACAACATGCACTAGGTTTAGGCACACTTACTAATGATGAAAATTGTTGCTACAAAAATAAAAATCATTGCCAAGAACTAAGTACATCATTTAATCAGCTGGTCGACGCAATTAGAGGCACAAGGAAGAAGACAACAAAGGTTTGTGATATAACTAAGTTTGATGGTCACGTCTCGGATTGGTTTCACTTCAAGAAGTCCTATGAACAATCCAAGGCGCACTTTTCTCCTAGCGACAACATCACACGACTTGGCGCGGCGCTGCACGGTGCTGCTAAAGAGGCAGTCTCCATCAGATTAATAGCAGCTGATGACCCGGAGCAGATTGTTGAAGCGCTCGAGACCAGGTTCGCTCAACCGGAAGTCATCGTACTCCACCAGATCTCTGAGGTCAAAACCCTCTCTAAAATAAGTATTTACGAGTCTGCGAGAGAGCTGAACATCTTTGCCTGTCGCGTCCGTAACTGTGTCGAAATCATCCGCTTGCTGGATCTGCCCGAGCACCTTGCTTCACCGGACCTTCTCAACATCATCTTAGGTAAGTTGACCCCACTCCTCAGATCTAAATGGAGAGATTTTGCATCGTCGAGAGTTGGCTCCGGTAAGTTCAAATTGGAAATTTTGGCCGATTTTCTCGAAATCGAGGCAAAATTACAAATTAAATTTGATGTCATAGTGTCAGAGCCGAATCTTGTCAAAAGTCAATGTCATCCCATCAAAACCACAAGAGACAAAACTTACGTAATTGCGACAACGTCAAACGTCACGTCAAAGTCGAAAAGTTTTTATTCATGCCATTACTGCCATGACGGTAAGCACGAGGTTAGCGATTGTGAAGGTTTTAAGTCTCTGCCTCTGGACGATCGGCGGCAATGGGTGATGGAGAACAAGGTTTGCCGTAGATGTCTTATAAAGGGTTCGCACCAATATCGCCACTGCAAGAAGAAGTGTGAGTTCGAAGGCTGCCCGGCTGAGAGGCGGCACCACACCCTCTTGCATAGACCCCAACCTGTGACGACAGCCCATGTCGAGATACACTCAGCCGCGGAAATCGTCAGCCTCAACGCGCAGAAACCAAGCACGACGAAGGAAGAGCAGCGATCGGTCACCGTGGCCCACAACTCTTCTCCACTGAACTCATCCTGCCTTAAGCCACTCTTAAAGGTTGTAGCAGTCACTATTTCTGGACCCCTTGGAAGCGTTAATTCATATGTCCTTCTTGACGACGGGAGCTCCGTGACTTTATTGGATCAATCTGTGGCGGAGTCAGTGGGAGCTGAGGGCCCTATGTGTAGGCTGAATATTGACTGCATTGGTGGATTGAGTACGCAGGCCGACGTGAGATATGTTAATATCCTAGTAAAGGGTCGATATGGTACGGACAGTTTTGACATCAGAGCACGCACCATTCCCAACTTGGGCATCAAAAGGCAGACAGCACGCTTAGACGATGTAGCCAGGTACGATTACTTATCTGATCTAGTGGACGTCGTCTGTTATGATGATGCGAAGCCCATGTTGTTGATAGGTGCGGACAATTGGCACATGTCGCTTCCTTCAGAGGTTCGTCACGGCACTCGTAAACAACCTGCAGCCGCTCGCACCGCGCTTGGTTGGGTCCTCTACGGTTATATTTCTAGTAGACCTTACGCCGCCACTTCCGTTAATCATATTTCAGTCGCCATCGACAATGACTCACTGGACAACCTCATCAAGGAATACTTTCGACTGGACTCTATAGGGATAACCAAGGCAGACCATCGTAGCGCTAGCGAACAACGTGCGTTAAACATTTTAGAGGAGACTACCAAGCGCTTAAATTCTGGTAGGTACGAAGCGGGCCTATTATGGCGCGATAATATCTCTACCGTCCCTAAAAGCCGCGACCTAGCCTTATCTAGATTTGTTAGCCTCGAGCGTAAAATGGTTAAGGATAGTGCTTATGCCGATGCCTACAAGCGAAATATTCAAGAAATGATAAGCAAAGGGTACGCTGAATTATGTTCGGGTCCACCGTTCGGCCAGGTCCCGTGGTATCTTCCACATTTTGGAGTTACCCACCCACATAAGAAGAAGCTGCGCGTTGTCCACGATGCAGCAGCAAAGTGTGCAGGTGTCAGCCTCAATTCGCTTCTGCTGACCGGACCGGACCTATTGCAGCCGCTTCTTAGCATCGTGATGAGGTTTAGGGAAGGCCCGGTTGCCTTGTCGGGAGATATCAGAGAGATGTTCCCGCAAATTAAAATTAGACCGGAGGATAGGGACTCCCAACGTTTTTTATGGAGAGATAGCCCCGGTTTGCCGCTCCAGGAATTCCGTATGTCCTCGATGATATTCGGCGCAGCATCTAGCCCGTGTACCGCGCTTTGGGTGAAAAATAAAAATGCTAGTCAATTCCAGTCACGATACCCGGACGCCGTGCGGTCTATCGTCGAGGACCATTACATGGACGACTTCTTAGGGAGTTTTGACAGCATCAGTGAGGCGGCTCAGCGAGCATTTGAAATATGGTCCATACATAAAGCGGCTTGCTTCGAGATGCGTTCTTGGGTTTCGAATTGTAAGGAAGCCCTAGCGATAATCCCTGCAGACTTACATGCAACAGACGCTTCTACTGAGGTGAGTTTAGGTCTGATGTCTCCCTCACAAATTCGGGTATTAGGTCTTACGTGGAACACCAGTGAGGACAATCTTTGTTTCGTCAAGAACCTTCCAAAGGCCCCTACTAAGTATACAAAACGTTCAGCATTGTCCCTATTGATGTCTGTCTACGATCCCTTAGGTTTTTTAACTCCCGTTATTATGAAAGGCCGCGCATTATTCCAGAAAACCTGGAAGTTGGGCATCGACTGGGATCATTCACTGCCGGTTGATCTGATTGAAGACTGGAAAAGATGGTTGCTCGAAATTCAAAAATTTTGGGAGAGATAGCTGAAACAACAAACATCCACAGTTGGAGATACGTCCCCACGGCTTTAAATGTCGCAGACGACGCTACGCGAGACATTCACAATTTCACGACTTCTTCACGTTGGTTCACAGGACCCGCATTTCTTTTGTCTCCACCCTCTGACTGGCCATGTGAACCGACGTGTGCCATCATCCCTCCGGTAACCGAAGAACTTAAACGAGCTTCGGAATCGGTGGGACTGATAGTTGCCTCACCGCGACAACTACCTTCACCGGTAGTAGCGGATCACCAACGCTTTAGCAGTTGGACCCGGTTACTTCGTGCCACAGCGCGAACCCATCAGTGTATTGACAAGTTTCGATCAATTTTGCGCCCAAATTCCAAATTCACTCAAAAAGCACTTCGAGATGCTCGTAACCTTTTTGCCCTTTCCGTTGAAGACCTCAACGTTGCGGAGGTTCACTTATTTCGTAAAGTCCAAATAGATTCTTTTCCCGAAGATTTGATGCACGTTCTAACAGCACGTCCCGTTTCGAGTGATAGTAGGCTTCGGAACCTGTCGCTTTTGTTCGGTGAAGATGGGCTCCTACGTCTTTCTGGCCGCACTGCCGTCGCAGAGTATGTAGAGCCACGCCCGATTGTCCTGGATGGCCGACATCCTATCGTCAAGCTACTGATACACTCCTATCACGCCAGATACGCCCACGTCAGAGGAACTTCACAAAGATGCCAGTTTTGCCGCAACCGGAAGGCTAAGCCGGAATCACCACCAGAGGGAGACTTGCCAAAAGCCAGATTAGCACATCACCAACGCCCCTTCACATACGTAGGGCTGGATTATTTTGGCCCTCTGAACGTTGCTATTGGCAGACGCACCGCCAAGAGATGGATTGCCCTTTTTACATGTTTGACAGTGCGAGCTCTGCATTTAGAGATTGTGGAGACATTATCGTCGGACTCCGCCCTGATGGCACTCAGGCGGTTTATTGCGAGAAGGGGATGCCCGACTAGGATATACTCTGACAACGGAACGTCATTCATTGGCGCAGCAAAAATGCTGCCAGAGCTGTTCAACTTCTGCGCCAATAAAAGAATCGAATGGCGATTCATACCCCCATCCGCGCCTTTTATGGGGGGCTGTTGGGAGCGGCTAGTCCGTTCGGTGAAAAATGCTATCGCAGTCACATTGAAGCAGCGGACTCCAAAGGAAGATGTGTTAAACACCCTGCTCTTAGAGGCCGAGTGCACTATCAACTCAAGACCACTGACGCACGTCTCTGTGGATGCAGACGCAGAGTACGCCCTGACTCCATTCACTTTTTTGATCGGAAGCCCAAGCAGCGAGCCAGACATTAATGTCTTCGACGACGCCGACTTGTTTCGACGTGCTAACTGGAGGAAAGCGCAGAGGCTGGCAGACCACTTCTGGCAGCGCTTCGTGCTCGAGTACCTACCCACGCTCACACCTAGAAGGCGGTTGCAGGAGACTCGTCCGTTAAGGGTGGGCGATCTCGTCCTCATTGCAGATGGCACGCTACCCAGGAACCAGTGGCCCCGAGGGCGAATCGCGGCAGTGCACCCGGGGAAAGACGGCATCGTCAGAGTTGTGGACGTCACCACGAAGGGGGGCGTGCTGCGACGACCCACTCGAAAGGTGGTATTGCTGGTCGCCGGCCAGTAAATTGGTGCCTCACACCGTCGGGGGCCATGTTGGCGACCAGCTACCAAACTTTATGATAATTTTATATTTCTTCTTTTTGTTTGTCAATTTCATTTGTTTTTGTTTTAAGAAAAAAAAGTCAGTCTGTAAAAAATATGTGCTACAATATATGAGAAGATGAACTTGTGGTTTCATTACTCTCTAAAATTATCCTGTTCTCAACAATGTACCTAATTACAGCCATAAACCAACGCGTCAGATAAAGATAATCTTCATCATAAAGGTAACCTTATCTCCAATAACCCCTTATATCAGATTGAACTTCAAAGGTCCAAAGGATCAACTCTGGTCCTAATTGTCCATCAGTTCGCCCACCTAACAATTATAGAAAGTTCTGAGGTCTGAAAGTAAATCTGGATACCCGTTTGTTAAGTCCGTTTATAGAATGAGAAGTTTCATAAGGGGCGGTTTGTTAACTCAACTCTGGATCTAGCTACGTTGAGTTTTGTGGCAAGTTGAGCATTTGAGCTAGCTATTCGTAGGTTGATTGTTTTAATTACGCGTATTGAGATAGTCATCATCTGCCTTGCTTTTTCCCAACTTAATTGGGGTCAGCTTTCAGTCTCATCGTAAGCAACTGAATAAAAAAAAATAGGCAGTAGATGGTCTGCATTTTTAAAAAAAAAATAGTACGTTACCCTACACTAGGAATTTCTCATATATCGTGGGTGCATTTACAAACACGCAGCATAGCAATCGATCGCTCAGCCACTGCACTAACCGTGCCGTCAAAAATTTGACTTCCAAAACCCAATTAGTCCTGGGTAATAGATTACCCCATGATAAGGCTGCTTGTCAGAATTTCGGGATACTGACTACCTGTAAGGACATTTTTTTAAGACGTTGTCCCACACAAGGAATTTAGCCTGTAGGTGAATAAACATAAACATTTAGCCAATACTATTATTTCTAGATATTTGTTCCGTCCGGGGTTAGAACCTGCGCCCTTGCCCATTCTATTGATTTCGGCGCAATATATAAATGACTAGCGCCCGCGGCTTCGCCCGCGTGATATCGAAAAAAAAAGTATTCTACGTGTTATTCCAGACTATAATCTACATTTGTGCCAAATTTCCTCAAGATCCGTTCAGTAGTTTTTTCGTAAAAGAGATCAAACATACATCCATACTCACCAACTTTCGCATTTATAATATTAGTAGGATCAGTAGAATGATGATGAATGATAAATTAATCAACACATTCATTTCATAGTTACTTTTCCGAAAGTGTGCAGAAAATTATTTAAAGTAGCTTTTCCTTAAAAAGAAAAGGGATTTTATTGAAAAGTGTTATCGGATATCTTTCAATTTTCCTACCTCCGATACGTTCGAAACTGCACGGAAAACAACGTCCATATTCAATAACCCTGCCGTTGCTCACCAAACTTCAGTACCTAACAAATCCTAGTCCAGGCCTTCAATCCCAAAACCGTTCCCCAAAAACGAAGCAAAAACCAACCGATTTATCGTTTCGAACAAAAAATCCGTGGAAATATTGACACATCTCGTACGATAACGGAGAAAAACCGGTCGCAGTGCCGGTATTCTATCACAGTGATATCCAATACGTCTTTTGTCATTTCATATCCGTCCCCCCCGCCCCCCTGTGACATAATTACGGACTTTGGGTTCCCTAAGGAATAACCGAATATCAGGTTTGAGGTATTTTTGGTAACTTGGGTACACATTTTATTCTAATAGCCCGCATTGGGTACCGTTTGATAGAGTGATTCATTGGACGATGTTCGTTAAGATTGTTTACACGGATTGTGGAAAGAGGGTAGTTCAGAAAATATACTTTACGGAGTGATGAAGTGCTAACAATTTAAATACGGTGAAGGAAAATGTGTTCAGAGGAGCGGAATTTATTTTTGTTATAAAATCGAAGGAACGGTGGCGCCATCTGGTTTGTTGGGTATGTGTGAGTTAGTTGAGTGGACAGGGCGTCGAGTGCACTTCAATTGAGTGATGGTCGAGCGTCAAGCATTACAATATGTTGTCAATTAAGCAATTTCAGGATCGGTAGCACACTCTTGTACATTCTCCTAGCGTTTTAGCGTTGCGTGATAAAATTCATATCACAACTGGGTATGGAGATTTTATTTCGTATAAGTACAAGTTTATATATTTTTTTTAATGTATTAAACTTAAAACAGAAAAAAAATGTTGAAATTCGCCGCCATTTTTATTAGTACCAACTTCTAGTTCCCTCTTCTTATTACCAAACTTTTTGTAAGTTAAATATGAGTGGTTATAAAATAATCGTATTTCAAGTCACACATGATGCGGAATGTTACGTACGAAATCTAAACTCGTTTTTGTAATTATGTAGCGGGTTTCGTGGACGTGACACGATTTTGAGCTAAATGAGTTGCGTTGGGGGGTTGTGACGTAAGAGGCGTGTAGGGGGAGCGTGGAGGGGGTGTACCGTCCAGTGATTTGTTACCTGATCCGTGTCGAGGCGTTGTGAATTGAGCGGATTTCGCGGGAAATGTATTGTTCGGTCTTTTTGACACCAAAGCGGCAGCGATAGGGTTAGGGTTTATCGGTTAGGTTTAAGGGATTGGATCGGGTGTTCTCGGATAAATTGAATGGCTTAGCGACGTTCACACTTAGAGTTAATTGTTGTGATGTTGTTTTCGAATACAGACCTGCGTGTTGAGTGGACATAGTTGAACTGAGCTGAATATATTAAGTGTTGGGGATTAAACTAATTGGGATTGGGTTATGGTGGGTTTATTCCGTAACTATCAATCTAAATACATTATATTTCTCAATGATTTTTAGCCTGTACTGTTTCACTGTTGGGCTTAAACTCCCCCATGAGCTCTTGATCGACCAGATCGTCTGGCTATCCGGCACCTTACGTGTGGATTCATTTGCCCAGCGGTCATCGTGCATTCGTTTTACGTAACACCCCTACTCCCATTTTAGCCTAGCAGCTTTTTTGCCGACGTAAGCTATTTTTGTTAACGTTTTGAATGAATGAACAAACTTTTTGTCGGGTGGCATATTCCCATAGAAAACTAGTATAATATTGTTAGACATACACAGACATACATTACAACAGATTCAATATCATTAAAACAGATTCAATATCATTAAAAAAGATTCAATAAAAGCAGAGTTTTGCGTTTTGGAACGCAGCATTTGGTTTTTCAAAACCATTGAGAATTTGGCGTCTATTGCTCTTTGACAAACTCCAAGACGGAACTTCTGCGACTCAATGAGAAACCAGGTCCGCGGACCATAGGTTCATAGGAAGTGAAAAATCAAAACCAAAAGTCATTTATTCAAATTAGGCTGATAATCAGCACTTTTTGATTGTCACATTACAAGAGACAGTTCCACAAAAACGCCCTGCCCTTCGCCACTTCCTAGTGTTTTACTTACATTGTTAATAAAAACTCATTCACATTCTTCTTCAAGTAATTGGATGTATTTCTGATATTTGAATTTTAAAAAAACACTTTACGTGGAAGAGCTAGATAAAACCGAAATAAAAATCTAATGTTGAATCTCCTAGTTCAACAAAACGCCGAAAGGTGATACTCCAACGCCGCGCTGTGTTAAAAATAGGAATTAATAAATGTAATTACAGACTATTTCATCATCATCATCATCAAGCTATATTAGTCCACAGCTGGACATAGCCCTCCCCTAATGAGCGCCATAGCGCCCTGTCTTCAGCTTGCCGCATCCAGCATCTGCCTGCAGTCTTTCATAGACTATTTAAACATTCTTAATTTTACAAAGACAACATACATTTAAACGCAATTTAAATCTGATCTGAATATAATTTTACTGTAGAGAAAATAAAGTTACAAATTCGTTGGGACACGTTAAAATAATTAAAAGCAGACGTGACGTACGCGGTACGAGGCGTAACCACGAGGGACATAACGTTACCGGTAACTGTAGAATGAACTCTTTTTCATTTGTATTAAAGTTTCACCTTCAAAATTGCCTTATAATTAAATTGAAATCAATTGTTTTGATTTTGACTTTAAGTTAGATGTTTAGGCATGTTTCGTTCTAATCCTATAACGATGATAATTTAAGTCCAGCGCACATATACGATTCGTTAACAAAACCTTGAGAGGTGTCAAGGGATACCCGGATGGAACGAAGTTATTATTTATTATGTACAGACGCCAGCAGGTCAAGCTACCCGAAACTGACAATTTTTCCCAATGAACCTTGAACCTAATTCTTTAGAAATAAAGTCGAAAATGTATCAAAGAAATCTGACAGATTGTAGTAGCTTGATGTGCAGGCGTTTGTACCTGTATACTCTCAACAAAAATAATCGTCGCGACACCACACTGTTCATTGCTAAATAGAAAGACGAAACGAAAATAACTGGCTTGTTTTCTATGAGAGAGAGAAAGAGAGACAGACAGAGAAACACGCGCACGGCTTACAACTATAGCAAAAAGTGTCGTTACAACTTTTGGTCTTAAATTTTTCCGTCTAGCCCCCTTTCGCAACGCGCGATATGGAATTTGGTTCCAAAAATAACAAGTTAAGAACCTTGTTCTTTTTTTAAAGATGTAAAGCAAAAGCCTTCATTGATTTCTGACACAAACACTGAAAATCTGACACTCCTGACAGTTATTTGATGATTTCCCATGAGAAAAAAAAAACAAGAGTGCGTTGCATAACAAATAGTATGCACCGCACTTTCAAAGGGATACAGACAGGCAGCACAGACATGAGCATCTACCTTTTACAATTAAATCATTTCATGCCGACGAACCTCTCCAAAGTTCTGCCACTGATTCCGCTCTACGAAATCCCCTATCTAGGCTGTTCTAGGCTACCACACTTGTCTATGCGAAAGGATACTCCCCTTATTGAGGTTGTGTGTCTTACCTCAGAGCCATCCCTCGCTACGTCTCCCAGTTTATTGTAAATAACAATAACAAAATATCCTCCATTGAAACCGTACCCCAGCGTCCGCCATTTCGGTGACGTCAGTTGTCACTTGACGGCACTCCGTTCAGAAATCGAGTTACGATGTCCAATATTGATACAATTGTGCCAACAAAACGAACTCGACATAACTACAGGGTGGACTATAATTCGATTTGTAGTGAATGCTCCTTGATGCGGGGACAGGAGATTCCGATTTTACGATTTTTCTGTGCTTAGAATAATTTACATATTTTTGATTAATTATTTTGACTACTAAACTGAGTTTTAGAACAACATCACAGTTTTATTTGGTACTAGCTTTCGCCCGCGGCTTCGCTCGCGTTAAATTCGGTATAACACACCAAGCAGACCTGCAGTTTTTGCTCTTGCGCCTGATTGATTTCTAATAGCAACGCTAAGTTTTCCCTTTTCTTCCCTCGTTCTCCCTCATATCCCACTTTTTTTTTTAATAAAAATTAGCCTATGTCCGTCTCCTGGTTCCCAACTATCTCTGTACCAAAATTCATCAAAATCGGTTTAGCCATTAAAGCGTGAAGAGGTAACAAACAAACAAACAAACTCACTTTCGCTTTTATAATATTAGTAATTTTATTTGGTACTAGCTTTTGCCCGCGGCTTCGCTCGCGTTAAATTCGGGGTAACACAGTTCCCCTTGCGCCTTATTGTTTTGTAATAGTAACGCTAAGTTTTCCCTTTTCTTCCCTCTTTCTCCCTCACATCCCACTTTTTTTCAAAAAGTTAGCCTATGTCCGTCTCCTGGTTCCCAACTATCTCTGTACCAAAATTCATCAAAATCGGTTTAGCCATTAAAGCGTGAAGAGGTAACAAACAAACAAACAAACTCACTTTCGCTTTTATAATATTATATTAGTAAGGATTATACAAATTATACTAGCTGGCAACTGCCTGATATGGAAAAAAAAATCCTATGTCCTATGTGTTATTTCAGACTATAATCAACCTCTGTGCCAAATTTCATCAAGATCCGTTCAGCGGTTTTGACGTGAAAGAGTAACATACATCCATACATCTATCCATCCATCCTCACAAACATTCGCATTTATAATATTAGTAGGATTTAAACTGGCACTCATGGGATATCTTTCGATTCGTAATTTTACGAAGCACGGAAGGTATACCGTGAATGTTAGCTTAAATAAAGATGTACAGACGCCTGCACATCAAGCTACTACAATCTGTCAGATTTCTTTAATAGATTTTCGACTTTATTTCTAAAGTAGTTAGGTTCAAGGTTCATTGGGAAAAATTTACAGTTTCGGGTAGCTTGACCTGCTGGCGTCTGTACCTATTATAAACCGTCAAAGTTTTATACAAAACTAGCTTTCGCCCGCGGCTTCGCTCGCGTTAAATTCGGTATAACACACCAAGCAGACCTGCAGTTTTTGCTCTTGCGCCTGATGGATTTGTAATAGCAACGCTAAGTTTTCCCTTTTCTTCCCTCGTTCTCCCTTATATCCTACTTTTTTAAAATAAAAATTAGCCTATGTCCGTCTCCTGGTTCCCAACTATCTCTGTACCAAAATTCATCCAAATCGGTTTAGCCATTAAAGCGTGAAGAGGTAACAAACAAACAAACAAACAAACAAACAAACAAACAAACTCACTTTCGCTTTTATAATATTAGTAAGGATTTTATTAATTGTTCAAAATAGAAACTAAGTACTTCTTTCTCTTCGAATTAGCAACATCAACTAATGCGTTTACAAAACATTTTGTTGGTTATTTTTATTTACATTGAGTGACCGGTAAGATTTAAAATATCAAGAGACAGGTAATCTTCTTCAAAGAATAAATAGCATCTACTCACAAAAAATAATATCACCAACCATCAAATTACTTTCGTTATAAGTGGAGACATTTCTCAAAACATTCTCTACACAATATTTCATCAAGAAATGAAGAACGAGGGTATTATTCGAAATATCATTCTACCCTCAAAATCACGCTAAGATTTTCATTTTTATCCACAACGTGGCTGCCGCCAACAATTCTTTTAGAATAATCTCCGTTTGGAGGGCGCGTCAAAATATATAAGATATTGCTTGAAACGCGGGAACCCGGAAAAGATCTGTTGCTCCCATCACAAGAATTGTTCCTAGTGTATTGTGTTTTGTGAATTTAAATTCTTTATGTCGTGCTGATTTGAGTATGAATACAAACTGTATCCAGCACCTGATACGATCTTTATTCATACGGCGAGAGATAAGGAATCTACAAAGGAATCTCACTCCAAGTATTATGGTTTTACTGAACAAATTTGCTTGTGAGAAGTTTTTTCGACAGATATATTTCGATTTTCAAAACTGGACCACTAGTACGTGTCTGATAAAATAGTGTATCAAACGATAGTCAATAGCAAAAAATATCAAAGGTCTTTGAGTCTTTGGTTTTTCAAAGTTCACTTTACGCGTGATGGTGTACTGATATTTTTTTTTTAATTGTGATAAATTAGTAAAACCAACGCATATGCTGTTTATTTTAGAATTCAGAGTGTTTTCGGCTGTGTCGAAAACAAGAAAATAATTGTTATTTTGTTAAGTAGATGAGACTACAACAATGTTTTTGTGTCCCATTCCAAACAGCTCGTTCCAATTGAAACAACCAAATTAACATAACATTTTAAACACAATGACATAGAAAATTATTCATAACAACTATACTTAAATTTGTAATCAACAGTCTCATTGTAAAATAACAACGTTTCCACTTAATTATTGGACATACTGCAACAGATTAGCATTTCATGTGCTAAAATGTTGCATATTCAGCATACGTAGACATCCGACGGGCATCATGACACCACATTATGTACGTATTAGATTAGTAATTGCCGCGTAAACGCAAAACCTCATCTGTATTCACAGTTGACGGCTCGAAATGTAGAATTTTGCAGTTACAGTCCTTTGACAGTTATTTTACCTGCGACAGTAAGTCAAACTTCAACTTCAACTCTTCATTAATGGCTTTTGTGGACGAGAGATACCACAATTTTGCCAATAACACGTGTACTGGTTATAAACTATCAAACGCTGGAGAATATTTAGCAAGTAATCGCAGTAATTAAAACATATAAAAACAATAAAAGTATTTCTTTGCAAATTTAGATTATCAATTCATATGACAGAATGACAGAAACAGAAAAAAAAGAGACTACAAGTTAAAAAAAAAAATAACGATCTAAAAAGTTACAACTTAATTTTATTAATTTCGATGAATTAACATAGTTTGAAAACAAAACGAGAAAACACAAAAGAAAGAAGACATTTAACAGAAGTTGGACGAGGGATATGAGGAGGAATGATTTCATGAAAAGAGACGACAGTAAGTCAACACCGAACGCCATATAGACCATTGACGTGAAATATCAGAGGTAACATTTCCGTGAAAAGACTGTACCCTCGCATTTTATATTCTAGTTGCGCGGGGCTTAATGCAATTTAGTTTGATACGTACGTTCGTTTTAATTAGAGAAATTAATGAGCTCTCTTTTTGTAGGTTATTTTGTTGAGAGGATGGGTCGGCAATAAAGATTGGTTACAGATGTTAAAGGAGTATGAGATGTTAAATGAGAATGAGATGTTAAAATAATGAGAATGAGATGTTAAATGAGAATGAGATGTTAAATGAGAATGAGATGTTAAATAAGAATGAAATGTTAAATGAGTATGAGATGTTAAATGAGAATGAGATGTTAAATGAGAATGAAATGTTAAATGAGAATGAGATGTTAAATAAGTATGAGATGTTATTAGTCATCTAGTGACATAATAATAACAGCCGGTCGGGTCGGTCATTAGGTTAAGCCGCGCTTGCCTAGGTTGGTCTGTGGATGGGTGCCCACCCGTTACATACCAAGTTTCCTCTGTGCCTCGGAAAGCACGTTTAGCTGTTGTCGGTACAGATAATCTCTGTCTTGAAAGTCTTTCAACCAGTCTTACCAAGGGGTATCGTATTACGCAGTACTAACTGGGTTATGGAGGTTAGGTACGCAGTCGTTTCATGAGAAATACTTGTATTCAGCTGCATCTGATTAGACTGGAAGTCGACCCCAGCATAGGTAGGAAAAGGATAAGCAGATGATGATCCTCATAGAGTTTATTGTAAGTGATTATTGGACTTATAAAATTCTACTAATATTATAAATGAGAATGTTTGTGAGGATGGACGGAGGTATGCATGTATGGATGTGATTTCACGTCAAATCGACTGAACGGATCTTGATGAAATTTGACACAGAGGTAGATTATGGTCTGGAATAACACATAGCATACTTTTTTTCGATATGATGCAGGCAAAACCGCGAGCGCCAGCTAGTTATTTAGAAATAATTATTTGTTATTGTTTTAAACAATTGTCAAACAAAAAGTCAATTATCACACTAAAATTGTTCAATAGTTACAAAACAACTTTACCCTATTACTAACATTTAATTTTCACAAATCATTTCGATATTTATGTTTTCAAAACACAGTATTGATACTGTAAACAACATACACGTATGTCAATATCCAATTGAATTAACCCATTGAAACCGTTAATCCCACATTCTAAATAACCGTTTTACAATCTAACTTGACCCTCCTCCATTGAGCCGAAATGAACAAATTAAACTCTCGTACAGTATTGAGCTGTACAAACGCAGGTTTTCGAAATCCTTTGAAGTGCAATTTATCAGGTCACAATCTACCCCCCATTTCAGATTTATTAACTCGACGGTAGCATAACAAATTATAGGGTGAACTAACAAATAACGGTCTACTGCGTCTCCATTTGTTACTCAATTTATGTTCAAACGTTCATTCCCCGCTACAATTAACTTCTTGGAACGCAATTAATTTTAATCAGAAACACTTGGGGGGAAGAAATAGAGAAAAAAACAAGCTAAAACGAAATGGCTACGCGTAACAAACTGGTTGAAAACAGTGTACAGGAAATTAGTTTTGGGAAACATTTTTGAGGGTAGTTATTATTTTTTTGATAGAACAGTTTATGTTAAATGTAGGGTTGGTAGTAATGTAACGTAATAAATGTGTTTGTTAATGTAATATAATTGAATTTTTGTGCAATATAACTGGTTGACTGTTAATCTAGTTATAATATCAAATAACGTGCCTTTCTATTGGTCAAAAAACAATTATAATCGATTAAATAGATCCGAAAATTACCCCTATAATCTCACAAACTTTATTAAAGTGGTCCCACGCGGGCGTCAACAATAGAAGTATAGACCATTTAAAAGGTCCCACGCGGGCGCCAACAACAAAATTTTATTTTAAGGGGAGTAGTTTTAATGGCTATCCTTACTAATATTATAAAAGCGAAAGTGAGTTTGTTTGTTTGTTTGTTTGTTTGTTTGTTTGTTACCTCTTCACGCTTTAATGGCTAAACCGATTTTGATGAATTTTGGTACAGAGATAGTTGGGAACCAGGAGACGGACATAGGCTAACTTTTATTTAAAAAAAGTGGGATATGAGGGAGAACGAGGGAAGAAAAGAGAAAACTTAGCGTTGCTATTACAAATCCATCAGGCGCAAGAGCAAAAACTGCAGGTCTGTTTGGTGTGTTATACCGAATTTAACGCGAGCGAAGCCGCGGGCGAAAGCTAGTAGTATATAAAAGTAAATCCTTACTAATATTAAAAAGCAAAAGTAAGTTTGTTTGTTTGTTTGTTACGTCTTCACGCCTAAATGACCAAACCGATTTTGATGAATTTTGATACAGACATAGTAAGGACCCTGAAGACGGACATAGGCTAACTTTTGTTAAAAAAAGGTGAGAAATGAGGGAGAAAGATGGAAGAAAAGAGAAAACTTAGCTTTGCTATTAAAATAAATAAGGCGCTAGGGAAAAAAACCACAAGTAGCAGGTACCTGCAAATGAAGAAAGGGGAATTGTGTTACCCCGAATTAAACACGAGCGAAGCCGCGGGCAAAAGCTAGTATTTCAATAAATCTAACTTCGCACCAATCACATCACAACAATGCAACGAGCCGTAGATGGTCCCACGTTGGGCGCCAACAACACCTACCGCTTTAAATCACTTCCGGTGTCCTGCAATAATGGCCGCCACACTTCCGTTCTGACCCACTGTGTGGCCTGGGAATTATACGTCTATTAATTGACTTTCGACCACCCATTGACTATAATAATTTGACATTAATAACGAAGGCAGTGGTTGGACTTAAGATGTATTAGGAATGATGATCGTTCTATATGACCCATATAATAACGATTGTCTATCAGTTTTCTAGGTGAGTGCTTTTAAATCCATGTTTTTGTTACTGGGCAGTTTTTGAATCCTTTTTTGTGGTTCACAGTTCAGGCACTCAATTCTAGTTACGTATTCGTTTGTAGATTTTGAAATACAACAAAAAAATCTATAGGCAATCTGGCTTGTTCAACTTTTCTCTTTGAAGTAGTGTTAAAATTATAGATTTGTTAAAAATATATTCCACGTGAACCTTTGCCACACTAAAAAGCCTTTGCCATCCTTTGAATGTTAAAATTGCCAGTGGTTGAAGCTGTTCGTTTTTGTGTTGTCTCAATCAGCGTCAAAATTGCGTAATATACTTTTAATGACAAACTAGAGCAGAGATAGTCTTGTTTTGTGATCGTCGGAATGCCAAGTTTTGAGTTCGAACCTTAGATTTTTTGGATTCACGTGAGTTTTGTATAATTTTCACGTACTTCGTTGAAGGATACCATGTCTGAAAGATATTTCTCAACGGCGTGTAAAATCAAGTTAGAGAACCACCTAATCACACAATTATAAAGAAAGATCACAAACTGAAAGTTAAAAAAAAAACAAATCCATTGCTCCTTGCTTAATATAATGTTTGAAAAATTCGTCTCCTCGCTTATATAAAAACGCAATGAATGTTGTAGCATTGTCAAAATTAGACTGTGTTTATTAGTTTTGAAAATCATGGTAAACTACTCTTTTAGAAGATAACACAATTATTATCAAATCAAAAACTACGTACTAATTTCTTCAAACATTTAACTTTTTACTGCAATATTTTGCGCTCAAGAATTCGCTATTAAACTCAAAACGCGAAGTATTCATACCTAGTGCAGTTCCCAAGTTAGTCCGCCATGCTTGTTGATGCATAAGCTGTTATCGAGTAAAAGTTTCAGAAAAATAAACCTAACAATACATAACGAGATGTCGTTACGAGTTCAAAAGTGCAACTTAGATCATATTTTTATGAATTTCATGTTTGTTTATTGTTTTGTGTGTTGAGAAATGGCAGGAGCGAATAACTTCTGTATGTTTGTGATCCTGGTGTTCGTTGGAGTTGCTAGTTTTTCTGTGAATTTATAACGTTGAAATAGGCAATAATTATTGTTGAAATGACAAATCCAATCTGTCAATATGTATTTAAGTAGCTGTGTAGTTTCTCCTTTTCTCTTTTACTTTATTTTTTATTTAGACGGGCCTGTTGGTCTAGTGGTTAGTGGCCCTGACTGCTAAGCCGGAGGTCGTGGGTTCGATTCCCACTCAGGACAAACTTTGTGTGATGAGCATGATTGTTTGTTCTGTGTCTGGGTGTGATTTATCTATAATATGTATGTATTTATAAATTATATAAGTATGTATATCAGTTGTCTGGTTACCATAACACAAGCTCTGCTTAGCTTGGGATCAGATAGCCGTGTGTGAGTTGTCCCAAGATATTTATTTTATTTATTTATTTACCGATCTTTGATGTCTTTAAATTTTACTTTAATGTTATATTTTTATACACCTTTACTTTTCAATATTGTCTTATTATTCAATTTCATTACTGTTTTTAATTGTGACTTTTATACCTATGTGTTTGTTTATGTTTTCGAAAGTATGTCACTCGTGGGCAACAGCTGAAAATCGGGGTCATGTGGCGGCCTTGTGTTGCCATCTGGCATTATGCTGAGCTGATGCCCTTTTGGCATTATTTAGTTTAATGTTAAGGTGTTACTGTTTTTGTTTTGTTTTTAATAATCCTACTAATGTTATAAATGCGAATGTTTGTGAAACTGTATGAATGTATGTTTGTTATCACGCGGGCGAAGCCGCGGGCGCTAGCTAGTGCTGAATAAACGCAATTATCTTTCGGTTTTATAGTCTGCTCAGGATTTTATAGAGCCAAACTTACCGACTTGTAGGCCGTGAGATCGTTTTACAGGCAGGCACGGTGTTTATTTTTATATGTCAGCACAGCTCTATCGACGATAAAGAAAGCTATCGTGAAGACATTGGCGTATCCTTGTTTATAATAATTCAACCCACCTGGCGGATTTCGGGGTGCTTAAATAGATAGATAGAATATTCTTTATTATGTAAACCATACAAAAACAAGAATAACAGTAAACAACTTATAAATAGAGTGACACAATGGGCGGTGTTATCGCTAAAAGTGATCTTTTCAAGACTACCTTTGGATGGATTTATAAGAGGAGAGACAGTACTGTAGGTAGTTTGTGGTGTTTCATTTTACAAAACGAATAGCTATATTTATAAAAACAAATACTTATATACAATATGTCCGGACATGGACTAGCGAAATTCTAGATACTTATGTAACGAGTGTTTTAATATGCTATTACGCTACACACTTGGGTCTAATTCACTTCCCCGCTTTTTGGCAGCCATTTTGAGATATTCTCTATGCGTGTACAAAAAATAATCATATCTCTCAAAGTGTTGGTCTTACTGAGACGACAATAGGTTTATTCAGAGGGCAACAATATTGTCTATCGTTTAAATTAAAGCAATTATGAGCTTACATTTTCGTAACTTTAGAAAACAAAATTAAAGTGCAAAAAAATATGCAAATCAATGAAAGTTTTGTAATCTTTTTTGTGAAAAAAAATAGTAGTTTTTTTTTATTCAATAAATTTGAGTACTAGAATGTTTGTTATATAAGTTCATAGAATATCGCTAGTCCGTGACCGGACACATTGTATAAATACATATAAAATAATAATCATGAAGAGTGGTGCTTCTTTTGATGAAAAGGGAGCGTGTATAATAAAACCTAACTTCATTGGGTAGTCAACTTCTTCTCAATTTTGTGGCTAGTTCTTATCCTGGTGTCAGAGTTTTTTGCCACCCATACGCCTCTTATCATAATCCTGCCCTTTTCCTATTCTAATCAGAATCGGCGCAACCCGTTTTCTTCTTCCATTCTTCCCATCAGATGGCACGGCATCATTTACTCATTTCTCCTTCATATCATTCCTTCCACAATCCATCCATGGTTTTTGGTTTTTCTCTTCCTCTCTAACATCGACATTTATTTATACCACTCCTTTAGTCATGCGTTTCTCTCTGATGTCGTTTCCTATTAGTATGCCGTTTAAATATCTCTCACGCATGCTGATTTCCTCTCAAGGAAAAAAGGAGAGTGTTCTGGAAATTTCCTGGACCAATCAACATGCCATTTTTACCTGTCTGTAGTTTATCTCCCTTGTAGCAAATTTAACTCACAAGAGCCACATTATTTTTATTGACTCATTTCTATTCAATTCAATATCTTTATTGGGAATCATAGGTTTGTACAAAATACAGGTCTTAAAAATTAAATAGGCCAGCTATGTCTCGCCCTTTGGGCATACAATAGTCATGTAAGAATACAGGTAAATTATTTAACAAATCCTTACTAATATTATAAAAGCGAAAGTGAGTTTGTTTGTTTGTTTATTTGTTTGTTTGTTTGTTACCTCTTCACGCTTTAATGGCTAAACCGATTTTGATGAATTTTGGTACAGAGATAGTTGGGAACCAGGACAGGACATAGGCTAATTTTTATTAAAAAAAAGTGAGATATGAGGGAGAACGAGGGAAGAAAAGGGAAAATTTAGCGTTGCTATTACAAATCAATAAGGCGCAAGAGCAAAAACTGCAGGTAGCAGGTACTGTGTTATACCGAATTTAACGCGAGCGAAGCCGCGGGCAAAAGCTAGTGATTAATATTTCACAAAAAAACTCAAACTCAAAAGCATTTTTTTCAATTAGACCATTACAGACACTTCTGAATGTCAAGAAACAAAATGTTGAAGCTACAGTCCCGGTCATAAGACTTAAAGTAGTTATTAAGACTAAAAGATAAAACCAAACAAATTCATTTCCTGTTCTTAAATTTGAAAGTACCTACTTTTTACTTACTACGAAGCGACTCGACTCTCTAAAACAACATAATATATCATAATCCTATTTGAACATTAAACAAAAGCCTAAACATTCAAACTTAATGCTCTTTACATCGCAAACGATACAAAATTAGAAAAATGTTTTCATAACACAATTTCAAATTCAGGATATAATCTACTTACTGGGGCCCGCAATATTTGTGGAGCAGACTCGCCTCCCTTACTCCCTTAGAGTATCGTAAAAGCTAATGGGAACGTTCCCTGTGTCATTGTTTAAGTCCCTTTATATTGCTAGGGACTGTTATGTATGATAGCTCACTTATTTTGATGCTGTTTTGCTCTTAAATGGTCGTGAGGAATTTGGGTCTTGGTGTGTGGATGCAGCAGATGGTTTTAAGTTGGCGGAAATGGCTGCCGTTTGGTACATTGAGATTTTTGTAAAAGTCAAATGAAGAGTTTTTTGTAACATTAACTTGTATCCTTTTTTGGAGTTTCGTAGCTCAAATTAAAAATACTGAGCTCCTATAGGATAATTTTGCTGTACATGTGTATGTCTGTCTGTCAAGAACATTTATCTCAAAAACTTGTAGAAGTATCGAGTTGAAATTAAAACCCTACACTCAAATCTGTAGTTGCTCAAAACAGTGAAAAAACCTTCTTCAACCCTCTAAGTCTACGCAGTTAAAAATATAGCCGTTTTAAGTTTGTACAGACACCAGCAGGTCAAGCTACCCGAAACTGTCAATTTTTCCCAATGAACCTTGAACCTAATACTTTAGAAATAAAGTCTAAAATCTATCAAAGAAATCTGACAGATTGTAGTAACTTGATGTGCAGGCGTCTGTACAAACCCCTCGGTACGCGAGTCCTACTAGCAGTAGGCTTTTTTCTAGTAAAATCATTTTGCCTTTTATGTTTCCTACTTTGAATGGCTATTATACTGTGTGAATTTCCTCTTGAGACGCTCTATCCATTGCTAATAAATTGCGTTAAAATCCGTTGAGTAGTTTCAAAGACGTAAACGAACAGACAGCGGATGCGACTTCATTTTATTTTATGTAAAGATTTATGCAGAAATAAATAAATAAATTGAATAAGACAATTTTGTTACTTCCATGTTTCTTCTATTTGTTACATCATTTTCTTTGCACCAATCTATTGATAGATTTTCAATGAGAACTAAACAATATTAAATTCTCATTAACAATCGAGAAGACACCATTGTCTTCAAAATCAATAATGTACACCTTTCACATTGCTCACAATAAACAATAGGCCAGTTTACACTGTTCGTTCAAACAAACTGTAGATCAACCAATACAAATTGAACTCTACCACCACTAATCGTCCCACGCAGTACACTTCTTTAATTAGGGTTGTCAGACAAGACTTATTTTTTATTGGCATTTTAAAACGACACCTGTGAAAAATATCTTTGATTTCATATTACACCTGTTAACCCAGATAGGCAAAAATGCACCTTAACGTAAACCTATTGCGTGATGTTTAAGTCCCATGTATTAGGAAGAGAGCCTATTGCCATTATCATTTAATAAGAGATTGAAAAATTTATAATTTGACATCAAATATATATTAATAATATTTTTTATTTATAAAATAATATATTATTTGATAGATTTTAAAATTGGAATGTTTACTTATTATAATTAATTTTCTCGATTGTATATACTATAAATAAATAAGATCCCAAATGTTTGAATGTCACATTATTATGACTAAGTGTTATAAATCTGTAATCCTTACTATACTAACATTATAAAAGCGAAAGTGAGTTTGTTTGTTTGTTACCTCTTCACGCTTTAATGGCTAAACCGATTTTGATGAATTTTGGTACAGAGATAGTTGGGAACCAGGAGACGGACATAGGCTATTTTTTTTAAAAGTTGAATATGAGGGCGAAAGAGGGAAGAAAAGGGAAAACTTAGCGTTGCTATTACAAATCAATATTCGCAAGGGGAACTGTGTTACCCCGAATTTAATGCGAGCGAAGCCGCGGGCAAAAGCTAGTATAACATAAATTTAACATCACGCCTGTAATCCTCGAAGGGTTAGGCTGTGATGTATCTAATAGTACCCGCATTTTGCATGTCCTACGTTAAGCGTTAAGAGATAACAAACAAACAAACAAACTCACTTTCGCTTTTATAATATTAGTAAGGATTTTCACAAAATAAATTTTATATCAGCAGTTTTTTTCTACTAAGTTCTATTTATAATATATAATCATTTATTTTGGACCAACATTGTTGCACATTTAGTAAACCCGCCAAACTGCGTAACAGTGGATTAGCGCTTGTTTTTTACGTTTTTGTAATTCATTCCATCATTTAATGTTTTCAGTAAAATTTCTAATTTCTAAACTGGCAACCCTGAACATCATGTACATTTTTTCCCTGCGTACCTTTTGTTTGAACTTCAGCCGCGAAAAACGAGTTAATTACAATAACAATGGATGTATCCGCGATGAATGGGCGAAAAAACCACCCCTTGAAACAAGCCCATTGTATAATTTATATTTTTGTGGCGATGTCACTACCGGTAATTATTTATTTTTGTGTTTGCATATTTTTTGCTGTTGCTTCGTTTGATTTATGATGTTCGTTTCGGTTCTGATCTGTTCGAGGAAGGATGGCAGATGTTTTATAAGGCTGTGTTTTAAAGAGTATGAAAGCATTTAATAACTCTTATTACTGTGTATAAATAACGTTATGCAAAACTGAAATGAAATTTCTGATTTTTATAGTTCGGTTTAGCGTCGAGAGTTGAAAATCGATTAGCAACATATATGTTGCTCAAGCAACTTACCTTCAAACTGTCTTCAAAGAAATAAGCAAGAATGCACCTTATAGTACACCTATATTTCGCCAGTTATGTTGAAGTTCCATGTAATAGGCAACCCTTCAACCAGCCATCAACCGGGCAGAAATCCAGACTCTATGGTTGCTATATATAAATTTGTAATGGAAAAATCCAATAAAACTTTACCTGATTCAAAATCGAACCTAAGAGCACAAGCAACAAAAATTTTTTTTGCGTTTGTGAAGAAATCATCAAATAACTTCCCCTCTGAGCGGAGCGGGGGAGACTGTCAGACTTTTACTGACTAAAACCCACCCATGTTCCTTCTTTTGCCCTTTATGTCTCGGGGCCCCGGTACCTCTTTCGAACAACCCGCAATCCCGGCGGACACAAATGTTAATCAGTGAATTAGGCCTCTGCCTCGAATCTCGCGGGCAGCGGGGCGGCGGCGGCGGCGGCGCGGGAGCGGCAGGATCTTACGCGTATAATCAAATGGACCGGCCCTCGAATACAGCGGTGCAGGAGCGGCGCGGGGGCGGGCAACGAGCGGTGCACTCCAGTCAAGCGATGACCGCCCGCGTTGCGCGTCTGCATTGTAGGTATAGTGTTGTACATTTTTTTTGTGACGTATCAAAATGTCTTCGGACGTGCAAGAGCTAATTATTTCGGCAATCTTTGAGAGGACACCCATATGGAACAGCAAAGATGTGAACCATAAAAATAGAAGAATAATTAACCAATTATGGGAAGAAATAAAAAACGAACTGAATGTTAAAATTAAAGTCTGTTCTTCATAATTTCGATAAAACTCGCCATTTAATCGCTAGGTTTCCCTATAGTAGGGATCCACTTCTTCTTTTGCCCACAATAAATCGAGCGTTAGGAATAAATTTGAATCAAAAAGATGTCGCCGTTTTCAGACATTTCGTTCGCGAATAAAAACAAATATCTCGACAACACAACCACGAACACAACACTATACCGCTATAGTGCCGCGCGATCTGCCCGCTAGTTTGGAGAACAGGTATGCGTTGCCCGCCCCGCTGCCGCGCCGCCGCCGCCGCCGCCCCGCTGCCCGCAAAATTCGAGGCAGAGGCCTTAGACATCAAATTACATCTGATCAATTACACCTACAAAATTATTCGTACGAAAAATTTACATCATCACTTTTTTCTCCTTAACTGCTTCTTTTATATTAAAACCTAAACAATCTACTCCCGCCATCACTTCAAAACCCATGATCCATATATAATCACAACTTACACCAGCAAAGATTTAACATGAATAACGTCAATTCAGAATTGGGTAATCGCTTAGAGGCAGATTATTTCGCGTCGAGCGCAAATTTGACAAACTCCGTAACAAGGGCAGATAGCGTCGAAACTTGTAAAATTATTACTTGGAGTGTCACGCTAACACGCTGCTGGCGAGAGCGAAACACGCTCTTCGGCATTATAGATTTTTAATGAGAATATTCGCTAGTTTAGATAAGCAGTATGTCTTGTAGAATTTGAGTAACTTTTTGATGGTAAATGACAAACGATGTATATTTTGCTAGTAGGTTTTAACAAACACTTCTACGCGTCGTCATGAGGACTATGTAGATTAGTGTCTGAAATGGTCTTTTTAAGAAAGCACCATACAGATTAATGGTGTAGTTTCATTTATGGTGTGTCCTTTGACTCTGTTGTTAATTCTGTGTATATTTAAAATAAATAATTAAGTATGTTACTGCGGTACGTTTTATAATGCTAACACAATCTTGAATTCAAAATAAATTGTTGGATATCCTTTCCCGAAGTACCCAAATTCATCATCATCATCATTTTCCTGCCCTTTTCCCATTCTATTTGGGGTCGGCGCAACACATTTTCTTCTTCTATTCTCCCCTATCAGACGCATCATTTACTCCTTTCTCCTTCATATCATTCCTTACACAATCCATCCATCTTTTCTTTGACCTTCTTCTCGCTCTCCGGCCATCAGCATTCCAAATACCCAAATCCAAAATATTAAAATTAAATGTAGTTAATAGGAATGTCTTGTACAATAAACGTAACAACTTGATATTGTCGTATACTTGGAGTGTCAGGCTATCTCGTAAACACGCGCTTACATAACGTGTTTATTTGCGTAGGTTTATGTGCTTGATATTTCAGAATCAAAAACTAACTACTGCTGCGTACCTTAAGTTCAAATGGAGTATTATAATGTATTAGTGTCACGTCACCAGAAAGCTTATGAATTACATGAATTTCTTTCAAGATTTACAAATTCATTAAAGTTATGATAATCATCATCTGCCTAGCCTTTTCCCAACTATGTTGGGGTCGGCTTCCAGTCTAACCGGATGCAGCTGTATATGAGTATTTTACATGTAGCGACTGCCTATCTGACCTTGTACTGGGTAATACGATACCCCTTGGTAAGACTGGTTGTCAGACTTTCGGAACACTGACCACCTGTAACGTCTCGTAAAATAGGTAACCCATCCACCGACCAAACTAGGCAAGCGCGGCTTAACCTAAAGATCGACCCGAGCGGCTGCTATAAGTGAGCCACGAGCTCCTCATTAAAGTAATGATGGTGATAGTGATACAGGTATAATAAGCTTATCATGCAACTTTTTATCTTATTCGTCCCAATTTATGGTACCAAGTACATTGTATTTTTGTATGTTATCCTGTGACATCATTTATCAACATTTCACTATTTACAATTGTTTAATTCATTGTACAATTCACTGAAAGCTGTTTGTTTGTTGCAGAAGCCGATTACACACTTGACGATTCGTTTTGGAATGAGGAAAGCCCAGTTGGTGAGTGATTTTAAAGTAATTTATACATTAAATAAATATAAATATAAAATAAATATCTTGGGACAACTCACACACGGCTATCTGATCCCAAGCTAAGCAGAGCTTGTGTTATGGTAACCAGACAACTGATATACATACTTATATAATTTATAAATACATACATATTATAGATAAATCACACCCAGACACAGAACAAACAATCATGCTCATCACACAAAGTTTGTCCTGGGTGGGAATCGAACCCACGACCTCCGGCTCAGCAGTCAGGGCCACTAACCACTAGACCAACAGGCCCGTCAAACATTATTTTATTTATGCACACACAAAGTACATGATGACAGGAGATTACATTAAAACGAAGAGCACACAGGTACAGCTTATTTCATTAGAAAATACTTCCAGTAGACCTGCGAGAGGAAAGTTGGATGAGATAATATGTAGACACAGCGTGTGGAAAAGATAAAACAGAAAATTTAAAATTGTCAATCATATAATAAACATACATACGAAATACACATAAGTATATATTTTAATTTTGGATAAGTTATGTGATTTTTTTTTATCTAAATCCAATGACATCAGTTTAAAGTTTTAACATAACTTAGCAACTGAAGGCTTTTATAACCGACTTCAAAAAAAAAGGAGCATGTTCTCAATTCGACTGTGTTTTTTTTGTGTTTGTTACCGCAGAACTTTCAACAAGGTTAACCAAATCCTTTGATTTATATTAATATTTTCAATATTTATAATTGGGAACTATATTTTTTGTCACCAAAATTTATATTTGTCATCAAGTTGTATCACCTAATAAATAGATCTATCGCCACGAAATATTTTCGTTCTCAGATAAACAAAGAGTGTTCCCAGGTATGAATTACCAAATTATTGTTAATATAATGTGTAAAATTTGAGATGGATTACCAATAAAATTGTAGTGCATTACATGAATATAAACTTTGTTCTTATAATAATAGTTTTATTACATATATAATAGGTTGGTGCTCAGAATGGTAGATCTGTCACCAAATAAATCGATCGCTTGGCGCAGATGGCAGTAATGGCTAGGTCAGGTTAGGTTAAAACTGTGACCTCCTACGGAATCAGACTTGCATTGATAGAAAAAAGAGATATATATAGTTTATTGGTGATCTCTTTCAATTAGTTTGCTTAAATGCTTATTAGGACAAACCTATTATAATATATACAGAAACAATTATTTGGTAATAGACTCCATGATTTTATGTGATTTATTGTGGAATTGATTTTACATTGTTTAGTAACTACATTTTGGTGACAAATCTACTATTTTGCGGGCAAACCCTATTATTTAAGAAACACAAAATGAATTAAATTGGTGACAGCTTAAATCATACCCTTTATAATTCATTTTCAAACGGTCCACGATTTCTTTTATTACTGAATCTGAATTTAAGATTTAAAATTATATTATTTTAGCTAAATCGACATTGATTTTGTCATCTAACGTTGCCACAGGGAACTTTTAAAGGTGGTGCTGGCTAATTTTTGAAACCCCTTTTTTACGGACGGGAAACCATCAAATAACTTTGCGAGGGGCGGAGGGGAGTGTCAGACTTGTACTGACTAAAACCCACCCATGTTTCTTCTATTGCCCTTTATGTTCCGGGGCCACGGTATCTCTTCCGAACAACCCGCAACCCCGGCAGGCAGTGGCCCTGGCAGGCCCCTGCTTTCCTAAAATCTCTTTGAGGAGCGCGTGGAACACGAACGTGCTGTTGACACGGCTGGCATGACCTGACTACTTAAGTCAGTCTTTAATTAAACATACATTTGGAATACCCAATGCAAATGTTTTAAAAATATTTGTGTAACTCCTTTAAAATAGAATAGAATATATTTTATTGCACACCAACATTGAAATAAGACTGTTTTACAAAAAAGTGCTAAATCTATGGTTACAACGGCGGTCTTTTCGCTAATAGCGATATCTTCCAGAGAACCTTTGGATGAACTTTACGAATATAAAAATACAACGGGGGGTAGTCAATGGTGTACCTACTGCTAATACTACACAAACAATTAAAATAAAGTTATTTATTCAAAATATAAATACATGTGTATTTAACATGTGTTTTATAATATTACTAGCTTCGCTCGCGGCTTCTCCCGCGTTAAATTCGGGATAAGACAGTACCCCTTTCCTGTAGTAACCTGTAGTTTTTGCCCTAGCGCCTTATTTATTGTAATAGCAATGCTAAGTTTTCCTTTTTTCCCTCTTTCTCCCTCATTTTACAATCTTTTTTAAAAAAAATAGCATATGTCCTTTTCCAGGGTCCCAACTATCTCTGTACCATAATTCATCAAAATCGGTTTAGCCATTAAGGCGTGAAGAGGTAACAAACAAACAAACTCACTTTCGCTTTTATAATATTAGTAAGGATACGGTTGACAAATAGGATAGACTGTGTTTGATTGATTCAGAAAAAATCAAAGACATTAAAGGGAAAGATAATGACTCCTTTCTCAAAATAACTCCATCGACATAGGTAGAACCCAACTTTTGTCACCATGTTTTGTCACTAGCAGCGAGATGTAAAAACGCTCGTCAGCCGGATATCCGGCGGCGGGCGTACATCACAGCCGTGCCCGACCGGGCCATAACCATTCCAGTATTCGACTATACAATGTTTTTGACGATTTTTTATGGCCATTTTTTGCGATACTGTACCGGTTAAGTGATTTCTGTTTGTCGTTTATTAAATTTGTGTCTGTAGAAATGTAGTTGTTTCAATTACATAAAGTGCTTTGTTTATGTGTTTTTCTTTATGGTTCGAGGTTATTTTTTAATGTTTTTGAATTTATGATTTACTAGCTTGCCCACGGCTTCGCTCGCGTTAAATTCGGAGTAACACAGTTCCCCTTGCGCCTTATTGATTTGTAATAGCAACGCTAAATTTTCCCTTTTCTTCCCTCTTTCTCCCTCACATCCCACTTTTTTTTTTAAATTAGCCTATGTCCGTCCTCCTGGTTCCCAACTATCTCTGTACCAAAATTCATCAAAATCGGTGTAGCCATTAAAGCGTGAAGAGTTAACAAACTCACTTTCGCTTTTATAATATTAGTAAGGACTAGCTTTTAAAGTGCCCTATGTAATAGGGGGGTAAGGCTTCAGCCAGGCACAAATCCAGACTCCGTAGCTGTTTGTAAGGAATGCCTATAGGAAAAACCCAATAACTCTTCTCCCGACACGGAAATCGAACCCAAGACATCATTCTTCTCAAAAAAAAAGACCTCATTCTTAGCAGTCGCACTTGCAACCACTTAACCTAGAGTCAGTTTTTTTTAAATCATTTCCAAAAATAAATTTTCATTAGTGTTTCCCAACAGCACTTCCTTGTCCTTCAAGTGCCAAAAGATCTTTGTACTACTGTAAAACAAAGTTATATAAAAGTTCAACACAGAATTTCTCATCTTGCGAAGATATCTTCTAACGCAAGTTTATAAAAGAAGAACTCTTTCACTGAGTTTTCCAGTTTCCATTGAGTTGCACACTCCTAATACAATATTTAAATGACTCTTTGACATTTAGATTTGAAATAGCGAAACAGTTTTGTGTGTTTACTAAATTCGCTGTCGCCAAGTCCGGGTCTGGCTGGACCCACAAATAGGATCGCACGCTTTTGTTTGTAAAATGTTGTGTTTGATCATTATATTATTCATCTCGTATGTAGGTAGCTGACAAAGGCACACCCAGCATAGTTTAATAACTCATTTAATACAAACTAAAATTTCTGTCACCACATCAAAGAGTATCGAAGCATTTCGCGAGTTCGCAAAACTAGTTTCAACTGGTTTGAAGCGGTAACAATTCCGGTTTTCGCCGGCTTCAACCGGTTACAAACATGTGGTTATATGTTCTGGGAGATTTTATTTCGTTTAGGAATTGTTTGTTTTGAGTTTCTCGGCGTGTTATGTAAAAGCTTTGGCTTCAGGGAGTAGTCTGGTTTCAAATACGCAGTTGTTTATCGTGGAATGTTCTCGACGTTATGTGTCTGTTTAAGGAAACCTTAGAATGTCAGTTGCCAAAAGAATTGATCTGCGTATCAGTTTATGTTCAGTGCCTTGGAGAAAGTCCAAAGGTATGAAACTTATGATGAAGTTTGATCCGATCTGTCTTCACTTTTGTTTAACTGTACTTGTAATTCAATAGTTTTAAGAAGTCTATTTAGTTTATTATTCATCTCATCAATGTTGTTTATAAAATGTCATAAGCCAAAAGTATTTTGGAAATTCATTAGGGGTTAAATATGAGTCATTGTCGATGCTACAGACCTTAATATTACTTTTAATATAATTCATTGAAGTCCGTGTCGGTGAAAAGGTTAAAGTTTCATGGAAATATATCATTATTTTAACGGAATGTGCCATAAAATAAAATGTAAAATAAATAAACGAACATCGAATAACAATTTTCTGGGAACATAAGTCCCCTTACAATTCTTGGTATCGTACAAATGCTATTATTGTGACATGAACCAATTCATTTACGAAGAAAACCTTTGAAATATTCAGAAATATATATCGGGTGAAAGCAGAACATAATAGTTTTACGATTATATAAAAATAGGGATATGAGAACCATGACAAGACAGCGTTATTAACATTGTGACAAAAGTAAATAAGAGTAGATAATTAATTCATAATGGTCGCGTAGTGTCAAAACATAATTAACTAGCTGCGCGCCGCGGTTTCATTCGCGTGGTGATAGGATATACAATATATTTTTATGAATTGTAGCCTATGTGTTCTTCTGATATGTTAGCTATATTATTGTACAGTTTCATTAAAATCTATTCAGTAGTTTTGCGTGAAAGAGTAACAAACAAGTTTTTTTTCGGAATACTTGATCTAGGTCATTGATATTACTAAAATAATAAAAGTAAATTTCAAAACGAGTTTTTTATAAAAGTTACAAGAAGAAAATTAGGTATGATTATCAACAAATTAATATGACTTAACAGCCAGCTGAGTGGTTACAAAATTTAGTTTCTAGAAAAGTAAAAGTACAAAAAAAGACTAATCTATGCCCAGTGCAGGTAAATTGCATACGTGAATAGTGTTATCAAATAATGAAGAGCGATTTCTACCTTCGTACTGGTAAACCACAATGCTTTAACCTGGTTTCCTTACAAATGAGAAAATATAAAATCACTGATTTCTCGATAAAGGATAGGATGCAAGCTTGCATGAGACGTGCAAGTGATCGTAAAAAGAAAAATATACATGACAGAAAACTAAATGGAAAATAACATCACTTTTGAAAGTCGGTGACTTTTGTTTGTTTCACTGACCTTTTTGCCACCGACTTCTGGGAGTGAAGTTATTTTACACTTTTTAGCTTTTTTGGAAATTGGTTATTTTTTTTTGCAAAAAAGTTTTATATTTCAGCATTGGGATGTTGATATTTTACACAATTTTTTACCGAGTATCCATTTTCTATTGTTATTAAAAGATATTAAAGATCATACATATATACATGGAATAAAAATATGTATTACTAGCTTCCGCCCGCGATTTCGTCCGCGTGGTGTAGTTACTTTGGGCTAAGGCTAACTTTAATCCGCGTGATGATCGAAAAAATATATCTTTCTCTCCCCTTTTCTTCCCTCTATCCCACCCTTATCTCACTTTCTTTTTAAATAAAATAGCCTATGTCCGTCTCCAGGTTGCCAACTATTTCTGTACCAAAATTCATCAACATCGGTTTGGCCATTTAGGCGTGAAGAAGTAACAAACAAACTCACTTTCGCTTTTATAATATTAGTAAGGATACAGAATAACTTAAAAATTTCCCAAGCAATATAAATAATATTGATATGGGGCTACATTGGAAGTATACCCTTTCAAACAAAAAGAAAATGAAAATCGCTCTACACAGTTGGCGGAGTGCACGTACATAAAAAAAATACGTTCGAACATAGAATCTCCTCCTTTTTTGAAGTCAGTCAAAATCCAACAGCCAAGGTATTAAGTTCATAGCGTATCCATCAAAATAAAATCTTGTACCAGACATTGACGGCCCACGCCATTCGGAAAAAAGTGTGCGTTTGATGGACGGGCACACAGATTTGAACTAGCGTTGCTTTTGGCTGTCGTGCTAATTCCCTCGTTTCTTTCACAGTAAATTCTAAAAGTTTAGCATTATTTACATAATTTATTTATTTATTAAAACTTCATGCACAAGTAACAAAAACATTGTACAAAGGCGGATTTAATGCCTTGGGCATTTTCTACCAGTCAACCTTAGGGTGATGCAGAGACAAAGGCATAGTAGGTGCAATGTGACAGGAAATATAAACTTTATTAATAATAAATACATATATACATACATAGAAAATATACAAAAGTAAAGAGAAATGAAAACTACTAAATATGATGAAAAACTGACAACATAATAGTGATAATATAAATTATTTGTAACAAGATTAAGTAAAAAGTATATAAAAATGAATGAAAAACAAAATGTCGTACCACTTCAAGTCCCAATATGAAATAAAATATTTGTCAAGATTCGATCGGGTCGCTGCGAGACCCGCACAAGCCGTACGAACCGTGCGAGTTAGTGAGAGATGAATCAAGTCGTTTGCATGCACGCGACAGTTTCTCGATGTGACATTTCAATACACAGCGCAGCGCAAACATTGGACGGGCGGCGCGCGGCGTAACTTACACGAGGAAAGGTTTAAATCCTTACTAATATTTTAAAAGCAAAAGTGAGTTTGTTTATTTGTAACGTCTTCACGCCTAAATGGCTAAACCGATTTTGATGAATTTTTGTACAGAGATAGTTGAGACCCAGGAGACGGACATAAGCTTTTTAAAGTGAGAAATGAGGTAGAAAAAGAGCAGAAAAGGGAAAACTTAGCTTTGCTATTACAATAAATTAAGCGCAAGGGCAAAAACTACAGGTAGCAGGTACCTGCAAATCAGGAAAGGGGAACTGTCTTACCTCGAATTTAACGCGAGCAAAGCCGCGGGCAAAAGCTAGTTGGTTAATAAAATGTTTATTATAAACTAGCTCATGCCCGGTGTGTTGCCAGCATTTTGCTGGTATTATACTTATCCTAGTTATTAATGCAAGTTATAAATTTCAATCGAATCTGTTCACCAGTTTTTACGTGAAAGAGGAACAAACATCCATAAATCCATTACTACATGCTCACAAACTTTCGCGTATGTAAAATTTTTATAGGAAGTAAAATTTGGTAGTTTTCAAGTCGTAATAAAGGCACTACTGTTAGGGCATGGGTTTCTTTCAGAAAAATAATTTAAAAAATTAATTAAAATAACTTGAAATTGTTTTTTTTTCTACCCAAAACGGATTCCGCGTTTGCAGTTAACCTATTGTGATGATGCGGGTACAGTACGCTTGCTGGAAAGAAACTGCTTTATTGTATTTAAGTTCTGACGATTTTTTCTGTTTTGTTAGGACTCATTTTCACCTCTGTATTCAGAATTAACCGTGATGCCAAAGTCATAAACTCCATCTCAAAGTTATCAAAAAATATCAATTTCTTAATATTTATTACTCATTTTGTTATTACGTCTGTAAAATACAAAATCAATAGAAATAACAGTTTCGTGTCTATATCTTAATACCAGCAATATTGGTTCACCATGCAATTTTGAGCAGGCATTGCAACGGGAATAAAGCGGTTCTCGGCCTCTCCAATATGTATTTCAAGCATTCATCTCAAATACAAAATTGCTTCCATTTAATTCAATTAATATTCAAGCACGTAGCTTTGCAGAGGCTACGAAATGCATGCCAGCTACGCCGTAGCGCGTAGGTGAGTATTGCTACGCCGTAGAGGCTGCTGCCTCTACGACACGTTTTGTATAATGCATTAATTTGATGTTATATGTATATTATGCATTAATTCGATGTTTGGTTTACAAAAATGTAGTTCTTCAATCTTATTACCATTTATCTTTTACTTTTATAGATGCTGATTGAATGGGTATTTCATGATAAGAATCCTTACTAATATTATAAAAGCGAAAGTGAGTTTGTTTGTTTGTTTGTTTGTTTGTTTGTTACCTCTTCACGCTTTAATGGCTAAACCGATTTTGATGAATTTTGGTATAGAGATAGTTGGGAACCAGGAGACGGACATAGGCTAACTTTTATTAAAAAAAAGTGGGATACGAGGGAGAACGAGGGAAGAAAAGAGAAAACTTAGCGTTGCTATTACAAATCCATCAGGCGCAAGAGCAAAAACTGCAGGTCTGTTTGGTGTGTTATACCGAATTTAACGCGAGCGAAGCCGCGGGCGAAAGCTAGTGAATTCATAAATTAACAAACCATGTGTGTGTTTCCGATTTCTGCTGAAAGATATTATTTTATACAATCTTTCATAGTCATATTCACATTCATTAGATGAACTAGCAGAATTCTGCCAATTGTTCTCATTTTTGTCAGAAGGTTTCTTGTAGCCAAAAACCTGACTACTAGTCTTACCAAAGGGTATTATACTACCTAGTACTAATTATGATCTGGAAGTCAGGCAAGCTGTCACATCCAGTAAGACTGGAAGCTGACTCCAACATATTTGGGAAAAACCTGGGCAGACGATGAAAGTTTTCTTGTGCCCATGATTATTTTAGGCTGCACGTCCCCAGAGAACTTTGAATAAAAGAAAAAAAATCTCTTAACCCTCTTAAACGCTCTTTTCCTCAACTTAAGCCAGCAAACAGTACACATTATGAAAACTGAAAACAGCTCGAGTTTATCGTAGCTATTACGTATCGCATTACCGACGAGATTGTCTCGGAATCGGATCTGCTCCACACACACACATACATACAGAATGAAATTGTATATTGTTTAGAAATCTTGTTAAAATTCAGGCTGGGTTTTTCGAATGTTTGTTAAGTACAAATATGAGGAAAATGTGATTGTTTTTTTTTCGTGGTATTAATAATAGGCTAGTCAAGATTGGGGCTGGGATAATTTATCTGCTTTGTCACTTGATCCTTGCATAAAGATTCAGTGACACCGGTACAGGCAAATTGCCATAACTCCGGATACTGATTTTTTAAGTGTTTGTTATTGTTTGATTTAGTTCGCGCCGAATTGACATTTTTAGAGTGCTATTAATTAATTGCAGGTCGAAAACATCGATAACACCAATTAAATAACTTGTCTTGGAGAGTGTCAGACTTTTACGGACAAAACTCTCCCATGTTCCTTCTTTTGCCCTTTATGTTCCGGGGCCTCGGTAACTCTTTCGAATAACCCGCAACCCCGGCAGGGCCATCATTTCCTATTCAGACGTCGACGGAGAGGAGCTGATATCTTACATTTGAGCAATTGTTTTGTAACTTGTATTGAAAATACAAGGCTACTCATAAAGATAGCCTTGTACAGCTATATTTCCGCTCGTGAAAGTATTGTCGACGCACTCCTTTAACAACTGAGCGATCCACCCACGTTGCTACCTTTCCTTATTCTTGATTTTACCATACAAATACATAAACGTGTTGAGATCAATAAAAAGGCCGGTTTCATTTTATTTTAAAATCATTTAAGTACGAGTCGGATTTGTGAACCGAAGGTTCCGTACAAACTTGCGACATAAACGGCCATATCTTTTGACTGCATAGACTTAGAAGGTTTGAATGGACTACAGATATAAGTATGTGGTTTTAATTTCAACTGGATATTTTTAGCCGTTTCCGAGATAAAGGGTTTGACAATCAGATAGACGGACAACCTAATGATCTTATACGAGTTCCGTTTTTTTCCCTTTAAGCCAAAAAAAATAGTTTTCTAGACGTAATTTTAAGCTCTAAATTTTTTTGCTAAAAGGTATTTTGTTAAAGGGATAGAACAAAAGATTCATAAGAACAGAAAGTACCTTATGTTTAGTTTAACATATCGTCATTCTCATAGCATTAAGGCAGTCTACCAAACACAAAACCCACCTACTACTTAATTCTATTTCTAAAAAATCCTTACAAAAAAAACCCCAATTGATCTAGTACGGAAAGGGTCAAGCCCTTTCCAGTAGATCAATGAAGCAACTCGTAATACAATTACAAAAAAATCGCTTACACATAATACGTCCTTATTCCGTTCTATCCGATTCGAAATCGATTAGGGATCGGGTCACGTCCAGCGGCGCGTGGCAGCGTGTATGAATGTTTGAATTTCCATGCGGAACGCATTGACATGTAAATTTTCGTTCAAGATGGCGAACGATGTCGCTAGGTGGTGTTGTGCGTTCTGTTATAGAATACCGATGTTTTTTTGATGAAGAGTCTGGGACACAGTTTCTAATTTGTTTTTTTTTATGGTTTTCGAAAATTATAGTTTGAAGGATGGTTTAAGTAAAGGACTGCAATTGTACCTAATAGCTTACACCCCTAGAAAAAAAAGAGTTTATTTATATAGTTACTAGCTTTTGCCCACGGCATCGCTCGCGTTAAATTTGGGGAACACAGAACACAAAAAGGGGAACTCCCCTTTTCTGATTTACAGGTACCTGCTACCTGTGGTTTTTGCCCTTGTGCCTTATTTATTGTAATAGCAATGCTAAGTTTTCCCTTTTCTTCCCTCTTTCGCCCTCATATCTTAATCTTTTTTATAAAAAAGCCCCAACAGTCTCTAGGGTCCCAACTATCTCTGTAACAAAATTCATCAAAATCGGTTTAGCCATGTAGGCGTGAAGACGTAACAAATAAACTCACTTTCACTTTTATACTATTAGTAAGGAAAGGATTGTGGTCATTGTCGTCGTCCGATTCTTCCACCATGTAAGTGATGACACTAAACACATTAATGACAAAATTCTATCATGTCTGCTTCTCAAAATGGAAGAAGGAACGTGTCTCGCGGCCCTATTGATTTGGCGATTAGTCAAACAGATTTGCCGCTCTCGAAAGATTCTGATAACATGTTAGATAGACTGTAGCATTTGACTCGGTGTTAATTCATGATTTTTTGTTTTCAAAAGAATCTTTTTTTTACTTATACTTTTTAGATTTGTATCACATCAATGTAAAAAGCCAAACATTTGATTTCTTTCTTTTTGACTTAACAAGTAATTACTTTTCAGTCAAACACTTGACAGTCCTACTTACTTCGTTAAACACAATATCCTTATCAAATCCAATCCGTTAATTACCATTAACTGTCAACAGAGCCATTTGAAAACTTAATTCGTCCTTTTTGCTAACGGAGCCTGAAAATTACCGGAGACGTGGAAGCGTGGAGTGGTGGAAAATCGCGTAAAGCGACGGCCACGCTCGGCTGGGTTTCACGCATTTTGGTTCAGCTCTGTCTTTACGCCAACCTGTATACGTTTGTGTATATAGGATGTTCGTTAAATGGGTGTATGTGCAAATATGGTATGTGTGAGCAGTGAGCGGTGTCAGTTAACGTTTTCGGTGTCTGTTTGTTAAGATGTTGGCTTGTTGATAATTTGAGGTTGTGTAGTTTGTGGGAAGATTGTTGTGGTTACTAAATGTTAATTGATGTTTATTTTGGTAATAGGTTTTCACAAACACTTTTACACGTCTTTTTTAAAAACGAGATGAGGCCTGTGTTTCCTACCCGACTATTCTGAAAAGAAACAGCCGAAACAAGCTCAGAGGTCATAGTCTCTTTTAAGGTCCAGACAAAAAAATCTTGGTCAACTTACTTACTTGAGGACTATGCAGATTAGTGTCTGAAATGGTCTTTTTACTGAGCTTAATTTAAACCCATTCTTATACAATTACATCAACATGTATGATACTAGTCGTGATGGTCAGAGGCTAAGCGTCTCGTCTCTCATGAATGTTGTGAGTTCAAATCCGGGCAAGCAACAATGTGACTTATAGGGTTCCTTGCCTCAAAAGAAAAAAAAGGAATCCTTATTGGAAGACTGTTGTCCGTCTGTCTCTATATCAAGACCCTTTTTTTCGGGAACGCGTGAAGGTATGGAGTTGAAATTTAAGTCATATACTCAAATTTGTAGTCCCTTAGAATTGTGGAAAAATGATATCTCCTAGTCTACGCAGTCAAAAGATATAGCCATTTATGTCGCAAGTTTGTACGGAACCCTCCGTGCGCCAGTTCGACTCGCACTTATCCGGTTTTTTAATTCTGCTGTACTTTCTAAGGTTTATCTACGACATCACAGACATCAGTGAAGGCAAACATCATAAGGAAACCAGGACTTATCCTTACTAATATTTTAAAAGCGAAAGTGTGTTTGTTTGTTACGTCTTCACGCCTAAATGGCTTAACCAATTTTGATGAATTTTGATACTGTGATAGTTGAGACCCTGGAGACGGACATAGGCTATTTTTTTTAATAAAGTGAGAAATGTGGGAGAAAGAGGGAAGAAAAGGGAAAACTTAGCTTTACAATAGGGCGCTAGGGCAAAAACTACAGATAGCAGGTACCTGAAAATCAGGAAAGGGGAATTGTGTCACCCCGAATTTAACACGAGCGAAGCCGCGGGCGAAAGCTAATAATTAATATAAGTGTGAAATAGCCAACCCGTCTTGAGCAAGCGGGGTGATCAATGGTCGTTCTCTGTATGAGAAGAGGCATTTGCCCAGCAGTGGAACAGTTATAGGCTGGTATTATCGGACGGGCCTGTTGGTCTAGTGGTTAGTGGCCCTGACTGCTGAGCCGGAGGTCGTGGGTTCGATTCCCAGCTAGGACAAACTTTGTGTGATGAGCATGATTGTTTATTCTGTGTCTGGGTGTGATTTATCTATAATATGTATGTATTTATAAATTATATAAGTATGTATATCAGTTGTCTGGTTACCATAACACAAGCTCTGCTTAGCTTGGGATCAGATAGCCGTGTGTGAGTTGTCCCAAGATATTTATTTATATTTATACACACGTGTGAACTTGCTCAGTTAGCACAAGAGATAAATACCCAGGCTCGTTAGATCATCATCATCATTTTCCTGCCCTGGTCCCATTCTATTTGGGGTCGGCGCAACACGTTTTATTCTTCTATTCTCCCCTGTCAGAAGGCATGGCATCTTTTACTCTTTTCATACCATTCCTTACACAATCCATCCAGGCTCGTTAGGTATAGTCGTTTTTTTTTAGAAGTTTTTGGACATCTTAAACCTTAATTTAATTTTTTAAATAAGCTGTTGGTTGTCTTTCTAATAAATTCAATTTTATTAGAAAATATTCATTGTTTTTAAGAATATTTCAACTGTTTTGGACATAATATTATCTGGTTACGTGTCTCTTGATGCTGACTGTGTATAATTCTTTTAAAAAAAGTCATAATTGTCTTTCTTTCC
This sequence comes from Ochropleura plecta, assembly GCA_905475445.1. Lineage (NCBI taxonomy): Eukaryota > Metazoa > Arthropoda > Insecta > Lepidoptera > Noctuidae > Ochropleura > Ochropleura plecta. The sequence continues at coordinate 1,664,687 of FR997732.1, forward strand.
TTCCTTTTTTTTAAAAACGTTGTCCCGCCCTAGGAATTTCTCCTGTATCGTGGGTGCGTTTACATTCAATTACACACACAAACAGCCAGACCCGGAACAACTATCAGTAAGCCTTACAAATATTTGTTCCGTGCGGGGATCGAACCCGCGACACGCAGCGCAGCAGTCAATCGCTCAACAATAATGTTTAATGTAATGCTCAGTTATGTTTATGATTATAATAAACTTAGTCATTCTAAAACATTATTGAAGTATGTTGTCTTCTCTAAGTAAAGCAACTGTAAACAAATCATTAAAAAATGTGCTTCTATATTGTAAAAAGTTGAAAGAAAATCATAACGGTATTGGTCTAAAGTACGGCCAACGAGAAGCGATACCAAATGTAAACAAAACCCATGCTAAAACCCCATCTAAAATGGCCACCCGAATGTTGGCGAACCCGTCTTAACGTTGTCATGTTTTTGCCGGGAGAACGAGACATTACGAAAAAGGCACAAGATGGAAAGAGATAAATATTAGATTGTCAACGCCACAGTTGTTCTTTAGGTTAATGACCTTTTGTATCGCTGCTAGTTGGCCTTATTTTACCTAGGTATCTATTCTACATCGCTTAAGCCAACCAGAAATGAGCAATAATTTCCCTACAATCTTGCCAATTGGCCATCACATATCCGATCCTCGAATAAAACCTTCCTAAAACAAACGCTGTTCTACCAAAACAGGGTCCAGAATCCTTTAATAGTTAAATTTATGCTGAAAGATATCAGTATAAACACATAATGCATTACACACCACAGATTATAAACTAGTGATATACGTACCGATCCGTTACAGTATTGGTACAAAATTATGCGATGTTCCGAAATTTTGGTATCGATACAAACGAATTCGATACTTTGCATGAATCCATACAAACGTTTCGGTTAATGAATCGATCGTAACAAATTTTTCATACATTTGCATGACCAAACTACCTACTTCAGAGAATATACATAGAAGAAGTACAAAATAACAACTTTGACTGTTAAATAACTAACGAGAAAAGAACGATACGATTCTTACTTTTCTAATTTTGAATCGATCCAAAATATCGATACAAATACAAGTAGATTACATTGCGATCTGATTCCGTAAATGTAAAAATCGTTCGATACGATCCTTGAATCTTATCATTTATTTGCCAATCGTAAGAAAATCGATGCAATAAATAATATCGATTTATACCATACGTCTCTACATAACGCCACACTATGGCTATATGGCCACAAGGCTATACGGCTATGCCAGTTCCTGGCTATCTATTTCCGAAAATGTAGATCCGATGTGCGGAGGTTTTAGGTGGCATTGGTAGCGATAAATGGGTTCTGTCCGCGGTTTAGTGGGTACCTATCTTATCGGGTCGAAAGAATTATGGTAGTTTTAGGTAGATGAGAAGAACTTTTGCTGATAAAATGGAATGGTGTGGGATTTGGTAATGGTTAATAAACCTGAAGGAGTTTTAACCTGAGCCTTAGATTTACTAATTATTTAATGGGTTAGTGGTTTGTCGTGCATTTTTTGTTTTATTTTACGTGTTTTTTTTGTATACAAAATATGTAAAATACGCAATCGAGCCTACTGGAAGTCAGCAGAGTTGGAGACCTTGGTGAATGACTGCATTAATTTAACTTAAAAAGAATAAAACTCAAAACTCAAAAAACTCAAAGCATTTATTTCAATTAGACCATTACAGGCACTTTTGAATGTCATAAAAACAAGAACAAAAAAATGACGCTGCTACAGTCCCGGTCACAAGGCATAATAACTTGTGAAAGTACTGTAGTTGCCCATTCCAAAGCGTTGATCTCTATGGAGAAGAATGGGCAAGAAACTCCATGGACACTCTTTTAAATTAGAATATTTTTACAAAATCGTATTTACATCATTCATGTTGAGATTATACAAATATATGAGAACGATGTAGAAAGACGTGCACAGTAAGAGCGGAGGAGCCAGAGTAAATAAAAAGCAAAATTCAATTTAAAATCTAAATAAGTTAAAAAATGACCGTGGTAGTTAAAAAATGACCAGTCCCATCTGACAGCGCCCGTTCACGAACATGACGTATGGATCAGCCCCATTCAGCTCGACCATTTTGAAGGGAGCTAAATGTCCCGACACACCCGCCACTATCAGCGAGACGTTTAAGTGAGCATGACACTATTAACCACCAGGGCTTCGTCAAGTCAATGATAATACATAGCACTCACATATGGGCTTAATAATTATACAATACTAGAGAATTGATTCGAGAATTGATTTGAATAAAGGGCAAGTGCGAGTCGTATTCGCACACCGAGGGTATCGTACAAACTTGCAATATAAACGGCCATATCGTATGATTGCTTAGACTTAAAGATATGATTTTTCAACAAATTCAAGGGATCACAGATTTGAGTATATGGCTTTACTAGCTGACGCACGCGGCTTCGCCCGCGTGATATCGAAAAAAAAGGATCCTATGTGTTATTCCAGACTATAATCTACTTCTGTGCAAAATTTCGTCAATATCCGTTCAGCTGTTTTGACGTGAAAGAGTAACACACATCCATCCATTTATCCATACTCACAAACATTCGCATTTATGATATTGGTAGGATTCATTTAAGTACTCAAACTTATCGGATTGACCAATAAGAACCAGGGCTGTGCTGTGGGCTCCCGTAACACAGCATCATGCCCCTACTTGTCGCAGTCACGGTGTGCAACATTTTTTTCGATATCACGCGGGCAAATCCGAGGGCGCCAGCTAGCCAGAAATAAATTCAACAGTATTGAGATTACAAAAATAAAAAAAATTGTTGCGAATATGACAATAAGCTCAGATTTAGAATTAAAATAAAACTCTAAGCCCGCTCACAGTCCCACCACAAACTATTCACCGTTGAAATCACGAAGCGTTTGAATTTATTGATTTCGTGCGCCCTGCCATTGAGATGCTAATACCCCCGTCATGTACACACTCACGATTAACGACCTTAGCTTCATTACAACAGGGTTCGAATTGATTTACACGCTACCCTCGATGGTTGGTGAAAATCCTGGTTGTTTGTTGAACATGACAGTGACAGAACAGAACATTATTACAGTGGTTTTTTATCGTCATGACTGGTCGGGTGATTGGCATTTGGGAAATGTAGGTTGAACTTGATAAGCTGTGAAGCTACGTGATTTTAACTGCAAAAGCTCGCAGTTAGTATTTAAACAGAAACGATTGGTTTGCAGCGAAATTTGTTCACTTTGATAAATCCTCAGCTTAGTTTTTTTTTTGGAATTAGAATCAAAATGGCTTAAAAGTTACCTTATACCCCCCTTTTACCCCCTCATACTACCGTGATTGCGGGTTGATCGAAAGAGATACCGCTCCCCAGGAACAAAAAAGGCAAAAGAAGGAACATGGGTAGGATTTTGCCAGTAAAACTGATACTCCACACCGCTCCTCCACGCAGAGCCAGGGAAGTTATTTAATGATTTCCTATCCACAATCAAAAGTCCTCTGATATCACATTCTCAATTTTTCATAATTTTTCTGTCTCAGCGTCAATTGTGTATTGCTGATATTTACACGCACTAATATTAAGTGTGGAAAATAAAATGAAGTGTTACAATGAATTTCATGTGCAAATTGATATCCAATTCAGAAAAACACACACTTTGACTTTGACGGGCCTGTTGGTCTAGTGGTTAGTGGCCCTGACTGCTGAGCTGGAGGTCGTGGGTTCGATTCCCACCCAGGACAAACTTTGTGTGATGAGCATGATTGTTTGTTCTGTGTCTGGGTGTGATTTATCTATAAGATGTATGTATTTATAAATTATATAAGCATGTATATCAGTTGTCTGGTTACCATAACACAAGCTCTGCTTAGCTTGGGATCAGGAGTTGTCCCAAGATATTTATTTATTTACTTAAGAAAGTTTCAGAACACTTTTCGGATGACAGACGTATTGCAAAATATTGTGTTGGGTCCGTAAAATGCTACCCACAATCGAACATCACCCAAAATTATTACACTAACCACAAGGAGCTTAGTCGTTAAAATTTATTCGTAACATAACCGATTCCGACGTCGTAATTCGCAGCACATCGTCTCATCCCCGCATATAAATCGACGCTTAACGCGAACGCGCGCGTTACGTGGAACGCGACGCTTTACGTTGCGTAAACGTTTTCTTTGTTAAGCTCTAATTGGTATATTTCCATTGTTTTCGTATGTGCATATGTTGGGGAATTATTTTTGCTGACGTGTGATGTATTGTTGACCTCCTTTTTACCCGACTACGGCCAAGCTAAAAGAGGGTTATTTATCTTTAAGCAAAAATTTTACTGACTACCATTGTCTCCAAAATTAATCTTCTAAATAAGTAAAATACTAACATGCCTGAGAGATATTTCTCGACAGCATGTAAGGTAGCGATTTTCTCTAAATCCTTACTAATATTATAAACGCAAGAGTGAGTTTGTTTGTTTGTTACGTCTTCACGCCTTAATGGCTTAGCCGATTTTGATGAATTTTGGTACAGAAATAGTTGGGACCCTGGAGACGGACATAGGCTAATATTGTTTTTTTTTTAAAGTGGGATTTGAGGGAGAAAGAGCGAAGAAAAGGGAAAACTTAGCTTTGTTATTACAATCAATAAGGCGCAAGGGCAAAAACTACAGGTAACAGATACCTGCAAATCAGGAAAGGGGAACCGTTTTAACACGAGCGCAGCCGCGGGCAATAGCTAATCAAACTATAATTTAGTTAAATTGTGTCATTTCAATCAATTTCAGAATAGGTTACGTTATTTGACAGGAATAAATTAAATTTTGTTAATATTTAGAGTAGTTTTAGGTTAGTTTGTGAATATATCAAACATCACTAAAACTACATGATGATTACGACATGTCAATTGCATTTCAACAGCTATCAATGTCATCATTGCTGTGGAATATTGACTCGGAGAGGCAGACAGCTCTCGAACGCGATTTAGTTGTTATGTCAATTCGAATTGTCGAATTATCCCCTGATTACATTACCATTAATACGATTTTTTTAAACACTCAAAAACAGACATTTAATTTTAAAATTCGTATTCATTAAATTTATATTTTTAACCTTTAATGTTAAACAAAAAAGGTAAATTAAAAAAAGGAACTTATAAAGAATTCATCCACTTATTATTAAGTGATTTATTTTTAGAAAAGATAAGGTTACAATCCCATTCCCTGCTATAAAAATCTTCAAGCCCAAAAAATCCTTACTTAATATTATAAAAGCGAAAGTGAGTTTGTTTGTTTGTTTGTTTGTTACCTCTTCACGCTTTAATGGCTGAACCGATTTTGATGAATTTTGGTACAGAGATAGTTGGGAACAAGGAGACGGACATAGGCTAATTTTTTAAAAAAGAGTGGGATATGAGGGAGAACGAGGGAAGAAAAGGGAAAACTTAGTGTTGCTATTACAAATCAATCAGGCGCAAGAGCAAAAACTACAGGTCTGCTTAGTGTGTTATACCGAATTTAACGCGAGCGAAGCCGCGGGCGAAAGCTAGTTCTTTATATTCCTTTTAAAACTGATAAGTACAGACATGGACATAAATATCTAACACATACGCAATATTGAAAACGATAATATGTTAAGATTTGATTTGTTGATGTCCTTGTCCCTACTAATACGGAAGTTTCTAAGCATGCATGGATGTTACACAAATACTACTAAATGTTTTTGAATGAAGTTTAGCACACAGTTACTTAATGACTTGATTTAACACACACTTTTGATCACCATGAGATAGTTATTGAAGTTGCACGCGAGAAATGCCGCAGTTGTGACCTAGTGTATATAAGAAAATCGGTCAAGTGCGAGTAGGACTCGCCTACCGAGGGTTCCGTGGAGACTTGTGATGTAAACGGCCATTTCTTTTGTCTGGACTTATAAAGTTGGTTTTTTCACAGCTCTAAGGGACCATAGACTTGAGTCATTAAGGTTTTAATTTTAATTGATAGCTCCACGTTTTCCTGAGATAAAGGGTTTTGGCACACACACAGACATACAACAAAGTGATCCTGTATAGGTTCCGTATTTTCCTTTTGAGGAATCCGAAAAAAGATCTATCTTTTCTCGATGAGAGGTGTCAAAGGACACCCGCATGGAACGAAATTATTATTTACTAGTTTTTGCCCTTGCGCCTTATTGATTATTTTGTAATAGCAACGCTAAGTTTTCTCATTTCTTCCCTCGTTCTCCCTCATACCCCACATTTTTAATAAAAATTAGCCTATGTCTGTCGCCTGGTTCCTAACTATCTCTGTACCAAAATTCATCAAATTTTGAAGCGTGAAGAGGTAACAAACAAACAAACTCACTTTCGCTTTTATAATATTAGTAAGGATTATGTACAAAAAACCTGTAAACACTCAACAAAAACAATCTTCGCGACACCACACTGTTCAATGCGAAGTAGACAGACGAAACGAAAATAACTGGCTCACTTTCTATGAGAGAGAGAGAGAGAGAGGGAGACAGACGGAGATAGACGCGCACGGCTTACAACTATAAAAAAGTGTCGTTACAACTTTTGGTCTTATTTTATTCCGTCTAGCCCCCTTTCGCAACGCGCGATAAGGAAGGTTGTTCCAAAAAGTGTCGTTACAACTTTTGATCTTGTTTTTTTCCGTCTAGCCCCCTTTACAGCGCGATAAGGAAGAAAAAACGTTTTTGATTGTTGGCTCAGTAAAAGTTATTGATGCTTATAACTGTATATATTAGAACACCACTCAATTTGCCCCACATAACTTGGCAATACAAGAGGGTGGTTCACAAAGGGTTGCAGAGAAAGCAAGCCTCTTGACCGATCACTTTGTTACTGCTCTGAAAGCGACTGAGACTCCTGAAGAGATCCTGAGTTAGACCGTTCTTTTATGAAGGGTTTTGGATGTATTGTTCTATTAATTATTATGGAAAATTAATATTCTGTTATCATTATTTCTTTACTATAATCCTTACTAATATTATAAAAGTGAAAGTGAGTTTGTTTGTTACGTCTTCACGCCTACATGGCTACCGATATTGATGAATTTTGGTACAGAGATAGTTGGGACACTGGAGACGGACATAGGCTAACAAAAGTGAGAAAGATGGAAGAAAAGGGAAAACTTAGCTTTGCTATTACAATAAATAAGGCGCTAGGGCAAAAACTACAAGTAGCAGGTACCTGCAAATCAGGAAAGGGGAACTGTGTTAGCCCGAATCAAACGCGAGCGAAGCCGCGGGCAAAAGCTAGTAATATTATAAAGAGGAAAGGTTTGTTAGTATCGAATTGGCTCCAAAACTACTGGACCGATTTTAACCACTTTTTTACTAATAGGAAGCTGCATTATCATGAAGTAACATAGGCTATTTCAACATCACGCTACTTCTCTCAGGAGCGGGGCAGTAACTTCTTGCCCATTCTTCTCCATAGAGATCTACGCTTTGGAAAGGGCAACTACAGTACTTTCACAAGTTATTATGTCTTGTGACTGGGACTGTAGCTTTAACATTTTGTTTTTCATTTTTTTTGACATTCAAAAGTGCCTGTAATGGTATAATTGAAATAAATGATTTTGATTTTATACGATATTTTTTGCTTCTCAAAATGAGTAAAACAGAATCAAATGCGTAAGTACATGTTCTGTTTTGCTTATTTTTAGATATTTTGAACTGGAATGGTTCATTACTGGTATTTGTGTATTTCTCACAGACGATTTTCGCTAGAACTATTTGTTGTGTTCATTTGAAATGTAACAGTGCTATGGTAAGATTTTAGGTTGCCAAATACATTCTGTGCTGCAATTTTCCGAGAAATTGACTAAAATATCGATTCCAATATCCTAAATTGGACGCTTCCACACGACTTTAGTTGGTTATTCTAGGTAGAATGCTGCAAACAAATTCAATCATAATTCCTCACTGCAACCATAAACGTAGAACCGATTTATATTACGTAGATACTCCTGTTTTATTTCGCTCAAAATATGAACTGAACACACAAAGTAGTACTTCAACAGGGATTAAATGTTTCGCTGGGAGGTCAGTCAAGTTTGACTTTCGGAGCATATCGTTCAACTTTTAATCGTTGTTTCGGGATCAACACAATTTTTGGTAAACAAAACTTTCATGGCCGTTTCTATTGAAGAGTTTTTTTTTTATTTTGTAATGTGCCATTATACCATTATGATTTTTGTTAGTAAGAGACAAGTTTTTATTTTTTAAGGAAATTGATGAATTTTTGTAGAATAGCATTAAATCATAGCCGGTTTCTTTTTAAAATTAACAGCTTTTTAAAAAAACCGAAAGCGGTTTAATGCTGTCCGGACTCGCTTTCCGTTCCGTAAAAACTAGCCACATATACGGTTATTTATTTTGATTGCATAGATTAAGAGGGTTGCTTTTTTCACAGCTACAAGGGATCACATATTTCAGTAAATTGTTTTTATTTCAATTCTATATCTCCACGCGCTTCCATGATGAAAGGTCTTGACAGTCGCCGCGAGACGACTCCCGGCCACCGTAGATGCGGGCCTGTGGACGGTGAGCAATGGGTAGCTCACCGTCCGTCCGTCTATTGACCACAGGCCGTGTCGACGGCGCGTTCGTGTTTCACGTGCGCCTCAAAGAGAGTCAGCAAAGCAGAGGGGCTTGCCAGGGCCTCCGCCTGCCAGGGTTGCGGGTTGTTTGAAAGAGATACCGTGGCCCCGGGACGTAAAGGGCAATAGAAGGAACATGGGTGGGTTTTAGTCAGTACAAGTCTGACATGCCCCCCCGCTCCGCCCAGAGCGGGGGAAGTCATTGGATGATTTCCCACCCGAAAAAAAAAAGGGTTTTGACAGACAGACAGATAGACAGATGGACAACAAAGTGATCCAATTTTCATTTTAAGGTACGGAAACCTAAAACGAATTTAATATATTACTAGCTGGCGCCCGTGGCTTCACCCGCGTAATATCGAAAAATTTAGTTTTTCCAGACTATAATCTGCCTCTGTGCCAAATTTCATCATGATCCGTTCAGCTGTTTTGACGTGAAAGAGTAACAAATCCAAACATCCATCCATCCTCACAAACATTCGCATTTATAATATTGATAGTAGAAAGGAAGTAGGATTCTACATACAAACATAACTTTAATTTAACCTGTGTACCGGCAAACGTCAATGCCACGCAACAATTTCAACTTTAAATAAAGTAGAAGCAAGTTCGAGACCCATGCAATGTCTCGTACGAACTTACACGAAGTCACACGAACTTGAACGAAGTAGAACTTGGTTTTTAATCTTTACGTTAGGAACAGGCGCTCGCTAAGCATGTTATATAAGTACAAAGGCACGTTGATGGCACGGTTGGCGCTGTGGCTGAGCGATTGGCTACTGCGCTGCGTGTCGCGGGTTCGATTCCCGAGCGGAACAACATTTGTATGGCCTAGAAATAGTTGTTTCGGGTTTGTCTGTTTGTGTAGCGAGTAACGAGTTTGCAGGGGAAAGTCCAAGTGTGGGGCAACGTTTTTTTTATTCATGAAAATACTTCAATTGATGCTTATCACAAAAAATCGGTAGACTGCACCACGCCATCATCTGCTTTTTTTCTTCTTCTTAACTAAATGTAGCCGAAGACCAGTATTTAGGCGATCTTATTTAGATTATGTCACTTAATTTTTTAATAAATTTTTAACATAATATCACCACGTCCCTCAGTTTCCTGAAAGTCTGACAACAAGTCTTACCAAGGAGTTTCATATTACCCAGCACTTACTGGGTTGTGGAGATCCAATAGGCAGTCGCTCCATGTAAAATACTGGTATTCAGCTGCATCCTACACTGGAAGCCGATCCCAACATAGTTGGGAAAAGGCTAGGCAGACAGACAACGTGAATGATACTAATAAATTCCTGATGAAAAAACCCGAAGCGCTTTACCAGACCAAGAAATTGAATCCAGGGGTGTGCTATCCCGGGATTTCGGGTTGTTCAAAAGAGACACCGCGGCCCCGGAACATAAAGGGTAAAAGTCTGGCACTCCTCCCCGCTCCGCCCAGAGCAGGGAAAGTTATTTGATTCCCATCCGCAAAAAAGGGCAAACTAGGCAGTAAAATTTTGTATTTTTACAGTTTTCTCAAGATTTTTAACGCCCAACTTTCCTTCTTCATAATCATCTCAAAGCACACACAACTATTATCCTTACTAATATTATAAAAGCGAAAGTGAGTTTGTTTGTTACCTCTTCACGCTTTAATGGCTAAACCGATTTCGATGAGTTTTGGTACAGAGATAGTTGGGAACCAGGAGACGGACATAGGCTACGTTTTTTTAAAAAAAGAGTGGGATATGAGGGAGAAAGAGGGACGAAACGGGAAAACTTAGCGTTGCTATTACAAATCAATAAGGCGCTACCGAATTTAACTCGAGCGAAGCCGCGGGCAAAAGCTAGTACCCTATAAAACTCACACAGTCACAATCCTAGCACAAAATTCCTCACACCTTACAATGCTTCGAACGCAGCTCGCTCCATGAATAACAATATACATACACACATACATATGTAGGTAGGACCACAGGCCCTATCGCTAAATGCAGCCTTATGCATAATGCACGCGTCATCTGCGCCGTGCTTCGGGCGTTGCAGGGTTGAGTGCGCTTCCGAGCGGGAAAGGGGAGCGGGGTGAAGGGAGAGGGGACAGTACTGGGATTCGGGAATGGGATTTAGTAAGTACTAGAGCGGTCGTAGTCATCGTCTGATCTATACTATCAGCAATTATTGCCTACAAGACAGTATTGTAATGTACAGTTGACAAAAGAGACAAGTTACTAGGTTCGTCAGAAAAGTTGACATTTGTTAAAGATAGGTCTCTTCTAAGCGGTAGCACAACACCTTGCCCTCCACTATCCAGTCTGATAGTATTTCTACATACTATAATACACGTCGTCATACGTCTTATATGCGTCGTCATACGTCGTCAGTCCAGCGCCAGCAGTATCCAGCTAATTGCTTCTAAAGTTTATTTATTTAGGTACATAATCTTATTTACTTAGATAGATAGATAAATCAAAAAAGACACAATACAGAAATTAACACAAGAAATATCGGAACTCTTAACAAATACTTATCATGGTAAATGTCTTGTTTGTAACATTGATAGTATTAATGGCCATATCAGTTTAGCACCTTTATAAATTATTTTTTGCGGTAGTGAAATCAACAAATCTCTCCACCGCTTTAGGCGTAGCGGAGGGAGTGTCAGACTTTTATTGACTAAATCTCATCCATATTCCTTTTTTTGCCTTTTATGTTCCGGGGCCGCGGTATCTCTTTCTAACAACCTGTAACCCCAGCAGGCAGTGGCCCAGGCAGACCTGTCTGCTTTACTGACATATTTTTAAAGCACGCGTGAGACACAAACGCGTCGTCGACACGGCTGACTTCCAAACTTAAGGTTCTGATTACACCGCTAAATCAATACACCACAGCTTGAATTCCCAGTTTTTCCACTATTCAACAATATCTTCACCTATTATCGTGCCTTTCATTTACCAAATTCCCAGCCCTAACAGAAACCTCACAAAACCTGACAGTCCCAGTTGAGACATAAAATGTAACCGGTGAGAAATGCATTTGTTTTATAGTACTCAATAGCGTTCGACTGTCGGCCATAAAAATGGATGCAGAACGTTTATGCCGCTGTAACTTAGCCCAGACCCCAACGATTCATGCGCTCAGCTTTTGTGTGGAACGTTTGGTTCAATCTAGTGGTTTTACTGCTGCCTTACTGGTTTAATTCCACGGTAGATGTCGTCAAACTGTCCAGTAACTCGTAAGCGATTAGGTTTACGTGAATTCGAGAGTCTGTTGCGGTCTGTTCCTAAAATTTCGGAAGTAGAAGCTTGAAATTGTTTGACGATTGTAATTTGACTACGTTTGGTCATAGTAAGATTATAATTTCGTTTATTTATTTTAAAACATATTTTTACAAAATTATTAAAAAAATACGTAGAAACATTTAAAAAAAATATTGTCTTCGAGCATCAGGAAAAGATTGTTATTTTCGTTTAATCATTTTTATATTTTTTTAAATATGCATTTCTTGATATCTACTAATATAAAAATAAGTCGGGTTTTCCTTCCTGACGCTATAACTCCAGAACGCACGAACCGATTTCCACGGTTTTGCTTTCGTTGGAAAGGTCTCGGGCTCCGTGAGGTTTATAGCAAACAGAAAAGGTAGGGAAGGTAGGGTAGGTAGAAAGGTAGAAAATTGCATAGCTACGCATGCCGGGGCAGCTAGTATCTATATATACTTGAGAGAGCTATGATAGGTTGTAAAAAACGTACTTTCAACAATTTTTCTTTCTACTTAATCTTTTTTTTTATGAAACCTTGCCTTACTAGGAATTTCTCCTGTATCGTGGAAGCATTTCCAAACAGGTTAACTCACATACACAACATAAAGACCCGGAACAACTAGGTCATTAAAATATTTATTCCATGTGGTAATCGAACCCGCGACACGCAGCACAGCAGTCGACCGCTCAGCTACTGCGCCAACCATGTCGTCAAACTTTCTCATCTCTTTGTTTTTCCTCCTTCACAGCTAAGTATGATAAGCATAACTTCCATTTAAACCAACCATACACCATCATATAATGTGTACATTTAAAATCATTACCCCATTTCGGCCCTCCATAGTCGACGTAAAACTCTTTGGCGTTGTCAAAAGCCGTGGAACCGAGAGATGATAATGGAAAACCATGAAAGTATGTCAGAAGTATGGTAATGTGTTCGGTTTGAAGTTGCCAAGCTATACAATGTTGTTGTTACTATATATTGCAGTTTATAAGGGTTTTTGAGTAGAGAATGCAGGGTTAACGACTTTGCTAAAATTTGAAATTGATGTTTTATAAAAGCTGTTGATTTTTATAAAGCTCCGCTGTTCATTATGGGGTTAAGTTGCTGCATCTTTTCAAATAAAGAAAGGCAAAAATTATAGAACAGAACTTTGAAAAAAATGTCTTAACTTATGTGAAACAGGCAAGAATGTAATATGATTTGTCCAAAACTCAGCTACGCCAACTTCACATACACATGCACTCTAAAAAGGACGCTAGCGCTATTAATGACACAAGTAAAGAACTTAAATAACATTCCAAAATGGCGAGATTACAGTTATACACTTAAAGCAATATAGAACCTCAAACCAACCCAGGCGGTCGCGGGAGACGCTCCAAACGTCGGGCGCCGCGACACGACTCCCGGCCACCGTAGATGCGGGCCTGTGGACTGTGAGTAATGGGTAGCTCACCATCCGTCCGTTTATTGACGACAGGCCGTGTCAACGGTGCGTTAGTGTTCCACGCGCGCCTCAAAGAGATGTCAGCAAAGCAGAAAAAAACAAATTTATATCATCATATTGACGTTGGACTACTCATTACACCATACACCTCCATCATCACCAACCAACACAAAAAAGTCTCTGACTCAACAATTTCCACAAACCAGGTCACAAGCGACTCATTATAATTAATTAAAATTACAGCAGCTAAGCACTTCAGTACAAAACAGTCGTTACATTGTTCAAGTGCGGTGATTATGTGACGTCATACAGGCAGAGTGATTAAACGGTGACGTCAGAGTATAAACTTGAATACTATTGTTAGTGAACAGTTTAAGTTGGTAATAAGCAAGGAGGTTGGTTATAAGGAGTTAAATCACGTTACGTTGGTAATAGTTGAAAGATATTCCTTAAAAAACATAACAAAAATCACGATTGCAATCCTTCATTACATACCATCAACCAATCAAGAGATTGCACATCGAGAATCTAGATTGAAAAAAAACGACTTCCAAAAAAACACGAAAAATTCATTTATATCCAGAACTCGAGAGACTTTTGTTTGATTCATTTTTTTTGCCACTGGCTTCCTGAATTTAATTTATTTATCGTTTCTTTGGTTTTGAAGGAGCTCGTGGCTAAATAATAGCAGCCGCTCAGGTCGATCTTTAGGTTAAGCCGCGCTTGCCTGGGTTGGTTTGTGGATGGGTGACCACCCGTTACATACCGAGTTTCCTCCGTGCCTCGGAAAGCACGTTAAGCTGTTGGTCTCGGCTGTCATTTGTAGATTTTTGACAGTCGTTACAGGTTATCAGTGTCCCGAAAGTCTGACAACCAGTCTTACCAAGGGGTAACGTATTACCCAGTACTAACTGGCTTGTGGAGGTCAGATAGGCAGTTGCTTCATGTAAAATACTGGTATCCAGCTGCATCCAGTAAGACTGGAAGCCGACCCCAACGTATTTGGGAAAAAGCTAGGCAGATGATGATCGTTTTTTTTGGTCTTCATCAACTGTTTTACATCCACATTCATTCTCAAAACTTTCCTCACGTTTTCCTCATGCCTCCGCACCATATTACCGAGCCAACCGATTAGCACACAATTTTTCAGATTTTTACTTGGAGCCCTTGTATTATGAAAAAACAAACCAAGAGCTAGTCACACTCGCTCACCTAGAGTGCCGTACAAAGTTGCGATATAAATGGCCGTATCTTTTGACGGCGTAGACTTAGAGGTTTGATGTTATTCACAGCACAAAGGGACGACAGACTTGAGTATACAGCGTGTTGTTTTGCATCCTCGTCAAATTCAAGGACGTAACTATGCTAATGATTCTCGACCCGAATCGATTATAAAATAAGTAGGTTTTTTTTTTACTTTTTTCGTATTTTCAAAAATCGGTAAGTGCACACAGGTGCGTGCATGCCGCTGTATGATACGTATGCGCCGACGCTCACGCACACTGTTCTGTGTGTTCTGTAGGTGATTCTCTACTTTTGAAGTGAAATATTCTGTAATACTGTTAAATTTAAACACACAGAGACAGATCATAAAAGCGCCGTATATTATTATTGATCAAGTACCGAAATTTTTATTGATTATTTATGACTTTTACTAGCACCTCCTAAATTTTGACGAGGATGCAAATCAACATATTGTATAGTTTTAATTTCAACTCGACACCTCCACGCGTTCCCGAGATAAATGATCTTGACAGACAGACGGACAACAAAGTGATACAATAAAGGTTCTGTTGTTACCTTTTGAGGTTCGAAACCCTAAAAATTACGACACATTTCCCCATCAACCAAAAAGCAACCGATTAATCAACCAAAAAACCCTAACAAAGCACAAATTATTCTAACAATGTCATCAACAAAATAACTTTTAATATAAAGTTGCAACACAATGTGTTGAACACCATACAATGGCGTCAAATTTCTATTCTGTCATGTTAGCTTGCTTTTCATTGATGGATACTGCTAACATGGCTGCTCTAATTAATATGTGATACGGCTGTTTATGTTAATAATTAATTATGGTTGTATGTGGATGCATTAATTTTATAAAGTTGGTACTAAAATTCGCTAAACACAAGGTAGAAATTGCGAGTCTGTGGGTTGCCAGCAAGCGGGTAGCTCACCGCCCGTCCGTCTATCACTGCGTTCGTATTCCACGCGCGCCTCAAAGAGATGTCAAAGCGAAGCAGAGGGGCCTGCCAGGGCCACCGCCTGCCAGGGTTGCGGGTTGTTCGAAAGAGACACCGCGGCCCCGAAACATTAAGGACAAAAGAAAAACATGGGTGGGTTTTAGTCAGTATACGTCTGACCTCCCCCCCCCCGTTCCTGTACGGAGCAGGGGAATTTATTTGATGATTCAATACAGCAAAAAATAAAATAAAGGTCTCACTCTACGCTGTTCACAACTCCTTGCTACGCCATTTTATATGGTGCTTTTTGGGTCAAGTCTGCCACACTCTACCCAAACCACTGCAACTGTTGAAAGCTAGAAACAGCAGTGACGACCACCAGAAAAGCGCCGAGACAATGCAGCTCGACGAAGTCCCGAAAAAACAATTGAACTGTCTTGGATCCTGCAATGAAATTAATCAGAAAAGAAGAAGAAAAAGCGGGTCCATATCAGCAGGAGACAGACAAAACCAGGCCAGTAGGCGTAAAGGGAAGCTTAAATAGTTCTCTTCACCTTTCTCCCTGTTTTTGTTAGCCTCATATCTTGTTTGGAAACGAATACAGAGAATGATGATGTTAAATGATAATATGATTGTCATAGCAACGTGTCTTGTTATTCCCTACCAACAATAAACTCAATCTTTCACACCTGGGTATATCTAGGAAGATTATTATGAGTCGTCAAAAAGATGCAAGAAAGCCAGTAAATAAGTGTCGCGTCTTAACTTTTAACATCAGTGTAAGCCTTTGAAGATCTTCCGCTCATCTAACTTCAAGTTTTTTTTAAGCTATTGCATAGCTTCTATCGCGGGCCTTGAGCGCGAGGACCGAATCCAAAAATTCCGTAACGAAAAAAAACCTGACGCTCCCCACTCCGACGGGCACGGAGGTGTGGCTTGAAGGCCGTGCATTGTCTAACGTCGTTTACACAATACGTTCAGTTATTTCAATCCCGATTTTAATGTTCTAATAGCGTGTTTGGTAGAAAATCGGATAGTCAATCGACATTACGCTGGATCAAACCCAAGGTCTTGTTTTTCTTTTTGCGACTTCTTTTCATTGGAAGTACTTTTTAAATATTATATTTAGTTTTTTATTTATTGTCTAAGTTGATAAAAAAATGTTTCTTTTTGCGACTTTGTTTTCATTGGAAGTACTTTTTAAATATTTTATTTAGATTGTTTTTATTTATTGCATAAGTTGATAAAAAATGCTATGCAATAGCTTTACCGCGGCAGTCCCCGAGTGCCACACGTATTTTTTTTTTACAAAAAACGTTGCCCCACACTAGGAATTTACTCACATACACAAACAGCCAGACCCGGAATAATTATATATATCTGTAGGCCATACAAATATTTGTTCCGTGCGGGAATCGAACCCGCGACACGCAGCGCAGCAGTCGATCGCTCAGCCACTGCGCCAACCGTGTCGTCTAGTTGGCTTCTATCACCATCAGTATATAAAGTAGTCTATGCCCAACTAAACTACCATCACCACAGCTCACCCCCAAACCACATCGATACAGCGCCGGTGCCGCAATAACATTTGTTCCGCAGCTTATCTTTAATTAAGCAATACATCATAGCGCAGCAACACCCGTTTTAAGTTCCGAAACACACCAACCAACCCACCAGCTTAACCCGACCTTCACCCCTCCCCTTAATTGTATAAAAAGTCTGCGGAAATCAGGAACGCTCTGCGGTTGAAGAGGTCTGCGTAATCTGGTCGTGGTTACATGGCAAAGATTTAGGGTAAATGTACATGTTTTCGGCTCCATCTGTTTAAAGTTAATTAAGTCGCGTAAGGGGTTTTTGTTGTACGCTGACTTGTTAGTTTTTAGACACTTTTCGTGTTATAAGGGGTTTGTTAAATGTAGGTGAAAATTATGTTTACCATTAACATGAATTGTGTAAAAAAAAATGAGTCATTTGTTTGTTAAGTCGCATTTGGATCAGGATTTGGGAACAGCAGCGAAAAAAAATTACTAAATTATTAATCGTCTTGATTGCCTAGAGGTTAAGGCATCGTCTCCCAAGCACAAAGTTGAAGGTTCAAATCCGGGAAAGTACCAATGTGACTTTTTCAACTCACATGCACTGTTCTAAATGAAGAAAAACATCATGAGGTCACCAGGACTTATATACATAAATGTCAGAAATAGCCTGGAGAAAGCGTGGTGATCAATGCTCGTGCCTGCGCTATAGGTCAAGTGACATTTGTCCAGCAGTGGGACAGTAATAGGCCGGTATTAAGATAGTTATTAATGAATCGAAAAAAAAAAATCTTCAGTCCCCATTTTCAGTTTAACTTAAAACGAATATAGGTAAAGAGTTCACTGCCTCACTTTCACCTCGCCTACGCTTTTCTGACACCTCGCATTGGTATGTCACATAAAAGGAAGTTGCAGAAGGACAACTCCATACAATGAGTGAAACATTTGTTTTTTTTTTCTTTATTTTGGTAACCAACAGCAATACTTATAATATATTATAGCAGATAATTGAATTACAGTTTTATAAGGCTAATAAAAGGCATAGGTAGTAGGTAACAAGATATTACAATTAAAAAAATTATAAATCGAGTCGACAGATAAGTTGAGAAAAAACGATTTGAAAAAGTATTAAATAAGTAAGAGAGACTAAGATTGGTTGTCATTTATTTTCCTTCGTCTATAGTGTTAATTATTTGTTTTTTTTTTAATCTGCTACCTTAAATACGCAAACGCGAACTCAAACTAAACATAAAAAATACTGAAGACTTATGGGGGATATCCGTCAAGGTTCTTGCTAATATTATTGACTCAATTGCTCCTGTCTTAACAGGCATATTCAATCAGTGTTTGGATAGCGGCAAGTTTCCTGACTTAATGAAATATAGTAAAGTAGTACCAATTTTCAAATCGGGTTGCAAGAGTGATCCCTCTAACTATAGACCTATATCTGTGCTTCCAGCATTAAGTAAAATCTATGAAAAAATCATGCTGGACCAGATGCTGTCACACTTTAACTTAAACGGGATTCTGCATAGTCAACAGTTTGGCTTCACGAAGGGCAGGTCGACAACGGACGCGGGAGTAAAACTCATCAGTCACATTTTGGAATCCTGGGAGCAGTCCCAGGATGCCATTGGCATTTTCTGTGATCTCTCAAAAGCGTTCGACTGCGTCGACCACAACACACTGCTCTGTAAATTACACCACTACGGAATTCGTGGACGAGCTGCTGATCTTGTTTTATCATATTTATCAAACAGGCAGCAAAAAGTAAATGTTAATGGGGCGACGTCCTCTGGGTCTCTAGTCAAGATGGGCGTGCCCCAAGGTTCTATTCTCGGTCCCTTCCTGTTTCTTGTTTATATAAATGATCTTCCTTATATGATGGCCAAACTATCGGATATAATTTTATTTGCTGACGACACTTCGCTAATTTTTAAAATAAATAGAAAAAATCCGGATGTTGATAATGTTAACAAAAGTCTAACCGTTCTATCGAAATGGTTCGCAGCTAACAATCTCTTACTGAATGCGAACAAAACCAAATGTCTAAAGTTTGCCTTACCAAATGT
Organism: Ochropleura plecta; assembly: GCA_905475445.1. NCBI lineage: Eukaryota > Metazoa > Arthropoda > Insecta > Lepidoptera > Noctuidae > Ochropleura > Ochropleura plecta. Next base: position 1,683,827 of record FR997732.1, read on the forward strand.
ACCACAACGTGATCTAAATTTAAATCTTGACGGCAAAAATCTTGATGTTATAGCAGAAACTGTATTCTTGGGGATGACTATTGATTCTAAACTGCAATGGGGCGCGCACATAAGAACTCTTTCGGGTAGGCTCAGCTCAGCTGCATATGCAGTAAGGAAAATAAGGCAGTTAACTGATGTAGATACAGCTAGGTTAGTATACTATGCTTACTTTCACAGTATTATGTCCTATGGCGTTCTCCTGTGGGGATCAGCAGCAGACGTCGATTCAGTTTTTATATTACAAAAGAGGGCAGTCCGCGCGATCTATAAAATGGGTCCTCGCGAGTCCCTCAGAGAAAAATTTAAAGAGATCGATATACTGACTCTGCCCTCACTTTATATCTTAGAATGTTTATTGTATGTCCGTAAAAATCGGGGGCTTTTCAAAATTAGGAGCGACTACCACAATATTAATACACGCAGTAAACACGAAATTGTAATTCCTAAATTTAGATTAACAAAAACTAGCAAGTCATTTCTAATAAACAGTATACGCTTTTATAACAAGTTGCCAAAATCAGTTATAGAACTGACAGATGGAAAGTTTAAAAACTACATAAAACGTGTCCTTATTAAAAACGCATATTACAAAATCAAGGACTACGTTGAAGATAAAGAAGTTTGGCTATAGTTCCTTCTGCGCATGCGGCTTCCCTGGTAGCTATAATCAGCACAAATTTGTGGATGTCTCTAACTATTCTCAATCTTATTTATTTGTGTGATCTCTTTAATCATTTTGTTTTTTTTTTTTTGCAATAGTTGTCAAATCACATATTTATATCACCCTTGTTCTGAATAGTTACAGTACTGATAGCAACATCTGTGTGACTCGTCTTTTAGTTATTATTTTGTTTTTGCAATATTTTTTTATTTATTTTTTTACTTTTGTATAGATTCTTTTCTACCTATTAGTTGTGAATGAGTGGACATGGTTGGCCTTGTAGATTCTTAGACGCTTGTTAACTTTTGTTAACGTATTATTTTATTTTACTTTTTGTAAAGTAAGCAATGACTTATTGTCGGGCCTACGTTGTCCTCTCATACTTAAGTGCTAACGCTGTAACAACAACAACATTGTAAAACTAAATGATTTTAAAAGAGTAACCATGGAGTTTCTTGCCGGTTCTTCTCCATAGGAAACGACCAACCCGAACCGTGCATCTTTTCTCGACGTTTTATAAGTGCCCATGTAGGCCTATGTAAAATAAAAATATTTTGATTGATTGATTGATTGAGGCCGCGGTATCTCTTTGATTTTGATTGATTGAAACTATTACTTGAAATACATTCATGTCAGTATCTTGCACATAAAAATGCAAGGTGCGTGCATACCATTGTAACAGTATACCATCAAGGCGTCTCTTAAATTTTTCTTTTGATGACTTACATTCTAAATACAAAATGGCGGACACCCAAAAATGGTTGCTAACTTGTTATTTCCTATGCGTCTCCTTGAAATACAATATAAAGTGCTTGCAGCGTAAAATAAAAAAAACACGTCACAGGAAAATTTAAAAGCTTGTATTTTTTTTACTAAAATCTGGTTTCTTTCCATTTCTAAAATATTAACGTCAACGTCATTTGAGTGATAAAATATCATTGTGACATTGTATACTAGGGAGCCTGCCAGTGCCAACGCCTACCGGGGTTGCGGGTTATTTGAAACAGATACCGCAGCCCCGGAACATAAAGGGCAAAATAAGGAACAGTCAGTAAAAGTCTGACACTCTCTCCTATTTCGCTCAGAGCGGGGGAAGTTATTTGATGATTTCCCATCCGCAAAAAAAGTACTGTATACTAGCAAACTGAAACATACGAAGAATCGCCCGCTCATGAAATAGAAAACACTAGCTTTCGCCCGCGGCTTCGCTCGCATTAAATTCGGGAAGACATAGTGCCCTTTTCCTGATTTGCAGGTATCTGCTGCCTATAGTTTTTTAATCTTTTCTTCCCTCGTTCTCCCTCATTTCCCACTTTAAAAAAAAAGTTAACCTATGTCCGTCTCCCGGGTCCCAACTATCTTTGTACTAAAATTCATCAAAATCGGTTCAGCCATTTAGGCGTGAAGATGTAACAAACTGTGATTTATCTAAAATATGTATGTATTTATAAATTATATAAGTATGTATATCAGTTGTCTGGTTACCATAACACAAGCTTTGCTTAGCTTGGGATCAGATAGCCGTGTGTGAGTTGTCCCAAGATATTTATTTATTTATTATTTATTTAAACTCATTTTCGCTTTTATAATATTAGTAAAGATGATGTTTCTCATTGCAAGGCCCAAACTTCTGTTACTTCTTACTCTGTGACCTCACACTGTCTTCACTAATTATTTCCATACGAAGCTAATTGGGTTCAGTTTAGTTTCAATTATGATATTACCTACGAGTACGAAGTTCGTACAGTTTCAGTGAGAATATCATTTAGTTCGGGCTCTTAATTTCAACTTTGCACTGATTACTTATGAATATGTATTTGGAATGTTTCCGTTCTAGATATTTGGTCTGTTGAAGAACGTGAGAGGAAGCGTGTTAGTGGAGCGGGTGGCTGAATATTTGGGTAGTAATCGGTTGACTTGGTATGTGGAGGAATGAGGATAATGAAAGAAAATATAACAACAGATGTCTATGAAGTTTCCATAGAGATCAACGCTTTGGAATGGGCAACTACAGTACTTTTACAAGTTATTATGCCTTGTGACCGGGACTGTAGCTTCATTTTGTTTCTTGACATTCAAAAGTGCCTGTGATGGTCTAATAGAAATAAATGATTTGATTTGAATGTCGTGAGGAAAATCTGGACTATGAATGTGGTTAAGAGAAGGAAGACCAAAGAAACGATAGATGGACTGTGTTAGGAAGGGTATGGCAAGAAAGGACTATCTGATAAGATGACGAGTAATACATACATTTTTTTGGAACGAAGTTCCTTATCGCGCGTTGCGAAAGGGAGCTAGACGGAAAAAATTAAGTCCAAACGTTGTAACGACACTTGTTGCTTAAGACCAAAAGTTGTAACGACACTTTTTGCTATAGTTGTAAGCCGTGTGGCGTGCGCGTGTTTCTCTGTCTGTCTCTGTCTCTCTCTCATAGAAAGCAAGCCAGTTATTTTCGTTTCGTCTTTCTATTTCGCATTGAACAGTGTGGTGTCGCGACGATTATTGTTGTTGAGTGTATACAGGTTTTTTGTACATAATAAATAATAACTTCGTTCCATCCCTTGACACATTACAAGTTTTTTTTTTTTTCAATAAAACGTTACCGTTGCGTTTACTAACATCTGTCTGGCTGTTTGCCAGACAATTATGTGCAGGTCATAAAAAAATGTTCTGCACGGGAATCGAACCCACGACACGCAGCGCAGCAGTCGATCGCTCAGCCACTGCGCCAACTGTGTCGTATTTAGTTTATGGATAACAAAAATATAATTTAAATTCTCGAATCCCAACATGTATTTTTGTGACAGCGAACATAATAATATTAAAAGAAAAATCTAGGCTCCATTCAAACTTGCGACATAAACGGCAATTGCTTTTGACTGCGAGGATTTAGAGGTTTGATTCTTTCACAACTCCAAGGGACTACACAGTTGGTTTAATTTAATTTTTAATTTCAACCTGATACTTCCACGCGTTCCTTAGATAAAGGTTCGATAGCAGACAGTTGGACAACAAAGTGATCCTAAAAGGTTTCCGAAATAGGTTTTGCCCGCGGCTTCACTCGCGTTAAATTCGGGGTAACACAGTTCCCTTTTCCTGATTTGCAGGTACCGGCTACCTGCAGTTTTTGCCCTAGTGCCTTATTGATTTGTAATAGCAACGCTAAGTTTTCCCTTTTCTTCCCTCTTTCTCCCTCGTATCCCACTTTTTTATAGCCTATGTCCGTCTCCTGGGTCCCAACTATTTCTGTACCAAAATTCATCAAAATCGGTTTAAGCATTAAGGCGTGAAGAGGTAACAAACAAACAAACAAACTCACTTTCGCTTCTAAAATATAATATTATATTAAACGGAACGGAAACGGAAACGTTTTTGAGTTACCCTAAAAAATATTATTTTATCATCAAATAAAAGTTTCCATACAAACCTACATACAATTTAACATTCTTCTTTCATGTCGCAAAGACGCCAACGACACGTGTTTGAGAATCCATCGACGCGTCATTATCACAAAAGATTTAGCGGCCTGTTCGAGCATTCAAACTTTAATTGAATCTTAAGAGAACTTAATTGAATAGCCTCCTTGACATTTAGAACTTAATATTGAACTTACACGTGGAAGCGTGTTGATTTTTGAATTAAATACCTATTCCAGGGGATTAAGATTGAGTTTTGGATAGTAAAGCTGTGTTTACCGATCAAGCCTCGGTCTTAGAAGGAATTTTACTTCGTATTGTAATTGTTAAGGGGTTTTAATTTGATGAGCAGGAATGGAACAGAGTTATTTTACAATAATTACGACATCTTACTTATGATTTATTTAATTAATTTATTAAACGGGTATTTTTTTAAAACGATTTTATTTTTATTTTTATTTTTATTCAAATGGAACAGCAAACAGCTACAATATAAAACATAAACATCATATAAATATACAAGACTTATTGACAATATTGCAGCCCACAACGCTGTTCACAGATTAATTAAAAGCATACATAAAGTGAAAATAATAATCATCGCTACGGTAACAAAACTGATTTATTTTCGTTGGATCCCAGTTTTTGATCCCATTTTTTAGGTATTAACGATGGGTCCCATTTGATATTACCATTGAATCCCATTTTATGACAACATGTGTACATTTCAGAAGAAAAGTGATTTACTTTTATTAAATATTTCAAAAACACCGTGTGTGTATTTTGGATTTTTTAGGATTGTAGCCACTGGGGAATAAATAAGACAAATGATGTACTCCAAATAGTACTAGACTGGCATGAGTTAAAAATGATCAGGTTTATTTGTGATGTTTATAAATAAATAAATATGAACGCCTTCAAAACAAGCGCCTCTTAGCTCAAAAATAAATACTGCCGTCATAATTTTTCCATATTTTTTTTTATATAATGTGGCCGTTTCTGGCACACAGGCCACAGTTTTAACCTAACCTTTTTTTTGTAAATAAGTAATTATCCTAATCTAAATAGTTCAGTTTCGGGTAAACAACTAAAAACAATCTCTTTTTTCTATAAATGCAAAACGTTTGTGGCACTCGCCGGCCGCTGCCGCGGCACCGCTCGCTCCGCTCGCTCGGCTCGTGCGTAGGAGGTCGCAGTTTTAACCTAACCAAACCTAGTTCCCAGTTCCTATAATTTGTTTGGGTAATGAAATTTTGTCCAAATCTTTTCGGAAAAACGGCAGGCACCCGTTATTCTAACATAACCAATCCACATACCCAAATTTCATCCAAATCAGTCTAGAAGTTTGAGCGTGTTGGAATAACAAACATACATACAGAATTTCGCCTTAAAATATTATTGTGATTTTGTTGTTGGATGTACCCGCATTCAGATGTTTTTAAACATCTGGGATCCAACGGAAATAGTTTTTGGGATTCAGTGGCAATAAAACGTATTTTTTTAGTATTTTTCAAATTTGGGATTCAACGGAAATATATAATAATGTTTTGTGGGTTCCAACGCCAAAAATATTAAAGTGGGATCAAAAACTGGGATCCAACGAAAATAAGCGACAAAACTTAGTACAAATAGTGTATAAATGTAATATTCACGAAAGTTCGTCTAGTATAAGACTTTTAAACTTATGGGGAGCACATGTAAAAATATCGATGTGTTCAAAAGTGCTATTGTAGGAATCGACCATTCTGCGAACAGGCGAACGCAAGCCTGAGTTGGATTTGCAAATACCAACTGAAAATAATTTGCCAGCGCGGACCTTTCGCTTGTGGATCGTCCTAGGAACCGCATAACATATCATATTGGACAGTTCCATGCAGTCAAATGTATTCCTTACAATATTATATAGGTTCACAGCTTCTAAATACCTACGTCTACTTTCAAGTGTTGCGAGCTTATACTTCACAAGTAAATCTTGATATGGTAAATAATGTCCGCAGCATCTATAATGCATAGTGCGCAAGAATTTGTATTGCACACACTCAATCATCTCAACGTACTTTTTGTAATAGGGACTCCAGACGGACACGGCATACTCCAATTGAGAGCGTACGAGCGACTTATACAAGCAGATATAAGAAAATGGTTTTTTAAAATCAACTGTTGAACGCATTACAAATCCGTATAGTTGATACGCTTTATTAACAATTTTTCCTATGTGTAAGTCTAAACAAAGCTTCGAATCAAAGATAACACCGAGGTCACGAATAGAGTCCACTTTAAGTAGGGGGGCATTGCACAACGTGTAGGTGTAGTTTATTATACTTTTATTTTTTGTAAAGCTTAAGCTTAAAACGATGTAATTATAATATAGCTACTTTGCGTATGTGGTATATGCACTAACCGAAAATAGAATAAAAATATGTACAAGTGTAATAATGGGAAAACAGTTACAGGCAGTAAGAAAATTCGCTCACTACGCTGTCAAATTCAATAACAGTTTTACGTTGGTAATGACAAAAAGAGATGATAAAGCAGAGATTGTGACATAACTACACAACTATAACGTTTTAAATGGGAATGGCAAACCATAACTAAATTTTGTTACCCATTAAGTAAGTTAAACAAAAAGCAGCCACGAAGTCTGGATTTAGTTATTTATTTATTAAACTTTATGCACATGTAAAAAAACACTGTACAAAGGCGGACTTAATGCCTTAGGCATTTTCGACCAGTCTACCTTAGGGTGATGCAGAGAGAAAACATAGTAGGTGCAGGGTGCAAAACAGAGAGGATTCGGATTTATAAATACCTACGTTTATCATAATACTTAAACACTTCGGGAATGCGGGTTGTTCCGGGGTTGCGGGTGTGGGGCAAAAGAAGGAATAAGGGTGGTTTTAGTCAGTTATTTGACACTCCCCCCCGCTCCACCCAGAGCGGGCATCCTCAAAACAAAAGATCTAAACATAACTGGCGAAATGTGGGTACTATTTAAGTACATCTCTGACTACCCTTTTAACGATTACAGACGTTATGTACATAGATTCACCATCAATGCGCAGAACTGATGAATTTCCAGAAAAAAAACACTAGCCCAGTTTCCCCTTCCTCCTCCGCCCACATCAAACCATTCGATAACACAAACACGTTACCAGGCACTCGCTTTAACCGCAGTTTGTTCCAAATTAAGTTACGGATTACCCGACTTTACTATTAGTTTGGACTTAATGTAAAAGGGTGTTGTGTTTACGAATTTCGTTTGTTTTACACCCCCTTAATCCTAGGCCTGATTTCGTATTCGAGGTGGTCCAACTTGCGTATCAATATGCTGGCTTCGTTTTTAGGTCACATGGTTAAATCAGAAGGTGGGCTGTCCAAAATCTGTGGCGGAAATTGAGTGTTACCGGTAAAATCTGTTTTGAGTGAAAGATTATTTTTCGTTTAAAACTTAGGCTTTATTTAAAAATAGAAGAGTTATAACTTTATTTGACGACACGTTTGGCGCAGTGGCTGAGCGATCGACTGCTACGCTGCGTCTCGCGGGTTCGATCACCGCACGGAACGAATATTTGTATGACCTACAGGTATAGTTGTTTCGGGTCTGGCTGTTTGTGTATGTGAGTTTAAGGCGCGGCAACAAGCTAATCTTTAGGTAATCGCGGAAGTGAGGCTAGCTGCATACTAGGCATGGTCTGACACAAGTACACGACAGTACTGCATCGAAAGAATAGAAATAAGGTCGAAAATATTTCGGTGTTTGATTTTATTTGAATATCATGTCCGCCAAAATGTAGGTCATTTTGCAGTTTTTATTGAATATAAAAAAAAATACAGCTCCGTGTTGGAAAAATTTTAGATATCTCTTTAGTCTTTAACATTTCCTTTGTTATAGATATAAAAAATATGATGTTTGTCGCTGAAAAAATTGAGAATTTCGAGACGAAAACATTTTTTTCTTGATCTTTTTAAACATTTTTTTTTTCTAGTACTAGACCACTTTTGTAAACTGATTTTGTTTAAGTCTTAACTTTATGTATTGAACTATACACGGTATTTTTTTTTGGCTAGTGGCATGTACAGATTATACGGCTAACTTTGCGACGAAAATCTAGACGTTTTACGAAGTGTTTGCTTTGTACAGCAAGCATAAAATATTTCTTTGCTCTTCATGATTATTATTTTATATGTATATTTTATGTATTTATATATAAGTATTTGTTTATGTAATTTAAAAAAAAAATGATTGAAAATTAATTTTGAAAAATGTTACGCCACAGACTACCTACAGTACTGTTTCTCCTCTTCTTAAATCCATCCAAAGGTTGTCTTGAAAAGATCGCTTTTAGCGATAAGACCGCCCATTGTGTCACCCTATTTATAAGTTTGTCTAGTGTTATTCTTGTTACTTGTATGGTGTACATAATAAAGAATATTCTATCTATCTACAGCGCCTTAAATGTTTGTAAACGCACCCACGATACAGGAGAAATTCCTAGTGTGGCAACGTTTTAACTGCAAAAGAAGATTCAAAATTGTGTCACCACTTAACTTCAACTCCACATTTTGTAAACCAACTATGAAACGAGCTCATCCTCTTCACAATATGATACATAACACAGATAATCCACACAATATGTAACACACTCCATGGTAACACGAGTGCAACAGCCAACGTCAATTTAATTACACATCAAAACATCAAGATGGCGCATTCTCGTAGTACGCCGCGTTTGCGTACGCCCCAATTCGCGTATGACAATGTCGGCGTATTCCAGTCACTACGAAATAGGGATACGAGTGACTCACGCCCTGATTATTGCGGGCGTAACATGCTTTTTGTTTTGTAATACCGGGATTTCGTTTTTTGAGTTCAGCTTGGCTCAGGTGGGTTGGGATTGCGTTTTTTGGCAATGTACTATGGAGATGGTTAAGTTTAAACTTTGGTTTGGTAGCGTGATATCGCGTGTTTGTTTTACTACGATGTCTAAGCCTTGTCTATGGGTCAATCTAACTTCTATCTTTAATTGTATCTATGGTTTTTACTTAGTTTGACATTTTTAGGGTTTCGTACCTCAAAAGATGAAAAAAAAGTGATCTAAGGGTTCCGCCCTTAGATCACTTTGTTGTCCGTCTGTGTGTTTGTCAATTCCTTTTATCTCGGGAACGAGCGGAGGTATCAAGTTGAAATTATAACCATTTACTTAACTCTGTGGTCCCTTTGTGCTGTGAAAAAATCAACCTTCTAAGTCTACGCAGTCAAAAGATATGGCTGTTTATGTTGCAAGTTTTGATTCGTTCTTGACCGTTCTTTGTGTTAATTCCTGTATGATTTTTCAGGCTTTATCTATCTACTAGCTTTTGCCCGCGGCTTCACTCGCGTTAAATTTGGGGTAACACAGTTCCCCATGCGCCTTATTAATTTGTAATAGCAACGCTAAGTTTTCTACCCTCTTTCTCCCTCACATCCCACTTTTTTTTTTTAAATAGCCTATGTCCGTCTCCTCGTTCCCGACTATCTCTGTACCAAAATTCATCAAAATCGGTTTAGCCACTAAAGCATGAACAGGTAACAAACTAACTTTCGCTTTTATAATATTAGTAAGGATCTTATAGCTACTATCCATATACATTCACAAACAGCTTTTTTGAACTGTGTCATTGGTATGTTAGTTGCATGCCATCAGGTATTTCCTAGCCGAAGCCACGCTATAGTCAGAGTAGTCTCTCTCAGTTAATTATGAAGGGTATTATTTCATCGTATGAGGAAAAGTCGGGGAAATAACAATGTAGTGGGTGTTCTATTGAGATATGAGCGGGAAAAATATTAATTAGTAGAACGTTGTCGTTTTTCTCTTTATCAGACGCCGATATAATAAGGTTAGGAAAAAGGAGGTCGGCCATAAAAACTATGTTTTTATCAAGTCTGGAATTAATGCATAAAACAACTTGGTGACGAGTCAATGACAGCCAGACAGGCATTAGTTTTATTTTGATACTAGTAAATAATTAGGATTATAATAATATTATACTAATTATTTTTATTATTTTATCTAATTTATGAATATCTATAATTTTATTAATTATTTGTAATTTAATGTTGTAAATGTGATGAAATGGGTGTAACTTACCTGAAATAAAGTAATTTATTATTATTATTATTGACAAACTAAATCTCAACTCTAATCAATTTTTTTTTATATTGTCTTATCTACACTATTTGTAAACATGTCTTATCATCATCATTGTCCTGCCCTCAAGTTATGGTCGGCGCAGCATGTCTTTTTCTTTCATACTCCTCTATTATTCGTCATTTTATCGGATACGTCCGTTATTGCTATATCATCCTGTAAAGTTATTTTTTTTGAATTTTTTACAATATCAATTATTTTCTTCTCATAGTTTTCATATATATTATGATACTAAACTTCAATGTGCTTTGATTTTTTCGTAAAGTCGCCATGTTGACGCTTCTCGTGACCCAATGGCTTGCTTTATCTTGGCTAGAGGATAAGTATTGCCATACAAGGTGTCGTATGTTAATTCTTCAAACATCAGTTTCGATTAAGAGAAAAAATTATCTTCAACAATGGATATTTATTGATTATTTATTACATTTGGGAAAACAAACAGTAGTACATTTAGTATAAAAAAAGTGTTGACTTAACATTAAAATTAAGAAATATACTACCCACAACATTTTCCACAGATTACTCTATGACATAATGCAAACTGTCAGCAAACGTTAACTGTAACAGGGTTAAATTAACGTTAACAAATTGAAAGAAAAAAAAAACATAACCAATATTCACAGAAATAACAAACATAAAGAAAGAAAGTAAACAATATTTGTACATATTCATATTCATCTAATATATAAAATTCTCGTATTCTATATGAATATGAATTAACTTTATTTCGGGTGGCATAGACCCATAGAAAACTATTATAATATTGTTTGACACACACAGGCATACATAAAAACAGATTCAATATAAACAAACGATATAAACAAACTAAAACACTAATAAACAAACCAGCAAACTACCCACCAATCGATCCTCCATTGTAAGTGCCACACTCTGATTCATAACAATCAGACCCCTACTCAAACATCACCCTATACATACATGTACAAGTAATTTATACATATGTATATGGCATCTCTCAATAGAACCAAATGAAAGGCCCGTCCTAGAACTGCCAATCATATATTAATAATTAATTATGGTGGATGCCGCGACATGTTATATTAATTAAGTGAATGATAGGTTTTGTTCGACATAGAGTAAATGTACTTGGAAGTGGAGATAGGAAGGTAATGAAGTTAAATAGAGAAGAAGTTTAAAAAGATGGGAATGTAGACATGTAAGTCTAATATGTTTTGTTGTTTGATGAGTTTTGGAAATTAGTGTGAGGTATTTCAATGGCAAGTCAGTTTTTCATGCATTTTAGGGTAAAAATACAAAATAATACAAAACAAAAAAAAAGAACTGCTGTCTCATGTAACTATTAAACCGGCCATATCTTACTTCCATGGCTACTACTGAGAAATCCTGATAGCAAAACCCAATAACACTTTGCGCTACCCGGAAATTGAACCCAGGACCACTCACTCAACAGTTGTGCTTTTTACCACTAGACCAACAATTTCAATGTTAATGTGTTATGGTCAGTTAGATACTTAAAATTACCCTTTAAAAAAATTCTAAACTAAAATTGATCCCCCAAAAGGTAAGACCATGACCGATACCATTGAGCTGTTCGTCCATTATCACGAGGCACATTATCCTTACTCTGTGAACCAAAACGTCTTTACAAAAGTGCCAGAAGGACTATTCAGTGACTGTGCAAATGACAGCGAATACAAATGATGGATGGTTCCTTCTCTGGCTCGTGGTGAAGTTGAGGAAACTATGCTTTATATTATATTTAAAGGTGGCACGCCGGTTATTATTGATGAAGGTGGATTTAATATGGGAGTTGATAAATTCGTTGGTTATCTTTAGAAATAGACCGACAATAAGACCCTGCAAGCGGGTCTCATGTCTATTTCTTACTAGCTTTTGCCTGCGGCTTTGCTCGCGTTAAATTCGGGGTAACACAGCCTTTCCTAATTTGCAGGTACCTGCAACCTTTAGTGTTTGCTCTTGCGCCTCATTTATTATAATAGCAAAGCTAAGTTTTCCCTTTTCTTCTTTCTCCTTCATTTCTCACTTTAAAAAAAATAGCCTATGTCCGTCTCCTGGGTCCCAACTATCTCTGTACCAAAATTCATCAAAATCGGTTAAGCCATTTAGGCGTGAAGACGTAACAAACAAACAAACTGACTTTCGCTTTTATGATATTAGTAAGGGTATCTTTATATGTGTTTGCATGCTTACAAACATTCGCCCTGTTTCTGTTAAGTATCTGAAAATAACGAAGATAGAATTAGGTTTAGCACTTGTTTGTATTTTAAAAGTGATTCATTAAATTTGTTAGTTATGGAAACCCGTATGCAACATGTAACTGTGTTTGTGACGGCTTTTTTCAGACGGGCTTTCATCAAATATATTGCGTTGGTTTCGTTGAAAACACATTGCTTTTCTAAGATGAAGTTTATATATTATGTGTTTTCTTAGATGATAATATGGCAAGCTACAATGAAACAATATCTGTAGTCAATACCTATATTGTACGTTAATCCATCTTGGTAGATAACTTTTTTTAGGTGGAAAATCATCAAAGAATTTCTCCCATGCTGGACGGAGTGAGGAGGAGTGTCAGACTTTTACTAACTAAAACCCATCCATGTTCCTTTTTTGGAGTTTACTCCTTAGTAATCGATTTTCATATATAAGGCGCCCGGTATGAGAAAAATGTGAGGTGTAAAATCTACTGATGAATGACCTCTTTTGACTCTCAAACGTAACGAGACGTACAGTTGAGTATTACTAGATGGCGCTTTATGAAATTTGTCGTCCGTCAGTGATATATTTTTTTTTATTGTACTTAAGGAGTAAACTCCAGTCGTGCGTCGGAGCTGACACACACACTTTTTTGCCGTTTGTGTTGATGTAATCTTCGCCAGCACACAGGAATTTTCATTTGATCCTGATGTTGCCCGCGTTTTTGTTACTTCCTTTTCAATTCCCTCTTACTACAATTCAAGAATGTATGCTCTCCTGACCCTGAATGTGATGCGTTTGCGGATGAATAGAATAAAGTCATGCTAGTATGTCTGGTGTTTTGTGAAAAAAAGTACGCAAGAGTGTCCACTGTTCCATGTTAGTTTTAATTGAACCTAGTGTAAGTTGTTTGTTTCTATGATTAGGCGTGACGAAAGATTTTAAAATCCTCTTCCATAATGTGGGTACACTTTTACTATTTACAAAAAAGCCTTTATTTCGGTAATAAACTTAAGTTTAACAAAGTTTGAAGCCATTTTTCTCATAATTTTTCAATAGTGCCCGAAAACAGCTCGCATGTGTCATGGCGTCGGCATGACGTCACAGTTATATAAAAATGACATTGTTTCTATAACAACGTCCCATAAATCACATAACCGTGACGTCATACGCTGTGATCGGTGTTTCAGTCAAAATGGCCGATTGCAGTATTTTAATGTTTTATTTTATTGAAAATCTTAATAATCTGTTATTTTTAAATAAAACTAAACCTGTGTTTACTTTTTTTTTAATATGACTTCTCCTCTGGCATCACTGAATCAGCGATTTTTTTATACTGTCGTCATGCCTATTGGTGTTATACCGTTTTAATTAACTATAAATAAATAAATAAGTATGTACATTGTACCCGATTCACTTGCCATTTCCACAAAAACCTCAACTCACAGCTCACAACAAAAAATCTCGAGCTCAATATAAAATGTCAAGTTGAACTGAGTTGGCAAGTAGCACTCATGAGCTAAATGAGTTCCAATCTAGCTGGCCGTTGTTGGGTTTAAGGCCATCATAAAACGTGAGCTTTGGCCGTTTATGGTTGTCGGTTTTAAACTTAGAATGCAGGTGGACGTTCTTTTTATTTCTGGCCTCAAATTGAGTTTTGAGGTTAAAAGTACTTCTGTTTATACTGTCTACCTTTTCGTTGTTTTATATTACATTCAGGAGGAAAATATGTATTTATTAAAACTTCTAGCACATGTAAAAAAAGCATTGTACAAAGGCGGACTTAATGCCTTGCGCATTTTCTACTGGTCAACTTTAAGGTAATGCAGAGACAAAACATAGTAGGTACAATGTGACAGAAAATTTCAGGGAAAAAAATACCAACACATACATAGACAATAGGCGTGACGAAAGATTTTAAAATCCTCTTCCATAATGTGGGTACACTTTTACTATTTACAAAAAAGCCTTTATTTCGGTAATAAACTTAAGTTTAACAAAGTTTGAAGCCATTTTTCTCATAATTTTTCAATAGTGCCCGAAAACAGCTCGTATGTGTCATGGCATCGGCATGACGTCACAGTTAAATAAAAATGACATTGTTTCTATAGCAACGTCCCATAAATCACATAACCGTGACGTCATACGCTGTGATCGGTGTTTCAGTCAAAATGGCCGACTGCAGTATTTTAATGTTTTATTTTATTGAAAATCTTAATAATCTGTTATTTTTAAATAAAACTAAACCTGTGTTTACTTTTTTTTTAATATGACTTCTCCCCTGTCATCACTGAATCAGCGATTTTTTTATACTGTCGTCATGCCTATTTATAAAAGTAAAGAGAGGTAAAACTACAAAATATGATGAAAAACTGACAACAAATTAATTTTATATAAGGTCTACAATGTCATAAATAATCCTAGTTTGAAAATAGAACAAGGAATATTCTTATGAACGAAATTCACGCAGTAATTATAATTATTTAGTTGTTCTTTAAGTTTTCAGTAAATTAATATATTGCTGTTCTCGTTACCTGATTGATTGTATTTGTTGTTCTACAAAAAGTTATGCGTGCTCAAATTTAAAATTTTAAAAAATACGATACGGTCTTGAATTGAGATCTTGCTCCTTATTTTTCGTCGGTTAAAAACAGCATCTGCAAATAATGAAACATTTCCAAATACCTGATAGTTACTTTTTTGCGGATGCAAGTCAAAACATAACTTCTCCCGCTGTGAGTGGAGCGGGAGAAGTTTCAGACTTTTACTGACTGAATTCCACCCATATTTCTTCTTATGCCCTTTATGTTCCGCGGCCGCGTATCTTTTTCGAACAACCCGCAACAACGGGACAGTTACTTCTTGATAAAGCGTTAACGTCATTATCTTTATAACTGTCCCCGACTATGTTTTCACTTTAGTACTTTCTAAATACCAGCATTAAACTCTCAAAGCAACTGCTCTGACCTTCACAATCGAATTACTATACGATACGTCTCAGTAAGACTGCAATTAATAAATAGAGTGCAATTAATTTGACGGCAGGGCTGGCACAGTGGCTTAGCAGTCGACTGCTGCGCTGCATGTCGCGGGTTCGATCTCCGCACGGAACAAATATTTGTATGACCTATAGGTAGTTGTTTCGGCTCTGGCAGTTTGTGTGAGTTTAAATGCTTGTAAACGCACCCAGAATACAGCAGAAATTCCTAGTGTGGGGCAACGATTTCTTTAAATAAGAATTATTAAATAGAGTGAAATTAATAACACAACTCCCTCGTTGTTCCCAGGTGAAGTTGAGAGGCTGTTACGCGAGTATCGACAGAATCAGGAGCTGGTGCGGAACATCGGCGCACACTACTACCAAATCATTTACCCAGTGCAGCTGCGACACCACGAGAAGATGGGCATCTCAACGCGCGAGGTCAACACTCCTAAGGTAAGAAAGGATAGCAGATTATTTACCAAACAGTTTCTGAATGTATTTATATACTAGCTTTTGCCCGCGGCTTCGCTCGCGTTAAATTCGGGGTAACACAGTTCCCCTTTCCTGATTTGCAGGTACTTGCAGTTTGCCCTTGCGCCTCATTGATTTGTAATGACAAAGCTAAGTTTTTCCTTTTCTTCCCTCTTTCTCCCTCATATCCCACTTTTTTTAGCCTATGTCCGTCTCCTGGTTCTCAACAATCTCTGTACCAAAATTCATCAAAATCGGTTTATCCATTAAAGCGTGAAGAGGTAACAAACAAACAAACTCACTTTCGTTTTTATAATATTAGTAAGGATAAGTAGGATGTTTTCGATATTTATTTAATATCTTCATCAAATTAGCCAAAAGATGTATCTGTTAGGTGTAAGCTTCATCTTACCGTTGCCATATCGATCTTTCCTGGTATACTTAAATCTAGAAAATTCCCGTAGCCTTCACCAGATCATCGGTTCATCGAAGAGGGTGGTTTCCAACCTTTTTCGGTAAGTGGTTCACTCCAGAGCCTTTCAAAACAAACTTATTGGCCATCTTTATATTCCTGAATTGCCGTCCAGTTGCGTAATTGCAGAATAAATTTTGATTTTTTTAATGTAGATTCAGACATTCAGTAAGCACGGCATTTTTCTAATTTAAAACTGAGCTCTAGATTATAAAATAATTCTCTTATCTTTCTAAATTAAAGTCATTGCAATCTTCTGAGTCCAATACAGATCTCTAGGTCCGATTCCCACGTCCTGCGAATGAAAGAGCAGACAGTACACATTCATAATGAAAGTGTTTTTATAGAACATATTGATTTTCGTCTCTCATCGTCTTGAGTTTCTTTCTTTTTCTAAAATCTAATAAAAACATTAGGCTACCCAATTATATTAGCTTACTAGCTTCCGCCCGCGATTTCGTTTGCGTGGCATAGTTATTTTGGGCTAACGCTAAGTTTAACCCACTTGATGATCCAAAAAAAAATATCTTTCTTTCCCCCTTTCGCTCTTTTTTAGCCTATGTCCCTATCCAGGGCCTCAGTTATCTCTACATAAATTCATCAAGATCGGTTTGGCCATTTAGGCGTGAAGACGTAACAAACAAACACACTTTCGCTTTTATAATATTAGTAAGGATTATGTTGCGCAAATCAATCTTGTATTTCCATTTGTCCGTTCACAAACTTAATTCGACCACCATCAACAATTCTGTCTGCGCCATTCCCTCCGTCAATCAGTTTTAAATTAACTCGAAAATAGGTCTACATTTTTTTGGGATTGGGCTGGAGGTCCAGACTTAGCCCCCAGCTGATTTCAACAGACTTTTAATCCACTTACGAAGTTTAGTCAGTCTGTCCTGAATTCTTGCGCTGTAAACTTTTGTATACGCAAAGTTGTGTTGAGTATTTAAAGTGAATCGGGATAAAAAAGTAATTTTCGATAAATGTGTGTATTTTTCTTGAAGTTGAAGAGTTTTATCTTTTGAAGAAGTTACTGTAATAACGGAGTTTTACTTAATGAGGAATAAAGGCGACAAAGTATTTGAAGAGGATCAAAAAGTCAATTCAAATTCACATTTATTAATAAACAAAATAAATATGTAAAATTAAGATAAATATTATATTAATAAACTGGTTGACTGGTAGAGAATGCCAGGGCATTAAGTCCGCCTATGTACCACTATTGTACATGAAGTTTAAATAAATAAATACTATAAACGTGAAAGTTTGTATGGATGTTTGTTACTCTTTCACGCAAAAACTACTGATGGTATTAAAATTTACAATTATATAGCTTATACATCAGAATAACACTCCACTACACTATATTCTATCACCTTGCGAGTGAAACTGCAGGGTGCAGCTAGTACATTAATAAAATATTTGAAACTGCTGTTAGTCGTGTCAAAGCAGAAGCCTTCCTCAAAACAAGGAACTTAATACAAATATATATTAAAAAGAAATAACCCTGTAGATTAAAAAAAATGACAACAGATAAGTAGAGACAAGAGGCTGTAATCACCGATATTACTTTTTATCATGAGCGACATTCGCGGGGTAAACCACATCTTGAAGGCCTGCTATATTGCAACACACTCCCATTTAATGGCATCCCTCGTTCTTCGAACTCTAAGGCGCGAAGGTCTAAAGTATCTTGGGTTCAATTACTCGCCTTTACGACGATATAAAGATCATCCGACGAACATTCCACCCCCATACGGTTGAGCACACAAAATATCCGTTCTAGAGCCAATTTAACTTCACTTCCAACTTGTTTGAAGTTGAGAAAGATTGTTCGATCCGTTCCTCTGCCTT
Source organism: Ochropleura plecta (assembly GCA_905475445.1). Taxonomy (NCBI): domain Eukaryota; kingdom Metazoa; phylum Arthropoda; class Insecta; order Lepidoptera; family Noctuidae; genus Ochropleura; species Ochropleura plecta. The sequence continues at coordinate 1,702,113 of FR997732.1, forward strand.
TTAAAGGTCCCAAGTAATTATATAAACATTCTCCCCGACTATATTGGTATCTGAACTGGTGGATGGGTGGATTAATAAGGAAATTGGGAAGATTTTAAGTAAGTAATTACCCTTTGTTTACGACATTGGCTAATAGGATTTCCGGAGCATGTGATTTAAAAAGTAAAAATTGGGAAAGTTTATCATGACTGGTCCTGATTATAAATTTTACTAAGCTCAAGGGATAGCAACGTTGAAGTTCGTTGGGAAACGGTTATATTAATTTTGAATCTATTTTTGACTTGTAAATTCGTGGGTTGTTTGTTAATTTTGATTGTTTTATATACATGTTGGGTTTTGGGATCGTTTGGAGGTGACCAGTGGTCTATCTTGTCTGTTTTCGGATCTGTAAATATTAACTGTTAAGGCACATTTGTTTTCTCTTTTTAGGAGATCGTTCTTAAATCTCTCAAAACAAAATCAATCAGTGTGATACAAAAAAATTATTTATTTTATTTGATCTGTCTGTACTGTCCTACTACTGGGCAAAGGTTTCCCCTCCCCCCACAAATTTCCTCAAGGAGCTTTTTTCTCGTAAACAAGTCCAGGTCGTGTCGTCACTTTTTTGGGTAGATTCGGTGATGCCGTCGTTCTCTTGGCACCCATTGGTTGGAGTCAAGCAGTCATGCTAGTCATCGTGCATGTAGAAATTATGTTTCAAAATAATTTTGAAAATGATGAGGGTCCAGCAAATCAATACCAATATTATAAATAAGAAAGAATTGTTCGTTTGTATTGAATAGGCTTCAAAGCTACTGGAACGATTTTCAAATTTTTACCCTATGTTTCAAAATAATTTTGAAAATGATGAGGGTCAAGCAAATCAATACCAATATTATAAAGAAGAAAGAATTGTTTATTTGTATTGAATAGGCTCCAAAGCTACTGGAACGATTTTCAAATTTTTACACCAAACGTTCTGATAATGTAGCTTAATTATCAGAAAGTAATATTGGTAATACAACATCACGCTACTACCCTCGGGAGTGGGGCAGCAGCTAATGACGCTGGTGAAACCACGACAGACAGCTGTGTTCAGTCATATATGTTTAAATACAAGCTGTGCTCAGTGGTTTTACCCGCTGCTCAGGTCCCCTTCTGAAGAGGGCTACCCTTATCACTTAGGGGTATGAAAAATAGATTAAGACTGATTCTCAGAACAAATATACTTACAAAATTTTATACATTTACATACATTACATAACAAAATTTCATAAAATTGGTCAAGCGCTTTGGAGGAGTATGGTTACTAAAACTGTATTTTACAACTAATATCAAAATCTCAACAAAAAAAGATAATACTAGAGCGTTCTCCTACACAATCTTCAAGATCTCTCTAATACGAAATCGATCCACTATGTGTTTTTCGGTGAACGCTAGCATTCAACCTAATAGGATATGTTCGACAATGCAGGGATATAAAATAGTCTAGGCAAAGAATATCTCAAGAGCTCCCCAGAGTTGAAATGCAATCTAGAGAATGAACGACGCTAAAAGTGTACGAACCGCTTTCTGACGCAAGATTAGACAGACAGACCATAGAGTTTCAACTTATCTTAAGTTAAAACTTTGCAGATCTTTTATTTATGAAAGAAAGTTCGTTTTTGTCACTTGATTTTGAGATAGTGACTTCAGAGAGTGATTATGTAGATTTCTTTTTTCAAAATTTCAAAGCAACAATTAAAATATTTTAAAAGCTGTCAACCAGCCTTACCAAAAATAATAAAATTTATATAGATGCGGGTCTGTGGACGGTGAGCAATGGTTAGTTTACCGTCCGTCCGTCTATTGACGACAGGCCGTGTCGACGGTACGTTAGTGTTCCACGAGTGCCTTAAAGAGATGTGAGCAAGGCAGAGGGCCTGTCAGGGCCACCGCCAGATTGCGGGTTATTCGAAAGAGATACCGCGGCCCCGGAACGTAAAGGGCAATAGAAGGAACATGGGTGGGTTTTAGTCAGTACAAGTCTAACACTCCACTCCGCTCCTCCTAGAGTGGAGGAAGTTATTTGTTTTTTTTTTAAGTTTTTAATTTTCCATTCGCAAAAAAGGGGTTTCATATTACCCGGTACTAACTGCGTTATGATAATTAGTTAGGCAACCACTTCATGTAAAATAATAGTATTCAACTGCAGAAGCAGTAATCAGAAGATTAGACTGAAAGCCGACCCCAACATGATTGGGAATAGATTAGGCAGATGCTGAGTACGGTGACTTTGATATAGTAATAGTGTACACTTTTAGTTTCACAGCCATGCAACAGTGACAAAAATTTGGTAGGCACAAGAGCTTCCACATAAAGTTTCTAATTCATAATAAGTAGTTTCCAGGGTCAAAGTAATAACATTCTTTTTAATCCATCTTTTAGATTATTCAAAAACAAGGGACACGCTTTTTTTATTTGTTAATTAGACCAAAAATAACAAAGATAATAGCCCATTTAGGAACATGTGACGTCACTCGTTGCGAAAAATGCAGCAACGCGTGACGTCACACTTTTATTCTAATTTACAAATAAAAAAATACGTGTCCCTTATTTTTGAATATATATATATATATTGGAAACTAGCCTATTATCTTAGGTACTGAATATCCCTGAAACCTAAACAATAAAATCCTAAATATCAAACCTAACTGTTTACAACATCAAATTTGAAAACTAAACAAATACAACCGAATCGCTAACGGCATCCCGCGAATATTTGACTATCAACATTTTGACAACTTCCTAACTAATACAAGTTTTAGTTTCCAACTGAAGTATTTTGCGGATTATACTAGATATACGAAAACTTTAATGTATACGGCCAAACGGCGTGGATAATGGGCGATTTAATTTGTCTTTTTGTCATATAGCCCCGGGTTGGGGAGGCCCAAAACTTTTCTGGGTATTTTAAGACCTAGAAATTTATGAGCATATTGTATTAGGATTAAGCGGATTTGTGTTGATGCTGGTAAAATTTTGGGTATTAGTGCTTCTCGAGTTCTAAAATGAAAGATAAATAGATTAGATAGAATGGTGTAATTTATTAGATTAAAAAATGAACAATAAAAACTTTTTCGGTTTTCGTTATATATGTAAGCAGTGTTTTTGTACGCGAGACAAATATGTAATCTTTGAAATACTAGAAGTGTATCTATCACATAACATAATATCGCGCTTGTAATTACTGAAGGGTAAGGCAGAGTTTTAATTTATAGAACACTCACATTTTTCCAGTTATGTATGTTAACTCCCATATAGTAGGGGACAAGCACATGTGACTAAAAGAGTGATGGATCTTGGTGGACGTAGAGCGAGAGGAATGCCAAAGAAACGATGGATGGATTGTGTAAGGAATGATATGAAGGAGAGAGGAGTAAATGATGCCGTGACGTCTGATAGGTTGCCCTGGTGGTTGAGAGATTGTCATGCTCACTTAAATGTCTCGCTGATGGTGGCGGGTGTGTCGGGTCATTTAGCTCCCTTCAAAATGGTCGAGCTGAATGGGGCTGATCCATACGTCATGTTCGTGAACGGGCGCTGTCAGTTGTGACTGGTCATCTATTAGCCGCCACGGTTTGTTTTAATTAATTAATTTATCTATTAAACTCTTGTTTTTGCTTTTACTCTGGACGCTCTTAATGTGCTCGTTTTTCTACATCGTTCTCACATGTATTTATAATCACAACATGAATGATGTATCCATGATTTTGTTAAAATATTATGATTTAAAAGAGTGTCCATGGAGTTTCTTGCCCATTCTTCTCCATAGAGATCTACGCTTTGGAATGGGCAACTACATTACTTTCACAAGTTATTATGTCTTGTGACTGGGATTGTAGCAGCATCATTTTTTTTTTGTTCTTGTTTTTATGACATTCAAAAGTGCCTGTAATGGTCTAATTGAAAGAAATGATTTGAGTTTGAGTTTGAGTTTGAGGGGAGAATGGAAGAAGAAAACGTGTTGCGCCGACCCCAAATAGCACAAGGGCAGGAAAATGATGATGATGATAGTAGGGGACATGCCTAATGCCATCAATTGGGTACAAACCCAGATTTCGTGGATGACTCTGGGAAAATCCTTATGAAAAACCCTAATACTCTATGGTCTTTTAAAATAATGATACTGATGATTTACTGACAGCCTTTCTATAAAGTAATTAACCGACTTAAAAAAGAGGAGGTTCTCCTTTATTTTTTTATGTATTTTCACCGATTACTCAAAGACACTTGGAACGATTTCCAAAATTCTTTTTTTTTGTATATTTCCCAGGTGGTCCCATATCAATTTTATTTATGTTGCTTAGGTAGTTTAAGAGTTATCGTCTATAATACATATTTTTATTCTCCATGTCTATTTGGATGATGTGTTAATCTATTAGTAACAACGGAAAATTAATACTCGATATAAATTATGTGATAAATCATTATACCATAACTAAAAATGCTGAAATAAAATGCGGCAAAAAAATCAACGTAACCAACATAAATCACCGATTTCCGGAAGTAAAGTTATTTTCCACTTTTTAGTTTTTTTTTGGAAGCTTGTTTTATTTTTTCATAAAAAAAACAATCAGCTGTGAGCACATCTCTCAGGATCTGCATGGAGGAGTAAGCCATACTCCACTACTCAGTGTGGTAGACGTCACAAGACGAAGTTTTTCCGGATTCCTCACAAAATGAATATTATATCCATGGAGTTTCTTGCCCATTCTTCTCCATAGAGATCTGCGCTTTGGAATGGTCTACAACAGTAGTTTCACAAGTTATTATGTCTTGTGACTGGGACTGTAGCAGCATCTTTTTTTTGTTTTTATGACATTCAAAAGTGCCTGTAATGGTCTAATTAAAATAAATGCTTTGAGTTGGAGTTTATGGCTACCTTGTGGAATTATAACATAAATAAGGAACAATATCTGTGCCATTGTTTATCACTATAAATATAGGTCACCAACCAAAATATAAACCGAATACAAAATAAATATTACTTACAAATCATTTCTAAGCATCATAAAATAACAGTGGAACCTCCGAATTTTCTAGAAGCACACTTACAAGGTAGGACTTGACTTTAATTATTATTATTGTTCTCCAAACGACGAGAAGAATGTTCACAAGCAAAACGGAACCTTAGACAATTGTTATAAGGTTGGAAATGGTAGGATGGTAGTCCAATCACTGCTTATACCAATGTTTTGCCCCATACATAATGCATTATTATGGTTAAGGCGGGTATATATTATGATCCTAACGATAGAATGTAATCATTGAAGGACATACAGACATAAAGAATAGCAATAATCTTAACTGGAGTTATGGACGTTTGGGCCTTTCAAACAATTTGTATGCATGCTGAGTCTAGGATCAGTTTTGCTGATTAGGAAGATCAAAAACAGCCTTATGTACTAAACAACGTTAGTTATGTGATTTGTTTTCTTCTGCCTCCAAGTCTTTATGACCCTATGGCAAATTTTGTTGGTTCAGTGACTTCATTATTGTATATTTTTTTGTAAAGTTATGGAACTTTATTAGGGTTGGTCCTGGAGTTAAAGTGATCACGTATAATGTAAACTATATCCTTACTGATATTATAAAAGCGAAAGTGAGTTTGTTTGTTTGTTACATCTTCACGCCTAAACGGCTAAACCGATTTTGATGAATTTTGGTACAGAAATAGTTGGGACCCTGGAGACGGACATAGGCTAAAAAAAAGTGAGAAAAAGGGGAGAAAAAGGGAAGAAAAGGGGAAAGAAAGATATTTTTTTTCGATCATCACGATGGTTAAAGTTAGCGTTAACCTAGAGTAACTATGCCACGCGGACGAAGTCGCAGGCGGAAGTTATTTGTCTTTAAAATATCGTTGCATATTTCCTTTATGTATGAAAATTTGATGTGACCCGCAACTTCATATGCGTTAGGTTAGGTTACGTTAAAATAAGGTTTTTAGTCAGTACAAATCTGACTATCCCTTCCACTCCACCCAGAGCAGGGGAAGTTATTCGATGTTTGCCCAAACCTGAAATAAAAAACTTGAGAGGTGTTAAGGGAAACCCGGATGGAACGAAGTTATTATTTATTATGAACAAAAAACCTGTAAACACTCAACAAAAATAATTGTCGCGATACCACACTGTTCAATGCGAAGTAGAAAGACGAAACGAAAATAACTGACTTGCTTTCTATAAGAGAGACACGAACACGCGCACGCTGTACGGCTTACAACTATAGCAAAAAGTGTCGTTACAACTTTTGATCTTAATTTTTTCCGTCTACCCTTTCGCAACGCGCGATAAGGAAATTCGTTCCAAAAAATTGAACATTGCCTAAGAATAATATATAGAGGAACATAATTGTTCAAATTCCTAAAAAAAAATTCTTTGTTCTAACATATGACATCCAGTCTTTGGTGCCGTCCCATATTTCGATAAAAAAGGGATCACTATCAAAAATCCCAAAAAAATCCAATCTATGAACAACTTTGTACGTTTTCTTCTAAACAAAAGAACACCAATTCCTTTGTACGAAGGCTTCGTTTGTGCAAACTATATTTAAAGCAAAATAGCTTTCGGGTTTACACACGATCTCTTGTTTGAGACGAAAATATAACGGAACATGGAAAATAGTCCACTTTTGATGTACAAATAGAGCATAGAGTAGGTAAATATGGCCTTTTTGCGAAAAGAGCATTTTGCCCGAAATTTGTTGCTTGATATGGATATATTTAGATAGTTATTGCTTTAGTAAAGCTATTTTTTATAAATTGAAAATTTTCAGGTAACTTCCAAGCAAAGCGGGGGGGGCTGTCAAGCTTTTACAGAGCAAAACCCACCCATGTTCCTTCTTTTGCCCTTTATTTGCCGGGGCAGTCTCTTTCAAACAACCCGCAACCCCGGTTTTTTAGTCATTTATTTCTGTCACACCATTTAGGCGTGGAGACCTAAAAGCAAACAAACTCACTTTCGCTTTTATAATATTAGTACCTAAGTATTTTCTATTTATTATTCTGTGAAATTCCTATGATTTTGGAGTGTTTAGTTTTAAAAAAAAAATAAGAGTGACAAACTAACACACACATACGAACTTTTGCTGTCATAATATTATTTTAATTTCCACATACAGGTTTAATAAAAACTAGATAAGACATAAAAAAACAGCAATATTACAATATGTGGATCTAATATCCTCTGGCTAGGAACACAAAGCAAACCCAAGCTATTAGTCTTCAGCCAACCAGCCCTTAAACCCAGTTTTATCTATCCATTCATACATTTTTACGATGCCATTCAAGATTTTTCATAGGAACATAGTCACAGAAACCTGCAAACAAATAATTCTAGTTGGCAGCAATAAAACGCTGCGAATAATATCATACTTTGTCCGCGGCTGCAGTAATGGCGGTCCGCTAAAAGATTTACGTCCTTGTGCTAGCATCGGTTGCATTAGAAGATTTAGTGCATTACATTAAAGTTACTTTTAAAAGTTGCCGGTTTTCATGGTTATGGGATGGTGAATGGTCTCATGAGCCACCACGTATAGTGTTGTAAACATCAAATAATAATACAAACTTTTAAAACTTCAATGAAAATGTTAGTAGTTTGGATGCAACCTTTTACTCCATGAAAATCATAACAGTGAAGAAATATAATCATGGGACAGTACTTTCACAAGTTATTTTGCACTAGCTGCGCCCCACGATGGAATAAACAATCCTAGCTTTTGCCCGCGGCTTAGCTCGCGTTCTATTCGGGGAAACACAATTCCCTTTTCCTGATTTGCAGGTACTGCTACCTGTAGTTTTTGCCCTTGTGCCTCATTGATTGTAATAGCAAAACTAAGTTTTCCCTTTTCTTCCCTCTTTCTCCCTCACGTCTCCAGGGTCCCAAATATCTTTGTACCAAAATTCATCAAAATCGGTTTAGCCATTAAGGCGTGAAGACGTAACAAACAAACAGACAATCTCACTTTTTATAATATTAGTAAGGATTTTTATTGTGTCAGGGACTGCAGTTTCATTATTTTGTTTCGTGACATTAAAAAATGCCTGTAATTATCTAATTGAAATAAATGCTTTGAGTTTAAATTTTAATCATAAAAATTTACTCTTAATATCTGCTCGACTTTTTAAATGGTATTCCAACAGAAACCTAATGGAAATTCTAATATAATGTTCAAGTTAAGTCTCATATGGTTGATGGTTATTTATTCAGTCAGCCACATTTTTTTAATCTAGAAAATAACCTTACGCTGTTAAAAAGATAGTTAGGTACCGCAATCCTCAAACTTATTGGCCGTAAATATATTATGTTTGTTATTCATATGAAATAAAATTAAATTGAGGAACTTTGATCTAAAGCTACATTATAATGAGGCTGACATGACTTTGAGGATAAAGTCTCGAATAAAAAATAAAAATAAAAAAAAAACATCGGAGCCATATTTGCGGTAGTAATTTTCCACCATTGTATTATGCGCAAGATGGCGGTTGCGCCAACTTCAGGCTGCGGCGCCAAAAAGTTTTAAAGAATACTGTGAAAGTAGGTACTAAGTACATTTATCTTTGCCTCATTATCTCCCTAATTTATTTTAACTAAGAATGCCATACACACAAACAGAACTAAATACATACATTATAAATACAGGCATACGTACATTTATATGCATAATATACTATTCCATTTTCTCCCAAATCCCAGTTCAGAGGCTTCAGTAATTACACTGCCAAGATAAACAAGGCAAGGAGGGATTCGTTTACTAACGACTAATTTTGTTTACCTTACGTCTGGATCACTAATGCGTCGATTTTTTCTTGAGTACCAAGTTGTAAGCGTGGGCGAGTTGGGTGTAGTGTATAGTAGAACATGCATGTTTTGCCACGTACAGGGCTAATTTATCTCTAGTTTTTTTCTATTGTTTTATTAATTTCATTTTTTTTTAATAAGTATATTTTTTTGTCTTGTGCCGGACAAATAAGTAATTTTTCTTTCTTATAGTAAATTCAAGTAAAGAATAGGTTTTTTTTTTAGTTCCTCCCATCGCTGACTTTATCTCTGTTCTTCTAATTGAATTGAATAATCATCAAATGACTCCTCCCACTCTGGGAGGGAGCAGAAGGGAGTGCCAGATTTGTATTGACAACAGCTGATGCATGTTCCTTCTTTTGCACTTTGTGTTGCAGGGCCACAGTATCTCTTTGGTTTGCTGACATCTCTTTGAGGCTCTTTTCGTTATTGAAGCAGTGATACACTACTTCAAGAACGAAATAAAAGCACATACGGAAGTTCGACATTCCTAAAGAATCCCATGAGGAGCACAGCTTGATGACTTGACTAACAAAATCTGACGATGATAATATAGTATGTCGAGGTGGAATAACTGAGAATTCAGAAATGTAATGCAACTTTTATTAATATATTCATAAATAACAAGATGGCAAGAAGAAGAAAAGCAGTGTTGCCAACACAACGCACTAAGCACCGCTCTCACTTATAACTTGGGCCACACGCTCCTCTGGGGAGGAATAAATTGTGCCCCCAAAGACAATTTTCATGGATTTACAATCATTTCTTTTTCTAACACAAAGAACGACTTGTTTGCTAATTTTTACATAAAAAGCGTAGCGACGTGTTTTTACAAAAAAGTCTGCCGCAAATAGATTTGGTCAAAGTTTTTTGTGAGAATATTTTTGTGTCCGATTTTCTTTTAAATCGTTTTGTTACGGATGAAACTTTTTTGGAATTAATTTCATAAACAACTTCTAAATTATTTAAAAATAGTAACAGATTAAAAATAATTCTTGATTATTGTTTTGGGACACATTTCTAGGATAGACCAGAATAGGACAGATAGGCCAGAATAGGATAGATAGGCCAGAATTGTCACACAGTGGGTGCCTGGAAACGGTTGTTTGTTGTCACTGAGGAAGGCCCAAAAAAAGGTGCCGTGACGATCTGGACTCGTTCTTTCTGACACAAAACACCGGAGGAGTCGGATAGGAGCGGAGGACGCCTTGGCCCAGCAGTGGGACTAAACAGGCTAATTTAAAAAATGTTTTGGCACTTTGCAAATCTCTAGTTATTTTGGTTGAAATCGCGACTTTTGAACATGGTCAGGACCATATTCAAAAGTCGCGTTTGATTCATGGGTCTGCCAATTTATTTTTGGATTTTACCACCAGGCATTTCTTAGTAGGAGAATGGATTAATGAACAATTGATTTATTTTTAGGGTTCCGCACCTCAAAAGGAAAATATAGAACCCTTGTATTGTTCTTACTTACTTTGTTGTCCAACTGTCTGTTTGTCAACAGCCTTTATCTCAGGAGCGCGTAGAGGTATCGAGTTGAAATTAAAATCAAATTAAATTCAGGTCTGTGGTCCCTTGAAGCTGTAAAAATCAACCCTCTTAGTCTTCGCAATCAAAAGATATGACAGTTTATGTCGGAAGCTTGTACGGAACCCTCGGTACGCGAGTCCGACTCACACTTGACCGGTTATTTTCTTTTTTATTGGTCTAATATTTATCAATTTTTATTTTATTGTGTCACTCTTTATATAAGTTCAAAATTACAATACATGTAACATAGTGCACATAATAAATAATATACTAAACATCTAATTCTAAAATATGAAATGCAACATGATATACATTTGGTAACCAAAACAAAATAAAAAACTTAACAGCACTGGTTAAAACATTAATTTTAACATAACTTTCTAACTTCCTTTTCATCAAAGTTAACTGTTCCATCTGAAACGTTCAAAGTTACCGGTTTCTAAGATTTTAAAACAAAAAGGGCCACAGTGAAATACAGAATCAATTTAAAGTTTATAAAACGCGTTAAGGCTTGTGGTGAGAACCCCTGTTTACGGCTAAAAGTTGCCGACTCCATGCAAATTGCATTAGGCCACCGTCTCACAAGGACAGTAACTGGGACAGCCACCACTTGTTATATTTTACAATTTAACCGGGGTTTTATGAAGTTTTTAACTGCGCAATCTTGGTTGTAAAGGTTAAGCAACGGTTATTGCGGTTTGTTGCTGGATGGGTTTTCAAAAGGGTTTTAATATTTTTGTGTTAAAGTGGTGAAAGTTTGGAAACTAGGTACTTTTAATTTTCTTTAATTTTCCACTTTTGTCCCTCATATAAATAATGTAATAATAATATTAAAAGGCAATAATCTCGCAACTAAATTGCTCCTATTTTAATGGTAGTCTTAAGACCACTTTTCTTTCTTGCGTAAAAACTATGTATTCCTGATAAAAGAAAATTACTATAGTTAGTACATTATTTTCAATGACAGAATGATATTTTTGGGTAAAGTGGCAGATAATCAGCTACAGAATGCAATTTATTCTTGATTAATATAAAACTAACTTATCTATTTATATCACTAGATGTTCCCAGCGGTTTTACCAGCTGCTAAGCTCCTACGTCTCGTAGCTTCATGATCTATAGAATATGTTGCCTTCTGATAGTGGCTTTTTTTACTGTCAAAAAATGGTTAAAATCGGACTAGTAATTTCGGAGCCTATTTGGTATAAACGAAAATAATTTCCTCTTCCTCGTCCCATGTCCTACCGTAAATGTAGATGTGTTTGTCTAGTCATCACTGGATTTAAAACTCAATACTTCCCACTCACTCAACCATGTCGCAACATGTCTAAATTAAACATGTATTAACATATCTCGCGGTCACGTCTTACTAGGTTTGGTTACAAATGATCAGGCTTACGCAAGTTACAAGTTTGTTCAGTATAACTTTACCAAAGTACGTAGGTACTTCGAGAGTTCCCATTATGTGTGTTTACATATCAACTCAAATTTATCCGCGTTGTATTTTGTTGTTTTAAGATTCAAAATGGAGTCAGGTTCTTGAGTTGTAATCAAAAGATGTGTGGAAATCTTTGTAATGAAATATTCTTGATGTCTAAATTTTCTTGAAGCGTAGAGTTGGGTTTTATTGTTGAGTGTTGTGTTAATAATATATGTCTGTTTTGTTTCAAATTGTATTCGTATCAATTTCTTGAAAAAGCACTTCTTCAGTGTAATTTGTAAAATAAAGCGTGTATCTTTGATGTATGATGCGTACATCTAAAAAGTTGATATTTTCATTTTTATAAAAGGTTTCACAGCTGACAGAATAAACGCATCTGATTGCCATTTTGTATTCGTCCTGCATAATATACAAACAAAATATATAATACAACAAGCGAACCAAAATAGTTGGAAAAAGGATAAGCAGATAATGGTAAAATAGTCCAGTGATAATAGGTTTCTTTGTTCAACTCAATTGTGTATACCATGCGAATTGAACATAAACAACATTTTAAAATAAAATAAAGATTTTAAATTCAATACACATGGTTACACACTATACATCGGGCCTGTGGACTGTAAGCAATGGGTAGCTCACCGTCCGTCCGTCTAGTAGTCGTCAGTGTTTCACGCGCGCCTTAAAGAGATGTCAGCAAAGCAAGGGGGCCTGCCAGGGTCACCGCCTGCCGGGGTTGCGGGTTGTACAAAAGAGATACCGGGATAAGAGGGAACAGGGGTGGGTCTTAGTCAGTACAAGTCTAACACTCCTAAAATAACTTTCCCCGCTTTGGGCGGGACCAGTTATTTGATGATTTCTCATGATCAAAACGTAGTTGCTTACTATTTTTTTTTATAATAATAATATTTTATGCTAGGAACTTCTCTAACGTAACTTTCAAGTATACCTTTTACCTGCACAATAGTAAAACGTATCTATGTTTATTGTTACAGGGCAGAGGATATGACTATCAACAGGGCACGAGGTCACGCGCAAGGGTAAGTTTTAGCAATCTAATTTTAACCTTATTTACAGAGAGTTACAAGTTATTTTCCGATTTCCCGATTGGGGAAATACCTTAAAACGAAGGATTTAAAAAAAATAATCGCCTTTAAATTGCAAACGTAATTAGCAAAGTTAACATTACATTGCGACGTTGTTTAAAAGCAAAGACATTCCCATATTCATAAAAAATATGTACCTATGTATGTTTTAATCAAAAAACAACTTTTTAAATCGCGTTTTCAGAGCAATAATGCCACAGATAATTCTGGAACGCTATGTAAATGATCTGATAGCGTCCAATTTCATTGTTCTAAAAATTCTTTTAGTATCATTGTATTATAAGAATATAAAAGAATAGTTATGGTTAACATAATAGATACCTAAAGCCAAATAAATAAGCCTGGAAAAGACATTACGTTCACCAAGTATTTCCCTCAGGAGCCATTCAAAGTAATTACAAGAACCACGTATTCTTCAAAGATATTTCTAACTTGTTATCATAAGAGGATAAACTACATTTTATTATTATTAACTTCTGCTTTTATCGTATAGAGAAATATGACAAGACTAACTGTTGACCGTGGCTGTGTCTGCATGGATGTCGGAAATATCCCATGGGAACACAATATTGCCAGGATAAAAAGTATTGCAGGTTATGGTTAACTTTATGGGCCAAATTTCCTACAGGTTTGAAATGATAAGAAACAGGCAAAGTTACTTTACCAGTAATAATATTAAACTACAGATTTTGTGACCAGTATCAATGCGACAAAAGATTAAATTTAAGTAGCAGATACTGCTGCCGGCGTTACGGGGTTGTTTGAAGTAGATACGGATCACAAACAGCAATAAAGGAACATAGATAGGTTACAGTCAGTAAAAATCTGCCATACATTTACATCACATTATCTGCCATACATCAGACAGAGCGGGGGAAGTTATTGGAGGATTACCCATCGGGGAATAAAGTAGCAGATACTGTATTTCTCGTAATCTATGGTTTCTGCCATTAACCTATTCTTATCCAAAGACTTCACCAGAAAAGTGACACAAACTAAAAACACACGTCCATTTATCGTATTGACTAATAATCTTGCACTGTCTCATTATCTTGCTAACAAAAAAAAAATGTATCTTAAACAATAAACTTACTTTACAATACAGCTTAATTTTCTCAGCACACATTTTTTTACAAACACATACTTTGTATACACATCAAACGAGGTAACAAAAAAAGCAACCAAAATATTCTTCACAAGCCAGTTTCAAGCCATGCCTTTAGAACAGAGCGTGTACTATAAAACGTGTAATTTTCAAAGAGAACTCACTTCTGGCCTGTTTTTGACGTAGGGACATAATATGGACTGGTGTTCTGCTGGCTGCATAACTGAATATCGTAGTAGACAGCGTTTTGGTGCACAAATTAGCAGTTGCCTTTTGAAGGGTTTAAATTAAACACTGGGTTTGATTGTAGCGGATTGAAAATATGCAGCTCAGCTTTTGTTCTGTTAATTTTGTGGGTTCTTGTTTGTGCTGTGAAGAGGGCTTTAGGTTTATAATGTGTTTTTTTTTTGTAGAATTGTGTCTAAATAGTTACTCGTAAAATACTTTATTTATAAATAAATATTAATATCCTACTACGTACTATAATATTATAAATGGAAATGTTTGTGAGGATGGATGGATGGATGTTTGTTACTCTTTCACATCAAAACGGCTGAACGGATCTTAATGACAATTGACACAGAGGTAAACAAAACTATCCGTATCACTTTATAGGCGACTAGCTTCTGCCCGCGACTTCGTCCGCGTGGCATAGCTACTCTTGGGCTAACGCTTACTTTAACCTGCGTGATGATCTAAAATAAATTATCTTTCTCTTCCCTTTTCTTCCCTGTTTCTCCCCTTAACTCACTTTTTTTTAAATAGCCTATGTTCTTTTCCACATTCCCAACTATATCTGTAACAAACTTCATTAAATTCGGTTTGGCCATTTAGGCGTAAAGACGTAATAAACAAACTCACTTTCGCTTTTATAATATTAGTAAGGATACTTCACGGGCACGTTTAGCTTAAGAAGTAGTTGTTAGATTTTTAGTTAAGTATAAACGAACAGGATGTTCAAAATTTAGTCTACAAGTCATCGATGTAAAATTTAATAATACGTGTGGCACTGGGGTACTGTCGCGGTAAAGCTATTGCATATCTTTTCATCAACTTATGCAATAAATAAAAAAAAACTATATTTAATATTTAAAAAGTACTTCCAATAAAAAGAAGTCGCAAAAAGAAAAATAAAACAATACCTTGGGTTTGATCCAGCGCAATGTCGATTGGCTATCCGATTCTCTACCAAACACGCTAATAGAACAAAAGAAATAGTGATTAAAATAACTGAGCGTATTCGTAATGAAAGTGTTAGGTTTTTTCGTTACGAAATTTCTGGATTCGGTCTCCACGCTCAAGGCCCGCGATAGAAGCTATGCAATAGCTTAATAATAAATTAACCTCAAAAAATCGTTAGCCCATCCACGTAATCACTCAACATGGCATTATGATAGAAATTCCACATAATACCCGATTAAAACAATAAATTACACCTGCTGCGTCAAAACCCGTGTATTTAGTTTCAACCTCATTATGTTGCCACAAATTAATTTCAACTTTGTTTTCATGTTGTTAGAGTTTACAATTGTTTAAAAGGACTTGGTAGTTGGATGCTGATGGGGGAGAAGAAGCGGGAAACGATTAGTTATGTCATTAAATCATGATTAAAGTTTTGGTTCAAAACTGTTATAGTTTTCGCTAAGAACACGTAGTCTATGTATAAGACAATTTGAAGAAAGATGTTGCCAGTACTTAATTTTTGCAGATATAATCCTACTAATATTATAAATGCGAATGTTTGTGAGGATGGATGGATGTATGGATGCTTGTAACTCTTTCACGTCAAAACGGCTGAACGGTTCTTAATAAAATTTGGCACAGAGGTAGATTATAGTCTGGAATAACATATAGGATACTTTTTTTTGATAACACACGGGTGAAGCCGCGGGTTGGAGCTAGTAATTAATAGACTTTATTGCACAAGAAAGTGGTTACAAATTGTGTGAACTCCCGGCCCCCGTAGATGCGGGCCTGTGGAAGGTGAATAATGGGTAGCTCACCGTCCGTCCGTCTATTGACGACAGGCCATCTCAAAGAGATTTCAGCAAAGCAGAGGGGCCTGCCAGAGCCACCGCCGGCCGGGGTTGCGGATTGTTTGAAAGAGATACCGCGGCCCCGGAACGTAAAGGGCAATAGAAAGAACTTGGGTGGGTTTTAGTCAGTACAAAACTGAAACTCCCCCCGCTCCGCCCAGAGCGAGGGAAGTTATATAATGATTTCCCATTCGCAAAAAAAAGACCCCGCGCTCGGCAGCCGCGCGAGACTAACGAAGCAGGTGAACGATAGGTACACCTCTGACTGACTCTTCAAGGATTACAAGCGTGATACTAAGTATCCGAACAACACAACGGCATTTTGACGACACGGTTGGCGCAGTGGCTGAGCGATCGACTGCTGCGCTGCGTGTCGCGGGTTCGATTCCCGCTCGGAACAAATATTTGTGAGACCTACAGGTAGTTGTTCCGGGTCGCGTATTGCCATTGTGTATATCAGTACAGACACCCATAGTCTGTACTAGATCACTTTGTGCTCTTAAAAATAACAAATACTCTAAAGCAAACTACGTATAACTACAGACCAGTCTGTATAAGTATACAGTTTGCTTGCATATTTTTAAAGCAAACTACGTATGACTACAGACCTGTCTGTATAAGTATACGGTTTGTTCGCATATGTCTAAAGCAAAATGTGCTCTCACTGATTACTACCTATCAAAGTGGCTCGACGGAGCCCCGCTTCGCGGAGCTCCTACCTCTGCATTCAAGGTTTAAAGTAACCTAACACGAAGGGGATGGCGGGGTCTTTCAGACCCCGCCATCCCCTTCGAACCTAACCTGTCCATGTCGGGGTGCCCCAAGTCCCGAGCTCTCACTGATTACTACCTATCAAAGTGGCTCGACGGAGCCCCGCTTCGCGGGGCTCCTACCTCTGCATTCAAGGTTTAAAGTAACCTAACACGAAGGGGATGGCGGGGTCTTTCAGACCCCGCCATCCCCTTCGAACCTAACCTGTCCATGTCGGGGTGCCTACTACGGCAGCCAAATTGTCTGTACTCGTATGTGTTTTGCTCTCACGAATTAGAGCAAAGTGTATTTTATTTCAGTCTGTCTCTGTACTGATATGCAGTATGCTCTCTAGCTACAAGAGCATATTGCGTGCGATTACAGAGCAACCCCTGTCTGTGCTAGTATACATTATGGCAATACGCTTCCGGGTCTGGCTGTTTGTGTATGTGAGTTTATTAAATGTTTGTAAACGCACCCACGATACAGGAGAAATTCCTAGTGTGGGGCAACGTTTTTCTAAAAAAAAAAAATACACACAAGAACACGTATCGAATTAAAAACCATCCAAGACCCACGTCTTCAGCCAACGATCATGTTACAAACAAAACTTCAACCATGCTCGCCAAGTTAAAGCCTTAAACAGAATTAATGTGCCTAGTTCCAAACTGGTGTCATTACACATTCAACCTGGTGCCTAGCTGGTGGCTTTCATTAGCCAAGTATACCTGTGGTTGGTACACACGACGACAGATCAACCTATACAAAACCAGTTTATGCGGATCTCTCATTGTACTTGAAATCTATGGTGTACGATCCGTTGTTGAGAGAGCAGCATAAACTGGTTTTGTATAGGTTGATGTGTCGTCGTGTGTACTTACGTGAAGGAAATGGTAGTTTTGGAAATTAATTAATAAAATAAAGTAAAAAATATTTATTGCCAGAATGAGATTAATAATGAATTGGTTCGGCGTGATTAGAATGATATTTTCAAAATATCCGTATTAACTGATAAATAGGTTCATCATCTGGTATTAGAATAGATGATTGATTTTCGGCATCGGGAACAGGGTCCAGAGAAAAAAATCCTCCTAACAATACGAGCCGTGTCTAAGCCCTTGATTCAGCTGCTTAACGTGAGCCTCCTTAGGTATTGTCAGATACGACTATCAGCACAATAATCGTTGAGTCAACTGTTTTATTATTCTCTTTTATTTTTCTTTTCCTCTCATTTTTCATTTTGAAATATTTCTTTTAAAAAACATAAAAACAAACATTTAAAAATATAAAAATAGTGGTCCAAGATACCGGTGGTTAGGGCTCCAGAGACAGGGACCTCTTCACAATGCGGGCCGTATCTAGGAGTACTGCCTTTCGAATCGGTCCCTTGATCCAACCGCCTAAGGAAAGCTTCGACAGATGTTTGTAGAGGCTTATTATTATTAATTATAGTCCTAAAAAACACATATAGGTCTTAACCTTTTATCCTTATTCCTTATCCTTACTAATATTATAAAAGCGAAAGTGAGTTTGTTTGTTACCTCTTTACGCTTTAATGGCTAAACGGATTTTGATGAATTTTGGTAAAGAGATAGTTGGGAACCAGGAGACGGACATAGGCTAATTTTTATTAAAAAAGTGGGATATGAGGGAGAACGAGGGAAGAAAAGAGAAAACTTAGCGTTGCTATTACAAATCAACCAGGCGCAAGAGCAATAACTACAGGTCTGCTTGGTGTGTTATACCGAATTTAACGCGAGCGAAGCCGCGGGCGAAAGCTAGTTATGAATAAACCCAAATTATAGCACAGTCTACCGAAAATGTTCTACTTATCTACTAATTCTCTCCTTCACATCTAAGTATATTACTCTAGCTAATAACTTCTCTGCCACATACAAAGCGAATTCATCTAGTTCAACACAGCACCCTCCTTTTAGCTGTATAGTCGGTTATGTACAATACGAAACGATACATATATCACGAAAGTAGAGAGTCCTTGTTCATCGTTAGGGTTGCTCGATTGGAAATAAAAAAGTGGGTTGCAAGATTAAAAATGCATCAAGCGTATACTGACTGACGAATCGTTAAAATGTTTGATAAGTGGTCCAAAAAGTCGAACTAGTTTTACTAATCACAATTACCAAATCATTAGTCGCGCATACTTATTTTTACGGATGGAAAATCATCTAATAATTTCCTCCGCTCTGGGCGGAGCGGGAGGGAGTGTCAGACTTTTGGTAGCTCAACGCACCGATATTCTTTTTCTTGCCCTTTAAGTTACGGGCCCGCGGCCGCTGGTAAGAAGCATAATTATACTTTATTGTACTAAATCGTTACACATCTCTTACAATCCGCACGCAGTCCCAAAATTTAGGTTTGAATCCTTACTATAGTAATATTATAAAAGCGAAAGCGAGTTTGTTTGTTTGTTACGTCTTCATGCCTAAATGGCTAAACCAATTTTGATGAATTTTGGTACAGAGATAGTTAGGACCCTGGAGACGAACATAGGCTAATTTTTTTTAAAGTGTGATATGAGGGAGAAAGAGGGAAGAAACGGGAAAACTTGGCTTTGCTAATACAAAAAATAAGGCGCAAGGGCAAAACCTACAGGTACTGTGTTACTCCGAATTTAACGCGAGCAAAGCCGCGGGCAAAAGCTAGTTAATTTTATAAATACTGAAAAATAAACTCAAGTTTATAAAATCTTTCGTTCGCCAACCCTATCTGTATCATATGGTTAGTAAGTCTATTCTAAGCGTTTAGTATTCCCCTACACAGCGCTGTAAAGCACGGAGCAATTTCTTCGTTTTTATTCAGGAATACTCCTATTTGTATATAAAAAACTTTTCATTTATTTTTATAGAACTAACCTTTCCACCAAGAACCTACGAGGTCTTTTGTAGCATCAGATCTAAACAATGGCCTTTCTTCTCTGTTTTAGATTTTTTTTACTGCAGCTATGTACGTTGTATAATTACTTTTAAGATGCTATTAGTCCTATTTTTAATTGGTATTTTAACATAAATATATTTTCTCAAACATCTTATTTAGACGTTTGGCTATTTTTTTTCATTGTACACACATTATAAATATTGCGTTCTATTTTTTCAAATGAGTATTATTTATCACAAGCTGGCACCCGCGGCTTCGCCCGCATGATATGAAAAAGTATTATATATGTTATTCCAGATTATAATCTACCTCTGTGCCAAATTTCGTCAAGATCCGTTCAGCCGTTTTGACGTGAAAGAGTAACAAACATCCATACACCCAATTCCATAAACATTCGCATTTATAATATTATTAAAAGTAGGATTCTTCCGCAATATTTGTCACTAAGATTAGCATTAGAATCGAGACTGCTGAACAGGAGGTTCTAGATTTGATTCCAAGATCGGGCGAATTGTTATTAAGTTAATCCATCCGAATTTTTTCAGAAGCTACAGAGTCTAGACTTGTGTCTAGTTGATGGCAATAGTCGCCCCCTATTTCATGGGAATTGTACTATTATGTAAACCTCTGCTCAACCCTTTGAAGATTACAGGCGTGATATTATAAACGGAACCTTTTAAATAAAACCCTTACCGTTGCATTTCCCTTCAGGTATCTCACTAGCCCACATTTCAAATCTATTACATAGAATGCAACAAACAAAACACTCTTATCGAAACCTCACAACACACACCCTCCTTACATTAAGGCGTATCTACACCAGCCGAGCAATATTCTCAGCTGTGTACACAAGGGTTGTAAGTCCCGCGTGTTGTCTGTACCCAACTTTACCGATGTTCTGCATCTTGCTACAGGTGGATTTACATAAATGTTCATGATATAAGACTTACATAGGTAGCCTAATGCTATATATATTTTAAAAAAAAAGTTGCCTCCCATTAAGTTTTTCTCCTGTATCGTGGGTGCGTTTCCAAACACTTAAACTCACATTCACAAACAGCCAGACCCGAAACAACTACCTGTAGGTCATACAAAAATTTGTTTCGTGCGGGGATCGAACCCTCGACACGCAGCGCAGTAGTCGATCGCTCAGCCACTGCGCCAACCGTGCCGACAAATATATTTATTTATTTAAACTTCATGTACAATAGTGGTACATAGGCGGACTATTTGATTGGAAAGCTTTAGTAGAAAGTCCCCATAAGACTTTATAGGCATGTCTGTTGCCCGTAGCTGTGCTGGATTGTCAGCTAAAAATTATGCCAAGAAAAAGTTTTGAATACTTCTGTGATACCCTGTAATAATGTAGGTTCCAATCTGTGAAAGGTTTTTCGGAATTCGATCAGAATTACCAAAGATTACCCTCTTAATCAAAACATACTGTAATAATCTTGAAATAAAAGATTATTTATTTATTTAAAAATACCAAAATTTGTATGCAATAGACATGAATTTAAACAAAAGAAGAACCGTAAAAATTAAAAATTCTAACTTCAAGCAATTACTAAAGTTTTCAAGTTTAGTAATTGCTTAAAGTTAGAATTTTTAAATTTTTACGGTAAAAAGCATGTCTCTAAAATTACTGTTACTCAAAAAATCACTTTGCTTTGACAAATACGGGTGTAAATATCTATCCATGGATTTGACGGGAACACGTTAAGAAGTTCTTCAAAAGTATATATTAACACACAAGACTATCATTAAATAAAAAGCGATTTTGTCTATTCCAGATTATACTTAAAAAAAAGCTTTGCCCTCCACTAGGAATATCTCCTGTATCGTGGGTGCATTTAAAAACATTTAAACTTACATACACAAACAGCCAGACCCGAAACAACTATCTGTAGGCCATACAAATATTTTTTTCGTGTGGGAATCGTAATCCGCGACACGTTGCGCAGCAGTCGATCGCTCATCCACTGCGCCAACCGTGTCGTATACTATTCAACAGAAGGTACACAAGACAAAATTGATCTCTTATTCTGCATTTAATTTCGGCGTGCAAATTAAAACAGAGTGATATATTTTTACTTAAATGAACTAATTATCCTGTTGTCATGTCATTGTATTCGATTGCAAATACTAACCCTTTTTTTTTTTTTTTTTCGGGTGGGAAATCATCCAATGACTTCCCCCGCTCTGGGCGGAGCGGGGGGGCATGTCAGACTTGTACTGACTAAAACCCACCCATGTTCCTTCTATTGCCCTTTACGTTCCGGGGCCGCGGTATCTCTTTCGAACAACCCGCAACCCCGGCAGGCGGAGGCTCTGGCAAGCCCCTCTGCTAAATACTAACCCTTACTCGTGAAACCCCAGAGATTTCTGTAGACCTAATATAGAACATACTTGCTATGCCCGACCCGTCCCACCATCTTGAATTGTACGTTATAAAGCCATAAAACGTAGCAAATAATTTTGTAACACAAGCGAAGAATATCTTTTCCAGTTTATACATTATATTTACTACCCCAAATTAAAATAACGAGAAGCCAAACACAGCCTGAGGGAATAATCCATTAATATGAGCAAACAGCAATATTAATGAAGATATTTCTTAATTGTGGGCTTATGAACGTGCGAGGCCACATAACGTTACTTATTTTGGACTGGAATTATATGTTATTTCCTTGAGGCGTTTTTGGAATGAATTGTGCTTTTTTGGCTTCGAGTTTCGGTCTTCGATTAAGTAGAATGTTTAATTCTGGGAAAGCGTAACATGATTAACATTTTAAAAAAATTGCAATAAATGGAAAAATAGTTTGGTGTAAAAAAAAAAAATTCTTTTATAATGGTTGAAGAATCATTTATTTATTTCAATTGGAGAACAGACAAAAAAAATCATCTTCGATATTTTATACAATATTTAGAATTACTCTTTACGATACGAGCCGTGTCCAGGAGTACTGCTTCCGTACTGTATCAAGCCCTTGATCCAGCCGTCTAATGAGAGCCTCCTCAGGTGTTGGTCGAGGCTCTTGGCAATAAAACCATTGGCAGATACGACTATCGGCATGATCATCGCTGAGTCCACATCCCACATGTCGACAGCCTCGCGAGCCAAGAATCAAGTATATTGAATACTTGATTTGCCACTATATCAGGCTTATTGGCAACAATAGTCCTGTCAATGATGATGGATTGATCCCAGTACAATGTGATATCGCCATGCTCGAGAACTGGGTCGGGCACATACCTGTGAGTAGTACGGCACTTCCAACTCCACAAGGCTGTATTTTTTTTATGATCCTGGCTACAAGGTTAAAACACAGTAATTTTTAGAACAGAAATATCATAAAACAATATGACGGAGAGAGTAAAGTGTCTTTCAACAATTTACTATTCCTGAAAAAAAAATCTAGAAACTGTAAACTGCTGAAAGCGCTGCCCTACTTCCTAATTGACGTTAATAACCACAAAATGATATTATATCACAAAAAATATATTTTTCCACAATATAGAATTAATTTCCTTTATAGCTGAAACCTTTTTAATAAAAACTTCCTGTACTGGTATTAATTAGAATTTAATTTTCTTCAGAAAAGGGTTTCCTTCTCGTTGAAAGTAACTGTGTTGTTTTTTTTATTCGTCTTGTTATTTTGTCTTTGGTACGTACTCGTGTAGAAGCCTGGACTAATGCCTCCAACGAAGTTTGTTTTTTATTACAAGGAATTTGGGAGCATTTAAACATAATAGATTGCCATAGTTATGACAGGACGTTACAAGGAGGATTTATTGTCTTTCTCAGACAAGGAGAATAAAAAACTTGGGGTTCTCATCTTGTCATAAAAAGGAAGGAATTCACTAGGGTCTGATTCCACTGTAAGTTTTTGCAAACCGTAATTTGGACACAAAAATAACCGCACAATCTTGCAACAATGACGTGAATTTCAGATCTGATTTACTTTATTTTGAAATAAAATCAAGATAACCATAGTTATTGTAAATATTAAAAAGAACTAGTAGGTAATGAAACATGATTTTGATGACAATCAAAACAAAAAAAGAGACAGAAAATCTTTAAAACACAAATCCATTCCAAAAAATTACTAAGCTAGAAATTCACAAAAGCGCAAAGCAAAGGCGCAAACATTTCGGCCTAGCATATTTTTAGCGAACACACTCGGCACAAAAGCACACCTAAGAGAAAATGATCCGGCTTCCCCCTCCTTAATTACGCCCCCCTCTGGGGTCAAAGTCCCTCGGCCGTAATTATTCCTACCCCCCCTTTTCTACCCCTTATTTCAACCCCCAGTTATTTTGCTCAGAAAGGGAAAAAAGACTTTCAATCATAGATGTCTTTAGTAGATGAATCATTGATGATTGTGCGAGAGAAACGTTCAAGGTGAATATGTTCGCGCTCACGCCGTCGGGGGTTAAGCAGGGATTAATCAGGGGTGAATTCGTGTGTGGTTGAAACTCATCTATTCGTTGACCAGATAATTAATCCATGTATTATGCCTTCATTTCATGCTTTAGTGGTGAAGATGATTATGTTCTTGAGCCTAATAACTATTTTTGTAGAGGGAAGATAATGAGAATGGTTTTACTTGCAAAAAAATATCTTTTGCAATAATTCATTAGGTGACAATAAAAATTACAGTCTATGATTCGCTAAAGGCGGGGTAGAGGTCACATTTCTGTCAAGGCCAAGGTGTCTATCAGTCACCTGGACTCTAACTCCTCTGAGTAAGAAAGTCATGATTTTATTTTATTCATTTTACTTCCAAATACCTAATGTATATTATTACAAACTGTTAAATTGTTTGCTTCTATTATATTATAAATGTTTATTTTGTTAGCTTTCCTCTCAATTTTCTTTCACCGAAGCTTGTGAAATCCAAGATAAAGTTACAAATCACATAATGGATTGATAATTGGTGTTTGCCTAGCCAATATTTAAACCCACATGCTCGTATATAAGAGGTGCGGTTTTAACCTTAGGGCCATCATACTAGTGACAAATTATAGCACTACAATATTGCATAGTACAATTAAATATATAATTACCTACACTATTTAAGTGGCTAGTTAATTTCTTTTGTAAGCTCATTCCTTCGTCAGGCTTGTGTAAGTCTTCAGGATAAAATTGAGATCAAGAATAGGCCCATTAAAATAAAAAAACTAAGCAAGTGCGAGCTGGACTCGCACACCGAGAGTTCTGCACAAACATGCGACTTAAACGGTCATATCTTTTGACTTGAAATTCACTCACAATTCTAAGGAACCACAGACTTGAGCATAATTATGGTTGTAACTTCAACTCAATACCTCCACGCGTTCCCAAGATAAAGTCTTAACAGAGTCTTCTGTATTTTTATGTACGGAAGTAAATAAAAATACGGAACCCTCTGTTAAATAACACTCCTTTTTTGGGGCAGTCGTGTAAAAAGTCCCTCAGTTTTTTTTTTGGAAACACTTAGAAGTCTAATCCCTAAACCACCCATATTTTAAGAAACATAAAACAAAATAAAAACCGGCCAAGAGCGTGTCGGGCCACGCTCAGTGTAGGGTTCCGTAGTTTCCCGTCCGTCACAATAAGTGTTCCCACTTATGAGTTTAAAGGTGGAGGAGGAAATTATTTTGTACAACTTTTTGTCTTTTTTGAACAAAAACTGTTGTGTCAATCAAGTTCAAAATGATTTTCATATAAAGTCCTTATAAAGTTCTACTTTTCAGATTGTTTCATATTTTCTAAACTTATGGTTCAAAAGTTAGAGGGGGGGGGACACATTGTTTTTTACTTTTGGAGCGATTATTTCCGTAATTTTAGACATTATCAAAAAATGGTTTTAGTAAACCCCTATTCATTTTTAAATACCTTTCCAACAATATATCACACGTTAGGGTTGAAATTAAAAAAAAATCACTTCCCACTTTACATATAGGGTGGCTACCCTAATAAAACATTTTTTTCCAATTTTTATTTTACCACTTTGTCGGCGTGATTGATATACATATTGGTACCAAATTTCAGCTTTCTAGTGCTAACGGTCACAGAGATTAAGCGAGGACGGACGGACGGACGGACGGACGGACGGACAGACAGACATGGCGAAACTATTAGGGTTCCGTAGTCAACTAGGAACCCTTATAGTTTCGCCATGTCTGTCTGTCCGTCCGTCCGTCCGTCCGTCCGTCCATCCACTACGGAACCCTAAAAATAGGCTGCTTCACAAAAATGTCTGACTAGAAGCGACAACCCAACTCACAACTGATATAGTGCAGTGCTTCAACAATCTACTTACCATTTCTTGGCAAGGTAGCACGCTTTACACAGGTTTTAAAAGAAAATTTAAATTATGTCTCTCGACGGATTTTCTAGCGATGTAAATTCTTGTTAATGAAGGATTAAGTGGGGTGGATGGTTTGTGTTCGTATGGCTTAAAGTTTCTGTAGATATAATGGTTGCAAAAATGTTCCATAGTATTGAGTGGGTTATCTTAATGAGCGATTAAAACAAAACGAAGCCATATTTTCCTGATTTTACTTTTTACAAACCAAATCATTTATTTCAATTAGACCATTACAGGCACTTTTGAATGTCAAGAAACAAAATAAATCTACAGTCCCTGTCACAAGGCATAATAACTTGTGAAAGTACTGTAGTTGCCTATTCCAAAGCATTGATCTCTATGGAGAAGAATGGGCAACTTCATGCATACTCTTTTAAATTATAATATTAAATTATATAATTATGTTTTGTTGTATCATAATAATGTTGCAAATAACATCGCCGAAATATCTTAAATTCAGAATAAATAACAAACATGGTAAATATCCCGTTTTAGGAACACCTAAAACGGGATATTTACCAAGAAAATTATTATTAACAAATATATTTTTTTTAATTTGCCAAGATTAAAACTAGCTTCATAATATCTGAGTCCGAAGCCTAAACGTAGTCCATCTTCATATAAAGGTAATAATAGACATATTATTACGACATGAAAGCCGAAATAAAGATAATGACATGACAGATTGCCTTAGGGATTTGCCGACTCGCTCGAATGATACTACACAGATTGTAATCTGAGATAGTCAGTGGAATAGGGAAATATATATTGAGAAGATAGTACTGGCTAAATATGTTTTGATTTATAAAAGGAAAAACGAGTTTTACTATACTTAGTTTCTGTTACCGTTTATACAATCAAATAGAAACATAACAAAAAAAGAATACACAAAAACCGTCAGAAGGGAAGTCGGTTTTTTTTTTTGCAAATTAGTGTTATTTCAGCCGTTTTAGTTATGATGGTATCTCACACAATTTTTATCGAGTTACTAAGCGATGCTCACATACATAAGTAGAAAAAGATAAGTCTGGGCCAAATAGAAATGGGTCCACACGGGTAGCACCAGTCCAAAAAAAATTAAAAAAAAGTCGACTTTGTAACCTTCTCCTTAAAAAGTCGGTTAAAAATAATAAAAAAAATCTAAATAATTATTATCAATCTAGGTAATTATCATAAGAAAAAAAAACCAATCGACTTGACAACATCCTCCTTTTTTACGTCAGTTAAAAATGGGGTTCAAATTATAATTAAAATACGACTCAGGAGTCATGACTGTCATCCAAGTCTTTTTCCAAGGGGTTAACGTACTTTCTAAGGCACGGAGGAAGCTGGGTACGTAATCGGAGGTTATCTACAAACCAACCTAGACAAGCGCAGCTTATCCTAAAGATCGACCCAAATGGTTGTTATTATTTCGCTACGAACTCCTGTAAGGATGACTAAAAAGGATTTATGCAATGGCTTGTGACCAGCACTTAGCAACAAAGCCAATTATAAAACCTCAAACAAACTTATCAAGCTACATTTTACCGAGTTTCAGACTTTTTTGTAATAAAAACACGAACAAACCAGGCGAGTAGTGTATCATATATTTTTCTTACAGCGTTCATGAAAATCTTATATAACTGAGGTGTAGGACATAAATTACAAGCATGACAAGTTAATTTATTGCCTTCTCCTATAAATTAGTAGGTTGTTATTTTACGTAATAATGTGGTAATAATAACGTTCTGTTGAGAACGGTCTACGTGGCTACGGCGTAGCGACCGCCTACGACGGTTACAGCGTAGCTGCCGCCTACGACAGCTACGCGGTTCGTAGCAAATTGTTTTTGCTCGTGGTATTCTTTGTTCTTCTTAACATTGTTTAGTCTAAACAGGGTATTGGTTGTTTTACTTAAGAAGATCAAATTCACAATATTTCTCAGAATTAAAACATACTAATATTACATTAAAATATGTTTATTCCCACATCAAAGCAACTTGATAAAATATAATAATAATATGAAATTTCAGGTTTTTTTTTCAATTTAAGTCGCTTTCCGTTGTCTGTCTGTCCTTGTGTATGGTTAAATCTTAAAAACTACGCAACGAATTTTAAAACGTACTTTTTATAGATAAAGTGATTCAAGAGAAAGGTTTATGTGTATGATATTAGTATCTACGTTGTACCCGTGCGAAGCCGGGGCGTGTTGCTAGTTAAAACTGAAATGTTTGCCTTTAGTTTGAAAGTCAATTTTAATCGACTTAAAAACAGAATAGTATGAAACAACACTATTTAAAAAAAATACAACGACACCAATCCACAATACTGACGTAAATATTTATCTCCGTACTCCAGAAAAGATCTCTTATTCGTATGGATGCTGCGATCGTCTCGAAAGCCGGGAACACGTACCGGTGATGCGTTGAATTTAAACATTAGTTTAGTGCAATATATTTCCATTGCCACCCGTTCTACCAGACCTGCTAACTCGCTACCGGTTTGTTGAGAATGGTTTGTTTGGTTAAATCGGGAATGTAGATATTGTGATGTAACTGTTGTCGTTTGTGTGAACTGCTAAATGTAGTTAATGTTTGTGTATGTGTATGTCAAAGCATTTATTTCAATTAGACCATTTTTGAATGTGAAGTAATTTTTTTTATTTTAAACTTTGAGAATTTCTCCTGTATCGTGGGTGCGTATACAAACATTTAAACTCATATACACAAACAGCCAGACCCAAAACAATTATTTGTAGGCCATACAAATGTTTTTTCCGTGCGGGAATCGAACCTGCGACACGCAGCGCAGCAGACGATCGCTCAGCCACTGCGCCAACCGTGCCGTCAAAATACAAACTACATTTTTTTTCTAACGGCGTATGCAGAACTAAGTTGTTTTAACAACTTTTCTTAAATAGAGGCCCCACTGAAGCTTAGCATCCAAAGTTATGCCTAAGAATACTGTGTTATCTTTTCATTCATACTCGAAGGATTTATTTTAATTAGACCATTACAGGCACTTTTGAATTTCAAGTCAAAATGATGAAGCTACAGTTCCTTGTGAAAATACTGTTGTTGCCCATTCCTAAGTGTTGATATTAATGGATAAGAATATTTTTACAAGATCATAGTTACATCATTATTGAAGGAAGTTATTTGATAATTTCTTACCCGCAAAAAGGCTTTTTTGCGGATCTAACACAACACGTCAATTGTTGATAAAAATGATAGCATTACCATCCCATTTCAAAATTCAAATATTCATTTATGTTACGTAAACACCATCAAGAAAAACCCAATTCTTTCTTCCATCTCTGATTGCCTACAATCGAATGAAAACATCAGAATATCGTTTCCTATCTCAACATTCATGTTCTCATCTTATATACAGGATGGAATTTTGTAATGCCACCTGAAGGGGAAGTACTCTTAATACTTTAGATAAAAAATTAATTAAATTAATTAAAGATTTCATTGTTTTCCTTCCATTTAACGTTAAAAAAAAACGTAAAGTTTGTTAAAGAGATTTCATCCTTATTCACCCTAACGATCGATGCAATAAAAGTACAGGTTGCAACTTTTACAGATTTTAGTCGGTTCGATTACCGTGTGCGGCAAGCGAATTTTTAAAAATATTTGAATGCCGTTTTCTTTCTTTTCAAAAATAAAGGAATGTTTTCATTGAGTAAAATTTTCTATATAACTAAAGTATTAAGAGTACTTCCCCTTCAAATGGCATTACAAAATTCCACCCTGTATATGTAGGTACATTCTCGAACACTGTTATGTATTCGCTAAGCAAAATACAGAAGCTGTTTTCTCGTGGAATATCTATTATAACATTAGTTTTACTATTTTTGATAGTTTTTGAACTACTAACTGTGCCCAGCGGCTTCACTCGCTGCTTATCAAATTTCAAGTTGACGACAAAGTTGGCGCAGTGGCTCAGCGATCTTCGAATGTTTGTGAAGATGGATGGAATATGTATGGATGTCTGTTGCTCTTTCACGTCAAAACGGCTGAACGGGTTTTGATGAAGTTTGGCACAGAGGTCGATTATAGTCTGTAATAATACATAGGACCCTTTTTTATTCGATAGCATGCGGGCGAAGCCGCGGGCGCCAGCTACTATTTATTTATTTATTGTTCTACAAAAAAGTACATACATAATTTAAATGACACTGAACCCCACACTGCGAATAATAATAATATAATTGTACACACAAAAATATCAGAGGTTTGTGTCGTAAGTTCAATCTCGGGACCTATAATTTGGCAGTCTAACGGTCCCACAACCAGGCTATCACTGTTTTAAATAAATTAAATAAGACTTACAGACTTTGGTAATAGTATGAGTTCTAAAAAATATATACATATATCTTGGGACAACTCACACACGGCTATCTGATCCCAAGCTAAGCAGAGCTTGTGTTATGGTAACCAGACAACTGATATACATACTTATATAATTTATAAATACATACATATTATAGATAAATCACACCCAGACACAGAACAAACAATCATGCTCATCACACAAAGTTTGTCCTGGGTGGGAATCGAACCCACGACTTCCGGCTCAGCAGTCAGGGCCACTAACCACTAGACCAACAGGCCCGTAAAAGAATAAATGTTCCGTATTTATTTATATATTTAGTATTCATGGCTGTACCACCCCATCTTGACTGTTCCTTGGAAATATTTAAAAGGGAAAATATCAAACAAAAGACGAGCGGTATCAGTTTTCAATATCCATTGTGTCGGGGAATGAAGTCCCGACCTTATCTCAGATATCGGATCGCTGATTGTAATCGACTAGTTTGATGTTCACTGCGGTGTTTTTTCAATATTTCCCGAGATTGAAATTTGTTGGGCAAGCAATGGAATGCAAATAATATTTTATGAGCTCGTGAGGTTTTTTAGATTAGGTGCTGGTGGTTTAATTGCTTTTTTTCCTTTTTATGTTTTCTTAAGATGTCTTCGATTGGTTGGTTTGAACCACTTTCAACATTATATCCTTAAGAAGAGTATTGATTTTTACTTCGTTCACTTTGATATTAAAAGCTATTGGTGCATCAGGAAGTTAACCAGTTCATTTATATTTATATTGATAAAATATTGTCTGTATTCGTTCTTTAGTTACTTTTTATAAATAGTGTATTCTGAAAATATTTACAATTTGATCAAGAAAACTATAACAAAAAATTTTTTTAAAGAAAAACGTTGCCCTACACTAGTAATATCTCCTGGATCGTGGGTGCGTTTACAAAGAATTAAACTCACATACACAAATAACCAGACCCGGAACAATTTTACGCTGCACCAAACAATCACTTCTATACATAAACTGCATCTTAACCCCAGCATACACGTCCGACCGTCCGTCACGTCACGTCACGTCAAAGATGTCACATTACGTCAACGTTATTTTCTGCAAGATTACACTTGAGGACACCGCGAGCGGTTGCCTAATGAAGCCGGGGCGGTTCACACTCGCTCCGCTAGCCCATGTAATTGGATGTGTTAACTGGCACGTGGACACGGCTTTAGAATTTCTACGTGTTGTGTGTAATGGGATTTAAAGATTTGTTCTGCTCTTTTTATTTTTTAGGCTCGATTAATTTTAAATGTAATTTTTGCTCTCTTTTACGACTATATAAAGGCAAAACGGTAATCTGTACTAATATTTTGAAAGCGAAAGTGAGTTTGTTTGTTACGTCTTAATAGCTAAACCGATTTTGATGAATTTTGTAACAAAGATAGTTGGGACCCTGGAGATGGACATAGGCTAATAGGAAGATAGAGGAAAGAAAAGAGAAAACTTATCTTTGCTATTACAATAAATTAGGCGCAAGGGCAAAAACTGCAGGTAGCAGGTCAAATCAGGAAAGGGGAACTGTGTTACCCCGAATTTAACGCGGGCGAAACCGCAGGCAAAAGCTAGTATAACATAAAATACAGCTTCATCTTCCATTACATAACAGTTGAGCAAAGGACGTCAAATCAGCTCGAGAGCGGTTCCAATTAATGTTCCATTGTGATGCAGCTCCTAAGCCTGCCATTGACGTTGCAAGTCTTCTGTAATCTTCAAGAGACCCATCTCTTTATATTGCCTTGTGGTAATAAAATATGGGCTTGTATAGCTTTGAATAAGGTTTTTATTAACTGACTAGCTTATGTCCGCGATATTTGAAGTGCGATAATTGTCCCACGGAATCAGTATACCGGGATCAAAAGCATTATATGTGTTAACGCAGATTATTAACTATCTGTGTGCGAAATTTCGTCCAAATCCAAGCCATTCCAATAATACAAAGAAATACACATACAAACTAATTAAAGCTAACAGTTACAGTGTAGTGTGTGATAGATAGTGATGACCCCGACTGACCTTAACACGTCATAGCCTACTAGTATGATGAATGGGTGTAGTGTGTGATGACCCCGACTGACCTTAACACGTCATAGCCTACTAGTATGATGAATGGGTGTAGTGTGTGATGACCCCGACTGACCTTATCACGTCATAGCCTACTAGTATGATGAATGGGTGTAGTGTGTGATGACCCCGACTGACCTTATCACGTCATAGCCTACTAGTATGATGAATTGGTGTAGTGTGTGATGACCCCGACTGACCTTAACACGTCATAGCCTACCAGTATGATGAATGGGTGTAGTGTGTGATGACCCCGACTGACCTTAACACGTCATAGCCTACTAGTATGATGAAGGGGTGTAGTGTGTGATAGAGAGTGATGACCCCGACTGACCTTAACACGTCATAGCCTAATATTATGATGAATGGGCACCGGGATAAAAACTCTTCTTAGAATTCATTATTATCTACCTGATTAGTGTGTTTACAGGATTTATAATATAACTAGTTTTATGCTGATCAGCTTGAGGATCTTGTATCTCCCCTTCCCCAGACCCCATAAAAAATGGGACTGTAATATAATAATGTCTTAATTGTATCTATTTTCTCTTGTTTTTTTTTGTATTATGTAATTTGTATTTTTTATGTGTAATGTATAATTGTAATTATGGGTGTTCTACCTGAAATAAATGAATTTTATTTTATTTATTTTAATAGCGAAATCAGATTTTTATTGACTGAAACCCATCCACGTTCTTTCTTTTGTCCTTTTTGTTCCGGGGCTACGGTATCTCTTTCGAACAACCCACAACCGGTGTACATTATTGTCTAATCCTTTAGGAATTAAGAGCGTGAAGATCAATGTCAAAATAGTCTTCATAAAAGCAAGGCACTTCGAATTTCTCCTATATCGTGGGTGCGCTTACAAATATTTAAACTTACATACACAAACAGCCAGACCCAGAACAAACTACCTCTAGGCTATACAAATATTTATTCATATCGAACCTTAATGTTTTTCTATATCGTTCTCACATATTTGTATACTCTCAACATGAATGATGTAACCATGATTTTGTAAAGATATTATCAAAAGAGTCATTGCCCATTCTTGTCCATAGAGATCAACGCTTTGAAATGGACATTCGAGAACTAGAGTACTTTCACAAGTTATTATGCCTTGCGACTGGGACTGTACCTTTAACCTTTTGTTTCTTGACATTCAAAAGTGCCTGTAATGGTGTACTTTCAATAAATGCTTTGAATTTGAGTTTTTTTTAAACGTTTTTCCACACTAGGAACATCTCCTGTATCGTGGGTGCGTTTACCAACATTAAAACTCACATAGGCCACTCTCCTGTAGGCCATACAAATATTTGTTCCGTGCGGGGATCGAACACGCGACACGTAGCGCAGCAGCCAGTCACACAGCCGCTACGCCAACCGTTTGTTAGTTGCCGGTAATAATTAATCAAAGATGACTTTATCTATTCTCATAGTGTAATGTGTGATGGTGAGCGATGGGCCGCGAGTGACGTCATCACGACGTCATAGCTTGCTAGTATGATGAATGGACACGGTTAGCAAAAACGACGAGCTAGATTAATTGCTGTTAGGTGTTGGAGTTACGCTGCTGTGCCTGGCTTTGTGATTATATCGATGATTGAGAATTATTGGGTTGTGGCCTAGATAAATTATAATTGGAATAGATTTTGTTGTTTCTGATTCCTATTTTATATGTGAGTAGCTGGTATCCACGGCTACGCCCGCGTGATGATCGAAAAAAAAAGTATCCTTTGTGTTTTTCTAGACTATAATCTACCTCTGTGCCCAATTTCATCAAGATCCGTTCAGCCGTTTTGACGTGACAGAGTAACAAACGTCCATACATCCATCCTCACAAACATTCGCATTTATAATATTAGTAGGAAGTAGGATAGAGTATAATTAACTTTGTTCCTTGGCTTTATTGTGAGCATTTAATGGAAAATTGTCTTTAATTTGACTCCGGACACGGGTTGGCCGAAGCAAGGAAGATAACCATAGATTACTTTTTTGCCAATGGAAAATCTTCAAATAACTTCCCCTGCTCTGGGCGGAGCGGGGGGAGTGTCAGAGTGACTAGAACCCACCCATGTTCCACTTTTGCCCTTTATGTTCCAAAGCCACGGTATTTCTTTCGAACAACCAGCAAATCCGGCAGTCGGTGGCCCTGTCATGGCCCTCTGCTTTGCTGACATCTATTTGAGGAGCGCGATGACTCTGTCCTGGAGTGTGAATGTGGTGTTGTCCCAACGTTGGGATACTTAACATCGTATTCTGCCTGTTATGAAAGTTATTCACTACAGGAGCTGATAAAGAAAGTGCTAAATTATGCTGATTTAATTTAGATAACCATCGACACGTTACGTGAAAATATTGTGAGTGATTTTAAATTTTCCTGTTTTTTCTTTTCAACACACTGTCTACATATCTCATCCAACTTTCCTCTCGCAGGTCTGCTGGAAGAAATTTCTAAAGAAATAACCAGTACCTTTGTACTCTTCTAAGTATCTTAGTGTAATCTCCTGTCATGCATTTTGTGTGTGCATAAATAAAAAAAAAAAACAAAATTCGAATTCCGAATCCAAAAACAATTCCCGATCCTACAATTTTAATTTTTTTGTGTAGCCGGCAAGGAGTCTAGATTTGTGCCAGATTAATAGCAATAAGCTCGCCTCTTATAGCATGGGACTTTAACGAATCTGGCTTAATTATTACGTGCATTTCTGCTTAATCCATTAGAAATTGACATTGACATTTGACGGCACAGTTGGCGCAGTGGCTGACCGATCGACTGCTGCGCCGCATGTCGCTGGTTCGATCCCCGCAGGAAACAAATATTTGTATGGCCTACAGATAGTTGTTCCGGTTCTGGCTGTTTGTGTATGTGAGTTTAAATTTTTGTAAACGCACCCACAATACAGGAGATATTCCTAGTGTGGGGCAACGTTTAAAAAAAATACAGGCATTACGTTATCTTATCAACTAACTACAGCTTCCTTAATACTTAATATTATTTTGTGAGTTATAGCATTATGAATACTCCGATTGCTCACCCCGTTAACCACGCAATGACGTATGGGTACAGCTAGCAAAATCATACTCACTAAATTAATGATAGAAATTGATGCCAGTAATGTTTCGAGCCTTTGTGTGAAACAGTTAATGAGTCATAGATCATGTAGATTTTAGGTTATAGGTCAAGCTGAACAATGGTAACAAAAGATTAATTGTATGTTTTCTACTGATATTCATTTATTTTTGTTATAATTCAAAAGTTTGTTTTCTCTTTCGTGAATTATAGCAAAGGTTTGCTTTTTATGGCGCATTAAGTTATAGATACATTGTTTGTGTTTAGGAATAGAGTGTCAGTAATGTAGAGCAGTGCTCACCCAGACGTTTGTAGATATATTATTTTGTGAAACTGTATTTTTAACGTGTATTATAAAGTTATCTTTTTTGGGTAAATAAAATATATTATTACTAGCTGTGCCCAGCGGTTTCACCTGCTGCTCACTTAGGGGTATGAAAAATAGATGTTGGCCGATTCTCAGACCTACCCGATATGCATGCAAATTTTCATTCAAATCGGTCCAGCCGTTTCGCAGGAGTATTTGAACGAAAATTGTGACACGAGAATTTTATATATTAGACTAGCTGTGCCCAGCGGTTTCACCAGCTGAGGTTTATGGGTATGAAAAATAGATGTTAGCCGATTCTCAGACCGGTAACGTAGTACGGTACGTACGGTAACTAACATTGTTACACGGAAATTTTATATATTAGATTTTATATTTTAGATTATACTGGCTGTATTTTTCAAGTAAGCGTGGATGGCTAAATCCGAAACTATGAGGAATAGCAAAAAATGCTCGAGGGAGTTTCGAGCTCGTTTGTGTTGAAAACTAAAATTACGTCATTAGTTTTTTGAAAAAATTAAATTCGTTGTCAAGAATCGAAACCGTTAACTAAAACAAAAACACATTTTTATCTATATGCCTAGCCTTTTTTCAACTATGTTGGAAAAAATGTCTAACCGGATGCAGCGAATACCAGCATTTTACATGGCACTCCATGTAAAATGCTGGTATTCGCTGCATCCGGTTAGACATTTTTGTTAGGCATTTTTAGGCAGTCAGTGACTGCCTAAAAATGCCTGGCTTGTGACCTCCACAAGCCAGTTAGAACTAGTTAATACGTAATGCGATTAAAAAAAAAACCATGTCCTCTATTTTGACACCATTCGATGATATTGCTAACAAGGATCAATTTCTAAAAACGAATGACAATATATATAAAATCGTATTTACACACAAAACCGTTGCTAGCCTTATTTATCTCCAACAAAAAAAAAACAAAATAAAAACGTGCGACACCGAAAATTAAAGCAAATTAAAGCCATTACTTACAAACTGCATTTATAACTGCACTACAAAAGGATTTATTAAACACTTAACAGAAAATTTGCTTATTTACTAATTCTCTTTTTGGACTTCCTCTTTTTTGGAGAATTTCTATTACTACTACTAAGCACTTTCTAAACTATGCTGTCGGCGTCCTGTCTAAGCAGATGCAGCGGAATACCTATTCACTGAGTAATTAAAACTGGTATTCAGCAATCTGGAATCCAAACTTAACAAAGTTGGGAAAATGCTAAGCAGACGATGGTAAGACAACCTGTCTTACTACTCTGAATTTGCTTAGCATTTTAGACACTCTTTCTAGTTTCTGTCAAATTTCTACAAATGACCGCGAAAACCAAGAGGTTTCAAGCAAGCTCACCAAGCAACAAGCTCTTGCTTGACGTGCTTGGAAAGCAAGCATGGTCCCAGTGCCCAAGCGGGTCTGTCTGTCTTGACCATGTCGCCGGCGCATTCACGTTCCATGCGTTTTTTTCAACTGTGTGACTCATGAACGCGACCGATCGAATTTGTTAGAACGCAGGTTTAGAATTACTTTGATAACAGACGATATTTCGAATAAATTGCTTTTTTCAGTTTAATATAACCTTCTTGATCTCGTGAAATATAATATAACAATAAAGTGAGACAATAAACAAACACCTCAGTTTTAATAAACCCGTGACAAATGTCTCTCACATCATTTTTAACAAGACAAAAGGTACAAACACAACCTGTAATAACTCACACGGATTTTATTATACGTCGGTAAACAAATATCAAATATAAGGAGCCGACCTTTCGGTACTTTACCCTAGTACGAAACACTTCAAAATTGAACCTTACAACTTAAATGATATGGTTCAAATTGCAAAAAAAGTCTGATAGTTCAGCCTCCCGAAGTTGTCAGCGTGATTTAGTACAGACAGGGTGGATGAAAAATTGTCGGCCAAGCGCACAAATCATCCGCGCGCCTATACCGATAGACGGACAGACAATAATTTAGAGTTTGCCGATATTTATCCCCTGTCCGGCGTTAGATTGGGACGATAATTGGTGTTGCTACACTTTCGTTTAGGATCGTCCCGATTATATGGGCATTCAGGATATTTATTAGACTTTTTGTTTATATTGTCTTTTTCTTTATATTGTTTAACTAGCTGGCGTCCGCGGCTTCGCCCGCGTGATATAAAAAGAGTATCCTAAGTGTTATTCCAGAGTATAATCTAACTCTTTGCCAAATTTCATCAAGATCCGTTCAGCCGTTGTGACGTGAAAGAATTAGAAACATCCATACATCCATTCATCCTTACATACATTCGCATTAATAATATTAGTAAGCCAAGTCAGCCAAGTAGCCGTACAGCTGTACGGCTACTTGGCTGATGGATGGATTTATAGCCATACATCCATACATCAATCCATCCTCATAAACATTCGCATTTATAATATTAGTAGGATACTGACTCATTGGTATAAAAACTTGTTTGGAAGTCCACCATATTGGATTTAGAATGACGCCACTTAGACTATGCGTTGTCTTTCAAACTAAACATGCCTGAAAAAATTCAGCCCATTACATATGAACCTATTAAAAGCGTGTTAATAATATCCATAAATAACCTAGCTGTGCTCAGCGGTTTCACCCGCTGCTCGGACCACTCTTATCATTTAGTGATAGAATATGAAAAATAGATATTGGCGGATTCTCAAACTTACCTTATGTGCATGGCACACAAAATCGGTCGAGCCGTTTCGCAGGAATTTGGTGACAAACCCCGCGGGGTTTGTCACCAAATTACCAAAATACCAAACACGAAAATTTTATGTTAGATCATATTTCTCTTAGCGGACAAGTAAAGATAACCGGTTTTTATGACAAAGATTTTATGATATAGTAGTAGTAGTAGAACTACTTCATTAAATAGAATATATTTATATACTAGCTTTCGCCCGCGACTTTGTCCGCGTGGCATAGTTACTCTGGGCTAACTTTAAGCCGCGTCATAATCGAAAAAAAAATCTTTCTCTCCCCTTGTCTCCACCCTTTCTCACTTTTTTAACCTCTATGTGCGTCTCCAGGATCCCAATTATCTCTGTACCAAAATTAATCAAAATCGGTTTAGCCATTTAGGCGTGAAGACGTAACAAACAAACAAACTCACTTTCGCTTTTATAATATTAGTAAGGATATGCTTATAACCTACCCCATACATAATTACACTGAAAATACACTGCTTACACTTTGCCAAGTTTACATTACACACCGTTTGAGGATGTCGTAACAGACCAGCTGCCAAACTCCTTGTGTTTTTAATATAAACACTAGTGTCCTGTGTTATATGACCCCTGTTAGGCTGTTGCCACACGGGCGGTGCCGGTGTGTGCGATTTCAACGTTTTGCAGTACTCGCGTGACGTTCATTTGTCAAAATTACTGCGATGCGACGATACAACCCATTGGCAACGCCCGTGTGGCATTAGCCTTACAATCATAAACCACTAGCTACACTAGTGTGACTAGTTTGACCTACGTATTACACTTGTGTGTAAAAGTAAAAAACTTTATGTTAAAATTCGTAAGTATGTAGATTGTGTTGTTCTATCGCTTTAAAGGATTGGCTGTTTGAGATATCTTCTTACTTCTTTGGGATCTTTGAAAAACGAAAAAAAATACGAAAGGATCGTAGGAGATTCCGTAGTTTGTTACTCTAGTTCCGTTTAGTTTCCGTAGTTACTCTTTGTGAAATAGTTGTGTGTTTATGTGTAATGTATTCCAGAGAACGAAGATATTTTACCCTACATGAGATTATTTTAAGGAAAGGTAAATTAAGAACCAAACAGAAAATTTCTGCCAATATACGGAATAGTATACTTTGATCCAAGACCCAAATCACAGACTTTTTCAACACAGCCGCCAAATTAAAATGGAAACTGGGCAGCCTACATTTTCCTGTCCCTGCATCATATTTAAAGTGTAAAAAATGTATAAAAAACATAATAAATTTAAAATAAAAAAATCTCGTTAGCAAAAGCAGGAGAATACCTTCCCAATTTATTGACGTTCTATTTTTGAAACACAATTAAGACTACCTGGTAGGAGGAAAATCCAAAAGGGTCTCAGCTTCATGTAAAACGATACCATTTCCCCAATACTTTCCATGGGCTATTAAAATCCATTCTCCTTATGCCCCTGTGTATGAGCAATATGTTTGCAGAGTCCTGTGCACACACGCACACATAGTTTTGTGTGTCATGTAAACAGGTTTTATAGCTTGAAATGTGGCCCCTGTTCCTTGTTTGAAAAAAGTTTTTAGTTCTTTCGTATTTGTTGGGTGCATCGACACTGGAAAGAATCTTGAGGTTCTACAGTAACTGGGTCGTGAGTTTCTTTTTTTTTGGAATTTTACCCTGCCACAAGTGCGCGGTGTCAATATTAAGTGATTACGTCGCAGAGGGGCCTGCAAGGACCACCGCCTGCCGGGGTTGCGGGTTGTTCGTAAAAGATACTGCGACCCCGGAATAAAAAGGGCAAAAGGTAAGTTTTTCGATGATTTCCCAAACGCAAAACAAAAAGTGATTACGTAGATTTTTAATACGAAAATACAATTATTCCATCGCATTTCAGTTTTATTTTTTGCAATAGCACAATAAGTGTACCTAGTCTATAGAAATGCATTACTTCTTAACATTATGAAAGTATTGTGTAAAATGAGTTTAACAATCAACGTTTTTAAGTTGTGTTTACACCGCCTAGTGACTTTGATAGATAAATAGATATAATATTTTTTAGTGAATAGACAAACACAGCATTCAACTTATAAATAGGTTGACACAATAGTTGATTTGCTGCAAAACTTGTTAAATAAAAGTCAGTAAACATATAAACACTTATATCAAAACATGACTATTCCACATTTAAATATCAAATTCAGTTTAAAAAAAAAACAAACGCAAACGCGCTAACTCGAACAAGGTGAAGTCAAAATTTTCAGTATGCTCAACATGAAGTTTAAATGCGGGAAGAAGTCATGAAATGTGGGCTTGGGCCGCTCCCAATGTACTCTTATTAAAACTTAGTATCACTCCAGCATTCAACGTAGTAGGTTAGTACCCTGATCATCTTTGTGTTCAAACTTGGTTCGGTTTAATCTGTACTAGCTGCCGCCCGTGGCTTCGCCCGTGTGATATCGAAAAAAAGTATCCTATGTGTTATTCCAGACTATAAACTACCCTTGTGCCAAATTTAATCAAGATCCGTTCAGCCGTTTTGACGTGAAAGAGTAACA
This sequence comes from Ochropleura plecta, assembly GCA_905475445.1. Lineage (NCBI taxonomy): Eukaryota > Metazoa > Arthropoda > Insecta > Lepidoptera > Noctuidae > Ochropleura > Ochropleura plecta. The sequence continues at coordinate 1,743,241 of FR997732.1, forward strand.
AACATCCATACATCCATCCATCCATTCTCACAAACATTCGCATTTATAATATTAGTAGGATGTTGAGATGAAGAGTGTCTTCAATTTGGGAGGGATTTCGCTTCAATGTTTATCGCATGGTCAAACTGTGTGGCCGGGCGTTTAAGGGAGAGAACATCTGCCCAACCCAGCCGCCGCGGGAGACGCCCCGGGCGCCGGGCGCTGCGAGACAACTCCCGGCCACCGTAGATGCGGGCCTGTGGACGGTGAGCAATGGGTAGCTCACCGTCCGTCCGTCGATTAACGACAGGCCGTGTCGACGGCGCGTTCGTGTTTCACGCGCGCCTCAAAGAGATGTCAGCAAAGCAGAGGGGCTTGCCAGAGCCTCCGCCTGCCGGGGTTGCGGGTTGTTCGAAAGAGATACCGCGCCCCGGAACGTAAAGGGCAATAGAAGGAACATGGGTGGGTTTTAGTCAGTACAAGTCTGACATGCTCCCCCGCTCCGCCCAAAGCGGGGGAAGTCATTGTATGATTTCCCAACCGAAAAAAAAATGGTCAAACTGTAGAAATCTGTGGGTTTGTTTGTTTGTCTGTGTTGATGCCAATCTAAATTGAGTCTGCCTAAAATTTGCCTGTGAATTTGGCACCTGCTGTAGCATTCGTCAGTTCCTGTTACGTGCTCTCAGCAGGACAATCCATTAAGTGTGCCTTTGCTTTGTGGACCAGCACCACATTCACGATCTACTCAATATCTTTATTTGCTTTACCATAATGTGTACTTAAGTTGTAGTTTTAATAATATAATCATTATGGACCCTGTAGGGCACAGCAAAATTACAGGAGAGAAAGCTCTGTTTTAGAAAATGTTTGTTATTTTAATTTATTTAGCATAAAAAAGGACATTGCCACGGGGCAGGTCCCTTTTGTGCAATCGTGTGCCTGATTGGAATAATAACCAAAAAATGTTATTTATTTTTTTGTGTGCAAATTATTTTTTATACAATTTCTTTCACCCTGGGAATAAAGTTAATTATTATTAATAGTTAAACATTACATCGACATCCGTTTAATAGGTGTACAAAAAAAAGTTGCCAGAAAACAAATAACTATCGAAAATGACGTATAGTAATCAATGGAGTAATCGATATCAAAACAAAAAGATAATTAAAAAAATATTTTTAACAATAATTATTAAAGCTAGTTTACGTCTCAACATTTAAATGTAAGTCTCAATAATTGACAACTTCAAAGCTACTGATTTGGCATTATGTTTTCTCGACGATGAGTTAGAATGGTGTAAACCCTGTTTTTTTCATAGGTACTTATTATTGTAGCGTATTATATCTGGAATGCACGAAGACAGGTGTAGGCCAAGTATGAGTTTAATTATGTAAAATATTTAATGACGTAAACTAGTGGATATACACTGCTTATAGTCTGCGAGTAATAGCGATGGAATATGACAATAATAGGTTGCTTATTTTCATAAGTCTATACCTATTGTTGATTAGATGTTCATAAAAGCGATTTACACAAACATAAAAGTATTTTGGAAACGCCGTATTAACAAGAGTTTTAATCGATAAAAAACTGAAATCGATTTACTAATGGATTAAAAATAATTGATCTGGCAACATTTACTTGCGTATGTCACAGCACTTTGTTGATCTGAGATTCGTTTCGTTCGTGATTGCTTCGTTTAGATACCTACGTTGAGTTTTGAATCCCGTATTTACATAGTTATTATGTACGATACGTAATTATGTCTTCATTACTTTGTGCATAAACATGCTTATATTATGGAAATCTGCATATAAAGTAATAGTTATGTATACCTAGTTTATGTCAATTTGTAATTATAACCTAGATTTTTAAAACAGAAAATTAATTATATCTCCTGAACCAGGGTGAATAAATGAAAAAAGGTTTCAGATTATGAAAATGCTATGTTTTTACTATCAGGTAAAATAAAATACTTCAGGGCACAAGCATTTTCCATTGGGACCGAACTTCCCTTACAAAACGGGCAATCTCCTTTTATGTTTTTTTTTAAATACTTTTTGACGTGATAACGTCTTTAAAATCGTTTTAGTCGGGTGACATGTTCAGAAACTTGTGTCACACCAAAACCTCACGAGCGCGATCGATCGATCGATCGCAATAGGACGTTATCACGTAAACATCTCGATCGTAAACCTACTTTACAAACAACCAATTTTTTACTGTTATCTAAGTTATCGGTTACGTTATCTATTTATCTTAAGCTGGAGCTGGTTTTCCCCGCTTGATTCAACCTAGGCACATGCTCATGATATGGTGTTATGAGCAGTAACATCTTCTCTTATTCATATTTTTTCTTATCATTTACATTTAAATATTTTAAAGAACATCCTTACTTAATATTATAAAAGCGAAAGTGAGTTTGTTACGTCTTCCTGCCTTAATGGCTAAACCGATTTTGATAAATTTTCGAAAAATCCTTCGGCACCAGGGACAAAGTTCAGGCTGTCTTTGGTCAGGGCTCCAGAGAGAGAGGAACCTTCTCACTATGTGTGCCGTATCCAGGAGTACTGCTTTCTGAATCAAGCCCTTGCTCCAGCTGCGCAATGAGAACCTCCTAGGTTTTAGTTGAAGTTTTTTGATATTTTTTAAACTTTGGCCCACGCTAGAAATTTCTACTGTATCGTGAGTGCGTTTGAGTACATATTAAAACTCAAATACATAAACAGCTAGACCAGAAACAACTACCTGTAGGTCATACAAATATTTGTTCCGTGCGGTAATTGAACCCGCGACACGCAGCGCAGCAGTCGGTCGCTCAGCCACTGCGCCAAGTCTATTAACCGTAACGACTATTAGTACAATAATTGCTGAGTCCACGTGCCACATGTCAACAACCTCGTATTCTAAATCAAGATACTAGTATATCACAAATCTGACGACATGGTTGGCGCAGTGGCCGAGCGATCGACTGCTGCGCTGCGTGTCACGGGTTCGATTCCCGCACCTAACATATATTTGTATGACCTACAGGTAGTTGTTTCGGGCCTGGGTGTTTGTGTATGTGAGTTTAAATGTTTGTAAACGCACCCACGATACACGAGAAATTCCTAGTGTGGGGCAACGTTTTAAAAAATTACGTATTTAAATATATATATACCAAAATTCGAACTTAACAGAAACTCACATTACTCACATATAACGTCATTAACGTTATATACAAAAATGGCGACCAGTTTTCGTGTGGACGACCCGCGCTACCACAACAACCACTAGTTAATGAATTTAAAATTAAATACACATTAAATTGCGGCCGCCTACCCATGGCCACTGCATTGCTTTAAATTGTGACTTCACAGTACGGTGTAGATTTGTTTCATTCGGTAGTATTAACATTTCCTATGTTGTATGTCTGTCTCGTTTTGTTAGTGAGAGGCAATAAGTATACATATATAAATAAACGCACACCTTTTTTGTGAGTAAACACCACAGAACGCCTGCTCCTACGATCCATACATAAATACATACTTTTTTTTAAATAAAACGTTGCCCCACACTAGGAATTTCTCATGGATCGTGGGATATCCTAACATTTAATATAATATATACACAAACAACCAGACCCGGAACAACTATCTGTAGGCCATTCAAATATTTGTTCCGTGCGGGAATCGAACCCGCGACACGCAGCGCAACAGTCGATCGCTCAGCCACTGCGCCAACCGTGTCGTCAAACTCGATTTGGCTCTTCCGCATTTATGCACGATGGTTGCTACACACCTTTTTGAAGAATCTCACCAACAAAGTTAGTATTTGTCCTTTTCAGGTATCCTCCTCCCGTGCCACTCACATCTGCCTTTTGCCTTTAGTTAGTCCCCATTCAATCATTCTCTCCACTCGACCAAGTCAGCAGCATACTCTTTTATTTTTTTTGTCACAATATCTTTTAAACCGCAACGGTCTCGTATAACCACGTTCCTCAATCTATTATTCAGAGTTACAAAATGAGACAATATTATTCCTTAAATCATCCCAGTATGGTATAGAGAGAGCTATGCTTCGAGTTACCCTTTCTTTTTATTTAATCGAAATCATCAAAGGGAGTCAGATTTTTACTGACCCGTACATGTTTCTTCTTTTTTTGCTCTTTGTGTTCTGGGGCCACGATATCTCTTTCAAACATCCCGCTACCCCAGCAGGCAGTGGTGGGCCTGTCGTCAGTACTCAGACCGATGACTGCTACAATGACCGGGAGTCGTCTCGCGTTCGAGTTACTCTGCGTGAGTGATTCAGAAATCATAAAAATCTAAAATCAAACTAAAGTCACCGACTTCCAAAAGTTATTATTTATCGTCTGTTTAGTTTTTGGAACGAAGTTCCTAATCGCGCGTTGTGAAAAGGGGCTAGACGGAAAAAAAGAAGTCCATCCGTTTCCGTCTTGGTTTTTTGCTACAGTTGTAAACCGAGTGGCGTGGTGTTTCTCTGTCTGTCTCTCTCTTAAAAAGGAAGCCAGTTATTTCTGTTTCGTCTTTCTATTTCGCATTGAACAGTGTGGTGTCGCGACGATTATTTTTGTTGAGTGTATACAGGTTTTTTTGCACATAATAAATACAAACTTGAGAGATGTCCTTTGACACCTATCAAGTTATTTTTTTTAAAAAGTCAGTTTTTTTTCGCTTAAATTAAGAGTATTGTATTTACAAAACATAAAATTAGTACTACCTATGTCTGTTATAGACTTTGAAACCATCTAACCGATGTGCCCTTTAATAATTCAAAAGAAACAATAACACGAAAATAGTTATAAACCACCAATATCACGCTACTACACTAAGGAGCTGAGCAGCGGATGAAAACGCACAGTGCACAGCTAGTTTCGTAAATATCAAAATGAACTATACTCACATCTTTGTAAAACATTTCCCAAAACTCGTGAAAGTCTGTCAAAGTCAATATCCCAGGTTATTTCTAAACGATGATTGATGAAAATCCAATTGTACAAACAAAACAAAATCGCCTTTAATATTCGCCATTTTGTACAGCCAAACAAAAAATCAATAAGCGACCGGTTAGAGATTTAAATTAAAAAGTTTTGTTAGCCAAGTAACTTGGAAGCTTAAGATTTGTTTTACGTCAATCATTTTCCATTTTATTACATCGTTATGTATAAGTTAGATGAATATAGATGTATCGGTATTATAATAGAAAGATATGAAAAGGGGAACTTTCGCTCTTGTTGAAATATTTTGAAGGCTTCAATTCTCGAACCAACATTTCAGTCGAAGAGAAACTGCAGATTTACTTTGTATACGATTAATTTCTTACAATCAATATCGAAGTCATATTTTTTCTTAAGGAAACAAGAAAACAAGGATGTTTCATCCCACCCGTCCCTTGCTGTTGAGCCAGTAGCTTAAACCAGTCATCCAGCCTATCCCTTTGCTGTCCTCCCTCAGCGACGCCCTAAGCCGAGGCTCGTACCCCACACGCGTGTAGTCCCTTAGTTTGTAAGTTTTTGTCCTGGCTGGAGGTCTTAATTTTTAAGGCATCCACAGGAATCGCCCGGTTAAGCAGACGACAACTGTTTCAAATTCGGGCAAGTTCCAATGTGACTTTTTTAATTCTTACGTACTTTCTAAAGCTTATCTAACACACAAGGCATAATAACTTGTGAAAGTACTGTAGTTGCCCATTCCAAAGCGTTGATCTCTATGGAGAAGAATGGGCAAGAAACTCCATGGACACTCTTTTAAATTATAATATTTTTACAAAATTGTATTTACATCATTCATGTTGAGATTATACAAATATGTGAGAACGATGTAGAAAGACGTGCACAGTAAGAGCGTCCAGAGTAAATAAAAAGCAAAATTTAATTTTAAATCTAAATAAGTTAAAAATGAACCGTGGTAGCTAAAAAAATGACCAGTCCCAACTGACAGCGCCCGTTCACGAACATGACGTATGGATCAGCCCCATTCAGCTCGACCATTTTGAAGGGAGCTAAATGACCTGACACACTCGCCACCATCAGCGAGACATTTAAGTGAGCATGACACTATCAACCACCAGGGCTTCGTCGGAAAGCGCATCCCTATTTGGTAAATCGGTAACGATATTCGATTCGAACTATCAAATAGGTACGACGCGACCGATGAGACTGTGCTCGTACAGTGTCGAGCACAAATATTTATACACATTACAATTATTAAAACTCAAAAGTGATTTTCTTTTCTTTATAATAGCTTGTCGATGGATATCCATCTCAATACGCTTAGGTCTATGGCTAGCGTCTATGAATTTCTGTAATGTACATGCATAACAGCAAACAGGGCGATATCATTAAATGTGTCGCATTGTTTGTGGAACAACACTAAATTTGTTGAAACCATAAAATTACTTCACCCGCTATGGGCGGATTTACTGACATATTCAGTGATTAAAACCCAGAAAATGCCCAAGGCATTAAGTCCGCCTTTGTACAATGTTTTTTTTTTATATATGCATGAAGTTTTAATAAAATAAATTTAAACATATTCCTGTACGATGCGACCATCACTGGTCTGCGCTCGTGGTCGGATCGAAACCCCTGATTGGTATCATTCGAAGGATACTGTCGTCTATTTTATTTTTATGCTGATCGGAAAAGGGAGGTACATATTTAGATATGTTATAGATTGAGGTTAATCTCTCTAGCTGTGGTGTAGCTGGGTTTAAAAGTTGCTAAAGCTTCTCATTAATTGATAAGCATTTTGTTTGAGAAGCTCGTGGCTAATCAATAATAGCTAGTTGGGTCGATCTTTTGGATAAACCACGCTTGCCTAGGTTGGTCTGTGGATGGGTGATCACCCGTAAGCATATTGTATGACGATAATAGGTATATAGAATGGTTCACTGTGTTCAAAGGTTGTTAAAAAATCTCTTAACGCCGATAACATAGTCAAATCTTAAAAAAAAAACTGAAATCTTATTTTAATTCAGTCACACTGCATGAAAAATTACAAAGGATTTTCGAAATGCTAAAGTTAAATTTGCATTATATAAGCATAAATAAAAAAAAAACTAAATATAATATTTAAAAAGGGATGGTATTTAAAAGTACTTCAATTTATTCCCATTTCATTTACCTAATTTTACCTGTGTTCCACCAAATATACGGAATGTGCACCAAAATATGTTAATTAAAATATGTCATAACGAGCATCAGCGCACTACAATAAAAAAGTGTTATATCTTTATCCATTTTCTATTAATGCAAGTCGTTACTGGCACTCGCCGGCCGCACAGTTTTAACCTAACCTAACCTACGCATTTTTTTAACATTCAGGAAAGAATATTTGGTGCACGATCAGTATTTTTGGTGAACACAAAAATATTATCCTTTAAAAAGTACTTCAAATGAAAAGAAGTCGCAAAAAGAAAACAAGACCTTGGGTTTGATCCAGCGTAATGTCGATTGGCTATCCGCTTGACTACCAGACACGCTAATAGAACATTGGAATCGTGATTGAAATAACTGACCGTATTCGTAATGAAAGTGTTAGGTTTTTCCGTTACGAAATTTCTGGATTCGGTCTCCACGCTCAAGGCCCGTGATAGAAGCTATGCAACACTTAAAATGTGTGAATTTAATTGATTGCGTCTAATATGCCTTGGCTAAGCCTGAAAAAAAACAAATTTAATTTTTATTGTTATAAATGGGTAGGAGATTTTTCTGACGACACGGTTGGCGCAGTGGCTGTGCGATTGACTGCTGCGCTGCGTGTCAAGAGTTCGGTCCCCGCACGGAACAAATAATTGTATGACCTACAGATAGTTGTTCCGGGTCTGGCTGTTTGTGTTTGTGAAATTTAATGTTTGCAAACGCGCCCACGATACAGGAGAAATTACTAGAGTGGGGCAACGTTTTTAAAAAAGACTTCCAAATTTCTAGAAGTCTCTGTAGGAATAAACTGACTGGTACCCAGTCAGCTTATTCAAATACAATGCACTATCATGTTTGGAACTAATTAATCTCTTGTACTAAAACCGCTACGGTCAATAACCTATTGTTTCCAACACAAACCATATCTATCGTTATCAACAAGCTATTCAAACTTACCTATTCGTATGTTAATATAAACTGGTTACCGATATTTTATTACGGTAACCGTCAAGGGTTACTTTGAAAACCATAAAATTGGTTAATTGTTTGTTGTTTGGTAAATTAAAGTATCTTTTATATATGATATTACGTGGGTTATAAAATTTTGATGACGATTTTTCTTACAATTTTAGAAAAAATCTAACAAACAAGAATTTTAGCACATCCACTTTAATGCAAAATTTGCAATAGCAGTCGGCTAGCACCTATTATATGGGACTTAAAATAACTGCCGAAGTGTTTTTTTTTAAACGTTGCCCCACACTAGGAATTTCTCCTGTATCGTGGATGCGTTTACAAACATTTAAACACACATACACAAACAGCCAGACCCGAAACAACTATCTATCTGCAGGTCATACAAATATTACTTCCGTGCGGGAAGCGAACCTGTGACACGCAGCTCAGCAGTCCATCCTACAGCCACTGCGCCAACCGTGCCGTCAAAACACATCATCGGTCGTCGGTTTATTACTAAGCACCTCTGCCTAACATTGCAGGGATTACAGGCGCGATGTTTTGTATGCATATCAAACTAAAGACTCGGTCTCAAATTCCCATTAGGCATATCAATATTTTATTTAAGTTAAAACATTGTTTTAAAACAAATAAAATACACATCCAGCACTAAAATTCGGAACCCCAAACCTCAAATGACACAACAATTTTAATTGCACGACCGTTGATAGCAAATTATTGAAACTATTTACGAGTTGTACTCCCATAAATAAGCCGTCACGGGATTACATTAAACCCAGTTTATACAGCGGATGAGTTTAATACTTTAAGTTACGCTGACAATCAGAGCTGTGTTATTTTGCAATGAGGTGTAAATTGTAAAGTTGTTTAAAACAAAATTGCAAAATTCTTTCTATTGAGTTTTAACTTATTTGTTCATGTTAGTGGCATCTCCTGTTATGTTCTGAAAGTAGAAGAGGTCCTACACTAACTAGTACTAACTGGTTTGTGGAGGTCTGATAGGCAGACGCTCCATGTAAAATACTGGTATTCAGCTGCATCCGGTTAAACTGAATGATCGTCGACCGTTGACCCCAACATAGTTGGGAAAAGAATGGATTTTTCCTTAAATAGGAATTTCTTAATAGCGTGTGTCTTAGTAGCTTCTGTGCTCTGTTGATGGCAATGGGCTCGCCCCCTATTTAGGATTTCAAATACAACTGACGAAATGTGGATGTATGATATACCTCTGTCTCTACCATGGCATTTAAAATATCGTAGTAACTTTACTATAATATTTTTATTTGACCAACGAATGCACTGACCTGCAAAAATGTGCCCTGAATAAAATTAAAAATCGACGGTTTACCGCCAAGATCACCTAACTGACATATTTTGACAAAATACTTTTATTTATCAATAAAATCCAAAAAAGTCTTACCCCCCACAATACGAAAACCTACTAAAGAGAATTCGCAATATTTCGAGTTCTTTTTTCTATCGCCCCAATATCCACGCTCGAGCAAATGTTGGCGTCAATTGCTGCTAAAATGCGTCTCTTGTAAAATTTTTACATTTTCAGTTGGTCTTATCGGTTTACCGTCGAAATGCAGAACAAACACCCAAAAAATTTAATCAAAATTTTATCCTACGGCGAGCACAGAAATTTACCCAAAAATACCCAAATTCAACCGCACAGTAAAAAAATAAAAACACAAAGCTCCCCAAAGATGCATTATTCGGACGGTCCGGGCACGAATCTCACCCAAGATGGACATTCAAACCATTTTGGGTAAAACACGTAAACTGTTTTGGGTTACACTTGAGGCCAATGAAAAATACCTAGCGACCAGACGTGGATTGTGGTTTCGGTATCATTCTTCTTTAAAATAATTTGGTATCAGTAGAAAATCAACCATGATTTTCTAGTTAAAATAAATGTTTAATATGAATAGAAATAAATCTTTATTCAAAGTTTTTAAACGTTAACATATTAGAAATGCTAGAATAAATTACGTACCAAGCTTACAATCATTTTAAATGTATCATGAACAAAAACAGTCTACATTTCTCACTGTAATGCAGTCATACGTCACATTACACATCAGACCGCTACATCTTAAACTAGAACAGCGGTACCAATTTCAGTACCGGTCTGGAAATTCCTAAAATTGGTACCACATTTCTGGTACCATGACAACACAACGTGAGGACGTTTATTGTTTCTGTTTCGCACGATATCTTGATGATTTATCACTTGAAGATATTGCATTTTAGTTGCAATGTTGAGATATTATGGTGGTGTAGCGCGACAGCGACAAATTGTTTGTACGTTGCTTTTTTTTTAAACAGAAAAATGATTGGTGAGTTTCAGGGTCGGTTTTAGTGGGGAAATGAATTTTAGTTGTTATACGTTGGATTTTTATATTGTTTCTAGCTTTTGCCCGCGGCTTCGCACGCGTTAAATTCGGGGTAACACAGTTACACCTGATTTGCAGGTACCTGCTACCTGTAGTTTTTGCCCTTGCGCCTTATTTATTGTAATAGCAATGCTAAGTTTTCCCTTTTCTTCCCTCTTTCTCCCTCATTTCTCACTTTAAAAAAATGTAGCCTATGTTCGTCTCCAGGGTCTCAACTATCTCTGTACCAAAATTCATCTAAATCGGTTTAGCCAGTAACGCGTGAAGACGAAACAAACAAACTCACTTTCGCTTTTATAATATTAGTAAGAATTGTCAACTGTCTCTCTTATAATTAATTATCGCAAATATGGCTAAGCGAGCAATGAATATCAAGTGTTCCGCCAGTGTTTTTTTTTTGCTATAATAGGCTCATTTGTTGCATTTTACAGTGAAAAGAGAACTTTTATCGGTCGGAATAGTGACCTTTTTAGACTTTGTCTACACAACAACAATATCTTAATGAAATTAAAACCTTAAATGCAGAGCCACAGAGTTAGTTTATAAAATTATAGCTTGCAACTCATAAAATATTTTCTTATTCTTGTTATTTTTATCACAAACCAAGGTAATGAAGCCGAATATTTTTGTTGCTCGTGTTATCTTAGGAAGCATACTTCAGTAATTTAGACGCGTTACGAAGACAATTCTAAAATTAATCTAAGTAATTTTTTTTAAGTAAAATTAATAAGTTTATGGAAAAAATATAATGTGAAGCAAGGTTTGCAATGCTAGTTTTATTTTTAATTTTACTTATATAAGAAAGTACAAGTGATTTTATTTTTGTATTAGGCACAAATTGTAAACCAACCAAAACACACCTACAAAAAACCTAAAACAGCAAACAGATGAGTAAAATTCTATCCCCCAACAAAGTGTGCTACATTATCTCGGCCGCCACTACACTATGCATTAGCACAGGCAATATTTTATCGCTAAGTGTTTGTTACATTGCCGACTCCACTCTCGTAGGATTTCGCTATTTACTGCTGGCTCGAACAGCACACGCAATGTATGCTTCTCATTCGGAAATTGTTTTCGTACTTACGAAAGATTTATTTTCAAGCACTTTTAGTTTATTTGCTCGCTCTGTGGTGATTAATTTCGCTTTAAAATGAGTATGATAATCACGGGGTATGTTGTGGGAGTAGAAAGGATATTTTGTTTTGCGTATGAGATTTTAATATTGTTCAGTAGAGCGTTGAGGTAATATAATTTTCTGTTTAATTGAAAGGACAGAATGGAGTTAAGGGAATTCTATTTCCGTACAACATAAGCTCTTTTTTCCGTTGAGTACTTTAGTTACATTATGATTGTTAGCAAATGTACTAAAGAAAAAGCCTCATTAGCTTAAACATGTTCGTTACTGAGGCATAAGCCCCTTCTTTGTGTTGCCCACTTCTTGTAAAAAACAAATAAAAATGATGATTTTACAATTTTTGACTGCCTAACCTGTCACGCCGAATCACGAGTATCATAATGAAGTTGGCGCGTTCCGCTCGCTTCTCCGCATGTCGACATTCGCGCAACACTTCATGTCGTTGCATAGTTTCTCGTCAAGACGCTAGATGACGCTTTCAGTGTCGATATTAAATGTCTTCAAACTTTAGGTTTCAGGAAATTTAGGGTTCCGCATGATGCTTTTTTTATTTTGATTTCAAATGCACTAATTTTTCATGACAACCTTATTAGAAATACTTTTATACTCATATAAAGACTTAAATAAAACCTCCTTACAATGAATGCGTGCCAAAATTCCACCAAGATTTACCTTCAAAACAAACAAGAGAAAACTTCTGAAGTCATACTTCACCCGAACAGTAATGCCCTCAACACATAGCTGAAAACAAAGCCAAGACTTGATACATAGGCTCTTTGCTAATTAAAAAGATTGTAGAGAGAACCCTACTTAAATCAGCATGGCGGCCGATTGTTCTGACCCCAACTGGGAGGCGTATGTACAAATGTTACTTGAACATTTTGTGGAGTTATACGGGGTAGGTTTTGTTTTTTGTAATAAGTGTGAAGTTTTTTAAAATTGTAACATATTTTTATGGGTTTATTATGATGGCTGCTTAAATTTACATTATATTTTATCGACGATTTAGCCACACATATGTTTCGATATTTTATCACCGAAAAAACCCTCCGTCTCATTGGTGTCGTTGTCGCAAGCGCAACTGAGCTTGGGGTAGTGGGTTAAATTTCTGAGTCGAACAAAAAGTAAAATTAGGATTTTTCATTAGAATTTTTTTTCAGGAAATTTTCCCATAATAAGATCTTTAAATTATACACTACATTATACATTGTATACATTAAACTACAGATTACAAATTTTGCGTTAAAATATAAATGAAAAAAAAAGCAATATTGTTAAAATAACAGGACTGGTAGAGACTGTGTATGTTGTGCAATGCATAAAATATTGCCAAAACATGATAAGTAAGAATAGACAACAAGAACAGAGGGATTTACCAAAATCCTGAGCTCATTAAAAAAAACTTGAGAGGTGTCAATGGACACCCGGATGGAACGAAGTTATTATTTATTATGTACAAAAAACCTGTATACACTCAACAACAATAATCGTCGCGACACCACATTGTTCAATGCAAAATAGAAAGACGAAACGAAAATAACTGGCATGCTTTCTATGAGAGAGAGAGAGAGACAGACAAAAAAACAAGCGCACGCTGCACGGCTTACAACTATAGCAAAAAGTGTCGTTACAACGTTTGGTCTTAATTTTTTCCGTATAGGGACTTCGCAACGCGCGATGGAACTTTGTTCCAAAAACTGCCTTATGATTACCTTAGTGGTTGTTATGTAATGTGAATTAATAAATACGCCACGCAGACCCAAAGTTTAAATAGATGCGGATATTTCATTATGTTTGGTGTTAAATGTGCTTGCAAATTTTTTGGTTTAGGGTCGGGTTCGCTTCGGGTTGACCGCTGAGTTAAGGGTGCGTTTGGAAGAGACATCTGGCCATAAGTACAGAAACATTTAATTCAAGAGGAAGAAGTAATGCTAGAGTATTTGCATACGTAATGGGAATCAAAGAGTTTGGTATATAGGATTTGTTCTTGTGTTAAAACAAAAGCTTAGTACATTTTTTTTTGTAAGCTACTTCTTACTCGTCGTACACAGACCCGCTGTTACGGTAGCCGGGAGTCGTCTCGCGGAGCCCACCTTGACTAGGCCTTAAGTTTCTCTTGCGTCCGGGGTTGCGGGTTGTTCGAAAGAGAACCCGCGGGCCCGGAACCCAAAGGGCAAAAGAAGGAAGGGTTTTAGTCAGTAAAAGTCTACCGCTCCCCCCCCCCCGCTCCGCCCCGAGCGGGGAAAGTTATTTGATGATTTTCCATCCCAAACAAGGCACCTTAGGGTCGAGAGCGTTAAGCTGTTTCTAATCCTTACAAAAAAGGTCCGGGACCCGAAATCAGTTTATTTCCTCTTAATTCACTTTTTTTTAAAGACAGCTTTCGGGTATCGAAGCTCTATCTGGAGCTTCTGCGGTGGGATCCATTGACAATTTACTGGGGTTTCAATTAAAATTACGCAAGGGTAATTTGAACTCGACGACTCAGTACATGTTTTAAGTGTAAGTCTAATTTGTTTTTACGAATTGGGAATGCATCTTTTTTTTGTCCGACATTTTACCCATTCCTCACCATAAAGATCAACGCTTTGGAATGGGAATGGATGTGGGTGGGACTTTACGATTTTGTTTCTTGTCATTTAAAGGTGCCTGTTATAGTCTAATTGAAGGCTTTGATTTTTTTTGGGTGTGTATTTGTATTTTTTTTTATTTATTTATAAATACTAATATATACAACTAGCCTGCAAACAGTTCTTATTTTTTTATTATTTATATTGTGGACAACGTCGTGAACTACGCATGTAAACATAGTTTTATTATTCTTAGTATAAAAATGTAACTGTTGGTTATCCTAAAATAAACAAATAAATAATAACTTCCATTCTATCAAGTCAAGTAAACCCAATAACTAACATTGCTCCCACAAAACAGTTATATGATAAACGGAAATAATAGCAAAACTAATACAGTTTTGCTATTATTTATACATATATATACATTATATATGTCGGAATAATATTTTTCATAAAATTTATGCTTAATAAATTAAAATAACAACTATTTTCTAAAACAGAGTTTCCTCTCCTCTACCCTTTTGTTATGACCTACAGGGTCCATAATGATCTAAATATTATAAAAACTACCACCTTATGGTAAAGCAAATAAATATTTTATATTGAGTATTGAGTCTCCATAGCACCTACCAGGGTCTGCTGATGCACATAAGCCCAGAAAAACCGAATCATGCACCTAATTTGTCGCTGACACCCAGATTTTCTACTAAAAGGGTTCGGTTTGCAAAGGACGCCCGTTTAAAGAGGCATTTAAAGTACCCACGTAAATAATGGCAGGGATTTTGAACCCTTCCAGACACAGCCAGAATCTACGCATACTGTACTCTTACATCGGAGCAAGTTAAGTTGAGCAAAAGCTGCATTATTATTTAAAAATTATTACGTCATAGTTTTTATTGTGAAATCTTTAGGGAGGATCTCGTGGTTAAATAATAGCAGTAGCTCAGGTCGATATTTAGGTTAAGCCACGCTTACCTAGGTTGGTCTGTGGATGGGTGACCACTCGCTACATACCGAGTTTCCTCCGTGTCTCGGAAAGCACGTAAAGCTCTTGGTCCCGGCTGTCATTTTTAGATCTTTGACAGTCATTACAGCTAGTCAGTGTCCCGAAAGTCTGACAACCAGTCTTACCAAGGGGTATCGTATTACCCAGTACTAACTGGGTTATGGTCAGATAAGCAGTCGCTCCATGTAAAATTCTAGTAGTCAGTTGGGAAAAGGCTAGGCAGATGATGATAATGTGACTGTCTTTCGACATAATTTCTACACCAGCCATGGTCAAAAATGTTGAGCCAAAAAATTGTTTGTAACACCTATAATAAGCATAATACCGTGTATAATTATTATCTACACATGTTTTTGCAAAAAAAAAGTGAATCTTGAATCTTGTAACAAATTGATTCCTAGCCACGGCTCAGTAGAAAAAAGTCAAACTAATCATGAGGAAAACAGCGCTCCATTTTGTTAAACATAAGTGGAGCATAAGCATAAATGGAGAGCTCTCCATTTTGTTAAGCATGTTTTAAACCAATTTTATCAGAACCCGGGTAAACACCCAAGATCTCGGCAAAGATACAAAACGTGATGTATAGTGAAATTAGCGCAACGTAAACATTTGATCGTGAACTGTAATTGCTAAATTAATTAGTTTCTGTAATAACCTGCGTCTCGTAGTTTGTGGATGGTGGGTACTGGGTAGTTCGGACATGCAATTAAGTGTAGTGTGACCCACGGGCATAGAGTGTAGCCTAGTTCTACAGTGTGGGTAAAAAAAAAATGACCTAGCTATGAAATTTTTGTGACATTGAATGAAAGTTTGGTGTTTTCAATTAAATCTTGTTTTAATCGCTTTGGATCTATTTATCAGTTAAGTCAATAGTACAAGTACTGTTTTGACAACGAGACGCGAACGTTAGCTATGAAGTTAGCGCTTCCACAGAGTCTGGACTGAAGTTCGTGCGAGCGGACTGCGAGGTGACAAGGGATCAGAGTGAAGCGGACGGACTCTCTCTCTCTCTTCTCTTCTTTGCTAGCAGTGCCAGCCGTCGTGCGAACAACTGGTCTAGGAACTGTACTACGACTCGTTGATGTAAATACGATTTTGTAAAAATATTATAATTTAAAAGAGTGTTCATGGAGTTTCTTGCCCATTCTTCTCCATAGAGATCAACGCTTTGGAATGGGCAACTATAGTACTTTCACAAGTTATTATGCCTTGTGACCGGGACTGTAGATTCATTTTGTTTCTTGACATTCAAAAGTGCCTGTAATGGTCTAATTGAACTAATTGGTTTGATTTATTGATTTATTATTGTTGTGATAATTGTGCCCAGTATATTCTTATTGTATGTGATAACCCGTTAGTGAATTCGTGGTGTGACATAAAGTTATTTTTGTTCGTAACCCGTTACCCAGATATTACCCACACACAAGATGTTTTTGGTGAAGGTTCTCTACTTATTAAGCCACCTCATCCGATATATTTATGTATTTTAATATGGAAAAGTACTTCCTCATCACGAAATCTCAGAAATAAAAAGCGTTAGGAGTTTCAAACTTGGCTTGGGAGATTGTTTTAGTCGGCGTTAGGTACGAGATAGGTTTGAGCGATACCACTTATGTCAGATATCCCAAATACCCTAAATTTGCAGACATTTAATAATAATGTCTCACTCAGACTCGAATACATTATGACGAAGTTGAAAATTGGGTCAGGAATTGCAAAGTAATGCCTTGTGGATCAGTGGGGCCTGCTAGGGCCACCGCCTGCCGGGGTTGCGGGTTGTTAGAAAGAGATACCGCGGCCCCGGAACATAAAGGAGGAAGAAGGAACATGGGTGGATTTAGGCAGTAAAAATTTGACATTTCCCCCGGCCCCGCTCCGCCTAGACCGGGTGAAGATATTTGATGATAGCCATCAGCAAAAAAATGCCTTGTGGATTCTTAAACGCTTGTTAACTTTTTATTTTACTTTTGTAAAGTAAGCAATATAAATGCCATATCTAACCTCAACAACTCAGTTAGTATTGGGTAACACAATAACCCGTGGTAAGATTGGTTCTCAGACTTTCGGGACACTGACTATCTGTAACGACTGTCAAAGATATACAAATGACAGCCGGCACGAACGGCTTAACGTGCTTTCCAAGACACGGAGGAAACTCGGTAGAAGTGTGTATGTAGTCACCAAGGTGGTCACCCATCCACAGAGCATTCTAGGCAAGCGCGGCTTAACCTGAGGACCGCCATAGTGACTTTTATTATTTAGACATGAAAAAATAAAAACTACTCTACAATTCTACAATAAGGCAATTACATGGAAAACTATTTATTTAAACTTCATATACAATAGTAGTACATAGGCGGAATTAATACTATAAGGCATTCTCTCCAATTTATATATCTGAAATAATATAATAATAAGAAATATATCTGAAAATAAAATAACCATTTGTTTTCGACAACTTATATTATTATACAGATACTAATACATATAAACAAATAAAATAAACTAACAAATACATAAAAAAACGGGAAGCGCAACAGTAATCTGTCAATGGACTGGCGACAGCAAACTCTGATTAACCCTCACTAATTATGTATTAAACTGGGACCCTCTTCTCAATACCACGTGACATACGTATTGACGACTACCCGGTTGCCCGGGCCGTAATAATGTCCGGGTTTTTAGGGACCAATATTTGTTTGGGCGAATTTAAAACGATTTTGGGCGGCGTTATAGGGTTAAATTGAGGATAGAATGGGTTTTTTGAGCTGCTCGTTTAAATATTGAGTGGAGAGTGGAGTATTAAATTAAACCACATGAGAATCAGTATAATAAATGGTAATGGTAATATTGTTATAAAAAAAAAACCTGTGGCACTCGGGGACTGCCGCAGTAAAGCTATTGCATAACATTTTTTATCAACTTATGCAATAAATAAAAAAAATATAATAAGAATAAAAATATCTAAACATAATATTTTAAAAGTACTTTGAATAAAAAAGAAGTAGCAAAAAGAAAAACAAGGCCCTGGGATTGATCCAGCGGACTGTTGATTATCAATCCGATTCTCTACCAAACACGCTGATAGAACATTGGAATGATGAATTGAAATAACTGACCGTATTCATAATGAAAGTGTTAGGTTTTTTCGTTACGAAATTTCTTGATTCGGTCGCCACGCTCAAAGCCCACGATAAAAGCTATGCAATAGCTTAAAAATTGGACAAGTGTGAGTCGGACTCGCGCACCTTTTGACTGTAGTTACCCAATCCAAGGCGTTGATCTCTATGGAGAAGAATAGACAAGAAACTCCATGGACACTCTTTTTAGTCATAATGTTTTTTATAAAATCACGGTAACATCTCATGGTTATTTCTCCGCATATCCATCACTAATAGCGATAACTTTCAGACAGCCCTATGATGGACTAAACGAACTTTAAATCATATAGAATAGAATTGAATATACACTATTGTACACTCAAATTGAAACATAACTATTTTACAGAATGGTTATAATATAATATGTATATTGTAAAATTAAATTCAATCTCTGCAGTTATATCTTACTAATATTATAAATGTGAAAGTTTGTGAGTATGTAGGCTTTTTTAATCCTCTTTCACGAAAAAACTACTGAACGGCTCTTGATGAAATTTGGTACAGAGGTGCCAAAGGTGTACTTTTTTATCATAACGCGGACGAAGCCGCGGGCGCCAGCTGGTTAACTGATGACATATTATGATTATGACGCTTTTAATATTTCAACCTATTGTGAAATTAAATATTTTCACACCACATTTAATGGTGGACTGTAAATGGGCCACGTTATTGTTAAAATCATACAACTTGTACACCTCATCATCAGGCTATCCACTGCTATCCACTGCTGGACATAGCCCTCCCCTAATGAGCGCTATAGCGCCCTGTCTTCAGCTTGCCGCATCCAGCATCCGCCTGCAGTCTTTCTTAGATCGTCATCCCACCTAGTCGGAGGGCGTCCTACACTACGCTTGCCGAGTCGCGGTCTCCACTCAAGAACACGTTTACCCAACGGTTGTCGGTTCTTCGCGAGATATGACCAGCCCACTGCCACTTCAGCTTGCTGATTCTTTGAGCTATGTCGATAACTTTGGTTCTCTGTCGGATGTATTCGTTGCGGATTCTATCCTTCAGAGAAACTCCGAGCATAGCTCTCTCCATAGCTCGCTGAGCGACTTTGAACTGAAGGACCAACCCTGCCGTGAGTGTCAATGTCTTTCTTTTTCTTGTACACCTACATTCTGGCAATTAAATTATTCTTATTGTTAAAGAAAAAAAATAGGCTACTCTAACATTAATTTTCTTATGAAAGATCACTAAGAAGTAATATCACTAATGGTCTGAACCATGATGAAACAAATAATTTTTAAAAAGTAGCTTTTCATTTAGAAAGAGTATCAAACCAATAACGCGACAAGCTAGGTCCCATAATTATTCTAAAAACACGTCGTTAAATAAATATAAAATCTACCTTCATCACAATGTTGTTTCATGTAGTTTATTTTTCACAAATATGACGCGTTAGCGAATCGCCCCGAGCCAAGGTTTATTAAATTTCTGTGATGGCTTGCAATAATCCGATGCATCGTCCACATACTCTTCTGCCCACAGGGCTAACCCCCCCTCCCGCTCTTCACACCCCTCCTTACCCGAGTACACGAAACCCGGGTAAAATTTTTGTTGCTACGTGCATTTTGTTTCATATTTTGTTTATTGATAAATATAACCTACCATTCTATTCTACTATTCTATCCTACTTCCATCTTCAATAATAATATACCTAATAATATAAATGCGAATGTTTGTATGGATGTATGTATGTTTGTTACTCTTTCAACCAAAAACTGCTGAATGGATTTTAATGAAACTTTACAATAATATAGCTTACATATCAAGATAACACATAGGCTACAATTCATAAAGATATATTGAATATTCTATCACCACGCGAGTGAAACCACGGGGCGCAGCTAGTCTTGTTATAATTTGGCACCGATTTTAGTTACTACTCAAATCATAAATTCAAAAGTTTGTATGGATAAATGTTTGTGACTTAATCACGGTCCAATGGCTGAACGGCTCTATGATTTTTGGCACTGCGAAAGATTATTATTAGGTACTTAGAAATTAAAAGATTTGATATAAAGTGATTTTTTAAGTTAAAGTTTATTAGTTGATAGATACACTATCGCGTTAGATTAAGGTATCTGTAAAGTTAGATGTAAGAAATATAAATAAATAAATAAAAATTCTAGTTTGAAATGGCACATTGATTTTTTCTTTGTCATTCGAATATTTCCACGGGAGCTACATCTAGTTGATTATATTAATGTACGGAGGAACAATATTATTGTTTGATATCAGGATCAGCTTAGGGGTAAGTTTTTTGTCACATACACTTCCAGAAAGCCTAAACAAAATCACGTTCAAACATGCTTAATCATTAGAAATTTCTTCTAGTAGACCTGCTTGAGAAATGTTGGATGAAATATGTAGACACAGCGTGTAGAAAGGACAAAACAGGTAAATTTAAAATTACCAATCACAAAATAAACATACACACAAATTAATAAAATATAAAACAAAATCTCCTTTTAAGAAGTCGATTAAAAGTATGAAATACTGCTTATCCTGTCAATCCTTACTAATATTATAAAAGCGAAAGTGAGTTTGTTTGTTTGTTTGTTACCTCTTCACGCTTTAATGGCTAAACCGATTTTGATGAATTTTAGTACAGAGATAGTTGGAAACCAGGAGACGGACATAGGCTAATTTTTATTAAAAAAAAAAGTGGGATATGAGGGAGAACGAGGGAAGAAAAGGGAAAACTTAGCGTTGCTATTACAAATCAATCAGGCGCAAGAGCAAAAACTGCAGGTCTGCTTGGTGTGTTATACCGAATTTAACGCGAGCGAAGCCGCGGGCGAAAGCTAGTAAAATATAAAACAAAATCTCCTTTTAAGAAGTCGATTAAAAGTATGAAATACTGCTTATCCTGTCAATAATAAATAAATTAGTTTTACATCATGAAAAAAAAAACTGAACAAAAAAGCAATATTAAAAATTCTTTTTGTACCCGAAGCCCGCAGGCAAAAATATAGTCTCAACAAAAAGCCCTCATCTTAATTATATATTTAATAAGTCGAACAAAAATTCAATAATAATTCCTAGCTTAGGAAATAATTTGAGGAATATATTTATAATGATAAATGATAAAAGATGTTTATTTTGCAAGTAGGTTTTCACAAACACTTTTACACGTCATTTTTTTTTTTGAAAAATGAAAAACTTCAGGCAAAATATTAATAAATAGTCTCTAAATCAAGTATATTGACTTGGCTCGCGAGGTTGTCGACATGTGGGATGTAGACTCAGCGATCATTGTGCCGATAGTCATATCTGCCAATGACTTAATTGCCAAGAGCCTCGACCAAAACCTGAGGAGGCTCTCGTTAGGCAGCTGGATCAAGGGCTTGATACAGAAAGCGGTACTCCTGGGCACGGCTCGTATTGTTAGGAGGTTCCTATCTCTGGAGCCCTGACAGGCCGGTAGCTTGGACCTTCTTCCCGATACCGGTGGGCTACTATTTTTATATTTTCAAATGTTTTTTGTATTCAGTTGTTACCAGCGGAAACCTATTTTCATAAGTTATTTTTAAAGAAATATTTAATAACTAGCTTTTGCCCGCGGCTTCGCGTTAAATTCGGTATAACACAGTACCTGCTACCTGCAGTTTTTGCCCTTGCGCCTTATTGATTTGTAATAGTAATGCTAAGTTTTTCCTTTTCTTCCCTCTTTCTCCCTCACATCCCACTTTAGCCTATGTCCGTCTCCTGGTTCCCAACTATCTCTGTACCAAAATTCATAGTTAGATAGTTCATAGTTAGTTAGATAGTTGGGAACCAGGAGACGGACATAGGCTATTTTTTTTTAAAAAGTGTGGGATGTGAGGGAAAAGGGAAAACTTAGTTTTGCTATTACAAATCAATAAGGCGCAACAGCAAAAACTGCATGTAACAGGTTCCCCTTTACTGCAAAACAGTAAAGGGGAACTGTGTTACCCCGAATTTAAGTAGCCATTAAAGCGTGAAGAGGTAACAAACGAACAAACTCACTTTCGCTTTTATAATATTATATAGTAAGGATTAATAATGTAAACAGTAAGTGTTAAAAACCAGCCAAAAGCGAGTCATACTCGCGCACCGAGGATTCCGTACAAACTTGTACCTTCACAATAAAAAGAGACCATATATTTGAGTATATAGTTTTAATTTCAACTCGATACCTTTACGCGTTCCCAAGATAAAGCGTATTGACTGACAAACAAGAAAGCGATCCAATAAGGTTTCCGTTTTTATGGACAGAGCCCTAAAAAGAAACAAAATAAATATACAATAACTAGTTTTCACCCGCGACTTCGTCTGCGTGGCATAGTTGCTTTGGGCTAACTTTAACCCGCGTGGCGAACGAAAAAAGATATCTTTCTCTCCCCTTTTTCTCCCTCTTTTCTAATTTTTGAGCCTATTGTCCCCAGGGTCCCAACTATCTCTGTACCAAAATTCATCAAAATCGGTTTAGCCATTTAGGCGTGAAGACGAAACAAACAAACAAACTCGCTTTCGATTTTATAATAAATAAAATAAAATACAAGGAAGTATGTAAGGATTATTATTTTTCCTATTTAGAAATTATGTCGCCGCCCGAATAAAAAAAAACATAGTGGCCATACAATTCTTATTATGTATGACCTACATATTTAAAAATGAAGAGCTGTTATATATGGTTGTTAACCTTGCTTTTGTTTTTGTGTAGGCTTCCATTGTTTTAACACAAAGCCCCAACAACACGTGTAAATTCCCTCATTAGGAGACTTTTGTATAAAATTCTGTTTGTCACAGTAATAATTATCATTTGATTGTGAGAGATTTGGGTTACCTTGGATTAATAATACGTTTTCGCAAGATAAATAAATATTTTGCTGTCTAGAAAATGTTAATGGTTTTTCCAGTGAGTGTTTCTTGTTGTCTAAATGTTTTGCTTTCTTTGTGACGTATTGTTAATACTTTCTGTGTAAATGTTTACTGAGTCATCAAGCAGAGTTTTAGATGTGTACTTTATTTATGCGTACGATCAACACGGTTGGCGCCGTGGCTGAGCGATTGACTGTTGCGCTGCGTGTCGCGGGTTCGATCCCCGCACGGAACAAAAAATTGTATGGCCTACAGGTAGTTGTTTTGGGCCTGGTTGTTTGTGTATGTGACTATAAATGTTTGTAAACGCACGCACGACACAGGAGAAATTCCTAGAGTGGGGCAACGTTTTTTATTTTAAGTAGTTTAACAAATTTTTTAAATCGAATCTATTTAGTGACGCGAACACCATAAAAGAACATCCAGATTTTTCCGTTTATGTTTAAGTCCGATGTTATAGGGAACGAACATATTATCGTCAGCAGGCCATGAATCCATGGTTGGTATTGAGAAATTGCTGATGGAAAAATCCAATACCTTACACAGAATAAGAAAGTCTCAAACACATTGTGCAAAATGTAGTTAAGGCGCGGTAACAAGCTAATCTTTAGGTATTCGCGGAAGTGAGGCTAGCTGCTTACTGGGCATGGTCTGACACAAGTACACGACAGTACTGCATCGAAAGAATAGAAATAAGGTCGAAAATATTTCGGTGTTTGATTTTATTTGAATATCATGTCCGCCAAAATGTAGGTCATTTTGCAGTTTTAATCACTACATAGTATAAAACTAAGTCGCTTTCTCTGTCCCTATGTCCCTTTGTATGCTTAAATCTTTAAAACTACGCAACGGATTTTGATGCGGTTTTTAGTAATAGATAGAGTGATTCTTAAGGAAGGTTTTTATATAATTTGTTAAGTTTTTGTATTTATTTCTGTGTACATTAACTATATTTGTTGAAGATGTCGGCAAAAAGTATGCTGTCTGGGAGCTTTCAACGAAAACGCTGCCTAAACCCTTTAAGATATAACAAAATAATGTATGGTGTAATTATGTATCTTATATAGGTCCACAGAAAAGTCAGCGGTGATATATGTCTATATCTTAAGGATAACATACTTTATCCATTTTAATACTTTAACAAATGGGCAATTATAAAGCGCTAACTTGGAAAGCTATTTACACAAATACAGTATTAATCCTTATCATTTTAAATAGGTTGCTTGGCATGAACATTTCATGAAGATTATCTTTTCCTTTTACGTCATGCAGATTAAATAAATACTTTAGGAGATATAGCAAAATCAAAATAACGCGCAACAAAATTAATTTCATGTCGCCGTGACTAGGCTGGCCCGCTCGGGCGCGGTGTAGGGAACAAGTCGCTCATCGCTGAGTGCGCGACCCGAACACGAGCAGACGCGTGAGCACAGAGTACGTTGAGTTGACACGTTCCTTACAAACTAAATTCAAATCCTTTATTTGTGAAAATATAGGTACAATAAGATCTAATTACATAAAATGTAATAAAACATAGGTTTTATGAAGTTTCATAATACATACCTATTAGTTAGATTCGTACCATTACCTATGGACGGACGGACAACGAAGACTTAGTAATAAATAGAGTTTTTACCCATTGGGGACGTAACCTTAAAAATGAGACGTACCTAATTTTATTTATACTTCGATTTTGTTATTTTTGCTATAGGCTGCTTTTTATCAACACACCACGCGGGCGAAGCCGCGGGCGGAAGCTAGTTGAATATAAAAAAAATACAGTTCCGTGTTTGAAAAATTTTAGATATCTCTTTAGTCTATAACATTTCCTTTGTAATATATATAAAAAATATGATAGTTGTCGCTGAAAAAATTGAGAATTTCGAGACGAAAAAAATTTTTTCGTGGTCTTTTTAAACATTTTTTTTTCGTAGTACTAGACCACTTTTGTAAATTGATTTTGTTTAAGTCTTTACTTTATGTATTGAACTATACACGGTATTTTTTTTTGGCTAGTGGCATGTACAGATACGGTTAACTTTGCGACGAAAATGTAGATGTTTTACGAAGTGTTTGCAGCAGACAGCGCCTTAAATGATAAATGATGTTTATTTTGCAAGTAGGTTTTTACAAACACTTTTTTTTAAACGTTGTTTTTTTTTAAACTAGATGAGGGCTGTGTTTCGTATCCGACTAATCTGAGAAGAAACCGTCGAAATAAACTCAGAGGTCATAGTCTCTTTTAAGGTCCAGACAAAAATCTTGGTTATCTTATATGAGGACTATGCAGATTAGTTATATATATAGGTTTAGTTTAATATACTGATTATATTTATAATATAATATGATAATGTAAAATGTAGTAAACTATAGGTACAAACACCTCAGCCTAATCCT
Source organism: Ochropleura plecta (assembly GCA_905475445.1). Taxonomy (NCBI): domain Eukaryota; kingdom Metazoa; phylum Arthropoda; class Insecta; order Lepidoptera; family Noctuidae; genus Ochropleura; species Ochropleura plecta. The sequence goes on from FR997732.1 coordinate 1,768,867, forward strand.
TGCAAGAATTGCAACCGTGATTATTTTGTTATGCAATTTTCTTATAATGTAAGATTTATTTTAACTACAGTGTTGTAAACCTTTCTACGTAACTCTTACAAAACATCAAATATTCTCCACGTTTTAATACCCATCATTTTGAAAATACCTTTGAATAAAATCTAGTAAATAATAAAAAAAAGAAAATGGTAATCATGCCAGTTGGACTGGCAAATTCAATCACGAAGTCAACCTTATATAATTATGTTTGCCTCCTTGCTTTTTCTGGTGGAATCGTGACGTCAGAGCCAACTGATATAGCCGTGCGGTTCATTGACCCGTCACAACTTATTTTTCCTAAAGAATGACCCATTTGTTTCACCTCTTTGCTTGATATTCTTTCAAGGGAGCGTTAATGCAAACGTGTGCGGATTTTATGGGGTGTATTTTTTGTGTTCGATTTTAGGGGTTTATTAAATTAAATTTGTCAGCCTAATAGGTGTAGTGGTCGGAGGTGGGATTGCTGAGCATGTGGATCTTCAATTGCTAGTTTGCGCAAGGATTTTTTTTATAAGGAACTAGCTCTTCCGCCCGCGACTTCGTCCGCGTGGCATAGTTACTTTGGGCTAACGTTAACTTTAATCCGCGTGATAAACGAAATAACATTATCTTTCTCTCCCCTTTTCTTCCCTCTATATCCCCCTTTTCTTACTTTTTTTTAGTTCGTCGCCAGGGTCCCAACTATCTCTGTACCAAAATTCAACAAAATCGGTGTTGCCATTTAGGCGTGAGGACGTAACAAACAAACTCACTTTCGCTCTTATAATATTATAGTAATTTCTCGCAAGAGCAACGAAGCTAAATTTGTGTCCAAATGATTGCTTTAGGCTCTTTCTCCATCACATGGGATTTGCCTAATACCTATGTACAGACACTAGCAGGTCAAGCTACCCGAAACTGTCAATTTTTCCCAATGAACCTTGAACCTAATACTTTAGTAATAAAGTCGAAAATCTATCAAAGAAATCTGACAGATTGTAGTAGCTTGATGTGCAGGCGTCTGTACCTCTGCCAAACCCACCAAAATTCTAACTGCCCAAGTTAAATAACTTACCGAGCTCCCAGCAAAGCTAAAACGAAAAACACTAAGATTTATTGGAGTTTTCAAAAGGTAGCAAAAGAATTGTGAAAGATTCAAAACTCATTTTATTGCTTTAAAACTGAAATTCAAAGTGAAGGGCAATCTTATGGCTTCATGCCAAATCGATTGATAATAATTTTCTTAGAAGTGCTTGGCTTACACTTTTGCAGTCTTTTTTATGATTGTGCGTGCGGTTCGTCCAAGAAAGTTAGGACACGTTTTAAAACGAATGTAAATCATGCCGAATCTTACTAATATTACAAAAGCGAAAGTGAGTTTGTTTGTTTGTTACGTCTTCACGCCTTAATGGCTAAACCGATTTTGATGAATTTTGGTACAGAGATAGTTGAGACCCTGCAGACGGACATATGATTTTTTTAAAAAAAGTGAGTATTGAGGGAGAAAGACGGAAGAAATGGGAAAACTTAGCATTGCTATTACAATAAATAAGGCGCAAGGGCAAAAACTACAGGTAGCAGGTACCTGCAAATCAGAAAAGGGGAACTGTGTTACCCCGAATTTAACGCGAGCGAAGCCGCGGGCAAAAGCTAGTACTAAATAAAGACCTGTAATTTTTACGCTTAGTACTCATCACAATAACATGCATGCAGTAGTAAATATATATAAATTAAACTTCTTTACATCAAAAGTCTTCTCTCGCCCATCTTACATTTAGACAACAAATCAAGCGAAAATGACCTTTATGAAGCTAGACACCATTTCGTGCGGTTTCCCGAAGTTTTAACCTGTTAACAACACGATGGCTTCCGCACAACACATTTGTGACTAGTTCCACCCTTCACCAGGCCCACTGGGGATTTAGTGGTTCCCCTATTAGCATGTTGTCTTTGCTTTGACAGATTCCATAGAACGGATTGGCGTGGCAATGTTTAATGGGTTTTGTCAAATGTGTACGCGTAGTGGGGAGAATGTAGGTATTTTATGGACAAAAATTATACTATTTTTGTTTGATTAATGGCAATGACAAGTTTTTTGTTTGATAACAATCACATAATCTAACTAAAACATAATCTGTATTATTTTTGAGTTATCTTATAATAATTTATTTGCCTTGGGACTTTTCGATTATTTATTTTCCAATTTCTGTAGAATTTGATTCAATCTAAGTATACAAAATTGATCAAATAAAACGTTTTCTTTTCTTTCCCTTTTACGTACGATATATTAGCTATTAGAATATGTCAATATCACAAATCTCTCTGTTCTTGTTCTATAGCAATAAGGATAAAAAGTTAATTGTTTTAGGCAGGCATTTGACGGGCCTGTTGGTCTAGTGGTTAGTGGCCCTGACTGCTGAGCCGGAGGTCGTGGGTTCGATTCCCACCCAGGACATACTTTGTGTGATGAGCATGATTGTTTGTTCTGTGTCTGGGTGTGATTTATCTATAATATGTATGTATTTATAAATTATATAAGTATGTATATCAGTTGTCTGGTTACCATAACACAAGCTCTGCTTAGCTTGGGATCAGATAGCCGTGTGTGAGTTGTCCCAAGATATTTATTTATATTTATTTATTTCATCCACGATGCGTGGTAATCAAAAATATTTCATAAGTCAGTCCAAGTGGTTTCAAAATCGCAATTTCATGACAAGATTTAGGCTTCATATTTTCCTAAGCCCTTTATTATTTGAAGCAGATGTCTTGAAGAGATTTTGCTTAAAATGAAAATTCTGGCATAATCTGTGACTGTTTTTATATTCTTGTAATAAATAAATACGTTATAAAATAACAACGGAGCGACTCAACTTTCAATTTTGTGTTTTAGTTACTTAATTACACTGACTAAATTAAAATTTACGCCGAACTCGATCCTGTTTCACGAAATTGGCTAATGTGAGCAGAATATGGCTTATTATATTTTGTGTTATTATTTTAAAAATATTATTATAATTTTTAGCTAAATATCTTAGATATTTTCGTAGAAACTAAATTGGTTGGTAATACTATTTAAAGTTCAAAACACTTATATAAATTATTGAAAAATGGATTATAAAACTTGTATGTGCAACTTGGAGGATCTCGTGGCTAAATAATAGCAGCCGCTCGGGTCGATCTTTAGGTTAAGCCGCGCTTGCCTAGGTTGGTCTGTGGACGGGTGACCACCCGTTACATAGCGAGTTTCCTCCGTGCCTCGGAAAGCACGTTAAGCCGTTGGTCCCGGCTGTCATTTGTAGATCTTTGACAGTCGTTACAGGAAGTCAGTGTTCCAAAAGTCTGACAACCAGTCTTACCAAAAGGGGTATCGCATTACCCAGTACTAACTGGGTTGTGGAGGTCAGATAGGCAGACGCTCCATGTAAAATACTGATATTCAGCTGCATCCGGTTAGACTGGAAGCCGTCCCCAACATAGTTGGGAAAAGGCTAGGCAGATGATGATGTATGTGCAACTAGAAACAAACATGTTTGTTATCATGTTTTTTGCAACAAAGACAAACAATTAAAACAAAATTCTTGAAATAAATTTTATTATAGTTATTTTTCTTTTGTTTCAGACTGGCAAACACTTTCATAGGACTTCACTTCTCATCAAAGCTTTCAACCACAAGTTCCGTTTGGATCTTGAGCTTAACACGTAAGTAATAAATAAATAAGTTATAATTATTAGATTTTAGTCTACGGCGAGATTTAAGTCTGCCCACTGTGCGGTTTTAAGTAATTTCAGGGAAATTATATTTAAAGAGGCAGGCAACTTTTAGATGTAAAAAGCAGTTCCTTATTTTATTGGACATTAAACCATAAACAAAATATTTATTCAAATGACTATGACTTATCGAACATAAAATCAGATAGACTGCGATCGTGAAGGATTGTCCTCACACACACACACGCAACTTCGAAAAAGTAAGACGAAATCCATTGAACCTCAGATCTATTTATACAAATCCCGAAAAAAAAAAAACAGAGAACTAAAAAAAACTTTCCAATTTGTTGAAAATAAATACAACAATCGGCCTAAAGAAACCCAAATGGTACAAAACGCTAACAAATTGTGGCAACAGGGGAGGACTTCAAAAACAGTTTCAACCAACACCATGAATGAAATATACAGGGTTCCCGTGATCAGAACTTATGTACGTGCGGCAGACAGAGATAGACATACAAAATCCTTTTTGTTAGAAAAAGAGGGCGGATCAGACGTTCAAAGAATCGCTATTACGGGGGAATCGTAGGATTTCTTTCGTAGATAAGCTGTTTATAATTCTGTAAGAGTTCTCGTATTGCAGAATTCATATTATGGTTCGGGCCAGGTAAATGGGGTATTGAGGGCAAGGAGGTTGATTTGGGAGTGAAGGGTAATGGACCTTGAAAGGCTTCTATCTACTACTATTATTCTGCAGATGCTTTTTTTATTTCCAAGGGAGTAGACAGACACTACAAAATGACCAGCTGCTACGGTTCATATAGTCCTTTAGCTTCCACGTTTATACATCTGGGGAGTCCAACATTGTCAAACTCAAAGCATTTTTTTCAATTAGACCGGTAAAAAGAACTTTGGAATGTCAAAAACAAAAGATGAACAGTGCCAGTCACAAGACATAATAACTTGTGAAAGTACTGTATTTGCCCATTCCAAAGCGTAGATCTTTATGGAGAAGAATGGGCATGAAACTCCATGGAGACTCTTTTAAATCATAATATTTTATAAAATCATGGATACATCATTCATGTTGAGATTATACATATATGTCAGAACGATGTAGAAAAACGAGCACATTTAGAGCGTCCAGAGTAAAAGCAAAAATTAGCAAGAGTATAATTGATGAATTTACTCCCCACTCCTACGGTATAATCACAGACAATTAACAGCACTGCTCTCTCTTTCTCTCTTAATATGTCTGTCTTGCTCATACAATAAACAACCAACATTTTTCCTTGTCAATTGATTACCATAGAATCCCTTTCCATCGAATTTGCTTCGGAAATCAATATGGAAATATGTAAAATATTTACATTCGGCCGGCCCTTAGGGATTTCGTTCCGTGGGTATTTTATTTCAGCATGCATGCCTGTTGACCTACTTCTCAATTGAGACGAATAGATATCCTTGTGAGGGATTCTGTTGGAATGGGTTTCAAACATAATTACTTATTGTTTTAACTCTTTAGTGCTTGGTTTAGTGATTTAGGCTCTATATTCTATTTTAATTATTTTATTTTTTTAATTATTGTTTTCTACTTTTACTCTGGACGCTCTTAATGTTCACGTCTTTCTCACATATTTGTATAATCTCGACGTGAATGATGTAACCTTGATTTTGTAAAAATGTATATTCTATATATTAGAGGAAGTTTGAAAGTTGCGCCTGTTATAGAAAAATTAAAAGGTAGTCGTTTGTCTTAGTATGGACATGTAATGAGGAGGGACGAAGAAAATGTGGCTAAAAGAGTGATGGATCTGAATGTTGATGGACGGAGAGCGAGAGGAAGGCCAAAGAAAACATGGATGGATTGTATAGGAAATTATATGAAGGAGAAAAGAGTAAATGATGCCGTGACGTCTGAGAATGGAAGAAGAAAACGTATTGCACCGACCACAAACCGGATGGGACAAGGGCAGGAAAATGATAATGGTTTAGTAATTTAGGATCAGGGTTTGTGAATGGCATCTCGCAGTTCAAATTAGGACGTTTAAATCGAGTTAAAATTGATTGTACATGCACCTACAATTTAAGTGAAATTCCTAGTCTCAAAGTTTAAAAACTAAATAAAGTACTAGAAATCGTCGCTTCCCTCCAAATACTAGGCTACCTCTCTTAACATTTAGCTTCATAATAGGGTTGGCTGTTCAAAAGTTCCCAAGCTCGTTAGACGTTAAAACATACTGAGCGAATATTCTTCTTTGTAAGTCAAGAAAATTCTTCGCTGTCCTGAAGAAATTTTTACCTTGAAGAATAAAAGTGTGCCTTATTAGTCCAGGGTTCAACGTTGCACATTGTGGCATTTGATGCGGACTATGCTCTTTTTTGCGTTGTGTAAATCTTACTAATATTATAAATGCGTATGATTGTGAGGATGGATGGATGTATGGTTGTTTGTTACTCTTTCACGTCAAAACGGCTGAACGGAGAGGTAGATTATAGTCTGAATTAACACATAAGATACGTTTTTTTAACACGCGTGCGAAGTCGCGGGTGTCAGCTAGTTGTGTTCATAATGTAAGCGAAAAAAAAGATGGAATTCTCTATGGACCCATCATAATTATAGCATACCATCGAATTTTTTTTTTCGTTGTATTTTTGTAGTAGACATGGCCAAAGCCTTTTATTCTACCACACATGAACCTAGTTCATTTCAATAAAATCTATAGTATCATTCATAGTTTTTAAAGTTAATTTGATGAAAGTAACACATTAAATTATTTAGTTTATCTATTTCTCATAGTAAATTTACAATAACATTTTATCACAGTAAGCAGACATGGCGATTACCAATTTATCTTAAATTCCCCGAATAATTACCCAATTCTTAAATTGGGCGGAGCGGAAGGAGTGCTAACTTTTACTGACTAAATGACACCCATGTTTCTTCTTTTGCCCTTTTTGTTCCGAGGCCGGGGTATCTCTTTCGAACAACCCCGGATATTATGTGCCTAAAAGTAGCAGGGGCAATCAACTTTCGTCTGTGACTGTACATTCACAAGTAAGTGTGCGCCACAACCCTGACTCCCCATAACACCCTACGTCCGCATAATGTCCACGGCATCATATTTCCGCAATTGTTTACAGTTTTCAATGTCCCTCTTTGTCCTGCTCTGTTAGATATTCAACATGTCCAGCCAGTGATTAATGCGCACCCGCTTAAACATGTTCGTTTTACATTTTTAACATTTACATTTCGAAATGAAAATGTTTTGCAGACATGTGGACTGTTATTCTGTTGTTTTTAGTTGTTATTGATGTACTGTTGTTTGATGTAGTGTTCTGTGGTTTATGACGCACGTCTGGATGATCAGAGTTGGAATTTTTAGTTTATATTAATAGCTTAACTGGGTTATATACATTTCAACTGAATAACATTTAAACCGTAGAGTAAGATATAGATATAATGGCAATATCTTACTGAAAGAAGAAAAAAACAAAGAATCCATCCATCCATCTTGGATGAATTGTGTAAGGAATGATATGAAGGAGAAAGAAGTAAATGATGCTGTGACGTCTGATAGGGAGAATGGAAGAAGAAAACGTGTTAAGCCGATCTCAAATGTAATGGAACAAGGGCAGGAAAATGATAATGATCTTACTGAATGAATACGCACTGCCTCATAGCGATAGGGACTTTTTTTTAAGTTAGGAAAATTTTCCTAATAACCTCCTCCGCTTTGAGCTGAGCGGCGAAGAGTATCAGACTTTTACTGGCTAAAACCCACCCATGTTCCTTCTATTGCCTTTGATGTTCAGAGTTCACGGCATCTCTTTCGAACAATCCGCAAACTCGGCAGGCAGTAGCCATGGCTCCTCTGCTTTGCTGACATCTCTTTGAGGCGCGCGTGGAACACGAACGCACAGTGCACACGGCTCGTCGTCACTAGGCGGTCCTTGAACTACCCATTGCTCACCGTCCACAGGACCGCATCTGTGGCTGGGTTGGTTTGAGATTCACCACTGGCCTAAAAGCATGAAATTCGGCACAAGAGTTAATTATTTTATGAAAGTGAGCAATTACTGAAGTTAAGTTTTTAATAATTGATTTCCTAAAGGTGTTGAATAATGGATGGAGGTTTGTTATTTTTATCGATGGGTAAGTTTGTCGGAGACTCGGCTTGTTGTTTTATAAAACATCAATGATACAAGTAAATCAGTAGTTTCGTTAAACCACCCTAGTTTTGACAAGGCATTTGTTGAAACAGAGAGAATTTAAGCATCTTGTCAAAGCACGTGTGAAAAATAAAACGGATCAAGGGACCTACTTTATATCGTCCCGTTCCTCAAAAAGAAAAAAACGGAAGCCTTATTGGATTACTTTGTAGCCCGTCTGTCTGTCTGTCAAGACCATCTGGGAAACGTATAGAAGTATCGACTTAAAATTAAATACAAGCATGAAGTTTCTTAAAGTTTAAAAAAAAATCAACTCTTTATCTCTACGCAGTCAAAATACTCGTACATGAGCGTTTATATCGCAAGTTTGTTCGGAACCCTTCAAATCAAATAAAAATCATTTATTTCAAGTAGGCCAGTTACAGGCACTTTTGAACTGTCGAAACATTGACAACAATAAAAATGAAGCTACAGTCCCAATCACAAGGCATAATAACTGTGAAAGTACTGTAGTTGCCCATTGCGTTGCGCCCCTTGGTGCGCGAGTTCGAATCGGACTTGGCCAGTTTTTTCATATTCCAAAAAAAAACAATACATAGACACAGGAAGATAACCTCTATAAAACACACGATGCTTAACACGCTGTAAAATCACAGAACAACCACTATTTCTCCGTGTTTGCAACAAAAATGTTGATTGGCACACAAAGAGTGTCGCGGCCGTGTTGCAGCTGCGTTTTGTTTGCGCAACGCTTTTAATGAAGTTGTCGAGCGGAGCGAAACGCTGACGTTTTACTAGCGGGACAAGTAACACGCTGTTAGAAAAAAATGCTTGAATAACGTGCTCTAATATATTTATAAAAAATAAATAGAAAAAAATGGAAATGGGTATTATCAGTCCATTTTTTGTGTGTAAACATAATCTTCGTTGTTGCATCCTTACTTATAATATTATAAAAGCGAAAGTGATTTTGTTTGTTTGTTACATCTTCACGCCTTAATGGCTAAACCGATTTTGATGAATTTTGGTACAGAGATAGTTGGGACCCAGGAGACGGACATAGGCTATTTTTTTTTTAAAGAGTGGGATGTGATGGAGAAGGAAAAGGGAAAACTTAGTTTTGCTATTACAAATCAATAAGGCGCAACAGCAAAAACTGCACGTAGCAGGTACCTGCAAATCAGTAAAGGGGAACTGTGTTACTCCAAATTTAACGCGAGCGAAGCCGCGGGCAAAAGCTAGTAAACAATAAAGTTGTCACGCAGATACATATCACGCTTTTTGATATCATGTTTTAGATATTGTCTAATTTTATATATTTGATTGACATGAAGCAGATTGAAACAAAGAGTGTGACGAGCGTATTAAAACTAGTTTTGCTTGTGCATCGCTTTTAATTAAGTTGTCGATCGGAGCGATGGGCCGACGGTGACGGATCTTGAGCGGTACAAGTTACACGCTGCTTCAGATACTCAATATTATTTAAATCAAAATATGCGACTAATCTTATTAACATACATTTCAGGATGTGACGTTTTCCTCTTTCTTCTCTAATGTACTCTTAATCAGTGACCGAAATTTACGTTTCACGCTCTTTGATCAACAAAGTTTACATCATCTGCCTAGCCTTTTCCCAACTATGTTAGGGTCGGCTTCCAGTCTTACCGGATGCAGCTGAATACCAGTATATTACATAAAGCGACTGCCTGTCTGACCTCCATAACCCAGTTAGTACTGGGTAATACGATACCCCTTGGTAAGACTGGTTGTCAGACTTTCAGGATACTGACTAGCTGTAACGACTGTCAAAGATCTACAAATGACAGCCGGGACCAACAGCTTAACGTGCTTTCCGAGGCACGGAGGAAACTCGGTATGTAACGGGTGGTCACCCATCCACAGACCAACCTAGGCAAGCGCGGCTTAACCTAAAGATCGATCTGAGCGGCTGCTATTATTTAGCCACGAGATCCTGGCGTGACGTTTCTCCTCTAATCTAATCTTAATCAGTGACCGAAAAATTTTCGTGTCACGCTCTTTGATCAACACAATTTACGTTATATTTAATTCCTTAATACACCAGCTAACTTATAGCTGCTAGGTGTTGCTTTATTAAAACGTGTAACCAAAGTAACATTGCGTTTGAAACAAAAATGTAGATTGACACACAAAGAGCGCTTTGGCAGCGTGTCACGCAGCCGCGACTTTCACGCGTAGCTTTTAATAAAGTTAGAATATCTGGAATATGGAAGTAACGGGATATTTAATTATGTGTCACGCTCAGTGTCTTTAGCAGCGTGAACAAGAAATTCTACTTTATTAAAGCGTCATCTTTCTATTGATGTAAGAAAGAGTAGCGGTAACATGGAGAAATTTTCAAATTAGATTTTCGAACCATCAATTTCAGTCAAAATTGGCTACAACGCAGTTATGCAAAATAACCTTAAGGCGCGTTACATCTAGCGAAGGACGTTAGGGAGAGAATCTCAAACTAACCCAGCCACCGCCGGAGACTCTCCGGGCGTCGAGCGCCGAGAGATGACTCCTGGCCATCTTGGATGCTGTGGACGATGAGTAATGTGTAGCTCAATATCCATCTGTCTATTGACGACAGACCGTGTTGACGGCGCGTTCGTGTTCCACGCGCGTCTTAAAAAGATGTCAGCAAAGCAGAGGGGCCTGCCAAGGCAACCGCCTGCCGGGGTTGAGGGTAACTCAAAAGAGGTACCGCGGCTCCGGGACATAAAGTGAAAAAGAAAGAACATGAATGGGTTTTAGTCAGTAAAAGTCTTTCTGTCTCTCTAAAGCCTGCCCCCCAATCTGGGCGTTATTTAGTGAGAAGTTATTTCATGATTTTCCATCGACAAAAAAGCATTACATCTTTATTTCTTGACTGTACAAAATGTACGTCAAAAATATTACTGGCATGCTGAAAATATCAAAATGTTCAAGTAATATAACAAATATTAACGAGGTCTTCCTCTAGGAGTGCACACAAGATTTGTTAAGCAAAGAGTCGCAAGCGTGTAACCTTACATTTTGTTTGTACCTTTTAATGAAGTTCAGTTTCCTACCATAGAGAAGAGACAACTATAGACAAGTAATAAACGTAAAGCGTATCTGTCACACGAAAATATAGCAGCGGCGTATTTTAAATGTTGTTCCACGAAAACAAAATAGTAATTACACAATATTTAAAGCATGCAAAACGTTGCACGGTGCAGGCGTTGCAATTTATTTATAAGGCACTTTTAATGAAGTTGTCGTAAACCGGTGGACGTGGTAATGTGTTTGTGGGACAAGTTATTGGTGGACAGCGGGTGCTTTATTGTAACATTTCTGAGATTGTGTGGGACAAGGAATACTGCCCATATGAATATTATCATCATTTCTGTTAATGTCTAAAGATATTTGCCTGATTCATCAGGAAAGTTTAGCTATATAAATACCAACACTAAATATAATAGTAGAGTCAGAAACTAGTAAAGTAACCTTATTAATAACATTTGAAGCCATATATTTACTATGTATTGCCCGTTTCAAATGTTATTAATAATTGTACTGACCATTTCAGTGTTTAAATACTTACACTAAAATCACCATTCTTAAAATAATATACGCACAATATTAAATTTAATCAGCCTATCAGCCTACACTTTGTAAAACAAAAAGACTAACTGACTGTGTGATAAAAAAAACATTTTAGTTTAAGTAAAATTTTAACTATTTTCAAATTATTATTTACTAGCTTTTGCCCGCGACTTCGCTTACGTTAAATACGGGGTAACACAGTTCCCCCTTTCCTGATTTGCAGGTACCTGCTACCTGTAGTTTTTCCCTGGCGCCTTATTTATTGTAAAAGCAAAGCTAATGTTCCCTTTTTTCCATCTTTCTCCTTCATTTCTCACTTTAAAAAAAAAAAAGTTAGCGTATGTCCTCCAGGGTCCCAACTATCTCTGCACCCAAAATTCATCAAAATCGGTTTAGCCAGGTAGGCGTAACAAACAAACAGACAAACTCACTTTCGCTTTTAAAATAATAAATAAATAAATATCTTGGGACAACTCACACACGGCTATCTGATCCCAAGCTAAGCAGAGCTTGTGTTATGGTAACCAGATAACTGGTATACATACTTATATAATTTTTAAATAAATACATATTATAGATAAATCACACCCAGACACAGAACAAACAATCATGCTCATCACACAAAGTTTGTCCTGGGTGGGAATCGAACCCACGACCTCCGGCTCAGCAGTCAGGGCCACTAACCACTAGACCAACAGGCCTGTCAAAATATAAGTAAGGATATCATAAAGATTACATTATTCGTAACACATGGTTGAAAAATCAATTAGGCCAATATTTTTTAAGTCGCTCCGCTTATGCCTTGCCCCCCAACTCAATCTAGACGAGTTCGCCCCGCGTCTGCTACTGAAAGCGAAGGACTCAGAATTTGGGACTCAAATTGGAACATGCAAGCGACACAGGCGACACAACCAGGTTGCGCGACATAGGAAACGTTTCTGATTAGTCGCACACTACTGAGAATTACATTCTAATGAGTAGGTACTGTTAGTAATTAGGTTACTAAGATGCGTTTCCTGGTTTTTGCGAGAGTTTATGGGTAATATGCCAGCTGGACTTTTTTAAGGTTTCAAAATTCGCATTTGACACATTTTCAATTGATTCATACATTCATTGAGTTTAAATGATACAAGTTGTTGGATTTTTCATTTCGACTTATTCAGTAGCAGCCGGAATCTAGTTTTATGACTAGCTAAATGATGACCAAAGATTCGTCTCTTATTTTGGGCCTTCAACATATTTGGCAAGATATGGGCGTGATATATGAATATCTCTGCTGATCTCTTTGGGGAAAGAAGCGTAATATTTGATACTAGCTGGCACCGGCGGCTTCACCCGCGTGATGACCGAAAAAAATATCATCTTTTTCCAGGCTATAATCAAGCTCAGCCGTTTTGACGTGAAAGCGTAACAAACATCTATGCATCCATCCTCAAAAACACTCACATTTATAATATTATATATATTAGAAAATATTATTTTTTCTTATTTCAAATATATTTTCAGAAGGAATTATCCTCATTCGTGCATTACTGATCAAAAATCTCCATTCGCTTTTCTACTCAAATCGAATCATAAACTCGACTCCAAGTCAATTTCTTCGTCCGTGCACCAATTGAGAAATCTTTAGCGCATGAATGCAATATTAATTGCTCTCTGCAGCCTGAGGCTAAGGCGTTCTAATTAACTGAGTCAGTGTGTCATTGGGAGCCCTCTCTTAAACGTCAATGGGACTTCCTCGTAATAATTAAACTTGGGTTCTGTCTCAAAATTAATCAAGAACTTCTGACGGTTTCGATATCAAGTAAGATTATTGCAAAAATCCTCAAATCATTACGAAATACTTTCTAAATTTTATAAAATATGTATTTAAACTTCATGTACAGGCAGTATAAAATGCAAAAAAACAGCACCTGATTTAAATAATACTCTTAAAAAGGAGAAAGAATCTCACATCCTAACATTCGCATTAATAAAAATACGAGTGCGATGATTAAAATGTATTTACCTACATACCTGAAAACAAACAAAATATAATACCAGGAAACCACTCAATCAGTTTCAAAGAAAAAACTCCGCGAAACACGAAAAAACTTAATCTCAATTTAAAAAAAATTATCACGAGAAAAAAATCGTTACATCATCCTTCATTTTCGGTTAATCTCCGAAATGTTACCGTGTAAGCGTAATTCTGCGAAAACAGTCTCAGGCGTCCGCCATATTGTTTACGATGACGTCACCTCTCCCCGGGAAACAGGAGGGGGGTGAAGGGGACCGATTGAAAAACAATACAGCGGTGGTGGAGGCCATGTAAATAGCGAAAATGATGGGTTTGTACCTACACGATTTTATTATGTTTGTCAGTACAAAGTACGGCAAATGCTTTTCTTTTGTCGTTACCGTGTTTATTGCTTACGGATTTTTTTGTGGCTCTAGTTTTTACCAAAATGAGAAATCAAATCGGAACCATTATTGGATCACTTTGTTGTCCGTCCGTTTGTGTGTCTATATGTCAAGACCCTTTATCTCGAGAACGCGTAAAGTTGAAATTAAAAACATATACCTACTCAAGTCTGTAATCCCTTTATGCTCTGAAAATAAATCGACTCTCTAAAGCTACGCAGTCAAAAGATATGACCGTTTATGTCGCAAGTTTGTACGGACCCCTCGATGCGCGAGTCTGACTCGCTCTTGGCCAGTTTATTTTTTCATATTTTTTTTGTAATTGCCACCCTAACAGCCTCCGTAAACCCCATAATTCCATTTCAACATCAAAACCATAATTCCAATAAATTTTTCATTACTACAACGCAAACAAATTTTAATAGATCCCTTTTAACTAAAAGCAACGCACAAATTACTTAGGGCCCACAGGAAATTGAATTTGTCAGCCTCTACGACTGACAGTTCTGTTTGATTTAACACTCTTTGGTAGTTAAGGGGTGCTCCCAAAACTATGACCTCGGCAAATGAACTTGATTAGTTAGCAGTAGTAGTAATAGTGATTATCTATAGGGCTATATGATTGGTTTGAACAAACCTAGTACTTGCTTAAATAATTGGAGAAGTTTTGTAAATTTGAATTGTTGTAACATGCTGTATGTTTAGAAACTAATCCGTCAGTAAAATAATGGCCTAAATTTAACGATATATTTTCATAGAACAGAGAAATTTGTTTACTTTTAATTAACACAGATGATGTCTGTGTTGTATCTGTTTATATTAACAATGCTGATCAAAGCTTCTTTAAGTTAATGTTGCATACTTTTTTATATTTGTTTTAATGACAAAGGCACCACCAGCATACCAATCTCATCTGCGAAAAGCAAAAAAAGAACAAAAAAAACGTGGACTCACCAAAACTCCAAAAGCACATACACGAGACACTTGAAAGTCTGTCTATCTCTTTCTCTCCTATAGAAATCCTTAGAAAAGGAGCGAGACGGGATGTCAGCAGGGATAATAAACCATTTTCGCGTGTCTTTCATAATTTATTCGGAGCAAGTGGTCGACGAGAACACCGTAATGAGATGAATTCAAATTAATGCTTCTCCTTATCTTTAACAAGACGGGGATTATGCTTTGCTTAGAAATGAAATTTATTCAAAGGGAAATTTTCTACGTCATTTTGTATATTTGTTATTAACGGTCGCGAGAACTGAGCGAAATTGTAAAAATAAATTTAGATTGTAATGAGGTTGGAGTAAGTTTTGAGCTAGGTCTGCGATTTAAATTAATAAGGAATTTTGAGGTTTCTACTTGGAATTAATAGGTTTGACGGCTTAGTCTTATAATTTTAATACTTTCACTTACAGACTTACTTCGAATCAAGACAATAGCAGAACGATTAATTTAACTTACTTGTTAATTACTTAATTTAATTTACAATTTGAATATTTTCTGCTAAATCTCAAATTAAGTTTAGTTTTCCTTAATCTTTTAAGACCCAACAAATAAACAAGGTTATTTCTGAACACAGATTTACACCAAAAGTTTGTATGAAAACCATAATTGTAACCACAGTAACAGCTCTTATCTGAGTTAAAACATAACTTTGGTTGGTGCAATTAGTCCTAACTCTTCAAATTATCTTTGTTTGTCTCTAAAAAGTAAGTAGGTAAGTATACCAAAACAAAAGAGACAAATACGGAATAATTTAAAAAAGGAACTACCCAGTTATTCCTCACAATTAAACAACGTTTTTTTGCAACAAAAAAACGAATAATAACCAGTTTCACGGTACTTTTATTTATTATTTCCGCAACTTGACAGAGTGGCCTTCTCTGGGGGGAAGTAAATACCCCACCCTACTCGACAGGGGTACTGTACTCTTTTGGGTACTGATGAATTACCCTGTATCCTTTGCTGACGTATTATCATGACAACAAAGTTTATTAGTTTCATAAAATTCTGGACTAAATATAGAGTGGATACTCTAGACTTTTTTGATGTTTTGGAAACTCAAACTCAAAGCATTTATTTTAATTAGACCATTACAGGTACGTTTGAATGTCATCAACCATAATAACTTGTAAAAGTACTGTAGGTGAAAAACCTCGCGTTTGGTTTCACTTTGTCTTGTAAGTTTTTTTTAATTAAATTAGGTGAATTCACAAACCCTAATGTACCGTCACCCGTGACAGCCCTTTTTCAATTAAATCACTGTTTTTTTTGGGTTGGGAATTCATCAAATAACTTCCCCCGTTCTGGGCGGAGCGGGGGGGCGTATCAGACTTTTACTGACTAAAACCCACCCATGTAACTATTGCCGTTTACGTTCCGGGGCCGCGGTATCTCTTTCGAACAACCCGCAACCCCGGCAGGCGGAGGCTCTGGCAAGCCCCTCTGCTTTGCTCGTGCAACACAAACGTGCCGTCGACACGGCCTGTCGTCAATAGACGGATGGACGGTGAGCTACCCATTGCTCACCGTCCACAGGCCCGCATCTACGGCGGCCGGGAGTCGTCTCGCGGCGCCCGGGGCGTCTCCCGCGGCTGCTTTGAGGGAGAGAACCTCAAACCAACCCGGTTTGAGGTTCTCTCCGTCAAACGCCCGACCTCCTCCTTCACTAGCATGACTGCTTCGCAGAAGGAGGTGACCGCTTCCCATTCCCTCTCTCTCCGGACCATGGACTGAACCAGGGCCGGACGCAAGAGATCGCCGCCGAAATCACTGCTTCTTGTTAGCCTAAAACTAAATTTTGACTTCAAAGTAGGGAATGTTTAAACTAAGACAAATTTAATTGTAAAACTGTGTACACTTGAGTAAGTTGATAAAATAAAAAATAAATAAAATAGTTGCTTTTTTGCTTGACTACGCCACAAACCGCGGTGCAAGCGTCTGCAATTGATGTGACGCAGCCGCGGTCCAACCCTGCTGTCGTAGAGGAGGATGATAGGGTTGCTACGGTAAGTAGCCAGTGCAACGAACGATTGAGGAGCGCACTGGAGGATGCGCTTCGCGACTATCGATCCACCCCAACCGAACTTAGGCCCCGATTACCACGGTTACCCATGCATAAGAAAAATAGGGCACTGGTGTGTGCCCTGGACTCGCAGCTCAAGAATTTATTCGAGAGTAGCGAGAATCTCGTTGATACGCACTCGATCCTGTATTGTGGGGCTGTTGCGGTATGTCGTGTAGCTAACGTCAAATTTCAAAACAGTGACGTAGCTACTCGACCAAAACCATCCGTACCAGTCTGGCAGTGCAGGATTGAGCGGCGTATCGACGAGGCCAGGGTACTCATCGGTAAACTATACTGCTTCAGGGAGGGCAATACAAGACCACGTGTGATGCGTTTTGTGAGACGGGCATTCTCGGGGACTGGAATCAGTCCTCAAGAATATTTGTCTTGTACTACAGAGCGCATCGACTTCCTGAAGCAGAAAGTTTATGCATGGGCAAACCGTATTCGGCGGTATTATATAAGCGGCGGGTTGATCGGTATTCGCAGAATCGCATGTTCCGGAGCGATGAGAGGTGGGTATACAGAGCTTGGGAGCGACCCGAACAAAGTGTGACTGACGTGTGCCGCCCGGATGATGTAGCCACGAGTTCTTTCTGGCACAGCATCTGGTCGGTGCCTGTCTGTCATACTGAGGCTGACTGGATGCGTGATGTTGAGCGTGTGTGCGAAACTATTCCAGAAATGGAACCTATTTTAATAACATCTATAGACATAGCCAGTGCAGTTCGTCCGTTACCGAACTGGAAGTCTCCAGGACCGGATGGACTGCACAACTTTTGGCTCAAGTGGCTCAGTAGTTCACACACTCGCCTGGCATCTCAATTTCAGTCTTGCCTTGAGTCCGGGTCTCTGCCACAGTTTTAACAACAGGCATTACCCACCTGCTCTATAAGTCAGGTAGTCCCGCGGAACCCAAGAATTATAGGCCGATCACGTGTTTGTCGACGGTCTATAAACTTCTTACGTCCATTTTGAGAGCGAAAATTAATTCACACATAGACAAAAATTCAATTATGTCTGCCTCTCAGAATGGATGTAGGAACGGGTCTCGCGGTACTAAGGAGCTACTCCTCATCGACATGGCCATTAGCCAACAGGTTCGTCGATCCCGCAAGGATTTGTCAACATGTTGGATAGATTTTAAGAAGGCCTACGACTCAGTGCCACATACATGGCTCAAGAGGGTGCTGGAGTTGTACAAGATAGATGCAACCCTACGCGCCTTTCTTGAGTCGTGTATGGGGCAATGGAGGACGGTCCTTCGATATCCAGGATGTCGACAAATCCAGGGAAACGATGAGCCTGTGTGGATTAAACGGGGAATATTTCAGGGCGACAGTTTGAGTCCACTTTGGTTCTGTCTAGCCCTGAATCCTCTAAGCACATTACTGGAGGATTCAGGTTTAGGCTATCGGTTGAGAAGAGGTGGTAAGGTCATATCTCACCTCCTTTACATGGATGATCTGAAACTCTTTGCCCCCAACAAATTGCGACTGATGGAGCTACTGAAAGTAACTGAAACTTTTAGTAACGCCATCAGGATGGAATTTGGTGTGGACAAATGTGCAGTCATGTATGTGAAGCGAGGGGAGATTATGGAATCCGAGGGAATTCAACTCTCGGATTCCATACACCTTAGATCCCTTTCCTCATCCGAAAGCTATAAGTATTTGGGTATGTCGGAAGCGTTAGGCATTAACGTAGCTGACATGAAGCAATTGTTGAGGGAGCGTTTCTTTGGTCGCCTGAAGAAGGTATTAAAAAGCCTTCTTTCGGGCGGGAACAAGGTGCGCGCCTTCAACAGTTGGGTCATGCCGGTTTTAATGTACTCTTTCGGCATACTCAAATGGACTTAGACTGAACTCGATGCCCTGGATAGGAGAGTCCGTACACTGCTGACTGGAAATCGGATGCATCACCCACGATCATCAGTGATGAGACTGTACATCCCACGGAAGTGTGGGGGTCGAGGCTTTTTAAACGCGAAGACCCTCCATAACCGAGAGGTGTGCAGTCTCAGGGAATATTTTTTAAAAACCGACGTGGGTATGCACCGAGATGTAGTCGCAGTGGACAAGGGACTCACCCCGCTGTCCATGGCTAAAGAGAATTGGCGCAAACCTGTAGTACTTACTACCAATGACCGCAAGGTAGTATGGCAAGGTAAGGAGCTTCACGGGCGCTTCTACAAGGCTCTTCATGGGCCCGATGTAGATTTTCTGGCGTCCGTGTCCTGGCTACGATTCGGTGACCTATTTGGGGAAACTGAAGGTTTTGTCTGTGCGATTATGGACGAAGTTATGTTGACGAACAACTACCGGAAATATATAATGAAGGATGGGACGGTTGACGTGTGTCGGGCATGCCACCGTCCTGGTGAGTCCATCAGACATATTATTTCTGGTTGTTCTCGTCTAGCTAACAGCGAGTACTTGCATAGGCACAACCAAGTAGCCTGGGTTATTCATCAGCAACTTGCCTTAAAATATAATCTTGTGGAATCTGAGGTACCGTACTACAAGTATGTACCCGACCCAGTTCTCGAGAAAGACCATGTTACGCTGTACTGGGATCGGTCTATCATTACTGACAGGACTATTGTCGCCAATAAACCTGATATAGTGGTGATAGACCGATCAGCGCGTCGCGTAATGATAATCGATGTTACCATCCCACATGACGAGAACCTCGTGAAAGCTGAGAAAGAAAAACAACTAAAATATCTTGACTTGGCACACGAGGTTGTTGGCATGTGGAATGTGAACTCGGCTATCATTGTGCCGATTGTCGTAACGGCCAATGGCTTAATTGCCAAGAGCCTCGACGAACATCTGTCGAAGCTCTCCTTAGGTGGTTGGATCAAGGGCCTGATTCAGAAGGCAGTACTCCTCGATACGGCCCGCATTGTGAGGAGGTTCCTGTCTTTGGAGCCCTAACCACCGGTAGCTTGGACCCTGCTCCCGTTACAGGCGGAAACCTATTTTTATATTTTTAAATGTTTTTCTATTATTTTTTTAAAGAAATATTTAAAAATGTATTTGTAAGTATAATGAATGAATAAAGAGAATAATAATAAATATCTTGGGACAACTCACACACGGCTATCTGATCCCAAGCTAAGCAAAGCTTGTGTTATGGTAACCAGACAACTGATATACATACTTATATAATTTATAAATACATACATATTATAGATAAATCACACCCAGACACAGAACAAACAATCATGCTCATCACACAAAGTTTGTCCTGGGTGGGAATCGAACCCACGACCTCCGGCTCAGCAGTCAGGGCCACTAACCACTAGACCAACAGGCCCGTGTTGAATAGGGGAAAACCAAAGAAACGATGGATGAACTGTGTGATGATATAGCTAGAAAGGAGATGGCTGCTAAAATGACAAATAGAAGAAGTATTAAAAAGAAGACATGCTGCACGGAAAATAAATAAATTAGGTTAGGGGCGGGGGAGGGGGTGTGTCATGATGATCGAATGCGTTTTGAAACCCTGTTAAACCACTGTCAGTGCTAAAGTTGTTGTGGAATAATGTTACTGACAGCCTTTGAACGCGGTTTACATGTTTTATTTTGGATTGGTGGTTTCAAATAATTACCCGTTAGTCTTCATGGGACAAAAAATGGGAAAAAAATATACTAGAGGCCTCAATAAAAAAAAAATCTACTTCAGAACAGCTTTAAGAGAAGATAACGTGAACCTCAAATCAACCTAACCGCCGTGGGAGACGCTCCGGGCGTTGGGCTCCGCAAGACGATTCCCGGCCACCGTAAATGCGGGCCTGTAGACGGTGAGCACTGAATAGTTCACTGTCAGTCCGTCAAGTGACGATAGGCCGCTTCGATGGTAGTCAACGCCTCAAAAATATGTCATCAATCAGAGAGGCCTGCCAGGGTCAGCGCCTTGTTTTAGTCAGTAAAAGCCTGACACTCCCCCTGCTCGGATCAGAGCGGGGGAAGTTATTTGAAGAAATCTCATCCGCAAAAAAAAATGGGTGGAAATCGTGTTTAGTGGATATTACAATCAACCATTTAACAGCCAAATAA
Organism: Ochropleura plecta; assembly: GCA_905475445.1. Lineage (NCBI taxonomy): Eukaryota > Metazoa > Arthropoda > Insecta > Lepidoptera > Noctuidae > Ochropleura > Ochropleura plecta. The sequence goes on from FR997732.1 coordinate 1,789,891, forward strand.
ATTGTACGATTCCATTTAGACTTAGACGTATTTTTAAATCACACCGGGCCCTCTCGGATAGGGTGAATGGACAGTGACGGAAAAGTCTGCATCAATTAGTGTTTAGATTCAATCCAATGAAGCTTACGCCATAGACAGTATATCATGTTAACTCGACGGTTATGAGCGCCGACAGACGCCTGTGGCTATGGACTGGACGGTGGACGTCAACGTTAAATCTATTAAATAAAGCTGGATCGGAATTTGGCGGACGCTGTCTACTACATTTATCTCCGTATCGGTTTTCAGTGTCCGGACTCCGACCAGAATATTGTTGTATCGGTTCGACCAATCTTTTAAGTCGTCAGTTTTTTTCTTAATACTGCAATAATAGGTAATGTATTTATATTTTTACTAGCATTTGCCCGCGGCTTCGCTCGCGTTAAATTTGGGGTAACACAGTTCCCCTTTCTTGATTTGCAGGTACCTACTACCTGTAGTTTTTGCCCTTGTGGCTTATTTATTGTTATAGGAAAGTCAAGTTTTCCCTTTTCTTCCGTCTTTCTCCGTCATTTCTTACGTTGAAAGAAACTCTCTGTATCAAAATTTATAAAAATCGGTGTAGCCATTTAGGCGTGAAGACGTAGCAAACTCACTTTCGCTTTTATAATATTAGAGAGGATATCGCTTTCTTTTGTTTCATGTTATTGTACGAGTCAAATAAATACTTACCTAGTTTTTCTTTCAATAAACATTACGCAGAAAAATAATTCAAATAACTTAAACGAAACGTAAATATGAACGATAGACCGTGTCGATGGTGTGTTCGTGTTTCACGCGCGCCTTCAGAAATGTAATTTCGTTATCTGCCTACTGTGACCATGCACTTGATAGTTCCTAATAAAGACTGCTAAACACTACTTGAGTATGTTTTAATATGCCTATAAGATCATTATCGACTCACTGACAAAAGTACTATCCATACTGAAAAAAACAATTACTAATACAGGCCTCATTTGTTCAGTCCTTCTTTTTCAACATTTGTTAAAAAAAAAACAAAAACCGGCGACAAAAAAATAACCGGCAATTATTAATAGTGGGTTAAAATCATTCGTATTTACGTAACGATTACAGGGCGTTCGTGGCAGTACTTACTTCGGCCGTATTCCAAATATGCAGAACATACTATTTCCATGCTTAACACAATCATGCACCACATTGGTCCAAGCGATCCAGTTTAATGAGCAATTTAATACGATCCTGTAATATCACATTTTGTAACTGAATTACTGCATCGTGAAATACGGTCCACTCAAATTCGGGATCCAACTCGAAATTTATGTTAATCGATTCTTATTACGTGTCTCATTTCGATGTATCGATTCAGTTTAATGAGTACGCAATCATTTTTTATTGGTTTTGAATTTAATTTTGGGTTTAATTGTTCGAATTTATTGTTTTTTGTAAAATATTGTGTGTTTTTTTATGAACACGTGTCGCTTGTTCGTAAATAAAGTTATTGAGAAACGATATGTTGTTTTATCACTACGCAAATTATTATGTAAAATGTGTTTGTTTGAAAAACGAAACCACACATTTTTGGTACGGTTATTTTAAGAATAATAATGCCATCGGTTTGGTTGTTTTGCGGTTCGAGAGTGTAATATATTAGGTAGGGTTGTTTCGAAAGAGATACCGTGGCCCCGGAACATAAAGGGCAAAAGAAGGAACATGGATGGGTTTCAGTCAATACAAGTGTAACACTCCTTTTCCCTCATAGCGGAAGCAGTCATTTGATGAGTTTCCAACAAAAAAAATGCAGTTCTTCCATAATTGGTAGGTAGTTTTTAATCTGACATTCACGTTTGTTCGTCATACGCCGCCATCTTGTCTGAAAAGTTAAAATGAAAAATACGGAAGGCGAGCATGCATGCATTCCAATTTCCGATCCGTCACGAAAATTTGAGATGCCTTATTTATTATAATCCGATGACGTAATAAATTGGAAAACAATTACTCATTTTGAGTAATAACGTCACAGCGTAGCGAATGGGAAATAACGTTTCAATCATTAATGTGTAGTAAATAAAATGATTTATTGCGGAAGGGTGCGGTGTTGCTGATTAGCGGAGCGATGAGCGGGCTATGTTTTAATCTAAGGTTATTTGGGTGGGCAAGTCAAAATGGGCTAAGGTTTAGGGTTGGGAAATCTTCAAATAACTCGCCCCGTTCCCAGGAAGGAGTGTCAAACTTTTACTGACTACTTTTACCGTTTGTGTTCTGGGGTCGCGGTATCTCTTTCGAACAACCCGCAACCCGGCAAGTAATGAACTGCCAGGCCTATCTGCTTTGCTGACGTCTTTGAAGCGCGCGTGGAACACGAACGCGCCATCGACACTAGACAGACGAACGGTGAGCTTCATACTATGGTGGGCAATGTGTAGCTCACCGTCCACAGACCCGCGTCTATGGAGGTCGGGATTCGTATCGCGGTACACCGACCAACCGGAGCGTCTCCCGCGGTGGCTAAGTTGGTTTGAAGTTTTATCCCACAAACGTCTGTCCACCTCCTTCGCTAGCATAACTGTTTCGTGGAAGGAGGTAACTGCTTCTGTTTTATGTTCTACCTAAACACAAAGTATTCTATATCATAACGTAAGCCCATTGCTTAAAAATATGACTTTTACACAGACTACCTACAGTACTGTTTCTCCTCCTTTAAATCCATCCAAAGGTTGTCTTGAAAAGATCGCTTTTAGCGATAAGACCTTCCATTGCGTCACCCTATTTATAAGTTGTTTAATGTTATTCTTGTTATTTGTATAGTGTACATAATAAAGAATACATTCTATCTATCTATCTATCTACCTTCATTGTTTAATCCAGACAAACATAGCACATCAACACGCCTGTTAATTCCAAAGGGTTAAGCAGAGAAGTACCCCAAAGTACACCCACATTTTAACCCAACCATTCCAATACCAACAAGTAAAGTAAAGTAAAATTTATTTACATAGATTGTAGGTACATAAAATAGGGTGTAACAATGATTAGGTGAGCCTTGTACTATCTGCCTTATAGTAGGCATGCAAACATTAATTATTATTTGTTTATAATTGAGATTAAAATCAAATTAACGATATAAACAAACGCACAAATAAAAAAAATATAATAAAAATTAAAAATAGTGCTTTGATAATTAGGTATGTCAATCAATTAAATGTGCACAGTTTAAATGTCAGAGTCATTTAGGAAGTCAGCTACAGAATAATAACATTTTTCAATTATTAATATTGTCAGTCTCTTTTGACTTGAATTGTGTCATTTTTTTATATATATATAAAGGTTCACACAAGGTTGTTTCACCGTATACTTTAGCATTGTAACCAAACCCTAACGCCTCTTGTCCTCATGTTCATTTAATTCATTCACTCATTCGTTCAATTATCACGTTGACAGTTGCAAAATGCATTGAAAAACTATTTAATGTTACCATAAATGAAATACGGCAAACTGGATGTTAAACTAGTGGTCTTTGTCACACGGGTTTTTTTTATTTAGAGAGTGTCAGACTTTTACTGACTAAAACCCACCGTTGTTCTTTCTTTTGCCCTTTATGTTCCGAGGCCGCGGTATCTCTTTGGAACAACCTGCAACCCTTGCAGGCAATGGCCCTGGTAGACCCCTCTGCTTGTACTACGGGTGTATTTCCATTTTGTTTTTGAGCAATTGAGTAACATAATTATTCTGTAAATGAGCTGTGGAGCTCAGATAAGCAGTTGGTCTTTGTAAAATACTTGTATTTTTTTTAAAAAACGTTGCTCTATACTAGGAATTTCTCCTGTATGCATTTGATGCGTTGGCGAACATTTAAACTTACACACACAAACAGCCAGACCCGAGATATTTTTCTACCCTTAAAAACTATCATTACTTCTTACTGTGTATTTAAAAAAAATATTTATACTTAAATGATGCTTTCAAAAATATTTAAAAATATAATCATAAAAAATAAAACAATGACCTCTTTTTTAACAAACGACGTGTTTTAGCGACTGGCAAAGAAAATACTTAAAAAAAACACTAAAAGCATCAACAATCTATTCTTAATCGACTCTCAAAACTCAACCATCAAGATTAGCATAAAAACAATTTATAAAATGTCCGAAACCGGAACTCCCATTGATCTACCAAAAATACCCAACTTCACCCCATAACTCACCCAGAACAACCCCTCGAAACTACCCCTTAAATGTAAATGTGTCCATTAATATCATTTTGCGACAATAAAATCGCGCGATTCGATCGCACGACACCGATACTATCTATTTTTATCGGTGCATATTTGCATAATTGCTATAATGGACTATTATTTTTTCGCTATGACGTTTTAAAACGTCCTTGTGATGTATGAATGTGGAACAAGGCCTTTTATTCGAATTACAAAAAAATATTAGACAGGTACTATGTATCTCAAGTACTAGCGCTAATTTGGTAATTGTAGGAATATTTTGAAGCATACAAAATACTTAACATCTGAGAAAAAATACCATTTTTCTGCTTTTTGTGTCAATGATAATAATATGGTGTGAGTTAGTATATATGAAATATATTGTGCTAGATAGAAGAAACACCTGAAAAATTATAAAATACTAGCTTTTGCTCGCGGCTTCGCTCGCGTTAAATTCGAGGTAACACAGTTCCCCTTTCGCCTTATTGATTTGTAATAGCAACGCTACGTTTTCCCTTTTCTTCCCTCTTTCTCCCTCACATCCCACTTAAAAAAAAAAAATAGCCTATGTCCGTCTCCTGGTTCCCAACTATCTCTGTACCAAAATTCATCAAAATCCGTTTAGCCATTAAAGCGTGAAGAGGTAACAAACAAACAAACTCACTTTTGCTTTTATAATATTATAGTAAGGATAAGATAAGACCCTTTTTCTCTGAAACGTATCGATTGTCATTAAAACCATGTACTTAAGTCTGTGGTCCTTTAGAGCTGTGAAAAAACAACCCTCTAAGTCTACGCAGGCAAAATATATGGCCGTTTCTTAGGTCGCAAGTTTATACGAAACCTTCGGTGCGTGAGTCCGACTCACACTTAACCAGTTTGTATGTAAGCTTCGGCCTTGTAGAGGTGTACTAAAATGGTTATAAAACTGTAGATTGGAAAATGGAAAATTATTACCCTAACAGATACCCGCGATGCTTTTTCAAACTCTGTTATAGCAAACTAATAGTTATATCCTTACTAATATTATAAAAGCGAAAGTGAGTTTGTTTGTTTGTTTATTTGTTACGCCTAAATGACTAAACCGATTTTGATAAATTTTGGTACAGAGATAGTTGGGACCCTGGAGATGGACATAGGCTATTTTTCAAAAAAAGATTAAGATGAGGGAGAAAGAGGGAAAAAAAAGGAAAACTTAGCATTGCTATTACAATAAATAAGGCGCTAGGGCAAAAACTACAAGTAGCAGGTACCTGCAAATCAGCAAAAAGGAAACTGTGTTACCCCGAATTAAACGCGAGCGAAGCCGCGGGCAAAAGCTAGTCGCATATAAATAAGAGCCAAATCAATATAACACCAACGAATCCAGAATTAACAATATTATTAGAAAAACACGACGCCCCACATTTATAAACGTAAAACAACATTATGAACCATTTCAAATAAAATTTGAACAGCCAATTAAAACTTTTCATCAACTTTCCCGGCCTCGATAGAAAGAGAGAACGCATGTGTGATTTTGTACACGAGTAAGGGAGATGGCGATATGTGGTTGGTTCACTCAGGTCAATGTGTTGAAGTTCTAATGGCAATTACGTTGAAAATTGAATTAATAAGTTGTAGTAAGGCTAAGGGTTTGTGGACGTGTTAAGACATCGTGAAATGCGTTTGTGGGAGGTTTACGTGGTATCACGTTGGTGGATGTTAGTTATATGCGATACGTGATCTATATAATAAACTTCAGACATTTTAACACTGCTAAGTTAAACGCCTGGACGGCAGTAGGTCATTTTATGTTCCTTTGTTTATTTTTATACATAAAAGAGCAATTTTATAAATTTGAATTTATAACTCTCTTTACTTCATTTTGTTTGTATGCATGTATTTAAGTGTTTATCGTTATATATATTTGTAAATGTTCTCGAAACACTTTCTGTTATGCACCCTGCACCTACTATGTTTTCTCTCTGCATCACCCTAAAGTAGACTGGTAGAGAATGCCCAAGGCATTAAGTCCGCCTTTGTACAGTGTGCATAAAGTTTTAATAAATCAAATAAATAAATATTTTGCCACCATTAATACTTTTACGGTCAAAAGAGACTTTCCAGGCCACACCAAAAAATATCCAAACTAGATTCTTTCTCCATTATTAACCAAAACAAATACCTAATTTCCTTCTAAAGCTACTTTCAACAAAGTTTCAAACCTCCACAAAGAAGCAGTAAACATAAAAACAAGGTGTAAAGTTGCTAATCAATGTTGTAGCGATTGAAACTGTGAACGACGATCGATACGCTCCCGATCGTGTCAAAGGCACGATTCATGATCGTGTGGTGCAAGTGATAGGCTGTTGCGTTGTAATTACTAGAAGAAAAAAAGAACAGTTGTTCGTCGAAAATTACGACGAGCACACAAAAAAACAAAAAAAAAATAGAAATAAACATGAATCATGCAAAGCATCACAAACATTTACAAATACATATATGGGACAAATTTTATTTTATTTATATGGAACAAAAATTCTTGCTTCATGAGTGCCAATTTAAGGTGAAAAAATGGTTTTTAACATTAAATTACAAAAACACACTTTATTAGGGTCAAAGTCAATCTCTCTCTTTATTTCAACGTAATATAAGTATGCACACACACAAAACCACACACACAACAACGATACACAATATATCCACCAAATAATAACCCATGCAAGTCTAGTCTGGCTTGATAGATCATGCCAAATCAAACGAAGACAATACCATAAAATTATTGGCATAACAACTTCCTTCCCGCTATCGCTTACTACTAACACCACTACCTATTACAAAATTAAATCCTGAGGTCGGATCCGATTTTGTGGGCCAACGGGACGCACCTGGCACACTTCACATTGGCCACCAGAGGGCGCTGTGGAGCTGTGTGGTTAAACCTCTTTTGTTTGTGACGGAGGGCTGCGAGCAATCGGCCTTAACCGCACGTCACATTTATGTTGGTTCCAACATTAGGTTGGCTCCAATGTTGGTTTTGCTTGGTTGTTTTTAAGTGTGCATATGAGGGGTTCTGGTTGCCGTGGTTGCGAGTTGTTCGAAAGAACACGGAACACAAAAGGCAAGAGAAGGAACATAGATTGGTTTTAGTCAGTAAAAGTCTGTTATTACTCACCCGCTCTGCTCAGAAGTTATTAATAGATGATTTCCAATTCGCACAAACAAATAAAAACATCTTGCGTTAAACCGAGAAAAGTTATTTGCTAATTTTCAATTATCATTTATAAATTTTTGACAGTTGTTGACAGGTAGACAGTGTCCCGAAAGTCTGACACTAGTCTCACCAAGAGACATCGTATACTAACTGGGATGTTCAGGTCATTTCGACACGGTTAGCGCATTGGCTGAGCGATCAACTGCTGCGCTGCGTGTCGCGGGTTCGATTCCCGCACGGAACAAATATTTGTATGGCCTACAGATAGTTGTTCCGGGTCTGGCTGTTTGTGTATGTGAGTTTAAATGTTTGTAAACGCAGCCACGATACAGGAGAAATTCCTAGTGTTGAGAAAAGTTTAAAAAAAAAAATTGGCTGTTATTCCATATAAAATACTGGTATTATTGATGAACCCCAACTAGTTGGAATCGACTTGATAGATGATAATGAAGTATGCATACTCAGGCAAAAAAATGCATATGATTAAACATCTACTATAAATACTGAAAGATGCATAATTGCTAGCATCAGGTGTTCGCCACTGGTTCGCAATTAGTCCGTACCAGTTTGACTGATCCATCAAAGATAAGATAGAAATACTGGAAAATAAGTTAAAAAAGTATCCATAAGGCTATAATCGCAAACACGTTGCTACGAGGCAAGAAAAAAACACTTATTGAAAGCATCAGCACATCTATATTTAGATTTTCATTAAAGCGCGCACATTGGGACGCACGGCGCGGTTAAGCCACACAAATTAGATTCGATCCCGCGGTTTGAGCTCAAACGGAGCACTGTGCAAATGTTATTGCATACGATTATTGCCGTAATTGCACTTTTGCTTTAGTTTGTGGAAAAGAAAGTTACGTTGAAAGAAAAAAGTTATTTTTCCTATTCCGCCAACACAAAAACCTTTTAGTTAAAAATTGAGATTAAGTTAACTTTTTATGTTATATAACAAACCTTTTTTGGGCACACTCGTTCCATTACAGACCTCATCTATTCCTCTCGGCTAAATAAAAGTCAAAAGCTGTCTAAATAAAATGAAAATTGTAAATAAAGCATGCTGGCAAACTAACCCTATAATCATTTGAAAATCTCAAAGTCTAAATTAGGTTTCCAGTAAGAGAAGATAGCGAGGAAGAGAGACTTTTTTTACGCCATAACGCATCAAAGCTTACATTGCGTGCGTCAGCAAACATTTCTGTGGCACTACAAAACCGTAATAATGACTAATAAATTTGATTTTAATAAAGTAAAATGAATAAAAATATATTAATTTAAAAATATATAGTTTATAAATAAACGTTTCATTAAAGTCAACAAAATGAAAAACAAAATATTTTTATTTCATATAGGCCTGTGTGAAATGAAAATATTTAGATTTTTAATGATTTGATTTAATCATGGGCACCTGTAAAACGTCGAGAAAATGCACCATTTGGGTTGGTCGTCTAAATGGAGAAGAACCGGCAAAAAACTCTTTCTTAAAACTCTCTTTTAAAATCTTTTGGTTTTACAATAAGGTAGTGGTTTTACAGTAAAGTAGGCCCGACAATAAGTCATTGCTTACTTTACAAAACGTAAAATAAGATAAGCGAAAATAATTATGTTTCTTTGTCAATATAGATGTAAAAATCACTAATTAAATGATGATTTACTCCAAAATACACATAAAACAAACTTCCCCTTTAAAAAGTAACACTCAAAAATAAATGAAGTTTTAATGAATAAACATGATCATAATAAATTGTTACTGCTCCTTATCATTACTAGCTAAAAGGATAACGCTGTCCGTAATAATAATTATCTTCAATCTTATTAAGTTTAGATGGTAAAGAAGATAAGTGCTTTTGAGTTCGGTATCTTTTAGTTTACTTGGTATAGATGCAGTTTGTTTTTCAGCTTGAGGAGCTCGTGGCTAAATTGTAGCAGCCGCTCAGTTCGATCTTTAGGTTAAGCCGCGCTTGCCTAGGGTGGTCTGTGGATGGGTGACCACCCGTTACATACCGAGTTTCCTCCGTGCCTCGGAAAGCACGTTAAGCTGTTGATCCCGGCTGTCATTTGTAGATCTTTGACAGTCGTTACAGAGGTCAGTGTCCCGAATGTCTGACAACCAGTCTTACCAAGGGGTATCATAAATTACCCAGTATTAACTGGGTTATGGAGGTCAGATAGGCAGTCGCTCCAAGTAAAATACTGGTATTCAGCTGCATCCGGTAAGACTGGAAGCCGACCCCAACATAGTTGGGAAAAGGCTAGGCAGATGATGAGATGCAGTTTGTTTTTCGTCCAACACGTTACAACCTTACTTTCACTAGTTATCAAGCATTGTGTAGACTGTATCTTCATTCTTTTGTTTCTTTTCATTCAAAAGTGCCTGTAATGGTCTAATTGAGCAGAGGGGCTTGCCAGAGCCTCCGCCTGCCGGGGTTGCGGGTTGTTCGAAAGAGATACCGCGGCCCTGGAACGTAAAGGGCAACAGAATGAACATGGGTGGGTTTTAGTCAGTAAAAGTCTGACATGCCCCCCCGCTCCACCCAGAGCGGGGAAGTTATTTGATAATTTCCCACCCCAAAAAAAAATGGTCTAATTGAGGAGGTGATTCACCTCGAGGGTAGCCAATAGTCGCCAAGAATTATATGAAACTTAAAAAGAAAGAAACAAAAGTTTTTTTTTGACGGCACAGTTAGCTCAGTGGCTGATAGATTGAGTGAATCGCGGCGTGCCGCGGGTTTGATTCCCGCATGGAAAAAATATTTGTATGGCCTACAAATAGTTGTTTCGGGTCTGGCTGTTCGTGTATGCGGGTTTAATTGTTTGTAAACGCACCCTCGATGCAGGAAAAAATCCTCGTGTAAGGCAATGTTTCAAAAAAAAAAGAATATAGTACTTTCAAAAGATGTTACAGTTATTCCAGACTCGTATTTTCTACCATTTCTGCTGTGCAAATATTTACAGACTAGCTTTTGCTCGCAGTTTCGCTCGCGTTCAATTCGGGGTAACACAGTTCCCCTTTCCTGATTTACAGGGACCTGGTACCTGCACCGCTACCTGCACCGCACTTAAAAAAAATAGCCTTTGTCCGTCTCCAGGGTCCCAGCTATCTCTGTACCAAAATTCATCAAATCGGTCAAAGCCATTTAGGCGTGAAGACGTATCAAACAAACAAACTCACTTTCTCTATTATAATATTAGTAAGGATTACAAATAAGGCGAAGCCTATATTTAACAATGGACGTCCAAAGGATGAAATTATGATGACGATTTTGATGACCCTGGACCAAAAAGAAACACATAATAAAATTATCTTACAGCCCTAAAACTTGAAACGTGAAATAGAAAGTGCTCGCATATAAATTTGCGCACTCACGGACGGAATCATTTTTCAAACACAACTTTTATATTACGTTAAGCAAAACTAAGTTTGGATCAAATTGATGTTGTATCTGTTTTGACCTGAATATTTGCAAATGTATTGTGATTGATAATCTTAGGGTGGTATTGTGATTATTTGTTATATCTTGGGAGGGAAATGAAAGTAAAATGAATATGGTGGGTAATGGTTTTGATAAGAAACTGTGTAATCCATTATGGGGTACAACTTTATTTATAACTTTTTTGTTTTACAATCACCAGCTTTGCGTAAATCTAAATTTTTGAGGTTGATCGGTAATTTTGTTTTTTTTTTGGGTTGGGGAGACATCAAATAACTTCCCCCGCTGTGGTTGTAGCAGAAATGAGTATCAGACTTTTATTGACTAAAACTGTTTTGGAGTTGCAGGTTGCGTCGAAACGGTTCTTTATATTTTATACTAGCTTTTGCCCGCGGCTTCGCTCGCGTTAAATTCGGGGTAACACAGTTCCCCTTGCGCCTTATTGATTTGTAATAGCAACGCTAAGTTTTCCCTTTTCTTCCCTCTTTCTCCCTAACATCGCACTTTAAAAAAAAAATTGCCTATGTCCGTCTCCTGTCCATTCCCAACTATCTATGTACCAAAATTCATTAAAATCGGTTTAGCCATTAAAGCGTGAAGAGGTAACAAACAAACTCACTTTCGCTTTTATAATATTGGTAAGGAAGTAAGGATTATCCGCGGCCCCGGAATGCAAAGAGCAAGAGAAGGAACATGGATGTGTTTTAGTTAGTATAAGTCTGACACTCTCCCCCGCTTTGGGCGGAGCGGGGGAGAGTGTCAGAGTGAAGTTTCTCATATGATTTCCCATATGCAAAAAATAGGGTACCTAACCCTGCATGTGTCTAATTCTAAGTGCAACACCACACCAACCTGCGTTTCCAAATGTTTCAGATAGTACAAAACCATGTTCTTACACCTGATAGGTACATCACGCGAACCCCTCGAAACAAGACCCAAAGGTGTTCCATACAAAGTGGGCTACATTGAATAAAGGTTAGATTGACATCGTTCATAATTTATATTCCTTGTCGATTCACCCTAGGGCACCATTTTTTCGATCTTATACAACAGGGGTTTATCGGCTTTTCAAATAAGCTACGATTAAGGTTGGAGCGTTTTTTCTTGTTTATATTTTTGGAGAAGAACTGTGTGAAGGATTATGTGGTAAAAAAGGAAGTGTCTGATGAGATGACGAGTAATATGGAGAAAGAAGACAATGATTATTTATTTATTGGTTTACCTACAATTGTTACATTGATAAATATAAACAATACAGTCACAAAGAATTCGACTAAGTGTACAATATGATACGGTAATCACAGATAGCAGAAATAAAATGAATCTAAAAAGACAAGAAAAGATGACACTTAACAATATATTTATTTTACAATGTTTACGACGGTGTGCTTAATATGATGAGATAAGTAATATAACTAAACAATATTTAGGTGGACTTGGCTCTTGAATTGCCCGAATGAAATGCAACAGATATCGATCTGTAGGTTTACCATGACATCTTATAGCAGTTCTTATTCCTGTGTGAGAAAGAGATACCCTGTATAGCTCTGTCTCTTTCCCTCAATGGAATACCTTCTGCTTTAAGACCTCATGGTAGGGTAGCAGGTTGTCATGATTGTTAAGAAGTCGGTAGTCTTGAAATAGGAGAATTGGAACCTGAATAATAGTTATCTTTAGAGTAGTTCTTGGTCTTTTTTTTTTTTTTTTTTATTTGTGATATGCTCGCGTTTGACCACTATCTCACCTGATGGTAAGTGATGATGTGGTCGACGATGAAGCACGCTTACCTAGAAATAACCTATTCACTCTTGACTTGAACTTTAGTTCAAAAATAAAGCTCTTGGTCTGGTAACAACAGGGGGCTACACTTTGTTGCTTCGTACAGAAGTTAATTTATTTCCAGCTGGCGTCCGCAGCTTCGCCCGCGTGATATCGAAAAACAGTATCATATGTGTATTTCCAGACTATAATCTACCTCTGCGCTAAATTTCATCCAGATCCATTAAGCCGTTTTGACGTGAAAGAGTAAAAAACATCCATCCATACATACATCCATCCATCATCACAAACATTTTTATTTATAATATTAATAGGAAGTATGAAGTAGGATAGCACACCCCCGCGGCTTTGCACGCTTGATATCGAAAAAAAAAATTTCTTTATGTGTTATTCCAGACTATAATCTACCTCTACATTACACTAATAGGTATGGAAGGAGAAAGGGGATGCCTTTGCTCATCAGTGAGACACAATACCGGCTACAGAAAAAAAATACGTGTGGCACTCGGGGACTGCCGCGGTAAAGCTATTGCATAGCATTTTTTATCAACTTATGCAATAAATTAAAAAAAAAAAACTTATGCAATAAATAAATAAAAAATCTAAATATAATATTTAAAAAGTACTTCCAATGAAAAGTAGTCGCTAAAAGAAAAAACAAGACCTTGGATTTGATCCAGTGTAAAGTCGTATGAATATCCGATTCTCTACTAAACACGCTATTCGAACGTTGAAATCGTGATTGAAATAACTGACCGTATTCGTAATGAAATTTCTTGTTAGGGTTTTTCGTTACGAATTTTTTGGATTCGGTCTCCACGCTCAAGGCCCGCGATAGAAGCTATGCAATAGCTTAAAAATGCATTCCTACACTATTTATAAACTACAAGTCAGTCAAAAAATGTCTTATTTCTTTTATCTCATTATATAAACTACTATTATTTACAAACTACAAATAGACATAAGCAAAAAAAAAGTTGATGCCCTGTAATAATTTTACCATATTTATACTTGTACACATTTTTACTATCAAATAATTGTTATTAATTAATACATTCTCAGGTCATTTAAATAGATATGTTTGTGTACAAAAACGTTGATCCTGCAGTCTACAATTCTATATTCATGTAACTCGGCTTTCTTTTAAAGCTTTTTCTGAACACGACATATAAGAGATCTGAGCATTGAGTACCGTATTCCTGTAAGGTAAGTCGATTCAATTTGTCTCAAAGGGTTTACCTGCGTTCACCCCTATCTCATGGGGGTAGAGGGGTAGAAGGGTGGAGGGGGATGTCAGATTGTGTTTAAGCAATATGGTTTTTCGGATAAAATGGAATCGCAAGCATTGGGGACTTGGGAACTCGATTCGTCTAATTCCTGCTTTTCTTCCTACTATATAAATCTTCTTAATATATATAAATCACGTGTCACGTTGTTTGTCTGCGATGGACCCCTAAACCACTTAACCAATTTTAAATTAAATTTGCACAACGTGTGCAGTTTGATTCAACTTAAAAGATAGGGTAGGTAGGTAGGGTAGGTTCCCTTGATCACGATATCACGCGTGAATTGCTGGACTAATTTCGCTAATTATTTTTTTGTTATATTGGTTAATGTTAGGAGGACCCCCGTCCTTATAAAAAAAAAGTACGGTAGGTTGGGTAGGTAGGTAGAAATTGCATTGCAACGTATGCCTGGCACAGCTAGTATATATATATATATCCTACTAAAAATATAGTGGCGTGTCATTATTTCTCTGTTAACTGACGATGACAGTTCTTTTACGCGGGTTAGATATATTGAATGGAGAGAGCGACTCAGTGGAGGACACGGTTAGCGCAGTGGCTGAGCGATCGACTGCTGCGCTGCGAGCCGCGGGTTCGATCCCCGCACGGAATAAATATTTGTATGGCCTACAGATAGTTGTTTCGGGTCTGGCTGTTTGTGTATGTGAGTTTAAATGTTTGTAAGCGCACCCACGATACAGGAAATATTCCTAGTGTGGGGCAACGTTATTTAAAAAAAATGCATTCAGTTTCGGGAAATTCCCCCTAAAAAAACTACTGAGATTGTAAACGATTGGCTGAATAAACCCTGTTTAAGTCCGGGGTTGCGGGTTAATCGAAAGAGTTACTGCGGCCCCGGAACATAAAGGGCAAAAGAAGGAACGTGGGTGGGTTTTAGTCAGTACAAGTCTGACACTCCCCCCGCTCTTTCTTTCGTAGTTATTTGTTGATTTCCTATCCGCAAAAAAGCCCTATTTAAGTGCTACATCGTCGAGTCTTGCAAAGTATTTTGTGAGTCAACTCCGCCCCTCTCGTTATCACTGTCATGAATCTACTCTTACTTGATATATAGCTGTCAGTTGCGAAATTACACTTTTACTATTCAACTATATTTTATTCTCAAAGTGTCATTTCCTCGGGTGATCTCATTTCAGGGTATCTCAAACGACTATTTTGGTTAGATTATTTTAGTAGGTTCCGACTATTATTTATTAATTCCTTTCTATCTTTGATTTATAAATGACTAGCTTTTGTCCGCGGCTTTGCTCGCATTAAATTCGGAGTAACACAGTTCGCCTTTCCTGATTTGCAGGTACCTGCTACTTGTAGTTTTGCCCTAGCGCCTTATTTACTGCAATAGCAAAGCTCAGCTTTTCCTTTTCTTCCCTCTTTCTCCCTCATTTCTCACTTTAAAAAAAATAGTTATATCCGTCTCTAGCGTCCCAACTATCTCTACCAAAATTTATCAAAATCGGTTTAGCCATTTAGGCGTGAAGACGTAACAAATAAACAATTAAACGAACTCACTTTCGCTTTTATAATATTAGTAATGATGCTGTGACGTCTGGCAGGGGAGAATGGAAGAAGAAAACGCTGACCCCAAATAGACTGGGAAAAGGATATGATATGATGGGAACATGATGATATTTTTGACAGTCATTACCAGTTCAAGAATTAGTTTTACCATAAACTGTCCAAGGCATAAAAAGTAAATAAGTAATATATTTTTAATATAAGTACTTTTACTAAAGAAACGTAGGTACGTTTTTACTTAAATTAAGAAACTTTCGTTCAGTTTCTAGAATGATCGATGAAGATGTTACTGAACTTTCGTCTTAACTTTGAGCATGAGACGCCAGATCATTCTCAGTAACTGATGTACTATACAAATATAACCTTACTGACTTGTGTTATTAAAATATGAATATTAAACGAATATTTCTTACTGTATTGCATATTACACGAATATATGGTATGATATTAGCTTGAAGAAATAGAAAATCACCTATTCTGAATAAATCGTACTGTCGTATTATTTGATAACAGGGATTTTTACCTATGTATATGACATGGATGTATAGATGTTTGTTACTGTTTTACATCAAAACGGTTAAACAGATCTTGATGAAATTTGGCTCAAAGGTAGATCATATATAATCTGGAGGAACATATAGATAGGATACTTTTTTTCGATCGGTAGCCGCGGGCACCAGCTAGTATATACATATATACAAAATCCCAGTCTAAGTAGGTGAAACAGCGGGGCGCAGCTAGTATTAGGTACATGAAAGGACGGCCAATCTGACCACAATTACCCGGCGAGTGTCTAGTACTACATCCTTTGGTAAAACTGGTTGTTAGGCTCTTACGGTTCTAATTACTCGGAACACAATGTCACGCCTGTAATTCCTGAAGGACTAGGCAGAAGTATTTCTAATAGTATACCTACATTTTTCCAGTTATGTTTTAGGTGCCATGAAATGTATGCACCCTGCACCTACTATGTTTTGTCTCTGCATCACCCTAAGGTAGACTGGTAGAAAATGCCCAAGGTATTAAATCCGCCTTTGTACAATGTTTTTTATACATGTGAATAAAGTTTTAATAAAAAAAAATAAGTAAAATAGTAAGCCTATTGCCAAAAATCAGGTAGAAATACAGACTCTATGGCTGTTACTAATAAATTACTGATAAAAAAATCCAATCACACTTTGCCGCCATTGAGAATTGAATCCAGTACCTCATGATCAGCAGTTGCAATTGTGACTACTAGACAACCGAAGCGATTTTATGTAAGTCTAAGTAACAATGATGGATCCTTACTAATATTATATAAGCGAATGTGAGTTTGTTACGTCTTCACGCCTAAATAGCCCAACCCCTTAAAAGAGGGGATAAAATTCTATATGGGACTTTTTGCAGTTTGCAAGGTAGGAAGCTAAAACTCGGTACACACAGTCTTTGTTACCAACGAAAAATACCTGCAAATTAGGAAAGGAGAATTGTGTTACCGCGAGCGACGCCGCGGGCTAGCTAGTTACTGATAAAAAAAACCCAATTACACTTTGCCGCCACTGAGAATCAAATCCAGTACCTCATGATCAGCAGTTGCAATTGTGACTACTAGACAATCGAAGCGGTTTTATGTAAGTCCTTGTAACAATGATGAAATTTCTATAAATGTCAGCTCTTGGTCCAACAGCTCCTTGAAGGATGAATATTCAAACACACGTTATTACATATCTTAACTTTACTAATAATAATACCTTTAATTATTATCCATAAGACAGTTTGAAAGCCAATCACGAACCTAACTTTGAGGAACCAAATTTCAGCATAAACAGTTTTAAACTAAGGACGTGTTTAGATGCGATTAGCGATGGAGGTAAGCAAGTTTACTTGCCTGTGCTACTAAATACGTAGGTTATATGTAGGAGGGGATAAGATATTATTTTAGATTAAAATATTTAGATATTATGCAAAGGTTTTGGTGTGTATAGTCGCTCGCTGATTTAGCTAGACAGGAAGCGGATCTTAAAATTGTTGAAAAAAGGCTAAGCAGTTAAGTAATATAAGTTGAGTAAATATTGGTTTGATTTTTTTGTGAAGTATTGAGATTCAATATTAATTAAATCTAGATATGTGTGTGAAAGATTTAATTCTTAAACAGCAAAATGTATTTTCGTGTAAACATAAATGTAGACTGCTATTTCCCTTCATTCTTTTGCAACATCAATATTCAGACTTGACTCTAGCTTTCCCCAAGCAATCTCAACATCAAAATATCAAACAACAACCAAGGCAAGAAAATATCTTACACAAAGCTACTCTCCTTACCTGAACCCGCCCTTACTCCCAACTAAAATAATTAGCCGAGTTGACAAGTTGGTGTCACAACGCACTGTAACAAGTTAATTTACGTTGAAACTGTACAAACGAAGCACCTTGTTTGAACAAGCGTATACTTGGCCACATACCATGCGTTTAAGCGTCTCGCGTGTTAGCATCAATAACTTTCTATAGTAATTGGGCGTTCTAAATTTTAAGCACAGATGCGTGGCGTACTTTCCGGTTGTTTGTATAAAAAATGCGCCAAAAACAATTCTTGACTCCACCCGTCCCTTGCAAGAGCCAGCCCGCGCTGCTGAGCCAGTAAGTTAAAATAGTCCATAAATAATATCACTCAGATCCAGCCTGTCCCTTGCTGTCCCTCAGCGACGCCCTAAGCCGAGGCTCGTACCCCACAGGCGGTGCCCTTAGCGTGTAGTCGCTTAGTTTATAAGTTTATACCCTGGCTGGAGGTCTTAATTTTTAAGGCACCCACAGGATTCGCCCGGTTAAGCAGACGACAACCTCCTTGGTTGAACTGCGAGATGCCATTCATAAAAAAAAAAAAAAAATCTTGACAGGGTTTCTGGGGTTATTTGAAAAAGATACCGCGACGTCGGAACACAAAGGCCAAAAGAAAAAACATAGATGGGTTTGGTCAGTAAAAGTCTGTGCCCGTTTTCACCGACGTCCTCCAAGTTTATGGGATCCCCTAAGCATGGCTAGGGGGCTGTTAGGGGACGGTTTCTGTTTCTGACATTCCCTTCCATGTATCCCAAAATGGGAGAAGTTATTTGATGATTTCCCATCTGAAAAAATGGGTCTATGCGACGGGTTTTGTGAAAGTCAATGTGGAAACAAGTTACAAATGCGCGTGTCGCTTGACACAAGTGGCATCACCTCAGGTCGTGAACAGGGTGTTATTGTAATACAAGCGACGAACAGGTGCTTAGTATGTCATGAAGGCAATGTCGCTTGTTGTTGTAGTATACACTATTTAGATATTAAGGTGGATTTTAGATTGGATAAGTTTGTTATATAGTTTAGAGTTGATGCTTAAAAATGAGATTTGATGTATGCATGAAATATTAATGGGTTCTGTGTTTGGTGATATTGCAAGGTGTGATTATGTTGCTGTTAGATTTTAGAGATGTATTTTGAGTAACAGAAATCCCTTCCAGCAGCACTATATTTTTTCGATCTGATTATCAAATCAAATATTTATTTATTTTGACCATTTGAATGAATTAATAATACTTAACAACTATGTTAGAACCAAGAAATTTTATGATTCAGTTTCAGAAATAATTTTAATTCAATGCAATTTCTTCAAATAATAATTACATAGGTACCTAACTACATTTTTTTATTTTTAAATGCTTTTTGTTTTCTTTATTTTTTTTAATGTTCCCATATGTAGATAAAAATATAAAAAAGTTTAAAAATAAATAAACGATTAACAGACCTACAATTTATGTCATTTTCTTCTAGTCACCAAAACAAAGGTTTTCTATGAAAACGGTATAAATATAATTCAAATCTACCTTTTCAATTATTTAGCAATAGGTGACAAAAGCACGCTTTGTGCTTCTCGTAAAATAAAATTGTTAGTAGTAAATCAAAAGCAACGGAGAGCTTGAGAGCCCATTCATCTTACAAGCGCAGTGGGCCTAACACGACCTCGCAGTGTACACGTTATGTTGTATTCAAATAATATTAAAATTTAAACCTGTTTCACATGTTATATGAAACTGTTAGCTTGCGTCACCAGAGGGGCCTGCCAGGGCCACCGTCTGCCGGGGTGTCCGAAAACGATACCGCGGCCTTAGAACATAAAGGGCAAAAGAGGGAACGTGGGTTTCCGTTCGTTGTTAATCACACATTCGCAAAACAAAACCTTCCGTCATTCCATATCTGGGGGTAATGTGGACAACTGGTCGTTGGTTTTGTCCACCTCGTTCGCCATGCCATATGGGTGCTTAGCAAGATCTTCCCTTATCATTCAATGTTCAGAATTTTTTCATACTGCTCCTTAATTATCATGATTTTTAACATTATAAAAATAGTTCTAATACTATTAAAATTATGTACGTACCTATTTGTCTATGTCCACTGTGTACACAGGTAATTAGTATTGTCCTTGTCTATTGTCACTATGTATCTGTAAAGGATCAGTCGACACGCTACTATACTAACAGTTGACACTGGTCTGGACACCAGACAATGGCAAATATTATATTGAAGTGTGTGTATGTGTTTCAGTGTCCGGTTTCCTATATAATGTCCGGTGCCATGGGTCGTGCCGTAATTAGGCCGTACCGGTTTAACCGAAACTCGAATTTCCGTGTAATAAGTTGTCGCAGTGTTTTTAGCTTATTTTGCTTTAATAATAATACTAAAAACCTATGAATGTTGACCAAACAACAATACAGTAAATAAGATTTCAATTGGACGTAGCGAGGTGCTACGGCGTAGCACTATAGCTACGACGTAGCACTTAATGTTTCATTTGCATGATTTGGATGCCTTCAAAATTCAATTAAATTCAAACATATTCTTATACACGTATAAGTTTATTAAAGTAAGTCTTTCGCTAGAGAAAATACCAAGACTATTTCCCTAGTCTGCATTCAATTCTCCACATATTTTCCGACGAAAAACAAAGGCTTACCAAACAGAATACCTTAAAACATTCGTTTGAACTCAAACAAATTAAAAATAGATTAAATACGCTAACGGGTAAACTGCACCGCTTAACTCTTACTTATTTAAAAGTTCTAAATCCAAGCGATTGTTCTGTTTTATAAATACTCTATCCTTGTTTTGCTCCATAATAATTAGGGTTGGTAGTTTATTTTGAAATAAGAAAAATCTTATTCCATGCAAAAAAATGCCTTCATAATGAAGAACATTTCTTCACCCATTTGTGAAGAATGTAGAGTTGACTGAACGATTATACATCGTTCAGTAAAATATCACTTTTTAGGGTTCCGCACCTCTTAAAGGAAAAAACGGAACCCTTACTGGATCAGTCTGTTGTCCATCTGTCTGTCAAGACCCTTTATCTCGGGAACGTGTGCAGGTATCGAGTACAAATCCTTACTAATATTATAAAAGCGAAAGTGAGTTTGTTTGTTACGTCTTCACGCCTAAATGGCAAAACCGATTTTGATGAATTTTGGTACAGAGACAGTTGGGACCCTGGAGACGGGCATAGGCAAAAACTACACGCAGCAGGTACCTGCAAATCAGGAAAGGGGAACTGTGTTATCCCGAATTTAACGCGACCGAAGCCACGGACAAAAGCTAGTTAAAACCATAAACTCAAGTCTGTGGTCTCTTGGAGTTGTGAAAAACCATGTCTAATTCTACGCAGTCAAAAGATATGGTTGGTTAAGTCGCCAGTCTAACACTCAAAACGGAAGCCTAACTTCCATCATGGTGCTTGCACCAGAGCCGATATATCCGGAACTTAAAAGTTTGTGTTGTATTATTATTAATAATATAATGAATCCTGGAAGGATTACAACATCGAAATCTTACTGTTCTTTATTTTTATGTGTGGTTAGTGCCTAACCTGGTTTCAGAGATTGTGGACCTGTAACTTAATATGCCGTCGACAAATATCTTACAGACATAGGTACTGGTTTTGTTACTATGTTTCCCTTAACATTTACTGATATCCAGCAAAAACTCGTGAGGACTCAATTGTAATTACAACCGAAAGGAACAACGTGTGAACGCGTTTGATGCTCAGTCAGTTCGCTGAACGGAGACGCAGGCACAACCAAATTAGGTCAGGTTGAGGTTCTCACTTCCATTGTACACACGACGGCAGGTTAACCTATTCTAAACTACTATAACCAGATCTCTCTGCTACGGATCGCACACAGTAGTAGAGAGATCAGGTTAAAATGGTTTGTGTAGGTTGATGTGCTGTCGGGTGTATGTATAGTACAAATATTTGCGTGGCATATTCATGTAGATAAAATATTAATTGTTCCCGGTATTCAGTCATATGAGATTTGTGAATAATCAACAATCATGAATTATTATAATTCTTTATACAGGGTGTTTTCGAAAATAATTATTAAAAAATCAAATATGTCGTCCTAATTATTTTTTATCTATGGTAACCAATATCATAATAATGTTTATGGTTAAGGTGCAAATGGCAACACCTATCTAAATATGAAAACTATTACGATGAAATAAATGAGTAACGACAGTCCATTACGAAAAGCAACGTGTTTTATTATTATTTACGCTTAAAAGTTATCACAATTTTTAGTGTACCTATTCAATCGCAATGCCATAAATGGATTTTAATCTGAAATAAATACATAATAATAATTAACACAACGAATTTGCAATTAACCCCTCGCCAACCCTGCGAACCACTTGTTAGTTTCACCTCGGTTATGTCATGGAGCAAGAAAATGCAGAAGAATTACTGACTCATTTTTTTTAAGTGAAACTTTCATCGTCTCATTTTTTTTCGTATGTGTGTTGCATATCGCGTGACGGTTGGCCCCTGAGAAGGGATGTCTATAATGTGAAAAAAAGTTTCACTTTGACCGTGGTTTTATAAAACCACACAATCCTTTTTATTATCAATCCTGAGAGCCTTGTTTCAGTTACTGCTCAATATACGCCTTCACATTTTTCGCTTCCTTGGTCTATGAAAGTCATATCCAGGTATTTTCCACGATATTATCTTCAGTAGGTAGTTTACCTGTCTACCTAGCTGGTAGTTGTTCTGCTTATGTACCTTTTTTCATCTCGTTGTACTCCGTAATAGCTCTGTTACTCCACAACACAAATCACGTCACGTCACATCACATCTCAGATCCACTTGAAAACCAGCATCCGGAATGAGTTGCTCGGCCGCGGTATCTCTTTCAAACAACCCGCAAACCCGAAAGGAGTGGAACTTCTGTCTGGTATCTGTAAGTGTGCAGTAAACATTATTAAAAACGGACTGCCGTATTCGCAGGTTCCTGCTGTGAGCTCCAAGTACTACCTACTTGGCGGTACTACCTACAGATATTATGTATGAAGCAGAGTGATGACGTACAGGGCTTCTGATTTCAAATTTCAGTTTTTGGTGTTAAAAGTTTTAATTATTCGATATGCTTCCTTTTAGAAAAAATAATAATTGACGGTTGGCGCAGTGTCTGAGCGATTGACTGCTACGCTGCGTGTCGTGGGTTCGATCCCCGCACGAAACATTGTGTAGCCTTCACATTTATTTTTTGGTCTGGCTGTTCATGTATGTCAGTATAAATGTTTGTAAACGCACCCACGATACAGGAGAAATTCCTAGTGTGGGGCAACGTTTCATTTAAAAAAAAGTTGAGCTAGCCTGGCAATTATTTTTTATAAGCCTATATTATTCCACTGCAGGGCAAAGGCCTTCACTACTTCCACTTTTCGCGGTCTAGTGCAACTGTAGACCAATCGTTTAAGAAAGAGTCCAACTCATCTCAGCTCATCCCGCCATCTCAGCCGCCATCTCAGCCGCCATTGGCAAAGGCTGGCTTAATTAAACCGAGTCTTAGTGCTAACAGCACCGTACAATAAAGAAAATCAATGTTTTTAGAAGTATGTCGTAATGACAGTAATATCAAATAGGTCACTATGAGTTGATCTGGTTTAAAAACACATAGCAGATTTGAAATCTTTCCAAATTAAGATACATACACTGACATAGGTTCCAATCCTTGCTTGTCAATAAAAAATACGAATCAACTTTACGGATGAAATAGTCTAAATTATTATAAAACACTGCTGTATAAAGTAAAACTCATCTCTTACTCACAAACCAGTTCAGGACAACTCGTAGAAAAAAAAATATGGAAACGGCTAAATCCTACTTAAACTCCTAATATTATAAATGCGAAAGTTTTTGAGGATGTATGGATGTATTTTACTCCTTCACATAAAACTACTGAAGGGATTGAGTGCACAGATAGATTATTGGATACCTAGATTAACAAAACGGATAATTTTAATACCGGTGGGACAATTACTGAACTTAACCTGGGCAACGTCGCGAACATGAGCTAGTATTCTCATAGAAGAATCAATTAAAACCCTCCTCCCTCACAGAATAACGAACAAGTAACGCATACGTCACGGTGGCTCGTTATTGGCGCAGCCTCGCAGCGCATTCATGTACTCTTGCGGTGTGACGTCATAGAGCCCTGATGACGTGGCTCACAACCGCACCGCTCTCTACAAGGCGCAGTGCGAGGTATGAGCGGCAGCGGGTTTGAACGAAGAACTAAAAAAATACTTTTCTTAAAAAATAAAACCGATTTCCCAAAAAAAACTAAAAGTGAAAATAACTCTATTTCTGGAAGTCGGTGGCTTTTGTTTGTTTCGTTGACTTTTTTTAAAAAGTTTTATATTTAAGCATTTTTATTTTAAATATAAAATGTTTGAGTATTCATTTTCCATGGTTCTAATAAAAAAAGAATCATCAAAATCAGTTCACCCAGACCAGAGTTATGAGGTAACAAACATAAAAAAACATAGGGTCGAATTGAGAACATCCTCCTTTTTTTGAAGTCGGTTAAAAATAATAATAAATAAATATCTTGGGACAGATCACACACGGCTATCTGATCCCAAGCTAAACAGAGCTTGTGTTATGGTAACCAGACAACTGATATACATACTTATATAATTTATAAATACATACATATTTAGATAAATCACACCCAGAAACAGAACAAACAATCATGCTCATCACACAAAGTTTGTCCTGGATGGGAATCGAACCCACGACCTCCGGCTCAGCAGTCAGGGTCACTAACCACTAGACCAACAGGCCAGACAAAAATGCGAAACTTATGTCAATAGTTACTATTGGATAGCTTTGAATAGATACAATGAAACACAGACACACTTTAAACTTATAGGTATCACCTTTCTTTTTTGGTCGGGATTTGAAAATCCAAGACATGCAAAATCTACTAAAACTGCTGTTGTCCTTAAAGAATTTGTCGCAGGTTGGGGAAATACCCTCTAATTTTTTAAGTTTTTTTAGGGTTCCGTAATCAACTAGGAACCCTTATAGTTTCGCCATGTCTGTCTGTCCGTCCGTCCGTCCGTCCTCGCTTTATCTCTGTGACCGTTAGCACTAGAAAGCTGAAATTTGGTACCAATATGTATATCAATCACGCCGACAAAGTGGTAAAATAAAAATTGGAAAAAAATGTTTTATTAGGGTAGCCACCCTATATGTAAAGAGGGAAGTGATTTTTTTTTAATTTCAACCCTAACGTGTGATATATTGTTGGAAAGGTATTTAAAAATGAATAATATATAATTTACTAAAATCATTTTTTGATAATGTCAATAATTTCGGAAATAATCGCTCCAAAAGTAAAAAACAATGTGTCCCCCCCCCTCTAACTTTTGAACCATAAGTTTAGAAAATATGCAAAAAATCTGAAAAGTAGAACTTTATAAGGACTTTCTATGAAAATTATTTTGAACTTGATTGGCACAACAGTTTTTGTACAAAAAAGACAAAAAGTTGTACAAAATAATTTCTGGACTAAGTTTGTAGTATAATCGTATATGCAAGCATTTTTTTAACTTCGTTTACATATTTTATTATCCTGAACGTATCTATTTTCAAACAAAAAAAGAATTATTGAAATCGGTTCTCGCAATCGAAAATTACCACCGAAAACTTCTTGCACGTCTTTGTATTAATTAGTAACCTAATTCCCCGAGAGATGGCGCTGTAGGTACTTATTACATTGGATCGGGTATTACCGAATTGTTTGGTTGGTGTCTCCTTGGCATTGGCGGTATCTTATAACTACATAAAACTTCTATCAAGAACATGCTAAGGCAATTTAGAACAAAACTAAAATTCATTTTTTTAACACCATCAAAATGTTAAGGTAAAAACCAGTTCATAAATTGTTCTATAGATGGCGTTGCGTAATGACGTCATTTTTTTAAAAGTCGATGTTAAGATTTTCCGTGCTTTCATGACCTACCGTGGTAAAGTAAGTTGCACTTAAATATATTCGTAATTTTATTTATGAGTGCATAACCTAATTAGTCGTCGAGGTTTGATTTTGATTTGTCCGGTATATTGTGACGGACGGGAAACTACGGAACCCTACACTGAGCGTGGCCCGACACGCTCTTGTCCGGTTTTTTATGTTTTTAAGTTTAGAAGTTTTTGTATTTTTTAAATTAGATTTAATTGTGAACTAATGCAACAAACAAGCGCCAATCCCGCCAACAAACTGTTACGCATTTTGGCGGGTTTACTAAATGTGTAACAATTTTGGTCTAAAATAAATTATTTATATTTGTGGGAACGTTATTGCTGTTTTTTTCTTAAACGCTCATCTCTATTTCACTAAGCATAGACACGAATAACACACAAACTACCTTCCTATTTTAAAATAATGCACGTTATTCATTGCACGCTCACCATACGTCACGCCAACATACAAACTCAAGCTCACACACAACGGAGACGTCTGCGTGACCAAGCTAGCTGTAATATCTCAATAATTCTAATGGGGGTGTGCAATGTGACGTCAGCACTGATGACGTTGTGGCCCGCCACCACACCGCACTCGGCGTCACTGGTGTAGTACAAGTTATAGGTTGTGGCGATTTTTAAGACTAAGCCGAGAACTTGGCCTAGATTATCAAACCATTCGAATATTACTACGCTGAGGGGAACTAGAAACATTTACAGAATACGCGAAGTTACCTTACATCGTGTATGCATACCCGTCTCTGTCTAACAGAATAAATAAACGTTTTGTAATTTTCTAATTCCTAATCATATTTAAAAACCCCACAATTTTTCTATCTTCATTATCTTAAAAGTGTCATTTCATGAGTTGTATTTTTTTTGCGTACCTACGTCAAATTGTAATATGGCTGTAATTTTTTGTGGCGGTAACCGTAATCCTTACTAATATTATTAAAGCGAAAGTGAGTTTGTTTGTTTGTTACGTTTTCACGCCTAAATGGCTAAACCGATTTTGATAGAATAGTTGGGGCCCTGGAGACGGAAGTAGGCAACTTTAAAAAAATATGAGAAAAGGGAGATAAAGAAGAAAGAAAAGGGGAGAAAGATTTTTTTCGATCATCACGCAGGTTAAAGTTAACGTTAACCAAAGATAACTATGCCACGCGGACGAAGTCGCGGGTAGAAGCATACATAAGTGCTGGTACTTCAAGCTCACGGACTAAAGTTGTTTGACTATGTAACCTCACCTTTTTCACCGACTAACGAACCCCCTCCTGTACAAATAAATAAGCTTAATTATTGAAAGCGGTTGCTAGGAATTTGCAGTCCAGCTATTAGTTAAATAAAACTCACTACCGAACTTAGTTTCCAACCAGCGCTGTTTAGAGCTAAGCAAGCAGCGTTGTTGAGATTTGCTTTTAAGAATTTGTAATGACAAGCTCTTGAGGTATTTTAGTTTGTTGTACAGCAGTATTTTTTTAATTCGTCTGTGTAATAAAAAACAAACTTTTTTGTAATGCTTTTAAACTAAATTGTTCTTATATTATGCATGTCTTTTGCCCGCGAATCGTCAACCTATTATATAAAAAAAAAACTTATACGAAAGTGTTTGTTTAACAGTTTATGTCAAAAGGAACAGAAAGACGTATTCGTATAAAGGTGATACTTACTGCTAAAGACATCTTCTAAGATATCACGCAATAGGGATTCTAAATTAAAAAAAAAAACGGTTAAGTGCGAGTAGGACTCGCGCACAAAGGGTTCTGACTTCTGTTCCATCCTTACTAATATTATAAAAGCGAAAGTGAGTTTGTTTGTTTGTTACGTCTTCACGCCTAAATAGTTTAACAGATTTTGATGGATTTTGGTACAGAGATAGTTGGGACCCTGGAAACGGACATAGGCAAATTAAAGGCAAAGAAAAGGAAAGAGGGAAGAAAAGGGGATAGAAAGATTTTTTTTTCGATCATCACGCGGGTTAAAGTTAGTGTTAGCCCAAATTAACTATGCCACGCGTACGAAGTCGCGGCGAAAGCTAGTTATCTATAAAAACGGCAAAAAAAATATTTATTGAAAATTTCAGCTGTCCAACTATTACAGTTCATGATGGACAGCCAGACGGACGGTCGGAGAGCGGAGTCTTAGTAATAAGTTCCCGCATAACTTTTGAAAATCATTCCCCGCAAAATAATTCTAGCTTCTAATAAAATACCTATCAAAAACGCTTGATCATAAACCACTCATTTAACGAAACAGACTAAGATTTTACTAGCTTTTGCCCACGACTGCGCCCGCATCCTACCCTTTCTCCCGTTAAGATAATATCATAATATCTTTCCTAACTTTTCAGGGATCACAGGGGGGATGTTTTGTAATTAACCACCTTATTGTATTTAACAGGACTGATAACTCATAACGTAGAAATTATTTCATTTTAAAAGCGGGCACTTGGTCGCCATTTTTTGATTAATTACTAAGAGGATATCATGCATGTAAAATATTTATAAGTATTTACATTACATTATTTAATCAACGAACGAGTGATCAAATAACGTATTGTCAATACTTGCATGGCTTGTTTAAAACAATGGATGGCGCTTGAAACCAAATACATTCACCTGTTCACCTGGCTTTAATAAAACGATATGATATCTTTTCGAAGTTTATTTTGAACCACTATTTTGTTGGCTGAAGGGGCTGAACCTTTATAATATACCCGTTTTTGTACTGCACCTTTGTAATAAATAAAGTAGGAAAGAGTTTCATGTCTTCAAAAATGGGACCAACTTTGAAATATACTCTCTCCAATGAAAAAATATTTTTTCTAATCAGACGTCTCAATATAAAGTTATGCGTGGTCATACATAAAAAAAAAACAAAATAAATATACATGTCGAATTGAGAACCTCCTTTTTTTCGTCGGTTAAAAAGAGCATAAGGTTCGAAATCCCTGCCGGGCTTGCGGGTTGTTCGAAAGAGATACCGTGGCCCCGGAACATAACCCGGGTTCGATTTCCGCACGGAACATATATTTGTATGGCCTACAGATAATTGTTCCGGGTCTGGCTGTTTGTGAATGTGAATTCAAATGTTTGTAAACGCACCCACGATACAGGAGAAATTCCTAGTGTGGGGCAACGTTTTTTAAAAAAGACAAAGACAATAAGGGGCAATAGAATTAACATGGGTGGGTTTTATTCAGTACAAGTCTGACACTCCCCCCCCACTCCGCCCAGAGCGGCGGAAGTTATTTGATGATTTCCAATCCGCAAAAAAAAGAAACCGGCTGGGGGCTGTAGAAGCTACTGCTTAGTAGTTGTTCGAGGCTGTCCATCCGTTTGTCCATCTGTCACCAGGCCATCTCATGAACCGTGGTGGTTAAACATGAAAAAGAAATCACAGATGATGTATTTCTATTGCCATCAAATATCTACAAAATAGAAAAAATATAGAGTTCTACGCGTGCATTTGCAGCAAAGCAGAGGGGTCTGCCAGGGCCACTGCCTGTCGGGGTTGCGGGTTGTTCGAAAGAGATACCGCGGCCCTGAATCACAAAGGGCAAAAGAGGGAATATGGATGAGTTTTTGTTAGTAAATCTGTCTGACACTCCCTTCAACTAAGAGCGGGAGACGTTATTTGACAATTTCCCAACCCAAAAAAAACGAGTAGATACCGTTATAAATAAACATTTTATTTATTTATTTATCCTCCTTACAACTATCCTTACAAGCCTTAACCTAATGCGACAGTGAAGCTATCTACTAATAATAAAAAAAAATAAAAAAAATCACTTTACATCAAATCTCTTAATTTTTAAGTACCTAATTATAAACAAACAAAAAAATACATATTTCTCTTTCCTTATGGTCTTACATAACTAACTATGTTTAATAAAACTCTTGCGAAGTCACTCAAAGTCATACCTACTTTATCAAAGAAAATAATCAACCTATAGCAGAATTACATTGAAAGTATCACATCGTATCAAAGGTATTATAGTGTAGGTATTCGAAACAAGCACACAATGTATTAAATCTACCATACAGCTACTTACAGCATATACTCCAACCTTGCTTCAAACTATTTCTATTCGTCTCCAAAACATATAATCTCGAAGCCAAAGACGGCTGCCCTCACCTCGGGCCGAGTTATGCTCGGTCCGGTAGACTTGAAAGAGGACAGTTGCTATGGCAACAGACTTTGATATTAAACCATGTGAGAGGAAGAACACTATTGAATTAGATGTAAAAGTGTATTGAATTCAATGGGTTTGTTTTCCAGTATTTTTGCTATGCCAAACTAGATTTAAACGGGGATGCGGGTTGTTCGAAAAAGGTACCGCGGCCCTGGAACATTAAGGGCAAACGAAGGAACATGGGTGGGTTTTAGTCAGTACAAGTCTGACAGACCCGACGTTGCCTATCCGCAAAAAAAGCTAGATTTAACTCTCATATTTTTTACAATAAAATATTCTTTTTCATGTACATCACACAAATTATAAAAGAAATACTGTATAGAAGTTGTAAATAAAGTGACACAATGGGCGGTTATACCGCTAAAAGCGATCTTTTCAAGATAACCTTCGGATGTATTTAAGGGATGAGCAGCAACAACACTGTGGGTGGTTTGTGGTGTTCCATTATTTAAATTAATAGCTACATTTATAAAAAAACAAATACTTCTACATAAATATACACATATGCTAAAAGTAGTCAAGGTTTGAGCGCACCTGTTTTTTTTATAAAAAAAACCAAGTTGGGCTTGGCGTTCATAGGTTTTGTGCAATTTATTTTATTTGTGCATTTTTAAATTGAAAAATGTATGTATAATATAAAAGCAAAGCGTTTTCAGCTTGCAGGTAATACAAAATAAAACGTAACTTTTACTGACTTTTAATTTATGAAGATAGATCACGCGATAGCTTTGAAATATTATTTAAAAACTCTCTGGTCATTTGTCAATTAAAAAACTTATGTAAACTACACATTTACGGCCTTTTTGTATAAAATAACTTATTAAACTATTTAAAGACACACAGTGGCTAAGCGTTTGACCTCTGCGCCCCTTTTGCGGTTTCGGTCCCCCACGGAACAAATATTTGTATGGCCTACAGATATAGTTGTTCCGAGTTTAGCTGTTTGTGTCTATGTGAGTTTAAATGTTTGTGGTGTGTTTACACAGGAGAAATTCATATTTTGACGCAACATTAAAAAAAACTGATTTGTCTTCCATAACATACTGTTAACAAACTCCCTTGCAATGCCGTCCTAACAGAGTATTTTATAACTTCTTTAAAATATTTTCCGTAGTCTTTAGTCACACGTTCAGGAGATTTTGAGTCTTGTAAGCAGTTTGACAACGGATATATTCGCACGTATCAATGGGCTTGACTCGACTGTAAAAAAGGTTACGGGTATATTTTTTCACATAAAGGCTTTATTCACAGTTCGCGTGGATTGACTTATCCTGATATAAGACTGTTTTGGTTCGGTTAGGGTCAGATGATTATTTATAGCTACATTGTAGCTTAGCTTTGTGTGTGAAGTACAACAGATTACAAATATAAAAAAAGTCACACACAGCATGATGCTGTGCCTTGGGAGCCCACATTACAGCGCTAGATTTTAGTGGTAAAAAGAAAAAAAACTAAACCAAGACATCGTTTGATGTTTTTCTTATATTGTGTATTTAATGCAAACTTAAGTCAACGGAGTAACAGAGCACACACAATGCACTGGTTTGGAATACAAAAATATAAACACACCATAGAACGGGTCCTATGAAAATTTGCTCGAAACGGCCAAATGTGAGTCACCCTCACGGCACACTCACGGCTAAACCTTTTGACTTATTATTTATCCTGTCTCTCTTCTTCAAAATTGTTCACTCTGGACTGAGTGGTCGTGGTAATGGATGGTCACCTACAGCTGCAATCGCTGCTTTCGTGATCCTTTTCCATTGGTCCCTATTGGCTGCATGGCGAGCAGAGTGTGTTACTTTTTTTTCAAACATTTAAAGTCACATGCATAAACAACCAGACCCGGAAAACTGTCTGTAGGCCATACAAATATTTGTTCCGTGCGGGGATCGAACCCTTGACACGCAGGGCAGCAGGCGATCGCTCAGCCACTGCGCCAACAGTGTCATCAAAACTTGGTGACAGGTTTGATAGTCTGTCCGTTGAGTAACCACGTAGTCGATCACGAATTGATTTTTAATGTTATTTACTTGGTATAAACATCGGATATAAATAGATAAAGCAACCTTTGTGTTTCTTGTACTTGGCTATTTAAAGATACTATATCTCTGCGTAAACAACAAAACAAGCTCCCGGCAAGATTGTGTAAAAATAGACTCATCTTAGAACAGAAGCTAATTGAATAAAGTCTAAAATAAAGGACACAAAACAAACGCTTTCAGGTAACTAAAAAACTTTTAGCTTCTGAAAATTTCCGACAATCGTCACCTAACTAAGTATTTACTTAACTGATTACCACGCCAAGTTGCGCCAAGTCGCGCCAAGTAGCGCCAAGTTTCTCCCATACACATTTAAAGGTGTTTTTAAACAAGTTTTTTTACAAAACTTCTTTTTTTTCTACTTTCGCGGTGCCTAAGGAAAAGTTTTACAGTTGATCTGATTGGGACTACACTTGGGAATTTTCGGCCGTGATTTTTTCACACCGTCATCTTTTAAGAAAAACTTGGTTACGGAATAAGTATTTTTGTTTTTTTTTTCCTTCTTTTGATTTGTTTGTTTGAGTAATTCTTGCTTTGTGAGCAAAGGCGTACGAGACAGGTACCTTTGAATATGAGTACTTTTGTAGTCTTTTGTTAAAAAAGTTGCAAGTCGACGGATTTGAAGATGTCGACGAAGAAATAAAGGATCGTAAAAGAGCGCAAAACAATCATTTAATTGTAACTTCGTCGCGTTGATCAAAAAATTCTTGTTTTTAAATTGCACTTTTTGTTAGGAATTGGAAATCATCAAATAACTTCCCCGCTCCGGGCGGAGCGAGGAGTGTCAGACTTGTACTGACTAAAACCCACCCATGTTCCTTCTATTGCCCTTAACGTTCCCTAGCTGCGGTATCTCTTTCGAACAACCCGCAACCGCGGCAGGCGGCTGCCAAGGCCACCGCCAAAGCAGGGGCTTTGCCGACAATTAATTGCATTACACTTCATATTATGTAGGCAAGTTTACATTATGTGTGTATGAATGCTAGTTACTCCTTAACGCTTAAAGTTCTGGACAGATTTGAATGAAATTTGGTATTTAGATAACTTACAACCTTTTTTTCGGAAGGGTAAACTAATTGAATACTAGCAGCCATCATCATCTTTAGCCTACAGCCTTCGATCAACAATACTAACTTGTCCATCGAAGTCTACAGCGATCCATTAATGAACATAAGACATTTCTAATAGTAAACTACAATCTAATTTATTAAATTTGAACTCTAATTTTAATTAATTTATTTAGAAAATAACAATATTAATTGTAATTCGAGTTTGAACTAATTTGGAAAAATTATAGATTTATGTATTTAGGAATGTGAATTTTTAGCCTAATATTAAGTTTTTTTATGAAGTATAGAGGAATAGTTATTGTGGTAGGACAAAGGCTGTATTTATTATTTTATACCAGCTTCTGCCCGCGACTTCGTCCGCGTGGCAGAGTTACTTTGGGCTAACGCTAACTTTAACCCGCCTGATGATCGTAAAATATATATTTTCTCTCCTCTGTTCTATCCCCTTTCTCCCCCTTATCTCATTTTATTTAAATTAGCCTTCGTCCGTCTCCAGGGTCCTAACTATCTGTGTACCAAAATTTATCAAAATTGGTTTGGCCATTTAAGCGTGAAGACGTAAAAAACAAACAAACTCACTTTCGCTTTTATAATATTAGTAAGGCCCATCCTTACTAATATTATAACGTATAATATATTTTTATCTAAAATTTTACAAAAAGCCCAACATTATTGGATAGGAGGATTTATCGAAACGAGTTTTCTATTATACGCCACGGCTTTTGAACGTTGTACACATTTACCTAGTATCCGTTTCTCCAACAACATGACAATACTGACCGACTGTTTACTAACCTGCGCTGTGGTTGGCTGCAGCGCCTCGAGGCATGACGTGTCCTGTCATGCCGTTCAATTTGAACGTCAAGCGTTTGCATAGAATACCACCTTTATTGCAAAATGAACAGTACTACCTTCCCCTTTATTTAAGGACTAACTTTTGCCCGCAGCGTCGCTCGCGTTAAAGTCGGGTTAACACAGTTCCCCTTTCCTGCTACCTGTAGTTTTTGTCCTTGCGCCTTATTCATTGTAATGGCAAAACTAAGTTTTCCTTTTTCTTCCCTCTTTCTTCCTCATATCTCACTTTTTAAACAAAAGTTAGCTTATGTCCGTCTCCAGGGTCCCAACTATCTCTGTACCAAAATTCATCAAAATCGGTTTTGCCATGTAGGTGTGAAGACGTAACAAACTCACTCTCGCTTTTATAATATTGGTAAGGATTGAAATATAGAATATGTAACAAAATAAACGCAAGACCGTTTTTGACGTCTTTCGGACGATAAAATTGAACAACTTTTGTTATAAAAGCTTTCTGTCTAATAGTAACTGACGTGATTTACTAATCAAAATGTAAAAATTGAGTTTTATTTCTGGCAAAATACCCATAATAAAGAATCATTAAAAATATATATATCAATATCAACACCACCTTTAAAAATTATTAAAATCAATAAAATCACAAACACGTTAAATAAAAAAAAATATATTAATACGATTCAATATTATATTTCGTCATTCATTTCTTGTTCTCACATAGGTGAAATGTGGATGTATAAAACGTAAGCTATATCTGAAAGCTTACTATAATATGAATCATTACCTTGAAGATAAAAAGGCTTGGGATTAAGCTGCTCCAATTTAATTTGCTCTGTGAGTGTCAAGATTTTCCTTTGTTTCACCTATTTATTGTTTATTCCTTTATTTTATACAATTTGACATTACTTTGTTTATTTTTTTTTATTTTTACATTTCTTTTTATTATTATTATTTGTGACATTTTATTTTCCTTATTATTTTAATTTATGACATTTTATGATTTCATTATGATCTCATTAATTTAATTTTGTATTTTTTTTTTATTTGTTTATTGTGAATGTGAAGACCATGTGGATTATTTCTTTTATTTACTTTGTTTTTTGACGATAGTCTGGCAGTTTGAGTACTATAAGCGACCTACACAAATGTCCTTTTTTGGTATTGTTCGTCGTGTCGTTGAGCTCCTTGGGTTATGAGTTGAGCTACACGATAACTGACAAATGCTTGCACTGACTGGACAGGTCCACTCAATCTGTGTGGTGCTTTCTTAAAAAGACCATTTCAGACACTATCTGCATGGTCCTCATGTAAGTTGACCAAGATTATTTTGTCTGGACCTTAAAAGAGACTATGACCTCTGAGTTTGTTTCGGCTGTTTCTTCTCAGAGTAGTCGGGTATGAAACACCGGCCTCATCTAGTTTAAAAAAAAAATGACGTGTAAAAGTGTTTGTGAAAACCTACTTGCAAAATAAACATCATTTATCATTTATACAACACCTCTTCTTAACCCCTGAAGAGTTACAATTTTCCACTATTCCACACACTACTACCAACACACATAACTACCACTAAACATAGTTCGGTCCTCCGGTCCATAGTCTGTACCCTCTTATCATTATTCAAAAGACTGCGTCCGCTTACGGCAGCAAAAATCTTAGGCAACAAGCCGCAGACGTCCGTACATCTCATCGAGGATATATGGTGGCTCCCACTCTCGTTTGCTGACAGACAGAAGCTGGGAGACGGATGAACGACGAGTCGGATTTGTAAATACGCTTTTTTTATATTTATTTTTTGATATAATAATGCAAATGTTTGATGTTTGTTACTCTTTCACGTCAAACGGCTGAACGGATCTTGATTGCACAGAGGTAGATAACAGTCTGGAATAACACATAGGATACTTTTTTTTTTCGATCATCACGCGGGCGAAGTCGTGTGCGCCAGTTAGTACTTTATAACAGCTTAAAATAATCATAATTTGTCTTACCTTTAAACCCATTCCAGTCTGCCTTTCCGTTTGCCTTCCGTATCCTACTTATTCGCAAGTCACGCTCCCTGCTTTCTCATTTAAAGCCGTGTATTAGAACTGGTAATGTCTTGATTATCATATTAAGTGGCGCCCTCTACAGAGAATTAACATGGATTCTTGGACAGGTAGCGTCTTTTTACTTGATTATACTTTGCTTAAGTAGAATTTTGTCTTTGTGTAAGAAGTTGGGTTTGTCGTGAAGTTTTCTGAGATAATTAGGTACTTAATTATTCCTTCTGATCATGATGTAAAACATATTAGTTCTGTAGTAATTAGTTAGCATTTTAATACAGAATAAGTTGTTAATTCCTAAATCATTATTTTACAGTCTGTTACAGAATTTGGTCGCGAGCACAAACCTTATCAGAAACAATTTGCCTTTATTCAACTTAATACTTATAAGACCAATATGTGTACCGGATTTCTTCGATAAATATTTTGGCTTTGAATTTCCATTATTTATTAAGGCTAATTTAATATTCAACACGAAAAAGTAACATCTAGAGTAAAAACAAGGCAAGTAAAAGCGAATCACCATAAAACATATATGAGAAAACCGATCCAATTACCAACTCTCTGAATTTCACAAACAAAACCATCTCACATGACCCCCCCTCCACACCCGACACATGCTCCCAACCCCCCCTTAAAGTCACAGATTTATACTTAACTAAAGACACATTATTCTTCGTTAGAAGGACTCTTTATGATTTTCTTTATTGACGTAGTTGTTAAGAAGGCCACACACTGGTTCGAGACACATTCGATTCGGCATATTTTTTTATTGAGAAAACCGACCCAAAGTAACTGCTGCATATTTGACTTGCTTCAAAATCACTTCAGGATCTACTATCACTGAATTGTGAAATAAAATGCTATTATGAAAATCTCATAGAATTAAAGCTCGCTTTGCTTTCGCTCTGATTTGATGTCTACTCTCGTAGGTAAAAAATATGTGCTCAAACAGTAGGATCAAAACATTATAAAATAATTATGCATTACTGAATTACAAATATAATCGGCAATATTTGAGCTTAGTCGAGCGGCTTTACCCGAACTCATATGTACATAATATTCAATTGTGCCGCCTGACTGTGCTAAGTCAAATGCCGACCCGAACACATGTGTAGCAACCTTTAGCTGTAAAAGGAAATGCACTTCCCATTTTTCGTACCATGACATAAATAGCATTTATTTTGTAAAGAGGTCGCAGTTAATTCTGATGTGTGTTTTGTTTCCAAAGTGCATCAGCGTAAGTGCTTGTCTTGTTGATTGGGTTATAACTTCTGATGTATGCAAATTGGTATTGTCTAAGATACTGCGTTTTTGAGGAAATGAAAACTCCATCTTTATTAGATACTAGCTTCCGCCCGCGACTTCGTCCGCGTGGCATAGTTACTTTGGGTTAACGCTAACTTTAACGCGCGTTATGACCCGAAAAAGATGTATCTTTCTCTCCCCTTTTTTTCCCTCATTCTCCCCCTATCCTCACTTTAAAAAAAATGCCTATTTCCGTCTCCAGGGTCCCAACTATCTCTGTACCAAAATGCATCAAAATCGGTTCGGTCATTTAGGCGTGAAGCCGTAACAAACAAACAAACTCACTGTGGCTTTTTATAATATTAGTAAGGATTTATGAATATAACTGAAGGTAACTGAATGCCTATTCAGTTACCTAACGAAATAAGCTACGTTAGAGGTCCTAACTGTAGCTACCTTACACTTAAAAAATCCAAGTGCCTACTTAAACAATAAAACTGATCCTAAATACACTACAGCAACAACTAAATAAAACTACAGCTAAATAAATTAAAAAATAATAATTATAATTAACCTGAAAATAATTTAAGTACTTACGTACTAAATTATATATATATTTTTTGTTTTTTTTTTAATATATCTAATTATGCCTATTATTTATAAGAACCTATTATACCTATTACCAATAAAATAGGTACTAAAACTAAATAATCCTAATAGAATTATACCCAGAAATAATAGGTAACTACAACTTGTAACAAAAAATGAAATGAAAATAAAGCTAAAACGCCTGTTCAATACTATCTACTTATACCTACTTTACATAAAAATAAAAACCTATAAATACTATAATTAATAATACCTATAACTATAATTAGTATAATTAACTACGCTTTTAACAACATAATTAAAAAAAAATCTGAACATAAATTAGCCGAAACTCGGTATCTAAAAATCTGTGCGTACCTACTACTACTTCACCAAAAAAGAAATAAAATGTAAACTATGAATAATTTGTAATTTGAACGAATATTTAAACACTACCAAAATAACTAATACCTATTTTATAAAATAACAACAAAAGAAATCTAAAAAGAAATTATTTAAAGACTAAAAGTCGGGCTGAAAGCATTGTCTGTCAATAAGGTCGAACACTCAGAACCTCTATTCGCATCAACAGCCAAATATTACACAAAAATAATCCATATAGCATGATTCGGTATTCACGCGCGATGGCTTATTAGCGTATTTCATGCATAACTTTGGTGTTTGTATACCGATTTATATGATTCTTTTTTTATTGAATACGTAATAATGTTAACTGTTGTTAATTAGAGATGAGTGGGAGTGTTATAAACGTAAGAGTAGACAAATATAATCAGAAACTCCGAACTGTTAAGTTATCGGGAGTTACACGTGTTATTGTGAGTCAACCATATAAAGATAGACCTATGCTGTCGTAGGATATTTTTTATATAATTTTAAGGAGGACATTTCCGTCATACATGATTTCTGTGTAGCTTTAACCAACTTCTCCCGATTACCCAACATTTTCCTTCACTGCTCTGCTCCTATTGATCGTAGCGTGATGAAAAGTATACTATAACCTGCCCAGGAGTATGAAGAATAATTGTACCAAGTTTCGTTAAAATCCGTCGAGTAGTTTTTGTTTCTATAACGAACATACAGACATCCAGACAGACAGACAGACAGACGGACAGACAGACAGACAGACAGACAAAAATTTTACTGATTGCATTTTTGGCATCAGTATCGATCACTAATGACCCCCTGATAGTTATTTTGGAAATATATTTCATGTACAGAATTGACCTCTCTACAGATTTATTATAAGTATAGAAAGAATATATTTCATGTACAGAATTGACCTCTCTACAGATTTATTATAAGTATAGATATATTTCATGTACAGAATTGACCTCTCTACAGATTTATTATAAGTATAGATAGAAGAAGATATAGAAGATAGATAGAAGATATAGATATAGAAGAAGATTATTATGATATACTTTTTTACGTAGGCTGAACAATGAGATGGATGGTGTCAGCAATGATATAAAAGGAAAAGGAAGAAATTATAGCCTGGCGACATGGAAGAAAAATCTTTTTGACGTAGACTCTTCCTGCGGTTTTGCTTGCATACTAGGCTACAGTTGGATAATATGTATCAAGCTACAAAAAATATTATTTATAACATTTAAAACGGGATATTTACTATGTTAACTATTGATTTAAAGTTTTCGATATTTCGGCGCAGTTTCACACGCCATGGTAAATATTTATTTATTTATTAAAACTTTATGCACAAGTAAAAACTGTACAAAGGCGGACTTAATGCCTTAGGCATTTTCTACCAGTCTACCTTAGGGTGATGCAGAGACAAAACACAGTAGGTGCGATAGCAGAAAAAAAGGATATTAGAAAATAAATATTTAAAAAATCTATACATATAATAAGACTGTAAAAGATCGATTTCTGTACATTGAAGATTTTTATGAAAAATTGTTACAGGGGGTCTTAATTACCGTAATAGAAGCCAAAACAACAATTTTTAAAATTTTTGTCTGTCTGTCTGTCTGTCTGTCTGTTTGTCCGGGCTAATCTCAGAATCTACTGGACCGATTTTGACGGGACTTTTTTTATTTGACTCAGTATCACCTGGAGAGTAAACTGGGATATAAATACGCCGATGAACTTAGGGGGCAGGCAGGAAATTGAATCTCAGAATCTACTAAACCGATTTTAATGGGACTTTTTTTTATTTGACTCAACATTACTTGGAAGGTAAAGAAGGATAGAAATAATCACGCCAATAGACTAAGGGGGTAGGCAGAAAATTGAATCTCGGAATCTACTGGGCCGATTTTAATGGGACTTTTTTTATTTGACTCAGCATCACTTGCAATAATCACGCCAATAGACTAAGAGGGTAGGCAGGAAATTGAATATCAGAAACTGCAGGACTGAATTGCGAAAGTGAGTTTGTTTGTTTGTTACGTCTTCACGCCCAAATAGCAAAACCGATTTTGATGAATTTTGGTACCTACAGAGATAGTTGGAATCCTGGACACGGACATTTTTTTAAGTGGGAATAGGGGGAGAACGACGGAACAAAAGGGGAGAGAAAGATTTTTCTTTTTCGATCATCACGCGAGTTAAAGTTAGCGTTCGCTCAAAGTAACTATGCCACGCGGACGAAGTCGCGGGCGGAAGCTATAAATAATAATAAATATACAAATAACTATAAATATATATACATACATACAACAAAATTATATAAAGTAACGAGAGAGTAACAAGACAACAACCACAACTTAAACACGAGACGAATCTACCAACTTCTTATAAATATATTCTCGAGCTTTCTTTTTGAAAGTAAACGGACTGGTAACCATCCTGATATTCTGAGGGAGCTCATTCCACAGAAAGACTGCCTGGACGAAGAAAGCAGATTTGATAAAACCAGAGCGGTGAGAAGGACATCGAAGAAGACGATTATTGGCGGACCGAAGATTCTTGGTATGCGCAGAGCATAAGTATTGACAATTAGAAGATAGATAAGAAGGTGAAGTGGGTTTGTTAAGAAGAGAACATAGGGTCGTTAAAGGTCTCAATGCTCTGCGCAAAACTATCCCGTTTTAATGTTACAAAGTGACCGTATCAGTTTTAAAAACATACATAAAATAGTTAAAAATTATTCCACGGTAACGTGCTACCGGAAAAAAGTCATTTCCTAACCAGGGCCAAATAGAAATCCGTCTATCCGGTGAAGCGTTAAATGGTAACATATGGGCAGACAGGAGGCCTCTTTTTCTTTTATAAGAAACTAGCTTTTGCTCGCGGCTTCGCTCGCGTTAAAGTCGGGCTAACACAGTTCCCCTTGCGCCTTATTGATTTGTAATAGCAACGCTAAGTTTTCCCTTTTCTTCCCTCTCTCTCCCTCACATCCCACTTTAAAAAATAGCCTATGTCCGTCTCCTGGTTCCCAACTATCTCTGTACCAAAATTCATCAAAATCGGTTTAGCGATTAAAGCGTGAAGAGGTAACAAACAAACTCACTTTCGCTTTTATAATATTAGTAAGGATAAGGATAAGGACTAGTGCGCCCGATGGGTTGATCCATCGGCAAAAATTGCAACCTTCTATTCAAATTTTAGGGAGCGTTTACAAAAATAAACTTAAACTTAAAGCATTTATTTCAATGAGACCATTACCGACATTTGTTGTGAATATCAAAAAACAAAAGCATGAAGCTACAGTCCCGGTCACAAGGCATAAAAACTCATGAAAGTACTGCAGCTGCCCATTCCAAAACATAGATTTCTATGGAGAAGAATGTGCAAGACTCTCCATAAACACTGTTTTAAATCATAATATTTTACGATTTAAAACAGCGTGTGTGATTTAAGAT
Organism: Ochropleura plecta; assembly: GCA_905475445.1. Classification (NCBI taxonomy): domain Eukaryota; kingdom Metazoa; phylum Arthropoda; class Insecta; order Lepidoptera; family Noctuidae; genus Ochropleura; species Ochropleura plecta. The sequence goes on from FR997732.1 coordinate 1,831,493, forward strand.
CATGGTTACATCATTCATGATGAGTTAATAAAATTTATTAGAACGGTATGGTTAAATGTGAACATTAAGAGCGTTCAGAGTAAAAGCAGAAATTTTAATTTAAAAAAACCGTGGCAGAGACAAGATGACCAGTTCCAACCGACAGCACCCGTTCACGAACATGACGCATGTAACAGCCCCATTCAACTTAACCATTTTGAAGGGAGCTAAATGACTCGACAGACTCACCGCCATCAGCAAGACATTTAACGTTTTCTAGTTTATCTAATTCTTTCACGATAGTATTGCCTAGGTGACCAAGCTCTGCTACGATAAAATAATATCATAGAGAAAACTAATTTTCCCAGTTATGAGACGTAACTAGATCAATTTTCGCCCCCGTAAATCACCCAAATTGCAATTTCCATCGAAATATTTGGAGCCGTTTCGGGTACTTGAATACATAATTATAATATTGTCCGTTTATTAATATAGAATATAGTTAAATGTATCGTATGATTTCTTAATCGAAAGAGTTTCTACGACAATCGTGTAACTGGAACCTCCACATCAAGATTTATCTCAATCAATCAACTCAACCTTTCGCTGTACTGTACTTGAGCCACAGTAGTCTATCTTCCGCATTCCACATAGTCCACCCCAACCACCTTTTAAGGTCATCGATACGTCTACCTGGGGGTTCCCAAGTTATGCTTGCCCTCCAAGATTTATATCACCATTCAATAAATCCAATCATCCTCTAACCTGTCAAATATATCAAATGAAAACTGCGTTACCAATAAAATGGTTGCTCCCCGAACACAAATCGAAGACTAACTCGTGGATATGGGGTCATAACTTTAAAAAAATCGCCTGGAACCATTTACATCGGGCATCAATTTAGCGATTTCCGTACCTTATGCATCCCTCCGGCGACGAGGGAGGAATACGTGAAATATGTATGACAAGCTGGTATGGTACAAGTTATAAGTGGTAGCGAGAACGGTAACAACTGATCATATCTATATATATAACTGATGATACCCTCTTTGTCACATAATGTAGGATAATCTTATCCTACATTACGAATGTGACAGAATGTGTGTGTGTGTGAAATGCAGAAGCATTTCGCAACTTATGCAAGTTCCTGAGAGTGGTAATCGATTTTAAAGCGTTTTATTTCCACAAAGACGTTCAAATGGAATTACAAAAATGACCAGTTCACATCTCTCAACCTCTACTAGTGACATTGTTCTCTGAATGAGTTCACAAAAGTTGTTTTATTTGTAATTAGTTACAAAACTTAATTAAACATATTGTTATTGTGTAAACTATTGCATTAGATAAATAACATTTGAACTCACATACACAAACAGCCAGACCCAAAACAACTACCTGGAGGTCATACAAATGTTTGTTCCGTGCGGGAATCGAACCCGCAACACGCAGCGCAGCAGTCGATCGCTCAGCCACTGCGCCAACCGTGCCGTCAAAAATTGATTTTCGAATCTCTCATAACTCACACCACAACATCCGAAACACCTACATTTTGCTGTACACGAAAAATATGTTGTCGAAAATTGTTTACGCGTCACATCGGCCGTCGGGTTCGTCGCGACGCTCGTATGTGTCGTAAACTCCTTGCTTTATTACTTTCTTGTTTATGCACTGATTTGTATGTCAAGTTCCTTCGCACCCGTTTAATGGGCTAAAATTATGACATGTTAAAATGAGGGTGTAATAAGCTGGGACGAGTATAATAAAGTATGAACGAGTTGGGCTTGGGGAGAAGTATGATGGATTAAGAGTTGGGAACAAGTTCCATGGTACGGTGGTGGTTGTTTTGGAATACAGGTTATGGTGTAACAAGATAAACAAAATGTCAGCAAAGCAGAGGGGCCTACCAGGGCCACCGCCTGCAGGGGATGCGTGTTGTTCGAAAAAGATACCGCGGCCCCGGAACATAAAGGGCAAAATAAGGAACATGGAAGGGTCTCCCTGCTCCTATCCGTAAAAAAAAGATATTCAGCTAGATATTTATTGAGAAGCTCGTGGTCAAATAATAACAGCGAGTGATTTGAGTGTAGTTCGAAAAACCCGCGACCTCTGAGCTGAATATCCTAAAAACGAATAAAACACTAAAATTCGTAGGTCGAGCTCGAGTTTATCAACCGCAAACACTAGCTGTATAGGTAAACATCACCTCGTCACAGACTAACACCGAACAGTCCAATGCGCGCAGAACAACCGTAGTGCTTCATACAGATGCGTGAACCGAATGATGCACTGTGGTTTGAAGCATCTATCTATAGTTATATGACGTCAATATTTTGTGAAGGACATTGAACTCAGACTAAATAGAACGTACAGTGTGATGTTTGATATGCATGCGTTGGTTGATATCGATAGTATTGCGAAAATTTAAATCAAAATATTGTTATAGAGAAATATAAATAATAAAAATAGGCATACAAAAATTTAAAATGCATTATAGCGCGGTATCATGCACTTTGAATAATTAAAGTACGTTTGATATGTTTAACATCGTCAATTAACATCGTCTTTTTGATTACAAATTTTGAAATAGATTTTCATTTGCTTTTATAAATACGGATACTTTATATAATTTAAATGGCAGGAAAAGTTAATATTTCGATTTCTTATTGTATGTATAATACTATCACATATATACTATTCAATCAAAATGATAATGCTATCTAATGTTCCCTGAAAGGGCTATAGAGCCCGATTATATTAAATCCTTACTTCCTTACTAATATTATAAAAGCGAAAGTGAGTTTGTTTGTTTGTTACCTCTTCACGCTTTAATGGCTAAGCCGAATTTTGGCTCTCTGCCCGATACCCCATGTAACAAGCGTGTACTGACACTGGGGTAATGTTTACCTCCGAGCTCATGCAGCGAGGCGCGTCGTTCGGCTCACGGCGCGTATTGACAATCACGTTTGTTGGACTCTGTATTTGTTACTGTTCCATTTGTCTCGCGGTTGCAAGCTCGACTGTTGAGCACGGAGTCTTTTTTTTGGGGTGGGAAATCATCAAATAACTTCCCCCGCTCTGGGCGGAGCGGGGGTGAGTGTCAGACTTTAACTAGCTAAAACCCACCCATGTTCCTTCTATTGCCCTTTGCGTTCCGGGGCCGCGGTATCTCTTTCCAACAACCCGCAACCCCGGCAGGCGGAGGCCTGGCAGGCCCCTCTGCTTTGCTGACATCTCTTTGAGGCGCGCGTAAAACATTAACGCGCCGTCGACACGGCCTGTCGTCAATAGACGGACAGACGGTGAGCTGCCCATTGCTCACCGTCCACAGGCCCGAGCACGGAGTCTTTGGTTTGATTCCCGGGTAGGGAAAACAGTGTAATTGTTTTTTTTTACTAGAAATTTCTCAGTAAACGCCCGGAGTTTGGAAGTAGCGTTTTGGCGGTATGATACCTCCGTGACATCTTTAACTGGTAGTGTCGGATTGCCGTCTCTACGGACTATAAGAGTGAGGGAACAGAGAGTAAGAATAGAGAATAATATTATTTTTTTTAAACTTTGCCCCACACTAGGAATTTCTCCTCTATCGTGGGTGCGTTTACAAACATTTATACACACCAACACAAACACCCAGACCCGAAACAACTATCTGCAGGTCATACAAATATTTGTTCCGTACGGGGATCGAACCTGCGACAAACAGCGCAGCAGTCGATCGCTCAACCACTGCGCCAACCGTGTTGTCAAATAATAATAATATCTCCTACGCCGGCTAATCACCGCTACGAAAACGTTTAAGAAGACTAATTAAAATTTTGTAACAAACACGTATGAAACAAATTGTGATCAGCACTTTTAAATTACGCTCAAGATCTGTCAATTTATAATATAAATTTTAATTTTAACGTTAAATTAAAACGTTTAATTTCATCGGTGAAAATTGCACTTGATTCTACTCCAACGCCTATGATTTTGCACAAAACAGCCAAAGGAACAATGGACCTATCACAGCACAATTATGTGAATTTTAAACTGTGGTCTCTGCAACATATCCCATGTTACAAGCTCGCAATGATTCAGGGGTGGTATTTGCCTCCGGGCTCGTGCACTGAGGCGCGTCGCACGGCTCACGACGACTATTGACAATCATGTTTGTTGAACTACGTGTGTATTCTGTTCAGTTCTGTTTTTGTAGGGAAATATTTTACACTAGCTGTCAGCCGCGGGTTCGCCCGCATTAAATCCTTACTAATATTATAAAACCGAAAGTGAGTATGTTTGTTTGTTACGTCTTCACGCCTAAATGGCTAAACCGATTTTGATTAATTTTGGTACAGAGTTATTTAGGACCCTGGAGACGGACGTAGGCTAAAAAAGTGAGAAAAGAGGAGAGAAAGATATATTTTTTTCGATCATCACGAGGTTAAAGTTAGCGTTAGCCCAAAGTAACTATGCCACGCGGACGAAGTCGCGGGCGAAAGCTAGTCGAAAATAAAAATATCCTATGTGTTATTCCAGACTATAATCTACCTTTGTGCCAAATTTCATCAAGATCCGTTTAGCCGTTTTGACGTGAAAGAGTAACAAACATCCATACATCCATCTATCGTCACAAATATTCGCATTTATAATATTACTAGCTTTTGCCCGCGGCTTCGCTCGCGTTAAATTCGGTAGCGCCTTATGGATTTGTAATAGCAACGCTAAGTTTTCCCGTTTCTTCCCTCATATCCCACCCTTTTTTAAAAAGAAATAGCCTATGTCCGTCTCCTGGTTTCCAACTATCTCTGTACCAAAATTCATCAAAATCGGTTTAGCCATTAAAGCGTGAAGAGGTAAGAAACAAACAAACTCACTTTCGCTTTATAATATTAGTAAGGACTAGGATGATCTTTTAAACAATAAAGAGTAAGGCAGAGGTACCTATTTTACACCAAAGATGCGTCAGTAAATTTAAATTATGCAACGTTTATTTTTTTAAGTATTCTTTGAGAACAGTAACATGGAAACATTCAATGTTCTACTTAATTTGCTTTTCATAACATAGCTTACAACACTCTCTTCTTCATTTAATCTAAAAAGAAAAAATACAAACTTCAGTTAGAAAATAAAAATTACAGAAAATCCTTCACAGTTTCAACTGAAAGTCATATATATTTTAATGTAGGGATAAAATGAAACTTTTTAATATGGGGACGTTGCGTCGGTACGTCATACGTTTTATAAATATTAACTCCAGCAAACAGTTGTTTACATGTACAAACTTTTTATTTATGTTCTTGACGGATAAATTATAACATACAATGACTTTGTTATTTCATAGAAAGTTGGTCGCTTTCGCGGTGTTGTATTTTCAAAGTTCATTATTACTGTTGCCTAGGTACTGATTTTTAATTATGATTTCGAAATTTTGTGCTGTTTGAATTTTATTTGAAACTAGCTTTTGCCCGCGGCTTCTCTCACGTTTAATTCGGGGTAACACAATTCCTCTTTCCTGATTTGCAGGTACCTGCTACGTGTAGTTTTTTCTCTAGCGCCTGATTTATTGTAATAGCAAAGCTAAGTTTTTCCTTGTTTTCCCTCTTACTCCCACATTTATCATTTTTTTTAAATGTTACTAGGATATGTGTGATATGTTTTTAGGATAAATGGGTCCTTAACAAAAATATAACGATACCATATTACATGACATGAAAAACCTTCGAATTTCATTATAATTTTAAATTGTAATAATAAGCTACTTAGCTACTATTTTTATATTTTTAAATGTTTTTTGTTTTTCTAAGAAATATGTAAAAATTTAAAAAATATGTACACGAATAAATAAATTATCAGAATAGCTTCTTAAATCTCTTTAACGTTTTATTCGTAAAATGGGATAATGATGGTTGATAAAGCTTAATGTGTTGATATCTTTTCATTGAGCTGTTCCGTAATGTGTGATAAATGGCTTTAATTTATCGGAAAACAGTTAATTAATGTCACTCTAGGATCGTGTAGGGTGTGTGTACATGTTTTCAGCTGTTTTTGTGACTAGGGTGTTTGTTTTTGATGAGTTTAATTGAGACTTTTGATGATGTTACGTGTTTTTCGTATAATCATCAAATAATTCTTCGAAACCGCGGGCATAAGCTAGTTTAATAATAAAAGTAAGGAATATAGTAATCATTCTAGAATCCTTACTAATATTATAAAAGCGAAAGTGAGTTTGTTTATTTGTTTGTTTGTTACCTCTTCACGCTTTAATGGCTAAACCGATTTTAATGAATTTTGGTACACAGATAGTCGGGAACCAGGAGACGGACATAGGCTTTTTTTTTTAAATTGGGATGTGAGGGAGAAAGAGGGAAGAAAAGGGAAAACTTAGCGTTGCTATTACAAATCAATAAGGCGCTAAAGCGCAAAAGCTAGTTTTACCATAACTGCAAGATAGCATGTTTTTTCGGTGCTCGTATGTGGCAGACGGAGGGACGCTTTTCGTACACATTTGTGTTAATTCTTAGTGTTTTGGGAAATGATTGGAAAATACAAGATGGCGGCGTAAGTTCGCTTATGGCCGTACCAAAAAGGTCCAATATCTTCCTTCTCCAGAGTGATGATCCTTCATCTATTCTGTTCCTTCTCCGATAGTAATTTTTTTTTTGATTTGGCTAAACTGTCAAAATAACAGAAACCTTTATAGTAATTATATTATGATTGTTATTCAGTTGCTGCAACTGACAACTCTTGTCAAATAATAATGATCCATATTCCGATTACAATAAAGTTGTTGTTAGATTGCTGCTGTGAGACTTACTGTAAGAGTACTCTTTACGTCGAGTATGACTCTTGATAGTCAAAATTCACGTCACAAACACGTTTCCAACAACACAGCTCAGCTTGCGGCGCGGTTTGCACAGACCGTCTAAATCCAACATGGCCGCGACACACAATCACAGCTAATAATCAAATTTAAACCAAAGCGTTTTGGACTTCATTATTACTGCTTTCAATGAGGATTTTGAAATGTTTAGCTGTGCAGCTGTGCAAAGTTGGTTAATGTAATGTTTGTGTAGTTGATTCAATTTATCGATTGAATATTGATACTTTAAATTTATAGAGATACCGAAAAACGTTCAAAGGAAATCAATTTTACCTACTTAATTGTTTGATGGTAGTGAATGACTGAAAACTACCCATTTTTAGGGTTCCGTAGTCAACTAGGAACCCTTATAGTTTCGCCATGTCTGTCTGTCCGTCCGTCCTCGCTTAATCTCTGTGACCGTTAGCACTAGAAAGCTGAAATTTGGTACCAATATGTATATCAATCACGCCGACAAAGTGGTAAAATAAAAATTGGAAAAAAATGTTTTATTAGGGTAGCCACCCTATATGTAAAGTGGGAAGTGTTTTTTTTTTTTAATTTCAACCCTAACGTGTGATATACTGTTGGAAAGGTATTTAAAAATGAATAGGGGTTTACTAAAATCATTTTTTGATAATGTCAATAATTTCGGAAATAATCGCTCCAAAAGTAAAAAACAATGTGTCCCCCCCCTCTAACTTTTGAACCATAAGTTTAGAAAATATGAAAAAAATCTGAAAAGTAGAACTTTATAAGGACTTTCTAGGAAAATCATTTTGAACTTGATTGACACAACAGTAAAACTGTTGGAGCGCCTACCGCGGAACGTGCAACATTGCACGCTCCTCCACCTTTAAACTCATAAGTGGGAACACTTATTGTGACGGACGGAAAACTACGGAACCCAACACTGAGCGTGGCCCGACACGCTCTTGGCCGGTTTTTTTTATAATTCCTTCCGACCCTTTAATTGAACGACAAAAAAAAATATCGGCACAAGAAAGTATAATTAACCTATCTATTCTATTCCTCAAAAAAAACATTGAAAAATCCGTTTCGCATATAAACAATTTTGACTATAACATTTACACTAACTGCATCAAGTACAAAATCCCGAATACCCAGTTAATTGGCTCGATATTTCATCCTGTTTACTGCCAAAGGGTACAAACACTTGCCCCAAAAAGTCTTATACAGCCATAGCAATCTATACTGACCCCAAAAATCGAAATTGGGCTGAGTCAAGCAGTTAGGAGGGACCGTAAAACCGGAGCCAAAAACCTGAAACTTTGGCGTCGGGGCTAACAAATTATAACAAAAAGTGTTTGGCTACAAATTAAAGTAATCAGCTAACCGACTGTGCGGAGGGGGTATATTGTTGTGCTGCTAAAACGTTAATGGTGTATTGTTTTTGAAGTTAAAATGTTCTATGATTTATGGAGATTTTTTGGTGTGGATATAGTAGGCTGGGTTTATTTCTTAGGTTAGGTAAAGTGATGGTGAGTTTTTGTATTTATAGTTTGCCTCGAAAACACGTTATGCCATGACATCTTTTTGTTTTTCGCACGAGTTATCATCAACTAGCTATCGCGACTTCGTCTGCGTGTCATAGTTACTTTGGGCTAACGCTAACTATCACCCGCGTGATGTTCGAAAAAATATCTTTCTCTCCCCTTTTCTTCCCTCTTTCTCCCCCTTTTCTCACTTTTTTTAGCCAGTGTCCGTCTCCAAGGTCCCAACTCTCTTTGCACCAAAACTTATCAAAATCGGTTAGGCCATTTAGGCGTGAAGACGTAACAAACAGCCAAACTCACTTTCGCTTTTATAATATTAGTAACGATTAACTTTTCCCACCCTGGGCGGAGCAGAAGAGAGCGTCAGACTTGAACTGACTAAACTCATCCATGTCATCATGTTTCTTCTTTTCTGTATTTGTTCTTACGCTGATTTCTGTCCCGTTGTATTAAGTTGCGTATTTGCCAAACACTTTGACACTATTCTTTAATATTATCTCGTTAATCGATGGCTAGCCTCAACAAAGATCATTGAGAAACACAAATAAAACGTATATACGGTAGAAGGGACGCAGACGAACAAACTGTTACCAGGTATTCAGTAACATCACATACAAAGAATAGAATATACTTTATTGCACACCAAAAATTGAAAAAAACAAACTGTTTTATAAAAAAGTGCTAAATCTATGGTTACAATGGCGGTCTTATCGCTAATAGCGATATCTTCCAGACAACCTTTGGATGGACTTTACGAATATAAAAATACAACGGGGGGTAGTCAATGGTGTACCTACTGCTAATACTACACAAATAATTAAAATAAAATAACTTATTCATACATACGTGGTCTACAAACGATGTATCGTGTACTGTTGTTTGTGCATCGCAGGAACTGATGGACGCTACTGAAAGCGTCAACGCTCATTTCTAAAACGATACAACTACAGGCCAAGTACGAGTCAGACTAGCACACCGAAGGTTCCGTACAAACTTGTTACATGAACGTCCACATCTTTAAAGTACCACAGAATTGAGACCACAAAATCATTTTATTTGTGTAACATAGGTAGTGAAAACAGTTCTTAAAATAATGTTTATTAGATCGCTATGTCATGTCAGAGGCGTACAAATATGCTTGCATGCGAATATAATATTAGTCATGCGAGAGGTAAGTACAAATTATTGGATAGGTATGTCAACATTAATATAATGGTCATAAATAAATAAAAAAGAATTTACAAATGTCACAATATGGTATCATTTCTACAATTTCAATGTATGATTAAAAAGTTGCTACAGTCAAATAAAAAAATAATAATAATAAACCTACATTAATTTATCATTCAGAAATTCATCAGTCGTATAACAACATTTTTCGATTAATAGTTGTTTTAATTTATTTTTGAATTGCGTAATATTTTTTTATGACCTCTGGTAGTTTATTGTAGATGCGTGGAGCCATACCCAGAACGCTATTTCGCACTAACGCAGTCTTACAACGCTGATTTCTTAAGAGTTTTCGTACTGGCTACGAATCGCGACATCTCGGAACGTCGACACTGTTTCAAATAACCTCATGTTTGTTTTGACGAAAACACTAATTTCAAAAATATATAATGAAGGTAGGGTAAGTATTTTCAGCGATTTAAAAAAAGGTCTCTCTCAACGCGATACTTTCACACGCTCCCGAGATAAAGGGTCTTGACAGACAGACTGACAAAGTGATCCAATAAGTTTTCTGTTTATACCTTTAACGTTACGGTTCCCTGAAAACAAGCAATCGCACAGGCACTCATTTGTCAATATCTATGTGTAAAAACATACGCTTCGTATGACATGTTCTAATGTATTTTTTTCTCTCTTGTCCACAGGCAACTGCTAGCGCCTAACCTTAAACAAACCCAATACTTAGCAAATGGTGCCGAAAGTGACATCAGAACTGTAAGTATCTTAAGATATACCTTTTTTTATTAAAACACGAAGTCCTGGGTTCGATTTCCGGGTCTATCAAAAGTGTTTTTGGGTTATTTTTATTTGGGGATTTCACAGTAGCAGACCGGAGCTTGGAAGTTTGCGGTAAGATACCCCCGTGGCTTAGAAAGCACGTTAAGCCGTTGGTCCTGCGCCTGATCTCACTCCGGTCGGATTGCCGTCCTATCGGACTATGAGAATGAGGGAATATAGAGTGCAACTGTGTCTGCGCAGACAGTTGTGCACTGTAATATCTCCCGCGCAGATGGCTAATCTCCACTGTGTTTGGCCACCGTGACCAAAAACAATCAGAAGGTCTATACAGGGTTATTTGTAAAACACCGGCAACGTCTCAGGACCATGTTACTAACATAATAATCAACAACGTTTGTTCTAGGACATTTAAACATTTATCATATTTTAGTTTCATACAAAAATAAAAATATTGAAATTGAACGCTCTAAATGTTACGAAATCTATGCGAAGAAAACGTACCTACAAGCGGCGGTGTAGGTATGTAGGAACAGCAAAATACGGAGTTGAAATGTGTTAGATAGGACAACGAAATCTTGAATATTTGTTTTTGGTAAATGTATAAAATTTTGTAAAAAATCATAGAACAGAAGTTGTTGTTTATGATGATTGTAATACAGTCCTGCAAGGTTGTCGGTGTTTTACAAATAACCCTGTATATATCTATATATAGACAGCCACGCAAGTAATTAATGACAAAGCAGACGTCTCCATATGATGAGATGATATAATGTATTGCGATGCCATCGCCCATCTGTAGGCACGTAGTTTGTTAGCTACAGGTGAAGCTTATAGAAACTTGTTAAAAATGAGTGAGTTACTTTTCACAGCACAAAGGGAGTATTAGCGCTGAGTATTTGGTTTTTCAACTATTTCAACTTGATACCTCCATTACACAGTGGCGGTCTGCCCAGCTTAGCCGGAGGCGATCGCCGGCGGCGGTCTCTCGCGTCCGGCCCTGGTTCAGTCCATGGTCCGGAGCGAGAGGGAATGGGAAGCAGTCACCTTGTTCTGCGAGGCAATTATGCTAACGAAAGAGATGGCCGGGCGTTTGAGGAAGAGCATCTCAAACCTATGTTTGAGATGCTCTCCCTGTTTGTGTATGTGAGTTTAAATGTTTGTAAACGCACCCACGATACAGGAGAAATTCCTAGAGTAGGGCAACTTTTTTTTTTAAAGACATAGACAAATTAACCCAGCTGCCGCCCAGAGCTGGGTATGTGATGATTTCACATCCGCAAAAAAAATGAAACGAAATGAGAGCTTGACAGACAGGATGACAGACAAAGTGATCATATAAGGGTTCCTTATTTTCCATTTGAGTTACGGACCCCTGAAAAATCCGACTTTTTCAATACTTTTCGAAACCAAATTAAACAAAACTGTAGAATTTCACTGAAAATTTCATCTACACTTCCATAGTTCCATGGAAAAACCATTCAATATCGACGCGCAGATATATTTAAATACAAATATTTGATTGGATTCCAATTTTAGTTCAGGAAAAAAAAACAAGATGGCTGTGCTAGCATAGTTAGAAATGGAGCATGTCAACATAAACTTGTTTGTAGTACCGTTCATATGTTACTAGTGACCCGCCCCGGCTCTGCACGGGTGCAATGTACACACGACGGCACATCAACCTACACCATACCATTTTAACCTGATCTCTCTACTACGGTGTGCGATCCGTGGTAGGGGAGATCAGGTTATAATAGTTTAGAATAAGTTGAACTGCCGTCGTGTGTACATACCAATATAATACACACAAACCTTCCCTTTGAATTGCTTTAAATCTATTGCTGAAAATTGCTTTCAAATCTGTTGAGTAGTTTAAAGCATCTAAGCGAACAGACAGCGGAATTGACTTAATTTTTAACCGACTCAAAGTAAGAAGGTTCAATCAATATGCCTGTATTTTTTTTAAATTCTATGTAAAGATGATTCTAAAATTGTGAACTAAAACCCTATGCCATATAAATATGTTCAGAATTATAAAAAAAAATCAAGCACAGATGACCTCAATGGTAGTTTAAATTTCCATAGACACAGCACGAGTTGGCAGCGATAACTTAATAGCAGATGATAGATGCAATAAATAGGTAATTAAAAAATCTAAATTTAATATTTATAAAGTACTTCCAATGAAAAGAAGTCGCAAAAAGAAAAACAAGATCTTGGGTTTGATCCAGTCGTATGATTATCCGATTCTCTACCAAACACGCTTATAGAACATAGTAATCGTGATTGAAATAAGTGACCGTATTCGTAATGAAATTTCTTGTTAGGCTTTTCCACGCTCAAGGCTCGCGATAGAAGCTATGCAATAGCTTAAAAAACGCTTCACGAGTAAAGTTTTCAAAAATAACACCAGCTCGCAGGCCCACTGCTGTGCAGAGGCCTTTTTACACACAGAGAAGGCACACCTTGATCACCACACCACGCTTGCTCAAGACAGGTTGGCGATTTCAGACTTATAACCTTATCCTTACTAATAATATTATAAAAGCGAAAGTGAGTATGTTTGTTTGTTACGACTTCACGCCTAAATATCTAAACCGATTTTAATGAATTTTGGTACAAAGATAGTTGGGACCCTGGAGACGGACATAGGCTATTTTTTAAAAAGATTGAGATATGAGGGAGAAAGAGGGAAGAAAAGGGAAAACTTAGCGTTGTTATTACAAAGCAATAAGACGCAAGGGCAAAAACTGCAGGTAGCATGTACCTGCAAATCAGGAAAGGGGTACTGTGTTACCCCGAATTTAACGCGAGCGAAGGCGCGGGCATAAGTTAGTTAATTATAAGTCTAGGTTTCCTTGCGATGTTTTCCTTCACCGATGTCTGTGATGTCTAATTATTATTTTAAAAAGTTCATATTAATCGAAAAAGTCGCATCGGTACTAGCCCGGTTTTGAACTCACATCAGGTTCTGAGTTAGCATAAGACACGAGGCCCTTAACCTCTGGACTATCACGAATTGGAACAGTTTTAGTTTTCAGAATCCAAAAGTACCTACCTGCCAGGGCACCCGGGACCCAACCCAACACCCGGGACGCAACCCTGGCAGGCCGTGGCCCTGGCAGGGTTGCGGGTTGTTCGAAAGAGATAGAGTGGCCCCGGAATATAAAGGGCAAAAAAAGGAACATGGGTGGTTTTTAGACAGTACCGCTCAGAGTAGGGGAAGTTATTTCATGATTTTTCCATCCGTTAAAAAAGGTAGGGCAACGGCAACGTACTCTCCAACTTTTTAAGCGGCTATAAAATATCTAGAACACATACCAACATTTATTTCACACATAGCTAAAAAATCTAGCTCAAAAGCCAGCCCATTTCACAGCTAAAACTAGAAAAAAAGTTTGCTGAACAAATAAAACAAAAGAAGAATATGCCTAGATTTCAACACTGAGGCGTTGACACCGTGAATACTGCCAATCTCTCTATTTTTGACAGAACACGCTTATTTTTTACCAGTGCTGTTGTTCGGGGTGAGGAGCTCATTGCTAAATAATAGCAGCTGTTCGGGTCGATCTTTGGGTTAAGCCGCGCTTGCCTAGGTTGGTCTGTGGATGGGTAACCACCCGCTACATACCGAGTTTCCTCCGTGCCTCGGAAAGTCTTTGACAGTCGTTACAGGTAGTCAGTGTCTCAAAAGTCTAACAACCAGTCTTACCTAGGGGTATCGTATTAACCAATTTTAACTGGGTTGTGGAGGTCAGATAGGCAGTCGCGCCATGTAAAATACTGGTATTCAGCTGCATCTGGTAAGATTGTAAGCTGACCCCAACACAGTTGGGAAAAGGCTAGGCTGATGATGCTGGTGTTAGGATGTAGAAAAATATTACCGATAAATATCCGATTACAAAAGAAATTAGTAGTAAATTAGTAGTATTAAAACGTTTTAACATACAGCAGTTAATCTAAATAGACTATTTCGTCAATAACAATAAGGTACATAAAATACATACGAAAATTTAAAACCTTTAATAAGTTCCTGACCACGTCTCCTTGTAATTAATATCTTCTTTCCGCGGCTTCACCCAAAGTGTAGGTCAGGAGCTATCTTAAGAGATTGTTGGTATAAAAAGTATACTACATTCTTTTTTATATAATTTCCTCTACTGTGAGCGGAACAGGGAGAGTGCTAGACTTTTACGAACTTAAAGTCACCCATGTTCCTTCTTTTGGCTTTTATGTTCCGGGGCCGCAGAATCTCTTTCGAACAACCCGCAATCCGCGGCAGTGGCCCTGGCAGGCCCCTGTGTAATTCTAAACATATGTTCTTGATTTACAACCTGTGTGTCGAGATAAAAAACAGACAGAACTAGTTTGTCATATTATTACCAATGGATAAGTTTTTCACAATCCTAAGTTGCACCTACATAATATCAATTATTATAATTATTCCAACTTGAATACCAATGCTTTCGGATATCTTACAAACAATGTCCTAACTCATCACATCACTACCGGCACCACGACCCGACAGGGCGCCATCTCGCGGATTTATATCAAAACTTTTTAAACAGTCCCGGCGATTCGCAGACAGTTTCAACTTAGAGATTAAGTGAGCAACGAATGAATTGTTTCCCCTAGTAAACTTGCAAGAAAACTGCACTTAAGATAAAATAGTGCAGTTTTCTGTAATTGCGAACTTACTACGTTGCAACCGAGTCGGGTACAAATTTGTGAGTGAGCGTTCAATCAAACGATGCTTCTAGAATGTACAGTACGTTTGCTTCGGGGATATCATTGTATGAACCACTTGAACCAGTGTATGTTTACTAACGGGAGACGTGTGTTGCAACTGAGGCGGAATTGATTGATATGCTAGATTCTACTAACGTGGATATTTTTTGTTTACCTTGACGTTATGCTGCTGAAAAACCTGTAGTCAATTCAAGAAATAAAAGAAATTTTGATCAATGAGAAAAGTTATTTCCTGACCTGAACGGGCCTGTTGGTCTAGTGGTTAGTGGCCCTGACTGCTGAGCCGGGGTCGTGGGTTCGATTCCCACCCAGGACAAACTTTGTGTGATGAGCATGATTGTTTGTTCTGTGTCTGGGTGTGATTTATCTAATATGTATGTATTTATAAATTATATAAGTATGTATATCAGTTGTCTGGTTACCATAATACAAGCTCTGCTTAGCTTGGGATCAGATAACCGTGTGGGAGTTGTCCCAAGATATTTATTTATTTATTTAACTTAGTAAGCTGGATTTTTGTATACACAAAAGGTGTATAATAATGGTATTTAAGATAATTGAAAAATCGACGTTAATATGAAACTACCTATAAAAAGTTGTTGAAAGTCATAAAAAACAATAAAAATGTGTTATGAAATTGCTTGTCACCTAATTATCTCCAAAAATTACGGTTGCATTTTTTCTGTAATATTAAACGACTAGAACGCATTCCCACACGCAAATGTATACCGTACACCAATGCGTTAACTATTGAATTTTATTCATGATAATATTAAAATCTTTGATCTCATGCCAGGATGTTTTCTGATCAGCTCAGATCGAAATTCAAGTTAAGCCGCGCCTGCCTTGGTTGGTCCGTGGATGGTTGACTACCCGTAACATACCGAGTTGCCTCCGTGCCTCGAAATCCTCGTTAAGCCTTTGGTCCCGCCAACCATTTGTAGATCGTTGCCAGTCGTTACAGATAGTAATAAAAATTAAATTAAAAAATTAAAATATTGATTGCCAGGAATAAACTTGTACATTACCACTTACAAACTAACAATATTTAAAAAAAAATATCATAACTTAATTTGGTAACTAGTATCTATATTGAAGTCTGGCACCCAAGGTAAGATTAAACTTGTGTTATGGGTACCAGTGCTCTCTCATAGTTTACATACAGAGTTACATTAAATTCAAATAAGATGGAGACGTAGCTTGAATGGAGCAACACATTAAATTAAAATAAAAAAAATATATAACAAAATAAAAAATAAAACTCAGCATGGCGTTGTGTGTTGCAATGAACCTAAAAGTCTGAGAATCAGTCTTACAAAGGTATTTCGTATTAACAAGTACTAACTGGGTTGTGAAGGTCAGATAGGCATTCACTCCATGTAACTTATGATATTGAGCTTCATCTGATTAGACTGGAAGCCGACCCCAACATAGTTAGGAAGGACGGGCAGATAATAAGTTTAATTCCGAGGGATATACTTCAACCTCCATGAAGGCGTGTGAACAGTTATTGGGTTTATGACTTTTTTTTAAACTTTGCCCCACACTAAGAATTTCTCCTGTATCGTGTGTGCGTTTACAAACATTTAAACTCACATAAACAAACAGCCAGACCAGGAACAACTATCTGTAGGCCATACAAATATCTGTACCGTGCAGAAATCGAACCCGCGACACTATTAACTATCATCAGTCTACCCCCACGAGGTCATTGCCTCTTAGCACCCCCCACTCCCCCACACCTCTACACTAGGTATACACTAGGTACACTTACATACAAAAGACGAAATTCAAATACATATCAACGCAAGCCATACAAAACAAGAACACAGAAATAAAATAAACATGTAAGCGAAAATTATACTATTTATTTTACAGCCATATAAAAACAGCGTCTCGCACAAAAGATAGGAATATATCGGAGGGAATTCAACAAGATTTGTGCCACAGAAATGCTTCGCTGAATATTTCGCTCTTTCCACAAACAAAATGTACGAGAGAACGGAATCGGGAACTTTGGTGAACGATAACCAAATCGTAGGAATTTCTCCTACACTTGCTTTCCGCTCGCGACTTTGTCTGCACAAAAAGGGAGGTTTTCGGTTATCTTTATGCTCGATTTGTCGTATTTAGTGGATAGGAAATGTAAGGTATCCATGCAAAACTGTTACGCTTTTGAATTCTTTTAAGTTAAACTAGCTCTTTTAAGTTAAAGTTAGCAAATTTGCAAACTTTCCGATGCTGTATTTTATCACTTTTATGTTATAAGTGCTATGATGTCACTTTACTACAGTACTACAGTACAACTACAGTACTTTCACAAGTTATTATGTCTTGTGACTGGGACTGTAGCAGCATCTTTTTTTTGTTTTCATGACATTCAAAAGTGCCTGTAATGGTGTAATTGAAATAAATGATTTGATTTGATTTATTAACATTGTTAATTAAATCGGACCCCTTATAGAATCCTTTTGATGTCCGTCTTTCTGTCTATCAAGACTCTTTATCTCAGAAACGCCTAGAGTTATAGAGTTGAAACTAAAACCGTTTCCTCAAATTTCTAGTCCCTTGGAGCTGTGAAAAAATCAACTCTCTAAGTTTACTCAATTAAAAGATATGGCAGTTTATGTTGCACGTTTGTACGACTTGAACTTGGCCTGTTTTTTATCTTGTTAACCAATTAACAGCAAAACCACTTTAACAACACATCTGCTATTTTCCAAAGGCTCTCATAATCCTTATCCTTACTAATATTTTAAAAGCGAAAGTGAGTTTATTTGTTACGTCTCACGCCTACATGGCTAAACCGATTTTGATGAATTTTGGTACAGAGATAGTTGGAACCCTGGAAACGGACATAGGCTAGCTTTTCTTTAAAAAAGTGAGAAATGAAGGACAAAGAGGGAAAAGAAGGGAAACCTTAGCTTTGCTATTACAATAAATTAGGCGCTAGGGCAAAAACTACAAGTAGCAGGTACCTGCAAATCAGGAAAGGGGAACTGTGTTACCCTGAATTTAACGCGAGCCAAGCCGCGTGCAAAAGCTAGATACAATACAGCAGTATAAAAGTAAAGCAAAAAACCTAAACAAACCATTTAAATAATCTTGTTTTCCTACAATATAACATTTCCTTGCGAGAAGACCGTGACCTTCATCTGGATAAAGATCTAATCCTTCAGTCTGTTGTGCTGACACGTACAAAAAGAGAGTATTTTCTACGCTTATACTGACCTTATATATAACTAGCTTTTGCCCGCGGCTTCGCTCGCGTTAAATTCGGTAGCGCCTTATTGATTTGTAATAGCAACGCTAAGTTTTCCCGTTTCTTCCCTCTTTCTCCCTCACATCCCACTTTTTTCAAAAAAATATTAGCCTATGTCCGTCTCCTGGTTCCCAACTATCTCTGTACCAAAATTCATCAAAATCGGTTTAGCCATTAAAGCGTGAAGAGGTAACAAACAAACAAACAAACAAACAAACAAACAAACTCACTTTCGCTTTTATAATATTAATAAGTAAGGAAGTAAGGACTAGCTTTTGCCCGCGACTTCGCTCGCGTTAAATTCGGGGTAACTCAGTTCCCCTTTCCTTATTTGCAAGTACTTGCTACCTGTAGTTTTTGCACTTGAGCCTTATTGATTTGTAATAGCAACGCTAAGTTCCCTCTTTCTATCCCTCACAACCCACTTTAAAGAAAATAGCCTATTTCCGTCTCCTGGTTCCCAACTATCTCTGTAGCAAAATTCATCAAAATCGGTTCAGCCATTAAATCGTGAAGAGGTAACAAACAAACTCACTTTCGCTTTTATAATATTATTTTATAATATTATATAGTAAGGATAAGGATATAAAATATCAACACATAAAACATACATAAACACACCTTTTTGGAAATAAAGACCGCCATATGATAAACTAGCTGACGCCCGCGGCTTCGCCCGTGTGATGATCGAAAAAAAAGTATCCTATGTGTTATTTCAGACTATACCCGGTAGATTCTGATTCTGTGCCAAATTTCATCAAGATCTGTTCAGTAGTTTTTTCGTGAAAGAGGATCAAACATACATCCATACTCACAAACTTTCGCATTTATAATATTATAGTAGGATATAGTAGGATAATGTTTATTTTACAACAAAACGATCACAATAACCAAAGAGTATTCACATCAAAACTCCTCGGTCGAACTGACTGTAGTATTCTGTTATAATATCAAACGTAAAGCTGCCTATAGAGGTGGTCCAAGCTGACAAATCCGTGCATCCTATTCAGAGATCCCGGAAAAATATTACAGAATCTTTCTCCCTTCTTTATACAACTTTCTTATTGTGGGATCAAGCCCCACCCCCGAAGGAAATGCGTGAAATTAGAATTTCGCGATATATTTGCAAAGGAGGGAATATTTCTGGAATGAAATCTTCGTTTTTTTCCGATGTATAAAGGTCTAATGTTGGAATATTGGTTCTGTTTAGAGCTGTTATTTAAACAATGTTTGTCTATCGCTTTCTGACTTCTGTTACCTACTACCTACAAGGCTATAGCATATTTATTCCTCTACTATTTTTGTAATTAAAATTCAGTTTTACGAAAAAAAAAATGTGATGGCCCAGACGTTGAGCGCCTCGCCTGCCACACATGAGGTTGTAAGTTCAAAACCGGGCAAGTACCAATGTCACTTTTTTAATTCATATTTACACACGACGTCACATCAACCTATACAAAACCATTTTAACCTGAACTCTCTACTACGGTGTGCGATCCGTTGTAGAGAGATCAGGTTATAATAGTTTAGAATAGGTTGACCTGTCGTCGTGTGTACTTTGTGAAGTTTATCTAAAACTAGCTTTCGCCCGCAGCTTCGCCCGCTTTAAAAGGGAAACTGCCCCTTTCCTGATTTGCAGGTACCTGCTACCGGTAGTTTTTGCCCTAGCGCCTTATTTATTGTAATAGCAATGCTAAGTTTTCCCTCTTTCTCCCTCATTTCACTCTTTTAAAAAAAATAGCCTATGTCCGTCTCCAGGGTCTCAACTTAAAATCGGTTTAGCCATTTAGGCGTAAAGACGTAACAAACAAACAAACTCACTTTCGCTTTTATAAAATTAGTAAGGATATCACAGACATCGGTGAACAAAAACATTCTGAGGAAACCTGGACTTAAAATTATTAAAAGTCTGAAATCGCCAATCCATTTTGAGGAAGCGTAGTGATCAATGCTCAAGCCTTATCTGTGTGAGAAGTGGCCGTTTCCTAGCCGTGGGACAGTTATAAGCTGGTATTATTATAACGTAAAGATTTGTTAATTCCTCTAACTAGATTTACAAAAACCGTTTTACATGACAAAAACAAAAACTGTTGAACATTATTGTAAATTGAACACGAGATTTCCACAATAACAATAAAAGTAAAATACAAAGCTAAAAGCTACTTAAAATTCAAATCTAGATGGACTTAATTTCAACACAAAATGCCGAAAAATTATATTACCCAAGTGACTTTTCCTAAACAGAATTTTCAACAAAATAAATGTTGTTTACAATGTCGAGGCCCATCAAATTGTAACGGATTTTCAACTGAAGTAGCACTAGTGGGACTCAAGGCCTTAGTCGAGGCCACAGCCTAAGGCCTCATCCACAGCCTCAAGAGATGCGACTTTTGTCAAGAGACACGCACGCTCGTCATTTGTTTTCTTCGCTTTAGTACCAACGCTTCGCAGGTCGCGGTGACTACATAACATGTTCTAACTAAACAACTTTGACGACACGGTTGGCGCAGTGGCTCAGCGATCGACTGCCGCGCTGCGTGTCACGGGTTCGATTCCCGCACGGAACGAATATTTGTATGGCCTACAGATAGTTGTTCCGGGTCTGGCTGTTTGTGTGGGTGAGTTTAAATGTTTGTAAACGCACCCACGATACAGGAGAAATTCCTAGTGTGGGGCAACGTTTTTATTAAAGAAAAAAAAACTTCTTTCATTTGTTTTTTCTACAGTCGTTGTTGAACACGCGTGTCGTTTAAACGCGAAACTTGTGGCCAAGCTGTTAGGAAAAACGTACCGACAGCAAAATAATAAGACAGGCATTATTATTGTTGGTCAATTGAATTTTATTCCCTTAATGGTTACGTTATTAGTATGTTTTTGGTTAGCCTGTCAGGGGACGACTTATGAAATGAGGTTGACTTGCCAAATTCTTGCGTTGAAACCGCAAAAAATTGGATTGCCAAAAGAATATAACAGAGCCACAAATTATTTTGCTGTCCTTGCGATATCACTTGTTTTGACAAAGACCTACTTAATAAAATGTCTAAGTTCACTCACAGAAAATTCGCAGGATAATCCAAAGTCTAGATATAGCACACCTAGATCTAAACGAAGACAACTCAAAAATATAAAATCTTTAGTTATCGTTGTTATCGAATGCTCGGTGATCATGCGCAACTTATCTAACATAATACAATTTACATATAGTGGCATTTTACAACCTATTTATAGTCTAACATTAATGTATTATCATACTATATAATACTAGCTTTTGCCCACGGCTTCACTCGCGTTAAATTCGGGGTAACACAGTTCCCCTTTCCTGATTTGCAGGTACCTGCTACCTTTAGTTTTTGCCCTTGCGCCTTATTTATTGTAATACCAATGCTTAATTTTCCCTTTAACTATCTCACTTTAAAAAAAATAACGTTTGTCCGTTTCCAGGGTCCCAACTATCTCTGTACCAAAATCCATCAAAATCGGTTTAGCCATTTAGACGTGAAAACGTATCAAACAAACAAACTCACTTTCGCTTTTATAATATTAGTAAAGATATTATTAATGCAAATGTTTGTGATGATGGATATTTGTTACTCTTTCACGTCAAAACGGCTGAACGGATCTTGTAGCCCACTAAAGTGATTGAGTAAAAGACTGACCAGGTGCCTACACCTGGTCGTGCTTTAACTCAACCTCAGGGCATCCCAACTTACTCTTGGACACGGTCAGTAATTCTCACAAAACAACGCTTACAGAACACTAAATCAAGTTATAAAGTTCCAGGTAATGCGTCATAAATTTCGAATTCATTGAACACAATGTAACGCCGCCATTGAGACGGTAAGGTATATAACTCACGCTAGAAGTTGCACAGCGACTGCAAAATGACATAAAAGCATTAGTGGATCGTAAATCTATATTCTGATGCAAGTAATTGTGAGTGAGTTTAATATACTAACTTTGTAATGAAAGAGAACAAAGGAGTGTATGTGTGGGGCATATACATACACATGCATAACACGTCTTTTTTGCGCATGGAGGTAATCCTAATATTATAAAAGCGAAAGTGAATTTGTTTCTTTGTTACGTCATCACGCCTTAATGGCTAAACCGATTTTGATGAATTTTGACACAGAGATAGTGAGACACCCTGGAGACGGACATAGGCTATTTTTTTAAAGTGAGATATAAGGGAGAAAGAGGGAAGAAAAGGGCAAACTTAGCATTGTTATTACAATAAATAAGGCGCAAGGGCAAAAACTACAGGTAGCAGGTACCTGCAAATCAGGAAAGGGGCACTGTGTTACCCCGAATTTAACGCGAGCGAAACCGTGGGCAAAAGCTAGTCATCAAATAACTTCTTTTCTCCTAAATTACGCATCCTGTAAAATTTTGTCATTTGAAGTTAGAAGGTCTAAACGGTTAACCGTCGATAGATTGCTAGTCCAGTGGATACAAGCTCTACTGCTGGGCATGACGTTCTGGGTACAATTGCCAGGTCGGATAAAGTGATTTCGGCTTTTACTCAATAGCAACCTGACTTGAGGACACGATTGGCGCAGTGGCTGAGCGATGAGTGATCCCCGCACGGAACAAATACTTGTATGGCCTAGAGATAGCTGTTCCGGGTCTAGTTGTTTGTGTATGTGAGTTAAAATGTTTGTAAACGCACCCACGATACAGGAGAAACTCCTAGTGTTAGACAACGTTTAAAAAAATCACGGAGTCTAGATTTGTATACAGCTAAGACATTTTCCTGTAAACATTAACTTTAAGGCAACTTTGTGAAGAGAAAAATAAATAACTTTATTATTATTTGTTAATACATAGGACTCATAAACATAACTCCCAATTATGTGATTGTCCTATTCAGTACCTTTCTGCCTAACTCTTCGCGGGCTACATGCCGTGATGGTACATTATATTGTTTGCGCTGATCGCTCAGAACAATATAAATGGAAATAAAATATCGAAGACAAAATAATATTGCATCTTCTGTGGCTTATCTTATTTGTTACAGTCTTTGTGAAAGGAAATAAATATTGGCCGTGTGAAGTTTTCAACTATAATATTTTAGAGTGCACGTTGACATTTTAGCTTTAAATCCGAACTGTTACATACTGTAATGTAATTGCTTTGGAAAAACGTGACTAGCCTCAATATTTTTAGATACCATATTATGTCAACGTCAGGCAATGTATTTCTTGGCTTATGGCTTGTAATCCAGTTTTGATTGATAAAAAAAAAACTTGAGAGGTCTCAAGGGGCACCCGGATGGAACGAAGTTATTATTTATTATGTACAAAAAACCTGTATACACTCAACAAAAATAATCGTCGCGACACCACACTGTTCAATGCGAAATAGAAGACGAAACGAAAATAACTGGCTTGCTTTCTATGAGAGAGAGAAAGAGACAGACAGAGAAACACGCGCACGCCGCACGGCTTACAACTATAGCAAAAAGTGTCGGTACAACTTTTGATCTTCATTTTTCCGTCCAGCCTCCTTTCGCACCGCGCAATAAGGAACTTCGTTCCAAACTTTCGTTCCAAACCTTCGCTCCAATAAAAGTATTTTGATTGATATATTTATAAAAAAAAAGCAAGAATTAACATTTTGCCACTTGTACTTCCATGAAAATGCTTTCTAGGAAGAATAAAGCTGTTGGTCCCCGTTGTCATTTGAAGATCAATGGCAGTCATTACATTCACACAACCAATCTCACCAAGGGGAATGGTAGTACCCAGTGCTAACTGGGTCGTGCAGATCAGTTATGTATTCGCTACATATAAAATACTAGTTTTCTAGCTGCATTTGAGCTGACCCCAATAATTAGAAAAAAGGCTAGAAATTGACCTAGAAAAACCTCATGATGAAAACTTAATCTCTAATTTTAACACTAAAACCAAGACGAATATTTTGATCTTGTTTATCTTCAAAATGTATCAGTATCTTGCAAGGTTGTAACCGATCGCCTCTGATCTCGGTCTGTAAGACCAGCGCTTTACCGTCGACTATTCAAGTTAAGTGCCAAGTTATATCCAAGTTGTAACAAGGTCTTTGTTTAACGATTCGAACTTCAAACAGTGACTGTTTAATTTCAATTGCTCCACGCCTTTTAAAAGCTTATGTGAAAATTTTTAATTATCATGTTGCCGTGCTGTTGTTTGCGAGGAATATAACTGTTTGTTTTGTTAGTTTGTAGTTTTGTTGTATTTTATAGGAAAGGGAGGTTTTGTTGTGTTTCTTTTGGTATCGGTATTGGAGAGTAAATAAATATGACGATAAATGGAATAATTGTCGATCTAGGGTAGTAAATCCTGGGTTGCGTGTTGTTCGAGAAAGATACCGCGGCCCCGGAACATAAATGGCAAAATAAGGAACATGGGTGAGTTTTTGGACAGTAAAAGTCTGTCCCCCTGTTCCGCCTAGAGTTAGGGATGATTTCCCAAAAGCAAATGACGCTAGGAGAAATATCTATATTTGGAGAAATGGAAGTATGTGTATATGCGTGTCGTTCTCAGAATCAGAATCAGAAATATTTATTCGTGAAACATAGGTGCAGTGGGTGTTACGTACTGTGGGTGAAGTTCGCTATGATCAGCCTATTACAGGCATACAAAAATAGTGAAATTATACAATCAAATAAAACTTATTGTTACTAAATTATAAATTAATTAACATAAAAAAAATTAATGTTACTTTAATCACTAGGTACAATTAAATCAAAGAAGTCACAATATTTATTAGGAAGTAGATGTCAAAAACAATTCTGATTTGAATAAATGATTTAGGTTTGTTAGATACAATAATTAAAAAACTGGGCAAGAGCGTGTCGGGCCACGCTCAGTGTAGGGTTCCGTAGTTTCCCGTCCGTCACAATAAGTGTTCCCACTTATGAATTTAAAGGTGGAGGAGGAAATTATTTTGTACAACTTTTTGTCTTTTTTGTACAAAAACTGTTGTGTCAATCAAGTTCAAAATGATTTTCCTAGAAAGTCCTTATAAAGTTCTACTTTTCAGTTTTTTTTCATATTTTCTAAACTTACGGTTCAAAAGTTAGAGGGGGGGGGACACATTGTTTTTTTACTTTTGGAGCGATTATTTCCGAAATTATAGACATTATCAAAAATGATTTTAATAAACCCCTATTCATTTTTAAATACCTTTCCAACAATATATCACACGTTAGGGTTGAAATTAAAAAAAAAATCACTTCCCACTTTACATATAGGGTGGCTACCCTAATAAAACATTTTTTTCCAATTTTTATTTTACCACTTTGTCGGCGTGATTGATATACATATTGGTACCAAATTTCAGCTTTCTAGTGCTAACGATCACAGAGATTAAGCGAGGACGGACGGACGGACAGACAGACATGGCGAAACTATAAGGGTTCCTAGTTGACTACGGAACCCTAAATAAGAAAGGAGTTGCATTCCCCATTGTAATCTGTATCTTAAACCCATTTACTGAAGTTTCATAAACTCAAGTAACATTGCTTTCAAAATCCGTAAATATTTTAACATGAAACCTAAATAATTTGTAGGTAGAAGTTTCAGTACCGCTGACCCATCTGTGTACAAATTAAAACGGACAGTGCGTAGGTTTATTTCCAAATTGCTAAAATAAAATGATTGATTGTTATTTGTATTCAATCCAGCCTAATATTGCAAACCCACACGGATTCAAAGTTTTAAATGGTTTCGAGGCAACAGTTCAAGGGGGGCTACCGGGGTTGGAGGTTGTTTGAAATTCCGCGACCCAGGAACATAAAGGGCAAAAGAAGGAACTTTAATTAGTCAGTAAAGGTCTGACACTCCCCCCGCTCCGCCCAGGTTATTCGATTGTTTTCCATCCGCAAAAAAGGGGCAAGTTTTTTTTTCTAATAATTGTTGCTGTTGAAAAACTATAACTTTTAAGATGTAAAGCCCTCATTTCTTATTATATACAACTTCTTTAAAAGCAATATCACCTATTTATAACCCATTCAATCTAACTTTACATATCAAGGCATAGTTAAAGAAGGAAATCTCGACCCCAACTCGACAACAAACGACCATCCTCAAATATTATCGAAAAACAATCGTATCTCGCCCAATCTCGATTCAGAGTGAGACTTAAATTTTCTGAAAACTCAATTAAAAGCGATTCTCCAATATTTTAATTGTTTTACTGATAAATGGACCAAGTTGGAGTATCTAGACAGGTAGTCTGGGAAAGGAAACTAAATTTAATTGACAAGATGGATTACTATAGCTATTTCGCTTCTATGTCAAATTAAATTAAATGAAGAGTTTTAAGTTGAGGTATCTATTTGCTATATTTGAAAACTGGGAGAGAGTTGCGAAGTTATTAATTGTAGATAAATTAATTACGTTTACAAATACAAAAACAGGAAAATGTACATAAAATATTTTTTTGACAACTTGAAACAAACGGTATGAAATACCACGAGTTGTAAAAGCCAACAAATTTGCAAACAAAACAAGAGCTAGAGAGATTACTTTTTCATCGGTGAACATCTCGTGGATGACGATTCTCATCCATTAGGACCTGATCAAGCCAAGTCAGAGGTCCATTGGCATAAAAACTTGAAACAAGCTACCCGAAAAAGAAAGCACCTATAATTGTAGCGTGCTGATTGTTCCTGCATCCTGCAAAAGAGAATCTTTTTCGCAATTTAATAATTTAAAAATATGAATATTTCATCACATATAGAACGAATAATTTAGTTAGGTTTGAAGTCACCTTTTAAGCAACGATTTGCTTATATTAGGTGGTTCCGCTCGTCCACTTTACCATAGTTCTACAGAGGTGTGAGACAAATAAAATAAGAAAACGAGAATAAAATGGAGGATATTTGATTGTATATAAGTTTTATTAAGTATATTAAATATCTGAGAATTACACAGCATGGGCATTTTTTAATCTTTTATTGAAGTAGACATTCTAATGCCTTATATTCGAATTGAAAGCGTAAAACCAAACACAAACTTTGACCCCACGAAACTGCCCCAAACAAAAAAACAAAAACGCAACGCTAATATCAAATCGCTTAAAAAAACAGAACACAATCCGGTGTCGCAATTAAACGTAGGCAACGCTATCGCATCGACTTAGTACGGACTTTAATTAAACCCGGGACAAGCCGGGATCCCGGGCCCCGGGCTTCGGGTCCCGGGTAAATAGCCCGCCGTGAGGACAAATCGATTGCATAACAGGAGGATGGCGGCTGAACCGAGATGCTCGCTTAGCAGTTTTTCAAAAGGTGGATGATAATGTTCCAGATTAATCAGCGCTTTTGCAAGAAGATAATCTTGGACTTCTGAATGTGAATCGGATTCGATTTTATTTTGTTTTGTGCTTAGAGGAATTAATGGGATTGGTTCGCTGTTATTTTCAATCAAGATAGTTGATATTATCGGTAAAAACATTTGTTTTTTTTTGCGGATAATCGCATAAAACTTCAGTCGCATGTTTGTCAAACTTTACTGTAACGACTGTCAAAGATCTACAAACTATAGTCGCGACCAACAGCTTATCATGATATCCGAGGCACAGATGAAAATCGGTATGTAATTAGTGGTCACCCATCCGCAGAGCAACTTAGGCAAGCGCGGCTTACCCTAAAGATCAACCCGGCTATTATTATTAAGTCATGAGCTCCTCCCTAGTCGTCCAAAAAGTATTTTTCTACATAAAAAAACGCCTGGCACCCTTTCAATATAATCTTTCTAACCCCCAGCAATGAAATCATTCGCAATAACGTATCATAACCCTCTAATCTCTCACGTGAAGACATCACTCAACCCTCAATCGCGCACAGCTCAACAAATCACAAAGATCTTTGTAGATACTGAATATACGAATATCTTAAGGAAGAAGCGCCAGGGCAGCGCGCCATCTTCTTTTCTTCCGTTTCTTTTTCATATTTCAGTCACGTTGCATAATTATTGATGATTAAATGTTTTTGACAACAAATATGGATTTAGATATTTTTACTACAAACTTAAAGTTGTTTGCCAATATTATAACTCTTACTTAGTTTTTTTTTATATTTTTGTGAAGGTATTATTTAACTACAAGTGTAGTACAAGTAATATTATTTTTGAACCTGTTCTTAACGTTTCACTGTAGTATAATAATTAAATTATTCAAATAATAATTATTATATGGTATCAATACAGACGTCTTAGTGATGACCTTAAATGTCACGTTTTGTGAAACATACATTATAGGTGTATTTCAGAACTTGTGAAGTTTTATTTTAATGATGAATTAATGTGCAAATATAATATCATATCGTCATAAATCAACCATTGGTTGGAGTGAAGTCTATGGACGAACATGGGTTGGTTTTAATTAGTAAAAGTCTTCCTCCGCTCCTCCCAGAGCGAGGCAAGTTATTTGATGAATTCTCATCCACCAAAAAAAAAGACGGGTATAGTTTTCCTTTTTTTCTTATTTTACCGATTCAGCAATTGCGATTGCAGAAGTCAAATCCTCGTCATTTATCAACAAAGAACCTGATACTTTACCTGTATACTGTATTTCCGAAACATTGCCAAAAATATTACTTCAGCTACCTTAAAAGGCTCTGTGGACGGTGAGCAATGGGTAGCTCACCATCCGTCCCTCTAGTGACGACAGGTCGTGTCGACGGCACGTTAGTGTCGCGCGACAGTAAAGCAGAAGGGCCTGCCAGGGCCACCGCCTGCCGGGGTTGCGGGTTGTTCGAAACAGATACCGCGGCCCAGGAACATAAAGGGCACAAGAAGGAACAGGGTTTTAATCAGTACAAGTCGTTCAAGTTCCAGAAATCATTTGATAATTTCTCATCCGCAAAAAAAGGCTACCTTAAAAGTTTCTATTCACAGTTGTTATCGATCGGGCGAACATCTAAGAGTACTAACCCTACGTCTGCCGCAGGAAACAGCGTCGAAACCCGTACTTTTCTATGCAAACGTTCTGTAGATAAGGTCGTCGTAAAACTGTATCGCTGGCTAGGTGAACTCCATCGGTTGGAAGTTATTGTATGGCGGTGGTGGAGTCTTTGGGTGCTGTTTACGGGGTTTTTGATGGGAAAAGGGGGTTTTTAATGTCTTTAAGTATTTAGAAAATGTAGATATGATAGGTTTTTTTATTTATATTATTCTGAAAGACTGACATAGTTTGACAAAATGCGTTTACTTATCTATTAAAAAAAAAACTATCCCACACAAAACGAAAACCTCCTGAATAGAATTCCCAATATTTCAGGTATTTTTATAGTAACGCTTATTGGATCACTCTGTTACACTTTGCTGTCTGTCTGTTAAAACTCTTTATCTCAAGAACGCGTGGAGGTATTGAGTCGAAATTAAAACCGTATACTCAAATTTGTAGTCCCTTTGTGCTGTGAAAAAACCAACCCTCTTAGTCAACGCAGTCAAAAGATATGGCTGTTTATGTTGCAAGTTTGTACGGAACCCGCGGTGCGCGAGTCTGACTCGCTCTTGGTTAATTGTTTTTTTTTCAATCTTGTCCATTCAAAATTTGTCAACAATTGCTGCTTAATTACGCCTTCTGTAAAATTTTAACATTTTGAGTGAGAAGGTAGCTTACAAAAACCAATATTCAAACTATTTCCTACGTAAAAGTCTTACAATTCCCTTATATTATGCGCTACTTATAGTCTCTGCCTGGGGCCTTAGTCTGCTATTACAATAGTGTCAGAATGGTCGATCACTGATCGCATAATGGTTGATTTTGACATCTACTACATACTAAACTTGTCAAAATCAACCATTATGCGATCAGTGATCGACCATTCTGACACCATTGTAATAGCAGACTAAGGCCCCTGTTGCATAAGCATTTCTAACTGCATTGCATGCTTTTTTAAATTCTTTTCTTTTTACATCGACCACGTACACTTACTAAGCATAGCTATAACATTTTATGTTACCCCTTTCCAATGTCTAGACAGACAAAAAGTTATTCAAGGTTAAGAAACTGGATTAAGTTATCCGTTTTTATTGTTTTGGGATCCGAATCTCATGTACCTATGAATATTTTTATCCCGAAATCGGTTCGGTACCTATGGTTTATACAACGTTCGGGCTTATATACAAAACTGCGATGAGAAGTCGCATCGCAAAAATCTACGACCCCGCACGACGCATCGTAAAACTTGCAGTTTTTGCACACTAGGATTTTTTCCTGTATTGTAGGTGCGTTTACAAACATTTTAACTCACATACACTAACAGCCAGACCCGCAACAACTATCTGTAGGCCGTACAAATATTTATTCCGTGTGAGGATCGAACCCGCGACACGCAGCGCAGCAGTCGATCGCTCAGCTACTGCGCCAGCCGT
The DNA here is from genome assembly GCA_905475445.1 of Ochropleura plecta. Lineage (NCBI taxonomy): Eukaryota > Metazoa > Arthropoda > Insecta > Lepidoptera > Noctuidae > Ochropleura > Ochropleura plecta. The sequence continues at coordinate 1,862,171 of FR997732.1, forward strand.
GTCGTCAAAAAAATCGCATGCAAACGAATTCGTGTTTTCATTTTCCTATATTTTTCTTAGCAAAACTTGTCGCAAGAAATGTTATCGAATAATACTTGTAGCGAATTCGCAACGGATTCGCTGTTTTGTGTAAGCTGTAATGTTTAAGTCAAAAACTACGATTCAATTTGTTTTTAAATCACAACATAACAAAATCCATTGAAACCATAAATCACAGCTATAAAAAATATTTTCAATAAAAATAAACTATGAAAACCGTAAAACTTAAATTGCTTTCCGAGATTAGGGTTCAATAAATTATCTTGACAGACCACCACTAAAGTCGCCACTTTTCACAATACGGAACCCGGAATGCGTTAAACGGCCATATAATTTACGGCCGCGTAAAGAGACGTAACTGATAAATCACGAGGTTTACCCTGGGAATTGAAATGCCATAGTAAAATGGGAACGCATGAGGTATAGATGTTGATAAGAAAAGTATTGTTGATTAGAGTTTTCCTTATAAGAAGTAACCTTGAAAGATTTTCATACGTAATCGGATTATGCTATAGAATTAAATGAGATATAAATAAATAAATATAAATAAATATCTTGGGACAACTCACACACTACTGATCCCAAGCTAAGCAGAGCTTGTGTTATGGTAACCAGACAACTGACATACATACTTATATAATTTATAAATACATACATATTATAGATAAATCACACCCAGACACAGAACAAACAATCATGCTCATCACACAAAGTTTGTCCTGGGTGGGAATCGAACCCACGACCTCCAGCTCAGCAGTCAGGGCCACTAACCACTAGACCAACAGGCCCGTCCAAGATATAGCTGTTTATTTCAAGAGCGATACTATCCAAAGTACTTGATATATAACTTAAAAAAAAACTGGGCAAGTGCGAGCCGGACTCACGCACCGACGCGACGGTTCCGTACAAATTTGGGTCATAAGCAGCCATATATTTTAACTGCGTAGACTTTTAGGGTTGATTTGACAGCTCCAAGGAGCCACAGACTTGAATTTCAATTCGATACCTTCACTCGTTCCCGAGATAAATGTTCTTGACTGACAAGCAGCCGGGCGGACAACAAAGTATTCCTATAAGGGTTTTGTGTTTTCCTTTAAAGGTGCGGAACCCTAAAAATTGGAGATTGAAACTGTAATACGGAACAGAGACTTTAAGAAGGTTACAAATACTAACAACACCTAGTAATCATTTATTTAGAACTAGCTTTTGCCCGCGGCTTCGCTCGCGTTAAATTCGGGGTAACACAGTTCCCCTTGCGCCTTATTGATTTGTAATAGCAACGCTAAGTTAGCCTATGTCCGTCCTAAGTTAAAATTTGCCTATGTCCGTCTCCTGGTTCCCAACTATCTCTGTACCAAAAATCATCAAAATCGGTGTAGCCATTAAAGCGTGAAGAGGTAACAAACAAACAAACTCACTTTCGCTTTTATAATATTAGTAAGGACTAACTAACCATATTAAGAATTAGAATCAGACACGAGCTAGAGAAACAACTAAAAATCTCGACTAGGCACAATAGGTTATCGATATGTGGAATGTGAAGTTGGCTGTCAGTGTACCGATTGTCGCAATGGCTTGATTGCCTAAAGCCTCGACGAACATCTGTCAAAGCTCTCCTTAGGCGGTTGGATCAAGGGCCTGATTCAGAAGGCAGTATTCCTTGTTACGGCCCACATTGTGAGGAGGTTCCTGTCTCTGGAAACCTAACCACCGGTAGCCAGTTACCAGTGGAAACCTATTTTTACATTTTTAAGAAATATTTAATAATGTAATTTAAGAAAAGTGAATAAAGGAGAATCAGTACTTACATTAAAACTAAGTACGGAAGCTTAACTAAAACCCATCCATGTTCCTTCTTTTACGCTTTGCATGTCATAGCCACGGTATCTCTTTATAACAACCCGCAACCCCAGAAACAACCCGCAACCCCAGAAACAACACGCAACCCCAGAAACTTTAAGTTAGAATCTACTATCATTAAAACAGCTGCAACTCAGTCACCATATTTTTAACATTGTGTCCACCATTCAGAATTATTTTATTTGCACGTCTAATGACACCCCTCGAGAATTTCTATGAAAAACATATAAAGCGACAAACTCGCCACATTACTATAAGATACCTAGACAGCATTACGAGCGATATAGCTCAACATAATACTCAGCTCAACAAAATACAGCTCAACAAAATACTCGAGACTCATAATTTTGTTTATAAGAGTGGCGACAAAGACGGTGCTTCGACCAGGCTGACGTAACTAGTGTCTAATACGTGCTTGTTCGGAATTATTACTTATATTGTATTTCTTGGAGACTAACATACAGAACATAATATTGGAACAAGGACAGATAATATTCGTAAAGTATACGTACACGAACGAAGTTTTTGATGAAAACAGTCGGATAGGTCATACTAGGGAACCGTTAATGCTGTATTGATTTTTTTTGTACGAGGAAATGGGCACTTGAAAACTTGTTATTGTAATTGATACTATGGGTATGTATTTGTTAGCCCACGTTGACTCGCTCAGTATATTTTCTTTTTTCAATTGACGCAAACCTATTTACCCTTAAGTATTTATGTGACTGAAAAAAAAACATAATCCTCTAATATTGTAAAAGAGAAATTTTGTCAGGATGTTGGCTGCTCTTTCACGCAAACACTATTTATTGGATTTTGATGAAACTTTACAGTAATATATGTAGCTTACATACCAAAACAACACATAAGTTACAATTCATAAAGATATATTGTATATTCTACCACCACGCGAGTGAAATCGCGGAGCGCAGCTAATCAATGAATAATCCTGTAACTATCCCACAACTAGCAGGTTTTTCTCTCTGTTATGGTACGACACGTTTGAGACAATAGTGTTGAGTCTGTTACAAACAAAAACTGCTCTAAAAATCGCAAAAAATTTCTTTAGTCCTGTCAAACGACGTTTCTTATTTTGAAATTGATTGAAATGACACAACTACATTATACTATAACTATACTACATTATAGTTTGATAGCATTAATGATAGTTTAGTTACTAAATTTAGAAAAAATCGCAATTTCACTCACCAAAAACAGTGGCAGTCAAGCTAAATCAAACTATATTTAAATGAGTATTTAATAAAATTAGATGTGATTTGGTATGTTATGTTAATCTTAGCCTAGTTTAATCCAGTGGTTCATCAAAATCGGCACCATTATCTTAAAGAAAACAAAATGTAAATGGACTATGCTACAGCTGTTCTGATTTCCACCTTCAATAGTAACAAAACATTGCTACACAAGACACAATATCGATACCGTATTCACACCCGTACAACAATACGAATTGACACCTTCGCAAGACAACACACGACACAAAGACACACACGACCGTCGACCGCAACGTCGTATCTGCATTATAATTCAGATACGTGATCCCGCGTTGTGCAGATACATCTCTATGCGGTGTACGTGTAATATTCTCATGCACTATTGTGCTCAGTTAACGTAGTACATTTTGGTAAACAAGAATGGATAAGTTTGTACTTACGTTGTCTGTTTTGAAAGTATTATTTTGTTTATTTTCTGACTTAGTTGGCGTCGGTGTCAGAGTTTTCAGTAGTTTTTAGCAGTTCAAGGGCCTTTAACTTGTCTTAAAATGCTTTTGAGAAATATCTCTCAGGCATGCTGGGTTTACAGGGGCAACTGTCTGCCGAGGTTGCGGTTGTTCAAAAGAGATATCCTGGCCCGTATACAAATGGTAAAACAAAGAACATGGGTGGGTTTTAAAACAGATTTCAAGTCATTCTCAGACCTACCGAATCCTTACTAATATTATAAAAGCGAAAGTGAGTTTGTTTGTTACGTCTTCACGCCTAAATGGCTAAACCGATTTTGATGATTTTTGGTACAGAGATAGTTGGGACCCTGGAGATAGACATAGGCTATTTTTTTTTAGGGAGAAAGAGGAAAGAAAAGTGAAAACTTAGCATTGCTATTACAATAAATAAGGCGCTAGGGAAAACTACAGGTAGCAGGTACCTGTAACTGTAAATCAGGAAAGGGGAACTGTGTTACCCCGAATTTAACGCGAGTGAAGCCCTGGGCAAAAGCTAGTAAGCATTAAAATGTCATTAAATGTGACACAGCATTTTTATAAAAGATATTTTAATTATGCATTGCAAGATAGTACAGTATAGAAGAAGCATTATGTGACTCTCATTAGAGACCTACTTTTGCAATCCGTTTTTTTCGGATCAAAGAACTTCTCCCGGCCTGGACAGAGCGGAAGGGGGTGTCAGACTATTACTGACTAAAACCCATCTAGGTATGTTCTTTCTTTTGCCCTTTATGTTCTGGGGCAAGGACATCTCTTTCAAACAACCCGCAATCCCAGACTATTTGCAATCCTTACATCTACCAAATACAATTTATTTTTGTACCAACTCAATCTTTTTCACTTCAATGTTGGATATAGCATCAGTTTGTACTAAGTAATACAGTCCTAATGTTAGCCTGCGAATTGACAGCACAGGCTAGAATAGATTGCACGGAGGACCAGTTTAGGGGAGAGGGGGCACAGAGAGGGGGAGGTAAGGTGAGGAAATTCAAATTGGATTGAGGGAAGTTTGGATTAGATTGAATTTTCTCTACACCTTGTTTAATTTAGTATAAGTGCAATACCCTCTGTTTTGAGGGAAATGTTTTTTGTATATTTTTTTTTTGTTTTGTAATTGTCTGTTCAATTGATGATGAAAGTAATTTCGGAGGAAATTGTTGGAGCTTTATTTTTTTACTTTATGTTTGCGTGTCTAATGTTTTTATATCGTAACGGGAAATGTAAAAGGTAAATGGAAAATAAAAAGGCGTAAGAGCTCGCGAGTTTGTCAAACCTACTAGTATTATAAAAGCGAAAGTTTGTGTGGATGTATGTAAGTATGTTTATTGCTCTTTCACGCAAAATGTACTGAATAAATTTGAGGAAACTTCACAATAATATAGCAGCTATTATTATTTGCTTGTTCACGCATAGGCTACAATTCATAAAGATATATTGTATATTCTACCACCACGAGAGTAAAACCGCGGGGCGGAGCTAGTAAACACATATTGGTGTACGTTACTTTACACAGCGTTTCCAAGCTTTTTTAAAAAAAATATTTCACATACTCGACTGCACCAAATTCCATCTTATTTGCGTTAATTAGTTCATCAAATAACACTAATTTCATGTCAAAAAAACCTCTTAATAAAATGAAACATACACTACTAACAATATTCACCCCCTCACCCTATAACGGACAGCAAGGGGAAAGGGGAAGGGGGGATAATTACACCACAGTACTTCCAAGATGAAAAATGGAAGCGGTCTCTTCGCAAAAGGTTTTCACAACTAGTAACACTGACACAGCGTAAAATTCTTTTTGTTATGTAGATGGAGAATGCTGTTTGAGTATCACCTTCTTGGTAGTTAAACTCATAAACTAAAAGCCCAAAGCATTTATTTCAATCAGACCAATACAGGCACTTTTGAATGTCAAAAAACTAAAAAATTAAGCTACAGTCCCAGACACAATGCATAATAACTTGTGAAATTACTGTAGTTGCCCATTCCAAAGCGTTGATCTCTCTGGATAAGAATGGGGCAAGAAACTTCATGGACATTCTTATTAAATTATAATAATTTAACATATCATGGTTTTCATATTGTTCATGTTTTTCATTCATGTTGAGATTATAAAAAGGATAATATTTTTGTGTTCACCAAAAATACTGATCTTGCACCAAATATTCTTTCCTGAATGTTAAAAAAATGCGTAGGTTAGTTTAGGTTAAAACTGTGACCCCCTACGCCGCCGCCAGTAACGACTTGCATTAATAGAAAATGGATAAAGATATAACACTTTTTTATTGTAGTGCGCTGATGCTCGTTATGACATATTTTAATTAACATATTTTGGTGCACATTCAGTATTTTTGGCGGAACACAGGTAAAATTAGGTAAATGAAATGGGAATAAATTGAAGTACTTTTAAATACCATCCTTATAAAAATATGTGAGATTGATGTAGTTAAACGTTCACATTAAGAGCATACAGAGTAAAAGCAATAATAAATACATATACGAGTATATTAACTAAATTAAATAAGCCCGCCACACTGATTTCAAACCACTGCAGCTCCTGAAAACGAATATCAACATTAGGGACCACAAAGACACTTTGACTGCACGTGTGCGCATTAGTTAAGCGATTGGCTGCTGAACCACGTACCGCGGGTTGGATCCCCGCTTGGAACAAATATTTGTGTGACTGATAGGTAGATGTAGGTACGGGTCTGGCTGTTTGTGTATGTGAGTTTAAATGTTTGTAAATGCTTCCACGGTATAGAAAAAAAATAAGATTAAAAAAAAAACAAAACCGCTGAGACAATGAAACTCGATTAACTTCCAAAGAAACAGTTTAACTGTCTTTCATTTTGCAATTAAGTTGTGGTTTTTGAAAGTTGGCAACATTGCTTAAAGCTGTCAAACGTTTGGCTGTCATTTTGTTTTATGCCCAAACATCATCTGCCTAGCATTTCCCTAAGTATAATGGGGTTCTAGTTAAACTATATGCATCTGATTACCAATATTTTACATGGAGTTTCTTCTAGAGCCTCCACAACGTTCTTAGTCGTGGGTAAATGTTTTTTTTTGTTAGGCATAGCATCTCGCAGTTCAACCTAGGAGGTTGTCGTCTGCTTAACCGGCGAATCCTGTGGATGCCTTAAAAATTAAGACCTCCAGCCAGGGTAAAAACTTACAAACTAAGCGACTACACGCTAAGGGCACCCCCTGTGGGGTACGAGCCTCGGCTTAGGGCGTCGCTGAGGGACAGCAAGGGACATGCTGGATCTGAGTGATATTATTTATGGACTAATTTAGACTTACTGGCTCAGCAGCGCGGGCTGGTTCTTGCAAGGGACGGGTGGGATGGGTAACTGATTCTTTCTAAGTGGTACTTATAGTCATACTTTCAGGTCACTCATGTCGCAAGTTTATAGGGAACCCTCGGTGCGTGAGTTTGACTCACTCTTGGTTTTTTACGCAGTACACAGATACACACAGAAATACAGATAAGAATAAATTTATTAAACCAGTGTTACAATTTTTTTTGACAAAATTAGAAAACAATGGTCCCCAAACTAGGCTGCGTATGTATCTTGGGGGCCGGAGTTGCGATAACTTTAAATTAAAACATTTATATTTGTCGATGTCATGATTAGACATTTTGGCATTAAGGGAAAATTATATTATAAAATAAAATGGGAAAACAATAATGAACAAAATAATTCTAAAGTTTAGTAATGGTGTGGGTGTGTTTGGGTGTATCAACAGGTATGTGTGGTGAAGGTTTAGCACAGATTAAGTGTGATTAACTGACAATGTCTTCAGTTTCGTCGTATGGTAGAGAAAGAAGCTTATTCTGGATCACTCAGATACAAATGAAACTACTAAAAGTGTGTCAAAAAAAGGGTTACCAAAACCAACAGCACTCAACTCCATTCAATATCCAAGCACTAAACTCTCATACAATGACTAGCCACTTTAGCAATTGCTCCAAAGAAATATTTTTTTACATCTACCCGCGATATTGTGTTAAAAGAAAAACAAGGACTCGGGAGTACTTCTAAATGATTGATGATGCGTTAGAGGAGCTGGGAGGAGGGAATTTTGATATAACTAGCCATCCCAAGTGGGGAAAGAGTCTTATTACAGTAAGATATGATGTTTTTTAAAGGTATTTCTTTTATGTAGAACTAGATTTAGGGATGTATTTTTTAGTACTTTGGGTTATGAGTATTGATGTTTTATTTAACGTGTTAATTAAAGTTTAATTGGCCTACGGGACTGTTTTATAGACCGTTCGGGAACTATTCCTAAATCCCACTATATTTGAGGAGTGTCTTTTCAAAAGGAGATACCTACATTCTATCTTATTTTTCACAAAATGGGAAAAACTTATACGGGAAATATTTACAGACCTACCGAAAAGCATTATTTCTGTTATCAAAACTGTCATAACAGTGTTCTAACTACACATTTTGCCAAAAAATATGGCTTGTTAATTTAAAGGTACAGAGTTTAGAAAAATTCACAATTGTTGCGAATGTTTGTGAGGATGGATAGATGTTTGTTACTCTTTCGTGTCAAAACGGCTAAACGGATCTTGTTGAAATTTGGCACAGAGGTAGATTATAGTGAGATACTTTTTATACATAAGATACTTTTTTTTCGATATCACGCGGGCGAAGCCGGTAGCGCCAGCTAGTACTAGATATTTCTACAGATATCTGTATCCTCACGACTATGTTCCTCGAAGGGTTATGCAGAAACGTATCGATAGACTTTTTTCTCAGTTTCATTATTTAAGTCCCTTGTTACTGTGATGCACATCAGTTAGATACCACCCCGGAACATAAAAAGATGGAAAATGGGTGGGTTAAAAAAAAAGTCTGACAGTCGCCCCGCTCCATCCAGATCTGGGGAAGTTATTAGATAATTTCCTATCCCCAAAAAAAAGCACATCAGTAATTATTTAAATAATTTATCACATACATAAATATGTGCTTAACACCAACATCTTAAGTATTTATAAGTAACTAGCTTTTGCCCGCGGCTTCGCTCGTGTTAAATTCGGGGTAACACAGTTCCCCTTAAAAAAAAAATAGTAAATTAGTGCGATTGAATTTAATTAAGTAACCACATTTCCAAACAAACGATGCTCTTTCAACCTTTTTTTTCCTTTTTTTAATATTTTTTTCCGTAAGAACCTTCTACAGAGTATTAAAACACTACCAAAAAATAATCAGCCAATTGGTCTAGCCGTTCTCAAGTTATGGCGTGACAACGGGAAACGGGTTTCATTTTTATATATATAGATACATATGTGTACATACCGAATGAATAAGAGCTTCGCATTCGGATCTCAATTAAATTCCAGGACAGTTCGCAAGAAATATCTTATTTTATTTATTTATTCGTTTTAGGATCTCCACCAAAGGACATACACGAAACATAATCCTCGCTAATATTATAAAAAACGAAAGTGAGTTTGTTTGTTTTTTACGTCTTCACGCCTAAATAGCCAAACCGATTTTGATGAATTTTGGTACAGAGATAGTTGGGACCCTGGAACTGTATGTAGGTACTGTATATGTATATGTCCTGTATGTGTATGTATGTATTATATAATTAGAAAGAGGGAAGAATAGGGGAGAGAATGATACATTTTTTTCGATCATCACGCGGGTTAAAGTTAGCGGTAGCCCAAAGTAACTATGCCACGTGGACGCAGTCGCGGGAGGAAGCTAGTTTTATATATAGTGGATAACATACAGTATTGTATTGGTGCACTCCTTCACTTAAAGGAAACCATTGCATGTACAGTAAAACTAAGAACAAATTAATTAATTTTGATTTGAGATCAGAAAAACAATTGAAGCATAGGAGAACATAAATAAAACCAAGATTAAATTAAATAGACACATACTTGCAATAACATAAATTTTGAGACATATTTATATAATAACATGAATTAAAAAAAAATGTGAAATAAAAAATAACCACAAATGAATTTCCAACAGTTTGTGTCTGGGTTTGAATACTGTCACAGAAAAAGTCGATTTCAGTATTACTGGAGATTTAAATACTGTGGTTACGCAGTCTCTTACATAGTAAATCATAATTTATTTATTATGTAAAAAAAAACCTGAATACACTCAACAAAAATAATCGTGGCGACACCACACTGTTCAATGCAAAATAGAAAGACGAAACGATAATAACTGGCTTGCTTTCTATAAGAGAGAGAGAGAGAGAGAGAGAAATACGCGCACGCCGCACGACTTACAACTTTATATAATAAAAACCAGTTATAGCAAAAAGTGTCGTTACAACTTTTAGTCTTATTTTTTCCGTGTAGTTTTGTAACGCGCGATAAGAAACTTCGTTCCAAAAACTCTTAAACCAGTTTAGGCACTAACTACACGAAAACAAAAGAGAAAAGAAAACCTCACAAAAAAAATTAAGTCTCTTACTTATTAGTCTTCAATTCTGGCAAACTGAATACCATTTACTTTAAAAAATGTCCTTACTGTGTTCAAATAATTAATCACAGATATCATATTACCAAATGTTCGAAAAAAAAATGTCAAAACAACGTCACTCGAAGTGTACCATTCACATTGAATAAATGAAAACCTTTCCGATTTCTTGTGAGCGTGCGGTCCGGTCTTTCATTCGTTCCATTCGCCTCTGAGCGAAAAAAAAAACGTGGTCTAATTGCGAGTGAAGCTTTTATGTGGTGGCCATGAAATTAGCGGGGAGGGTAATGCTGTGGAGATATTAGGATACTGCAATTATTTTTATTTATTAAAACTTTATGCACAAATATAAATTGTGCAAAGGCGGACTTAATGCCTTAGGCATTTTCTACCAGAGAGACGCCCCGGGCGCCGGGCGCCGCGAGACGACTCCCGGCCACCGTAGATGCGGGCCTGTGGACGGTGAGCAATGGGTAGCTCACCATCCGTCCGTCTATTGACGACAGGCCGTGTCGACGGCGCGTTTGTGTTTCACGCGTGCCTCAAAGAGATGGCAGCAAAGCAGAGGAACTTGCCAGAGCCTCCGCCTGCCTGGGTTGCGGGTTGTTCGAAAGAGATACCGTGGCCTCGGAACGTAAACGGTAATAGAAGGAACATGGGTGGGTTTTATTCAGTAAAAGTCTGACACTCCCTCCCGCTCCGCCCAAAGCGGGGGAAGTTATTTGATGATTTCCCACCCAAAAAAAGGCATTTTCTACCAGCCTACCTTAGGGTGATGCAGAGTCAAAAAAGGATACTTAAAAAATAATAAATTAAATTTATTCATTAATAATTATTTAGAAAATAAATATTAATGAATAAATACATTAAACAAATATATAAAAAGTTAAGAGACCGTAAAAGGACAACAACTACAACTCAATTCCGATTCCACACATTACCATACCGGATGCCGTGGGTTATTTCAGAGTAGCTACACTAAGATTGCTGCGATTGCAATAAAACAAGTGATGATGTTTGCAATTCTATAAAATGTGCCATATTTTATCTATGTAATCCTTTGCCATAAATACATAAAATATTTATTGAAATCGATAGAAAAAGGCAGTCAGGCAAAACCTTTACAGTGTCCAAAACAATATTGCCTATTGCCTATTCCCACAGCTGAATAATGTTCCATATCGCTAATTTTCCGGCCCAAACACTTATATAGCATCTCTTCCCTTCTGTTAAGGGACGATACTCGTGAATGACAAATTAGGAGATCTCCCAGCGCACGAAATTGCTCCACAAGAATATTTTATTGAATTCCTACACTTTTTATATTGAGACCATATTCGATGCTATATTTAGAACGGCTTTTATGGAAATCCATGCTTTTGTGTACTGATTTGCGATTAAATTCTGAATTTCTTGTTTCGGAAATATGGTTTTATCGTGGAATAGCGCTAAGTTATCTTCATGAATGTAATATTATTATTGAAACGGGATATTTACCATGTTTGTTATTTGTTTCGAGTTTCCGATATTTCGGCGATGTTGCAAACCATGAACATTCATGTATAGTGGGCTACATCAATTGGTACTCCGTTTGAAAAGTAATTAGAATTCAACAGGGGTACCCAATTGATGCAGCCCACTGTGCATGAATGACATGATTGTTTTGACGCAATAATAAAACACCCCTTTTTTGTCTCCAGGAAATCGAACACTGCTACTACCACGGCACCGTAAAGGACTACCCGGGGGCTTCAGCAGCGTTCCACACGTGCAACGGGGTGTCAGGGGTCATCCACATCGGCAACGAGACCTTTGTCATTCACCCCTTCTACGGGGGTGATCTGTCGGTCAGTGCTGCTTGCTTTTTTACCGAATTATTCATGTTTTTGATGTTTTTTTTTTTCAGGTTTATAATAGAAGACAGTACTTATAGTGGCTTCAGATAAAAGGTTTAAAATATATTGGCATCCTACAGTTTTTTTTTGTTTCAAGCAGAAAAAATGTTCACATATTTATTATAACTAAATAAAATTAAAATACGAGGAATATAAGTAACATACATACGTCAAATTAAAATATTATTACTTTTTCTGCGACGTAACAATAGGCGTGACGAAAGATTTTAAAATCCTCTTCCATAATGTGGGTACACTTTTACTATTTACAAAAAAGCCTTTATTTCGGTAATAAACTTAAGTTTGAAGCCATTTTTCTCATAATTTTTCAATAGTGCCCGAAAACAGCTCGCATGTGTCATGGCGTCGGCATGACGTCACAGTTAAATAAAAATGACATTGTTTCTATAACAACGTCCCATAAATCACATAACCGTGACGTCATACGCTGTGATCGGTGTTTCAATCAAAATGGCCGATTGCAGTATTTTAATGTTTTTTTTTTATTTTTATTTTTTTTTGTCGCTCCATGTAAAATACTGATATTCAGCTGCATCCGGTTAGACTGGAAGCCGACCCCAACATAGTTGGGAAAAGGCTAGGCAGATGATGATTTTATTGAAAATCTTAATAATCTGTTATTTTTAAATAAAACTAAACCTGTGTTTACTTTTTTTTTAATATAACTTCTCCCCTGTCATCACTGAATCAGCGATTTTTTTATACTGTCGTCATGCCTATTCTGCGCATTCTTCACCTTTTGTATGAAGCCACTTTTTGTATAACTAACTGAAATGCGTACTTATGATTTTTATCAACAGTTTGATAGACACGTAATATTTTATTTCTAGCAAATAAGATACTTAATTTATAGGCGTTATGAGTATTTCAATCGAGGATATTGAAATATAAACTTTTATTTTCTATTTGGTGAAATTAAAATATTGAATCGTTTCTTAGAAAAATCACTGCCTGACTGAAGAAAAGAGTGGGTGGAAACCAGCATGCTTGAGAGAGATTTCTCTACAGTATGTTAGACGGGTCAGAGGTCCATGGGTGGTATAGAAACTCTGACACCAGATAGGTCTATAACAATTAAAAAAAAAGAATAACGCCCTCGTTTTTAGTAGTTACTTTGTATCATAATCTCTAATAGCTTAGGAGAAAATCTTTTAAAAATAATACTATTTCTATTCTAAATTCAAAATTAATCAACCAAAAAAAGTTTAACCTAAGAGACACTATATTTGTACTAACATAATATACATGAGCAACATTAATCAACCAAAAACAATTTCTTAACCTAAAAAGCATTTTAACATTAATGTTGATAAAATATTACGTTGTGTTGTTAGAAATTTTTGTCCAAAAATAAACCTGAAGTAGATGAAGCTATTTTGATACAAAGTTAATTATAATTAATGAATCTTACAAAAATGTTTTTAAAAATAAACTTGTCGCGGAATTTACTTAAGCACATTATTTTTCTCAGTTATTCTCAAAGACAAAAAGTCTCTTAACTGATGTTGCTATTTTTATAAATAATTAAAATGAATACATTTACAAAATTACCCAAAATGAAGTCGTCGCCTTTACGTTGAGGTCATGCATTTAATTTTGCATTGTAGTTAAAACATTTATACACCACAGATTCTTTCAGTAATATTGATACTCAGACAAATTAATAATTAATCCTACCTCAACCAAACTGATTACAGTTTTAATCATCTCTTTCAGTATTCTTGTAACTTTACCAACTTATTTATTATAAATGCAGTTTTGTTTTAACCCAAATTTTAATTAAGTTTGGAAACGTAAAACATTAAATGGGAAAACACGTTAAAAACTTGTTAAGATCAGAAAGTTTGTATGGGGTTCTAAATGCAAATTGGTAAAGTTTATTTTGAATAAACTTTAACATATTCATGGCCTTATATCATGTCTTAGCTTTACATGAAACCTGTTTTTTAATTTTAATTACAGTTCATATCCACTGAAACATCACCGTTATTTTTTTTTCTGAATCATGTATCTGGCAACTATATTTTTCTCGAAAGCAGAAAACGAAAATGTCACCTTATAATAATATAAAAAAAAATTGAACTCGCATTCACAAACAGTCAGACCCAAAACAACTACCTGTAGGGCATACAAATATTTGTTCCGTGCGGGGATCGAACCTGCGACACGCAACGCAGCAGTCGTTCGCTTAGACAACCGTGCCGTCGAATATACCAGTTTTAATACAATAAGGTTTCAGCTTAACATCTTCATGAAAATTTATATTGTTTGCTTCTATTTCCAGTTAAAAATTAAGTCATAACATCCCATTTATTTTTATGATTAAAATCGAGCTTTCACCTGGTCTAGTTTTAACTTGGCCTCGCTTTAACTTCGCCTGGCCTCAAGTTGGCCTCAAATAAGCATAATTACAGCCTCGCTAAGACGAGAAGAAATTAAAAAACACTTTTTATTTGTAATCTCCTTCAGTAATAGTTCACTTTAACTGTAATAGATTACCTTTTTATTTAGCGAACGTTTTAATTGAAAAGTTCAAAGTTAGTGGCGAGTTGAGCTAGATTTTTCAATATAACTGCTTCGTTGGTCGTTTTGTGGCAAACGTTACTGCGAAGCGCGGATCTAGGGTTTGATTTTCTAGTCACGCTAAGAGTAATTAAGTTTTTTCTTTAATTATTTCTCAGTATGCATTTGAAATCTAGAGTTGTGATTGGTTGACGGTGTTTCGTCTAACCATAAATGGGTAACTGAGATGAAACTCGTTTCAGTGTATTTGACAATGACTTTTTAATTCTTTGGATTAAGTGTTATTTTTTTATTTTTTTAAACGTTGCGCTACACTAGGATTTCTCCTGTATCGTGGGTGCGTTTACAAACATTTAAACTCACAAACACAAACAGCCAGACCCGGAACAACTATCGGTAGGCCATACAAATATTTGTTCCGTGCGGGGATCGAACTCGCGACACGCAACGCAGCAGTCGATGGCTCAGCCACTGCGCCAACCGTGTCGTCTTTCTTGTCTTTATTTCTTTTTGTCATATATTGTTCACAGGACTATGAACAAAATCTATACCAATATAAAATAAAATGAAATGTCTGTTTATAATTTCAAAATAACAGCTTTTTACTGAATGTATATAAAAATATAAATGGTACTTTTGTAAAAAATTGTCTATCTCTCTGTCTGTTTGTTTGTTCCGGCTTATCTTCAAAAAGGCTAGACCAATTTGACGAGACTTCTACTAGCACATAGCTAATCATACAATAATGAATCGATGCTATTCGTTTGAAAAAATGGGAAAAACTCACTCTTTATCATGCCTAAAAGTTTAAATTACTTTTAAATCATGTTGACAACCAGCACTTTACACATTTGAAAATTACATTATTTAGTCCCTCAACTCCTTCCGTTCATCAAGTCTCAGTGTTCTCCTAACAGTGATAGCTTAGTGGTGTGACCCTCTTAACGACAATTCATAAGTTTTGAGTTCGAAACCAACCGACGCATCTCTGGTTTTTCGGATTCATGCACTTCTTGTATACTAGCTTTTGCCCGCGGCTTCGCTCGCGTTAAATTCGGGGTAACACAGTTCCCCTTTTCTGATTTGCAGGTACCTGCTACCTGTAGTTTCTGCCTTGCACCTTATTTATTGTAAAAGCAAGGCTAACTTTTATCTTTTCTTCCCTTTTTCTCCCTCATTTCTCACTTTTTTTTTCAGCCATTTAGGCGTGAAGACGTAATAAACAAACAAGAAAACTCACTTTCGCTATTTATAATATTAGTAAGGATTATCACTTGCTTTGGTGCATGCCTGAAAAACATTTCTCAACGGCGGGTAACCAATTTAGAGTCTCATGGTGTTGCCTACGCCTTAGAGAGATGTCAACAAGCAGAGGGGCCTGCCGGGGCCACCGCCTGCTGGGGTTATGGGTTTATCGAAATAGATTAGGTTTTAGTCTATAAAAGTCTGACACCACAACTCTCTGGAATAACTATCGAGAAGTTATTTGATGACTTCCCATCTACAAAACAAAAAAGGGTGGCCTTAAAACTACGCCACCAGATTAGACGCTAACCGTAGAAAAAAAAAGTGTTCTGCTTAAATAAGCGACACTACAAACTCCCCATCAATATCAGCATTCTCGTTGATCCATAAAAAACGACACACATCCTAAATAACCGATCTAGACCCAACAATATACCAGCTTACATCAATCAGGGAGAATTACCTTCGTAGAATCCATTCGGTCCTCAGTTTGTGCTTCAGCTTCAGTGGGTGATCAATCTTATCTCTCAAGTTTTTGTTCAGCCTTAAGAAGAAACTTCATCTTAAGGGTTCTTTTGAGCTGTATATGGCACTAGCTTTTATATGCGGGTTTGTCTGCATGTTTGTGGGAATATTTCCCAAGATACATAGTGTTTTGATAAAAACTCCGTCTTATAAAATATTTGCGTGTGTGTGTTAATATCCTTACTAATATTATAAAAGTGAAAGTGAGTTTGTTTGTTTGTTTGTTACCTCTTCACGTTTTAATGGCTACACCGATTTTGATGAAGTTTGGTACAGAGATAATTGGGGACCAGGAGACGGACATAGGCTATTTTTTTTTAAAGTGTGCTGGACATAATAATAAATTCTATTAATAAAGGAAATAAATCATCGAAATACATATTTATCTTGTTACTGCAAAACCCGACCTCAATATTTTTGGGAAACATCTAAAACTAGATTTCCTGAAACCGATATAATTTATGAATACTCCGACTTGTCAACAACTTCCTAAACAAAATATGTTGGCAAAATATTCAGTAACATACAAGTACACGAGTAAGTAAAAACGCGTCAAAAAGAGCTATTTATGTTATTCACGGCCATTTTCTTTAACGACGCGAATTCTTTTCATGTGCCTACTTTCGATAAAAAAATGGTTAACATTTGTAAGCTTCCAAGATTGGTTGGTGTAATTTATAGGAGGTAGCGAGAGCGGGGAACTGAGCATGTATGGAGATTAAGTGATTTTAAATAAGATAGAAGTAATAAGTACTCCACAAATATAATAAATGAATTAGTTTTTGTTTTGATGTAAATCTTAACATACTTAAAATAAAGTCGAAAATAAATTTGCTTCCCCTATCTGGTCGCTTAAATCTTTTAAACTACTGAATACATTTTAATGCAATGTTTTTAACAATGGATAGAAAAAAGAAAAGAGGAAGGTTTATATGTATAATATCCCAGGCTACCTGGGAGAAACCGCCGGGTGCAGTTAGTATAATATAAAACAACCTGAAAACATCTCTTTTAAATCTTCTTATCTATGGCTTATTTTTTTAAAGATTTCATCTAAAACTCTTTGTCAGTTGAACGGCACGGTTGGTGCAGTAGTTGGGCGATCGGCTGCTGCGCTGCGTGTCACGGGTTTTATTCTTAGACGAAACAAATGCTTGTATGGCCTACTGACCGGCCGACTGTTAGTAAGTATTTTATACTAGCTGGCGCCCGCTGCTTTGCCCGCGTGATGATTAAAAAGAAGTATCCTATATGTAATTCCAAACTATAATCTACCCCTGTGCCAAATTTCATCAAGATCCGTTCAGCCTTTTTGACGTGAAAGAGTAACAAACATCAATACATCCATCCATCCTCACAAACATTCGCATTTTTCCTTACTAATATTATAAAAGCGAAAGTGTTTGTTTGTTTGTTACGTCTTCACGCCTAAATGGCTAAACAGATTGTGATGAATTTGGTATAGAGATAGATGGGACCCTGGAGACGGACAAAGGCTATTTTTTTTTAAAAAGAGTGAGAAAGAGGGAAGAAAAGGGAAAACTTAGCTTTTCTATTACAATAAATAAGGCGCAAGGGCAAAAACTACAGGTAGTAGGTACCTGCAAGTCGGGAAAGGGGAACTGTGTTACCCCGAATTTAACGCGAGCGAAGCCGCAGGCAAAAGCTAGTAATATTATAATATAGTAGCATAAAAATCCGTTAACCCCTTCAGTTCGCAACTCGCTCAGTTTATAACTTAACCCAAAGTGAAATTTATTAAGGGCACGCACAAATTTGTCGTTGACAAGTATAACACATTCACGCTCCGCGGAACCCTGATTGCAGGGTAACATATAAACACCTACAGGGCACAGAGGTACAAGGAAATAGAAATTGGCAAACCGTTGCCTCAAAGAAACCACAATTTAACCAACAAATTGTGAGAGAAATGGGCTTTTAAGTATGCTGGGTCAACACCTTCTTACCTTGCCTAGATAGTGAGTAATATCTGTTGGTGATGCTAATATTCTTATTGGAACGAAGTTCCTTATCGCGCGTTGCGAAAGGGGGCTAGACGTAAAAAATTAAGAGCAAAAGTTGTAACGACACTTTTTGCTAAATACCAAAAGTTGTAACGACACTTTTTGCTCTAGTTGTAAACCGTGCGGCGTGCGCGTGTTTCTCTGTCTCTCTCTTATAGGAAGCAAGCCAGTTATTTTCGTTTCGTCTTCCTATTTCGCATTGAACAGTGTGGTGTCGCGACGATTATTTTTGTTGAGTGTATAAAGGTTTTTTTTACATAATAAATAATTACTTCGTTCCATCCGGGTGTCCCTTGACACCTCTCAAGCTTTTTTTTGGGGATGGGGAATGATCACATTACTTCTTCAAATCTGGGCGAAGCGGGGGCATGTCCCTGAGGACACGGTGGAGCACACAGTGGCGATCTGCCCAGCGTGGGCAGAGCACCGCCGTGCCCTCGTAGAGGCGATCGGCGGCGGCGATCTCTCGCTTCCGGCCCTGGTTCAGGCCATGGTCCGGAGCGAGAGGGAATGGGAAGCGGTCACCACCTTCTGCGAAGCAGTAATGCTAGCAAAGAAGGTGGCCGGGCGTTTGAGGGAGAGAACATCTGCCCAACCCAGCCGCCGCGGGAGACGCCCAGGGCGCCGGGCGCCGCGAGACGACTTCCGGCCACCGTAGATGCGGGCCTGTGGGCGGTGAGCAATGGGTAGTTCACCGTCCGTCCGTCGATTGACGACAGGCCGTGTCGACGGCGCGTTCGTGTTTCACGCGCGCCTCAAAGAGAGTCAGCAAAGCAGAGGGGCTTGCCAGAGCCTCCGCCTGCCGGGGTTGCGGGTTGTTCGAAAGAGATACCGCGGCCTCGGAACGTAAAGGGCAATAGAAGGAACATGTGTGGGTTTTAGTCAGTACAAGTCTGACATGCCCCCCCGCTCCGCCCAGAGCGGGGGAAGTCATTGGATGATTTCCCACCCGAAAAAAAAAAAAAGCGGGGGCATGTGACTTTTCCTGACTAAAACCCACCCATGTTCCTTCTATTGCCTTTTATGTTCCGGGGCCGCGGTATCGCTTTCAAACAACCCGCAACCCGGGGTGATGCTAAACAAAAGGTTAGTCTATCAGTCTTTGTTGTTAGACTGCAGTAACATACTATACATGATATGCTAGAGGCTAATACAGTAAGAGCCGCTCGGGTCGATTTTTAGAATCAGAATCAGAATGCTTTATTTGTAAACATAGGTCAAGGTACAAAGTGTGAGATATTGCAGATAGCCTTAGGTAGATCGTCTAAGTTTTGTCCAGAGGCAAACAAATATTATTAATTAACATGAAATTTTTTATCTTTTTTTTCACATTTGATTTTTAAAATATCATTAATTTGGTAGAATCAACTGTTCACAATAGCAATAAAAAAGAACATAAGATATAAGCATGCATTCATCATTTTCCTGCCCTTGTCCCATTCTATTTGGTTCATGCAATCAATTAAATAAAATTTTAAAATACAATCAATTTCAATATATGTCAAAAGGATTTAGGTCCAGCCTTAGGTATAGGTACGCAGTAGTTTCAAGATACTCAGACAAGCCCGTATCTTCGAGTCCG
This sequence comes from Ochropleura plecta, assembly GCA_905475445.1. Taxonomy (NCBI): domain Eukaryota; kingdom Metazoa; phylum Arthropoda; class Insecta; order Lepidoptera; family Noctuidae; genus Ochropleura; species Ochropleura plecta. Next base: position 1,882,093 of record FR997732.1, read on the forward strand.
ATTTCAAGCGATAATATAAAGGGGGATTTACCTCTTTTTAAGATTCTGTACCTATCGAACAAAACAAAACCCTTATAGAATCAGTTTGTTGTCTTGTTGTCCATCTTTCTCTCAAGACCATTTATCTCGGAAACGTGTAAAGGTTGTTGTTACAGCGTAAGTACTTGAGTATGAGAGGACAGAGTTGGCCCGACAATAAGTCATTGCCTACTTTACAAAACGTTAAATAAAAAAAAAGTGTGTACGAAACTCTTGTTACGCGAGACCGACTCTCACTTGGCTGGTTTTTTTAGCCTGTCCTATTGCTGTGAAAAGGCCTCCCTTAATTCCACCCACCCTAATTAAAATCTATCAGCCCTCTTGCCATTGTTCACTGGACACCCCCTGGTACGGAGAAGTAATATTAATAACTGACATTTTTTTAATATTCCCATCACAATATCACAAATTCATCTGATAAAATATGACAGTAATATTGTAGTACTTAAGTAGACACAATTAAACATAATTGATACTTAATTACGCCGCCGTCCTACTATGTCGTGTATAATTTTATTGTAATTTAATTACTGTGCTGTTATTAATTGTATTATAATTATTACAGAGGTAGCTTAACTGTGATTATTAATATAGATAAGTCGTGTTTGAGTTCACTTCATATTTTTTAAGATGACGATGCAGTTTTAGCCAATTTTACATAATTGTTTTATGTTGAAAAGTCGCCTTTTTCTAAAAAAAATTAACTATCATATTTTTTAACAATGTATATAAATATTTTTACGGCACGGGTGGCGCAGTGGCTCAGCGCTGCGCTGCGTGTCGTGGGTCCGATTCCCGCACGGTACAAATATGTATAGACACACAGATTTGGGTATGGCTGTTTTTGTATGTGAGTTTAAATGTTTGTAAACACACCCACGATACAGTAGAAGATTCCTAGTCTAGGGCACCTTTTTCTTAAAAATATATCAAAAATGTGCCAAAATAAGTTATACGTCTCATGGGTCAAGAATTGCTTGGTGTTAACGGCATGGGTGGCCCAGTGGCTAAGCAATTGGCGGCTACGTCACGTATCGCGTGTTTTCTCGGGTTGATGGCAAAAGGCTCGCCCCTATTACATGGAACTAAAATAAAACTGGCAAACTGTGAGTGTATTATTAGGACACTGCCTAATTGTTAACGCATATAACTGTATGTTATGAAATAGTTCGACCAACTTAGGTGCCAGTTACAACATCATACGTATGAACTCCACAAATATAGACGTAACACCAACTTCAAACGCAACGTTCAGTTCAATAGATAAATAATCTATCCACTCACACAAACAAAGCGTTAGATACACACATTGACAGCTATAGCTATAAGGCCGGGCACAGACAATAGCGCCCTTATCTCCTATGACCCGCTAAACAAAAGCGCCTGAGGAGCAAGATTAATAGATCGCCGTTATTGTACCCAAGCCTTATGATCACCTGCCTGAAGCTTTGATGTTTAGTACAAGCCTGAATTTTGTATCAGTTTAAGATTATTTCTGGGGTGGATTTTGGTTAGGAAATGTGTTTAAGAGAGGTTGTGTTTTCGTTTTACGTCCTTTTTGGAAGTTTTCGGTTATACACACGTTTGGAATGTAGATACTACTCCTACTTAATATTATAAATGCGAATGTTTGTAAGGATGGATGTATGGATGTTTGTTACTCTTCACGTCAAAACGGCTGAACGGATCTTTATAAATTTGGCACAGAGGTAGATTAAAGTCTGGAATAACACATTGGGTACCTACTTTTTCGATATCAAACGGGCAAAGCCGCGAGCGCCACCTAGTACTAATATAATGTGTGCGTGCCTTCCTTTTTAGTCACTCTATTTATTGCTGAAACCTGCATTACCATCCGTTGAGTAGTTTATAAGATCCAAGCGAACAGACAGTTCAATTTCGGAGGAGTTTGCTAACAACCGCCGCGACACGAGACTTTTATATACTAGATATTGTTAGAGGTAATTTTGCGGGTTATGCTACTATAGGGTAGTTCCAGGGTCGAAGTAATTACATTCTATTTAGTCCGTCTTTTAGATTATTCAAAAATAAGGGACTCGTAGCGAAAAAATGCAGCAACGCGTGATGTCATACGTAACTTTAATGGGCTATATTTTTGTCATTTTTATTCTAATTTATAAAATAAAAATGACAAAATATAGCCCATTCTTTCAAAATCACCCTTTTTAGCACCTTTCAATCGTCTCTTTACTAAAACATCTTAGTGGCAATTAACAGACTGGTTTACTAAACGTAGCTTTTTCTTGACGTCCTATTTAACACTTCACATCTAATAAAGACATTGCATTGCAATTTCCGATCAGAATCGTGAACATCACCCTATAAATTCCGTATTTTTTACCTCTACCACCAAACACACGGGTCCAAGAAGAAGACTCACTGATTTATACCATCACTAGCTTTTGCCCGCGGCTTCGCTCGCGTTAAATTCGGGGTAACACAGTTCCCCTTTCCTGATTTGCAGGTACCTGCTAGTATTGTAGTTTTTGCCCTAGCGCCTTATTTATTGTAATAGCAAAGCTAAGTTTTCCCTTCTCTTCCCTCTTTCTCCCTCAAATCTCAATCTTTTTTTTAGCCTATGTCCGTCTCCAGGGTCCCAACTATCTCTGTACCAAAATTCATCAAAATCGGTTAAGCCATGTAGGCGTGAAGACATAACAAACAAACAAACTTACTTTCGCTTTTATAATATTAGTAAGGATTGAAACAGCAACGTTTACTCTCTGTCACTTTAGCTCGTAATAAGTACACATCAAATAAGTAGGTACTAAGTTTGCCTGTCCGTCCCGCCGTCCCGCAGTCCCGCAGTCCCGCTTGTCACGCAGGACGTGCAAGGGACGTGATAATCCGGACCCTTATCGTGCCGGTGCCATAAATTTGGCACGTTTCGGAGCGCTCTGGTGGATTGCGACACTTGGCTTGGAAGTGTAGGAGTATTTTTTTAATAAGAGCTGTAATGTCTGGAGGTTGTATCTAGGGTTATTTTGTCTTTAGAAATGTGGCTTGAATGAGTCAGATAGTGTCTTGAATATTGACCTTGATGTTCTAGTCTTGATCTAGCGCTTGTAGTTTGACACTGAGAAGTGTAAGACTTAAGCAAAAACTTGAAAATTGGTGTTTCTGTATGATAGTAATGTATAACTCAATGGTATTTACTGTTTTTCTTGAAGCGACAAATCAAATCAAAAATGTTTATTTGTAAGAATATGGTATAATAGATGTTATTATATTAGTTCCAGCATATCCTGCCATATTATGGCGTACAAATATCCACTGTATTTCGTAGTTTAACGGCACGGTTTGTGCAGTGTTTGAAAGATTGGCTGCTGTACTGCGTGTCGCGAGTTCGGTTCCGTCACGGAACAAATATCTCGATGGTCTACAGGTTGTTTCGGGTCTGGCTTAATGTGTATGTGATTTTAAATGTTTGTGAACACGCCTGCGATACAGAAGAAATTCCTATTATGAAGCAGCAACGTTTATACGTTTATCGTCGTTATTTGTTACTACAGCAAGCATTTTTACCTAAATCGAGTATTATGATTATATAACTTCATTAAGTTTAATATTCTCTTCCTAATTAACCAACAATTTGTGACCATATTCTATTTTTATTACATTAGAGAATATACTGCCCTCATTTTCCTTGCCTTTTTGGTTCTGAGAAAAACTCTTGCGATGTTCGCGCTATATGTTACTGTTATAACAGTGTAGCTTGCGAAGAATATGACGCAATATTGCAAAGAAAAGAGGAGAGCTGCAAAACAGTACTGCATACACAAACAAAACTGTGTTCATAAACTTATTTTATGGTTAAGAATACGCAAGAATATTCTTATGATTTATTTTATCTTGCTTGTAATACACAATGAGGAAAACTAATGTATTTCAACTAGTGTCAGACTTTGTACGGAGTTTTTATTAACACTAGCTTCCGCCCGCGACTTTGTCCGTGTGGCATAGTTACTTTGGGCTAACGCTAACTTTAACCCACGTGATAATCGAAAAAAATATATCTTTCTTTCCCCTTTTCTTCCCTTTTTTAGCCTATGTCCGTCTCCAGGCTCCCAACTATTTCTGTACCAAAATTCATCAAAATTGGTTTGGCCATTTAGGCGTGAAGACGTAACAAACAAACATACAAACTCACTTTCGCTTTTATAATATTAGTAAGGATTAGTTAATATTTTATGAAAATAGTCATTTTTTTTGTAACAGCCACGTACTAATTGTCACGCTGCGTGTAACTGTCACGCTCTTGATATAAATGTCAGTATTACTCTGATTGTTGTTAATATTTAGTGGAAACCATAACTTTAAGGTGACAATTAACATGATCAACACACGTCACTTATAACGCTGCGTGTAAATTATTATTTCGCTCACAGTCATCTACGTAAGAAATGCTACCTTTTGCGCTTACCGACGCCAATAAAACCCCTGTGAAATCAAATATTTGACGAGTACAGCAATAATTTTAGAGTGGCACATGACGTCATCAGCACTTGACCCGTCTCCCGTCACGACGTTTGTCACGCCGGCTGTAATCCGCGATGTAATTGCCGTCACGCTCGCCCGCTCGCCGTAATATTCTAACAAATTGTTGGGATCAACCGTTTATTATTTATGACACACTGTCAACCCTGCTAGGAGGATTTTAGACGACTTTTTTTGTTTTAAGGTCGTAGAATAAACTCCTAGCAATTCTTAGAAAAAACGTGCCCTAATTAACCCTCTCTCACTCATAAACTAGGATATTTTCGATTTTTTTTGGATTGGAAATGATTACTTAAAAATAACATTAATTAATATTTCTTTACAAATAAACCAAAATTCCAAAAATAGGGAGTGTTGCTTTTAGGCAACACTGAGGTCGAGAGTCGTATTTTTGGTACTTGTTCGTTAGTTTGGTATGTAGACCTACGGTTTGCGTTTACGATATGAAATATTTTTTTTTTATTTTGAGGCGTTTATACGGTATGTTGTGTACAGTCTACACAATGACATAGAGGTAAGTGTGTTGCACAAAATCACAGATTTATCGATTTCAACATTAAACAATGTGTCCGGTCATGGACTAGCGATATTCTAGATACTTAAGTAACGAGTTTTTTAATATATTATTACGCTACACTCTTGGGTCTAATTTGCTTCCCCGCTTTTTGGCAGCCATTTTGAGATATTCTCTATGCGTGTACAAAAAATAGTCATATCGCTCAAATTGTTTGTCTTACTGAGACGACAATAGGTTTATTTAGAGGGCAATAATATCGTCTATCGTTTAAATTAAGAAATGATGAGCTTACCTTTTCGTAACTTTAGAAAACAAAATTAAAGTCCAAAAAAATATGCAAATCAACGAAAGTTTTGGTAACGTTTTTGTGTTAGTTCGTTAGTTTTTTTTTATCTGTAAATTTGAGTACTAGATACTAGAATTTTTGTTATATAAGTACCAAGAATATCGCTAGTCCGTGACCGGATACATTGCATATTACATTGAGTATATTACCTTGGTAACACGAAAATGTAAATGTACTTAAATGTATAGACATTTAAGTCAACTTGTACTTAAGAGAAAGTTTCACATTGTTTAAACCACATGACACGTCCTATGTAGCATAATTATGTTCTCCATCACTGTAGAAACCTTGCTGTTCGAATTCCTTTGATATTAATTTGCAGTAATTTAATAGATTGGCTTATTAATTATTTATTTCTAGCTATTGATCGCGATTATATTCGCGTGTAAATTTCGATGTTTTAATGTGAGAAAAAAGTTATGTGTACATTATATGCTATGTGCTATTTCAGACTGAAATCTAACCAGATCCGCTCAGCCGTTCTTTGTTATATAATGACAAACGTCTATCCAGAGCAAGATGGTTTTATGAGTATGTCTCTAGAATAAACTAACACTTGTCTACCATTATAGTATGCAGAAACTACAGAACGCTACTTGCTAAGATTCATTTCACCCTCAAGCGTTTTCTGTTAACTTAAAATTGGTTATTTATAAATTTTATACAAAAAAAAAGCCAGACAATTCTTTGTATTTCATATCTTTCAAACATCAAATCTTGAACACCGCGTCTCCCAGAAATGTAAAATTACTATCTGCTTAAACATCAATTTAACAGATAACATAGCATTTAATAAAGATTGATAAACGCGTGCTAGTGGAGTCATGTGTCTCTTTAATATTCCCATTAAGCCAGAGCCATGAAAACATAATCTTTGGGCGCCATTACTTCAGAGTCACCCACAGGCTCGTTATTGCCTATTTATTTAGCAGTTTAAAACTCGTAAATTACAGTAAAGCTGCCACGAGAATTACAGTTAATTACAATGTGCCCAATTGTAATTTAGTCGGTTGAGATTTTTTGTTGTTGTAATTTTTTCTTTATTGCTGTTTTTAGATTTGCCTGATGAGGAAATGATGAGGATTTGGTATTTAACTTTTAACTGAGGGGGTTGTTTTTAGACAGAATGTTTGTCATTATGCCATGTATTTGTCAAAAATTGTAAATAAAAATCTAAGCGTCATTTTATTTCAACGTTTTCGAAACAAACTATGTATACTTACGTCTTCAAAATAACATCTTCGCCTTTACACCTTTCCCACATCTTATCTGAAAACAGTGAAAAAAGGTTCACTTAAAATAAAAATTAGAACGATAATTACGCTCTCCGTAAAAGCAAGGGTCTCTCCATATTACCGTTGACCTCCGAAACGTACGTGCCAGCATAATTGTCGGGATTACTCCTCATTAGGACAAAGCACAAAATATTTAAGTGTCAGCTCCTTTTGTCAAAAGTATTTATCTTCATGTGCGAGACTGGTTGTACTTGTCACTTTACAGGGTGCTATTTAGTGGTAAATAATCTTTGTACGTTTTATTGCAAATTACTTTGAAATATATTTTAGAATGTTTTCTAGGAAATCGATTTATGTTATATAAGTTTAAGGTCGATCGGGCAAATGTAGTTGGGATCTTTCCATCAGGCATTTTTCAGTAGTAGCAAAAGTTTTTATTTGTGACAAATTGATGGAATTATACAATTTATAGGTGTATATAGCACCTTCTGCCTAAATCTTCGGAAATTACAAGTGTGATGTTATGTGTTGTTACATTCAATAGTTGGTTCCATTACATGCCTCAGATAAGAATGAGTTTATTTGCCTTAATAGGAGTGACAGTATTAAGTTTTTTTCTTAATTCAAATTGTAAGTAAAGTTGTGTACGAGTTTTCTAACAATATATCTAATCGTCAATGTACTAAACGAGTTTTCCAACGTCGCTAACACATCTGACTACCCAACAGTTCATTAAAAAAAAACGATTTACACATATGAACAATTTACTAAATTTATTCGAATATTTGTTACAGTCAGTTCGCGGGTGCTCTGTGATTAGCTTAGCGTTCAGAAAAGTAATTACTGTGAACTGAAAACCGGCGCCATTGATGTATTTTTCGGCAAAAAGTTTAGCAGTTAAATGTTTTTTACCATTTATTGGTGAAAGGAAACAGAGAATTTAAATCTTGTATTCAATCTACAACTGCGATTTAGGAACGTAATTGAAAAATGTTTTCGTGTTAAAGCGAGCAATTTATTTATAATACACAAAATAGAAATTTTATTTTAAGTTTGTTGATTAGGTTGCTCACTGACATGGCTTGACAAGTACTACAAAAGTCTAATAACGACTAACTTACATAAAAAAGAAAAAAAAATGACAGCTGAAATATTTTGCGTGTTTGAAAATTATTTCCTGGCAGCGTGACAACCATCGTGACGTGTCAAGTGCTGATCACGTCAAACAGCACTCTAAAATTATGGCTGCTATCGTCATTTTACTACCCATCAGAATTATTCGGAATGTTCTACAGACAGCGTGACATTTACACGCAGTGTGTCAAACGTCGTGTTGACGTAACACTCCGTTATTAAATTATGACGATAGTCGGAAATGTCTGATATTGATTGACGTTTTACATTGAACCTAAGTTGTAGAAAAATTGTTATCTAAATACTAAATAGACCTTACGATGTTTGGATCGAAGTTCCTTATCGCGCGTTGCGAAAGGGGGCTAAACGGAAAAAATTAAGACCAAAAGTTGTAACGACACTTTTTGCTTAAGACCAACAGTTGTAACGACACTTTTTGTTATAATAATAAATAAATAATAAATATCTTGGGACAACTCACACACGGTCATCTGATCCCAAGCTAAGCAGAGCTTGTGTTATGGTAACCAGACAACTGATATACATACTTATATAATTTTATAAATACATACATATAATAGATAAATCACACCCAGACACAGAACAAACAATCATGCTCATCACACAAAGTTTGTCCTGGGTGGGAATCGAACCCACGACCTCCGGCTTAGCAGTCAGGGCCACTAACCACTAGACCAACAGGCCCGTTATAGTTGTAAGCCGTGCGGTGTGCGCGTGTTTCTCTGTCTGTCTCTCTCTCTATCTATCTCTCATAGAAAACAAGCCAGTTATTTTCGTTTCGTCTTTCTATTTCGCATTGCGTGTGTGGTGTCGCGACAATTATTTTTGTTGAGTGTATGCAGGTTTTTTGTACATTATACCTCTCAAGTTTTTTTACTATTTGAGAATAGGGTTACTCAAAAGGTTTTACATAGACTTGAACTACAGACATTTCATGTACCTATATAATATTGCCTTAGGTTGCCACTTAACACTTGTGTCGACAGTTACTTGTATATAAATATACTGTACTTCTTTTCCTGGTGGGAAATCATCAAATAACTTCCCCCACTCTGGGCAGAGCGAAGTGACAGACTTACTGACGAAAACCCATCCATTTGTGTTTCGAGACGGCGGTATCGCTTTCGAACAAGTATAATGAACATTTTGTATTATGTTTGTTTTAAACGAAAAAAAACTATTTTTCAGAGCAAATTACAGGCCATTACCGTTTCAGACCCTTAACCTCCACTAGTTAACCAACCTAACATAACTAGTTATATAGGTACTACATTTATCACTACCCTCAATGATTAACATTATTCCTTAGCAACAGGATAGACCCGTCGGAACATTAATCACAGCGAAGAAACTGACGCTTACAGTGACCAGCATTTTACCAACTTTTAGATGAGTCCTCGCCTCCGTAGCTTACTATTTGAGTACTTCATGACTCGACGGATTGGCGCCCGAAGTGTCTGTACTTGTGATTTTGTAGGCATTTTCGCTAAAAATGTTCGACTAAAAATACATTTTGAGTTTGTATTTAAAGGAGAGCGTGCCTGGATTTTGGCCTTGGTCTTTCTGGGTCTAAGGATTGTGTAGTTTAAACACGTTTTGAGTTGAAATTCAATTAGACGTGGTATTTAAGGAATTATGTCTCGTTAAATTAGAATAGACGAGGATCACGAGGCTCAATAATGACAGAAGCACGGGTGGTTCTTTAAGGTTATGCAATGCTTGTCTAGATCGCTCGGTGGATGGGTGACCATCATTACATATCGAGTTTAGTTATCCATGCTACGGACAGTACGTAAAGCCGATGGCCCTGGCTTTCACATGTAGATCTTAAACATAGCTTTCAAAGATCCAGCTGAGGTATGGTGCAGTGTATAGTTAACTCAATAGTAGTCAAACGCCCAAAAGATTGATGACCAGTCTTAGATAAAGGGTTATCGTATTACCAGTTAATGGGTTGTGGAGGTCAGATAGGCGCTCCATCCGTCGCTGCAGTTAGTACAGGGTACGGAAATCCTTACTAATATTATTATAAAAGCGAAAGTGAGTTTGTTACGTCTTCACGCCTAAATGGCTAAACCGATTTTGATGAATTTCGGTACAGAGTTAGTTGGGACCCTGTAGACAGACATAAGTTTAAAAAAAAGATTCGGATATGGGAAGAAAAGGGAAAACTTAGCATTGCTATTACAATAAATAAGGCGCAAGGGAAAAAACTACAGGTAGCAGGTACTTGTAAATCAGGAAAGGGGAACTGTGTTACCCCGAATTTAATGCGAGTGAAACCGCGGGCAAAAGCTAGTACCACATAAAAATCAGTACCACAAGTACTCCACTTCCCAAACTCAGTACTCCTAAGTCGTTCCCCGTTAGAATAATAACTTACCAGGCCCAACTATTTTAAACTCGGACTTAACTTAGCTCATACTTACGCCACATGCTTAGGAGCGCATTCAGATGTTCTAGATAAAGTTAGGACGTCTAGCCAAGTTCCTGCAAGTTGTACGAACACCCACCATATTAGGAGTTAACTCGATGATGTTGGAGCTTTTGTGAGGGTAAGCAGTTGAGTCCAGAAGTGGTTTTGTAGGGAATAAACTATGATGTTTACAAATACTATTAGAAATGGGTTTCTACAATATTGGTAAAAATATTGGTATAAGATATGAATATTTCATAAAATTATACTACATAACATTCCCAAGGGGTAGACTAGCAGTAGCGTGCCTGATATCCTTACTAATATTATAAAACCGAAAGTGAGTTTGTTTGTTTGTTACGTCTTCACGCCTAAATGGCTAAACCGATTTTGATGAATTTTGGTAAAGAGATAGTTGGGACCCTGGAGACGCACATAGGCTATTTTTTTAAGTGAGATATGAGTGAGAAAGAGGGAAGAAAAGGGAAAACCTAGCTTTGCTATTACAATAAATAAGACGAAACGGTAAAAACTACAGGTAGCAGGTACCTGCAAATCAGGAAAGAGGAACTGTGTTACCCCGAATTTAACGCGAGCGAAGCCGCGGGCAAAAGCTAGTATTTCATAAAATAATAATACATAACATTTCCAAGGGGTAAACTAGCAGCAGTGTGCCTAATATAACATATACATTTGATCATTTTAAAGCCCATGTATTTTTTTTGGGGGGATGAGATATTATAAAATATATTCCCCCTCTTTGACGGACCGGGGAGGTGTGTAACTGTTATTGAGTAAACCCACCCATGTTCTTTCTTTTGCCCTTTAGATTCCGGGGCCGCGGTATCTCTTTCGAACAACCCGCAACCCCGGCAGGATCCTGTATTATAGGGCAATCTCATAGTTATTGCCACCAAACTATTTTAAGCATTCCAAAATCAAACACTATAGTTCTCGTGAAAGCATGAATAAATCTTCTCATGGTGGCATAGAAAGCGACTATCGCAACCCCGTGCAGGCCACGCAACAATATTGGCAATAATTGGGTTTTAGCCAGTACAAGTCTGACACTCCCCCCCGCTCCGGCCAGAGTAAGGGAAGTAATTTGATGATTTCCCTTCCCAAAAAAAAACACGAATAAATCTTGTCATGATTAATTCAATGTAGTTAAAATATTTGTTATATACATAATTGTGAAGTATTTTTAGTAACAAAAGTATTTAATATTATCAAATCAAATCGAAAGCCTTATTTCAGACCAAGCGATGCATATAGTGTTAGTATGAACTTGCCTATAATATGTTTAACAATTAAGTTAAAATATACAAAACTCTTAGTAGACTTGTAAACAGCTCCGAGCATTCCAAAACATCTATCGACTTAAACATAAACTACATCGTTAAACCTTCTCCATTTACCTTTCAGAAACACACAATTATCAATCGATGTTCCTCAAAACATAATCAAAACCGTCGAAAATCCACTTACAAAAGGAAACCAATTGACAATTCGGAAATACAGACGAAAACTAATTTCACAAATAATATTCTGGGTCCGTCGTCCTGTCCTATGATCCTCTTACAGTAATCTCCTTGAGAACATTCCAATTGTGTACGGAACCATATCGTATTAGTACTTTACTCTATACGGATTTAGGGAACCCTGTTCCTCTTAATGACTGCCATTTTTTAAGTCCTTCGCAGATCCCAATTGGGTTTTTGGAAAAACAATTCTATTGTTTTCGGGGAGAGTCTGTTTTACTTTTTTTTTAGCTTTTGTTTGGGATGGAATTGGAAAAAGCAAGTGTGTTCGGTGTAACAATTGTAACTCTCTGATTTGGGTGGAAGAGAATAGATAGATATCAAGCGTTTCAAGTCTGTTGTTCTCAACTAAGTTAGGCGACATTTTAGTTGGGTAACTTCTCAGTTTCAGAGTTTGCTTTTTTCCTTTAGACTCGTTGCCTTTAATTCTCTTTTTTCGTAGCACTTCGTATGTGATTTCACGTTAATAGTGATTAAATGATTGTAATTACTACCTCGGATACGATTTGATACCATTCAACTGAAATCTTTGATTGAAAAAATCTGTCTTCTCTTATTAATTACAAATGACTTTTAAGATGTATTTTAGTAAGTTTTTCGGGAAATCGATATTTGTTAGGTTAGTTTAAAGTCGATTGGGCAAATGTAATTGGGATATTTGCTTCAGGAATTTTTCAATACCAGCAAAAGTTTGCATTTCTTTCGAATTGATGGAATTAGACCAAATTATAGGTGTGAGTGAGTGTGAGTGTTAAGAATGATGATTTCTCGTTCATAGTGATTGGATGATTGTAATTACGACCTAGAATAAGTTTTTTTTTTAAACGTTGCTCCACACTAGAAATTTCTCCTGTATCGTAGGTGCGTTTAATAACATATAAACTCACATACACAAACAGCCAGACCCGAAACAACAATCTGCAGGTCATACAAATATTTGTTTCGTGTGGGAAACGAACCCGCGACAGGCAGCGCAGTAGTCGATCTCTCAGCCACTGCGCCAACCGTGCCGTCAAATTTGATACCATTCAACTTGAATCTTTATTGACACAATCTGTCTCGTCGATACAGTGTCATGTCAGTCTTAGGTAGCTAAAAACGTGCATTTGACAGCTCACACATGTACATGAACTGTCAACTACACTTCTATACCCCCCGCAGGTTATCATCGTTCTAAACCCTCAAGCATAAAATTTACCGTCAATCACTCCCAAAGAAAATTATAACCCAAAACTGCTACAGCATCGTACGGTGACGTTAACCCTAAAACTGCTCGCGTAATAACGGCGTGACGTATTGTATAACACGTGTTCTTGTCACGCTGGAGCCACATTTGTCACGCTGGCGATAATCTGCCTCGTACAGTTCTGTTTTGCCCAACACATGTTTCAGAAAATTATGTGAACACGCTATCTATAATTTTCTCGCCTTTCTCTGTAGCCTTTGTGTTTGGAATGAGATTTTTATCACGCTAACTGTCTCTCTGTATGTAAATTTGTAGTTTTTGTCGATAAAAATTGTGTCCAACATACAGTTTTTTAACGTGTTTGTTTATTGGTGGTCGTTCATAATAAATATTTATTTTTTGGGCAAAAATTCAACATTCTATATTCCCTTAGGCAGCTGAGGTCATACATATTGTGATGTCACATGAATGTTGAAGCGACTCGCTAAACCGCATGTTGACATAATTTATATGCCTAGCGAAACAAAATAAGCCACGGATCAAGTGAACGTAAAAAATGTTATGCCAAACTTAGTAATTCTAAACCTTACCTATATATAATTTGTTCATCAAAATCAGGCATGCGCACTGTTGGACATCCTGAAAGCATAATCAGTCACTGACCTGTAAATTAACAATAGTTGGTAAAAGTACTGTGAAGGATCGCCGTGCCTTGAGATAAGGAAACTCAACCCTATTTAGTATAAAAATAGAATAACTATTTGTATAATCAACATTTTTATATTCAGTCGGGGACCGTCAGCTATCCCGGCGTAACTCATTCCAAGTTCAAATATGAACTGACAACGAACTTTGCAAGACTTTTGACTTTTATACACTACTAGCTTTTGCCCGTGGCTTCGCTCGCATAAAAATCCGAGGTAACACAGTTCCCCTTTCCTGATTTACAGGTACCTGCTACCTGCAGATTTTGCCTCTGCGCCTTATTTATTGTAATAGCAATGCTAAGTTTTCCCTTTTCTTCCCTTTTCTCCCTCATAACTCAATCTTTTTTATAATAATAGCCTACCAAAATTCATCAAAATCAGTTTACCCATTTAGGCGTGAAGACGTAACAAACAAACTCACTTTCGCTTTTATATTAGTAAGGCTCTCCGCAACGGTTTAACAAATCCTTTAGTGTTATCACGTCATACACTTATTACAGTAAAAACTCATACCGCTTTATTTACAAAGCCATCCAAATAAAACCCATATAATACAGCTCTGCTCAACTTTGAGGTATAATTAAACAAGCGTGACTTGAATGTACGAGTACGTACATTTGAAAAAGTGTGAAAGTGCGAATCACGCTGTAAAAGTATACAGAGTTCCCTTTATTCTCGTGATTAATATCAACGAAGCAACTCTGTCTTTGAGTGTACCATATTTTTCAAGTCAAAGCATTCATGGTCGTGGAGTGCTCGTACCGCGCGAATGTACTACTGTATATCGTTTTGAGTGTAGGTTGTGCTTATTATACCTACTTACTGGTGTTGAGTAAACTGGTGTTGATCAAGCAAATTATCCTTATTGATATTAAAAAAGTGAAAGTGTGATTGTTTGTTACGTCTTCACGCCTAAATTTCTGATCCGATTTTGTTGGATTTTGGTACAGAGATAGTTGAACATGAGTGGGTTTTATTCAGTACAAGTCGGACACTCCCCCCCGCTCCGCCAATAGCGGGGGAAGTTATTTGATGATATCCCACCACGTTACCACCACCACTACCTCTCAAGAGCCACGTTAACAAACAGATGAACCCACGCATCTAACATGCGGCGCGTACCCAAGGTTTTCTTCAGGGATACTTTACGAATTGAGTAACATTTATGAAATCATGTGTGGATATTGTATTGAAAAACCAAGATGGAAGCTTCAGCTTCATCTTCTTTAAGATTAGTATTACTCTTCTGACGTAATCTCATCAATGACACGTCACAAAGAATAATCCAAGATGGCCGACCTTGTGACGTTACGTCCGAAGGAGAGCTTAATGATGCACTGTACCAGACAGAGATAGCTATGGTTGTAATGCTAACATTGATATTTGGTTCACTGTGTTCATTAGCTTGGTCTGTTGCTTTGTATATATCAGTTGGTAGTACATTTATTAATTTAACACATACGTCATATTCCAACCTTTGTTCCATGTTACTTGGGTCTATAAATATTAGAGAACTTGTTAGTTTTTCTTCCATTTTCCTTAGGATTCCGTACCTCAAGAAAAAAAAATACGTGTAGCACTCGGGGACTGCCGCAAAGCTATTGCATAGCATTTTTTATCAACTTATGCAATAAATAAAAACAATCTAAATAAAATATTTAAAAAGTACTTCCAATGAAAAGAAGTCGCAAAAAGAAACATTTTTTATCAACTTAGACAATAAAAAAAAAACTAAATATAATATTTAAAAAGTACTTCCAATGAAAAGAAGTCGCAAAAAGAAAACAAGACCTTGGGTTTGATCCAGCGTAATGTCGATTGACTATCCGATTTTCTACCAAACACGCTATTAGAACATTAGAATCGGGAATGAAATAACCGACCGTATTATGTAAACGACGTTAGACAATGCACGGCCTTCAAGCCACACCTCCGTGCCCGTCGGAGTGGGGAGCGTCAGGTTTTTTTTCGTTACGGAATTTCTGGATTCGGTCCCCGCGCTCAAGGCCCGCGATAGAAGCTATGCAATAGCTTAAAAACCAAACCAGTTCTCTTATATGATCACTTCACTGTTGTCCATCTGTCTGTCAAATCCCATTATCTCAAAAACGCATTGAGGTATCAAGTTGAAATTAATACCAAAAACTGAAGCAAACGGTCGTTAATTAAGAAAACGTTGAACAGAATCATTATTGGTGCCAATTTATTTGTAAGTTCTGATTTCAATTGCTAACTTTTTTGTGTATGGTATAATAAAGCAAAAGTTCCAAAAGCGTAAAAAGGTAAAAGACAGATAGACATAGGTGAGTGTGGTCACAAAAATATATGTCTATTTTTCTAAATAACTGCACTTTTTTTTTTACAAAACACCGTAACTTTCTCCATTTCTCCAAACACAAACGACACCAAAGTGTACCACGCCAGCAGTCACCAATGACGTCACACAGACATGAATTCCAATTCCCAACAAAGAAATAGAACCTTCACTGATTCCAAGCACCGTCGATTGGTCTCGATAGAGGCACCCCATTCATTACCTAGCGTAGAGGGTTGCTACGGCGTAGCTCGTCGCTACGAAAGTGCTACGCCGCTACGAATATAGATGATACCATCGCATAGATTGATTCTATCTGGATAGATGTAAAATTTATTGTACGTTTTCGTTTCTAAGGAAATATTTTTGAATATTTTTGCTTAGATTGGTTTCTTTTGTGGCGTCTTGAATAAAAGAAAGGAATTGGGCATTGCGTAAAAGAAGGCTTTGGAAATGTGTGAATCTATGGTTGTGTTTGAAGTTCATAAATATTTTTACTGTGGTTCGTTTGACGTCTACATAAATGAGGACTTAATTAGGCAACAGAATTGCCTAACTAGTCTCGTTAGGAGAGTATATTTTGCTGCACTGGAGTGTAAGCGTGGTAATGTTCCACAAACAATATCAGCAGGACAGGCCATTTTATTTATTTATGTACACACAGAACAATTTATAAAAAGTACATAAGGAAAAAAGAGCACAAAAGTACTGCTTATTTCATAAAGAAATCTCATCCAGCAGACCTGCGACTATTTTGTTTTTTTTTTTTGCACAATGAGGAAGCTACTAAGGGTGCTAAAGCCTTTGCCAATTCTGAGCAGATTCTATTTAGATTACAATCTATTCTATTTATATTGCCCCAGTTCAGACCCATCTTTGCTCAATTTTAGAATAAATAGAATTTAATTTTTCCATTTTATTTATTTACATCTTTAACAGTTCATGTACACACTGTATACAGAAAGGAAGAAAGAAACAGAAAAAAATGAAAAAAAGCAAAGCTTATATAGCAGTGTATATAGTAGCAGTGCCCAGCGGTTTCACCCGCTGCTCGATCAAGCCGTTTCGGAAGAATTTGGCTACCAAATCTGTGGCACGAGAATTTTATATCTAAGAATATAGCCAACTATTTTAAGTTGCTCAAAGAAAAAAAAATCTAAAAACCATCAAATTGAAACCTTCGTTCTTAAATCAAGTAACCAGCAATTCCACCGAGCTGAATCTAGTTGTTTGCTAAGTAAATTGCATTACCCGGCTCCGCCCGCATTCTGATGTCATTAGGGTACTCTTGAACAGTCACCAGCATTGATATGTACGCTTAGCACAATTCAGAGGAGATTTTGGCGAAGGTTCCAACAGCAATACTGAAGCTTGACGATGAACACATGTTTTTAGTTTTTATCTTTTATTTTTGCAGAAATCCTGGTAAGGACTGTGTAAGGTTACGATACAGGAGAAATTCCTAGTGTGGGTGTACCAACGATGTTTTAAAAAACAATAAAAAAATATCTGACTCCTTACAGGAGAGCTAGGATTGTCACTAAAAAAAATCTACAGACATCCTGCGCATATTGATGCTCTAGACTGTACTCTTTGCCTACTTTTCAGTGCCATGGGCCATTATTGTGCCAACCAAGCAAGAGTTTTTAATCCATGATATAACATAACGTCACAAATTCTCCCCGGAGATTATTTAGAGATGTACTTAATACACCCTTAGTATACCCACAAGTTATGTTTAATTCCCATGTAATAGGCGCGAACCTATTGCCATCACCCGGGTACAGACTCCGCGGCTGCTACTAATTCTGTTTTGTTTTTGACGTGATAACGTCTTTAAAATCGTTTTAGTCGGGTGACATGTTCAGAAACTTGTGTCGCACCAAAACCTCACGAGCGACATTTCATAAAGATGGTAGCGCCATCTGTTACTTGGCTCGAAAAAAAAACTTTAAATTAGTACTTAATTTCATTTTAGATGTCACTACTGGTGATAACTTATATCACCAATAAGACGTTATCACGTAAACATCTCGATCGTAAACCTACTTTACAAACAACCAATTTTTTTTTTTTAAACTTTGCCCTACATTAACAATTTCTCCTTTGTCGTGGGTGCATTTACAACCATTTAAACTCACATACACAAACAGCCAGACCCGAAACAACTACCTGTAGGTCATACAAATATTTTGTTCCGTGCGGGATCGAATCCGCGACACGCATCGTAGCAGTCGATCGCTCAGCTACTGCGCCAACCGTGCTGTCGTTCCTAGTGGAAAATCCCATTAATACTTTTCCCGATCCGGGAAGCCCAGGACCTTTTGTTTGAAACAATCTATATAATTTTGAATTCTGCCATATTTTTTATGAAAACTGATTACACATTTTTTGTGTGGGTCATAGTTTTAAAACTATTTTATCGCTGACAATATACAATATATGATTGTGGTAAAAATGAAATATAACACCAACTTATATTTTAACTACGTATTTCAAAAGCACGTATTGAAACCACATTAACAACGAATCCGAACAGGTTTAATAAAAACTTACAAAAGTGATTTAAAAATACATTTTCAAAATCCGAACTTTTTATAACGACAAACTTTTAACTCAATATTTTTAACGACATTCCCATAAACTGGGTTCCTTTCTATAACAAACACCAATAAAAACTTTTAAAATAAATTACTCTGGAAAGAAAACTGTGTTTATTCTATCCCAACCCGTTCAGCCTCCCAAGATCTTTATCTATCAATTATCTAGATTCTACGATATCACCTAACGCCCAACTATCAAGGACTACCATCCCTCTCGTCGCTAAACTAAAACAGGCGCCAGAGAGGGTGGAATAAAGAAGTTTGTGGGCCAGGATAGGCTGGTGATTCAGCATCTCGCAGATTCTCGCATCCTTTCTAGAGCAACGAGTGGAGTTTCTTTGTGTAGATGGTCTATTGTGTTCGGCTTTTGTTTCTCGGCCGTGATTTGTGGATTTTGATAAGCCTCTCACTGACAGTGTGTTCGTAATTGTCAGTTGAAATTGATTTTAATTAGGATGATTTAAGTCCTAGGCTTCGTCTGGCACTCTTTGGCTTCGCTTCACTCATTGAGAGGGTTTGTGAGGAGTGATATTTAATGAAGCAGCAACTGTTTGAGTGGGACCGCTGAGATTTATGATCGAGAGTTAGTTTATTTAACTTGTGCGAATGGTTTTCTAGTAGTAATTATATTGTAGGGTAGGGCTTGGGTTTTGAACCTAAAGGGTTTCAATAAGACGCTAATGACATCTATCTGACTATCAGTAAATCTGTCCCTAAGCTGTATCTTTAGGATTGCAATACGCATTATGTTGTAAGAAGAATTTTCCACAAATTATTGAGTAACTTAGTTATCACTAACTCAGTTATCACTAACGCAGTTATAACTTACTCAGTAATCACTAACTGAGATAACACTAACTCAGTTATGATGAACAATACTATGTATTTTTGATACACCCATCTGTTATGTCCAAGATAAACGTAGAAGAGTACATTTTCCGACCCGGTAATCGAAGTCAATCCTTCATGCTCAGCGGTCGCGGAGTCATTTAATCTAAAAAAAAAGTGTCATTCAAATCAAATCAAATCATTTATTTCAATTAGACCATTACAGGCACTTTTGAATGTCAAACAAAATGAATCTACAGTCCCGGTCACAAGGCATAATAACTTGTGAAAGTACTGTAGTTGCCACAACTAACTAACTAGCCACAACCTTACTGAAAAAGTCAAAAATGTATCATATCCTACTAATATAATTAATGCAAATGTTTGTGAAGATGGATGCATGAATGTTTGTTACTCTTTAACGTCAAAACCGCTGAATGGATCTTGATGAAATTTGGCACAGAGGTAGATTATAATCTGAAATAACACATAGGATACTTTTTTTCGATCATCACGCGGGTGAAAGCGGGCGTCAGCTAGTCTTATATAATTAGTTGCTGAATTCCTCCAAACCGATTCCAACTTGTCTAGACCACTGACTACAGACAACATTCCTTCAAATGAGGCCTCAGTTATTAATAAGATACTGAAGTCTGTATAAAGGTTATAAAAACGGTCATCGAAGAAAAATAAACGACTAGCAGTATAACAAAAGGCCTGTTCTTTTTTTAATGGCACAACTAAAGCCCAATTAACTGTGAACAGCGTCTAGCCTTACAAGTTGTACCTTTTGTTTTATTCGGCCATTTTGTTCTCCAATAACCTCATAGGAACCCCCCGCCCGGCTATTAGGAACTCTTAAAACAGTTTAGAGAGAGATGAGGCGATATGCCCTCCATAGCTTTGTCTCTTTTTTACACTAAAACATGCTTAAATAATACTGACAAAAGAGGTAGTAGTGCTGAGCCAGTAAGTCTAAATCAGTCCCAAAATAATATCACTCAGATCCAGCCTGTCCCATGCTGTCCCTCAGCGACGCCCTAAGCCGAGGCTCGTACCCCACAGGGGGTGCCCTTAGCGTGTAGTCGCTTAGTTTGTAAGTTTTTACCCTGGCTGGAGGTCTTAATTTTTAAGGCACCCACAGGATTTGCCCAGTTAAGCAGACGACAACCTCCTTGGTTGAACTGCGAGATGCCATTCCTAAAAAAAAAAAGGTAGTAGTGGACTCTTTGAGCGTGCCAGACGAAGTTCTTGATACAAACAACTTAGGTACACAATAAATACTCATAAATATCAAATATCATTAGAGTTCTCCCACACTATGACCTTTGATCTAACTTCGTTTGATTTATCTGTCTGATTACATTTTATTTATAGCCTTTGAGAGGGCTCGAACAATCAATCAATTTGTGGGATAAAGGTACGTTTTTGCGGTATACTCGTGAATGGCTGTAACTATTCTAAAGATTATTTGTGAGCGTCTTAAGAGGCTGTTCAACTCTCGATTCGGTTCGTTTCTTGAAATACGCTATTTAACAGAGCGTGATGGCAGACCCGGAACAACTGTCTGTAGGTTATACAAATATTTGTTCCGTGCGGGAATCGAACCCGCGACACGCAGCGCAGCAGTCGATCTCTCAGCCACTGCGCCAATCGTGCCGTCAGTATAATACAGCTCTAATGGTGGCTATACGCTCCAGGCGTCAGGTGCCACAAGACGACTCCCGGCCACCGTAGATGCGGGTCTGTGGATGTGATAGAGCAATGGGTAGGTCACCTTCCGTTCGTCCAGACGACAGGCCGCGTCGCCCTCAAAGAGATGTCAGTAAAGCAGAGGGGCCCTTCGAAAAAGAAACCGCGGCCCGCGAACATACAGGGCAATGAGGGACATGGGTGGGCTTTAGACAGTAAAAGTCTGACACGATTTCACATTCGCAAAAAAATTAAAATGGTGACTGTTCACTTTCGCCGAGACACTCCAAGGCAGGGCAGAAAATTTACAGGCTAGCGAAAACAACGAGGGTAATGAAGCGCTCCATATTCACACAATCTCGCATTCGCCTTGCTAAAAAATGCAACCTTAAGCATTCTGACCATTCAAGTGGCGATTCAAATCAATCGCGTGGCTAAATAACACGAGTCCCTATTTTTAGCCACCATCGCCCAAATACATCCATTAAGCATCAGGGCTCCTTCCCCGATAAATTGGAAATGTAATGGGATTCCCCGAAATAATTCAATTTTTTCCCCAAAGTCACCGTTGGCTGATGTAATGAGCGATCTGGCTGGCATCTTTAGGAAAAAAAATGAGGATTATCAACGGCCCACTGAAGACGTAATTGTTTCAAACGGATAATCTTTCCCACGAATTGAAACTCGTATTTTTCCTGCCCATTTTGTTTGGGAAATGGTGACGGTGTTTACGACTGTTTTGCTATCGCGACGTCACGTAACTTGCAAATACAAGAGATTTCACGGCCCTTGAACACAAAGGGCAAAAAAGGAACATGCGTCGGTTTTAGTCAGTAAAATTTTGACACTCCCCCGAAGTTATTTGATGATTTCCTAACCGTAAAAAATTCTTACTAGTTTAAAAAATAGAAACATAATTTTAAACGGTTGAAATTGTTATTCAAATCTGACTAAATAAAATATACATAACTAGCTTTTGCCCGCGGCTTCGCTCGCGTTAAATTCGGTAGCGCCTTATTGATTTGTTATAGCAACGCTAAGTTTTCCCGTTTCTTCCCTCTTTCTCCCTCATATCCTACTCTTTTTAAAAAAATAATAGCCTATGTCCGTCTCCTGGTTCCCAACTATCTCTGTACCAAAATTCATCAAAATCGGTTTACCCATTAAAGCGTGAAGAGGTAACAAACAAACAAACAACTTACTTTCGCTTTTATAATATTAGTAAGGAGTAAGGAAGTAAGGAGTAAGGATTTATCGTAAGGTCGTTACTCAAAAAGTACAAAACGTATGAAATGATTATGTTTTTAAATTGTTTGTGATTGGTCCTTTGCTGATCATCATTTTGACTAGAGATTTATTTTGTAGTACGCCACTACCAATAAGGACTATAATGTAAACGCAAATTCCCTTTATAATTTAAACGCAAATCTTATTCCTCGTTTAAAAATTTAAATTTCCACAAGGTATTTTTTATCCAATAAAGTTTTATCACGAAAATATGTAAGTGCACCTGCAACTTTAATATACACACGATTGCAATTCCGTGGCTGTACGATGTACGTTACATTTGCCTCCCATGGTCCCGCAGCAATTTTTGCAAATTCACTCAGTTGACTTTTCATTTTCGAAGTTGCCATTTTTTCCTGATATTTTTTTTCGCGGTGCCCGAGTATTCCGAAGGGGCTTCGCTTAACGAACGACGTGATGGCCTGATGGGTTTTTTATTTCGCACTCGCCGTACGAATTAATTTTGACAACATTGTTTGTTGGCTCTCGGAGTTTTCGCGGTTTTTCGGCGCGATTTTTTGCGAGTTCGTGACATGACATTATATATTATATCGTTGCTTAATACAGGTACAAAGTGGTTTGACTATATTTTCAGCAGGTACCCCTGCTTGAACTGACACAACAAAATCAAATCTTATTTCAATTTCTAATTAGATAGATATTTCGGCTGGAGCCAGGACTTGGTGAAGGCAAGTGGCCTCATGAGGTCATCCGGGCAGGACCTTGACCGATTCTCGGACATGTTGTATCAAAAACCTCAGTATATTGTTGATAACTGATTTATTAATACAAAATTACAATCAACTAATCGTTTCACTAATAAACTTTCACAATAAATTGTATTTATGACTCAGGTGTGATCCGCATCACAATTCCGAGGTGTTGACACTGCGACTGCTTCGGTAAAACTGACTCGTGCCCGCTAGCGCGCCGCCTTATATTACTCGTCCCCCACCTCGCCTGACTCATGGAGTGGTACGGTGATGTCACATTCGCACGTGCACAACGCACGTGCGCTGTTACAGCTGTGTTTGCTTCCTTCGCGCCGACAGATACCTTTAATATATCAAAAATAAAGACTAACTTAGCAAGTCGCGTTGCTTAATATCCATCTTCCGATGAGCAAGTTCAAAAATTGATCATAATAATAAAATCTATAAATAACTACCAATATAACTATAAAGAAGTAGGGTCTATTTAACAAACTGACTACATAGGTATCTACTTACCTCGAGAATTGAACCAGAATCTAATTAAACACAAATCGCTTTCATCAAAAGGACCAATTACAATCTATATCAAATCTCACTATAATCCTGGAGCCAGACACCCAGTTCAGCATGGATACCTATGGAACTGCTATCCGAAGCATTAAACAAATTGATTTGGTACCAAAAAATGGCGGACCGTAAGCCAGCACTTTGAGTAATGAAATGGTGACACAGGTACTCGCAATGGATACTATAACATTTTTATAGGTTTAAAGTGAAGCTATATTTTTAATAAAAGAAATAGCTTTTTCCCACGGCTTCGCTCGCGTTAAATTCGGTGTAACACAGTTCCCCATTCCTGATTTGCTGGTACCTGCTACCTGTAGGTTTTGCCCTTGTGCCTTATTTATTGTAATAGCAAAGCTAAGTTTTCACTTTTCTTCCCTCTTTCTCCCTTATTCATCACAAGGCTAAAAAAAGTTAGAAAATGGGGAGAAAGAGGCAAGAAAAGGGGAGAGAAATATTTTTTTTTCAAACATCACACGGGTAAGGTAGTGGTAGCCCAAAGTAACTATGCCAGGCGGACGAAGTCGCGGGCAGAAGCTAGTTAAATAATAAATTGTAAAATAAGTGTGCTAGAAAATACAACAACTGTATCACATTATTTAATGGTACAGAAAAAGCAAATAAAAAATAATCCAAAAACGTTATGCAAAACTTGCTTAAATATACGATTTTGTAAAAATATTATAATTTAAAAGAGTGTCCATGGAGTTTCTTGCCCATTCTTCTCCATAGAGATCAACGCTTTGGAATGGGCAACTACAGTACTTTCACAAGTTATTATACCTTGTGACCGGGACTGTAGATTCATTTATTTAACGATTTATGTACACTGAATACAGAAAAAAAAATCCTGAAATTTTGCAAACACTATTAACATCTGACCGATTTTGTGAGAATATTCTGTAAAATAACTTCGATTCAGAATAGACTAATTCTCAAAAATGCTCAATATCTATTTTATTGCTCAAGACACCATTTTAACATTTATAACAATTGCATGCCATAGTATATGGCAAACATGTCTCAACCATTTTATTATTTTTATATCATCATACATGCATTTTTTTCTTTCTGTATGTAAACACATGTTTGAATATCTATCTATTTGCCAAATTATATTAACAATTTCATGACAACGACAATAAAATGTCAAAATATTGTCCACACGTAACACAGTTTTGACACATTGAGACACTTTAATCAGGCTTTCGTATTCGGGGGTTAATTGATTTTACCAAGACCCCTAACTATATTTCTTTCATCCTCGTCACCCAACTACCAACACAGCCCTATTTACATCGCAGGGTAACCGCACCAAATGTTTGCCATGACGTTAATCCAATCCAGTGAATCGCGACGCTATTTAATTCGAGTGGGAAATTAGATTGGGATCCATGCGGCATGTTTGATTTGAATTACTTGCGCGAGACGCGAACGACACGGCTCCAATTTGTGGTGTCGGCACGGTTTGATGTTGTTTTGTTTGCGTGTGTTTTTGTGCCAATATATGTGTGTGATGAGTGTAGTAGTGTTTTCAGCTGCCTAGGTTAAACAATACTTCCAATTAGTAATTAATCAAATAACGTAATTTAACAAGAATTGGTTATTCACTTATTTAATTGAAGTATGTAAAGTCACGTCTAATGTGCATTTAAAGGGCTCTAATTCATAGTTACCAGTGGCTGGCGCTAAAACCAACTTTATAAAAAATAATTAAGTGCGTTGTAAAATTCAAAACTCCCCAAACACCTTATGTAAATTAATTTCCAAGCCATAGATATACCATTAATATAAACGAAAACATAATCCACTTCCCCTCAATTTATTTACAACACGCTAGCACGCATTAACAATTAATCTGATTTTAAATTAAACCTAAAAACAATCTTGTCGCCGAGGTAAAAATGGTTACGGCTCGTTACCCACTCACGTCCACGTGGACAACTTTTGGGCACTCCACCCTGCGCTAAACGGGCGCTAATCACGAGTTTGTGGGGTGAACGCACCAACTTTCGGACAGTGTTAAGACGTGATCGCGTGCCAGGTGGTGAATTAACATTTCGATTTAAATAATTTTACAGTTCGTTTTGTTTGATTTAGAATTTTGTTTTTGTAATGAAGGTTGGGAATAGGCCGAGAATTGTTCGCGTTTTCTGTTTGAAATTTGAAAGTCTGCAATTACTATTTAAGTTTTTGATGGTACATACTGAAATTTTGATTTCTAGTTGAGTTCTTTCGGGGTAATATCACCAAGTTTTCTTACGATTCTGAAATCTATCATCTTCCTCTTTAGGCCTCCTAAATTAAGTCCCAAATCCACAGTATCAATGAATAACAGAAAAAGAAGATACCATATCGTTACTCTAAAACTTATATTCAGTGATAAAAGCTGAGAAACGGCAACATTAGGCCTCGCTAGGGCCCTGTCTACACTGAGGGCCCCATTAAGGCCCACCGTACCGTCGTACTGCTGATCATTGGGGCCCACTTTATCCCATTTCAGAAATAAGTTAGGGATAACGAGTAATTGCTCAATGGTATTCGGTTATTTTCCAATTTTCAGGCAGTTAAGGGTTTATAGGGGTGGTACAAGGGTTATATGGCGTTACGATGAGAAGAGATGTAGGTCGTAAAATTTGCACGAGATTGCAAAAATACACTGTTGGGGCTGTAGTTTACTTCTATCAGTAGGCTTGGAAAAATAAAGTTTGTATTTAATCGACTCACAAAAAATCCATATTGTTTTTAGCATTCAATACCTCAAAAAGAAAAAAAACGGAGCCCTTATTGGATTACTGTGTTGTCCGTCTCTCTGTCAAGACCCTTTATCTCAGGAACGCGTGAAAGTATCGAGTTAAAATTAAAACCGTATACTCAACTCTGTGGTCTCTTAGTTCTGTGAAAAAAATTACCTTCTAAGTCTACGCAGTCAAAATATATGGCTGTTTATCTCGCAAGTTTATACGGAACCCTCGATGCACGAGCCTGACTCGCACTTGACCGGTTTTTTTAAACATACTAGTTGTGCCCGCGGTTTCACCACCACTCGGCTCCGAAAAATCGTAGCGCGAT
This sequence comes from Ochropleura plecta, assembly GCA_905475445.1. Taxonomy (NCBI): domain Eukaryota; kingdom Metazoa; phylum Arthropoda; class Insecta; order Lepidoptera; family Noctuidae; genus Ochropleura; species Ochropleura plecta. The sequence goes on from FR997732.1 coordinate 1,908,826, forward strand.
GTTATATAGCCTTCCTCAATAAATGGGCTATCCAGCACTAACTACTTTTATTATTCAATTCGAACCAGCAGATTCTAAGATTAGCGCGTTCAACGAAACAAATTAAAAAAAATATTGATTTATGAAAACTAACTAAAATAACCTCTTTTTGTGTCCTAAAAATAATTATAATTTTGGGTGCCAACTAATTCTCAATAACCAAACAATAAAAAAACAAGCTTATTTGATAAATAAAAACACCAATAGTACATATTTTAATTGATTTAAATAAATATTTAGGGTCAGTAATTGGTTCCCAAGTACGAAAAAGTCTAATTGGAAACATACCTACACAACTTTAAATTGGGATAAAAAAATAACACAAAATAGTAACACAAAAGATAGTTCTTTTACAAATAATCAAGTTATCAACACTTTGAAGTCAAAGCACTCGCTTTTTAGTATAATGTTAAACCAATGAAGATTGGCAGTTACGTTTTACGCGAAACGCCGTCATCAGCAGTCTAAGTAAGCCACTTAGCCTGATTCCCAGTTTTAAGCTCCCGTTTGACGTTAACTTAGACTTTATAACTGAAGATTACCTTTTTGAAGAACTGTCTTTAAAATGTAGATTTGAATATTGAATTGGATGCTAGAGAAAATGATCTTAAATTAAAGATTTGTTGCGTAAACATTGATCTTACACTGTAGGCCTTGTTGATTCCTAGAGGCTTGATAAGGAGTTCCCAACAAAAAAGGTTTTTCAAATGGTGCCTATTACTTTTTTTTGCGGTTGAGGGCAGTGTCAGACTTTTACTGAATAAAACCCACCCATGTTCCGCCTTTTATGTTCCGATTTTATGTATCTCTTTCAAACAACCCGCAACCCCGACAGTACTAGTACCTTAAAAGGCATCGAAAAAATCCCAAACTCTGATTCATGTTCTTCAATTTTGTATATATTTATTTATTGAAACAGACAATATCGAAAATGTCAATTTTTGAGCTCTTTTTACATTTTGTAAAGAAAGCAATAACTCATTTTCGGGCCCATGCTGTCGTACTAACGGTGTATGTATGTATGTGTACAACAACATCCACCCGCAATAACTTCAGTATATCCGTGATCATGGCGTCTGCCACCGCGCCGAAATATCAGAAACTTAAAATTAATAGTTAATATGGTAAATATCCCGTTTCCCATATCGTACTATAATTTAATAAAAAAATATTTTATTTTACTAATATTATTATAAATGCGAATGTTTGTGAGGATGGATGTTTGTTACTCTTTCACGTCAAAACGGCTGAACGGATCTTGATAAAATTTGGCACAGAGTTAGATTACAGTCTGGAATAACACATAGGATACTTCTTTTCGATAATCACGTGGGCAAAGCCGCTGGCGCCAGCTAGTTAAAAATAATCTTTGGTTTTTCAAACATAGAACGAATCAAACCCAAAGACGGCCTACAAAATAGAGCCACATTGTGACACACTGTCCAAGTGTTCACGTTGTTGGGGCCGACAGACAATAACAAATGGCCGCCTCGTGTGGTTCGATTGAAAAAGTTTAAGGGAAAAGTGTTGGGATGTGATACTTAATGATTGAAGTTGATATCGATGACCCACATATGGAACGAAGAAATGGATTTTTTGTCTGTCTTGCTAGTTTGTTGGAAGTTCGTTGAAGAGTAATTAATATTGTTTTGAGAATGTTTTGGTGAGGTTATACATAAATATAATAATTGTCTATGGTTCAATCTAACTTCTATCTTATATTTTTTTTAATCTGTTACTTTTTTTCGCAGTTTCATATTTTTTGTGTTAATTCTTATATTGTACTAGCTTTTGCCCGCGGCTTCGCTCGCGTTAAATTCGGGATAACACAGTTCCCCTTGCGCCTTATTGATTCGTAATAGCAGCGCTAAGTTTTCCCTTTTCTTCCCTCTTTCTCCCTCATATCCCACTTTTTTTTTTAAATTAGGCTATGTCCGTCTCCTGGTTCCCAACTATCTCTGTACTAAAATTCATCAAAATCGGTGTAGCCATTAAAGCGTGAAGAGGTAACAAACAAACAAACTCACTTTTGCTTTTATAATATTAGTATAGTAAGAATCTTTAATTACATTAAATTAATGATTTATCTGCCTCACTCTTGACCAGTTATTTTGTTATGTTCTAAACGTTAAATAAAGTAATCCAGAGGCGTTGCGGGTTGTTCGAAAGAAATACCGCGGCTCCGAAACGTAAAGGGCAGTAGAAGGAACATGGGTGGGTTTTAGTCAGTAAAAATCTGACACTCGCTCCGCCCAGAGCGGGGGAAGTTATTTGATGATTTACCACCCCAAAAAAAATGTAATCCAGAGGTCACCGCCAATTAATAATCATTTTTCGGTCTCTTCTTCAACCTTCGAACACCCAAAGCTGACTGTGGGTCCCTTCCAAAACCTTCCTTGGTGTTTTTGTATTTAATAACGGCTGTCCAGTTTTTTTGGCTAATCTCACTCAAAAACTTAAAATGCTAATTCGATTAACAACCCAGGCATTACAAACAATACCCAAATCCACCACAGAACTAAGACTACGAAAGTCCAGATAAACTGCATCCAACACTCTGCATACCGGTATTCCATGTACAAGAGAAGTATTGTTAACAACTGGTGAACGAACAAAACTAATTTGCATTAACTATACCCACTCCCTCTTGCCCAGTACCCCCTTTGCCCGCTTCCCCTTGCCCGTTTCCCTTTGCCCGCTCCAACCGGTCAGTGCGCGAACTTGTTATGTATTTTATAGAAGCTAACGTAATTGGTGTTGACGTATAGTTTCGTAGTTAGAAGTGAGAGTTGTTAACGATCTGTTTCGTTTAGTTAAAGTTTCTGACGATAAAATTACTCCGGTGTCGTTGGGGTTGTCGAAATGTTTGTGAGGGACAGGAGTGAATAAAATGTGTTACCCCACACTAGGAATTTCTTCTGTATCGTGGGTGCGTTTACAAACATTTAAACTCACATACACAAACAGCCAGACCCGGAACAACTATCTGCAGATCATACAAATATTTGTTCTGTGTGGGGATCGAACCCGCGACACGCAGCACAGTAGTAGCCACTGCGCTAACCGTGCTTTCGCGGCATTGCCGCCGTAATTTAATTACAGATGTGTTTTTTCGCAACTTTGCCTTCGCCACCATCTGCCTATCCTTTTCCCGACTATGTTTTGGATGGATTACAGTCTAACCCCATGGAGCCGAATACCAGTACCTATCTTAAATGGAGCGACTAGAGATCTTACTATCGCAACCTTGTTTATTCTGGTCAGTACGATATCTCTGTCTTACCCTTTGGTAAGACTGGTTATCCGACTTCTGGGCCTCTGACTACATGTAACAACTGTGAACGCTCTCCAAATAACTGCTTTCCGAGACACGGAAAAATTGATTTGTAATGCGGTCACCAATCCACAGTACTGTAAGAGGTTTTATAACCTAAGCAATACTGGCTGTTAAAGCACAATGTTCAAATACTCAGGTCGTTTTAAATTGAGAATAGAAGAAGGGGAAATGAAGCTTTTGATATAAGAAGTGTGACATGTAAATTAAAAGATTTTTTAAATTATATTCCGTAAACTATAATATGCGCGTTATTTAACTAGCAAAACTTTAGTCCCTACAGTACACAGTACACTTATTTATTTTGCCGCAAAGGCCGTTTTGATGCATTCAAAAATATTTACTCGACCCTAAAATAAGGCCAAACCACGCCCTTGAATGTTTAAATAATAATCACTTCCAAACTTAATTTTTATTTTCGGAACTCGGCTGTAAAAGAATCTTTCACCAAACAGTTTCCTACTTCAAAAGTTTCATTTAAAACCGAAATTGGTTCACAAACAGACTACCCTCACCTAGATTCGAAACTACGGTAACCTCATTACATGAGGGGGCAATAAACCCAACGGAATCTGAGACAAACAGCCCAGAACTTTGAGTTTAGTCTTAAAAAGAGTAAAGTTTCGCAGTAAAATTTTATCCAAGTTTCTTCCAGGGACGAGCAATTTGTGAAACTCTCGTAAATACACCATAGCTCGTAAATAATGTTTAATTTTAACATATTTTTCTTTGTGGTTAGTTAGTAGAACAACAAAATCTAGACAAGAAAATTAAAAAAAGAACAATACATAAAGACGATCCACTTTTCGTCATTCATTTTCTAGTCACATTATTAGCATTCTAAAAACAAATAATATTTGAAAAAGGAGTTCGTAACAGTTGTTAACATCAATCGAATATCAGACACTCCAATCTAATATCAACTTAATCGCGTTCCCTTTAAATCCTTAATAGCACACAATAAATAAAAAGTATACCATCCACAATACATAGCGACCATTACATAATGGCCGTAAATAAAGAAGTCTAAGTAATTAAAAGCGGCCGGTAGACTCGCTATCAGTTCGGCCGATCACATATTTTTTGTCCCAGCCTAGATAACGCAAAACGTCCTTTATTCCCGTGTTTATTCCTACAATCGGTCTGTGTAATCTTTTCGTGAATTATTGTCTTTTTTATTTGCTTTAGTAACTAAATTATTTCGTTTTTGATGCTGGGAAGCTAGAATATTAGACAAACTTTAAGTTTAATAGGTCACTGCCTACTCTGTTTCTTTATCTCTCAAGGATTAAGACGCTTTGTAATTTAGTAAGACAAAGGATTTTTCAAGTAACTTGCATGCAAGTGAACATGAGCGAGCGATTAGCGTGCTGGAAATGTCTGGTTACTAAGTAATTTTATATGTCTCAACTAAATATATATATGTATATACAAACATTGAAAAATAAAAACATATGAAGAACCGAAAATTACGAACCTGCCAATAGACCATACTAAATTCAAAACAGAAAATATCAATACTTTTTCTAAACGTAAAATAATTTACACATCCAGCCACGAAAACTCACCCACCCAAAAAAGAAAACTCAGTTATTGTCATCATATTTCCAGCGATACCCTTAAATGTACATAAGGTAAACTTCACGCCAATATCGATGTATCATTTGACCTAAAAATGATCTTTAGCAAGACCCCTACATTAATTTAACCCGTTCACTGCTCCACCGGGAATTTATTGAGGAAATGAGTTCCGCGAGCTTCGCGTAACAGACGTTGTACGTACGAAAATATGAACTTGTGTTGTAAATAAATAACCGAGTATTTTTAGGAAAAAAATACGATGCTGAGGTGAAATTTATGGTGGTCGGTCCGTATTTGTGATTTGTATTGCGTGGCACGAAAAAGTTGTTAGCCTTTTTCTCCCTATTCTAACGTTTTCTTGGATGAAAAAATATATTGTTGGCAAGGAAAAACTTAGGAGTTAGCGAACTTGTTACGGTTAAACTGCTTGACGGAGAAATAATAATAATTCACTTTAATAGTGAGATACAGCTTTGCTCTATTCTATAAGTTTTTACCAAATTTAAGGGATATTGTTGATGCTTCTCTATCACATTCAAAGCCACTTTTTCAGCCAGTTTCTTTCCAAACTACCTTATCTATCTTAGGCAACGTCTCCGATTTTGACCGTTAGTCAATGATGGAAATCCACTGCAAAATTAATATAATTGCAGTGCGTTAACCATTAAAAGCACAGAAAATGTATCATAATAAACCTTAAACCTTTTGACCGTTAAGCAAACTAAACAGCTCGCAAGTGGACCGCAATCTCGAAAAATATATAAAAATGAAACAAAAGTCAACGCGGCGAGAAAAATAAACGAAACTCAATTTAGAGTGGGACATTAACTCCGAAATATAATAGGAACGAAATGTAACATGGAACATAAAGTAAAATATAAAATGTAACAAGGCCATCCAATCATAGCTCGATAAATAACTAGATGGCGCCACGTGTGACTTACGGCCGGTACGGTTTCTAGCCGCACGCATGTCCGTTTTTGCCAAAAGTCCTGCGAAATATTGCCGTGTTTGCGCCCTTTTATGAAGTGGGTCATAACTGGGTATCGATAGCATCCGCGGGTTAGCGGACAAGTAAATGGGATTCTTTTTTTCGGTTTGTAAAGGGACATGTTTGTTGATTGCGATTATTTGGTATTGCTTTGTGAGCAACTGGTTTATTTTGATGTATCTGTTGCGTGGGTCAACTGGTATATGTTATACTTCTTTTTTCGTAAAGGTTTTCTTTTATAAAAATGTGAAAGCGCTGCATTTATTTCTGAATTAACACCTGCATTATTTTAAGAGTATATATTGTTGATTGTGTTCATGTTTCTGTTGATTAAAATTTACCTTTTACTATAAAACAAATCACAAAATCTCTATATTTGACGATTCAAAATTGCTGGCCCTTACTTTGTCTAAAGGTACTTTGCGACATAAATTGAAATGTCACATTACACTTATTACAATAATTACTGACCCATATGTACAATTTCAACTAGCAATAATTGCACCAGCGTCGGTGGGCCAGCGTCGAATGCCAATAAAGTGAATTAATTCCAAATGGCATTAGTTTGATTGGCCGCCAGTGTAATGTAGGGCTGTTCGGAACAAAAGCTAGCTCAGCGCTTTGGTAATTTAACTCTGAAAGTTACTGATGTATGCGATTGCTTCTCTTGGGTTTTGATCGCTTTTCAACTCCTGACTATCGAAGCAGAAAGATAATAAGTTGTGACGGCAGAGTTGGCGCAGTGGCTGAGCGATCGATTTCTGCGCTGTGTGTCGCGGGTTCGATCTTCGCACGGAACAAATATTTGTTAGGCCTACAGAAATTTGTTCCGGTCTGGCTGTTTGGGTATATGACTTTAAATGTTTGTAAACAAAAAAAATGGTTACGCTGCTTGCCAAAGCCTCCCTTTACGGGCCTCCTTTTCGGGTCGACCACTGAAAACCAGCGCTGTGCTGTAGGCTTCCATAGCACAGCATCATTCTGGGTGGTGACTTACTTGTCGCAGTCACGGTTTGCAAGTTATTAATATTTTTTTATTCAGTTCCGTAGGTATTTATAAATATTTATGATGATTTGTGTGTTTAATGTTTTCTTTTTGTTATTTTGAGTGCTTGTTGTCGTCTTAAAACTAATAAATATCTTTTCTATCTTTCTTTCGACTCGTTCCATTTCTCACAGCTGTTGTTTGTTGTGGACTGGTCTACCATGAAGGTGTAAAGTATCATAAAATAACCTCCTTCTGTATTTGAAGTCGTTAAAAACAGATGTATCTCAGCCATTCCATAAAACTATACTAGAATGCATTCAAACATTTTAACATAACAATATAGGTTGCTATCATCCGTAAATATGACCACGTAGTACAAAGAATTGCGAGATCTCTCCCACGGGATCAAGACACTCATATGTACTACATCACGTTCTTGTGCTCGTTGGTGTCAGACTCTACGTACACGGAGACAGAAAATAAGAATACTTTATTCCTAAAATGTAATACGCGACCATCATCATCTGCCTAGCCTTTTCTCAACTACGTTATAACATAAATAATAATCGATGTTAAAGTTCATTAAAAAGTCAAGTAAGTTTTTTTTATAGATTTGGATGGGAACTCATTAAATAACTTCCCCCGCTCTGGGCGGAGCGGAAGGGAGTGTCAGACTTTTACTGACTAAAACCCATCCATGTTCCTGCTTTTGCCCTTGGTGTTTCGGTATCCGACAGGATTGAACGCATACTGCAAAGCTCTATCCTCTCTCTCTCTCTCTCTCTCTCTTTCTCTCTCTCTTTCCCACAACAAAATAACATTAAAACAATTCTGCTTCAAGGGTGGTGGTAGGCATCGTTAAGGCCATTACCGACAACCTCAAGCCCCCATGAAATCCAAACCCGAGAACACACAATTGCAAAAGTCCAAGCACATTATAAATAGAATAAACAATTCCCGTTCTCCACTAAGGGGGCCGCTAAGAGCCTCATTCAGTTGAAGTATTCGCCAATAAATACTGGATGGCATGAGCTAGCGGTGAGCATTTTTCAAGCAGCTAGTGAGCCCCAGCCTTTATATTTTAGCCCGAGATATAAAGATCAGGGGATGAACAGCATGTGTTACTTGTGAAATATTAGTTGTTAGTGCATGTTGTGTTGAAAGCAGGTTTGTAGGGGAGCGTCGGGTGAATTGTGTCTTGTTCCGCAGCGGAAAAAAATGGGTTGGCTTAAAATAAAATTTCGAAATAATTGATAGATTTAGTTTAACTTTAGATTACGTGCGTGGAATTTGGGAATGGGCAAAATCGGACTACAGAATGCCACCTCCTGCAGTCTTATGCGTTGATGACGTTCAATTAGTTCAATTATGTGTATCTCTGAATGAGCGCGCGTCAAACGTAACGTAAATACGTCGTTTCTTTTACTGAAAATACAGTTTATGTTACAGCATTTATTTAAATTGTTTGCAACGATCACAATCAGTAATCATACGCAGAAATGAAAGAAAAAAAAACATATTTATTGGTGGAAATTACGAGGAGCACTTAAAATAACAAATAAAAACTTACAAACCATCACAAATATTTATGGTATTATTAAGGAATGGAACAAAAAAAGACAGGTTGCACGCCGTAACTGTACATAAATAAATTCTTAAAATTAAAAGTGAAAAGAATATTTTTAAATTTAAAATCGTTACGTGTACAACTGCACATCGTACTCGTCGGTCATAGACACGCTTTTAACGTGGTCGTTGATCATAACTTCAGTGTCTATTGTTCAGGCGTTATTAAACGTGATTGCTATTGGTGGTAGTGGTACAATTTACCAAACAACATCCTCCAAATTACCATTCCAAACACCTCTCCAAGCGCAATAATAATCGGAGACTATCAGATCGCATTATTCGATTATATTCAAACCTCAAATACGAATTCGATTGAGCATTGAATCGTTGAGCTGTGTCCAAACCGCATTCGACATTCAAACGCTGTCGAACGGTCATTGGCGACAACGTGACTGTCACGTGACGTCGACGTATAGAAAAGAGGCCTGTTTCCCTACAGGTCTCCTTTCTATCACAGGAAATGGACTGTCACGTCATTCAATTTTTGATTCTAAGATTTACGGTGTCTTCGCGATGTTTTATTTCACCACTTTGAAAGAAATGTCGTTATAATTGTAGGAGAGGTAAATAAACCAACTTGGAAAGAAAAACTATAGTTATAAGATAAAATTGGGTTAGGTAGAAAAACAGTGTATTAGAAATTTGACAACGATTTAACAACAAAAAAAAGGTTACTAAATACTGGCCAGTACTTTGATTAAAACTGCTAACGAGGTTTCAACAAAAATAATGCGAGGCTAAAACGCGACTGGGTTACATTTCCAGGATGGGTCCTGACTCATCCTATGTCATGACATTTGTAATAACTGCTCCCGATGTAGGCAAAGCGGTAAGGAGTCTTGTACTGAGTAAAACCCACATATATTCGTTCTTTTTGGGTCTAGGGCCAAGGTAACGGTATCGGCCGCTCTTCCAACCTAACCTGCAACCCCCCAAGAAACGCTCACGTGAGTTGTAAAGGCTTTGCCAACAATACTTCAAGCTGTCTGAATCCGCAGCAAACGATACCACAGATGAAATATTTTAAACTGACATTGTTTAATTTTGGAACGTGTTTGAAATCTGCCAGGCACATGTGCATTCCTTTGAAATATTCCATAATATTGCATGCGGGATATTAAAACGAGCTACTGCGGTAGAGATGTTGCTTAAATGGGTGCATGAGGATAATAGTGTATATGGTGAATGTGGGGTTGGTTTATTTGTCTAATTCAATAATATGAGAATTTTCGCAGATGTAGGAAGACTTGCAAATTAAATAGAACTGCTTTCTAGAAAGCGTAGGTAGTTTGAATGTATTCTTATTTTCTAATGTTTATTTCGGCTAAAAACCTTTGTGTTGTGTACTTCGTATATTTTGTCGGATTTAAGCACCGTGTCGGCGGTTGGGGTTATTGTTGACACAAAGCCGACAGGATATTCTCGAACACCTATACCTATTGTTGAAGTTCTCTAAATAACAAACTCTTCGGATATTGTATTTGATATGTATTAAAATCTCTGTTAAAACATATTTCAGAAAAAAAAAAGGTTAAGAACGACTTAAACTCGCACAGCGAAGGTTTCGTACAAACTTGCGACATAACCAGCCATATCTTTTGACAGCGCATACGTAGAGTGTTGATGGTTTTTTCACAGTAAAAAGAGACCATAGATTTGAGTATATAGTTTTTAATTTAACTCGATACCTTTACGCATTAGGATCTTATAGACAGACAGACAGACAAACGTACAAGAAAGCGATACAATAAGGGTTCCCTTTTTTTCCCCTTTGAGGTACGGGGCCCTAAAAATTAACAAAATCCTTACTAATATTTTAAAAGCGAAAGTGAGTTTGTTTGTTACCTCTTCACGCTTTAATGGCTAAACCGATTTTGATGAATTTTGGTACAGAGATAGTTGGGAAACAGGAGACGGACAGAGACTATTTTTTTAATAAAAGAGTGGGATATGAGGGAGAAAGAGGAAAGAAACGGGAAAACTTAGCGTTGCTATTACAAATTAATAAGGCGCTACCGAATTTACCGCGAGCGAAGCCGCGGGCAAAAGCTAGTAATTTTATAAAAGCGAAACTGAGTTCATTTGTTTGTTACGTCTTCACGCCTAAATAGCCAAACCGATTTTGATGAATCTTGGTATAGAGATAGTTGGGATCCTGGAGACGGACATAGGCTATTTTTTTTTAAGTGAGATTGGGGTGAGGAAGAGGGAAGAAAAGGGGAGAGAAAGATATTTTTTTCGATCATCACGTGGGTTAATCTCAGCGTTAGCCCAAAGATACTATGCCACGCGGACGAAGTCGCGGACGGAAGCTAGTAAATATATTTATTTTTTTATTTTTCCTATTTAGAAACAACACAAACACAAAGGAATCACAGAGTGTAGTATACGGTTTTAAGTTCAACTCGATACCTCCACGCGTTTCCGAGATAAAGAGTCTTGACAGATAGACTGACAACAAAGAGATCCAATAAATTTTCCGTGTTTTCCTTTGGAGGTGCGTAACCCTAAAAACAAAACCAGCACTGTCAATATAACATACTTGCTTAGCTACTAAACTAAATCAGGCTTCCCAATCACTAATCCCTCAAATTAACGCGGACTTAGTACACCAATCACTTCGACCCCCATCCATCTTCACACATCTCCTGTCATGTCAGCCTATAGGTCGACTCCTATAACTCTCTCAAGTCACTCGCCTTGACTTTGATGACGCGTTTGAACTACTTACCGCGCCAGTAATGCACTCGAACAATCTACGAATTACTGACGTGTAAAGGAATTTAGAATCCGGTTGACACTGTTTCAATTTGTTCGTGTTCACTCTTTTAGTAGGGGATGAAATATGCGTATTAATTAAAGAGGAGGAAGTTTACATTTTAAATATATATATTGAATAGCGCAAAAGGGTAATCAGACATGCTGATAAGAACCTACAATACGATATTATGTTATTTTTGTCACGCCGTAACTTTTAAATGGGTTTCATGAAATTTTTGACATAAAAATGCGAATAGACCGATAATTTTGTTTTAAAAAAAAGTCTATGTCGGTCTCCAGGGTCCTCACTATCTCTGTACCAAAATTCATCAAAATCGTTTTAGCCATTTAGGCGTGAAGACGTAACAAACAAACAAACTCACTTTCGCTTTCATAATATTAGTAAGGATTGGTGTGTATACTAATATTAAGTTAGTAAAGCAATTCATTTAAAAGCATACCAGCTAATGACGTAAAATCAACATAATTATGATCTTCAACAAATAACAATCCCACAGCCTCTCCGAGCTCAAAGTAGAATCACAAAAACAAGAAAACATACCTATCTACCTAAGCCTACAAAACGTAAGAGGAAAGATGAAACTCTAAGCAAATGTTTGTGTAAATTTTCATCGGGATTAGGAGTAGCATCGTTTGTCATAACTTCCCCTATCTCCCCCAACTTGGGGTAAGACCTAGCTCCAACTGTATTTTAGACTTTGTTGTCGGATCGACGCAATTTATGTACGACAAATAGTTGTTTGTAATAACGTTCAAATTTGTTTGTTTAAAAGCTTGAATAAGGGTGTTTTTTCCTCACGCCACAATAGCGGCGGTAAGTCCCCTCTTTGAGGAGTGGCTGGAGAGGCGTCATGGCGTCCTCACCTACCGCCTGACGCAGGTCCTCACCGGACACGGAAGTTTCGGGAGGTTCCTGCACATCATCGGGCGGGAGGAAGCGCCTGGGTGTCACCATTGTGACGATCGCCCGGAGGACACGGTGGAGCACACAGTGGCGGTCTGCCCAGCTTGGGCGGAGCACCGCCGTGCCCTCGTGGAGGCGATCGGCGGCGGAGATCTCTCGCGTCCGGCCCTGGTTCAGGCCATGGTCCGGAGCGAGAGGGAATGGGAAGCGGTCACCGCCTTCTGCGAAGCAGTAATGCTAGCGAAGGAGGTGGCCGGGCGATTGAGGGAGAGAACATCTGCCCAACCCAGCCGCCGCGGGAGACGCCCATGGCGCCGGGCGCCGCGAGACGACTTCCGGCCACCGTAGATGCGGGCCTGTGGACGGTGAGCAATGGGTAGCTCGCCGTCCGTCCGTCGATTGACGACAGGCCGTGTCGACGGCGCGTTCGTGTTTCACGCGCGCCTCAAAGAGAGTCAGCAAAGCAGAGGGGCTTGCCAGAGCCTCCGCCTGCCGGGGTTGCGGGTTGTTCGAAAGAGATACCGCGGCCTCGGAACGTAAAGGGCAATAGAAGGAACATGGGTGGGTTTTAGTCAGTACAAGTCTGACATGCCCCCCCGCTCCACCCAGAGCGGGGGAAGTCATTGGATGATTTCCCACCCGAAAAAAAAAAAAAAAAGGGTGTTTTTTCCTTAAAACGTTCAAGAAGGAGGTTAAATGTTTAATGCTACTATTGTTGCTAATCAGCTTCTATTACTACAATATTATTATAGCTTTCTAGATGTTTAATAATCGTAAGGTAATTTTTCACTATTGTTATTTGACTTTAAAGGTCAAAGACAATCAAAATTCAGGTTTAAATATAGTCGAGTCCAGAAGGGTTACCATGACATCTTATAGCAGTTCTTATTCCTGTGTGAGAAAGAGATGGTGCTAGACACCCTGTATAGCTCTGTCTCTTTCTCTCAGTGGAATAAGTTCTGCTTTAAGACGTCATGGTAGGGTAGCTGTAGTTTTATCCACTGCTCAGCTCCTTATTGTCAAAGCGGAACAAGTACCTGTAGGTCATGCAAATATTTGTTCGAACCCGCGTCACTTAGCGCAGCCGACAAACGCTTAGCCACTGCGCCAACCATGTCATCAAAAACTTCTAATTGAATGGACTTTACAACACTAAAATAGTTTCCTGAGTAGCACGTTTTACCATACTAACTGTTTTTAACCGACTTCGAAAAAAGGTAAAAAATCTTTTATTTGTTTTATTTTTACTAGCTTTTGCCCGCGGCTTCGCTCGCGTTAAATTCGGGCTAACACAGTTCCCTTTGCGCCTTATTGATTTGTAATAGCAACGCTAAGTTTTCCCTTTTCTTCACTCTTTCTCCCTCACATCCCACTTTTTTTTTTAAATCGCCTGTGTCCGTCTCCTGGTTCCCATCTATCTCTCTCCCAAAATTCTTTAAAATCGGTTTAGCCATTAAAGCATGAAGAGGTAACAAACAAACTCACTTTCGCTTTTATACTTAATATTAGTAAGGATGTATGTTCACCGATTTATGTTAATTTTTTAGTAACAATTGAAAAGGAATAGGTACTCGATAAAAAAATATGTGACATATCATTGTTCCATAGGTATCTAAAAATGTTGAATTAAAAACTGTTTTTGTAAAATTAAATTAAAACTGACTTCCAAAAACCCAGACCAACAAAAGTCGCCGGCTGCCGGAAGTAAAGTTATTTTCCACTTATTACTTTATTTTTTTGGAAGTCGGTTTTATTTTTGTAATACTAAAGTACTATAAAAATACTACAACAGACAAATAAATGTATCAACAACTGCAAAAACGTTCAATAACCCTCAAATGCCATTAGAAACCGCCATCGTTCTGTAAAGCCACTGGAGCAACTTAGTACCCGTCAATCGAGCGACGAAGGGTTCATCCTTCGGCACAAGAGACATATTAAGACGCATTCATACGTCCAACGCAAATCTTTGACTATAAATCAAGTGGTATACAAATTTATACGTTGTGTTAAGTGTTTTAAGGATTGTATTGTCTCTACTGTGGTTTGTCATGGATGTAGCGAGGTCTGCAGATACTAATGTCATTAAGATAATAGAATTTGTGTAGGTAATCAGTGCTTCAATCCTACTTATATTATAAATGCGAAGGTTTGTTAAGATGTATGGAGGTTTGTTGCTCTTTCGCGCAAAAACTACTGAACGGATCTGGATAAAAATTCTCAGATAGGTCATAACCGTTTATCCAGTGTGACAATTATCATACTCCACGCGGGCGAAACCGCAAGCATTAGCTATTTTATCATAATTTAGAAATGAATTACAGCTCTATAATTTACCTAAGGCACATTTATGACATCTATGCATCAAAAATAGATTCATCTTTTTTTTACCGATTTGAAATAAGAGGTTCTCAATTCCACTGTACGTTTTTTGTATGCACTTTACGTAATTTTTCCGTCAATCTTGGACCGATTTTCAAAATTCTGATAACTGTTTTGCGCTTTTACGAACATGGTAATTTTAAAACTAAATCCTTAAAAAACTCTACTATCTGTTTTATTTCATAGTAGAAACTTGTCCAAGAAGTCGTTATTACACGAGACGTTTTTGTAACTGGCTGTTTACGTAAATAAATTCTGCATATAAAATAATAAAAAAAACTAAATTTTATTAAAAAAAAAAAACATTTCTTTCACTAGTGTATTGTGAAATGCAAATCACCTCTCAATAAACGAAAGTTGAATAAAAAACCCAAATATTTTTTTTCACAAAAAAACAACATCCATGCTTTATTACAAAACCTTCTTCACCTCGAACATTATCAATCACGTTGTCAGCACTCTATCAACAGCGTGACACGCGCCGTGTGTCCTCATTGATGTGAATGCGGTGCACACATAAAGGCTCTAACAGACTGGCATGCGTTTTATCCATAGATATCAGAAAGAAAACCACTAAATAACCTGGCATCATATCAAAATCCTTACTAATATTATAAAAGCGAAAGTGAGGTTTTTTGTTTGTTACGTCTTCACGCCTAAATGGCCAAACGGATTTTGATGAGTTTTGGTACAGATATAGTTGGGGCCCTGGAGATGGACATAGGCTAATTTTGTTTTTTATAAAGTGAGACATGAGGGAGAAAGAGGGAAGAAAAGGGAAAACTCAGCTTTGCTATTACAATAAATAAGGCGCAAGGGCAAAAACTACATGTAGCAGGTACCTGCAAATCAGGAAAGAGAAACTATGTAGACCCGAATTTAAAGCGAGCAAAGCCGCGGGCAAAAGCTAGTTAACATATAAACAACACAATGACATTTCATTCACAATAACAATGATTATCAAAGGTTTGTCAAATAAATTTTATATTCAACTAGCTTTTGCCCGCGGCTTCGCTCGCGTTAAATTCGGTAGCGCCTTATTGATTTGTAATAGCAACGCTAAGTTTTCCCGTTTCTTCCCTCTTTCTCCCTCATAACCCACTCTTTTTTAAAAAATAATAGCCTATGTCCGTCTCCTGGTTCCCAACTATCTCTGTACCAAAATTCATCAAAATCGGTTTAGCCATTAAAGCGTGAAGAGGTAACAAACAACCAAACTCACTTTCGCTTTTATAATATTAGTAAGGATTACAGTTAAAGCGACATATTTATAAAATTAAACTAAATGTTTTATACGATATTCAATGGAAATACAATTGAATGTCATTGTTAAAAATTAAATGGTTTTACCGGGAATATGAAATTATTTTAGGGCGACGCCATCATCACCAATATCTCCTTCTCCAAATGACACTGCCCATCGCCAATTTATTCTGAGCAAGCCTCATGAATCCTACGTATATTGCTAGCAAACGAACTAGAAAGTGGTTGCTACTGAATAACTCCTGATGGGAAAACACAACAACACTGACTGACCCAGGAATTGAACCCAAGTCCTTACACTCAGTAGTGATACTGGCAACCACTCGACCCATGAGGCAGAACTAATATTCCTCATACCAAAATTACTCAACTAATAAATTCTACAAAGTTCTAAATTCTCAAACAAAAAGCTAACAACAAAAGCACAACAGCTCAACAAATCTATTTCATCAATTGAATTGAACGAACATTTCCATTCCTCCGCGAATGAACACTTCTACAACATTCATTCATTCCTTTTATCGAGTCTCACGTGGCTCCTGCAAATCGAAGTCGGAACTATTCACTTGTACAAATAGTTTTTGTTAGAAGTGCTGGTAGGCTGTAGTCGACTGCATAGTTCCTTGTTTGACCCGTTATTTTTAACTCGATAAATTTCATATGAACTGACAGTAGAAAAATGTAGGCAGATAGTACAAAAATGTACTTGATATTAATAAACTAGCTTATGGAGTCCGATATTAATCCCACGGAATCTTTCTACCGTAACTAAAACTATGATATGTGTTAATACAGCTTATAAACTATTAGCGTTATTTTAAAAAAAAAATTGGCAATTTTTGTTCAAATCCGTTTACTAGTTTTTGCGTGGTAGAGTAACAAATATCCGCTATGACAATTTGAGAGCAAGATCAGAATTCAAAATTCTATCTTCAACATCTGCCTAGCCTTTTCCTCCAACTTTCGCTCGGCTTCCAGTCTAACCAGATGCAACTGAATACCAGTATTTTACATCGAACGACTACCTATCTGACCTCTACAACCCAGTTATTACTAGTAAAATACCCCTTGGTAAGGCTGGTTCTCAGACTCGAAACTCAAGGACTCAACTTGAAGACATTGACTGTCTTTAACTATAAATGAAAGCCGGCAGCAACAGCTAAACGTGCTTTCCGGGAAATGGAGCAAACTCGATATGTATTGGGTGGTCATCCATCCTCAGACTAACCTAGGCAAGCGCGGCTTACCGTAAAGGTTGACCCGAGCGGCTCATCAAATCATTCATCACCTTTTTTTGTTTTTTTGCTGATAGGAAATTATCATCAAATAACCTCCCCCGCTCTAGACGGAGCGGGGGGAAGTGTCAGACTTGTACTGACTAAAACCCACCCGTAGTCCTTTTATTGCCATTTATGTACCGGGGCCACGGTATCTCTTTCGAACAACACGCACCCCGGCAGGCGGTGGCCTTGGCAGACCCCTCTGCAATCATCATCATTTTCTACCTTGTCTTTTTCTACATCGGGGTCGGCTTGTAAAAATATAGCGCTACTTGCTTAAAATAAAGGAAGCTAATTAATTTAAGTGAAGCGAATAAGGTTGCTTTTGCGTAAATTAACGCCAAACTTCCAGTATCTCACGTCCATTTAACAAAATGCTATGCCCGGCTATTTACTTACTCAAATAGTTCTTGCATGCATTGCAGATTAGCCATTCTCACTTAGCGGGGCATAGACTAACGAATTGTAGTAAGTCTACGGGATTTTTTACGTACTTAGAATTCTGTTTGTGTTTTTTGTTAAGTGGAGAAGCTCGTGGCTAAATAATAGCAGCCGCTCGGATCGATCTTTAGGTTAAGCCGCGCTTGCCTAGGTTGGTCTGTGGATGGGTGACCGCCCGTTACATACCGATTTTCCTCCGTGCCTCGGAAAGCACGTTAAGCCGTTGGTCCCGGCTGTCATTTGTAGATCTTTGTCAGTCGTTACAGGTAGTCAGTGTTCCGAAAGTCTGACAACCAGTCTTACCAAGGGGTATCGCATTACCCAGTACAAACTGGGTTGTGGAGGTCAGATAGGCAGTCGCTCCATGTAAAATACTGATATGCAGCTGCATCCGGTTAGACTGGAAGCCGACCCCAACATAGTTGGGAAAAGGCTAGGCAGATGACTCGTTTCATTCGGCTCACTTCCACGTGTCTGAAATGGCCGCTTTAGTACAATAATAATTTGAAATACGTTAAAATTTGTAAAATGGTGACAAAGTGACAATTTACAACATTAACTGCGTTTGTGAATAATTTTAATAATTTTAGAAACACAATCGGAAACCAAGGGGCCCCCAGGGGAGTTGAAATTTTGCAAAGATGTTTAGTTTGGACTCTGATGCATTGTTAGATAAGTGTTGTCATTGTAAATCTATAAGGCCTGAAACTGCGTTAAGAGGGCGCCCGCGACGGGCAACCATCGCGTGTCTACGCGCGTGGACACGTGGGTGGGCTCCGTGGCTACGCGACGGTCCCCGTCGCGGGGACCCGTCGCGGAGACCGATTTACGCAGTGTCGCTAGTTCAATTTTAACGGTGTGCTTGTATAGTCGTGTCGATGGAGAACTTAATATATTATTACGTAGCAAAACGACGACTAGCAAAAAAAACGACAGCCAGTAAGCCCGTTTATTGAATCTAGGTTGTTGTGCGGGGAATTTGCTGTAAAGTTCAGTAAATTAAGTGAAAATGATGGTCCCATATGGCAGGGTGACACTGCACTTCCACAATTACCCTCTCTGTATCGAAAGACATTGTCCTTGATTTTCTCCGAACGTGCGTGCGACCCGTATCACCTAGCGTTCAACAACAAACAAGCCCGTGCGTGTTCCCGCTGGCGGGGACCGCGCGTGCCTCCGCGACGGGTTCCGTCGCACGGAGGCGGGCCCTGTTGCGTGGGTGCAAGGCGCGCCTCCCCGTGACGGACACCCGCGCTGGTCCCCGCGACGAAGCACTTTTGTATGAAACCGCGCGGGTGCCCGCTTAACGCAGTTTCAGGCCTAATAGTAGACTAGTTATTTTTAAACATTCCCGTTATCCTTATCCTTACTAATATTATAAAAGCGAAAGTGAGTTTGTTTTTTTGTTACGTCTTCACGCCTACATGGCTAAACCGATTTTGATGAATTTTGGTACAGAGATAGTTGGGACCCTGGAGACGGACATAGGCTTACTTTAAAAAAAAAGAGTGAAAAATGAGGGAGAATGAGGGAAGAAAAGGGAAAACTTAGCATTGCTATTACAATAAATAAGGCGCTAGGGCAAAAACTACAGGTAGCATGTACCTACAAATCAGGAAAGGGGAACTGTGTTATACCGAATTTAACGCGGGCGAAGCCGCGGACAAAAGCTAGTATCAAATAAAATCGTCTGCATACTTGTGTTTTAAAGGTTTCATTAAACAAGATGTTTTATAACGAAATCGCAATTCTACACCAACCATTCTCATCTGTAATCTCACATTCCCCAACTACTCTGTGGCGGACTAGTGCTGCGCCCTGGCGTTGATTACCGAGGCGGTTCACCCGACGAACTAAACTAATTTACGTGAACCACCGGACACTGGGAGAATAAGTTCTGCATGCTTATTCAGCTCACAATTGAATGCTGAGGTTAATGCTGGCGTAACGGTGCAAGACGGTGCAGAGTTTGTGTTTTCAGATTTAGGTAGATAGGATTTGTTTTGCAGTCTGAGTTTAGTGTTGGGCATTGAAGATCGTTCGAGCTCTGGAGATCATTGTTCTTAGTAGTTGTTATTACAAAGCATTTTCATTCAAATTGAATCCTTACTAATATTATAAAAGCGATAGTGAGTTTGTTTGTTTGTGTTACGTTTTCACGCCTAAATGGCCAAACCGATTTTGATGAATTTTGGTACAGAGATAGTTGGGACCCTGGAGACGGACATAGGCTAATTTTGAAAAAAGGATAAAGTGTGAGAAAGGGGGCAGAAAAGGAGAGAGATATTTTTTTTCGATCATCACGCGGGTTAAAGTTAGCGTTAGCTCAAAGTAACTATGCCACGCGGACGAAGTCGCGGGCAGAAGCTAGTAGGATATACTTTATAGTACACCGAAATTTGTATACAACTGTTTAACAACTTTGCTGATTCAAATTCCCATTCATTTCTTTAAAAGACCACCTGAGTCAATAGTCTGCTTAGTCCTTATGTAAGTTGACCAAGATTTTTGTCTAGACTTTAAAAGAGACTATGACCTCTGAGTTTGCTTCGGCTGTTTCTTCTCAAAGTAATCGGGGTTGAAACACCGGTCGCATCTGCTGGCCTACTATGACGTCTTAAAGCAGAACTTATTGCACTGAGGGAAAGAGTAGGTGCTAGACACTCTGTATAGCTCTGTCTCTTTCCCTCAGTGGAATAAGTTCTGCTTTAAGACGTCATGGTAGGCCTACTGGTCTGGGTCTAAAAGTGTTTGTAAAGCTTACTTGCAAAATAAACTTCATGTTTAATTTATTATTTTCTATTCATTAATTCCTCATGTTTAGTAGGTCATTAAAAAAATAACTATTGTTGTTACTATACCTATTAGTTACACATTGTTATGGCGTAATTTATCCGCAATAGTTCACCGTTTTCGGATATATCCGAAACTTATCCTCGGCAGCCCATCCATACACGTCGTTCCGTCCAGCCCAGTCGGAGTCAAAAGTTAACAACAGCCAAGTATCGAAGTCATGGCCAAGATTTATAGCCTGGAGTAACTTGGCGAAGCCATAAGTTTGGTGTACGATGAGTATATAACCAGTATAATTTATTGATTACTTCAGTTCGGATATTTTTTTGGCAAATCAACTTATTTTCGCGATAAACTGCAGAAAGATTTTGTCTAGGTATGTATGAATTTCGAAACAGTTTGACACTTATTCAAAGATTTTATATGTAATTATTGGTCATAGAGTACTCTGACATTAGTGTCAGACATTAGTGTCAGACATTAGTGTCAGACATTAGTGTCAGACATTAGTGTCAGACATTAGTGTCAGACATTAGTGTCATAGGCATTTTATACCAGTCAATGTTTTTTTCTTCAAAAAACGTTTCAAAACAGTTTAACCATCGCGTCGCGCGTCACTTTGAATACAATAAAAAAAAACAAGAACATTTATTTTAATTAGACCATTACAGGCACTTTTGAAAGTCAAGAAACAAAATATTGAAGCTACAGTCCCGGTCATAACACATTATAACTTGAAGTAAGACATAATAAGTTGAAAGTACTGTAGTTGCCCATTCCAAAGCGTTGATCTCTATGGAGAAGAATAGAGAAGAAACTCTATGGACACTCTTTCAAATAAGGTTTAATAATGTTTGGACACTATAATACCGATTTGAATAAAATTTTGTAAAACGTACATTAATATTGTTTAAAGCTTGCTCGAAATATAATGTTTTCTGACACGGAAGGTGGCGCTGTTATATAATATATAGTTATATATACTAATAATGATACAAAGAGATTTGTTTACCGAATAAGCTCCGAAACTACTGAACCGATTATTTCGTTAATGTTAATTTCAAATTTTATCAGTAACACAGGCTAAATGTAGACTCAGCGATCATTGTGCCGATAGTCAATACAGCCAATGGCTTAATTGCCAAGAGCCTCGACCAGCACCTGAGTAGGTTCTCGTTAGGCAGCTGGATCAAGGGCTTGATTCAGAAAGCGGTACTCTTGGACAAGGTTCGTATTGTGAGGAGGTTCCTTTCTCTGGAGCCCTGACCACCGGTAGCTTGGAACCTGTTCCCGATACCAGTGGGCTGCTATTTTTTGGAAGAAATATTTAAAAATGTTATTTATTTATGTTCAAATGAATAAACGATACTGCTTGTACTATAACTTAAAAAACAGTAATACTACACTAATATCACCCACATCTAACAAACTATCGCCAGCACGTTTCACCCCAGCAGCAAGGAACCCTAATGAAGCCGTGGTTCCGTCCATGCTCCAAGTATTCCGCTTTATCACCGAAGATAGCCGAGTCTCGCCGAAGATTTACGAGACTTTTATCGTGAGTTTAAAGGGCTTAATAATTTAAGTGATGCTTAACTTGTCCAGATTATATCATTCCCCTATAATAAAATTTATTGCGAAACCAACCACTGATTTTGTAAAAAAGGAAAAGTTTTGCTTTTAACTCGTTCTTTTTAGAAGTAAGGTAGCGAAGTCGTTTCTTGTAATTTATGCAGTTTCCATGAAAGAAAGAGCTTACTAATTTGTCTGTTATCATTCATCTGCGCTTGCCATAAATTATTTGGGGTCTCCCTCATTTAACACTTTTTTGTAAGTTAGCCTATATCCGTCTCCAGGGTCCTAACTATCACTGTACCAAAATTCATCAAAATATGCTAAAAATCACGTTACTCCATTGAACACACAGCGTACAAGAAAAGTTAGCATGTACAAGACTATCGACTATCTTCCCTCGATAACTGCGACCTAAACTTGTTAAAACAACTCATCTTAAAGTTAACCTGAACCGATAGTTTGTTGCGAGTTAGTAGCTACCGTTATATAGCTTAGAACTGAGGTTATTGTAGCCATTACGAAATAATTATCTTACTGCGCGTAAACTCTAGAGTACCTTTTTTTTGCGTATCGGAAATCATCAAAAAACTACCCCAGCTCTGGACAGAGCGGGGGGCAGTATCATCACATTTACTGAGTAAAACCCACCCACGTTCCTTATTTTGCCCTTTATGTTCCGGGGCCGCGGTATCTCTTCCAAACAAGCCCGAACCCCGGGAAATTCTTAGAGTACCTGTGATACTACTTCGGTGAGTGTGATCAAGGACTCCACGAGACCATTCCATTATCTCCCTACTTCTATCGGGACTCCAGACTGAATCTGGTTTATCACCCATACCTTGTCGATATTCCACACATTCGCACAAAACGCTTTGCCCCTTTTATTCTGCGCACAACCAAGAGTGGAATTCTCTGTCAACGCTGGTGTTCCTAAGTTCATATAGCCCAAATCTATTAAAGTCACGAGTTAATCGGCTATATTTGGTTTCTTTGTGGACCTCATCTCTCTCTTCTGCACAAGATTAAAAGCTAGAGTAGATCTACTAAATATCTTGATTTTTATAATCTTCCGTACGTGTGCTGGTCACTTAACCACCTAAACGGCTAGACCGATTAGATTTTTTTTTTGTGTATATTTCAATGAGTTTTGTTTGTTGTTTGTTTAAAAAAAAAACGTTGTCCCACACTAGGCATTTCTCCTGTATCGTGGGTGCGTTTACAAACATTTAAACTCACATACACAAAGAGCCAGACCCGAAACAACTATCTGCAGGTCATACAAATTTTTGTTCCGTGCGGGAATCGAACCCGCGACACGCAGCGCAGCAGTCGATCGCTCAGCCACTGCGCCAACCGTGCCGTCAACTTCCGTTCCGTTCCTGGATTGTTTGAAAACATAATTAGATCCGGTAGATGGCACTGTCATCGGTACGTCACAAAATTGTTATGCTGTACTAGGAACAGGATAGCGCCTACCAGTTTAAATTATTTACATATTTTTGAAATGAAAATATATTATTCCAGCCATCCATAAAAATGCAAATACTATGTCCATTGGAGCCCCTATTCATGCAAGCAGAAAATAATAGCAGAAGAGTAGGAAAAACATGATCAGCAAGCAACTAAACCAAGCCCATATTACACACGCACACACACACGTACCTATAACACAGACAACCAAAACTCAAAACTCCATACAGACTTCCAACTTAACCCAGTTTGTTCGTACTATTAGATCATGATATATCTGTCACCGCACGGCTCCCCATAATTTTAATTCTCAATTTACATGACAAGCAAGCTTGCGCTCGGCTGAGCTCGGAAGCATTCGGCCAACTTCGGAAGCGAAACGATGCTAATTTGCATTCGCATTGTGCCCCACTTAGTCGGAGTTAACGGACTGCAGTTTGTTTAAGATATACCTCTATATTTTTGTATCTACAGGGTGTTTTATAGACCCTACGACCAACACTATTTGTTTTTCATTTTTATCAGATAACACTAAAAATAATGTTATTAAAACAGCCATAAACGCCTTGAACACACATAAATAAATATCAGCTCTAAGTCGTCGGGACTTAGAGCTGATATTTCGCGAAATAAATAAAATAATATATCTGCTATGATAAGACTTAAGTTCTGTTATTAAAAACTAAAGTACTGCATCTATAACATAGTATAGGGGGCGTCCATAAATTACGTGAGGTATTTTTTTGAATATTCTGTCCCTCCCTCCCCCCCTGGTGAGATGTCGTGAGATTTTATTCAACCCCCTCCCCCATCCCCCAATCTCACGTTGGATTGTTATTGTAAAAAGAAAAAAAAAATTGCTTCGTGCTTTTATTTACGAATAGTTAAGACTAGTAATCAATATTGCTGAGAGTTTAATAAAAATCAACAATCTGGATTAAATGGACCAAAATATTATATATTTTTTTTGTTTCAATCAGAAAAAAAAGGATGGTATTTAAAAGTAGGTACAGACGCCTGCACATCAAGCTACTACAATCTGTCAGATTTCTTTGATAGATTTTCGACTTTATTTCTAAAGTATAAGGTTCAAGGTTCATTGGGAAAAATTGACAGTTTCGGGTAGCTTGACCTGCAGGCGTCTGTACTTCAATTTCCTAATTTTACCTGTGTTCCACCAAATATACTGAATGTGCACCAAAATATGTTAATTAAAATATGTCATAACGAGCATCAGCGCACTTCAATAAAAAGTGTTATATCTTTATCCATTTTCTATTAATTAATGCAAGTCGTTACTGGCACTCGCCGGCCGCTGCCGCGGCACCGCTCGCTCCGCTCGCAGTAGGGGGTCACAGTTTTAACCTAACCTAACCTACGCATTTTTTTAACATTCAGGAAAGAATATTTGGTGCACGATCAGTATTTTTGGTGAACACAAAAATATTATCCGAAAAAAAATTGCGTGATATTTGCCGAGACCCCCCCTCTCTCCAACGTAAGATTAGATGAGATTTGACTCGACCCCCTCCCCCCCTTAAACACCTCACGTAATTTATGGACGCCCCCATAACATCTCGCACGTTATCTACAAAGAGTTAAGCAGAGTGTACCTAATAGTATAGTTATGTGTAAGCTCCATGTATTAGGGACGACCTTATTGCCATCAACGGGACCCAAATCCAATCTCCGTGGCTGGTAATGAGGAATTTCTAAAGGCAAAGTGATATTGAACTTTTCAATATCACTTTGCCCTACATGGGAACCCAGGACCTCATGCTCAGCAGTCATGCTTGCGACCCCTAGACAAACGAGGCAGTAAACTATAACTGTCATATAGGTACTAATAATTTAATTCCGAAGATTGCCGAATTTGCCCGAAGATTTCCATTTTTTTTGTGGATGTGACATGATCATATCCCCCGCTCTGGGCGGAGCGGGGGTGAGTGTCAGACTTTCACTAACCACCCATGTTCCTTATTTTACCCTTCATATTCAAGGGCTGCGGTATCTCTTTCGAACAACCCATAACCCCATCAGGAAGAATTACCTAGAAACTTGTATCTTGAAAGAAACTTGTATCTTGAAAGCATCCTGTATATATACACCTTAAGATCTATACTCAAACGATCTTAAGTCTTAAATCTCCAGTCTGCATCTACCTTTAAAAGCATCTCAAGTGGATGCAGTTTGCTCAGTACTTCACTTTCTTTTTAATTAAGAGAAAGCTCTCAATGCTTTGCTTTGCCAATCGAAACATTTTGTGCTGCAATGTTCAATTAATAATGCGTCAGTACTTTTTACGTTATATAGTCGAGAAAAGGCTAAGCAGATGATGATGATGGTTATTGCACAAATTTTGCAAAAAAACATTTTACAAGATGGATAGTTTATAATCCTTACTAATATTATAAAAGCGAAAGTGGATTTGGGTGAATATCCCAGGCGCTAATTTTACGTGTCCACGTTGAGAATCATGGTGTAAAATGATGGGATGTTTCTTAATTTTTTTTCTAGTGAACTACTTAACTTATTCCACTTAGGGCCACAATTTTTTTTTAAATAGGCTTACCTATGGAGGCTAGGAAAAATAAATAACTTTAAAATTCAAGTTTGGTGGCTTGTCCTAGCTCCATTTTTTGATATAAATGTATTTACCAAAGGAACAATTTAAAGTGAAGTTAAAAACAAATTATTTCATTGGTAAATGCATATGACACACTATCTAAAAACATCTAAATCATATTATAAAATTGATGTTAAAAGCACAGGATACTCGATTCAAGTTTGTCCTAGCAAAAATCATAATTTTGGTAGCACTTTTTCAATTTACATTATCATGAAGATTCGTGCGTGTGCGATCAATCGCTTTTTATGTTCTGTATTTCTCAGTCGTGCGCGGGAAGTGGCGCGTAACAGGTCTGTGCTTAGTGCTGTAATTGCTCGCCAAAAACGAAGTATTCATCTTGGGTCGAACAGGGGACAAGAATTTGTCAATTTTGGTGGATCGATTTGCTGGTGATTTTTTAGTGTTTTAATAGTAAGCTACGTATTGTAGGTAGTGATTTGGGTAACTTATTTATCAGTGATATTTATTCTTTTGTATCTTAATAACTGTATTTTTTAAGATTTTTTTTATGCCTGGTTTCAATTTTGGTGGTTCAATTTTGGTGGCTTTGGTGGCGATTTTCACCACCAAAATTGAAAATAAGCCACCAAAATTTAAGTATGTACTGTTTATATATTATTTGTATATATAAAGACAGTTTTTCACTACACATTGTTCATTTATATCTATACGTTATTATTCTATTTGTTTCTGTTCTGTTTGTTCTATTTATTAAAGTGCACATACCATGCTATTTTTCTGCACTACTGTAAGGTCGACTGGCAATGGCTACTGAGACTGTACACCTCTCGGTTATGGAAGGTCTTCGCGTTAAATAGGCCTCGACCCCCGCACTTCCGAGGGATGTACAGTCTGATTACCGATGATCTTGGGTGATGCATCCGGTTTGCGTTTAGCAGTGTATGGACTCTCCTATCCAGGGCATCAAGTTCAGTCTGAGTCCATTTAAGTATGCCGAAAGAGTAGGTACATTAAAACCGTATTATAATTAGTATTATTATCGTTTATTTATTTGTATACATATTTTTTTTATTTTTACATATTTCTTATCAAAAACATATAAAATAGTAGCCCACCGGTATCGGGAACAGTGTCCAAGCTACCGGCAGTCAAGGCTCCAGAGAAAGGAACCTCCTACCAATACGAGCCCTGTCCTGGAGTACCGCTTTCTGTATCAAGCCCTTGATCCAGCTGCCCAACGAGAGCCTTCTCAGGTGTTGGTCGAGGCTCTTGGCAATTAAGCCATTGGCTGTAACGACTATCGGCACAATGATCGCTGAGTCCACGTCCCACATGTCGACAACCTCGCGAGCCAAGTCAATATACTTGATTTGTTTATCTTTTTCGGCTTCCACAAGGTTCTCGTCATGTGGGACCGTTATGTCAACAATCATTGCGCGCCGCTCTGATCGATCCACCACCACATCAGGTTTATTTGCTACAATAGTCCTGTCAGTGATGATGGATCGATCCCTATTCAATTACGTGTACAATTATAAATACTTATTTAAGTATTAATTATTTTAATATTACATGTTTTTTTGTAATAAAGACGAGACAAGGTTCATGTTTAAAAACTATAATATCTTTTCTTTATATATTTTACGGTTTAATATTGTTATTTAATCATGTTTTATTTTAGAGTTCATTATGTTTTAGTTTCTTAGTTTTGCTGAGAAAAATTTTGTAGTATAGCAGGTAATTTTGTTCAAAATAAAAAGTTTTTTTTAAGTCTACCCTCATAGTTCTCATTACGAGTTCATCAGATAAATAATAAATATTGTGGTAAGAAAGTATGGCAAGGCAAGGAGCTTCACGGGCGCTTTTACCGGGCTCTTCATGGGCCCGATGTAAATTTTCTAGCATCCGTATCCTGGCTACGATTCAGCGACCTTTTTGGGGAAACTTTAGATTTTGTCGGTGCGATTATGGACGAAGTTATATTGACGAACAACTACCGGAAATATATTATGAAGGATGGGACGGTTGATGTGTGTCGGGCATGCCACCATGTCACCCATCCGGGTGAGTCCATCGGGCATATTTTTTCTGGTTGTTCTCGTCTAGCTAACGGCGAGTACTTGCATAGGCACAACCAAGTAGCTAGGATTATTCATCAGCAACTTGCCTTGAAATATAACCTTGTGGAATCTGAGGTACCGTACTACAAGTATGTGCCCGACCCAGTTCTCGAGAAAGACCATGTCACGCTGTACTGGGATCGGTCTGTCATTACTGACAGGACTATTGTCGCCAATAAGCCTGACATAGTGGTGATAAGATGTAATCACCCCGCATGACGAGAACCTCGTGAAAGCTGAGAAAGAAAAACAACTAAAATATCTCGACTTGGCACACGAGGTTGTTGACATGTGGAATGTGAACTCGGCTTTCATTGTGCCGATTGTCGTAACGGCCAATGGCTTGATTGCCAAGAGCCTCGACGAACATCTGTCGAAGCTCTCCTTAGGCGGTTGGATCAAGGGCCTGATTCTGAAGGCAGTTCACCTCGATACGGCTTGTATTGTGAGGAGGTTCCTGTCTCTGGAACTCTAACCACCGGTAGCTTCGACCCTGTTCCCGATACCGGTGGGCTACTATTTTTTGTATTTTTAAATGTTTCTTTTTTATTTTCTGTTTTTATTTAGAAATATTTAAAAAAAATATTAAAATGTATTTAACTGAATAAACGAAATATTATTATAACAAGACTGAGTTTTATTAACTGATGGAGTTTTTTGGTCATTGAGCTTTATTAGTGAGATTTAAGTTTGTGACAAAAACTGATTTTTAACCGACTTCTAAAAAAGGAGGAGGTTCTCAATTCGGATGTTTGTATGTTTTTGTTTTTTTTTTTTTTTTAGGTTTGTTCGCGCTTAACTCCGTCGCTTGCCAACCGATTTCAAAAATTCTTTTTTTGTTGGAAAGGTTATACTTCCCAAATGGTCCCATGAAAATTTTATCGAAATCGGACAAGCGGTTATTGAAAAATCAACAAAAAAAAATTAAAGCCTATACTTTCCAAATTGCTCCCATAGTCACCAAGTCGGGATCTGATGATGGAATCTTGGCGAAATCGAGGGAAGTTTTTTTAACCGACTTCTAATAATACTATAACTAAAAATGCTGAAATAAAAAACTTTTTTGCAAAAAATAAAACCGACTTCCAAAAAAAAAACTAAAAAGTGGAAAATAACTTTATTTCCGGAAGTCGGTGGCTTTTGTTGGTTTCGTTGACTTTTTTGCCACCGACTTCCGGAAATAAAGTTATTTTCCACTTTTTAGTTTTTTTTTTGGAAGTCGGTTTTATTTTTTGCAAAAAAGTTTTTTTAATGTATTGTTTTAAGCACTTTCAATTTTGGTGGACCAATATCAATTTTGGTGGTCAACTTTCAATTTTGGTGGACAATTTTCAATTTTGGTGGCTACACTAATCTTTGAACTCAAATATCTCAAAAAGTTACCAAGATATTTTCGGACCTCATGAAGATTCCTAAAGCTTGAACCTTCTATTTTTGTCCTAGGTCAATAGTTTCACGAAAAGTTAAGAAAAAAATTTGCCACCAAAATTGACAAAAATATGGACTTGTTGATATTCACCCATTTGTTACGTCTGCACGCCTAAATCGCTAAACCAATTTTGATGAATTTTGGTACAGAGATAGTTGGAACCCTAGAGACGAACATAGGCTATTTTTTTTTAAGTGAGAAATGAGGGAAAAAGAGGGAAGAAAACTTAGCTTTGCTATTACAGTAAATAAAGCACCAGAGCAAAAACTACTGGTAGCAGGTACCTGCAAATCAGGAAAGGGGTACTGAGTTACCCCGAATTTAACGCGAGCGAAGCCGCAGGCAAAATCTAGTACATTATATTTCCTCGTGCATGATTTACGAAATTAAAATCTGTAAAAAAAATATAAGCAACAGCATTACCATAAAATTAATAAAACCCAAATCTGCACCACCTGACGTCATAAATAAAAAAAATACAGCTATGTATATAATAGGCCTTATTCGAACAGTATATCATCACAGCATACCACAAATTCCTACTCTACAATCATGTTAATAAAGTCCAAATTCCTTCACCAAACACCTTTAGTGAGGTGACAATAACGTGTAAAATTCGGTTCCTAAGACGATAAATCGCGAGAATATCTCAAACTATTCAGAATCAGTTCTCATCCTCTTAGAAATGGGATGTAATAAATCGTAGAGAATCGTTTAGAAATTATTAGCTTTCGGACCCGATTTTGTCGATCAATTTTGTTTTAATGATATTGTACTCCTGCAAAATGTGAGTATTAGAGTACATAGCGAACATGTGGTAATTCAATTTTTCATAATTGTATTGTGTAGCTTGGATATCCTTAGATACTTAATATTATAAAAGCGAAAGTGAGTTTGTTTGTTTGTTACGTCTTCGCGCCTAAATGGCCCAACCGATTTTGATGAATTTTGGTACCGACATAGTTGGGACCCTGGAGACGGACATAGGCTAAAAAAAGTGAGAGAAAGTGGGGTGAAAAGGGGAGAGAAAGAATTTTTTTTTTCAATCATCACGCGGGTTAAAGTTGGCGTTAGCCCAAAGTAACTATGGCACGTGGACGAAGTCGCGGGCTAAAGCAAGTTACTGTATAAAGTCTGGTGCATCAAAGAGTTGTGTTGCTGGGGAATTTGTTCCGCTACTTCTTCTTCCCAGCTAAAACACTAGGAAATGGCGAAGTTTTGATCACCAGCCTAGTTTTAATAAATGACTTTGGATTTTGAAACCCTCTACTTTTCCCCATCATGGATTACAGGCGTGATACTAATGCTTTCTGCCAGTCTTTAAAGTTGACAACTAGACAAAATTTACAACCATTCCAAAATTTTAATCATTGATCAAACCTAACAATTCTCAACATTGATTTATTTAAATAGTGAATTCTGTGTAAATAAGTATCCTGCTGAAATCATCTAGCAAATTAATGGATTGTCCATAAGGAAAAGCAAAAAAACAACATGTACAATTTCAGTCTAACACACACCCTATAAATAACATCAATGAACCCCCATTTATCCTATATTCCTTTTAGCAACACATAACCGAACCACTTATTTCCCGATACCTACAAAATACCTCTACCCAACGTATCCTAAAGTGCCTTAAAATCTAGGCCCTCGGTGTCCTAACAAATGAGTCTAATTCATCATTCTGACAATGATAAAAACGGAACACGGGGATCGAAGGGCTCTCATTGGTCGAACACACTCACTTACACACATACACATGCTAACATATTACTTACAAACACATGTAAAGTAAGATATAATTTTGTGAATTTAGGGTTGTAGTGATGTGATCGAAGTGTTTTATTATACGTCGATATAATTCGAAAGAAAAATTATTTATTCCAACTTTATTTATTGGTCGACTTCATACATGACACAGTTTAAAATGTAGAATATTAAAGAAAAGTAGTATTTAAAAGATTTTCTTATCACTACATCGTATAAAACAAAATTGCTTCCTGCTGTCTGTCTATCCCTATGTATGTTTAGATCTTTAATACTACGCAACGGATTTTGGTGCGGTTTTTGTTATAGATAGAGTGATTTAAGAGGTAGGTTAATATGTAAAATAAAAGTATTTCCATTGCGAAGCCGGGGTGAGTCACTAGTAGAAATCCTACTAATATTATAAATGCGAATGTTTGTGAGGATGCATGTATGTTTGTTACTCTTTCACGTCAAAACGGCTGAACGGATCTTGATGAAATTTGGCACAGAGATAGATTATAGTCTGGAATAACACATAAGATAATTTTTTTTTCGATATCACGCGGGCGAAGCCGCAGGCGCCAGCAAGTATTAAAAAAAAATATAATGATGTTTGACGTATATTGCGTTTACAGTTTTATTAAATGTCACCTTTGACCCCAAAATTTAACCATTTTCTAACAAGCTTAAGGTCATTCACTCCTTTAGTACTATTTTGCTCTCAAAGTAAAATGGAAAATAAACGCCTATAAAGACTTAACGTTAAAATAATTAACGTTAATAAGATTTTAACTAAACGGCTTAAAACAAAAACGATTTAGCTTAACTAGTTGAACATTCTCTAATTTACATTAAACTGGAATTAACTTTTGTTGTACGTAATGACATCGTTTTATTCTAGGGTTTTAGAACAAAAACACATTTTTTAAGTCAACGGTAGGTACTATCTAA
Organism: Ochropleura plecta; assembly: GCA_905475445.1. Lineage (NCBI taxonomy): Eukaryota > Metazoa > Arthropoda > Insecta > Lepidoptera > Noctuidae > Ochropleura > Ochropleura plecta. The sequence goes on from FR997732.1 coordinate 1,941,119, forward strand.
ACAGGCACGCAATAGCAACCTTAATGCAAATAAATATCTACCAGTTAGAATGAAATACAATATTTGGACGGCATGGTTGGCGCAGTGGCTGAGCGATCGACTGCTGCGCTGCGTGTCGCGGGTTCGATTCCCGTACGGAACAAATATTTGTATAACCTGCAGATAGTTGTTTCGGGTCTGGTTGTTTGTGTACGTTAGTTTAAATGTTTGTAAACGCACCCATGACACAGGAGAAATTCCTAGTGTGGGGCAACGTTTTTTTAAAAAAAAAAAACCAGTATTGCATAAAGAACTACCGCCGAATACTCGCTCAACCCAACGAGTGTAGAACGATACCGATATAAGTCTCCCTTAGGAGTAGGTTGTAGATGCGAGCCTGTGGACGGTGAGCAATGGGTAGCTTACCGTCCATCCGTCTATTGACGACAAGCCGTGTCGACGGCGCGTTCGTGTTCCACGCGCGCCTCAAAAAGATGTCAACAAAGCAGAGGGGAATGCCAGGGCCACCGCCTGCCGGAGTTCCGGGTTGTTCGACAGAGATACCGCGGCCTAGGAACATAAAAGGCAATAGAAGGAACATGAGTGGGTACCTGCAAATCAGGAAAGGGGAGCTGTGTTACCCCGATTATAACGTGAGCGAAGCCCCGGGCAAAAGCTAGTAATAAAATAAATAAATAAAATCATGAATTAAAATTAAATAAACTAAAGAAAACCTAAAATAATTAATTAACGTACAAAGAAAAATAATCGGTTTATTCACATAAAATTTAAAACCGTAAAATAACAGGTTTTTCTTAAACCGTGTCAGCACATCACTAGTAAGATTTTAACATAATCCTTGGTGTTGCAGGAGGCTCGGCAAATAGATGCCTTTGTCTTTGTATCGGTGGGTCGCGCACTTTGCATAATTGTCTCCGGAGGTCCCAGGCTGGTACCGAAGCCTTTGGCGTATGGTGCAAAGGAAAATTTCAACTATTAAGCTGATTTTCTTGGAGGAGAATAACTTTCGGATTTGTATAGGTCAAGTGCGTAGTTCTTGTAACACACCGCTCCGTTGGTCTCAGGTCAAGCGCGACTGCTTAGCACGGAGTACTGAGTTCGTTTCCCGGTTTGGGCTAAAAGTGATATTGGGTTTTAAAATTAGAAAATTCACAGCAGCAGCCTGGAGTTTAAGTTTCCTATAGGGCTTCCGTTTGTCCTTTTTAAGTTACGTAACCCTAAAAAGAAACTTTGTTTACGAATTCCATACATTGAAAAATTTAAACTTATAATCTGAAGCAAAACTTTCCAACCTTCAGGAATTATTATTCCTCAATCTTTTGTGATACCTCTTAAATATATTTATGTATTTAAAAATATTAAGTTATTTTGTACGCTTCAAAAACTCTGAAACACGGTTTTGATGACTCAGTTAGCGCAGTGGCAAAGCGATTGACTGCTGCGCAGCGTGTCACGGTTACGATCCCCGCACAGAACAAATATTTGTATGACCTGCAGATAGTTGTTTTGAGTCTGGCTATTGTATGTGAGTTTAAAAGTTTGTAAACGCACCCACGAAACAGGAGTAATTCCCAGTGTGGCAAAGTATAATTTAAAAAAAAACTTTTGAATTGAAAAAATATTTTAGCGTTAGATAATCTATTTATTGAGGAAGGTTATATATAACATCACGCTATGACAATAAGGAGCTGAGCAGCGAATAAAATCGCCGGGCACACTTAGTGTACAATAAAATTGACTTGGATTAAATTAACTTACTAGGAACAAGATTTTTCTTACAGTTACAAATGTACGATTCGCTTCGGATAGAGTGCTCAATCTAGAAGAAGGATGTCGATTTATGCAGCCCCAATATGTTACGGAAAAAACTAGAAGAGACAATACCTAGAGCATCAGTTGCTTTACCAGAGACGGAATAGGACGGTATTATAGGTCCATGAAAAATAAAAGGAGACCGAACGCTGTGGAAAGAATTCGTAGTAGTAGAAGTATATATTCTTAACTTTAAACATTTAAAAAATGTACTTCTACGGGATGCATTAACAAACATTTAAACTCACATACACAAATAGCCAGACCCGAAACAACTATCTGTAGGCCATACAAATATTTGTTCCGTGCGGGGATCGAACCCGCGACACGCAGCGCAGCAGTCGATCTCTCAGCCACTGCGCCAACCGTGTCGTCATAAGAATGGATATCATTCATAAGGATTATCACAGAATGCAAACAAACTCAACACATTTAAAATTTTTCGTAAATATAAGCTTGTTCTTCTTTATTGAATGTTTATTAGTATTCAATAGGCGAGATTATAAGTGTATTTTAGATCTAGTCGACACACACTTTATTGGTACAAATCTTGTCGATAGGCTTCGCTCATTCTGCTGCGGTTGCCGGTTGTTCGAAAGAGATACCGCGACCCCGGAACATAAAAGCCAACAGAAGGATGGGTGGGTTTTAGTCAGTAAAAGTCTGACATTCCTCCCTGCACCGCCCAGAGCGGGGGAAGTTATTTGATGATTTCCCATCTGCAAAAACAAGGCTTCGTTCTCTCATTCATTAGTATTTTAGTGATTATCTGGCGTAGATATTTGACGATAAAATAAGCCATTGTACAAAAGTACAATATTATCGTTATTAACACACACATGCTTCATGTTTAAATAATGCATAATAAAATATTGTTTGTATTGTTTTGTAATCCAAGTGCGTAGAGCTATTGTTTTCAATACGGTTTTGAAACTGACACATTGATTCAAAGGCTTTTAATCACTGAATATTCGTATCGCATTGTTTAAACATTAAGAATTAATGGCCTGAAAATATATTTAGTTAAACACAAAACTGAATTAGCAAACACTTAATATTTATAGCGAAATAGGTTAAAAAGCATTTAGATTTTATTTAAAACTTAAATTCAGTATTTTAACATGAAATACAGTATATTAAAGACCGAAATTAGATTTCTTTGAAACTCATTTACCGTATGGAAGCAGGAACTATACATTGTAACAAGGTACGGGTAACATTAATTAGATGAATCGTTCCTCTTCAATCTGAAACTTACCCGCGATTTACGATCATCCCTGAATATAGGCTTATTTGCAGATGAGAAATCATCAAATAACTTCCCCCGCTCTGGGCGGAGCGGGAGAGTGTCAGACTTGTACTGACTAAAACCTTCCCATGATCCTTCTATTGCCCTTTATATTCCAGGGCCGGTATCTCTTTCGAACGCAACCCCGTTCAATTAGACCATTACAGGCTGAAGGTCAAGAAACAAAGGTATGAAGCTAACTTTCGCGACTAGTCGCATGGCATAATAACTTGTCAAAGTACCTACTGTAGTTGGCCATTTCAAAGCGTTGATCATAGCCGTAAAGGACTACCCATCATAGCAATACATCCCATCACTAAACATGCCTTTTCACCTTAAATCCATTCTCACTCACAGCATGCTACAGCTAAAACAGTATAAAAAACTAGCTTTTGCCCGCGTTGTTTTTAAATTCGGGGTAAAACAGTTCCCCTTTCCTGATTTGCAGGTACTTGCTACCTGTAGTTTTTGCCCTTGCGCCTTATTTATTGTAATAGCAATGCTAAGTTTTCTCTGTTCTTCCCTCTTTCTCCCTCGTTTCTCACCTATGTCCGTCTCCAGGGTCCCAACTATCTCTGTACAAAAATTCATCAAAATCGGTTTAGCCATTTAGGCATGAAAACGTAACAAACTAACTAACTCACTTTCGCTTTTATAATATTATAGTAAGGATGCGTATTACCACATTATCACAACAACCAACAATCAAACTTTCAATCCAGTACTTCTTTAGTCTAGCTATTGCCCGTAGCTTGGCCCGCGACGAAATGTTCCCCAAGGAAGCATAGTACTGGGAATAAGTTTATGTGTTAATCCAGGTTATAAAATCTGTATGCCAAATTTCATTAAAACCCGGCCATTTGTTTTTTCGTGAAAGACTGACAAACATTCTTATATAATCTTTCGTAAAATATTATCAGTAGAAAGGATTTTCACAACAAATCGCATTACCATAATTACACATACTTGATCTTAACAAAACACTGCCGGCACACCCTATTGTTGAGCCCCACAGCATCCCCAGTCCGTCCCTGTTGCACCAGCAGATGTAATTTAGAAGGCAGCACTGGATTTAAGTGGTGCATTTACTTCGACCCCACCTGTGACTTATTTATGTTCCTAGAAACGACTATATCGCTGAATAATGCAAAATCTCTAGCAAATATTCTTTGGTGCTGGTTTTCGAATAGATTCTATTCATGCATATGTAAGTGTGTGCGCTTCTTTTGTTGAACAAGCTGTAAGGGGTGTTAAAAGTTTGACTACTGACTTTAAATGGCATCTAAAGAAGTGGTATTACCATCTTGCTGGGGAGTTTGTTCCGCCACTTCTTCTTCCCAGCTAAAACACTAGGAAGTGGCGAAGGGCAGGGCGTTTTTGCGGGACTGTCTCTTGTAATGTGACGTTCAACAAGTGCTGATTATCAGCCTAATTTGAATAAATGGCTTTTGATTTTGATTTTTATCACAAAAGCTTTAGCATTATTGCTCCGATTTTACTGCTTCAAATCTTGTGCATCCAAAATGTAAACTCTATTGTAGCTAGGTCGTACATTATATAATGTAATATAATAATGTGATATATTATCTATGTAGTAAATACAAATCGATTTTCGGGTCGGGCAAAAGTGTTATTGGGTTTTCCATTAAGAAGAGTGAGAACCCGGAGTTTGAAATTTAAAAACGATAACGAAGTTAGAAATCGTTAGCAGTCACTAATACATTTTCAACTTTATACGCGCGTTTAATAAAGTTGAAAATCTATTAACGTTTACATATCGTTTTTGTTTGTTTCGCTCAGCAGTCTTTAATAGATTTTCAACTTTATGCACTAGGGTATAAAGTTGAAAATGTATTAGTGACTGCTGAGCGATAACGATTTCTAACTTCGTTATCGTTTTTAAATTGTTACTTTGTCTAAGCCCCCAGGACCTCTCTCCGGTCGTGTAGGATTGCCGTCCCAGCGGACTATAAGAGTGAGGGAACGAAGAGTCCACCTGTGCCTGCGCACGCACTTATATGCACTATAATATCTCTAATTTATTATCTAATTCTTACTAATAGTATAAAGGCGACAGTTTGTTTGTTTGTTACGTCTTCACACCTTAATAGCTTAACCGATTTTGATGAATTTTGGTACAGAGATAATTGGGACCCTGAAGATGGACATAGGCTACTTTTTTTTTAAAGTGGGAAATGAGAGAGAAAGAGGGAAGAAAAGGGAAAACTTAGCTTCGCTATTACAATCAATAAGGCGCAAGGGCAAAAACTACAGGTAGCAGGTATACCTGTACCCCGAATTTAACGCGAGCGAAGCTGCGGGCAAAAGCTAGTATGTTATATCTAATCTGCGCTGAGATTTGCGAGAGAAATATGAGAAACAAATTCAAGTAAACATACGTAGCTATCGAGCTCGTATATTCAGCATATTATATTCAAACTTGTCCCCAAACTTACAGCCGTATGCAAATCCAACATTAGTTTTACAACATTCACGAATTTTAAGACCCGAACACACGCGTCCTAATCTCTTAGTGCCAGTAAATCACACTTTTAGTGTCAGTAACTATAAAATTAGCATAGTTAACCAAAAGTTTTGGTTAAATTAACTTTCTATTATTCTAACAGCAGTTAGTTTCGAAGTGCGCTTTGATTCGGCGCCATGTTGTGTGGAACTTCAAGTTAGAATGACGTCACGGGGTTTAGTAGGGGCGTTAAATGCAGTGAGTTTGGACATGTCTGCTGATTGGATTAGTGTGAATTTAATTTGGAAGAATAAACTAACAACATCAAGGCACTTTTTTCAAGTTGGCCATTTTGACAGTTCATTAGTGAGGCACTTATGAACTGTCAAAATAAAGACACAACACAAGGCATAATAACTGTGAAAGTACTGTAGTTGCCCATTCTAAAGCTTTTAAATAAGTATTTTGTTACATAACCTTGGTTACATCATTCATGTTGAAACTAAACATTTTACATTCTCATTACCCAAGGCTAAACATCATCGTGCTCTATGGTTTAATCCGAACTTTCCAAGTGACAGTTGACAGATAAAGGTCATTGACATTCCCATTGTTAATTGCATAGCGTTATACAGAACTTATTATATTAAGTACTAGCTTGAGGGTTTACACAGTTCCCCTTTCCTGATCTGCAGCTACCTGCAACCTGTAGTGTTTGCCCTTGCGCCTTATTTATTGTAATAGCAAAGCTAAATTTTCCCTTTTCTTCCCTCTTTCTCCCTCATTTCTCATTTTTTTTCAATAAAGTAGTCTATGTCCGTCTCCAGGGTCCCAACTATGTCTGTACCAACATTCATCAAAATCGGTATAGCCATTACGCCATTACATAACGTGAAGACGTAACAAACAAACAAACTCACTTTCGTTTTTATAATATTAGTAAGGATTTTAAGTCATTTGCCTAGTCTAAAGAAATTCTTTACCTACTTATTCTGCATCATTCTCAATCTTCATCGTACAACTGCATAAATGTTCACTCTAGAACACATGCCTCCCAAGACCTCACTTACCATGCCAGCACTTTATCCCCAGGTGGCGCCACCGTCAATAGTACCAAACACAGAGCCACTCCAGCAAAGGTCAAAACATATTAGGCTGTACGTATTCTAGGGTCCTTTAAAAAATAATTTCGCCGTACAAAGCGAAGTGAAGTTTTATTTTTATTTTAAACTTTTTCCCTGTTAACAGACGAATGGGAATTCAGTGAAAAAATGTTTTCAGTCGACTGGAAGGTTTGTAAATTGAATACTATTTTTTTCAGTCGAGTAACTGCGAATTGCTTTGATTCTACACTGGTTCTGTGAAGCTATGTTATTCGGTATTTATCAATTGTTAAGGAATCATTTAGCTTTTGTTGTTCGAAAATTGGTCGAGTATCTGATTTCAAGCAAATCGTTTGTTATTGGGTGTTTTCAAGTTGAAAAACCTGGGACTGCGTTTCACTACATAGTATAAAAAAAGTCGCTGTCGCTGTCTGTCTGTTGCTATGTTGTATGTATGCTTAAATCTTTAAAACTACCCAACGGATGTTGATGCGTTTTTTTTTAATAGGTAGAGTGATTCAAGAGGAAGGTTTACATGTATAATTCTTCACGCTATGACTCTTAGGAGGTGAGCAGCGGGTGAAACCGCTGGGCGGGTCGCTAGTTAAATATAAATAGAATATCAATTGCCGTTGCGTTTGCCAAAAGTGATTAATATGGCGATTAACTCAGTGAAGTATATTTAACAATCAATAGGGAATATGCATGTCATTTCTTCTGGAATTTAATCAATGAAAAACAGTACTTAATACTATTTGTCGCAAAAAAAAACTCCAACTAAAAAAACTATTTTCTACTACAGTTCAAACGCCTGTTACTACCTATTGCGCCCATGATGTGACGTCAGTTATTCTTTGACGTCACTACCTGCATTACTTCAGACGATGTGTTGTGAGTTTGCGTTCCACTTCACCAAAAACACGCAACATGAATTTTGTTTGTAGATATGTGTATAAGTATTAACCATTATATTATATTTGTAAATGTAGTATCGAAACACTTTCTGTTATAGGGTGCATAACAGAAAGTGTCTACTATGTTTTCTCTCTGCATCACCCTAAGGTAGACTGGTAGAAAATGCCCAAGGTATTAAGTCCGCCTTTGTACAGTGCTTTTCATACATGTGCATAAAGTTTTAATAAATAATAAATCGCAAAATAAATGCTCTATTAGAAAATACACTAAGTGTAACACTTTGTTTAATGGTACAGGACAAAACATATAAAAGTAAATAGATAGTTTTGCATAGCTTGCATATCCATATCCCTTTTGTTTACTATACATCTATTACCTACAGGATTTAGAAGTAATTGTCCAAGGCTTCTTTTCCAGTTTTTGGAAAACCCGAATTCCAGGTAGATCGTATCCGACGCAATCTAAAATACCGTTAGGCTGGTGCACACAACGATTTATTTGCCAATATCAAATTCGTCTCGATATCACAACGATAAATCCTGCAGTGTATAGCTAGCCTTAAAGCCGCATCCAATATTTTAAATCTAACGCAAAATATTTTAAAGACACCACACAAACCCCGGCACCTTGCAACGATTTATGAAGAAATATCATTCGCTTTAATATTGTATTCTCCATAAAATGCCTGCTAACCAAATTCCCTGTCCACCTCTATCTAACCTTATACCAAAGCTATAAGGCTCACATTCTCTTGTGCAGCATGAAAATGATATTTGCAATGTGTTCCGGCGATACAAATTTGACATGTGGTCGTGTTAGGTCGTTCTCCATTGATATAAGGTAGGATTTTGCTCGTTTTGGATGAATATATAGGGTCATATTTTGCCGAGCTGGTAGAAATTTGTGAGTTCTGCGAGGGTGTGATTTATTCCAATCCATATTGCTAAGATTTGATTGAAGTGGTATCTACCAAGCGCCATTTAATATTTAATGGCAGCTATATATTTTAACTATCAACTTGATATGCATGTGTCGTGAATTTAACGCTTAAACATCATTGAGTAAATGGGGAGTTACATTTAAAGCTAATTTTATGTGACTCTTATATTTTTCTTACAGATCTCTTCATTTAATTTATATATTATAAAGCAAGAAAATATATAAGCTATCGTTGTATTAATAAACAAATAAACTCAAGAGTTATTGGTCGTGAGTCTGTGTCCTACTTATATTATAAATACGAATGTTTGTGAGGATAGATGGATGTATGGATGTTTGGATATTCTCTATGTATATATACTACTCTTTCACGTCAAAAGGGCTAAACGGATCTTGATGAAATTTGGCACAGAGGTAGATTATAGTCTGGAATAACACATAGGATACTTTTTTTTTATATCACGCGGGCGAAACCGCGGGCGCCAGCTAGTATACAAATAAACCTAAGAGTTATTTGGTAGGAGTCTGTATTGACAATAAATATTAAAATAGTCAATTAACTAAATGTTTATTGTTAGTTTTAGAATAACAAGTTTTCATCTAACAAGCTTAAGTACCCAAAAAGCTGTATCTTGTCATTGCTAAAACAGTTTCCCTCCAGCGAATCAACGTCTGAGCCATTAGCAAATTACTTACAAAACAAGAAGCTTATTTTGATTCACAAAAACACTAAATTAAATTAAACAAAACGCCTGATTCGGAAGATCTCGAAATAAAACCGATTACTAGTAACCAGAACGCAGCGGTAATATTTTACAATAGAGTAACCGATCAATCAATTTTCTTTTTTTAATTGTCAAATCGCGTTACCATAGAGCATGTACGGCATTGCAACATGTGACATTACTAACTTGTGTTTCAACACTCTCGAAGTATTAATTGATTTCAAAACAAATGAAAGTCTAATTTCATTTAAACTTCATGTACAATAGTGGTACAAAGGCGGATCTAATACCATAAGGCATTCACCTTTTGATTAAATATGACAGCATTGTGGTAGGGTAGGTACACAAAAATAAATTTGAAAAAAAAACGCTATTTAGGGGAGGAGTTTCTAGCTACAGTAGACATTAAACAATTCAGCTTTCTAAAGAGGTTTAATTTTTCTAATCTGTTTTTTTATAGATTTATATTTAATTTATCAAATAATATACCTTATTCATAAAATCGACTCATTTGATCAATATTTACTAATTATAATTAATTTTGTTAATATTGTATTATAAATAAATAAGATCCCAAATGTTTGCATTTCACATTAGTATGACTAAGTGTTATGGATCTGTAATTAATAATTAAATACCTAAACTGTACCAACACTTACTGCGAATAATTTGAATTTGGAAAAAAATATTGACACAGCTTCGCTTATAAATCCGAAGCTTTAGTAAAACCATGTATAATTTTTCATTCTGTTGTCTATGTAACTTTGAAAACGCCATTTGCGCCATTTATTCAAACTCCGATCCACATCACTAACATTTAAAAAAAATGGGAAACCGCCTTTAAAGAAAAAAAAACTCATTAAAAATCCAAAATGGCCGAACAGTCACGTCAAAAAAATAATATGTTCTGGCCTTAGTATTGGTAAAAGTTTTCTCATTAGTAGGAGTTTGATGGGTATACTTCTGTAATTGCAACAAACACCCAAGTTTTAGTTAGAGCAATCAGATAAGATACGTATTGGGTAGGATAGAACAGGATATAAAAATTGTCTTTTGCTTATATATTTTGTTTGGAAGATAAGAATTGAAATTTATATAGCTTGAATGGCAATAGTTAAAAAAGTACTTGTTGTGTGTTCTCCTAGCATAACCACGGTGGGGGACTGGTAGCGACATCTCTGATCAAGATTTTAAAACTTAGCACGTCGTCATAAGCATAAAGAAAATGAATATAACTGTATAAATAAAAACTTAAAATAAATGTCGACCGCACTCGTCTTTCGATCTAATCGTGTGAACGCTCGTTTATTAAGGGCAATAAGAGAAATTACATCGCCATTTAAAAAAAAAATGGCAATAATATGAAACCTATCTTGACCTTAAGCCCTCAATCAACTGTCTAAAATAAACCTAATTATAAGATCTCCAAACAAATCTCTTTTATAATAATTGCGTCAACTACCACTTCCAGCTTAAGTACAAGCCCTTACATTTTAGGTTACCTAAATGACGTGCCATTTGTGAGACCTTGCGAGACCTCGTAGAACAAAAACATCTACTGCTCCTATATTTTGTGCCTTACAAGGCAATATTTCATTTCTCATGATGGATATTTATGGGGCTTCTAGTAAAAGAACATATTCACAAAATATATTACATACTTTGTGCTTACAAAAAATACTGGCCTTCAATGATTCAAAGGACCTCACAAAACGAGGAATAAGATATATGCTTGGACTTAGGTTGACGTATCTTCGTTTCATAATAACATAACAATCAGGCCCGACATCCTCGAAGGGAGGTGTACTTATTAGTTCAATTCTATATTTTACTAGCTGGCACCCGCGGTTTCGCCTGCGTCATATAAAAAAAACGGATCCTATGTGTTATTCCAGACTATAAATCTACGTTTTATGCCAAACTCATCAAGATCCGTTCAGCCGTTTTAACACGAAAGAGTAACAAATATCCATACATCCATCTATCCATCCATCCAGCCATCCTCACAAACATTCGCATTTAAAACATAAGTAGGATTTTGTAAATGAGTTTTTCTGCCTTATCCATAGTTATACACATATCCATCGACAAAAAAAAATCAAACCCAATTTAACCGCCTCCTCTCTGGACAGAACGGGGTGGAGTGTCAGCAGTCAGACGTTTACTGACTAAAACGCGCCCATGTTCCGGGCCGCGGTATCTCTTTCGAACAACCCGCAATCCAATTTAACCTCCTTATAAAAAACTTTTCTTAATACTAAACTTTGTTCTAGAAGGACCTTTAGTCCAAAATTTCACGCGTATTCGTGTTTTTCTTTGTTTGGACTGTCCGCTGTTGGACACTGCTTTTAATGTATTATTGATTGTTATAACAACTCATTGCGCTATTAATGAATTATCGTAACAACATGGGTGACGAAGCTCAGCTCGGCTTAAAAATAGAGAAATCTAATTTTCCCATATTCTATGAAATGATTACGATCAATTTAATTAATTTCTAAACCCCTGTAAACCCCTATCTTACAATTTTATTCAAAATCGTTACAGCCGTTCGGGACCTGATAACAAATACAAATATTCCTTACTAGCTTTTGCCCGCGGCTTCACTCGCGTTAAATTTGGGGTAACACAATTCCCCTCTCCTGATTTGCAGGTACCTGCTACCTGTAGTTTTTGTCCTTGCGCCTTATTTATTGTAATAGCAATGCTAATTTTTCCCCATTCTTCCCTCTTTCTCCCTCATTTCTCACTTGTTTTTTTAAAAAAAGTTAGCTTATGTCCGTCTCCAGGGTCCGAACTATCTCTGTACCAAAATTCATCAAAATCGGTTTAGCCATTTAAGCGTGAAGTCGTAACGAATAAACAAACTCACTTTCGCTTTTATCATATTATTAAGGATTTCATTGTTTTCAGTATTTGAAAGCTAAAACAGGCTTGCAAATATTTCACCTCGAAAATGTAACCCCATCAAAAGCCACCAATAACCCTGGGAAATTATTACGGCGAGATAAGATACCGTAGGTAACTTAGTGTAGCACAGCCATAAATAACTAAATGACAACACGCGTAAACCTGCAATTTAAACAGAAACCAATAAACCACAAATATGTTGAACAAAACTGAGGTATTCGGAGCTGAATATTTTGCAACCCCTTTCACTAAACTGAACAAAACGGATTTCGATGTAACGCTTCCTAATAATTGTATGCCAGTGATAAATTCCCTTCACACAGTAATAAATAAAACGTATTACACCGCCAAGTACAATAGGTAACGAGAGAGACCCTGGTGTATACGAATAGGGACTCTTCCATTTAGTCGGGTTGGCAGGTGTGAAATGAATTAAGCATCCAATCACGTTCGACTTGCGTTTGGTTTTAGAATTAGACAAAATAAACGTTGAATGGATGGTTTTGTAATTAAATTGTTAAGAGATAATTTAATTTTTAGATTGATAGTGTATTATTTTTAAATAGATTGAAATTGGTAGGATATTATTTATTTTGGAAAATACTAACTAATCCTTATCCTTACTAATATTATAAAAGCGAAAGTGAGTTTGTTTGTTTGTTACCTCTTCACGCTTTAATGGCTAAACCGATTTTGATGAGTTTTGGTACAGAGATAGTTGGGAACCAGGAGACGGAAATAGGCTATCATTTTTTTTTTTTTTTTTTTTAAACAGTGGGATGTGAGGGAGAAAAAGGGAAGAAAAGGGAAAACTTAGCGTTGCTATTACAAATCAATAAGGCGCAAGGGGAACTGTGTTACCCCGAATTTAACGCGAGCGAAGCCGCGGGCAAAAGCTAGTTCTACATAAATTTGAAACTGCCTCGTTCGTGTAGTAGTTATAACAACAAACAACCAGATCCGAATCAACTTAAAAAAGTACCTGTAGGCCATACAAATATTGGTTCCGTGCGGGAATCAAACCCGCAACACGCAGCGCAGCAGCCAATCGCTCAGCCACTGCGCTAACCATGCAGTCTTCTCGATTCCCAGGCCGGTTTAAGTATTAATGAGTTTTTCCATTAGAAATTTCTTAGCAGCCACGGGGTAAATATGAAAAAGATGTTTAATTTTTATATTTTAACTTAACTACGTATTTACGTTCAAATGACCCCATAAAACTAAAATAATGAGCTTATACCACAGAAACCTTAACTCTCCTAACAAACTAGCGCTATTTTCTAAAACATTACTATTAATATTTGAACAATAGCGCGGCCATCTTGCACGCCGCGGTACAACATGGCGGCAGGTCTAAATGAAAAATGGCGTCAATTTACAGGGCAAACGCAGCTAAATTGGATATTTCTCACGACTGAACCTCTTACTACTAAGACTTCGCTGTTTTTACTCCAGTTTTTGTCGGAAAGAGAAAAACCAAATGATCTTTGGAGGTAGCAAACTTAAGAATAATGTTTGGAAGTTTAACTTTATTATTGTCAAAGTTGTGACTCACTTTTGGTTTGTATGCAGATCTAGAAATGAAAGGTTTTGGGAATATACGGGAGACAGAAAATACAGGTAGAAAACATTGACATTTTATTGACAAAGCCAATCGTAAATATGTATTTATATTTCGAATCTTTCATCTGCCTTCCTTAAAAGGTGATATGAAAAAAAATATGCCTGCAACATGATTGTGTTAATAATAAATATCCATTTATTGATTGCCAAAACCCTCGACAAACATTTGTCGACGCTCTCCTTGGGCGGTTGGATCAAGGGCCTGATTCAGAAGGCAGTACTCCTCAAAAGGGCCCGTATTGTGAGGATTTTTCTATCTATATATTTTAGAAATATTTAAAGATGTAAACGATAACTGTGAAAAATGAGTAAAGGAATAGTTATATACATAAAAAAGGTTATAGTCAAAGTTTCGCTATAACGTTGGCTATAAGTGGCAAGAAGCCTGATGTATGTATCCAGAAAAAAAAACTACAAACCGAGCTGCTAAAACTTCATGAAACAGTCACTATTTCTTACCTTACAAAAGTAATTGTAAAAATAAATAAACACAATACGGTCTCGATAAAGCGAGCTGGTAGCTGGCCTCCATCAATATTGGTGGGGCGGCTACATCGATCAACTCTGTACCTTGTCTCAAACTATGACTGTGTGGAACAGAGATGTAAGGAGCTAGAAACGATGGAGAAATAATAGTGAACAAGAATTCATGAGACTATTTGAAATGTTTAGATTTTGAACACATTTTTAACTTTGCCCCACACTAGGCTTTGCTCCTGTATAGGTGCGTTTAAAACATATAATCTCACATACACAAACATCCAGACCCGAAACTACTACTACTATCGGTAGGCCATACAAATATTTGTTCGCGGGGATCGAACCTGTGACACGTGGCGCAGAGATAAACATATATTTGTTTGTCTATGAGGTATTTATTTATGGGTCTAAGTTGCCTGACAATAAATGATTGTCTTGTATTGTATTAATAATACTTCAAGATTAAATAATTAGAACATCTATGTAGCGATGTTACCCACCAAATTTAATACTTTTGATAGCCTCACTATGACTAAATTTACACATCCATTTAAATAATTTAAATTTCAACCACCACTTCGTTCAAAAACATCAAAAAAATTAATCGTCCCATTCAATATTTTCCCGCACTTCACACTCCACGATTTAAATTAACCACTCCACCGCTTGCCAAGTTGGTCGAAGTGTCAGCCAAGTCCTGTCTCTCTATATCCGCGGAGCACTTGGCTCTCACCTCACGTACCGTGGACCAGTCGTATTTTATTAGATCATTAAGCTTGGCAACGTGTCTTGGCGCGCTTGGCCGGTCCATCACTACGGCATTCAATAGTCCTTCCTAAGGTATTGACGGCGAAATTAGATTACAGACCGCGGTGAGCCTTTACGTATGTTTTGGTTGGAGCTGAATGGTGTTAAAGTGGTGTTGGAAAAGGGTATTTCTTAGTTGAGTAGTCGGAATTTATTTTAGAAATAAGTTGTGGAGTTGGACTTTACTTAGCGGTAATCGATGATAATAAAATATATGCAATTTAAACAACATTACAATCAACAACAGTATTCTGAAAACCCTAGCCAAATAACAAAATGAGATTACAGTCAATTAATCCTACTAATAATAAAAAAGTGAAAGTTTGTGTGAATGTATGTTTTAAAGTATGTTTATTGCTCCTTCACGCAAAAACTACTGAATGGATTTTTATTAAACGTCACAACAATAAAGCTTACATTTCAGAATAACACATAGGCTACAATTCATGAAGATATCCTTACTAATATTATAAAAGCGAAAGTGAGTTTGTTTGTTTGTTTGTTACCTCTTCACGCTTTAATGGCTAAACCGATTTTGATGAATTTTGGTACAGAGATAGTTGGGAACCAGGAGACGGACATAGGCTAATTTTTATTAAAAAAAAAGTGGGATATAAGGGAGAACGAGGGAAGAAAAGGGAAAACTTAGCGTTGCTATTACAAATCAATCAGGCGCAAGAGAAAAAACTGCAGGTCTGCTTGGTGTGTTATACCGGATTTAACGCGAGCGAGGCCGCGGGCGAAAGCTAGTATTGTATATTTTATCACCACGCGAGTGAAACCGCAGGGTGCAGGTAGTTTTCCTATAAATTATTTCGATCACAATATATTATGTGTTATGTCCCTTTGCAATTTCAACACTAGTATTTTTAAAATTGTCCTAATCTGAGTCTTTAATTCATAACTAAATGTTACTTCAATATTGACAGGGGTTTATCGCTACCGAATAATTCAATAACAATCAGTTATTCTGAGCCGTCGTTAAAATCCCGTCCTTTGTCACTTAAAAACTCGAAAGCACTCGAAACCCTTGTCTATCAAATTAATTCTACATTATTCTGAAATTTTAATTACTAAGTCTTCGCAAGCCTTATCGAAATATGATTACACTGACTTCAGTGAATCCCTTCAAACCTTAGTACTGGAAAGGGCGTCTAGGGCAACCAAGGTTGGTCTGAGTCTAGACCGAGACCAACAACCTTTAAATTCCCATCTTAAGTCTTCAGCAGAAAAAATAATTTTGTTTGAAGACATTTTGTACTTTATAATTGTTTGTATAACGTTTTTTTTTTGGACGGTCAAAATGTTTTTATGTTTTTTAATTTTGATCTAGGTTTATAAGCAGTAATAATAGATATTATTTTGTTATCGGTTCTATTATGGTTATTATTTAAATGGATTTTGACATGACAATACTGACACTATTTTATTACCCTTTTTTGTTCAATTTATTGTTTTATTGAAATAATTGAAAAAAGCACTTCAAAATGTTGTTAAAATTTTAATTTTATCGAACAGCTTGGTGCCCTATATGTATAGTAAACTAGCTGGTACCGGCGGCTTCGCCCGCGTGATATCGAAAAAAAGTATCCTTTGTGCCATACTACTATAATCTACCTCTGTGCCAAATTTCATCAAGATCCGTTCAGCCATTTTGACGTGAAAAAGTAACAAACATCCATACATCCATGCATCTTCACAAACATTCGCATTTACAATATTGGCAGGATAGGATGTAATTCTATTAGAATTAATATCTGTCAAAATATTCGACATCCATTGTTGATGTAAATAACAGGTTGACAGCTACACATAACATCACGCTAGTAGCTACCCAATGGGTTAAGCAGAGGTGTACCTATATAGTACACCCATGAAATAAAGTCCTATGCAATAAATAGCGAACCTATTTCTATCAATCAGGCACGAATACTACATACTACTGGGAATAGAACCCAGGACATGCTCAGTAGTCGCACTTGCCACAACTAGATTAACGAGGCAGTTTAAGGCACACAAACTACACAAAAGCTACTTTCACGAAAAAGCGATAAAAGATACAATTAGCAAAAGCAGTATTTAAACCACATCTAAGCGCTGTAAACACAGACTCATCTCACGTACAAAATAAAAAGTTTAATTCCAAAAACATTCTCCAAAAACTCATCATTAAATATCATTGATGTTACAAATGTCACAAAAGAGAAGGCTCTTGACTCCTGTCAGATTGTTTCAGATTAGCTTGACCCCCCTTTTTATCTGACGGGACCTCTAATCAATGGAACCCGTCAGGACTTCCATTGCTCCTTTCAATTCTAAACGAAGTTAATCTCACCCAAAGCTGATTGCACGAAATTGTCAATAGAAGAGATTCTTGAATTCATTATACAATGAATTCTGTCTTTCTATATAAGTGAAGTAATTGTTGAAAAGATCGTTGGGAGATTAGTAGTTCTGTTGTAGTTGGGGTTTTAAGCATGGTAGTTTATTGAATGATTGAAAGAATGAATGTCTGTCATTTCCGGGCATCGATGTTTTATTTTTGCAAACAATTTCAAAGTTTAAGTAGATAGATCATATTTAAATATATAGCTTTGTTAACGGTATTTTATTTATTTGCCTAGTAATATTATTAATGCGTGTTTGTGAAAATGGACGATATTTGTTATTCTTTCACGTAAGAACTACTAAACGGATTTAAATGAAATTTGGCTCACAGATTATTTATATCTTGGATTAATAAGTAGGATACTTCTAATCCCGATGCAACGATTCCGTGAAACAATTACCGAACTCCACGTGGGCAAAACCGCAGGCATGTACAGACGCCTGCACATCAAGCTACTACAATCTGTCAGATTTCTTTGATAGATTTTCGACTTTATTTCTAAAGTATTAGGTTCAAGTTTCACTGGGAAACATTGACAGTTTCGGGTAGCTTGACCTGCTGGCGTCTGTACCTACTAGTTATCAATATAATAAGCTTCTATATTTTGTTTGGACGAGGGTTGTAAAATCATCTTCAAACGATAAAATTGCATATTTTTTAACTTGCAAAACATTTGACAACACGTTTGGGGATTGCTCAGTGGCTGAGCGATAGTCGCTACGCGTCCGGTTCGATTCCTACAATTTTATACAAATATTGTATGGCCTACAGGTATTTGTGTATTTGAGTTTAAATGTCTGATAATGCAGCCACGATACAGGAGGAGCAAACGTTTTTATGAAAAAGAGACGGTCTTGAAATAGTTAGAAGGTTAAAACAACTCAATCCATAATTTGCAGCATCCTAGCTGCGTTCGTAGATACGGTATTTCACCCCAATCAAATTTTACGACTTGAGCCCTTTTCACATTAAACGACAAGATGTCGACGATCCCGAAAATCCCGTACATTTATATAACGACCTCATATTAGCTGAGATCATCGGCTTTTTGGAGACAATATGTTTGTACTATTTGTACTATGTCATTTACGCAGATTACACACTAGTTGGCGCCCGCGGCCTTGCCCGCGTTATATCGAAAAAAAAACCTATGTGTTATTCCAGACTATAATCTACCTCTGTGCCAAATTTTATCAAGATCCGTTCAGCCGTTTTGACGTGAAAGAGTAAAAGACATCCATCCATCCTCACAAACATTCATTCCTTTTTTATAATAGTAGGATCATACTAATATTATTAAGGTGAAAGTTTTTATATGTATGTATGTTTGTTACATCTTCACACCCCAACAGCTTAACGGATTTAGATGAAATTTGGCCTACGCAGGTGAAACCGCGTAGCTAAAATGTGCATAAAATTAAGCCTTTTTACATAAGGGTTGACAGAAATGACTAATTAACGCTGGAATATTTAACCCTATTTAGTATCTAACCACGCTTGTCACCTGTTTGTTTCTGAAGCTTTTGAATGTTTTGTCTCATACAATACTTGTTTGTTTTTATACCAGACTAGCTTCCGCCCGCGACTTCGTCCGCGTGGCATAGTTACTTTGCGCTAACGCTAACTTTAACTCGCGTGAGGATCGAAAAAAAAATATCTTTCTCTCCCCTTTTGTTCCCATTTTCCCCCGATTTATATCTTAAAAAATAGCCTATGTCCGTCTCCAGGGTCACAACTATCCATGCATCAAAACTCATCAAAATCGGTTTAGCCATTTAGGCGTGAAGGCCTAACAAACAAATTCACTTTCGCTTTTATAATATTAGTAAGGATTTGATTTGATTAATACAGATGTTTATACGTTGGTACTATTTTGAAAACCATAATAAAATGGCGGACAATTAGACGGCCAGGCTCCATACTTATAAATTCTAACCGTTTTTGAAAATTAGTGTAAACATTTTATTATCTAACAATATTTCGTTGTTCTTACCCATGGGTATAATAAACGGAGCACTGGCTGGTTATGTGCTTGGATAAGCAAGTGCATCTATTTGTTGGTTGTCAGGTCAAGTGCCCCTTAGAGTCCGTATCACTTCGTAAAACTAGTCGTTTTATTTCTTTACAACATCTTAGAGAAATCCTATAAGCATGTGGGATGATAGACAAATTAAAAAAAAAACACAACAGTTCTCCGATTGTTCTAAATTCAAAAATCTTAAAGCTGCAGATATCCTAAAATAAATGTTTATAATTTAATTTTGATGCAGGAAATAAGAAACTTAGTGAAGGAAGGGATGACAATATTTAAAAAACAAAAAAAGAACACAAGAATGCATAAAAAATTATTGTTAAACATGAAAATGACATAAATATAGGTAATTGCACGCTTGCTTGCAGGCAGAATACAGCACGGTTTTAAAAACAATGAATGTTTTGCAAATAAACATTTTTGAATGGAAACTCAACACTACTCGAATTTGAAATAAAAAAAGTAAAATTTCGTACACAACAATGTTTGGATACAAATTAAATTATTTCCTATTAGCATGTACTGATTGCTGGAAATTGTATTAAATATCGATAAGTCGGGATTTATTACTAATCGCCTAGCCAGCAAGCGCCACAGTAATCCAAACTCGAAGTTTTTTGCACTTTTTGCATGAATCAACTGTAATTCCTTTTAAATTAGTAAGCGTTGAACCGACAGACATCTGAAATGTGATTAATGAAACTAATTTTAGCGGGAAAAATGTCCTGAAATTTAACGAAATTTCGGGACGTAAGCCGGCACCATTTCCATGCCGTTGGACGGAAAAACGTAATGCTTATTAGCTAGATATTACTGCTACTTATCTTTGGAAAAGATAGCGTTTCTTTCCACTTCTTTGTCGGCGCTTTTTTCTAAAGAAAAAAGCGAAAAGCTTAGAAAAGGTTAAAGCCTATTCTAAGTTTTTCTTCCTCGTGAAGACGTAGGTTTGTTGTTAGCTACGAGGATTGTATTATTGTTCGTAATAAAGTTGAAAATGTTTGAGTAGACTGTGGTCTCCTATAAGTGAAGGAATACACCAAAATACAATACTGTATTTTATTCACTATATATTTTGTGTGACAATATACATACGTTGCTAGAGGTCCCTAAACGAATAAATAACTAAATACATATCTGCAATATGACTGACGTGTCTATCAAACTGTTTTAGTTTTAAGTCCTGAATATTTGTTTCGTGTGTTATATTTTATTTTCAACCAATTGATGCAATATCTATATCATTACAACTATTTATATGAGTGTGGCTATTTTTATTGTGTTCATGATTATTTCGATAAATTCATGACGCTATACTTTAATATTCTGTAATTTTTAAGTTCTGCAATTGATATTAGTGCAACTATTTACGTATTTTATTCACCTTTCTAAGGCCTCTCCTAATTCGAAAACGTTTTACCGATTCGTTTCAGCAGAAGCACCCACATGTGATCTTTGAGGCGCGCACAAAGGCCAACAAGGGGTGCGCCAACAAGTTGGAGTTCAGGCCCAAGAGCCGGCGCACGAAGCACGTGCCTTACGTCGAGGAGCCGCTCGCTGATGACCCTGGCAACGCGTGAGTTTACATACTTTTTACATCACGAATTTATTGAATACTAGCTTTTACCCGCGGCTTCGCTCGCGTTAAGTTTGGATAAGTTCACGACTCTCTGGACACCGGAATCTTACAGATATTTTAGTTTTACCTTCTTTGGCAGAACCTTTTATGTCATCATTTTGGAGCATTAAGGTTCTGCCAGATAGATGGTACCCTATTTAATTAGGTGTACGTTATAGATAGAAGAGAAAATATTTTACATACACCATCCAAATTAATATTACTTATATAAGGTGACACAAGGGGCGGTCTAATAATTTCCCCTGCTCTGGGAGGAGTGGGGGGAGTCTCAGACTTGTACTGACTAAAACACACCCATGCTTTTTCCATTGCCCTTACGTTCCGGGGCCGCGGTATCTCTTTCGAACAACCCGCAATCCCGACAGGTTGGAGACAACCTTTGAATGGATTTAAGGAGAGACGATACTGCAGTACTCTGTGGTATACCTACCATTATTCTTGAGTATCCCACTGCAGGGCAAAGGCCTTCCCTTAATAATAATCATGAAAAGAGCAAAGAACTATACAATATTGATGTTTATATTGTACCAGATTAATCTAATCTGCAAGCTAGCCAACATATTTTACGTTGTCATAAGCATCTTATCAGCACACCACATTATGTCCCTAATGAAGCCCCTCTCAAATCCGTTCACAACAATTTAAGCACCAAATCTTAAGTGAAAAGTGCGAAGAATTAACTTGTAAGGAGTACTTACCGAATCGATTAATTGTCGAAAGCCAGAAGATTACACGCGGCTACTGTCTTCGCTTAATTTAGGAGCTTTAATTATTAAGCAAGTTATCAAAATCAATGTTTGTAGGAACTTTGTTTTGGGGCTGGATGGGGAAAAAGATTAAGTATGTTGTTCATGTTTGGCTTTACGGTTTGCAAGTAGACTTATGTGTATGTCAAGAGGGTGCATTTTGGCTGTGTCGACAGTGCGTTTGTGTTCCACGTGCGCCTCAAAAAGATGTCAGCTAAATAGAGAGGCCTGCCACAGCCAACGCCTGCCGGGGTTTGTGGGTTGTTCGAAAAAGATAGCGCGGCGCTGGAACACAAAGGGCATAAGAAACATGGTTTAAGTCAGTAAAAGTCTGAAACTCCTGGTCCGCCCAGAGCTGGGGAAGTTATTTAATGATTTTCCATAAAAATAGAGGATGCATTCTGAAAGTTGGAAACGTCGCACATGGCTGTGGACATCATCAAATAACTTTCCCTGCTCTGGGCGGAGCGTGGGGAAGTGTCAGACTATTACTGACTAAAACCCACCCATGTTCCTTCTTTTGCTCTTTATGTTCCGGGGCCGTGGTATCTCTTTCGAACAACCCGTAACCCCGGCAAGAGCCGTTTGCCATAAGTCATAAATAACAATTTCCTCAAGTCTTCAACATTAAAACAAAATTCCTGTCTGCCAATACACTAGCAGAATAATAGGAAGAGGAGTTGGCAAAATAATATCCATCTTATTTAATATCTTTTACAAAATATATTGACATAATAATTGGTTGATTACATTTGAGTTGTTCAATTGTAAAAACGTCCATCTCGGACCCTCGGGGGGTTCAGTCCCTGAGTTATTGGAGCATCAACAAGGATACCTTCTTGAGCCAATCATTTGTTCATGACCCACTAGCGACCCGTCCATACTTCGTAAAGGTACAACTGTGTGTGTATGAGGACATTTCAAAACCTAGATTTTTAATGTGACTAGGTTACTGTCGCGTTATCCTTGCCAATATTATAAATTTATTATTATTTATTATTATAAGTATATATTAAGTATATATAATATATTTATTATTATAAGCGAAAGTGAGTTTCTTTGTATGTTTGTTTGTTACGTCTTCACGCCTAAATGGCTAAACCGATTTTGATGATTTTGGTACAGAGATAGTTGAGACCCTGGAGACGGGCATAGGCTATTTTTTTTTTAAAAAAAAACGTGAGAAATGATCCCGAGAAAGAGGGAAGAAAAGTATAAACTTAGCTTTGCTATTACAAGAAATAAGGCGCAAGGGCAAAAATTACAGGTAGCAGGTACCGGCAAATTAGGATAGGGGAACTGTGTTACCCCGAATTTAACGCAAGCTAAGCCGCGGGCAAAAGCTAGTCATACATATTTTAAACACATCTTTTTTTATTTTTTGTATTAAAATCTTGATAATGAATTTATGGTTCCACCATCCCTCTAAGAAGTCCCCCGGGTATCGTTAAGTTAACTAAGCGATTATATTCGAGGTTAGAAGGTGAAAATTCTACTAATAATAGCTTTGGTTTATATTAGCCTGGCATTAAAGGCTTTATGAGATGTTATTACCACGTCATAAATATTTGTGGCGTAATGTCGTTGTATTTAAGTACTTCTGCTTTATGCTTGAGGGAATGTAGCCGTGAACAATTTAATAAGCGATATTTTAACCGAAAAAAAATCGCCATAGAAGCTTGGCATTTTTTGATGGCGTAATTTTTGCTTAAAGACCGTTTTGAAGATACCGCGGCTCCGGAACATAAAGAGCAATAGAAGGAACATGGGTGGGTTTAGTCAGTACAAGTCTGACACTCCCCCCGCTCCGCCCAAAGCGGGGGAAGTTATTTGATGATTTCCCACGCGCAAAAAAAAATACCGTTTTGAAAACGACAACGATTTAAATCGCCTTTTTAACCAACGAGAACAAAATAAGAGGTTTTCAATTCGTACACATATTTTATTATTTTTTATGTTTTTGCAGAGAAGTCCAACGACGACGTAGATTTTAATGATTCTTTTTTATTTGAGAGTATTTATTTATACATATATTTTATTTATACGTAGTAAAATATTATGGTTTTAACAAAAAAAAAAGAACGCTTTACAGTGACATTTTCTCTGATTCTTCTTAGTAAATGAAAGGGTCGTTTGATATCATTATTATGAGCATGATAAAAAGAACTAGCACGGTATGTTTGAGAGTCTTCTACAAACGCATTATTATCTATATGAAACATATATGCAAAGATTTTTTACACGACTAGTTAGATAGACAGGAGAAGCCATATAAAAGCATTTGTATGCAAACTAAATTAGTGTAACTCAAACAGAATTAAAACGGAGTACTTTTATACGAAACCCAACTAAAACTTCAAAAAAAAAGGGAAAAGTTTAAACTATTAATCATAAGGTTTGTCAGCCAAGCCAAGGCCAAGTGAATAACGCAGCGTGCCAACTTGGCAAAAGAGTTTTTTCCGCGCCCGACTACACACTGGCAGTTTCCTCTCAGGATTCTATTTGAATTTGTTTGAGAAATAATTTAAACTTGGACGACAAAGGAAATACTTTGTTATGCAGTAGGTACTCTCCATTTCCATATTTTCGTGGAATATTATTATGGATTTGTTTAACTGTGACGCTGAAAGGTGTTAGTTGAAGATTTGGTAATAGGAATTCAGGATTCAAAGAAGGGTTTTTGTTCATAAGGTTTGGAAACCAAACTTTTGGTGAAATGGTTTAGGAAAAGAAAATTATTTTCACCTCTGTTAATTTTAAGCAACATCTTGTCATAATTTTCTGCTTTGTTGGGGCTTCCAGTCTAACCGGATGCAACTAAATACCAGTATTTAACATGGAACGACTGTCAATCTAACCTTCACAGCCAATTTGGTACTGGTTAGTGAGATACCCCTTGGTAAGACTGATTGTCATACTTTCGGGCCACTGACTAACTATAACGACTTTCAAAGGTCTACAAAGGACAGCCAGGATCAATAATAGAGAAGTAAAAACCCGGCCAGGAACAAATCAGCCTCACACACCCAGTGTTTCGTACAAACTTGCAACATAAATAGCCATATCTTTTGAGAGTGTAGATTTAGAGGGTTGATGTTTTTCACAGCACAAGAGGATAATACAGTTGATTATATGCTTTTAATGTCAACTCGATACTTCAACGCGTTTCCGACATAAAGAGTCTTGACAGACAGACGTACAACAAGTCAAGTGATTGAACAAGGTTTCATTTATTTTGTGGTACGGAACCGGTAAATTTTATCTTAAAATAAAACAGCTTTTTTTTTAAACGTTGCCCCACACTAGGAATTTCTCCTGTATCGTGGGTGCGTTTACAAACATTTAAATTCACATACACAAACAGCCAGACCCGAAACAATTACCTGTAGGCCACACAAATATTTGTTCCGTGCGGGAATCGAACCCGCGACACGCAGCGCAGCAGTCAATCGCTCAGCCACTGCGCCAACCGTGCCGTCATAATTAAAAGAAGAAAGTTAATTTTAACTATCAATATTGAACGCGTGTACAAAGTTGCATGTCCGTGCTATTAACCGTTGAGGACTCTCTCTCTCGTATCACTCCTTTTGGTGCGCCATTCTTTTTTAACCCTAAAAATCAAAACACAGTTTCCCATTTACTATCAATCAACAAACACCTGACGTTACCACAACTTTCGCCCCATTTAATTTGTCGTGACCAATTGTTGACGGACAGAAAACCCAAATGCCGGCGCCCTCATCTCGTCCAAATGTAGGCCACATGATAATTGTCACCACAGCGGTTCGTTAAATTCGAATTAATTATTGACACCCACGATTCGCGTTGTGATGACAGTACTTTTAGAAATGGGTATGGGTATGGTATTGATATGGGTTCGTTTTGTGGGGTAGAGTTTTCTGGTAGGCAAAATGGCGTGATTGCTTTTCGGGAGATTCTAATGAGATGGTAGAACGTATGTCCCGAAAGTTCGACGACCAGTCTTACTGAAGGATATCGTGTTACTCAGTGTTAATTGGGTTATGGAGTCTGGAAGTTAGATAGGCAATTGCTCTATATTTACTACTGTTATTCGATTAGACTGGAAGCCGACTCTAACATAGTTGGGAAAAGACTAAATCCTTACTATAATATTATAAAAGCGAAAGTGAGTTTGATAAATAAATAAAAATAAATATTTTTTTTTTTTTTTTAATTTATTAAACTTTATGCACATGTAAAAAAACACTGTACAAAGGCGGACTTAATGCCTTAGGCATTTTCTACCAGTCTACCTTAGGGTGATGCAGAGAGAAAGCATAGTAGGTGCAGGGTGCGTAACAGAGAGAATTCGAAAAATAATAATATTTACAATTAAAATATAATGATAAATACTTAAATACATACATACAAAAAAAAATAGCAACAATGAAATGAGAGTTAAAAATACCAAGATACATGAAAAAAAAAAATTACAACCATATTTAATTAGGAGACGAATCTGCCAGCTTCTTGAGCAAATGTTCTCGAGCTTTTACTTTGAAAGTGAACCGATTGGTGACCATCCTGGTATTCAGAGGGAGCGCATTCCAAAGAAAGACCGCCTGGACAGGGAAAGAAGCTTTAAGAAAACCAGAGCGGTGAGAAGGACATCGCAGAAGGCGGTTATGGGAGGAACGAAGATTCTTACTGTGCGCAGAGCATAAATATTGAAAATGAGAAGTTAGATAAGAAGGGGATGTGGGTTTATTGAGTAGAGAAAAGAGTGTAGTCAAGGCCCTTAACTGTCTGCGCTGTCGGATGGGCAACCATTTTAAAAGTGACCGATATACGGACACATGGTCATACTTACGAAGATTAAATACGAATCGAATGCAGTTATTCAGAAGTCGGTCAAGTTTGTTGAGTAGATCTGCATTCAGGTCATAGTAACACACATCACCGTAGTCAATTAAGGGGAAGATAAGGGACTGAACAAGCGTTGCCTTTATGTGTGATGGCAGAATATTCTTCAATCGGTAAAGCGCACGTAACGTTCCGGTGACTCTCTTGCTCACAGTAGCGACCTGCTTACGCCAGTCAAGGCAAGTGTCCACATGCAGTCCCAGATCCTTAACATCGGAGCTAAGTGGAATGACTGTGCCGTCAAAGATAATCGGAGCCACTGACAAACTATTCAGCCTTCTCACGCTATGGGGGCTTCCAACAATAACAGCCTGACATTTTGTTGGGTTTACCGCCACCCCGAAACGATCAGACCAGTTTTTAACAACTGCTAAATCCCGGTTTAACTCAACAATCGCATCCGATACATTGTCAACACTTGCCTGACAGTAAAGCTGTAAGTCGTCAGCGTAAAGATGATACGAACACTGAAGCTGGGTAGTGATGAGGTCTATAAAAATAGAGAATAAAAGTGGGGATAAAATGCCGCCTTGAGGGACGCCAGTTACAAGATTACACCAGCTGGAAGAAGATTCTCCAGCGAGAACTGACTGCTGACGTCCCTGAAGATAGGATGAAAACCATTCCAAAACCTCGTGGGAGACCATGAGATAGGAGAGGATTGATAAAAGGACTTCGTGACTGACGGTATTGAAAGCATTGGAAAAGTCGATCAACACTACGACAGAGACTTTAGTGTATTCCATTCCCCGCCTAATATCGTCAGTCACTTTAAGGAGAGCAGTAACGGTGCTGTGCCCAGGCCTGAACCCAGATTGCAACGGACTGATAAGGGAGTTATGGTGAATGAAGTAGGAAAATTGCTTGTGTACACAGGCCTCAAGTACTTTTGATAAAAAAGGAAGAATGGAAATAGGTCGAAAATGGCTAAGAAGAGTGGGGTTAGGAATTTTAGGTAGTGGTCGCACATGGGCTTTCCGCCACAGAGAAGGGAAATCACCGGAGTAAAGAGAGAAGTTAACGATATGGGCGATTGCAGGAAGGAGCTGGTCAAGAACCGTCACAATCATGTGACGACTGATGTTATCACAGCCCACGGCTTTGGATTTAATGGACAGGATAATCTTTTTGATCTCTCCCGGGTCGACTGGAGTGAAGACAAAGGGTTTAATATTGGGTCGCGTCAAACCAGCAAGGAAATCAATGGTTTGACATTTGGTTAGACTATCCAAAGAAGGTACCGTAGAAAAATGACGATTGAGATCGTCCAAACCAAATGTCTTAGGAAGGTCTGAATGCCGCGATCTGCCGATACCTAGAGTTCCAAGGAATTTCCAGATATCAGCAGGAGAAGCCGAAGTGATATTATCAAGAATGTGGCGACGTTTGGCATTGCGTATCATCTGATTACATCGATTGCGAGCAGTTTTGAAGAGAATCCAGTTGTCTTCAGACCGATCCTTTTTATATTTCCGGAACGCACGATCCCTTCGACGCATTGCCATCTTAACTCCCGTATTCATCCATGGTGCCGGTGGCCGCTTCAGCTTGACTTTTCTGATGGGAGCGTGGGTGTCATACAACTTCAGAACAATCGAATTAAAACACATCACTTTGTCATCAACTGAAGTGGCCTCCTCCAGGGGTGTCCAGTCAATATTGGAAGCATCTTGAATCAGGTTTTCCGTATTCATTCGGCCAAAAGCACGCCTGTTCTGGAACATAGGTTTGGATTTCGGAGGTTTAAGGACATACGACAGGAAAATAAGGTCGTGACGGGAAAAGCCAGGAGCGACAAGTTGACCATGGGAAGAGACTAGGGAAGGATTAGAAGTAATGATCAAGTCAAGCCAAGTATCATCACCAACAGTATTATGATGTGTTGGTTGGAGAGGCAACACATGCAGACTAGCTGACTCAACCAAATGAAGGAGTTTATGGGATCGAGGGGAGGTGTGGGCAAGGAGATTGGTGTTGAAATCCCCCATGACGATGTGGTGTGTATACTCAGAACCCAAAGATTCTAAGACCGATTCGAATTCGGTGAAGTAATCAATGGAAGGAGGACAATACACAACTCCTAAGACAGTTTTAACTCCCTTTACGCAAACCTCTAAAAACAGAAACTCAGCCAGATTAGTAGAGGAAGAAGTTGCGAGAACTTTATAAGAAAAATCAGCACGAAGATAAATTGCTACACCACCCCCTCTCTTACCGATACGATCATTACGTAGAAGAACGAATCCTGGGAGAGGGTAAATGGTGGATGAAAGATCGGGTTTTAGCCAGGTCTCAGACACCAGGATGGCGTGGACGTTGTCATTCGAAAAAGTGTCATACAGTTCGTTGTAGTGGCTGGGTATGCTTTGAGCATTGATGTGACAGACATTTAGTAAGCGGCCAAGATTTTGGTTAAAGATCTGACGTAAAAGATCACCAAGAGTGTCAGTAACGGAACAAAAACTATCATTAGAACTAGCAATAGATTCGTTGGCAGAAAAAAACGATTCATTATCAATAAAAGTTGTCATAAATACAAATAAAATATAAATAATAAAAAAAGAAAGTAAGTAAAATAAAATGAATAAATACAAGAACTACACGAAAAACTAGTACGGCGCTTGCAACTCTGCACCACCCGCCAGCTAACATCATCAGGATAAAAAACACTGTGTTAACAAATAATGAGTAATGAAAATGAGACACAATTAAAAAAAACAAAAAACAAACACTTCATTAAAAAATAAAAGTAGTTTAGAAATAAGAACAAAATTACAACAGTAACATAATATTCGGAACGCACCAAACAAGCACTTCGAGAACGTATCCGATCTAAGCAAGTGTCATCATCAAATTATCATTCACTCCGATGTCAGTTTTGACAATCACGATAAATAAACTTATTGAGGGTAAACAAAACAAGTCAATCGCACGAAGCTTGTAAAATGTTATTTTAGAGACAAGAACAAGAAAAACAAAATCAAAATGACAATTATGACCAGCCAAAAGTATATAAAGGTGTTAACAAACAGCGAAAGATGTCAAACTCAAAAGGTAAATAATCGAAAGTAAAAAGAATGAAAGTTGTAAATTAAATTAAGAAATTGATTACTACAATTAACGCGTCTGGTTTTTCAGGCTATCTCCATGAGCTTGCACCCTGGGATACTTCAGCAGCAGCGGGCTCAATTCTTCAGACGATGTGATCTTATGCTTACTTCCATCGGGAGCTTTAATTACGATGACACCGTCCTGAGTCCAGCACGACCGCATAGAGAAGTGAAGCCTCGCCCTCCCAAAGACAGATTGTCGAGTCTTGGTCAAGAACTCCTTGATGGAGACAGATGTGCCCTTAAGACTTGTCTTCGCTTTCCAGACAGCAGCCCTGTCATCATAGCTATGGAACTTAACTAAAATGGGCCTGTGGTGATCTTTACTGGGAGCGCCAAGTCTATGGCTGACCTTTATGGAGGATGCAGTGACAGATTTAAGGGCTAGCTTCTTAGTAATCAGATCCAGAATAACAGTGTTACTGACCTCCCCTTCAACTTCTTTTATGCCCTGGAAGATGAGTGCTTTCCTCCGATGTCTGGTCTCCAGTCCATCAACCTGTCTAGCACACTCGCTGATCTGGTTCCTAAGCAGACTTAACATGCTGAAAATCAGCTCTCTGAAGGTCCGGAACTCCTCAGCTACCCTTGCCACTGTATCCTTGGCAGGGCCCGCACACTGGATTTGCGCCTCCAGTTCACTCATCTTCCGGATGAAGCTATCCTCGAGGCTCATCTGTGCCGAAACAATATCGTCTAATTGTGACATTGTGTTTTAATATGTTCAGTGTAAACACTAAGTGAAGTGATGAGCTGGCAGGTGGTGGAAGATTATAAATATAGTCACATAAATGTGCTACAAACGTAAGTACCCGTTGTGTAGTGGTTGTACACTAATTGTATGTGGAAAATTTGTGAAAAAACTGTGTTTTTCTAATTTTAATAATAAATTATTACTGAAGATACGTCTGTCGTTTTTTAACACCTACCCGCGAAAAAAAAGCCTTAAGAATAATCATGAAAAGAGCAAAGAACTATACAATATTGATGTTTATAGTGTACCAGATTTATCTAATAAATAAATAAATATAAATATCTTGAGACAACTCACACACGGCTATCTGATCCCAAGCTAAGCAGAGCTTGTGTTATGGTAACCAGACAACTGATATACATACTTATATAATTTATAAATACATACATATTATAGATAAATCACACCCAGACACAGAACAAACAATCATGCTCATCACACAAAGTTTGTCCTGGGTGGGAATCGAACCGACGACCTCCGGCTCAGCAGTCAGGGCCACTAACCACTAGACCAACAGGCCCGTCAATATGTTTGTTTGTTACGTGTTCACGCCTAAATGGCTAAACCGATTTTAATAAATTTTGGCACAGAGATAGTTAGATGCTGGAGACGGACTTGGGCATAATTCTTTATTTTTAAATTGAGAAATGAGGGAGATAGAGGGAAGAAAAGGGAACTATTACATGAAATAAGGCGCAAGGGCAAAAATTAATAAAAGGGCAAATCAGGAAAGAAGAACTGTGTTACCCAGAATTTAACGCGAGCGAAGCCACGGGCAAAAGCTACTTATGATATATATGAAGAGCGTATCAACTCAAATATTCCAGTACAAGCTCTTGGTCCATAGAAAGCTCTGCCTAAATCTATGAGCAAATACATGAGTGGTGTAATGGTATGATCTCTCTTAGTTCCAGTTAAATTAAATCCTAGCCGTAAATCGTATGAATTCGCCAGACATCTCCATCTCTAGTTCCTATGACGTCAAGACGTTAATATTCGGGATAGTTTGTGCAAATTTTAAAAAAGGAGTTAAATTTTACCTTATTCATGGTGTCCGATTGAACTAAATTATTACACACATGTTTAGTTTGGAAGTCCGCACCGGTTTTATGTCCAAATCATACGTAATTTCGACAATCAAGCTCTGGAACGCACTACCCTTTGACATTAAAAAAGCTGAAAGTAAATTTACTTTTATAAGAAAAGTTCGTAACCACTATTTAGGTCCGTCTGCCAATTAAAAGTCATTGTAATTACTGTTAAAGTTCTCGTTTTTATTTATTTTTAAATGTATGTATTAGTTTATTTGATATGTATATGTGTATTAGTATCCGTATAAAAATATATGTTTTCGCAAAAATAGTTTTAGATATTTTATGTATTGTACCCATCACAATGTTGTCGTATTTTACCCAAAGGTTGACTGGTAGAGAATGCCTTATGGCATTAAGTCCGCCTATGTACCACTATTGTACATGAAGTTTAAATAAATAAATAAGTCATTACATGGTAAGCTTGGGTCGCGTCATTTTAAACAGCCATTAAATTTAATTTAAAAAAAAACAGGTGTGAGACTTCTTTGCGTGCACAAAAAATACTGGCACAAAATAAAACACTTTTTTTTATTTAAATGTTGCCCCACATTAAGAATATCTCCTATATCGTGATTTTACAAACATTTGAACTCACACACACAAAAAGCCAGACAGAGAACAACTATCTGTAGGCCATACGCATATTTGTTCGCGGGGTTCGAACCCGCGACTCGCAGCAGTCAAACGCTTAGCCATTACGCCAACAGTGTCGACAAATCAAAATATTAAAAATCAAAATGACATTGGCGATTAAATAGGGTAACCAGCTTAATAAAAAGTCTACACCATACCTTTGTATTTTCGTTGTCCCTGCGACAAATAAATATTTTTATCTTACTTTTTCATTTCCTTTCCAAGAGATCTTTCCCAGTCTGTGTCTTAAGAAGCGAGCCATCAAGATTTACAACAGATTCGACTAATATTATAAATGCGAAAGTTTGTGAGTATGGATGTATGTTTCACGAAAAAACTACTGAAAGGATCTTGATGAAATTTGGCACAACGGTAGATTGTAGTCTGAATAACACATAGGATACTTCTTTATATCATCACCCGGGTGAAGCCGCGGGCGCCAGCTAGTATTTGAATAAGAGACAAAATGTACAGAACCTACTTCGAAAATCAGTTAAAATTACCACCAATTCGCAATATACAAGGTAATCCATATCCCTCGAGACAACAATTGAGGCCTTTCAACAGTCGCACCAAATTGGGTCCCCCTGAATCATTGATCGAGTGTAAGTGGCGGCCTACACAACACAATGTTCTCGTATGAAGTCGTAAATAAGAGATTTGGATTGCGATTCGGTTTTGACATATTTTTTTATGGTCGCTTGTTTTAGGTAGATTTGGAAAAGATAGTCTGTCTCCTGCAAATCTGGCAACCATTTACAATAGTACATTTTGGTTAAAGTGAGGAAATTTTGTAATTGCAATCAAGGCAGAATTCACACACGAGCCATTAGACGAGGGTGTTGTGGAGCCGAGAACAGCAGAGACAAATTCTCACGTGATCAAACGGATAAATTAAATAACAGAACAATAAATATTTTTGTCATAAATCACTATGAAACTATGATTTATTTTTCGCGCTTTGGCTTCTCATGCTGAAGGAGAAACAAAGTTATGACGCCTCTAAACAGCCTGGTATAAAAAGTATCCTATGTGTTATTCCAGACTATAATCTACCTCTGTACCAAATTTCAACAAGATCCGTTCAGCCGTTTTGACGTGAAAGAGTAACAAACATCCATACATCCATTCTCACAAACATTCGCATATATAATATTAGTAGGACCATAGCGTCTTTATTCCTATGTATATTTCTGCTGCTTTCTAAAAACCTTAAACTGTTACAACACCTTATTCAGTGTTACTTTTGCAATAGTTAGCTAATAATTTAGTGCAACACAGATCAATATTTCATAATTTCATTCAATAATTTGAACAGACAGACAGCAGGCGACAGGACTAAATTCATTTTCTAAAATATATAATTACTGAATTACTACGAAGAAAATAAGAATTTCATGATATCAATGCACATTTAATTTTCTTCTCCAAATGAAAAGAAGCCTTTGCAATTGGATGTTAAAGGCTCACATTGTAATCATTATTATACCAGTTTACCTTTAAAAGATAACTTAACAAAGTAGCTTATCGGCAAAGTACCTAAACTCCTATACAAATGACAAAACCAATTTCCTCAAAGGCCCTCCCATCACTCCCATTCATTCGTTCACTCACTTTGATGTCTCAGCAATATTTTAATGATAGCATTGACATTCAAAAAGTGTCGCTTACCGAATGATTTGATTTCAGAAAGATAATGAACGAACGGAATGAACGAACGTTTTGAAGTTTTAATTAATTATGTGAAGGTTTTGTGTTCGATTTTCAAGAATTTGTTACAATGAGCGTCTCCTTTGGTAGGGAGTTTCAATTTCAATGGAAAAAACTTTCTTCGACGCTGGTTTTAATGAAAAGAAAATTCGTAGAATGTAATATTGAATATTATCATTATTATCCGAGCAGCTAATATGGATCGTAAACGGGAAATTCATAATCGTGTTTTGTTGTAGCTTAAAAAATTAAGTAGGTACTAGGAATTTGCCTACATTATGTACTTTTATGACGTTTCCTCATGGCTGGAACTTTAGGAAGCCACAGAATACTCAAATAATCCTGTGTCTTCCAATTCCTTATTTGACTGCACGGTTGGCTCAATAGCTGAACGACTGACTGTTGCGTTGCTTGGCGCAGGTTCTAGTCCCTCACAGAACAACTATTTGTATCTCTTACAGGTAGTTGTTCCGGGTCTGATTGTGTGTGTGAGTTCTAAATATTTGAAAACGCACCCACGATAACGGAAAAAATCTTAGTGTGGGCCAAAGACAAAACACAAGAAATTGTTATAAATTAAAAAAAAAAATTGAGTTCGCAGATGTTAAACTTAGTGAAAACAATCTCTAAGTTGGCCTTAACAATATCTGCGAGTAGGCCTTTTATTGCTGAGACCCACATGCGGTTTGCTAGAGGTTAAAAAGTCCCTTAGCTCGACCCCCCCCTCTCCGCACCCCGTGTCTACCCCTTGAACTCACCCACCGTGAAAGCAATCCTAAAAGGAATTAATCTTGAACATTAAATTGTCTTTAATATATTTAAGTGAATTTGTTTCGGCTTTCAGATTTTTGTTTTATGAGAATTTGGAGTTATTTTTCTCTCGGTAAAATAAATATTTTTTCGTTTTTATTCTAAGTATCATTCATTAATACAGGACGTTGATGTGGATAAAAATATGTGTGAACAGAGGCATAGTTACTTTACCTAAATAAAATAAAAAAGACCCTTTGTTTATTTGCCTCAGTAACAGCGCCACAACGAATACCGGAAAAAGCAAAAACGAAAAATAAAAATATATAATCCATAAAAAATAAAATCAGTTTTCGAATACAACTAAACTATAAAATCGCTACCTACATCAGATAACTACTGCGTTCAGACAAACCCCACAAAAAAAAACATCTGCCCAAACACACTTTTCGTCATAATAGCACACTTTTATTCATCCTACATACAGCCAAGAAAAACATTTTCTATTTACAATACTCCAATCGAAGATCCGGAAGCAATCTACCCGGACGGGTCCGGGAAATTTCCCTAGTTCCCAATAATGGGGGCGTGAAGGGACTGATAAACTTGATTAAGCACTCCCCCCTATCCGAACGGCGGAAAAACTCCCCCTACCAACCGCCTTAAATCCGAATTTTAAGGATACGCACTTTATATCATCTGTGGCTTGAATATATCTGTGGGCGACCAAAGAGTACGTTTTTGAGCAATATGGCGGAAAAAATGGACGTGATTTGATAGATAAATTTAAATTGATAGAAAGAAAAAAAAACTGTTTATTAGACTAGCACAGGACAAGACGATTTTAAAACAAAATTATATAAAAAAAAGAACAACTAATACTAAAAAACATTGATAAAAAAGTATCTCAGCATGGTGCTGCAATATGGCTGCCATGTCTCAGCGCTGATATTCTAATACGTGAAACTTTATTTTTGTGGAGCAGTGATAGCTTAGTGGTTTTACTATCGAACTGCCAAGTCATGGGTATTTTTATGCGGATGGATAATCATCAAATAACTTCCCCGCTCCGCTCAGAGCAGACTTTTACTGGCTAAAACCCACCCATGTTCCTTCTTTTGCCCTTTATGTTCTGAAGACACGGTTTCCTTGGTAGGCCCCTCTGCAACACGTATTACCCATTATCTGTGATTTGGGTGTTACCCGAAAAGAATATTTTGTTACTAAGCTTTAGTATTTAAGCTGCTGTTGAACTGATATTCAGCAGGTTAGACTCGAAGCTGACCCCAGTTGGGAAAAGGAAGACAGATTTCTTGATTCATGCCTTTAAATTTCAGAGGCTGCCTCATTGAGTGAGTGGTGCAGAGCATGAGCTCCTGGACTCGATTCCTGAGTCGGGCAAAGTGTCGGAGTCTTTTTATTAGGAATTAGCTTCCGCCCGCGACTTCGTCCACGTGACATAGTTACTATGGGCTAACGCTAACTTTAACCCGCGTGATGATCGAAAAAATATTTTTTTTTCCCTCTCTCTCCCCCTTTTCTCACTTTTTTTAGCTTATGCCCGTCTCCAGTGTCCCAACTATCTCTGTACCAAAATTCATCAAAATTGGTTTGGCAATTTAGACGTGTCACAAACAAACAAACTCACTTTCGTTTTTATAATATTAGTAAGGATTTTTCAGAAGCAGCCTCGCCATTACCGCGATAAAAAAAAAAATAAGCCTTTATTTCTGAGTTCTTACAGTTAATTCTTAAAACTAATATTTTTAATGGTACGTTCTTCCCCAGTTTGTCTTTCGACACAGGCCTCCTCTAAAAATTTCCACATGTCCCTATCCCTCGCAGTTGTCATCCATTTTGGTCCACCAATTCTCTTTAACTCGTCTTCCCAGCGCCTTGATTGTCGTCCTTTGCTCCTTTTGCCATCCCTAGGGTACCACTCTGTAATTGTTTTTGTCCATTTTCCATTACTTTCCCTTAACATATGACCTGCCCATTTCCATTTTAATGTCTTACATATTTTTCCTGCATCTTTAAATTTAGTAATTTGTTTAATATCTTTTAGTCTTACCCTATCCCGTCTTTTTACCCCAATTACACTCCTCTCTATTCCGTTTTGGCATACATTAATTTGTCTTGTTTGTTTTTCCGTTAATGCCCATGTTTGACACCCATATGTTAAGCATGGTAAAATGCACGTGTTATACACTTTCCTTTTCTCTTTTATTGGCATGTCTTGGTTCTTCATGATCTCACTTAAAGACCAATACCTCTTCCAAGTATTAGCTATCCTTCTATCGATTTCTTTTTGCATAGTATCTTTTGGTGCTATTAACTGTCCAAGGTATATATATTCTTCTACATAATCTATTTGTTCCATATTAACTCTTATCTGGTAGGCTTGTGAACCGTTAGTCATAACTTTTGTTTTAATTGTGTTCATTGAAAGGCCTACCTTCGCGCTTTCCTCAGATAATTGTTGTAGCATTTGCTCTAGCCTTTTTGGGCACTCAGAAAACAGGGTCAGGTCATCTGCAAAGCGGAGGTGGTTTAAAGTTTCACCGTTTATGTTAATTCCATCTTTGTCCCACTCCAGATTTCTAAATACTATCTCCAGAGTTGCCGAAAATAGTTTGGGTGAGACGGGGTCACCTTGCCGGACACCTCTCTCTATCGAAAACTCATCTCCTGATACTTCCAGTCTAACTCGTGCTTTGCTGTTCGAGTAGATCTTTTTAAGTATTTGTATATACTTTCTTTGTATACCTTGTCCATGTAGTGCTTCCCAGATAGAATCGTGTTCCAATGAGTCAAAAGCCTTATTATAATCCACAAATCCTAGGTAATATATTTTATTATATTCTTTGTATTTTTGCAGAACTTGCCTCAGGACATGTATATGGTCTACGGTTGAGTATTTGCTTCGGAAGCCAGCTTGCTCTTTTGGTTGGTTGAAGTCTAATGTTGGTGTAATTCGTGAGAGAATTATTTTAGAAAAAACTTTATAAATGTTTGACATCAGACTGATTGGTCTATAATTACCTATTTCACCTTTATCCCCCTTTTTATGTAGCAGTATAATTGTGGATGTGGTCCAATCGGCCGGGATGCTTTCAGTCTCTATAATGTCATTGAATAAGTCTGTTAATATAGGAGCAATCACCGGTGCAGTCGTTATTAGTATTTCGTTCGTTATCTGATCTGTTCCAGGAGACTTACCTCTTTTTTGGCTATTGATTGCTCTTATTGTTTCATGCAATAGTATTTTTGGTACTAGCTCATCCTCTGCTTCGGTACTTTGGCTGGTCTTTAATTTAGGTTTCTTGGTCTGGTACAGGTTTTGGTAGTAGTCTGTTGCTACCTTTATTATCTCCTGTCTTTTGTTTGTATACTTTCCGTCTTGATTCTTAGCTTGCAGCATCCAATCCTTTTTTATGTTTAATTCTTTTAAAGCCTTTTTTATTCCACCGGTTTTGTCTATGTGTTTTCTCAACGTTTCTTGTCTTTTTCTTTTCTTATCTTTCCTAATATTTTCATTAATTTTTTCATTACCGCGATAACACTTTAATAATTAACTGGTGAAATGTGGGTGTATTATTAGGTACACCTCTACCTGACCCTTTGAGATTCCAGGCGTGAGGTTACGTCTTTCAATTTCTTTAAACCATCTTCTTCTTCATTCACAGGGACTCAACAACAAGAACCAAAGAAGAGCGATCTTGGCGATGGTGGCAGGACGCAGGGCTCCGGGCCCTCAACAGGCGTAGGCGCGACGTCCGAGAGACCACCAAGTACATCGAGACAGCCCTGGTTATAGACAAGGCGATGTTTGACAGACGGAATGGCAGCACCAGGTCGGAGGTCGTCCATGATGCTATTCAAGTGGCTAATATTGCAGATCTGGTGAGAAACTAGCTTTTATTTATTTATTAAAAAAGTTACCAACAGCTTCTGTATAAAAATATCTTAAAAAATAAAAATTACACAGTATTGGACTTATACAGTTGCCAATTACAGGTTAACCAAGATTTTTTACATAATGAGTAACAACAAGAATATTTATGTATTTATAATAAAAAAAACTACTATTAAAAACAACAAAAAATACAGTTTCTTTAGGGTATAACAGAAGACAACATAAGACAAAAAAAAACGAAACTTTAATCTTTAGCTTTAATCTTAAAGTATTTTAGAATCTAATTAGTCTATCTAGTATTTCAGAATTTAAATCTTAAAAGTATTGTAGAGAGATTTTAAATGATCTAGATTTAATTTAACTTGCAATTTTGTATGTTTTTCAGTTCAAATCTGGAAACCTAATTTAAAAACAGCTTTTTCCAAATTATTTTGCAAATTGTCATTAAATCAATTCTGAAGTTTTAATGACAATGGTGCCGATTGTAATGAACCACCGGAATAAACTATACTAAAATGATATAACTAATCACATCTAATTTTATTCCACTCATTTTAGTCCGATTTAACTGGACAACTACTATTTTTGGTGATAAATGACCATTTCAGAATAACGACAATACCATTTCACACTACAAACTTAAGTATATGGTTTTATTTTCAACTCGATAGCTCCATGCGTTTCCGAGATAAATTGTCATGACTGACAGACATACTGACAAGATATTAATCCTATAAAGGTTCCACTTTGTCCTATTGAAGTACAGAATCCTAAAAACTCATGTCTTGTCTATAAAAACATTTAATGCGTCCTTAAAAAAGTAACCAACTTTTACGACGCACATGTAATATTGTCTATGTCTAGTTAACCCGTAATGACGAACCATACTCAGTCCATAAAAAAATAAACTAAACAATATCCCAACAATAAAGTTTCGGAGCAACGAAACCTAATTACAGCAACAGAACAATAAAAACCGTGGGGCCTGACATATGTCATGAAGAGCGCGCTACGCCTGACATATGTCAAAAAAGGGTAAAACAAATTATGATCTGAGCTCTAGTATTCTGGAGATGGACCGGACAGCCAACACTTGAGGATTAGATCCTCTTTTTTAGATAAACTGTACTTCTTTGATGAAGATGTATTATTTTTTAGGATAGTGTCTGTTTTAGATCTATTTTTTTTTTTGTTTTGGAGAGATAATATAATTTATTGTTTTTTGGCTGGCTGGTTTTCTTATATGGAAAATACTTTTTAAAGTAAAATAATAAGGTTGTATTCTGAAAATATTCATATAATTACGTTAGGTATATAGGTATATTGTTTTGTAATGCCACCTGAAGGGGAAGTACTCTTAATACTTTAGATAGAAAATTTTACTCAAAGAAAACATTCCTTTATTTTTGAAAAGAAAGAAAACGGTTTACAAAGATTTTTAAAAATTCGCTTGCCGCACAATGTGTAATAGTTGCACCCTGTACTTTTACTGTATCGATCGTTAGGGTCAATAAGGATGAAATCTTTTTAACGAACTTCATAAGTTAAATGAAAGGAAAACAATGAAATCTAAAATTAATTCAATTACTTCCCCGTCAGGTGGCATAACAAAATTCCACCCTGTATATTAGGTAGGTACTAAAGTTTGGCTAAGATGAAAATAGCCTTATATGTTCAAGTGCTTTTGGCGTAAACTTTAAAAAAAAACGGCTGAATGAATAAGATAATTGAAAAACGTTTAACAGTCAACAGACCGAGTTACCTAATTCCACATCTAAAATAAGGAGAACCCATTATGAATAACTTTTGAAACGGGATATTTACCACGTTTATTATTTACTGCGAGATTCTGTTTTTTTGAGTTCCGCACGTCGAAAGGAAAAACGGAACCCTGATAGGATCACTTAGTAGTCCGTCTGTCTGTCTGTCAAGATCCTTTATCTCCTCTTTTTTTTGTTAATCCGTGATCACGGCATTTGCAACAGCACCAAAATATCGGTAACTTACAATCCTTACTTTCCTTACTCCTTACTAATATTATAAAAGCGAAAGTGAGTTTGTATGTTACCTCTTCACGCTTTAATGGCTGAACCGATTTTGATGAATTTTGGTACAGAGATAGTTGGGAACCAGGAGACGGACATAGGCAGTATATTTTTTTTTTTTAATAAAAGTGGGATGTGAGGGTGAAAAAGGGAAGATAAGGGAAAACTTAGCGTTGCTATTACAAATCAATAAGGCGCAAGGGGAACTGTGTTACCCCGAATTTAATGCGAGCAAAGCCGCGGGCAAAAGCTAGTTAATAATAAACATGGTAAATATTCCGTTTCAATTGTTTTTAAAAGCTATCTGGCGACCGTGGCATCGCCCGCGTGATGATCGAAAAAGAAATATCCTATGTGTTATTCCAAACTATAATCTACCTCTGCGCCAAATTTCATCAAGACCCGTTCAGCCGTGTTGACGTGAAAGAGTAACAAACATCCATACATACATCCATTCATCCTCACAAACATTCGCATTTATATTATTAAAATAAGATGTTATTGGCCATGTCATGTTATTTTAAGAAGCATCAATTTACATTGATGGACAAAAATAACCTGTTTTAATCAACAACCTCTTACAAAGATACCAACCCTTGATACAGCATGCTCCCTTTTAAATCTTCATTTAAATCAAATGCAAACGACACTAGTGCTTAGAATTTACTCAATTTATTTACAATTACCGTTCCACAGAAAGAGTAAGCATTTCGTCTAAGCGTTGCTTTCAGTAATCTTCTTCATCAATCAAATCAAGAGAGCCCATTTATTTTGAAACATCCTGTTGAAAATTTAATTTTAAAATTGATTTTGGAATGGATAAACCTCCATATTGTTTGTTGATTATTCTTTAGATGTCGGTGTTTTGTGTATTTTATTGGATTATACTTTTGGGTTGTAAATTGTTGTAATTAAATAAAGTTGGACGGCAGTTATAAAAGGCAATCTACAAATTAATGTGAAGAAATGTATTTTTGAAAATATAGATTATCTATTTTAACGTGCGGTAAAAATTTATAAACCAGCAAATGTTTATTTTAAAGGCCGATAAATTGCAAGACTAACTGTGGGTCAATAGCAGGGATGATGCAAACACAGTTTTTTCATGCCCACAGCGACATTTGCTGGCCTCGCATTATTATTCTTGTCCCAAACTGAGCATTATTTGCATCTTCATAACCATCCACATAAATCACGTATCTAAAGAACATAAAAAAATCGTTTCGAGAATCTCGTTCTTTCTTTTTTTCGGCGATATTAAAATCTTTGTGAAAAATAGTAACTTTAAACCCCAATATCTCCGTAACTAGATTCGAACCAGGTTCCAAAGATATGACAAAAAAATAAACAATTTCTCCTGTATCGTGGGTGCGCTTAGAAACATTCAAACTCACATTCACAAACAGCCAGAGCCGGAACAACTACAATTGTAGGTCATACAAATATTTTTTTCTAAACGGAGATCGAACCCGAGACACGCAGCGCAGCAGACAATCTCGCAACCACTGCGCCAACCGTGCCGGCAAATGGTAGGGTACCATTTTAATGCTTGATTACAAAAATTACAATATTAAGCACAAGCAATACAAACCATTTCACAAAAGCCGACCCACATAAAGTATATACGAATAAAAAATCTCCCCGACGCGAACTTTGATAACTCGGTAAAAAGAATTATATTCACACTGTAAAACCGGGATGATAATAATATCAGAAAAACGTTGCGTGAAACTCGAAAAGTTTCAATCATATTCAGCGGGGCCCGTAACTAATCTCATTAAAACTTCCTTCGAAATAAGTAATGCCTGTCTAAAATTCAATTTTTGAGTTAATCAAAACGTTTTCACTGCGTGGTTGGTCTGCTTAGCATGTTTTTTTTTTTTTAAACTTTACCCCACACTAGAGATTTCTCCTGTATCCTGGATGCGTTTACAAACATTTAAACTCACATACACAAACAGCCAGACCCGGAACAATCTGT
This sequence comes from Ochropleura plecta, assembly GCA_905475445.1. Lineage (NCBI taxonomy): Eukaryota > Metazoa > Arthropoda > Insecta > Lepidoptera > Noctuidae > Ochropleura > Ochropleura plecta. Next base: position 1,983,865 of record FR997732.1, read on the forward strand.
AGGCCATAAAAATATTTGTTCCGTGAGGGGATCGAACCCGCAACACGCAGCGCAGCAGTCGATCGCTCAACCACTGCGCCAACAGTGCCGTAAATTTTCAGGTCAGGTAGTGTTATTCAGTGTTTCATCTGGGAATTTCTTATTAAACTCGTGTCTATCGTTAAAAGTAGTCCGCCATATTGGATTTAGACGGACGACAGTTAACTAACCATGGATTTCATCCAAACTAAACGTTTGCAATGTAGTAGTAGTGTTACTTAGACGGAACCCGAAAAATGGGTCAAATTTCGTTTTACATCTGTGAGACAGGTGAAGCTAATGAAAAGTGTTTTAAAAACCGGCCAAGAGTGACTGAGACTCGCTCACCGAAGGTTCCGTACAAACTTACTATCCTTACTAATATTATAAAAGCGAAAGTGAGTTTGTTTGTTAGTTTGTTACCTCTTCACGCTTTAATGGCTAAACCGATTTTGATGAAATTTGGTACAGAGATAGTTGGGAACCAGGAGACGGACATAGGCTATTTTTTAAAATATAAATTTTAAATAAATATCTTGGGACAACTTACACACGGCTATCTGTTCCCAAGCTAAGCAGACCTTGTGTTATGGTAACCAGACAACTGATTTACATACTTATATAATTTATAAATACATACATATTATAGATAAATCACACCCAGACACAGAACAAACAATCATGCTCATCACACAAAGTTTGTCCTCGGTGGGAATCGAACCCACGACCTCCGGCTCAGCAGTCAGGGCCACTAACCACTAGACCAACAGGCCCGTCAAAAATGAGTGGGATATGAGGGAGAAAGAGGGAAGAAACGGGAAAACTTAGCGTTGCTATTACAAATCAATAAGGCGCTACCGAATTTAACGCGAGCGAAGCCGCGGGCAAAAGCTAGTTTACTAAACAGCCATATCTTTTGACTGAGTAGACTTATATGTATTGTTGTTTTACACCACAGTATTTTTACTTTCAGTACATGGTTTAGATTTCAACTCTATACCTTCACGCGTTCCCAACATATAGGGTCTACATAGACGGCTATATCTTTTGACTGCGCTTAGAGGGTTGATTTTTTTTATAGCTCTAAGAGAACATAGAGTTGAGTATATGGTGTTAATATAGACTTGGTACCTTTACGCGTTCCCGAGATAATGGGTCTTGACAGACAGGCGGACAACATAGTGTTCCAATAAGGGTTTCATTTTTTTCATTTTGAAGTACAGAACTCTAAAAACCGAAGTATCAAAATCTTCTTTTTTTATTCCTTTAGGTAATTTTTAATTAAATTTGTTTTAGATTAAGTTTGTTTAAGGTAAAAAACCAAGAACAAAAACAACCAACAACTGCTGTAACTTCCCAAAACTATTTTGGTTAATTCTATTTCTCTAAACCACTTCTTTATTTCCAGTACTTCCGCACCCTGAACACACGGGTATCCCTGGTCTACATCGAGTCCTGGCAAAGCGCAGACCAGGCGGATATAGACAGGAAGCAGGACATCACACGAGCCATCCATAAGTTCAGCGACTACACTGCAAGGAAGCTGTTCAAGATTGAGAAGGACACTACACAGCTGCTGACGTAAGTTTTACATCATAATACGCAGTATTTATTTATTAAACTTCATGTACTGCCAGCAGGTCAAGCTACCCGAAACTGTAATTTTTTCCCAATGAACCTTGAACCTAATACTTTAGACCTAAAGTCGAAAATCTATCAAAAAAATCTGACAGATTGTAGTAGCTTGATGTGTAGGCGTCTGTACAATTAGTGGTACATAGGCGGACTTAATGCCATAATGCATTCTCTACCAGACAACCTTTGGGTAAAATACGACAACATTGTGATAGGGTACAAAAATTATTTGTTTTCGAAAACGTTTATATTTATACAGATACTAATACACATATTATACATATGAAATAAACTAATAAATAATTTTTTTTTAAATCGAGAAACTACTATGAATTTTTGGTACTAATTGGTAGACGGACCTAAATAGCGGTTACGATCTTTTCGTTTAAAAGTAAATTTGCTTTCAGCTCAGGTATTGAATGTCTCGTTGGTCTAAGGGTTCGGGTTCCGGGTCACGTGAAATGTTATTGGGTTTTCACATAAGAAGTTTCTTAGTAACACCCACAGTCAGAATTTGTGGATGGTTAGTGACACTAGGCTTGCCACTTGACATGAGACTTCAAAGGTATCTGGCAAACTGTGAGTGCATTGTTAGGTACAGGTCTGCCTAACCCTTGGGGAGTACAAAGGCTTGATGTTTTGTTATTTATTTATTTAACAATAAGCACACCAACTGCATAATAATATAAATGTATACACAGGCGTGCATGACATTGGTATATTGTTTATTTTTGAGGCTACATAAATCTACAACAATTATTAAAATTTTAATTCCTCAATACCTTAATCATTGAAGTTATTCATCAAGAAGTGCATGCATGATGCAAATTTCATAGAAAAAAGGTTATGTAGTATTGAAATATTGGTATTTATTAGTGTCTGCATACAGTAACGTAACAAAATTAGGACGATGATCCAAGTAAATATCATAGTCAAAATAAAAAAATGTGTTGAAGCATTTATTTTTTTATTGCTAGTGCATACCCGCGGCATTGCCCGCGTAACTTTAAGTCTGGTAACTGCCCCACGGGATCGTTATACCAGGATTAAATATGTTAATCCAGGTTATAAACTATATGTGAGCTAAATTTCATTCAAAACCATTCAAAAGTTTTTACGTGAAGAGTAATAAATATCTGTACATCCGGGCTTCCATATATCCCCACTAACTTTCCCATTTATAATATAACTAGCTGCACAACGCGGTTTCACCCCAGTAGACATATGGGCCTGCCGGGGTTGCGGGTTTTTCGAAAAAGATACCGCGGCCCCGGTACGTAAAGGGCAATAGAAGGAACATGGGTGGGTTTAAGTCAGTAAAAGTCTGACACTCCCCCCCGCTCCGCCCAGAGCGGGGGAAGTTATTATGATTTCCCTCTACAAAAAAAAGTAGACATATGGGATATTATATCTACATATAAACAGATAGTTTAGCGGAATCGACTTCATTTTAAACTATGTAAAGAAGTAACACTTTGTGAATACACAAAATAAACACGAACAAAATAGACATACATTATTACAAACATACATTGAGACAGAGTACTAATCGACGACACGGTTGGCGCAGTGGCTGAGCGATCGACTGCCGAGCTGCGTGTCGCGGGTTCGATTCCCGCACGGAACAAATATTTGTATGGCCTACAGATAGTTGTTCCGGGTCTGGCTGTTTGTGTATGTGAGCTTAAATGTTTGTAAACGCACCCACGATACAGGAGAAATACCTAATGTGGGGCAACGTTTTAAAAAAAAACTACAGATTATTTCGTAAGAAATTTATTCTAGCAGACCAGCGCGGGCAACGATGAATTAGATTGTAAATAGACAAAACTGGATTTTTCTTAGTGTGCAACTATATAACAAATTGGAGAGAATCAGATCAGCAGTAATTCTCATACGTAACAAAAAAAACCCGGCCAATTGCGAGTAGGCCTCACGCACTGAGGGTTCCGAACAAACTTGCTATTTAAACGACCATTTCTTTTGACTGCGTAGATTTATCGAGTTGATTTCACACATTTGAGTATTATGGTTTTAATTTCAGCTCGATACCTCTAAGCGTTTCCGAGATAAAGGGTATAGACAGACAGATAGATGGACAACAAAGTAATTTTATAAGATTTCCTTTTTCTTCTTTTGAGAAAACAGAAGTTTCAAAAGAAAATGCTGATTCGGAAACAAAACTCTCTTGCAGATTTAAATTCGCCATCTTTTTAAAATAATCTCATAAGCCGCTAGATCTTGTTTCAACTTTCAGAAACAACCTCGGATAAACACAGAAAGATAACAGTCCTTACATTGCATTTTATTAAAGCGTCCTTGCTCGCCTGCATTTTGTAAAGTAATACAAAATATCTCGCAAGAGACGTTTCAAACGAGGCTCCACAAATCTGCTTACAAAACCCTTTTCACTTTAAACGAACGAAATTGCTAGATAGACAGTTGCCAGTGCGCTAAACAGCTCGAAAATTAATCTCGAAAGCGAACCGAGGTCGAGAATTAATTCGGGCGATAAACGAATTTGACGAAAAGCGTTACAGGGGCCATGTTTTCTCACTTTGAACTTTAATGTCCTAGTTTTTGGGTTAACATTCGGGTGGTGTTACAACCCGCGAAATATCATTGGCTATTATCGCTCTAATTTTACAAATTACTGCGGATCCGCGGTAATGTTTCCGACAGGCGGTATCCTGTCATGATTTAGGATGTCAGCTGCAGATACACTCGTCGATATCCTCGCGCGACAGTCTCCGATTCGATTTGGGGGTGTATTCTGGGTATGTCGTGTAAATGATTGATGTCTATCAAATATTTACGATAGCTGTAGCCTAAAATGGCTCTGATCCTTTGGGAAAGAATGCCGCGAACGGATTGACAGTCGAACAATGTGGTCTTGGCATTTATTGGCCGTTTTTTTTGGGTTATCGCTGAATCTACATATTCATTTTGTGTCGATGTGAGCTTACAGGAATCTGGCCAAGTAGATCGATGACGTGGCATGACGTAACACAACTATGAGCTTTGTGTTCGTATTTTTGTAATACTTTTGTATTGCTTTGTTCAATGAGCCGTGGAAATATATTTATTATTTGGTATTAAGTGTTATTACAGGAATAGCCATCACTTAATTGGTCTAAGTCTGACATATCTTTGAAAGTTATTCTCAAAACTGATAAGAAGATTACTACATTTTATTTAATCATCATCATCTGCCTAGCCTTTTCCCAACTATGTTGGGGTCGGCTTCCAGTCTAACCGGATACAGCTGAATATCAGTATTTTACATGGAGCGACTGCCTATCTGACCTCCACAACCCAGTTAGTACTGGGTAATACGATACCCCTTGGTAAGACTGGTTGTCAGACTTTCGGGACACTGACTACCTGTAACGACTGTCAAAGATCTACAAATAACAGCCGGGACCAACGGCTTAACGTGCTTTCCGAGGCACGGAGGAAACTCGGTATGTAACGGGTGGTCACCCATCCTCAGACCAACCTAGGCAAGCGCGGCTTAACCTAAAGATCGACCCGAGCGGCTGCTATTATTTAGCCACGAGCTCCTCTACATTTTACTACATTTTATTTAATGAGTGAATGAATGATATATTTAGTAACATGGTGCGGGTGTCATTAGTTAAATGAACCGCTCTTCTCCAACGTTACCGCGATTTACGATCATTACTGAATTTGGACTTTTACCTGCATAATCATAATCGAAAAGGACTACCCATTGCAACAATACATCCCATCACTAAACATGTATTTTTATATAAGGTCACCCGCACCATGCTAGAGCGAAAACATTTTTTCATAATGTTTAAATAAGTTCTCTAAATTGTTTTTTTTTAAACTAGGGAATTTTTCGCTTAAGAGAAATCATCAAATGACTTCCCTCGCGGCGTTTCCCTGGGCGGAGCGGTTTTCCGTCTTTTGCCCTTTATGTTTCGGGGCCGCGGTGTCTCTTTCGAACAACCCTCAACCCTGGCAGGCTTCTCTGCAAACTATGGCTTATATTCACTTTAGATCATAATGACGTTGTATTTATATCCTTTCCAGGTTATTTATTTATTTATTTATTTATTTATTTTGGGAAAACAAACAATTGTACAATAAATGTAACACAAAGAAATATTACAACATATTCGGAGTAGGCTAGTGTACAATCCACGACGTTTCCACATATTACTAAGAAAAAAAGAGATACAGTGTAGACACAATATTTTAAATAAAATAACATTAGAAAACAAATAAAAGGACTTATATAATAATTAAAGACAAGAAGATCAAATTAATGTTCATAACTTAAATTATGTTACGGCTAATGGTACATGCTTTATTGATTATCTATAAACTAATGATAATTATAAATAAGAAATAATATTATGAAAGGGCAACACACACAGTACTAGTTACATTATTGCAAACTATTGACTAACATTTTTTTAAATTTTTGACGGTTTGAAGCGAATATGTCTATATCAACAAAATGTTTATTGTAGGTTTTGACTATCCTATGGAGCGGCGCCCGTTCACCCGCGTTTGTACGACAGGGTGTCGTAGCAAAGACTGGGTAGACGCGTACCTCTCGCCGTATAACTGTTCTGGGTACTACGTAGAATAAGTTATTAATTAACTCGGAGCAATCAATTTTATTGTGCAACAGATCATGCAACATCATAGTTTTAAGCAAGAGGCGCCTAGATTCTAACGTGAGAAGATTATGTCTATCCAAAGACTCGAAGTAAGAGCTACATTCCATGTGGCATCTAAACTGCATTGATCTTAGAAACTTGCGTTGTACTTTTTCTAAGGCGAGATTGTATTTATCATAGTAAGGGTCCCATATCATACAGGCATACTCAATTTGTGGTCGGATTAAAGAGTTAAATAAATACAGGAAAGTGGCTGGTCGCTTAAAATCAATCGATGATCTCATTACAAGATGATACATTTGAAATGCCTTGGCAATAATCTTTTCAATATGCAGATTTAGGTGTAATTTACAATCCAATAAGATACCCAGGTCATTGATCTGAGTCTCACTAAGTAGTGGTTCGTTGCATAGAGAATAATTAAAACGAATAATGTTTTTGTTCTTAGTGAAATTTATGTACCTACACTTAACTACACTTAGTTGTAGTTTATTTAAATTACAATACTCAGATAACCTATTCAGATCGTCCTGTAAGAGATGACAATCATCGATTGTTAAAATTTTCCTGAAGATTTTGAGGTCGTCAGCATACAGCAAAAAATCACTATTTTTAAAGCAATATCCGATGTCATTAATGTAGAGTAAAAACATTAATGGGCCAAGAATTGATCCCTGGGGGACCCCGGAGGTAGCAAGAAGGGTGTTAGAATGATATCCATTACTCACAACGGTTTGATTCCGATTACTGATATAGGATTGAAACCAGCGCAACAAATTGCCTCTAATACCATTAAATGCAATCTTGTTCAATAATATTTCGTGATCAACTCTATCGAAGGTTAACCTCATATACAATGTGTCCCAGGGATAAGTGACCGCCCGGCGTTTTTTGAATATTTGAACAAAATTATTAATAATTACATTTATATTTGTTACTTAGCGGCTTTAGTTTTTTTTTCATGAATTTTTTCTTTTTTTTGTAAAGACGTCTGACGTGCTGCAGTTTTTTACGATATTTCCTGAGTTTGTTCATCTTTTTCCATAATTTTCGCACCATGTTACTAAATATATTATTAAACATAACTAAAATGTATTAAAACATTTATTAAATAAAAAACAAAATTAAAATTCGAAGAAAAAATAACTCTTCTTTTCAGTTTTTTCAAAATAAATCTAAAAAATGCCCCCTTAATATCACATTTTTTTAATTTATTAATTAACTACATGATATTTCCTACAATAGCTTAGAACAATGTTTGCTACTAATTTCAAACAGAAGCAAAAGTACAGTCAGTTGAAATTTGACTCCCATATTCAGTAAAAAAGAGCAAAGTCTTCAAAGCTAACTAAAGCCGCTATTGACATTGTTAGAAGTCTTAATATCCATTATATACTTTTTTTTATTAGATGTAATAAGCATTTAAGCATAATTTCGCGACTTTACAAAAAAAAGAAAAAAAAACTAAAGCCGCTGTAATTATTACTAATTTTGTACAAATATTCAAAAAACGCCGGGCGGTCACTTATCCCTGGTACACATTGTATATCAACTTAAATTAAGACACTCAATGACACAAACCAAATCAATGTAATTAATGTATGTATTTCCCGAGTCCAACTCAAATACGACTAACGCAATAACAGCTCCAGTAAAATTAAATAGTCTGACCGCCTGGGCCTTTCGCCCCGGGGCATAGACAAACAGGAATTTTATGTAATTTCCAACGTCTCTTTATGTATGGACGCGGATGTTTCTATGTAAACTAATTGGGTTCTCTATGGTTTCAAATGAAGAGACGTGTTTGAAAGAGGTCGCATTGGTTGTACATTTTATCCTTACTAATATTATAAAAGCGAAAGACGTGAGTTTGTTTGTTTGTTACCTCTTCACGCTTTAATGGCTAAACCGATTTTGATGAGTTTTGGTACAGAGATATTTGGGAACCAGGAGACGGACATAGGCTATTTAAAAAAAAAAAAAAAAAACATACAGTCGAATTGAGAACCTCCTCCTTTTTTGAAGTCGGTTAAAAAGTGGGATATGAGGGAGAAAGAGGGACGAAACGGGAAAACTTAGCGTTGCTATTACAATACAATAAGGCGCTACCGAATTTAACGCGAGCGAAGCCGCGGGCAAAAGCTAGTGTTTACATATTTTCGTGTTGATGTTGATGATGAGCCGCACTTGTCTATGGATAGGTGACCACACATTACATACCAAGTTTTCTCCGTGCCTCGGATAGCACGTTAAGCTGTTGATACCAACTGTCATTTATAGATCTTTGAAAGTCGTTACAAATAGTCAGTGTCCCGAAAGTCTGACAATCAGTCTTACCAAGGGGTATTGTATTACTCAGTACTGCCTGGGTTATGGAGGTCAGAAAGGCAGTCGTTTCGAGAGAATTTCCTTCTTACCTCGGAAAGCACATTAAGTTGTTGGTTCCGGCTGTCATTACATCTTTGACAGTCGTTATATTGGCCCTAAAGTTTGACAGACAACCTCAAGTTGGATAGGCAGCTTTTCCATGTCAAATACTAGTATTCAGCGGCAACGGTTAGACTGGAAGCCTGGACATAGTTGGGAATAGGCTAAGCAGATGATTGAGTTCAACACAATTAAAATACGACAATTATTAGACAGTTATAAGAATGAAAATAGCTTCTTGTAAGATTAGTTTACGTAAAGGATTTGTCGGGAACTAGAATCCAATTAATACATAAGTTTAAAGTTGGACAGCGAGGACATGTCTGTCGCATGCTGAACGAACCGTGGACCCGTAGCGCAGGATTGGTGCCCTAAAACGATGACACGGGGTCGCGGTAGACAATGGAAAAGATGTCTTCATTGAGAATTGGAAATAATAGTTGGCTACCAGTGGGACACTATAGGTTATTTATAATAATAAAAAAACATAGACAGCATAAATTTCTCCCTTTTAAGACACCTCTTAAAGTATAAGTCCCAACAGAATGTCTAAAAAATTAATTCTTGACCTTTCTACCTAATTTTATTCTAATTTCTTGACCTCGGATTTTAACACTTACATTAATATTGCACCCCACAAAACTAGGCTCAAAAGTCTAAGTGATTGGTTTGCAAAGCTCGCTTCCAACGTGCTTCGAATACCTTCCACAATTGCCAGGGTTTTATGACTGGCACCCGGGCAGCCGGGCCTGGCGCCCTCACAGGTTGATTAGATGGATATAAAAAGTAGGCAGTTTTATGCCTGTGCGGTAGACTGGATTTATGGCTAATTCTCCAGAAGTTGGGAGAGGCTTTAGTATCTTATTATGAGTGTGTTTCTTTAATTAGTACTTGGTATTGTCGTAACGTTTTTTAGAGTTCTGTTAATGATGATTTGGGCGGTTTTACGGTCTCTTACCAAACTTAGTTTTTAGGGTATTCAGGCTCTCAGTTAGTTCATGGTATTGTGTTTTTAGTATTGGTTAATTCTAAATGCTTTACCAGAAACAATTAATTGGTAAGGGTTCAAAAGCCAATTGCAAGTAAATCGATGAGGTAATGAGTGACCAAATTCGCCGATAGAGTGACTGATGGCAATTGTCTTTTTAAGGAAGCACTACATTAATTTGATTTATCATTTACCTATTTTGATACGCTAAAATGAGATTTGCAACTAGATTTCGAATTTTTGTTAGTTATTCGCTTTCTGGATTCTGATTTTAAAGTCACAGCTCAAAAAACCACAATAACTTACTCAATCAAATCAAAACTAATTTAAAAATCAATCTACAAACAGACTTCTTTTTTCTAATTATCTCTTAACGTCTGTTACAAAAGCATCCAAGATGGCGGCGGTGACGTCAGCGCTATCGCTTGTTGGCGAAGTAATTCAACTATAATTTCCGATATCCGAGTCGAATCGGTTCCCGAAGCGAGGCTGCTCTTTGAGCGTCGAGTGTACCTTTGAAAGTTGCGTCGCTGGTACTCCACCGGTGGAAACATACAGGGAGAGGAATGTGGCGTGCTCGACTGAATGTTTCCAACTAGTATTGTTCGTTTTTTTCTATTTATTTGTCGTGTCGCGTTCTACTTCGATTCTACTGGTGTAGATTGGACAGAACTTTTTAAGATTTTATCAGCTTCAGTCTCTTTAAAGACCGCATTTTATAAGGACTTATTTTTTTGCGGAGTGATGTAAGCATCTTGATAAAAAATATACCGGGTTACAGTTTCCATTGAGCGTTCATCCCGACATCTTTACACAGCATAAAACGAAGTCATTCCGCTATCTGTTTGCTTAGAGCTTTTAAACTACTTAACGGATTGTAATGCAGCTTTCAGTAATAGATAGAGTGATTTAAGAGAAAGGTTTAAATGTATAATATTAGTAGAATCTTTATTGCACCCGTGGGAAGCCGGGACGGATCGCTAGTGCACAATAAGATGATAGCATAGAGGTAGAAAACTTTTTGCAAACGATGTTGATTTAGACCGTTTGGAGAACAGTGATGATGTAGTATATTGAAGAAAATTAAATGCCTAGGTTTAACTATCTACCCTTATAAATTAGGAGTGCAACCATTGAACTGCTAAAGATGGCACGATTGGCGCAGTGGCTGAGCGATCGACTGCTGCGTCGTGTGTCGCGGGTTCGATCCCCGCACGGTACAAATATTTGTGTGACCTTTCGGTTCTGGCTGTTTGTGTATGTGAGTATAAATGTTTGTAAACGCACCCACGATACAGGAATAATTTCTAGTGTAGGGCAACGTTTTTTTATGAAAAAAAAAGGTTTTTTTATGAAGCTGCGAACGCTGCTTTTTTTTCATTAAGACCGTTACAAGAACTTTTCAATGTCAAAAACAAAAAGATGAAGCTGGTACTGTAGTCCCAGTCACAGGGCATAGTAACTAGTAAAACAGTTGGCCGTTTCAATGTGTAGTCTCTATGGAGAAGAATGGGCAAGAAATTCCAAATAAAAACAGAAAAATGTTTTTAATATCCATGTAATCAGCTTTATTTGACTGATCGTTTAATGCTATTTATTATAATATATTTACAAACATTGCCCTACACCAGGAATTTTTCCTGTACCGTGGGTGTGTTTACAAACATTTAAACTCACATACACAAACAGCCAGACCCGGAACAACTATCTGTTAGGCCATACAAATATTTGTTTCGTGCAGGGATCGAACCAGACATGTAGTGCAACAGTCGATCGCTCAGCCACTGCGCCAACCGTATCGTTTGAATGCCAATTATCCTTACTATAATATTATAAAAGCGAAAGTGAGTTTGTTTGTTTGTTTGTTACGTCTTCACGCCTAAATGGCTAAACCGATTTTGATGAATTGGTACAGAGATAGTTGGGACCCTGGAAACGGACATAGGGAAAAAAAAGATTGAGATATGAGGGAGAAAGAGGGAAAAAAAGGGAAAACTTAGCATTGCTATTAGAATAAATAAGGCGCAAGGGCAAAAACAACAGCTAGCAGGTACCTGAAAATCAGGAAAGGGGAACAGTGTTACCCCGACTTTAACGCGAGCGAAGCCGCGGGCAAAAGCTAGTTATTCGTTACCCCGACTTTAACGCGAGCGAAGCCGCGGGCAAAAGCTAGTTATTCATATATGTATTAAAAAAACTGCGTAAAACATAGTTTTTTTTTTATGTTACTCCTCTAAAAGTTTAAGAGAGATGTAGACACAGTGTGTAATAATAATAAATTAATCTCTAACTTAAACAAACATTATCCTGCACCTTGTACTATTCTATCAGGCACGCTTATTGTTTCAGATCAGTATGTTCCAAAAAGTAATATTTCCACAAGTTTGACGTTATCGCGTTCTCGTTACGAACTTTGTCAAATTCGCGTTCGATCACAAACTCGATAAGCGATTACGAATACTTTCCAAGTGATAACTTCTGTCTATTTTTCTAAGAAATTTCATTATAAGTATAGTTATCGATGATGTACACGGGTTTTTTGAAGTTTTTTCTATATTTAGCCAAATGTTGGCAACTTTGACATTGGGAAATAAAGGTGAATAGGAAATGAATGAATAAACATTACATCTGTAATCGGCAAATCAAACCTGTGTTTGACGGCCCCGTTGGATTGACTGCTGCGCTGCGTGTCGCGGGTTCGATTCTCGCACGGAACAAATATTTGTATGACCTGCAGATAGTTGTTTCGGGCCTGGTCTGTTTTTGTATGTGAGTTTAAATTTTTGCACCCACGACACACGAGAAATTCGTAGATATATTAAAGTTTTATATCATTTTCCCGATAATCACTTAATAAAAATTTTGGACTCGTATATGGCGTCGTTAAACATTTCTGTAGAAATAATGGCACGCTGAAAAAAAGGTTCACAACCTCTATCCTAGAGGATTCCATACGCTATGTCATTCCGATGTTTTTGTCAAACCGACCACAATCGGATAAAGTTGTCTCGTTTTACCAAAACGGTATACAATTTACAACGTGCAGTAAAGCTAGTCAGTAAGCAACAAAACGAACTGACTACTATATGTTTTAATTGTATTTTCGAAAGGCAGAGCTCATGTTTCACAAACTGTAAGTTAAATAAGGGTTCGCGTACTAGTTTAAATTTACATACTTTTATCTTGAAAACTACACTCTCCTGCAAAACATGTCTGTTCAAAGTAACTAGAATATTTTAAAGTAAGGACCTACGTACGCTTCCACAAGTTCTATATAACATATGCCCGTATACGTTCCATATACGCGGTATATACGCTCCGTATACGTAGAATTTACGTCTGTATACGTAGGACGCTTCAACTTTGTGTACTTGAATCTCAACTGCGATGAATCTTTGTATGAATAGTTGCACATACGTCTTATACAGCGCGCTCCAAGTTCTTTAAATTAAACTGTTTAATTTCATGTGTAAAGTTCGAGTTACATTGTGCAATTGTGCTAGTTTATGTTTATTTTAATACATGTCTTATGGGTTTGAGTAATTTGCGTTTTGTTATATGCGTATAAGTAGTATCTTCGGCGTAGGAACGTAAATAATGATCATCATCTGCCTCATCTGCCTAGCCTTTTCCCAACTATTTTGGGGTCGGCTTCCAGTCTAACCGGATGCAGCTGAATATCAGTATTTTACATGGAGCGACTGCCTATCTGACCTCCACAACCCAGTTAGTACTGGGAAATAAAATACCCCTTGGTAAGACTGGTTGTCAGACTTTCGAAACACTGACTACCTGTAACGACTGTCAAAGATCTACTAATGACAGCCGGGACCAACGGCTTAACGTGCTTTCCGAGGCACGGAGGAAACTCGGTATGTAACGGGTGGTCACCCATCCACAGACCAACCTAGGCAAGCGTGGCTTAACCTTAAGATCGACCTGAGCGGCTGCTATTATTTAGCCACGAGCTCCTCCGTACGAACGTAAATAATGATCAATCTTTTCTTTTGCCTTTTGTTTATCCGTGGGATGCGCCCTTCCAAATTCTTTCATCTGTTAAAGCTTTGTGAGTCTACAGACAATGTTTAGATTTAAAATAACGCCTAGAAAAGGACGGGTTGTGGGTTGTTCGTAAGATACCGCGGCACAAAGAGTAATAGAAGGAACATGGATTTTAGTCAGTATGGTTTTTTTTGTCTGTCTTATATGTCTCTACTACTATTTAAATTGCAATGCTTAAACAGGCAACAAAGTTTTAAGAACCTAACTATTGTTAACATCAAAATTCTGTACACTTAGTTCGCAATAAAGAATTTGACTTTGACTTAGTCTGACACTCTCTCCCGATCCAGCAGAGCGGGGGAAAAAAGGATGGGAAAGGACATCCTCCACATCAACCCACAAACGATAACCATGACTTCCGTACATCATTCCGACCCCCAACACATGAACTGATAAAACCTTTCAAAAGTCATCAGTATAATTTAAAAGAGAGAATATAGAAATTAGAAGAAAACCTGCTGTTCCATACATGTTGGCTTGACCCTATAGGTGTGTGCTTATGTATAAAACAGCGAATTTTTCGATGTAGCAAGGCGATTGGAACGATTTAAGTATTGAATATGGGGTAATAGATTCTGCATCAATGTCATTCTTCCCTCTATTAAATCGTATGAATAAATCCTGCAGGACTTTTGACAACAAAATAGCCAGTCCCAACTTACATAAATCACATCACTAGTCTCTCCTCCTCCCTTAAATCCATCTAAAGGTTGCCATGAAAAAATCGCTTTTAGCTATAACACCGCCCATTGTGTCACCCTATTTATAAGTTGAATACTGTAATTTTTGTAATTTGCATGATGTACATCCTTACTTCCTTACTAATATTATAAAAGCGAAAGTGAGTTTGTTTGTTACCACTTCACGCTTTAATGGCTAAACCGATTTTGATGAATTTTGGTACAGAGATAGTTGGAAACTAGGAGACGCATATAGGCTATTTTTTTAAAAAAAGTGGGATATGAGGGAGAACGAGGGAAGAAAACGGAAAACTTAGCGTTGCTATTACAAATCAATAAGGCGCAAGAGCAAAAACTGCAGGTAGCAGGTACTGTTTTATACCGAATTTAACGCGAGCGAAGCCACGGGCAAAAGCTAGTATTAAATAATATTCTATCTATCTCTCACTAGTTGCTTACTTAAAAATAAACGCATTTTCATTCAAAGGGCATTATTACCAGACTGGGGCTCTAAAACAATTAGCTAGGCCTGTTAGGCCATAAAAATTATAATAATCAAGCGCTTTAGGCCATTATACCGTAATAAGAATTAAGGCCATATGTGCGTATATTGTCCTTTTTAGTAAATATATTATGAGGCAGCAAGGTTGAGAATGAGCTCAGATGTTTTAATAATTTGCGGGTAATTATAAATGAAATGGGTTGATAATTTTACGAAATAAAATAAGGGGATTATGGAGTGCGGTTTGTTTGGATCAAAAAGTTGAAGAGTACTGCAGGGTGTGCTTCCGTTGTAAGAAAAAATAAAGTTTTGCTAAGTAAATTTAAATAGGGGTTCAATATAATATTATATGAGATTCACGCTTATTGATTTATGCCTTTTTTGCGTATAGGAAATTATCAAATAACTTACCCCGCTCTTAGTGGGGGGAGTGTCAGACTTTTACTGAATAAAACCCACCATGTTCCTTAAAAATACTTTTCAGACAAGTAAGGAATGAACGAATAAAAAAAATACTTTGTTGAAACCTAAAGTGCTGAGTTTAAAAAAATAGTTTCAGCTTTTAAACTGACTCAGACGCAAATAACTATCAATATTCATACCTCACTTTACATAACAATGTGCTTAAAAACCACATTTTAAAAACACCCTGTACACGATCACAAAAAAAAGTTTATCAAGCCGCCATGTTAATTCGTGACGTCACTTCCAGCGGGCTGACGTTCCCCGGAGGCGAGTCGGGAATATCTGTCCCGGACACGCTGTGCACGCCCAAGTCTGTGGGCATATCCGTGGACACCAACACTTACGAGCCACATCTACTCGCCGGGACCATGGCGCATATGATTGGACATAATATTGGTGAGTTTTTGGCATAGAGCTTTTTACCCGACTATAAAGGAGGATTTATTTTTTGGAGGTATGTTTTGTTTTAACTCAAACAGTTCTTGGAATCTCTGTTATCCCCAAAATCTTTCTATTTTTCTATCTATAAAAAACACCATTTCAGACTTTAATCTGCATGGTCCTCATATAAGTTGATTAGATTGGATTTTTGTCTGGACCTTACATAAATGAGACTATGACCTCTGAGTTTGTTTAGGCTGTTTCTTCTCAGAGCAAAACACCGGCCGAATCTAGTTTAAAAAAAGACGTATCTATCTTGAGAGGGAAATAAAAAGGAGAAAAAATAGCCGTAGTGCTAAAAATCCCGATCTTTTAAAAATACGTCCAACTCATGGCAACGTACATACATACTTGTACATGGTCTTAAGGCCCGTACTACGGGTACTACCATGCTACAGTGCTACCCTCTAGCGCTCGTTTAGAATAAAATGCAGCTTAGTAGGTACCACAAATGCGACGGTAATTAGCAAATGCTGCAAAGTCTTTTGAAACCTGCTGTGACTTTGTTGTAACACTTAAATGCAAGAAAATATGTTGATGTAAACACAATGTCCTATTTTCGAAAATAAACTATTATTTTTGGTAAATTTCTACTTCTTCTTCTTTATTTCAAGTTTAGAAAAATGTTGGCAAAATCATTTGTCTGGAGAACTTCATTGTATATTGTTCGAAATAGTTTACCTTGTTCAAAACAATCTCTGTGTTAGCAAAATCTATATCAACATTTTGTTTTTATCAAATCAGTTAGTATCAAAATAGCTCGTTAGTAAATCTATATCTACAATGATAAGTATAGGAACGTGTAAATTGCTTTACAATACATATCATAGTAACTTTTTCAGAAGTTTAAATGGGTCTGCCGGTGACCTTCACAGTATGACGAGCAAATGAGCATATTTATTTTCAGATAGACAATCAGCATAAGGGCCTAATTGCATCTACTTATAACCAACCTTTGCATGAGTTTATAAAAGAAATAAAAAATAAATTCTTTATTAACTCTGATTTTGGCAATACCAATACTAACAGTACCAGTAGTAACAATAACTTAATACTAATAACTATTTATAATGCTTGTTAATTCTCTATATAATTAATCAGTTACCAGGTCAGGCTGTCTCGCGACATAGGCCTTCTCTATTTCCCTCCACTTATTCTTGTCCAAAGCAGTTTTTCGCCAAACTTTTGGCAGAGAACTGGCAAATCTGAGTATAATAGATAGTTTGTATTTAACAAACATTTAGCATATATTATTGTTACTACAATAAAACAATGCATAAGAGCTCAGCATGGCCGAACAGTTCTAATTTTCCCTTATATTTTTACCCAAATACCAAGCGCTAACTTGTCCACTCTAAACTAAAACCCCATTCTTCACAGGCATGGGCCACGATGACGGCCGCGAGCAGTGCTTCTGCCGGGACTGGCACGGCTGCATCATGGCGCAGTCCATCGTGGGTTCGGACAACGTGCAGCCCTACAAGTTCTCCGACTGCTCCAAGAATGACTACATCAACGAGCTACGAGTCGGCCAGGGACTGTGCTTGCTGAATAAACCTAATGAGGTAGGATGAGACATCGTTTAGACGTGCTTCTCACTCGTTCGGGTCGGCATGCTTCGGGCGGTAAAGTCAAAGAATATGTATATTTGACGACACGGTTGGCGCAGTGGCTGTCCGATCGACTGCGGCGCTGCGTGTTGCGGGTTCGATCCCCGCACGGAACAGATATTTGTATGGCCTATAGATAGTTGTTCCGGGTCTGGCTGTTTGTGTATGAGTAAATGTTCGTAAACGCACCCACGATACAGGAGAAATTCCTAGTGTGGTGCAACGTTTAAAAAAAAATATATATAGGTATGTAGAAAAGCTGATCGGAGTTTGCCGACGGTACAAAACAAATGAAAGCCGAATAATATTTGTGCTTCGCTGTGCTTTGTTGCCGAATCAAATGTGCCGTCCTTAATAAGCATATAGTACCTGTTATGTGTTAAAAAGAAAATAAGTACCAATGGGACTTTTTCAATACCTATGTACTTTCTAAAGTATATCTAAGATATCATAGACAACGGCGATGAAAAACATCGTGAGAAAACCTGGACTTATATTAAGTCTGAAATCGTCAACCCATCTGGAGTAAGGGGTGGTGATCAATGCTCGTGCGTTATCTATATGAGAAGAGGCCTTTGCCTAACATTGGGATAGTTATAAGCTGGAATTATTATTATATTCATAAGTTTAAATATTTTACATGTTTTTTCAGACTTGTCTGAGGCATTCCTAGGCAGATTTGACAGGGTAGATAACATCTATATATTGACTCACTCTTTTGCTATTAAGAAGATGTACAGGTTCTGTAATTTCTGCTTACACCCATGGTACCACTGCGTGAGCTTATGGATGTAGGTGAACATACACGCAGCCGTACTCTAACAATGACTTTATCAACATAAGTTGAGCGTGAGTCAATTTACTAGCTCAAAAAATCTTATTATGTTCAGTCAGGACTGTTCGAGTCGGATTTGTGCACCTAGTGTTCCGTTCAATTTGATCATATCTTTTGACTACGTAGATTTAGTGGATTGATTTATTTCAGCTCCAAGGGACCACAGACTTGAGTATATGGTTATAATTTCAACTCGATACCACCACGCGTTCCCGATATCCAGGCAGACAGACAGACGGGCACCAAACTGATCCTAAAAGAGTTCTGTTTTTTTTTCTTTTAAGGTACAGACGCCAGCAGGTCAAGCTACCCGAAACTGTAAATTTTTCCCAATGAACCTTGAACCTTATACTTTAGAAATAAAGTCGAAAATCTATCAAAGAAATCTGACAGATTGTAGTAGCTTGATGTGCAGGCGTCTGTACATAACCCTAAAAATAATAACTTTACCAGTTTTCAGACCACCGTTAGTACGAGATAATGGTTATGTATTTTTTTTATGTAAGGACAGCTTTTCTGATTGAAAATCTTCAAATGACTCCTCTCGCTCTGGGTGAGACAATCCATCTATGTTCCTCTTTTTGCCCTTTGTGTTCCGGGGCTGTGGTACCGACAAAGAGATACCACTTCACAAACCGAACGCGTTTATTATAACTTTCGATATATTAAAACGATAACAGGCAACCGTACAAATTTAGAAATTCATTTTATTAATGTTTATATGATATCACATGAACTATTCGTAATATCATTACTGAAAATACAAACCAACTAAAACATATTATACTGAAATTATATTTATTTATGAAACGACCGCAGCAACAGCTGGTGTTGGCGGTTTTATTAGTAAAATAGAGGTGTCCACATTAATGCTGAAATCAATCATTTTATTCGGTTAACCATTGTTTAAACAAAGCATTTTCAACTATTAATTATGTCACGCCAAACAACTCTAACCTTTCACTAACATAAACCATTTAATCTGATTAAAAAGTCATTTTACAATTCCATTTAAATTTAATCAGATTTAAGTTCTCAAACTCACCTATTTAAACTTTAATTAACTCAGAATCGTAAAATCAAAGCCAAACCAGTGAGATCTTCAAATGAAATCACTTTAATTCTCGATTAAAAACGATGGGTTTCATTGAAAGAAAAGTCGATGGACTCGTTTACAATGAGAAAGTGACTGACCTCGCGCCATGTTGATGACGTTATAGCTGTTAAGTCGAAGACGTTTGTTGTTTTATAATTTCGATTGCCCAAAAAAGTACATACATCAAAGAATTTAGATTAGCCTTAAGACGTAGGCAAAGGCTGCTCAATAATATGTATATTTAGAGATTTTGCCAGCAGTGAAAATTGACAGATAAAGTCTGAAAATGGCGCGAACTCAATCACTTTCTCATTGTAATTTGCTAACACATACATAGAACGCAACGCAGCACTCCGCACTGATTCAACAACGAAAGTTTAGTGTGGATGAGCTCGTCACCGCCACACCACTTCCGCGCAAGTTCATTCGAATTCAAAACAGATTTTCACGTTGAAAATTAATCAGAGGCTGTCGTATTGTTTGTCGTCACCCGCTAAGGCCCACTCCTTTAATAAAAGTTATGTTAATACAGGCTGCCCTCGCGCTCTGAATCATCTCTTCGTTTGCGAATATATAATAACAGGAACGCCAGCCAGGGTTTATTGGAATAAATTTGCATAGTCAGGAATGATAATGCCGAGCTGTGCTTCTCCCCTTCGATTTCTCACGTTTACATATTTATCGAGGGATGATTGTGAATGCCTTTATTTTCCTGTAGCTCCACCGTTGCTCATAGTAATGCGTGATTTGTTGTCGATCGGTATTGGAAGTGCTTCTGATGTTGATGCTGTTATCTTCTTATCAGTTTTTGTATTTCGTCACGTGATTCGATTCTCGATAAACACTGACTTGGTAGAGCTGCCTGCCGGGGCTGCGAGATGTGTGGAAGAAATACCGCGGCCGCGGAAATAATAAAGGAATATGGATGGGATTTATTCAGTTAAAGTCTGACAACCCCTTCCCCGCACCGCCCAGAGCGGGGAAAGTTATTTGATGATGTCTCCGCAGTGTAGCTTAGAAAAAAAAATGACTTTTTTAGTAATTTTACTACTGCTAAACTCATTTCAAGGTTAGTTTCCTAATGTCCAGGGTTTTTCAAAGTAAAAGTTGAGTGCTTTTGAAGCCGAATCGTATCAGTCATATTTTTACAATAATGTTAGGTTAACAGTGAGATTGAAAACTCGACATACTTAAATCCATAACATCACGCCTGTATTCCCGAAGAATTAGGTAGAGGTGTACTTAATAATTCACAACAAACTCAGCACTCGAAAAACGAGACAGTCATACATACTAAACTTAAAAAAACAACCGTGTACAAATTAGGTTGTATGAGTATGTTTTTAAGTATGGCCACCATTTTTTTTTGGGTTGGAAATCATCAAATAACTTCCCCCGCTCTGGGCGGAGCGGGGGCGCGGGGGTGGCGTGTCAGACTTTTACTAACTAAAACCCACCCATGTTCCTTCTATTGCCCTTTACGTTCCGGGGCCGCGGTATCTCTTTCGAACAACCCGCAACCCCGGCAGGCGGGGGTTCTGGCAAGCCCCTCTGCTTTGCTGACATCTCTTTGAGGCGCGCGTGAAACACGAACGCGCCGTCGACACGGCCTGTCGTCAATAGACGGACGGACGGTGAGAAGTATGGCCACCATTAATTATTCTTTTCTGTTATGGCAATCACAATAATTCTCGTTTCAGATAAATTCCTGTACTCCTTTACAAAATAAACAAATCTGAATTCGTGATGTAAATTCGATACGTGTATTCTCACCACACCCCTAAGGCATTGTGAAATGTTTCTCATGTATCTCTAATGCTTTTTTGACTGAGTTTGACAGGACGATCGCGTCTTAAAGGAGTATTGTTTTATATTCTATTTTGAGGTATATATAAATACTTCTTATTTATGGAAGGGTTATAGAATTATGTGGAATTGATTATTGAAGGCCTATTAAAACATGTTTTACGAATTATTAATATTATAACGTTATCAGAAGACATATTTGGGGAAAACCTTTTTGAAGTGAGTTTTCTTGAAAGGGCACATTTATCGTAATTGTGAGTTATCATGTTTAATTAATATTAGTATTAATTTAACTTGCTTTTTTGTTGTTGTCTTATTTGGTAACTAAATAAATAAATTAATGACAGTTGAGTTTTGTAAATTAGTTAGCCAAACGAAGCTTTAGTATTTATACAAATAAAAAAATCCTGCTTTAGTATTTATACAAATAAGAAAGTTCTGCTTTAGTATTTATACTTATAAGAAAGTCCTGTTTTAGTATTTATACAAATAAGAAAGTCCTGCTTTAGTATTTATACAAATAAGAAAGTTCTGTTTTAGTATTTATACTTATAAGAAAGTCCTGCTTTAGTATTTATACAAATAAGAAAGTCCTGTTTTAGTATTTATACAAATAAAAAAGTTCTAAGTTCAGCAACTACTGGTTGTTCGATTTACGGCGCACAGACTATCAATAACGGCTGTGGAAGATCTACAAACTACAGTTTGTTCCAAAGATTCAATGAGGTTTTCAAGGCTCGGAGGAAAGTCGGAATGAACCAGCTTACATCAATAACTAATTGAAATCTCTGCTCCCACAGTTGGTGATACACCATCAATGCGGCAACGGTCGCCTGGACGAGGGCGAGGAGTGTGACTGCGGCACCATCACGGAGTGCCAGAACACCAACCCCTGCTGCGACCCCTTCACGTGCCGTCTCACCAAGGAGTCACAGTGTGCCTCCGGAGAGTGCTGCGAGAGGTGCCAGGTAAGAATCCTTACTATTATTATAAAAGCGAAAGTGAGTTTCATCACTTTCGCATTAGTCATGACGCCTAAATGGCTAAACCGATTTTGATGAATTTTGGTACAGAGATAGTTCTGTACCTTCAGTGAAAAGTGATATAAGTGAAAAATCATAGTTTTGAGTAATTTAAGGTTAAAGATTTAAAAAAATCTCGTTATTTTTCTAACGTTGTAACATAAAAAACGATAGGTATGTGGTACGTGTAGATAATTTTATAAAGATTATAAAGAGCTTGGTTTGAATATATTATTTTGCACGGAATTTAAGTAATTAGTAAAAATAGCCAGTTATATCACCGTACACTATAGTTTTCTTTGCTTATTTTTGTGTATTTAAATTTATAATGAAATGAATTATTTTACACATTTAGTTACCGTTTTGTGTGAAATGTTATAAGGCTTGTGTTTTGGCATGTTTTGCCTGCAAATAGTTGCTGTGAGAAAAAGTCGTAAAACTAATATGATCATTTTGATTATCAGCAACCTTTTTTCATTGTTTTATTTAAAATTCCTACGTAAATATTCAATTGTACCCCTAAACACCAATGCATTTTTCAAACTAGTAAGTGATTAATGCTACAAGCTAGAATTTATTATGATACATTTTGTTTACATCGAAGTGTTTATTGATACAAGTAATAAGTATTTTCAAACGTTTTTGTCACAGAAAGGGTAAAACTATGTTAATATCATAATAAAATAATAACTAAATTAAAAAAGCGTTTCTTTAATAAAGAATTCTTGAATAAACACTTTTTTATGAATTACAAGTAGTAGCAAAACAATAAAACATTTTTATAAAACAAACATAAAACATAACTTTTAGACCTAAGTAGGTATTTATTGTTAATATGATTATCAGAGTAGGTATCGTTAGTCTTTAAACATATTAAAACAGGCTCAATAAATCAAACAACAGATTTGTTGTAGCACTCAACTATTCGCTATATAAAACAATTTGATCTTTTTTTTATGATGTTTTCCTGTGTTTTTTCGTGTGTGTACATAAATTATTAAACAAATAAATAATTAACATCCTTAAAAAAAACATAACTTTTAAACCTCTTTATTATTAATATTGAACAGTCTTAAAGCGTATTTAATCAGTCTCAAAAAATCAAATAACAGATGTGTTGTACATGTAGCACTTCAACTATTCGCTATACAATACAATATAACATCCTTTTAAAAAAACACAACTTTTAAACCTACCTATCGTTAATCTTGAACAGAGATCGAATTAGTCTTAAATCGTATGAAATCAGTCTCCAAAAATCAAACAACAGATAACAATATAATTTTCTTATAAAAAAAACATAACTTTTCATCCTTTTTATCATTAATCTTGAACAGTCTTTTTTTTTCAGCTTGGAAATCATCAAATGACTTCCCCCGCCCTGGGCGGAGCGGGGGGGCATGTCAGACTTGTACTGACTAAAACCCACCCATGTTCCTTCTATTGCCCTTTACGTTCCGGGGCTGCGGTATCTCTTCCGAACAACCCGCAACCCCGGCAGGCGGAGGCCCTGGCAAGCCCCTCTGCTTTGCTGACTCTCTTTGAGGCGCGCGTGAAACACGAACGCGCCGTCGACACGGCCTGTCGTCAATAGACGGACGGACGGTGAGCTACCTATTGCTCACCGTCCACAGGCCAGCATCTACGGTGGCGGGGAGTCGTCTCGCGGCGCCCGGCGTCCGGGGCGTCTCCCGCGGCGGCTGGGTTGGTTCGAGGTTCTCTCCCTCAAACGCCCGGCCACCTCCTTTGCTAGCATTACTGCTTCGCAGAAGGTGGTGACCGCTTCCCATTCCCTCTCGCTCCGGACCATGGCCTGAACCAGGGCCGGACGCGACAGATCGCCGCCGCCGATCGCCTCCACGAGGGCACGGCGGTGCTCCGCCCAAGCTGGGCAGACCGGCACTGTGAGCTCCACCGTTTTTTTTTTTTATGAATTGCATCTCGCAGTTCAACCAAGGAGGTTGTCGTCTGCTTAACCGGGCGAATCCTGTGGGTGCCTTAAACATTAAGACCTCCAGCCAGGGTAAAAACTTACAAACTAAGCGACTACACGCTAAGGGCACCCCCTGTGGGGTACGAGCCTCGGCTTAGGGCGACGCTGAGGGACAGCAAGGGACAGGCTGGATCTGAGTGATATTATTTATGGACTATTTTAACTTACTGGCTCAGCAGCGCGGGCTGGCTCTTGCAAGGGACGGGTGGGGCAGTTACCGGGACGTCGCGACGGGCCTCGTCGGCGAAGACGGAATGACGGCGATTTGCGTCTGAATTTGCGAAGAGTGCTAGTCTCCCTGCTGCTCTCCTGAAGCAGGGTTATAGCATCGTCAGGAGTGACGAGGGTATGACGACGAACTTTACTTATTCGCGAGGGATCGTATCGAGCGGCCGATGCAATAAGGGGGTTGCGATGTTTTAACGCGGAGTCAAAGAAGCGCTTGGTAAGGCGCTTCATGAATTGAACGACGGTGGGGATTCTTAAGTCTAAGTGAAGACTATCGTTACGGACGTAAAAAGGGGCTCCCGTGATTTTACGAAGGAATCGGTTTTGCAGCACTGTGAGCTCCACCGTATCTTGAACAGTCTTAAATAGTATTAAATCAGTCTCCAAAAATCGTACAAAAAAAATCGAAGTATTGTTGACATTTGATTAACAACAACGTCTGCCTATCCCTATAATACCTACTGAATACTCAGTTAGCATTTAATAAATAAGAATTAAAATACATTGTTAGGCTACCTATATTATTAATTATCATAATAGTCTGTTTTACGATTAGTACCTAAGTTCTAAAATTAGGTATTCTTTTTATAAATTAATTAATATTGTTTTAAAATAGGTATTTATAAAATACTGTATAATACGACAATCTTATTGAATTCTTAATAAATCAATATAAAATACATGTTCTTTGTAAACATTTAAAAAACAAAATTGTTACATAATTCGTGTAAAATGATATAAGTCTTACCTTACGCATCGTAGTTGTGTGCTGTAACGCACGACGCACCTGTCCTGAGTCAGGACTCCTGACGCACGCCCGAGACTAAGAATCCCGCGTCGCCTGCGCTCTTTCCATGCGTCCCGCGGAAAAGTAGGGAGTGGGGTGCGTAAGAGCTGCGCGACTTGTATCACTGTGTACTACGTATTTTTTTGCTAATTTAGTTCTAAAACGCAATGCAGTTTTGATTCTACTATATTAGTATCATTATTCACGTAATCATATGTCCTATTTCCCTTATGTTCTTACTAATAGAATTAATATTAAATTTGTAATCACATCGAAATTGGCTACATAAATTACGTGTAAATTGTTTGATTAGCAGTTGTATCATTAGTCACATATTTTTATGAAAATAAATTTGTGTTTGTATGGTTCATGTACAAATGTAACACTTTTCACTAGAATGTATTGTTTCAATTTTTTTATGTTTTGTGATAGGATTTCATTTGTATCACTTTAGATTGATTGAAGTAAAAGCTTTCGGTTCGCGTAAGATGTGGTAACTCGAGTCGTATTAAAATACATTTTAGAAATATAAAGATCGGTTCGGAGCACTTTGGTACGAATCAAAAAGTATTATTTTACACAATAATTTTAATGAAAAGTTGCTTACTTATATCAATGTACACAAAAAAATCTCATTCATTTTTAACCTTATTACAACGGGGATAAGATAGAAATTAAGTTATTTTTTTTTTAATAAGTTTAATCAGAGAATATAAAAACCGATCTGGGTCGACATGTATCACTTTTCACTGAAGGTACAGAGTTGAGACCCTGAAGACGGACATACGCTAAGATTGAGATGTGAGGGAGAAAGAGGGAAGAAAAGGGAAAAGTTGCCATTGCTATTACAATAAGTAAGGCGCAAGGGTAAAAACTACAGGTAGCAGGTACCTGAAAATCAGGAAAGGGGAACTGCGTTACCCCGAATTTAATGCGAGCGAAGCCGCGGGCAAAAGCTAGTAAAGACATAATCTGAATAAAAACTGGCCAAGAGGGTTCCGTACAAACTTGCCATATAAACAGCCATATATTTTAGTTGCGAGAGGTCCCAGGTAAGGCCCGGCGCCCATTATCGGCATCGGCAAGGAAAAGGATCCTTCGGCATCCTACATGCAAGCGCAAACTGTCGGAAACTATGCTTTGGCAAGCTGCAAAGTTCTTAGGGATGACGAGGCGTCCTTAAGCATGCCGCACCGTCCTGTAGCTTGCCGAAGCGTCTCAATATCGTAGTTCTCGTCAAAACAGTCTCAGAGTTGTTACAAGCTAGTTGTCTGAGTTGTATTTAATATGGGGAACTAGGATCTAGTGCTCATAGCATCTCTTGCTGAAGAAGAAGAGAAATCTAATCAATCAAGAAGAGAATCGGCGCCAGCGGCGTACCGAAGGATGCCGAAGCATTCTCAAGGCTGCCGATACAGCAGCCTCAAGCATACCGAAGGGGTATTTTTGTTATTACGACCATATATGATGAAAATTTCTACTTTATTGCCATTTTGTTAATGTATATTGCTATTTGCCACCTAAAATCCTCAGTCGTGCCGATGCCGATAATGGGTGCCGGGCCTAAGTGTGAATAAAAACCGACTGAAAGCGAGTCAGACTCGCGCACCGCGGGTTCCGTACAAACTTGCGACATAAACAGCCATATCTCTTGACTGCGTACACTTGGAGTGTTTTGTTATAGCACAAAGGCACTACAGAGTTGAGTATATATGGTTTTGATTTCACATCAATACTTCCACGCTTTCACGAGATAAAGGGTCTTGACAGACAGAACTTGAGGCACAGAACCCTTAAAAGATTCTTGCAGTACTTGTTGTCCACCGGAATATTATTAACCATTTATCAGTAAAACTCGTGCATTTTTCCCCAAAATTTTGCCTAAAAGAGCTGCCAAGATAATTTTGGAATCACGATTATTAATTTCTCCAATATCGTTTATTTACTTATATTCTTCACAAACGACCATGTTATTATACACACATACTTACATAATTATATAGAGCTTAACTACCTAACTTAACTAAAGGTACCTGATAAGTGTGGTCCTGGTCTAGATAAGTATAGAACGACAACACGGTTGGCGCAGTGGCTGAGCGATCGACTGCTGCGCTGTCTGTCGCGGGTTCGATCCCCGCACAGAACAAATATTTGTATGGCCTACAGATAGTTGTTCCGGGTCTGGCTGTTTGTGTATGTGAGTTTAAATGTTTGTAAACGCAACCACGATACAGGAGAAATCCTAATGCGGGGCAACGTTTTAAAAAAAATGTGTGAGATAAATTACCTGGGTCCCATCCCATGGGTATATATATGGTTTTGATTTCAAATCGATACCTTCGCTCCACGCGTTCCCGAGATACAGGGAACGCGTGGAGACAGACAGACAGATAAAGGGCCAACAAGGTGATCCCATAAGGGTATCGTTTTTTCCTTATGGGACCCTAAAACCTCATTACATAAAGCTCAATATTAAATATTAAACATACTACTCTGTCAAGAAAGTACCGGGAAAAGATCAATAATACACAAAATGTCTGTTATTCATCCAAATTTATTTTATCACCTTCAAAGTATGCTCCTTTAGAAACGATACACTTGCGCCAATGAATAATCCATTCATCAAAACATTTTTTAAACGCTGCTTCCGGAATTGAGTTCAATTCTCGCCGCGAATTCTCCTTTATGTCTTCTATCGATTGAAAACGGGTGCCACGAAGTGGTAATTTGAGTTTAGGAAAAAGAAAAAAGTCAGCAGGAGCCATATCTGGTGAATATGGTGGTTGCTGGATGGTATTTGTTGAGTGTTTGGTCAAAAATTCGTTCACAATGATAGCCTTGTGCGAAGTCGCAATGTCGTGGTGCAAAATCCAAGAATTTTCTTTCCACAAATCTGGCCTTTTTCGTCGAATTTGCTCTCTTAAGCGCCACATAACGCTCAAATAATATTCTTTATTTACCGTTAGACCTTCCGGTAAGAATTCAGAGTGCACAACACCGCGATAGTCAAAGAAAACAGTCAACATGACTTTGACTTTTGATCGACTTTGGCGTGGTTTTTTTGGTTTCGGTTCAGTTGGAAGGCGCCACTCCGAAGCTTGTTGACTAGTTTGCATGTCAAACTCGTAAACCCACGTCTAGTCACCAGTAACAATGCGTTTCATGAATGTTGGGTCCGAACTGACTCGTTCTAGCATGTACTCAGCGACTTTCATGCGATTGAGTTTTTGGAGAAAATTCAGATCTTTTGGGACTAGCCGAGCAGCAACATGTTTCATACCCAAATGATTAGTTACAATGGTACGGATACAGAAAGTTCGGCGGCTATCTT
Source organism: Ochropleura plecta (assembly GCA_905475445.1). Taxonomy (NCBI): domain Eukaryota; kingdom Metazoa; phylum Arthropoda; class Insecta; order Lepidoptera; family Noctuidae; genus Ochropleura; species Ochropleura plecta. Next base: position 2,012,446 of record FR997732.1, read on the forward strand.
CTTCGGCTTCACTTTTGCGATGTTAACTTCAGTTGCAGACGTTGACGGCCTACCAGAGCGAGGCAAATCTTCCATCACATCTCGACCGCTTTTGAACGCTTTGAACCACTCATAAGCACGAGTTTTTGATAAAGTCGATTCACCGTAAGCCTTCTGTAACATTTTCAGTGACTCCGAACACGAAATTCCATTGGCGATGCAAAATTTAAGACAAACTCTTTGTTCGATATTTTTGACCATTATGAAATTCGCAATACACACTATAGATGATAGTACTAAAACCAGCACTGTATTTAATATAAATAACAGATGCAACTCAAACTCCGCGCCGTTAATAACATGTTAATAAACAAATCATCCATTCCCGATACTTTTTTGACTGAATGTATTTATTTAAAAGTATGGATCCATCAAGGTTCGTTCTGTTTTGTTTTGTTTGCTAAGAAAAGCAGCGAACAAAAAAGGAACTATACTGTAGCTTTATTAGAGAAATTTGCTCAGTTCCATTCATGCATTCAAAGAAGCTTTCTAGACCTTATTGTATATTGATAAGACTCGCTTCACTGACGATAAGTCGTGCGTCAATTAGCATTATAAGTTGTTTCATCTGTTTGACTCCAACGTACTTTAAATTCTAGGTCTCAAAGTTTTCTCAAAACAACTGGCACTTAGCGCATTCAAATACAAGTCTTACAGTCGAAATACATTTGCATTTTGTTTATACAAATATATTCTGACTAATTTACAATGGTACGTCTGAATTTCATCAGTTTCCAAACTGATTAATGCTCCACTCTGTGTCATAATGTTGAATAATACAAAGTTAATGCCACATAAAGTTTTGGACAACTATGGTAATGCGACGCTCGCTACCGCAAAAAGAGTGATTTAGTTGAGGATATGGGATGGAGGAGGAGGAGTAATTATGTCTGTGTATGTTTGAAATGGGAAACAGAGATTTGGAAAGGTTCATTGCTAAATCAGGATGTGATTGCGACGATTTGCTGCGCTACGTGTCGCCGCCGGTTCGATCCCCGCACGGAATAAATATTTGCATGGCCTACAGATAGTTGTTCCGGGTCTGGCTGTTTGTGTATGTGAGTTTAAATGTTTTTAAACGTACCCACGATACAGGAGAAATTCCTAGAGTGGGGCAACGTTTAAAAAAAAAAGATTATACTTCTTGATGTGGTTCAAATTGCATTTAGTTCGACGCGACGGCGTCGAGTCACGTTTTCGCATCGTCTGAACTAAAGCGAGCTTCTGAGAAAAGGCTGTTGCTGACAGGCACGATCCGATTCCACGTCTATCACTGTCAATCTTATTGTGTTACAGACTAGTAAATCAAAGGAGACATTTGGTCAAAGGCAAGGATCAGATCTGGCTCATAAATATCTTTAACGATAACCTACGCTTAATGCGAAAGATAACAGACTAGCATAAAACGATTAATAAACTTGATGCAATACATTATATTCTTTTTAAATAAGTGGTTCTAGTTAGTTTTCAATATTAAAGGTAAACGTTTGTATGTAAAACTTGTACCTAAATTCCATTAGCGCTGAAGTATCTTTAATTAGGAGCGCACTTGACTGCCCACCAGAGACTAAAGAGCAGTAACAGCCCTTTTGTGATTTTTCGTTTTATTAGTGATTCTGAAAGCGGGTTTCTTAAGCTTTCTATTGAATTAACTTACTTATTTCTAAGACTATTAGAATGGTTTTTATTTAACAGTTTTCACTTACTGCAAACGAAAAAAATTAACAATTTGGCGTGATTTCCCAACTAAAATACAGTATAAATTATACTGCAGATTAAATTTTTAGGTTTCATAACTAAAATGCAGTAAGCAATATAATTTTACAGTTCTTTAGATAGTTTTATATTTCTGGAAAAAAATTAAAAAAAAAATTAATACGCAGTAAAATTTACCGCCATACAAGCTATTTTTACTGCAAATTAAGAAAATACAATTTATTGTCACGAACTCCCAACTAAAATGCAGTAAAATCAAAGCTTGTCGCATTTTAGTTGTGAATACTTAACATTCTTTTATCATTATAAACTGACTAACACGCAGTAAAATACAGCATTACTGCAGATTAGTTTGGATAGCATAATGACACAGATATGATTATTCCTAGCTAAAGTGCAGTTAATGTTTTAAATACTGCATTTCATTTTTGTCAAAGGAGGTTGTGCATTCTGCGCAGGGTCCTTTATTAATTAGATGTTTTTTTTTTATTTTTGATATGTAAATTTTACATAAGTGAGTTGAATTATTGTGATTAAATAATAAGAAATAAACGGTCTTTAAAATGTGAACTAGCTATTTTTCTTACTGCACTAGTAAATTGAACACTTTTTTCTTAAAAAACTAACTAAAATGCAGTATTTTTTTGACCTTACTGCATGTTAGTTGGGTTTCTTGACAAAATAACTGATCCAAACGCAGTAATAGGGCTTTTTGCTGCATTTTACTAAGTTTAAAATGGTATTTTTTACAAAAAAGGCTATGCAGTAATAGGCACCAAAAAGAATAAATGGCCATAATAAATTCAGTTATTAAGATATATTTTTTTTTATTGCTTTAACGTGTGAACCTATGCCTTTACAACCTTTCTGCATTCAAATTTTTTTGCTTATACATTCTGTTGATTTTTTAAAATCAATTCTTAACTTTAAATGCGTTTTACTCGAAATCGTGATTTTGCTGTTACTGCACTTTAGTGTATGGTGGGCAGTGTACGCATCCATGTAATATTGCGTAAAAATGTATTTATTTAGTAAAAAAAACAAATAAGTTTTTTTTTTAAATCTGCTAATTCTCTTCCACAAATAAATAAAATCAGTACTTAATTTGTTACATAGATACAGGATAATGTATTTTATTTGTGAGAGACTGGTGCCTAAACCAAGCCAATGCCTGTATTTTAGGTAATTTACAATCTATGATAATTAAGTGACACTAACTAAAACATATACAAGTCTCAAAAAGGGAAACAATTACAAGGTGTCAAAAAATCCATATAAATCGCTGTCAATCGGTAATATGCCCAGAAGGCTGGCAGCATTGCCAGCCACGTTGGTTGGCTGATTCTTTGGACAAAATAAAGGCCAGCTCTCTAGTCTCGAGTAGAGTCGACCAATGCTATGCGACTGGATATCGCAAAGCGGTTGGTCGACTCTGCACAAAAAACTAGGTGAGCATTCGGACCCCAAGGCCCTAAAACCCCAAACGGCTCAAACACATAACTAGCAATTACATTATTATATTGTGTAGGTTCTATTGGAAATCTAAAAAATACTTTAGAGATAGACCATGGACCTCTCAAATCTTTTTATGCTAATGATACATTGCAAACTATCTGCAGTTTATTTTCTCTCTCTCTCTCTCTCTCTCTCTCTCTCCTTATAATGCTTCCAGAGGTTGTCTTGAAAATATTGCTTTTAGCAATAAAACCGCCCATTGCAACACCTTATGTAAAATATATGTTCTTCTGTCATGTATATGGTGTGCTTACATAATAATGAGTATTCCATCTTTCTATCCTCACAGCTAAAACCTCGTGGCGTGACCTGCCGGGACGCCACAAACGAATGTGACCTTGAAGAGACGTGCACGGGAATGTCTGGTACTTGTCCCCCGGACGCGCATCGGAAGAACGGGGATCCCTGTGAGGAAGGCAAGGGGTACTGCTTCGCAGGGCAGTGTCCCACGCTGTCGCTGCAGTGCGAGAGCATCTGGGGGCAGGGCACGGTGGGGGCTGACAAGGAATGCTTTGATCAGTTCAACTCGAAGGGAGCGGTCACAGGACACTGCGGGAAGGATGACAACGGGCATTTTATTAAGTGTGAAACTGAGTGAGTACTACTTTTTTAATGACTTCAAAAAAGGTAGGTTCTATGTTCGACCGTATCTTTTAAGGAATGTTCACCTATTGCTCCGCCAACTGTAAGCCGATTTTCATAATTCTTGTTTTATTCGAAATGGTATACATCCGAAATGGTTCCATATCAATTTTATTTATATTGCTTGGGTAGTTTATGAGTAATTAACGTCTATGATATATATTTTTTCTTCTATACCTATATGGATGATTTGCTAATATATTTTATTAACAATGGAAAATGAATATTTGATATAAAATTTGTAAGATATGAAAATGCTAAATTATAAACTTTTTTTTAAAAGAAAAACGACTTCCAGAAAAAATTCTAATAATTGGAAAATATCTTTACTTCCAGCAGTCGGTGGCAAAAAAGTCAACAAAACAAACAAAAGTCACCATCAGTAAAGTTATTTTCCACTTATTAGATATTTTTTAACTAACATTGACATAATTGATAACATTTCAAACGAGATCACACTCACCCACAATAATTTCAGTTTATCCGTGATCACGGCATTTGCAACAGTGCCGAAATATCGGAACTTCACAATAAATAATAAACGTGGCAAACATCACGTTCCAAATGTTATTAATAATGAGTGAGCATTGTTTTGACCTGGTGTTATTTAAATTGTTGTTTGGATTGCTGGGTAAATTTACCTAAAAGGCACAAAATGTTTTAAATGGCCGCACAAAATACCATATGGGTATTGAAACCTTTTATTTTTCGTGTGGTTAGTGCCTTTTTTTGCGGGTAGGAAATCATCAAATAACTTCCCCCGCTCTGGGCGGAGCGGAGGGGAGTGTCACACTTTTAAATTCAAATTCAAAATTCAAAACCATTTATTTCAATTAGACCATTACAGGCACTTTTGAATGTCAAGAAACAAAACTAATCTACAGTCCCGGTCACAAGGCATAATAACTTGTGAAAGTACTGTAGTTGCCCATTCCAAAGCGTTGATCTCTATGGAGAAGAATGGGCAAGAAACTCCATGGACACTCTTTTAAATTATAATATTTTTACAAAATTGTATTTACATCATTCATGTTGAGATTATACAAATATGTGAGAACGATGTAGAAAGACGTGCACAGTAAGAGCGTCCAGAGTAAATAAAAGGCAAAATTTAATTTTAAATCTAAATAAGTTAAAAATGAACCGTGGTAGCTAAAAAAATGACCAGTCCCAACTGACAGCGCCCGTTCACGAACATGACGTATGGATCAGCCCCATTCAGCTCGACCATTTTGAAGGGAGCTAAATGACCCGACACACCCGCCACCATCAGCGAGACATTTAAGTGAGCATGACACTATCAACCACCAGGGCTTCGTCAAGTCAATAATAATACATAGCACTCACATAATTATGGGCTTAATAATTATACAATACTAGAGAATTGATTCTATACATTGCAAAGATAGTCTTTCAATCTTCTGCAGCTTCCACTATAGCTTCGGATACCAATCAATGAGTTTACCCCTATTCTTGTGGAGCAGGACCAGCATTGAGCCAAGCATTTTTATCATCAATATAATCCCCCAACTTATAATATGCTTGCCTACATAGTGTGCGTTTAATACAAGATTTAAATTTCGTTTCATTCAGTTGAAGAATGTGGGGAGGTTTTTTATTGTAGCATTTCAAACAGTACCCCATGAAAGATGAGTCTACTTTAGCTAACCTGAAACCTGGTTGAACTAATTGGTCCCTATTTCTAGTATTATAATTGTGTCTGTCACCTCTTTTACTAAAAATATGCAAGTTTTTCCTGACATACATGATGTTTTCATAAATATATTGACAAGGTACTGTCATGATGTTAATATCCTTAAACTGTTCCCTTAAAGAATCTCGCCTACGTAGGTTATATATGGCTCTGATGGCTCTTTTCTGCAGAATAAATATAGACTGGATGTCAGCACCCCGTCCCCAAAGTAAAATACCGTATGACATGATACTATGTTTTTTTTTACGAACTAAAACCCACCCATGTTCCTTCTATTGCCCTTAATGCTCCGGGGCCGCGGTATCTCTTTCGAAAAACCCGATACCCAGGATATTTGCCAAGCTTTACAAAGTTATTAACACACAAGTATCAGATACAGAATGATCTACGGAGCAGAATTCTTTCTGGCACTCAAAGTGCCCTTTTGTAAATGGCGGATTATATCAAATCAAGGAGTTCTAACAGAAAAAAATGTTCTTACTTTTGATAATACAATACTGTCATCTTTATCAGGAATGTTCGCTGCGGCTCTTTGCAATGCCAACAAGGGAACCGCTACCCTATAGTGACCGGCATGGACGAGTATTACACCAGGACCGTCATCAGCATCAAGGGCAACGAGTATGAATGCAAGTGAGTATAGGTCTTCAACCACAGCCTTGGAGCAGCATTATCATCATCATACTACTGCCATACTTCTCTATAACTTGTAATTTCTTCAGTTACCTCCTTTCTAGCCATATCATCCTTGACGTAATCCATCCATCGTTACTTTGGTCTTCCTCTATTCTTACAACTATCCGCATTCATAGTTAAAACTTTTCCCAAAAAGCTATGATTCCTTTATGTTTACATTGTATACAAAACCATATAAAAGCATGTAAGATGTTAAGTAGTTTGAGTCCAATCATTAGCCGTAAGTATCGGCGTATAAATATTGCCATAGCATTAAAAGGTACTAAAAAACATTATGCCAACCAATTTTTGTTAATTTTAAACTTAATAAATAAGAAATATTTTTTCTTGTGTAATGCCAAAATTCAAAATAAGTAAAGAACTAAAATGATTGAGGTGAGTTTATCTGCTCGCGTAGGTATTTCACATCACCCTTAGCATCCTCACCTCAGCCACATGAATCCCCTAAATCATCCCTTTATAATAAGCCTTCTTCTTGGAAGATTTACCTGCTTCGCTGATCTATAGCTCACAGCGATAGATCTTTAGATTGACTACCAGATCGAGTAAATTTTCCTGGGTTTTTCCGACAAGAACTACACAGTAACAACCCGTAGTTTTTTTTACTAAATATCAATTTTACAACTTAGTCATCCAACCCTCTAATTCACTGTTCCCCACAATTCCAGAGCCACAACAGGTCTTCCAAAGCACTCGGAGATCGCTCCCCTGGGGCTGGTGCGCGACGGCACGCCCTGCGGAGACAACCTGGTGTGCGTGAACCAAACATGCACGTCCATCTTCCCGTACATCGACCACACTAAGTGCCCCACCGACCATAATAACAACGAGTGCTCTGGGAAAGGGGTGAGTGAACTTTGAGACCTAATTTATTGTTAGAACAGACGATTGCATGAACTGTGAAAACCGTCCTTACTACTGCAACATAAGGTGCTATCAAAATTAAACTGTTATCATGTACATTTGTATTGAGAGTACTATATGATAATTTTGGTAAATGTTTCATGAGCACAAAGCTCCAGTTAGACTTATTGTACAGACGCCTGCACATCAAGCTACTACAATCTGTCAGATTTCTTTGATAGATTTTCGACTTTATTTCTAAAGGTTCAAGGTTCATTGGGAAAATTGACAGTTTCGGGTAGCTTGACCTGCAGGCGTCTGTACACAAATATTGTATTAGTAGCAGATGAATGAACGTGGTGGTTGCAAAAACAGTTTCTAAGGATTGTAGTGTTTTGTAGTTTCATATGTTTTTGTTAACAAATACGGTATTTAGAACTTAAATTATGAAGCAGGTGAAATAACTATGGGGGATAATAAAGTAAACTCAAATGGTCAGAATATTATAATATCAATCTAATGCTGGAAACGTGACGCTATGAGATGTAATAGCGCATGGAATTTGCTAAGCTGTCAGGTCAGATCTCGTTTGAGTTAACAAAACCTGAATAAGGAACAAAATTTCGTCAAAAAAACAAAGATTTTGACGATGAATGTGACCTTTTATCTTTAAACTAATGCCCGCCCCGGCTTCGCACGGGTGCAATGTAGATACTAATATTATAAATATAAACCTTCCACTCGAACCACTCTACATTTGCTGAAAACTGCATTAAGCGAACAGACAACGAAAGTGACTCCAATTTATACCATGTAAAGAAGAATTTCCCTTATTAAAACTGTATAAAAACATGCCCATCTTACCTATATTAAAGATTCATAAAAACCTTATCTGTAATCCGCTACATTCGTAAAAAGTATAATATATCAAACTAAACCTATAAAATCTAACAGCGCGCCAGCGAAGCAAAAATTGAATAACAGGCCACCCGAGGCACCACTCAAACTATTAAAAAGTAACTCCGCGAGACCCATGTACATAAAAATGTTGTACACAACATGTTTACGATATGTCGGTATTATACTTGTTGTAGACACAGTCTGATATCAGAAGCCCCAGCGATTTTTGTTGTTTCCAGGATCAAGGTAATTACATTCTATTTAAGCCCCGTTCCAATAAACAAAAACGACTCGTTTTGCTTACGGATGGTAGTATTTTGACATAAGTTCTATGAGACTTATGTCAAAATCTTACTATCCATAATTATTAGTCCGTCTTTTAGATTTTACAAAAATAAGGGACATGTTCAAATTGTACAATGACAATTGGAATAAAAATGACAAAGATATAGCCTATTAAAGTTATGTGTGTGACTTCACTCGTTCCGAAAAAATGCAGCAACGCGTGACGTCATACGTAACTTTAATGGGCTATATCTTTGTCATTTTTATTCTAATTCACAAATAAAAAAATACTTATCCCTTATTTTGAAAAATCGGAAAGACGGATTAATATTTTTTTTGGGAAACTAGCCTATTATCCTGTAGCATTTTAGTTAAATTATTTATGAGGGTTCGGATTGATATTTAGGTTAAGCGTCGGTTGCCTAGGTTGGTTAGAAGCTGGGTGACAATCCGTTACATACCGAGTTTCCTCCGTGCCTCGGAAAGCACGTTAAGTTGTTAATCCCGGCTGTCATTTGTAGATCTCCTCCCAAGTCTGACAACCAGTCTTACCAAGGCGTATCGTATGACCCAGTACTAACGAGGTTGTTGAGGTCAGATAGGCAGTCGCTCCATGTAAATGTTTTGTTACATTCATGCCGCGGCATGAACTTATGCTAGGACCTCCAATTATGCAAAAACAACAGGAAAAAAACCCGGTGAGTACGAGTCGGACTCACGCGACGATTGTAAATAAAATAAAATAAGGTGTAACAAAGTTTAAAGTTAAAAAAAAAACGTTGCCCTACACTAGGAATTTCTCCTGTTTCGTGGGTGGGTTTACAAACATTTAAACTTACATACACAGACAGCCAAATTGGATAAGTCTTTTCACCAAAGACAGTCTAGTTAAAAATATTTTTGATCTTACTTAAAAGTGAATTTTGTCATTTTTAATTTATTGCCTGTACCTGCTATCCGATGACAAAAGGTCTTTAATACAAATATGTTGCAAGCGATTGTCAAGTTTATGGGTACGAGTTAAGGTGTGTAATTACCTGAAGTTAATAATATTTTATAACATGTTTCAAGAAGAAACACAAATGTTTACGTTTAGCATTCTCGGCCACTTATGGGATATGATTTTGTTGTTGATCCTTTATCTAGTACATTATTGATCGAAGTGTACACACGACGGCAGGTTAACCTATTTTAAGCTATTATAACCTGATCTCTCTACTACGGATCGCACACCGTAGTAGAGAGATCAGGTTAAAATGATTTTGTGTTAAGATTGTGACTTAAAGAAAGGGCCATCTTTTGATTGTAGAGGATTAGAGGGTTGATTTTTTCACAGTTCTACAGGACTCCAGACTTGAGTATATGGTTTTAATTTCAACTCAATACCTTCACAGAGGTTCCTTCCTCTCTCAAGAATCTTGACTATCGGTAGCTTAGACCCTGCTGTCCCGATGCGAGTAAGGCACTATTTTTTAGTGTATTTTTTAAAATATTTTAAATAATAAAGTCTTTGTAAAATAAAATATTTTAAAGAGTAATGTAAGGAAATAAGAATACTGAATAATAACAATATGTATATTTTAACGAACAAAAAGTTGATGCATTTCATTATCCATTTACAATGAAAAACGATATATTTCAACATAATCACTCAAACGCAATACAGCCATTATCATCTCAAAATAAGTTGGAACATATTATTTTTGTTAAAATTCTCATTGTTACGAGTACCTGTTCAAACTGTTCGAACCCCGAAACATTTCATATTATAAATGAATGTAATATTAAATCTGAAAATACCTCAAAATGGAGTAATATTATTCCACAAGGGATTAATAAGTTCCATTCCGGGGAGTTTTAATTCAATATCATTTAATTGGCCGCTCGTACTATAGTTTGGACATCGTTAATTATAAGTTGGACTGTGTGCGCCTCCCATAATGATGTGCCAGGGTAGGCGAGAATGCGGTAATATATAACATATTATTCATTTTTCGTAGGTACTGAAAACTGTCATGATAATTTTTGATACTATTTTTAGAATTCCGTACATCAAAAAGAAAAAACGGAATCCTTATAGATTTAGATATGATAACTTTCGGTCTTTCTTTATTTCGGGAACGCGTGGAGAGGTATTGAGTTAAAATAAAAACCAACTAACTCTTAGAGCTGTAAAAAAATCAACCCTCTAAGGCTGACCTTACAAAATATAATTATTTGATTAAATATTCAAATATCTTATGACCTAGCCCGCGTTAAGGTCACTTCAGACACATTCATAATAAGCAGGGCCCAGTGAATTCGTAAAATTGTAATTTAGTGACGGACACACGACCAATGAACTTTCTAGACCTGTTTAAAAATACATGAACTAAGAGTACACACGACATAACACATCATGACAAAGCATTTTTAGTTTCGTAATTTATGACCTTACTAGCTTTCGCCCGCGACGTCGTCCGCGTGGCATAGTTATTTAGGGCTAACGCTAACTTTAACCCGCGTGATGATCGAAAAAAAATTATCTTCCTCTCCCCCTTTTCTCACTTTTATTTAGCCTATGTCCGTCTCCAGTGTCCCAACTATCTCTGTACCAAAATTCATGAAAATCGATTTGGCCATTTAGGCAGGTGAAGACGTAACAAACAGACTCACTTTCGCTTTTATAATATTAGTAAGAATTTCGTAAAGAGACTGTAGTATTCACTTTAGGTATTAGAGGCAAACATTATATTGCTACATCATCATTTGTATACCTTTCTTGTTAAAATATTTCGCTTAGAAAACGTAATATTCTACTATTTTAAAATAATCCTAAATTCTTATTGAAATCATCGCTTCCCGAAGTTCCCGGGCCAAATTAAATTGGAATGTGTGTGAAAACAGTACATGAGTATGTGCTATCGAAGATAGATCCATGTACAACGAATATTATCGAGCTATCAAGTTCCTTGTTTCGGAAGACAATTTGGAATCAGGTACATCGCACATTCGACTCAAATTTCAAGACTGGCGCAGTTTGCCGCCGAGTATCGTATTTACCATGTAAACTTCATAGATTCATTGTTACGAGGTTCTATTTTTGGAAATGAACTGGATTTTCAATACGGATAGGTGTTTTGCGTTTTCACTCATGAACACCTTCTGAAATGTTAATGAGACCATTCGTACTATGTATTCTCAGACCTATACACAGTGACTAACTACAGTTACAACCACTTTATGTAATATCATCATTCTTCAGCCCTTATCCCAATTTATTTGAACTTTCGTACTTCATAAGACGACATCAGTATGCGGCATATCATATGCGGCCAAAAAAAGAGAGCGATCTCCTTTCTATTCTATAATAAAAAACCATATAAGTAAAAAAAAACGTCGAGAAAAGGTGCACGGTTCAGGTTGGTCGTAAATTAGTATTGCCATGTTTTCTGACTTCCAGTTTCATGACGTCATATCTCCGTCACTATTTACGTCACCGTAGGGCTTTGGTTAAACGAGGAGCTCATCATCTACCTAGCCTTTTCCTAACTATATTTGGAACAGCTTCCAAGACAAACGAGGAACTGGTGGCTAATGTGTGGTTCAGGGTAATCCGCGCTTGCCCATGTTGATCTGTGGATGGGTGGCCACCCGTTACGTACTAAGTATCCTCCGTTCCTTGAAGCTCAAGTTTAGCCATTGGACCCGGCTGTCATTTATAGATTTTCAATCTTATGAGTCCTTACAGGTCCAATAGTTTAAGAACCAGTCAACCAAGAAATATTGTATTGCCCAGTACTGAGTTGTGGTGGTCAGATAGGCGGTCGTTCCATGTAAAATACTAGTATTAAGCTGCATTCGGTTCGATAGAAGCAGAAACCATAAGGAAAAAAAAGGCTAGGCAGATGAAAGGTTCGGCCAAACCGGTACAAATGAATTGCAGACGCGCCGGACGCTGTACCGGACTAATCGATGTCCGCAGCCAAGTCGCAATTTGTCCGTACCAGTCTGGATGATCTCGAAGTTATTTCGTGATAATTTTACCTCCATTTCATAGCACTCCACCCGAACGTCACACAAACAGAATTCAGTCACAAAAATGTTGCACTAAACGCATGAGAATTCCATCGTGTCACCTTAACTAAATCTGGGTGTCGACGGGCGCCCGGCCCCGAGAAAATCGGATTGGTCGTACCGAGCCGTGCCCGAATTCTGCTCGACCCCGAATAGTTAGACGGTTGGGCCCGACTGGCCGAGTTACCCCGTAAATAGATTAAACAGTAACTCCGTTCGGTACCGTTAAATAATTATGTTGTTTTGACAAAGAGTTCGTTCGGAGGTGGATATTGTTCGTTACTTATGCGAGTACGAGTTTACTTTGTGCCGTATCGACGGCGTGATTGTGTTCCACGCATGCCTCAAAGAGATGTCAGTAAAGCAGAGGGAGCCCGCCAGGGACACTGCCTGCCTCGGTTGCGGGTTGTTCGAAAGACATACCGCGGCCCTAAAACAGAAATGGCATAAGAAAGAACATTAATGGATTATAGTTAGTACTAGTTTCACACTCCCTTCATCTCCACCCAGAGTAGGAGAAATACTTGATGATGGCAAAAAAGAAAAAAAGTCTAGCCCTGAGACTTCTTCGGAAATTTAAGAAGTTATGTTATTTGGATGTAAATCAAATATGGTGCTGATGTTTTAATCAAGAACCTTTTGCCCGCTGCTTCACTCGTGTACTGCTTGGAAATTCTAGAAATTACCACCGGGAAGATCAGTATCCTTCTGTCATGAATCTAACCATGGTCATACATTATCCATGTGCCATTAGTCAAACCGTTAAGATGTGAAAAGGTAGACAGCTTTACGGAGTTACTTTCATCAATAATACATTTTAAAAATATATGATTCAGCTAAAAACTATTTTTGACGAAGACTTCATCGACCATAGATCTCCATGAAAAGATAAAAACCACTTATTGACTCGTGAAAGAAAAAGCAAAAATCAAAACTTTTCAACAAGCACGAACTCTTACTGGTCTCAAATCTACCCTCAATTCCAAATCTGTTTGAAATCTGAAATTATAAAAGGAACAAAGTACTTAATAGGACTTTTTGTCATGAATAAATTTCGTATAAAGTTTAATAATTGTTCTCCAATCGTTCCTCACCTCCGTTTTAGTGGCGAGGAGCGAAGAGGAATTCAACACGATTCCGCACTGCCTGACGACGATTTGTGCCTCAACTCAATCCGAACGGAATCGAGTTACTGACGCAACTCACTTCAAAGTCGCCTTTAAATTGATTCATTTCATCATCCTTTGAAACAGAGAGAAGTGATTTATTTATTTGTGTTTTCGGGGATAATTTGGCAAATATCGATTTTATTTGGAATTCAATGAAACATAGTTTTAAATAGCTGAGACAGTTTTATAATGCATTAAAAATTCTTAAATTAAAAGGGTTATGGTTTGGTAATATCGAGGAGATTAATATAAGGCGTCTATCAAAAGTACTTAGGAAACAGATGTGAGTGAAAAATTAAATATAAAATATTTTTATTTCACTTTAGCGACCCGCCCAGCGGTTTCACCCGCTGCTCACCTCCTAAGAGTCATAGCGTGAAGTATTATACATATAAACCTTCCTCTTAAATCACTCTACCTATTAAAAAACCGCATTAACATCCGTTGCGCAGTTTTAAAGATTTAAGCATACATACAACATAGCAGCAGACAGACAGCGACAACGACTTTGTTTTATACTATGTAGTGGTAGGCCTACATGGGCACTTATAAAACGTCGAGAAAAGGTGCAGGACTTAGTGAGGACCTATACTGACCTTATAGGTGATGGGTTATGCTGTGCAGAAAGAGTAGATTAAAGAAAGCGCAGTAGTAAAACGTGAGCACTGCCACGATAACTGCTAGCTACGTACATTTGGACCAAAATAGGACTTCTTTTTTTTCTGATAGACGATCAAATTACTCCTTTCGCTGTGGGCAAAGCGGGAGGGAGTGTCAGACTTTTACTTACTAAAACCCATCTATGTTCCTTCTTTTGCCCTTTATCTTCCGGGGCCAGGGTTTCTCTTTCAAACAATACCGCAGCTCCGGCAGGCCATCAGCCCTAATAGACCCCTTCTCTGAGAAAGTCAAACATGAACGCGCTGTTGACACAAAGCAGTCGTTACGACACTGACAGCAGGCCCGACTAAGAAGGAATGTGGTTTAATACACTAGCAGGATTCAACAGAATACCAGCGTCAGGTAGTCTACCTGGCATTATGCTGAGCTGGACTCCTATTTGGTGCAATCTTGAGACACACCGCCCAGTTGTAGGCAACCGTTATGAATGTATGTGATGTGTCTAAATGCCTATGGGTCAATCTAACTTCTATCTTACTTTTTTTTTAATGGATTCCTTTTTTACCCAGTTTGAAAAAGATTTGTTGCATCAAATAAATGATTTATCTATCTATCTAATATTGGGTGAATCAAAAGCAATTCCTACCGAAACTTGTAACCACAAACATACTTCACATAAAACGAATTTCAAATAGATAATACTAAACCGCCGTACTCAAATTTGTGGCAGTTAGGTAATACGAATCGATTCCACAGCCAAATTAATTCCCTTAATATCATTGAAACTTGTTCTAAGTCTAGAATTGATTCGATGGTACTAAGTTAGACTATAATAGACCATGTTTGTGGGGAGCAAATGGGATAAGTTTGGATTCGTTTTATTTGATGGCTTTAGATATTTATGTGTGAAGGGTGGAGAGTTTTAAAATCGATTTGTGTAGATTGTGGGGAGTAGTTTGAGATTATCTTGGGTAGGAATGATAGTCCTCTTGTAGCGATAAACAGCAAATGAGGTAATAATAAGACGTATGCATAGTTTGGTAACTTGCTAAAGATCAGAGTGAGCATTTTAGGCAAAATATGATAGTTTACCCATACGTAAAAAATCTTGAAGTTATTTTTCGGTGTCGCAGTAAGTTGCAGTAGCTAAGTGACGTCACTCTAAGTTCAATATGGCAGTATACGTCTTTTTTATGCATTCCCATGTTGTGGGTATTAAATGAAACGGTTTGCTGAGAAGAATATCAGAAACTGTATTTTTTTTAATATAAATATTTACTGTGTATTTTTGCTTATTCAAAGTTATTAATCACCACTTTCTCAAATTCCAGGCATGTTCTAACATGAACAAGTGCGTCTGCAACCGCGGCTGGACAGGCCCGGATTGCTCGCACCACGACGCCCTCCCCCCTTCCCCGACTCCTTACGTCCCCGACAACAGCACGAAAGCTGCCTACAACATGACCAAGAAGGAAACACCGTATGGTGAGTCGACCCCAGTTATATAAGCTTTAGTTTAGAATTAAGTTAGAAATATTTTAGATTTTAGAGCAGTTTTTTTCAGGAAATTATTTACAGGAAAAATTATTAAAAAAAAACTGTAAAAATAATTAATGGTTGAAAAGTTCATATTTTACAAATTGTTTTTTCAAAAATTTCAGAATTAGTTTTAAGTTATAATAAGATCTTAGGTTTAAGCAAATTGTGAAATATTTTGTATTATTTGGCCCTTTCTTTTAGTTACTTTTTCTACTGTTGTTTATTTATTCATATTTCTCTATTTCCACTTTGCAGCCTTTACATAAAAATATCGGTTTTTTAAAACGACCACTTTGGGGATTTTCCGAATTTCTGGAAAGAGTGGGAACAAAAAGAGCAAAAAAATAACTAAATAATGACTACTCAACTAAGTTTTAAAAACAAAAATATTTCTTCGAGTTCTTATTTTGAAATATGAACCAACCTTCGCTGGTCAAAAAATTTAAACAAATAAGTTCAATTGTAATTTAAACGCGAGCCTTTCTTGACAATATAAAACTACATCGGATTGGCCCTGAAAAAACAAAATTTTCCTTTAACACCCCATGTAAAACGGATAATGGCTGACTTCAGCTAAAAGCAATTCCTTCAACTATTTTTCTATGATTTTCAAAACTATAACTATTTCTAACACTAATATAATTTTACTATATTCATGTTTATGTTTTCAGGTGTTTTGTACTGTATTCTATTAATATTCCCCCTACTTTAAACTAAATCAATTGGCCATAAAATCCGAGCACTGCTTTTCAAAATTACGCTAACCCAAGCGTTTTGTCGTCGGATCGAGTCGGGAATTGTTGTTTTTGGAACTTATGATGTCCATCAGTAATAAAATGTAGAGTTTACCGAGTCTAATGTAAGATGATGATGTAACTTGTAGCTTTTCAATATTTGGTGTAGACAGAACCCTTTTTGGAGTTTTTCATAAGTACATTTTATGGGGTTGTTTGTAAACCCATTTCAAAGTCATTTTGGAGCCCATTTTAGGGTCATTTGCAAACCCATTTAGGGGGACATCTACAAACCTATTTTGAGGTTACTAAGAAACGATTTAGAGGCAATTAGTTGTTGTAACAGTTCATCAATTTACGTAAGACTAGCGGTACCCGCGTCGGTGGGGTGTAGGGGCACAGTTGCACTCATACGTACACACGCATACACTTGGTGTACAAGGAGCATTGCTCGGAGGGCGCGTCGCGGCGGGCGGCGCCGGCGCACTAACGCGCGGGACCCTCTCTTGCAGGTGAGCACGAGGGGAATAAGATGAGCACCATGAACATGGTGATATTGTTGCTCGCGGTCGTGCTGTCCGTGTTCGTGGGGTTCGCCTGGATGGCCTACTGCTTCAGGTAACGGACGGTAACTCGGTGTTGTCGCACTGTGTGTGTCGCTCGTGCCTGTCGTGTCGTGAATGTTGTCGTGTCGTGCTAACGCCGACCGCGAGCTCCCGCGGCGCCGGCGCCGGCCGCCCGCCTCGCTGACGTCACGTCACGACACGTGACGTCACCGACCGCGCCGGCCGTGACTCACTTCCGTTCTGTTTGGGCGCAGAGAACTACCACGGCTCGAACACGGTTTTCCTCGTGGCGGTGCTCATGTCTGTGGTAGGGGGGGTATTCATAGTATTTGCCCTGAGCGCTCTCTGCTACAGGTCAGTCGTAGTACACAAAAACTTCTCCCTGTGCCTAAGGTTAGTGAGCAGAAAACAGACCAAAGGTAGTCTTTAAGAAGAAATTTAAATCGTCACCTTCGTATACTTGTATGTTTATTTTAGACGTTAGCGTTGGTGTTTCTGTTCGTTTTTACGTCGGCGATTGGTTTCATTTACTTTATTATTTTTCCTTTTTGGACATACGTTCTTTATGTCGTTTACTTTGTGGTCGTAGAGTTAGAGTTGGCGGGTGGCGCGTCGGCCTGGCTGGCGCGCCACAACTGCATTTGATCTGTGGTTCTGTGTCCGCGAGCAGCCGGGTCGCGCGGTCGCCGGCCTCGCCGTCCGGCTGCCTCGCTGCATGCCGACAAGGCTTTCCTCGTTGTACTCGAGACACCTCGACTCAAACCCTTAAGATTCTGGGCTCTTGGATGTATGCATTGGCTTATGTGAACTGTGACTCGTTTTCGTTTCCTTTCTTGGTCGGAGGCCGCGTCGCCGGGCGCACTACTGCCCGGCGGCGCGCTCGCGTCTATATCTTCCGATGTGTCACTCATACGTTTGCGCGCGAGTTACAGATGAGACCGATACGTTGCACGTTGGACACACGGTACGTGGTGTTGTGCCACGCCGAGGTATGTACAGTACACTTACTATGAAACCGGAGAAGATATAGATCGCTCGACTCTAACGTCACCAATCACTTACCACTACCACTAAATTCTATTAACTTTTGCACGAGAAGCGAATGTGCGATGCACGGATTCTTCTTTCAAGCAGCTGTCTATCTAGTTAGCAACGCCTAATGTTACATTTAAGACTTAAGGATCTTTCCAGCAAACAATGCTAACCTTTTCTAAACCAGGCAGAAACTCAATATTTGCTTCTGGAAGTATACATGTCATGCACCCTGATGTCCCCGCTTTTATTTTACTGGAAGGAGCCTACAATCACTAAGCTAAGATCGATCTCTTGATAATAATTTCCATGTGACATCATTTCTCATGAGGAATGAAACGAAAAGTTGATTCTAAAGTCCAATTCAAAAATTAATTAAAGAGAACTTTGTTTTTTGTAATATCCAAAAGCGCCAGTCTTTGCTGTAAAATCAATTAATTTTGAGGGATAGAAGGTGACAAGTCAATCAAAAACTTTTGCTAAACCGATTTGTATGCTCTCACTCTAAGAATTATCGTTTATCAACATTTTTGTGTTATCCAGGGAACTGGGTTCCTCTAAAAATGTCTCCACATCATCTTCTATTCCTCGCCTTTGGTCCTCGGTGACGACAGCTTGTTGTGCGTCGCCGGCCTCCGATTTCGTAAACTTTATCGATTGATCTGAGTGTGCGTTCCCCACGCCACGCCTGCCTCAGGAAAAAGAGTACGTCTCGGAAGTATGACCCGCCTTACGTCAAGAAGCCGATCGCGAAGAGTTTCGCTGCAGGGTCTACTACCTCTAACAACTCACAGGAAGACATCTCCATGGACGGAGGGAAGATGCACTCCTTCAATAATACGTTTAGGTAGGTTTGAAGGTTCCAGACGACGTTTGGGAATAACTTAACGATGGCATCATGAAATCAGTTAATGTTTTTCAAGACAAATTATAACTTAACAAAGTTCGAATGTCAGCATTAGGTTCAAATCCAAACGTCTAACTTTATATTGAAGTTTCTTTGAATGTCTTGGTGTCTATAAATAACATGTTTTAAATTCCATGAAAGGTATTAATAAAATCCTGTTTCTTTTGTTTTCTGTAAACTAATCAACTAACTTTTATTTGTTTTTGTAAATTATATACTTACCCTTTTTGTTTTGTTGTCTACGTAGTTACCCATTTTGTAAATATCAGGGAAATTGTTGGTTTCACCAAAATGTGTTTGCGTAAATAATAACTTGTTAATAAAGTTAAATGGGTAGCTACATGATATGTATCCTCAAATTAAAATTTTCTTTCCTCTTTTTAACGGATCTCGTCTACTCAAAGAAATCTTTTAAGGTATGTCGAAAGCTTCGCGTGGATTGGACTGCGCACCGCTGTTTGTTTCCGCTCACACGATTTTCGCTTTTATTACACTGAGCTTAAGTCCCAAACGCTTTGGACTAGAGCAGATCTTTGAGCAAACTTTGCAATTTTTATTTGTGTGTTCACAACATGAGAGAGCACTCACACACAAACACGCTTTTTCCTTATCCGTTTTGGTTGATAGAAAAAAAAAAGAGATTAGTCCATACTTAGCCACACTTTGCACCAATTCCTCTTATTTTACATTAGCATACAGATTTTCAAAACAATAGAAAACTTAATACGTGATTTATTTGCTAAAATACATACCACATTGTAATTTCGATTAGAGAGGCAAAATCACATGAGAAGTACATGCTTTTGGGTCACTCAAACATATTTTTTATGATGTGTTCGCGTTGGGATCATAACATAAGTTGACATGACGCAACATCATATTACTAATCATGCAGTGAGGCTAAAGAATATTTTCTAAAAGCAATTTGTATGTACAGTCGCGGGGACTCAACGCGTGTGATCTTCCGGCATGGCAACCACATGCAAGGGTCAGGCAGTAGCGGTAGATACCCGTAAGTGAAACTTATATGTCCATATGGATATTTCCAACGGAATTTTCTCAGTACCTTCTTAGATTTCCAGGCAAATCCACGATGACGTGTAAGTCAGTGTAATAAAAGTGTGAAATTGCATGGAAACCTCTGAAAGAGAAACCCACAGTATTCATATTGTTTTTGTTCGTTTTTGTTTTTCACAATGGAAATTATCCTTTCCAATAAATGACTTTGGTTGAGTACTCTAAATCATTTGTATTATCTGTTATTCCAGAGATCACAAGCAAATGAAACGAGTTCACTCCGGTAGCGAAGATGAGCCTACTCATTCAGGTGGGTGTTATTCTTGTGTGTGCTGTTATTTTTTAAGGTTTTTGTATCCATCAAGGGGTCTAAATTATACTAGGATAATAATATGAACTACTACTACGTACCATACGTAAAATGGTCACAAAGTGACAATTCACAAAATTAACTGCTTCTGTGGCCATTTTAAGAATTTTTGAATGAAGAATGATTCTGCTAAAGCAGCCATTTTGGGCCCACTGTTCCTTTGATCAGAAAACACACATTTCTTAAAACAAGTTACTTCTTCCTGACTTTTTGGAATATTGCAACCATCTCATATTTTAAAATGATGAACTTAACTTTGACTGATCTACGGTCTTGTCAAGTTCATATTTTATACGCACCAACCTGAATTTCCAGGTGAAGAAGACATAGCATTCATCGACGTGGCCGCCAACTCGATGGCGAAGCTCCCGGAGAAGGGGATCCTCAAGAAGCATGGCTACGGCGCCGTGGACGGGAAGGACAAGTGGGGCGACGACTCGCAGTCCGAGCAGCTAGAGGCAGGCTCGCAATCCGATGGACAGGAACCAGCGGGTGCTGTCGCTGATATGGAGTATAAATTTAAGGTAAGGATGATTAAGCTTTTAGAACATTTAAGGAAAAGTAACGCAATAACTTTTTTAACGTCTGCAAAGGACGCACACAAACATGTTAAGAATAAAAAATAGAGTCTCTTGTAGTTGGAGTATAATTATTGTTGGTAACACTCTCTTCTCATCTTGAATAAGACCTTTTTCAAAGAAATCGTTTCATAAGATAAATTAATCATCAGCTGAAGATATTAAATGGAAGGCTATGTAGATTGACTGATTTTATTTTAAATCTAATAAAACTAATACTTATAGCAAATCTCGCCAAATACCATCACATACAAATAACTTACTCCCTCTTCTTACAATTCCAGGACCTGAACGGCTACCACGAAAACATAATCGTAGCACTAAAAACTGCAGCAGCCCAACGTGCCAGCGCTGGCACCGCGGGCGGATCAGGGGATCTTCGGGCTTTACAGGAGTATGAGTATAAGCGAGAACGAGCACCTTCGGCCGAGAAGATACACGAAGCCGAACTGCGTCGACAGCGAGCGGGCGATGATGAAGAGGATGAACAACCACAATGCGGGCCTATTAGAATCAGGAACCTAGAGGACCTCATCCGCCAGCTAGAGCATCACTCGAGCAGGCACATGAGCCCCTCGGGCTCCGAAGACATCAGAATGTCGGAGACGGAGGCCGATAGACATTATAGGATTGAACCTGGAGATATGGCATCTTCGTAAGTACCTACTTAGATTTTTGTAAGTGTAACATTGTCAAAGCTCGAGACCTTAATTATCTATTGTCTATAGTAAACTTGTGTTTGATTAACTTTTTCTTTTTTCGTTCGAGTGACACTACTTTTGATAAACCATCCTTTACTGGAACCATTTCGCCGCATTTTCAGGCCCCTATTTGAGAACCGCTGGATAATACCAGAACGCAGAAATTTTCGTCAACCAGTAAGCTATAATCACATACTTAAAATTTAAAGTATGTAGGGCATTTAGTTCCAAAGTTAAGCGAAAGCAAAGTTTCGCATTTATGACACTCACTCACTCATGATCATCAGAATAGAACTAGTACTTCCCATAAACTCAGAGAGCTGAAATTTGGTACAGAGTTAGGGTTTAATGGCCACATAAAGGTAAAACTACAAAAACTAGGATAATCGAAGATCTGGAGGAACCTGGTGACCCTGATTAGAAAACACAAGAGCCCAACCAAACTATTTAGAGATCGACATACCGCCTTTACAAAAAATATTCAACTTGGTGGGCCGTTTCATTGTTTATGCTCTGCCTTTTTGACGTGAGTGACAGGAGGAGCTGTCAAGCCTGTCTCCATTAAACCGAACATTTATTTGTGTTTGATTTCGCAAGATAATATCGTAAAAAAGGACAATAATATTAAAAGACGACGATGAAATTAGTGGCTACCAAGTAGTTGGTATGCCCAAAGACGGGTCATGTCTCTTCCATACCACATCTTTGTTGGTGTGTGGTAGAACTGACTCAACTTGCAATATCAGATTCGCTATAGTTGCATACGTTGCTGAACATTGGGACGAAATGCAAGTGTATCCGTGTGATGCTGATGGTGACGTATAAACGAACGCGCAATCCTACACGAGCGATATGATGAAACCCACTACTTACGGCTCAACTTCTGAGCTTATTGCTGCTGAACGGCATAAGACAATTTCATTACCTTTTAGAGATAAACAAGCAGGTCTATCGAGACTTGGCAATTTTTTTACAGAATATTTTTAGTGGGATAGGGATTATTTATCATAGGTAATTGGACTGATTTATTTAGTTTAACTTATACAAGCCGCGATCAATGATGTTGAGGGAGATTGTTTAATAAATAAATAAATATTGAGTATTAGTAGCAGCTGCTATCAAACAAATCATCATAAATATCAGAAAGAAGTATTTTTAATATTTTTTTGGTATTTGACTTACGTACGCGCTGATTTATATTAAGTTTCCATTCCAAAAACTTGAAACAAACTCGTATTTATAACGGAAATCTTTCTTAGTTTCCATAAAAATCCAGTTTATTGCAAAGCTTTTTCTGTGGCATGATGATGATACTGCGTATGTTTATTTTCAGTCGATGCCGCCGCATCGGTAGTGGCGAGGAGGAGTCGCGGTTCGGCTACCCACGCTTCCGTGGGTCCGGCCGCCACCACGGCGCGATGTTCGCGGGCGCCGCCCCTCCGGCCGCTGCGCCGCTGCCGCCGCACGCCCCGCACGTGCCGCACGCCGCGCACGCGCCGCTGCCGCCGCACGCGCCGCACGTCGCGCACGCCGCGCACTCGCCCCACGGCGCGCTGCCGCCGCACGCACGTGCTCCGCCCGACGACGACGCACTGTACGAGACCGCTGATGCTGAAAGGCTGCGCGATGCACCGGACTCCGAAAGGTGAGCATCGCTTCTGATTCTAAACGGCTTTTTGGCCGATCTACTACTACTTACTATGACAATCAAACCGTTAAGATTTATCTTTTTTTTATCTGTTAGGTTACTGCACAAATATAATTTTAACAGACGTGGAAATGATACCTATAAATAAAGAGAGTCTAAAACTGTTACCTTGGGCTACACCGATCATTAGGAAGTATCTAAACTAAACTTAAGAATCTTTAGCAATACATTTTTTTTCTTGTCTGAAAATAATGAATTAATAGGCAAATACCTTATTTTTGATTCGATAAAACGTTATAACTAATCAGCACATTATGATTAGTTCCGTCAAAAGCCATTGACAAGTTACGAAATTATAATCAACTGAAAAGGGTTTTAAACTTTAAGTGACCATATATTTTCGATTTTGAATTAAGATCATTTCCACGTCATCATCACTTTGTAACTGACACTGACACACCGGCCGGCCGCATGGGCTCTGGGCATCCTGGCCCCTGGGGTACTGGGGAGCCCGGGGCCTGATGGGGCCGCGCCGTGCCTCGACTCTCCGTTCCTCTTCTCTATCATTTTCTAGTGATGAATTTATTCAAGCTCAACAACAGTTAGCCCGGTGGGCGAGTGAGGAGACGGTGGCCCCGGGAGCGGGGGGCGTGGGCCCGCGCGGGTACCTGCCGTCGCCCGACAGCTCGGCGTCGCCGGCCCCGCCGACGGCCCCGGCCGCCTTCCCCGAGTACAAGCACTGACGACTGTGGGGCCCTCTCCGCGCGTCCTAGGCTACTAGATATCGATGTATGCGGCTATTGCACTTTTAGCATAAGCACGTGGTTAGTTTAACCGTTAGTAAGAAACACGATAATTCTCTTCACGCGTAGTTAATCTAATAAAGGAATAGTGATCGGACGTAGGGCCGGCGTCGGCCCCGGCCGGCGCGCCGCCGCTTGTGAATACGTAGATAAAGTTAGAAAACCAGTGACTTGTAAATATAAATATTAATTGCACATAAATGATAATGACTGAACTTGTAAAAGTACTTACTCATAACGATTAAGAGTAACCGTCGAATGTAAGTCTCGATTGGAAGTGTTTTGCCTGCCGCACCGCCGGAGGGTGACATCTGTTATGTTGAAGTATTCATAATTATATTCGTTCATTCAATCAATACGCTTTATCACACTCAACACCCTGGTGGTCGTGCGGCAGATTGTATGTCTAAAGTAATTATAAGTACATCGGTGTATGGAGATAGCGTTAAGTGAAACTGTACGGTGCCGAGGTCCTTCGACACGTCGAGCTCGATTTCGTTTCACTTCCGACAGACGAGGCTCAAGTAGCTTGCATATTAGATAGGCGATTAACAAATTGAGCTAATTCTTAAGCGAAGCTTTAATGTAACACAATGTTAGCGGGAGAGGCGAGGGCCGAGCTCGACGTCGCGCGTCGCGTCTCGACGTCACGTTGCCCTAGACTCTAGAGTATCATCGCTGGTGGTTGTAGTTAAGTTGTCTGAGTTCGTCTCATCATGTCAGGAGGTGGGCGACATGCAACCGTCCCCGGAGAGCCAACAACTATCGCTTTCATACTGTTATCACCTCTCCGAATATACGCCCAACTTCGTGTTCCATTTGTTACGATCGCGATGTTGACACGATCATGATCACCAATGAGGTCATCGCCGCATCCTCGTGTTATAGTTTTAATATGAATAGTTCGTTGTGTTCGCGTCAGTGAGTAGACCTGTAGACCGTTCAGCGATCTCGAACCACCGTGCACAACGTAAATACATAATTTAATTAGTCCTTAACGTACACATATTCTAAAACTTTATCTGTGAATAAAAGTTATTTCGATTTTATCAGAATATCTATTATTATTGTATTGACTTAAAACGAATTTATGCCGATTCATAGCAGAGGGTGTATGTTAAAAATATATGTTATAGTTTTCAAATTTAGTTTATTGTGACAATTTAGGAAGTTATCGTTTGATTCGCGTTTACGCTAGGCTAGGTGGCCCGGCCACAAATATAAACACATGTAGACTTACAGTTAAATTATTGAATAATAAAGTTACGTGGAGCGGCCGCGTATGGTTGCGTCACATTGGTACGATGTTCACTGGCGCTGTGAGGCTGCGCGCCCTGTTTTCGTAATTATTCTCCTAGATAATCGTTAAACCTTAAGTAAGTCTAAATAGGAACTATGAACACGTACAGGGTAGATGTTTTTGCAATACTCTGTAACTGGGTGTGGCACTCGCCGGCCGGTGCGGGGTCGGCCGCGACGCCTCGAGCCCACTCGATGTGGTAGGCGTCGTGGGCCTCCCGCGCACCGCACCGCCTGCCACCGTCTCGCTCCGGCAGCCCTCTCCCGTGTGCGCAGTGCGCGCGGGCCGGAGCGGCGCGAGTGCGGCGCGCCCAGTAGGCGTCGCGTGCGCGCGTCGTGTGCGGGCGCGGTGCGGCCGGGATGCGTCAGCCGCGCACCGCCGCCTGCACGCGTAGGCCTAACACGTCAATTGCGACCGGCGACCGACGCCGCCATTGCTCACGGTAGTGCTCTGTTCTTAATACGAATTCTCGTAACTAATGTATCGGAGTTAGCTTACCGTGCTGTGCTATGACGTCACACCACGTCTCAATCACAGCACTGTGCAATGATCACCTGTTGAACACTTGACTTTCCACAGAGCTGTTTTGTGTACCTACTATGGCATGTGGACTTACATACAAGTGCAATTTAAATGATTAAATTAGATCTAGATAACTGTTCTTACTTCTTAACGTGCATAGCACAGCCACCGGTGAGCAGCAGTAAGAATTGTATGTATCGAACAGTAATTAATCGTGTAACTGAATATTGAATGTTTTGTACTTATAATAATGCGGAGCACAAGCAAAGAGGAATGGCTCAATAATATGAAGTTTCGTATCCTCAATCGCTAAGTTGCGACGATTCGTAGGAACCGTTCACCACTACCGAACTACTGATTTAGTAATGTTAAACTTAAGTGATATTATATAATATAAAAATACGAATTTTAAACGAAAAAAAAACGTTAATACGTTGTCATTTTTTCCGTTTGATTTGTCCTTGTAAATATATTTGCTATATGATTTACTAAATGAATGTAACATATTATTAATGAAAAAATAGATGACACATTTTGAGTGTTTGTTTCTTTTTGCTTTTATCCCTTTCACCACCTTTATAATATTATCTATATAACAATGTTGGATTTAAATCTACATGCATCCACCTCACTGAGCAAGAAAGGTCAAGATATCGAATCAGTACAGAAATCCGTAGTGTTAGTAACTTACCAAACAGTTGTAGTACATAAATTACAATATGAGTTTGAGAAGCTTTTGCATAGAAGATGAACAAGTTTTTAGTTGGTCATCTTAGAGACAAAATGCAACTGGGAAAACACACCTGGGTTCTAGCGACGAGAAATGCATTTTTTCTGAAAGATCTCATAGAAGTAGTCTGTTCTTTCTCTATCTCCGAAGCACAACAAAACTGGGGCAGTTTCAAGAGCATTCTAAAACATTGTTGTATATTGGATGCACAGGACAACTAGTGACCTTTTGGTGTAGGTGATTAATAGACTTCCTGTGTCTTTCTATCTATCTGCCTAGCCTTTTCCTAACTATGTTGGGGTCGGCTTCCAGTCTTACCGTATGCAGCTGAATACCAGTTTTTTATTTTACTTGGAGCGACTGCTATGTAACCTCCATAACCCAGTTAGTACTGGGTAATACGATACCTCTTGGTAAGCCTGGTTGTCAGACTTTCGGGATACTGACTATCTCTAACGACAGTCAAAGATCTACAAATGACAGCCGGGACCAACAGCTTAACGTGCTTTCCGAGGCACAGAAGAAACTCGGTATGTAACGGGTGGTCACCCATCCACAGACCAACCTAGGCAAGTGTGGCTTAACCTAAAGATCGACCTGAGCGGCTGTTATTATGTAGCCACGAGCTCATAGACTTCCTGTGTACCGGACAAACTGTGTGCCTTGGTCAGCACAGCGGGAGAATCTACGAACCAATATATCGCCGAGCACCGCCAATACCCTGCGCTCCATATCAATATCTACATTATCTTTAAGATATTAAAAAGTACTCTCCCTTTTATGTTCAAGCCATTTAGCGTAAGATTAGGTGTAAAATCTATGCATTCACCAGTGGCAGGTTCCAGGTTGAGGACCATGTTAGTAATAGGAAAACAATTATTACTGAAAGGCATAGTAATAGCGCCTTTCTTAAATTTTTGATCCGCCCAGAGCTTTAATGTTCAGGACTACACTTCTGAGAGAGGTAGGAAACTAACTACTTGCGTACAGAACACAGATATTGAA
This sequence comes from Ochropleura plecta, assembly GCA_905475445.1. Lineage (NCBI taxonomy): Eukaryota > Metazoa > Arthropoda > Insecta > Lepidoptera > Noctuidae > Ochropleura > Ochropleura plecta. The sequence goes on from FR997732.1 coordinate 2,040,094, forward strand.
ATCAGTGGTTCCTTGTCGGATCGAAATGAGACGCATACCGGCTATGTATTTAGATTAAAAATACTTAACAAACACAATTACGCAAAACTTTAAATTGAAGACCTTGAGTATGACAAGAAAGACACAATAAAACATGTTAATGGGCATTGAATTGAAACAGTAATATGTGTTATTATCACTTTTAATTAACATTTTTAATATAAGACTAGATAATCCGCTAATCGCGTAGTTAAAACTAACATGTTCCTACACAAATTTCATTGGAGATAACAGGAAACATGTATTAGAAAGTAAGTTACTAAAATAAGATATACTAAGGAATCTAAAATGAAATAGTCGTATCAGTACTCTCACTCGTACGTTTCATCAAAAACCTGGCAAAATCATCTTTCTCGGGATCGAACGTGGCGATCCTTTCACACTGGGCTGCCGTAGCAGCCTGCTGGATCTGCTCACCATATGCCTTCACATCATCTCTCTTATGCTCCACCAAGTACTTTCTCGACTCCATCAGCACCACGGCGTCGTCACGCGCCATCGACCACACACTCGGCTTCACGCGAGGCAACATGTTATGCCCAACAAACACTCCATGGAACAGACCCTGGAACTGCGGCTTATGTGGGTAATGCTCCAACGCTGACAGAGACAAAAAGTGTACCTTCCCGTAGTCCACATTTATGTAAGTATCACGATCTTCACGCAAAAGCAAAGGAGCTTCCGGTCCGCATTCGGACATCTTAGCGTCGATCTGGGCTAGCACAACCATTCCTAAATTCTTTTCCGTTTCCAAGTTTAATGCAGCGGCATCAAATTCTTGACGGTTTTCTATTTCATAAAGCATTCTCATTACATTTCTTTCCGCGATATCCGTTGCACGCTTAAAGTTGACACCGTGTGAAGACTTCAACATATCCGTATCTTCGCAGTTTAGACCATATCCTATGTATGGAGAAGTCACTATGTCGCCCAGGTAGCCCCTGTGTAGGTATCTGTCACCGCACTTATAAACACCCGCAGCAAGGCTCACATTTGGTCGACACACTTCTGTTTCAAGCCATGTAAAGGCTACACCGTGCTCCCGAAAATGTTTGTATTCCGGAAAACAAATCTGACTTCCGATTTCCTTCATCCTCATGTGATAATCCCAGTCGAACACACCCATTCTGGAGTCGTATCTTATACCGAGGCTATGTCTCACACGGTGCTCCCAGAGCTCACAAGCATTGAATTGGTTAGTGTTACCCGTAGTCCAGAAACAGACGAGGTTCTCCATGTAATCTCGTTCACGATATTTCATCTGCTCGATGGACACACACGGTAGAAGGCAGTTCATATACTCAGGGTTAGTAACCATACCGACTAGTTGGCGAGCTTTGGCGATCAGGTACCTTGACGTGGCAGGTCGCAGCAACATATTCCCGTACACCTCCAGATAGCGCCGGGTTTTCTCTAAAAGACCACATCGTGTTGTCTTCTCTAGCGCCAACGACGTGAGGAGGAGTTGCCTCGCCACCAGCTCCGGACACCCATCAATGACGAACAAGTTCATGTAGCGCCTGTGGTGTCGGTAAGCTTGGGCCAACGTTTTGAGGAGATGTCTTCCATCGCAGCCTCCGATGACAAGGAAGTTGAGCTCGTAGGCATTCTTATCGCCGTATTTTAAGTACTCTTCTTGCAAATCGATAGCAGGACTGATGCCCCAGAACATTTTGTGCGGTCGCCTCGGCTGACAAGTATGGAATGGAAGTCATTGTCATGGCGACGTTCAATGGAGCGTGTTTATTTGGCGAACGGGGCGTTGCCATGGTTACGATCTATTTATGCGCTCGTAGCCTCCGGATTGATTGGCGCGCGAAAAGCTCACCGCCACAAAGGTTGCATTATGTTAGATTATATCGCTAATTAATAATATCGTGAAGGTCCTAGATAGTCGCTCAAGTGGCAATAAGGTGAGTATCGATTTGCCTACAGCGTGTGTAGTCTATTTTTAATAAAGGGTAAAAAAGTTGTAAAGAATCGATAACTTATAGACACAGCTTCAGTTTACAGATTTTGTAAAACATTTATCAGAGGAACTAAATGAATTATTTATCATAATATCGTAACATTACGCCTGTAATGTATGAAGGGTCAGACAGAGATGTACATAATACCACATTCCGACACTTATGATTAAGTCCCATATTGTTGGAGGTCAATCTAATGCCATTAACGGGACACAAATCTTTTTGACGACACGCTTGGCGGAGTGGCTAAGTGTTTGACTGCTGCGCTACGTGTCGCGGGTTCGATCTCCGCGCGGAACAAATATTTGTCTGACCTACAGATAGTTGTTCCGGGTGTGTCTGTTAATGTGAGTTTAAATGGGACGGAAGCTTGTGTCGGACTCTAACCGGCTACAAAACCCACTGTACCTACTACTACAGCCCCGACTGGTAACAGTCCGAATGCCAAGTGGGCCACATCCCCAAGAATCTTTTTACACCTGCAGTCTGTGAGCCAGTTTTTCGCAGCGGGTTTATAGGAACGACACACTCAATACTGTTTGGGTCACCATGGCGATGCAGTGCGACAGGGGTGTTTGCTGAAGCGCGATTTGATGGGTTTGTCGGTATCATTAAGAAAAGATGAGTACTCCTCACTCGCGTTCGTGGCTGTATCAACGTCGTCTATACTTAGATACTTTTAAGTGCATTGTTACTAACAAAATGGACCTGGGTTGAAATAAATGTTTATTTTTATTTATTGGACGGCACGGTTGGCGCAGTGGCTGAGCAATCAACTGCTGCGCTGCGTGTCGCGGGTTCGATACCTGCACGAAATATTTGTATGGCCTACAGATAGTTATTCCGGGTCTGGCTGTTTGTTTATGTGAGTTTAAATGTTTGTAAACGCACTCACGATACAGGAAAATATTTGCTGCATGCAAATAAATAAAAAAAAAGTTAAATTAAAAAAAAACTATTATGGTATGGAACATTTTATTATGGTATGACCCCGATTGAAACGTCTTATTGTGGCGTCCACGTGCCATGTACAATCAGCCAAGAAGATAACCAGGCTCTTCAGGTATAGTTGAAATTTTCTTAAAATATCATAAATGTTTTCATAATAATAAAGTTACATTTATTTGATAAAAAATTTAAAATAAATATTGTTACTGTTACTAGTCCCCATAGCTGACTGTACGTGGTGTCTACATGGAGTGGAGAAAGTCTACGTGGTATAAACCTACATATTGTCCAGCTCGAGTATTTATGTTAAGTTCACGTAAAGTGTATTTGGATTAAACGTGACGTCTCGCAGTGTATACTTTCAGATATTGACGTGAGGTCTATTGGTTTGTACGCTGTGTCTACCTATATGTATAGTATACGGTAGTTGCTTTTTTTTCTGTATGGCATCTGGCAGTTCAACTTAGGAGGTTGTCGTCTGCTTAACCGGGCGATTCCTGCGGATGCCTTAAAATTAAGACCACCAGCCAGGGCAAAAAACTTACAAACTAAGCGACTACACGCTAAGGGCACCCCCTGTGGGGTACGAGCCTCGGCTTAGGGCGTCGCTGGATCTGAGTGATATTATTTATAGACTGATTAGAACTTACTGGCTCAGCAGCGCGGGCTGGCTTTAGCAAGGGACATGTGGACGTTAGGTGCAGGTAAAATCCACGTTGTATATTAAATACGTGATGTCATGCAGCATCTAACTGCAGATTATGTGAGGTTTGTTTATTAAACACTTCAAGCAGAATGCAGAGCCGGACTTAATGGAATATGCATTTTTTAACCAACCTTTGGGTGATGCAGAATGAAACAGTGTTAGGTGCAAATTTTTAAATATTTTAAAAATCATAATAGAGATAAAAAAAAAAGATATTATACTACAAGGGAGAAGGGTCCGCGGCCCCGGAACATAAAGGGCAATGGAAGGAACATAGGTGTGTTTTAGTCAGTACAAGTCTGACACTCCCCCCCGCTCCGCCCAGAGCTGGCGAAGTTATTTGATGGTTTACCACCCCAAAAAAACGGGTACGTGGTACCTACCTGAAGTACAGGTATTGTATATACTGAACTGTATGTCAGTGTCCACAGACCGACCCTGACCGTACCGTAGCAGTTTGAAAGTGACATGAAAAATATATCAGAACAATAAAACTCGTGTAATATCTTAAATATTTTATTAAATAATTTCATAGTATAGTAAATGCCTCTGTGGTTATAAATATGTAACTATCAAAAAATATTATATTAATCCTGACCAAGAAGACAGTGATGTATTCGAGCATTCAAAGTAACTGCAAAAAGCATGGTTAATTAATAATTTAAATGATTTATTAATTTAATTTAAGTTGTAGGTAGGTATAAATTTGTTTTTTTTTTTAATTCAGCCGTATGGAATACATTCTTTAAATACATTTAATTACGTTACGTTTCCAACGCGCATTCGTGCTAGAGTATCAGCAGTATCAAAACCATTGATTGGTGATTTTGTCGGAGAATATGACATGACATGCTTTGGAAAATTTGTATAGCTTAACTTCAGGGGGTGAAATTATGTCAAAAGTTTGTATTGAAGAACTATTTTGTTTAATTTGGAATAGTGCACACAGTTGCACGTCAAAGTAAAGATTCCTAGCATAACATGACCCCGCTTCATAACGATTTCTCTTTCAATGAAAAATTTTATAATTTGGTTGGTCGTCGTGCGTATTTTTAGACGAATGAAATAAGTTACAACAGACAAGAATGCTAATTATTATTGTCGTGGCAGAAAACAAAAATATGACTAACAGGCCATTCTGACATAATTTGATTAACAGATTAATAACCTAGATCAACAACCAGTAAGTTTTTGTGTTGGTATGTAGATTATAAATGAAATAGGCTCTTGGATTTGAATAATATATACATAAAAATAGTCTTCTGGTCTTTTCTCTTATCTATTTTGTTCTCTATATACACAATCTACTAATAATATTTACAGTTTTACATGGTTTTACAGTACAGATTAACATTCTATATAGTTAAAAGCTTCTGTCCATTGACGTGTAGGCTGCCACACTAGCGTAAAATGTAAGGTTTAAAAAAAGAACGAAAGACCATTATTTAAACACGTTTCGATTTTTAAAAACAAGGTTTTTATTTTTTTATTATTTTTGCTTCTGGCGATGTGAATTTCATACACGTCAATGGACAGCTGCCATTGTTTTTACTATTAAAACTATTCGTAGCATCGCTGTTCTCAATACGAATAATTTTAATTTTATATTTGGTATCAACTACTAGACTAAAACAGTTATTTACTACTGAATATAATTATCTTTAGCATAATGTACGCAAGTAAATAATAAATATCATTGTTTTTAATCGTAAATTTTCACCAGATATTGATAGTATTGTTAGCAAAATCAACTCACGGCACTTAGCCGAAGGTTGAAAATCAAATAAAAGTTTTATTAAAGTATTTATTCAAACAAGTAAAAATTGTTAGGATATTTTAATTAATTGCAACCTTTATTTACTTTTACCATGTAGTATAACAACGTCAAATAGCTTATAAAGTACTCAGTACTAAATATCGAAGTTCTAATACAGTATTAGCTCTTCTTTAAACAATATCAAACTAGCATACGTATCTAGTTATAAAATAATTATTTGGTAACTATCTTTGATGCTTACCTTTGCGTTCCGCTGCAAGCTAGAAGTTTACGTTTAGTCATTTCACTGACATATTTATTTTAAAATTAGCGTGAAACAGAACGCAATTTTTAGACACAGACTAGAAAGTGAATTTCATGAAGCGTACCATTAACACGCCTTATAACGTTGGTTAAAGGAAAAATAAAATCAAGGAATCTTTTAAAATCTGACGATATAAATATGGTATAATCAGAGTTGTCACACCCATAACCACACCACAGGCAAAAAAGTATCCAAAAAGGTAATATTCACACGTAGGACAATTCATTTGCAGTTGCATACAACGAATGTTATCAACGTGTGGTTAACGCTGGCATTGTAGATGCTTAACCACAAACCATTTTACATGAACTCACAAAAATATCGTGACGTGTTACTAACAAAGTTTTAATATTCATATTCTAACGCAAATGTTTAGTTTCTTTTTTGTTTACTCAGGTTAAGATATCTATGGTTCATGTAACCTTATTATAACGATCAAATTGCAACCGTACACTATTTTGTCTTTCTGGTATTGCTGTGGTAATGACACCCCTGAACAAACCTTGCCATGCCTTGTGTATAGCAAGCTAATATTATAAAATTGAAACACTATATAAGTAAACCAAATTCGTATCTAAGTTCTTTGGGCTAAGATTACTTGATGATGAATGACAGATGAGTTCTGGAACTACTAACTGACTACGTGACCACTATTTGATCAAACCACACAATGACAGAATCTGAAAATTGATGACAGTTCTTTTTTTATTTAAAATTAAACTTTACAGTACACATAATAGGACCTTTAAATGATAAGAATACATTTAAAGTAAAGGAATATATTACACTACAAAAATACAATAAATATGATAGACTCTATTAAACTCATTTAACAGACGATTACATTACATAATACATTTAAATTTATTACACTACAGTCACACTTAATACTTCAAGAAGGTAACATAAAGTCTAAAATATTAAGAGTATAAATAGTTATATACATAATTTAAGAAATAATAGGCTGCTGCATATGGAAAAAATAAACATTGAATAAATATACCCCCGTATGTGAGCTGAAATATAAACAAACAGTTCAAGAACAAACATGTCGTCAAAGGATTTAAAGATATCCACGATAATAAGCGAATTTCTTGGAATGTAAATGCAAAAGTAAGAATACAAAACATCTACGCTGTTGTACAAACCATTTCTTGTAGGAAATTTCTACTTATTATTTTAGGGTGAAATGTCACTAGACCTTTTCCTCAATCGGTCCATTTTGGAGGACCTCACTTTCTTTCGTCAAGAGAACCTTGAGTCGTCAGAATTCGCTAAAGACCTGGGCTTTGATAACTTCGCCTCCACTGAGTTCTGGGGAGTGCTTCTCAAACCAGGAGCCGTACTCCTGTTGTTAGTGTAGGTCGAAGAAGTCACCGGAATCTTGCGAGTCTGCTTGATCTTCAACTTGTTTAACCAAAGATCTCGCGTCTTTTTGTTTCCAACGACAAAGAATATGAACAGCACAAAACCTTGGAAAGTAGCTGTCAAAGCAAACAGGTAAGCCAACACGACGTTATAAGCAAACAAACCGAATATCCACGGAAGACCGAACAAGAACACAAGTAAACAGCTGACCGAGGCACAGCGGATGGCTTCGTTCCGGTCGCCGTGCCTCGTTATATCTCTGTTAGTAGCAAACACGGAACGCACTATCAGAACAAATAGCGTCCAGTTTGCGAGCAGCATGGCCGCGATGGGCGCATACACGGCCAGCCAGAGCCCGAGCCCTGAAGGATAGCAGAAAGCTCCCGTCGGGGTTTTGTCTTCGAAGCGTCCCGCGTAAGACTGCGGGTCGACTGAGAGCAATATACCGACTATGGCACAGGGAACTCCCCAAGAGAAAGCTGAAGCTCGCAACAGTTTGTGCGACGCGTCGCGAGTGAACACCATCACTAGTCTTCTGTATGAGATCACAGCGGCGATCAACATCCAGCAGAAGGACGCTAACACAGAGTAGTGTAACAACACTCCTACCAACATACAGGTTATACCGTAGTGGTCAAACCCAGCAAAGACTATGATTAAGAAACAGATGATGAGCAATAGTATAGAGATGCAGAGTTGCAACCAAATTTTGTTATTGAAGTCTCTTCGCCAGGACCTGAAGAGGGCGGCAGTGATGCCTATGACGATGATACCGAACATGGATAAGCAGCAGCCTATGACGGAGAGTATTTCGAGCACCTGTTCGTCTTTTTCGGAGAACACGTCCCTGGGCACGAGGATCTCGGCGAAGTGCGTGAGATGCGTGCAGCGACACGTGTCGAGCCGGCCCGGCCGCGTGGCGCGCACGAACGTGCAGCCCGCCTGCGACCAGTAGCCGCCGCCCTCCGCGAACTGCCAGTAGCCGCACGCGCGGCTCTGGTTCCGCGAGGGGCCGCTGCCGATACTGCTGAAGTGGATGTCCACCGTCTGTATAGGCAGAAAACCCATCGTTATTTATCTGACATATCATAAGCTTCTACCGTTCCATCCATTCCATCTAAATCTCTTGGTGCCATACTTGTATCAACCCATACCGCAATAGCGTATTTAACGCCGCAAAGCGGTGTGCACTACTCATCAGTTAATTCAAGATGGATGTGAGATAGTACTCCGCATGTTTTTTTTTCTTGCCGGTTCTTCTCGGTAGAAAACGACCAACCCGAACCGTGCATCTTTTTCGACGTTTTATAAGTGCCCATGTAGGCTTAAGTGAAATAAAAATATTTTTTCAGATTTCCCTACAAAATGTACCTGCAAAAATGCAGGTACATTTTGGTTGTTAGTTGATGGTTGATTGATTTGCACAACTGTTAAGAATATGAATTTTCATCAGAACTCACCTCTCCTGTCTCAAACAGTGTGACATTCTCGACATTGACACTCAACACCCGGCTGTTGACGACATAGTCACCAGAGTTGTTGGTGTGGAAGGCGCGGTCGTTCCGGAACACTACGAAGCTTATCCGCCGAGATGACGTGGCTACGGAGTCAGGTAGCCTCACCACAGCCTCGCTCTGCTCGAGTTGAAGATTTGAAGAGTCGATTTCTGAAGATAAATTTTAAAGGTGTGAAACGCGGAATTGTTTAACTAAAACTAGAACGTCGTTTTGGTCTGGGTAAGTAAATGCCAGGCCCTTGATTAAACCTATTGGCAGTGGGATTAAAAATTTCTCTGATCTAGGTAACCTAATAGTAAGTAGTGGTAGAATATCCGTTCTTCTTACTTTCAACTATTAGAGTCTTCCTACTTTTATGTGTACCATTTTATAACTGTCTCATTTTGGAACGAAGTTCATTATCGCGCGTTGCGAAAGGGGACTAGACGAAAAAAATTAAGACCAAAAGTTGTAACGACACTTTTTGCTATAGTTATAAAACGTGCGGCGTGCGCGTGTTTCTCAGTCTGTCTGTCTCTCTCTCTCTTTCATAGAAACCAAGCCAGTTTCGTTTCGTCTTTCTATTTCGAATTGATCAGTGTAGTGTCGCGACGATTATTTTTGTTGAGTGTATACAGGTTTTTTGTCCGGGTGTCCCTTGACACCTCTCAAGTTTTATTTTTATTTTTTTCCAACACCTAATAGTTTTTAGGGTTGCTTACCTCAACATGAAAAAACGAAACCCTTATAGGATTATTTGTAGTCCGTCTGTCTGTCTCTCTGTCAAGACCCTTTATCTCGAGAGCGCGTGGCAGTATGGAGTCAAAATTAAAACTAGATACACAAGTCTGTGTTCCTTTGGAGCGGCGAAAATCGACCCTCTAAGTCTACGCAGTCAAAAGATATGGGCGATCATGTTGCAAGTTTGTACGGAACTCTAATTGTGGGAGTTTTACTAGTTGGTTTTTTTGGCATGTGCAAATAAAAGTATTTTCTTTTTTTATAAGTCAGAAAGTTATTAAAGCTAAAAACACCTACTTAAATGACTATAGCTAAGAACTCGGTACACTCTATACAGTTTCATTATTTGCTTGCAATCTATCATGTTCCCACGTCCATTGCAATAATCAGTCAATTACGATACACATGTTACAAGTGATTCAGATTAGTTTAGCGATGCGATCAATGACGTGCGACTTAAAACGTTGAGAATAACACGGAGATGAAGGAGTATTTTTTGTGTACGTTTGATGCAGTTAATATTGAGAAACTAAAGTCTAATTAGCGGTCTAACTACTTAACATACTTCGTCTTGCACTCGCGTCTATGCCCATGCGATTTAAATGGGCTACTTTAGCAAAGGTTTCCATTTTTAGACAGCCATTTTTTTTGAATATTTTGTATTTGCCTTTAAAAAAATGCATGTGAAACTGCCTTTCTTTTGAATAGTCCAAAATAGAAACATTTCGCTGACAGAAAAAAGCAGTAATATTTTATTTGATCCCATATTATAGGAACAAACAAAATATTAGTTAAACTACAGTTAAACAAACCTCGAAGAATCTGGAAGGTGTCATTCGTGAAGGTGTCTTGGTCCCTAGAAACAATCCTCAGGCCCTTCACTGGCTGGTTAGGATCAGCATTAGTCACTAACAGGGCTATATTGTCTCTGATAGCAGTCGCGTTCTCAGACCCTTCCAGGTCCAGCCTGGATCCAATCCCATCTAAAAGCTGAAGCAGTTCCCCAGGTATAGAGAGGTCCATGTTGTCTAGAAATCCATCTACCTGTAAAATTAAAAAGAAAATTGAGGTTGGTTTTAAAGGTAAATTTCAGTGTGATTACTGAGCGGGGGGGTGAATAGGGTGCTGAGTTCGATTTCCGAGCCGGATATTATAGGAGTGGTCCATAAGGAATTTGGATAATGGTCGTGTAACAGAGTGGGTATTTTACCCTCTCTGTTGCCTCAACTTCTTTTCTTTTTGATCAACATTGATTTTTAAATATTCATATTTCGAATTATGAGCTAGTGTTACAGTGGTATCACGGAATGATACACCCTGGGACTGCTCGTCAAACCGTTGCTCCCTGCTGCCATTAATAGATATTTTGGGTAGCATGTACTCAGACGCCCGAAAGTTTGACAACCAGTCTTACGAAGGTTTTCTACCTAGCAACAGAGTTGAGGTCAGATAGGCAGACCCTTCATTTAAATAACTTGTTTAGAGATATGAAGAACAGGGTGCTAAGTTCTCCATACTCTATGGAAAAGGGAAGTTCGTCCGACCAGACGGGTGTCGTGTCTGGTGGGCCACTGCCCGGCAGTTATGCGTCGGATGCTCGTATATGCTTAACTCGCGGATAACTTTGCTTGCGAGATGTAGTGATTCGCCGTTAGTTCTTCAGTGGTTGCATAGATGGCGCTGTAGTACTTTTTGCCACATTTATATATTTGTGTCGCTACACTTGCATTCACCTGAATCCGGTTGGTCAAGACCCAATGAAGTTGGAACAAGTTATGCCGTAAGGACCAAAGCTCAACAATAGAATAAATGAGATTGGTGTGCCCAAGTAATTATGTAAAATTAGTTTTGACCGACAATGGGTATACTTTATTCCTCGTCAACTTAACAAGATGGACATCAAACAAATCTCTTTGTATAGCTACCTGATCAAATGCTTCACTAATATCATCAACTGACACTGGCACTTCGTCATTATCGATGAGGCTCTGTAAATCGTCCATCACTTGTTGGAGTTGTTCTGAAGCCTGAAAACATTTCATGAAATAGTTTTTATAACCTAAAATTTTTAGTACAAATGTTTTAGAGATACATCACCATCTTATATTACTGTTAAGTACAGTCAGCGAAGGAGATAAATATTCAGGCTCGTTAGATTGAAAATGACATTTTTCTAAAAAATCAATGAATGTTTTCGAATAAACTTTATTATAAAGCAATAGAAACTGTTCATTAAATAATTTAAGTTTAATATCGTTCATTGGTTTCTAAGAAAAATGTACACAATGTATATAACAAATATAGTATAGAATTAAATGCTCATGCAATCGCAGTTCATGCAAATGATACATGCAATGTTAAGGTTAAATGACAAAAAATATATAAAAAAATTATACCTCCAGGAACAACCCTCCGTTTTCACTTTCTCAAAACAAGATAAGACAGCAAGAGTACTACGACGCGAGTTTTTTTTTAGAAAGATATTTATTTCTACAAGACTAACTAGAGGAGGTCCACAAATAAATGTACAACTTACTGGAGGTGGCGTCGGTGGGGCGGTCCATGCAGGTGTAGTACTGGGTTCTTTAGTAGTAGTAGTTGTTGTTGTTGTAGTCGTAGTAGTAGGAGTAGAAGTAGTCCATGGTGGAGTAATTATTATCGGTGTTTCAGTTCTAATTGCCTCAGCCGTAGTCGTAGAATAATCAACAGTTGCGTCCGTTGGAGTAGTTGTATCAGTAGTAGTATCGGTAGTTGTAACAGTAGTTGATTCGGTAGTTGTAACAGTAGAAGTATCAGTAGTTGTAACAGTAGAAGTCTCAATAGTTGTAATGCTAGTAGTAGGAATGGAAATAGAATTTGTAGGAGTAGTTTCGCCGTATGTTGTCGTCGAATTATCTGATAAAGTACTATTATCCGGAAAAGTACTATTATCAGGAAAGGTACTATTATCAGGAAAGGTACTATTATCAGGAAAGGTACTGTTATAAGTTGGAGTCAAAGTAAAGGGCTCTTGTGTAAAAACGCTATCTCCACCTGCGGCCTGATTCTCTTCTGAACTGTTTGATCCTTGGTCCTCCATTTGAAGCCTGTTGATCTAGAATGTTAGTTCGTTAGTTAGTGCTTGTAGGATGAATATGTGCAGTTAATTAACAGTTTTGATTATTGTTAGACCTGACTTTGGGTTTGCAAACATTTTGTTTGTTAAGCCATTGATTTATCCATAAGGTACAATTGGAATGACTTTGATTTAATATTTTTTTAGTATCTTTTATATTAGTCAATCATTTTGCCAATAGATGGCGTTGTTAGGTAAGCGCCGATTTCTGAATCTCGGTGTTAAGATTCTCCGGCGCTTAACTAGGTCAAAGATGTTTTGATTTTTTTTGTGTAAGCAGCAAGCACTGTGATTGTATTATACGCGCTTAATATAAAGTCCAGTGTTTCATTTAACTACCCGCTCCCAAGTCGACCAAATCGTATTTTGTTCATTTATAATTAAAGTCATCAAGCAGAACTAAAACATTGCGAAACGTTAATACCATATTTTATCAGGTATTAATTTGATCACCCGACTACTTCCTACGACAGCAGCTACATTGTAGCATGAATCTTTTCGGTCGCCTTAATGACTTGGGGAAGAAGCGCTGTCTGCAATTTGTTTTTTGTGTGAAAGAAGATTTACATAGAAAATATGTGTCAAATAAATTGGCACAAGGGCAGGAGAATGATGGTGACGATGACGTCCTGTCTAATTTTTCTTTCCACTTTGAAGCAAATTTTATGGCCGTGGCCAATCTATTTTTCAGTGCAATTAAATTGGAACTAAATTACTATATTTCTCTTACCATGCTTTTTCTAGATGAGCCATGAAACACTATTAATAACATTTTTGTTATGGGTGATTACGAGGGATCACGATAAGCTGATTATTTTAGTGACTATTAAATGATTTGTAACGTTAATTTGTCTAAGCCAGTGTAACATAAGCAGCGTGTTTTTGCCTTAATGTATCCGATTTATGCCTGTTAAAATTAAAACATGTATTGTGTTATTAGTAACAATACATTGATTTAACTTATGACTTTTCAAGTTAGTCAAGAAATTCGCAGTAAAATATTTTAATTTTGTTAGTTCTACCTGGCAACATTTTATAGTTGTTTAGATAAGTAAAACAAAAAAATACTCGAAGTAGGAAAAGCAGATGCAATCTATATGACACAGATGTTCTCTGAATGTAAACTAAAATTATATAATAATTCTGAACTGCACATTTTAGATACCAACTGCTGACCCTAGTCCAAATCAAATTAAATTAGGTAGCGAAACTCTACAGACGTTCAAAGTCGCACTTTATAGACGATCAAATAATAAAAATAAAATTTTGTATTATACTTTTGTGAGAGTCAAGTTATAATTATAACAACTGTAGAGTTTTGCTATCTTTTTAAATATAAACACATCACTTTAAAGTAAAATAAGCAACTGCACTTACCGGATTCGCTCGACCTCGTGGCGTCGGCAAGATAGGATGATGCTGGTACGAGGTAGGCAGTTCCGTAGACTGGGAGCAGTTCTCGTCGATAGTAGTCACTACTTGCACGCCGTCGTTGAAGTTTCCGACACACGAGTGGATTTGACATTTTACTTTTATTGATTCCACTGGTAAAAAAATGTACATGATATTAGATTAAATTGTTTTTTGTGGAAGCTTGAATGTAGAAGCAGTACAGCGTGTTGCTAAATCAAAATCGGAATAATTTTTTCGTACCACTTGCTCAAAAAAGTGACATTCTATGCCACAAAAAGCGAACATAACAATAGTCATTTTTAATCTGTTAAAAACAGGGAAAGAAAATTGTACTGAATTTCATTCATCCCCTAGGGGGAGAATGTGATTTAAAATTGGAATACTTAATACTGAACTACATCTGTGTTTACACCATTGAGTTTGTATTTAAAGCTTAAGCATCTTTTTTAAAAAGGAATACGCAATTAATATGCAGTTATGATTATTAAATAAAATTACTAAAACCGACGAGGTCGTATGAGCTTGATGCCTTTGCTTTTCCGACAAAACATATTAGTCTAGGAATTTGCCGCGATTTTGTTTTCTTCAAATACATAAACGTTAAGTTTATTTTTATACATAAGTTAATGTTCTAAAAATACATTGTTAAATCAAAGCGACAGTGACAGTGTATTGTCGGATTCCATCAGTGCAAATGCTGCCGCAATTATACTCATCAACAATAAATGTACCAAACAAAAGTGTAGCTCTCTCTATATATAATTGGACCAATGTTCGAATGTTAACTTTTACTTTTAATGTCATTATTTTTAATAAATGCTTAACTCATATTATTACTGTGTTATTTTTTTCGCAAATGGTACGAAAAGTAGAGTATTTTCCTCGGTGATAAAGCTGTCTTAGTGTTGGGTAAACTTAAATCTCTCGCTACACTCAGGACTCGTCTTAAATCCCTCGCTTCGCTCGTGATTTAAGTTTTTAACACCCTCGCTACGCTCGGGAGTAAACCTCGAGTACTACGTTACGCTCGCGATTTAAATCGTCACCCACGACAGAAGACACTGCTTTATCACCTTGGTTAATAATCTACTATATTTCACATAGGCATACATGGGTACTTATAAAACGATCTATTCAATGAGGACCAAATCCTTACTAACATTATAAAAGCGAAAGTGAGTTTGTTACGTCTTCACGCCTAAATGGTTAAACCGATTTTGATGAATTTTGGTACAGAGATAGTTGAGACCCTGGAGACGGACATAGGCTATTTTTTTTAAATAGTTAGTAATGCAACTTTCGGGTCATTGACCAACTGTCAAAAATCTACAAATGACAGCCGTGACCAACGGATTAACGTGCTTTCCGAGGCACGGAGAAAACCCGATATATAATGGGTGGTCGTGGTCACACATCCAAAGACCAACCGAAGAAGTTAAAATTTGACCTGAGTGGCTAATTTTATTTAGTCATGAGCTAATCCAATATATTAATTTAAAATTCGTTTAAAAAGCACAAAAAACAATGCACTAAAAATTTTAAGTATTCTTACACAGCAATCTTTCGATGAATTTTCTCAATCTGACCTTTTAATCATCTCGAGGTTTTTATCTCGACTTCAAGACAATGCAGATGTAAAAGAATTTTAATTTACAAGAACTGCCGTCAACAATGAATGATATTATCCTTAATTGATGATTTAATTCCGTCTGAAGTGACATTGACAAGATAAGATATGTACCTACAAGGTAAATCAGTGCAAGGAGTTCTAGTACAATTTGATTAATCTCTGTTTCCTATAAGTGACCTGACTACTTGTTTAATTTTTTTTAGCCCGTGGTTAAAAAACGTCTGCTGGTCGGGTTGAACTTGAAGCTAAGTCGTTTTTGCTTAGGTTGATACCAACCAACCTAAGCAAAAACGACTTAGCTTCAAGTGGATGGAGGACTACTCGTTACATACAGTTTCCTTCGTGCCTCGGTAAGCCGTAGGTCCCAGCTGTCATTTGCAGTTCATTGACAGTATTTACAGGTAGTCAGTGACCCGAAAGTCTGGCAACCAGTCTTACGAAGGGGCATCGTACTACCCAGTACAGAGATAAAGGGTCTTGACAGACAGACAGCAAAGTTATCCTATCCTTACTAATATTATAAAAGCGAAAGTGAGTTTGTTTGTTTGTTACCTCTTCACGCTTTAATGGCTAAACCGATTTTGATGAATTTTCGTACATAGATAGTTGGTAACCAGGAGACAGACATAAACTAATTTTTATTAAAAAAAATTGGGATATGAGGGAGAACGAGGGAAGAAAAGGGAAAACTTAGCGTTGCTATTACAAATCAATCAGGCGCAAGAGCGAAACTGCAGGTCTGCTTGGTGTGTTATACCGAATTTAACGCGAGCGAAACCGCGGGCGAAAGCTATAGTATCCTATAAAGGTTTCGTTATAAATACGGAACCATACAAAGATTGCGGTTTTAATGTACGCTTATGTGCTTTAGTGTATGAGTAATGCTGCGATCGTCTGCCCGACTGCTTGACCCCTGCACTTGAATGTAATGAAACTAATTAGGACACATACAAATGTAATTTAATCATTTATGATACCGAGTAAGTTTATAGGGTACCGACGATTTAATGCAAAGAGATAAAACGTCAGACTGGACAATTTGATGATGATGACGATGATGAACTATCCTTACTAAAATTATAAAAGCGAAAGTGAGTTTCGTTTGTTTGTTTCCTCTTCACGCCCTAATGGCTAAATTGATTTTGATGAATTTTGGTACAGAGATAGTTTGGACCCAGGAGACGGACATAGGCTATTTTTTTTAAAGTGGGATATGAGGGAGAAAGGGGGAAGTAAGGGAAAACTTAGCTTTGCTATTCCAAATCAATAAGGCGCGAGGGCAAAAACTGTAGGTAGCAGGTACCTGCAAATCAGGAAAGGGGAACTGTGCTACCCCAAATTTAACGCGAGCGAAGCCGCGGGCAAAAGCTAGTAAATTTATAAAACTAAGGGTATTGATAGTACGAGTTAAGGGTTTGTAAGTATGGGTGTATAATCTGAAGTAAATCTTTTTTTTTTTAATTGATATTGATAGATAAATACTCAACGGGTGAATTTAATCTATCCATGCTTACTTATATTAAAAATGTGAAGGAAAAACTTGAAACGGGATATTTATCATGTTTGTTATTTATTTCAAGTTTCCAATATTTCAGCGACGTTGTAAACGCCATAATCACGGATGAACTGAAGTTATTGCGGGTAGGTGTTTATGAGCAGACAAAAAAAGTTAAGTCAGTTTCAAGTAAAGTAAGTTACCATGTCAATTTAAAGAGTTATATTGTAATGTCTGTCTGTTTGTTATCTCTTGCCGCTTAACGGCTGAACGATAGATGAAATCGCACACAAAGTAGACCATGTTCTGGAGTTAGTACATCAAAAAACAATACACTTACCAAAGGCATGGTTATCAGTCATACAGAAATAAACAGGTTTCATATAAACGATTTCAATGTCACCCCAAGTTCCAGGTTTAACGGGCTTCATCCTAGGATTTAGATTCAAATGCAGCACCACCGTCTTCCTATCCAAAAACAATTTCTTCAGCTTCAGCCCATCCAGTATTTCTTTCTCTTTCGGATTCAAATCTGGTCGCGAGGCTTTGAAATCCTTCAAAGTACCTTCGAAGGTTATCGGGTCTTGTATCTGTTCCAAACCTCCATTCACTTCGTAATACTTAGTTGAATACAAAATATATTCTTTTAGCCTCTTCTCCCAAAATACTTCTTGTAGTTTTTTCACGTTTTCAAAATTGTACTCTTTCTTGAGAGTAAGTTTGACAGCGAAGTTATATCGGAGGGATTGTTCTGTTCTAACCCAAAGAGCTCTGTTAGATTCTGAGACGAGAAACCGCTTTGAATCTGTGTGAACACACCAGTAGTATCCATCTCCTTTGGGTATCAGAACATAGGTGAGTAACTTGTTGTGAATAACGTCGGAGCTAATCTTGACGGGTGTTGGATAGAATGTCTCGGAGTCAGTGAAGCAGTAGATGTTGTCTTTTTCTACGTTACCCGCTCCTACAGTCAATATCAGCTTGTTTTGGCTGTGAAAATGATAAAATAAGTTAATATAATATAATATTTTTTTTCTGTGCCCTACAGGGTCCGTAATTGTACCTTAGCTTTAAGCCCATTGTAAGATCTTCAAACATTAGGGAATGCAAATCTTACATTTAAAATTCTTGTGTCACAGTTCTAATTGCCATACTTATCTTCTTGACCGTCTTTATGTTTTATTTTTTATGTATATACGGTGGGTCTGAGAATCGGTCGTAATCTATTTTATTTTAACTGAGCAACGAGTAAAACCGCTGAACACACCTAGTAAAGATATAATAAAAAGTAACTTTCTTCTTCATAGTCTTTGTTATCATATCCTAAAAGCACAATAAAGTGCGTATCATCAAACAAGCGTAAAAATTAAAGCTCCTAATTAACTTTTTTGATTGTTACATAACATCACGCCTGCCTTCATCTAAAGGGTTAGGCATAGGTGTGCCTACAATGCACCTATTTTGCCAGTTATGCTTAAGTTCCAATTGCTTCTATCGTAAACCGAATATTAATTAAATAAAAAGTACTTACTCATCAGCGCTAACGACTAATTCAACTTTTTTTAATTCAACGTTCTTCTCACAAATAACGTCGAAGAATACATAGGAACTATTCACAAGGTCCCATTGACCATTTCTTATTGCCCCATATGAAGTTTCATTGCCATTCATCAATCCAATACTGTCTTCCAATCCCCACTCTGCTGGTGGTGTCTATAAGGTAATAACGAATATGAATGAATGTAATGATTTGTGATTAAATAAAGAAGCACATGAACGAGCATAACCTTGGGTATCTAGACACGTATTAGGTATTTCAAGAATCATTTGAAGCTCAATTTTTGATCTGCACATGTACAAGTTAGTTAGTCAGCAGAATATTTTACAATGTTTATTTTATTGGTGAAAGATAAACTACAGAAACTTTACGTAATTTATTTAATGCTAAGCACAAATAATTTTAAGCTCAATTTTTATTTACTCATTAAGACATAATCAAAGTAGTTAATAAGCAACATATTTCACAGTGTTCATTACATTGGTAGAAGATGTGAAATATTATAAAATTTGAACACAAACATGATGTCCAAAAACTGAACTTCTCAAACTAATAAGCTCACAAGAAAAGCCTATCCACAAATATTCACGGGTACAAAATGTTAGAAGCTAAGCAATGTATTTTCACACAAATAAATGCCATTTCAAATTTCATTCATGCAGAATTATTAGTGACTATTGATTTAAATATGAAACAAAATTTCAATGAAAATGTTCGCACCAACACCCACACATCCCGGAATACGGGTTGTGAAACACTTCGCGACGGCAACCTGCTTCTGCATGATTCTGGAGTCTTGGTATCATACCTACAGCAGCCCCATGTTTCTAGTTCAAAAGGGCTCTTTTTGATCGAAGGAGATACTAATGGAAACCAGCCACCACAGTCCAATAGCTATTAAAAACAAAACATTCTAAAACAACAAAAGCAGTGTTGGGTTTGTCACTAACATTAATATTATTAAATACTCAACGACATTTTTGAGACTATTACATGGACACTACTCTATGGCAAAGGTAACAGAGATATTAGAAATATTACATGATCTAATCTAATATTAAAAAACCATAATCCACACTTAACAAAAAAATTGCAAGAAGAAGATAGTACACAAAGATAATAATAGATATAGAAGAACTAGTCTTGGGAATACTTAGGAATGCTTTTATAGACGTTTACAAGATCAAAGACAAAGTAACATTGATGGACATGATCTAAACAAGATTGAAAGAAATCGTAACTCACCGTAGCGTCTTCATTCACAATGTGACTGTGACGTTGAGGGTCATACGTAATGCCCAGTGGATAAACAGGAAGCGATCCAGAGAGTTGTAACAGTGGATTATTTGAGTACCTCCATCCATTATAGAGGACTGTAGCTCCTGCCTTCTCACAAAGTTTCTTTGCTTGGAACCAAGTTGCTCTTACTGCGGTCGTACCACCCACAGTAGTAGCAGTGGCAGGTGACAAGCAGGTCGCTTTAGGAGACCAAAATCTCAAAGAACTTTTGAAATCTTCACAGCCTTCATCAGACATTGCATCCTTGTCAACATAAGGAGACACAAGACAGTACCTATAGAACTCATCATCGCACCTTGTACTTGTAAAATTATTTACTGGATCCATCACTACACATAATTCTTCTACAATACCCTTTTGTGGGTTATCTACTTCAAACGTTGTTTCGAGGAGGGTCCCTGTTGATTTCGTAAATGAGTAATCAATGAAGGGTCCCCCAGGGTACAATGACTTGTATTCTGTCCATAATACTAACTCAGACTTGGTCAGATTCAAACTGTTGTACAGTCTGGACGTGTATAGGTTACCGGTACACCCGACATATTTGTCTGTGAGTTTCTCTGGGCCTTTTAACCGATAACATATTGGTTCGTCGTTGATGTTGGAGTATGTTACTTGAAATCCTATTGGACATATTACTTTTTTGGATTCCTTGGCTTCGAGTGCTGGTTGTAGTAACAATAGGAGTATTAGCGTGGCTACGGTGGGTGTTCGATGAGGAGGGATCATCTGAAATGATAATAAAGCAGAGTATTAAATAACATAAATTACTAAACTTTTCTGTGTCACTGTGTTAATGGTCACAATTTGATAATTTCATTCGCAAAATGACAAATTGATGTTTTCTTACTTCATCATCTGCCTAGCCTTTTCCCAACTATGTTGGGGTCGGCTTCCAGTCTAACCGGATGCAGCTGAATATCAGTATTTTACATGGAGCAACTGCCTATCTGACCTCCACAACCCAGTTAGAACTGCAGTAATACGATACTCTCGAGACACTGACTACCAGTAACGACTGTCAAAGATCTACAAATGACAGCCGGGACCAACGGCTTAACGTGCTTTCCGAGGCACGGAGGAAACTCGGTATGTAACGGGTGGTCACCCATCCACAGACCAACCTAGGCAAGCGGGGCTTAACCTAAAGATCGACCCGAGCGGCTGCTATTATTTAGCCACGAGCTTTTAGTTTTCTTACTTAATTTACTAAATTAACTATTATGCATGCTGATCAGATAGATTTACGTTTTATTTATTTATGTATTTATTAAAACTTTATGCTCAAGTAAAAACTGCACAAAGGCGGACTTAATGCCTTAGTAACCGTTTTAGTTTTATCCATTACAAATAAACAGAAGAAAGGAATTTCCAAAATAGTCACTTTAATAAAAAAAACTAATTCACACGGCTTTTCGTGTCCATGCATTATGATTTAGGATTTTATCAGGGATCAGCTATCTATTATCAATCTTATCTCATTGGGAACCTATCTGGAGATAATTCCAAGCATGTAGCACTCAACATTGTTACCGATATACACGGATATTATCACAGCTGATTGTGGTACATTATTATATAGTTTTTATTGGAACTGTTGAACTCTGGTGCTATCTATTTTTATAATATTTTTGTGGTAGCCATTTTGTATGATGAATAGGTGTTTAAGGCCATGTTATATTTTGGTCCTGGCAGGACTTCGTTCGTCCTTGGCATTTATTATGACCTTACCTGCCTTTGCCTGATGCCCTGTAATTATTTTTATACTTGTATATATTATTGTTACTAGCTTTTGCCCGCGGCTTCGCTCGCGTTAAATTCGGTAGCGCCTTATTGATTTGTAATAGCAACGCTAAGTTTTCCCGTTTCTTCCCTCGTTCTCCGTCAATCCCACTCTTTTTAAAAAAAAAATAGCCTATGTCCGTCTCCTGGTTCTCTGTACCAAAATTAATCAAAATCGGTTCAGCCATTAAAGCGTGAAGAGGTAACAAACAAACAAACTCACTTTCGCTTTTATAATATTAGTAAGGATTAGTAGGTATATGTATATTTGTAGTTTGTAAATAATAATTAGAGCTTAACGTCAATAAAGTAAATAAATAAAAAAACAAATCCTGATTATAACAAAAGGAATCTCAAATCAGAATATTTATTCAAGACTTCTGTTTCTAAATAGTATAAACCTTACATTTCGGTTCCTAACTGTATCGGTTTTTATTACTAAATACTGTTGTGAGTTTTAATCGATTATTTACAATCTGTAAACTCGTAATCAATTAACCGATTCACCAGGCGAGTAAAATCGGTCGGACCAGTCAAGTATAAGGCATCGAAACGACGGTACGACCAAAGAAAAAAAATGGGTTTTACTAGGGGCCGGAACCGAGTTTCGATGCCCTAGTCAAGTACCGCATTACGCTGGGATATTCGAGGACAGTGTTTAATACAGTAAAATGTTTTAGCGATATAGAGCCATAACTAAAGCGGATATTAATCGACTGCAAAGTACTTAAAGTGGTGATACTTTATTTCATAAGACTCTTAAAGAATGAGAGTTGTTAAGTGGCTAAACAATTTATTTCCCTAACTTTTAAATTTAATGATAAAAATTATGTTTATTTTGCAAGGAGGTTTTTACAAACACTTTAACACGTCTTTTTTTTAACTAGATGAGGCTGGTGTTTCGTACCCGACTACTCTGAAAAGAAACAGCTGAAAATAGCTCATAGTCTCTTTTTAGGCCCAGACAAAAATCTTGGTCAACTTACATGAGGACTAAGCAAATTAGTGTCTGAAATGGTATAAACATCATACAGATTTGATTGGACCTGTCAGTCAATGCAAGCATTTGTCAGTTATCGTGTAGATCGACTCATAACTCAAGGAGCTTAACTACACGACGAACAACACCAAAGAAAGGACATTTGTGTAAGTCGCTCATAGTACTCTTTAATAATTTAATAAACTACATGTTTTAGTACATATACTGTTTATGTATAAACTACTTAAAACAATAATTTATTAAGCCGTTTATCGCTGTTATCATGTTATGTCTGATTTCAATTTCAATTCTAGTATATTTGTATTCGTACAATACAATAAGGCTACTATGATTCTTTAACAAGGAAAGTCAATTGAAGTAACTACAAATGGTTGCCTATAAAATATTTATCTTGTCATGACAATTATTATGATCTAATAATTAAGGCTTGTTTCAATTGACGACATGTTTGATTTATTTGTTATCAACAGATGAAAATGATTGTATATATACATCTGTACGGTTTACGTACATTCCGTCAGGCTGCAAACGCAGCAACCTACTTTTCTCTTTGGTATTTAAAACAATGTTTAATATGATTTTAAGTTAGTTGACGAATTACATACTTACGCGAACACCGCGGATTAGCATCCAACCCACTTTTACTTTGTTGTGATCGGTACTCTAATAAACCTTTAGTGTTACCAAATCTGTGTGTGTTTACATCAACTCGCCTAACTCCAAGTACTGACTTACCACTTCTTACTTAAAGCTACAAGTGTAAGGTACCAACTACTACGGGACCTTACATTTAATGACCCATATTGTTCATATTGGAACTTGATTGTATAATATACTTGTAATTCCCGCAAGGTTAAACAGAAGTGTTACTTTAGTACAGTATTCCAACATTTGGACGGTTATGTGTAACAATTTTTTCATTGTTAGATATTGTTTTTGTTGTTTGTTTGGAGTATAGTGAAATGAACGTGTAACTGTTATTCTGTGTCTTTAACTAATATAATTACCCTTTTATGTTAAAGTCATTGGCCGCCGTGATCGAAAAACGGTCAGCGCGTAATTTAGTGTTTTAATGCTGCGTCCGAAACCCCTCCCAAGCAATTAAAAAATGAACGACTGATTCTATTTACAAATTTTGGATGCCAATATTTAGGGCTGTCAACCTCAATTAAAGCAGTGTCTAATAGAAATTACTACATCACTGGCAAAGACGTCACTTAATTAACAAAAACAGATATCAGTGACACCTGATAAGCATCGGCTTGATTTGATTGATTGATTAGGACGGAAATTGTGTGTCACACGTAATGATAATCCTAATGCACTCATTTACTTTTATCACTGAGTTTTAATTGTATGTTAATAGATATTTGCTAGTCACTGAAACTTTGTCGCACAATTCTATTTCCAGTTATTTGGTAGAAGAACTCGTCACGCCATCTACTGGATCTAACCTGTCGCTAAATCGACTCAATATTTTAATAAGAAAGTTTACTAAAGCAATTCATACCTAACCTGACCATTTATTTTTTTCGTTAGAGCGGGACGCTTGCGGAATTATATAAAACTAGCTTTCGCCCGCGGCTTCGCTCGCGTTAAATTCGGGGTAACACAGTTCCCCTTGCGGCTTATTGATTTGTAATAGCAACGCTAAGTTTTGCCTTTTCTTCCCTCTTTCTCCCTCAAATCCTACTTTTTTTAAGCAAAAGTTAGCCTATGTCCGTCTCTAAGGTCCCAATTATCTCTGTACCAAAATTCATCAAAATCGGTTTAGCCATTAAAGCGTGTTTAATGGCTGACAAACAAACAAACTCACTTTCGCTTTTATAATATTAGTAAGGACTAGTAAGGATGATTGTTAGCAGAATAAATCATTTTGAAATTCAAATCAAGTAAAGCTGATTATACGATTAATCAAAAGGACAATATTATCGTTTTTTTTCTATTTGAGAAAGAGACGAGAGAAAGCGGGACATTTTTCCCTCGTCAGGGACAGCGGGACAAACAGCTTCAAAGTGGGACTACCCCGCCAAAAGCGGGACGTATGGTCACGCTATTCATACCCCCAATAACTTAAACGTAATTAAAAATCCAACAAACCATTTAGTCCGAGATTGAATTACATTCACAGCAGCGAAACAAAAAATGCCGACGTAATTGTGACTTAATTCGAATGACCTTAATCATGAAAGCGAGGTCCATTGTGTATTGCTATTGGGTTAAAAACTGTTTGTTTGTTTAGCTGGTCAAAGAATATTTTAACCACCTTACTATACCTTACATTTGTTAGCATGGAGCTCGGAATCACACAGAAACGTGAATAAGTAAAGATTAGTCTGTAGGCACACATAGTATAATTATATAGTTTTTTTTGTGGCAAGTAATATTTTACTTCATAGGAAAACTGTTTTTTTTTTCTAAAAACATTAAGTATATTATACTAGCTGGTGACCGCGGCTTCGTGTTATTCCAGACCATAATCTACCTCTGTGCCAAATTTCATCAAGATCCGTTCATCCGTTTTGACGTGAAAGAGTAACATAATATTAGTAAAGATAGCTGGCGCCCGCGGCTTCGCCCACGGGTTATGGAAAAAAAAGTATTCTATGTGTTATTCCAGACCATAATCTACCTCTGTGCCAAATTTCATCAAGATCCGTCAGCCGTTTTGACGTGAAAAAGTAACAAACATCCATACATCCATCCTCACAAACATTCGCATTTATAATATTAGCAGGATTTTTCCCGCGTCTTAGCTCGCTTTATTGTCAGCAAATTTCTTGGGGGAACATTTAAAATATAGCCCATGACACTCGGAGATAATTTAGCTTGCTATTATTGAAAAACTGATAGTACTATTATTTTTTGGAATCTGATACGTAGTTCAGTATATTATTCCCTGTATACCAAACCTACAAACAAAAAACTCACCAACATTACCTCTTCGAAAAATTAATATATTTCTTTTCTGTATGTGTGTTCGTCACCTAACTCCTCCTAAACGGCTGGACCGATTGGTTAATTTTGTGTGTGAATATTTCAATGGGTTTCGGGTGGTTTGAAAATAAAATTGGACCCGGTAACTGTTGTCGGTATGTCACCAAATTTGATTTGCTGTACCAGGGTCAGTACATCGTCTACCCGGTCCGCTAGTTAATGTTTAATTAGATATGTACAGAATTTGCATGTTTTAATGTTCTTTATAGACTTACGTAGAAATGAACTGTACACTGATATTTTAGTCATGTCTACTGAAAAGTGCTTTTATCAATTTAATCCTTTTTATCTAGTACTTGCTGTTTACTACAACATTTGTGGTGAAAAATAAACATATTGTTATTTAGAAACGAAAGAAAGAACATTATTTTTATAGATATTTATTTTCTTTATTTATTAATCAAGTATATAGTTTACTATTTTTATTGGTGTGCAGCTGATTAAAGAACTAAAAACTACTTGTGATCATTTAAAAAAAATAACTAACTCATAAATAAATTACAAATTAACGTTTAAAAATTCGTCCTCAACGCAACAATTCCTTATCAACCATATTAGTTATATTATTTCCTTTAAGTCTTTACACATATTTTAACGGCTAAAAAACATTGAAAACACACAAAAATTTGGGATTTTCAGGGTCCAACCTAACAATATAGCTTGGACCCTGGTCCAAGCTACCGAAGGCTCTAGAAACAAGAACTTCCTTCTGCCTTGTGAACGAGTCTCTAAATCCTACCACCTAAGGAGAGCCTCGACAGACGTTAGTTCAAGCTCTCGGCCCTCAGGCAATTTCAGCAATTAACCGTTACTTGTTTCTATTTTTCATTTTCACTCGTTTTTTTTTTACATATTTCTTTTTTTTTAAGTTTTCTAACAGACACGCACGCCGTTGAATGACTACAGACATGCCGTAATAAATGAACGGATGATTAATAAATATGAACATAAGTAAACCCACATTCATAATGTCAAATTTAACCACTATTTGCCATTCAGTCGCTAAGGTGACTGACTGATTGTCACCCTCGGGCAGTCGGCCAAATTGCTGTTATCATGGCACGATTTTGATTTAATTTCTCGATTACTGATAACAGGTTATCGAGAAATAATAACGTATTTTTTCCTTAAAAGATATATACGAAGCTGTAATCGTATGCGTAAAGTCTGACACAAACAAGCAGTAGTCTATATCTACATGGTGTAAACTGCCTCTACGTATTTTTTTTTTGAGAAATGAATTATTTTTTGGATGAAAAATCACGTTTGGCGGTAAAACTCAATGTAACGTAGGTACTCAAAACATTGTCCAGATGGATGAAATAAATAGTACGGGATTCGAGGAGGTATTTAAAGTTAAGTCATAACATTTGGATTAAAAAAAGAACGGCAAACTTTGAACCCCAATATCTATCTCACTTTTATTGTAACTGGTACTGGTATGGTCTAGAACAGAAAAAATATCAATGATGGGGAGAACAAGTGCCTTTCGGCTTCGTTAAGGGAGTTTTCGAGTTTGTTAGGAACCTTTTTACATGTTTTGTTTTATCTAAACTTACAAATGTTACCTTTATATTCTCTATATTACGGGGTCGAAACGACTGAAAATTCATGCACTAATGTAAAACTATTATGATTTAAAAGAATCTCCATAGAGTTTCTTGCCCAATCTTGTCCATAGAGATCAACGCTTTAGAAGAGGCAACTACAGTACTTTCACAAGTTATTATGCCTTGTGACTGGGACTGTATCTTCTTCCTTTTGTTTCTTGACATTTAAAAGTGTCTGTAATAATCTAATTTAAATAAATGCTTTGAGTTTAATGCTACATCATCCCCGTTTTTCATAACTTATACAGGTAGAAGGAAAATCAACGCACTAACGGTTGCCACGAATTCAGTACAAATGGTATAACTTCTGACTATAACGAAAGTAAAGCCGCAGATAAAAACTAGTTTTAAATAAATTAACATTTTTTCCCTTACCTTCATTGCTTTAAGTGACTTGAGCGCGAATGACGAACAGACTTATGTGCCAGCTCATCTTACAGTCCCATTTAAGACTTTGTGCTCCATGACATACGGTTCAAACTTGCTTACGCCGTATCTGTACTTGCTTGTTCCGCGGTTTCGTCTGGAAAGAATAAAGAGTGGTGTTAATGCGAATTTAACCTTCTTGGGTGTCGGGTGAGATGTCAAGGGATCATGTTTTAATTGGGACCTTAACTTTTGTACCAGTGAGTCTGATTGGTGACATTTTGCGTTTGATGCTGAACTCTGATTAAGAGACGGGTTCGCGAATAGGGATATCCGGATTTTTTGCTACTGAAATGGAGAAGTGGCGAATTAATGATTTGTTCTCGTGGTCGAGGTTGCGATTGTTGCTTCCACAAAAAAGCATTGTTCTATGCATACGAGTTATTTGCACCTCTTGCTTTATTAGCAAACTAGTAATGCACCCGTGTTCCCGTAGTCACTACTGCTCAGAACCCGTAGCTTGCAGCATAAACGCCTTTGAAACTCACAAATAACGTGACTTTATATTGATAAAACAATGGCAAAATCGGTTTAGTTGATCCCTACAACCTCACAAACTCACAAACTTTAACTCTTTATAATATTAAATATATAAACTATAGTATAGGTTAGTCAATAGGAAGAAAAAGTTAAGGATATTCCTGAAGAATCATCACCATTCTCCTGCCATCTCTCCAATTTATTTGTGGCCGGCGCAACATATCTTCTATACTTCTCTATGACCTGTCGTCTAAACAGTCAATCAATCATTTCTTTGGTTTTCATCTACTTATATAGTCATCCATAATCGGACACAAACTTTTCTTCATTAGGCTGACTACCAATGATGATAATCAGCCTCGTTTGACAAGAGATATTGTTATTGTAAGAGCTGATGTGAATAAAATAGCCACATCAAAGTTATAATTTAAGTCTAAGTCAGAGAAATGGCCTCTTTTTTCTAATCTATACTGTCCCATTGCTGGGCAATCGCCTCCCCCTTCTCTCTTTATATTTTAATATCATTCCAGAAATTCTTGAAACGCTCAATATTGTAAACTTTCCAAAACCACAATGAATCATAAAACACGATCAAAACAGAAATTCCCTCATTAACACCTACCGTTTCAGCTATAAATACCTATGATTCAAATCATATTTAATTGACGAAAGTCAATTCACTGATAACCAATAAAAAAAATACCTAGGCAGAGAAAACTCAACTTTAGCCACGTGTTTTAAAATTAAAATTCCAATGTTTAAGCACTTTTGGCATAGCAACTACACCTGAAAGTTTCAGTAGCGTGATTAGTATCAATTAATTGATAGAAATGAGCGGAATACGTCATTGGTTTCCATTAGGACGGTCGTTTAGGTAAAAGAAAAGAAATATTCTAATACCTAAGGTCAAGAGTATGTCTTACGCTCGAATGGAACTAAAACTATGTCGAGGGTAATTTTTTGTGAGAAATTTATGTTTGATGGGGACGGTTTTTTATGTAAACTCGTAGAGTCAGCAGACTGCTGAGTTAGTATCGAGGTCGCAAGCGCGACTGCTGAGCACGCGGTCCTGGGTTCGATTTCCAGGTAGGTCCAAAAAAGTGTTATTGGGTTTTGCCCATTAGGAATTTCACAGTAGCAGTCCGGAGTTTGGACGTTGGCGGTAAAATACCCCTGTGCTGGAAAGCACGTTAAGCCTGATCTGTCTCCAGTCGTGTCGGATTGCCGTCCCATCGGACTATGACAGTGTTCCAACGCACCCACGATACAGGAGAAGTTCCTTGTGTGAGGCAACGTTTTAAAAAAAACAGCAGGTAGGGTGACGCTGAATAATCCGTAGATCTAGACTTCTTTAAAAGCTAGTAGTTGAAGCGGTTCGACTTGATGATTTCCCATCTAAAAAGGTATCTAACTAGATAGATTAACGTATATATTGACCACATATGTTGTTTCATTGTAGTCCGCATTATAGCCTGCCATATCAACTAAAAAATCACGTTATTATTGAATAGTATAAACTTCATCTTACCAATAATAATCCTGAGAAAAACAATGTCTCTACAACTAAACCAACACGACTTGAAAACACATCTGTTAACAATGTGCAAATGATAACAGATCCGTAACGTGCCTTATCAGCGCATCCAATGAGTCATGGCGCACTGAGATGTATTTACCCAAGATGATATGACGACACAATCACACCTCCTGTTTGTGATCAAAGTACACATACTTTACAGATTCTGACAAGTTAGTAAGCACACTACTAACTTGTCAAAAATTGTCATAATATTTATCCATACTAATATCTCTTAATAAATACAACAAAATCGGGTCTGTTCGAACATTTATAACTCGAAAACAGCTAGACCGATTTTCATGGTTTTTCATTTTATGGATTTTTCTTTGAACCGAATAGCAAACTAGACTAGATAACTATTACGGCTATAAAAAGATACGAAAAAAAAGTTTCAACCTTTGATGATGTAAGTGGGTGTTCGAAAGAGATATCGCGGTCCTGGAACATAAAGGGCAATAGATGGAACATGGGTGGCTTAGTCAGGACAAGTCTGACACTCCCCCCGGCTCCGCTCAGAGCGAGGGATGTTATTTGATGACTTCCCATCCGCAAAAAAAAATGTGGTTGGGTTGTAGGTAGTGCATCTATATAAATGTTAAGTTGCTTTGTTTGTGTACACATCAAAACCTCTGGAAATACTGAATCGGTACAGAGCAGCGGGCACAGCTATTGTATTATAAAGAGACGTCTGCATATCTGTCATGTTTTATGTCTGCAACGCCTGAGCGGATTTCTATATAATCGAGCAGAGAGGTAGTTTACGCCAAGGAATAAGAAATCAGCATTTCAAGCCAGAATCAGCCAATGCTGGGTTTTGTGGGTAACCTCATCGAATTGTTTTCCGCGACGAACAATATCGAGTTATAATATTAGATAGGAATGTAGACATTATTTCAGAACACCGCTAAAAGTTAATTGAGAGAAAATGTGAAGACGAATAATCAAGTTATTAATACTTTTTTCTTTTGATGATTCAGAACGGAACCCTGAGGTAGGTTATATCTATTTCTACAAACAACCTAACGTACACACGCAAGTTTGTATCAAAAATCTGAATAAGCGTAGTTAATTAATGCTTTGGCAATATGCCATCTTATTAATTACTTTGTAGACTGGCTGTGAAATTGAACTACGTGGTTCAGTATATATTTGCTTCATTCCATCAAGATTATTATTGAAATTGAAAAATGTTTATTTGTCATTTATCTCAAAATAATATTTATAGTATGTTTAAAAAAAAACTGTTGTCGATGAAATTCCTTCTGTGGACTAGGAATTTCCCTTGTATCGTGGGTGCGTATACAAACATTTAAACTCACATACACAAATAGTCAGACAAATATTTGTTCTAAGCAGGGTTTGAACCCGTGACACGTAGCGCAGCAGTCAAACGCTTGGCCACTGCGCCAACCGTGTAGTAATATTGATAATACTTGTGTTGAGACCATTGCTCTTTCCCTTAAATATTAACAATATTGAGAGTATTACACTTAAACTATACTATTGCATAAAATACCAAAAACGAAGAAAAGGTTAAATTTGGCGAGAAAAGATACAGTAAATAACGTCAAGTAAATAAATAAGTCATTAATGCTTAAAAATAGTAATAACAGCATTTTCTAAAATTCTTTTTCTCTAGAGAAGAGATTTCGTATCCTGGTGATCCTGGTAATCCTGGTGTCCACAGGTTGGAGCGGAAGGGGGAGCACAGAGTGTCAAAAGGGCAATAGAAGAAACAAGATCAAGAACAAATCAAGCCATATCATTCTTCACACAGTCCATCTATCGGTTCTTTGGTCTACCTCAACACCAATACCCACAATCATACTCAAAACTTATTCATTAAACTTATTGGCTAATAAAAGTAATATTATGGAGACCCAGGGTTGCGGGTTGTTCGAAAGAGATACCGCGGCCCCGGAACGTAAAGGGCAATAGAAGGAACATGGGTGAGTTTTAGACAGTACAAGTCTGACACTCCCCCCGCTCGACATCATTTGATGATTTCCCATCCGCAAAAAATGGGTGTCGTAACGCAGTGTGTGGACCCATCTCCAAAATTTTGCTTTTTTTTTGGGTGGGAAATCATCAAATAACTTCCCCATGTATTTCCGTTCTGTGTACCTTTTTTTTTGCTGTTGTGTTGTGTCTGTTTCGAATAAATATTTTTCTATTCTATTCTATTCTATTCCCCCGCTCTGGGTGGAGCGGGGGGGAGTGTCAGACTTGTACTGACTAAAACCCACCCATGTTCCTTCTATTGCCCTTTACGTTCCGGGGCCGCGGTATCTCTTTCGAACAACCCGCAACCCTGGGTCTCCATAATGTTACTTTTATTAGCCAATAAGTTTAATGAATAAGTTTTGAGTATGATTGTGGGTATTGGTGTTGAAGGAGATCAAAGAACCGATAGATGGACTGTGTGAAGAATGAGATGGCATGAAAGAAGTTGTATGATGAGATGACGAGTAATAGAGCAGTTTGGAAGAAGATGACATGCTGCAACGACCCCAAATAATCCTTACTAATATTATAAAAGCGAAAGTAAGTTTGTTTGTTACGTTTGCACGCCTAAATGCCCAAACCGATTATGATGAATTTTGGTACAGACATAGTTGGGGCTCTGGAGATAGACGTAGGCTACTTTTTGTCTCTTTCTAATCCTCCACTTCTCTAAAATGGGGGGTTGAAGTTTGTATGGAGTATTTCGCAATTTTCTAGGTAGAAAGCAAAAAAATTGTATGCAGACTATTTGCCACTTACAAAAACATCGTGCATCATTCTTTTTTCATATTTCTACCCCCAACCCCTTAAAAGAGGGGGTGTAATTTTATATGGGAATTTTCGCAGTTTTCAAGGTAGGAAGCTAAAAATCGGTATACGCACTATTTGTTACCAACGAAAAATACCTGCAAATCAGGAAAGAGGAACCGTGTTACCTCGAATTTAGCGCGAGCGAAGCCGCGGGCAAAAGCTAGTTTGGAATAAAGGTAGAAGAATAATGATAATAATGTAACGTGAGCAAAGAACTAACCTAATTTTATTAATTTTGTCTTTGTGACACTGGTGAACATAGAATAAGGTTTTTATGTAGTCTAGTTGACAGTAGTGAATAATATTTATTGCTTCCAATAAAAGCAATTTAGTCGTCCCTAGTAGTCCAACCGTAAATGTAAATTAAGTTCATTAACAATGAGTTGTAATGAATACGCAGGTCCTTACAATTGCGGTAATTAATTAAGCAAATTAACTACGTCCACGGAATTGCAAATAGGCAACCTACACAATATAGATAGTACAAAGGTAATAGTTAAAATGCTTTATTTACGCAACAAATCGTGCCAGGCCTTTTCCCTACTATTTTGATATCCATACATTTTGACCGGGTTACTCTACGAAACGAAGCACTGGACTGAGTTCCATAACCCTCAGGTCATCTCGACAGGACGCCACTATATTCCTAGACTGGTAAGAGAAGCAATTGAGATTACCAAATATAGGAATTTCAACCGAGAAGACGGGTTTCAACTATCAAAAGCCTGGAATCCAGTGGTTCAATTTAGTAAAAACCCAAAAAGTAGTGAAAAAAAGATCGTAACTTGATACAGTGAGTTTTGTGCGTCGAGAGCAAAATCGAGTTGTGAGTGACAGTTAGCGGTACTGAACGCAAAAAACGAATAAGAAAGAGGGTAGATGGTTTTGTCTGCTCATTAACATCCACCCGCAATAACTTCAGTTCATCCATGATCATGGCGTATGCAACATCGCCGAAATATCGGAAACTCGAAACAAAAAACAAACATGGTAAATATCCCGTTTCAAATGTTTATTATAATGTTAGTAACCATGTCAGTTTAAAGACTTATACTCTACGAAAAGTTTGAATGTGGGGGGAGGGGTTTAGAACATGTACAGGTGGGTTGGCTCATGCTCATGACTTCATCGTCTTAAAGCTATACTTATTCTGGAAAAGAGACAGAGCTATACAGGATGTCTAGCGCCGTCTCTTTTCCCCACTGGATTAACTCCTGCTTTAAGACGTCTCGGTAACCTGAATGCATGGTAGCCGTTAAATCGCCGAATTTCCTTAATTACTGTTACTACTACCGTCACTGCTAGCCCACATCATCCCACTGCTTGGACAAATTTCTCTTCCCACGACTTCCAGTTCTTTTGATCCAGGGTTAACACGGGCCACTGGTTGTTGGTTACGTCAACCCTGTATTTTTTTTTTCATAAGAAAGACCGATGAGTCATAAGTCATGATCTACCACAAACCTATGACGACGCCGCGCCGTCATCTCAAAACTTCTTCCGCAAAATTTCTAATGACTAATACTATTAAATGAAAAGAACAGTATTACAAGTATCGGACAAGGATTTCCTTTGATCTAAATAACAAAGACGTAGTGTAAAAACCTTGCGGAAATTAGAACCTTTGACGTAAAATCATTTGTAACGAATTCCAAGACAGGCGTACGTCCACATTTCAGTCAAAATATTTTGTCTGTGGTACACAAAATAGTTTATCTTGTCATAACAGTTTTTTTTAGTTTGACAGCTTAGATTATGATAATATTTTGTATTTATGCCTGCCATCATTGTTTTTCAAAGAGCGATAATCGAACGCGGGCGGTAATCTTAAGGTTCAGTCAAACTTACAGATTTTTGAGTAACTTTATCAAACATGGCAGATAGTCTGAACTTTTTGAACGTCAATTCCACGTGTTTTCGCTGGGAAGAAGAAGTGAAGGAACAAACTACCGTACAATACATTTGCAGAATCTAGTTCTAGGCCTTATTAGACCACCCAACTTCGAGGGACCCTAACCCTATCTAAGAGTGGTGTAATAAGACTTAGGGAGTTAGTGTCCCGATTAAGGGCGATCGGGTCATCCCGATCTGCCTAGCTCCCTAAGCGCCCTGCAGATTGGGTAATGTAATAACGTTTAGGGCGGTTAGGGAGCTCAGTTGCCGCGTGACTAGTGCGTAGCATGGTCCTTTAGCTTAGAGTATTCATATCGGAATATTATTTGGATGATTTACGAAGTCAACCGAAATCCTTTTAATAAATAGTGCAGGTTGAAAGCTTTTTAAATAAGTTGTATTATAATCTTGATAGTTTCATTCACATGTTAGTAGATGACACTGTCTTAAATTTTTTGAAAGAAACCGGGAAAAGTGTAATCTGTTCCACGCTAGTTACCCAAGCGTCAACAAAAAATAAATATATTTTGTTCTCCGTTTTTAACGAGTTGCGCATTATGTTACAAATAGTATTTATAATATTTAATACTCTTTCACCCAGATCTTTCTCTTCTTTCTTTTTTTAATATTTGTTGTTGCGAGCACGGTTGTCACTGCTACAGCAATTTTTTGAAGTTTCGATACTGACGACGGCATAATGTAAAATGCGACAATACGTTTATCTCTCTAGACATTCGCGTATAAACTGAGTTAGGGCCCAATTCGCAGAGAAGTGTAATAAGCGCCGCACTAACTAGGGTACACGCCCACCCTGCATGCAGGGCCCTTCTTATCGTGTTGTGTAATAAGCGTTTAAATCATTGTCTTCTAGCTAAAGTTATAGGTTGCAGACATTTCCTGCCCAGTCCCATTTGGTTTGGAACGGAGTATTCTGTTTCGAACACGATCCGTTAACACCTAGTACCTATACTGCGCTCCATTGGTTGTTGGCAAACCTTGAGCTGAGACTTCTGGATTTTAAGCTTGGAACGAGCCTATGCACCATAGGTTTAAGAGAAACTAATTTAGATATTCATCATTTTACATTATTTGTTTTTAATTTTAGTGAAATGTCCTAGCGGACACGGCGATTCGATTAAATGTGTTATATGTCTTTCAATAATTATAATGTTTACTGTTTGAAATCTGGTTCTTCAAACCGACCACACAGTTGTGTTGGTGGGGAGTTTGTTCCGCCACTTTTTCTTCCCAACTAAAACACTAGGAAGTGATGAAGGGTGGTCATTTTGAGGGAGTGACTTATGAACTTGACGTTTAAAAAGTGCGGGTCATCAGCCTAGTTTTAAAAAGTGGCATTTTGATTTATATTTTTTATCCGAAACTGCGTCTGCAATTTGTCAGTACCCAGTAATATTTATAGTTATGACGGTCTTGACTCAGTCTAGCGAATCTAACTGTAACCACGTCTCTAAAACGAGACTGGTTTTCATCAAAATAATTAACATCAGTACGAAAAGTCAAGTAAATTAATTGTTTAGCACAGAGACTGTTAAATTATATCGTCAGTACCTTCAAATCACTACTGTCATTGTTCGGCGGTTGTATGAACTTTAACTCGGCAATTTGAGGTAGCTTGTCAATTAGATCACCAATTAATTTCCTGGACGGTACAATGCCTATATATGGGTCACTTATTTTGACACATGTTTGCTAATAAGCTTAAGGTGACATTTAGAAGAATTCGAGTATTTACTGTTCCAATTATTATATTATTCCAGTTACTATATAAATGTGTTAATTTTGTACCGTATAGATTTGTGGGTCATTTTTAGTGTAACAATTACAATCATCTATCCCTCATATTTTCTTTGTTTTGTTGTGTTAGTAGCATAGTACAGATAGATTTATTCCATTCAATAATGAACCTTTTGTCTAGATGGAAAAGGGTCTTTCCTGTCCTCTAACCAGTATTTACATATATTATTCGTTTGATTTGCTTCACAATTTAATTCACTTTACCAGCTAGCATAATTCTTCATTTAATCATTAGGGAGGGACAGACATTGGTCAATAAAACACAAGGATGAAAACATTGGAACAAGCCAATGAGCTGTACTTAGGAGTACTTGTGAGGGTGGAGCAAACAACCAATAGACAGGTATATCGGCAGAGAATAAGGTTCAATAAGCTTCCTAGAGCAGGACGATAAGGGGCACCCCTAGCGCGACTGGGAGCCTAGTATATTATTTTAGTCAGTAATATATTGACGATAAATTATATTTATAACCTAGTAAGTTACCTTAGACTTCACCTGAATAACATGGGATTACGACTTGATATTCTATAGTTTTTTTATTTTTTTATTTTTTTATTTTGGCTCTCTATATGAATTTCTCCTATATCGTGGGTGCATTTAAAAACATTTAAACTCACATACACAAACAGCGAGACCCGAAACAACTACCATACAAATATTTTTTCCGTGCATTTATTATTCCATCTCTAAGTATCTTGATCAGAGGCCGATAAGGTACGAGAGAACGGTGTAAACGTTACAAAAAAATACCATGATTAATATCCTATATAACAAAACACTAAAAAGTGGAAAATTTGTTCCCTTTCGGAAGTCAGTGTCTTTTGTCGTGTGTTATCACCGACGTTCTGAAGTAATAAATATGTCTTATAGAAAATAACTCATAAACTACCTGAGCAACATAAATAAAATTGGTATGGGACCACTTCGGGAGTATATAGCTTTTCGATTATTAAAAGGATTTTGAAAATCGCCCCAAAATTTACGGAAAAATCGAGTAACAAACATACCTAAAAAACAGTCGAATTGAGAACCTCCTCCTTTTTTACAAGTCGGTTAAAAAAATATTTATTACCATTCTTGCTTATTGCAAATAATTTAATTACAATGTCTTATAAACTGTCTATTTTATTGAAAAACGTTTACATACTAACCGCGCGTTCGTGCTAAGTACTCTGCAAAAGAAAAAATGAGAAAATGAACTGGTTGAACAGTAAATTTTCCTCAAAGATACATTAGTGATCAACGAAAGAGTAATAATAGTTTCATTATTTTCCTTTATAAAACAGTAACAGATAGTAAACGGACGCAAAAGAAAAAAATCGGTAGCCGTGGGAAAATGCACCAGTCTAATAAGATTGACAGCGTGTCGAATTATACGCGCAGGTGTTCTTTTGATTTAAATTATAAATATACTAGCTGGCGCCCGCGGCTTTGCGCGTGATGATCGAAAAAAAAGTATCCTATGTGTTATTCCAGACTATAATCTAACTCTGTGCCAAATTTCATCAAGATCTGTTCAGCCGTTTTGACGTAAAAGAGTATCAAACATACATCCATATTCACAAACTTTCGCTCGCGCTTTCGGGTCAGACAAAATTACGCTATTATTTTAATTATTAATTTTAATTTGGAATAATGCTCACTACCTAAATATTTTTTTATGTGATCAACAAACTGCATTTCCTGGCCATTTACTTAGGTTTTTATTACAAGAACAATTTAAAAAAAAAACTGCGATTAAATTTCTACATACCTTCTATAAAATTGGAAGCCAAACATAATAAAATTGGAAAGAGGCAGATCCTTACTAATATTATAAAAGCGAAAGTGAGTTTGTTTGTTACCTCTTCACGCTTTAATGGCTAAACCGATTTTGATGATTTTTGGTACAGAGATAGTTGGGAACCAGGAGACGGACATAGGCTATATATTTTTTTAAGTGGGATATGAGGGAGAACGAGGCAAGAAAAGGTAAAACTTAGCGTTGCTATTACAAATCAATAAGGCAAAAAGCGAGCGAAGCCGCGGGCAAAAGCTAGTTTATAATATTAGTAGGATTTTAAATATTTTTAGTACAACATAATATTGTTTATGTGCTTATTAACTGCGACAGGTAAGGCAGGTTGTCCAAGGGGAGCTTCCCCATACACAGGATTTGTACTTATAAGTTTTTTTCAGTATACACTTTAGCACAAGCCGACAGCACCGAGCCTTAATATTATAAAAACCCGTGGCAATAGGATGGTATGTGTGTTTATTTAAATAATGACTGTTATTAAATTGGTCCTATTGCATAAAAAAAATCGAATACTTTCCTAATAAGATACAATAGTGGAATGATGGCTCTTTGGTGTTGTGATGACGCGACTTGTTCGAAACATTCCGCCATTTTGTTTTTCCAATACATTTTCCACAGATAATATCTAAATTTTTTGAATTGGGAACACAGACATTTACTAACAACTTAGTTGACAAACCATTTTTTACACCGGCACTTTGAGGTAGATTCTCTGATACAGCTTGGGTGTGTATTTTCGTCTTTTTTTCATTGTAAGTGGGTTTTCTGGGCAATTGTTTTGTATGTAATAGGTGCAGCACATTGCTTGCTAGATCGCCGCTTTTATAGCGTACTTCGCTGGATAAATGTTAGCTACGCCGCGTCACAGCAGGAATAAACAACATCTACTTACGTATTCGATAATATTTTATTTTGAAGTGCTTCATAAAAACCGCACTTAGGCTTTATCTTTATGGGAAGTGGGAAGTGAACTTTTGAAATATGTATATACATTTGGCAATTTTAATACTAATATTACAAGCGCATTTGTCACTATGTATGTCTGTCTGTTACATTTTCACTCCTTAACGGCTGAGCAGATTTATAAGAAACTAGCTTTTGCCCGCGGCTTCGCTCGCGTTAAATTCGGTATAACAGTACCTGCTACCTGCAGTTTTTGCTCTAGCGCCTTATTGATTTGTAATAGCAATGCTAAGTTTTCCCTTTTCTTCCCTCGTTCTCCCTCACATTCCACTTTAAAAATAAAATAGCCTATGTCTGTCTCCTGGTTCCCAACTATCTCTGTACCAAAATTCATCAAAATCGGTTTAGCCATTAAAGCGTGAAGAGGTAACAAACAAATAAACTCACTTTCGCTTTTATAATATTAGTAGGGAAGTAAGGATTTGCCTCACTGGTGTGCCAGTAATTAAGATGTCCAACTCTATTTTTATCCAGGTCCAGAACATTGGCGTAGGATAATTTCGATCGATGGATCTGAAGGCAAAACCAATGATTTTAAGATCTGAATCATCGTCAGAACAATTACTTACATCATAATCGTCAATAAACACGATGTAATGATTGCATTGATTAATCTACTATTAGTTAGTCGATAAAAACCCTGACATGTGACTGCTCAATTATCTCATTCTACTAATGTTCTATTTCAAAGAAAACATGAACGTTTACATTAAGTTGCATGGGATTCGAACAGTTCTAATGGCTGACTAAAATGGTGATTTAAACCCAGTTTCCACCAATGTGGAGTTGAGCGGAGCTAAGAAGAGACGTGCGAAATTCGATTTCAACCAAAGGTCCTCATTGGTTGAGTGTGCGACTTCTAACATGAGATCCTGGGTGATGAGATTCGGACAAAGCTCTATAGAGTTTTTCCAACAGAACGGATTACGTCAATAGGCTCGTCCCCTTTCAAATGGGATTTAAACTTATCTTTCGATCTTTAAGGCTGCACCATTAAGTACACATCTGCTTTACTCTACGGACGTTACAGGCGTTATGTTAACTCGCAACTTGAAAATATCCAGACTATTTGAACTCGAAGACACAGACTCAGGCAAGGTACTCCACGTTTTAACAGTGCGCATTATAAAGCTTGTACCAAAGCGGTTCGTGTGAATGTGTGGAATACCGAAAAGGTATGGGTGATAACCCGCAGTACGTCTGGACTCCTGATGGAAGAAAGGAGACAGTTAATGAGCTCAATAATGGTGCTGATTAAAATAAACTTTTTTTTTAAACCTTGCCTCACACTAGGAATTTCTCCTGTATCGTGGGTGCGTTTACAGACAATTAAACTCACATACACAAACAGCCAGACCCGGAACAACTATCTGTAGGCCATACAAATATTTGTTCCGTGCGGGGATCGAACCCGCGACACGCAGCGCAGCAATCGATCGCTCAGCCACTGCCCCAACCGTGTAGTCACCTAACTATAATTCTGATGTAACATGCGTGTAAAAGCTGGAAAGACTATTTAATATATTATATGCGTATGATACATATTATAATGTATCTGAAAATAACATCATTATCACCATGCTAATCGATAACATATTATTATCAGAAATAAAATCTGATGTGTCAACGTCAACGAATGAAAACAAAATGGACACTGAAGTTATTTTAATTTGTGTAATATAAGTACCTATCTATATAAATAATACATAGTCGGTACATACATCAAATAACTCCCCCGCCCTGGGCGGAGCGGGGCGAGTGTCAGACTTGTACTGACTAAATCCCACCCATGTTCTTTCTATTGCCCTTTACATTCCGGGGGTGCGGTATCTGTTTCAAACAACCAGAAACCCCGGCAGTCGGAGACCCTGGCAGGCCCCTCTGCTTTGCTGCCAACTCTTTGAGGCGCGCGTGGAACACTAATGCGCAATCGACACGGCCTGTCGTCAATATACGGACGGACGGGATTGTCGGGTTAGTTACAACATTCATAACTCAAGAACGCCTCGACTGATTTTCATGATTTTCATTTGTCGGGGGTTAGGTAAGAAGGGCGTAGGTAGGAAAAGGTGCATTGCACACGCCGGGTACAGCCAGCAATTATATAAAGTTATAATTTTAAAAAGATGTTTACTACAAAAGTTCAATACAAATACGGTTGAAATGTATGGAATGGCTGATGTTTTTTTTAAGTAACCCATATCAAAATTCGATGAGCCGGGATCAGACTGTCAGAGACCTTTCCTATGTATATCCCATCATTTTCCTGCCCTTGTCCCATTCTATTTGGGGTCGGCAACACGTTTTCTTCTTCCATTCTCCCCTATCAGACGTCACGGCATCATTTACTCCTTTCTCCTTCATATCATTCCTTACACAATCCATCTTTTCTTTGGCCTTCCTCTCGCTCTCTGTCCATCAACATTCAGATCCATCACTCTTTTAGTCACATGTCCTTCATCCCTCCTCATTACATGTCCATACCAAGACAAACGACTCCCTTTAAATTTTTCTGTAACAGGCGCAACTTTCAAACTTCCCCTAATGTACTCATTCCTTACCTTATCCATTTTTGTCACTCCACACATCCATCTCAACATTTCATGTATAACTTTAAACCAGCAGAGAATGGAAATCCGCATTCTATCACCTAATTTCGACTTTTTCAAGGTCTGTTTTACCAAAAAAGTTCCAGAAAGCACTCATTAAACAAATATAAACAATACTTAAACATGAACAGCTGATCATAAAGCTTAATAATATAAATGGCCCTCAAGATAAAACACTCATAGCAACACTTGATGAGCGGTATCTGTTCTAAAGTTACTTTTACTGATTGAAAGTGAAAACCTGTATATTCCGGTAAATAGCATAATATCACGCCAGTAATGTAAGTTGCGGCAGAGGTGTACTTACCTGGGTTACAGGCCCAGCCGGGATTGCTGGTTGTTCGAAAGAGATACCGCGGCCCCGGAACGTAAAGGGCAATAGAAGGAATATGGGTGGGTTTTAGTCAGTACAAGTCTAACACTCCCCTTCACTGCGCCCAGAGTTCTCTCCGCCCAGAGCGGGGGAAGTTATTTGAAGATTTCCCACCCCAAAAAAAAAGGTGTACTTAAATTACACCATCCAATATTTGCTAATTATATTTCAGTCGTCTGTAACATGGTGTGCGCCTATTGTTATTTACTGGGCACGACCTTATTGGCATCAATTGGGTACAATTATATGTAAAACTAGCTTCCGCCCGCGACTTCGTCAGCGTGGCATAGTTACTTTGGGCTAACGCTAACTTTAACCCGCATAGTGATCGAAAAAAAATTATCTTTCTCTCCTCTTTTCTTCCCTCTTTCTCCCTCATTTCCCACTTTAAAAAAAATTGCCTTTGTCCGTCTCCAGGGTCCCAAATATCTCCGTACCAAAATTCATTAAAATCTGTTTTGCCGTTTAGGCGTGAAGACGTAACAAACAAACTCACTTTCACTTTTGAATATTTTGTTAAATATTAAGTAAGGATATACTAAGAATTTTCTCCTACTACTAAACTGAATAATACGGGGTCTAAAATGGCTGCTTTAGCAGAATCGTGATAGGGCATTAAAAATGAAGATAGATAGAATACTCTTTATTATGTACATCATACAAACGACAAGAATAACAACTTATAAATAGGGTGACACAATGGGCGGTCTTATCGCTAAAAGCGATCTTTTCAAGACAACCTTTGGATGGATTTAAAGGAGGAGATACAGTACTGTAGGTAGTCTGTATGAAATACGTTTTTAATTCTTAAAATAGTCACAGACGCAGTTAATATTGCGAATTGTCACTTTGTGACCATTTTACGAATGGTAACGTAATTAATATTATTAAGCTATTATGATTCTGCTTAAGCGGTCATTTAAGAACTCTTGATTACCCACCCGATACGTGTAGTGAACTGATAAACTCATACTCCGAGCGAGCGAGAACCCAGAAAGAAAAATACATGAATAACTGTTTTTCCCTGCATCACCCAAAGATTAACTGGTAGAAAATGGCATTTAGTCCACCTCTGTACTTTGTGCTTGAAGTGTTTAATAAATAAATAACTCTTAGTTTTCGCAACACACACTGACAATCTGTGAACACCTTATAAAGATAGCGGTGTATAAACATGCGCGATACTGAAAGGAGAGAGAAAGATATTTTTTTTCGATCATCACGCGGGTTAAAGTTAGCGTTAGCCCAAAGTGCCACGCGGACGACGTCGC
This sequence comes from Ochropleura plecta, assembly GCA_905475445.1. NCBI lineage: Eukaryota > Metazoa > Arthropoda > Insecta > Lepidoptera > Noctuidae > Ochropleura > Ochropleura plecta. Next base: position 2,083,364 of record FR997732.1, read on the forward strand.
GGGTTGAAGCTAGTGACTGTATATTTTGAACAATCTAGATTGCTGTATCATCATCTGCCATCTCAACTATATTGTCGTTGACTTCCATTCTAACCGAATGCAGCTGAATATCAGTATTTTACTTTGAATAACTACTAAACTGGGGCCTAAGTCTGCTATTACAATAGTGTCAGAATGGTCGATCACTGATCGCATAATGGTTGATTTTGACAAGTTTAGTATGTAGTAGATTACCAAACTTGTCAAAATTAACCATTATGCGATCAGTGATCGACCATTCTGACACTATTGTAATAGCAGACTAAGGCCCCAGACCTGAGGAGATCGTGATAATATAATGGCAGCCGCTCGGTAGATCTTTAGGTTAACCCACGCTTGCCTAGGTTGGTTTGTGGCTAGGTGACCACATACCGAGTTTCATCCGTTCCTCGGAAAGCACATTAAGCTGTTGGTCCCGGGTGTCATTCGTAGATCTTTGATAGTTGTTATAGGTAGTCAGTGTCCCGAAAGTCTGACAACTAGTCTTACCAAGGGGTATCAGATAGGTAATCGATGCATTTGTTGGTACAGTATGACCACCTCAGGTGTGCAGTTCAAGGTGGTGTTGCTTGTCAAGAAAATTTGCGTCAAGTATTGTTTCTGCCTGTTCACATAAGTTGATTGAAGTATACAGTGCGGCATGACTCACAGCGCTTGCGCAGTGCGGCATCTTTCCAGCGTTTGACTGACATTGACAGGAGTTAACTTTTGCTAGACATTTATTATTTACTAGCTGCACCCCGCGGTTTCACTCACGTAGACTGTGATTTTTTTACATTTAAACCTTGTTCTTGAATCACTCTTTCTATTGCTGGAAACTGCATTAAAATCCGCTGAGTGGTCTAAAACATCTAATCAAAGTGGAAACAGTGGTAGCGACTTAATTAATAATATTCCCAAAGTATGTGTAATTTGTGAAATTCCCTAAGCGTGTACCTATCCGTATTAAGCGGCAGTACAAAGACCGTCATTCAGATACGAGATTTATCGAAAAACCAAGATGGCACCGTTGTTTTCGATTAAGGCCACGCGCCAAAACAAACATGTACAACAATAGACCTAGGGTGACTTAAAAAAAATACAGAAGATGGAATCAAACACTGACCTACTTTTTACTTCGAAACGTGACGTCAACCCTCGTCATTTCGGCAAATAATTTTGTAACAAGCAAATAAAAATTGAAACGACAAAAACGAAACCAATGATGATTTCCAATAAATATTTGTCCACCATTTTAATCAAGGACTTTCACGCCAAATATTTAATTGAGCCAAAACCAACTGAGTATTTGGCACGAGACATTAGCGGGATGTTTTGTTGTTGTTTTCTTGAATATCAAAGCGAATGAATTCGTTGAAGGTGTCTGCAAATAACTGGGTCATAAAGGTAAACCTCGAGTTGTGCCACAAAGAGCCCTATTTTTAGCACTGAAATGGTAAAACAAAACGTTAAATTCCCTGGAATTTTGTTGTTTGTTTATTTAATTAGGGATTCTTTTGATCATTGTATTGTCTGGAAGACTTTTGTTCAAAGTCAAGATTGACATAAAATTCGAGATCTTGTGATCACCAGAGGTACAAGATATTGAGAAAGAGACTTCTTCCTACTCTCGTCAAATGTGATAAAAATGATTCAATGACACATTGCTTTAATACATATGAATTCTAGATCTCTAGTTTAGGAAGTAGATGCTTGGGTCAGGCGACTCAGCTCTACCACTGTATACAAGTTAAAAAGACCAAACGAAAATTAAACAAACAAAAAGTAGGTTACTTGGTATTAGGCCATTTTTTTTTGACGTGATAACGTCTTTAAAATCGTTTTAGTCGGGTGACATGTTCAGAAACTTGTGTCACACCAAAACCTCACAAGCGACATTTCATAAAGATGGTAGCGCCATCTGTTACTTGGCTCGAAAAAAAAACTTTAAATTAGTACTTAATTTCATTTTAGATGTCACTACTGGAGGAGCTCGTGGCTAAATAATAGCAGCCGCTCGGGTCGATCTTTAGGTTAAGCCGCGCTTGCCTAGGTTGGTCTGTGGATGGGTGACCACCCGTTACATACCGAGTTTCCTCCGTGCCTCGGAAAGCACGTTAAGCCGTTGGTCCCGGCTGTCATTTGTAGATCTTTGACAGTCGTTACAGGTAGTCAGTGTTCCAAAAGTCTGACAACCAGTCTTACCAAGGGGTATCGTATTACCCAGTATTAACTGGTTGTGGAGGTCAGATAGGCAGTCGCTCCATGTAAAATACTGATATTCAGCTGCATCCGGTTAGACTGGAAGCCGACCCCAACATAGTTGGGAAAAGGCTAGGCAGATGATGATGATGTCACTACTGGTGATAACTTATATCACCAATAAGACGTTATCACGTAAACATCTCGATCGTAAACCTACTTTACAAACAACCAATTTTTCAATAACTTCTACAAACTGGCACTTATTGCTCTACGATCAGGTTTCACATTTATTATCGCAAGAAGTCTTTAATTGTTTTCGATTTCACCACAGATAACAATAAACAACTGCTCAAATGCCTATTACCGGCAATGTTAATTTCCATAAAACAAAACAATCTAAATTCGAAAGAATTTCTAATTTTGAATATTATGCTGTTTAGTGATGTCATGCCTTTGTTTCTCCTTCAGAATGAAAAAACAAAGCGCCGGAAAAAACTAGAACAAAAATATATTGACAAAAGTACTATGTACATATTTGTTATGTTATTTAATTTCTCCGAAAGGTGTTGGAAAACGTCGTTTGTTTACGTGAAAATTTGTCACTGCTGTTCTCGGCTCTATAACCCTCGCCTGCTAGCTTGTGCGTTAAATCCGTTTCGGCCGCAATGACAAAGTTTACTCACTTGATTCAAAATAAACTAATTTTTACAGCCAACATTGCTGCTATTGCTTTCTACTATTTTTCCCCTTTCAGTCATCACTACATGCACATTAAAATTAGCATCATAAAATTCTCACATTAACAACAAGATTATGATCGTGTTGTACTTAAGTAAAATACTACGATAATAATCACAAAAGATACCATCATTACCGCAAGAAGTTTTAAAACAATGTAAACTTTTTTCTCCTTACTCCATAACACACAAGAATTCCATGTGAACGTCGGCGTCGCTTACATCGTACATGAGATCTTTAATTAACGAAGAAAAACTTCGTGCAAGACTTATACTGACTTATTACCGAAGATAAGGCAATTAGTGGCGGTTTGTTCGACGACAAACAATAACTTACAAATACTTACCGCCTTTCACTTAATTACTGAGGAAGCGTATGCTAGAACCGTTATTTAGATCACATAAACCATAATGCTTCAGTTTCTCACGGAAAATTCACTTCCTTGTGAAACACTATGCATTGTGCCACACGCCATTTTTATAGAGTAATTAGCATTAAAAGAGTTTTGGACAACGGTAATGTGGCCGTTCAAGAATAATTGTTGTTTTAGTAGTTGAGTTTAATGTGGTGTATTGTATTAACGAGCGCGCATCGATTTATGTGTTTTGAATTAGGTTTATGCTGGGGTGATGGTTTGTTTGTTCTGGGTTTAGCATCATGTTCCTTCTTTTACCCTGTATGTTCCCAGTTACAGCCCACAACCCAGAGCATCATTATAATAGCGAATAAAATTATTTTTTCTTTTATTCTCTACTAGCTTTTGCCCGCGGCTTCGCTCGCTTTAAATTCGGTAACGCCTTATTGATTTGTAATAGCAACGCTAAGTTTTCCCGTTTTTTCCCTCTTTCTCCCTCATATCCCACTCTTTTTAAAAAAAAATAATAGCCTATGTCCGTCTCCTGGTTCCCAACTACCTCTGTACCAAAATTCATCAAAATCGGTTTAGCCATTAAAGCGTGAAGAGGTAACAAACAAACTCACTTTCGCTTTTATAATATTAGTAAGGATCTGCCTCTTTCAAATTTTATTATGTTTGGCTTCCAATTTTATAGAAGGTATGTTTGTAGAAATTTAATCGCAGTTTTTTTTAATTGTTCTTGTAATAAAAACCTAAGTAAATGGCCAGGAAGTGCAGTTTGTTGATGACATAAAAAAATATTTAGGAAGCGAGCATTATTCCAAATTAAAATTAATAATTAAAATAATAGCGTAATTTTGTCTGACCCCAGATACTTGGCAGGTCACTCAATCTATATTTGAAAAACAACATTCACCGACAAATTTTATTGTGATAACAAGGTTTCATTTTAAAAGTAAATCAATTGCAAATTGTATGTGTTACACAAGTATCTGTGTCATGTATTAACAATACTTAAAGCGATGTTTCATACCACATGACAGGAATACGAATATCTAATAATATGTGTCAATATCAAAATGTGATAGATGCCAGGTACACTACCTGTACTGTTTGTGCAATTCAAGGTGGCGCTACTTGTCATGTCAAGAAAAATGCTAATCAATATTTGACATATTTATTTTGGTTCTGTGTTTTTTGTTGTTTATTCTGGGTTTAGCATCCATGTTCCTTCTTTTGCCCTTTATGTTCCCAGTTACAGCCCACAACCCAAAGCATCATTATAATCCTTACTAATATTATAAAAGCGAAAGTGAGTTTGTTTGTTACCTCTTCACGCTTTAATGGCTAAACCGATTTTGATGAATTTTGGTACAGAGGTATTTAGGAACCAGGAGACGGTCATAGGCTAATTTTATTTTAAAAAAAGTGGGATATGAGGGAAGAAAAGGGAAAACTTAGCGTTGCTATTACAAATCAATAAGGCGCAAGGGGAAAAACTAAAAGCTAGTAGCGAATAAAATTATTTTTTCTCGCCTATACAAGATAACTTGGTTGAAGTGTATTATCGATTAGTCAATATTTTGAGCACTTGAAATACATCATTATTTAGAAATGCCGCTATTTATTTTGAGTACCCGATTATCTGGCTAAAATATGCAAGTTTGGGAAGGGGTCGCTCAGTTTAGTAGAACCGATCAAAACATTATTTAACAATAGGACACGCCGAACGATTTTTGCCGATTATCACAAGCCAAATATGCTACGAATAGCTGTGGGTCAGGTTGGTTGTTCAAAACATACTATCAAATCTGATGTGCGGACCGTAATTAATATACAACACCTCTAAGAGAAAGCACACGAATGTAACACTGGAATCCCCTTGAGGCATTATTTCAAGTTCTCATGTGAACACTTCTAAATGTACAGTAAACAAAAGTAATAAGTAACTAGGCTCGTCAGAAACCGATGAACATCTTCAACACAAAAATTAATTCATTTATTTCAGGAACAAATTATACACTACATTATACAGACATAAGACTGCTGCACATTACAATTTTTGCATTAAAATATAAATCTAAGTTAAAATAAAATTAATTAACTGTTTGTTTTCTTAATGTGTGTAATGTCAGATATACTAGATAGGACCAAAATATAAAGAATAAAAGTGTTACTGTAATAAGCGTATAATTTCTGTCTTAATTCTTACACATGCGTGTAACACCCTACATTTTCTGTCAAATAAATTTAACTTTATTTGAAAACATTCTGTTTAAGTAAATTTAAACTGTATTTGACGAGCCTGGTCACTAATCTCCTTTGCTGATTGTACTCACACCACAATCATGCCGTCAAGTCTGAACCTGCTACCCTACGATGACGTCTTAAAGCAGATCTTATTCCACTGAGGGAAAGAGACAGAGCTATACATGGTGTCTAGCACCATCTCTTTCTCACACAGAAATAAGAACTGCTATAAGATGTCATGGTAACCCTTCTGATCTGCATTACATTTTAATTAAATTATTATCATTATGTCATTATCTTTACAACCACGAATAACATTAAACTTAATATCTTTATGAAGTAGTTATGCAAATCATAAACCTGTACCTTCCTGTTATATCTTCACTCACGCGAAGGTCTAATTTGGTAGACTATCATCATCATATTTGCCTGTAAATGAACGCACCTAGATTTAGGCCTGGCTTAGAAACACTTTAATAAACAACCCTGGTCTATATTTTTGTAACAAATAAATATGTTTGGTGGATGCTATCTACTAGCACCTATACCTACAGGTTGAATTTTTCAACGATGCAGATTTAATATTTATCAAAATGGAGATCGTGACTCCTTTCAGCATTTTCGTTATTTAGTATAGGTTTGGATTTGGCCCACCATAGCCACTTGAAAAAATCACCCATTTTTGTTTGTGCAAAAAACCGGGATTATGGATTATATTGATTTATTCAAAAAAATATTGAAAGAAAAATGCTGTCTTAGCCGGCGACCCAAATTCTTTTTTATTTTCTCACATACACAAACAGCTAGACCTAGAATAGGCCATATATTTTTTTGTACTGTGCGGGTTCTAACCACGACACGCAGCGCAGTAGTCGATCGCCCAGCCACTGCGCCAACCATGTCATCAAAATAATAAAAAATTGCTCATTCTGAACTAACAATATTACTCAGTAAGGAAATGGTTGCGGCGCTGACTGAGCAGGGTGTGCCTGGCGATTGCCAATCATGAAGGCAATTTTAGCGCACCCCCGAGATAAAATATATCAGCAATGAAATGCTTTGTTCTGCGTACTACATGGTGTTTGGATACTTCAGTGCCCGTAAATATCTTTAGTACCAGACTGCTTCTAATATTATGGAAATCTCAGAAACTGAAACGACTTTCACGAAAAAAAAGCGATATTGCACTCAGCCCATAGGGTAGTTTCTAGCATCAAAATAATTACATTCTATTTAGTACGTATTTTTTATTTGTAAATTAGACGAAAAATTACAAAGATGAAAACTTTAATTTAGATTCCCAATTAAAACCGTCTTGTTTACGAAATAAATAACAGTTTGGGATCAGATAGCCGTGTGTGAGTTGTCCCAAGATATTAATTTAGTTCAAAGATTTATATGCATTGCTAAAATCGAGCCAGTGTGGAGACTAGCGCCAACCTGCATAACTCGATTCGTGTACGAAAATAAATCGATTATCCACAGTTTTGTAAATCGGATGACAACATCCTTCAAAGCATTACATTGACCTCTTCAAAATTACTAGGTTTCCATGAAACGCAGAAAGTTATCAGCTTAGACATAAATAAGAACGGTGCTGCTGCTGCCGATTAGTTTAGCATTATCGTATAATAATCGATAAGGACATGCCAGCTGGATTGACTATTTCATGATTCGATAGGTCGCTCCGGAATACGTATCTTATACATTGCGCAGTCAACATCAATGTGGATGCTTATACTTATAAGAACGAAGAAACAAGTATGGCTTGTTTTTATAGTGGTAGCAAGTGCGAGTGTGACAGTGTTATTGGGTTTTTCTATCAGAGATTTATCAGTTCGAATTTAAAAGAGTGTACATGGAGTTTCTTGCCCATTCTTCTCCATAGAGATCATCGCTTTGGAATGGGCAACTACAGTACTTTCACAAGTTATTATGTCTTGTGACCGGGACTGTAGATTCAACATTTTGTTTATTGACTTTCAAAAGTGCCTGTAATGGTCTAATTACCGGGGTTGCGGGTTGTTCGAAAGAGATACCGCGGCCCCGGAACGTAAAGGGCAATAGAAGGAACATGGGTGGGTTTTAGTCAGTACAAGTCTGACATGCCCCCCCGCTCCACCCAGAGCGGGGGAAGTCATAGGATGATTTCCCACACGAAAAAAAAAAAAAATGGTCTAATTAAAATAAATACTTTTGAGTTTCAGTACAAAGCCTGGATTTTCGCCCAGGTGATGACAATAGGGTCATCCCCATCACATAGGACTAAAACATTTAACTGGTGAAATGGGGGGGTAATATTTGTTACACCTCTGTTTAACGTTTCTAGGATTACATGCGTGATATTATTTTATGTTATGAATAAAGAAAGATCGAAGAAACAATAGAAGGCCAGAAAGAAGGCAACTGAAACTGACGATGACTAACGATTTAAAAAAAGTAAACATGGAGTTTCTGGCCAGTTCTTCTCCATAGGAAACGACCATCCCGAACTGTGCGCCTTTTCTCTACGTTTTATAAGTGCCCATGTTGGCCTATGAGAAATAAAAATATTTAGATTTTGACGATAATAGAAATGAAAGGAATATAAAATCATACTGCTTCGACCTAGATCCCGGCAATCTATGCCGACAATCCCAGATAATTATGACGGTCCAAACTGCCGAACATTTTGGACAACATCTAGTGGATATCGATAGAGCAGTTAACAGCCAAAGAACTACTACGAGCTAAACTAATACTCTCTAAACAATAGTCATAAACAATAGACATAAATCTCGCATCTCGCTAAACAATAGACATAAATCATCATACACACAAAGATCGTCAAGCATTTACGTGTTGAAAGTTGATAAGAAAAATGTGTAACAGAAGGAAAGTGCATATTGTGACAGCGCATCTTGGCGCATGACTGCGCACAGCGGGGAGCAAAAAAATGTCGCATCCGACGTTACTTTATACATTCACGGCTTTGGTTGTTTGAAAGAACATAATCAGAAATTAAAAGAATACTCCAAACACGTTTAAAATCTAAATGTACTGATTCTAGTAAGAGGCTAGTTTCCAAAAAAAATTAGTCCGTCTTTTAGATTATTCAATAATAAGGGACACGAATTTTTTTATTTGTAAATTAGACCAAAAATGACAATATAATAGCCCATTAAAGTTATGTGTGACGTCACGTTGCTGCATTTTTTCGGAACGAGTGACGTCACACGTAATTTACAAATAAAAAATACGTGTCCCTTATTTTTAAATACTTAATCTAAAAGACAGACTAAATAGAATGTAATTTCTTTGACCCTAGAAACTACCCTTTTGTGAATAATTGAATGATTTTATCATCACCCAATACTTTTTCTTCCAACAGGGGCTTTTGCCTAATTGATAACAGACATACATGTGTTAATTGGAGATTCTGGTACCATAACTTATGGAGGATGAGTGACCATCCAATGAAACTAACTTCATGAAACCTTGACATTTGTAGATCATTGAAGGTGTGAGGTCATCGGAACAAAATGTGACAACTAGTCTTACCAAGGGTTATATTATCTTAATACAGAGTTGAGAAGTGAAGATGCTTCATTTAAAATACTGATATTCAACTGTATCTGGTTAGAAACTGAATCCAACATAGTTGAAATACGTTAGGAAAATGATGAAATTCTCTCTCTTATATTGTCTCTTTACAATATCTGGTCAAACCGAGCAATGCGCGATTATATCGTTACGGGTTGTTCGAAAGAAATACCGGCCCCGGAACATTAAGGACTAAAGAAGGAACATGGGTGGATGGGTTTTAGTCGGTAAAAGTAAATCCAACAAATCGCAATAACCTTGCCTGATCAGGTAATCGAACCTAAGAACTCATTGTCTTCAGCAGCCAAACTTGCGACCACTAGACCAAGACCAGCGAGACAGTGGGGTTCATAACAAAACTAGCTATGACCAGGGGGTTTCACCCTATGCTCCGCTTCTGAAGAGGGCCACCCTTATCACGAAGGGGTTGAAGGTTGAACATTGATTACGACCGTTTCTCAGACTTACCTACCATAATAAAACCTTATAAACATATTTATAAAGTTTCATAAAAGTGACAATTTAAGACCTCTAGCTCAACCATTACGCAGCAAGCAGTTGGTAGTTGTACAGTATCATTTAAATGAGAAGAAATACCTCACTGAAGATTCTTGCTTACAGGTTTCCGAGAACTCTTCGTACATGCATAATGAAATGCAAAATTATGACAATATTCCAACGAACCACAATTAAAGGCACGTATTGTCTCACTAGACCATAACTTTCGATTTCATTAATATTATTCGTAATACGATCATAAAACATTAATAGCATGCAATAGAAGTCGCAGCTAGCATAAACTGGCATGCATTTTATGCATAATCATAAGATACAAATGAGACTACGTGGCAAAAGTTATTCATCATCTGCCTTGCCTTTACAAAAAACATGTGTTGGAGTCGCCTTACACTATAACCGAGTGAAGCTTGATTACCAATAATTTACTAGGAGCTAGGTAATAAGATACTTCTTGGTAAGACATATTTTCAGGCTACTGACTACCTTATCGTCTGTCAAAGATCTACGGTACCAACGCCTCAACGAGCTTCCTCCGTACATCTCAAAATGGTCACCTACAGATCGGGGACTGGGCACCTGATACCCTTTCGAGTTTCAGGCTTCAGACAACCCGTTCCGACTATTATAGATCCACAAATGACAACAATGAGCCGAGACCTTATTATTTATTATTTATTTATTATTTATTTATTTATTATTTATTTATTATTATTTAGCCACGAGTCCGCTTACTTGTTACTACGACAGTTAACTGATGGTTATAGTAGCGTCTGAACAATGCTTTGCTGATCGTGGCAAAAAATCTAACCATAATTGTGTGGCCCTGATGGTGTTTAAAACGTCTGGGGTTGTCACTATTTATAACTTTTTAATAGTTCTTTTTATTCAATATTCATTGTTAGGGCGTCACTGGTACGTTTTTAATTGCACACGTGTCATTATAATAAATATTGTTTAAAAGATATGAACTATTGATAAAACTGTAAATTTCATAATAAAGTCATTAAAAGGTGTTAAAATATATGAAATAAAAGCAGTGCTTAAAGAGAAACAAATAGGACCTATTACTACATTATTAATTGAGGAACTAAAAATTACATAACTAATGCTAAGTGTCTAATTATGGACATACATAGCAGTTTTGTGTAATTTTCAGTTTCCCTATTTTAAACGTTAGTTTGAGTTTCTCATAGGAAGTTTGATTAATATCATTTTGTTGGAACTTCCAGCTTAATAATGTTTTAGGATATAAACCACTTACACAATTAAATTTACCTATATTTACAAACTCTAGAAACATTATGGTCGCACAAGGTCGTCTTGGTGCTTGAATAGCAGTAATATCAAGAAGTTTCCATTTTTTTCTGATTAAGTTGTGAGCCTCATCCATAACAACCACTGGGCAAAGGACTCAACGAGTTGGGTGCCAAAGGATGAAGGATGCGTGTCTCGAGTTCAATCCACGTACGGAACGGATTTGTATGGCTTACAGACAATTGTTTCGGTTCTGGCTTTTGTGTGTGTGATTTTAAATGTTTGTAAAACGCACCCATACATACATTGTTGATCGAAGGCAAAAAAAATTCTTAATAAAAAAAACGGTAATGGCCAAGCGCCGAAAGATTTATGTATGACTATAGAGTGCACACAGCGAAACCAAGAAGATGTGTTGCAAAAAATATAAGTCTATCATTAAAGTCTTGCAGTTGACAACCCTATTCTCAAGACGAGTCGGGCAAAGGTTAAGTCAGGACAAGTGACTGTGAGAACCACGTACTTCGACCTCCTCACACTGAAACAGCGGTGCATGAAGAATATTGTATGTACTTGAAACTAATGCACTTTTTGTTGGTAATTATTGAAACAGCGGTCGAATTTTTATATTGGTACTTTTACGTTACTGACCAAATAGTTCGTTTTAAAAGCAAGGTTTTATATTGTTCTGCCACCTTTTAGTATTGCGTGCTTTACGAATGTATGTGTGGATTTAAACACACTCTGCTTATTAATCCTAATAAATTGACTGCACTGTTGGTGCAGTAGAGCGCTTGACCGCTGTGTTAAGTGTCACGGGCTCGATTCCCACACGGAACAATTATTTATATGAGAGTTATTCCAGGCTTGATTGTTTGTGTATGTGATTTCATTTTTATACCCACAATACAAGAAAAATCATTGTGTTAAAGTTTTTTTAAAGTTAAGTTTGCTTTAAAGTACCTACCTTTAAAAAACCCTTGATGATATATATCTACCTCTTCGCTCGATGACTACTACTATTAAATATTTACTGTTTCAGCCAGTTCATGTAATGATATACTTGAAACCTTTGAAACCTCCGAGGACTTCGTCATCCTCCATATCCATATATGTATACCCCATTCTGTTTTACGACATACACGCTTCTGCTATTTTCCGTTCCATTACTATTTATCTATTCCAATTCACGTGAAAGCTAAACCTACATATACTGTCACTATATTTATAGCATACACGCTGCGGTTTCGCCCACTGCTAAACTCCTCAGTGTCGTAGCGTGGATGTATATGTATAGTCTATTAATTTCGTGAAAGAATGCAAAATTTCAAGTCAGACTGCCATGGAAACACGTTCTCCCATATAAACTTTTTCAATCTCTTAGGGGTTGAATTTGCCTCAAAGAGATGTCAGCAAAGCAGAGGGGCTTGCCAGAGCCTCCGCCTGCCGGGGTTGCGGGTTGTTCGAAAGAGATACCGCGGCTCCGGAACGTAAAGGGCAATAGAAGGAACTTGGGTTAGTTTTAGTCAGTGCAAGTCTGACATGCCCCCCCGCTCCGCCCAGAGCGGGGGAAGTCATTGGATGATTTCCCACCCGAAAAAAAAAAAAAAGGGGTTTGCATTTTACTAAATCGCATCTTAGTATATCCGTCTTACCTACGTCCTAAAAGAATCTCCCATATAAATTGGAGAATCCTAACACGTATAGTTTCTGAGATTTTGTGATGTCAGTGATTTTGTCATGAAATATGCACAATATGAAATATAGCAATGCTTATAGTACACGGGATTTGCAACAAAAAATTTTGAATAAACCAGTATAAAATAAAATTGTATTGAGCTTGTTTTTAACTGTCACTTGTAAAGATAATCATAAGGGCCGTTGAACTAACGAAACACGTAAATAATTATACAGTAATACTTCTCTCAATCGGCTCTGGCCATATGTAGAGCGTTAACAATGCGATAGTAAAAGCAGGCATTAAAACCTACGACTTAACACAACGCAGATAGGACAAGAAGGTTTACTCAATACAGAAGTTATGGATTACTAGCTTCCGCCCGCTACTTCGTCCGACTGGAATAGTTACTTTGGGCCAACGCTAACATTAACTCGTGTGATAAACGAAAAAAAAAATCTTTCTCTACCCTTTTCTTCCCTCTTTCTCCCCCTTTTCTCACTTTTTTTGGCCTATATCTGTCTCCAGGGTCCCAACTATCTCTGTACCAAAATTGATCAAAATTGGTTTGGCCATTTACGCGTGAAGACGTAACAAACAAACTCACTTTCGTTTTTATAATATTAGTAAGGATTATAGCAGACTAGACGGTAAACAATAAAAGCAGGTAGGCCATGTCTACCAGATCCCGGGCGAACTATGGACCAAATTAGTACAAAACTGATGACTTACACAGTGAGGTGAAACCGCAGCAGGCGACAAAAGAGATGCAGGAATAAGACTGGATATGTTCCATCATAACTAGTAGGAGGATGCGCGGGTACACGAGAATTGGAAGGAGTGGAGGCAGGGTTTTACCAAGGAGTAGGATAGAACAGGCTGGAAAGAAAATCTCAATATCTGCCTAGCCTTTTACGAACTATGTTGGAGTCGGCTTTTATTCTTACCGAATTCAGCTGAGTACCTATTCTATAGTTTTTTTACATGTCTATCAGACCTCCAGAAACCAGGCAGTACTGGGTAGTACGATACCCTTGGGTAAGACTGGTTTGTTTTTTGGGAGTTTCGGACCAGTGACTACCGTTTTTTTTTTTAATAATAAACCTTACCTTACCTTTCGTCTCAATGATAAATTCGCGAGGCTTTTGGTTCTAAGAGCTAGCATTATATAGAAGCAATAAATTATTTGACTGTTTGTAAGTTTAGATCAGGTCTAATACACTGACAAATATAAAAGTCCCTAATAAATAAAGAAAAGAAAAACAAAATACGCGAGTCAAACACAATAACAAAATTAATGAAATAGCCTTCTGTATTTTCTAGACTATATCCCCAAACATTACCAACAAGATGATTTATCAGCAGGTATTTACTGACGTCATAATTATTTATGTTAAGTGACGTCATCATCGTAAATTCCACCGGAAGCTGCAGCTACGTTTACAGACGGAAATATAAGATTGTATGAAGACAAATTATTTATAAACATGAGTACTGAGTTTGTTGTTTAAGAATCAATGTACAATGTAGTGCCAATGTTGAACTTAAGATCTGATAAAGTAACTACTGTTAATATAATTACTGAATTACTTTACATAATATGTACTAGCTGTGCCTAGTGGTTTCACCCGCTGCTCAGGTCCCCTTCTCACTTAGGGGTATGAAAGATAGATATTAGCCGATTCTCGGACTCACTGAATATGCATAAAAAATTTCATTAGAATCGGTCGAGCCGTTTCGGAGGAGTATGCGAACGAACATTGTGACACGAGATTTTTTTCTATTAGAAGAAGGTTATTTGTAACTCGTGAAGAAATTAGGTTGCGATGCTTTCTGATATCCAACCCCTGGCATGTCCAGCAATGGTGAACAGCATAAACTTTTTAACCGACTTCGAAAGTAGGAGATTTTTATTATTTTTACGTTGTTTTCAAAATTCTTTTTCTCAATACTCAATACTCAATACTTTATTGCATCCCATAATGTATACAAGGCTGGTAGGTAAATTAAGGAGAAACAATTATGGACCCTGTTGGGCACAGCAAGTTAGTTTTTAGAGGAGAGGATGAAGCGCTTTTTGTTCTAAAACATAATAATATTGAAATTAAGTAAGAAAATCTTATATTTATATATTTAAGTAGATATTATTTATGTGTAGATTTATATTAATTTTATATATTATTAATATTTATACATTTATTTATATATTTATTTATTAATAATATTCTAGATTATATATTAGGTAATTATTTTATATATTTATTTATATATAGCTGTAATTTTTCATTAACTAAATAGTAAGTAATTAAAGATATTGCACGGTAGATATGGTAAATAGATGTATTAGGTAGGTACTACTTGGTTATTCCAATTATCTTCGTTTCTCTAGGTGGAATTTATCTTTGAAGTATTCGTCAATTGTGTAGTAGCTTTTATCTAAGAGAAATAGTTTTAATTTATTTATAAATATATTGTTTGTTTCTGTGTTTTTTATGTATTCAGGTAATTTATTGTAGATTTTTATTGACGTAACAAACGCACTAGAGGAGTGCATTTTTAATCGTGAAGTTGGCAGGTTGAGTCTATTTCCATGTCTAAGTTTGATTTTTGTTTGTATGTCTTCTCTTTTGCTGTAGAATTCTGGATACTTCCTTACAAATTTGCAAATTTCAAATATATAGAGACAGGGTAGTGTTAGGATGTTTAGTTCTTTGAAATGTGGTTTACATGAGTCGGTGTTTTCTATGTTAACCAATGTTCTTATAAGTTTCTTCTGTATTGTAAATAGCGAAGGTGCGTCTGTACTGTTACCCCATAATATTATTCCGTATTTAAGCCAAGCGAACGCGTACGCATAGTATGTTACTATTGCTGTTTTGAGATCTGTAGTTTTCTTTATTTCTCTGAGGGCTTATGCAAATTTAGATAACTTTGTTTTTAATTTCTGTATGTGTGGTTTCCAGTCTATGTGTGTATCTATGTCTAGGCCTAAAAGGGTGAATTTATTAACTACTTCTAACTTGGATCCTTTGTATTCAAAATTAATATTTATTGGGGTTTTTTGTCGCGGGTGGAAAGTGACTATTTTTGTCTTACTAAAATTAATTTCAAGGTTATGTTCGTTCATCCAGTATGTTGTGGTGTCAAGTATAGATGTTAGTGTTTGGTTTAGGTTTTGGTTATTTTAACATGATGTTAAAATAGAGACGTCATCGGCAAACAATACGCACGTTTCATTTATGTGGTTAGGGGGATCATTTATGTAGACTAAGAACAATAGACATCCTATGACACTTCCCTGTGGTATGGAGGCGTTTACAGGTATGTTTTGTGATCTAATTAGTTCAATGTGTTGTGTTTGTGTATTGTAGTGTTCTATTTCTACGACTTGTTCTCTGTTTTTTAAATAAGATGTAAACCAGTCATGACTTTTTCCTCGGATACCTATGTTGTAAAGTTTTTTAACTATATTGCTTCGGTAGTGTATGAATTATCTTGTATAGGTAATACATATTTTTCTTGTAATGAATGTGGATGATATGCTGACTTAGTAGCAATGAAAAATAAATACTCAATATAAATTTGTGGAAAATACCATACTAACTAAAAAGTAGTAAGAAAACTCTATGCATCCAAACATTCTACAATAGTAGTAAGATATCAGAACCTTGTCTATTTTCTGTATCTTTACAATCAATCACAAAATTTAACTCAAAACTACCAAGATCTCAGTAACAAAATTTAAAATCCATTACGCTAAACCTCTCATAAACACTGTAACAGCTATCTACGAAGCATCACCGATAAATCACAAATATTTTATAGAAAACCGCAAAATCAGTCAAGCCGTTTTGGAGATAAAACGGAGCATAAGGTTGCGCACAAACACACAAACCCATAAATGAACGACTTCTCACCCCAAAAACATAAAAGCAGGTCCAGTTGATAAACAGCGTCGGACACTAGTAGCCCGGCAGTTTGCTAAACTAAGCCTATGCGGCGCAACCATAAGAAACGCAAAATATCTATTTCTTTGTGCTTAGATATAAGTTTATTTTTTTCTTTGTTGAATGTTGTGTGCAACTGTGGCATGTGTCACAAAAACTGATTTTCTTTCTTTCTTTATACATGTTCCGTTCCGTCGTGGGTAAAAACTACATGAAGACCATTGAACCTGAGGAATGCCACTGATATAACCAGTATTCACGTCCCAACGATTCACGACACCCGAGAGAAAAGAAGACGTGGCATTATTGAAGTATCTTTTAAAAACAGCAATAAAACAATACATTACGCAAAGGAGAAAATACAAATCAAATGATTATAAAAATATGACAGCATTCTTCTGTAAAGGTATTTATATTTTCTTGTTTGTTTGTCTGATTCACATTCTTTTGTTTGATTGTTATCAAGGGGTAATAAGCATGATGAAATTTATGTATATGGACATAACTATAGGACACAGACTGTTGAATTACAGCACACTGTTAGTTGACGACACGGTTGACGCAGTGGCTGAGCGATCGACTGCCGCGTGTCGCGGGTTCGATCCCCGCACGGAACAAATATTTGTATGACCTACAGATAGTTGTTCCGGGTCTGGCTGTTTGTGTATGTGAGTTTAGATGTTTATAATCGCACCCACGATGCAGGAAAAATTCCTAATGTGGGACACAGTTAAAAAAAAAAGATGAATTCTCACTGTGAGGCCTTTAAAGTACAGAATATTGTGGCATCGGTATGTTACAGTGCTGTTGGCGCAGTAGCTACTGTCCTATATATAGACTTACCGGGTCTAGCTGTATGTGTATGAGTCTAAATGTTTGGAAATTCACCCAAGATATAGGAGAAATTACTAGTGTGTAGCAACGTAAATAAATAAAAAATATTTAAAAATAAATAAATATAATAAAATAAGAACGAAAAAAAACTACTTCCAAAAAACATTAAAAGACAGAAAATAAATTCACTTCCGGTGTCGGTGATTTTTGTTTGCTTCATAGATTTTTTTCATCTTGTATAAATTTTTCATTGCTAGTAAGAGATGATATAGCATGAGATAGCATGTCGAAGGATAGCCTTTCGATTATAAAAAAGTATACCATATGAATTTTATATAATATTGATAAAATTCATATGGTCTCATATGTTTTTTATATGAGACCCCTTCAGAAGTATAGCCTTTTGATTATAAAAAGAGTTAAAAATCGGCCCACAATCGACGGAGATATCGCGTAACAAACACAGAAAAAAAAGCATTCGAATTGAGAAACTCCTTTAACATTTTTAAAGTCGGTTAAAAATGTAAAAACGCTTCCTTGAAACAATACACTGAACTATATATAAATGTAGGTAGGTAGGTAAATATCACGCCTTATCATAATCTTTTCTGTAACTACACTTTGCAAACAAACTAATTCATTGTGTGTGTTACTGAAAATTTACATTACATTCACCGAAAATGGTATTTGCTATTGGCAATAACATTCCGTATTGCTTCTGTTAATTGTTAATATATACTATGCGGGTACCTATTTATTATAATAAATAAATAAAAATAATGTCTGCCCTCTCGGTACAATGATTGCAAGCGCTACGATGTAGATTGAAGTTCGGTTCCTAGGTCGAGCAAAATATTATTAGATTTTCTCATCAGGAATATCTTATTATTAGCAGCCCGAAGACTGAAACACTGAATTGTTTCATTCCCTCTTAAACAGGAGTCTGAGATAACTGGTGAAATGTGTGTATTATATCACATCTCTGCCTTACCATCCCAGAATTACAAGCATGACGTTATATTTATGAAATAAAAACAATATAATATCCTAACGTAAGTAAACCTAATCACAAACAAAAAATATGACGTCGTCGACAGATTCCTTAGCATAATCAATGGAATGGTAACGTGCCCAAAATTCAGACGACATTGCTATTCTAATTTCAAAGCAAGCGCTAACTCCGTCTAGACATTACATTAGTTATGTTATTGTCCACATTAGTAACAGTTTATTATCATATTAATAACCAAAGACTGGGGTTTCTTCAAAGAAGAGGCGAATTTTTAACACAGGTGTAGTTCATTCTTAATGATTGGCGGTAGTATCGAATGTGTAATGAATACCAACTGTAATCTCCGTTCATCAATTTTATAACTGCAGAGTGACGCAACGACTTGGCAACTTGATTTAATTGGTTCTTATGATAGAAGAATCTTTCATATTTTCGCGCCTCACTAAAAACGAATATTACAGCAACGTCTTTTACGCTTTTCTTGAAGGGATTTGTTGGTAGAAAATATGAAACGAAGAACTTCCCGGGTTGTCTCACGGGACATGAAAATGGACAACTTTTACTGTAGGAGTTGTTTAAATTGGCACAGAAAATGAACTTACGTATAATATGAACTGACGCGAAAATATTAGCTGATTAACATTTATGGTAAAACTAAAAAGTAAAGTATTAGAAAGACTTTCTAAAAACTGAGAACAAAATTTACTCAGTTTTATGCGAGATCTTGCGTTTATTATGCTATATGGATGATCCTGAATAAAAATTCACAATTTTTTTAATCATAACTTCAACATTCATACATTGAATAATAACTTGGCATTGAACCGATATTATTTATTTAAATGACATGCCACTAACTGTAATTTTAATTCCTATTTAATGTATGTCTGAAAAATTATGTTTATGCGCCAAATATTTGCACCCCCCTAGTGGCAGAATATGATGAGACCTTTGTTTATATTTTAAGACCATAAAAATGAACCATATCCAGACATTAGTAATATTAAATCAATTTCAACTCTGCCAATACGTACTCATTGCGAATGCTTCTAATCTCCAGATATTTACTGTTTACTTTACATTATAATATCGTAAATTCTCATACAAATGGGCCGGCTCAAATATAGCTGATCGTAAAATAGTTAATTACGTGCACACACTGCCCCTCACGGCCGGACATTGGCACACTCGCTCCATTCGCGGTAATACCGTAAAATAAATAACCATCTTCCTGACGCACGGAACGTTAATCGTTATTATTATCACGCTTATTATAAAAACATCATAATTACAATATCAGTAAGACGACAGTTTCGTTTCAACGAAAACATCCAAGTTCGGATATTTCATTATTTTTGAGCTAAGGTGGCGGTATAAAAGAGGTGTTGGCAGACGAATAGTCCATGCGAATGAGGCCTGGTTGAGATCTACGCAGACCATGAAGCGTGGCGCAAAAGAGAGGAGGCCTATTATATATTTCTTCTGACCGTTTTCGCCACGGTGGCCAATCTCAGCGGAGATGATATTTTTTGGTATTGTTTGCCGTGTCATTGAGCTCCTTGGGTTATGAATTGAGCTACACGATAACTGACAAATGCTTGCACTGACTGGACAGGTCCACTCAATCTGTGTGGTGCTTTCTTAAAAAGACCATTTCAGACACTAATCTGCATAGTCCTCATGTAAGTTGACCAAGATTTTTGTCTGGACCTTAAAAGAGACTATGACCTCTGAGTTTGTTTCGGGCGTTTCTTCACAGAGTAGTCGGGTATGAAACACCGGACTCATCTAGTTTAAAAAAAAAAGCCGTGTAAAACTGTTTGTAAAACCTACTTGCAAAATAAACATCATTTATCATTTATCGCTATCTCACGCGCAGATGACTAGCACAAATGTGTACGCAAGCACAGGTGCACTCTCTGTTCCATGACTCTCATAGTCCGATGGGACGGCATTCCCACACGACCGGGAAAGATCAGACGCAGCACCAACGGCTTAATGTGCTTTCTGAGATACTTCCAAACTCCGGGCAGGCCATGGTCAGGTATTATATACTGGCGGCGAATGATGATGACGATGACACTCTTTTTTTGCGGATGGGAAATCATCAAATAACTTCCTCCGCTCTGGGCGGAGCAGGGGGGGAGTGCCAGACTTGTACTGACTAAAACCCACCCATGTTCCTTCCATTATCTCTATTCTCTATTCTAGTATCTCTTTCGGACAACCCGCAACCCCGGATGACGATGACACTTCTGAAAATCTTAAATGAAATCCCAATTTCTAATTTTTATTTTCATAAGAAATAAGTATTTACATCGGATACATAAGTAATACTTGTTTATGTTCTTGAAAATACTCTATGGTGTGAAGCAATCACACGATGCATTTGCTAGAATCAACTCTACTGTCTAGTTTCTATTAGATTCTGTGAAGGTAAGGTAAACACACCTTTATCAGAATTGAACAGCGAGCACGTCTCGGCCATTAGAGACCAGCGAGGTCTCATTATGCTGTTTAAAAAGTTTATGTACGTGTTGCAAGATACGGCAATAGTATCCGCTGATGTAGAGTTATTTACTATTTTGTTTGTTTAAGTTAATCAACGTTTTCCTTTTGTATTTTTATCATGCTTTTTTATTTCATAGTTTTCGTTGTGCCTGTCATTTGTAGATCTTTGATAGTCGTTTCAGGTGGCCCAAAAGTTTGACAACCAGTCTTACCAAGAGGTATCGTATCCCATTACTGTCAGCGTTGTGGAGGTTAGATTGGCAGTCGCTCCATGTTAAAGTATTAGTATCTAGTTACGTTCAACGGTTAAACTGGCAGCCAACCCCAACGTAGTTGGGAAAAGGTCAGGCAGTTGGTGAGGAAATGTTATGGAGCAAATGTTATAATATAAAAATGAATCGCAAAGCGTGTTGGTAAGCGCATAACTCAACAACGGCTGACCATTTTTACCAATTGTTTTTTAAAATATTCGTTGAAGTCCAAGTTTTTAGGGCGAAAAAAAAATCTAAACGCAGTATAGGTGTTTTGTGTAGTTTAGGTAGGTAGGGTAGATAGGTAGAAAAATTGCATTGGAACGCATGCCGGGGCACAGCTAGTGACGCTATAAAACAAAATTACATAAATACCAATTTAGACACGTAATACTGATCTAGACAAGTGCAAGTGGTTTTCTTATGTTCAAATATCTTTGTTTTGAAAGTATAATAAAACAATTCGTTTTAGCTAAACAAAAGACACAAACAATGAACGGTTACATAACATAAGGCAAAATTCTAATTGGAGAAGTATGTGAGATTTGTTTTGGTAATCACATTTACTGAAATATAAGAAATAGAGCACACCGATTTCGGGAACCGGTTCTAAGCTACCGGTAGTCAGTGTTGATAGCAATGTAATATTTTTCTATTTTAATGTGTTGGCAACATTGTTCTCTCTGCTGTCATGGCCGATATTGTGTGCGGTGTACAACTTATACCTTTTTAAAAATAAAGTTAGCTATATATTTAAACGATTGTTTTACTTACATTTCCACACTTCACAAACAGGAACGTCCTTACAATACGAGCCGTGTTTAGGAATACACTTCTCTGAATTAAGCCTTGATCTAGCTACCTAACGAAACGCTCTTTAAATATTGGTCGAGGATCTTAGCAATGAAGTTATTGGCTGAAACGACTATCCGCACAACTATGGTTAAAGTCATCATTTCCCTGCTTTTGTCCCATTCTATTTGGGGTCGGCGCAACACGTTTTCTTCTTCCATTCTCCCCTATCAGACGTCACGGCGTCATTTACTCCTTTCTCCTTCAAATCATAGTTAAAGTGTGAGACTTTTATCAATGGAATGTCTGAGCAAACAGTTTATGCTACCCTGTCTCAACTGCCAGTCAACAATAATTTAGACAGATCACTTTAGCCAGAAAGTCTGGCAGACATCTATTCTCAGTTCCAAAAGAATTTGATGAAAATGTAAACAAGTGGGTCAGAAAACGTTTAGGTATGTGGACGCCAATTGTAGTCCTACTTACAAATGATTGTTTTGATTTTATTTATTTGAATTGTCAAACCTAAAATTTTAATTGAATATGAAATTAAAGATGTTTTCATTTGACAATTATAGTAGATTCAGACAAGGGGCTGAAATGATTCATTAACGAGGTAGTTTTACTCGCACGATCCGAGTCAATGAAACATAGCTATAATGGGACTTTAGCGCCGTATGTTACACTGTACTTATCACTCACCTATTCAATTTGTAATTAGAAAAAAAATCTAAACATTTCCCACAAATGCCTTTTTTTTTCTTCTGTAGCCTTAACGCAATGCACACATTCTACCGAAAAGACTGTCGGTTACAGTTCCATTTTCAAAAAATAGATGTTCTTAATTTGCTTTGAGAAACAGTACCTACTATGACGAGCCTTCATTCATGATTATTCCCCTTATGAATAACTTTTTAACAGACAAAAATGTAAAAACATATATTTTATTCCCTAGAGGATGAAATTAATGATATTTTCCCTGCTCTGGTATGCTGCAATGACGGATTTTTTGACCAAAACGTGAGAGAAGATTATTTTTAAAACCTTCTTTTTCGATTCATACAATTAATAATCCTTGCAATAATAGTTGCTAAAAAAATGGTGACGAACAAACCTAAATCCAGAATAATGTTTAATTCCCCTTTACTAAATGAGTTGTGTTTACATTTTTCTCAAATACTTTTAGAACACACCATACTTCATCCAATTCCATTGTATCTGAGGTTAACGCCGCGTCTCTATCAAACGTCGGTCGTCGAATCCTCAAAGAGAATTGACGTCAGTCAAAAAGCGGCGGTCGGTGAAAAAACTTTAGCAGACAAACACCTTGGCAGTGATTCAATCACTTTCACTATGAAAACCTAAAAAGAGATCGCTACGATTGTGAAAATAATATTGGTTATAGGTAAACGTATTAAACTTCTTCTCCATAATTATATGTTTTTTATTTATATTCGCATGAATCGATAAATGCACTAGAAGCGTAACATAGTAGAGGAGCCTGCCAGGGCCTCCGCCGATACCGTGACCCCGGAACGTAAAGGGCAATGGTAGGAACATGGTGGGTTTTAGTCAGTACAAGTCTGACACTCCCCCCCCCCCCCCCGCTCCGCCCAGAACAGAGGAAGTTATTTGATGATATCCCACCCCAAAAAAAAAGGGTAATATAGTGGATGGCAATAGCTAGAGGCCAAAAAAGAGGCCCACATGAGGTGGAATGATTAATGTCACAATTTTGTGACATTATAGTATTGTAGCCATTACATTGTAGCCAGTGAGAGGCCAGCCGTTTTTAAACGGCTGGCCTCTCACTGGCTACAAGTAGACCAAGATAGAGAGAGATAGGCTTCTCTGGCAACAAAAATATTTTCTTACTTTTTCTGTCTATGTTCCAAATTCAAAGCGTAATGACGCTCTTAATTGCATTTTTTATTTTTTTCAAGTTTTTAATTATACATAAATAACACTAAAGAATACCGAGATAGTCTGACATTAATCCGAACACGACACTTCCAAACAACCGGACAAGAGCGAGTCAGACTCGCGCAACGAGGGTTCCGTACAAACTTGCAACATAAACAGCCATATCTTTTGACTGCGTAGACATAGAGGTTTTATATTATCGCAACACAAAGGGACTACAGAATTAAGTATATGGTTTTAGTTTTTAACTCGATACCTACCCGCGTTCCTAAGATAAAGGGTATTGACAGACAGACAGACAACAAAATGATCCAAAAATGGTTCTGCTTTTTCCTTTTGAGATACGGAACCCTAAAAATCCTTATCCTTACTAATATTATAAAAGCGAAAGTGAGTTTGTTTGCTTGTTACCTCTTCACGCTTTAATGGCTAAACCGATTTTGATGAATTTTGGTACAGAGATAGTTGGGAACCAGGAGACGGACATAGGCTAACTTTTTTTCAAAAAGAGAAAGAGGGATAAAAAGAGGAAAACTTACCGTTGCTATTACAAATCAATAAGGCGCAAGGGGAACTGTGTTACTCCGAATTTAACGCGAGCGAAGCCGCGGGCAAAAGCTAGTATGCTATTTAAAAGCCACATCACTGGTTACCCTGGGAACCTCCAGCTGCAATCGCTAAGCGGCGCCTTTTAACTATTCAACTGTGCAGTTAAACCACGGTCATCAGTTAAACATAGTAAGTCAATTATCGACGCCAGTTCACCGAGGTTTACGGCACTGTGACTTGAGGCAGTTCAAATTGATGCGGAACAGTTTTACGAGTCATTTCGCCATGGTATACAGCTTCCAATGAGCCATGAGAAATCCCATCGCTTGACTTGGGTGACGATTTGGTCAATTTAATTTGATAGTGGTTTATCAAAATTTGAGGTTGAATGAAAATCTCGACGATTTTCAGTATCTCGTTAGTTATTATTCAATTTTGTCATTCTTATACTATCCGCTTCACGGTAAACATAAGGACCATAGATTTCTCACCTTTTTTAAGTTGACAACACATCGTTATATTTAAAAATCACGTGTCAGTGCTTTATTCTCACGCGCTTATCTATATCCTTACTAATATTATAAAAGCGAAAGTGAGTTTGTTTGTTTGTTTGTTTGTTTGTTTGTTACCTCTTCACGCTTTAATGGCTAAACCGATTTTGATGAATTTTGGTAAAGAGATAGTTGGGAACCAGGAGACGGACATAGGCTATTATTTTTTTTAAAAGAGTGGGATATGAGCGAGAAAGAGGGAAGAAACGGGAAAAATTAGCGTTGCTATTACAAATTAATAAGGCGCTACCGAATTTAACGCGAGCGAAGCCGCGGGCAAAAGCTAGTAGTTACATAAAAGAAAATCACTGAGTCACTCATCACGAAATTTCACAAACTACAAGTTTTAGGAATTTCATATTTTACATTGGGGATTTTTTAAGACGTAGGTGCTCACTAAGACGGGATTATGCTAAATTCAACCCCTAATGGAGCAACAAGAAACGGGATGGCAAAGTTTGTATGGGAGAACGCAAACGAAATGCAATGCATTTAGTGATGAAATGGTGCAAACGTACTAAAGTTACGATAAACGTCTATAAACTGATAAAATGGAAGAAAAGACATTATGATGACATAGGCTCTGACGTCGTGTCCCGAAAGTCTGACAACCAGTATTACCAATGAGCATCGTATTACACAGTTATTAACTGGGTTATGGAGGTCAGATAGGCAATCACTCCATGAAAAATATTGGTATTCAGCTGAATCCGGTAAGACTGGAAGCCGACCCCAATATATTTGGAAAAAGGCTAGGCATAAATGACGAGGCTCTGATGTCCGGCACACAGGAAGATGGAGCCCTTGTGCATGCTATTAGCCAGAACAAAATAATTGGTATAAGGTCAGGAGAATAATGCTGAGACATCATGTTGACAATACTGGTTCTTTACTCACGAGTATGACTAATTTATTTTCAATATACTTCCTCGAAAACTGGCGTTTATTTTCGTTGGATCCCAGTTTTTGATCCCACTTTAATATTTTTGGCGTTGGATCCCACAAAACATTATTATATATTTCCGTTGAATCCCAAATTTGAAAAATACTAAAAAAATACGTTTTATTGCCATTGAATCCAAAAAACTATTTCCGTTGGATCCCAGATGTTTAAAAACATCTGAATGCGGGTACATCCAACAACAAAATCACAATAATATTTTAAGGCGAAACTTTGTATGTATGTTTGTTATTCCATCACGCTCAAACTTCTAGACTGATTTGGATGAAATTTGGGTATATGGATAGGTTATGTTAGAATAACGGGTGCCTGCCGTTTTTCCGAAAAGATTTTGACAAAATTTCATTACCTAAACAAATTATAGGAACCGGAAACTAGGTTAGGTTAGGTTAAAACTGCGACCTCCTACGCACGAGCCGAGCGAGCGGAGCGAGCGGTGCCGCGGCAGCGGCCGGCGAGTGCCACAAACGACCTGCATTTATAGAAAAAAGAGATTGTTTTTAGTTGGTTACCCGGAACTGAACTATTTAGATTAGGATAATTACTTATTTACAAAAAAAGGTTAGGTTAAAACTGTGAGCTGTGTGCCAGAAACGGCCACATTATATAAAAAAAAAAATGGAAAAATCATGACGGCAGTATTTTTTTTTGAGCTAAGAGACGCTTGTTTATTCCCCAGTGGCAACAATCCTAAAAAATCCAAAATACACACACGGTGTTTTTGAAATATTTAATAAAAGTAAATCACTTTTCTTCTGAAATGTACACATGTTGTCATAAAATGGGATTCAATGGTAATATCAAATGGGACCCATCGTTAATACCTATAAAATGGGATCAAAAACTGGGATCCAACGAAAATAAATCAAAACTGGCTCGTATTTCACTACGATTAGCAATGTATTGCACACGTGAGGTTCTTTCTCAATTATAGAAACGAGGGTTTGTCAAGAAGGCGCATGTATTTAACATCAACAGAAAATCACAAATAAACACGATAATTTTTAAAAGAATTTGCTTTTAACATCAAATTGACATTTATTTGAGAGCTAAGTTGAAAAATATATGAATTTATTATCTTAGGGCTCGCATAGCGGCTCGGGCGTGAAATCCGCCTCGGCTGCAATGACAAAGTCTCCTCACTTGAATCAAAATGTACTATTCTAATTCTAATTTAACTGATAAAAAAAAACTTGAAGTGAACTCTATGAATACTCTTAAACTTGAAGTGAACTCTCGATTTTCATTTTTCTGTAATGTTTGGTTTGATTCATACATATTTATATAAATATCCTTCGTTGCAGACACGCAAACACAATTCATAGTTTTTTGCATTCCTATCTCGTGGTGAACCTCAAGACAGAGATAATATAAACAATATCTAAATGGGCACTCCCATTTAGATATTGTTTATATTATCTCTGTCTTAGACCTTAACGATAAAGAAAATCTAGAAAATCTTATAATCGTATTATAAGTAATAATTATGTTCAGTAGTCAAGTTATGGAGAGAGGCGATACCATTCTAGACATTTATAAATATGTATCGGAATACATGCATACGAGAACAGTCCCTTATTTGTTTGAACAAAGCATATTATAGGATAACAGTTAAGTTGATCAATTTCAAACAAAGTGATATTCATATTTTCATCATATTTTTTAATGTTGCCCCGCGTTTTGTATGTCTCCTGTTTCGTAGACGAGTTCAAACGTTTCGAGTTGAAATTCAAACCACATATACGTCTGTAGTCCCACAAAAATCAAAATTCTTAGTTTACGTAGTCTAAAGATATGGCCGTTAATGTAGCAAGTTTGTACAGAACCCTTGGTGCGCGAGTCCGACACGCACTTGACCGGCTTTTTATTCCTTCGTTTCTCCTAACTTTCGTTACGTAAAAAACTCTTGTACTAAACATACTTATACACCCGGTTGCGTTCTATCTGTCAGTGATTAAAAAACGTTGCACAGAACAAGTAAGGCTGGTTTTATAGTCACGCCGCTAGACGCGCCGTTGGGCAGCGCGCTGTTGGATAGCGCGCGTTTGAACAGCGGTGCACTATAAAACCATAGTATAAAGAGGGGAAGTAGGTTATCTCGAGCCCAATCCGCGATATAATTGCCTACTGTCATAGGGTTGTCACTTTTAGCTAAATATTAATTCAGTACCTATAAATTAGCAAATCGGGAAGTTGTATTTTTTACTTTTATTGTCTGGGTACAGGGTTTGTCAGGCCTCACTAATTTGTACTATCACAAATTCATTAGTTTAAAGCCCAGCCCTGTCAAAGATAACACATCTCTTATTAGTCAATAAAATTCAACAATGGTTTTCCTATCAAATATAGAAATGTATTCAAGATACAGAGCAGCATTATTTATAACTAACTTCCGCCCGCGGCTTCGCCCGCGTGGTGTGTTGATAAAAAGCAGCCTATAGCAAAAATAACAAAATCGAAGTATAAATAAAATTAGGTACGTTTCATTTTTAAGGTTACGTCCCCAATGGGTAAAAAAAAACCCTATTACTAAGTCTTCGCTGTCCGTCCGTCCATAGGTAATGGTACGGATCTAACTAATAGGTATGTATTATAAAACTTCATAAAACCTATGTTTTATTATATTTGATGTAATTAGATCTTATTGTACCTATGTTCACAAATAAAGGATTTGAATTTAGTTTGTAAGGAACCTGTCAACTCAACGTAGGTACTCTGTGCTCACGCGTCTGCCCGTGTTCGGGTCGCGCACTCGAGCGATGAGCGACTTGTTCCCTCACCCCGCCCGCGCGGGCCAGCCTAGTCACGGCGACACGAAATTAATTTTGTTGCGCGTTATTTTGATTTTGCTATATCTCCTAAAGTATTTATTTAATCAGCATGATGTAAAGCGAAAAAATAATCTTCATGAAATGTTCATGCCAACCAATCTATTTAAAATGATAAGGATTAATACTGTATTTGTGTAAATAGCTTTCTAAGTTAGCGCTTTATAATTGACCATTTGTTAAAGTATTAAAATGGATATAGTATGTTATCCTTAAGATATAGACATATGTCACCGCTGACTTTTCTGTAGACCTATATAAGATACATAGTTACACCATACATTATTTAGTTATATCTTAAAGGGTTTAGGCAGCGTTTTCGTTGAAAGCTCCCAGACAGCATACTTTTTGCCGACATCTTCAACAAATATCGTTAATGTACACAGAAATAAATACAAAAACTTAACAAGTTATATACTAAAACCTTCCTTAAGAATTACTCTATCTATTAAAAAAAACCGCATCAAAATCCGTTGCGTAGTTTTAAAGATCTAAGCATACATAGGGACAGACAGACGGCGGATAGCGACTTTGTTTTATACTATGTACCTAGTGATAAAAAAAAAGATAAAATAAACCGAGCGAAGTTCAAAAGGTAATCTGAAAAGACAATTCTGGAATTGATGAATTATTAAGACACCCAAACACACAGGAATACTTTCTCCCGCGATTAACAGACATTTTTGATTCATTTAGCGGTGCCGAAAAGCCGTGACGCGCGAACCTCGTGCAGTGTAAGCCCCGACTGGCGCACCTCGAAACGAGCCGAGATCTTGTTTAGTGTGCGTGCGGCGACGCATAGATACTACGGCGCACACATACAAGCCGCGCGCGGTGCGTTTGTATGAAGATAACGTACTTCCCCTCTTTATACTTTGATAAAACGACATTAGTTCGGCGCGCTTCGCTGCTGTGAGACAGTCGTGTACAAACAGATACAAAATGAACGCTAATGCGGTTAGGGTACTTACCTACTGGCTACTTTTTATGGAAAAAAAGGCTAAAAGTGATAGAATGTTTTAATGGAGGATTTACTTTAAAGATCGTTTGTGCAACTGGCGGTATACATGTATGCAACAAACCTAAGTCTGTATTATAATTTTCACCACACAATTCCTTTCCAATTTCTTCCCAGGCTTTATTTTTTGCGTCTTTATTCTTATAACAATCATCGGCCGGGTCCCATAAACTTCTTCTAAATCGCACTTCCTCAATTACTCGTCCCGTATCGATGTGATTCATTTTGTTCACAACAGTACCTAACGGCGCGTCTCAACGGCGCGGCGTCACACTAAAACGCTCAATGGCCGTAGAGGCGCACGAGCGGTGCGCGCTTCGACAGCGCCGCGCGAATAGGACGCGTTCAACGAACGGCGCTGCTCAAGCGCGCGAATTTAAAACGCTACTACTACCCCAATACATAACCGAGCGCGCGCGCTCCGACGGCGCTGCCGAAACGCGTGACTATAAAACCAGCCTAACTGTTATCTGTCAGGTGGGTTTGTCAGCCCGTTCGCCTTTATTGTAAAAGTAAGCCGCTATTATATGCAAAGCAGGGCCGCCCCTAAATTATACCGGTGATGCAGGTTAGCCTTCGTCACACTACGGAACAGCGTTTATACATGTGCGTATTAGTTCCATCCGGTGCTCCAGCCATCGAAATAGATCTAGGTAATAAATTAAACCTGTATCAGCCACCTATTTACATATCCGATCAGTTTTGGTTATAGAAATATCCTCTACAATTGGTGATTAAACTTTTATGTTCGTCCGGCATGGTTTGGTGCAATACTTCGCAGACTGGCCGAATCTAACAGCAGCATCACGCCTCTTACTAATATATTTAGCTCGTTTATGACAACAAAACAAATTATATTTTGCATTCTTATTTTAGTTTCCAAAAATGTAATAAACAAATTGGTATTTTTGCGTTTAGCCACAACTAGAGCACTGAAACCCGGTTTCGGTCGGATTTGGCCGCATTTCGCCTGAAAATACCTCCACACGTTCCCGAGATAAAACATCTTGACAAAGAGAAGAAGGGAGGACCTTGAAAATATCCCTTAAGGTCGTCAAAATAGATATAAAAATATGTTTAGCAGGTTATACATTTTTTGTCAAAGAAAGATCGTATCGAAAATTTTCCATCAAATGAATGCCTCGTTTGAAGATAAGCATTGTATTCTTAAAAAAACCTCAAAAAATCTTAACTCCTGCATCCAAAAGCCAGGAGGAGGTAGGCACAAGTTAGGACGTACATTGTACATGTCATTATAGTCATTAAATTAGATTCAAATAACAAATTGGTACGCTGAGTAAAAGCCAAATCAAAAGTATTATGTGCTAAATAACTATGTACATAAGTAAAAAATAAGTACGTGTGTTTATTTTTGTACAATGTGTTATATAGAAAGGATAAAACAGTTATTTTAGTGCAGGACACAGTCCGCCATAATACAATAGCATGATAATTATTTAGAACATAGGCATATAAACGAGATATTGTATCATAACAAATGATAATTATGATGATGAGGAAAATTTCCAGAGGAAAGTTTTGATTGTTAATTAATCTGGCGAGCCACATTTATTCTCAAAACTCTTCGTTGATTAAGAAAGTGTCTGAGATTACAAGTCATAGTATGGAAGAAAAAGGCATGCTGCGCCGACCCAAAATACTGGTACTGGCTGATGATTATCTTATCATAGCAAAAGGATAAGTAAAATTACATCGACATTGACAAAATCAAATCAATTATAGTAATCACTAGCTCAAGATAACTCAATCCTACCGGGGCTGCTGGTTGCTTGAAAGAGATACCGCGACCCCGGAACAAAAAGGGCAAAAAAAAGGAACTTTGATGAGTTTAAGTCAGTAAAAGTCTGACCAAGGGCGGATCCAGCTTTTATATCAGGGGGGGGTCACCATATCGGAGACAGCTTTTCTCCGTAGTCTAGTTCGGATAGATCTAGCTATACCTACTTAATATTATAACGGAACGTGAAAGTGTGTTTGTCAATTTTTCACGTTGAAATCGCTAAATGGATAAGATTTCATAGGGTCGATTGCATTGGTCCTCTACTGCAGCGAAGTTACCTGGTCGCTGGCGGAATCATAGGAAAAATCTAGTAAATAATACTATTTGTAAACAAATTATATAATTTTATTGGTGCAGACTGAAGAACAATAAAAACTTATATGATAAAATGTATTCTACGTTTGTATCGTCTCGCAAAACGCCTTATAACTCCCTCGTCATCTATATTTATTGACTTGTGCACGTGCAAAAGAGAAAAGCCCGTCAGGCGGTCTTCTGCCATGGACGCCCTAAGCCAAGTTTTGTCCCTTCTTAGTGTGGAAAAAGACCTTTCCGCCGTTGCACATAAAAATCGCACCTCTTCGAAAATAAGTTTCAACCATGTCCCGCCAGCAACGAATACATTAAACCCAATTAATATTGGTATCAATTGAAAGTATGTTTAACGACCTTGAAATTTACAGTAGTTAGAATTCCTAAACCCAACAGATCTCATTAGCACGTAACGTTATAAAAAATGTTGTCAAAATACTTATTACAACGGCCACTAATTGCACCTCCCTACAAGGGTATAAAACACGCGATCCGGGTTAAATGTGGGCCTCCGGTTAAGCAGTCAAACAACTCAACTGAGAGTTGAACTACGAGTGGCCCTATCAAAAAATAAATAATAAATTTGGGCCATTCGTTATTCAACCTTTGAAGTGCAAGAACACACGTGAACAGCAAGAAAAATACCTAGAAGATGGATACCACTGCTGATGAAGCCGCTCAAGTCATTGCACAATCAGGGATGCGGCCATGCGATGTTGCTCGGCAACTGAACTTAAGTCGTTTTTCCGTTAGACGAGTATTCCAAGATTTCCAAGAGACTGGTGGCTATATCTAAAGACGTAGATCTGAAGACAACTGTGCACATCGGAAAGAGACGATCGCTTCTTTGTTTCGACGCCTTTATGTTGTCGGTTCTCCAATACTGTTGAGCTGCAACAACAACTGCGATCAGTTCGCAGAACTTCTGCAAGCGTCTCTATGATTGGAAGAAGAATGAGAGAAGAAAATCGTATTCAAAATTGAATGCACAGCATAGGAGAGACCGGTTGCAATTTGCCCGTGACCATGTGGATTGGACAATACACCATATCGACTTACGAGGGCTGTGCTCTTCTCGGATGAGACGAGGGTGTGTCTTTTCTGCAACGACAGGCGTCGAAGAGTATACAGAAGGCAAGGAGAACGATTCGCACAAGCCTGTATTCAAGAGACAGTGGAATATGGGGGTGGCTCGTGCATGTTCTGGGGCGGCATCTCAATCGACGGCAAAACGAACCTTGTGAGTGTTTCTCGGACTGGAAGTGCTCGCGGGCGCTGACTGCTCCTCGGTACATAACAGAGATCTTAGAAGAGCAGGTTGTCCCTTATGCGGGTTTTTTTGGCAATGAGTTCACCTTAATGCACGATAACGTCCGTTGTCACACTGCTTTTATTGTAAGAACCTGCAAGAAGTAGGGATCCCTGTTATGCGCTTGCCGGCGCGAAGTCCAGACCCAAACCCTATTGAGCACCTTTGGAATGAACTGAAACGGCGAGTACTGGGACGTAATCCTGCCCCTACCACTCTCCAAGACCTCGAAGATGCTGATAGTACTGATTAAATAAAATCTAACTCTTTAATCATTTGCATTAGCTTGCTTTTTTATTCCCTGGTAAATAAAATACCAAATCTATTGATTTATTCTTAAAATTAAATAAATTGCCTTTCCAATGATACCTTAAAGTCATATGTCTACCATTGATAAATAGGGACTTAGAAGGGAATTCTAAAAGATTATTCGATTTTTGTGACGCCGAGGGTATAATATAACCAATAACAGCACATAATTGTATTATTATGATTATGTGCGTCTTTCGCGTTTAATTTGTTTACGTTTATAAATAAAATTACATAAAATTGCAGTGCCCAACTATGACCCAGCATGTCGCCCAGGGGGGGGTCATGACCCCCATGACCCCCCCCCGGATCCGCCGTTGAGTCTGACTCTCCCACTCCGCCCAGAGCGGAGGAAGTTATTTGATGATTTCCATTACAAGAAAAAAAGGGTTACCTACTGATTACAATGTTTACCTTTCACTTTGGTATCAAAAATATGTGGGACTAAACGTTTGCCAAGCCCGTTCTTCAAGTCCTTCATGAGCAATCTCTTATTTACTTAGTAGTAAATAATACTAATGTTGTTAGTTTATGATAAGCCTGACTTAATTTCCTGCTGACTAAAGTTACTTGTTGTAGTATTTGTCATAGAAATAATGTCTTTGCAAATGTTGTGACCTGTTACTACGGGGAATTAAACTGCTCTTACGTCCGGTTCCAATAAACAAAAACGAGTCGTTCTGCTTACGGATAGTAGGATTTTGACATATGTATCATAGAACTTATGTCAAAATACTACCATCCGTAAGCAAAACGAGTCGTTTTTTGTTTATTGGAACGGGGCGTTAGTCACAGTTTTCTACCCATGCGGCCAAAAATGCAACATCGGCCTGTAACAGTGTCACTGATGGATTAAAAAATCTCTTTTATGTCAGACGAAGTTGCCTGTAACTTCGTCTGACATAAAAGAGATTTTTTATGGAAGATGTTTTTTTTCGAATCTGGAATCCACCATGCAAGCCCAGTTCAAGTTGGAAATCAGTGATTTTTTTCTTATAGATTAATTGGATGTTTAATAATCCTCTCGTATGGTGTTTCTTCAGACCATGAAAGTAAAAATTTTTTGTTCTGTGACATTTGGAAATTTATAACTTTTTTTTTTCGTTTTGCCATAGGTACGTGTTTTTATCGCGTCCGTTCCTATAGAAAGTCTTTTTTTTTTAAGATATTAAGTACGTGTACAACAAAAATTGTTTAGTTTCATTTTACGAGAGACCTCACGGGAAGTCTTGCGTTTATTGTATAACCTTGTTTACTTTGAAATTCGTTTTGAGTTCGGGTAGAATTTGAATTAAAATCTTTTATTTTTTGTTTCAAAACTATATTTATTAAACAAATATACAAGCTGTATTAATTGAGGGTAACGAACTAACTAACTAAAATATGTACAATTCCCAAAAAAGGGAAAATAATTTAGTTTTAGGGCGCCAAAAATCAACATTGCTATCAATAGGAAAAGTGCCCAGAAGTTCTTAGGCCAAGAATAAAGGCCACCCCTCTGGTCACATGAAGAGTCGACCAACCGCTTTGCGATGTATTTAAAATGTTATTTGTTTTTCAAAAGTTAGTAATAATGTTAACTCAAGCATCAACTATAATGAAACAATTAGTTAAAGTATTGTTAAAGTCTCCGGTCACTTTTTAAATGAATGTACCAACAAAAGTGACATAAATATCATTAAAGCAATATGATTCTTGTTCGTCACAAATGACGTATCTTCCATGTTTTATTTGTTTTTCTGAGAATTCACGAACACCGCTACCAAGAAAAGAAACTAACAAATAGCAAAATCTGTTTCTGATAAGAAAAACCAAGATAAACTTTATTGCTCGTTTTACACATAGTAAGTTACCACAATTACGTTTAGTTTTGAATACTGCTTCCATAAATATAGTAAGTATTTTTAGTTTCTACTAGTATTTTTCAGTAATAGTCCTCCTGACCGTTTTTAGGGTTCTGTACCTCATACGGAAAAACCGGAACCCATATTGGATCACTTTGTTATCTGTCTGTATTTATGTCGGGAACGCGTGAAGGTATCGAGTTGAAACTAAAACCATATACTCAACTCTATGGTCCCTTGTGCTTCGAACGTCAAAAAATGAACCCTCTAAATCTACGCAGTTAAAATGTGGCAATTTTTTATCTATGGCAGCCAATCCTAGAGATCGGGACGGATGTCAATCGACGAGGTAATATAATAATAATAAATTAATTTATTTGACACAAACATTGGTTATATTTAAACAGATGTAACAGCAGGACATTTTATAATTTTCTTAATGTTATATTGAGGGCATCTGTGTCTGAACTAGATCAAAATATCTGTATCTCAAACATGAATATATTATATAGTGCACAAATACAGATACACTCCTTGTGTAGATAACTGTTGCCTTTCTCGGCTATTGTTAGGCATTATCTCATTATTTGCTTTGTTATTTTTTCATCTCTAACTATCTCTTTTATCTTTCTTCTAAGAAATATCTTGATCTCGATGAAATCATCATTACTGTTTTTTCTTATTTTATCACTAAAAAAACGTTGTTAATCTGTAGAAGCTCTCTTTAGGCTGTTGGATGAAGGGCTTGATTCGGATGGCAGTAAGTACCCCTCGATACGCCTTGCATTGTGTGGAGGTTCCTGTCTCTGGAGCCACCTAGCTTGGAACCTGCTCCCGATACCGGCAAATATTTTTAAATATTTAAAATAAATATTTAATTTATTATATTTTCATTAGTCAATATTGTTTAATTTTTTATGTAATATTTTAAAATGTAAAAAATGTGTATGGTAATAAATAAAGAAAATAATATGGTTACAATATTACAAGGACAACTTTTACAGTTACAAAAGCGAGCTAAACACAGACCTAGGTTTTCTAAATTATCTAAATGTTAATTATTACTAAAACGTAAAACCTACATTATAATGTATAGATGATGTTGGCAGGATATGTTCGCAATTTTTTTTAAACTTAAGCAACTGAAGCAGTTTGTGATGGAAGAACTGTTACCATCTTAGACACCGGTCAAAAGGAAACCATTAGCTGTAGTTTATACTTAAACGGATTCAATTACTTTAAGAATTGAATTTTTTTGCCACTTTTATTATAAGATCTTTGTTATATTTTAATCAGTATTTGATTTACTTCGTCTATATTGAAATTGTACTACTAAATATGGAGCATATATCCATAGCGATATAATAAAATACATTGATTAAGGAAACAGGTACATAATACATAATATTATCAGGTACATAAAATGATTGTTGTTTAACTGGGGCATTTCAAACAAACATTTTATTTATGTATTCCAGGTAATTTATTGAAAAACATATGAATAGGTACATTACTGATGGAATCTCGTGAATAGGATAATCAGTACAATGATCTCGTTGACATACATTTATTTTTTATTAAAAATGAGATTAATTACATTTTTTTTATTCTTATTGGTTATTCAGTTTTCATGTTTAATTATTTTAAAAAAAATATTTAAAATAATAGAAAAAAAAAATTATTTTCTTAATAGCTTGGCAAACTTATTGCAAATAATTAAAAAGATCTAGGAAAAACAGTTTTTTTATACCTGTGTTGTGTTTTATCTTCGTCTGTCACAATATTTTAAATAGTATACTCGTATTTTATTAATAATTCTCTAATATAATTTCTTCTGTTTTTATTACAGAAGGTTTATGTCAATAAATCCCTGAAATTCCTGTGGCAAGATATTCCTAAAGGAAAAACCCAAAAACACTTTTTCCGACCTCGGAATCAAACCTAATACCACGTTCACACACTTACAGATACAGTTATATTTTATTCTAATGTTACGCGAGACGTTCCCATCCAACAGTCAAAAATACAGCCTCCAAACTTAGTTACTGATAATTTCTTGAGGTTTTACCAATTTTAAACCTCTGGAAATCTACAAATATAAGAAAGAAGACAATGGAATATTATTTAATTAAGGCTGAACGTATGACTTACCGCTTTGTGAAAAACAAAACATGATATAAATTAGTTGGTTCGATAATAAAATCCATTTGTGACACTAACTTAGGATTTCAAATGATTTCAAAAAAAATAATTAAAAGGGCTTGATGAAAAATCGAGATGACTTCCGACCACCGTAGACGCGTGTTTGTGGACGGTGAGCAATGGGTAGCTAACCATCCGTCTATCTATTATAGTAACGACAGGCCTTGTCCACGGCACGTTCGTGTTCCACGCGCGCCATAAAGAGACGTCATTTGTCCGCCGGGGTTGCGGGGTGCTCGAACGAGATACCGCGACCCCGGAACACAAAAGGGCAAAAGAAGAACTTAAATGGGTTTTAGTCAGTGAAAGTCTGATACTCCTTTCCGCTCCGCCCAGAGTGTAAGAAGTTATTTGATGATATCCCATGCGAAAAAATGGGAAACGTACCCAGTATACAACCGTTAGAAGTAGTATTTTCGACCACTACACTTAACTGGCAGATAAATAATATATTATTATTATATATTCATGGGTTGTGGAGGTCAGATAGTCAGTCTCTACATGTAAAGCTGAAGCCGGTAAGACTGGAAGCCGACATCAACATAGGAAAAGGCTAGGCAGATGATGATGTTTTATCTATTCTCATCACTAATAAAATAAATAGACATATTATAGGTTAATCTATTTCTAGCACGATTTCAGGGATAACTTTCTGTTTTTAATGATATTAATAACAAAACTAGATTATCCTTGAATTGCTTGATCATTTATTGATGTATTCAATTAATTAAGGTTACATGAAATCGCGATAACAAAGTAGGTATAGTACACAAGACGACGAATCAAACTATACATAACCACCTTTATTTTGTTTTGAAACTTTTTCTTGTAATTAATTTGTACGCCTTGCAAGGCAAAACATAGTGAGACAACAAAATTCTTTATACCATAAACCATGTACCTATGTTTCACAAATAAATAACTTTGACTTTGACTTTGACTTTAATGCGAATCTCAAATTATACGGGAAATCGATACAAACCGAGACCATGTCTTAAATGTATATGTATACGAGTTTCGGAATGATTTCACAGCAGTCCTTGACTGCTAGTCGTGGCCGAACTTACCAAAAAAATTGCTTTTGCATTCTATTCCATTATGGCCTGTTTTCACCAAAAAGTTGAGGTGTAGTGATGATGACCAGGGACTTACTGCAAAGGCTACAAGATTTAGGAGGATGTTCCAACCCACAAATAGCTGCATGGTTTGGCGATTATACGCGCATCGTCTTAAGATATATACGTCTTGGGAGAGAGAGTAAAGTATTGGATAACTGCCTACCGATAGTACACACGACAGCACATCAACCTACACAAAACCATTTTAACCTGATCTCTCTACGACGGTGTGCGATCCGTAGTAGCGAGATAAGATTAAAATGGTTTTGTATAGGTTGATGTGCCGTCGTTCGTACATAGGTATTTAGATAGTTATACAGGTTGTAATACGGACAGAAGGACCCTTCACAAAGCCGTCAGCCATGCATTGTGTACCTTCAACCATGGAAGTCACCAGGTTCTTCAAATACCTATAGTTGTTTTTTTTTCTTAGAAACCAATGGACGTTTTCAACTCTAATTTAATTTATTGAATAAACTGTTTGTTTTATCAAATAAATTTAAATGTAATCGTAAAAATATCGAACGAGTCTAGTTACTTATCTCCTTTGCTGAGTACACATCAAAATTAAGTAAGCCTGCATACAAGTTGTTACTGCAAAACATTTTTTTTTGGCTGGAAAATTATTTTTACCGTAGCGTTCAATGTAACGCAACTAAATCATTGTGCTGATGGAGGCATTGATAGTTTACATGACCCCTATTTAAGAATCGTTATTTAACTTAAACGATCATGTGGATTATATAAACAAAGTTATTTATATTTACAGTTTTAGATTGTTTTGAACCGGGTGGAAAACTTAACCTCCATTATGGCACTCGTACTCCACAAGGGGTGCCCTTAGCGTATAGTCGCTTAGTTTTTGAGATTTTGCCATAACTTACTTAACTTACTTTCAAGGCACCCACAGTATTGCCCGGTTAAGCAGACGACAACCTCATAGGTTGAACTGCGAGACGTCATTCATTGAGAGCGAGTGAAACCGCTGGGTACGGCTAGTTTTGATATAAAATGCATACTCTTTTCAATTTGTATATAATCAGAATCACGTACTGTTAACCTATTATGTATATATGTCACCGGAAAATAACAAGATCCGTAAGTTTATCAATTTACTAGGAAGTTTATAAACTTTCGTAAGATTCTAAACGGGAGATAAATTGTAATATTTTACGTCGTTACTGGCACTCGCCAGCCGCTGCCGCGGCACCGCTCGCTCCGCTCGCTCGGCTCGTGCGTAGGGGGTCACAGTTTTAACCTAACCTAACCTACGCATTTTTTTAACATTCAGGAAGGAATATTTGGTGCACGAAAATGTGGACGTAAAATATTACAATTTATCTCCCGTTTAGAATCTTACGAAAGTTTATAAACTTCCTAGTAAATTGATAAACTTACGGATCTTGTTATTTTCCGGTGACATATACACGTCATTGCACATATTACCGCATCTGTAATGGCAGGAAGTGTTCTTATTCTTTTAATTTAAAAAGTCAAGTAGATACCTAATATGTCTACATTTTAAAACGTCCGTAAATAAATAAACGATAAAATTCTTTCTATTATCATGATAATTTATTTGATAATAGATAATCGAGGTTTAAAGCTATTACTGAA
This sequence comes from Ochropleura plecta, assembly GCA_905475445.1. Classification (NCBI taxonomy): domain Eukaryota; kingdom Metazoa; phylum Arthropoda; class Insecta; order Lepidoptera; family Noctuidae; genus Ochropleura; species Ochropleura plecta. The sequence goes on from FR997732.1 coordinate 2,123,655, forward strand.
TCATTTTTTGCCAAATAATGGAAGTATTTACAATAACATGCATTCATGATTTTTGTCACACGTAAGATATAATGAAAAGTACCTATGTAAAACGATAAAACTAAAATATATTATGTTATTATCACGCTCGAGCAAGCACGTTAAGCCGTTGGCCCCGTTAACTGTAGATCTTTGACAATCTTCAAAGGTTGCCTGAAAGTCTAATAACCAGTCTAACCAAGGAGATTACTAACTGGGTTGTGGAGATCAGTAGTAAATACTGGTATTCATCTGCACCCGGTTAGACTGGAAGCCGACCTCAACATTGGTGGTAAAAGGCTACGCAGACGAGTAGACACGACCTAAAAAAGGGGAAATTCCATAACCGATCATATTTCCCAGAACTATTAACCGAATCCAAATATCTAATCTTTTGAATCTAATCATTGCGTGATGATAAAATTACCTAATCTAGTTTGTATGGATAGGTAATACATACACTTACTAAATAGTTCTCACATAAATCAAATAAGTCATTTAATCTGAATGATTCGAAATAATGAGTTAGTATTAGTAATAGTGTATTATATTCGCAACCGAGGTGTTTGTTTATTAAAACCAAATCATAATTATGAACTAAGGAGCCGAAAAAAAATAGAGCTTATAATATTTAGTATTCAGTCAAAAAGATATAAGCTAGGTACGACTACGTGCCTACGTCAATGGCTGAAAAGGAAAACCCTTATCAGTTTCTATGAATGCAATTGCCGTTAGAAAAAAAAACTATGAAGGCCAAGTTATAAATTGTTCTCAAGAAAAATGCCCTGATGTTAAACGATGTACGTGTTTGGTTTATATTTGCATTCTTACCTGTGATAACAGTTATTTTTGGCAAAAGTATAGATATTGCTTTACTTTTCACGAAGTTTCTGGATCCCCAACCAATGAAACATACTTTTTGTCATGAAAAATCTAATTTTCTATTAAAAATACGATCTCCAATAATCTCAAGTAATTATTGCTATAATAGCCAAGTACCTTGTGAAACAACGCGACGATGTATTTTTTTTTATACTATACTTAACCGCGTGACGGATTAATTTAAGCACTAATAAACACTGTCATAAAATTAAAAAGAAAATCTACTATGTCTGCCGAAATTATTTACCTGAAACTTTTTATCAGCAAGTTTTTCACGTCACTAAATCCAAGAAGCACACAAAAATGCCTAAAACATTATTTGGAAACACTTATATATCACTGAATATTAGTAAACAGAACTCACGATACTAAATAATATCGATTATAATTACGAATTGTTAATCAATTTTCGCGCCACGCGAGTTCGATGCAGCGTGCGTTCAACAACAACACTTTCCATAGACTAATTTATTTTTCCCTCCGGCTGTATACAATCCGGCCGAGACAAATACCTGTGAGCCGCGAACAAACTCTGTTACATTTATTTACTTTTACAAATCGTTGCGTAACTATGCGTGTGATTACTTGATTTGTTGGCGTAGGCATTGTTTTTTCTTAATTAGAATATTTTTGTTGAAAACAATTGTGGGACTATATGACGGTTATTCTGTTATAGTGATGGAAAGTACATACCTACATAGCTGCGAATTAACATAATTAATGTGTGACTAAACATGAATTAAGTAGTCATTCCTGTTAATTACCAACCCAAAATTTGGATTCTACATTTATAAAAAAAATTAACTTTATGGGTATAGTTTTGAAAAATATACAAGTACACTTTTCGGATTTAAATTCAATTATGTACTCATGATTTTTTACCCGACTACAGCGATGCTCCAAAAGAGTTATATGTTTGACCGCCTGTACATATTTATTTAGGTAAGTATTTTATTCCTCAGTAACACCTCAACGGGTGAACCGATTCCATCAAATTATACGTGTGTTGTTAGATGCCTCCTAGAGGCGCGAGTGCCGCTGGTTCCAAAAAATAAAAAAAAATCGGATTCGATTTTGATTTTGGTTCTAAACTTATAGTATATGGTATCAAAATGAAGAAAAGGTAATTACAGAAATGTAACATTTTATTTGTGGGAATTATCTTCAAATGTCAGTTACTTATCTTTCTGCCTTGTCACTACCACTCGCCAATTTGGTGCCTTATCTATTTGCTCAAGCAATGAACAGGGTACCTGAGACATTATGAAATCTATACGCTAGAACAGCGCTATGTTCAAATGGCTATAACTACTGAAATAATTGATATAGAGTTTTAATATTTTGAATTCATTTTGTAAATTGATTTAAATAAGTAAATTTGATTGAATATAAAAAAAAAAACAGTTGCAACGTTGAGATGCAATTGTAAATATAAAAACAAAATGGTAAATGGTTTACGTACCTATTACCAATTTTTTTTTAAGTGCATAAATATGATATTACATATTTGTATATCTATCATAAAATAACTTCCCCCGCTCTGGGCGGAGCAGGGGGAGTGTAAGACTTTTACTGACTAAAACCCACCCATGTTCCTTCTTTTGCCCTGTATGTTCCGGGACCGCGGTATCTATTTCAAACAAACCGCAACCCCGGCAGGCATAGGCCCTGACAGGCCCCTCTGTACCCAACTACATATATTGGCGGTGGCTTCCAGCACGACAGCCTTTGTATGTCCTCCGCAACCCAGCTGCCTACTGCATAACACGATATACCTTGGTAAAACTGGCTGTTATACTATCAGGCCACTGTCTACCTGTAACGACTGTCAAGATCTATTAATGAAAGGCGGTAGGAGGTAAGTGGGTATGTAATGGTGGTCAGGTGGTCCCATCCACGATCCACGAGTCATAAATATCGACCCGAGCGACTGTTATGAACTTATGATTTAGCCACGAGCTCCTGTTCAAAACGACTATTGACTTACAAAACAAATGCTACATATAAATAAGGTGACCACAATTACTATCATTTAGTCACCGTATTGCTAGGTGACTGGAATTTCTAATAAAATAGGGCTTGGAATTCAACTCACGTTGAAATAGAAAAGGGCATTACGCCACATTTTAAATAATCTACTTTTGCAACGACGCTACCATTGTTATCGTCTCGACAGAATCATGAATCAACTGACGTCTTTATCTGTAAGATAAAATTGTTGTTTCGGCGTCTGGAAGAGTCAACTGTCAGATAAAAAAAACCTGAAGAGAGTATTTTGAAAGAAAATTCCGATTGGTTACAAAATCCGGTGTTTCGAAAGAAAAACTACCATTTTGTTGCAATGCTGGCAAAAAATGGGATTATTACTTACGCTCATTGGTCTCTCATTGGTCTGGGGTTCCTGGGTACGATTCGCAAGTCAGTCACTGTAGTGTGATTTTATTCATTTATTTAATAATTTATGTACACACATGAGAAAACACAGGGAAACATCATAAAAAAACGACATTACACAAACACAGCTTATTTCTAAAGAAATTTCTACCAGCAAGCCTGCGAGAGGAAATATGAAGAAAGAAATGTAGGAAGTAGTGTGTGAGAAGAGGAAGAGAATAGTAACTAAGTAATTTTGTTATGCTATCAGGAAAATCTCAGTACCCTTCATGGAGTCTGTATTTGTGCGTGGCTGTTGGAAATGTACATGGAACTTAAACATAACTGATAAAACACGACGACACGGTTGGCGCAGCGGCTGAGTCGCGGGTTCGATCCCCGCACGGTACAAATATTTGTATGGCCTACAGATAGTTGTTCCGGGTCTGGCTGTTTGTGTATGTGAGTTTAAATGTTTGTAAAAACGCACCCACGATACAGGAGAAATAATAGTGTGGGGCATCGTTTAAAAAAAACGTGGGTTTTCTTTTAAGAACACCTCTGCCTAATTCTTAAAGGATTCAAATTCAAATTCAAATAGGTTTATTCGTTTCACATAGGTAAAAGTATGTTAATATACATGGTGTTAAAAAAAATAAAAAGTGTATCACTATGTGCTGCCCTGCAAGGCGTACGAATATTTTTACATATAAAGTAGTGCAGTTTGTAGTTTATACTAGTGTAAACTACTATTATAACAGCCTACTACCTAATACTACATAGAAAAAAAATCTTTAATAAAATATACATTTAACAAAATACAAAATAAGTAAACAATAACAGTCTCGTGTTGTAATGTGCTAATAGGTATCTTATGAACTAAATGTTAGTGTGGTAAATAAGTTAATAACCGGGGAATTAATCATGTAGGTATGTATATATATATTATCTTTTATTTTTCTTCTAAGTATTCATTTATAGTATAATAAGCTTTTCGAATTAAGAATTTATGGAGTGATTTTTTGAACGTACTCAAATCTTTTGCTGCTTTTATTGACTTTGGTAATTTGTTGAATATTTTAGGTGCCATTCCTAGGAAACTTTTTGAGTATAGAGCTGTTCTATGGGCATGTGACTTAAGTGCCCCTTGGTGGCGTTTAGAGGATACGGTTTCGAATTGGTTAGGGTTATTTTTGATAAACAGTGCAACTTCATAAATGTAAAGCGAAGGAAGTGTCAATAATTTTAAGTTAATAAAATATGGTTTGCAACTTTCAGTGTTTTCAATTCTGCATACTGCGCGAAGGCACTTTTTTTGGGCTTTAAAGACCGCTTCCTTATCTGTACAATTACCCCAGAAAATTACTCCATATCGTAGAGTTGTGGAGACGTATGCGTGATATGAGGTTAGGACTGTGCTGCGGTTCGCAACCTTACTCAAATTGTGTAGGGCATAGCAATATTGGTTTAGTTTTTTTATTAAATGTTCAGTGTGTATTTTCCATGTCACGTGTCTATCTAACCAAAGCCCAAGAAATTTTGTATTTTCTACTTTAACAATGTTGTAATGTTCATATTTAACATTAGGATGTATTGTATTGTTTCGCTGGTTAAAATGCATGGTATATGTTTTTCCGAAATTAATTTTAAGGTTGTTATTGGTTAACCATCTGATAATTAAGCTCAAGCTATCATTGATATCACATTCATATCTTTCTAAGTTTTCTCCTATAAATATTGTGGTACAGTCATCAGCAAATAGAGTCATGGGATGTTCTATAGTTAAGGGTATGTCGTTTATATAACATAGGAATAACAACGGACCTAGTACACTGCCCTGGGGCACACCGTAATTTATATATCTTTGTTTTGATAGATAGGATTTTTCTGTTTTGGTTATAGGGCATACTTTTGCTATTTTAGTGATTTGTTTTCTATTGACTAGGTATGACTTAATTAACTCTAGAACATTGCCCCTAATTCCAAGCCGACTTAATTTTGTAAGAAGGATGCTGTGATCTACATAGTCGAACGCCTTCGTCATGTCCATGAATAACGCTGAAACTGGGATTTTGTTATCCATGTTTGTAATAATATTATTTATTAGTTCATAAATGGCCATATTAATGTTTTTATGCTTTCTGAAACCATACTGTTCTTTAGTTAGAAGATTACTTTTTTCAAGAAATGAATAAAGGCCGTTATAGATCACTTTTTCGATTATTTTGGAAAACACAGGTATGAGAGCAATGGGTCTATAGTTGTTCATATTTTGTGTACATTCTTTTTTGTGAAGAGGTTTTATAATAGATAATTTTAGATCTTCTGGGAATATTCCACTATCTATACATACGTTTGCAATGTAACTAAGAGCTGGAGAGATTTCTGTGACTACGTTTTTTATAACATGAGTTACAATTTCATCATAGCCACAACTGTTGGTATTTTTAAGAGTAATAATAATTTTATGAATATCATGAGGACTAGTCGGTCGTAAGAACATTGAATTAGGGTTGGAATTAATTGACGAAGATGTATAATCAGTATTGTGGTTGTGTTTGTTTATTGGTTGAACTTGGTCAATGAAATAGTTATTGAATAATTCAGCAATATTTTTTGGTTCTGTGATGCATTCATTATTCTCTGTAAGTATTTTAGAGGGGTTTTCTTTTGGGTAATGAGTTTTAGATGAGTTTATAACTCTCCAAGTTGCTTTGACCTTATTGTCAGCACTATTAACGTAGTGACTGTTTTGTGTCTTTTGGGTTAGTTTGATGATTAATTTAAGTCGCTTAGAGTAGGTGTTGTAAATGTTTTTATTCGTTTCGTTTGGTTGGTGTCTTAATTGCCATAACATTTCACGCTTACGTTTACAACATAGTTTAATACCCTTCGTTATCCATTTCGGAGTTTTTGAGCATTTATTTTTAATTCTAACTATGGGGAAGCAAAGATCGTAGAACAATTTAAACAAACTATAAAATTCACGGAACGCATCATCTGGATTTGTATAATTGTAAACTTGACTAAAACTAAGGCTTTGAAGAGCATTCTTAAATTTAAGCATATTTTCTTGACAAAAATCTCTTTTGAAAGTAAACCAGTGTGTTATGGTACATGTTTTTTTAACAGGACATTTTGTGATTTGAGCTGTATGGTCGGATATAGCTAAATCCAATACCTCACTAGTGCTGCCTCTGATGTTGTGTATTATGTTGTCGATACAGGTACCACTATCTAACCGAGTTGGTTGACGAACACTCAATTTCAAACGATAGTTATAAAGAAGATTTTCAAATTGTGTAGATGCTTTTGAATTTTTTAAAACATCAATATTAAAGTCCCCACATATAATGACTTTCTTTTTGAAATTATAACCCAATATCTTCTTTAACATATCTTCGAAATGGTAGAAAAAGGAATTTAAATTATCGATTTTGAATTTTGGAGATCTATAAATACATACAATAGTTATGTTATGTTCAGCTAATTCTATCGCACAGCATTCGAAATCATTAGTGCAACTGTATTCTTTTAAGTTGAGTAGTTTATATTTATGTTTATTGTTTACCAGAATACATGAGCCCCCTCTTCTATTGTTTCTAACGTAACAGGTTGCGAGTGTGTAATTTGGAATATGTAAGTGTACTTCATCTGTTTCTTTCATGTTATGTTCTGTTACACAAAGCACATCCACCAATTTGTTATTGCAAGCTAAATCATGTAGGTGTACGCTCAGTAAATCCGACTTACTTATTAAGCCATTAGTATTTTGATGGAATACATTTAAGTGATTATACGAGAAAAAAATTACTATTCTTTTCAATATTTGAAGTTACAATATTTTCAACACTAGGAGACATATGGTTGATACCTGACAAATTATTCATATCAGGGTTCCAGACAGTATCAGAGTTTAAGGGAATGTGAAGAGAATTGACATGAACAATATAGTGAAGGTTTTTAAACATATTAGATATTCCATTATTGTTAATCGCACCACTATTTCTTGAAAACATGGAACTGTCGTATTTTAAGTCAAAGTTGGAATCAAATAAAATTGCATAGTTGTGACTATCTATGTCGAGATACAGTAAATTATTAAACAGTTCTAATCTTGCATTGAACATCATAGTAGAATAGTAACTAAATTTAAAAGTAGGTAAACATAAAATTATATTAGTGTGATGGAGAGGGATTAACGTTTCGCGTATTTTGATAATCAAATTAAAGTAATTATCGGTTCTTCGGAAGTCTTCTTCGCCTATTAGAATTATACAGTAATCATCCATAGTGAAGTCCTTAAGTTTCAGGTTGATGTTACTAATGAGTTCGTTTATTCCGCCATAAGGTGTCAGGTAGTGGCACAACTGATAGTTCGGGAACGTTTCTTCAGCTATAGACAGTACCTTATTTTCCTTATTGCTACTTAATATGCATATTTTCTTTCTTCGTTTTTGAAGTACCTTGTCTATAGCATGCTCAGTAACTTGTGACGTGACGCAATTCGGCGTAATTTGGGTGGATGCATTTAATATTGATGCTTCTTTTGCTGAAGTGTTGAGTAAATTCATTTTTTTCTTGGATGAACGCGATTTCTTCTTAGGAGTCGACTGCTTTGTATTTTCGTGAGTCTCCATGTCGCTTGAAATGTTTGAGATTCGTCTGTGTTTGTTTTCATTAATAGACGAGATGGTATTTTTTAAGTTTGTGTTCTCAGACGATAATTGGCTTATCACTTCATGAGCCTTCAATAATTTTAAGTTAAGCTGTTCAACTTGTTTTTTGAGCTCTAGGATGTCTTCGTTCTCATCATCCGATATCGTTGGTAAGCTAATGGGGGTGCCATTTAACGTTGAGTCATTGGAAGTGCAAGGGTCGACAAGAGCTTTTACTTTTGACTGCGAACGGGTTTTGCGAGTTCGCAGCGTCATATTCTCGAAGAAATTCATATTTCTGATCCAATTACGTAAGATCAATACTTTACTAGATCTCGTGTGTATTGACTAGGAACAAGCAAAAGTTTTCGTAAATATTTATGTAGCGGTGTAATTTTACTTCAAAACTTAATCGAAAAATAATAAAAATGTAAGGAAAATGTTATTCAATCCAAAAAGTAATCTTTGTGTCTAACGGGTTCGAACTCGATATTCTGAGCGTTGCAGTCAACGCATTCCGACACACGCCAACCTTTCGAATACTTCATCTGACGAAATAACTCAATGTATTGTACCATTGGATTTGAAAATAAAACAGTTTGTTTATCTTCGATGTTATTGGATAAAAGTTGGCGTCACGTCTTTCACTTTTAAATAATTTTAACGGTGCAGTTTTTGAGAAAAGTTTCAAAGTCACTTTGTTTTAGTTATTATAATAGTATCACTGTATTTGTGTTCTTATGAGCAGTAATACACTTTTTCATTTAAATTTTGTATACTTATCTGGGTGCACTGTTTGTTTGTAAACATCGGGTAAAAGGTTTGGTTTTAGCGTCACTATTATCTTAGTTGTTAACGTACAATAGCCACTGATAACACTATCACCGATTGTTTATATGTCCAGTTGCATTTTGATGACAATTTTACAGCACGGACTTAACTTTTACTATTTTTAAAAATTAAAATAGATGGACACAAATCAATGTTATGTTTACTTGCCAGCGCCACCTAGCGAAAAAAAAAAAGGATTACAAGCGTGCTGTTTTATTATCTGAAATTTGTTGCCCCCCACTGAAATCCAGCGCTATGTTCGCATTGTTTGTCACAGCGATATGCTGAGCGATAGCCTATTGAGTGGGTGTGACGCATACTCTCACCCAACTTGTTCTTTTGTGTTTTATGCACTTTGTTTAGGTTTTTAATACGTACACGTAAATTACGAACGTCACCGAATTTTGATCATGGCCGCCGATCTTGACGGAGATTAGCCAAGTATATAGATGTTATTGTGTTATTACGTTACGTGCATTCTCTGTCCGTTGAGTCACACAGTCCGATCTTAGTTCAATACCGTAGATATATCGGCCGCCAGGACCAACTGAATTACGTGCTATTCGAAGCACGGGGGTGTCACACAAGTTCACACAACCAAAACCAAAAAAAAAAAAAAAAAAAAACTTTCTAACTCTGAGCTAAAAACATCAGAAGTCGGCTTAAGACCACAAGATCAACGAGGTAATTAATTAGTATTTCCTTACCTACTAAATTTCAATCCATTCAGAAACACAATGTTATGTGTGTGAATCAGACAGATCATGTTTCGCTAGCACTATCCCCAAAGCTGAGTTTGTGTTTTGTTTGCCGCTGTTCTAGAGTTATATCTTAGCACTCTCTGTGCACATATTCCGTATCTCCTACAGACTAAAATACTGACGAAGGCGCCATATCATAACTACATAATTACTTGTTCTCCCTGCCTAATGATCCAGGCAGCTAGTTATCTTGAACTAAATAGGGGACTTATCTTGAGGGATAAACTAATCGTTTATTTTCGTTGGATCCCAGTTTTTGATCCCACTTTAATATTTTTGGCGTTGGATCCCACAAAACATTATTATATATTTCCGTTGAATCCCAAATTTGAAAAATACTAAAAAAATACGTTTTATTGCCATTGAATCCCAAAAACTATTTCCGTTGGATCCCAGATGTTTAAAAACATCTGAATGCGGGTACATCCAACAACAAAATCACAATAATATTTTAAGGCGAAACTTTGTATGTATGTTTGTTATTCCAACACGCTCAAACTTCTAGACTGATTTGGATGAAATTTGGGTAAGTGGATAGGTTATGTTAGAATAACGGGTGCCTGCCGTTTTTCCGAAAAGATTTTGACAAAATTTCATAACCCAAACAAATTATAGGAACCGGGAACTAGGTTAGGTTAGGTTAAAACTGTGTCCCCCTACGCACGAGCCGAGCGAGCGGAGCGAGCGGTGCCGCGGCAGCGGCCAGCGAGTGCCACAAACGACCTGCATTTATAGAAAAAAGAGATTGTTTTTAGTTGGTTACCCGGAACTGAACTATTTAGATTAAGATAATTACTTATTTACAAAAAAAGGTTAGGTTAAAACTGTGACCCGTGTGCCAGAAACGGCCACATTATATAAAAAAAAAATATGGAAAAATCATGACGGCAGTATTTTTTTTTTGAGCTAAGAGGCGCTTGTTTATTCCCCAGTGGCAACAATCCTAAAAAATCCAAAATACACACACGGTGTTTTTGAAATATTTAATAAAAGTAAATCACTTTTCTTCTGAAATGTACACATGTTGTCATAAAATGGGATTCAATGGTAATATCAAATGGGACCCATCGTTAATACCTATAAAATGGGATCAAAAACTGGGATCCAACGAAAATAAATCAAACTAATGAGTCGTTTAACGACGACTTTAGAAATACATAAACAAGGCAGTTTTTTACTGAACTACTAAAAATTGGTATATTATCTTTACTCATAGATTTGTTATTTTTTTAGGTTATTCATATTTTAGCGGCCCCCCTCTTAATCGACTGATCGTGCATATTTTATATGTTTCCCTTAATTTTATTCAAAATGCATTTAAATAGTGTCCAAGACCTCAGTAGATCTAGAACTATCGTTTTCAAGCAAAGATATTTAAACATTTAGGAGTGATAGACGGGACATGACGAAGAAAATTGTAATCCAATACCTACTTGTTACTACTTGGTAACAAACCATTCGATCTAAAGTCACACGCGGCGCTTTTCATAGCATTCGTCTGTCAAAATCGAAAATGTTCGGAATCATTTGTATGAAAATATTGCCAATGTTAACTCTTTTTAATCTCTTTGTTTGCGAAATCTTTTAAAAATATTAAGTGAGATTGATTAATAATTAAACTTTCCAAAATAAAGAATGATATTTTCGTGTCGAAAATAGAAAAAAAAACATAATGTGTGTAATTGTGCATTTTAAATTTGTGATGCATATTTCGCCAATTTAATATTGCATATAATCGGTATACAGAAAACGGTTCTTCTGTACACTCAAGATTTTTCGGTTTTAAATCAAAGTCCTATTATCAAAATGTCCTATTATTAAAATGACCTATTATTAATATGACTTATTATCAAAATGACCTATTATTAATATGACTTATTATCAAAATATCTATCGGTTTTCGTCATCGTTTATATAGCATTTATGACTGTACCACTTGAATTCTTTTGTTTTAGGATCATGTGCTCGTAGGACGACTCGCTATACCTAGTGTTTACGCTGTAACAACGTGTAGAAAAAAATCTGGTTCTTCTAACCTGAAAGACAGATGTGTTGCTGGGGAGTTTGTTCCGCCACTTCTTCTTCCCAGCTAAAACACTAGGAAGTGGCGAAGGGCAGGGCGTTTTTGTGGGACTGTCTCTTGTAATGTAACGTTCATAGTGCCGATTATCAGCCTAATTTGAATAAATGACTTTTGATTTTGTAGGTGATATCAGATGAACTGCATCACCACGATTTTCAATCATGGCTGAATATTTTTGCTGCACCATGAATAAATTCAAAAAAATAACCATCCAAATAGTCTTTGTATAAAAATAAAATATTATTGTGTGAAAAATGAAACAAAGCGTAATGCCTGTAACATGGCGCAATAGAAATGTTTAGTGATGGGATGTATCGCTATGATGGATAGTCGATATTTTGAAATGTAGAAAAAAAGGTTTTTGTTTTAGGCATCTTATATTCATATAAGATGACTAAAACAAAAAAAACGTTTTTGTTTAATTTTATCACGATTTAATTTTATTGAATTGTTCGTTAAGTGTGCCTAAACAGACTGCGGACTATCATAAAATTTTAACTTCTTTTTCTAAACATCGGATCCCATTATGTATTTTAATAAAATACGCATTTTAAAATTGTAATGAAGTAAAGAGAACGAAATGATTACGGTGAGAATTGTAAAGAATAAATTTAATGGCAATGTATTCTTTTTCTATATAAAATATCGACCATCCATCTTTTCAATACATGACTTAAAATGTCTTGTCATTTAATGACACGAAATGTCACCTTCTGCACGATGCTACTGCGAAAACGGTATAATAGGACGTTTCGATACGAAGCCGTTTCGTCAACAGTTAATAGCAGAGCAGCCCATGTGATGACAGACGATCCAGTATAGTTGACAACGGAACGATTGCCGAAGAATAAAAAGCCAGCAAAGTGCGAGTCGGATTCGCGCATAAAGTGTTTTTTTTCTGAATGGCATCTCGCAGTTCAACCTAGGAGGTTGTCCTCTGCTTAACCGGGCGATTCCTGTAGATGCCTTAAAATTAAGACCTCCAGCCAGGGCAATAAACTTACTAACGAAACGACTACACGCTAAGGGCACCCCCTGTGGGGTACGAGCCTCGGCTTAGGGCGTCGCTGAGGGAGGACAGCAAAGGGACAGGCTGGATATTAATTGACACTGATATTAATTGGGGACTGATTCAAACTTACTGGCTCAGCAGCGCGAGCTGGCTCTAGCAAGGGGCGGATGGGTCATAAAAGTTTCCGTACCATTGTCTATAAAAACGACAAAAAAAAACCCTTATACACGGTTGGCGCAGCGTAGCAGTCGATCGCTCACCCAGAGCGATCGACTGCTACGCTGCGTGTCGCGGGTTCGATCCCCACACGGAACAAATACTTGTATGACCTACAGTAGTTGTTCCGGGTCTGGCTGTTTATGTATGTGAATTTAAATGTTTGTAAACGCATCCACGATACAAGAGAAATTCCTAGTGTGGGGCAGAGTTCTTTAAAAAAAAACATTATTGTAGAAACACATCATCTGTAAAACTGTTAAGAGTCTAACTATCACGGTTCATGAGATACAGCATGGTTACAGACAGACAGACGGACGGACAGCGGAGTCTTAGTAATAGAGTCCCGTTTTACTCTTCGGGTACGGAACCCTAAAAAGTTAGAAGACTGAGGCGAAGTCGCCGAGAAAAAGACACCTTCTTGAGAATCTACAACAGTCAAGTGCAGATGGCTTGAAGGCCCCTCCTTTCTTTGAGGAGTGGCTGGAGAGGCGTCATGGCGTCCTCACCTACCGCCTGACGCAGGTCCTCACCGGACACGGAAGTTTCGGGAGGTTGCTGCACATAATCGGGCGGGAGGAAACGCCCGGGTGTCACCACCATTGTGACGATCGCCCGGAGGACACGGTGGAGCACACAGTGGCGGTCTGCCCAGCTTGGGCGGAGCACCGCCATGCCCTCGTGGAGGCGATCGGCGGCGGCGATCTCTCGCGTCCGGCCCTGGTTCAGGCCATGTTTCGGAGCGAGAGGGAATGGGAAGCGTACACCTCCTTCTGCGAAGCAGTAATGCTAGTGAAGGAGGCCGGGCGTTTGAGGGAGAGAACCTCAAACCAACCCAGCCGCCGCGGGAGACGCCCCGGGCGCCGCGCGCCGCGAGACGACTCCCGGCCACCGTAGATGCGGGCCTGTGGACGGTGAGCAATGGGTAGCTAACCGTCCGTCCGTCTATTGACGACAGGCCGTGTCGACGGCGCGTTCGTGTTTCACGCGCGCCTCAAAGAGATGTCAGCAAAGCAGAGGGGCTTGCCAGAGACTCCGCCTGCCGGGGTTGCGGGTTGTTCGAAAGAGATACCGCGGCCCCGGAACGTAAAGGGCAATAGAAGGAACATGGGTGGGTTTTAGTCAGTACAAGTCTGACATGCCCCATGTCATTAGATGATTTCCCACACGAAAAAAAAAAAGCCCCTCCTTCGAGGACGTATCCAGCTATGGACGACGCTAATATGTTTTATACATAAAGAGAAAAGATGTGTGTTTGTAACGAATTAACTCAAAAACTACAAGACCGATCTCAAAAAATCTATCACCGTTAGAATGCTACATTATCACTGCGTAACATAAGCTATACAACATCACACTACGACACCTAACTACCTAATAATTTACAAAATCAGTGTTAAATGTTTATTTATTTATTTCATAATTTATGTACACACAAGAGAAAACACAGGGAAACATCATAAAAAAAAACAGAGTACCTTTGTACTCTGCGCCTTGCGCACCTTTGCGCAGCTTATTTCTAAAGAAATTTCTACCAGCAGGCCTGCAAGAAGAAATATGAAGAAAGAAACGCAGACAGTAGTGTGTGAGAACAGGAAGAGAATAGAAACTAAAATATGAATGTCTTACTGTTGCGTAGTTTAGTACGTGCTTTCGTTACCACCTGGGCAAACCAACACGACAATGGTTCAATAGAGAGATAGCTAGCTACCCATACAAGCCATGGGCGCCACTTTAATACCTAAGTGAAATTCGTTCCTTAGAAACGCGTGTTTGCTACCATTGTTGGCTGGTTGAGATAACAGCGCAATTCTCGGCACTTCTTAGAAGTCGCGTGCGTCAAATAGTACAATATAATATATCCGCCAATATTGTGACGTCAACGGCGGTCATACCAGCGGTAATTTTGAAAAGCAGGTGCATAGTGAGCCTTTAATGTTTCCCACTGCTGGGGTAATAGCTTTCTTCTATCACAGGCAGCATGACATTTAGAGGAGCCGGCAATATAAATACCTGAGGGCCTCTTCAAGGGTAAAAGAAGGAATAAAAAGGGCTATGGACCGCACGACTCCGGCATAGAGTGTACGGCAAAAAGCGTTTAGCCCCCTTAGATTGGGCAGGAGCCGTTTGAAAGCAGCCCCGGCCCGCCCGATTTTAGGAGCCAAACGTCGGAAATGCTCCGCGAAATTCCACAGGCTGTCGAGGACGATTCCCAGGTACTTCATCGTCGACCCCACAAACTCAAACTCAACTCAAAGCATTTATTTCAATTAGACCATTACAGGCACTTTTGAATGTCATAAAAACAAGAACAAAAAAATGATGCTGCTACAGTCCCGGTCACAAGGCATAATAACTTGTGAAAGTACTGTAGTTGCCCATTCCAAAGCGTTGATCTCTATGGAGAAGAATGGGCAAGAAACTCCATGGACACTCTTTTAAATTATAATATTTTTACAAAATCATATTTACATCATTCGTGTTGAGATTATACAAATATGTGAGAACGATGTAGAAAGACGTGCACAGTAAGAGGGTCCAGAGTTAATAAAAAGCAAAATTCAATTTAAAATCTAAATAAGTTAAAAAATGACCGTGGTAGTCAAAAAATGACCAGTCCCAACTGACAGCGCCCGTTCACGAACATGACGTATGGATCAGCCCCATTCAGCTCGACCATTTTGAAGGGAGCTAAATGACCCGACACACCCGCCACTATCAGCGAGACATTTAAGTGAGCATGACACTATTAACCACCAGGGCTTCGTCAAGTCAATGATAATACATAGCACTCACATATGGGCTTAATAATTATACAATACTAGAGAATTGATTCTATACATTGTGTTCAAGGAAATATTAGTCAATCATTTTGCCAATAGATGGCGTTGTTAGGTAAGCGCCGATTTCTGAATCTCGGTGTTAAGATTCTCCGGCGCTTAACTAGGTCAAAGATGTTTTGATTTTTTTGGTGTGAGCAGCAAGCACTGTGATTGATTTATTATACGCGCTTAATATAAAGTCCAGTGTTTAATTTAACTACCCGCTCCCAAGTCGACCAAATCGGGTTTTGTTCATGGTCCTTCGAGCCGGATCATTCGGGAGTGTTTTGGTGTTCTCCAGTGGTGGTAAAGAATACCACCCTTCGCGTCACTACTGGGCAGTGGATCGCTGTCCAGAGCAAACCCCTTCAAGTGGGGTACTCCAGGTGAGAGGTACCCAGGAGCTGAAGGTGGAACCGGTTGGAGGGAGCAGCCAGGTGGAGCGTGGTGCAGCCACATCTGGTAGCGGCAGCCGGAGGAGCGACGCAAGGGAGGTGACAAGCGGGCAGATCGTGGTCAAGCAGACGGCGCCAGTTGCGGTGCAGTACAGCAGCCAACTGTCGGGTGCAGTACAGCGCGGCATTATCAGTGAGTGAAGTTAGTGTGTTGTGAAGAAAAAATCGTGAGTACATTTTAAATAATAATCAGGAAGAATAGTTAAAATCTCAAAGAAAAAATAGTGCATCTTTAAAAGTGGAACTCTTTAAAATTAGAACTTTAACTTTAAAATTAGAACTTTTATATCTTTAAAATTAGAACCTTTATATCTAATTTTAAATTAGAACCTTTTACTTAGAACTTTTATATTTTGTTATGTGAAAAGTGGTTCTGACGGGGAATTTATGCCCGAATTAGATCCAACTGACGTAAATTGCAGAACTTGTACTTGCAAGATCATACCTTATATTTCTGTTCTGATTTTTGTGTTTTTATTCGTGTTATATTTGTGTTGGTAATCTGTATACCATAATTGTTGCAAAATGGAGTCTTTCATTGCTATTCAGGAGGATATTAGTGCCAAAATGAACAAGGCTAAAATCAATTTAAAGAAAGCGCCTAAAGAGCGATTAACTTATTCATATTTGGAAACCCGTCTTGAAAATTTGGAACAATTATGGAGTACATTCACGGCGACTCATAAAGAAATATTAAGTACAGTTAAAAAGGTTGAATTGTCTAACTCTAGTTATATAAGAAACGGGCTTTATGATGAAGTCGAGGAATTTTATGTAGATTTTAAAAGCGAATTAAAAGAGTTAGCATCTAAAGGAAATTCGCCAGCGTTAAATGAGGATACTAAGTCAATATTTGGTCACAATGAAAAGGGTTTTAGCAGAGTTAAGTTGCCAGAAATAAAAATCCCTTCATTTTCGGGAAAATATTCAGAGTGGCAAACATTTATAGATTTATTTTATGGTTTAGTGCACGAGAATCCGTCACTAGACGATGCACAGAGATTTTTTTATTTGAAAGGACATTTAAGTGGGGAGGCTGAGCAATTATTAAGGAACATAAAGGTTACATGCGAGAACTACAAAATTGCTTGGTCTAAATTAGATAAAATGTACAACAATAAAAAGTTTATAGCAAATGGTATTATGAAGAGATTACTTAGCCAAAAGAGTTTGTCATTTGAATCCGCTAGCGAAATAAAAAGGCTTTTAAGTACTACTTCAGAATGTTTGGAGGCAATTAATAATCTTGGGGTGGATGTCTCTTCTTGGGATCTTATTATAGTACATATAATTAGTGAAAAATTAGACAAAGAGACCAGGAAAGTATGGGAACTCAAAGTGGCTTCCGATTTAAGTGATAAGTTACCGACGTTTGTACAGTTTTCGGAATTTTTAAACAGTCGCTTTAGAGGTTTGGAGAATTTAGACAAGTCGGATAACAAGGACAGACATCCATACCCTAAAAGAACTCAATCGTTTCATGTGTTGAAAGATAAAAAGTCTGTATCATGTGAATTTTGTTCAGCCGATCATAAGATTACATCTTGTCCTAAATTTAGTAAAGAGTCAAATGAAACTCGGCGTCATTTCGTCCAAGAACATAATTTGTGTTTTGTTTGCCTATATAATAACCACTCTGCCAGGAATTGTAAAAACACTCTTAGATGCCAGGTGTGTAAACGCCGCCACCACTCATTGTTACACCCGCAGGGTGAGGTAGGGTCGGATATTGGTGAAGGTAGTAGTGCTGCTCGCGCGGAAGCCTCATCAGTAGTTTATGAGAAAATCGAGGCCGCTAATAAGGCGGAGGATAAACCACTAGTCTCGTGTCTGGCGACAGGACAAGTTCGGAAAACAGTATTATTAACCACAGCTGTAGTCGAGGCTGAGTCGAAAATAGGGACTTATCATGTGGTTAGGGCGTTACTGGATCAAGGATCCCAGGGTTCATTTATTACAGAATCCATGGTTCAGTACTTACGTTTAAATAAAATACCGTCAAAAAATACGGTGTTAGGTGTGGGTGGTAATAAAAGTACAATTTCGACATCCATGGTTGTTATCAATCTTCGTTCGAGAATTAGGCCGTCTTTTCAAATAAAGGTAAAGGCTCACGTTCTGAAGTCGGTTACAGCTCTTCTCCCATCTTCGAGAATAAGTCGGGTAGAATGGGTAGTAGACTTGAGCGATAATGATTTGGCTGATCCGGAATACTTCAAGCCTAATAAAATTGATATTTTATTGGGAGCCGAGGTATTTAGCCAAGTCATTCAGAACGGAGTCAAGAAGAATATAAGCGGTACTCTCTTAGCACAAGAAACAACCTTAGGTTGGATATTGTCAGGTGCACTCGAAGTTGACAGTAAAGTACATACTCATTCACAAATTGCCGTGATGCATGCCAGCGTCCAAGATGATGAATTGCTTAGGAAGTTCTGGGAATTAGAGGAACCATCAGGAACTGAAAAAATACCAACAAAAGAGGAAACGGAATGTGAGAATATATTTACAAATACCACAAAACGAGACGAAACTGGACGATATATAGTAAGGTTGCCGTTCCGGGATGGTAAACAAAGTTGTAAGGATGGTGAATCCAGGTTTATATCTGAAAAAAGATTAAAGGCTTTAGAATTTAAACTTTCTAAGAATCACAAATTAAAGGCGGATTATACGGCAGTAATGCAGGAGTATATAGATCTTAACCATATGGTAAAGGTATCTCCGGAAGAAAGGAATAAAGGGTTGTACTTACCTCATCACGCAGTACTCCGGGAAGATAAGCAGACAACTAAGGTGCGGGTGGTATTTGACGCTTCCTGCAAGGGAACTAATGGGGTATCTTTAAACGATGACTTGATGGTTGGTCCCACATTGCAAGCAGAGTTGCGACATACGGTTATGCGTTGGAGAACCCATCCAATTTGTATAGGTGCTGATGTAGTTAAAATGTACAGGCAAGTTCTTGTCAATAGAGATGATACAATGTTTCAGAGGGTTCTTTGGAGGGATAGTCCTGAAAAGGAAATAATAGAATATGAGTTAGTGACGGTTACATTTGGTACTTCATCGGCGCCATTTCTAGCTGTACGTTCTTTACATCAGGTGGCTTATGATGAAGGGAAGGATCATCCATTAGCAGCAAAAATCATTCTCAATGATTTCTATATGGATGATTTAATGACAGGAGCAGAAAGCGTAGAGGAAGGATATAAAATTCATACTGAAATAAAAAATATTCTAGCTAAAGGGGGATTTCCATTGCAAAAATGGATAAGTAACAGCGAAGAATTACTACATAGGATAAGGGAAAGCAAAAGGGATAAGGCTGAGGAAATAAAAATAAAAATAGATAATATTACAAAAATACTCGGACTTACCTGGGATCCTCGCGCTGACGTTTTCCAGTACTCTGTAGACCTGCCTCTTCCGACGGAACCTGTTAGTAAAAGGAAAATTATATCGGATATTTCTAGGCTTTTCGATCCGTTAGGTTGGTTGTCACCTAGTATTATTATAGCTAAAATTTTGATACAAAAACTGTGGTTAGCAGGTATAGGTTGGGACGAAGAAGTACCCAAAAGTTTATTGAAAGAATGGATTACTTACCGTAGGGATTTATCTTCCTTGGTGAACGTCAAAATCCCACGTTGGCTTAACATTAAATCCAGTAATCTAAAAACAGAACTACACGGTTTTTCGGATGCCTCAAAGGAGGCCTACGCTGCAGTGGTATACGTCAGAGCTATAGCTGAGGAGGGTAACATACATGTTGCGTTAGTTACCTCAAAAACCAAAGTGTCTCCCATCAAACAGGTGTCAATACCTAGGTTAGAACTATGCGGAGCCGTTCTATTAGCTAAGTTGATGGTGGACGTTGCTAAAACTCTGGGTGTAAATTTATCAGATGTGCACGCTTGGACGGATTCCGAAGTTGTTCTTGCATGGCTTAATAGTCATCCAAGCCGTTGGAAAACGTTTGTGGCCAATCGCGTTGCAGAAATTTTAAACACATTGGATACACACTATTGGTCACACGTTTCATCCAAACAAAATCCAGCGGATTGCGCATCTCGCGGCGTAGCTCCAGGGGAACTCAGCAATACTGCGATATGGTTTAATGGGCCAGAGTTCTTAAGGCAATCGGTGGTAGAATATAAAAAACCTAAACATTTAATAACTAAATTGGAGGAAGTGAAGGTTCATTCGGGTGTCCTAGAAATTTCCTTTTGGGACAGATTTTCATCGCTTGCTAGGATGATCCGGGTAGTAGCCTACTGTAGGAAGTTTTTGCACATAAGAAACCATTGTGCTAACAAGAAAAGAAGTAAACAATTGTCTACGATGGAACTCGAAGAGGCGATGGAAGTGTGTATCAGAAGGGGGCAAGAAGAAGATTTACAAGAAGAAATAGAAGAACTAAAGAAGACAGGATCTATAGAGAAAAAGTATAAATCGTTGAACTTATTTTTGGACTCAAGGGGAATAATTAGAGTGGGCGGTAGATTAGAGATGTCCCAGTTGAGTTATGATCGCAAACATCCAATATTTCTACCTAAAGATTCCTTCATCACAAAACTTCTCGTAAGCGATGCGCATCAAAAAACAATGCATGGGGGGCCTCAAGCTATGCTTTCTTACTTGAGATCTCGGTATTGGGTTGTAGGAATTAAACCTTTAGTGAAGGCCTATTTTAGAAAATGCGTTACTTGCATTAGGTATGCAAATAAGGCCACAACTCAACTAATGGGACAGCTACCAGCTCCTCGTGTTACACCAAATAAGGTTTTTCTATATAGTGGCGTCGATTACGCCGGTCCGATAAACGTCAGAGTGTCTAAGGGACGTGGAAATAAGTCGTACAAGGGGTACATCGCACTCTTCATTTGTCTGTCTACGCGGGCGATTCATATCGAAGTGGTCAGCGACCTGACGTCCAAAGGTTTTTTAGCAGCTTTCAAGAGATTTGTGGCGAGGCGTGGTCATTGTGCAGAATTACACAGTGATAACGGCACAAATTTTGTTGGCGCTGCTCGAGAGTTGCAGGAATTATTCAATGAAGAAAAATCTACATTCATTCCCGAATTGGTTGAATGCTTAGCCAATAATGGTACAAAATGGAACTTTATTCCTCCTCACGCTCCAAACTTCGGCGGTCTATGGGAGGCCGGAATAAAGTCAACCAAATATCATCTCAAAAGGGTTATAGGGAACTCTACATTAACGTACGAGGAATTATCGACGGTGTTGGCACAAATTGAGGCATGCCTCAACTCGAGACCACTTTCTTGTGTCGATCAAAATGAGTTAACAGCGTTAACTCCGGGGCATTTCCTGGTTGGGGAGCCGCTCGTCCTAGTACCTGATTCGAATTTCGAAAGGGCTAACATTTCTAATCTCAGACGGTGGCAACTTACGCAAAGAATGGTACAAGACTACTGGCGGCAGTGGTCTCAAGATTACTTGAATCAATTCTTACAACGCCATAAGTGGGCTCACCAAAATCCAGAACCAGCCATAGGTAGCATAGTTTTGATAAAAGAGGATGATTTACCTCCTGGTAAGTGGTTACTAGGAAAGATTGAGTTAAAACATCCTGGCCCCGACGGAATCACTCGAGTTGTTACTGTCAGAACTAAAAATTCCATGATAAAAAGACCTGTTATCAAATTGGCTATCCTTCCTGTAGCAACTTAAACTTTGTTTGTAAGGTATAGTTTAAGAAATGTGTTATTATTATTGCATCTAGTTTGTAAGAATTACGAAATAGTTTCCTTTGTTTTTTTGTATACATACTTCACCCATGTTATTATTATATTAAAATATTGTATCTGTGCTCGCCATATTTTTAGACATGTTGCATGGTGGGTGGTTTAGATTAAGAGAAGGACATTAAGGCAATATGTCCTTGGTGGGCGGAATGTTCAAGGAAATATTAGTCAATCATTTTGCCAATAGATGGCGTTGTTAGGTAAGCGCCGATTTCTAGGTCAAAGATGTTTTGATTTTTTTGGTGTGAGCAGCAAGCACTGTGATTGATTTATTATACGCGCTTAATACAAAGTCCTGTGTTTAATTTAACTACCCGCTCCCAAGTCGACCAAATCGGGTTTTGTTCACATTGCAAAGATAGTCTTACAATCTTCTGCAGCTTCCACTATAGCTTCGGATACTTATCAATGAGTTTACCCCTATGCTTGAGGAGCAGGACCAGCATTGAGCCAAGCATTTTTATCATCTATATAATCCCCCAACTTATAATATGCTTGCCTACATAGTGTGCGTTTAATACAAGATTTAAATTTCGTTTCATTCAGTTGAAGAATGTGGGGAGGTATTTTATTGTAGCATTTCAAACAGTACCCCATGAAAGATGAGTCTACTTTAGCTAACCTGTAACCCGGCTGAACCAATTGGTCCCTATTTCTAGTATTATACTTGTGTCTATCACTTCGTTTACCAAATAGATGCAATTTTTTTCTGACGTACATGATGTTTTCATAGATATATTGACAAAGTACTGTCATGATGTTAATTTCCTTAAACTGTTCTCTTAGAGAATCTCGCCTACGTAGATTATAAATGGCTCTAATGGCTCTTTTCTGCAGAATAAATACAGACTCGATGTCTGCAGCCCGTCCCCAAAGTAAAATACCGTATGACATTATACTATGAAAATAAGTAAAATAGATAACCACGTTGATGCGAACCTCTTCTACAGTCAGCCGACTGGGATCCCGACGGTGGCGTATTCCCGCGGCCATGAAGGACCATGGCCTCGGATTTGTGCAATGCCACCTCGAGACCCAGTAGCCGGATCCTCTGCGCGACTATCGCAACCACGCGAGCCTCAGCTACCCTACCATGACGTCTTTTTTTTTTCGGGCGGAAAATCATCAAATGACTTCCCCCGCTCTGGGCGGAGCGGGGGGCATGTCAGACTTGTACTGACTAAAACCCACCCATGTTCCTTCTATTGCCCTTTACGTTCCGGAGCCGCGGTATCTCTTTCGAACAACCCGCAACCCCGGCAGGCGGAGGCTCTGGCAAGCCCCTCTGCTTTGCTGACATCTCTTTGAGGCGCGCGTGAAACACCAACGCGCCGTTGACACGGCTACCATGACGTTTTAAAGCAGAACTTATTCCACTGAGGGAAAGAGACAGAGCTATACAGGGTGTCTAGCGCCATCTCTTTCTCACACAGGAATAAGAACTGCTATAAGACGTCATGGTAACCCTACAGATACTTTATTTGTCTCTTTAAAATAAATAAAATGAGCCTAAACATGACAAAGCTGTTAACTGTTGGGAACCTGTTGCAACTATCTTATGTCTCCATCGTCAGATCTTCGATGACAGTAATAGGTACTCTAACTAGATCTAGATTCGCAAGCGAGTTGCATGAACTGAGTTCAAACCCAATATAGCTGCTGTAAACTGTTGAGCCTTTTGTAACTTCCTTTCGTCGCCATCATGAAATAAAATCCAAATCTCTATTATGTGGTTTAGTCACCAGAACTGCTTTGCTGCTTTTATGGCTTTGTGTAGAGTTGGTTTCCATACTCTATGTAACAGTATGGAAACCATCAACCATGCAATCTGTGCATCAAACTAACTAAAACTTCTGCATTCTGTACATCAAACTAAAAATATTGCTGGGAACCGACTTTTCTTTTGGGTACATAACGTTTTACGATAGATCTCAATGTTACGCTCTTAAAACATTGTGCTGATGCATGCATTGTATAGTACGTGAACCGGAGAGGTACCTATATAAAGTAAAGTTATAACATTAAAAACCTGGGTTTAAATTAAAACATGTTTAAGTTGAAACCCTTTCCCAAAAATCTCCGTAATTAAAAGGGGAACAAAATCCATTTTGATTTTGTTCCCCTTTCAGTTATTGCAATGATGGGGAGTACACAACCCTTTCGGCTTCGTTATGATCGGTTCACAATTTTATTGAAAAAAATGATGCGTGGTCAACTGGTAATATATCCTTACTAATATTATAAAAGCGAAAGTGAGTTTGTTTGTTTGTTAGCTCTTCACGCTTTATAATGGCTAAACCGATTTTGATGAATTTTAGTACAGAGATAGTTGGGAACCAGGAGACGGACATAGGCTAACTTTTTTGAAAAAAAGTGAGATGTGAGGGAGAAAGAGGGAAGAAAAGGGAAAACTTAGCGAAAGCTAGTATACATATAATTACATACGTGACAAATTGAGAACCTCTTTTTATTGTTTTCGTCTGTTATTAGTGCTACTTCGTGCTGCCAGATGAGGTTTAACTCTTTGGTTAACTTTCCATCAAGCAAAAATATCCTCGCACAGTTTTTATGTTCTCTGTAATAAATGGCTGTATCAGTTTTGCCCATATATGATATAAAATTTGATGCAGACATTAAGTATCTCTTGGCGAGTGATCGAAATCGAAAATTATGAAATATTTTTCTGCTAGGATATTTTGTTCCTAGGATGTTATTTTTTTCTAGAATCATTATTCTAGCGCCAATAGAAACAAGCAGCACTGTATTTTATTGAAATTGAGTATTTTTATTTTCTACCACATAACGCCGATAGCTTAACCGAGAATATCAGACAGAGTCATCAGCTGGTCTATAGGTATGTATATCTACTCTATGGTGTGACATCATGGTGCTGTCATCATGTCACTTGTGAGTTTTGTTCGATTGGCAGTCATTGGGTTTTACGTCGAATTTCGTCTTTTTGTAATGAACTAGAACATTCGCTTTAAATTGATTTTCATTTAAACAAACACAAAAATGTATTAAATTATTGAAGTCTAAAAGAGGTACTGATTGTATCAATACCCCAAATCTAACCGAGAATAGTTCAAGTTGATCACGTCGTATGTACTGAATAACATTGGCCTCAAGAATTGTGATGGAAACTTACTTCACCGCGACCTCTAGGCGGAAAGAATCAGCTGAGGAGGGCTACAAATGATACATCCAGCGACGAAACTATTTTGAATCACGGCGAAGAGATACGGTGATCGTCGACAGACGGGTTTTATGTGCGCGTGACGGTGACATGAGCACAAACAACAAGCGGCGCGGAGCTAGCAGTTCCAGTTGTTCTGTCCCCGGGGTGCCTGCACTGGTGAACGCGCCGACCGCCATGTCTGCCGACCTCGCATCGCTATTTGAGTGCCCTGTGTGCTTCGACTATGTGTTGCCGCCGATCCTGCAGTGCCAGAGCGGGCACCTGGTGTGCTCCAGCTGCCGACCTAAGTTGTCCTGCTGTCCCACGTGCCGCGGCCCGCTTGGCAACATCCGCAACCTCGCCATGGAGAAAGTCGCCAGCAATGTTATGTTCCCTTGTAAACACTCCAACACCGGCTGTACTGTCACTCTGGTGCACACAGAGAAGGCGGAACATGAAGAAGCTTGCGAGTTCAGGCCTTACTCATGTCCCTGCCCTGGTGCATCATGCAAGTGGCAAGGAGGCCTTGACCAAGTTATGCCGCACCTTATGATGTCACACAAAAGTATTACTACTCTCCAGGGTGAGGATATAGTGTTCCTGGCCACGGACATCAACCTACCTGGAGCTGTAGATTGGGTTATGATGCAGTCATGTTTTAATCATCATTTTATGTTAGTACTTGAAAAACAAGAGAAGTTTGATGGACATCAACAATTCTTTGCCATTGTGCAACTTATAGGATCTCGAAAAGAAGCAGAGAACTTTGCTTACCGGCTAGAGTTGAATGGGCATCGCAGGAGGCTCACATGGGAAGCCATGCCACGCTCCATCCATGAAGGAGTGTCATCTGCCATCATGAATTCGGATTGTCTTGTGTTTGACACATCTCTTGCACAATTATTTGCTGATAATGGAAACCTCGGGATAAATGTCACAATATCTATTGCCTAATCATTACCACACTGTTATTATTTATAGCACAGTAAAGTAACCTGAGTGACTTTCATTGGCTGTTAATAATAATGTAATTATGTTTTCAAGTCGATGGAGTTTTAACCACAATATAGCAGATATGATATACATAATAATATTAAAGTAATAGAGAACATAGACATATTGCAATTAAAGTGAATCCATATTTTTGTTACAGTTTGTGGTGTTTACGATGTAATTTTGACTTGACATGTTTTGTATTGAATTTATGGAATAATCAACATCAAAGTAAGCCAAAAATAATGTTTTTTTTTTTTTAATCTCATTACTTTGTAAATGTGTGTTCAACTTAGAGTTTAAGTAGTGGAAAGTTTGAAATTCTCAGAGTGAATAATAAAATATTCACTTTAGAATTGCCTTGTCAGCATAGTTTTAAAGAAATTATGACCTCTCGCATGAGAAAGTGATTATTTTATTCCAAACATTGAACAAATTTGTACTAACATAAATATAATCATTTGTATATAGGCGCATAAATATTTTATGTTAGGAGTGATGTCGCTTCTTGGAGTGCTTCACATGAGTTATAATGTCACAAAGAGTTGACTGCTTCCCAAGGCACTTATCAAATCTGCAATGTTATCTCACAGTGTGCAGATAACAGGAAAGATGTTTATTACAAACATGAAGCTGTTGTATAGATGTGCAACATCTTGTTGCATTTGCGTAAACCGTCGATCTCTCACTGCCAGTGCTAATTCAATGTTTCAAGACAACTTGCACACATGTGCAAACATTGCAACATGATATTCTAAAGAAGTGTGTTAATATGACCATTTTAAACTTACATATGCTTTAAACCAAGGATACTAGAATGTCAAATGAAAAAAAACTTGACAATTGATACATACAATTTATGTAGATTGTGAAATAAACTGCCTTCAATAATGGATTTGGGAATTCAGTTTATTTAAAAGAATAGGTTCTTACCAAGTTAGTTTAGATAATCTATGTGAAGTTCTTTTTCTGCCAGTATCTAACTGGTTGATTGCCTTTTTTATATAGTCATTTTATACATTACCTAGTGCACTTGGGGTCAAAATGTTTCATTATCTGTCTAAACAATCATCACACCATCTTTGATTTTATTTATAAGTTGTGTTTAGCATACTTTACACAGTACACCACAGTGGCAAGCAAATAAATAGCATATCCTTGATAGTGTAAGTTTTTCATTACAAACATTTATTTTTATAAATCTGCAAGTTCGTAAAGGATATTAAAGAGTATTGGATTTGTGTCGTAGTTTGTTATGCCGAGTAGATATTACATTCCAAAACTCAGGATGCTTTGGAATACTCTTTAAAGGATTTCCCAAGTTTCTGTTGAAGATCGAAAGAAAAGCTTAGAAAATCGACGGCTATTTATTTGCTCTTCAGTGTTTGTAGCCTTGTCTTAAGTTTGTTTTCTCAGAACAATAGCTCAAGATTACCAGAAATATATTATTTTCTACGTCGTGACTGTTAATATGGTTAATGAATATTATAGGTATCTGTAATTCGTTAGTGTTAGCTTCATTTATTTATACCAATTGTTACTTAATTTTGTAGATTTAATCGCCTCATCTATATCACTTCGCATCTGTGTTGCGCTGAGCGACATACGCCGTAATATTATTTAAATCTCTTCTATATCTATGTAAGAATAAACTGATAAAAGTTTTATGAGAAATTCTAGTTGAAATAAATTTTGTAATGTATCCTGTAGTTTTGATTATGCACCTTTAACACCATCCGTATGACATTAGAATGCAATTCATGGTAATTTATTCATAGTTTGTTTTCACAGCAGAAAAAATGGGATTATGATAAGAAAAAACGCAAACATTTCTGGCATGCCATTTATTACTTCGACTGGGACATTAAACTATGATTTAAATAAATAGTAAACAAGAACAAATCAATAATAGACTTTCAACTTTAGCACCAACCAATTTGGTTTATAGATCTATATTTCAACTTTGGTTGAAGACCAACTAAGTTGGTTTCCTGCTGCTTTGTGGTTGCATTGGCGAGGGTAGGAGGCAGCCAGTGGTTGGGGAGTCATTGTCGTCGAGAATAGAGGTGGACTGCTTCTGTGGACTGAAAAACGGGTCTTTTGCTAGATCGACCGGGCTGAAAGGATCCTGACCTCGATGTACAACCTCAAACGGATCCGTTTCCTGCTTTCTATGATCAACAAAGCTGAATTCGTCAAATGAGTCCAACGCTGTCTCGTATCCCCTAGAAGTCTGTGGTGCGAAAGGGTCAAAGGTCGCTGGTTTTCTCAATGCTTCTGGACTGAATGGGTCCTTCGGGTCAGATTTAGGCGCGTCCTCGGCTATGCTGTTGTCTCCACTGAAGTCTGACAGATCGATGTCGTAGTTTATGTTACTCAGCCCTGGAGGCAGTTGATCTGCTCCAAAATCTTCTGGAGTCATCAGTTCGTCGATAGATTGTGAGTCGAAAGGCGTGAATCCTAACGGCGATGGTGTTAGTAGTTCCAGTGAGCTGGTTTGTTTTAAATCCCATGTGTGGTCAAGGTTCTGTGGTGATTTTGATGGGGATTGTCTTTCGATGACTTCAAAACCTAGGATGTTGAGTTTTGGTTCGTTTTCTGAGGGTTGTATGGTAATGTTTGGTTCTTTGGAAATTGTGGGTTCTGGTTGGGGCTCTGGCTTGGTCTCTGGCGGTGGTTGAGGCTCTCCGTGTGCGTGGCTGGTGCTGAAGTCGATGAGTGGTGCAGTACTTATCTCCTTAAACTTCCCTATACGAGGCAGCTCACGACGTGGTTTTATTTCTAATGGAGTCTTCGCTAGGACGTCTTGTACTTTTTTGGCGATTTGCTCCTGTAAATATAAAATAAATGTTCAGCTATTATAATTTTGTGTCGGTAAGAAACCCGACGTCACTACCTACACATAATTTTGAAAAGGGAATGTAAGATTCAGCTATGGGAAAATAATCGTTATTTTCCTTATGGTTTTTTCTGGACACAAAAACCAATTTAAAGTCAATTACACAGTTCGGGTTTTCCCAAACAGAATTAACCACAATTACGCTATTTCAGAGATAAAACGGGAAACTGTTATGCCGACTCTCTCGACCTATCGACAGCTGGTCCTCGTCACAAAGTAGAGTTCATAGACCGTCTGACGCATGAACAGGCGGCACGTGATTAGCAAAATAATACTTTGGAGACTGTCAATGGAGATCCCTGGTGGAGATAAACTCTGAGATGCGGAGCCTGTGTGCCATTCTCCGCCGCACAGGCTCCGCATCTTGCGGTGTCGTAAGCGGACCAAACCGACTTTCCGGAGGTGACTAGAGTAGACCTGGGAGTGGCAATAGAGGCTTGCACGGCAAAGCCATTGGGTTAGGAGCCCTTCTAAGTGCATGCTTGAAATAGGGCCAGCAAACGCAACGCAAAGGGTAAAAGACGAAACATGGATAAGTTTTGTTCCTAAGAACATCCAAAAATCATCTGCCGACCCAGGTGTAGATAGCGCAACGATTTTGGCGGCTATAGGATGAGTACGTGTAGTAATGTAAGATGAGGGGGTAAAGGAAAGGGACGTCTTTGCACAGCTGTGGGACAAGAAAAGCCAAATATTTCTGTACTTTAGTCCTATAAAGTAATCTTTGGATGATCCGAATGTGAAAATTATTTCACAAATGACAAGCTACATTATCCTAGAGTGTCGATGGTGTGTATATTAAAAACTTTCGTGGTTAAGAACTCGTGCGAATCAGGGGACAAAAATCAAATGATATTAGTTACCTCAAAGCTTAGAGCGTTAGCTGCGAGTAGGTCGGCTCGCTCGTGCGTGTGCTGCGTGTGCGCACGTAGCTTGTGCGCATGCGCGCGCAGCTCGGCCGCGTCCCGCGCCGCGCCGCACAGCGACAGTGCCGCCGCCTGGAGGACGGATTTTAACTATTATGCATCCTCGTTACTCCTCCATCCTTCCTTATCCGAATTTATTATTACCCTTTTGAAAAGGGTAATAATAAATTCGGACGGGAAAAGGGCGTTTTCACGTCTATACTAATATTATAAAGAGGAATGTATTTTTTGTTCAGATTATTTGCACCGAATACTCTGAAACTACTAGACCGCTTTCAACCATTTTTTTCGTCAATAGAACGCTAAATTGTCAGGAAGTATCATAGACTATTTAACATCACGGTACGATACTCAAGAGTTGAGCAGTGGGTGAAACCGCTGGACACAGCTACTCTATAGAAATAACTAGCTGCGGCCCGCGATTTCACTCGGTTCTTACGTGGTGATAGAATATACAATATATCTTCATGAATCTGATGTATAAACTATATTATTGTAAAGTTTCATTAAAATCCATTCAGTAGCTTTTGCGTGAAAGAGTAACAAACATCCATACATACATCCATCTATACAAACTTTCCCGTTTAGTAGGATAAATAATAATAATATGTACCCAAGCACTGCCACCGATGGAGGCCGGCATGGCCATGTAACAGTCGAACTCCTTCTTGTCCATGTTCAGGGACTCAGCCGTCAGGTTCTCAATGAACGACACTGCGCAACACTGGAACAAAAATAGATAATCATCACAAGTACTCTTGATATTAAACGAAAACTGTTAACACATAAAAGTGATTAGATTTGGTTAGTTTTCCAAGAGCGACTGTTGTGTTGTTTTATGTTCAATTGCTAGAAGTTTTTCTACTTTTTAAATCCTTACTAATATTATAAGAGCGAAAGTGAGTTTGCTTAAATTTGTTTGTTTGTTACGTCTTCACGCTTAGGCGTGAAGACGTAACAATGGCAAAACCGATTTTGATGAATTTTGGTACAGAGATGGTTGAGACTCTGGAGACGGACATAGGCTACTTTTTGTCTCCTTCTAACCCCCCACTTCCCTAAAATAGGGGGTGGAATTTTGTATGGAGCATTCCACAATTTTCAAGGTAGGAAGCTAAAAATTGATATGCGGACTATTTGTCACTAACAGAAACATCGTACATCACTGCACTAAGGACCCAGGAGCAGTCGTGCTAGCTCTCACCACTCGATCAATGACGCAGCTAAACTTAAAATAAAAGGCTTATAAATATTATAATTACCAGATTGGTGAAGTAGTATCCTCCCTCGCCGGTCATGAGGCGCTGCGCGTTGCAGAAGCGCGTCACGAAGTTTATGTTGCTCACCAACCTGGGCGGGTTCGCTTTCAGCACCTGGTTACGAAACAAAACTATTGTAAGTCCTACAGCTGCCCTACCATGACGTCTTAAAGCAGAACTTATTCCACTGAGGGAAAGAGACAGAGCTATGCAGGGTGTCTAGCACCATTTCTTTCTCACACAGGAATAAGAACTGCTATAAGATGTCATGGTAACCCTTCTGGAAAGAGATTGTATTTTAGTTAAACGTGTATATGCTTTATTTTTTTTGCGGATGGGAAATCATTAAATAACTTCCCCCGCTCTGGGAGGTGCGGGGGGAATATCAGCGTTTTACAGACTAAAATCCACCCATGTTCCTTCTTTTGCCCTTTATGTTCCGGGGTATGATAATTTTAATAGAGTAACCCTGGAATTTCTTGCCACTTGGTACTTCTCCATAGGAAACGACCAACCCGAATCGTGCATCTTTTCTCGACGTTATGTACCCATGTAGGCCTACGTGATTTTTATTGGGCCACGGTACGTCTTTCGAACAACCCGTAACCCTGGAACGCTTATACACTGCGTTCTAAATTTGTGGGCAAAACGTCACAAACGTGAATTTGTGTCAATTTGCCTAATCTTGGTGAACCAAAACATGTTTACAAAATGCAACATTTCAAAGCTTATTAGGGTCAACGACCGCAGGTTGAATAACCTGCAATGTATTGGTTATTTTAAACGTTTTGAGCGCCATTGTCACATTTTTATGACAAGTATTTGGGGACCACGCTACGCGCTGCGTCGACCCCAAATTAATTGGTATAAGGAGAACAATGAATGCTGTTTTCAGATCCTTACTAATATAATAAAAGCGAAAGTGAGTTTGTTTGTTACGTCTTCACGCCTAAATGGCTAAACCGATTTTGATGAATTTTGGTACAGAGATACTTGGGACCCTGGAGACGGACATAGGCTATTTTTTAAAAGATCGAGATATGAGGGAGAAAGAAGGAAGAAAAGGGAAAACTTAGCATTGCTATTACAATAAATTAGACGCAAGGGCAAAAACTACAGGTAGCAGGTACCTGTAAATCAGGAAAGGAGACCTGTGTCACCCCGAATTTAACGCGAGCGAAGCCGCGTGAAAAAGCTAGTTTATGTCTATATTTATGCTATTACACGCGTATAGCTAATAAGTTATTAGGTCAGTTTAGTTGATATACGTCTGTATAGATGTCGCGTGTTGTATGTCGTAGTCCCCACCGTGAATATGAGCGCGGGCAGCAGGTCGTCCGCGGACGCGGGCGCCGCGCCGCACAGGCGCAGCACGTGGCGGTGATGTATGTCTGTATAGATGTCGCGTCACGTATGTCGTAGTCCCCACCGTGAATATGAGCGCGGGCAGCAGGTCGTCCGCGGACGCGGGCGCCGCGCCGCACAGGCGCAGCACGTGGCGGTGATGTATGTCTGTATAGATGTCGCGTCACGTATGTCGTAGTCCCCACCGTGAATATGAGCGCGGGCAGCAGGTCGTCCGCGGACGCGGGCGCCGCGCCGCACAGGCGCAGCACGTGGCGGTGATGTATGTCTGTATAGATGTCGCGTCACGTATGTCGTAGTCCCCACCGTGAATATGAGCGCGGGCAGCAGGTCGTCCGCGGACGCGGGCGCCGCGCCGCACAGGCGCAGCACGTGGCGGTGATGTATGTCTGTATAGATGTCGCGTCACGTATGTCGTAGTCCCCACCGTGAATATGAGCGCGGGCAGCAGGTCGTCCGCGGACGCGGGCGCCGCGCCGCACAGGCGCAGCACGTGGCGGTGATGTATGTCTGTATAGATGTCGCGTCACGTATGTCGTAGTCCCCACCGTGAATATGAGCGCGGGCAGCAGGTCGTCCGCGGACGCGGGCGCCGCGCCGCACAGGCGCAGCACGTGGCGGTGATGTATGTCTGTATAGATGTCGCGTCACGTATGTCGTAGTCCCCACCGTGAATATGAGCGCGGGCAGCAGGTCGTCCGCGGACGCGGGCGCCGCGCCGCACAGGCGCAGCACGTGGCGGTGATGTATGTCTGTATAGATGTCGCGTCACGTATGTCGTAGTCCCCACCGTGAATATGAGCGCGGGCAGCAGGTCGTCCGCGGACGCGGGCGCCGCGCCGCACAGGCGCAGCACGTGGCGGTGATGTATGTCTGTATAGATGTCGCGTCACGTATGTCGTAGTCCCCACCGTGAATATGAGCGCGGGCAGCAGGTCGTCCGCGGACGCGGGCGCCGCGCCGCACAGGCGCAGCACGTGGCGGTGATGTATGTCTGTATAGATGTCGCGTCACGTATGTCGTAGTCCCCACCGTGAATATGAGCGCGGGCAGCAGGTCGTCCGCGGACGCGGGCGCCGCGCCGCACAGGCGCAGCACGTGGCGGTGATGTATGTCTGTATAGATGTCGCGTCACGTATGTCGTAGTCCCCACCGTGAATATGAGCGCGGGCAGCAGGTCGTCCGCGGACGCGGGCGCCGCGCCGCACAGGCGCAGCACGTGGCGGTGATGTATGTCTGTATAGATGTCGCGTCACGTATGTCGTAGTCCCCACCGTGAATATGAGCGCGGGCAGCAGGTCGTCCGCGGACGCGGGCGCCGCGCCGCACAGGCGCAGCACGTGGCGGTGATGTATGTCTGTATAGATGTCGCGTCACGTATGTCGTAGTCCCCACCGTGAATATGAGCGCGGGCAGCAGGTCGTCCGCGGACGCGGGCGCCGCGCCGCACAGGCGCAGCACGTGGCGGTGATGTATGTCTGTATAGATGTCGCGTCACGTATGTCGTAGTCCCCACCGTGAATATGAGCGCGGGCAGCAGGTCGTCCGCGGACGCGGGCGCCGCGCCGCACAGGCGCAGCACGTGGCGGTGATGTATGTCTGTATAGATGTCGCGTCACGTATGTCGTAGTCCCCACCGTGAATATGAGCGCGGGCAGCAGGTCGTCCGCGGACGCGGGCGCCGCGCCGCACAGGCGCAGCACGTGGCGGTGATGTATGTCTGTATAGATGTCGCGTCACGTATGTCGTAGTCCCCACCGTGAATATGAGCGCGGGCAGCAGGTCGTCCGCGGACGCGGGCGCCGCGCCGCACAGGCGCAGCACGTGGCGGTGATGTATGTCTGTATAGATGTCGCGTCACGTATGTCGTAGTCCCCACCGTGAATATGAGCGCGGGCAGCAGGTCGTCCGCGGACGCGGGCGCCGCGCCGCACAGGCGCAGCACGTGGCGGTGATGTATGTCTGTATAGATGTCGCGTCACGTATGTCGTAGTCCCCACCGTGAATATGAGCGCGGGCAGCAGGTCGTCCGCGGACGCGGGCGCCGCGCCGCACAGGCGCAGCACGTGGCGGTGATGTATGTCTGTATAGATGTCGCGTCACGTATGTCGTAGTCCCCACCGTGAATATGAGCGCGGGCAGCAGGTCGTCCGCGGACGCGGGCGCCGCGCCGCACAGGCGCAGCACGTGGCGGTGATGTATGTCTGTATAGATGTCGCGTCACGTATGTCGTAGTCCCCACCGTGAATATGAGCGCGGGCAGCAGGTCGTCCGCGGACGCGGGCGCCGCGCCGCACAGGCGCAGCACGTGGCGGTGATGTATGTCTGTATAGATGTCGCGTCACGTATGTCGTAGTCCCCACCGTGAATATGAGCGCGGGCAGCAGGTCGTCCGCGGACGCGGGCGCCGCGCCGCACAGGCGCAGCACGTGGCGGTGATGTATGTCTGTATAGATGTCGCGTCACGTATGTCGTAGTCCCCACCGTGAATATGAGCGCGGGCAGCAGGTCGTCCGCGGACGCGGGCGCCGCGCCGCACAGGCGCAGCACGTGGCGGTGATGTATGTCTGTATAGATGTCGCGTCACGTATGTCGTAGTCCCCACCGTGAATATGAGCGCGGGCAGCAGGTCGTCCGCGGACGCGGGCGCCGCGCCGCACAGGCGCAGCACGTGGCGGTGATGTATGTCTGTATAGATGTCGCGTCACGTATGTCGTAGTCCCCACCGTGAATATGAGCGCGGGCAGCAGGTCGTCCGCGGACGCGGGCGCCGCGCCGCACAGGCGCAGCACGTGGCGGTGATGTATGTCTGTATAGATGTCGCGTCACGTATGTCGTAGTCCCCACCGTGAATATGAGCGCGGGCAGCAGGTCGTCCGCGGACGCGGGCGCCGCGCCGCACAGGCGCAGCACGTGGCGGTGATGTATGTCTGTATAGATGTCGCGTCACGTATGTCGTAGTCCCCACCGTGAATATGAGCGCGGGCAGCAGGTCGTCCGCGGACGCGGGCGCCGCGCCGCACAGGCGCAGCACGTGGCGGTGATGTATGTCTGTATAGATGTCGCGTCACGTATGTCGTAGTCCCCACCGTGAATATGAGCGCGGGCAGCAGGTCGTCCGCGGACGCGGGCGCCGCGCCGCACAGGCGCAGCACGTGGCGGTGATGTATGTCTGTATAGATGTCGCGTCACGTATGTCGTAGTCCCCACCGTGAATATGAGCGCGGGCAGCAGGTCGTCCGCGGACGCGGGCGCCGCGCCGCACAGGCGCAGCACGTGGCGGTGATGTATGTCTGTATAGATGTCGCGTCACGTATGTCGTAGTCCCCACCGTGAATATGAGCGCGGGCAGCAGGTCGTCCGCGGACGCGGGCGCCGCGCCGCACAGGCGCAGCACGTGGCGGTGATGTATGTCTGTATAGATGTCGCGTCACGTATGTCGTAGTCCCCACCGTGAATATGAGCGCGGGCAGCAGGTCGTCCGCGGACGCGGGCGCCGCGCCGCACAGGCGCAGCACGTGGCGGTGATGTATGTCTGTATAGATGTCGCGTCACGTATGTCGTAGTCCCCACCGTGAATATGAGCGCGGGCAGCAGGTCGTCCGCGGACGCGGGCGCCGCGCCGCACAGGCGCAGCACGTGGCGGTGATGTATGTCTGTATAGATGTCGCGTCACGTATGTCGTAGTCCCCACCGTGAATATGAGCGCGGGCAGCAGGTCGTCCGCGGACGCGGGCGCCGCGCCGCACAGGCGCAGCACGTGGCGGTGATGTATGTCTGTATAGATGTCGCGTCACGTATGTCGTAGTCCCCACCGTGAATATGAGCGCGGGCAGCAGGTCGTCCGCGGACGCGGGCGCCGCGCCGCACAGGCGCAGCACGTGGCGGTGATGTATGTCTGTATAGATGTCGCGTCACGTATGTCGTAGTCCCCACCGTGAATATGAGCGCGGGCAGCAGGTCGTCCGCGGACGCGGGCGCCGCGCCGCACAGGCGCAGCACGTGGCGGTGATGTATGTCTGTATAGATGTCGCGTCACGTATGTCGTAGTCCCCACCGTGAATATGAGCGCGGGCAGCAGGTCGTCCGCGGACGCGGGCGCCGCGCCGCACAGGCGCAGCACGTGGCGGTGATGTATGTCTGTATAGATGTCGCGTCACGTATGTCGTAGTCCCCACCGTGAATATGAGCGCGGGCAGCAGGTCGTCCGCGGACGCGGGCGCCGCGCCGCACAGGCGCAGCACGTGGCGGTGATGTATGTCTGTATAGATGTCGCGTCACGTATGTCGTAGTCCCCACCGTGAATATGAGCGCGGGCAGCAGGTCGTCCGCGGACGCGGGCGCCGCGCCGCACAGGCGCAGCACGTGGCGGCAACAGCGCCGCACGCGCGACAACTTGTCGCCCGGGGACGGAGCGCTGTCCATGCCCAGCAGCTCTGGAATACAATCGATACATATTTACTTTAACGGAGAATAGTTTCGATACAGGCAATAATAATGTATTAAATCCTACTAATATTATAAATGCGAATGTTTGTGAAGATGTATAGATGTTTGCTACTCTTTCACCTCAAAACGGCTGAACGGATCTTGACGAAATTTGGCACAGACGTAGATTACAAAATAGAATAACACATATGATAAGTTTTTTTACGATATCACGCAGGTTAAGCCGCGGGCACTAGCTAGTATATTATAATATCAAGCATGTTTGGTCAGATTAAGTCCTTTAATATAATAGGGAGCGAGCCTATTGCCATCCAAAGGTCCGTCTCCAGGCTGCAACTGAGATTTTTTCATTGGATAAACCCAGTACTCATTTATGATCCCACTTCATTATCAGCAGTCGCGCTTACAAACACCAAAATATTAAACTAGAGTTAATAATTAAAATTAAGTTTAGAAATATTAAACTAGAATTAAATTAATGTAAATGTGTGGAGTTCCGGTTCCGGTGTGTAATACGTCAGACGCTTTGTTGAACGCTCTCGTGAATTATTAGTAAACCAGTGCAAAATAGTAAACAATCGGTGTGAAAGTTACATATAAATACTTCCAATACGCGTGTGCATCGAAATATAATATAAAAACACCATAAAAACGCATCAAAAGTGATAAATCGTGAAAGAAAATAAAATCACATTAAGTTTGAGGTTATATGTCAAACTTAAAAAACGACCCATAATCTGCTGCTATTGGTCACTTTATCACACTGTCACAGTACTGCCAACCTCAGTCAAAAGCACGTTCGGAAAAGCTTGCAAATTACGTTTCG
Organism: Ochropleura plecta; assembly: GCA_905475445.1. NCBI lineage: Eukaryota > Metazoa > Arthropoda > Insecta > Lepidoptera > Noctuidae > Ochropleura > Ochropleura plecta. The sequence goes on from FR997732.1 coordinate 2,161,432, forward strand.
TTTCACCATGTCTACAGAGCTGTCACCTGAGATGTCATTACTACTAACCAAAATGACAGAGCAATTAAAATTGCAAACAACAATTATAACGGAAAATATTACAACAGTTGTATTACAGAAACTAGATGATAAAATAAAACCAATTCTAAAAGAAAACGAAAAGTTAAGAAAGGATGTCGATTATTTGAACAGTAAAGTATTCAATCTCGAGACAAATAGTAGGAGGAACAACATTCTAATTCACGGACTCCCAGAACCTAATGAAGAAAAACATGGCGACTTAAAAACTCTAGTGATGTCTACACTAAAAGAAATAGGAGTGGAAGTTGATCTGGGTGAAATAGATAAGCTTCAGAGATTAGGGAAAAAAGGTGATAACCCCCAAAAAATTAGACCAATATTACTTGGTACAACTACCCTCCAAAGAAAAATACAAATTCTGAATAACAAAAAGAAGCTAAAAGAAAACACATACGTCACCCATGATTTACCAAAAACAGTGCTTTTGAAGAAAAAAGATAACAAAGACAACAATAAAGTAGAAAGTGAAAAAAGGAAAAGGTCAGAAACCCCAAGTCCCGGTAGCCAGAACCCAAATTCAATTCCATCTACTTCAAAGTTACAGAAAAAAGACAAAAGGGATGAGTCTCAAAGGGATGCCTTTCAGTACATGCGGGAGAGAGCATACTCTTTCTCAGATAAAAATACATACAGAAATTAACAGCAAACAAACTACTAAAACTTACAACATTCCTCCGGAAACAAGAACCGATACTAAAACTATTACAACAAAAACAAAAAAAACTGAATTTAAATTAAAAATAAACCACAAATCGAACTACTTAACAACAACACATAATCCTCTCCCACCACGGCCGGTCACCGAGGGAGTAAGCGACCACCACCCTCTAGCAAAAGACCATAATTGCATGAATATTGCAACACTGAATACCAGAACCTTGAGAACCCCTGAATCTTTACTGGAGCTGGAGATAGCAGTGAAGGATTTAAAATGGGACATTATAGGAATCAGCGAAATGAGAAGGGCAGAAGAAGTAATTGAAGAGCGTTCAGACTTTATATTATATTCAAAAGGGGCCACAAAAGGACAGCGGGGTGTCGGTTTCCTTATAAAAACCCATATTAGGAACCGTATAATGGACTTATATGGCATATCTGACAGAATAGCAGTCCTTAATGTCAAGTTACCCAGTTATAGAAAAACTTGGTCCATTGTTCAGACTTATGCACCAACTGAGCTAGGCGACAAAATAGAAATTGAAACCTTTTACAAAACCTTATCAGAAGCATTGATCAAATTCTCAAATAATCATATAATACTGATGGGGGATTTCAACGCACAAATCGGAGCAAAGCAACACAACGAGGAAAAAATAATAGGTCATTTTGGATACGGTAAAAGAAGCCCAAATGGACAGAAACTTGTAGAGTTTTTAATGGAACACAATCTGTACCTCCTGAGTAGCATGTTCAAAAAAAAACAAGAACAACAAGTGGACTTGGAGATCGCCTGATGGGAAACACAGAAACGAAATTGACTACATCATGAGCAATACACCAAAAGCCTTCTCAGACACCTCAGTCATTCACAAGTTGAACTTTAATACAGACCATCGCCTGGTCAGATGCTCTCTCAGTATAAAACCACCTAAAGTCCCCAGAAAATACATAAAGAATATATCAAAAACACCGAACGAACAAAACTTCAGGGAAATTGCTCATTCTTTGGAAAACAAATTCATGGTACCAGAAAATAAAGAAACAGACTTTAAATCAAAATATAAAGAATTGGAAAAGCAATTAACGTCTCATAAACCTCAACTCAAAAAAAAATAGATATCAATTAAGCAAGAAAACTCATCAACTGATAGAAGAAAGGAAATACTTAATAGTGGAACACCTTAGAAAGCACAATGTCAAACGCATAGCCGAACTAAGCAAGGAAATAAAAGAAAACATTAGGCGAGACCGAAAAATTAAGAGACTTCAAACCCTAGAAAAACACATTACCAATACTGGAGGTGTGCGGAAAGCCTGGAAAGAGCTAAATGAAATAAAGAAGGAATGGATACCAAAGGTCAAAAGAGGAAAGAAAATAGTTACACAAAGAAAAGATATTTTGGCAACAGCTACACAATTCTATGAAAACCTGTATTCAGATCATCTATTACTCCGAAACTCAAACCAAGTGGACTATAACTTACCCAAGCAGCGGGAGTTCGATCCAGAACCCGATATATTACCAAGCGAGGTTGAAAAGGCTATAATGAGTCAAAAGTTGGAGAAAGCCCCAGGACCAGACAACATATCTAATGAGCTACTAAAAGGGACAGCTGAAGAACTCATTCCGATACTTACAAAATTATTTAACAGAATAATGACTACCCAATGGATACCACCACAATGGCAAACTTCACATATTATCCTATTACACAAGAAAGGCCCAAAGGAGGACATAGGGAATTACAGGCCTATAAGTCTGATGTCCAACATCTATAGAGTATTCTCAAAAATTATCCTGGAGAGAATGAGTCTAAAGTTAGACGAAAATCAGCCTAGAGAACAGGCGGGCTTTAGAAAAAAATACTCAACTATAGACCACATTCACACAGTGAAACAAATTATGCAGAAATACCATGAATACAACAAAACTTTATACATGGTTTTCATAGACTATAATAAGGCATTTGACAGCATAGACCACACAGCAATTTGGGAAAGTCTGGTGAGCCAAGGAATTCCGGAACCATATGTAAACATAATCAAATCCATATACACCAACAGCAAAGCAAAGCTACAATTAGAAGTGACGGGTCCTGAATTTCAGATAAGAAGAGGCGTAAGACAAGGGGACCCAATGTCCCCCAAGTTATTTTCTGCAGTCTTGGAGACCATTTTCCGAAGGTTGGATTGGACGAACTGTGGTCTAAATATCAACGGAAGAAGGCTAAACCACCTTCGATTCGCGGATGACATAATTCTATTCGAGGAAGATCCATATAGTCTGGAAACCATGATTCAAAAGCTGAGCGACGAAAGTGCTAAAGTAGGTTTGACAATGAACAATAAAAAAACAAAACTACTAAGCAATTCAGTGAAAATACACATAAAAGTTGATGGCCGACCACTTGAATATGTGGACGAATATACTTACTTGGGACAAATCATATCACCTAGCGAACAGATAAGTAAGGAGATTAATACTAGAATAGCCAGCGGATGGAGAAAGTTTTGGTCACTAAAAGAGATCATGAAATCTAGAGATCTAAGTATTTCCTGTAAGAAAAAAGTTTTCAACACCTGTATTTTGCCATGCATTACATATGGTTGTGAAACATGGGCACTCACAAAACATCACAGAAATAAAATGCAATACTGCCAAAGATCAATGGAACGAAGTATGACCGGCATATCAAAAAAGGACCACATAAGAAACGAACATCTCAGACTTAAAACTAAGGTTACGGACATACTGACCAGAATAGACCAGCAAAAATGGAGATGGGCAGGTCACATGATGAGAGACAACCAGGAAAAGTGGAGCAAAATTGTGACAGATTGGTACCCCAGAGATGGGAAAAGGAGTAGAGGGAAACAAATAATGAGATGGGAGGACGAGCTAAAACTGACGGCAGGCCCCAACTGGAGAAGAGTGGCTCGCGATAGAGTTCAGTGGAAGCAGCTAGAAGAGGCCTTTGCCAAGAGGCACGCTGAATTAAGGGACATTTTATAACTAATCTAAAAGTAACAGACAACCTAATTCAGAATTGCAAGGATATTATTATTATTTGAATTAATGTAACAGAAATGCAAAACCCAGCAGATGCATTCAAAACCCAGCTTAGCTTGTATTTAATCGCAAACCGGAAATAACCCGAGAAATGAATGCGTTCAGTGGTGTAGTTTCAGTTAGTATTAATTAGTTTTTAACGGATGTTGTCGAACCCAATTTAGTATTTAAGTAATAATTATTGTTCTCAAGTAGTGACATGTTGTTTTTATTGAGAATAAAGATCTTTAAACCGAACAGAACACTCACCACTAATAGCCTTGTAGAGCAGCTGTCGACACTCGGCATTGTTCCTGTCGAGCCTGCACTCCAGGTGCCGTTCGCCCACCCAGCTCAACTGCTGGATACGTTCTGACATGGCTCGGTCTAGACGCTCGTCTTCAGTTCCACTTGGAGAGAATACTATTGACGGCAATCTGCGAAAAAGAGATCTTAACTTGAATTCAGAATCATAGCTAATGGTATTGCCAAGGTTGCGGGTTGTTCGAAAGAGATACCGCGGCCCCGGAATATAAAGGGCAATAGAAAGAACATGGGTGGGTTTTAGTCAGTACAAGTCTGACACTACTACGAAACTATTGGCGCTAGCATTGCTAGCTAGTTCCAAAGATTGTCACAGGTTGAAAATATGTAAACGTCATTTTATTTTGAAATGGCTTGACGTCATTGGCCAGATTAAAAACCTAGCAATGGTCACGCCATCTACAATGAGCTTTGATAGACCTTTCCCGTTTTAGAACCACAAACTCAATGTCATACAAGACAAAGCACAAATTCAATTGAAACAAAGTACTTACTCGTGCAAGTAAGTCATGGCATGTTTCTCCACAAAGTCCATGAGCAGTTCCTTTGTGTCAGCGTCCACGTTAGAGAAGTGGTGCGACGTGTCCATGTGCTTCATGAAGCGCTGCAAGTTGAGCAATTGTGGGGTTAGACCAAGAAGTTACAAGGTTATTACAAACTAAGTTTTGCCCGCGGCTTCACTGGTGTTATTGTAGGAAATTGTCACAAGGAATAATCGCATGGAAAAAGTATCAAGTGTACCTTAATTGCACCTAGGGCTGCAGAAGCTGCTAAGAATGAATTAATCATCTAACTACACATTGACAACACGGTAGGCGCAGTGGCCGAGCGATCGACTGCTGCGTTGCGTGTCGCGGGTTCGATTCCCGCACGGAACAAATAGTTGTATGGCCTACAGATAATTATTCCGGGTGTGGCTGTTTGTGTATGTGAGATTGAATGTTTGTAAACGCACCCACGATACAGGAGAAATTCCTAGTGTGGGGCAACTTTTTTAAAGAAAAAAAAACATTTATGAAAGTATTAGTATGAGAGAGATCAATCAAAGTGAGACCAGTAACCGAGCGATCGCGCTCGCGAGAGGTCGCATGCACGCTTTTTTCAGTCCCACAAATCCCGCGGATCCCGCGCCTGTAATCACGCATCACGCGGAATTGGTAAATTGCGCGGGATCCCGCAATACCGAGATCTCGATAGTGCGGAGTTGGAAGCCCTAATTGCACCTGAATTGTCTCGCACAGTGACGCAAAACTAGTTCATAACAACGTCACAAAAATAAATATTAAAGTGTTTTTATCTGTGTTCTGAATCTATCAAACAGTACCGCATTACGATAATTAAACAATAATGATATTGATAAGCTGGTGCGGTGATGTTTAGGGTTCAGTAGATCAAAAGGAAAATCGGAAACCTTATTGGATCACTTTGTTGTCCGTATGTCGGTCTGTAAAGAGCCTTTATATCAGGAACGCGTGCAGGTATCGATATTAAAACCATAATACTCAATTCTGGGGACCTTTTGTGCTTTGATAAAATCAACCCTCTAAGTCTACTCAGTCAAAAATACATATATAGCTGTTTATGTTGCAAGTTTGTACGGAACCCTCGCGAGTCTGACTCGCTTTTGGCCGTTTTTTTTTTGTTTTAGCCAGTTGTTTGAAAATGCATATATCATAAGCTTCTTCCCGCCACCCTGACACGTGAATTAGTTGTAGTTTCCTGCTATTCTCAGACATACGTGAGCGAAACCGTGGACTAAAAGCTAGTTGTAAAAATTAAATAGAATTATGATTTTAACAAACTACGTGTTGGTCGTATTTTTTGAGTTTGAATATGGATGGGAATAAGAGTAAGGGAAGACTAGAGAAACGATGGATGGACGGTGTAAAGGATGATATGGCTAGGAAGAAGGTGACTGCTGGGATGACGAGTACAAGAGAATATAGAACAAAAAGGCCCCAAATAAGGAGGGGATTGGGATAAAGGAAGGAGAATGATCAGCTATTGATTTATCTTATACGAGCTGGTGCCCGCGGCATCGCCCGCGTGATATCGAAAAAAAATGTATCCTATGTGTTATTCCAGACTATAATCTACCTTTGTGCCAAATTTCATCAAGATACGTTCAGCCGCTTTGACGTGAAAGAGTAACAAACATCCACACATCCATACATCCTCACAAACATTCGCATTTATAATATTAGTAGGATGCATTTTTATAAGCAAAAATGTTTTCTAGTTATTTCTACATGTTCAGGATCCTCACCTGGTATTGAATCTGCACCCTCTCAGATAGTTCATCAACGCTCAAAACATTGGCGTACTTGATGACATCCATGATGAAGCTGTGCACAAACACGCGCGCGTCCCGGCTAACTTCGGAGCCCAGCTGTGGGAAACGGACGCGGTAATCCCGTTTCATGCCTTCGTTCACAAGACTTGGGATCTTGAATTCCGGGGGACGTTTCTCGGCATTGTGGTCGTGGTCATCTAAGGGGATTGATTAAGAAATACACATATAACCTTTGTTCTGAATAGTTACAAATGGCGACATGTGTCACTTGTTTCATACACTTAATTTTTGTAATATTTTTCCTATTTCTTGTGCAGATTCTTTTTTAACAACTATTTGTGAATGAGTGGACATTGTGGGCCTTATAGATTCCCAGACACTTGTTAACTTTTTTATTTTACGTTTTGTAAAGTAACTAATGACTTATTGTCGGGCCTACGTTGTCCTCTCATACTTAAGTACTCAAATCAAATCATTTATTTCAATTAGACCATTACAGGCACTTTTGAATGTCAAGAAACAAAATGAATTTACAGTCCCGGTCACAAGGCATAATAACTTGTGAAAGTACTGTAGTTGCCCATTGCAAAGCTTTGATCTCTATGGAGAAGAATGGGCAAGAAACTCCATGGAAGTGTCCATGGAGTTTCTTGCCCATTCTTTAAATCATAATATTTTTACAAAATCATGGATACATCATTCATTACTAAACTACTAACACAGTAACAACAACATTGTAAAACCAAATGATTTTAAAAGAGTAACCATGGAGTTTCTTGCCGGTATTTCTCCATAGGAAAAGACTAACCCGAACCGTGCACCATTTATAAGAAGGCCTATGTAAAATAAAAAAATAGTTTTTTATTTTATTTTGAACTAGCTTTCGCCCGCGGCTTCGCCCGCGCTAAATTCGGGATAAGACAGTTCCCCTTTCCTAATTTGCAGGTACCTGCCACTTGTAGTTTTTGCCCTAGCGCCTTATTTATTGTAATAGCAATGCTAAGTTTTCCCTTTTTTTCCCTCTTTCTCACTCATTTTTCACTCTTTTAAAAAAAATGCCGATGTCCGTCTCGGTTTAACCATTTAGGCGTGAAGAGGTAACAAACTGACTTTCGCTTTTATAATATTAGTGAAGATATAGCAGATAAAAAAATATAGATTTAGATAAAGATATTTGTGACAACTAATGGCTTAATTGCCAAGAGCCTCGACCAACACCAGCTGATGATGGCTCTCGTTATGCCGTTGGATAAGTACTTCATGCAAAAAATGTTTCTTCTGGACACGGCTCGTGTAGTTTGATTGCTCATGAAGCCCTGACCAGGGTATGAAAAATTACCTGTATTACTCTTCTTAAATACACTGAACTTCAACAAGTTAGCTTTCTTCAGGGTCTCGCTCTGCCGATGGCGTTTCTCCTCAAACTTGGAGAAGGAGGAATGGGAGGTGACCTTGAGTCCTCGGTTGTCGGGCTTCTTCGTCTCCGGCTTGGGTAACGTCGCTGATGATGCCTTTTCTGTAGAGAATGGAACATGTTAGAAAATGATGATAGAATTGTGGAAACCGGTGGGTTAGCCAACGATAGACAGGATAGGTTTGACGACACGATTGGCGCAGTGGTTAGGCGTCCGACGGCTGCGCTGCGTGTCGCGAGTTCAATTCCCGCACAGTAGAAATATTTGTATAACTTACAGGTAGTTGTTTCGGGGCTGGCTGTTTGTGTATGTGAGTTTAAATGTTTGTAAACGCACCCACGATATAGGAGAACTTCGTAAAGAGGCATTTAATCATAATAGAGCATGGCAACCCCACACTAGTAGAAAGTAGAAAAACCTCTGTAGCTGATATTTTATTTGGTCAGTTGGTTTATTTTTTTTTATTGTTTAATTTTAATATTGTAAAGCACTGCTAATTATAGCATATTTATTAATATTGATTTTGTGAGTGACAATATTGCTAACAGACACAGCGGTGTGCTATTTCATTTGCATAAATTATGCATTTGCACTTTATTAAAAACGAATCTATCTATGCACCTGTGCATTTTCTAAAAATAAATAATTTAATTAGAACAAAAACGAGAGATATATAGTTTCATACAATCATAAATTGTAATCAAAATAGAGGAGTCATTATGTCCACGTTTATTATAAAATATTTGCATGTAAATATTTCTAGAGTCAATGATCGTGACACGTGCATCCCATATAAGGCTTATATCTTATACATTTAAGGCTTACATTATATATGTGCCGTTAAATGCACTTACGCTGCGATATATTGACTGAACTTACAATTTATTCAAGCTAAATACGTCTCAGACGAAAATGAACCTTATTTCTAGTCACATAATGTGCATATTGCTGTAAACGACTGTGATGAAGCATTTCATACTACTATGGCCATTCATATTATAACTAAGGTTCATTTCACTGCAGTTAGTTTCGAGTAAAATCATGGTATCGTCTATAGATCCTGCTTAGTGCTAATTTGATAAATCAACCTTGACTCTAATGAAATGATCTCCGAATATAATTAAAAAAATAATCACGAATATCTACCCAGTTATAAATAGTTGTACAGTTAGCAAAAGAGATAAGTGACCACGTCGTAGGATATAGTTGAATATTTCTTGTATTTTTAATTTTAGAAACCAATTGACGTGTTATACTCAAATTTAATTTATATAATGAACTTTTTGTTTTATATCAAATAAACTTACTTTGTTCGAAAACATTCATCGATTTTTAAGAAAATCTCAACTGTATCTGACGAGTCTGGTTACTTATCTCCTACTAGCTTTTGCCCGCGGCTTCGCTTCCGTTAAATTCGGTATGACACAGTACCTGCTACCTGCAGTTTTTGCCCTTGCGCCTTATTGATTTGTAATAGCAACGCTAAGTTTTACCTTTTCTTCCCTCGTTCTCCCTCATATCCCACTTTAAAAAAAAATAGCCTATGTCCGTCTCCTGGTTCCCAACTATCTCTATACCAAAATTCATCAAAATCGGTTTAGCCATTAAAGCGTGAAGAGGTAACAAACAAACAAACAAACTCAATTTCGCTTTTATAATATTAGTAAGGATACTGACTGTATGTATAATAAAAAATATGCTGGTGGAATACAGAACCTACTTTTTAGTAGAAGTCGGTTTTAAATGTATTTAGAATAACGTAAAACCCGGCCAACAGCGAATCGGGACTCGCACACCGGGTGTTCCGTACAAACTTGCGACATAAACGGCCATATATTTTGACTGCGTAGACTTAGAGGGTTGATTTTTTCACATCTCCAAGGGACTACATATTTGAGTATATGGTATTAATTTTAACACGATACATTCACGCGTTACTGAGATAAAGGCTCTTAACAGACAGACGGACAACAAAGTAATCCCATGAGGGTTTTGTTTTTCCTTTTGAAATACAGAACCCTAAAAAAACTGTTTTTGCATAAATCACCAATTTTAGTGACTAATAAAATCTAAATGACTTCTTTTTAATTTAGTTTTCTTTAAAATTAGGTATTTTATATATGTGTTATTCTGAACGTAAGGCGAAACACCTGTGCTAAAAACATTGAAAGGTCAAATCTCATGTAAATGACCGGGTGGCACAAAAACATGACGTAAATCAAACAGATGCAACGAAAAAAAACTTGCAAAAACATATTTTCCACAAAGTATTAATCGTAGAAAAATAAACCATAGAGGTAGACTACGGTTTTTTTTCTACTATTTATACTTTGCGGTTCAGGTCAAATATGAGTCAAGTATACATAAGGTTTGTTAGTCTCTGGCTACCTACTTATTTACCTAGCTGTTGCCCACATTCATTCGCATGGAATTTTTTGTGTAAGTGTGACCAAAGAACTACCTATGTGCTATTCCAGATTAAAATCTATCTCTGGGCCAATCATCATACAGATCCATTCAGTCGTTCTGGAGTGATTGAGTAACAATCTTCCATTTATTCACTACTAGCGACCTTATTGCCACCAATAGGCCACCACTCCCAACTCACCGTTCCCGCCCTTGTCCCATTCTATTTGGGGTCGGCACCACGCGTTTTCTTTCCATTCACCCCTGTCAGCCATAACGGCATCATTTACTCTTTTCTCCTCCATATCAACTCCCAACTCAGAGCCTCTATTATGAAATCCTTGACGGAAAAACCTAATAACACTTTGCTGAACCTGGGAATCGAAACCAGGACCTTTTGCTCAGCAGAAGCACTATAGAGCAAGAGAGAAAATAATGACGACACGGTTGGCTGAACATTCGACTGCTGCGCTGCGTGTCGCGGGTTCGATTCCCGCACGGAACTAATATTTGTGTGACCTGCAGATAGTTTTTTCGGGTCTGGTTGTTTGTGTATGTGAGTTTAAATGTTTGTAAACGCACCCACGATACAGGAGAAATTCCTAGAGAGTGGCAACGTTTTAAAAAAAAAACATTCAGTGTCTCATTGGGTGTGTCCCAATGAGACACTGAATGTTACCACATTATTTTCTGATATAATACAGTGGCACAACCAACCATATTACCTTGAAGACTCAATCACTTGCTATCTCACATGTTATGTGAAAACCACGTTTATCTGTGAGATAACTGTCAGGAAGGTGAAGTTCACATTATCTAACAGTTAATTTATATACCTTTAGTTAAAATTAATATAGTTTATCTTTGATTTGATATGTATCTGTATGTTACACAATTTTGTTGCGAAAGTCTGTATCTTGATTGTGTGAACTATTGTTTTTATGTACATCAGTAATGTTTTAAGGATAAATTTAGTTGATCTGTTACTAGAATAAACACATCCGTCATCCGATCTAATTTTGATTCCATTCTGTTTCTGACTCATGTCTCTTTAGGGTAATTACCCGCCCACAGAAAGCTTTATCATACAACATAACCGAATGGGAACAATGGGGAATTACTCTCCTCATGGAACCTCAGCTAACAAAAATCCAATCACTTTAGCATATAAGGGAAATTACCCAAGCTTGCTATAAAACATGTCATGGGTACAAACAAAAACCCCTGGTAAAAAATAATAAGAACATAGAAAATAATAAAAAAAGAAGTTTTGAGTAAACCAAAAACCCTATCTTGTAAAAAGACACTTAACCTCATTGGGATAGGAGATTGGAATGAAGATTTTACTATAAAATTATACTTTAAACAACCAGATCAGTTTTATGAGGCAAAGGATATAATAATTGAGAGATAATAATATGGTCCAAGTAGTTTGAAGTATAAAATTAGAAACATAGTATGGTCCCTAGCACTCCCCAGTTTTTTATATATGACTAGCTTTTGCCCGTGGATTCGCTCACGTTAAATTCGGGGTAAAACAGTTCCCCTTTCCTGATTTACAGGTACTTGCTACCTGTAGTTTTTGCCCTTGCGCCTTATTTATTGTAATAGCAATGCCAAGTTTTCCCTTTTCTATGCTCTTTCTCCCTCATATCTCAATCTTTTAAAAAAAAATAGCTCATGTCCGTCTCCAGGGTCCCAACTATATCTGTACCAAAATTCATCAAAATCAGTTTAGCCATTTAGGCGTGAAGAGGTAACAAACAAACAAACTCACTTTCCCTTTTATAATATTTGTATGGATTTTTCCCTAGTTGCTGATATAGCATTTCAAAAAACCCTTACATCATTATTTCAAGGTATAGATGTGTAAATCAATATTTAATTGATGATTTATTTTAGTTTTATGAGGTGTGCATTATTTACTTTGTGGAATCATGACTATGATCATAATTTATTTATATTATTATAAGAACATAAATTTAATTGCATAAAAGCTTATAAACTTGTTTACTTGTGCATTATTTCCCAAGTATTGCTTGTCTAGACATTTTATCTTGAAATTATAATTATAATGTGGAAGTAATTTTATTGAATAGCAGTAGTACAAACATACAGACAAATTTCTAAAGAAAAAGTCTATAATTTACTAGATTTTTTTCCGAAATTTGTCTCTATGTTAAGAAGAATTCCGGCAGTTTTCTCGGCAGTGCAGCAAATAACAAACAAAAACTCTAATACATATATTTTTTTTAGATCATATCAAATAGAATTTTATATTTCAAAACATTACAATGTATTGTGACAGTAGGTTGTATGTAAATAAATAATAATTGACTCTTTGTTTGCAGACAGATCATGAAATTACCAGAAGTCTGATGTCATATTATAACAGCAGTAAGCAATTTGTAACATTATTATTCACAAGATAAAACTTAAAATGTGTTTTCCATAAGTAGTTGTTTTGAAAGTAATGAGTAAATATTTCCCATTTCTAATATATTTCAAATAAAAACCTCTACATGTGAAAAGTATGTTTGTTAGGTTTGGTCAGAATATCGATAATTACACAAAGTATGGATATTAAAATGTATGACTCACCAGCCTTCCTCTGCCGTTGCATCTGTTCACGGTGACACTTGGAGCAGTACCCCTGCCACTGCGGGTTGCCAAAATAATCACAGCCATTCTTGCACTTCAGGTCACTCTGGTCTATCCGTAGAGACGGCATCTTGGACGCAAACATCATATACTTGTAAGACCTCTGCAGATTTGGACCAAACCACATTGTCACAATTACAATTTACAAAACAGTATGACTTGGAGAGATATTCAATAATTTTGGGTCGATTTCATCAACCATCTATTTCCAAATCTCCGCTCGCGACGTTCAACCGCCGAATTATAATGTAATTTATAATTTAGTCAACTTTTAGCGCTCTGCACTCGATTAATCTCCCATTCAATTCGACGACGCTATTTTCAGCCCATGTTTGGCAGTTTACGAGAACGGAAAGCGGTTTTGCGCGAAAAACAGTATTCATTTCAATATGCAATGCTAACGGTGGCCGTTCAACGACTTCCTCCGTTATATAGGCACCTCTTATCATGAAAATGTACATACTCGAATCTGATAACCAAATGAATGTATCTACACGTAGATTTATGTTTACGTGGAGTGTGCGACGTATAGGTAATGAATACTAGAAATAACAGACACTCACCTCCGATATTGTAACAACAACTGGATACTTTAATGTATTATTTATTTATAACAAAAATAATTCTAACATCGGTACACAACAAATCATTTTAATTCGACTGACAAGTGACAATTGACTTGACATTTGTTTTTTAACGTCATCGACATTGACATAGATTATACATTACGTTTGCTATAGAAACAATGGCATTCAGCTTATGAAAAAGTACTTAGACCATTCAAATTCTGATTTTAATCTTCAATGTCGTTTATGGCGCATTTTTCTGAATGTTAAATTAATTCTTGCTCCTAGCAGCCTTTTTCGTATCGGTAAGGAGTGATACCACATCTCATTAGTCGGTGGATTCATGAGTAAGATGCTGCCATGCTCCAATTCAATCTTAACTGCGAAAAAACAAGAATAGAACTTACTTTCATTTTTACATTTTTTTAATACATTACAGAGAAATGTAACTAATAAAGCCAAATCTATAAAAACCTCATAATGTCTAGAGATCGTGGTTGCTATGGTAATAAAAAATAAACAAGAAGAATATCAAGTAATATTTTCGCTTCGCCTCTAAATAATTTACAATTTATATAATTATGGATATGGCAATGCAAATCAAAGATGGACAATACACGAAAACGATTTATACTATGGTAAGAAATTAAATAAGTACCCATTACTTCATACAACTAGCTACCTGCATGAAGTTTGTTTAGCCTCGATATATAAATAACGTCGTCATCTGCCTAACCTTTCAGTAGGTATAATGTTGGGATCGGCTTCCAATCTAACCGGATGCAGCTGAATGTCATTATTTTATATTTGAAACAACATCACATACCCTAACTACTTAGTAACATTCCATATGTCCCTACTTTATAAGGTCGACTAACACAATTTTGTTATCAGTAGAGTAGGCCTTAAATAACGGTCAAGCTATTTTGATGAAGTCTGGATTAATTCCAATCTATTCCAATTTACAACCTTGTGACGGACGAACTATGCACTTGCAGTGTTGCACTTATTCGCCGAAAAAGATCCAGGCCTGATATAGCACGCAACATAACCCTCCCGCCACAACAATGTGTAAATGGCATGCTTCTTATTATCATGCCTAACTCTTTTTAAAGGAATTATACTGATTTAACATTTAATATCATAGATTTCTAAGCAAAGTAACGCCTGATTCTATTACCTACTTTGAAAGTCTATGGCCATACAATCGATCGTGTCATTAAAATCTTTGGACCACGGTTTCTTTCACAGTTCCAAACAGCATGCACCTAGCCTTAAAACACTTAAGTGCTATAACCATTCGAGTGGAGTGGTCAAATAATACTTGCACTTCAACTGTGATCACGTGTTTAGCATGCCTCAAAGCATGAGAATGACAAGAAAGGCCCCAGACTTCGGCCACCAGATATTATTTTTCTTACAATGAGAGGGAACATTTTTAAACTCGAATATGTGTACACATGATCAGGCAGAAACTTCAGAACCCCAGCTACTGCTATCCTCGGGTGCCTAGGTTCAAACAAGGACTTCATGACCTTTCTGAAAAAGATCAGTAATAAGAAGGTGCGTGTCTCCTAGTGCGGTCCATGCCAGCGTTTCCTGTTACATCTAACTGAATTCTTATTTAAAAGTGTTTGGGCATCCATACCTTCAAGAGATCTTCCAGCTGATTCCGGACCACTTAATATATGAGTGTTATGCTATCTATGCAGTCCCACCTTAGACCTTCAGAGGCACATTGATTCCGGAAGCAAGCCTTTGACTCGATTAGACCGATAACACCATATTTCACACAAACAAGAGATTATATAACCCAACCCATTGATATAAACTAGGAAACGCTTGAGTCCCAAGGCTACATTCGCAAAAAAAAAGGAAAAACGAAAATTATCTGCAAGAAACGTCGTTGAAAAGATAAGTCCATCGGATTTAGCGCACGGCTTACGGTTCGTTTCGTACGTTTAACGACGGAAAGATTAGATTAACGACAACGAAAGATAATTATAATACTTTCAACCAAAATTATTATACTTTCTTCAATTCTAAACGTATTTCTACTTAACCCAATTAATGAAGTACTACTATCTCATCCACAACAGTTATAACTGCGTTCGCGGGATGTTTCGTCTTAAAAAGCCAAAAATCTATAGTTTTGGCTTCAATATATATTGTGCCAATTTCGTTACGAATTTGATAATGTTAAACCCTTTTATCTTTGAATATAAATTAATGTGTTAGTAAGCCGATAAGAATGATCAATCTACTGTCGCTAAACAAAGAGGAATTTCCAATGTGATGCAGAGTTAGCAGAGGAAGGGCATTCATTGCATATAATTATGTATTTATAAATGCACTTCAGTCGCGTCTTCAGTACTGGGTTACATAATAAACTCCACAGTATTATTACTATCAGTTAGATACATATTATTAATTAATTATCATCTTACTTTAAAAGGGAACAAACCTTGGATTGTTTACGTATTTCACAATTGATTCAATCAGTTCAATCGCATGATAACTCAAGTTCTAGACAAAGACTTGTGCATGAACGTCGTCCATGATACATACACACCTAAGTTATGGATGACGAACACTTAGATAACCTATTTTCAGATTTATAAGGACATTCATGTATTATCAAGGCACGAAGCAATTCAGCCGATAAACGATTTAAAAGGACACTCGGTTACAGCATGTCCTTTTATGTTCCACTTATAATTTTAATAATCTAATTAGATAATCGTTATAATAGTCGTTATTGCGTTAGAGCCCAATTTACTATCGAGTTTGATAATCGATTTTTCAACAACGACCTTTGAACTGTTACAGATAAAGGAAGCGAGGTACGATGAAGCAATCAAGGCTCTCAATGACGCCATCAACTTCAGCCCCAACCGCGCAGGACTTTCTCTCCTCGGCTTCTGCTATTTCAGAACACAGTCATTCGTTGAAGCAGCCAATTGCTACGAACAGCTAGCAGCCATGCATCCTGATATTCCTGAATATAAACTTTATTTTGCCCAAGCACTACATGAAGCTTCTATGTATGATGAAGCTTACAAAGTCACAGTACAAATAACCGCCCCTCTTCTTGAACGAAAAGTCATCAAATTGCAATCTGCCATTAAATACGGCGAGGAAGACACGATAACAGCAAAGGGACTCGTAGATTCGTATCCTCAAGAAGATCCCGACAAAGATATAAATCTAGGCTGCTTGTTGTTCAAAGAAAATCAATATGAGGAGGCTTTACAGAAGTTTTCTAGAAGTCTCAACGTCGTGGGATTCAATGCGCATCTTCATTACAATATCGCACTTTGTTATTTTAAGCTTAAAGAATACCCTCAAGCATTAAAGCATATAACTCTAGTGATTGAAAGAGGAATCCGGGACCATCCCGAGCTTGCAGTAGGCATGCAAGCAGAAACTTCGGAAGTGAAATCTGTGGGAAATACGTTGACTCTCCATGAAACAGCACTGACAGAAGTATTTAATCTGAAAGCTGCTATTGAGTTTCAATTGAAGAACATAGAAGCGGCGCGAGAAGCTCTAAACGATATGCCACCCAGACATGAGCACGAGCTGGATGCGGTAACCTTGCACAACCTAGCATTAACTTCTATCGACATCAAGCCAACAGACGGCTTTGAAAAACTACATTTCTTGCTTCAACAAGACCCATTCCCATCAGAAACATTTGCCAATCTACTACTTTTATATTGCAAATTTGAATATTTCGATCTGGCAGCTGATGTGCTAGCTGAAAATGCACAGTTTACATATAAGTACTTAACGCCTTATCTGTATGATTTTTTAGATGCTATAATAACTAGCCAGACATCCCCCGAGGAAGCATTCCAGAAGTATGAAGATATTGCCTCCAAACACGCAGAACAGCTCAGAAAGCTTACAAAAGTGGTCCAAGAAAGTCGTTCTCAAGGGGATAATGATCAAGTGAAAAAAGCTGTCGTTGAATATGAGGAAGCTCTAGAAAGATACATTCCTGTGGTCATGGCTCAAGCTAAGATTTACTGGGATATGGAAAACTATGGACAAGTCGAAAAGATTTTCCGCAAGTCTGTCGAATTCTGCAACGAGTCAGACGTGTGGCGACTGAATGTGGCACATGTGCTATTCATGCAAGAAAACAAATACAAAGAAGCCGCTAGCTTTTACGAGCCTATTGTTAAGAAACAGTACGATAATATTTTAGATGTAAGCGCAGTTGTTTTAGCTAATCTATGTGTGTCTTATATAATGACGTCTCAGAACGAGGAAGCTGAGGACATCATGCGAAAAATTGAAAAAGAAGAAGAGCAGCAAATATTCGAGGACCCACAAAAAAAGTTCTATCACCTCTGTATCGTGAACTTAGTCATTGGTACTTTATATTGTGCAAAGGGAAACTACGAATTTGGGATATCAAGAGTAATAAAATCTCTGGAGCCTTTTAACAAACGTCTCGGTACCGACACTTGGTTTTATGCAAAACGTTGCTTTTTATCCTTCCTGGAAAACCTAGCTAAGCACTTGATCGTTGTTAAAGATAACACTATAAAGGAGTGTCTGCAGTTTCTCGAAGGTTGTGAGACATACGGGCGTCGCGTGAGTACTGTTATTGAGAACCCATTTCAAGACGAAGACGCCCACACGAAGGCTAAGCAGACGGTGACGTACGAGGCTAGATTGCTGAGGTACATGTTTTACAAGCTAAGGAACATCGACGACTCAGTCACTATAAATAAGTACGAAGATTTAAAATAAAACTTTACCTGGATGTATTGGTTTTTTATCCTTTCCTGGTTTTCTGGCATCTTTGTGTTTTAGTACAAAAGTCCGTTCTTGTCCGAAAGATATGGAAGTTATGGGGCATGTGGGGTCTAATTCTGGTTCATTGTCCCTGTGCTCGCCCATGTGATCGTTCCCGTTTCTGTATCTATGAAAGGAATGTTTAGATAACAAGACTGCCAATCGAATACTTGCAACGATATCTTTAACCTAAAAACATTGAGTCCAGAATTGTAGTCTTTGCTGTTGTCTAAACGGGTACATACCACGTTACCTAAGCTTTCATCATGTTACCGTAAATTTATTTGCTGAATCCCCGATGCCCATGAATCTTTAATTCTAAACATTGCCCATTATGGTACAGACACTTTATTGCACGGATTATAGTCTAGTCAACAAGTGCTTTTTTAGTCAAAACTTTTTAAAAGTCTCGGAAAAATATGGTTGAGGGCTCATTCGATTCGGGATCGAATCTAGAAAGTTTTTGAAAAAATTCAAGACCCGCTCGAAAAAATTGCAATAGTTATTAACAAATTAGTAAACAAAAAAAGAGGGGTTTAGTTTTTTTGGTATATCTCGAAAACTATTTGATATATTATGATTTTGAAAAAAGATTCAAAAAGAGGAGAAAATTTCCTAAAAAAACTCTCAACTTGCGAAATTGTAGGACCAATATTAAAAATTTTACAGGGAGCTGAAAATACGCCTGAAAACGGGTACTCGGGTTTCCGCAAGCCACGCCCCCTTCGAGCGCTTTAATGAAAAATATTATTTAAACAAATTAAATGTTGATATTAAAATTTGAAAAAATTCAGACATGTACAAGACAAATTAAAGAATGAAATGCCGTAGATAAAATATTTTTATCGCGATTTTATAAAATGTTATCCATAAATTAATTAACAATTTCTTCCGACTGGGCTATAAACATTGCAAGTTGCATAATTGTTAAACCAGAAATCTCAATTTTTTTTCCTCTCGTGGAGCTATTCTTCAAAGATTAAAGAAAAGATTTCCGTTGAGTAAATTAAAAAAATGTTAATTTTAGATTTGTTATTAACAAATTACCTAGGTGGCAAATTAAATATTTAAATAAATGTTACAAGAATTTTTTTTTCCAATGTCGATGATAATTCGTTTTTCTATCAATAAAAGCTACCTAAAAATATTTTTTTATAAATTTTAATTCTTTTTGTTTAAAAAATTGTTATAAACAAATAGATTATTTATAAGATAATTGTTTTTTTTTTTGAAAATAGATTCCTCGTAAAAAATTATGAATTTTAAGATAAAAAACGATCCTTAAAAAAAAATTATTGCTAAAAAACCGTTTTGTTAATTAACAATTTTTTTTTACCACTTGTTAATAATATCAAGGTACGCTTTTTTTAAAATATCATTATTTATTATCCTCCTTAATAATAAAAAAAATAATTTCGTTTTTTTATAAATTTTCATTGTTTATTAAATAAACAATTTGTTATAAACAATTACTTTTTTTTGTATATTTTTTTTAGAATTCTTTACAATAAAATAAAACCGACCAATTACCTTTTTTGCGGAAAAAAAAATTAATTCGATAATAAATATAAATTTTTTTTTTTTTTTGAAAAAAGGTAATTAGTCGGTTTTATTTTAGTGTAAAGAATTCTAAAAAAATTATACAAAAAAAAATTGTTTATATCAAATTGTTTATTTAATAAACATTTTTCGAGCGGGTCTTGATTTTTTTCAAAAACTTTCTAGATTCGATCCCGAATCGAATGAGCCCTCAACCATATTTTTCCGAGACTTTTAAAAAGTTTTGACTAAAAAAGCACTTGTTGACTAGACTATTACTTGAATAATTGAATTAGATAAGTAATCTTTTGACAATTTTGTGCCAACCACGTCAATTTACTTCCATTGTTCTGTTCGTTATATGCCTGCGGTCAGATACCTATAATACCTACTACAGGAATTTCATCATTAATCACTTCTATTATAAAATGATGGTGCGAAATACCATGCAGTGAATTATTAGCTTATTAAGATGTGAGGTCAAAAGCTAACTAACAAAACAAGGTAAACGACAGCACCTAGCCTATCACAGATGATCTATGGCCCATCATAAATCTGAATTTATGAACTTGATTAAAGCTCGGACTCAACCCAGTTGATCACAACACACAATCAACCAATCCAACTCACTGCTACGGTAGCAAACAACACAGGAGTGACTTTGCCTTCCATAATATTTAAGGAGGTTGAGGTTGTTGGCTTTCAAGAACTGTGTTACGATTTTGGTGTCGGTACAGGTAAGAATTAGGGCGCTTTCAAATTAGACGGTTTATGTCAAACTGCTGCAGTCCGGTTATCGTACTGCGTTCGGGCGATTATGATTTTTCATACAAAAGGACTCGATGCAAGATCGTGCGGGAGCAGTACGACGCACGTCCGTTGGCGGGACGGCAACAATGAACGTGCCTCAGTCGTTGTTCGCTAGAGCGGCGAACGCATCGTGCTCCTTCGTAACATGGACGTTTTTATGCATACCTACCTAATTATGGACGAAAATTCGATCGGACTGCAGCCGCGTACCTCTTCAAATAAGACGATTCGCATCGTACTGCGAGCAGTACTGCTGCCAGACAACCGTCCGGCGGCAGTCTGACATCAACCGTACACCATACCCTCGGTATATACATCTACATTGTAGGTGCTGAATGAAACTATAGGTTTATTACAGCAGATAATCGCGTTGTTTGGACAGGAGACTCTGCATCGTTTGTTTTGCAAGTGCAACATTATTTTGCAGATACAAACGAGAAATATTTTATTATTTAAGATTTGTAATTTAATTTAAAATTCAAGATTTTTGTTCCGATAATTGTTAGCAATAAGTACCTACGTATTTATTGAAAAGTTTACAAGACACTTTAGGTATTTAAGTACTCTGGAACTATACACGAATAATTTGTTGCACAAATAGTAGATGCTATAGCTAAAATAAAACACTTTCTGGTTTAAGACCCATTACATAGGAGGCACATTAGATAATACCGATAACATGGGTGGTTTGTGGTGGTATGGGTCTCAAACTTAACAAGTCCGCCATCTTTGGGACTCCGCCATATTGGATTTAGAATGACGTCCCCTAACTAACCACGGATTGTCATCCAAGTTAAAGATGTACAGTCAGCAAAAGAAATATGTAACCTGGTCAGAGAAGTTTTAAATTTTCTTTAAAATTACGTTTCTATTGAATTTAATATAAATGTGTTAAAAGTATAACTTACTTGTTTACTAAAACAAAGTCATATTTAATTCCTCTCAGGGCTATTAGGAACTCCCGTAAGGCCAGGACGGGTGCAGGCCACGGCAGGGCTGGGACTGTC
Organism: Ochropleura plecta; assembly: GCA_905475445.1. Classification (NCBI taxonomy): domain Eukaryota; kingdom Metazoa; phylum Arthropoda; class Insecta; order Lepidoptera; family Noctuidae; genus Ochropleura; species Ochropleura plecta. The sequence goes on from FR997732.1 coordinate 2,183,052, forward strand.
ACTCCAGAATATGTGTACGTTATGCCGGGGTCGCCGTAAGCAACTTGCTGCCGTGGCAAAGGATATATCTTGCCAAATACTCTAAAATATAAAGTTTTGTTGATGTAAAGCTTTTAAAAAATTTAGATACCTTTTATTTTTACCCGACTACGGCAAAACCAAAGAAGGGATATGATTTTGTATGTATGTGTGTGTGTGTATATATTTATCTGTTCCCCCGGCCCCAAACATTTGGAACCCGACAAATGAGGTATCGTTGGAACCGTCTTAATCGTCCGCTGAACCTCTAACGGATAAAAAGTCCTGTGTTTAAAAAAATAAGATAAATAAATATCATTTGAAAGTGTACGTTACTCCAGCAAGAAAGTATCTCCTAGAGTTATATGAGTAGAACGTATAGTTTGTGCCTTATCTGCTGTAAATGTGCCCCTACATAAAAAATGTGTGCCCCCTGTCGTTTTGAAAAAAAAACGGTAAAACGATTCTTGCTGGGGTAACGTTTTTCTAGCAGGAAAATTCTAAACGAGTGATCGGAGGGAAAAAAATTGTGCATGGCCAGAGAGCTTATATGTGTGCCAAAATGTGCCCCAAAAAATAAAATCTGTGCCCCTTCAGGTTTTCGAGTTATTGCGTTTCCTGCTGGAGTAACGTTTTGATGAATCGTATATCTCTAAAACCATTGCATGTGCCCCTGTAGAATAAACATACACGAGTAGCTCTTAATATGTGCCCATTTGTGCCCCAATTAGATTTAAGGAATAATTTATAGTTTTTAAGTTATCGCGGTTTTATCAAAACCCGAAAAAACATCGCAGCGCCTAAATGAGGCAAGGCATAAGTTCACTGAAAACTGTATTCGGTCCTTCTTGGCGCTAATAATAACCATAGAAAGTTTCAAAACTGTTCATGCATGCGTTTTTGAGTAATCTTGCTAAAAGTCAAAACGATGGTGTCATAACTTTGACGGCAAAATACAAGGAACTGGCTCAATCTCAGATGTGTAGGTGTAAACCAAAATCATGTGCCTTTAGTCAAAAATATATGGTGAAAATCACCATCGTTTTGACTTTTAGCAAGATTACTCAAAAACGCATGCATGAACAGTTTTGAAACTTTCTATGGTTATTATTAGCGCCAAGAAGGACCGAATACAGTTTTCAGTGAACTTATGCCTTGCCTCATTTAGGCGCTGCGATGTTTTTTCGGGTTTTGATAAAACCGCGATAACTTAAAAACTATAAATTATTCCTTAAATCTAATTGGGGCACAAATGGGCACATATTAAGAGCTACTCGTGTATGTTTATTCTACAGGGGCACATGCAATGGTTTTAGAGATATACGATTCATCAAAACGTTACTCCAGCAGGAAACGCAATAACTCGAAAACCTGAAGGGGCACAGATTTTATTTTTTGGGGCACATTTTGGCACACATATAAGCTCTCTGGCCATGCACAATTTTTTTCCCTCCGATCTCTCGTTTAGAATTTTCCTGCTAGAAAAACGTTACCCCAGCAAGAATCGTTTTTCCGTTTTTTTTTCAAAACGACAGGGGGCACACATTTTTTATGTAGGGGCACATTTACAGCAGATAAGGCACAAACTATACGTTCTACTCATATAACTCTAGGAGATACTTTCTTGCTGGAGTAACGTACACCATTTGAAAGGACTTCACTTGTACTTTTCAACTATGTTTTGATCTTGTTTCTCCAATAACCTTGTTTATTTCAGCATCCAGAAAATCTGGTTTCAATTAATTTATTGGAGCCCCTTTCATGAAGATGAAATATGTAATCCATGAGCCAAAAGATGACCTTATATCAAAACAGGAGGATTCGTCATCATTTCGTCAGTAGCATTTTATACGTAAACTGCTGCTTTGTGGAGTATGTAGTGTTACTGTAATTAACTGGAGTTTAATACTTTGGTAGTTGTAGCGTATAATAAATACCGACACGCTTAGTGGTAGGGCGAGCGGTGGTGGGGGCGCGCTAAGTCATATTAATGCACTGAGCGCGCACTCGCTTCTGGTCCGCCGTGCAAGTAAGACGTGCTCATTGGAGACAGACTGTTGTTTAATTTAACGTACCTAACACCCTAATAGTGTAACCTGTACAGTAGTTTTTAAACTTTTATGGTTTATATTCTTACTTTATTTGAGACAAATCTCCAGTGAAATACTCCAACGTTACTTCTAGTTCTCGAAATATGTTACTTGCAATGGTCTGTGGAATAGGAACAGCATACTCTATGTCAAGTCCATCTTGTTTGATTGATTTCCAACTCACTGTGTTCACGTCGATTTCTTTTAATTTTTCCATCCCTAAAACGTTTTTGTATTATTCGTGTATGGCAACATACCTAGTTTAAAAAAAAAACAAATTTTGACGTTGGTTCATGTCAATTGATTATCTGTTTGTTGTTTACATTTATTACTGTTTCAGGTTTCCATTTACAGGAGAAACAGGCATCTAATACCTTAAGGTGTGTCCAAACATTGAGCAGCAAGAGCGCGGCAGCAACACGCGGCATTTGTAGGACACATTTCTGCCGCGCTCTAGTTTGGACAAAGCCAACTAATGTTTGCGCGGCAGTACTGCGCGGCACAACCAAGATATGCCGCGCGCTTCAGTTGGCATCAGAACTAAAGGTGTGTCCAAACATTGAGCAGCAAGAGCGCGGCAGCAACACGCGGCATTTGTAGGACACATTTCTGCCGCGCTCTAGTTTGGACAAAGCCAACTAATGTTTGCGCGGCAGTACTGCGCGGCACAACCAAGATATGCCGCGCGCTTCAGTTGGCATCAGAACTAAAATGAAAGCGGTCGCATGTGTCGTAGCTCTGCTTATTATTAAAAAATTGCGTAAAAGAGCTAAGAAGAAACATATTTTAACGAGGAAATGCTGGATGAAACCACTTTTTCAACGGAGGTTACAGAATATTGAGTCAATCAATTATGAAATTAATTACCTAGTCCATTGAAATGTTACATTTTTTAGGCCTTACCTTGCGTTTTTTAGAGGACGCAATTTTATTTTTTTGATGTGGAGGGGGGGGTCAGTGTAAAGCTAAAAACAAGTTTGTGGGGTCGCAACCCTTGTCCCACGGCCGCCATCTTGAAAATAGAGGTTGAAATGGTTTTTACGTTATATCTCATAAACTATTTGTAGAAAGTAGTGCCTGCTTGTTTTAGCACTATTTCTATTGTTGGTTGATAGATTGGTTGATTCGGTTGAGTTTATACCGGAATGGTAATGGTTTGGTTGTTGGTTTACGAACACTGGTTTAATGATACGCAATAATATGGTTCAAAGTTATATTGTGCACTAGTTAACTATTAAATGGTAAAATGGTAATAATTATTAGCTAAATTAGCACTAAGATGGTTTGATTCGAGTTACGCGATTGGTATCTGAACACGCACTAACTGGCGATAGTTGCGATACATGCATTTATGGAAATGCATGCAGGCAAAAGTGCTGAGCTGTTCGGTTGCCAATATTGTACCGAACATATTCCCGAGCACAAGATGAGATAAGAATGTGGCAAAGTATTCCTCAAATCATCTTAGTTGTATAATATTACAAGAACCAAACACGAAATGGTAAACAAAAGTAAAGTAGGTAAACAAAGTAAACATGGTAAATTAAAAATGGTAAACAAAAGGTACTTAAAATAAGTAAATTAAATGGTAAACAAAGGGTACTTAAAATAAGTAAATTAAATGGTAAACAAAGGTAAAAGTACAAATTATGGTTACTTATCTCTAAAACATAAATTCTTTTAAACTAATGAGTCTTCCACTGTAAACGCACTTTCTTTTAGCACTTTAGGCAACGTAGCCCTTTCCTTTTTACCCGCACTACGCATAGCACTGGGCCATCGTCTGGCGAAATATGCACTTATACCTATAGGTTCACTCTCACTTTGCTGACGGTCAGCTGTACTCTGCTTTCGCGGTTGCACTTCACTATATATTCTGGTTGGCTCCGATGAAGTCACCACAGACTCCTGTCTGTGGTGAGGCTGCGCCCGGCTGGCTGTAGAAGGCGAGCAGCAACTCGCTCTTTTCCAGATCCAGACTGCTGCCGCGCATAGTACAACTCCCAACAGTATATAGACGATGGTATACTGGTGGATGTCATGGATTGATACGTCATCTACTTCTGCTTTGGTGGTTTTCAATGTTTTAATTTGTTCTCCAAGAATGAATAGAGATCTATTCAGACTCATGTCCTCTGGTAATGCTGTTTCCGTTGGTATTGTGATGTTCACAATATGGTTTATCTGGTCTAACTCTGGCACGAGCAGTTGTGGTGATAAAAATAATTGGTTGGACTGCTGTTGTAAAGAATACAGTGTGATATCTTTACTTTTAATAAAGCATTTCTGTTTCATGCTAATGACCCCTGCTCGGGTCAGCTGGCGCACGGTAACTTGATCGTCACATATGATTTTAATTGAATATGTGTCACAGCAAAAATATAAGTATTGTGACGTTGAGTGTAATGCAACCCATCTGTTTCTGCACGCTGTTCTTTGTGTTTTGCACCTTTGGTTTATTGGGTTTGTTTCGCAAAAGTTTTTATCATTTTCCAAATTTTGGATTGGTTTGAAGAGCTCACATATAAAAGATTCTCCATGGTACAAGCATGTGCCAAGTTCATGTATGGTTGGTATGAAATAGGCATCCTTTTTTAGGTTTACTGCGACGTATTCTGATATTGGTGTTATGGTAATCATACTGTAATTGGTTTGTTGTGGAATTGGTATTATCCTGAATAGTTGGTAACTTTCTCTTGCTATGAGCGGGAATGTGATTTCGAAAATTACATATTTTTCAGTAACTCTCGCTTTTGTTCTCAGTAGCTTGTAGATGCGCTGAAGGTCTGTCTCTATGTTTTCGATTGGTAGTGCTAAATCTTGTGGCATTTGCCCATAGATAATTTGTAGCTCTCGTTTAAGCTGCGCTGGTGTCAGTAGATGCAGACTGATTTGGCCGTGGTATATTTCCGATATGGTATCTATTAAGGTTTCCTGTACCTGTTTCAAGTTTTGCATCATATTAATGGTAGCTATAGAGACTAATGTGAAGTCTTGTTGTATTGTCATCACATCAATTTCTTTTTGCAGCCTACTGTTAGCGTTGTCTAAAGCCGTCAAATGTTTATTTATGGTTTTATGTTGTTTTGCTATTATATCTTCAGTTCTCTGTAGTATATTATGCTCTGCTTCGACGATAGAGGTCAAGTTTTTCCATAGCTGACCTTGGTGTTTCAGATTACGGTGAACAAGTTCAATGTCCTGTCTGTATTTTTCTGCGAAGCTTTCGTCTAATACTCCGAACAATGAGTTAGCAATTGAGCCGACAGCGTTGATAAGGCCGCGCCGTGTTCGCAAGCGCTCGCCGTAATGCTGGCTAAGCAACAGCTGGTTGTAGTATTGCAGTTCATTGTAATCGTGACGTATTTGCAGGAGTATCATATGACAATGACTTAATTCCATAATTGTTTCGCATGTTCTGTCGAGATAGGTCGTAAAGTCCTTGATGGCGTTGTCCCCTTGCCAGTATGGAGACATGTCAAAATATGTGACTAGTTTCCACTTATCTCGAATTAGTTGTACTTTTCCTACAGTGTCAAAGTACAAAGTTTTGTTGGTATCGAATTGCGTGATGTTATATGAGGCTGTTGTTGGTAGTATTATACCTAAGAAAAGTAACAGTGCTAGTGCAAGGTTTACTATCTTGGGATAGGTACTGTACGTTCTGGTATTTGGTTGCGGGCGATTATCTGGTGTCTTTTCGGATTCAGTACTTTGATGTAGTGGTTGTTCTTCTGGTATGGTTGGTTCCGTTTGGTCTATCGGTAGCACTGATAGTTTAACTACTGGGCGCTTCATGTAGCCGTTTTTAGTTTTTAGAGTGACTACTCGGACCAGTTCATCTTTTCCTGGATGGACTTCCATCACACGACCCATTGGCCATTTTCCTGCTGGTAAGTTGTCGTCATGTATCATTACTAAATCTCCCACGTTGACATTCTTCTGTTGTTTCAACCATTTGCTTCTGGTTGATAGTTGAGTTAAGTACTCTGTTTTCCATCTCTTCCATAAATCTTCGAATAGTTTTGACACTAGATGCCACCTGGTTCTGGCGTCGTCTGCTGTGTCAATTATGGTTAAACCTGGTCGTGCTGATAGAAAATGGGCTGGTGTGAGGAAATTAAGATCCTCCGGGTCTTCTGATAGCGCACAAAGTGGTCGTGAATTAAGGCAAGCTTCCAGTTTCGATAGTAGTGTGGTGTATTCCTCAAATGTAAGTTTTTGTTGTCCAATCACACGTTTGAGGTGATATTTGAGACTTCGCACGGCTCTTTCCCAAAGTCCTCCCGCATGAGGCCAGGAAGGTGCGTTGAAATGCCATTCAATTTGTAGCTCCGTTATCTCTCTAAAGAATGATTTGCTGAAAACATTTTGAAGATGGTCGTATTCTTCTTGCAGCATTCTGTTGGCTCCCACAAAATTGGTTCCGTTGTCGCTATAAATATGACGTGGGGCCCCGCGTCGTGCCGCCATTCTGGTTATTGCGGCTAAGAAAGCTGAGCTGGTTAAATCTGAGACGAGTTCCAGATGCACAGCCTTCGTCACCATACATACAAAAATAGCTATGTAGCCCTTGGTAGTTTTTATCCCGCGTCCTTTGTTTGCTTTTACGTCCACAAAGCCTGTGTAGTCGACGCCGCAATGGTAGAAAGTGGATTCCGGGTTCACTCTGGATGATGGTAAATCACCCATGAGCTGACGTTGTTGGATGGGCTCTTGCTTCTTGCATGTAACACACTGTCGTAGGACTTTCTTTGTAGCTGAATATCCGCTGATAATCCAATAGTTTTGCCGAATGTTTGACAAAGTAAGTCGCGCTCCACCGTGGTAGGTGAGCTCATGAGCATATTGGATGATTAGCGTGGTAAGTCGATGGTTGTGTGGTAATATGATTGGGTGTTTCATGTCTGTACTTATCTGTGCGTTTCTTAATCTGCCCCCTACTCGCAGAATACCGTCTTGGTCTATTATAGGGTGTAATGGTAAAAGTTTACTTTTCGAATGCACGTTTCCGTTTTTAATTAGGCTGCTAACATCGCTGGCAAACTCCATATGCTGTACACTTTTTATAATCAGCAGTTTTGCGCGACGCAGTTCATGTAATGTGAGATAATGTTGACGGCCTGCCTTGGCAGTAGGTAATCTTAGTATCCATGCAAAAACGCGTACAATTTTTGTGAATGAATTCGTTTTGCTTAATAAATGGTTAATAATGTTTGGTATGGTCATGGTTGTTTTCTGGTAATTTTCCGCCACTACTGCGTTAGTCCGTTTTATCTCTAAGCTGGTTTCATAGGTGGCTTGTAGTATGTCATGGTTTTGGAATGGTTGAATCCATGATGGCCCTTGCCACCATAGATCGTGGTTTTTCAATTGTTTGGTTCTCAATCCACGGCTTGCACAGTCGGCTGGATTTTCATTGGTTTTTACATAACTCCACTTTTCTTTTGGTATTAGTTTGGTTATAGCTTTCACGCGATTTGAGACGAATGGTTTCCATCTCGCTGGATCTCCTTGAATCCATCCTAATACTGCTGTTGAATCACTCCAGCAATATATATCTTGGTTATACGACTGCAAGCAAGTCTGTACTTTTTGCATGAGCTGCGATAATAGTTGGGCACCCATTAACTCCAACCTTGGTATTGATATGTCTTTGCTAACAGGCACTAATCTTGATTTTGCGGCGACTAGAGTTACCTCGTTAGCATTATTTTGGTCACTGACTTTGCAATATATAACAGCGGCATACGCCTTATTCGACGCATCACAAAAGCCGTGTAGTTGCAAGCTATGGTTTTCCTTTGTTCCTAACCATCGTTTTACTTCTATGGTGTTGATGTCTTTTAATTCTTCCCTTAAGTTTAACCACTGGATCTTGATATCCTCTGGTAGCGCGTCATCCCAGTTAAGATTTGATAACCAGACGCTTTGAAATAGTATTTTCATGGTGATAGTTAATGGTGTGAGCCAGCCTAATGGGTCAAATATTTTTGATATGTCGGAGAGAAGCGATCTTTTGGTTGGTCTTGGTAATGATGCTGGCTCTAGTTTTGAGTCAAAGATGAATTTGTCCTGTTGCGGGTTCCATCCTAGTCCCAATGTCTTCGTTGAGTCTGGCTGCTTAAACTCGTAGATTTGCTGGTTCCGCATATCTTTTTCTAAGTCAGCGAGTAGTTTTGGTTCGTTACTGTCCCATTTTCGTAAATTAAATGCCCCCTTGCTGAGTAGTTTTATTAAGTCTGATTTAAGCTGTTTTGCTTGTTCCATGGTGTTTGCTCCACCACAGTAGTCGTCCATGTAGAAACACTCTTCTAATGCCTTTGCTGCATCGGGGAAATTTTGTTTTTCCTCGGCAGCTAGTTGCTTTAAGCACATCATAGCCAAAAATGGTGCTGGCTTTGTGCCGTAAGTTATAGTTGTGAGTTGGTATGTTTGAATGGGTTGGTATGGTGAGTCTCTCCATAATATCTTCTGATACGACTGGTCTTCAGGATGTACCATTATTTGTCGATACATTTTTTCAATGTCAGCAGTATAAACGAACTGGTACTGCCTCCATTTTAAAATCAGCTCCTGCAGGTCCTGTTGCAGGTTGGGACCTCGGTACATGATGTCATTTAAGCTATGTCCAGATAATGGTCTAGCAGATGCGTTGAACACAACACGCAACTTTGTAGTGGTTGACTCAGCACGAGTGACGCAGTGGTGTGGTAGGTAGCACTCGTGTTTCGTACTTATTGCTGACGGTATCATATGGTTTAAATTATGGTACTCGTTCATAAATTTGGTGTATTCTGTTTTCAATTCAGGATGTTTTTCTAACTTTCTCTCTAAGTTGCGGAATTGTGCCAATGCTAATGGTTTAGTAGCCCCTAGTTGCTCCTTGGTTTCTGGTTTGAATGGTAGTCGGACTTGGTATCTCCCATTTTCTAGTCTCTCTGTTGTTGACACGAAATATTGCAGACATTCATGATCTTCGGTGGACATTTCAGTCGCCTGGTTGATGTCTTCATTTTCCCAAAATCTACGTAAATCGTCCGTATTGTGAAGAACGACGTTACACACGTAGCGTGGTGTCATTGTCCCACAAAGCAACCATCCTAATTGCGTTTGTTGTGCTATTGGTTGATCCTCGCTATCGCCCCTCAAAAGGCCACCTAAAGCTATCTTGCAGTATACATCTGCTCCTAGCAGTAGGTCCACTGGTCGGCTGATATTAAATTCTGGGTCTGCCAAGTTAATGTTTTGGAGGTGAGGCCACGTTGGTTTTATGAATGATTTATTTGGTAAACTTTTGATAAGATTGTTCATTATAAGAACCTCTCCTTCTAAGGCGAACTCACTATGAATTGATTTAATTCGTATGGTCATTACTCCCTTGCAGCTATTTTCTTTTTCTCCTATGCCGAATACGGTTCCTTTGCAAGAGTATCTTGGTATTTTCAATACTTGTGCCGCCTTCTCACTTATTAACGAAATCTGAGAACCCTGGTCAATTAAAGCTCTCATTTTATGGTATGTGCCATTGTGTCCTGGGACTTCTACTAAAGCTGTAGCTAGAAGTGTCTCGGACACATCATCCCAGGATACGTGGGTTGAGGCTGCTGCTTGCTCCTCATTGTTTACGCGTGATGTTGCAAGTGTTTGCACCTTATGGTTTGGTTTTGCTGATGCGTTTGGTCTGGTTTTAGTTGTAATTGCATCATGCAATAATGAATTATGTTTACCGTTGCATTTGCGACATGTTTTATTCGATAAACAAGTTTTATTTAAATGGTTGTATAGGCAATTCGTGCAACAATTTAGCTGGTTGACACTTTTTAGTCTTTGCTCGTCGGACATTTGCAAAAATTGTGTGCACATCCATAACCCGTGGTCAGCGTTACACAATGCGCAGGTGATTGACCGCGACACATGTAGCGATTTCGTATGGTTTTTCATGTTGTTTGAATAATTTTTATTTGATGACTGCTGGTGATTAGTTGAACTATAGTATTTCTTCTGGTTTGCTTGGTAATTTTGGTTTTGTGGTTGGATGTTCGTCTTTTGGTTATTTGACTCATGTTTACGTCTTGATGCTTCTAAGGCCGTAAACTTGTTTTCCAAGAAATCTAGGAATTCTTGAAGGACTGGTAAATTCCTGGGATTCTTCACCGACTCGATGTATTCAGCAAAGGTCTCACTGTCAAGTTTCTGTGCTAACAAAAGTACCAACAGCGGATCCCAGGTGGTGATATCTACTCCTAGGTTCTGTATAGCGTGGAGACATTCTTTGGTCATGTCATGTAGTTTTTTGATGGTCCCGATGGATTGTTGCTGCATGCTAGGAATGTTCAGTAATGTGTTGACATGAGACGTGAAAATTAGTCTACTGTTTTCATATCTGTGGTTTAATATTTCCCAGCATACCTCGTAGTTATCTGAGCTAATCTGAAGATGGTGTATTAGACGCTCCGCTTCTCCTGATACTTTACTCTTTAAGAACTGCATCTTCTGTGCGTTTGATAGCGATGGATTTTTATGAATGGTTTCTGTAAATAAATCTTTAAACGACGTCCATTGGTGGTAGTTGCCTTGAAATATTGGAATATCCATCTGTGGAGTAGATTTGTCACGATGCGATACAGACCACATTTTAGAGTTGATGGTTTTCTTCAAATCGTTATACATTTTTTCGTACCTGTTGAACTCTTCTTGGTACCAGACATCCTCTTCTCCGTTTTCACCTTCTATGTCCCAGTGCAGGCTATCTATAATAGCCCACCGACTTTGAAGAGACTTTAGTGCGTCGTCGAACTCCCACTTGTTCTGCAGTTGTTCGATTTCTATGGTAGCTACTGTTCTCATGAACGCCCTAAAGTTGATGGTTTGCTTTTTTATCATTCCTTCTAGCTTACTTTCTTCACACTCCTCCCTACGTTGCTGTTTTGGTGCCTGTGGATGAGACGAATCCCCTGCTTGCTTCGAAGGACCTGCTTCTACCGACGTCGGCGGCGGAGGCTGTTGAGGCTCTTGTTGTTTTGACACCAAGTGCTCCATGATTTTGGTGATTAGCTGCTTGATCGACAGATACACTTCCTCTGCCTTATCAAAACAATTCTTGGTGAAATACACATGGTTAAAGTCAGCAAGCTCACAGCACTTCCTATGGTTACGTTGATACTCTCTCCAATAATTTTCTAATATCTCTAACTTCCGCTTGCAATAATCAATGGTTTTTCGTTCAGCTCCGTCTTTCTTTATATTAGTTAGAAGTTTAACCAAAGAGTCGTAGACCTCTGTTTGGCTGACTGCTAACTGCTCCATTATTCTCACAGTCGGCTAAATACGCGAGTGAAAATAAAGTGTATAAAATGGTTTGGTCTGACCTTATATTCTTCTTACGCGACAGCTGCCCAATTTCTCCAACTGGAACTCACTGCCTACTTACACTCCCTACAAACTGGTAAAACACACACTGGTTGCAAGGTCCCGGCGCACAAACACTTCACTGTACTTCGCGAACCGAGTCTTTTGATGCTCGAAGGACCATGTAGAAAGTAGTGCCTGCTTGTTTTAGCACTATTTCTATTGTTGGTTGATAGATTGGTTGATTCGGTTGAGTTTATACCGGAATGGTAATGGTTTGGTTGTTGGTTTACGAACACTGGTTTAATGATACGCAATAATATGGTTCAAAGTTATATTGTGCACTAGTTAACTATTAAATGGTAAAATGGTAATAATTATTAGCTAAATTAGCACTAAGATGGTTTGATTCGAGTTACGCGATTGGTATCTGAACACGCACTAACTGGCGATAGTTGCGATACATGCATTTATGGAAATGCATGCAGGCAAAAGTGCTGAGCTGTTCGGTTGCCAATATTGTACCGAACACTATTTATTTGATAAAAAAAATTGTTAACATTTTTTGTTGCAAATTAAATTCTCTACAACTTTGGTCCAGTAACTTTTTGTCGTAGAACTATAAATAAAAAAATTATAAGCGAAAATCTTCAGAAATTCCAGAAAAAAAAAAGTTTTTAGATGTAATTCTTTTATCATTTTACGAAAAAATTATATCTGACCATTTATGTAGATCGTTTTTTGAGGAACAACTTTTAGTCGCAACATTTTTATATATTCCTTCTGTCGAGGATCCCATAACTCTTTAAAAGATCCATACATTTCAATTAAACGAATCGATGTTTCGTTGTCCATGTTTGTGCGCAGAAATACGTCCAAACACAATTACTGCCGAATGTTTACTAAGAATGTTCGCGCGCGGCAGGTAGCCAGAAGCGTTCGTGCGCGGCCGTCGTCTAATCACAGCGCGGCGGGCCGCGCGCGGCAGCCGCGCTCGATTGCCGCTCGATATTTGGACACACCTTAAACAATATTACTTTGTCTTTACTAACCTTAATCAACTTAACTCGTAGTACTTTCTCATCGCTGAACCAAGTAAAAATTATGCGGCAGTGGTGACCAAGCGGTGACACAAATACAAAATATTGAGGTTACGTTAGACAAGAGTTCCGATGTTGCCAAGTTCATCAAAACCAAGCAATGAACTTGCTTGAGATATTTTAAAAAAAGACACGAACCAAAAAAAAAATTTAATTCTCAAATAAAATCACATCCAAAGGTAAAACTTTTATAAATCATCCGTACAATAACGACGGTTTGGGCAACTGGGGTGTAGATTGTGTTATAAAATGTTTGTTATTTTTCATGAACTTCTGAAACGCTTGAGAACCAGTTAAAAACCTTTGTGTTGTTATTGTATAGTCCGTAGAATCGTAGCGGCGACTGAACCGCCGGGGTGGTCTAGTTTCACTTTTTTCAGTATTGATAACGGTTCTCGATCTGAAATTGGCGCACAGAAATTTATTTTTTGTGTAAAGTATATCCAGATTATTGTACAGTATTTACAGAGAATATTTATACTTCAAATGTTTAAATTTATATGAAAACACTTACTTTATGGAATCCAAAAGACAATCTTTGTCGAAATAAACGGAATACTCTCGTATGCGTCGGATAGTATCTCCATCATCAAAATCTGATGTGAAGTCGTATTCGTACAACTTTGCAATAAGGCCATCTTTATCTTTGACAGTACAGACGAATTCCCCGGGTAGCCCCTTGAGTTTGGGTGCGTCAGATACTAGAGGTACAAGAATGTCGTCTTGGATAATTTCTGCGAAGTCCGGGTTGGCGCAACCCGAAAAACTGGCGGTTGCATTTATTTTGAGATCGGTACGTTCAGATAATTGCCAGTCAGATGTGGTCGCTGAAGGTGTACGAGACTTTTCTAAAAACTTTTGAACCTCTGCGCCTATATCAGCATTTAATAAATTATCAGCAGTCCTTACATTAAATCGACTGCAAAAATCTATAAGGTGCTTATTTTTGGATTTATAGACTTCATTCATTAATTCTAAAAGATTTTTCTCGGCTTGCTCTTTTTCTACTATGAGTCTCCCAATACGTGATTTCAGGAATGAGTTTTCTTGATGTGTTATCAAATACAACTGTTGGAAATTCACATAACTGGTCCTGTTTTCTTTAATTACCTTTTGTGCATTTTCAATATGCCGAGCGAGTCTATTTTTCGCCATATTTTCTAACTCATACCGCATTCTTATGTTTTTGTTTTCGTGGATAGCTGTGATTAAAAGCTGACCTAGATTTTTTCTCTCTGTATCAACATCCTGTAATTTCTTAAGTAGCATCATATTTATTCTTGGCTTTTGTAAATCTTTTCGCATTATGAAGGCGCATAACTTGTTACATAGTTTGATAATTGCATTGTTCATGTGAAACAATAATATTTTACTATATTTTTTGGAGTAATCACACGCCCGGTTAGCGGTTATTATCGAAGTCACTTGTAATCTTTTAAAAGCAGCGCTTTTATATATTTTGTTAATTTTCCTTTTAGTGCAAAACACAATTTCATTTTTCTTGTTATACAAAGAAACGGCAAGAGCTCCAGCGAGAAACATGAAAAACGGCAAACCGGCGGCGCTGTGGGGCTTGTCACTTATGGGCTTAAAATATTTATCTTTCCATATCTCCACTTTTCGCTTTGAAATAGTTGTATTTCTGGACACTTCTAGCATCTTTTGGTAACCTAAAACAATATCAAATAATACTTTACTCATAGTAATAAATGCAATCTTCTCTAAGTTTCCAGTAACACCCATCAAACCTACTCACCGTCCAGTTTAATTTCAAAATTTCTTTTGACTTTAACATCAATACCGCACATTGATATCCACATTGCGAAGGTCAAGCCAAGTAGCCATTTGAAAGCAATATACATATTATTAATAATATAGTAACGATTCAATCATTAATTTACGTGTAATGTATTATTATACACAAAAGTCTCACTGATACCGAAACGTGAATTTGTAGAACCTATTGAAACCATATTTTGCAAATTACAAAACTTGCGGCAACGTGAATTGTGACATTTTTACTAACTATGTTGCGTTGTCAAATTTATTTACGACCAGTATGATTTTCAACACAGTTTTATGCTCTAAAACACAGTATAAATATAAATTGTCGACGTCATTAAAAAGCGGCCAAGCCAAATCGTGTTGGTTCGAAAGAGATACCGCGGCCCCAGACCACAAAGCAGGAAGCGGCAAAGGAAATAACATGGAGGGGTTTTAGTCAGTACAAGTCTGACTCTCCCTTCCGTTCTGCCCAGAGTGGGAGGAGTTATTTGATGATTTCCCATCCGAAAAAAGCCAAAGCGGGACCGGAACGAACACGTGCTCCACAGATCGTGATCTCCACCGCAATGTTGGTCCCGGAAAACGCAAGGCGAGGTCATCGCCGCAAACTGACCGACTGTGGGTCGATCGTGACACGTCCAGGGTTGGTACACAGCTTACATTTTTTTTTTGAATCGCTTTTATTTTGAGATCGATGATGACGATCGATATTTTGTTTCATTATTTGCGTAGAAAGCAGTCTTTTACACGGAGCTGGGTAATCAGATACCCTTTGGTAGGTAAGAATGTTTGTCAGTTTCGGGCGTGTTTTCTGACTTTCCGTAACAACCATTATAAGCCTTTTTTTTCGGGTGGGAAATCATCCAATGACTTCCCCCGCTCTGGGCGGAGCGGGGGGCATGTCAGACTTGTACTGACTAAAACCCACCCATGTTCCTTCTATTGCCCTTTACGTTCCGAGGCCGCGGTATCTCTTTCGAACAACCCGCAACCCCAGCAGCCGGAGGCCCTGGCAAGCCCCTCTGCTTTGCTGACTCTCTTTGAGGCGCGCGTGAAACACTGATGTTCTCTCCCTCAAACGCCCGGCCACCTCCTTTGCTAGCATTACTGTTTCGCAGAAGGTGGTGACCGCTTCCCATTCCCTCTCGCTCCGGACCATGGACTGAACCAGGACAGAACGCGAGAGATCGCCGCCGCCGATCGCCTCTACGAGGGCACGGCGGTGCTCCGCCCAAGCTGGGCAGACCGCCACTGTGTGCTCCACCGTGTCCTCCGGGCGATCGTCACAATGGTGACACCCGGGCGTTTCCTCCCGCCCTATTATGTGCAGGAACCTCCCGAAACTTCCATGTCCGGTGAGGACCTGCGTCAGGCGGTAGGTGAGGACGCCATGACGCCTCTCCAGCCACTCCTCAAAGAGGGGACTTACCGCCACTATTGTGGCGTGCCCTGCACGGGGTTGGGACAGTCACTCTCTCCATGCCACCATGAGATCGCACCGGAAGTCTGTCCGCTGAGCAGCAATTTGCCGCGGCAGCGGAGTTTCCCCCCGGTGTAGTGCCTCCGCGCGCCACTCAAACAGGCGCACCATTATAAGCCTCAGCCTGTACTAACGGCTTCATGTGCTTTTGAAGGCGCGGATTGGTCTCAAACTCGAAGTCATCATTAGCAGGACCATCAACGGTGCAACTTCCGCAAGCGTTTATAGTTTAACTTTCGATCGTACTTTTGGGCCTGTGATTTTATCTTTCAGATAATATAGTTTTTTTTAGATGTTTCATTTGTTTAGTATCGAACGCGTTCGACAATGCTAAATATTGATTGAAGTAATGCAATGTATTATCTTACACACTAATATTAGGGCCAAGTTTTTTAAAGAAAATTAATCCGTCGGACCGTAGGCATAGCTATCTGGCCGGGTTGTAGGCAATCGCTAGACGGGTTAAGAATTCCGTTTTAATGTTTACATATTACTTCCCTCGCTTTTATATTCAGATGAGTTATCTGCGTGGAGTTTGGTAATTGTCCCCAATGATCGGGATAAAAAGTATCAGATTATAAACTATCTATGCCAAATAACATCCAAATCCGTTTAGCACTTTTTACGTGACCGATTCATCACTTTTCATTTTTTTTTAGGTAGAATTCTTGTCACATCATGCATCACACCGTCGTTCGTCCGCGGGGAACGATGAATGCAGCGAATAAATGGTGGTGAGGATTTCATACCAAAGTACCAAAGCGATGTGAGATCCGCTTCACAAACCAGCCACGCGGCGGGCGGTTTTGTGAGAACACCGCACCGGCAAAGCATCTGAAACTCTAGCTAGACCAATAGTTTACATGGATATTTAGTGCGTGGCATAAACCGGAACTACAGCCGCGGCCCACCACTATCTCGTTCACACTTCACAAATATTTACCAACAGCAGTCCTGTGTCAGAAATATTCAAGGGCCAAATAATTCTTCACATTACTTTAAAGCAGGGGTGGTGAAGGTGGATCAACGTGCCATTTTTTGAGGCCATAGAAAATTTTATTAAGAAAGTTAAATAAAAATTCGCAGAGCGACACTTTGTTTTTCTTTTATATATATTTGTTAGTTATTATGGGTAAATGGAAATTGTGCATCTGTTAAACGCCAATTTGGTCTGTTTATTTTCATCTCTGAAAGTAATGACTCACATTGGCAATGGGAAATCAATGTGTGTGAAATAAAGAAGATTTTTGTGTCGCATCAATGGCCCGCATGCCGCTGCCGCGCTGGTTTGCCATCCCTGCAATAATGTCGAAGAAGAAGAAAGAAGATGTCTATTTAGTAGATTGGAGCTCCAACTACCGGCTACTAGTAAAAAAAACATTTGCTTTTAGCTCCCATTTAATAATAAAAAATAAACATTCTTAATTTCCAAACAATTGAACTATGTATTTATAAATTCTGATAATAGGACCTAATCTTTAAATCTAAGTAGTTGTTTTACTTTCACTCTTACAGCTAATCCTAACAGGGCAAAGTTCTTTTTGTACCACTCCTTATTGTAGTTGAGGTGTAGTTTCCAGTTTTTGTCTAAGAAAGCTTTGTAAAACACACTCATTTCATCTGCTGTGAGGTTCTGCTTATCCGCTGGTACATTATTTTGTACATATTCTTCTCGTTCCTGGAATTAAATCAACTAATTTATTATTCGAATTGATTCAGAAAGATTGTCCATGGAGTTTCTATGTTGTAAGTACGTTCTGTTCAGTTATAATACCCATAACTAGACTTCAAAGTTCCTGTCACAGTTCTATTTGAAATAAATGATTTTGTTTTGATTTAAAAACTTCAAATATCAGGTACAAAGAAATCTTAATTGTGTATCATTTAATTCCCAACATCACTTTTAAGATAGTATGTTAATATTTTGACCTTATACATATCTTTCTATTTAGAAATAGGTATATTCAAATGCTCACGCAAATGGTTATGTAATAAAAATGACAATGTTATTAAAAACTTTTTGAAAATAAATTGATAACAATAATCTTCTGACCTCCAAAAGTGGCATGTGGTTAGTACCTATATTGCAACTGATAGTTAAAGGCCGATTATTTAGATGCATATACTGAGACAAATTAATTATAACTTAGGACAAAACAAGAGGGTGGAGATTCCGGAGTTGAGTTCCGGTTGTCGCGTGGTGGTGGGTTGTCCAGGGCTTGCGGTTTATTCAGAAGAGAAAATGCAGCCCCCAAACATAAAGGACAATTACTCAGTATAAGTCTGACACTCCTCCCTGCTCCGCCCAGGGTGGGAGAAGTTGTTTTATGCTTTTCTATCCATAAAAAAGGGTGGAGATTGGCACAATCAAAGATAGGCAGATAGGTAATAAGGTAAATCAATACCCAGCAATGGGTGAAGTCCTGTTGTGGATGACTGAAGTCAAAATTTCACATATAGGGTGGGAAGGAACTAGGAACTCTATACTATATTCAATAATAAAATCACCATTGCAATATGAATTACAGAGTTTTGTAACGAATCATAATAAGGTTTTGTTAGCAGGTTTTGACCATAGGTTATCATAGTCAAGCATAAAAATTCACAAATACAGATTTCGCGCATAGTACAAAAATAAATAAAAGGAATACCTGATAAAATCGGGAATTATGTTTCTCCCAAAACTTCTGATTCCATTCTTGAACTTCTGATCTCATTTCTCTATATTTTCTTTCCAATTCAGTTTCATTGGGCGGTATTTTAAATATGACCTTTCTTAGATTTGACACGGGATCAGGAGGGCCCACCATATCAGTGCTAATCCTTCTAGGATTCGGAGGTTGCATCGACTTAGTTTCATGCGTAGTACTTGCATTTCTTACGACGAGTAAGTATGGTTTATGTCTGTGCAGCTTTACAATTCTGCTCGGTATCATTTTAATTTTTTATTATATAGTTACTTATTTATCACATTTCTCGATCACATTTAAAGAAACTGTTATAGAGGACCAGCAGCAAAGTAAGCAAGTAGCAACGAATTACGAAAACTGTGAAGTTTGTGATCTATCAAACATTAAACTGTCAAAATCAGCTTTTTTTTTTAAAGAAACTGCTCTTTATGACCAGCAGCAAAGCAAGCAAGTAGCAACGAATTACGAAAACTGTGAAGTTTGTGATCTATCTATCAAACATTAAACTGTCAAAATCAGCTGTGAACCCTTAAATATCAGTTTTTTTTTTCAAAATGTAAGTTAATTTTAGTGTTGCCATACAAGTGCATCTTCTCGATGGTTATAATAACGTTTCTAGGCAATAAATGAGTGTGAGTTAGTTATGGGGAAAGCGCAGAGTAGTCCACGTTTAAACTTTTAAGTCGTTTTTTGCATTTTGCAGGTCAATAACAAGTAGTATGTTATGCCCTAATCACCATTTATTGAAAACGATCACTAATTAATTAATTAATGGGATTAAAAAAACAAAGGGTTTTTCAATTCAATATGCAACATGAAACTGACATAATTTTTTAAACTTCACGGGCTATCTTTCCACCTTAAGACCCACAAGTATGGTGCCTTCAGTAGTGTTTTACGACGCCCTAACAGGATCAATATTCAAATTAGGTTGATAAGCTGTACTTTTCAACTTCAAAGTTTACTAGATACCAAAAGCCCGCCCTTTCCCACTTCCTAGTTATTAGCTGGTAAGAAGAAATGGCGGAACAAACTTCCCTGAAACACAATCATCTGTCTGTCATGTTAGAAAACCAGATTTTATCAATAGACCATTGTTTTCACTTGTTAGTAAATTGACATAGTGCTTAGTAACCTTGTACCTACGCTACACGATTGTCAAAGAGCTAATACCTATCACAACTCATGTCGATGAAGTCGTAGGTGCACCACCGGTCCCAATTGTGGTTGAACTTATTTATAACGTGTGATTTTTTATTGAATTGAGTTAAGTTTGGGTTTAGGCGTAATAGAATGAACGCAATACCTTTTATTTGGTCTGAATTACCAAGTACGAGGTACTGCGCTTTTTCTGTTACATTCTGCATAATAATATGCAGATGTTTCCGTTCATATGTGGCAGTTTTAAGACGTCTTAGAGGAGAGAGCACTTTACAATTAATACTGGGTCAAAAAGCTACCTGTCAAGTGCAACGTTGTACTAGACTGGCAGTTTCAGTGTACCTAGTTCTTAATAATTCCATGACTGACTGTTGCTGACTGACAGTTATAGAAATCATTCACAAATCATTGGCAGATGTTTATACATTTTAGCACTAAAAATGATAAGTTAAAATCACGGCAGAAGCACAATGATTACAACATTTTAATTTTTGGGTGTCTGTTATAGTTTTGGTGATAGAATTTTCTGTATATCTTTTGTTTAAACAGAATACAAAATGGCCAAAAAGTTACGAATAGACCCTGACGATAGAAGTCCTGTTACTACGTTGCGCATATGCATCAGTGACGCCTTTGCGAAAGGCGGTAAGTACCTTGCAACCACCGTGCGCGTATGACCAAATGGATGAGCGTGATTGAAATAATATAGGATGATTATTTCGCCCACACAAAACGGCCACCTGTTTACCCCCAAATAAAGCAATCTTAATGCAGCCGTGAATATTCAGAAGTGTAAAGTTGTTCGAATGGGGTACTTCGTGTTTACTTGTTTGAGTTGAATTAGATTCAGCAATATTTATATCAATCATTTATACATGACAAAACTCACGCCTTTTTCCCATGGGCCACCTGCCATGATCCTAACTTATTATTTTGCCTCGGTCACGTCCATGCATTATAAATGGTCAGCAGTATTTATAAAACAACAAAGTTGACCCAAAGCAAAATACCACACATATTCTGCTTATGCTGCATAGCAGCTTCATCCGTCTTATTGTTCAAACAAATCATCTGCCTAGCTTTTTCCGAACTATGTTGGGATCGGTTCCAGTCCAACCTATGCCTATTACCCATTTAGTACTGGGTAATATAGGTATCTGACAACCAGGGTTACCAAGGCTGTAAACTTATAGTTCTCTTTGGGGTATCGACCCCTTGGTAACCCTGGTTGTCAGACTTTCAGGACACCGACTATTTGAAGCGGCTGCCGTTCTACGTTCTGCTGTTCTACAAATGACAGCCAGCTCAACGTACTTTCCGAAACATGGCGGAAACTCGGTACCTATGTTACGTACACTGTACCTGTACCTCTTTATAAATTACTGTATGTTACAGGTGTTGGTGCGCTAATAGGTACTCTGTCGTCAATGTTTTTTTTGAATCGGAAAAGGTGGCCTATCATAGTTGGGTTAGGCATCGGCATGGGATTTTCTTGGGCCAACTGCCAGTAAGCTAATAAACAATATTTGCATTTGTAGAACCTGCTGTTATCAAATAGAAATCATTTGAATCTCATTGTAAGTACTATCGTAGCTTATTTGAAGCAATGGTCAAGTAGAGGTACTGTAGCAACAACGTCCAGTTTTATCTTATAGGTATTCATTCAACTTCCTAATATTTTTGTTATGGGATGCTAGCAAGAGTATGTAATGTATAGTTTGCGTTAAATCGTGTGTGAAAACGGAATTGCGACAACGCTGCTGCTTATCTTTTACAGAATACCAACTCCTACTACTAGGTTGTTTAACCGTGGAATTGTCTGTGAAAAATAAGTGTTTTTTTAGTTTTTGCCTTGACCTGAATAATTGTGAAACTTATGGCGCGAATCATCGTCATTTGTCGGAAATCAGTTCTCGAGATTTAATTCATGATGCGGACCCTAAATCCAACTTTTTACTCAATTCTTGAACTTTCAATGCTGATTAAACTGACATGCAGAAACACACTGACTTATAAACTGGGCACACCTACAGAATTCGAGTACCTACCTACCTACAAAAATCTGACACATAAAATGGCCGCCATTTTCATTCATCATCATTTAAGAACACAACTTTATCACTTTTAGCGCTAAATGGTTTAACAGCAAATGTACATACCACAAAACTGGACACAAAATTGGATGGGTTTATGACGTCACACAACAGCGTTGCCAAAATAAGATAAACTTTTAGTGTCTCTCTTATGCAGCTAATTACTAGAAACATACCTGTTTTTTCACATGAGTGTGGCGATATCATAGATATTTGTAGATTAAGCCGTCGAAACGGACATTGACAGTTGACACTAGTCTGCGATGACACACGAATGTCACTAATGTCAGTGTCAAATCTATCGTTTCTTGTGTCGTGCCGTCCTATCAATTTTCAATAGGTACGAATTATGTAAAAGCCACAAAATCAGCAATAAACTCAGTTTTCGGTGTCCGATCCAAAAGAACAAGCACGGATCAATCAAAATTCTTTCCGTAAATTTAATTTTGTGGTAAAAAAACAACAAAGTTCACAATGGCAAAAGATAAAGTAGATCCTGAAGACGCTTACAGGAAGAAATTGGACATGTGCATCACCGATGCCATCGTAAAAGGAGGTAATTATTGGAATACATATCAGTTTTATAATTAGTAATCCCGTTCTTAATCCATGACTGGCGTAAAAGCACTCGGTGGCCGAAGAAAAGAGCTTATGCCGCTGCGCTCTTGTGTATTCATAATTCATTCCTCTTTTTCGTTTCCTTTCCATGTCAAAGGTACCAATAAAAATGTTGTAGCTCCAGATTACCTTATATGAATCATGGGAATAAAGTTCTTTCTTAAGCCCTGCATATGCTGGGACTTTTACGACCGCTGAGTCAATTACTGTGATTGTTCAAACTTGTCTTTATTTTGGGAAAAAGGAAGGGAAGTACCTACTTGCTGACCTGCTTAAACGCTGCCACTGGAGAAGCGGTGGAAGTGATGAAGTGTTGGTTCAATAAAATATGTTATTATGCCAGTGACCTGAAAAATAATGTTTTTTCTCTCAATTGACTATAACTTTTGTGTTACAGGTGGTGGACTTTTGCTCGGCACAATTGCATCAATAGTTATCTTTAAAAGAAAGTGGCCCATAACAACTGGCTTAGGCATAGGCATGGGCTTTTCTTTTGCGAATTGCCAGTACGATCTAAATCCTTCAAAAAATTCTTTATAAATAATTAGCATGTAGGGTCTTCAGTTGTCAGGTAGGCATCATTAAACTTAGTAAAGTAAAAGTAAGTATTATTGGGATTAATTAAGTATCATAGAATAAGTATTTTTGAGTTGATTATTATTATTACTTAGGCTGCAACACAATCACAGTTGTTAACATCCAGACATGTGATTGTGTTGTGATACACAAGACATCATAAATGCAAGTTCTACTGTGGGGTCTCACAGACCATAAAACTGAACAACTTGTTTATAAAACTGATCTTACTTTAGGGAATTGACCTGATTAGATGATCAAAATGTACAGTAAAACTAAAAAAAGAATCAAAAAGAAATTATCAGTCATGGTCTGTAACAACACATGGGTGGACTTTCATTTCTTTTGTTATAAATCCTGTATTTTTCAAGGTTGCTTTTTTGCAAGGTTGCAAATGAATTTAATTAGAATAACATCATTAGTTTTCATGTAGTTACTTTAGTAATTACAGTAGCTGCTATTATTTTTCTATCCTAGTTATAAAAGAGGATGTTTTGAAAAGCAAGAGACATTCCCAGACAACATATATTTTCATTCTTCTCCATAGAGATCTACGTTTTGGAATCGGCAACTACAGTACTTTCAAAGTTATTATGCCTTGTGAATGGGTCTGTTGCTTAATTATTATTGTTATCATTGTATTAACAGTTTTAAAAATGCTTGTAACTGGCATACTTGTCGTAAATACTTTTGATTTGGCATATATTAACATTAGAGCTGCTTAAACTGTTTTCAACAGCTTATAAGTAAATCTACATGGACTTGTAATGAATATAAGTCTGAAATCACTAACATGTTTTAAGCAAAATGATGATCAATGCTTGTCCCTTCTCTGTATGTGAAGAAGCCTTGTCACAGCAGTGGGACAGTTAGAGGCTGGTATTATCATCCTTACTAATATTATAAAAGCGAAAGTGAGTTTGTTTGTTTGTTACCTCTTCACGCCTAAATGGCTAAACCGATTTTGATGAATTTTGGTACAGAGATAGTTGGGACCCTGGAGACGGACATAGGACATATTTTTTTTTTAAAAGAGTGAAAAATGAGGGAGAAAGAGGGAAAATAAGGGAAAACTTAGCATTGCTATTACAATAAATAAGGCGCTAGGGCAAAAACTACAGGTGGCAGGTACCTGCAAATCAGGAAAGGGGAACTGTCTTATCCCGAATTTAACGCGGGCTAAGACGCGGGCGAAAGCTAGTTATTAAATAAAACAATCTGTCCGGCACCATTTCACCTGTGTCTATGGTTACTGCCTTGCTCCCTATGTTACTCAGTGATAATGTAGCTTTTTAATAGCTACAGAAATTTTTGAAATGTATTTGAGTTTATTTGTTACATACTAAAATACAAAACTACAAATCTTTCCTCTTTATATTATTAGTGTAGATGAAAGTTCCATGAAATAATTGATTTATTTTGTTTCTTACAGGTGGACATGGTGTAACAGACACAAACCTGGGGCACATAAATAAAACATACTAATTAAGGTATTTATCACTTCACAAACATAACACTTATAATCCCCTAACAGTTAAGCAGAGGTGTATCCTAATAGTGCAAAAATATTTCGCCAGTTAGGTTTTAACCTTTTGAATGCCATTGTCACATATTTGTGACAAAAATGTAAGTAAAATGAGTTTTTCGGCGCGGAAGGCACGCGCTTTCGTTTATGCTTTGGTTAAAGAGTAAGTCCTATGTAGAAGGGGGTGACCCTTATTGTTATCAACCAGGCACAAATCATCTATCAATCACTGAGAAATTGCAAATTCAATAACACTGCATGATTGATGGAATTTGATCTGGGATCTTCGGACTTGATCTGGGATCTTCGGCCTTGATCTGGGAATTGAACTCAAAACTTGGTGTTCAGTAGTCACAGCTAGCAAGCACATGGTAAGGTCTGATCATAAAATGCAAGAGACCAGCCACTGATTCATTCATCAAAACACTTTGATCTGGTGACATGATCTTCCAGATTATTTTTGTATGATGGTGGAAGCTGTATCAAATTACATTGTGTAGTTTAAAAACAAACAAGTTTATGACTCACTCTGTAGCAATGTATACGATTACGTAATAGATGGAGATCCCGTGACAGTCCGTTGTACGTCTTTTAATAAAAGCTGAAACTTTCTGTGGCAACCTTACTATTGATAAAAACAATTGAATATAATGAAATTCGGATGTGGTGGCTTACATTACCATAATGATTTTATATATTACTAGCTTTTGCCCGCGGCTTCGCTCGCGTTAAATTCGGGCTAACACAGTTCCCCTTTCCTGATATGCAGGTACCTGCTAGTAGTTTTTGCCCTTGCGCCTTATTTATTGTAATAGCAATGCTAAGTTTTCCCTTTTATTTCTCCCTCATATCTCAATCTTTTTAAAAAAGTAATAGCCTATGTCCGTCTCCAGGGTCCCAACTATCTCTGTACCATACAAAATTCATCAAAATCGGTTTAGCTATTTAGCCGTGAAGACGTAACAAAAAAATAAACTCACTTTCGCTTTTATGATATTAGTAAGTATGTACGGGGTACAAGGTAGTGTGATAGTGGGTCTGTTGACGGTGGGCAGTGGGTAGATCGTCCGACCGTATACGACGAGCCGTGTCAACGGCGCGTTCGTGTTCACGTGTGTCCACGCGCGCCTCAATGAGATGTCAGCAAAGCAGAGGCTGGGGTTGTGGGGTTATTCGAAAGACTTACCGCGGCCCCGAAACACAGGGCAAAAGAAGGAACATCAGCAAAACCCGCTCTGGGCGGGGGAAGTAATTCGATGATTTTCAGCCTTTATAAAATGACTTCAGTCCTGTCCTGGTATTCATAGGATCTTGATCCATAAGACTGTATTAATTTTTTTTTTTTTCTCTTTCAGCTTTCAAATGAATCGTCAAGGCTTGTCAAGATCAAGCTTCCAGTCTGGGACAGATTACAGCATTTACTTATTAATACCATGCATAAAACTGACAACTACATAGACCACTAATAATTTTATGAAATAGATGCAGTTAACTTATTAAGCTGTTTTATTTATTTTCCCAAGTCGGCTGAAACAAGTTTTTCCTTTTCCACTCCTTCCACCTCTCACGAACCCGCGCGTCCTCCTTCGTCCGCTTGGGCTTGAAGTGACTATGGATCAATATTAACCAAGACAAGTAAATTAATGGCTCCTTATGGCAGAACCATTGTGAGGAGTTTGAGCGTTAGCGTACTACGGAGACTCGACCATGACTTGTCACAAAACCAGCCGCTGACGGGACCAAACTTTCTGCCTGGTTAGATAGATAGAATATTCTTTATTATGTACACCATACAAATAACAAGAATAACATTAGACAACTTATAAATAGGGTGACGCAATGGGCGGTCTTATCGCTAAAAGCGATCTTTTCAAGACAACCTGGTTGAAGCTTCTTTGGCAAAGTCGTAGTAGCCGCGTAGTGTGTGAGGTCCCATAAGTAAAAAAACTGGGAATTAGGTCCTATTTGCAATGCAGGCCATTAATCGCGCGGGGATCTGTCAGAACTGACCCTTCTATAGTCTACAGCAGTCAACTGCAGGACACAGGGGACGGTTATTATTGACATATCCGTCCTGCATGACGAGAACTTCGCGTAAGCTGGGAAAGATTAGCAAATCGTTGTCATGGATGTGAAATCAGCGGTCATTGTGCCGATAGTCGTGTCAGTCAAGAGCCTCGACCACTACGAACTTCTCGTGAGGTAGCTGAATGCTAGGCATGATTCAGAAAACAGGACTCCTGGATACGGTTCGTATTGTTAGGTTCCCTTCTCTAGAGCTCTTCTCTGTTCTCTGATACCCGGGGGGCTAGTACTTTTTATGTTTTGATATGCTTAAGGAATAAATAAAAATAAGTATAATTTACTAGCTTTACCCAGAGGTAAACCATCAGGCTGGTCTAGTGCGGGATCCTGGAAGCCACAAATCCTCGAATCAGCCCCTTCATTGTTTTGAGGGTATGGATTAATTAATTAACACCAGATAAAATGAAACCCAAACATAAAGAACAATATTTAATCATTTATTGTACAAATCGATACTGGAATTAAGATAAAGGATTGATTTAGTGTATCTTTACAATAAAAATAATTTAAATACAACAATATGTAATTATATTTTAGTATGAATAGACAAGCTTTACCAACAACCCATACACAGACACCCAACGTGGTGATAATTATAACTATAAAACATGGCAACACAGGTTAAACAGCACATTTATACAGATTCGTATTGGGGAACGAGACGGCGGCAATCAGAGGGAGAGCGCATTCGTATCCTAATGAATACTGATATTTAAAAATGTTATCGTTTCCTCAAAAAGGATATGGCGACATAAATCAGTGATATTTAAAAAGTAAACATTCAACAAGTGCAATCATAACAACAATGATGTATAAATATTAGTTAATCGTAAACGTAACATAACGCCTTCCCCGAAGGGTCCACGAGAGAGGTAAACTTTATCGGTTACATCTTCTGTCTCAACTAGATAAAAATAACAGAAGATGTTATTTTTATTATGTATTGACCAATCAGAAAGGATGTTTGTTTAACAATGCGCATGCACAACATAAATTAACGTTTGAACAAGTCCCACCACTAAACAACAATGATCAAATACAATGAAAACATTCACATAATTATACATTTTGTTAGATTTATACAAATTTGTCTTTTTATTTATCAAACAATTTCATTTTGTAATAAAAATGCACCTTATTGTTACCGTACAGAAGGTCGAGAAATAGGAAAACAAACGAGATTCCTTAAAACTAATTGCCATACAGAAGAACAAATTATAATTGTTTAAAGATATTAAGTTCAATACTATAACTTAACTATCATAGACACAATACATTACTAAACAAGACAAAAATACTTTAATTGGTAAGAAAAAAATAACTTTACTCACAACTACATAATTAAATAAATATACCATTTTTACTGACACATTTGAAAACCTGTGACACTCGATATATCATTCCGATTTGAAAACAAGATTGTAAATATCTTATCTTATTAAATAACACTTTTGCGACCATTTGGGCGAACATGCGCGTGCGCCGTTTTGTTGTTCGAACGCCTTGAGTCGAAAAGCGACATGATAATGCGTAAGTAAAGCCAGGGCAAATTAAAACAACTAGCGCTTTTTTCAACCTATACTGCCAATATGAACCATACCAAAAATACACCCAGATTCCGAAGAATTTTGGACACTAATCTTATTATGTTGAAGAGTTCGGTTGAACGCGCTAATCTCAGGAACTATTCGAACTGATTTATATTTTAGAACTAGTTAATTAAAAATCTGTTAAAGAATTAGCATTTCTTTAAATTAGTCCTAAATACTTAGGTTTTTAGGACTAATTTTACTGAATGAATAAGTGATTTTGGGTTGGTTCATATACCGGAGGGGTGAACATTTCAATTAACTGTTTTTCTAGATCCTTTTTAGATATAATTGTTTCGCTAGCTAGTTTAATTTAACCTTGAATAGCTTTTCTATCCCGCGAGAAGACAAGTGTCTTCGTTTCGAGACGTTTCGCACTGCGCATGTTAATTTCTCACGACCGAAGTTCAAACTAATTATGCCGAACAACTAAAATATTTAGCTAAATTATAAAATAGAACATTTGGTAATACATTTGACTAGTACATCCTTCGGGACAACCGATTTCACTCACAGGAACAATAAAAAGATTTCGATCAAAATATAAACATAATTAGTACTACAATAACTATCTCAATACTAATATTATTAGCCATTTCTATTTAGCTCATGTCTAGCAATCCGAAAAAATGTTCGTCGTTACTTGGACCAAGTTTTGCTTGCAAATATACAGGGTGAAATCAGTACACCATTCCTTAAGCAGAACAGCTTACTAGGAAGAATGTATAAAGATTTAAAAACGTGTAAAATTGCTATTAAATGTCGTGATAGACACCTATTTCTATTGCTATTTGATAGATCCATTAAAATATGGCACAATATTTTATTTTTAAGGGTTGCGTAGCCGAAGCCTTATTAAGACTCCGGTGTCCGCCCGTCTGTCACCAGACTATATCTCATGAACCGTGATACTTACAGTTGAAATTTTCACAGATGATGTATTTCTGTTGCCGATATAGCAACAAATGGTAAAACCACAATAAAATAAATATTTAAGGGTGCTCCCATACAACAAACATGATGTCTATAGATAATGGTACGGAAACTTTCGTGCGCGAATGCGATTCGCACTTCGCCGGTTATTTTTTTAAGCAAAAGTAATAAGTTTATTGTATTTTGTTGTTCCCAAGTTTCTATTACAAGAGTGACATGTATGAAGTGTAACATATCATTACTCCTGTAATTCCTGAAGGTTTATATTGAGGTGTACCTAATAGTACACCCAAATTTCACCAGTTCCATGTGTCAGGAAACGATCCTAGTACAGACGCCTGCAGGTCAAGCTACCCAAAACTGTCAATTTTTCCCAATGAACCTTGAACCTTATACTTTACAAATAAAGTCGAAAATCTATCAAAGAAATCTGACAGATTGTAGTAGCTTGATGTGCAGGCGTCTGTACCATCTATAGAGCACAGATACAAACTTCGTGGCTGCTACAAAAAAAGTTTCGTGTTATTGTTCCATTCCATCAAGATTTTCGCTCATCAGTGACGCTTGCGACCACTAGACCGAAGTACAATAAGATAGTGCGAATTTTGTCAGTTAGTGTGTATGTGGGGGGAGGGGGGTAATATCCGAAATCACGTCACCTATTCGAAAAAATCACGGTAAAAGTGAAACTATTTTTCATATTATAGACATTTAGACGTCCCTACACCGCGGCCGACTGTCACGCGACATGCAACACACAGACGAAAAAGTTTGAGACGATGTACCTAATAAAAGTATCACTTGGTACCACACGGACAGAGCCGCGGAAAATAACACACAGGTATGAAATATATGTTTGAAACAGTATGTATGTGAGATTCTGATTATTAATAAATAAGTATTAGAAGTCAAGACATGTATATAAATCTTCATCTTTTTATTCTAGTGGTAGCAATTGAAATCGGAGTCTATGACGACGTGTAACAGAGTGAAATCTCATTTACAAGCATAGATCAGCATTTTCTTACTTCAGAGTGGGCATTTTTTTTCTGAATTGTATCTCGCAGTTCAACCTAGGAGGTTGTCGTCTGCTTAACCGGGCGATTCCTGTGGATGCCTAAAAATTAAGACCTCCAGCCAGGGCAAAAAACTTACGAACTAAGCGAGTACACGCTAAGGGAGGACAGTAAAGGGACAGGCTGGATCTGATTGATATTAATTGGGGACTGATTTGAACTTACTGGCTCAGCAGCGCGGGCTGGCTCTAGCAAGGGACGGGTGGGAAGAGTGGACGGTCCAATCGCCCCTAAAAGTACTTCTAATCCTTTCGACCGGGAAGAATGGGATAGAGGTATTTGGAAACGGTGATCTGTGCATGGAAATGTGATTTCACCCATGTTTACCATCAATGAGGTGCAGTGCCGTAATACTGTCCTTATGATTTATTTTATCGTAGGTTCTCTAACACTAGTTATTGTGATATCGTGAAGACAAACTGCTAATTTACAGCTAATTTTATGTTATTATTTATATAAAAGTGTGAATATTTTGTTTTTTTATTTTAATATTTTATTTAATTTTAATCGAACAGGGCGGGTGTGAGCTGTTTTGAAATAATTAATGATAATCACGTCTGTATTTGACGTACGTAATACCAATATTTATCAATTTGCAGGTTTCAATATGAAAAGTTTTTCTGGGTTTTTTTCTTAGGCATAAATGTTTTAATTCAAAATACAACAATGATTTGAAAATGAACACAAAACATTACGATCCTTCGCATTGAACTTGAATAATGGGTAAGGTAACTGCAACACTAATGGCGCTACTGTAGCTAGATCCAAACTAAGTCACTGGTGTAATATTTATTAATGTCATTTTGTATTTCATATCAGCTTGACTTCTTTGGTCGGATTGGAACCTAGCTATAAATATGCTATCTATAATGCGCTGACAGAGCTCCCCAAGTAGAATAATTTGTCTTATTCGTTGTACAACGATCTTTGGGCGCGTGGTCGAAATCGGAACCAATGATACCAGATTTTTCAATACATTTTACAAGAATCCACCATCAGTGCTTTGTCAACGTCATTGCAGCCCCAAAAGGTCTACGACATCTTTTATATAGTAGTTTATTTGAACCTAAAGCATTCATATTCTTTTTTTTTAATCTGTCAACACCATTCGAGCGACAGAGTATCCGTGTGTCATCTTATTAAAAATGTTTTTTTTTTTAAATTGAGTTGCCCACACCTGCCTCTGAACGCAAAACCTCCACATCTGAGCTACAATTAAGCTAATACCTATAGTAGGAGACTCAGTTCGCCTAACTATCCAACATAGGCACTAATACAATTTGGCCTGGAACTCTGAATACACTTCTATTGACGGGCATTTGGACCATTGTGACGTTGCCAGGGATTTTTTGTACTAACTTATGTAGATAACACACTCACACCTGAATTTTAGCGTAGGCAGGATGAGCCCATCTACGTTTCGCCCAAGAATATCAGGACGTCACGCTCAGTCGCATTACAATAAACCAAGTTAAGATCAAGTTTGGTTTTAGATTAATGGTTTCTCTGAATGGATAGGTGGGTTACAGTACACTCACAGTTCGTTAATTAAGTTGAAATCTTTGCAGAATATTAATACAACATTGTATGTAAGTAGTACGATCCCAAAACAAGATAATCAAGTTTTCACTGTGTGAACAACATCGATGTTCGTTGAAGCCCTTGTCAACAGATGTGTACCCAGAGTGATTGATTAGTTTTACACTTGTCCACCCGACTGTACCGATTGAGTCTATCGTACACCCGTACAGCCACACAACGAAAGTACCACGTTATGAGAAAGCAAGATAACCCAATATTTAAAGACCTTTCCACCACCTCTAGATTGGCACTACGGAAAAAATAAGGCACCGTTTTTGCCATTTGGTCGGGGAACAAAAAATGAAAAAGAATTTGTATGAAAATTATCTGAGTTAATGTAACTGGAGCTTATCTGGAGGTGGCAAAACAGGCCCTTTGTTAGACAACTGTCCGATTCGTACATCGAAAGGATATTCGAACTTAATTTTAATGTTAATCTACAATGTCCTTACTACATTTTCGAACTACGATTCGGATATGTTGTCGAAACCCTCTCCTTGGGTATCTGCTCTAAGGCAAACCGTTACGAATAACTATCACACTTATTTATAATCTATGGTCGAAAACGGCAATAACCGGGCAGTATATTTTCTTAATAACGACGAAAAAAATACAAGAAATCGTTTGATTCAAAACTGTTGAACCAAGTCGCGTTTTGGCGTAACTAGGAATATTTATTATTATGTAAACTGCATATTGACTTAATATTACTGCCACTTTCAAGGAAGCACATTGGGTTTATGTCACAGAATAGTCACTAAAACATCTCTAAATAAATTCAATAACATAACTAATAGAATCATTACATTTAAATCATCTTCAAACCAACATTCACAATGACACATGAAAAATACAGGCACAATGACATTCCAACTTCTTAAGGCTGGCAACCCTAACTTATCTGTCAAACCGGTCATTGTGCCAACCTTATAACAAAAACTCTTTCCTCTCATTCCCAGTTACGCCACAGCGTCGACGTGTACAGACTAAACAAAACTGAGTGGCTCACTGTGGCTCATGGCTACTGCGATCGGCTCCCAGTGGCTAGTGGCTCACTTGGTGGTCATGTCAGGCCAGTAGTTGATGTAGTAGCGGTGGGTACTTCCTTCAAACAAACGGTCCAGCCAGTTCTCAAGCCCGTCTAGAAGGTTCTCTGTAAGAGGATGGAAAAACAACGATAACACATAATTTAAATAGGAAAATTTGATCTTTTGAGATAAAATTATATTATATATTTTTCAATACGTTTGCTTTACCACCATATCAGTAATAAGTTTTATGCCACTCAACTTTTATATTTATTATATTAGGGCAAAATTAGCGCTCTTATCGAGAAAAATACTTGAATGTCATAAAATTATTGTGTATAATGAGATTTTTATCAATAATTCATAAGTCTTCAAGCAGTACTTTCACAGTTAAAGTAAGCCGTCGTTGACCGGGCTGTCAAAATAACAGTGATCTGTATTTTTTGCTTATATTGGAAGAAAAATAATTGCGAATGGACATTTGATGCTGAGATATAATATAACTCTAATTTAATCAACAATTCTATTAATTTTAATAAGACTCTTGACCATCGATCTAAGAAGTTTCTAGAACTTTTTTACCTTGCATGAGCACGGGCGGGTCAGAGCCCTCGTCGTTGGAAGAGGAGTCGGGCGACGTATGGAAGCCGATGAAGGCGCCAGCCTCCGGGTCGAACGTCGCCTCGCCCAGTGACCGCGTCATGCGGCTCATGCGCTGGGAACATATGGACATGTGTACATGACGTGACGTTTGTGGTCCCAAACGACGAGGCTTGCGACAAGGGCAGGTAGATGATGAATTCTTCTGACTTAAATAAGTAGTCGTGTTACCTTATGCGGCTTGGTGCACTCGGGGTGCTTGGCGTGGTAGATGCAGAAATACTTGCGATGCGGGTTGAGTGCCAGCACCGTGCCCACACAGTTGCGCGCGTTCAGCCGCAGCTCCGCGCCGCCCAGCGACAGCTGCAGCACGCGCGCGAACCAGCCCGCGTGCCGCGACACGCACAGGTACGCGAACACCAGCGTCTTGTTCCTACACAACATAACATAGTGACAGCTGCAGCACGCGCGCGAACCAGCCCGCGTGCCGCGACACGCACAGGTACGCGAACACCAGCGTCTTGTTCCTACACAACATAACATAGTGACAGCTGCAGCACGCGCGCGAACCAGCCCGCGTGCCGCGACACGCACAGGTACGCGAACACCAGCGTCTTGTTCCTACACAACATAACATAGTGACAGCTGCAGCACGCGCGCGAACCAGCCCGCGTGCCGCGACACGCACAGGTACGCGAACACCAGCGTCTTGTTCCTACACAACATAACATAGTGACAGCTGCAGCACGCGCGCGAACCAGCCCGCGTGCCGCGACACGCACAGGTACGCGAACACCAGCGTCTTGTTCCTACACAACATAACATAGTGACAGCTGCAGCACGCGCGCGAACCAGCCCGCGTGCCGCGACACGCACAGGTACGCGAACACCAGCGTCTTGTTCCTACACAACATAACATAGTGACAGCTGCAGCACGCGCGCGAACCAGCCCGCGTGCCGCGACACGCACAGGTACGCGAACACCAGCGTCTTGTTCCTGTGGCCATAGCATAATATACACTGCTGGTCTGCACGCCTACAGGCTAGTCAAAAAACACCTACGAAGGTGCAGCTCGAGCAGTTCTCGGCACCGATACCCTGTACACGTTATTGTCTTATGTTTTGTTCGCTGTTTGGTCTTGTGCGAGTCAAATAAATCACTTTTTCTTTCTTTCTTTCTAAGGGTACTTACTTGCGATAAGGCCACACAATCTTATGGAACTTGGAGAGCAGTTGCACGCGACTCTGCATGTCTACCAACAACACGATCGTTCGACACCCAGGTTTTAATAATCTGCAAGAAGAGCATGAATTAGTCAAACGAAGGATAAATTAAGACTTATTGAAATAAATGGTTTATTTTTGGAAAAAGCTAGGCAGTTGATAATGGAGATGGATACATACCTAACCAGTCCGTTGTACTTCTCGGCTCGTAACTCGTGCAGTCGTAGTTCCGAGCTGGGCTCATTGTTGTTCTTTTTAGCGGCGCTACTCTGCTTCTTCCTCTCTTCCTTCTGACGCTGTACTGACTCCTCTTCTACGCGGCTGTGACGATAAAACGAATGTAAGTTCTAGCAAAGTTCATTTTCTAGTTCTGTTGTTTTTCCCTTGCTTCCTTGCTTAACTTTACGTCGTTCTTTTAAAAAAAGACATGTCTAAATTAGCACTTAGTAGTTTACTTCAAAAATTTTTATTTCATTATTTTTTTGTAGTTTTCAGGGGGCATTATCTACAACGATGTTCACAAGTACGTGTTCGTAAGTTTTATAACGTTTTCAATAATTTTACTGCTGAAAAGCAAAACTTTAGATTGCTTATAATTGTTTTTGCGTTTGTTACCGTATTTGTGTCGAATAAAAAAAAATGAACACCACCTTAGATCGTGCTCGAACGTACCCTTAAGAGCAGCGCAAACGTCACGCACGCTCGCCAGCCAGACGCATTAAGTTAGTTTTAATTGCTTACCAGTTTGTTTTGACTATTAACAATCACCTTCCTTTGATCCTTTCTATTCCGTCTACGGTGACGAGAAGTTTAGCGGACGTACATATACATACATGAGATACGCCATGAGGTACCCGGCGGCCAGCACGAGCGCGACGGTAGCGAGCACGGACAGTGCGGACACGGCCCGCTGCGTGCGCAGCGCGGACGCGGCCCGCTCGGTCCACTCGCACACCTTCAGCACGGCGCGCCACACCGTGCCCAGGGCTGCCTCGTCCAGCAACTCCTGCATCACAAACGGCTAGGATTAACTAACAAAGTCTTAGATCTCACGTATTAAGCTACTATATTTGTTCGACCAACACCAATATTGGTTGTAATGAACTTTCTTAAGAGTTGACAAATATTGCGAACAGTAAAAGAGATAAAACGCCACCCTGAGGGACACCTGCGAAAGCACAACACCAAGAAGAACACGGCAACGTGTATGCAACAAGGCAACGTGTATGCATAGAAATGCATACACGTTGCCGGCGGCCATATAAGTAACTACGAAACCAGTCGATTACCATTGGAGTTATGTTAGGCAAGCGAAGCATATCAAGCAGGATTTCAAAGTCGACAGTATTGAATGCTTTACAAAAATCGAATAAGCTAAACACTACCATGCCTAGCCTGTCACCAGTAACGTTAATTAAAGCTGTGGTGGTGCTGTAACTGGGACGAAATTCTGAGTGGCAGGGATTCAGCAGATTATTCCTAAATATTTAATTTACATGAAAAGGACTTGGCTGATTGTGGAAAAGGCATTATAGAACTTTACTTTACTAAAAGATAGGGAAAGATGGAGATAATAAGGTATTATTACTGAAGGTCTTTTTGGTAATTATTCGCAATAACTATAAGTCAAAATGTATAGAAGAACATCAACATAATATTCTGCAAAATTAATTTAATTTCCACTGACCTGTACATGAGCTTCATACGCCATAACCTCGGTCGGTTTTAACAATCTCTTAATCAGCAGATCTAACGCTCGTTTAGTCTCGTTGAGCCTCTCATGGTACTTCAGCAACTCGTCCCTAACCTCCGGGTCGGCCGGGAAGTGGTCGTTAGTGCAGTGCACGTGGGTGCAAACGGGCCACGTCTCATTCAGCCACTCGTATTGGATGCGGGTGGCTTCACGACGCCAGATGATGACAATGCGATGCTCCATCGCTGATATATCGCTGCCTGTTGGAGGGATGGTTAGGTTTTTATGTCGATACAGAGAAAATCAAACATTGACTGTTGGGCTTTTGGATATCCACTTTCAGCCTACATTTTTATAGCGTATAATACGCCTTGTTTTGTTTATACGCAAACATATACAAATAGAAGACAACACAGGAAAAAAACATACAATTTGAGTACAAAGGTACTGATCATTTCTCCAAGAAATTTCTGCCATGAGACCTGTGGTCTTCCAGGAAATATAAAAAAGAAAAGCTAAGTGTCTGAAGACTGCTGTAACAGAGGAGTCGTACCGGATCCGTTAGCCAGCGCGTGTATGAAGGCGGGCTGCTTGTGCGCGTACACGTAGGCGTAGTGCAGGCGCTCGGGCGGCGCGCGCGCCAGGTCCCGCAGCGCGCGGCGGGCGGCGCCGGCGCCCGCCCCGCCCGTCACCAGCACGCAGCACAGGCGCCGCCGCGCCGCGCGCCACTCCACCGGGCACACGCTCTCCAGCACGCTCTGGAACGTTATTGCATCGATTGCTATCGCGAAAGCTTTATAAGAGCATAGGTGGATTTTGGGAATTGTGTAATGGGGTCGCACTAATAAAATAATTCTATATGTTTGTGCAGGTTACAAACTACTTGTGTGTCAATTTTCATCCTAATCCATTCAATAGTTTCTGCGTGACTAAGTACACCCATACATCGATTCATCCTCACAAACTTTCGCATTTATTACAGAAGTAAGATATCGAAACATTTGAGCAAGTTCTGCGTCCGATCCAATCTGCGAACACGTGAACAAGATAACTCGTATTTTTTGTTTTTGTTCTGGACCATAGTTTCTAATTTCAGAGATATTGGAGATCAAAGTTTTTATTGTTATAACTGTACTTTAAATACGGAGGACCGAAAGTATTGTGTAATGGGGTCTGTACTTTAAATACCTCCCCTGCCGGTACTAATTAATGCACCAACCAGTAAAAAGTTTTTGAGTGCGTTAC
This sequence comes from Ochropleura plecta, assembly GCA_905475445.1. NCBI lineage: Eukaryota > Metazoa > Arthropoda > Insecta > Lepidoptera > Noctuidae > Ochropleura > Ochropleura plecta. The sequence goes on from FR997732.1 coordinate 2,220,593, forward strand.
ATGGAGTCCTCTACCATGATTTTTCACCCCAAAAAGACTCCTAGCTGGGGAGGTAGTGTTGCATTTCACATAATAATTTCTGGTCGATTGATTCATATCTGAACTTATTCTTTATGGATAATTATTTAATAATCTAAACGTCAGCAGGCTCAGAAGGGGTGGATCGAGTGGGGAAAAAAATTTAATTATGTAAAAAATAAAAATGTAAACTGGTCGTTTGAAAATTTGAACAGCAATAGTTTAAACAATAATAATAATTATAGAAATAATCAGCTGTAAAGATAATGGCGGGTTGTACGTCAGCAGGTCATATCCGCACATATTAAAAATAATTATCTTCAATTCATTTCTGGTCGAATGATACATATTTTTCTTTATCCTATTAAAATAATAAAAAAATGCCTCAGCCGACCTACTGATAGGGGTAAGATCGTCAGCAGGGGGATTATAAGTAACTATTTGTATTATCCAACTGACGACTTTCCCCTCTTCAATTATTTTGCTGACTATTTTTTTATTTAATATATTGTTTAAATTACTCTCAGTATTAATTTCAAGCGACCAGAAATTAATTTGAATATAAACAATGCCTTTTTATTGCATATATAATCTATATACTATATGTCAGCCGGCGGACGACTTTCCCCTCTTCAATCACTATGCTGACTATCTTTTTTGTTTAATATATTGTTTAAAATACTCTTAATATTAATTTCAAACGACCAGAAATTAATTTGATTATAAACAATGCCTTTTTTATTGCATATAACGGGTGATTCATTTGGAGTTACTTTTTTGTCTATGCATTTTTTGACAGATAAAGCGTCAGTCATGACAACCTAACCTAATATTTTCATTCAGTATAGTTTGACATTTCATCATGGAAAGACTAAGCACGGCACCGATTTGATCTTTGGGCTCTTGAAAAGCTTGCAGAAAATCCACTATTTCCAACGAAAATTTTGTTTAGCGATGAGGCACATTTTTGGCTCAACGGATATGTTAACAAACAAAATTGCCGTATTTGGTCTGAAGAGCAACCTGAAGAGATTCAAGAGCTACCATTACATCCAGATAAAACAATAGTTTGGTGTGGTTTATGGGGTGGTGGAATCATCGGTCCATATTTCTTCAAAAACGAAGCCGGCCAGAACGTCACTGTCAATGGTGACCGTTATCGTACCATGATAACGGACTATTTGTTTCTTGAAATTGAAGCCCGTCATCTTCAAAACTTTTGGTACCAACAAGACGGCGCCACTTGCCACACAGCACGTGAAACCATGGCTTTGTTGCGAGAAAAATTTGGTGAACAGTTAATTTCGCGTTTCGGACCAGTCAGTTGGCCGCCTAGATCCTGTGATATCACACCCTTAGACTTTTTTCTGTGGGGTTATGTAAAGTCCAAAGTTTATATGGATAAGCCGCGTACGATTGATCAACTGGAAGCCAACATTACTCGCGTTATTCGCCAAATACCACTGGAAATGCTCGGTCGGGTCATCGAAAACTGGAACTCCAGAATGGACCACCTTAATCGCAGTTACGGACAACATTTGAAAGAAATAATCTTTAAAAAGTAAATGTAAGGAATGGTTCTTTTGTATTATAATAAAGATTACCCGATAAATTTATTTTATTCATATTTTTTTTAGTTTTGGAAAAAGTAACTCCGAATGAATCACCCATTATAATCTATATACTATATGTTAGCTGGCGGACGACTTTCCCCTCTTCAATCACTATGCTGACTATCTTTTTTGTTTAATATGTTGTTTAAAATACTCTTAATATTAATTTCAAACGACCAGAAATTAATTTGATTATAAAAAATGTCATTTTAATCCCTTCTTTATTGCATAATTATATAATTTATATACTATATGTCAGCTGGCGGACCATTTTTCCCTCTTATTATTTAGACTGTTTTTTTTTTATTCTTTAAGATGTTTAAATTACTCTTAACATTAATTTCCAGCGACTCGAAATCAATTTAATTATAAAAATTATCGTTTTAATTTGTTAATATCTACATACAATTTGAACAGATAGGAATGTGAGGAACATCAAACAAATATGTACATACTATACTAATAAAATATGTTTTAAATTACGTTATTGAAACGCATCCTTTACAATCCTTACATTCCTATCTGTTCAAATTGTATGTAGACAAATTAAAACGATAATTTTATAAATAAATTGATTTCTAGTCGCTTGAAATTAATATTAAGAGCATTTTAAACAACATATTAAACAAAAAAGATAGTCAGCATAGTGATTGAAGAGGGGAAAGTCGTCCGCCAGCTGACATATAGTATATAGATTATATATGCAATAAAAAAGGCATTGTTTATAATCAAATTAATTTCTGGTCGCTTGAAATTAATACTGAGAGTAATTTAAACAATACATTAAATAAAAAAATAGTCAGCAGAATAATTGAAGAGGGGAAAGTCGTCAGTTGGATAATACAAATAGTTACTTATAATCCCCCTGCTGACGATCTTACCCCTAGAAATAGGTCGGCTGAGGCATTTTTTAATTATTTTAATAGCATAAAGAATAATATGTATCAATTTCATTCGACCAGAATTGAATTAAAGATAATTATTTTTAATATGTGCGGATATGACCTGCTGACGTACAACCCACCATTATCTTTACTGCTGATTATTTCTATAATTATTATTATTGTTTAAACTATTGCTGTTCAAATTTTCAAACGACCAGATTACACTTTTGGTTTTTTATTTTTTGACATAATAATATTTTTTTCCCACTTGATCCACCCCGGGTGCGCCTGCTGACGGTTGATTCAATTATTGCCCATATCTAAGCTATCAATTTCAATCAAAATTAATCGTACAGAAATCACCATCAAAAATGCAACGCTACCTCCCCAGCTATCCATTACAGCAATCATTTTTGGGTAGTGTTTTTTGATTTTGATGGACAGAAATTTTGGTTGACGGCTTCGTCAAGGTTCCGTTTACACCTTGTTTTGTTTTCAAAAGATACTCTTCTTCAAGTGAGCTGTTAACTTACCTGTGAGGACAGCCTCGGCAGCGTCAGCATCTGATTAGCTTCGATGAGCTGGTGCAGAGTCTGTGTGGGGATTTCGGTGGTGCTGACTGTGGCGGCGGGCTCTATACTGTCCTCCTTGAGCAGCACCATGGTGTCGATGTGGCGCTGCACCTTGTAGCGAGCCGTCACATTCGTGGTGTCGCGGGAACGCATGTCTACGAAACTGGGGAAATGGTTGATAAATGATGTTTATTTTGCAAGTAGGTTTTCACAAACACTTTTACACGTAATTTTTTTGAAAAACTAGATGAGGCAGGTGTTTCGTACCCGACTACTCTGAGAAGAAACAGCCGAAACAAACTCAGAGGTCATAGTCTCTTTTAAGGTCCAGACAAAATAATCTTGGTCAACTTACATGAGGACTATGCAGATAGTGTCTGAAATGGTCTTTTTAAGAAAGCAACACACAGATTGAGTGGACCTGTCGAGTCAGTGCAAGCATTTGTCAGTTATCGTGTAGCTCAACTCATAACCCAAGGAGCTCAACGACACGGCAAACAATACCCTGGAGTTGGTAGAAAAAATATATTTTGTCTTCCGAGAACTGAGGCCTAAGCACGCGCGGCTTAATCGTGAAATAAATATGTCAAATTAGTTGAAAACACAAAAATACAATGGGATAACATTGTATTTTTGTGTGTCAAATTTCCATTAAATTTTGCTATTTTAGATGGTGTTCTTTTGCTAATCAGATAATACAATGTGAGTCAGGGGGTTGAGAACAGCGGAGGTCAAGGAGTTAAGAACACGGGAGGACAAGAAGTTTAGAACTCTGGGAAGTTCGGGCAGTTGTTTGGTGCAATTTTATTAACATTTAAATTTCTGTGCTAAAATAAAAAAAACAGTTTTGCAACTTCGATTTGCCTTTCGACCACAACTAACAGAAAGTTAACAAAACGAACTCGACTTACCCAAAAGCGACTCTATCTCTATAGTGGAATGCAGTGATGAGGTATCTGAGGCGGATGGTCTGGCGCTCTTCAAAGATCAGCGCTTTGACTTTATTGTCCTCGAAATCCGACACGAAACCGTCCACGTTAGCGTCCGCGATCGCGCTAACTAGTTTGTACGGGAACTTCCAGCGCATGAACTCTGTGTACAATGTGATAAGGTTAAAAATGCTCTAGCTTTTTTTGAGGTCGTTACCAATACGGGAAATTTTAGTGCATGAACTCTGTATGTTGCGCCATTAGGTCGAAAAATCTTTAGCTGTTTTGCGCTCTTTAGTCATTTATATTATTAAAATAAGAGTTTCTGAACATGAAAGACACCGTGATTCAATGTGGACCAGGGTTTGGCATATTTTGCTGCTTTAATGCTAACTGCTCGGATTGCTTACCATCAACTTCCAGAAAGCAATGGGTATAATGTAGTGTCACTTAAGATTTAACAGAACATAATCACGCGTGTAATCCCCGAAAGTTAGGTATAAGTTTATCTAATAGTAAACCTACATTTCGCCAGTTCTGTCAAATTCCCATGTAATAGGGAGCAAGCCTATTACATTGCCATCAGATGGTCACAAAACTAGCGTCCGTGACTGCTACTCACAAAATCCTGGTGGAAAAAAAACCCAATAACATTTTACCTGACCTGGGAATCGAACCCAAGACCTCATATAAGTCTTTAAACTGACATGGTTACTAATATTATAATTAACACTTGAAACGGGATATTTACCATGTTTATTATTTATATTGAGTTTCCGATATTTCCAAGACCTCATGGTCAACAGTCGCACTTGTGGCCACTAAACCTAACACCAGACCACAGACTATTAACCAATAGTCTGTTTGGTGGACTATATTTTGGTAAATTTGAATAAGCTAAACTAACCATAATTTTTAGAGGAAAAGAATTACGTACCCAAAATTTTAGGCAGCGACGCCAGCCCCTCCTTATACAAATACACATGTTTATCCAACACGAAGGTTAGAACAGGTACTCCATGTACCCCAACCCTTCGCGCCAGACTGGCCTCATGGCCCGCGTGTACGGTTGCCATGGTAACGCCGAGCGGCTGCAGAGCTTCCACTAGCCGCCGCCAAGCGGCCGCTGAGCGCACGCAATCGAAACACCAGTCAGTGTAGAACAGTACTAAGGCTGGAGTGTGGATGCTTTTCTCGACTATGTTGTTTTCAAAGTGGCTGGAAGAGAAACAGTTGTTGAAATCGTTGTACCATTTGAACCTACTTTGCCATTCAAACTCAAAGCATTTATTTCAATAGGAAATGATCAAAGCTGGTTGAAGATGGCGTGTCTCTGATGTGATCACTTACCGTGCGGTAACAGAAAGTTTGTGGAACAGTGTGATGTCTTGGTCCTGTGTTCGGAAATGTGTCCCAAAGAACTCTTCGAAGGGATCGTTACTGTAACAACATAAAACACGTCATTTATTCACGCTTTGTATAAAAGACACGTTTGCGACATTCATTTCAAAGGCAGACATTTAGCCAATAGACCTCCATCTTTAAGTATCTGCAAGCAGAGATCTATCGGCTAAATAATGATGATTTCAGATTTGGCTCGTCTTTATGACGTGACTTGAGGCGTGATTTGCTTCTGTGTGACGAAACTCGTGTGGGATGTTCTAGACCGTTTCTGTTTTCGCTAACACTAGGTTAACTCAAATTAATTTCTACATTCACCCGTCGGATTCCTTTAGCGTCATTGAAAAAGAAAAACCAGTATAAGCACTTGCATCATGTCGTGCTTTTGTCAGAAGAAAGTCATCATCTGCCGAGCTTTTTCTCAACTCTGCTGGGATCGGCTTCCAGATTGCAGCCGAATATGAATATTTTTCATGGATCAAGCCATACCAAGATCAGCCTACCTGACCTCAAAAACCCAGTTAAACTGGATAATGCCATACGACTGGTTGTCAGACTTTCTGGTCATACAAAGCTCTTAACATAGATTACACAGATTAATCCGTATCGCGATCGCAGTCCTACTAGGTTAACATTTTGACGGCACGGTTGGCGCAGTGGCCGAACGATCAACTGCTGTGTTGCGGGTTCGATCCCCGTACGGAACAAATTGTTTTATGACCTACAGGTAGTTGTTTCGGGTCTAACTGTTTGTGTATGTGAGTTTAAATGGTTTTGAATGCACCGTCGATACAGGAGAAAATCCTAGTGCAAAGCAACAAAAAAATACGTGCTTTCCAGGGCACGGAAGAAACTTGTTTTGTAATTGGTGACCAAATGCGGGAAAGGCAAGAAGGCAAGGGGAGAACAAGAGAAGCGCGGCTCAACCTGAAGATTCATCTGAGCGGTTGTTATTATTTTATACATACCAACCTGTAGTCATTGCATGACACATTTCTGTTATGCATGCCACATTTCTGGTATGCATGCCATGCAGCATTCAACGATGATGCACAATAAATATTTATATCTTTGGTCATTTCCGAATATCCCGGAAGTAATATAATTCCGACTGCATTATTCATACTACAGATTTAAGACAAATAAACTATCTGGTTCCAAATTATTCAGTCGTGGTGGCGCAGAGGTTAGGGCCTCAAGTCTTGTGTACAAGGTTGTGGCTTCAAATCCAGGCAAGCACCAATTGGCGTTTTTTAACTCATATGTACAGACGCCAGCAGGTCAAGCTACCCGAAACTGTCAATTTTTCCCAATGAACCTTGAACCTTATACTTTAGAAATAAAGTCAAAAATCTATCAAAGTAATCTGACAGATTGTTGTAGCTTGATGTGCAGGCGTCTGTACTTTCTAAGTTTATCTTGGCAATCACTAACATCGGCGAGAACATCGTGAGGAAACCTGAACTTATTATTAATTCTTACTTAATATTATAAAAGCGAAAGTGAGTTTGTTTGTTACCTCTTCACGCTTTAATGGCTAAACCGATTTTGATGAATTTTGGTAGAGAGATAGTTGGGAACCAGGAGACGGACATAGGCTATTATTTTTTATTAAAGAGTGGGATATGAGGGAGAAAGAGGGAAGAAACGGAAAACTTAGCGTTGCTATTACAAATCAATAAGGCGCTACCGAATTTAACGCGAGCGAAGCCGCGGGCAAAAGCTAGTTATTAATATAAGTCTGAAATCGCCAACCCGTCTAGAACAAACGTGGCCATCAATGTTCGTGCCTTTCCTACATGAGAAGAGGCTTTGCCCAGCATTGGAACAGTTGGCTGGTATTATTGTTATCATTATATTATTTATCTGGTTCCTACTACTACGGACGATGCAACGTTGAGCTGTCGTTCAAAACGTCCAAGTGTGGCGTGACAAAAGAAAATAATAAGAGGCCACGAACACGCGGTGATAACTTAACGTAAATACGTCGAGTTTAAAATATCCGTTTCACATACTATATTTTCATAACATTATGAAGTTATTCATATATTTATGGATGATACTGATTGTGCTATTTTTTTAATGGCATCTCGTAGGTTAACTTACTGTGAGTGCCTTGAATTTAAGGCCTCCAGCCAGGGGGATTAGTGAGTTCTAATGGGGGATTAGAGTAAATTATGTTTATGCAAGTAGGTTTTCAGAAACACTTTTACACAGCTTTTTTAAAAACTAGATGAGGCCGGTGTTTCGTACCCGACTACTCTGAGAAGAAACAGCCGAAACAAAATCAGATCACTCTCTTTCTATATGCTATATGATAATTGTATTTTCGATTAAAAAATCAACGTATTCAAATTACGTATACACCGCGCTAGTGCTTGGGCCTCAGAACACGAAAGCTTACATAAGTTTATCATACCGTGTCTTATGTCAATTAAATGTTCTCACAACATAGGCACATGAAACTATCACATTTATGGAAGACAGTTACCATAAAACTCTAAATACAAGTTAGAATAGATATACGGTTTGGTAATCTTCGTGTTTCCAAATTAGTAAGCGCCACGGAATAACCTCCCACAGAGGCAACACTTCTGCATTTTGTACTGCCGTGTTTCGCACCTCTTATTGCTCGTGTCAAGAGTTATTTCTGTTTTGAAACCTATCGTAGTTTTTTGCATTCCTTTATTATTAATTTAAAAAAAAACCATCAAGCCTGTAATCCCCTAAGAGTTAGGCAAAGTTGAACCTAACAACCCACATTTTCCCATTTATGTTGAAGTCCAATATAATATAGGGGGCGAACCTATTGCCATTAAACAGGCATAAATGACTCCGTTACTGCTACTGAAAAAATCTTGATGGAAAACCCAATAACAATTTGCCCGACAAGGGAATCGACCCCCAGGACCTCATTCATGCTCAGCAGTAGCGATTGCCACCTCTCAACCAACGAGGCCAGCGTAAATAGTTACTAATCTAATTTTATAAGCATGATGATAATACAAAATAGATAAGAACTTCTGTGATCTTTCTGAGATCGCATAAAAGCGCGTTCATATTTCCAGAAATAGTCGATGTTTGCCGAAACGCATTATTTTGATGGGACCATAACTTCCTATTTCGTATCCTATTTCTGGATCCATTACTCTGCACAGCTCACACTTTACGCACCATTCAGAAACTACCATAAACATGAATGCAGTGACTCATGTTTAAGGATTGTAAATATCATCAGGATTGACTTTCAATAACGTTAATGTTACGTTTTTCTGATTCATGTGTTATTAATTAGATGTGAGAACATAATTTTGGTAAATGCACAATGCAAGTACAATTTCAGCAACATACATTTGAATTTTCACGATTTTCATATTTTTATAACTTTAAAATCCATATTTATCACTAAAAAGAATGTGTGTAGAATGAATCAAAAATTATAAAAAAAAATAGATATGCAATTGATTTATCCGTACGCATTATACGGGCCTTGGATGTAGAGTTCAGCCCGTTATACAAAACGATTTTTTTTTATGAATATTGATTCAGCTGTCTAAGGAGAGCCTCTTAGCCTTATTGGTCTTGAAGGTATTAGTTGAAGCTCTTGGTAATTAAGCCAATGGCTGATACAATTATCAGCACAATGATCACTGAGTTCACATCCCACATGTCAATAGGGTAGATGACACCACCAATCAATTGACATACTTTTTATGAGCTGTCAAAATGCGATTCCATAGATTTTGTATTGGACTCGCAAACGATGACGTCACTATTTTGTCAAGTCAATGACGCAACTATTTATTGATTAAAAAGCAACTAAAAATCGAATTTTAAAGTTATTTTGAAATGAATGGAGTTCTCAGGTCTAGAATAACGTGTTCTTTCAGAATTTCAAAATTGTGTCTTTAAATTATTGGTTAATGGTGTCATCTACCCTATACAAAAGATATTTGATTTGCTTTTCTTTCTCAGCTTTCACGAGTAATTGTATTGCTACAGAAGCAACACTCAATTGTATTGCCAATGTTTTACCCTATAGAAAATCCACAGTTTGTTAAAAAACTCAGACAATCTAATTTGTTTACTTTGAGGCACTGTTTATTCTATATACAAATGTATTAAATAGCAAGATTTATTGCTCCAACAGCTACATTGATATAGGCTTTTGAGTATTATAGCTTAGTAAACAGCTGTTTTGTGTTATTGTCTAGATTTCAAAGAAAACAGTCTGCTTTTATAAAAGTTCATCTGTATTAGATATGGGGATTTATTTGTCCTTGTCCGCCCACATTTAAGATATATTATTACTTTGAACAGGATTTTTAAGAAGAGATTATAATCTTGGGGTTCTTTTTTTTTTAATAATTTTACATGCTTACCATAAACTGCTCCATTATACCCTTACAGCCACTTAAATCTTAGGTTTTATGCATTCTATGAACACTATGGTCTTATTATATTAATGAATTTGGCTGATCATATTTTTTTTTAATGACACCTGTTCAAATGAAGTCATGATACTCACCTAAATCTTGCATACTGGCTGTAGTCATGCCTAGGTTTGTATAGGTGGTCGTCTTCGTTCGTAATGCCATACAAGTCAAACGCCTGTCTGCGTTCTGTGTCTGACAACAGTTCATATGCTTGTTTGATTTCAACAAATCGTGTTTCCGCATTTGGGTCCTCATTTTTATCAGGGTGCCTGTAATGACAAATACTTTAAATTGTAGCATTATAGTATTGTAATATTTGTGTTAAATTTTGAGAAACAAAATTTTATCATCTTTTTTTTTCATCTATATGGATTCTCTGTATTTTTTCTTAAAACTTAGCACAAAATATTATTTTATCTCCTCTGTAGAAGATATCTGGTCAGTGGGTAGGTAGTCTTTGGACCAGACAGAACTCCGCCCCTAAGATGACCCACTGACCAAATACTGTATGCAGCATGCACTTATTATCTTCAATGCAATACCACAATAAAAGTAAAAAGATGACAGAATTACATGGTAAAAACCAGTTTATTTACTACATATTAAATAGCACGCTTGTAGTTTCAATAGCATGGATAAACATACCATTCTTTAGCCAGTTGCCTGTAAGCCTTGCGAATTTCAGGCAGGTTAGCCTTGCGGTGTATCCCCAATATTTTGTAAGGGTCACCGATCTTCTGAGCTAGCACCAGCGGACACAAGGCGAGCGCCAGTACTACCCACAGCCATCGCCCTTTCCAACCCTTGTGTTTCCATTGCATATTACCAAACAATTTCTTTAGCAACCCTTCTGAATAAAATATTTATACTTTTCAAGAGAACTCTCATAGCAAAATCCCGCACTCTGCAATGGAACACATGACTGTTGTATGTGAATTTAACACGGAAAACTCAAAAACTGTTATCAGTCATTTGTCTTAAAATAGAACGGCTGAAAATTCGTGAAATTCTAAAATCTCTTCACAAAAATTACAAAATGTCAATTGGGCCAAACCATAGTCAAATTTGTTATTTTTCTGCGCAAATAGCAAAGACAACAGCTGGAAACTCACTGAACCAAATCAATAAATATTATTCTTTCAAGAGTTGGTAAAATATCATTAATTTGAAATTTTAGTAACAACTTTATTAGTGAAGAATGGGCTATTTAAAATTAAATCACAATTTATAAATAAGAACCATTAAAAATATTTCGTCGACCTAATTCTAATAGGTAGTATCTCATTTTTGAACGAAACTGACTTTTTAGGTGTTTTGGACAGAACTGACAAAAATACGTCGTTCTCTTTCGTTACTATTTAAACTTTGTATGAAAAAAAAAGAGATAAAAGACTTGACGTAATACCTCGCATCTCGAATCACGGAATTGTTAATGCGAATACGCAATAACTCATCATTCGCCATACTATGTTTACGTTTTGCAAATCGCTGCGTGTTAAAAGTGTTTTATATTTGGATTCATAGGCATTTAAGGTAAGTACCAGATTATATTTTGTGATTTATATCGTCACCTATGTTTTTTGATATTATTAAGGCACAACATTATCATTAAGTAGGGTAAAAATGTGTTTAAAAGTTATTGTTGAGATACTACTTTTTCGAATTAATATTTTAAAAATTTGCATTGAGTTAATACTTATTGACACTAATTTAAAATCAAAGTTGTTTCTTATTTTTTCCTAGTTTCGCGCAATTTTGTTTAAATTAAATATTATTTGATATTAAAATTTATATTAACTCTTTTTTTTCTGGTAGCCAATAATTTTTACTATTAATTATTATTGCCAAATTAGTAAAGGACTTCGAATAATTTTGCTTTTTAAACATTTCAGCTGTACGTACCTACTTGGTCTAACTATCATCAAAATGGACATTTTGGAAACGGATTCAGAAGATGATCAGGAAATTTTAGAATTGTTGAGAAAAAGTGGCATAAAAGTTATTGACACAAAGAAGAAACCGGTCATTAAAAAAACATCCGGCATACAAATTTTAGAAGATGTTTTAATTTATAAACCAGATAATGAACTTCTTAATGCGATAAACTTTGCAAATAATCCACATGAGGAAGCTCTTACCGGATCTATCGTACCTGAGTCAAACTTGGAGTCATTATACTCTGTTGCTGCTGAAAACCTTGACTCGGAGTCATTATTCTCTGTTGCTGCTGAAAACCTTGCCGAAACAGAAATCGAAGATACGTTTGATACAGGGTTATTTAAAGATAAACCGGATATTGAAACACAATCGACTGAGACTACATCTTCACATACAATTCAAATCCATGAAGCCACAATAAGAATTGACGAATCAGTATTCCCAATCGTAGCTGATGATCCTACAAGCAAATCTAAAACTGATGTTGCGAATGCATCAACCATCGCAAATGTATCGGCTGACCCTTCAACATTACCTGAAACTGCTGTAACCTTAAATACACCTGGTGCCACTGAAACCGAATCTGCAACTGGAAATAATGAAAAATCTCCGCACCAACCTAAGAGAAAAAAACGTGCTGTGCCCGCAGAATGGAAAAGAAATGTCACAAAAACGCGAAGGATGCGGGGAGAGAGTTACTTGGGTTATGAAAGGAAAAATAAGAAGATTACAGGCAATGTTAATAGGAGTGAGAGACAGATGGGTCCAACATGTAAGTCCGAGTATTGTAAGAAGAGTGACAAGCGCTCGTGTTCCAAGTTTCAACTTAACGACAGACTTACTATTTTTGAAAATTTCTGGAAAGAGCTAGATTGGCAAGGAAAGAAATCATTTGTGTCTTCAATGGTTGACAAAGTTCCAGTTAAGCAGAGAACAGCTGGCGATTCACATAAACGAGAAGAAAGTTGCGTATATTATCTCAAGCTAAATGAAGAGACATATCAAGTCTGCAAGACGATGTTTATGAATACCTTGGGAATAAAAGAACGCATGATTTCTAAATGGATCTCTCAAGCAAAGTCGGGTATCACGTTAACTGAGACCAAAAAGAAAGAAAGCAATAGAGGCAAGAAAAGACCAACCGAAGTACTAACATCCATTGGAATCAGTCAGGCTGAACACCTTACAAAGTTTTTCGACGATATCCCTAAACTCCCCTCCCATTACTGTAGAAGTACATCAACAAGACAATACCTGGAACCGGTTTTCGAAAGCAAGAGTCATGTATACAGTGTGTATAAGCAAAAATGCGTCGACGACAACTTGAAGCCAATTTCAACTTGCTTTTTTTATAACAAGTTCGATGAATTAAACTTGAGTATATCCAAGCCCAAGAAGGATAGGTGCGATATTTGTTGCGGGTTTGAGACTAACAACGTCACGAAGCAGGTTTACGACCAACACATCCAAAAGAAACGGGCTGCAAGACTGGAAAAAGAAGCTGATAAAAGCTTGGCTTTAGAGGGAAAAATTACAGTACTCACTATAGATTTGCAGAGCGTGAAGGTATGTCCAAAAGTGCAGGCTAGTGCGGTATATTATAAAACAAAGCTTTGTTGTCATAATTTTACCATTTACGATTTGGCAACTCATGAAGTGACCTGCTATTGGTGGCATGAATGTGAAGGCGAGTTACAGGCATCTAATTTTGCTTCTTGCTTGGTAGATTACATAGAAAATAAGGTTTCGAAAACTATCCCACTAGTTATCTACAGTGACGGCTGCACTGCCCAAAATCGGAACTCGATAATGGGTAATGCTCTTCTCAATTTGGCTATGAATGAAAATTTAGTTATCAGCCAAAAATATTTGGAAAAGGGTCACACCCAAATGGAATGCGACTCAGTACATTCTGTGATTGAAATCAAACTTAAAAAGAATGATATTTTCCTACCTCATGAGTATGTTACACTCACCAAGGATGCTAAAAAGAAGACTCCAAAATATACGGCCAAATACCTGACCTACGACTTTTTCAAAGATTATTCACAGCTGCAACGGTACACTTCTATAAGACCTGGAAGAAAACCCGGTGATCCTACTGTCACTGATATAAGGCAGTTGCAATATGACCCTTCAGGAAAAATTAAGTTCAAGCTGAATTTTTCCGAAGAATTGCAAGATTTGCCTATCAGATGGAAGCCAGGTAACTATAGTGTATCTGCTATGTACACTAATAGAATACCATTAAAAGAAAGAAAATGGAAAGATCTCCAAGATCTAAAATGCATTCTGCCCAAAGACTGTCATTCTTTTTATGACAATTTACCTAAGACTGGTTGAAGACTATTTGGCTATAAAAATTTTGTTAGTTAAGTCTATTATAAAAATATATACTTACTTTACGTTGATAAACGTCAATAATATTTACATTTTGTAACAGTTTATTTAAAGTAGTTTTGATAGAAATTTTGCATTTTTTATGACAATTTTGTTAAGAATGATTCGAGTTCCTAGTGATAGTAATGTAGGTAGGCATTACGCACATACTTTAAAGACTGATTAGTAGATACTGAATTCTGTAATACAATATTTTTATTTTCAGAAGAATTTATTGAATAAGTACTGTTAATTAAGATTTAGACTTGCATGTCTTACAAAAGAATTTAATTTAAGTTTTGATTATAAGTGAAGTCAATTTTGTGTTTTTTTTGGAAGAAGTTTTATTGAGTTTTTTTTTTATTAAAATACATTTATTAAGAAGAGATTGTTTAAACAAGTGCTATTTTTTTATATTTCAATAAAGATTTCAGAAATTAAAATGTGTTTCATTTTCATTGCGAATAGGTAGCAACTCAGTGAAATAGTTATGTTAATAAAGCTCATCTCATATATTACACTAACTATACAAATTATAATTTTTTCTGTAACAAATTTTGACATCTGCTTTATTTTTAATATCATGCTCAGAACATGCCTTTTATTGTTTACTAAGAACTTGTAAGAAAAAAACCGTAATTTTGGCCTCCTCAAAAGTTGCCAAAATTGAGATACGACCTATTAAAATTAGGTCGACGATTTGTCAAAGTTTGGGATGTAATTACTTGTTGGTTTTTAAAACTACTTAAAATAACACTATGCTTTAAAGGCGGAATCGATTTCTAGATGAGAAATATTACGATCGATTTATTTCTATACAGTGTAAATTCTATACTCGATCTTGATTAGTCGTTTATCATCTCGTATTGTATTTATTCAGCTTTGCGATGCTGCTGATTGCGAAAGTAAAGAGATTGACCAAATCTACCAAAATGGGGTAATAAAAATCCTTTCGATACAGAATGTGAACGTGGCACTCCAGACCAGACAATGCTTCTCATAAGTCCAAAATGGTCTAACAACTACACATTAGAGCACCTACGCACTACTTGTCTAGTCTTTTTCCGACTTTGGGGTTGGCTTCCAATCTTACCAGAGTCATCTGAATGCACGTATTTTACATGGAGGGGGTGATAATGATCTACAAACGACAACCAGGCCCAAGGGCTTAACATGGTTCCTGAGTTTTAGAAGAAACTCTGTATTTAATGAGTGGTCACCCATCCACGACCTAGGCAAACTTGGCTAAACCTCAAGATTGACAAGAGCAGCAGTTATTATTTAATCACGAACTCCTCATAACATATATGAATATTATTAATTTTTAAATTCCAAAGAATGACTATAATTACATAATTACTCGCATAACCAGTTTTTTAAAGGATTTTTCATTCATTTGACTAACATTTATACAAATTCTAATCGATTGTTTGCATAGTTGGAATCACTACGTTCGGCGAACATTGCCCACCACGTCACGTTCGCCTTATCTCCCGGCTGCCAAATGTGACATAAGTAAGTCTGTCATTTCAGAGATACAATTTCAGTTTAGTATATTCTTCCTCGTGCTTAGCAGTGTTGTGAATTAGTTCATTAATAACTATCGCGCTACTAAAGCAGCCGATTCGTACTTTTATATAACTTGCACTTTTACCGGTAAGTTACAGTTACGTTGCTCAGTTTTGAGGTTATTGTCATCATCTGATGTTGAAAGTTCAATGTAAATAAATGGTAAAGTTATGTTTGCTTTGTGTAATGCGAACTATTATTTGCGCTTAAGTTATTTTCTAACACAAAGTCGTGGGTCACAAACATTAGGTCGTGGTTATTAAACTAAAATAGGTACGTTCCTTTGGTTATAAAAGAAAACTTAAACATCAAGTCAAGGAATAAGGATGTGCTAAATATAGAACATATTATGCTAAGAGCCATAGGAGTTGAACATACCATAATTCAAGTGACCACCGTGTCGATAAGTTTTCTAAGAAAAAAAATTATAAATATTCCTAATAGCTCTACATTAAAATAAATAATAATTCAAAAGACTAATCAGGTTTTATTTTCAATAAATCAACTAAAGCTATAGTGACGTCTGATAGGGGACAATGGAAGAAGAAAATGTGTTGTACCAACCCCAAACCGAATGGGACAAGGGCAGGAAAATGATGAAATCAACTAAAGTTAGAAATCAAAAGCTTAAAGGAAAAGCTATAAATAAAACAAAATAAAAACAGTGTTTGTGTAAATTATCCTTGGTTAAAACCAGGACAATTTAGTACATAATATATTTATTTGAAATTAGTATTAATACTCTTTTTAGCCTGAAACACAGGTCCAACCTAGTTCAGGCAATTAAGCAACTGTGTTCTTTTGTTTGTTAAATGCTTTATTTTATTGTATATGTGCCCCCTTTTTATAAATAAACGATTTATTATTATTATCATTCTGCTTAAGTGGCCATTTTATACCCCTGCTAACTGTTTTAATTAGTTTTTTAGTTATTTTGTGCATTAAATTGGCTTGTTGGCTGCAACTTGCTTGATGTAAAGCAAAGATACTGTAAGTACTTCTAATAGTAACAGTTTAAAATACCTCTAATAATAGATAGTGAGCAAGTATAATGTGGCATAACATAAGTACACTCAGATTAGATAATTGGGCTTCCTTATCATTCAAGTCTACATGAATGCTACAAAAATCTTGCTCTGGGATTTTACTTTGATTCATTTATATTTAGTTTAAATGTTAAGGCCATGGAGTATTACTAACCAGTGTCTGTCAGTATGTAGGTCTGAAATATCCCTTAGGAAAGTAGTAGTAGAAGAATAAAAAATCTTATGTCCTAACCTGATGAATTAGTTTGCTATATTGCATCTAATTTCGTGAAGTCAAAAAAAAGAAAGGAAATGAAGCAAAATAAAGGTTAAAAGTAAAGTTATACGTATATACAGTCGTGGTCAACTAATTAGGGACAATCTCTAGTTAAGCCAAATTGTGAATTTATTTTTTATTTTCCAACGAGTCTTAACAATATTCCATATCTTTTACACGTAAGTATAATTAGTCATTGATGTGCCCGATTATACAAAAAATAACAACTTCTTAAACATTAAACCTCTTTACAGTATAGCTGATAGATTATCAGTGTGCTATTTGTTCAAAGAATGCTGGCTGGCCATTTAATTAGGGACACTGAGATATTGCGTTCTATTTTCAAAATTTGAATCTCAATACTTTTTTATTTCTTCTTTTATTGTTTTGTGGTAGTTTTGGCGGCAATCCAGATTTTTAATTTTAAGTTTTGAGAATTATTTTGAAGAAATATGGGCAAAAATAAAAGTTGCGATCCAACACTACGAACAATTATCATGAAGTTTGTCGAGCGTGGTTGGTCATACCGAGGGATAGCAGAACATTTAAATTGTTCAAAAACTATGGTATGCAATGCAGTGCAACATTTCAGGCGCAATAACACAGCTTTAAATGTGCCCAGGACAAAAAGATCGAGAAAAACAACTCCGCAAGAAGATAGAATGATAACCAGGTTAGCTAAGAAAGATCCGTTTCTAGGCTCTATTTTAATTAAACACGAAGTGTTTGGGGCAGACGAAAGAGCCGGTGTATCAGCGAGGACCGTTCGACGACGTCTGGTAGAAGCAGGGTTGTTCGGAAGAGTGGCTCGCAAAGTACCGTTGTTGAAGAAAGAACATAGAAATGCTCGTTTGGCGTTTGCACGTAAATATGGACATTGGACCTACGCCCAATGGCAACATGTATTATTCTCTGACGAGACCAAGATTAATTTAATTTCTTCAGATGGAAGGCAATACGTACGGCGTCCTGTAAAAGCGGAAATGAATCCAAGATTCACAAAAAAGCAGGTGAAACATGGCGGTGGAAACATTAAAATTTGGGGTTCATTTTCTGGACGTGGAGTGGGACCTGTGAGAAAAGTTCAGGGTAACTTAGACCAACATCAATACAAAACAATATTGGAGGAAACTATGCTTCCCTATGCTGAGGAGCATCTCCCTATTATATGGACGTTTCAGCATGATAACGACCCGAAACATACCGCCCGTTCAGTCAAGTCGTTTCTTACCAGTCAGTCAGTATCGGTGCTAGATTGGCCAGCAAATAGCCCGGACCTCAACCCAATTGAGCACCTTTGGCACGAAATCAAGAAAAAAGTTTCAACTTATCGTACCACAACTTTAGATCAACTTAATCAAACTTTTTGTGAGGCATGGGCAAACATTCCTATCGAAACATGTCAGAAACTGATAATGTCTATGCCACATCGGTGTCAAGCGGTAATTACTAACAAAGGTTTTGCTACTGGGTACTGATTTTACACGTAATAAAATGGAGCTTTTAAAAATATTATAATACTGGAGATTATTCGTTTTGTTTAACTCTATTCATCATTATACTTTACTGTCCTTAATTAAATGTCCAGCTACATAATTATACCTTAAAATTTAATACATGTTCAACCTTTGATATTAAATACTTTTTTCTATTTAATTATTCTCTTATTTACAGCCATTTATAGTATAGTAATCGGACCAAATTATGCAAATAATAGGTGCTGAAAAATCAATAGGGTTTTATATTTATATGTACATAACCGGTTATTGCTCTTCACTATCTTGAATGTCCCTAATTAGTTGACCACGACTGTATATAAAGATTAGTAAAACAAATAAAAAAAAATATTAATATTGTATAACGGACACCAGCCCGTTATACAATACAATACAATAAAAAGACACTTCAAAATATTAGTTTGAATGTGACTTTGCTCATCAAAATATTTTTTTTTATTTGTTTTACTAATCTTTATATATACAGGGTGTGGCGTAAGTAGTGGTCCACCGTTCAGGATTCGATGAACCAGATAATTAACTACAACAATTAAAAATTTTAGCCACTTTTACCCAAGGGTTCCGAAAATATTTCCTTTTTGTCTTTTATTTACGAAATTTCTATCTTTTTTTACAAATTTGTTTGTAGTTTCAACAAAAACCATTATTTTTTCATTTTGATTTCTGTTAATTACTGCTGAATACTAGAGCTATCATGATAAATTAAGATTTTTTATGTAAATTCAGCTCTTTTGAAGAAAATGTTGGTTCTTCTCTAATTTTAACCCTAATTTTTAACACACCTTTAAGTTCAAGAGCGATTTTTGTAAAAAAAACGTACTACATTGTCAGTGCCCATGCATTTAATAATATGCCTACTAAATACCGATTTCAAAATGATATCACTATAACAGATCCAATAATTTAACAAAAAGATATTCAATTTTAATCGAAGAAAAGAAGATTTTCATGAAACTACTTTTTTAAACTTTGTTGCGTTAATACTATTACAAAACGTATTAAAACTCAAAAAACGGATACAATGTAACTTTTTACAATTCAAATGTGATTTGTGTTGAAGCACAAACATGTCAGGTAAAAAAACCCTGACCCTTTTTTTACCTGAGACATGTTTGTTTTGTTAACAAAAACCGGTTGAAGCTCTCGCAATCCAGTTACGCACAATAGGAGTGATAAGGAAGAGATATGGTAGGGTATTGCTATCTCTTTCATTACTAACGTTGAAATCTTCAGAAATCTCAAAATGATTTAGTACGATCTCGTCACTCGTGTCGTGCGTCGTATGCGTTTCGTTTTTATTCTGCCTGTGTTTACCTCCGCCATTTGTTTACCCCTGCCTGCCCCCGGACTCTGTTTAATTTGCCTACTGATTGGACTTGTTGTTTTGGTGATCTCTGCGATATTGGCTACGTGTACTGGTGACTTTGGCTTGCTCAACGATTTGGACAAACGTGCAGTGCAGTGACAATTAAAAAATGTCTCGGTACACACCGCGCGAATATGCTGACATGCATTTTATTTATGGCGAATGCAGAGGTGTCGGTAGAGAAGCAGCTCGACTTTATCGGGAGAGATATCCCGATCGAAGACATCCAGACCACCGAGTTTTTGGGAGAGTGCATAACGCATACACCGAGGGAAGGATACCTGGCACAGGCGTAGGCGGTGCAGGTGAAGGACGACCGCGACGACACAATGATGAAGAGGTAATGAATTTAGTTACAGAAGATCCTTCAACATCGGTCCGTGTCTTAAGTCGCAGAACTGGCATATCGACTAGATCTGTACATCGAATACTCAAAAGACATGAACTGTACCCATACCACTATCAAAGGGTACAGTCATTGCTACCAAGAGACTATCAGTTGAGAGTAACATTTTGTAGAGTAATGCTACGGAGAATAAGAGAAGACCCGCAGTTTTTTAATAAAATACTATGGAGCGACGAGTCATCCTGCAAAAAAGATGGATATTTAAATCTACACAATTTGCATAACTGGCAGCTAGAAAACCCGCATCTCATAAGGCAAGACAGATCACAGTATCAATTTAAAATAAACCTTTGGACCGGAATCATTAACGGACAGATAATCGGTCCACACGAGCTGCCAGAAACATTAAATGCAGAAAGATATTTAAGTTTTTTGCAAATTGACTTGCCCTCGCTTCTGGAAGGTGTCGTTCCTGAAGTCCAAGAAGAGATGTGGCTGCAGAACGATGGCTGTCCCGCTCACTACGCTGTTAGAGTACGAGAGCACCTTGATACAGCGTATCCAAATAGGTGGATAGGGCGCTTAGGTCCAATATTGTGGCCACCACGCTCGCCAGATCTAAATCCCCTAGATTTCTTTTATTGGGGTTGCCTAAAAGAAAAAGTCTATAGCAAAGAAATCACAAGCATTGACCAATTGAGGACTAGAATCCAGGCAGCTGCTAGAGAAATCAGCGAAAGCGGGTTTGCCCGACGACTTAAACGGTCGTTTATTCGACGTTGCAGAGCGTGTATAGCTGCGAATGGGGGCCATTTTGAACATTTTGTTTAATTTTAATTATTGTAATCATGACAAAGATTAATAATAAATGATAAATAAAGTGATTTGTTTTTTTTTAAATGGGCACTGACACTGTAGTGTATTTTTTTGCAAATATCGTAAGTATTAACGCAGTAAAGTTTAAAAAAGTAGTTTAATGAAAATCTTCTTTTCTTCAATTAAAATTGAATATCTTTTTGATAAATAATAGGATCTGTTATAGTGATACCATTTTGAAATCGGTATTTAGTAGGCATATTATTAAATAAATGGGCACTGATAGTGTAGTACGTTTTTTTTACAAAAATCACCCTTGAACTTGGATGGTATGTAAAAATTAGGGTTAAAATTATAGAAGAACCAACTTTTTCTTCAAAAGAGCTAAATTTACATAAAAAATCATTATTAATCATGATAGCTCCAGTATTCAGCAGTAATTAACAGAAATCAAAATGAAAAAATAATGGTTTTTGTTGAAACTACAAACAAATTTGTAAAAAAAGATAGAAATTTCGTAAATAAAAGACAAAAAGGAAATATTTTCGGAACCCTTGGGTAAAAATGGCTAAAATTTTTAATTGTTGTAGTTAATTATCTGGTTCATCGAATCCTGAACGGTGGACCACTACTTACGCCACACCCTGTATACGTATACATGTCAAGCAGGTCAACGTCAGTTGGGTCCGCTAGTATAGTATAGTGTAAAAATTTAAAGAGATGAATAATCAAATTTGATTGTTATTGGTCAAATGGATTATGATTTTTGATTATTAACCATGTTCAAGTATATAATGGAAAACAATTATGAGCCCTTTTTCCCTACCTGTGGTGATGTGCAATTGATAGCTCACCATCCGTCCGTCTAGTGATGACAGGCCGTGTCATCGTCACTTTCGTGTTTAAAGAGTTGTCAGCAAAGCAGAGTGACCTACCAGGGCCCCAGTCCCGGAACATAAACAGCAATGGAAGGAACATGGGTGGGTTTTTGTCAGTAAAAGTGACAGTCCCCCCGCTCCACCAAGACCAGGGAATGTTATTTGATGATTTCCCATCTGCAAAAAAAGCCCTTTTATCCCTTAAAAAACCATTCTGAGGTTTGTTAACTTTTTATCGTAATATAATATTTTAAACTAGATTTACTAGAATTGAACCTTGTACAAAAGTTACGTACTTGTTCTTTCTTGTTCTTGTAGATTCGTACTTTTACTCAGTCACATTGACCTAGTTAGAGTTTACTAATCTTGTATAAAATAATCTACATAATAATTATGACTTTCTTTTAGTTAAGCAGTATCAAGATACTCAAATAAGATAATCAAATATAATAATAATCAAATAAGAAGCAACAGCAAGCTGTTGCTTCTTTTTAAATTTAATTTTTAATAGTGATAAGTTCCTTATGTTGACTTCCTTCCTACTTCGTCGAAGTCTAAATCTATAGCCATCAAAATTCGTTCAATAGTTTTCTAGTTAAAGTGTGACAGATAGCTGCATTTCCATACTAATGTTATAAATTTTATTATAAAGTAACTCTGTCTGTTTGATACGTTTTCCTTTTCAAACCTTAATTGCTGAACAGATTTCAATGAAATTGGGCACAAGAGTAGACTACACTTTTTCCGACACCCACGCGACCAAAGTAGGTCAGTGTGTGTGTGTTTTTATTATTAAACGTCCAAGGCGCTTATTCCCCTTCACCTCCGTATCGCGTGTATTTTTTATTATTATAAAGATAGATAGTTTTCGGGTCGTTTTCGATAAAAAATAACTTTCTAAGGTTTGAGACAAAAAAACGCATTTTACATGACTGTCATACATTGAATTGATATATTCCGTCTCACGAAAAAAAAAACGGAAATTTCATATTATACCCTCCTATCGTGATTAACCGTGTTTTTTTTTCTAATCATTTCCGTTTTAACTTCGCGTGATTAAAGGACGACATCTATGTTCCATGCATGACTAAGTAGAGAAAGTATAGCATTCCTATGGTGACATTGTAGCTCATGTAATAGTTGGCGAGCTTTTTGCTAATTACCGGGCACAATTCCAAATTCTGACCATCAATAAAATTCCTTAAAAAATATATGTTGTTACTTACGCCATTCTTACGCGCCTCGATAGCTACTCTAAATTAAAGGCAGTATTTAGAAACAATATTTATTCAGAGGTTCAGCCTTTAAAGTAGGTATTCTGCACTTATAAGAATGCGAAAAATAAAAAAAAAGTAAAAATAACTCTTCAATAGAAGTCATATTAATTAAAGAACAAAAGAGTCTTTTGTTTGTTACTACTATCAACAGAACAAATGGGAGTAATTTAGAGCTATAGAAATAGATTTGCATGCACTAGTTCTGTTTAAAACCAATGTTAATTACGAAAAATTTTTAGACTTGTTCCACAAAGTTTGTGGCAGTTATAGCCTTATTTTTTCGGATGGGAAATCATCAAATGACTTCCCCCGCTCTGGGCGCAGCGAAAGGTACTGTCAGACTTAAGGCCATTCCTATTTCGAACAACCCGCAACACCGGCAGGCAGTGGCCCTGGCCTCTGCTTTGCTGGCATCTCTGAGGCGTGCTTGAACCACGCACACGCCGTTGACACGGCCTTTCGGCACTAGACGGACGAACGACGGTTAGCCTCCCATTGCTCACCGTCCACAGATCCGCGGCAGTTATGGTCTATATAGCTAGAAAACTGTGCGATTTATCTTACTTAGAACCACTGACCGCCGACTTCGATGCGTCACTTTTGTCTTTTGCACAAGTGTGTTTTCGCGTCTTTTCGCACAAGGGGTAATGCACAGTTCTGCCCCTATTGTGGTATCCTCGTGTACTAAAAGTGTGTATCAAAAAACACGCGTTTACTAAGGCCTTGATTGCACGATTTGGACGTGCAGAGTACAGTGACTAAACAATGCCAAGACAGAACTCGGCCTGGTGCTAGAGAGGTGCACTTGGTTGTATTGATATAAGCTGGAAGATATACGTAATTAAAAGAAGCATAAAACACTTCAGACTATTTAGTTTATCATTTCAGCAAAACATGTCACACACTAATTCCAAAGCTATGCCATTCTCTTCTATCTTTTTTATTAATTCTCCATTTTAATTTAAATGGAGAACAACCGAGTATTCGAACTTCATCGCAAACCAGCTTGCACTTTTGAAGGTTTGCTTAAAGCCTTCACAGTATACTATTTCTGATGTGCCTTGCCACAGTATACTCGATACCGGTGATCAAGAACGTTTGTCGTCAGCACATTTAATCAAGCTATAGGTTTTTGTATACCTAGACAACTTTAACGGCACCTAATTATGATAAATTATTTGTTGCGAACTGAATGCTGACAACCTTGAAAAAGATCACAAGTCTTTGCTCGACCTTTGTCCACTACATAACCTTTGATTTTAAAAAATAACGCTATTAATGTTATTGTCTCTTTGGCAGAATTTAAAGATACGGTCTACCAAAAAAAATTGGTTGTTTGTAAAGTAGGTTTACGATCGAGATGTTTACGTGATAACGTCTTATTGGTGATATAAGTTATCACCAGTAGTGACATCTAAAATGAAATTAAGTACTAATTCAAAGTTTTTTTTTCGAGCCAAGTAACAGATGGCGCTACCATCTTTATGAAATGTCGCTCGTGAAGTTTACAAGTTTCTGAACATGTCACCCGACTAAAACGATTTTAAAGACGTTATCACGTCAAAAAACAGCGGTCAGTCAGAAAGCTCACTAATATTAATTTAATGGCAACACGGCCGTCACAACTCGGGTAAATCCCGTTCTTCCGGAGGGTGAAACATAATAAATGCAAGACGTCTCGTGTCATGTGGGTGTCTCAGCTACCCTACCACAACGTCTTAAAGCAGAACTTATTCCACTGAGGGAAAGAGACAGAGCTATACAGGGTGTCTAGCACCATCTCTTTCCCTCAGTGGAATAAGAACTGCTATAAGATGTCATGGTAACCCTTCAGATCATAAAATTGAATAACTTTTGTTCTACGACTTTTTTATTGTTAGTTTTATCATACTTGTTGATCGGTTTATCGCGGTAGTTCATAAATAAAGACCCCTTTTTTTCAGAAAATCAAGAACTAGTAGAACAAAAGTTGTTTTACCTTTATATATACTTTTATAGAGTACAAAGGACAGGAAGCCGGAGGAACCATTAGATTTTCGTAGCTAGGAGACATTGATTGCTATACATTTTTTCCTGTTTTATTCCAAAATCAATAGTGCAAGTGAGACTCTCGTATCTGACACTTACACGATCTAAAATGTTTAGTTAGGGCCGCCTTTGAATTGCCTCCATTTAACGGACTCCGTAATGAGACAATTGGCTATGATAGTGCTGACGTCACGACTACCGGTGGGTGTGCGCATGACGCTCGAGTCCGCTCGACCAATTGCGAAGCAATTTGTTACAATATAGTAACTAGTGAGCGACCGAGCAGTGATTGTTTGTTATGGAGAGCTTGCGGGCTAGAAGACAATAGGGTCATGGACGTAGTTGGGGCCACTTGAGGTTATATTCGGTTGGACCGTTTGGTGCAATAATTGATTTCAATCCATTTGAATTGAGATTTATGACACTAGCTGTCAGGAAATGTTTTCCTACATACCTAATTAGGTTACGTTTCCATTCGACTCGAGATGAGCGAGGACACGTAGCGAGGGATATCTGTGAAACTAACAAATAGCAAAGTTTTTTTTGACGTGATAACGTCTTTAAAATCGTTTTAGTCGGGTGACATGTTCAGAAACTTGTATCACACCAAAACCTCACGAGCGACATTTCATAAAGATGGTAGCGCCATCTGTTACTTGGCTCGAAAAAAAAACTTTAAATTAGTACTTAATTTCATTTTAGATGTCACTACTGGTGATAACTTATATCACCAATAAGACGTTATCACGTAAACATCTCGATCGTAAACCTACTTTACAAACAACCAATTTTTATTATTTTATTCAGATGGGTAATCGTCAAATGGTCCCACTCTGGTAAAGGAGCGGAATGGAGTGTCAGACTTGTACTGATTAAAACCCATCCATGTTCTTCTTTTGCCCTATATGTTCCGGGGCCGCGGGTTTGTGCAGCGGGTTGCGGGTTGGTGCGAAAGATATCGAACCAACCCGCAGCCCTTGCATACTACTCCTGGCTATCTAACAGATAACATCTAAAATCAATATGATGCAATACAATAAATAAATATGTAATAGTAGGATTCTTGTCAGGTAATCATGATAGAATACTAGCTGACGAATTATAAACATGACGTGGACGTGATGTAAGGTTTTTTTTTGTAATGAGCGCAATGACTTCGCATATATTCTGCAAAAATTAACACGTATGATTTCAAAGGGCAAAATAAAATACGTGGTTATTATAAAACAAGGATAATTTATTAGATGGTCCAAAAATAACAGACGTTCAGGTCGATCTTTAGGTTAACCTACGCTAGCCTAGGGGTGGTGTGTGGATGGGTCCCCACCCTTTACCTTCCGAGATATTTTCGTGGCTCAGACAACACGTTGTCGCGGTAGCCGTTGGTCCCGGGTGTCAACTTGACGGGCCTGTTGGTCTAGTGGTTAGTGGCCCTGACTTGACGTAGGGAGACAAATTTACAGTACTACATTACTATACTACCTAGCTCACCTAGCTGTCAGCGGCTTGTTAGTTGTAAAATATTCCCAGCAGTGTAGGTTGCAATAACTTAAGTAATTGAAATGGACAGACACAGTGTAGCCAAGCTACGTTGGTTTGCCAATCTAGTAGTATTACATTCGACCTTGTTTGAATGCTCCAAGAGTGTCCATGGAGTTTCTTGCCCATTCTTCTCCATAGAGAGAGAACGCTTTGGAAGGGGCAACTGCAGTACTTTCACAAGTTATTATGCCTTGTGACCGGGACTGTAGATTCATTTTGTTTCTTGACATTCAGAAGTGCCTGTAATGGTCTAATTGAAATAAATGATTTGATTTTATTTGCTCCTAGGAGTTGTAACGTAGAGTATATCGAGTGGAACACTTATTGTGATGACGGTAGTGTCATGTTTAAATTGTTGTACGATCAATTAATCAAAGTTACGCGGTTTTTAAATTGTACCATGCGTCTGTACGAGTCACTTGGTCTTTGGGATCAATAAAATAAAATTTAATTGTGAATGCAGTTTAGCCAAAATTATAATAGACTAGCTTTTGCCCGCGGCTTCGCTCGCGTTAAATTCGGTATAACACAGTACCTGCTACCTGCAGTTTTTGCCCTTGCGCTTTATTGATTTGTAATAGCAACACTAAGTTTTACCTTTTCTTCCCTCGTTCTCCCTCATATCCCACTTTAAAAAAAATAGCCGATGTCCGTCTCCTGGTTCCCAACTATCTCTATACCAAAATTCATCAAAATCGGTTTAGCCATTAAAGCGTCAAGAGGTAACAAACAAACTCACTTTCGCTTTTATAATAATAGTAAGGATAAGGATTTGAAGAATATTTACTACATAAACTAATAGTTAGTGTATTATTATAATTTTTACTACTGAAGTCAATGATTTGACAACGATTGAAAGTAATCACTGCTCGAAAATAGATCGATATAAGTCAAATGTCATATCGATATAGTCTGAGTGAAATGCAATTCAAATCACCTGTCACTACAGTACAACAGACTCGGATAGCAATCTCCACCTGAACAGGTTATCCTTACTCTGGCCAACTAGAGTCCGAGGACTTTTGAAAGACTTCCAGGTCAGCCATGGCAACTCATAACCATGTGGTAGATTTTCGGCAAATTACACGATTTAAACACTTCTCTCTTCTAGTTGCTTAATAAACTGTTCTCTTTTGCCCCAGAAATCACCATGTTGGACCTATTAGCCGACGTTTTGCAGCCCTACAAGGAAATTGTGGGAACAACAGCCGCGGTCGTGACCGTGGGCCAGATGTTCTCTGGCTCTTTCATATGCTGGGACATCTACAAGCAAGGAGGCACCAGGGGCATTGGCATCATGCCCTTCCTTGGTGGTATTATTATGTAAGTAAATTGTTTTGTGTCGCTAACTTGGCAAAGGATTTTAGGGTGTTAGAATTAACAAAGTTCCTGTCTAAGATTTGAATCCAAGATGAGCAAAGCCAGTCTTTGGGATCATACATTTCCAAATTATTTTATGAAGTAATACGCAGAAAAGTGCCTGCCTGTGCCGGGCCTGTGGACGGTGAGCAATGGGCAGCTCACCGTCCGTCCGTCGATTGACGACAGGCCGTGTCGACGGCGCGTTCGTGTGTCACGCGCGCCTCAAAGAGATTTCAGCAAAGCAGAGGGGCTTGCCAGAGCCTCCGCCTGCCGGGGTTGTGGGTTGTTCGAAAGAGATACCGCGGCCAGGAACGTAAAGGGACCAATAGAAGGAACATGGGTGGGTTTTAGTCAGTACAAGTCTGACATGCCCCCCCGCTCCGCCCAGAGCGGGGGAAGTCATAAGATGATTTCCCACCCGGAAAAAAAATACGCAGAAAAGGCGCAAAATCCTTTATCATTGTTTCCAGAACAAAAGTAAGGACAAAACAATTCTCACTGTGTGAATCCTGTGTATTGATTGACGCATACGTTTTTCATGCATTGGTTCTTACAAATTGTTCTCGTTTGTCTTCTGATAAATAGTAATTCATCTGCCTTTTGCAATATCAGAGTTGCAGACTCTACTCTGAAAATGTCTTACAAAATTTAAAAATAACTGACATTGTCCGATTGCACACGTTTTATTATAATGTCTAACTAGGACGTTGATCCTGGTCATTTAAATAAATAAATCATTATCTTTGACTATTTAACTATTCTCAATCTTATTTATTTGTGTGATCTCTTTAATCATTTTGTTTTTTTTTTGCAATAGTTGTCAAATCACATATTTATATCACCCTTGTTCTGGATAGTTACAGTACTGATAGCAACATCTGTGTGACTCGTCTTTTAGTTATTATTTTGTTTTTGCAATATTTTTTTATTTATTTTTTTACTTTTGTATAGATTCTTTTCTACCTATTAGTTGTGAATGAGTGGACATGGTTGGCCTTGTAGATTCTTAGACGCTTGTTAACTTTTGTTAACGTATTATTTTATTTTACTTTTTGTAAAGTAAGCAATGACTTATTGTCGGGCCTACGCTGTCCTCTCATACTTAAGTGCTAACGCTGTAACAACAACAACATTGTAAAACTAAATGATTTTAAAAAAGTAACCATGGAGTTTCTTGCCGGTTCTTCTCCATAGGAAACGACCAACCCGAACCGTGCATCTTTTCTCGACGTTTTATAAGTGCCCATGTAGGCCTATGTAAAATAAAAATATTTTGATTTTGATTTTGACGGAACAAGTGACGCCCTTGGAGATAGAGACACGTTGCCAACCAAAATGACGTTTTCTTCAAAACAGCCTTTCACTTACTACAATTTAATTACAGGAGCATCCTCAACTTGAAATTCGGCTACATTCTCCGCGATGACAAGATGATCCAAGTCAACCTGATCGGTTTAGCCCTTAACATCGTCTACAGCATGGTCTATTTCAACTATACCCACGAAAAGATGAAGGTCTGGGCACAGATAGGTCTCTCTGGCGCCTTCTCCGCTGCACTGATTGGTTATGCTCAGATGGAAGACCCCAAGTTGGTTGAGAATAGATTCGGAACTATCATCACTGCTTTCATGTTCTATTTGATCGCCTCGCCGCTCTTTGGATTGGTAAGTCTATGTTTTCTTTTGTTAGTTATGGTTCTCATGTCTCCATATTTGCCCTGCATACTAAATTTTGATTAAAAACCGTTTCTTCTCGTTTTCACAGTATATTAATTGAAACAAAAACACCGATGAGGCTATGGTAGATACAGTTTGTTTGATATTTCGGAATAAATGCTGCATTACGATTTATGTGCATTATGCATAGAGTAAAGTTCATTCCTCTATGTGCACGGTGCATAATGCTGGCACGTGATTTTGCGAAGCCTTAAGATACTACTCAACAATTGTTACGACCGCTCCATAACGTTGTTAACCTTGAATGCAGATTTATTAACATTCCGAGATTCACTATGGCCTGTAACAATAGATGTATAAATAAACCTTTTCATAGAAATTATAAATTGGAGTCACCTTTCGAGTCCGTTCGTGTGACCGCCTTGTTCTTCGAAAATTCGAAACGGTTTTTGATGCGGCTTACATCATTATTTACAGATTTTATTCAGATTTTGTTCCTAAAGGTTTATGAGAATAATAAATTAAAATTAGCTGCCCTACAAACAGTAAAGATATCTCGGTGTTTTGTGAAGCCAAGGGCGGGTCGGTAGATATTATTGTAAAATCTTCTGATTAGAAATAATGAGTACCGGTGATATTGATTAGCAACGGATTGCTAATGTAGGTATAGAGTCTAATACCTACAAAGATTACGCAACGATCATTAAATAACATCAAACACATATAAATTCTTGTAGATATAAAATTACTGCCTTATCTCATTAAGTAATTAGATAAACACACTTATGAATTGGAGCTCACAATCACTCATATTTATATCGTATGATACTGTTAAAAGTAAAAGTGGTGCGTATTTTCCGGGAACTTCCGGACTTCTCAATGTGAGATTCGAGAACCCGCGCTCAACGTTACAACATACGGGGCCGAAGTAATCACGCAGACCATTACCCTCTTCAATTACACGATCATGAGTTCTATCCTCGAGAAGAATCTTGTCCAATGTCCAGCACTGGCTGTAATGGCTAATGGAATCATCGCCAAGTAAAATCCTACCACGTTTCCGAAGTCCTGCTACGAGTACTTATATCACTTTAGCAGGCCGTAACTAAAAGTCACCGCACAACAGGGACGGCAGGAGAAAATATAATTATTTTAATATCGTTTAGTACCTCGAAGGAAATCCACTCTCCACGATGCTTTGGGGTCGACATTGGAATCTATATTTTGTGCCGGGTAAAGATCAAATACTCTGCGTTGCCGCCATGGTGTGCTGATCTTTTACTCTCACCACCATTTGAACAGGGCCACACAACAAGGAACATGGAGGTGTTTTAGTCAGTAAAAGTCTGACACTCCCCTCCGCTCCACCCAGTGAGGGGAAAGAAGTTATTTAATAAAAACCCATCCCTAAAAAAGGTTTTGAAAAAGTAAATTTTTAAAAAACAAATAGGTTTGACGAGACAGGCGTTTGATATGGCTTTGTCATGTACCCTGCTATTGTTATCTAAACCTTTTAAAGTGGAGTTCATTTTTGGTCATTCGATAGAGGTTATTAATGTCCATAAAATTGATACAGGCAGTAATGTTATGCAAATATCGTTAGTCGACGACCTCGGTAGTATCGACACGCGTGACCTCATAAATTAAATGGGGTCTCATTTGCTGTGAAATTTGATAGATATGATAAAGATACATATAAAAACCATTATTGTTGTATTATTAAGAACTTTTAGAATGCGTTTGTTAAAATTGAGAAGAACCAAGGCAAAGTCAAATGCCTAATTAAACATGTATACGTAAAGTTTTTGCAAACACGTTCCAACGTAAAACTCAAACCATTTATTTCAATTAGACCATTACAGGCACTTTTGAATGTCATAAAAACAAAAGATGCTGCTACAGTCCCAGTCACAAGACATAATAACTTGTGAAAGTACTGTAGTTGCTCATTCCAAAGCGTGTTAACTTTAGCCCAGAATTACAGTGATTTTAATAAAACTTTTATAATATTGTGTTACAGAGAGACATAATCAAGAACAAGAGCACGGAAGGTTTGCCGTTCCCTATCATCCTGTCGGGATCCGTGGTGACCTTCGCGTGGCTGGTGTACGGCATCATCCTCAGGAACAAGTTCCTTGTTGTAAGTATTGGACAATCATTGCATTTTAGAATTAATACTCTTTTCACTTATAAAACAGCCATCTAATCAAAGGCTTATTAATGCCTATTTGGAGTGTGTTTGTTTGTTTATCAAAATAGATTTAGCCATATATGCGTGAAGACGTAACAAACAAATTAACATACAAAAAACAAACTCAATTTCGCTTTTAAATATTAGTAAGGATAAACAGCAAAAAAGAAGAAGAGCTGTAATTCAATTAACCACGTATACTATAAAAGTTTAGGTATTTAATAAATTGCATAAAACGTCGCTTTAATTTTTAATGACGTGACGTGTCTTTGTAACATATTTCCAATATTGAGTAATATCGTGACATGATTCATAAATCTTATTGAGATTGAATGATTGATTCGATAACGTTATCGGTATCGTACGGCAAAACGCGATACATAGATATATGAGCCTATTAGTTTATAAACTGTCAAAGTCGTGAGCTATAATAATGATTTAAAGGAAATAGTAGTGTGTACTATCTCGCCAGATGTTAAGCTTACATGTGACTTGAGATATCCTAGGTTAATGGGTTTTTTTCGTGTGGGCTGACCTTGTCTCAGAATTTTATATCGTATAGCTGGCGCCCGCGCCTTCGCCCGCTTAATGATAGAAAAAAAAGTATCCTATGTGTTATTTCAGACTATAATCTAAATCTGTGCCAAATTTCATCAAGATCCGTTCAGTAGTTTTTTCGTGAAAGAGGATCATATGTTACTATACATCCATACATCCATCCTTACAAACATTCGCATTTATCCTACTAATAATATAAATGCGAAAGTTTGTGAGTATGGTTTGACCCTCTTTCACGAAAAAACTACTGAACGGATCTTTTTTTTCATAATTTTTTTTTATAAAAAAAATATTTTTTTATTTTTAAATATAGGTAGGTACATACAATCATTATTTTCTTTTACAGTTACAAAATGTCGTTGCTGTGGTACTTTGCACTTCACAACTGGCGCTGTTCGTGATCTACCCTTCGAAACCGAAGGGCAAGGAAAGGAAGCCCAAGGCCAAGAAGGCAGACTAAATCAAATAGTTAAGACAGAACACATTGTTGCCTCGCTAGTTACTAAGTATAATCTAGTTTTTAAATTGAGTTATTGACGTTTTGAACTTGTCAAAGTCTTATTTGTGTTGTAAGTTGGTTCGATTGGCAAAATGTTATTCGGTTTTTCGACAGGATTTTTTTAGTCGCAGCCTTATATATTCTGGATTTGTGTCTGAATGACGGCTACCTTATTATATGGGACTTTTAAAAACATACCTGTCGAAATGACATTGTTCTGTTAGCTACACCTCTGCCCAATCTTTCGGGGCTTACTGACGTGTTATATATACAAGTGCTACTTCGAAAGAATCAGCTTGATAAGTGTTTGATTAGTTCCATCATCAAATACTTAAATCAAAAACTAGGTAATAGTCTAGGTTTTACTTAGTTGTGCTGTAAAGGAACCTTTTTCTATTAGAGCACATAGATTTTTTAATTAAAAATAAATAAAATGCACTAATTAAGTGTTTTTAACAGCATTTAATTCAGTATACCTATTCTTAATATTATAAAAAACACACACAACTAAGAAAAATCTGATTTTAATGTAAGAATTAGTTAAGCATAGAGAAATTGTATGGGGTATGAACTTATAGTACACACGGTGACACGGCAACACATCAAACTATACCTTTCTAGTATATCATGGCCTCGCTTTGTATAGATATTCAGTACAATGTGGGATCCGTATAAACTGGTTTTTTATAGCTTGATTTTTCACCGTACAAGGGCCTCCTTAACACTTTAGGCATTATCTTACATATTTGTAATATCCTGAAGAGCCACATGTCTCCTTATTTTTGGCTTAGAAAAATCACAATTTTGTGATTTCATGTGTCCTTAGTAGATTTATTGTTTAAAAATGTTAAAGGACTATGTAGATTTTATATTTTAGTTATTAATAAGGTATAAACAAAATAAATCATTTTGCTGTTAAATCAAATATAAATAATTATGTTTTTTTCTTTGATTTTTACTTTGAGTAGCGGGCTTCCATTTTTATTTATTTTTTACTATTTATGTACTCACAGTAGACAAGACATAAAAAAATTGAGTACAAACGTCATGCTTATTTTACATTACATACACACGAATTTTTTTTTATTGTAATTTGTTAAAGATTGTTTCATTATTTAAATCGTTTTTATAATGTCATGTTTTTTTACCTTTTATCATTTGTAATGATAACATTCCTAGAGCTTGAACAACACTTTTTGAAATATTTTTTAAAGCTTACTAATCAGACAATATTAATAAATCTATCACCTGTATAAATGATTATCTATTTGCAAATGGCCGGTGTAACCGGAAATAGAACTCAACATAGTTGGGAAAATATACAGTTTTTAATCTTACTTTTAAATGCTCAACCTCAAGTATTACTTTGACTCGTGTAATAATATAGTTTTAATAGCTCAATCATCATCATTTCTACTGCCTTCATAGCATCTTGAATCTACCCTTTTGGTTTCTGAAAGTACGAATTTCATCAATTGGCTGCTTTTTTTCGGATGGGAAATTATGGAATAACTTCTCCCATCCTGGGCGGAGCTGGAGGGAGTATCGATATAAGACATATACTAACATAACAAACCCATCCATGTTCCTTCTGTTGTTCTTTTGCCCGTGTTCCGGGGCTGCGGTAACTCTTTCGAACAAACAGCAACCCCGCTAGGCAGTGGCCCTGACAGGCCGCTCTGCTTTTTGCTCGGCATTTGGTGAGCCTAAAAGGGGCACCAGGAGCTTTAGTCATTAACTAGGTTACCTCTTTGGTCTGGTGATCACAATCGCGACTAGGTTCAATTTTCGGGTCAGTCAATTTTTTATTGGGTTTTCTATCAGGGAATATCTAAGGGTTACCATGACATCTTATAGCAGTTCTTATTCCTGTGTGAGAAAGAGATGGTGCTAGATACCCTGTATAGCTCTGTCTCTTTCCCTCAGTGGAATAAGTTCTGCTTTAAGACGTCATGGTAGGGTAGCAGTTGCAGCCACGAAATTTGGTTAATGGCGATGGGCTCGCCCTCTGGTGCATATGAGATGATATGGCGTATGGTGAATGTTCTGTCGTCTTACAGAAACCGGGATCGGAGATCTACTTGCATAGCAGCATTTTTATTCATTTGAACTGTAATGTTAATAGTTAAAGCACTTGTTGTTATTTAAATCTATCCCAATGTGATATCGAACCTGTGAGATTGTGAATCAAAATGAAATAAACTTTTAAGAACATCAAACTTCTTTTATTTTCTTGAAAACTTAGAGCGTTTTCAAATGCGAGGTGTGAAGAAGCGCTGCAGTGGCACGACAGCGGCTCAAGCCCCGTTCCAATAAACAAAAACGACTCGTTTTGCTTACGGATGGTAGTATTTTGACATAAGTTCTATGAGACTTATGTCAAAATCCTACTATCCGTAAGCAAAACGAGTCGTTTTTGTTTATTGGAACGGGGCTTCAGTCAAGGAACTCGTTATCGCCCTTGAACCAATATTGTTAAACACCGCGAAAGCTTATGTATCCTAGGCGATAAGTAAAAAAAAATGAGCTCACTTCGCCCGCTCATATTCCTATTCTTGTTTTTTCATGTATGAACAAGAAACAAAGGAACTCTGCTCACTCAGCACATAGATCTGGATATCTTCATAATAGATTACATTCGATTATCATTCCCTCATTTTCGTATGGGGAGAAGTCTTGCATCCTGTGATGTTTTTTTTTTTTATGAAAACGTTACCCCACACTAGGAATTTCTCCTGTATCGTGGGTGCGTTTACAAACATTTAAGCTCACATACACAAACAGCCGGACCCGGAACAACTATCTGTAGGTCATACAAATATTTGTTCGGTGCGGGAATCGAACCCACTACACGTAGCGCAGCAGTCAAACGCTTAGCCTCTGCGCCAACCGTGTCGATGCTTATAAGCTTTTAGGAGTACCAAGAACAGGGTATAAAGCTTTTCATCCCCTATAGAAAACGGAGGATCTTCCGACCAGACGGGTATCGTGTATTCGTGTCTTGTGGGCCACTGCCCCGACAGTGTCGGATGACACCTCGACAAGGCTAGGGAGATATCACCGCAGGAGTGCGCAGTCGGGCTGGTAGTAGAAATTAGTAAAGCCTGATTGCTACAAAGCAAAGAAAGTGTATCGTAAGTATCTCTTTTTGCTTAATTAATTATATGTTAAATCTGTGAATAGGTCTATCTATATCTTATTTTAAGAAAATCTTTTATGTTTTTTATCGATTTACTCGCGGAATGTTTGATCGCGATCGCGTGTGGATTCGCTCATGTCACCCAGTGTACTGGGTTCGGTTACTATAATTCGCTTTGAGCGTGGCATCTGCACAGATAAAGTTGGCGAAATGCAGATCTACTACCTAATATTTGTTGCAACTAGCTTGTTGTAAGTCAGAAAAGTTTGACTCACGTCTGGCAGATTTTATAAGAAGCGTTTGTTCGATTACTTAACCTGACAATGGGGTTAGGTTAGGACCGAAGAGACTGCGAGTTTTATACCAAATCAGTAAGATGGTGAATGAAATGAAATAAACTTTTTAATCAGAAAATCAAACGTTTATTCGAAGTTTTTATAATATTGAAATTAAACAAGACATGCTAATGTTGAAGATAAAAGTGTAAAGCAATTAATTACGACGTGGAATACACGAATGACCCTGTAAAGTACCCGCCTTATAGCTTCTGCTTGAATGAAGCGTCAATGGTGAGTTCTAAGACTGGCTCCAAGGTGTCAGTAACGGTCAGTGAGACCTCAATGCGGCCCTTCTCAAACGGGAACACGTTGGGGAAGTTTTCTGTCGGAGCTGTTATGTTCTCTATGCCATGATAACCCTGAGGAATAGAAGGATGTCATCAAGAATATTGGTACAAACGTTGTTAAGTTTCACCGATATGCTGTCGGTTGGGCGGTGTAAAAATGAAATTACACAAATGGCTGTCTGCTTATAGTTTTTTTCAGTGCCAAGAAGTTCCTATAGCATAAAATCGGATAATGAAAGTTGTAGTATTGTAACGCATAATATAAAAGCATGCTTTCTATAAAGCAAAACATGTAAGTAGGTAGATATGTGCTACCATTTTTTTTTTCGGGTGGGAAATCATCCAATGACTTCCCCCGCTCTGGGCGGAGCGGGGTGGCATGTCAGACTTGTACTTACTAACTGACTGACTTGTGCTCCACCGTGTCCTCCGGGCGATCGTCACAATGGTGACACCCGGGCGTTTCCTCCCGCCTGATGATGTGCAGGAACCTCCCGAAACTTCCGTGTCCGGTGAGGACCTGCGTCAGGCGGTAGGTGAGGACGCCATGACGCCTCTCCAGCCACTCCTCAAAGAGGGGACTTACCGCCACTATTGTGGCGTGCCCTGCACGGGGTTGCGACAGTCGCTCTCTCCATGCCACCATGAGATCGCACCGGAGGTCTGTCCGCTGAGCGGCAATCTGCCGCGGCAACGGGTTTTCCCCCCGGTGATTATGTGCTACCATTGAGTTCACATTACCATCTTGTCTTTTGACCTGGTGGCCAAGATTGGACATTGTGTACCGTCTATGTTTCTTCGGAAACCTCATCTCTTCAATGTTCCTTTCGTAAAAACTGTCTACAGGCAAAATTCATATACCTACCTACCTACTGCTTCTTATTTAAAGAGTATGTCAAAAGTTCAATATTGAATCTTTGAAGGGGGACTTTGTTTTGTTATTTATCTTCTATTCCTTATTGGCCTTCTTCTACATATTGCGTCTGACTACCTACTTAATAGCTGAAACTTTTTTTTTAATTTATAAAATAAAATAATTCTAACTCACGGGAAGTAATGGGCACGAAAGTCCGGCGTTCTTGAGGGCACCGCCTACGAAGGGCTCCTTATTGACCAGGTCACAGAACTTGTGAGCCAACTTCACGAAAGAGCGCCGGTACTCGTTGTGTAAGAGCTGACTGATGCTTACCGAGAGCTGCAATTAAGTGTCACTTAAGGTATTATCGGTAACCGCAACCGCTTATTTTTTCTAGCCTAGCACGTGAGGTTTTTTAGACCACTAATAGAACGTAAAGCCTCCCCTTCGCCTTTGTTATATCTCGTAACGTTTTAAGGTACCCCGGCCCCCGGGTGACAAAAAAACTAAGTAGTAAAAAGAGGAAAATAACTTTACTTCCGGAAGTCGGTGGATGACTCTTGTTTGTTTCGTTGACTTTAGTGCCACCGATTTCCGGAAATAAAGTTATTTTCCACTTTTTACTACACAGTTGGCAGAGTAATCGGTGGTCATAAATTAAAAAAAATACGGTCGAAAACAGAACGTCCTCCTTTTTTGAAGTCTGTTAAAAATAACCTAGTCCTGCTTCATGAGCTGATTAATATTAGTTATGATAAAGTTCTGAAATCAAACCGTAATATTATTCGTAAAGGTCTGCTTCGTTGTGCCCAGCACGTTGATGTAGTACTTAGATTTCCTGCTGTATCGTCGCACGTTCACCGTCCCGTTCGGGTATACATATTTAGGATTGATATACGTCACATTTGCCCTCTCCGGTATCACTTCCATGCACTGAAATAAAAATGAATGAAAGGTAAATCATACATAAACTACCTAAGCAATTTAAGCTGGAGTTATATGGGCTGTCGATACCCCACCCGTCCCTTGCTAGAGCCAGCCCGCGATGCTGAGCCAATAAGTTAACCAGTCCCTAAATACTCTCACTCTGATCCCTGTCCCTTTGCTGTCCTCCCACAGCGATGCTCGCTAAACCGAGGCTCGTACCCCACAGGGGGTGCCCTTAACGTGTTGTGGTTTAATTTGTAAGCTTTTTGCTTTTATTGGAGGCTTTAATTTCAAGGCATCCACGGGAATTTTTCCGGTTAAGTAGACGACAACCACCTCGGTTGAACTCCGAGATGCCAATCATACATATAATAATAAAGGTTGTGGATCATCATCAGCCTAGCCTCTTCCTCACTTTATTAGGGTCAACTTCTAGTCCAACCGGATGCACCTGAATACCAGTATTTTTCATGGAGCAATTGGCTATCAGACTTCCAAAACCCAGTTGTACTGGGTTATAAACATATATGTAACTTAAATACACAACCACCGCTGCATAGATAGGTATCCATATTATGCAAAGCCACGTTCCTTTTTTTCCTTACAAAATCAAAACCAAAAGTATTTTTTCAAATTAGGCTGAAATTCAGCACTTTTTGAACGTCACATTACAAGAGAAAGTCCCACAAAAACGTCCCGCGCTTCTACGCAAAAAATGTGACATTATGTAGGGCTCCTACGTCGAGTGACGTCGACGACAATATACATTATTGATCCAAGGATGGTGCCATATTTGCCAAAACCACATAATACTTAGGCAAAACTTTTTGAAGATAATATTGTGTTCTTTGTTTAGATTTGATTTTGTGCAAATTTCTTTTTGAATTTGCAGCACTTATAAAGTAGAACTTATCTGTGACTGAAACTAGGCTTTCAAGTTTTCATGTTGAATATGCTTGGCTTATTTTATGTTAATGGTCTAGTTAATTATGATTGCTAACAGTTATAAAAAAAATATACTTACTTCAACAACATAAAACCAACTTAAAACAGAAAATAAAATATAATGAATATACAACATGATATTTTCCAAAGGCTGCTTGAATAGAATTAACTGTTTTTATGTGTTTTAGAAAAATATTAAATGTAATTTCAAAAACGTTTACCGAAAATTGCCGATTTTTAGAAACGATAAGATGATACACGCTGATTAATGTTAAAATTAAATAGATAATAAGCAAAACTGTGCAATGATTCACAAAAATTATGTTTTGTTGGAAAACTAAGTACTTAGTTCAAATAAATTGACCACTTTGCTAAAAAGCAGTAAATTACAACAACAACTTTTATCTGGCAAAAGATCTCTAATTTCGTTTAGGTACTTATATACATATTTATGTAAACTCATAGTCAACTTGGCTCGATAATCATGAATGTATTGATCGAATCATGTCACTGAATTTCAGATAAGTTCCCCCAACCTGATTGAGCTGAAATTTTATACACACTTTTGGTTTCTGGTGTCAATACATTTTTATGGCAGATATGACTTGATCCTGCAGCCAGGCTGGCCTCCTCAAGAGAGAATTCCTTACGATTAATAGCACGGACACGGAACTTTGTAGACGTAAATTGTTGATAGATAAACTTAGCTTTTTCTACTTTTCATTTGAATAAGTTTATTTTTTATAACTTGTTTGTTTTCTGAGAAGGAAGACGGTTAATGTCGACAGTCATTAGCAGGAACGTCGCGCACCAAGACGATCCGTTACCTAATTGCAATCAATGGCATGAGTTAGGGAGTTTCATTGATCAGCCAAAATAATCGCTACACTTAGCCAATTTCCAGTAGGTAACTAAATAATAGATTGTTATACAAGGGGCTAAAATGAAAAACGAGGTAGGTAGTTTTATTGCCGAGCTTCTTTTTAGCGTCGTGTGTTACACACTATACCTTCTTTTCACTACCATTTGCGAGAAAATAAAATAGATAGCGATCACTTAATCAATATACAATTAGGAAAAAGAACGTAAAGATTTCGCTGTATGTAATGCCTTTTTTATTTATTTCTTCTGTAGCCTCAACGCAATGCATGCATTCTGCAGAAAAGTTCCATAATTCCATTTTTAAATGTACTTACTTATTTTGTTCTGTGAAACAGTACTAGACGAGTCTTCAATAATTATGACTATTCTACAACTTGTGAATAAAAATACTTTATCGTTCTTGTAATCCTAATTGTTAAAAGACATTTTTTTTTGGAACGAAGTCCCTTATCGCGCGGTGTTAAAGGGGGCTAGACGGAAAAATATCTCACGAAAAGTTGTAACGACACTTTTTGCTATAGTAAGCTATTGTAAGCTGTGCGGCGTGCGCATGTTTCTCTGTCTGTCTCTCTCTCTCTCTTATAGAAAGTTAGAAAGCAAGCCAGATATTTTCATTTCTATTTCGCATTGAATTTATTTTTGTTGAGTGTATACAGGTTTTTTGTACATAATAAATAATAACTTCGTTCCACCCGGGTGTCCCTTGACACCTCTCAAGTTTTTTTAAATATCCTTTTTCCCCTACTAGAGGATGAAATGCTATGTTTTCCCCGCTAGGGTAAGCTATAATGACGGAGTTTTTGATTATGAGGAGTGACAATGAGATCTATTCTTTTTCTATCTTTGTAAGAATATGATCAGTGTTCATCCTTAGATTCATCAGCATCAACTTTATTTCTGCTTTTGTCCCATGTTTTTAAGGGTCGGCGCAACCCGTATTTAACAGACTTTTTTCCTGCCACTCGCCCCTGTCGATTGCCACGTAAAAAGTTTATATTTCTAGTAATAAGTACTGGCTGGTAGACAATCTGTTTCGTGATGCCATTATTTTGTTTCAGCATAACAATGACAGCATAAAAAGCCAGTAGCTGGGTAATTTATTTTTTATATTTTAGTTATGTTGGAAATAGTGTGATAAATTCCCATGT
Source organism: Ochropleura plecta (assembly GCA_905475445.1). Classification (NCBI taxonomy): domain Eukaryota; kingdom Metazoa; phylum Arthropoda; class Insecta; order Lepidoptera; family Noctuidae; genus Ochropleura; species Ochropleura plecta. Next base: position 2,262,212 of record FR997732.1, read on the forward strand.
TAATAAAACGTTCAAGAACACTTTTTAAATAAAAAATGGTAAGCTTGTTTAGACTTGTCTCACCCTTCGTAGCCAGTCCCGTTGACAAACCAACGACTTTAGTCCCAAACGTTCTTGCTAAAATAGGAACACTAAGTTTGGCCCCAACTGCCCAAATATCATGCTTATTTAAATGTCCGACAGAGGGTTGGCTGGTGATCTGTAATACAGGTTTACCTAACACAGACACCAGTCTCTAGTCAGTTTTATTATAATGAGATAAATAAACCAAATTTATATCTGGTACGAAGGCCGATAGCGAAGAATTTGTTACTGAAGTTCGATAGATACTGCAGCAAAGGAAGGAAAGCAACAAAGTCTTATGTTTATTAAACAGTTTGAAAGTGTTTTTGATATAACACCGGCTATTTAAACAACATTCCTAATTCTATAAGGGAACCAGTAACAACTTTCAAGAAGAAAATAACTGTAGTTCTATTTAAGAAATGTTAAGTACTACTCCGTACCGGGGTTTCTAACTGTAAAATTTTAGTTTTGTATTAATGTTCATATGTTTCATGATGAACTGCATCAAAGCTTACATGTCGAAATAGTAATAATCACCTTATTGTAAATACCAAAGACAAATTCAAATATTTACGAGTAATACCTACATTCGGGGCAAATAAATAAATATTTTAATGTATCGTATTCTATTCAGTTACTTTATTAATATTTAGGTTTTTATTAAAGAGGGGTTGTTCACATTGCTCTCATGTCCCTCTCATACTAACACTTTAATTTCATGCAAAACTTAAACCTTATCTACGCTTGACCCCTAAATTAACTAGGTAGTTTATATATTACTAGCTTTTGCCCGCGGCTTCGCTCGCGTTAAATTCGAGATAACACAGTTCCCCTTTCCTGATTTGCAGGTACCTGCTACTTGTAGATTTTGCCCTTGCGCCTTATTAATTGTAATATAGCAAAGCTAAGTTTTCCCTTTTTCTCCCTGATTTATCTTTAAAAAAAAATAGCCTATGTCCGTCTCCAGCGTCCCAACTATCTCTGTACCAAAATTCATCAATTTGAGCGTGAAGACGTAACAAACTCACTTTCGCTTTTATAATAGGTATTAGTAAGGATTCTAGTTGTTTTTGAGACTCGAAAGGTTAAAAACGTATAGCATGCTCAGAATCCCCGAACATTTTTAAATTGATACGGTTATAGCAATAATAGCCATTACGTTTGTTGCTCAACCGTTTATTAGGTATTAAGTTACACAGGGTTCATTTGTTTCACAACTTGATACAGAATCACTTAGTTTCGTTTATATTCGAATGGTGGACTCTTTATATCATGCAATCACGGTCAAATTGGTTCAGCATAAAAGTGTTGAGCCGTTACGCGGAATGAGAGGCGGAGGTCTGTTTCGTTCGTGGCTCGCGTTCGCGCGGCACGTGGCACAGAGTACATTATACTATACTGGCACGTGGCGTACTAGCTTGCGCTTACGCCCCGTCCTGGCGGCAGACGGCGCGGTGTCGCCCCCCGCTTCTCCTCCCGCGCTCGCGCTCGAGTCGAACTAGTGACGGGACCCCGCCACACCACCCACCCACGGAGAGAAATACCCCGAACCAAAAGTAAAATACTTTACAAATACAATAGGTATTATACATGACACAAGCTATGACATGATTGTTAGAAGACAATACTTAAATTATGTATATATGAGAAAGCTTATTCTAACACGATACAGTTACATAAAAAAACATTTTAAACGTCAACTGGTGTCTTAGCATGCACGTGACGGCCAGAGCGAGTGACGTATTGGGGTATGGTGGGGCTTGGTGGTTGAGAGTCGGGTTGAGCTGGGGTATTGGGTGAGGTCGGGACCGGATTTGGAGCAGGCGGTTGCCGAGGTGACCCTGTTTCCTCAATGAAAGCTGGCTTAACACGGTCCAGACTAACTTGCACCTCTCTGTTCCCCATGGTTATGCAGATAGTCTTGTCGTTTCTACGAACTACAGGATGAGGTCCAGTGTAGGGTGGCTTTAACGACGGCCTGACGGAATCGTCGCGTAGAAAAACATGCGTACAAGTGCTCAAGTTCTTTGATATGAATGTACGTTGTTGGGCGTGATGCGTTCCTGCGACGGGTTTCAGCTCAGCCATGTGCTTCCGCAGTTGCGACGTGAAATCATATACGTCTTGAGGGGTGTCGTTTGCCGATGAAGGTCCCAAGAATTCGCCGGGTAACCTGAGGGGTTCTCCGTAAACGAGTTCAGCAGCCGACGTCCGCAGGTCCTCCTTCAAAGCTGCTCGCATGCCTAGCAGCACCAGCGGCAGTGCGGTACTCCATGTACCACCGTGGCACATGAGAGCTGCCTTTAATTGCCGATGCAGTCTTTCCACCATGCCGTTAGCGCACGGGTGGTAGCTGGTGGTGCGGCAGCGTTGCACTGAGCATTCTCTGAGGAGCGCTTTGAACAGGGCGGACTCAAACTGTCGGCCCTGGTCAGTTGTTATGACGGAGGGGACTCCGAAGCGAGCGATCCACCCGGCTGTAAAAGTTTCAGCCACTTCTTCGGCTGTGATGCCGACCATTGGCCAAACCTCTGGCCAGCGAGTGAACCTGTCCACTGCCGTTAAACAATACTGGAAACCTTTACTCGAAGGCATCGGTCCGATGATGTCGATGTGGACATGGCGAAAACGATTGCTCGGGGCCGTAAAGCTTCCTGTAGGTGTAACTGTGTGCCTAGTGACTTTGCTGCGTTGACATGGCAGGCATTCGCGTGTCCATTTGCGGCAGTCCTTCCTCATGGAGGGCCACACGTATCGGTCAGCCACCATACGCGCAGTTGCCTGCGCACCAGGATGACTGAGGTTGTGTATTCTGTCGAAATAGCTGCGACGGAAGGAAGTTGTCACGAAAGGCCGAGGTTTTCCTGTTGACGTGTCGCAGATGATGGTTATGTCGGAGCCAGGAATGCAGACTTTTTCCAGTTTGAGGGAGCTGTTAGACGTTGCTGTCTGCAACTCTTCATCTGAAGCCTGTTCTGCTGCCAGCGCTGCGAAACTCTCCTCTAGGGTGATGACCTCGATTCTCGACATCGCATCCGCAACCACGTTTTCCTCTCCTTTCACGTGAACTACATCGGTTGTGAATTGGGAGATGAAAGATAGTTGGTTAAGCTGGACGGGGGGAAGCTTTTCACGACGCTGTGTGAAGGCGTAGATGAGGGGCTTGTGGTCCGTGTAAATCGTAACGTGTTGCATCTCCAACAGGTGGCGAAAGTGTTGTACGCTTTCATATACACCTAGGAGTTCTCGATAGTATGCGGGCCACTGAGATTGCTTGTCCGTCAGTTTCTTGCTGAAAAATGCTAAAGGCTGCCACTGGTTATCGACCTTCTGCTGGAGGCAGGAGCCCACGTGGATCGAAGATGCGTCTGTGAAAAGTCCTAATGAGGCGTCGCCAACTGGATGAGCCAGGAGCGTAGCATTTATTAAGCTGTCCTTGCACTTCTGAAAAGCAATTTCGAGTTCAGGAGTCCAAGGAACTGGGTGCGCTCCCTTGAGCTTGGATGAAGTTAGGACTTCGTTAAGGGGCGCTTGAAGTTTGGCCGCATTCGGGAGAAATCGACGGTAAAAATTGACCATTCCTAGGAATCTGCGGAGGCCTTGCACCGTTTTCGGCAGAGGATAATCCTGCAGTGCCTCGATCCTCTCTGTGGGCGGTCGGGTGCCATCTTTATTGATGCGGTACCCGAGAAAAATTACCTCTTCTGCGCCAAAAACGCACTTGGATGCGTTGACAACCACACCATAATCAGTCAGACGTCGGAATAAGACGCGTAGGTGCTTCAGGTGATCTTCGGCTGATCTGGAAAATACCAGGATGTCATCCACGTATGGGTAGCAAAAATCAAGTCCCCTCACGACTTCGTCCACGAAACGCTGAAACGTTTGCCCTGCGTTTCGCAGACCGAAGGTCATGAAGGGAAACTCGTATAGCCCGAATGGCGTGGTTATAGCGGTTTTGCGGATGTCAGCCTCTTGGACGGGAATTTGTTGGTATGCTTTCACCAAATCAATTTTGCTGAAGATGGTGGATCCTGCAATGTTGTGCGAGAAGTCAGCGATATGCCTGACTGGATATCGGTCTGGTATAGTTCTCGCATTTAGGGCCCGGTAATCCCCGCATGGCCTCCATCCTTGATCACCTTTCTTGGCCATGTGAAGTGGCGAGGACCAAGGACTGTCAGACGGTCTGGCTGTTCCGCAGCTGATCATGTCCTCGAACTCCTTCTTGGCCGCGATGAGCTTCTGCGGAGCAAGGCGGCGTGGGCGGCAGGAAACCGGCGGGCCATCGGTTGTTATGATGTGGTGGACCGTATTATGTTTCACTTGTCGTGGAAGGCCCGGTGGTCGTGTCAAATCCGGAAATTCCCGCAGGAGCCTGCAATAGGGTGAGGACTCGTCGACTGATACAGCCTTGACGCTTGCTTGGTTGACTTGGGCTATTGAAGCTGAAGTTGAGAAACTCGAGTTTCCGTCGATTAGGCGTCGGTGGCGCAGGTCAGGCAGTAGGTTGTAGTAACTCAGAAAGTCTGATCCTATTATCGGGGTGTCAACGTCCGCGATCGTGAAGATCCAAGGGAAATCCCGACGCAGGCCCAGGCTCAGTCGTAAACGTATGTTTCCATACGTTTTGATGGTACTGCCATTTGCTGCCGCAAGATCGTATCCTGTTGCTGGAGTGTGGCTTTTTGCTAGACGTTTAGGGAAACAACACAGGTCGCTCCCAGTGTCAATCAAGAACCGGTACGTCGTTGCTTTATCAGACACAAATAAGCGGCGGCAGGACTTATCGCGATCAGTCGCCGCATTTACTGATCGCTTTTGGAGTTTTCCCGCTTCTGATCTGCCCAGGTGCAGGGACTTATACACTTCTTTGCTTTTTCCTTAAACACACGGTGATACCAGCACAGGGATCCTGATTCTTTGGAGTTTGATTTGTGTCGTTTGGATGACTTGGAATCAGATTTTATTCGCGAATCGAATTTTTGACTTAGCTCCTCCACTCGAAGGCAAAGCTGAGCCCAGTCTGGTGATCCTTTTACGGCATGGACTGTGGGCGTGATTACCTCAGTTATCCTGTCTGCAATGTCCGCTGCTCTTTCGAGGGTTAGGTTTTCCTGTGCAGCTAAAATGGCTTGGACGTTGCCTGGTAGTCGGCGCAGCCAAAGGTGGCGGAGCATGTCCTCGCTTTTGAAATCTGCTCCAGACAAAGATCGGAGGTGTCGTAGGAATTGTGACGGCTTGCGATCTCCAATATCTTCATCACCGAGAAGTCGTCTGAACCTGTTTTCGCTCGAAGGCGACATGCGCTTGATGAGTTCCGCTTTGAGGTGCCCGTAGAGGTCGGTGTCTGGTGGATGTTCGATGATATCGGCTACTTCGTCGGCGATCCTAGAGTCCAGCATCGCAACCACGTGGCTGTATTTGGTGCGGTCCTGTTTGATGCCCGATATTTCGAACTGTGCTTCCACCTGTCCAAACCAAACGCTAGGCTTGTCGGCCCAAAAAGCGGGCAACTTCACTGACACTGCCATCGTCCTTTTTCCTTCTTCACAGTCCAGTAGTTTCTGTAGCTGCTCTTGTAGCATTTTGATCTTTTCCTCAGACTCTGCCATTGTTGCGAGAGGGACGAGAGGCGCAAGAATTTAGGACAAGAAAAGAAAACAATAATTGTGAACCTCCTCCTTTTTGGGAAGTCGGTTAAAAAGAAATACCTACTAACACAAATAAAAAAAAATATATATTTAAAGGAAGGCTAATACTAGAAACTTTATAGTATTAGTTTATTATTAAGGAATCACGAAACAACGGGAACCGGGAAATGCAAAGCGTAACCGGATGTCGTGTTTACGGAACACTCAAAACTGGCCGTCGTATATATGCAACAGGACAACAATTGGTACATTTACCCTTATCTGCTGCAGGACGACAATTGGTACATTTACCCTAAAGTAATAACAAGGTTTAACATTTTTTGTTTTTATCAAGTAAGAAATTTATAACTTCAGGGGTTTCAAAAGTTAACAAGTGGTTATTGAAGTTAATTGAATTCTTTATTATGTTGTACGTAAATGAGAAATTAATGTATAATTAAACATAGACTATGTAGGTATGTTATTGACTACGTAACATAGGTTAAATACTCGTAGGTTGTTAATTAAAAGTAAACAGAAATGTAGCACTGATCGGATAAAATACGCACGAGCACAATGGTGCGTGGTTAATGAACCACGAGAACACTTTAGGTAGACACGAAAACCACACTCAGTTACGGCGTCTTGAAAAGTCTGAAACGCAGTCAAGACGTAGGTAGGTATAGTATAGCATCTGACCCGTTGGTGTACCAGCGAATTTGACGGCGGCGTGCAAATGGATCTAGTAGGTACGTACCATCTCGGCGAACTGTCGGTATACCTTGTAGCTGACGACGGCAATCGCGTGTGCCGCGTGCCAGCCTGCCCGCGGACGGTGTAGGTACGACGATGACTCGGAGGGTGTAGGTACCACGATGACGCGGACGGTGTAGGCACCACGATGACGCGGACGGTGTAGGCACCACGATGACCCGGCCGGCTGTACTGACCGGATTAGGTATTCCACGGTCAGGGGTTGGTAGGGCGTCTAACAGAGACGCACAGGAGTCCCTTGGCGAATGCGCAGCTGAAAACAGCGCTGCGCTCGTGGGGCGGTAATCCAGTTCTGGTGGTGCACTGGTCGTAGATTACCGGAGTAAGCCGTTGCAGGCGTGCCGGCGGAGGGTGAAATGAGTTTGCGAGTAGATTGTCACGAGCCACGACTCGTCGCTTCACGACATAACGACGATACAACACGAACAAAATGGCGCCATGGCGGTTTGGGATCGAATGTGTTCGTGTTTTTCACTTTTATTTCACTAATTGTCACCGTGCACTGTTTGATAGTTTGTCGAACATCAGAGACATGCTCGAGTCGGGGTCACCAATATAGCAATAATAGCCATTACGTTTGTTGCTCAACCGTTTATTAGGTATTAAGTTACACAGGGTTCATTTGTTTCACAACTTGATACAGAATCACTTAGTTTCGTTTATATTCGAATGGTGGACTCTTTATATCATGCAATCACGGTCAAATTGGTTCAGCATAAAAGTGTTGAGCCGTTACGCGGAATGAGAGGCGGAGGTCTGTTTCGTTCGTGGCTCGCGTTCGCGCGGCACGTGGCACAGAGTACATTATACTATACTGGCACGTGGCGTACTAGCTTGCGCTTACGCCCCGTCCTGGCGGCAGACGGCGCGGTGTCGCCCCCCGCTTCTCCTCCCGCGCTCGCGCTCGAGTCGAACTAGTGACGGGACCCCGCCACACGGTCTTCAATCTAATTTATTTCTGCCTCGTTCCGGAAACACTATCTAACCTTTTCATATGGAAAACGTCTGCGACCATATTGAGTTTCGTGCAGTTTGGAGACGATACTTGGTCCATCAAATAACTTCTTCCACTCTGGGCGGAGCGTGGAGGAGTGTCAGACTTATACTGATCAAAACCCATCCATGTTCCGGGGCCGCGGCATCTTTTTCGAACAACCCACAACCCCGGCAGGAAGTGGCCCTCGTCTCTAGACGAACGGAAGGCGAGCTACCCGTTGCTCATCGTCTACAGCCCCGCAATACAATCAGTTGCTTTGTACATCATTTAAACTAATATTACAGGTTGTTTAATGTTTTGTAATGCTTCATTTCAGTTATTCATGTCTTTGACACGATCTTTATTGAGAAACGCCCAACATTATAAGTTTGCCTGCAACCCTGTGGTAAGTTAATAAGCATTAAGAATATTCGGATCCTTTTATGTAACTTAATTGAGTTTGGGCCGAAAGATTAAATTGGAAAGCAATGCAAAATATGCATTTCTATCCAATTTAATCTTTCGGCCCAAGGCTGGAATAACGCCCAGGATACGCTCGTGGCTTAATCAGTACAATACAGCCGCTCGGATCAACCTTTAGGTAAATGGGCCTGTGAACGGTGAGCAATGGGTAGCTCACCGTCCGTCCGTCTATTGACGACAGGCCGTGTCGACGGCGCGTTAGTGTTCCAAGCGCGCCTCAAAGAGATGCCAGCAAAGCAGAGGGTCCTGCCAGGGCCACCGCCCCGGAACGTAAAGGGCAATAGAAGGAACATGGTTGGGTTTTAGTCAGTACACGTCTGACACTCCCCCCCGCTCTGGGCAGAGCGGGGGGGAGTGTCAGAAGTTATTTGATGATATCCCATCTGCAAAAAAGCCATTTTTATCCCTTAGAAAACCATTTTATGGTTGTTAACTGTTTATTGTAATACAATTTAAATATAATTTACTAGAATTGAACCTAAAAATATTTAGGTAAAACACTGCTTTAGTAGCCTAGATTGTTCCATAGATGGGTGACCACCCATTACATACCGAGTTAAGCCGAGTTTAGTCTGACACCCAGTCTTACCAAAGGGATATCGTATTATCTAGTATAAACTGGGTTGTAGTCTTGTGGAAGTCAGATAGACAGTTACTCCATGTTAAATACTTGAATTCATCTGGGTAGCAAGGGCGGATCCAGCTTTTATATCAGGGGGGGGTCACCATGTCGCAGACAGCTTGACTCCGTAGTCTAGTTCGGATAGATATAGCTATACTTAATATTATAACGGAACGTGAAAGTGTGTTTGTCAATTTTTCACGTTGAATGAAACCGCTAAATGGATAGGATTTCATGGGGTCGAATGCATTGGTCTTTCACTGCAGCGGAGTTACCTGGTCGCAGACGGAGTCACCGTCAAATTCTATAATTTAATTGGTGCACACTGAAGAACAATACAAACTTATATGATGAAAGGTATTCTTCGTTTGTGTCGTCTCGCAGAACGCCTTTAAGATCCTCGTCATCTATATTTATTGACTTGTGAACGTGCAAAAGAGCTAAGCCCGTCAGGCGGTCTTCTGCCAAGCCACGTTTTGACCCTTCTTAGTGTGTAAAAAGACCTTTCCGCCGCCGCCAACACTAACGGGTAGTGTCGCCAGAATACACAAAAAAAAGCATGTTATGTTGGGATCAAACTCAAACTCAAAGCATTTATTTCAATTAGACCATTACAGGCACTTTTGAATGTCATAAAAACAAGAACAAAAAAATGATGCTGCTACAGTCCCGGTCACAAGGCATAATAACTTGTGAAAGTACTGTAGTTGCCCATTCCAAAGCGTTGATCTCTATGGAGAAGAATGGGCAAGAAACTCCATGGACACTCTTTTAAATTATAATATTTTTACAAAATCATATTTACATCATTCGTGTTGAGATTATACAAATATGTGAGAACGATGTAGAAAGACGTGCACAGTAAGAGCGTCCAGAGTAAATAAAAAGCAAAATTCAATTTAAAATCTAAATAAGGATCAAGTCTTTATCACAAGTTCAAGTTACAAGGGTCGAAATGGCCAGCGGAATGTTTTGATTTCGCTGCCATTTCACTTTGCAAAGCTGGTACTCATTTATAATCATTGACACAAGTAGTCTAGTAATCCTTACTAGTATTATAAAAGTGAAAGTGAGTTTGTTTGTTACGTCTTCACGCCTAAATGTTAAAACCAATTTTGATGAATTTTGGTACAGAGATAGCTGGGACCCTGGAGACGGACATAGGCCAATAGGATTTTTTTAAACCGAGAAATGAGGGAGAAAGAGGGAAGAAAAGTGAAAACTTAGTTTTGCTATTACAATAAATAAGGTGCAAGGGCAAAAACTACAGGTAGCAGGTTCCTGCAATTCAGGAAAGGGGAACTGTGTTACCTCGAATTTAACGCGAGCGAAGTCGCGGGGAAAAGCTAGTCCTTACTAATATTTTAAAAGCGAAAGAGAGTTTGTTTATTTGTTTGTTACGTCTTCACGCCCACATGGCTAAACCGATTTTTATGAATTTTGGTACAAAGGTAGTTGGGACCCTGGAACCGGACATAGACTATTTTTTTTAAAAAAAAGAGTGAGACATGATAGAAAGAGGGAAGAAAAGGGAAAACTTAGCTTTGATATAACAATAAATAAGGCGTTAGGGCAAAAACTACAAGTAGCAGGTACCCACAAATCAGGAAAGGGGGAGTGTGATACGTGACTTAGAAAAGTGTAACACCTAATAACACGTCCCCGTAAGTTCACGAATACGAAACACATAACAACGAATGCACGCTACCACGAAAAACTTAACGCCGTAGCAATGTGATCTCGAATAACTAAATCTCTAATGTTCACTTTTTCGAAACACTTAACAACGAATGCACGCTACCACTAAAAACTGAACACCGTAACAATGTGAGCTCGAATAACAAAACCTCTAAAAGTCATCGTAAAAAGTCTTTATTCATATAACAATCATCCTCCTCCTCTAGCTCCTGTCCAACAAAAATGAGAGAATTTATTGCTTATTTTTTGAGCTTCTCAAGTCGCGAGCATCTCAATTTGGAACCAATGTTTTTTTTTCTCGGGTGGGAAGTCATCAAATGACTTCCCCCGCTCTAGGAGGAGCGGGGGGGCATGTCAGACTTTTACTGACTAAAACCCAACCATGTTCCTTCTATTGCCCTTTACGTTCCGGGCCCGCGGTATAACACGCGCACGCGCGCGCGTGAAACACGAACGCGCCGTCGACACGGCCTGTCGTCAATCGACGGACGGACGGTGAGCTACCCATTGCTCATCGTCCACAGGCCCGCGTCTACGGCGGCCGGGAGTCGTCTCGCGGCGCCCGGCGCCCAGGTCGTCTCCCGCGGCGGCTGGGTTGACTAGATGTTCTCTCCCTCAAACGCCCGGCCACCTCTTTTGCTAGCATTACTGCTTCGCAGAAGGAGGTGACCGCTTCCCATTCCCTCTCGCTCCGGACCATGGCCTGAACCAGGGCCGGACGCGAGAGATCGCCGCCGCCGATCGCCTCCACGAGGGCACGGCGGTGCTCTGTCCAGCTTGGGTGGACAGGAGCTAGAGGAGGAGGATGATTGTTATATGAATAAAGACTTTTTACGATGACTTTTAGAGGTTTTGTTATTCGAGATCACATTGTTACGGTATTCAGTTTTTAGTGGTAGCGTGCATTCGTTGTTAAGTGTTTCGAAAAAGTGAACATTAGACATTTAGTTATTCGAGATCACATTGCTACGGCGTTAAGTTTTTCGTGGTAGCGTGCATTCGTTGTTATGTGTTTCGTATTCGTGAACTTACGGGGACGTGTTATTAGGTGTTACACTTTTCTAAGTCACGTATCACACTCGGAAAGGGGAACTGTGTTATCCCGAATTAAACGCGAGCGAAGCCGCGGGCGAAAGCTAGTAGTTTATAAAAGTTAACACTTTTCTATTTTTTTACGAATTTGTTCGCCATTTGATAAACAGAGCGGGCGCTCGGGGAGAGGGGTTGGCTCGTGTGGTTTGCTGGTGCGACCGCCATGCGGTGCGATAGGACAATAGGCACAGCGGCCACCATTCGTTTTTTTGAAAATATAAGCATTTCTGGAACAAACATGTGGAATAAGATCGAAAAACTATTTTTTATGAGATTTTTTTAAAAATTATGAGCTTTCAGAGCAAAAATCCTTTAAATTTTTTCAGAAATTCGATCCAGTGAAACAAAAAAACGGCTGGATTAATTTAGCTCTTCGTAGGGTTTTTGTGGACATATTGAACTGAAAAAGGCACACTTAACATTAGTAGTTTTATCAATATTTTGGAGCCAGTGCTTGACTTTCCAAAAACCACCAAAAGCCGTTTTTTTTGTTGCAATTTCAAATTCATGTGACAGATTTTTTTTAAAAAAATGGCTATTAGAAAATTCATTAAAAACCTTGAAACCCACCTTTAACTTAAAAAAAAGTAAAAAAAGATGTTTTTCTTGCTGTTTTTTTTTAAGATTACTCAAAAAACCCGCAAGGTACAATATTTTAAAGTTCTAATCCAAAAATTAGACACTTGGAGCTACAATTTTCTATTTTTTGGTTTCCCATACGACAATTTTTCTCGAAGTTACGGCCTGTTCAAAATGTCCAAAAATTTGTTTTTTTATCCCTTTTAATGTAACCAATTTACAAGCACAGTATTATATTATTATGATTATGTGCGTCTTTCGCGTATAATTTGTTTAGGTACGTTTATAAATGAAATTAGATAAAGTTGCATTGCCTACCTATGACCCAGCCTGTCGCCCAGGGGGGGGTCATGACCCCCATGACCCCCCCCCTGGATCCGCCGTTGCTGGGTAGTCTGAAAGCGGACCACAACATATTTGGGAAAAGATTAGGCAGCTGATGAGTCTATCTAAGCATAGGTACATAATATTACAATGGAACTACTAATCTGCGAGCCTTGCAACTCTTAACAGAAAGGATATGGCAATTTTATTAAAAAAAAAACTCGCATTGCCCTTGCAACTGTAAGCATTAGAATAGAAGGTCATCGCTAAAGATAGCCTAGAAACCCTTAGAAACTGCTAAAGCCTATCGAAATGATTTGGCAAGTGCCCTTGGTAGTTAAATAAATTATTTAATAAGAAATAATTCTGTTTATCATGTAAAATATTTCAGTATCAGCTGTTACTGCAACATAGGGACGTATCTTCATCAGCAGAATCGTTCCTTAGCGGGACAAATGCCAATTTTCTCGAAGCCCAATACTTGGACTGGTCAAAATCTAAAGGATCGGTGGATTCAGTAAGTAAATCAGAAGATTATTTTTAGTTTTTGGTTCTTTTTCCCAGGAGATAAAAAAAACTAAACTAGCTGTGCCCAGCGGTTTCACTCAGCTCCTAAGTATCGTAGCCCTTGTTGTTGTTACTTCTTGATAATTTAGCTTTCTATTGGTGAAATATGGTTAAAATCGGTCCAGTTGTTTCGGAGCCCATTCAGTACAAACAAAAAATATATTTCAATACACTTCCTCGAAAACTGGCTCTTCTTGCATATGCACTACGATTAGGTTCAACATGCAATGGATTTCACACGCGTGTTTTTTCCTCATTTATCACATCAAGGGTTTTCATTTTTTCAGTTTCATCACGCATAGCTGGCAGTTTTTTTTTAAAAACGGCGTTTAATTCCCGTGAGGATTTGGCATTGCTCCTCTCGGCTCTATAACGCTCTCGCCTGGACATCGTCTGCGATGACAAAGTTTCCTCACTTGAATATGTACTATTCTCTTTATAAAATTAGTATACATTTGCGTTACTTTTAATAACTATCAGCTTATCTGTTGCAGTCATGGGACGGGTTCTATGATAGCCTATGCGGCCCAGCGTTAAAAATTGAAGAAGTGCAAGACGAATTTAGCCCTCAAACAGTCAGTAAGTGGAAAATAAACTAAAAAAGAAAATGTTATTAATTGTTCACCTATGGAACGGATACACGGTCACTTACAAAGCGTCAGAAGTGTGCACTTAGAGTCTGCCAACGTGCTATGGAGCGAAGTATACAGGGTGTCAAACCTATGGACTGCATTAGAAACTCTATACTTCACTCCGTAAACCAAATAGCTGGTACTGGTCTACAGCTACCGCGGTGGAGCAAAGCTAAAAAATAAGCACACAATGAATACAAACATCAAGAAACGACAACGTGGCGGGCGCGGTAGGAGATGGCGGGATGACAGGGACTTTTTCACAAAGGATTGGCCTACAATTAAGTACATTATTATCACAATATAAATATGTTATTATTTTGTTTAGTAAAGGCAAAACGAACCCCTTATAGGATCACTTCGTTGTCTGTCTCTCTGTCGGTTTAATTCTGGAACGCGTGGAGGTTTGGAGTTGAAATAAAACTGCATAATCAAGTCTGTGGTCCCTTAAAGCTGTGAAACAATCAAGCCTCTGAATCTACGCAGACAAAAACTTTGGTCGTTTATGTCGCAAGTCCGACTCACACTTGGCCGATTTAAAAACATTTTATTTCTGTGTTGTCTGTGTACGAATGAATATTTTTGTTTTTTTTTTAATAAAAACGTTGCCCCACACTAGGAATTTCTCCTGTATCGTGGGTGCGTTTACAAACAGTTAAAGTCACATGCACAAACAACCAGACCCGGAACAACTATCTGTAGGCCATACAAATATTTGTTCCGTGCGGGGATCGAACCCGCGACACGCGACGCAGCAGTCGATCGTTCAGCCACTGCGCCAACCGTGCCGTCCATCCGTTTAATCCATACTAAAATTCAATATTTGCGCATCACATTTAATGGTAGAGCCACTGCGCCAACCGTGTCGTAAATATTTTTCTTTCTTTCTGCAATCGCACCAGAGCGCAAACGTGGAAGAATGGAATGCAGAGGATTTTGCCTTGCAGTGGGATAATAAACTTTTTAAAAAAATGTTAATTTTATTGGTTGGTGTAAGAATAATTGTTTTCTGTGTGAGCAGTGTTTTGAAGTTGTTAAATTGTTTTACAGGTCAGAAGGCGTCGCCGGGTGCCGCCGGGCGCCAAAGTGAAGATGCAATTAAAACCAGGATTAAACTAAATTTGGCCGTCGCAAGCTTAATTCGCAGTTACCAGGTGAGTAAGGAATAGAAATGGATGACTCCCAGACCTGAGAAACCTTAACTACTTTTATGAACATGACAGACTGTGAGAATGGATGGATTAGTAATGTCTGTTAATCTTTCACACATAACGGAGTTTGATGAGACTTTACAATATATCTACTGTTTTCGCTGTAGCATGGCACGGGTAACATTCGATGTAAAGACATATCTAGTGATGGGATGTAATATGTATATTGCTTTGTTAAATAGTCCTTCACGACTAAGATATTCAGGGTAAAATCTATATTCAGTAATGATCGCAAATTGCGGTAACGTTCCGGTTTGAAGAGGAACTGTCCATTTACCACTAGCACCAAAACAGTATAATTTACTAAAGTTTATAAATATATCAGAATAAAACACAGGTGAAACAGGAAGTTACTTAATAAACGCAAGTCCTATCATTTAGTGTTTTAGACCATGAAACTAACCCACCGATTTCAATGGAATTTGTTAATGTGAATCAGCTTTAAAGATAGAATAAGTTTAAGGACTGATAGGTGGCGCCGCCCGTGTGGAACAAGGGCGGATTACTGCGGTGTTTAAATAATTGGGAAGTAACATTATTTGACGCCTAACTGATTATGAGATGATAGCGAAACTAGTATGCCTATAAATTACTCTCTAGATACGAGAGTGAGCCACGTTCTAATAACTGCTATCGCTTGAAGGACTAGGTTCCTCAACTGCTTCCACAGTTGGATTTTCTTGAAAGAACCTCTTCTCAAGCGACGCTATCAAAATCAAAAGTCATTTATTTAAATTAGGTTGCTAATCAGAACTTTTTGAACGTCACATTACAAGAGACAGTCCCACAAACACGCCCTGCCCTTCGCCACTTCTTAGTGTTTTAGCTGGGAAGAAGAAGTGGCGGAACAAACTCCTCTTAGAAGAACCAGATTTTATACAATTCCTTTTATAACAAGGTACATTTAAGAAATAATAAATAAATAGCCAGCAAACACCAAGCTAGTATATAAAATTCTCGTTCACGAGCATAACGCAAAAAATAGCCATTACCTCCCTCGCCATATTTGAGGGAAGGAGGTAACCCGACCCACGACAAAAAATATAAAATGTTTTGCCGATGATGAAGCTCATTTTTTTGCTACAGGCTCGTGGTCACCTACTCGCGAAGACAGACCCCTTGAACCTGACGATACCAGCCAGGCTCCTCACAGATAACAAAAACCTGTCTCTTGACCTCAGAGGAGTAGAAACCCATATAGTAGCCCGAGAGTTGTGCTCGGAATTATGTAAGTAATGTTATATGGCTCGAATGTTAAAACATGGCATCTGTTTTTTTTATACGGATGGAAAATTGTCAAAAAACTTCTACCACTCTGAACGGAGCGGAAGTGAGTGTCAGACTTGTACCCATATTTCTTTTGTCCTTTGTGTTCTGGGGTCGCGGTATCACTTTCGAACAACCCGCAACGCCGGAAAACATGGCGTCTGCAGTCATCTCGTATATATAATATAATCAGTACTAAAATCTGTTCCAATATTTATTATCCATCAAATCAGCTGTTGTCATTCTTTCAGTATTTCAGTCAATTGAAATATGTATTATTTCTCAGCTGAAAAACATATGGACATGACATTCGAACTGCCTGCAAGAACTAACATCGGCGGCTCAGAAACTTCATTAACACTTAGGTAATATGTTACAATTATACTTAAAAACTTGGAATTTCCTCTTTTTTAAGTGGGGATCATATAAAGGGCCTCATTAGCACATTATAAATCATTACCGCAAACTGTAGCTACAGTATCATGCCGCTCTTCGAACTGTAATTTCGCTCTCCTGAGTCGTGACGATGTTTTCATGCAAACAATCACGTAAGACGCTTGAACTTAGAGTCTCCAACAGAATCTTTTTTTATGTCCATAGGCTTCTGACTTTGCTTTAAATGCCGTCGAGAAATATTTCGCAGACATGTTTGGTTTCCTCATAATTCGAAGAAAGTAATAATGATCAAAACACACAAGAAGCCGAAAATCAGAGGTGTCTTGGGTTCGAATTTAAAACCTTTGCCTTAGCAATCCGACAGTCACACCGCTAGGTTATAGGGTATATACTATTGCGACAGACTGCAGCTCTAAGACAGTCTCAACAACAACCTGCAACCATTATTGTAAAAGACGAGGACTTTTATTGTACCTGAGATTACCCAATTGATTTTTTCCTTTGATTAGGGAAATAATCCGGCGTCTCGAGAACGTGTACTGTAAGTCTATCGGCATAGAATATATGCACGTGTATGATGTCGACCAAGTACAGTACCTGAGGGAAATGATGGAGACACCGGGAGCGTTCGACAGGACACCCGAGGAGAAAAAAAATATTATGCGCCGGCTTACCAAGGCTGTGTTGTAAGTTGGTTGTAACGACTAAGTACCTTTAGAACAGGCAAGCAGGGTTATGTCAGACTTTCACCGATAAAAACCCACTGTACCTACGACTACCATGTGTCGGTCCTGGGAGATACAAGTACCTTCGCGCGTTACCCTGACTGCAGGTATCAGCTCGCCTACCAGGCGGGCTCCATCCTCAAGGGTGTTCAGGCGACGACTCGGCTCCAAGTTCATAGAGGTCGGAGATCCTTAAGCGAACTAAGTATCCACTCATTGTAAGTAGGTGCTACGTTTAGTTATGTTAGATTGCATTGTGGTCTGTGACCCGCTGATGAAGAGGAGTCTTTTGTCCCAGCAGTGGTGGGAAGATTATAAGACGATCATCTTAATACGGCAGAAAGAGACTAAGATGAGACTATCTTCTTCTTCGTGTTGATGGTTCCCTTTCTTGAGACTCAAATAAGCTTCGCCCAGATCTTTGCCACCTCGACGGCGTTAGTGGTAGCAGTCGCAGTATGCTTCATTGAAATACCCACACCAGACCAAGTTGTGTCTGCAGTCAATCGAGTAAGGGTCTTCCATGTGGGCCAGCGCAGTAGGTTTCCCGATAGAAGCGCAGTAGGTTTTCTGCAAGTTCGGTTCGGACCACAGACCGTGGTTTTCATATTTGTAAGGGATTGAAAAGTATGCATCAGCATGCATGGACATACTTTCATTGTAACCTTACACTACCGCAAGTAGAGTATCTCGAATATAAAGAAATTTGAAAGATTAAACGACACTAAGTGAAGCAAGGTTTTCTCACCATACTTCTGATGTAGTTTGGAAAAATACTTCGCGGTAAAATGGCCTGCTGAGAAGAGGTTTGGTCTAGAAGGTGGCGAGAGCATGATCGTGATGCTGGAGGAGATCGTCGACACCAGCACCAGACTCGGCGTGCATTCAATCGTCATGGCCATGCAGCATCGAGGTGATTTAACCATCATTCAATCCTACTAATATTATAAATGCGAAAGTTTGTGAGCATGGATGTATTGTATTGTATTGTATTGTATAACGGGCTGGTGTCCGCAACTCCACGTCTGAGGCGCGTATTTTGCGTATGGGTGGGAATATTATTCGATCCACCCCAGCTCCGCGAAAAACGTCAGCAGCGCCTTGGTGTTGCTGACGATCTCGCGAAGAGTACCTGGGTTACCGAAGTACTTTGCCCTGTATGGGGCAACCTCTGGGCAGTGCAGAAGCACGTGGGCTGCTGTTTCGTCTACCTCCATGCAGGCTCGGCACAGTGGGCTGTCTGTGACTCCTAAGACAAAGAGGTGTTTATTAAAAGAGCCATGGCCAGTAATGGCTGCTGTAATTGTGCGCAGCTGTGGTTTTGTCATCCGTAGCGCCTGTTTAGTGAAGCGGCCGTCGATACTAGGAAGAGCTTCCTTGGCCTGCCTGCACTCACCGTGGTCCAGCCACAGTTTGTGGTGTTGTTCTCTGGTGCGTTTCCTTACCAGTGTACGTAGGTACCCAAATGGTAGTGGCACGATAGGTGCGGGTCCCACTGGTACCATGCTCGATCCCCTTCTAGCAAGTTCGTCCGCAGCGTCGTTGCCTCGGGAGTCGCTGTGTCCTTTGATCCATTGGATAGTTATTTTGTTGAGATTACCAACCTTATTTAGGCGCTGGTGACACTCATGTATTAGCCCACAATTGACTGTTTGGCTGTTTAGTGCTTGCAGTACAGCCATGCTGTCCGAAAGTATGCGAATAGAGTGGCCCTCAACCTTCCTTGCCGTGATGGCTGACGCGGCTAGGGAGATGCCCATGCATTCTGCCTGAAACACCGTGTTGTGGACCCCCAGAGGTACGGCTATGTGGATGTTGAGGTCCTCTGAGAAGACTCCGGCTCCCGTGCCAGTACCTGTTTTGGATCCGTCTGTGAAGATTCTTACCTCTGCGGGGCATAGCCCTTCGCAACGGTGGTCTTCATGGAGCTGGATTTTGTATTTCTTATCGAATACGAATTGTTTGGGTATCCGATCGTTTATCGCTTTGGCTATTGGGAACTCGTTGTAGAACTCCTCCAGCGCCTTGGTATGCTGTGTATATTTCTTACCCCATAAATGCAGTGTTTTGAGACGTAATGCCGCCGTCGTTGCCTCCTGCTGAATGAACAGGTGGAGCGGTGGGAGTTCTAGCATGGCTTCAAGGGCTGCAGTCGGAGTAGTCCTCATGCAGCCAGTGATCGCCGTGCAGGCAAGCCTCTGCATACGTTGAAGTTTAGCTGAGGCTGTCACCAATTTGGTGCGGGGCCACCATACCACGGCCCCGTACGTGACCATAGGTCGGATTACCGCGCAGTAAAGCCAGAGGATGATTTTGGGAGACAGCCCCCACCTCTTACCTATCATCCCTCTGCACTGCCAAAAGGTGATACAGGCTCTGTTTAGTTTATTGTCTAAGTGACTGCTCCAGTTCAACTTACTATCCAGGATGACGCCTAGGTATTTCACCTCACTGGCTAATTGGAGTTCAGTATCGAATAGTTTGGGTAGGCGGTAAGGTCCTAGTGTTCGCTTTTGGGTGAACATGACTAGTTCAGTTTTATTGGGGTTTACAGACAGGTCGAAATCCCTGCACCATCCTTCAACGATGCGTAGGGCCTGTTGGGTAAGGTTGCAGATTGTCCCCGTCACCTTCCCTGAAATGAGGATGGTGAGGTCGTCTGCGTACCCGATTGTAAAGAAGTGGTTCGCGTTGAGTTTTGTGATGAGGTCATTTATCACCAAATTCCAGAGGAGCGGAGAAAGTACCCCTCCTTGAGGACAGCCTCTCGCTATCAAGGCCATCTCCCGTACTTCTGCAAGGCGAACCACTCGTTCACTTAGCATATTAGTGATCCAGTCTATCATTACCTGTTCCACTCCATGTCGAGACAGAGCGTTACGGATGCTGGAAAAGTTAGTTCTGTCGAAGGCTCCTTCGATGTCTATGAAGGTTCCTAGACAGGTTCCCTTCTGGTGTATAGCTTCTTCTATTCGGCTGACCACTATGTGGAGAGCTGATTCGGTAGACTTACCCGAGCTGTATGCATGTTGGTTGTCGTGGAGTGGTATTGTTTTTAAAACGCCGTCCCTCAGCTCTCTTTCGCAGATCCTCTCCATGGTTTTTAGAAGGAAGGAAGTTAGACTGATTGGTCGGTGGGCTTTGGCGTTTGTGTAGTCACCCTTACCTGGCTTAGGGATGAATATAACCTTCACTTCCCTCCATCCTTTAGGAACGTATCGGAAGGCTAGGCACGCTCTCATTAAGGGCAGCAGTTTACTGGCAACGGATGTGCTACCCCACTGCAGTAGAGCAGGGAAGATGCCGTCTGGGCCTGCCGCCTTGAAAGGATGGAAGCAACGGATCGCCCACTGGATTTTCTCCAGTGTTATCACCTTGTCAGCGTAATGCCAGTCGTTTACTGATGGCGTTTGAGTTGTCTCTGTCCAGTCAATCACCTGTGTAAATGCGCATCCTGGGAAGTGAGTTTCAATGAGGACGCGCATCGCCTCTTCTGGTGATGTGGTGAGTGTGTTGTCAGGTTTTCGGAGAACAGTAGGCCCAGGTGTTTTTTGCTGTGCCAGTATTTTCCTTACCCTATTAGCTTGTTGACAAGATTCGATGTTGCCACAGTACTTACGCCAACCTGTGGTGCTCCTGAATCTTATGCATTTTTTGTAGCTGGATTTGGCCGCGTAGTAGGCGTCCCAATCCTTGTCCGCCCAAGTATTCATAGCTCTGTTTAGAGCTTGTCTTACCTTGCTGCGCTTACGCTCCAGTTCCGCACCCCACCATGGTTGTTTCCCTGATGTGTTTGGCGGAACGGTTTCGGGGCAGGTAGTCTGGTAGCTGTCTAGCATTGACTTGGTGAGCTGACTTACCCGCTCTTCAATCTGCGGTGTGCTCTCGTAAGTCACCCAGTCGTCGATTGACGCCAGCTTGTTTTCAAGGGTGCGTGTATATGCAGCACGGTCTGTATTGCGCGGGTTGCGCCGTGGCAGTGTGGGTGTTACAGTAACCTGGATGTCGAAACGGATCCACCTGTGGTCCGAGCAGGAGGCCTCCTTGGAGACCTGCCATCCGGTGGTGATTGCCGCTGCGCCCTCCGAGGCCAGAGTAAGGTCTATAATTGTGCGGCTACGCCTGGTTACAAAGGTCGGTTCAGAACCTGTGTTTAGTAGGGTTAAGTTGGTTGAGAACAGATAGTCTACTAGAGTCTTACCCCTTTCATTCTGCGTGTCCATGCCCCACAGAGGGTGGTGGGCGTTGGCATCAGCCCCTATGATAACCTCCAGCCCGGTGCACTCGCAATGTCTTACGAGGCGGGCGAGGTCATGCGGGGGCGGTTCCTCAGCCTCGGGCATATATACCGAGGCGAGGGCGATTTCCACCTCTGTGTTGTCACGCTGTATAGTCAGCCTAGCTGCAGAGATATCCCTGCAACAGAAATCTGTTAGTGGCTGTGTTTTTATGTTTTCTGTAGTATATATACACGATCTGGGTTGGTCGTGGTCTGTAGTAACTAAGAGCTTACCCCTAAGATTGGAGAGGCCTTGTATGCGGCCCGCCCTGATCCACGGCTCCTGGATCAAAGCGATGGCTGTTTGTTGAACCTCCAACCACTTCCGTAGCTGAGCCGTCGCGGTCTGACTGTGGTGGAGGTTAGCCTGCAGGACTCTACAGGTCGACGAAAGGGACGCCATCGCTGGTCGCGCCCTCCTCGTCACCTGCTAGTCGCAGCCCGGCGAACAGGTCGCCCGCGTCGAAGCCCTCCTCCCCGGGGTCCGAAACCGACGACAGGATGATGTCGTCGATCTCTTCTCCCGATGAGAGAACGGCGTCCACGCTGGCGGCGGAGTCGACGGCCGGCTCTGCTGCTGCAGGAGTGTCCGCGGGTGGCTCCGCGGAGTTTGATGTCGGAGGTTTCTCTTCCTCCGGTTTCGCGACCATGGTTTCAGTGGCCGGATCCCAACCCTGAGGGACATCGGCAAATTTGCCGTTCGGGCCCTGGAATTTTACGTACACCGTCCCTGCGCAAAATGAGAGACGGCGTTCGGCTTTCATCAGGGCCGGAATTTGGTCCTCAGGGATGCCAACCACAATGTACCATGCCGCGGCCTGTTTGTCACCGTGCAGCAGTACCCACCTCCTGATGTCCACCCAGGGGTTTTGGTAGCACAGGGCTCGCCCAATACTGGTCGGCTCTGTGAACATCCCCTGCTCATTGGGGATGAGTATGCCACATCGTACGCGGCGCTGGATCTCCGACTGCCTCTTGATCACCAGCGGAGTGCTGGCGGGAAGAGGCATCTCGGAGACGAGTTTCCCCAGCCAGGCCAGCGTGTGTTCGGTGCCACACCACAGCCTAAGGACCCCACCGGCGAAAATCGGTTTGGCCCTGAAGTTCGGTGCGGGAACATCCGGTTTGGGGGAGCAGGACTCAGCAATGATCTGCTTCTGTATGGCTGCTAGCACCTGCTCTGACACCTCCCTGCTGATGAGCCCCGTGCGGCCGCATGTGACTGCGACGTCGAGGTTGGTGCTGGCAGCTTGGGCGTAGCTCTGGTGGGCGACCCGTTTGGATCTATCAAGACACGGCCGCTTGTGCTCGCCACGAGGGGATGAGGTCTCGTTGAGAGCTCGCTTGGCCGCGGTTTGATCCATCCGAACGGGCCGCTGGCTCCTGTGCTGGCCCTGTACCTCCGCAGCGCCAGCAGGCGGTTGGCTAGGTCCTGGTTGGCTGGTGCCAGCCACGGCCTGCGATCGCTTGCCTGCGGAGAAATTGACATTACCGCTGGCCGGTTTAACCGTAGCCGCGGCGTTAGCCTGTATGGTTACTTGTGAAGTTTTCTTACCTCTCCACAGTTGACGACGCTCTTTCTTCGTCAGTCTTGCCCTCTTCTTACCGACCCCTTCCGAAGAAGTTGGGGCGGTCTGCCTCGGGTGGTCAGCGCAGTTGCACTGGGTACTCTCCGAGGATTTCCCCTTGGTGCCCTTGCGCTTGCTCCTCTGCACCTGCCAGGCGAGCGCAAACTCGTCTCCGGTGATACCGGGCTCCACCGGCTGGCCAGTAACGGCCGGCGGTAGAGGGGCGGCTTGAGGATCCACAGGCAGAGGTGGGTGTTTGTTAATAGCCCCACCTTCGGAGTTAACCGTCGGTGTAGGCTGTGTACCTGAGAAGGAACGAGGAACGGTACTGGTCCCGGGCAGCGCCGTTTTCCTCGGTTTATTACGGGACTTTGTTTTGGTCTTGGCAGCGGTTTTCGCCACTGCCGGACCGGAACCCGCGCTGGAGCTAGCCGCAAAAGCAGCAGAGCGCCCAGGGGCGACAAAGGTGCCGACGGCACCTCCTGTGGGAGCCTCATTGGCTTTCGCCTCCGCTCCAGTATGTGTATGTGTTTGTGGTGTGTGTGTGAGGTGTGTGTGAGTAAGTGTTTGTGGTGTGTGTGTGTGAGTAAGTGTTTGTGGTGTGTGTGTGTGTGGTGCGTGTGTGTGTGGTGTGTGTATGTGTGTTGTGTGTGGTGTGTGTGTGTTTGGTGTGTTAAGGGGTTTTTTATTATCCATAATAAGTGTAATAGGTATTCATCTCTCTGGCTTCCCACCCTCCATGGAGCCCGCACCTGGGAGCGTCTCGCTACAAACTAGCTCGAACACTAGGATTACCAGAGAGATATAGGTGCGCAGGGCTGGCTTACAGTGCGACATCGGGTGCTTGATCGGGTAGGTAACCCTCACTTACACCGTCAGCATGACCTTAACCCACCGCTTCGGCCTTCCAAAGATGACCTCCACGGACCCCCCGCACCTCGCCGTGCCCCTCTGACGGGACACTGTGGCCATTTCCCCACCCTTGGCTATTGGGTGGGGCCACCGTTTCGCTTGAAATCCGGACCAAAGAGGGCGTGTTGCCTTACGGACGCATTAACACCAGCGCCGCTCGGCTCAACCCCCCAGGACTCCTTCATCCCCGCTTACGGCGCTCAACTGCGCAGGTCCTAGCGCAGGTGACTCGATTCCCCTGCTCATCGCCAGCTGGATTTAGTGGCGGTTGAGCCCACAACCACTCAGTCACAGAGGGTCGTGGTTAGGAGTGGAAAAGCGCCTGGTGGTTTCTGTTGCGTCTATTTCTTAGGGAATTAGACCAAGAACAGGGCGGCAACCTCGTGAAGGTGGATCCACCAGACTTGCCTTGGGGATCTACGCGACTGTTGCGCTCTCCCCCAAGACCTCGCCACCTTACTGACTCTGAAGGAGCAGTAAGGTAGGCTTGCATCTATACTACCAAGCAAAGCGTAAGCAAAGCGTGTCGTTGTGCAACCGCAAAAGCATAAATACAAACCCTCCCCGAGCATGGATGTATGTTTGTATGTCAGTCGTTTTTTTTGTGAAAGAGGATCAAACAAACAAACAAACAAACAAACATACGAGCATGGATGTATGTTTGATCCTCTTTCACAAAAAACGACTGAACGAATCTTGATGAAATTTGGCACAGAGGTAGATTATGGTCTGAAATAACACAAAGGACACTTTTTTTCGATATAACGCGGGCGAAGCCGCGGGCGCTAGCTAGTAATTCTATAAACGCTCTCTACCACTCATATAGTCTGGGACTGCATTCCGGAAGTACCAGGGATGAATCGTGGATGTACACATGCTATACGAGGCATGACCCTGAATCCGGGACCCAAATTAAAAATTCCTGAAGATTAAAACACAATAAATAAAATTATACGATCTTCGAAACAAAACCTACGTTGTGTTTGTAGATCGCTGAATTAACGAGGCAGTATCTTGAAGGTTTGTGAAGAAGCTCGCCCCTGGGATTTAAATATACTATTGCTTTTTAGGTACCGCCCGCCGATCCTTGCTCAACGAGCCCGCGCCGCTGAGCCAGTACCTGGCTCACCCAGCTTGTCTCTAGCTGCCTTCCCCTTTATTGTGTCCTTAGCGAACGATTATTTAGTTTGTAAATCCTGGCTGGGGGCCTTAAAACATTTTTGAGCCCGCCTTAAGATAGTATGGTTGAGAAATCTTACAACCTTAAAGAGCGCCAGTAGTACAAAACCTTTGATGCATTCCGGTTTAAAAGAAAGAGCTGCCGGTTTGATTCATAGTCGCAAGTGGCATTTTAGGTTTATACCTGGGATGCTAAAGACCTAACTAACTAGGGATCTGACAGTCACCACAAAGGCGTCAGGGACGACTTACCATTCAGTCGATGTAGCTCGGATTCTTATATATTCTAATGTCGATTTGTGTTTAGGCTATAATTTTGCCGTCTGGAAACATTAAAAATTAATCTAAAATTTTCTCCTATCTTCGAATCTACATATTCAGTATCTTGAAGATTGATTTTCATTCAGGTCGTCTAAACATGTTGGTGAATGTGTGTCGAAAGCAGCTGTGTGATATTTTTGCCCAGTTCAAACCAATAGAGCCCAAGGAAAATGTGAGTACTGATTTATTGATAGGCTAATACTTGTCCTCTGTTAGTAGCCGATCTGAGTTAGATGATCAATCAATGAGATCGTTTTTTAACTTAGATAAATAGATTTGGTATATTCATCATAGTACCTTTACCGACCCAGGTGTCCGGTGACGTGAAGTACCATTTGGGCACTTACATCCACCGGTTCATTCGACGGACCAACAGGTACATCAAAGTATCGATGAGCGCGAATCCCTCCCACTTGGAAGTCGTGAGCCCCGTCGTGCTGGGCAAGGCGAGGGCAGAACAGTTCTGGAGGGGCGATGCAGACGGAGACAAGGTTATTTTTATTATTTACTAGAAACCCGCTCCGACTTCGTACGGAAGCAATGTAGATACTATACATATCAACCTTTTCTGTTGAATCACTATCTATTGTTGAAAACTGCATTAATTCGTCGACTTCATTTTATTCTATGTAAAGATATAAACTATAACAGCGGCTCGCTTCTTAAATTATCGTAATACTTGGTTCAGAAGATGTGTTTGAGTGGTCACATGCTCAGACACAAAGCGACGTTGTATTTTATACTCTTATAATTTAAAAGTTGTCGCTTAAATCGCTATATTATTTAATACAGCGAAGATAGCTTTATTCTACAAATCACAAAGATAGGGAGCTATTAATTCGAGCTGAATGCGAAATCCCCGATCTTTAATTGGACATGATCAAAATAACACTATTGTTATTTTTTCATAATTATACTTATATAATAAGAAATATTTAATTATTAATGGAGAGTTTTATTCATGAATAATTAATTATTTATGAATATGAGTTGTTGAAAAAAAAACTAAATGTTGGCTATAACGAATATTGAATAAAGTTCACTCATCTGTCAGCTTTTACAATTTCACGTACCTAAGTAGGTGTGCATTTATATTTTACACAGTGTCACTGTAAGAAAAGATATCATACATTATCATTTCATATTAACATCTAGGTGATGGCGATTGTGATGCACGGCGACGCGGCGATGTGCGGGCAGGGCGTGGTGTACGAGTCGTTCACGCTCAGCAACCTGCCGGCCTTCACCACGCACGGCGCCGTGCACATCATCTGCAACAACCAGATCGGATACACCACCGACCCACGCTTCTCCAGGAGCACGCCTTACTGCTCTGGTATGATACCATCACCTCTATCTGTAAAGGGATACATTGCGGACCGAATCGGACCATTTTATTTACGTTCTCCCTGATACAGATATAGCAAAAGCCATCGACGCGCCTGTTTTACACGTAAACGGCGACGACGCGGAGGCAGTGGCGTACGTGGCGCGCGTGGCCATCAACTTTCGATGCAAGTTCAAGAAGGACGTTGTCCTGGACCTGGTGTGCTACCGGAGACACGGCCACAGCGAGGAGGACGAGCCTATGTTCACGCAGCCTTTCATGTACAAGAAAATTAAGAATATGAAAACTGGTCAGTCCATCACTTACAGTTTACTATTTCTTGTTTTTATACGTTATATTTGATCTCTTTTAAAGTTCAACAAGGTTTGAATCTACATTTTTTTTTTTTAATAAATCAGCCTCGACAGATGGCACAAAGGCACAGTCATCGCTTAAATAGCTTTTTGAGAAGTCCAACGTCGCCGTCACCGTCGCCGACGTAAGACTAGGTAGTTAACATGGCATACAAATTCCATACATTATATTTCAGGTGAAATTATGGAATCTATGCTTTTAAAAAAAGCTATTCAAGCTGGCATGGCGCTTTACACTTATAGTTATCAATCATTCACTACGTGTGAAATGGACTCAAGCCCTCTTGAAAGTTTTGATTTAACTTTTGGTTGCAGTGGATCTACTCTACGCAGACAAGTTGAAAGCGGAAGGCGTCGCCAGCGAATCTGATATCAAAGGATGGGAGAAAGAGTACATGGACACCCTCAACGCTCACTTTGAGCTCTCTAAGAAAATAACCAAGCTCAGTATAGGGGAGTGGATCGATACACCTTGGACTGGATTCTTTGAATCTACAGACCCAAACAAAGTAAAAAGTCATTTTGCGTTTATTTTAGTTCCATTCTATAAGAATAAAGCGTTGAGCTTAGCTCTGCTGTAGCGTCAAGTTACAAAGAGAAGCGTCTAGGCTCGTCGCTGTATTTTTAGAGAATAGCACAACAGTTACCTGTGAATATTTTACGTACTGTAGAAAGAGTTGCCATACTATTGAGTTAAGCATTCGATAAATCTATGACTGAATTTTATGCAAATTAATATACTTACTTACTGATTAGTTAGTTTATTCGTCTTTTGCGACTAATATATATCTCTCTTTCTTCGTGGAAATATTAAGTTTTCGATCGAGTCAGCAATCTGTTAGACATCGCACATTATATCCTTTGCTGCACACAATAAGGAATCAGCCCAAACCACCTTTTAATAGTAGGTACTGTGTTCTCGCAAATGCTGTTTTTTTTTTCAGATTAAAGAAACTGGGATATCTCAAGACTCAATAAATACCATAGCGAGACATTTTAGCACACCACCGGAGCCGTGGGCCTTCGAAGTTCATAAAGGCATAACTAGGATGTTGAAACTCCGTGAAAAAATGGTTTGTCTTTTGCACTGAACCGCTGTGACGCAGTGGACGTCGTTTGACTGACTGATGAGCAAATGCTTAGAGTGCAGGTGTTATGTAGGTGCAGGATGGCATCGCGGATTGGCCGATGGGCGAGACGCTGGCGTACGGCTCGCTGCTGCGCGACAACGTGCACATCCGCTTCACCGGCGAGGATGTGGAACGCGGCACCATGGCACACAGGTACTCCTACACCTTACACACACGTTTGAATGCTTACTACTCATAGACTAATTGTCATTAATGTAATGTCTTTACCATAACAATAATAATTCAATACAATACCAATTGTTTGCTAAACTAAGCCACTAGGTAAAGGTACCTACCTACAGTTCAAGACCGATAAATACTACATTTTTGGAAGAGTTTGGCGTTGTATTTCCTTGTCATACAGATCAGATTCATTAGGCGGTGGTGGCCTTAGCAGTGCCTATTACATTTTGATACAAGTGGGCAAACTTTGTCATTGCAGTCGAGGCGTTTACACACGAGTCGTAGACGAGAGTGTTTGAAAGCCGAGAACTGCTCACCGCAATGCAATCTGCATAAGAAAGTGTCCCAACTTGAATCAAAATGTACTATTTTGATCAGAGAGCATTGCTAACGCGACATCACTTGAAACCCCGAAGCTGTGAGTGTGGGAGTTGTGTATATACGCTGAAGTGGCATGTGTATTCCAGGCACCACGTGTACCACCACCAGGGCGTGGACGGCGCCACGTACCGCGTGCTGGACACCCTGTACGCGGACCAGGCGCGCTACTCGCTACACAACAGCTCTCTTTCTGAATTTGGTAATAATACCTACGACTTACATACAGTGTCAGTTTTGCAGTCTTCTCTCTTATAATAAACTTGACCGCTTGCCATTTAAACAAGTGCATGCGACTTATCCTACTATAGTACTTATAAGTAATATTATAAACGCGAAAGTTTGTATGGATGTTTGTTACTCTTTAACGCAAAAACTACTGAATGGATTTTAATGAAACTACAATAATATAGCTTACATATATCAGAATAACACAAAGGCTACAATTAATAAAGATATATTGTATATTCTGCCACCACGCGAGTGAAACTGCGGGGCGCAGCTAGTTTTTAAACGCCTTCAAGATAATTGTATTATCCTCTGCATTATTTCATTTGCAGGTATTTTGGGTTTCGAGGTCGGCTACTCTTACTCAAGTCCGCAGGTGCTCTCAATATGGGAGGCGCAGTACGGTGACTTTGCTGATGAGGCACAGCCTATGTTTGACACGTTCATCGCGAACGGTGAGAGCAAGTGGGTGAGCCAGTCCGGCGTGGTAGTCCAACTACCCCACGGCATCGACGGCGCTGTGAGTATTATAGAATTGAGATCAGCGTCAAACTATGCGGCTATATCAAAGGATTTATTATTTCGTCAAAATATAGATCCTTTTTTTGCGGATGGGAAATCATCAAATAACTTTCCCCGCTCTGGGCGGAGCGGGGGAGAGTGTCAGATTTGTACTTACTAAAACCCACCCATGTTCCTTCTATTGCTCTTTACGTTCCGGGGCCGCGGTATCTCTTTCGAACAACCCTTCACCAGGATCTCCACATTTTCAGATGTCTCGACTACTCTTAGCGTAGATTCATTCATAGTTCTTTTAGCACCACTATTCCTGTCTAGGATTTCAAGGGTCAACGGAAGAAAAACTTTTTCTTCTTTTTCATGAAAAAAGATAAAAGTTCCTTACGAAGTCTCCAGGTCTCTTTTATAATTTGGGATTTGTCAATACTACCCCATTAAACAAAACCATTTAAGTAAATCATAAATAAATGATGACTTGTTCCAATTTTTTTTTTAAACAAAAATGCAGCGTCGCGTGGCGTCTTGAGCATTTATTTTGCAATAGATACCTACGTTATACGAGTAGCTATCCATCAGTATCAAAAGCAGCGTTTTCGTGCACTACTAGGGTCCTGAGCACTCGTCAGCGCGCCCTGAAAGATACCTGCAACAATGTGATGACGACGAGGATGTCATACCAAACTTGGACGACAAGCAGTTGGAGTGTAAGTCTTTAAATACCTACGTATTGTGATTAGGTATACTTATGTTTTTTTTTTATTTTAAAGATGTAGTACACAAATGTGAGTGCAAACACCGGGTAGGTACCTATACTCTCTCTTTCCTAATTCTCATTGTTTGATGGGACGATAATCTGCTATCATCGAAGAGAGATTAGACACAAGACTGCACCGTTTGGTATCTTGGTCGTAAAGGCTACTTTTTATCGTGGGTTCCTAGCTTCGATTCCTGGGCCCAAGTTGAGGTAAGTGTTTCTTTTTCCATTGGGATTTCTGATTTCTTTCTATTTCTGTAGCAGCCTGGAATTCGAAAGTCGGTCGTGAATATCCCGTGCCTAGAAACCTAGTGCACGTAAATCTGTTGGGCTATAAATACTTTTCTTTTTAACGTTCATCACCTGAATTGTTAAGTGTTAAATATCTATCTTTTTGGAAGCTTACATTTCCCCCTTCGATTGGGTTTAAGAGGATTCTGTTCTAAAAATTAAAATAATTTACTTTTTCATCTTACATCTTTGCCTTCTTCGTAGTGAAACAGTTACGGGCCGCCAACTGGATCGTTTGTAACGTGACGGCCCCAGCAAACTACTTCCACATGATCAGAAGACAGATTGCCATGCCATTCCGCAAGCCGCTCATCATCTTCACTCCTAAAATCGGCCTTAAGCATCCCTACTACCGCTCTAAATTTAGTGAATTCTTAATTGGAACGAAGTTCAGAAGGTGAGGTCGAAAAATTGTATTTTAATAGTAACTAAGTAAGTAGTTGTCGAGTATAACAAAATTCAGAGACTAGAAAAGGGCTACATAAGTTATCAGTTCTTCACTGATTTCAAACACACACAAATTATACAATGTGTACTTATATAACCAATTATTCTAGTAGGTACTCAAATTTATTGATTTTCAAAAGAAAACCTACCATTTTTGTTCACAAAAAAGTTTACAAAACTTTCTTTTTAACAAAACTCTAATTTTGTTTTCTAAAGTTACGAAAATGTAAGCTCATCATTTCTTGTATAATATTGTTGCCCTATAAATAAACCTATTTTCGTCTCAGTAAGACCAAAACTTTGAGAGATATCATTATTTTTTGTACACCCTTATAGAATATATCAAAATGGCTGCCAAAAAGCGGGGAACTGAATTAGACCCAAGTGTGTAGCGTAATAGCTGTGGTAGGTAATAGTAGGATCAAAACACTCGCTACTTAAGTATCTAGAATATCGCTAGTCCATGACCGGACACATTGCATATAGTAGATATTGACGAGTATTTATTTCGTATTTTTAACAGAGTGATCCCAGAAGATGGGCCAGCCAGTAAAAACCCTGGTAATGTCAAGAAGCTGATCTTCTGTTCTGGCAATGTAGCGATCAAGATTGATGAAGAACGAAAAGCTAAAAAACTAGAGGAAAAGCTCGCCATTTGTCGTATTGAACAGCTGTATCCATTTCCTTACGACCTAATTCTCAAAGAGTACGCTAAATACGACAAGGCGATTAAGGCCTGGTGTCAAGAAGAACACAAGAACCAGGGTCCTTGGCCCTTCGTCAAAGTTCGCATGGAGAACCTCTTCCAAGCGAAAATAACGTAAGTCGGCGTACGGCTTATCTCAACACGTTAAGATGGAATTAAGTGAAAAGGTTTACTTAGCCACCTGCAGTTATTTATTGCTGAAGTGAGGTTGTGTGCATCCAATCATGGCATTTTTACGATCAAATGCACTCGTCTTAGGCTCTCTATTAATTCTACAGTGACCATAGCAATTGCGTACCTAAAATATTGTCAATTTCTACCTACCTGCGATTTTTTAACGTACTTTATGATTTGAATTATGAATCCTGAATTCGAAGGTTGGCAATTGTGGTTCACTTCCACTAAAAATCAATCAAATTATTCCAATTCGTTTAGATAAAATGTAGATGTCAGATTTGAGAATCTTAGTAATATGGTTGCGCAAAGTACGCGCCTTGGACATGAAATTGCGGAAACTAGACAATACAATACAATGTACTTATTTACGGACTAAATTCTACTTCATTGCATTTCTGTTTCTGCTAGGACTGAATTTGATTGCTGAGATTCCTAATCAAGTCTTCAAATCAATTCAAGCCATCTTTGTGATCGTACGCTACCACATAAGCTAATAGTGAACCCCAGACCTTCGTTGTTTTATAAAAGCTCAAAAGTGGGTGCGAGTGAGATGCGCTTGCATTGTTTAGTATTTTGTACTAACTCGCGTACTACCACATATAATACTACCTTGGGTCAGTGGGTAGTCTTAGGTTGAGCTCGCTCCTACAGC
The DNA here is from genome assembly GCA_905475445.1 of Ochropleura plecta. Taxonomy (NCBI): domain Eukaryota; kingdom Metazoa; phylum Arthropoda; class Insecta; order Lepidoptera; family Noctuidae; genus Ochropleura; species Ochropleura plecta. The sequence continues at coordinate 2,294,681 of FR997732.1, forward strand.
TACCCTAAACGCTTGTCTGGCAAGGGATTGGAACTATCAAAAATGTCTGGCTACTAAGGAAACATCATCTCTACTCTAATGAGTAACAGTTCAAAAATCAATTTTGTACAGAAACAAGTGAATCTGAATTGGTTGCCAGCAATATAAATGCTCTCGATGAGGGAGCGTCGTTACGTGACTCCGATACTAGAAATAACCTACCTGTTTGCCCGCAGATGCATATCAAGACCAGCAAGTTCAGCATCTGCGACGGGTATCAAATGGATGCACATGAAAGAATTAAAAGATCTTAAAGCAAACATTGTAGCAGGCTGCTGAAGGAAAACAAATCTGAAGATGTTTGCAAATTAATGCCTGAATGTAAATGTTTTTTTGAAGAAAACGGTGTATATCAACTTTAAACGCTTTTAGACTTTGCTATTCCTGTCCGTATAAGAACTTAAGCGCAAGACGGTTCGTGAATTATGCTTTGCTGTATCTTGAGATTGTTTAATTTGGCATTAGTCCGTTCACTTGAACGGACTAATGCATACCTAGTACTTACTAGGTATTTCTTAGATATTTGCATGCGCAGTGATCAAAGACGCGGACTCGTGCCCCAGATTTCCAAAGTAAAATTTATTTAGTAGTAAAAGATAATAGAAGTAGTACGGCCACATATTGAAACAACATGTAGACAGTACTGCTTTTTTTCTGTTTTAATAAGTTATTTATTTATTACATTAATTATTATTTACAAACTATAAATATACACAAACTAATAATAAAAATATGTAGGTACAAATAAAATATGATAAATTATAGGGCGTCAAAAATTCGTCCGCATCGCAGTCAATAGGAAAAGTGCCCAGAAGGCTGGCAGCATTTCCGCGTTGGATGGCAATGTTTATTATTTGCGCAAAAAAACAGGCCAGCCCTCTGGTCACGAGAAGAGTCGACCCTTTGATTATAAACATGTCACAAACATTATAACATGTGACATGTTTATAATCAAAGAGTCGACCAACCGCTTGGCGATTTCTCGAAATATTACGTTGGCACTCGGACCAGCCCTAGTGTTGCAACCGCAAACGGCTCAAAAACAAACTATGTACGAATCAAATTGTGATATTTGCGCCGTTTGAGGTTTTCAGCACCTGCAGCAATTAGTAATTTTCATTACAGCATTCGACGAAATGAAAACAAGATGGTACGGCTAAATTAATTTTATATTACATCTCGTATTTTATATAAAGTTTTATCATAATACTTTTATTTAAGTCGGTGAAAATTGTATGTAGGTTAATTATTTTAATAAAAATATTAAATTTGTTGGTCAGTACTGTCAATAATTTTGAGATATTGATCATCACAGCAAAACAAACGCTCCTTTATATAACAGTGACATCGGTAATGGCCAAGAGCGCCTGGAATTAATGCAACGAGTAGAATGACTTCAGACGCGCAGATGCGATGGTACTTTGTAATTCCATGCACATAAGTGATTTTTAATATTTGTCAATCCATGTTGACACTTGACGCTGTCAGTGTCACTCGTAAAACGGATGGTAAATAAATACGTGAAATCTGAAAGAAAAGTGAAAAACAACGAATCCGGCCGGTGCAAACTGCAAGTTAAATGATTCAAATTCGTTTGAATGAACTAAAATGATGTCATCCTACTTTGATTTCTTTTGTAAAAATATTGAAAGTAAAGATGCACAGAATACAGACTGTATTACGGGTACCTGTTATTTTATGTGTCCTGAAGAAGAAGTCAAAATGTATGTATAAACCTATTGAGAGTAAAATTTATCTAATAATTCAATAGTTCTAAGTGATACAATTACTAAGTAGTCTAATGTACATGCATTGTCAGCATTTCAAAGATCTTCTGATTACCTGCCTCAACAACTCTTGGTAGTAGGAGTATTCATGAATAAATAGCACTGACTGTTTCTCAATTTGTTAAGGCGTGAGGTGGAGCGTCTAGTCCATGTGCTAGAAGTGTTTGGTAGTGAGCGGAAGCTGGTGAAGAGCTACAGTCGCTCTGCAGCAGACTCCAACATGGCTGTCCCACATCTGTTGCGGCCCTACTCCGTGCTCATCAACACTGTACAGTATTTACTGCTGGAGTAAGACTGCTTACATCACAATTTTATTAAATAACTTTTATTGTTGTGTAATTAAAAAATTATACTCAACTAGCTTTTGCCCGCGGCTTCGCTCGCGTTAAATTTGGTAGCGCCTTATTGATTTGTAATAGCAACGCTAAGTTTTCCCGTTTCTTCCCTCTTTCTCCCTCATATCCCACTCTTTTAAAAAAAATAATAGCCTATGGCCGTCTCCTGGTTCCCAACTACCTCTGTACCAAAATACATCAAAATCGGTTTAGCCATTAAAGCGTGAAGAGGTAACAAAGAAACAAACAAACTCACTTTCGCTTTTATAATATTAGTAAGGATTACATTTTTCCCAACACTGGATGGTTACAGTCACAATAACATTGCATAATAACTTGTGAAAGTACCAAAAGGTATGTACCTCCAAAGGGTATATCTGTTGTCTCTCTTCTTCATGGAAGATATTGTTACAAAATCTTGTTTACATCATTAATGTTTCAATTAAACATAATGCGAGAATTAATCATGATTAAAAAGAGTGTCTATAAAGAGGCTTATGCTTAGAATCTGTAATATAGATAAGTTTCAAATACTTTTTTTTTGTGAACCTGTTTTGTTCAGAATAGAGACACATGTAATTTGGTAAAAGATGTAATAAAATGCTTTAGAAAACTGGACTTCCTTGAAATACCACAATATAACATTCCAGTATCACAAGAAGAATAGATGTTCCTGCCTATGTGGTGTATGACTATGTAAATGACCGCCTGAGAGCTGTGAGACAGGATGCTACTATACAGCGGCTACCTCCTGAACAGTGTGCTTGTCTTCTAGAGCCTATGGTCAGGTTCTATGTTTACTATGGCTATAAGTAAGTGTTTTGTGTCTATTTGTTATTTTTTTATTATAAATATTTTTTTCTCCTTTTTGCTAATTCAGCTAAATGCAATAGAGATATGTTGTTGTCAATGTATTGGAACCCACTTGTTGCAACTACACATGCAGTTTTGCCAATTCTTCTGTTTTAATATTTCTATGTGTGAGATTATTGCTCATAAAAAGAACGTTTTAATATTTAGGTATGAGTAAAATAAGCAATATCCTTTATGCCATTAACATAATTCTTTACCCATTTAGAACTTTTAATAAATCTATTTCAGATTGTCAAACCTTCCCCTAAAAGACTATGACCCAGTTCTAAACAAAAAGTACTTACTGGAATGTATAAAATGGTACCTCTCATGTCGTGACACCATAGCCAAAGCAAGAGGAAAAATAGACCACCTAACAGGTTTCCTCTCAAACCTAGATCTGAATGACAAGAATAAGAAGATTAAACTTGTCAATGAGCATGTGCTGATGGAAAGTCTGTACATATTGTGCAATCTAAATGATTTACACCCACTAGTAAGATATGTCAATTTGTCCAAAGAATTAAAGAGGTGAGCAAGAAACTATATTTCTATTTATACTAGAACAACCACAACAAGTGAATGCTTGAGACAAACATGCAACATTTTGATGGCAGGGTAGGCGCAATGGCTGAGCGATCGACTGTTGCGCTGCGTGTCACGGGTTCGATCCCTGCACGGAACAAATACTTGGAATAAATGTTCCGGGTCTGGCTGTTTGTGTATGTGAGTTTAAATGTTTGTAAACGCACCCATGTTACAGGTGAAATTCCTAGTGTAGGGCAATGTTTTAATAAAAAGAAAAAAAACATGTGCCAATTACATAATATAAAAGCTGCTTTGTGGAAGAACTGGTATGTTGGTATAATTCATGAATAAGCTTCGAAATAACAAGAGCTGTACTCTCATTATTATTTTGTTTTAAATATAAAATTTTCAGAGACACGACTCTTCAACTGGCTTACGAAATAGCAGTGGCAACTCTTCAGGGCAACTATATAAGAGTGTGTAGGCTGTCGGACAAACTGTGTCCGCTGTCATACTGCGCTTTATTTACCTACTTACCAACATTGCAACGGTAAATCTTTCCTTACTTAAATCCTACCTCTCCAGCCGCCGACGGAGAGGCAAGTACTGTAAGCGCGTGTTGCGCGATCATATAGATAACTAGCTTTTGCCCGCGGCTTCGCTCGCGTTAAATTCGGTAGCGCCTTATTGGTTTGTAATAGCAACGCTAAGTTTTCCCGTTTCTTCCCTCTTTCTCCCTCATATCCCACTCATTTAAAAAAAAAAATAGCCTATGTCCGTCTCCTGGTTCCCAACTACCTCTGTACCAAAATTCATCAAAATCGGTTTAGCCATTAAAGCGTGAAGAGGTAACAAACAAACAAACCCTCACTTTCGCTTTTATAATATTAGTAAGGAAGTAAGGATAAGGATTTACGGAAGGTCAAAATGTTAATTTACCTGCGATGTCTTCATTATTTTATCGCTATAAAAACATATAAAATTCAAAAGATCCCGCGTGATTGGTACTGACTGGTGATACAGATAGATCTTACAGATATTTTTAATAAGCCCAAAAATGTAACCTTTTTTTGTTGGAGTGGGAATCGTCAAATAACTTCCCCCGCTCTGGGCGGAGCGGGGGGGAATGTCAGACTTTTACTGACTAAAACCCACCCATGTTCTTTCTATTGCCCTTTACGTTCCGGGCCCGCGGTATCTCTTTCGCGCGCTTTAGGGCGCTTTCAAATTAGACGGTTGATCTCGGACTGCCGCCGGACGGTTGTCACGACCATGAGTAGTGCCGGACGGCAGCAGTACGACGCGAATCGTCTTATTTGAAGAGGTACGCGGCTGCAGTCCGATCGAATTTTCGTCCATAATTAGGTAGGTATGCATAAAAACGTCCATGTTACGAAGGAACACGATGCGTTCGCCGCACTAGCGAACAACGACTGAGGCACGTTCATTGATTCCGTCCCGCCAACGGACGTGCGTCGTCATGGCCCGAACGCAGTACGATAACCGGACTGCACCAGTCCGACGTCAACCGTCTTATTTGAAAGCGCCCTTAGTCTTTTGCAAAAATATAAAGAAAAAGAAGATATAATAAAATGAACAGTTGATAGCAAACAGTTTACTTTGCGCGGCGTCTTACTCATACAACTCGCTAATACAGTGTGAAAGATGCCTTACACTAACATCGCAAGCTCACTTGCGCCAAATTAACACAGCTAGCATGTTTTTTTTTTTTAATTAACTAGCTTATACTGTGGCATTGCTCGGCAAAGGCTCCGCCCCCTCTCCTCAAGTACTTCCAGTTTTTTATCCCGAGCCACTTGGAACCAGCTCTCGTGTTACGCCTCTAGGTCGTCTTGCCACCTCTTTTTAGCCAAGGTAATTTTAACAATGTTTTTTTTCTTCTACAGAATACTTACTTTTATCTTTTTTATAGACGTGCCCTTCAAGTGATGAGCCACGCGTACAACAACAATCGGCTCGTGGTGCCTCTCGCGACTCTTGCGCAGTGGCTGCGCTTCGGGACAGAACGCGACGCGACTGCGGCGTGTGCGCACTATGGGCTTACAGTAGAGGGAGCCGCTGTGCATTTCGATAAGACAAAGTTCAAAGCAGATGCTGCTTTGGTAAGATTGATTTATTTTCATTTTTTAGCCCTCGGTTTCATAATGTTGGTATATGCTAACCGTTTGACGGTGGCAGAGCTTGTTGTGTTATGCGGGAGCGTGCTGACGGTCGTTAGCAGGTGAATAACTGTTCTGAGAGGTAATGTGCCCTCCCGTTCCCATCAAGCAGTAGGCCTGTGGTACCGGCACGGTTGACATAATGGCTGATCGATTAACTGCCATGCTGTGTGTCGCTGTTGGTTTGATCCCCAAACGGAACAAATATTTGTATGACCTACAGGTAGTTGTTCTGGGTCTAACTGTTTGTGTATATGAGTTTAAATGTAATCGCAGTGTGAAAAAGACATACTACAATCCAACTTTACATACTTTTGCTATAGTACAGAGAAAGAGATTTATTTGATGGGTTATGTTTTGTCCTTTTAGGTCACACCGAAACCTCAGGATATAAGGGAAAAGTTCGATTTAAGTATTATAGATATCTTTACCTATACGACGCATAAATAACATTTATTTTTTAACATAGTATTTAGTCTTTTTATTAAGATTATTGACTGTTATTATTTACTGACTGATCACAGACTTTATTTCTATAAATAAAACGATTATTTTATAAAGGAATCCTTTATTTGTTTTATTTACATAAGAAAATTCTCCTAATTATGCAATAACTAATTACAATGGACAACAAAATCTATCTAATATCAAATGGTTGCATGGCTCCCAATGTCCAATTCATTCCATAAATATGCTGCATACCTCCCTATCTGATAAAAATCGGTACGCGTCGGAGCGACGCACATTCATTTACTTTTATTATATATAATAACAATATGTAAAAATAGCCAAAATGTTAGAAAATATTACACTGTCAGAGAAGCAAGAGTAATTCCAAAATCTAGTTTATGTATTTAACGCAATAGTTGAGACTTATTTTAATTTACTCTATAATTCTCTTATTGATTGATATAGAAAAATATCGTGACATTTCTCTGACAATATAAAAGATGGGGTGAGGGTGTAGCAAAATATTAGAACAGCGTTGCCTACAACATTATATTATAACAGCCGAGAACCACACTCCACTTCGCTACTACATCATATATAAATTAATCCTTATATTGAAACAATTTCATTGTAATCCGCAATGTTGACCATGCTACACTTTAATTCGATTTTTTGCTTACACATCAGTTACCGATAAACATAATAAATGCTCCATTTTCAATACACTGGGTTGCTGTGTAGTGTGCCAATGGATAAAAACAATTTTGAAACAAAAATGAGTAATATCACAGATCATAAAATCATGAAGGGTGGCCGCATAGTCGATATTGCGGAACTTCGATGCGGACAATGTCGTGAATGGTAACTAATCAGTTAGGATGACGCTATCGATTCGTAGATTACATTTATTTTTAATGAGTACCCATTACTGTAAACACTCGCATTATAAATAACCAACATGTTTTATAGAACTTGCCAAAGCGTATAGACATACTGTTGATTAACACACAAATACTAAATATTTCATAAGATATTCTCCATGTAGAATTTATTAGTTTTAACAATTTTATACAACTTGTGTCTACAAACGATACGTTTGTTAGATTTTGATTTGAATACATCCTTTTGGTAGCACCTAGATGTTTATCTTTAAATTAAAAGGAAGGTAAACATTAAAAGTAAATTATAAATCGTCAGGAACCATGTAAAACTAAAATAAATTCAATACAACAAACGAATGTCATAACAAGTTTAAGACGATCGTCTACGCGTGATTTCATTGAGATACAACACATAAAAACTGATAAATAACTTTAAAACAACAACAAAAGCTCTAATGTACAATAGAGGTATATCATTGAACTATACATTGACATGAAACATGTTCACCTTCCTAGAGGTCGACGAAGGCGAACCGATAGTAGTCATGTCACCCTCGGGTCATGGACTGCGGGCCTTCGGAGCTGTGGCGTCGGCGTGAGGCGCGACGACTTTCTATAGAGGAGACGTAAGACAAATCCGTATCCGTAACATTCATGTTTAACTTTATTCTAGACAATACTTAACTACAGCCGCACGCGCCCACACCTCGCTCGAGCCGAGCTCCGCACGCCGCGCGACCACCCACAGCGGCGGGAGACGCTTCTTGTACCTTCCACTGGAACAACAAAACTAAATCATTATTTATTTGTGTAAAGTGGAGGACACCATCTCGATATAGGTACATTACAAGTTCACAACCCAATACTTTTCATTGAAACACTCATGAATGAATCCTTACTAATATTATAAAAGCGAAAGTGAGTTTGTTTGTTTGTTACGTCTTCACGCCTTAATGGCTAAACCGATTTTAATGAATTTTGGTACAGAGATAGTTGGATTTTTTTTTAAAGTGGGATGTGAGGGAGAAAGAGGTAAGAAAAGGGAAAACTTAGTGTTGCTATTACAAATCAATAAGGCGCAAGGGGAACTGTGTTACCCCGAATTTAACGCGAGCGAAGCCGCGGGCAAAAGCTAGTGATAATATAAGGTATCTCTAGTTTTCAGCTTTCCACGCATCTGCGTGGTACGATCGATCTTGAAGCAGAAATAGTACCAATTTTCTTTTATTGCTGTAGTATTTGAAATATGTGGAGACGTTTATCGAATAAGATTTTTTACGTCAAGCACCACTGTTTCTAAAGTATGTTACCTAATCGGTCGTCCTCTAGTTGTTTTTTAGGAAAGCATCGTCGAAGAGCTCGAGCTCGTGCGACAGGTAGTTGGCTTTGTTGCGCAGCTTCTTGGCCGACGTGGAGGCGTGTTCCAGCATCTTCGTGGCTTCCTTCACTTCACTCAGCTCCTCATCCATCTCTGTCGTCGCCTCGTCGATCAGACGACACAGGCGCGCGAACATCGTGGATAGTTCCCTGAGAAGTAAAATGTACGGCTTATTAAAATAGTTTTTATACAGAATCAAATCAAATCATTTATTTCAATTAGACCATTACAGGCACTTTTGAATGTCATGGAGAAGAATGGGCAAGAAACTCCATGGACACTCTTTTAAATCATAATATTTTTACAAAATCATGGAAAAACAGATTTAAATAATCCATCTTCGGAATTATTAAAAGTAACGAAATAGCTTTATTCTTTCAATTCTTCAATATCTTCACAAAATAATTAAAAGTTATTTCCGGATGCAAGTATGCGTCTTAAAATCCTGAGTGAAGAGCATCGCGTATGCGGAATCCGCACACAGGCTTGTTTCGGCCCGGAACTAATCGTGTGCCGTGCAATTCATTATTAATTAGGGTTCCGTACCTCAAAAGGAAAAATGGAACCGTTATAGAATCACTTCGTTGCCCGTCAGTCTGTCAAGACAAGGGTTTTTTTGTCGTTACTTTCGCGCGTCCTCGAAATAAAGGTGTCTCGGGGACGCGCGAAGGTAACGAGTTGAAATTAAAACTTGGTGAAGGTCGGCGGGATCACTGGACCCGATGAAGGTAATGGCCGATGGCCTATGTCTGACATGCTGCTTGAACACACGCTGTAGTACTCACTGCTGCACTTGATGGCTGCAGTTGGCGGAGGTGAGGTCGACGATGAGGCGCAGCTTCTTGCTGGCGTGCGCGACGTACTGCTGCTTGAACACACGCTGTAGTACTTACTGCTGCACTTGATGGCTGCAGTTGGCGGAGGTGAGGTCGACGATGAGGCGCAGCTTCTTGCTGGCGTGCGCGACGTACTGCTGCTTGAACACACGCTGCTGCGCTCGCGCCGTCCACGTCAGGCGCTCGTACGCGTACAGGGCTCCGTATAGGGCTCCAGTCACCACGACGAAGCGCCAGCCCACCGTCTTGAGGAGCTAAGAACATATTATAACAAAGTTAGAACTATATCACCAGTTTATAGTCATTAAATGAGGCAAGTAAGAGTTTGGAGAGATGGCTCTGGTCGTATCCATCCAATACGACTTCTATTTATTGTTTAGAATTACTTATTGTTGCATCAAATAAATGATTTATCTATCTATTTAGTCTCCATACCCCACTAGTCGTATAAGCAGAAAGGAGCGACGCCATCTGTCGGCAATAGACAGTGATCAAACCCGTAGATTTTATATTGCGAACGCGGGTGTTTATGTGAGACATTTTACTATATATATTATACTATTTATATAGCAAAATATGTCTCACTTATTTTACTCGATATTTATAATAATCAACACGCATCAACACTCTTCGTGAGGTTTACAAAGTAGAACCACCCACGTGCATGTATTACACTACTATAGATACGTTGTCCCGCTCACCAGCCCCGACAGCAGCAGTCCGCCCATGGTCCCCTGCGACGTGAGCGCTCCCATCGCGAACTTGGACACCAAGCCCCACTCCTCCGCCGACAGTCCCACGTGGCTGCCCAGCGATGGGCCGTTCGTCCGCGCTACCTCCATCGACGACGGGTTCGAACTCACGGATGGTGGAATCTGGAAAACAGTAATTCGATTACGAAATTCATCTCTCAAGGGTTCACCGGTCACCTCCTTCTGCGAAGCAGTAATGCTAGCAAAGGAGGTGGCCGGGCGTTTGAGGGAGAGAACATCTGCCCAACCCAGCCGCCGCGGGAGACGCCCCGGGCGCCGGGCGCCGCGAGACGACTTCCGGCCACCGTAGATGCGGGCCTGTGGGCGGTGAGCAATGGGTAGCTCACCGTCCGTCCGTCGATTGACGACAGGCCGTGTCGACGGCGCGTTCGTGTTTCACGCGCGCCTCAAAGAGAGTCAGCAAAGCAGAGGGGCTTGCCAGAGCCTCCGCCTGCCGGGGTTGCGGGTTGTTCGAAAGAGATACCGCGGCCCCGGAACGTAAAGGGCAATAGAAGGAACATGGGTGGGTTTTAGTCAGTACAAGTCTGACATGCCCCCCCGCTCCGCCCAGAGCGGGGGAAGTTATTGGATGACCCCGCGAAAATTCCCACGAGAAAAAAAAATGGGTTAGAAGGGGATGAAACTTGGTGTTTTAAAATTAGAAAGAAAGTTAGTTCATAGTGTTAGTGTAGAAATTGCTTAGGGGTCGTCTTTGAATTAAGTGACATTCAACCGGGGGAAGGGTTCATAAAAACTTCACGATTTGGAGGGGTATGAAAATAGCCCAAAAAAACCTTTGGCGCCCGTAATGGGAAGTATTTTGGAGACCCCTTGCACAACGTCTTCCAACATTTGATACCTGCGTGTATTGCGGCGGGTTCTTGAGCGCGATCTTGTTGGTGTGCTTGCCCTGGAACCGCTGGATGAGCGCGGTGATGCCGTAGGAGAAGCGGAAGGACAGGTCCTCGGTGAAGTCGGCGCACAGGTTGTCGCAGTTGAGCCGGTACAGCACCTCGAAGGGTTGCTGGTGCGGGATGATGTAGCTCGCGGCCGCGGCTCGCTTGTGGATGGGCAGGATGTTGTACATGCGGTCTGGAATGTTCATACGAGGGTCAATTTACGGAGTACTGACACTAAAAGTTGTGTGGTTACAGCTACTATCACCACCATACCATAAAAACAACGATTCATAAATTCAACCATTTAGGATTCGACATGAGACAAGAGTTGACACAAACCAGATCTAAAGCAGTGCTTTAAAAAATAAGTCCTTTTACCCACGTCCAGATCACGACGCTCAAAAATAAGCGAACAACTGAATAAATAAACTGTTTTTTTTTTAAATTGCCTGGTCTTTTTAAAAGAGCATTTCTACTATCACACGTTTACCCAAATAAATGATGGTATCTCGTTTTAAGTGGGTGTTGTTTCAACATACCAGCCATCTCCTTCTGCGCCTGGTCCATCTCGTTCCCGATGTCAGCGGACAGTCTCTTCTTGAGCCGCTCGCCCAGGCCGGCCTCCACGTGGCGATGCAGCGCGCGCTTGTACTGCTCCAGCTGCGCGCGCTCCGGACGGAACGGAGGGTCGTACTCGTCCACCAGCGCAGACAGGCGACGGATCTCCTGGCTTAGCGTTAGCGATACCTGGGAACGACCTCAAATTCTATATTTTGTTTAAAACTAGCTGGCGTCCGCGGTTTCTCCCGCGTGATATCCAAAATGTTCTAAACTATAATCTATCTCTGTGCCAAATTTCATTAAGATTTAAGACGTCATGGTAGGGTAGCAGATTGCAGTTGCTTCATTCTTAAAGACTAAGCATGTCTATGGATCATTCTTCTTTTTTAATACAACAATACTACTGCTTTGGAATATAAATGATCGTACAAGCCGTATCGGGGGGTGGTACTCGTCTACAATGGCGGATAGCTCACGGAACTCTTCACGTACTACCACGGAAACCTGGATGGAAGGTGGGAGAACGTTACGACTATTTGTGTTGAGAAGATGATGGTTTTGTTAGCACATACGATTGCCTAAAGTATTGTAGACTGTGAGTGTCTAGATCAGGCATTGAAATGGACGCAATTGTTCGATATAAAGTATAATGTATGCCTACATATATATACTTTTATATCTAGCGTTTCGTATCAGGTGTATTTGATATAATGTTATTGACATGGATCTTTTTGTGTCCGAAACAAAATTATTTGTATTCCATATTTAAATACCTATAAGCAAACAAGATAGTACACTCTAATTTCTACAGTTGTTAAGCTTAAACTCCTATGTAACATGTAGGACTGTGAGCCTATTGCCCATCAACCGGGATCAAATCCAGACTCCTGACATCAGATTTCTGATGAAAAAAAACCCACTTTTTCCGACCTGGGAATCAAACCCAGGACCTCGAGGTCAGCTGTCGCACTTGTGGCCAGTCGAGCAGCGAGAACAGACTGTTATAATTAGACTGGTATCACTGGGTACCTTGTGCTCGACGCTCTCGACCATGCGGTTGATCTTGTCCTTCATCTGCCTGGTGATGGTGGTGAGCTGTTCCTCGATGGCGGACAGTTGTTCGTGCAGGACGCGTTGCTTCTCAACCTTCGCAGCTTTCTGGTCTGACGCCGTGTTGTATACCTGCGACATTACGTGTATTGCGTGATTTTGTGAAAACTACGGGAAAATCATAGGCTTTAAAATCACCTACGTTTAGCAATGAAGCAACTTAAAACAACGTTCTATTTCTGTCAATTGTGTCAATGTAAAGGCGTCAGACATCAGATTTTCCGAGGCTAAATTGGATATAACACTACAGAACCTTAATATCCATGTGCTAGACCGAGTTATGGTCAATCTGTAGTGACGTGATCGAAATCCGTTCTGCTGTCGAGGCGTAAAATAATAATTAGTTAGTGAAACCCAACAGATAGGTATCGATGTCTAAAGAAAATCTTTAAAACATAAAAAAATAACTATTGAGGTTGTTTTTGCAGATCAACAACTTCTTTTTTTACCTTTTGAACGCCAGAGCATAAATGCACGCCTAAAAACTAATTTTACCTAAATTTTTGTCACATATTTGTGTTGTGTCGTTGGCGTCCAGGTCACCCTCATGCTTGGTACATAATTATATGCGACGATGTAATTCAAAAGGTTAAGTAGCCAATAGCCAGAGTTAATAATGATGATGAGTTTCCTCACCAGTTCCAGCGCCTGCATGACCTCTGCGGCGATGTTCTTCCCGCGGCGCGAGTGTTGCGCGAACTTGGTGCGCACGGCAGACTTGCTGATGCACTCCTCGAACTTGCGCTCGAAGTCCACGAACTCGAAGTATCGCACCTGGTGACCCTCGGCTAGGATCGGCGCTGGAACACGAACAAAATGAGTATGATCTCATAACGTAAAAATCTGGAGAAAAGGTTAGGTTCACCATTTTCAATAGGCGATAAATCTGTGAATATGTTTATGTCCATAAGATAAAAGCTTTCGGCGGATAAGACAAAGGAAAGGCTCAGAACGAGTGTTAACGTCTCCTCCATTGAAATGTGGGACCCTAAAATTAGATGCGTGTTTTGTGTCCAGTGGGACTTGACAGTATACATACATGTACAAAAGCTTAATATACTGTCACCCTCAATAAACCCCAATTAAATCATCTTCATTAGGTAGCAATGTTGCAATAATGTTCACTAGGTGTTGCAATTATCTTCATTAAGTGTTGCAATTATCTTCAACAGGTGTTGCAAGGTTTATTAACTTTAGAGACAAAATTAATGATCATTACTCACAGGAGACAGGCTTTTCTCGCTCGCGCATGCGCGTAAGCAGCGCCTCTTTGGCGGAGATGAAGAAGATGCGCTCCTCAGCCTCCTTGGGCGAGCACACGCGCAGCTCCCGGGACAGGAAGTCCACGCAACGGTTCGCGTGCTGCGTACGGACCTGCGAGGGAGCCAGACATAACGTAAATACGCTTGGAAATCCTCGAAGTGTTAGGCAGAAGTATACTAATAGTTGCTCGTTGGGATAATCCTTACTAATATTATAAAAGCGAAAGTGAGTTTGTTTGTTTGTTACGTCTTCCCGCCTATAGCTAAACCGATTTTGATTAATTTTGGTACAGACATAGTTGAGACCCTGGAGACGGACATAACTTTTTTTTGAAAAAAGTTAGAAATGAGAGAGAAAGAGGGAAGAAAGGGGAAAACTTAGCTTTGCTTTTACAATAAATAGGGCGCTAGGGCAAAAACTACAAGTAGCAAGTACCTGCAAATCAGGAAAAGGGAACTGCGTTACACCGAATTAAACGCGTGCGAAGCAGCGGGCAAAAGCTAGTGTTTCATAAATAAATATCAGATATTCTTTACACTATCAAAACAAGTACTCACTTGGTCTAGGTACTCAGGTTCGGAAGCGGAGGCATCCCATCTGTTGTTCAGTATGAATATGTTCGGTTGCGATATTTTTGTCGATACTTTGTGAAAGAAGTTCTTTTCCTGGAACGAGAAAATAAATATTACAAATAGATCACTTCTATGAAGAAAACTTTCTAGGCTAATAAGGAAGGTTTGTCAAAGCCCAGTGTAGGTGGTTATAGCTAGCTCAGTCTAATATAAGCTTTATTTTACCCGACTAAGAGGAAACAAAAAGGCGAGTTAATATAAAATGACATCTTCAATAGTTGAAAATCTGATAATGTTTTGAAGCAGCTATGCTAGTGCTATTAGTTTCACAATTGTCTTTAATATCCTGGAGAGCGGGAGGGAACGAATGGACCCCTCCCGCTGTGTCCTGGACGTGATGTCACGTTACATGTTACATTACTCACGGTGACCATGAGCGTGGACTCTGCGTTGGCGACCAGCACGAAGACGTCGGCGTCGAGGCAGTACTTGTCGATCCACTCGTCGAGGTTGGGCGTGACGTCGACGCCGGGACTGTCCACGAGCACGACGTCGTCCCGCAGCAGCGCGCACAGCTCGCGCGGCCAGTACACGTGCACCAGCGAGCACTCCTGCAGCCGCGTCGCGCACAACGCGTGCCCCAACTGGCTTACAGACTAACGAACACAAAATCAAAATATTTTTATTTCATATACGTCTACATGGGCACTTATAAAACCGACCGACCGGTTGGTCGTTTCCTAAGGAGAAGAACCGACAAGAAACTCCATGGTTACTCTTTTAAAATTATTTGGTTTTACAATGTTGTTATTACAGCGTTAGGAATTAAGTATGAGAGAACAGCGTAAACCGATAATACGTCATTGCTTACTATAAAAAACGTAAAATATTAACAGTAGTTAACAAGCGTCTATGAATCAAGGCCAACAATATCCACTCATTCACAAAGAATTGGTAAAAAAGAATCTATACAAGAAATAGAAAAAATATTGCAAAAATAAAATTACTATATGAAACAAGTGACACAGATGTTGCCATAAGTACTAACAGAAATAAATAAATATAATTTTAAGCATTCACGATTTATAGCACTTTTTAATTTCGCCCTACATACATCAAAACGAAACCTTTATAAGATCTCTTTGTAGGAAAGTCTTCGCATTTTATGTACTTAATCAGCGTCATACTTAATTAATATTTAATTTTTCAATGTCCTGATCTATGATAGGAAATGGGAACCATTACTAGAAAATTATCGGAATACACGTAAAAACTCGCTCATCACTATCGAAACGGTCACACGATGCAATATTAAACCAAAACACCAAACAAATAGAAGCTACAGTCACCTGCACATTGAGCTTTTCCTCGGAGCCATCGGTCCGTAAGAAGGACTCGTCGGTGTCTGAGCCCTCCACTTGCAGGAAACAGTTGGTGGTGTGCCCGATGCCGCTCGGTAAGATTTTGTCGTGCAACATGGCGTTAATCACCGTGCTTTTGCCATTACTTGTCCTGAAACAGATAGAAATAGTAAGTTTAGCTGCTAAAGAACCGCGAAAAACATGCAGTGAGGAAAAATGTCTTTGCCTTCCTTCTTTAAATTTAACCCTTGAAAAGCCCAACTTTTTTAATTGATAGGTAATGGGCTCATAATATTATCTAGCAACCAACCAAGCTACGCAACCAAGGTGTAGCTGTTTGTGTGTGTGAGTTTAAATGGTTGTAAATGCACCCACGATACAGGAGTAATTCCTAGAGTGGGGCAACGTTTCTTTTAAAAAACATTGGAAAACATTTTTTATGAATTGTAGCAGGTGGCGCTCTGTGGTTTCTACCTACCCCCCATGGGACAAGGTCGTGAGTTTAAATATGTATGTAATTTTTATGGATATATCTTTTACACACTAGACTGATTAAGTTGATGTGATTGTTTAGAATATAATAGAAATATGCTTACCGACCAAAGAAGGCGACTTTCATATGATCTCGTTTGAGCACTTCTCGTATGGCCTGCACTTTGGAAATATAGGCCTCCACGTTAGCCAGGTCCTGGGGCGTCGCGATCCCATTCTCGCCTGTGACCGCTAGAACAGTTAAGTTCCTCATGTAAACTCACGTAAAAATAAAGGAAAGAAAATTGCATTTACTTGTATTAAAAAAAAAAGTAACTGGCAATTGCGAGTCGGACTCGCGCACAGAGGGTTCCGTACGAACTAGCGACATAAACGGCCATATCTTTTGCCTGCTTAGACTCAAATCTTTTATCTTAAAAGTTCCAATATTAATAGGTGATATATTCCTGATATTCAAAACATTGCGACAACGATCAGATCGGTCACCTTATATAAATTCTATGATTAAGGTGAAAGCTCCAACCTACCCGCGAAATTCAAATTTTCTTACGTTTTTTGCAATTTTCAGGCCAGTGCTAGGTTGTATGTTCATTAAAATATTATTCGCGGCTGTAAGACGTATGTAGTTATAGAATTATAATCATCAAAATCATCAATACAACGCTCTAAGTTCATAAAGCTGTAGGAAAGACTTTTTCTGTTTTTTTTTGTTCCTACGCCTTTATGAACTTGGAGGGTTGTATTGGTGATTTTGATGATTATAATTCTATAACTACATACGTCTTACAGCCGCGAATAATATTTTAATGAACATACAACCTAGCACTGGCCTGAAAATTGCAAAAAACGTAAGAAAATTTGAATTTCGCGGGTAGGTTGGAGCTTTCACCTTAATGTTACAAATCTGATATCATGCCTAAACTTAAAGTTCGACTTAAAAGCAGGGTAAATCAGGTATAAAAAAATCTCCTGCTGAGGCCATTGCCAATTTTTATTAACATAAGGTAATGAGCTAATCCCTGTGTTGAAAATCCACCAACACACTTCTAACATTAGTGAAAAAGGGGCAAGAAAGCCACAATCATTTAAAAATAAATAATGCGGGCTAAGCAAGCGTACCGTAATATAAAACGCTAAACGCTTAGTTCCGCCTGGCGTCCCGCGTCCGTTTTATTCTGATGAGTCAGTACCTCATACCTCAGTACAACTCACACCTTCAATACATAAGCACGCATTACATATACGTTGTTATGCAACTATGTAATGGGTATACAAACAAGCGATAGTTTAGTTGGAAATACGCCAACACAACAATCACTCTCAAATATGAAATATCATGTTGCTAGATAAATTGACCGCATTTGTACACGTGGAGTATAATTATGTATACGTTTTTAGGGCATGCGGAAATTTTGACTAGCGTTCCTATCAGGACATAATACGTACTCGGGTACTATTTGAACGCGGACAGAGCGAGATTTTCATGAATACGTGCTTTTGCTGCGTATTAAATAAATAAATATAAGTCAAAGGTGTGTGCATTATTTTCTTATGCTCTATATGAATCAGAAATGCATACAACGATTCCCAGACAACTCTTCAGTCAACTGCGCCAGTTTCGGACATATCTACTCATTCCTTGTTTGATGAATTCTCAATATTTATTATTTGATCTCATGTAAACATATGAAATTTCGAGCTTAAAATCAATTCTAAAACTGGGTTTATTCCCCATTTTACTACTAACAGCAGTATTAAAAGTGGACTTTCCCTAGGTGCTCGATTAAAGTATTAGCAGGGATTAGATGCTAGTTCCAATAGGTTCTATCTTACTGCTACAACCAAGTTTTAAGGTCAGACAGTACTTGGCTATTAGACAAACAAGGACACCATTACTCTTCAAAAGTCAAGGCAAGGTTGAAATGAGTACAAGGATTCAGGGACGAATTTAATAAACTTAATTTTTCTTTCAAGGCTTGTCGGTCAAATATTAACTATGGCACGAAAGCCATAAAGCTCCATTTACATTGCCGTGAAATGGAATGGGGCGGTTTATCTAAAGCATAATGCACTCTGTTATGTATTAACTACAACAAGACCTGCACTACGAGACTTCCCGAGATTTCTCTTGAAAACGCGTAACTGGATTTTTTGTTCTGTACGTTGCACAAATAAAGTTCATTATGCTTTGTAGATTATCTTTACAAAAAGTCGCTTCCATAACATAGCAATGTAAATTGATATTTATGCGTAAAACACTCGCGCGCTAGTTTTAGACGCATAGTACTCTAGAGTCCAATTAAAAATTAATGATAATGACCTATAACAAAGTATGCCGTACGTTGGCACGCGACCTTAGCAAGGCATTCATAGATAGACCATAGATATAATATTCTACAGATAAAATGGATTTGATTCGTCAATAGATTAGTTACTACACTACCACTTATCATTCGTGAATATTTTATGCTTTATGAGTAAATTTCATTCACAATTGTAATCTTTTTCATGTAAATTATTGTCTGGCCAGTATTTAAATGTTTTGTCTGGTCATATGTATGAATTTAGTTGTCAAATCAGTGATATTAGAGCACAATTTGATTTGCCACATTAATTAGTACAAGAACAATACAACAACTTCTGTGTAAGGGAGAGACCACACTTACTGGATTGTGCCAGTCGGAAAGAGCTTCCATGCATTAAAAGCGAATTATCTGAATCGGTGGTCAATGGCCTGGTCTGAGAACCAGTTTGACCAAAAAGTGTTGTATTAACCAGTAGTAACTGAGCTATGGCAGTCAGATAGGCAGTTCTGTGTAAAATACTGATATTCAGCTGTATGTAGTTAGACTGGAAGCCAACCCCAACCTAGTTGGGAAAAAGCTAGACAGATAAGATGATGATGATGATGATGATTCTAAATTGGTATCCCACTGTACAAAACTAAATGAGAGGAAGAACAACTACCTCAAGTCTTCACCTTGTCAATAATTGTGATCACACACTTTTTTTTAGTATGGTAAATCATCAAATAACTTATCAAGGGAGTGTCAGACTTTTACTGACTAAAACTTATCTTTGTCATGTGTTTTGCTCTTTCTGTTCTGGGGCCACAGTATTTCTTGCAAACAACACACATCCCTGGATAGTCAGACCCTAATGTAGTATGTTGGAAAAAGCAGAACAGACTGTCAAGTCCACCAACATGTTGAACATATTTACCATGACTCTATATTTATGCCTTGTTTAAATCATTGTTATCACTGGCTCTACAAGAGTAATCAGACTAAGACCTCTCACCAAATCGGATATGTTCAGAAATCTCAAAAACTCTTCCAGTATAATAATAAATCCTGTCACACCTTATCAATGACAGATAATGACAACCAGTTCTGGTTTTAGTTAAGAATTCCAATTCTATACCATTGATTTCAAAGAGTTAGTGCAGCACACATTATAATAAAAAAAAACAATGTCATTAGCTTACCATGCATGAAAGTGACAGCATCCTTGACATAGTCATCAATCTCAACAAATATATCATTGATCTTCTTCTTGGCCCTCACAAATATCTGTAGCGGTGAGTCCACATTTGACATATTCACGCGGACCGCACCATTGTTCAGCATCGCAACGTTGTGGGGCCCGTCGCCAGCCATCATTGATATCGTACGGTTAACATACGCAGCCATACGGGAAGGAAATATTCACGGTTGTCGTTAGGTGGACCTTATGCCGGACAAGCCAACAATATAGTCACTGTATCACTTCTACAGTTTTAACAATACATGCACGGTAAAACTGCAACAAAAACATAAGGCGTAAAGAAGTGCAAAAAAATAAAAATAAAACACAGGACAGTGCTACAATGACTTGTAAAACCAGCGTTCTGTACATAAAGTCTGTGAACATTTACGAATAGAAGCTTTATTATTTATTTTAAATGGTAGAGTATACTAATATTATGGAGGAAAGATTTTTTTAGTTTGCATTTTTTTTTGTACCAAATAGGCCACCAATAGCAAGCTAAATTAGGAGCGGAGCACTGCATGAAACCCCTGAGCACAGCTAGTTATTAACATAAGTATCTCGTTTATTCATTTCTATATGAAATAACATAATTATTAACATAAGTCATTATTAAGTACTACTTGTATATCAGACTATGGTTAACTTTATTTTATTCCTGTTGTTCAGGTTCACAAGCATATGAAAATTTATGCTAATGATTGTACAGGGTTTAGTATGAACTTAAACATAACCAACAGTAATCACTGATCAATCCAGTCCCAAGTTCAAATCTTATCAGAAAAAGGAGACAAAAATATTGCGAGATAGCATGTGACAGTAGATAAGCATTAAGTGTTTTAGTGCAAGAAAAGTTGTAGCCTATAGTGTAGACAGCATGCAGCACAGGTTCTGACACTGCAAGTACTGGTGGTGGTATCAAGTGGATACTCACATTGAGGTTATGTTTGTGATCAAACTAAGTAAGGCAAACACATTTACGGACGAAACATTGAGGGTAAAGAAGTAGAAAGTGCGAAAAAGCGAAACATCAATAAAAAGCTATCAAATGCATGTAATTTGCACCTTATCATCTCGTTGCATCATCACAATCGATGCGCATCCCTGTAGTCCAAGCCGCGTGAAAATTTGTATACACTTAAGCGATTTTATTTAAAATAAATGATAATGAACCAAATAGAGTACGATGAGACGTAAAACAACTGACAGCCGCTAAATATAAGTCAAAATTCATTCATGATAAAATTCACAAATACAGTCCATCTCCTAAATTGTACACTTTAACACAGTAAGAATCAATAGCACAACTTACCTATGTATTAAAGCATATTTTTGGACATTTTAATCCATAACTAAAATTATTTTCGGCAGAATATTACCAATAATTTTTTTCATACATTTATTTCCCTGTTTTCAATTTTCGATTTTCCTGCCGTCTGATTGTTCCGTTCCCTATTGCATTTTCTCGCTTTACAATTGGATTTGCCACCAATAAAATAGTTTCAATGTTACGCTACAACCAATAAAACGCAAGTGTGATTATGCAAGCTTATACGTTTAGTAATCGCTACTTCTGTTCTATTTTAATGGTAAAAACCGCGTAAATGATGGTCTCTAAAATTATCTGTATTTCTGCTTTAATTTTAACATTTTAGAAAATATATTTTTGTCACGTTATACGATGGACCAACCAGTTAATCTTTAAAGATAACCTAGCCACTCAAGCGTCCAGCCCGCGCAACTATTAGATATTTGCAGAAACAAGCCATGAAATAGTCTTTCTCAAAAACGTTTTATTATTTTCTGTTGCATTGTGTTAGTGAGGTTTTATATTTTATTTAATTTAAAAACCAACACGTTAAAATATTATATTCTTTCATGAATGAACTTTGCCAAAGCTTTTGTTTCATCCATTTATAACTGAGCAACACGTTATCAATTATTACAATTCATTGTTTTCAAGGTTAACACTCTGAGTGCGCAACTAAACGCATAATATTCTAAATGTCAAAAATTACAAAAAGTCAATGGCGGATGAATGAATAGAGCAAGAAAGCCGCTTGTCCAAACGAACTTGGTTCAGCTTTTCATAAACAAATATTCTTTTCTATCATAAAAAGTTGATACTGATTTATTTTACTTAAAGCGAATATAAACAAGCAAAATG
Source organism: Ochropleura plecta (assembly GCA_905475445.1). Classification (NCBI taxonomy): domain Eukaryota; kingdom Metazoa; phylum Arthropoda; class Insecta; order Lepidoptera; family Noctuidae; genus Ochropleura; species Ochropleura plecta. The sequence continues at coordinate 2,316,652 of FR997732.1, forward strand.
TCTCGTTCTGTCCGAGCGGAAACTAGGAATCGTGTCAAAGATGATATCAAAAGAGTCATGCAAGCTGTGGAAAAAGTTCGCCATTGGTAAGTTGGACATTCGTAGCAAACAGTTTCTGTAGTTTTGTCAAATTCTATGAAATAATACCGTGTTCATTGTTAGGGAGAAGAAATGGGTGACGATTGGTGAAACGACTATGAAAATCTATAAATGGGTTCCAATATCGACAAATGAGCAAAAGAAGAAACACGCGGCTAAACGTGAGAATAAGGAGAACACATTGACGCCAAAGAAAGTGCACGACTCCTCCAACTCCAACTTTGGCATGGCTGAAGATTCCAACACATGTGAGTAAAAGTAAACAATGTTTACAACTAGCATAAAACTGCCTATATTAATATAAGAATTGTAAAAATAAGTTTAGATTTTTTAAGATGGTGGATTTTCGGATCTAAGCAAGTAGGTCAGGGTTCAAATCTCATATTATGAAATCTGCAGCATATTTTTTATGTGATATACTTTGTGATCGAAATTTGCTGTTTCTGGAAAAGACTTCTTTTAATATTTTAAAAATTGCATGTTACTCAAGATGTTAGTGAGAAAAATATCCTTATTTTTTCAGGTTTCTCAACAGTGAGTGACTCCCAAGGGCCTACAGAATTCACCTCCACAACAATGAATTTCTCTGAGGACTCAAACTCTCAAAGTAGTGGCACCACAACACCAGCCAAGCGGTTAAAAACTGACTGAGGCTTGCTCAACACATAAAGTCTTCGACATTAGACTGTGCTTACATTGAACAAACAATGTGGACTTGTTGGTATGTGCTGTGAGTTTATTTCATATGTGTGCATACAAGGAGTTAGGTTCAATTCACCACTCATCGCTACAAATGCGTTAGTGTTTTAGTTTTATACTTGAGCAGGTTCAGTTAAAATAAACCAACCCATAGAATAACATTTAATTTCTGAATTTACACTGATTAATTTTAAATCTATTTTATCATAATTAGGTTTTGCATACAAGGAAGTGTTATTACTAAATAGTAATTATACAACACTAACTGTGCTCAGCGGTTTCACTGCTAATCAGCTCCTAATTGTTGTAGTGTGATGTTATATAGCCTTTCTCCATATATGGTCTATCCGGCCAAGAAATTATGTTCTCCCATACAAAAAAATTACACCCTTTTTCAACCCCTAGGGGTTGCATTTTAAAGCCTAAAAGGATCATGCAAATTTTTAAACTTCTAACACTTCCTTTTTCTGAGATTTTGTGATGAGTGAGTTAATGATTTATAAATTTAAATTTAGAATGTTGATTAGTTTCTTATATTATTTAATTTTAACTGAATGAATAAGAGATCTTGGATTGACTCATTTTGGCTGAACCAAGTCTACTTTTGGAAAAGTTGTGACCATTAATTTCAAAATGTGTTCTTAATTAATTTTGGTCACTATGACCGAGAGTGATGTAATTTTATTTGAATTTATTTTACTTTGCTAGGTCAAGGTCTTCTTTCTAATGTAAATATTTCAGTTTCATAAAATGTGACTTAATTAGATTAATTTTAGCAATATAACTAATTTAATGTAGTTTTATAAGTTTAGCATAGAGTTTGGGATTGGTGTCTGCAAAATGTGATATTTTTCACATAAAGATTGTATTTGCATGTTAAAGAGCATAAATATATTTTGTACAACAGTTCTTCCTCTATGTGACACAGTACAAAATCCTGTTGTGGATGATGTATCGACAAGTCTGCCAAGTGTTACCGATTACACATTGGTGGTTTTTCTGTTCTGATAACAAATATGTTAAGACATGCTGAGCATTCGTTTTATAGTGAAGAAGCACCTGCCTATATTCATTTTCTTTTAGTGACAATGTGTCACCATAGACAATAGTGCAATCCTAAAGGCAGCATTAATTGAATATTGTTATAACTGGGGTTCAGATATCCATGTTCTTTTAAGCTTGGCCTAATATTTACACTGTCATGGTGATCACTATAATTAATTTATTTCTAATACTTTTAGAGATTTTCCATCACGTAACTGCTGTGTTCAAAATATTTTTTTTAAACCATTATTTTGCTTAGACATTAATTTTGCCTTGTGAGATTGATGCCATTTATGTTTTAATTATTGAATTATTATTGTTTTCCAGTTCATAAATCACCAATATGTAGGTAATAGAATTCTGAATGTTTTGTTTTTATTAAATAATGCGACAAATTATTGTAAATGTAAATTTAATGTATCATATATTAATGTAATATAATATTATAGTAAATAATAAGAAGAAATAAAGATATATAACTTATTAATTTAATTTTTCATCAGAATCCATAGAGGCAATGGTATGTGAGGAAGCCACTGATTCCAAACCAGAAACAACAGACACATTATCTAATTCTTGAATGCCAATTATTTCGGTTACAAAGTGGCTGAAGTCAATAATCTGTAAAGAAAATATTGTAATAAGTATCTGACTTGCTAAAGTAAAATTAATTATGGGACGGGCCTGTTGTTCTAGTGGTTAGTGGCCCTGACTGCTGAGCTGGAGGTCGTGGGTTCGATTCCCACCCAGGACAAACTTTGTGTGATGAGCATGATTGTTTGTTCTGTGTCTGGGTGTGATTTATCTATAATATGTATGTATTTATAAATTTTATAAGTATTTATATCAGTTGTCTGGTTACCATAACACAAGCTCTGCTTAGTTTGGGATCAGATAGCCGTGTGTGAGTTGTCCCAAGATATTTAATTATATGGTATCTACTAAAAGATCTTTTTTTTTTTTTTTTTTTTTTTTTAATTTCTATATCGTGCAATCAGTCCTTTGACTATGAGCAGATGTGTTGTCACAGATTTAGTGGCATGCAGAGTCAGTTCCCCACTGGGATTGACTCTTTGTAATTATTGGTAGCTCATTGTAGGCAGTCCAGGTTCAGGATTTTACGTCTTTTCAGACGATTCAGGGTGTCAGGAATAGTAAGCTGCACTGCTAATGGATTCGAATGGTGTTGAAGACGTTTTTTGTATGCCTTTGCATAAGCTCTTATTTCGTCCTTTACTGTATTCAACTTCAGGTGGTGATGAATTTCCGAGTTCTTTATGAACCAGGGAGTATTTGCTATTTGTTTCAGTATCGAGTCTTCAGCTCTTTGGATGATTTTTATGTTGGAGTCGCAAGTGGAACCCCACAGCTGAATGCCATATAGCCATATAGGTTTTAGGACAGCTCCGTAGATCAGGAGTTTGTTGTCCAGGGACAGCTTGCTGTTTCTACCGAGTAGCCAGTACAGCCCTCGATATCGAATGTTAAGCGAGTCTCTCTTGGCTCTAATGTGGTCTCTCCAAGTCAGTCTTCGGTCGAGGTGCATTCCCAGGTACTTAACGCAGTTATGATGCGGCAGCTGTTGATCGCAGAGGTAGACTGGTGGACAGGTATCTCGCCTAAGAGTAAATGTTATGTGGACTGACTTGGATGCGCTGGCTCTGATCCTCCATTTTTGCATCCAATCTTGAATTTCTGCTAAGCCTTTTTGCAATGTTCTAGAAGCTGCGGCAGGGTCCTTACTAGAGCTGAGTATTGCTGTGTCGTCTGCAAATGTAGCCACCGTCACCCCCGGGCTCTGTGGTAAGTCTGCTGTGAATATGGTATACAGTACCGGGCCCAGAACAGAACCCTGAGGTACACCGGCAACTATATCGTAAAAGCCTGATGTGCTTTCACTTTCTCGTACTTGGAACAGTCGTCCTGACAAATAAGACTCCAGAATCCGGTAGAATTTGTGAGGAAGGAATGTTTTAATTTTGTAGAGTAACCCTTTGTGCCATACCCTATCAAAGGCTTGCTGAACGTCCAAGAAAGCTGCCGAGCAGTACTCCTTTTTCTCCAAGGAAGTCCTGATAAACTGGCACACTCTATGAATCTGCTCTATTGTTGCGTGTTTTCGTCGAAAACCAAATTGATGGTCCGGTATAATTGTCGTCCCACGAATCTCGTTCAGAAGTTTTTTCAGTAGAATCTTCTCAAATACTTTAGAGATAGTTGGCAGCAGGCTTATCGGCCTGTATGAGGTGACTGCACTCGTTGGCTTACCGGGTTTGGGTACCATTATTATTTGGGATACTTTCCACAGAGTAGGATAATGTCCAGTTCTAATGACACCGTTAAACAAGCAAGCGAGATAGACTATGGCTTTACGTGGGAGTTCTTGGAGTACCATTTTATCAATTAAGTCGAATCCCGGAGCTTTTCTGTCTTCTAGTAACCTGATTGTTTTCATCACCTCACGTGGAGATGTAGCACGTATTGGAGTATCAATTTCGAAGTCTTGTTCTAGGACCCGGTGTATGTCTAACTCGTTACATTTTGGATCTCTTGGATTGGGTTTAAATACGGTTGACAGATGTTTTGCAAAAGTATCAGCTTTTACCTAAAAGAATTCTTTTAACTAAAAGATCTAAAAATAAAATAATTTTACTTTCAGTAGTCGGTGATTTTCGTTTATTTCATTCGACTTTTTTGCAACAGTCTTCCGCAGGTAGTCATTACCCTTTAGCCTTTTTGGGCTTTTGGATTGTTACTAGAAAATATTGAGGGACCATCATGTTGCAACATAGGCCAAGAAGAAAAAATACGTAATAAAAGGAGGTCATTCATAAACATGGTGAGCTAAGTTAACTTAATTTTTAGCTTAGCCGCGCGCGCTTTTCTATAAATATGTAGTAGTAATTGACTAAAAGCAAGTGGTACCTCAGGTAAAAATGAGAAGTCATCCTCAGTCATAAGTGCTCTATCTTCGAAGCTGTGGCCGCAAAGTATGGTAAGCAGATACCAAGACAATTCGCGAGAGAAGAATTCACCTGGAAAACAAAAGTATGTTACGAAACCTTTTTTTCTTATTTCTAATGCGTGTTGCAGACCTAAGCTAAGTTAGTTTAACTTAACTCACATAACTGACGCAGTTTTTAAGGTAATTAGGTATAGGTAGGTAAGGTACACACATATTAATATTGGTCAACACGACCTTATCAAATACACATTATAATGGCTTGAATACCACGATTATTAACTTGCTTCTAATACACAAAGTTATAAGTACACAGAATACGCATATTTAGAGGCGGTTTAGAACAGCCCTGCCCCTAACCACTGTCCTACTGTGTAGACACGGACTCCTTAAGGTAAGGTAAGGTCTCGTACCTCAGGAAAATTGGAACCATTACATATAGGATCACTTTGTTGTCAGTCTGTCTGTCCTTTTTTGTGTTGGGAAATGATCAAATAACTTCCCCCGCTCTGGGCGGAGCGGGGGGGCTTGTCAGACTTTTACTGACTAAAACCCACCCATGTTCCTTCTATTGCCCTTTATGTTCCGGGGCCGCGGTATCTCTTTCGAACAACCCGCAACCCCGGCAGGCGGAGGCCCTGGCAAACCCCTCTGCTTTGCTTACCTTTGGCCTGTCGTCAATAAACGGACGGACGGTGAGCTACCCATTGCTCACCGTCAACAGGCTCATCTACGGTGGCCGGGAGTCGTCTCGCGGCGCCCGACGCCCGGGGCGTCTCCCGCGGCGGCTGGGTTGGTTTGAGGTTCTCTCCCTCAAACGCCCGGCCACCTCCTTCGCTAGCATGACTGCTTCGCAGAAGGAGGTGACCGCTTCCCATTCCTTCTCGCTCCGGACCTTGGACTGAACCAGGGCCGGACGCGAGAGACGCTCTACGAGAGCACGGCGGTGCTCCGCCCAAGCTGGGCAGACCGCCACTGGGTGCTCCACCGTGTCCTCCGGGCGATCGTCACAATGGTGACACCCGGGCGTTTCCTCCCGCCGATTAAGTTCAGGAACCTCCCGAAGCTTCCGTGTTCGGTGAGGATCTGCGTCAGGCGGTAGGTGAGGACGCCATGGCGCCTCTCCAGCCACTCCTTTAAGAGGGGACTTACCGCCACTATTCCCTTTTCCTCAAGAAAGCGTGGAGGGACTTGAAATTAAAACCATATACTCAAGTCTGTAGCCCCTTACAGTAGCACCTGTAGCACCTTAACCTCCAAGTCTACGCAGTCAAAACGAAGGGCCGTTTATATCACATGTTTGTACGGAACCCTAGGTGCGCGAGTCCGACTTTCACTTGGACGGTTTTTCATACTGTCTTGACATAGTTTGGAATCTGTACACAAGTATGAAAAACCTCGACGGCGCGTTCGTGTTTCACACGTGTTGGAGTATATGGGATACCAGAGAAAGGAAGTGTTACTTGAAAAACCTTTTATTAATTAATTGAACACAACACATACCGCTATACAACGCAACCGCCATTATACGAGAGAGTTACCATAGTCAAGACCACAGACTAAGAACTCATAATAGTGATGCTACATTGTAATCTCTAATACCCTTCCTCAATGTAAACATCACTCACAATCATAAAACTAACTTTCATCACAATACTTCAATGCAACTATTACTTCAATGCAACTATTACTTCAATACTGACTCTACATTACAAACTACTATAATTAAAAAATCCAAACTTATAATACTAAGAGAACAACATTTCTCTCAACTTAACAAAGGTAACTTTACATAATCCTTTAGTACATATATCAGCAAGCTGATCCCCTGAAGGTACATACTCCAAACATACAATTTTATTCTCAACTTTCTGTCTCACAAAATGATACTTAATATCTATATGTTTAAGGCGCTTATGATATTCTGGGTTTTTTGCAACATGAATTGCAGACTGATTATCAATTTTTATAATAAAACTTTTACAATCAACTCCTATTTCTCCTAATAAATTCCTAATCCAGCAACCCTCTGCGATTCCCTTTCCTAATGCTACATATTCTGATTCTGTACTTGACAATGATATACACTGCTGTTTATTAGAAGACCATGACACTAAGTTACCAAAAACTTTAATTATATACCCTGATGTAGATTTCCTATCCCCTTGATCTCCTGCCCAATCAGCATCTGTATACCCTTCTAACGGCACATCTACTCTTTTTCTATAAATTAGTTTTAATCCTATAGTACCCTTGATATATCTCAAAATTCTTTTTAATGCCTTCCATAAGCTCTCATTAGCACAACATTGAAAACGACTTAGATAACTCAATGCATAACACAAATCTGGACGTGTTCCTAACATGGCATACATGAGACTTCCTATTAACTGTCTGCACCTTTTTATCAATTCTTTATCTGTAGTCACTTCTTTTTCTAAGACTAAACCTTGTTCTATGGGTGTTGCTATAGGCTTACATCCTTCCATATTATACTTCTTCAATAAATTCGTTAAATACTGCTCTTGGTTTAACTCAATTACATCATTCTTCTTAGTTATATTTATTCCTAGATATTTTAAATTATTACTCCCTAAGTCTTTCATATCAAATTTTTCTTGTAATGCTTCTTTAAATATTTTTATCTCTTGTTCATCTTCACAAAGTAAAATCAAATCATCAACATAAAGTAAGATATAGAACTTCTTATCCTTCTTATAATATAAACAGTAATCACTCTGGTTTCTTTGGAACCCTTCCTGAACCATAAATTGATTAAATTTGTCATTCCAATATCTTGGAGATTTCTTTAATCCATACAAAGACCGTTGTAATTTCAATACTTTGCCATCTTTCTTCATACCTTTTGGTTTCTCCACAAACACCTCCTCCTCTATGTTCCCATATAAAAATGCACTTCTGACATCCATCTGATGAATATCCATGTTATATTCACTAGCTATTGCTAATAAAATCCGCAGTGTAGGTAGTTTAGCTACTGGAGCATAAATCTCCGAGTGATCAAACTTATCTTCTTGCTTAAAGCCTCTTACAACTAATCTAGCTTTATAAAGATCTTTATTTCCTTCTTTCTTGATTTTAAATACCCACTTAGTATCAATTAATTTCTTGCCTTCTGGTAAACTAACTTCTTTCCATGTATTATTTTTGTTTAGTGCTTCTAACTCTACTTCTATTGCTTTTAGCCATTCTTCTTTATGTTCTCCACTAACAGCTTCTTCATAAGTTAATTGTTCTTCTCCTTGTGCTATCAATGCCATCTCGTAATCTTTTGTCCATACAGGCTTCTTCACTTTCCTTCTACTTCTAGAAATTGTATTTTCTTCAGATGTCTCTTCTTCTGCATCTAAGAATTCTTCCTCTAAGTACTCTTCCATCATGTCAACTTCACTTGATCTTTCATCTTCTACATTACTTCCTAGCCCGTCTTCGTGCTGTTCAACTTCTTTGCATTTTTCTATCTCAATCTCTTTATTTTCTTCCTCCACTTGTTTATCTTCTTGATTCTGTTCCCTGTTGTCTATATCAAGAGGGGGTTCTTGTACAATAACATCTTCATCTGTTAGTAAAATGCTTGAACTTATATTGTTCTCTACTAGTTCTTTTGTGTTTTTGATAAATACAACATCCCTATGAGTTTCTACTCTTCTTGTGTTAGAATACCACACTCTGTATCCTTTTGTACGATCACCATAACCCACAAAAACTCCTAATTTACTCTTAGAGTCCCACTTCAATCTAAGCTGTTTAGGTACATGTGTACATACCTTAGAACCAAAATCTCTCAATAAAGTAACATCAAAACTCTTATTATACAACAACTCATACGGTGTCTTCCCACTCACCTTACTTTTACCTGTCCTATTTATTGTAAACACCGCTGTATTCACTGCTTCAGCCCAAAGTTCTTTCCCTAAACCAGACTGAATAATCATTGTTCTCGCAGACTCAACTACAGTACGCATCTCACGCTCAATTCTACCATTTTGCTCAGGAGTATAACTAACTGTTAACTCATGTACTATACCTTTTGTCTTAAATAAATTCTCTACTACTCTATTCACAAACTCTGTTCCGTTATCTGACCTAAATCTTTTTATTTTACGCCTAAACTCATTTTCAAACAGCTCTATAAATTCCACAATTTTCTCTTTAATTTCGTACTTGTTCTTGATAAAATAAACAAATCTGTAACTACTATAATCATCCTTCAATAAAAGAAAATATGAAGAGCCCCCTATTGACACTTCCTCCATTGGACCGCATAGATCCATGTGTATGAGTTCACCTGGTTCAACTGACCTACTACTACTCTGATGAAAGGGTAACCTATGCTGTTTTCCCTGGATACGCGGTAAACACTGATCAGTCTGCCCTTCATATTTTATGCCTTTTAAATCTAAAAACTCTTTTACATACTGATAATTTTGGTGTGCCATCTTACTATGCCAATCTGTCAAAGTTAACAAAGCTACATCACTAAATTTAAATTTCATCACATACATTTTATCATATTTCTCAGCTACACCAGTTACGGAACCATTTTTATAAAACTTACATCCATTAGAATCTGAAACCATCTTGTGACCTTTATTAATGGCTGACCCGAGAGAAAACAAATTCACATTTAATTGAGGCACATACAACACATCATGTAAAGTACACAGAGTATACTCTGAATCATTATAGGCATACACATCAACTTTTCCAATACCTAAAACTTCTAAATTATTACCATTACCAATTGTAACAAATCTTTTAGTATTTATTTCAGAAAACTCTGAATACATCTCTTTAATATAACACATATGGTCACTTGCCCCTGAATCTAACACAAAATTCTTTGAATTTAATAAATTACCTTGAATCTCTCTTGTTACAAAAGAAGTTTTTGAATTGGTTTTCATATTTTTCTCAATAGGTTTATTTTTCTGAAACTTACAGTCTTTCATTAAATGACCCACCTTGTGACAGTTATTACACTTTCTATTTCTACACTCACTCCTTTTATGGCCTATTTTACCACACTCAAAGCACTTTATAGTATGCTGTGCACCGGCTACCAATGCAGAATTTTGCTGTCCGCTGCTACTAGCACTGGAAATGGCACCATTGCCACTGCGCTCCTCTTCAACTAGCAACCTGCCTGTCAGCTCCTGCAATGTCCGTTTTTCTTCTGGAATACTTTCCCAAGCTGAGGCAAAATGTTTGTATTTGTCAGGTAATGACATAAGTATCTTTGTTGTTATCATATTTTCTGATATCTTTTCTCCTGCTGATGCCAACTGGTTAACACACTCCTCAACCTTCGTTATGAACACAGCTATTGGGTCCTCATACTTTATATTAAAAAATCTCTGTTGCAACAAATGCACCCCGACTCTCGTTGCCGGTTCATATAAGGTACATAACTTCTGCCACATTTCACGACTACTGGAACACGAAATCAAATACGTCATCACTGTCTCCTCGACTCTAGTAACGATCACCTCTTGGGCTTTATTTTCTCTCTCATCCCATAATTCTTGTGTTTTACCAGCTTCCGCAGGCCTCACTTCAGTGCCTGTCACGATTCCCAATAACTTCTTTGAACGAAGAACTATTGTTGTTTGAAAACGCCACGCTTGCCAATTGCGACCATTAAGAACGATCGTCTTATGACTCTCCGAACTCGACATTTTTGTTAAGATGCACGCAATCTCACACAAATAGAATTGCCGCGCAAACCACTGCCGCCATTAAACTTCTTGTTTGCTTGTTCGAACCACGGGCTACGTAGGGCTCCAACCTTTGCTACACCGCGACTTAATCGAATCAAACTCGCAAAATAGGTTCTCTCAATCTTTCATGCCTGGGCCCATAACCTGTTGGAGTATATGGGATACCAGAGAAAGGAAGTGTTACTTGAAAAACCTTTTATTAATTAATTGAACACAACACATACCGCTATACAACGCAACCGCCATTATACGAGAGAGTTACCATAGTCAAGACCACAGACTAAGAACTCATAATAGTGATGCTACATTGTAATCTCTAATAACACGCGCCTCAAAGAGATGTCAGCAAAGCAGAGGGGCCTGCCAGCAGCCAGGGCCTCCGCCTGCCGGGGTTGCGGGTTGTTCGAAAGATATACCGTGGCCCCGGAACGTAAAGGGCAATGGAAGGAACATGGATGGGTTTTAGTCAGTACAAGTCTGACACCCCCCCCCCCCCCCCGCTTCGCCCAGAGCGGGGGAAGTTATTAGATGATTTCCCAGCCCAAAAAAAAAGTATGAAAAACTGCTACAGCTATGCAAGCTAAGCTAAACTAACATAGTTCTTGGTCTGCAACCCGCTTAGATATAGGTTTAGCTTCATAGGTACCTTTGGTATGTGGTCTTACCATTCGTTTTGAGCATATTAATGAAATTTTCTCGAGACATGAAACAGTCCTGGTTAGGAGAGAAATTAGCGAAGGTGCGGAAAGCAGAGCGCAGCCGCTTGAAGCTCTCGCCGAACGCCGGCCGGTGGTTCAAGTAAAGCTTCACAAACTCCTCGAAGTCAATCTCTGTCACAGGCTTCTTGAGATACACCTTGTATTTCGCTTCGACTATCAAGTTTTCCACCTGAAAATGTAGTGATGGAATTTGGGAATAGGTAGCTCAGGCCTAAGAGTAGGGCATTTACACTGTAGAGAAGTTATTGAAATAAATGAAATGTAATAATTAAGCGAATTAACCTCTCAAGGACCGCCATTATTTACGTCAACTATCCGCCAAGCACCGCCGGGCGGGCTCTTGTCGTAAGCGTAATCTGATTTTAAGACTTATCTTTACTACAAATACAGTTTTAAATCGGTCGGGGTTTGGTGGCACAAACTTGTGCCAGCAGGGCTCAACGGTAATACTTGTTTACTGGCACGTTTTTGTGCCGCTGGGGCTCTAGAGGTTAAGGTTTTCCATCTAGAATTTCTCAGGAGCAGCCAAGTAGGCTAATTTGTGACCGTTTCATAGCAATAAGCTCGCTCCCTACATCGGATTTCAAACGCAACTTGCGAAATGTGGGTGTACTAAAATTGGGCACACGTCTGCCTAACCCTTCGGGGATTTCAGGATTTCATATATTATTAATGTTACATGAAAAAGTCAGCACCTACAGTACCCACGTTTCGCCAGTTATACACTATATTAAATCCAAACCCTAGGCTTTTACTGAATAATTCCTGATGGATAAATTTAATACCACATTGCCTTACCAGGGAATCGGACTTAGGCCCTAATGCTCATCAGCTCGCTTGCACTCACTATGACAGTCCGAGCGCATAAGTGTAGTACTGTGCACGTCTTTCTACATCGTTCTCACATATTTGTATGATCTCAACACGAATGATGTAAATACGATTTTGTAAAAATATTATAATTTAAAAGAGTGTCCATGGAGTTTCTTGCCCATTCTTCTCCATAGAGATCAACGCTTTGGAATGGGCAACTACAGTACTTTCACAAGTTATTATGCCTTGTGACCGGGACTGTAGCAGCATCATTTTTTTTGTTCTTGTTTTTATGACATTCAAAAGTGCCTGTAATGGTCTAATTGAAATAAATGCTTTGAGTTTGAGTACGTAAAAAGTTCAGGCAGGTACCTCATATTCCGATGGGAAGAATCCCAAAGCCCTCATAAGATCAGGCAGCGAGTCAATCGGTATGTAATCCTTGACTACTCTCCTGGCAGGGGTGAAGGTCCCTTGGCACAGTATCTGGATATAGTAGAACAGGTCCCGTATTTCCTGGAACAGCCAACCGGGGCGACCGTCTTCCACCAGGCAGTAGTAGGGATCCAGGTCTATTCCACCTCGCTTTGCTGTCGCGTCTACAGCTCTGGTGATTTTATAAGTAGCTTGAATAGGTATCTAACTAAATTCAAGTAAGCTAACTACGCGAATACGCCCCTAAAACATACATTTACATGACATAACATCCCACCTGTAACACCAACATGGTTAGGTAGAAGTGAACTTAACCCTTTAGCGGGCATAAGGATCGGGCAGTGAAAAAGCAAAACTGGTTTTGATTTTGGGCATGGTATGAGGGTAGAAAATAAAATACTTTTTTTTTATTTTATTTTTTTTATTTTTTTATGGTTGGAAATCGGTTCCCTATGCCTGATGTGCGAAGTGTAGGAATAGAGGGAGTTTTAGAGATTATGTAAGTATATAGGTAATAAAACTATGATAATTAAATCAACTTTTTTAATAATTATGTACTTAATTAGTATTATGTATGACAAGCATTATGTAATTAGACCGTGTTATTCGTCTACTTTCCGATCTAACCAGAACTGGGCTATGGGTTTCAGACTGTTGACACGGAAATTTAGGCTGGTCGCCAATAGTTTTTAAGGATAGTGGGCAGGCAGTGGATGGGCAGGTTACCCTGAACTGACGAATCATCGATATCCTCCAACATTCTTTGAAGTCTGACTGTACTAAACCGAGTTTCATCTTCGTCGGGTTCCAGATCATCGTCTGATGTTTCGGTATTATCAGGCAAGCCAAAAAGATCTTCAAGAGCATTTTCTAACTCTAGATCATTCAGTGTTTTTCGACTCATCTGTAAAAGCAATGAAAATGCCTATAAATAACAATACCACCTTGCTACCAGTATAGCACGGGCACATATGACCACGGGCAGAGGGATTATGATTCCCACCACAAAAAGCCATCATTATGCAAAATCAAGGCCAGCACGGATGCAATTTTATGTAAAATCTGATAGCGGCAATCCATAATAAACTTTTGTAAAAAGACTTACTTACCTCAAAATACCCAAAGATCTTCGAGATAGACCCAGATTGAAAAAACAGATCGAAAAATCACCACTTTCCAAATTTCAACTTCAACTCCCGCGAAAAAAAACATTTGACAGCTGACAACTTTTGTCCGTCAAACGAATGAAGGATTATTAGATTAGTTGTCAGTAGAAAAAAATATAAATATTCCAGAACATAATTCACGACTTAAAGCATAGAAAAGATGGTGGTAAAATTATTCCCTTTGCCTTAAAAAGGGTTAATAGAACACCCAATATTTCATCAATTATGTTTTGAGTGCCACAGACCCATTATAGGTATAATAGAACTGTGGGACTTTTACAGAATAACCCAATGCATTAATGCGCCCATCCTTACTAATATTATAAAAGCGAAAGTGAGTTTGTTTGTTTGTTACGTCTTCACGCCTAAATGGCTAAACCGATTTTGATGAATTTTGGTACAGATATAGTTGGGACCCTGGAGACGGACATAGGCATTTTTTTAAAAGTTAGAATTGAGGGGAAAAGAGAGAAGAAAAGGGAAAACTTAGCTTTCCTATTACAATAAATAAGGCGCTCGTGCAAAAACTACAGGTAGCAGGTTCCTGCAAATCAGGAAAGGGGAACTGTGTTATCCCGAATTTTACGCGAGCGAATCCGTGGGCAAAAGCTAGTTAATCATAATTGAAACTAATTACAACCAATGCATTACTTCTATTATGTCTAAATGTCTAAGACATAAATAAGTTAAATCAAAAATATTAGGTAGGTACAAACTTGTATTGAACGGACCACTGTGAGAGAATGGTGTCTTTAGCACCGATTGTGAACAGAATCCCAAGGTCCTCTCGGAAACACACTTGTAAGAGCTGAAAATTCGACATTTCTTACATAACCACAATATTACACGGTTAACAAACTGCACGGTTCCACGATTTTTGTAAAGAAGAAAATACAAAAAGTATCGATGATTCCAAATCTTTGATAAGTTAACACTAGACCTAGTCTATACTTAGTTTTGTGTATCTGGCTAGAGCAACGCGATCATAACACCTCGCCTAGAAGAATCGCTATAATTACCGGTCCCGCCCTGAATCTACCTAATAGCGCTGCTCAATCAAAAAACGTGTCATTTAAAGAAAAAATACACCTCTTAGATAAGTACCTTATTTGGGTGAGCCAGCAGCGCCACATGTTTCCACGGATTACCGTCGAGTGGCATCTGCTGCAAGCCGACCACATCCTTACAGGCAAACAGAAGGTACTTGCTGGTCTCCTGTTCCTTTTTCCTGGTTATCAGCTGCATCTTGCTAACGGGGTGGTCGTATCGAGGACCCAGCACCGTCGCGAGGGTCATGGTAGTCGCGTAGTTTACTATCTTGTACTTGAACTAAAGAAATTAGACTTGTTCCAGACATATCAGTGTATTACAATTGTTTGTTTCAATTTATGTACAATAAAACTTAGTTGCAAAGTATTCACGGCCGTTGTGATATGGTCACACCTAATTGAATAACTAAATAAAATTGTTGGAATGTCAACTCTCAGCTCATTGCATATGTGCATGTTATGTGTTTGTGACAACAGGTATGAAAATTATCGCCGCGGGAGACGCCCCGGGCGCCGGGCGCCGCGAGACGACTCCCGGCGGCCCGGCCACCGTAGATGCGGGCCTGTGGACGGTGAGCAATCGGTAGCTCACCGATCGTCCGTCTATCGACGACAGGCCGTTTCGACGGCGCGTTTGTGTTTCACGCGCGCCTCAAAGAGATGTCAGCAAGGCTTGCCAGAGCCTCCGCCTGCCGGGGTTGCGGGTTGTTCGAAAGAGATACCGCGGCCCCGGAACGTAAAGGGTATAATAGATGGAACATGGGTGGGTTATAGTTAGTAAAAGTCTGACACTCCCCCCCGCTCCGCCCAGAGCGGGGGAAGTTATTTGATAATATCCCACCCCAAAAAAAGGTACGAAAATTATAAAACCTTTTAAGTTACCAAAATCCAGTAAATCAACTAGCTAGCGAAAACCATTAAATAACAAAACACACAAGTTCGTATTCGTTAAGTTTAGTTTTAAAAACCTTCTAATCTATGAAAATGAAATTACCTCATCAGTAGCCAGAAGTATCGTCGGTAAATTAGACCTGCATTCTTCAGGGTTCTGCAGTACTTCGTCTGGTGTGGGCCACACTATGGCGGTCAGTGGTACCGCAGTCTGGTCCATGCGATCTAAACTCGCGATCTCGAGGATACCTAAAAATCAAGGTTAAATGCAAAGAATGTATGCATACTAATAGTAACTAACTATGGAAGTCACTGGGATCCTGAACTACAGGTACTCAAATATAGTTTGGGTGCCATCTGGAGTCACGGTATTAAATGATTTGAAATCTAGTATTAAGTTGGACTATTTTGATTCTTTGGCGCAGCGTAGATAGGTGAATACGGGTAAGAAAATTTATTATGTTAAAACTATATAATAGGAGAGCTGTGTCTGGTAAAATATTGCTGCATTTTATCTCTGCAGTTTTGCAGAGATAACATGTAGGTATTTTAGAATGATTTCTTCTGTATCTGGTATTATCGTGTTGGAAGTTAAACAACCAAATTCTGGATGGCATTAAAAGGTAGGATCTAGTTGAGAATTGTACAAACTAGGAAAGAATCCATAAAATTGTTCAAAAGGTAGATAAGATGATGAACTTTGTACCATCGCCACTGGCTGCGATATCGTACTCCACCATGCAGCGGTCCAACCCCAGCGAGACCAGCTTATACTCTCCCTCGTCGGTCTTAGCAGGAAGGAAGGTGACGGAAGTGATCTCCTTGTAGTGCGACCGGTGTTTACCGACAAACAGCCAACGGTACGATGTACAGTCGTATTTGTAAACGCAAACTGTTCTGTCATCGTCCTGCGATTAAAGACTTATTTTAGTTCTACCTCATCAGCCTTCATTTGTAATTTTTGATCGATTTCCAGTGATCCAGTCTAACTGGTTGCAGGTGAATATAAGCTCCATGTATGTTCAAAGAGGAACTATGAATTGAATTTGCTTTCCGAGGCACGGCGGAAACTCGGTATGTAACGGGTGGTCACCCATCCATGGATCAACTTAGCAAAGCGCGGTTTAACCTGTGGATTGACTCGAGCGGCTGTTATTATTTTAACTATCTGGTACTAAAGTTGGTAACCTAAAGCCGTTACCACTTGGTTACCAGGCCCCGGGGATAACGACCACAACTTAAGGTCGTGGGGTTGAAGCCAGGCTGGCACTAAATTTTGAGTAAACTCTTGAAAAGTGCGGGAATCAATGAATTCGCGTGACCGGAACAGCTAATCGCAAAACCACTGCGCCAGGCATGCTGTCAGTTACGGTCAATTGCACCACACACAGAACAACATAAACCCGTTATGAACAGACTTCTTATTCTGTCTGTTACAGATGTATAGTAATTCTTACAGCAGTAGCCATGTTTTTGGCGTCAACACTGTAGCTGATATAGCGGATACTGCCATGGGTGTCGAAGAAAGGCGTCGGTGTCTTGATGTCTATCGTCGTGGGGTCGAAGAACAGAATTTGGCCCGTGTTCAGGCCGCAGGCGAGGTGCATACCTACAACCAATTATTAATTTTGTGTCAGTTGACTACATTAAAAATCAGTAAATAAGTAAATTCTAAGAAGTAGACGGTACTTTCATACGAGTACAAGCGGGTTGCCCTTATAGCTCTTCATGACGATGAGGTCCCTTAATATTTTCAAGTTCTATGGATGTTTTAAAAACAAGCAGTCCACGTCACCTGTCGGCGCGTACTGCAGACATGTGACGGACAGGTGCGGCACGGTGATTTCATAGTTGCAGTTGATGGAGTCGTCGTCAGGGGGTACCACTGTAGTATACACGCCGCGCAAGTCCAAACGACGGATCAGCTTGTGTCGCATGAAGTTGAACAGCTCCACCACGCCGTCTCTGTAACCCACGCACAGGAGGTGTCTGTGGGGGTGTACGCAAAAAAAGAAAACCCATGTTATTTGGCCGCACTAAAAAGTTTCCTAGCAAAACATCATGCCTGTAATCTCACCAAAGGGGCTCATTTCAAGCATAATGTCAAATCAGACAAATGCTGTCTGACAGAAAAAGTCTTAAAGAAGTTTATAATCACTGTTTGTCTCTGCATCACCCAAAGGCTGACTTGTAGAAAATGCCCTTAGCATTAAGTCCGCCTCTGTACTTTGTGCTTGAAGTGTTAAATAAATAAATAATGTTTCCACTACTGCGACACACGCATCGATTTAGAATGACAGCGGGCCCCTGTCTACCGCGCAGACCTAGTGTGCTGTGTATCTGTGGGGCTGCGGCTTTGTTCGAAACCGATACCACGGTCCCGGAACACAAAGGACAAAAGGAACATGGGTTTTAGTGAGTAAAAGCCTGACAGTCCCTCCCGCTCTGCCCAGACCTGGGGAAGTTATTTGTTGATTAACCACCTCGAAAAAAAACCATCTGTTTTCCTATTGAATGCCTACGTGTAGTTATACCAACAGTAAGAGTATAGTACCTATACAGCATCGCGAGTCGGTTGCGAGCGTCATCCAGTTTAAAATAAAGAAGATTGCTCACTTCTCCGGATGGACGGTGAGAGAGAGGACAGAAGATTTCTTGTTGTCTATAATAGTTTTGTACTTCTCGGTGACAAAGTCCACAAATCCAACTCCTTGATTATGTGTGCCTGTGATAACAGATAAACTTTAGTTTGCAACTAAAAACTGCCTGGTAGGAGTGCAAATAAAAGAATTAAGCCAATGTGTGACTCGATATTGTCATTCGTTTCTTTGACAAAGTTATATTAAGAACTTTTTATTTTTATAAAATTATCAAGCTATACGTAGTGAGTGTAGCATTCATGTGTGACAAAGCACTATGCGCTACGTAGCAAGTAAAGTCAAAACATTTTCCTGGACATGAGGAAAATGTCGTGAGGAAAGTTTTGAGTATGAGTGTGGATGGGTATAGTAGAAGAGGAAGAAACGATGGATAGACAGGGTGAAGTATGATATGGCAAGAAAGGAGGTGTTCGATGAAATTACGAATAATAGAGGAGTATGAAAGAAGAAGACATGATGCGACACCAAATAACTTGGGATAAGGGCAGAAGAATGATGATGATAAAATGATAGGGTATATTATAGCGTAACAAGTAGCAAAAGAAAGAAGTGTAGCACAAGAGAACGCTGCGTAGCATGGGAGTAGTAGCGCAACGTAGCATTCTGTTACGGCGTAGCAAGGACACACGGCGGCGGCTTATGAAACGTCGTAGCAGGCGCTGCACGGTGGTGTAGCAAGGAAACAGTGCGTAGCAAGTATAGGCACCGTAGCACACGCCCGTAGCGCGTTAGTGAAAGCAATGTTACTATCAACTAATGCAGCTATACCCTATTACAGTTACACCATTTATTAAATCTGTGATTAGAATTCTTACTTACTTGATCAAGTTTACGAGGTAACATAACACAAACTCACACACACACAGTAGGTGCCTGAAGATGGTCGTCGTCACCAAGAGAGAACCAAAAACAATGGCATGACGATTTGGACTCTTTCATGGCTATTTCTAAAGGAATGGGGAAAGCTTTTGCCCAACAGAGAGAGAAAATAGGATTACTTTTTTTTAAAGCCTTGTCTGTCTCACGTCTGGGTCAAGACCGCCCCATATCCTTCTGGATCTTCTTCTGTGCCATTTTGAACTCACACAGTAAGAAAACAAAAATATCTTACAAACAATAAAGTCCCTAACGAGGAATTGCTTGCCGCCGACGGTCGCATTAGTGGGAAGACGCATCTTAATGAGGTTCTGCTTTGTCTCGCCCGTTTCCGGGTCCTTCTCCAGTACCACTTTCTCCCAACAGGGGCACGGGCACTTGTTACCTGCGAAGGAAGAAGTCACATAAAGTTACGTCGGCTCATTTACAAGATAAACCGGAGACAGGACAACATTGTGATCAGGGCTACAAATCAAACGATTTTTAACCGATTTCCAAAAGGAGGAGGTTATCACATACAAACATACATACATTCATTCATAAAACTCACGCCTTTTTCCCATGGGGTAAGCAGAAACCAGAGAACGCCACCCGCTACGAACCTCACATACTCAAAGGAGGATAGGAGGCTATCAATACTTCAGAATGATTTTTTTGTGTGTATGTTTATCGATAATTCTGAACCACGTTGGCCGACAAAGAAATCAAAAAAATACTTTTGAAATTATGGTCACACTTGTTTATATTCCTATTTTTAAAAGTCAGAGTATTATTTGTAAAAGTTTGAATTTTTTGTTATGCTTACATTTAGGATCCAGTATTATGTAGCTCCTCGGCGACACGTTGAAGCTGAGCCCTTTCACGCGGTCCACTGTGAAGCCGTGCACCCAGTACACCAGCTTCAGCTGGTCGTCATAGAAGTGGATCTCGCCGGCACTGTTGCCCGTCACAATCACACTGGCGAAGAACAGATTACACTGGCTATCATTATCATCTGCCTAGAGTTTTCCTTACTAAAGGCTTACATCTTAATCAGAAGCAGTTGGATAGCAGTATTTTACGTGGTGTAACTGTATATGTAACCTCCATAGAACTCAGTAACAGGGTAACACACGGTACCCCTTGATAACATTATTTTAATGATTTATGGGCTTCCGACTACAGGCAAACGACTGTCAAAGATCTACTTGCAAATGACAGCTACTAACTAGGGACCAACAGGTGAGGGACCTTGGTAAACAGCTCGGATATAATTCCTCCACAGTTTTTTATCGGTATTTTTTTAAGTGCGCAAGTACATCTGACAGTCACTTATAGGTAGTCGGCGTATAATGGCCCATATTATAATTTAGCAACGAGCTTTTCATCATGATCATTAAACAGAGAGGCGTTCACTGCTGGACATTGGCATGGCCAGTATCACCTGGTCAGTAACCCGCGATCTCCATCGCTCTTTGCTGTTTTCTAGTTAATCTTGAGCCGTTGATACTTTAGGTAAATTTACAATAATTAAAAATATATAAATATAAAAATTTTTAAATAAACTTTAAAACCTTATCAGAACAAACGATAGCTCATAGTTGCAATCAATCACCAATGCATTAGGGGAATTTGCTACGTATGTTTCCCCTATAGAACTAAGTACGATATCAATTATTTTAAAACTAACTCATCGATACTTTTAATGACATGAATCATTCTCTTGTTCAACTTCAACATCTTGATGTATTTCAGCTTGTTGATGTCTTCGGCATCCTCTACGTTGACGTCATACGCCATGGTATAGCCATACACAAGCACGGCCCCACGGCTGGTCCCCACTAGTATCTGAGAGGTTTTCTTTACGAATGTGAAACACAACAGTTTGCCATACTCCGGGTTTACTTTCTCTAGAGTTTTCACCTTGAGCTGCCAGTTATTTGTCACTTTTTCAATTCCTCGCTCCATCACAACGATTTTCTGTAATTGATTTCTGTTTCACTTCTAAGTAGCTTGCTTGCACCAGAACAAACTATATGACAATTGACAAGGATAGGTCATATTGTGTGTGGCTGAACTTGTCACCGATTAAGACGGTACGGGCTGGCTCACAGTCAGTGTGCATGGAAGTTTTTTTAACATCGTCACTTTGAAGAAATATTGACTGTACTTAACACAAGTACATTGTACAACAACACGTAAGTACAGACAATATTCCTTCAAAACCAGATCAGTTGAATGGAACAGTTTCCATTCAACTGATCTGGTAATGACACCCTGGTGGAGGAGGGTAATGTTTATCTAGAAAATCTACAACTTATTCTTGGGTACTCACACTCGCAGCACCGAGAAAAATGTTCTTTCTGGTCATTATCAGAAATTGATTTGTTCTTGATGGATTAAAACCAATTTCAACGACGCCATCTCGATGTACATCATTTGTTTCAAATGACGCTTAAAAACAGATATAAGTTGATCAAAATACCATTAGGTGTATATATATCTTCTAGAATACTATAAGAGATGAACGTACGGTAGGTATAATCAATGAATGTAATAGCCATCGGTAAGGTACTCAATACTCAATACTCAATACTCAATACTTTATTGCATCCCATAATGTATACAAGGCTGGTAGGTAATTAAAGAGAAACAATTATGGACCCTGTCGGGCACAGCAAGTTAGTTTTTAGAGGAGAGGATGAAGCGCTTTTTGTTTAAGGTACTGTCAGTACTGAAGGGTTAACACACTATGTTTGGACTTACCGTGTGGAGTCTCTTGACCGTAAGACCAGATCCACCAGTACAGCACCATTTTCTCAGAAGGGTACGCTAAAGTGATCATGTATTTAGCATCAGCGCTGAGAGCCACTTTGGCGATCTTAGCGTTTCCATGCGGCGTGAAGTATGTCTTCTGAGGGAAAAGGTCCTTATAGTCCCATACTATAAGCACATTTTCTGGCCCGGAGTCAGCAGTCACCAGCCATTTACCCGTCTCGTCAGCTGCTATGCATGTGATCATGTGTCTCTGTAGGAAGATACATGGTGAATTGGTGCATAGTTTACTTACGAAAATAATACTTATTCTATAGTGTGTGTGGCGAGTTATCCTACTAATATTATAAATGCGAATGTTTGTGAGGATGGATGGATGTATGTATGAATGTTTGTTATTCTTTCACGTCAAAACGGCTGAACGGATATTGATGAAATTTCGCACAGAAGTAGATTCTAGTCTGGAATAACACATATGATACATATATATATATTTCGGATATTACGTGGGCGAAGCCGCGCATTTTGATACAAGTGGGGAAACTCAGTCATTGCAGCCATAGCACTTACACGTACACCTGAGCTGAAGGTGAGGGGCACCGACAATTGCCGACGTGTCTCTAAATACTTACGTTTTTAAATTTATCGAAGAGAAAGTGATCTGAACAGACAAAAAAATTGTCAGATGATGCTGATATTTATGAAGTGTACACCTTTGTTGGAGTCGCCCTCATGACACAATATGACATTCTATTTTGTGACCAGGCCTGGAATAGGTCCTGCGTGTAGCAGCACCAATGTGATCTAAAGGACCAAGAGTCTCACGTGTCCTTTCAGCAGCCACATCTCCTGTGTCGTCCAGTTAAACAAGACCCCGCAGTTGGAAGCCGAGTAGAACAACGTGGTGCTACCGCAATTGTTCAGGTTGATCACTCCCACTTTGTGGTTGTATCCGTTCATCCAGCGCAATTTCTGCATCATAAAGTAAATCAAATCAAATCATGTATTTCAATTAGACCATTACAGGCACTTTTAAATGTCATAAAAACAAAAAAAGATGCTGCTACAGTCCCAGTCACAAGATATAATAACTTGTGAAAGTACTGTAGTTGCCCATTCCAAAAGGGAAGATCTCCATGGAGAAGAATGGGTAAGAAACTTCATGGACACTCTTTTAAATCATAATATTTTTACAAAACCATGATACATCATTCATGTTGAGATTATAAAAACATGTGAGAACGATGTAGAAAAATGTTAGTGTAACTGCTCTCCAACTAGGTTTACGTATAATGTAACGTTCAGGTATACTAAATAACTACATTTCATATTGATTACGAGTATATCCGGCCTTGTCGTATTTTTAGCCCTTGCTGAAAAGCCTGCCGTTTTCCGCCAGGTTAAGTGCTCCAACAAGTTTCGTGGGAGTCACGGGGGTGGCTAAGTCTGTGTTATTGAGTCGAACAATAACTAGTGAAAATATAATTTAGTATGGTATTGGATTTTTCAGTTAGGAATTTCACAGTAGTAGCCCAGGGTCAGTAATATTGCCCGGTGTTGATGACATAATTATAGATATAGATTCGTCCGGGGACCCGGAGTAGGGTTGAAATTAAACACTAGAAAGGTGAAATATGAGTTTGTTACTTATCCCATCGGGACACACCACATGCCTGCGATGTTCGTTTTATTCGTTGTATCCCTCGCCTCTCAGTCAAAATATTTTCAAGTTTTACGAGATATCAGTTAGATATTACAAATGCGCACTTACAAAAGGACAAGGTTTTTGTATAAGTGGACTAATTCGGAGCTCCTCATGGTATGCTGTAATTAATCTGGATGGACTTTGGTACAGCCTTGAGTGTATGTTGCTTTGTGTACGATGCACGGACAACATACTAGAAACTTTGAATTTTTCGCGTGATCTGGTTGACATAATTGTTGAAGTTTATTGTGTAACTTTATTTTTGACTTTAGAAATACCGTGCTCAAATTCAGTAAGATAAAGAATCAATTAGCAAATAGCAGTCAACAGTCACATGACAATACCTGTCATTCTATATGTTTCTTGTGTTAATAATACGGTTTTTTTTATACTGTGAAGGATTTCCTTGCTCTACATTGGCATATTTATTCTAAACTAGCTGTGCCCCGGTACGCGTTCCAATGCAATTTTTCTACCTACCTTTCACAAAAAGCTATAAGTACTGCCTTTAGGTTTTTTTCTCGCCGTAAAAACCATCCTTGGACTTCAAAGAATATAAAAAAAAATGGTAAAATTGGTCACATTTTGCGATTTATTTATTTATTTTATTTATTTAACCAGACAGGATAGAAAACATATAAAATACAGAGGTACTGCTTATTTCTTAAGAAATTTCTGCCAGCAGACCTGCGAAAGGAGATTTGAGAACGAAATGTAGACAATAGTGTGTAAGAGAGTATTAGAAATTCATTTTTATATTATAGAAGATCACAACACAAAACAATGTCCTTTTTTATTTTGTCACACACTGTAGGTAGGTAGGTATGTATTTTATTCCCTTTAATTTTAATGTGATATTTCGCGACCTGTCTAGTGATTTCAGTCGGTCCATTTCCCGTGGCAGACGCGCGAAACATCCGTTGTGGGTAAAACCGGCCCGGCAAAGAGTGCATAACTAAAACATTTAAAAAAAGAACATAAGCAAGGAAACACAGTCCTTTGTACAATTTTTACTTGTGCGTTGAGTTTTAATAAATAAATAACTTATCAATATTATTTTCTGTAAACATGAGTAACAGATCTTCCGCCGAAGGTCGTTAACCAGATCACCGCGCATCTGTAATGAATCATTATCTGAAGCCAAAGGTCGGCCCAGTACAGCCCGCTGGGCATTATCGCCTCATTCCTTCAACAGTGCCATGTACGTCAAGAGCGTTTTGTGTTTACTTGGCATCGTTTGCCACACTGTGACTTGCAAGACCATCTATGTGGAACCAAATTCGCCGACCACTGAACAGGTCAGTGTAATCTACAATACCTATTGTGGCTGTGTCTCTAGACTTTAGTGAACCGCGTGTCGTCAAAACAAAAATGTGCTTTGGTAGATAAGACGTGTGTGTACAACACTACTTCTTTGTATTCGAATGAACAAGGTTTTATTAAATACAATGATTAATTTTGTATTAAAGCGGAATCTAAATAATGTCTAGACTACAATTATTGTGTTAAGATACTCAAACAGCTTTTAAAACAAAACGATGCTAACGAGAGCTTTCGAATCCTGAACAGGGCACGGTTGCCTTCGAAGCGGGCCTTAATGATGATGGATGACAAAGGAATATACAATTTGCTAATTGACTTATAGGTAGGTACCTACATTCAAAGTCAAACGGCGTGTCACGTTTATAATTTCGGTCAAGTGTTTTCCTACTTGGGTTTTCTTATTCTCTGGAAGTTTTTTGTTTTTTGACGTGATAACGTCTTTAAAATCGTTTTAGTCGGGTGACATGTTCAGAAACTTGTGTCACACCAAAACCTCACAAGCGACATTTCATAAAGATGGTAGCGCCATCTGTTACTTGGCTCGAAAAAAAAACTTTAAATTAGTACTTAATTTCATTTTAGATGTCACTACTGGTGATAACTTATATTACCAATAAGACGTTATCACGTAAACATCTCGATCGTAAACCTACTTTACAAACAACCAATTTTTTTTTCAAATAACTTCCCCCACTCTGGGCGGAGCGCGGGGGAGTGTCTGACTTGTACTGATTAAAACCCACCTATGTTCTTTCTATTGCCCCTTTGTTCCGAGGCCGCGGTATCTCTTTCGAACAACCTCCTCTCTGCTTTGCTGACATCTCTTTGAGGCGCGCGTGGAACACTAACGCGCCGTCGACGTCAGCTAACCCTTGAGAGATAAAACGCAATTTAAATTGAGATAACATAAGATAACGGTTGTGATCCTTGTCCCCGAAGGATTAGGCAGGCCTCACCCTTTGGGGATCTAAAATTATGTAGTACACTCACATTAACTAGTTATGGTACCTCCAATCGGACACAAATCCAGACTCCATAAGGCCTGAAACTGCGATAAGCGGGCGTCCGCGACGGGCAACCGTCGCGTGTCTGCGCGCGTGGGCTCTGTTGGTACGTGAAGGACCCTGTCACAAGTACCTTAAGAGTTATTTAGTACCTTTAAATGACAGAACGACACTGCAGTTCCACAATTACTCTTTCTCTGTCGAAAGTCATTTTCACAAGCTTTTCATCAAGCGTTATTGACTGAACAAGACCCGTGCGTGTCTCCGCGACCGTGCACTTTTGTATGAAATCGCGCGGGTGCCCGCTTAACGCAGTTTCAGGCCTAACTGCTACTCTGAGAAAATCCTGATGAAAAAACCTAATAACACTTTAACCCACCCGAGAATCGAACCCATGAACATATCTTTGTCAAAAATACGAAGGTGACGAAAAGAAGGTTCAGGTTTCTGGAAACACCGTGATTAATACTTAAAATGTAAACTTATTAATTTGCAGATCATCTTTCTCAACAAATATGGTTACTTACCGGAAGTACTTATAGACACGGACTTCGCATATACGGCTTATTCCTTTTCCGAAGCGCTGAAGAAGATGCAAGCCTTCGCGGGCCTTCCTGAAACTGGCACATTGGATGATAATACTAATCAGGTACCTTAGAAACATTACAAGTCGATATTAACCATCGTAACATTGAATAATAAACCTTATTGTTAGAGACATAAAATGTTGAATAGGTCGCACGTGGGCAACGTGTCGATGAACACACGATGTCCAATCCAGTTTAAGTGAATCTCTAATTGTATCGGAAATCTACACAAATAGACGCCAAGTTATCCTGGCTAAGTTACCTTCTGAAAATAAAGACTATTTCTCAGTGTCTTCAATCCTGGTTCTCAGTGTCTTCATTCAATCTTGGTTTCTAGCTCTTTAAGAAAAGGCGGTGTGGCGTGAAGGACATCGACACGTCCGCCATATCAGCGAGGAGTCGGCGATACATCTTACAGCAAGCCTGGAACAAGCAGGACATAACGTACAGGTATGAGCACAGAACTTAATTGACTAAAGGTGGAAAACCACCGCGGCGCACGGCGAAGCTGCGTACACCCATCAGGCTTCGCTTTACAAGGATATGTATATAATTGTGTCCACTGCAACCCTAACCTAACCCTGCCAAACGGATACGCTGGGTAATCAGGTTACCGAGGCCTCGTTTGGCGTGGGCAACGTGGGCCACAACATACAGCCTCGCCGCTCGTAAAGACTTAATGAGTACAGGACCTAATTGTTGTATTTTTTTTTTGTTGCGGTCCTAAAGTTGCAATTTTTTCTCGCTACGCTCGATCTTCAATTTATTCCAGGTCAAGATGAAGATTTAAGAATTAGAAAATAAATGCCGTTTACCTACTTAGGACGTACTTAATTGAATAAAAAATTTAAACCTTTTTTTCTATATACATATCATTTGTCACCACGCGTCATCGATAGTGGCCTCGGAAAATGATTCTCTCAAACCTCAAATTCATCTTCATCTTGTACCGCTGGTGTGAATACCCTACCCTGATGGCCGAAACAGCATTGAGTGTTGTGGGCGTTGTGCCGCAACTTATGGGACGCATTGTCTAGCCTTGGAATGTGGTGCTGACTAAACCGTTTCATAAAAATGGATGTTTGGTGTGCTTACAGAGTGGTGAACGGCGCCAGCACTTTGGACAAGGCTCGCGTGGTGGAATTGATGGAGAAGGGCCTGAAAATGTGGGGGCCTCTAGGCAACCTGCGCTTCAGCAGTATCGACCATGGCCGCGCAGATATACAGGTGTCTTTCGTCAATGGCGACCATGGAGACGGGTAACCTAGTGACTACAAATTTCAGTTTCTGATGGTGGTTTAAAAAAAAAATTGGGAAGTCAGACAAATGCCTTTTTATTTAAACTAGACTCATATAATAGTTTACATAAAATAAAACATACCTAATACATAACATTTTCATGTCCATTACCCACAATCATTGTTTAATACCTTCCACAGGTTCCCATTCGACGGGCCCGGCCACGTGGTTGCTCACGCGTTCCCTCCCCCGCACGGCGCCATGCACTTCGACGACGACGAGCAGTGGGGCGAGAACTCTGAGGAAGAAGACGAAGAGGTCACAGACTTCTTCGCCGTTGCCATCCATGAGATCGGGCACGCGCTAGGCTTGTCGCACTCCACTGTTAAAGAATCCGTCATGTATCCGTATTACCAGACGCCGGTTGAGAAGCTGCACAAAGATGATATTTTGGGCATGAAGAAACTGTATTGTGAGTAGTTATCAGTGGGGTTATGGGGTCAAAAACTTAGGCCGTACTATAACTCAAGAAATGTAGATCTATCAATCTATTTATAACAGTCATCCTTTAATATCCCAGCTTCGCGAAAAAGAGCCAAAGGATCTTGTTCATATTTCAAATAAGTGAAAAACTTTCGTTTTCCTATCCTGCTCCAGTGGAACTCTTCCAGTTTCAGACTTACGTTTTATTTTATTTGTTAATTTATTTCAATACTAGCTTTTGCCCGCGGCTTCGCGTTAAATTCGGGGTAACACAGTTCCCCTTTAATGATTTGCAGGTACCTGCTACCTGCAGTTTTTGCCATTGCGCCTTATTGATTTGTAATAGCAACGCTAAGTTTTCCCTTTTCTTGCCTCTTTCTCCCTCACATCCCACATTTTTTTAAATAAAATTAGCCTATGTCCGTCTCCTGGTTCCCAACTATCTCTGTACCAAAATTCATCAAAATCGGTTTAGCCATTAAAGCGTGAAGAGGTAACAAACAAACAGACAAACTCACTTTCGCTTTTATAATATTAGTAAGGATTTTTTGGGGCAATTTCTCTCACCATTTTAAAACCGTTCGCAGTAACAGACAAGCTTGATGAGGTGACGGATATCCCGGGGGCACACACCTCCCTGGTGCCTCGCTTCACCAAGTCAAGCAGCGACGAGGATGAGAACTACATGCCTGACCTCTGTTTGACCAATTACGACACGGTGCAGGTCATCAACGACAAGATTTTTGTGTTTGAGGAAGAGGTGAGAATCCATTCACTTTCTTTATTTTGCTAAACTTTTAGTTCTATTGACAAGACGAGAAATTCTACAAAAAAGCAAACATAAATTGAAGGGGGACCGGGTTGCGGCTTGTTCGAAAGAGATTCGAAGTTTGCAATATCTGGAAACGACGTATGTGTCTTTCTTGGATTTGTTGTAGATGGTCGCGTCATACGCGTCTCTCTGCTCAGCCCGTCTTCGCTGTGGTGAAACGGCCAGGCTACAGGCTACTTATACTCTGTTTCATATGAGACTTTTCTATAATATTTTAACAATCCTTCCCCAGTGGGTGTGGGTGCTCCGCGACAGGCACGAGATGGAGAGGGGCTACCCGCAGCGATTCCATGACGTGTTCCAAGGCTTGCCCGCGGATGTCAACATCATCAGAACTATCTACCAGAAACAAAACGGAAATGTTGTTATTTTCTCAGGCAAGTTAATCAGAGACGGTACCACCATCACGTATGTACACACGACGACACATCAACCTATACAAAACCAGTTTATGCGGATCTCTCATTGTACTTTAAATCAATGGTGTACGATCCGTTGTTGAGAGAGCAGCTTATACTAGTTTTGTATAGGTTGATGTGTCGTCGTGTACATCGTAAAAAAAAAACAAAATAACATCGTTTTATGCCCGACACAACTAAGAAACTGTTAGTAGAACCATTGCTCCATGTCCTACTACTCCTCCACCTACACTATAGTGCGAATTAAATAATAAGTGAAGGTAAGTCTCCCTGAACTATCCTGTGCTTTGGTGAGTACGCTCAATCAATCATCACGAGTGAGAGATTGAGGAAAAAGGGTTTTAAAGGCGCATAGAGCTTCTGATAAATCCTTATTCGAACATGCGCAATCTATGGTCAAGTCAAACTGTTGCGCTAATGCATGGTTTTTTTTTGCAAAGAAAAACTTGTGCTTCTCAAGCGTTTTATGGTCTATTAGCTGTTCGCACGTGATATTTTCAAAATTGTGGTGTTTCTTCCACAAAAGCCATTAACGAAGAGTTTAAGTTTTATGCAAAAACTCATAAAAATATAAAACGCAGCCGCCTCTGTATGTTCGCGTGCTTAAAGAATTAAATAAATAAACAATATTTATTTATAATAAACCGGATGACTTGGTTAAATAAAGGTTAATTGCCAAAAATCAATGTTTAGTAAAACCCTTCGCCGTATGACATGATAAACGAATCACAAAGAAACAACTCCTAATTACAGGCCAAAGCTACTGGGAGTTCGACGCTACATTCCACTTCATCAAAAGAGGCTCAATATCTGACTACTCGATCCCTGACGAGGTCCCGGAGCTGACAACCGTGTTCCTCTCCAACTACAACAACAAGACGTACCTGATCGAAGAGGAGCGGTACTGGCGGTACGACGAGAGCACTGGGAGTATGGACCCAAGGTACCCGAAAGAGATGTCCATGTGGAGGCAGGTGCCCTATCCTGTTGATGCTGCTGTTGTATGGAAAGGAGGTAAGACTGCTGTAGTGTCTTTCCTTTTTGAATATTCATTATAATGCCTAACCTGGTGTCAAAGTGTCATGCCGCCCATTTTTTTTTCGGATTAGAAGTCATTAAATGACTTTTCCAGCTCCGGGCGGAGCGGAAAGGAGTGTCAGTCTTGTACTGACTAAAACCCATTCATCATCTGCCTAGCCTTTTCCCAACTATGTTGGGGTCGGCTTCTAGCCTAACCGGATGCGTCTGAATATCAGTATTTTACATGGAGCGACTGCCTATCTGACCTCCACAACCAGTTAATACTGGGTAATACGATACCCTTTGGTAAGACTGGAACTGGTACTGACTAAAACCCATTCATGTATATTTATTTTGCCCTCTGTGTTCCGGGGCCGCAGTATGTCTATCGAACAACCCGCATTCCAGCAGGCACTGGCCCTGCCCGGCCCCTCTGCTTTGCTGACATCTAGGCGGACGGTCGGTCTAATCCCGATGATCGATACAGCACGTGAATCATCTCCATTTAGATAAGCTAGCCAATGTTTGCCATGTGTGCGGCAACCATATACTATCAAAATGGTAAAAAAAATAAAGGGCGAATCCGGTAGGTTTATGGTTTGATGTTCGAACAATAATAACACCTAAGGGTGCGTCCACATCTGGCGAATGTGCTACCCGCGAGCTGCGCGCATGCAGTCACGGCAATGGTTCGGTGCGCCTCTTTAGCGCAACTCATTAAAGGCGTGCGTGCGGAGCGCGATCTGCGCGCACTCAATTCTCGCACTTACAGTACTGGAAACATTTTATATGTTTCAATTAAGCGTAAACATTTCTCCTCCGTCCACTCCATAACAACACGTACTTAGCCTCCAGTAATCAGAAAAAGAAGGAAGACACGAGCCGCTAGCGCGCCGCCTGCGCGCTGATCGCGTACGGCGCACGAACAAAAATGCACGCGCGCAGCTCGCAAACGTCTCGCGAGCTGCACGTTCGCCAGATGTGGACGCACCCTTAAACCGAAGCAGTATACAATATTCGTAGTGCCAGGGTTACCACCGATGCATCGTGCGGTTGTATATTTTTCAATATATTTTGGTCAATAAGAATACCTAGAATTTTAGAATCTTAATTATATATTTTTTTATATTCTTGCTTTGCAGATACGTTATTCTTCCAAGGTCCTCGTTTCTGGCGCTTTGACAACGAACTAGTGCAGGCGCACGAGTACTACCCGCTGCCGACAGCACAGATCTGGTTCAACTGTGAGCCCACAAGGGACATGGACCGATACGTCACTAACGACGGGCCTTGAACTGTGAACTAATCTCAGGACGAATAAGTGCGTGCTTTATTCGCCTTTGTTCTAAATATAAAAGTATAGTAGTCTTGTTTATGTTAGAGATGTGTGTGTGTGTTAATATTTAAGGACTTTGTAATTATGTGCAACAATTTCCACAATAAAAAAGAAAACCAACTCATAGTTTTTCATTAAAAATATATCACTTTATTTAAGTTCAAAAATCACATAAATTAAATTACACAATAGAATGAAACTGGTTTCTTTTACTGTCGACGTCCGGAATGTTGTATAATATCGATTGCAGAGATGAGAACTGATAATAACAATAATACTGTACCATTTTATTTTCATCATTGTAACAATATTTGAATACATTTGTTCTTATATATTTTGAGACAAAAATTCATAGTTTTCGAAGGATTTATTTGTACTATAAAAATTGAAAGTAAATCCATCTACAAGAAGTACTAGTAGACGCAAGCACCGAAAGTTGATTTCTACGACATTGTATGTCCTATCACATGATCAAATATAACAACTATTTACTCAAAATATTGCAAAACACATAAAAGGTAGTTTAAATTTAATTAAGTAGCTGAAGAGCAGGTTTTAGAGGTTTTCAAAAGACTTACGAAAAGGACGAAAACAAGTCAAGAATATTATATTTAAAAGACCAATACCTCAACCCAAAAATTGCTTACCTCCTTACACTTCAACTACAAATAAATCTATAAATGCTAATTTCTTCAAAACAATCGGTACTAAAATTGTGAGAGGCGCACTCTTAATGCAGAGAAACAGAGCTCACTATTAACAACATCATTGGAGTAAACTGCCCCCAGCGACGACATAGCGAAAACGTAAAATATCCATAAATCGACAAAAAAAAACAAATTCATTATTGTATGATCGATATTATAATAACTGACGAATAATTGATTAAAAAACTGTGCAGTATCGTTTTAATTTCGATTTATCGATATAATCCTCTTAGTCGACCATCGTGTCATAGAGTAATAAGCAAATGAAGTGCCAACATGATGTATTTCAATATGGAGGTGCGAGTTACATAGTGTGATTAGTAACATCTTATGTTCGCATTCCCAATTTAAACTTTAACACTTGGTAATAGGTGACATTTCGCTATATGTTGCTAGGGGCAGGGTGCATGTGTGGTGTTGACCGCGGGACAGTGGGGAGGCGCTTAGCTGCAGCAGGAGGCGGGGTTGGGGTCTCTGCCCGAGCGCTTGGTGACGTTGAGGCGCGTGAACTCTTCGGCAACCGTCGGGTGGATGCCCACCGTGTTCATCAGGGTCTCCATTGTGATGCCGCACCTATAACAAAACGATAACATTTAGAATATGTTTCATATTTGTATAGTGAAGTTCGTGCGCGATGCGACCTGCGCGGCTATGCCGTATTAAAGCAACCAGTGCTAAACAACCTGTCACTTTGTTGTATTTATGCAAGTTGACCAAGATTTTTTGGCTGGACCTTAAAAGAAACAAACTCACAAGGTCATGAGTTTGTTTCGGCTGTTTCTTCTCAGAGTAGTCGGGTACGAAACACCGGCCTCATCTAGTTTTTAAAAAAGACGTGTAAAAGTGTTTGTGAAAACCTACTTGCAAAATAAACAGCATTTACTTTGTAATTACGTCTAATGTAAAACAAGCCTTCACAATAATATAAAACTAACTGAAATAAGATTCCAGGTCTCTTTTCAGCGATTCTCTGAGGATCGAACCCAAGACCCGGTTTCGACTAGTGCCTGCAATAGATCACTAGATCTACGATGCAAAAGCTATATTGTATGACCCAACACATACTTGATAGCAGCGGCGAAGCCCTGGATGACCTCTCCAGCGACCGGGCCTACGAAGTGCAGCCCGAGGATTTTCTGTGGCGCCTCGCGAAGAGCTACGGCCTTCAAGTAGCAGTTCTTGATGTTGCGCTGCGGGATGAAGAACTCTGTCGGCTTGTAGTAAGCGTGGTATATCTCCAGGTTGTCTGCGCCGTATCTGAGGAAGAGATTTTGTTGTTTACATAAACTAAGTTATGGCGATTAGTATGAGACAGACAATATGCAGACTGTCCTTAAATAATTTGGGATTAGGGCAGGAGAATTATGTTCAAATAGGTCGGTTATCACTCCTCTCAATCAATCGCCGGAATGTTGTTCTATATACTATACTAGCTGGCGCCCACCGCATCGCTCGCGTGGTATTGAAAAAAAGTACCCTATGTGTTATTCAAGACTATAATCTACCTCTGTGCAAACTTTTATCAAGATCCGTTCAGCCGTTTTGATGTGAAAGAGTAACAAACATCCATACATCTGTCCTCATAAACATTTGCATTTATTATATTAGTAGGATTTTAATAATAATATGCATTTCGAATAACTTCAATAAAGATATCACAGTAATTTAGCTAGACATTATAACTATCGACCGATTACATTGAATTCAATGTACTTATCGATGTACAATCATTATAATCCTCACGCGTCTAAAACACCGATAAATTACCCATTTGCGTGAGACAGAGCGATGGAATATGATCAGTGATGCCAATTAGAGTCTCACAGTTCTCTCACACTAGCTGTCCTGCGCAGTTTCACCCGCGTCTTTGGTTACTGCCCTGCTCCCGTGGGTAGTAGCGTGATGTTATATAGCCTATGTTACTTAGTAATAATGTAGCTTTATAATGGCGAAAGAATTTTTCAAATCGGTTGTATAGTTTTTGAGTTAAATCGTAGCAAACAAGAAAATAACTCTTTAAGGTATTGGTTTAGACTAGCAACCTCATTTTATGGGAATTAAAGATCATTGTGAATTTGAAAGACTTGTACGTGTCTGTTGTGACGTGTAAAGTTACGATTGGTTTGTTGCCACTGAACAAACCAATTGCTACTTTATTTTAACGAGAATAAAGATCACTGTAAATTTGACAGTGAATCATCAGTAGTCAAATAACTGTGCCTGGTGTGTGCACTGTGGTTAGCAGAATCACCAATCATGTTGGGGTCGGTTTTTAGTCTAACCGGATGTAGCTGAATACCAGTATTTTCAATGAAGCGACTGCCTATCTGACCTCCATAACCTAGTTAGAACTGGATTACCGGTAGCCCTTGTTGAGACTAGTTGTCAGACATTCGGGCCAGTGACTACCTGTAGCTGTGAGTGACGGACTGGGCCAGGTAAAGCTGTTTAAACTCTATGTCGGCTCGGAACGTACGTACCAAAGCGACCATAGAGCTATAGAGGTAACCCATAGTGTGAGCACACCTTTACAAAGTAACATTGTGTCCAAGCACGTACTGTAGATAAAAAAATACCGTATACAATTATATTTATGGCTTCTTACATGATGTGTTTACACAGCCTTTTCCTGTACCTTCCATAATCCTTACTAATATTACTAAGCGAAAGTGAGTTTGTTTGTTTGTTTGTTCTGTCTTCACGCCTAAATGGCTGAACCGATTTTGATAAATTTTGGTACAGAGATAGTTGGGACCCTGTAGACCGTACATATGCTTTTTTTAAAGTAAGAAATGAGGGACAAAGAGGGAAAATAGAGAAAACTTAGCTTTGCTATTACAATAAATAAGGCGCTAGGGCAAAAACTACAGGTGGTAGATACCTGCAAATCAGGAAAAGGGAACTGTGTTACCCCGAATTTAACGCGAGCGAAGCCGCGGGCAAAAGCTAGTACACCATAATATCATGGAAGTTAAATATTTTTATATTTAATTTAGTTGCCATATTCTGTTTATTAGTTCTCAAGGTTGTAAGTAGTCGAGCAGACACGTAAATAAAACTGTACATTTGTGTTTTAAATATAATTCCGGAATAAAAACTGGCCTTTATCGCTCCCGAGCCCATAAACTTTCTCTGGGCAGAATATTACCTTGTACTGTTAAACCAGAGGAGGTAATACGTTTATGTAATTTTCAGTGTCACTCTTAGAGTAGTGGTAGATCACCGATTTGATTTGATTGCCGAAGGGCATGCTTTTGATGGAATATCAGTACATTGACCCAATGTTATATCATATCGTTGAATTAAGTTAAACATACCTTTCAGTGGCAGTCTCTTCGCTGAGTCCAACACAGCCGTACTCTAGCGGCGTGAAGACAGTGGTGGCGACGTTGTCGTAGTCCATGTGCTGCGTGGCGCCCGAGAACATGCGGCGCGCGAGCAGACGACCCGCCGCGATGGCCACCGGCGTCAGCTCCGGCCGGCCCTCCAGCACGTCGCCCACGGCGTAGATGTTGGGGACGTTGGTCTGTTCCGTAGCCGCCGTGATCTTACCGTTCTCCGATAACGACTGGGAATTAAATACTTTGGGTTACAGTAAGGAATGGGCCGGTACTCGTGGTAGCCCTAGATAAAGAATAAGAGGCTTTTGCCCTAATATAACAAGCTCAACATTTTTGATATATTAATACTGGGATTTTTGAATAACATCAAGCTAAAAGTTGATAACATCAAGGTAAAGCAATGGTTTACTTATAAACGACCACATTGCGCCATTTGATTTTATATCCGATGTAAATAGGTCTACATCCTAAATCATCCCACTGCAAATTAATTTGTGTAGCGATGTCATGACAATATACGCGGTATTTTGTCATTAGATCGTTTCCTATATTCTATTCTTTTGCCAAGGCCTTTTTTTGCCTATGGGTAATCATCAAATAACTTCCTCCGCTCTGGGCGAAGCAGGGGAGTGTCAGACTTTTACTGACATTTTTTTTCTTCTTTTGCCCTTTGTGTTCCGGGGCCAAAGTATCTCTTTCAAACAACCCGCAACTTTGCCAAGGCCCTTACATTTCGTCAATTGTATGTTATCCCATGTAACGGATAAACCTATTGCTATTAAAGCTGACAAAAATCCATAATTTCAAACTACTGAATAACACCAGCCTGAATCTTGATTGCATATCAAGATTCTGACAGTTCTAAGTCCCTAATTCAACTCTGATACGCATGGTAACGCTTATATCAAACAAGGTCACAAAGTAATGGATTTGATAACAATGATAATCCAATATAACATTATCAATGTTACGAGTATCTAATACCTGTAGAACATTATGCAGATGCCACAGTACTCCTCGATTAATTATTTCATACGTGCATTAAAAGTCCATTAAAACCCCTAGATAGTTATTATAGTCGTTATTATTAGGAATATTGCAGAAATGGCCTCGTCTATGTGTACCGCGCCCAAATAGTTGTAAACAGATGCTTTAAAAAAATATGATTTAAAAGAGTGTCCATGGAGTTTCTTGCCCGTTCTTCTCCATAGAGATCAGCGCTTTGAAATGGGCAACTACGGTACTTTCACAAGTTATTATGCATTGTGTCTGGCACTTTTGATAACATGTAAGTACATATCTTTTTGTTGTGCATTCAAATATGATTTGCGACCGTAACAAATATGACTTAATAAGAGTTATAATAGAAATAGTCATTCAAGGGAATTAAGTGAACTAAGAGGGTTGTATTGATATATTACTGTCGCGAATGATATTTTCTTAAACATACAGACTGACACTAACCTGCAAATTACAAAAAAAAATAGTTATTTTACGAGCCACCCTGATGCTTCCCCCGTCACCTTATCAAATTGAGGTTGTTTCCCAAAACAACCGATAAAATTAAGGACTAGTAATAATTAGGTGACTAAATTGCACTTTGAACATTTAAGAGGGAGCTTTTATAAACGAGAGAGATTCTACTATGTTTGTTTACATAAATGTTCGCGGAGTGGACGTCACTTCAAAATCGGCGAACCTACTTTTTTCAAATGGGCCATTTATAACCCTAATTAGTACAGTAGGGTATGTAAACTCACGGTAACTCCAGCGGCGTCCAAGTTGAGTGCCTTAGTAAGCGCGTACCGGCCTGTCGCGATCAGCACTGTGTCGAATGTATCCTCGAATCTGAAACACGTAACTATTATTAACTCACGAAATAACTACAGCTGCAAGTGGTTGTGCAGGATGGGCAGGACAGGAGGTGGGGCGTATCCTGCAAAGGGCATCCACACTGGCATTGTGGTTGGGTTGAATCGAGGATTCCGAATCAACTTAAACGTATAATTTCTGATAATCTGATGGCATATAAACTGCCCTATTAATTTGAAGTATCAAATGTATCGTAAGTACATTGCCAGGCAAGATATAAAGCTGAAAGGTCGTATCAGGTGCCTTGAATTATACCGGGAGACAAAGGCGTAACTATTTATTTATTTTTTATTTTTATTTTATTTTATTTTGGCAACAAACAGTCATGTACTTACAAACAATATTATTTATGAAAAAATTGGTTCCTTACAAAAGACCTATAGTGCCGACAATGTGGTATAGTTCTAAAAATATGTACAATAAACTCTTAACAAGAAAAGACGTGCAAGAAATACATATATTATTTTTTGTGTCAGAACTAATGTTCAATGCAACTTAATTTACAAAGTAAACTGAAGGTAGACAAAGTAAAAAAATAGAATGAGTTAAAATTTTGTGACATATCTACTTTTAAGTTTCTGTTTAAGGCTATTAAGAGAAATGTTAAAAAGATCTATGTCTGTAAATTCTCTATTATAATTGTTAGTGGAACGGTATATAAATGAGTTACGAGTGTATGTTTTATGCAGTCGAGGAGGAACAAAAAGTGGTATTGTACGTGAGGGGCGTACGGGTAGGCGAGCGTGTGCTCTTACTGATATTTTACCAAGTAGTGATGGTGAATCAGTAAATGAGTTTAAAATCTTGAACAGTTGAATGATGTCGAACATATTACGTCTGTTACGTAG
This sequence comes from Ochropleura plecta, assembly GCA_905475445.1. Lineage (NCBI taxonomy): Eukaryota > Metazoa > Arthropoda > Insecta > Lepidoptera > Noctuidae > Ochropleura > Ochropleura plecta. The sequence continues at coordinate 2,355,276 of FR997732.1, forward strand.
ACTTATCAGTTTATGCCTACGCGTTGCGTCTTCATACGCAGCGTCGTAAGTATTATTGCGGTAGTTAAGTGATTTTAAAAACTTTTTTTGGATCCTTTCTATCCTATTTATATGTATATTAAAACATGGGCTCCATACAGTACTACAAAAGTCCAGAATAGAACGCACAAATGAAAAATAAAGAATTTTTAAAGTGATAACTTTTTTAAATGGTTTACTAATTCGTAGTATAAAGCCAAGGCTACGAAATGCGGAGCTAACTATATGGTCTATATGATGGGTGAATGTTAATTTGGAGTCCATAATGATCCCCAGGTCTCTGATGGTAGAAACTCTTTTAAGAGTTAAGCCATTTATGGCGTAGTTAAAATTTAATGGGTGTGTTTTACGTGTATATGACATAATGAAACATTTATCTATGTTGAGAAAGAGTTGATTTATTGTACAGTAATTATGCAAATTTAGTAAATCACTTTGTAATTTAGAGCAATCTCTAACGGACTCCACCACTCGGAATATTTTAGTGTCATCAGCGTAAAGTAAGTGATTACTGTGGTCAAATATGGTTCCTATGTCGTTAATGTAGAGGGTAAAGAGCAAGGGTCCCAAATGGGAACCTTGGGGAACTCCGGAGGGAACAGGGAGAAATTGAGATGAGTAACCTTTAACACAAACCGCCTGACTTCGATTTTTTATATAGGACTGGATCCATCGCAGTAAGTTGCCGTGCACACCGGCCCTCGCTAGTTTCTCAATAAGCATATCATGATTAATTTTGTCAAACGCTTTCGAAAAGTCGGTGTACACGACATCTACCTGTAGATTCTTATCCATAGCGTTCACGAGAAATTCCGAGAAATTTAGCATGTTACTATCTACGCTACGATGTTTAAAGAAACCGTGCTGTTGCTGAGAAATATGATTACGAACAGCGAATGAGATTTGAGATGTTACCATTTTTTCCAATATTTTTCCTAGAACACACAATTTAGAGATCGGTCTGTATTCAGTCACAATGTCTTTTCTATTGTTTTTGGGAATAGGGGTTATAATTGATTTTTTCCATTTACTGGGAAACACTCCAGTTTCAATAGACGTGCGAAATATGAATGTTATTGGTCCTGCAAGTACCTCAGCACACTTAGATATGAAAAATGGATGAAGGTCATCGGATCCGGCACCTTTTTTAATATTAACCTTTTTTAATTCACTCAGTACTTGTTCAAAAGTAACGTTGATTGTGCTTATGTCCACAGTAGAAGATGTGTCGTAGCTACAAGGGTAGGTTTGAGATGTGGACGAAACAAAAACTGAATTGAAGTACTCATTAAAAGCATCACAAATGTCCTCGCCAGAAGAGAGTACTTTACCGTTGTACATCATTCTTTCAGGGATGGTGTTAGATGCATTTTTTGATTTGACGAATGACCAAAAAGAATTGGAATCTTTTTTTATATTATCTTCAGAATACTTAATAAAGGCGAACGGCAAAATTCGTACCGCATACTTTTTTTGTTGTTATGTGATAGAATTTGTACCACTTATTAAGGCAACTAAACCATTCATTTTCATGTAACGTTAGTATTTTTAGAACACCGCATTAATGAATTATATCAATTAAAAGATTTAAGTATTTAATGTAATATAATCTTAAACTGAACGCAACTAAATGTGGTTATGTTTTTAGAAGTTGCCATTTGTAAAATATCACGAGGTTTAAAATGATAAATGATTATTTAAAAATTGAAATAAGCGTAAATAAAATTAACCTATTACACATTATACCTAACAATGAATAATTATTGCATACAATCTTAATTATTAACTATTTAACTATAGGAATTATTTTCGCCATCAAAGTTTTTTTGTATTGGCAATTTTTTTGACAGGATAGAAAAATCCCGAAAATCTTTTCTTGTGCTGTCAATGCTGTGTTGTTATGGTTTGTAGTTTGTAACTGTATCTGAGCTACAAACTACAAACGAGAGATATAGCAAATTATCTGGCCATTTTTACGTTGAGTTGAGCTACTGGTGCTCCGTACTCTATCTGTTGATAGTACTTTCGCGAAAGGACGCTGTATCCGATGAGAGTGAAGATATCGTCAATACTAATCGGCTGTGGGTATATCCTAGAGATGTAAGTAGTTTCCAAATAACATTTTGCGTACGCGTGTGTCAGTTACGTTAAGTGATAACTTTTACGTGTTAAAAAGTAGTCCTTACCATTTAATCTACGCGATATGATACTAAATAAAACCGTTTAAAATAAAATGTGTATACTAAAACAAATCTAAACATTATTTGAAAAAATAAACACTTGTGGTTGTATAAATATTTACATTTTGTCCTATATAATGTGTCCTATATCCTGTATAAACACTTGAGTGATCGTTTACATGTATTGTTTACTTGCCTGTTATAATAGTTATTACTCTGTTAGTATGACTGTCATAGTGTCATAGTCATATAAAGCAATGTTGTAGTGTCATATAAAGCAATGTTGTTCACTCAAAATCACTTAATTATTTTCAGATAACACCTGCTGACTTACTCATTCACATTCTTCTGATAATATGCCGAGGAGAAGCATAATATGCCATCTAAGTGTTTGTGTTGTATGCGGACAATCCATACTATGAATCAGTTGACGCAGGATTTTGATTAAAGATGCAAATGAAAAGAACAAATAATGGCTAACACAGTTGCTACATGGATCCAACCACGAGAGGTATATATCATTTACACATATATCTTGATTTGATGTATGTATGTGCCATGCATTTTTAAATGCAAGCTATTCTTTATTAATATTTTTTATTTTAGCTTCATTCTGAAGATGAAGCTTGTGTACCGTGTTGTCCAAGAGCTAGAAGAACTAGAGTTGTTTCACCAAATAAAAATATTCAACCCATTGTGCCTGATCATCTGGAGGGTGATCATTATGATTTGATGTGTGCTGTATGTGGTCAGTCTATCCACCCCAAAATCAGATCAAGAGTGGAATCGCAACAACACATAATTATATTTATAGTAATTAGCTTATAAAAATGTGTCATGCAAATGGCAATTACTATTTTATGTTGTTAAATCTGGGACAGTCATGATGTTGGCTCTACTATCAACAAAAGGATACTGGTTTTTCCATTGTCACATAGCCCTTTTTCTCATATTAACACAACATACATATTTTTGGTAAAGGTTTTCTGTAAGGTGAAAACCAATCATTGGATGTTATAAACTATTCTGTAGCTTGGTCATGATGGGCGCAATTTATATCTTATCAAACTTAGTGTTTAATTTGTATTTCATCAATGTTATTTATTTACAGATGTCATCCATGAATGAAGTTTGTGGAGTTTGCTGGGGCCAAGCTTGAGATTTAAGCTTCTATGTTCCAGATATATGAACCAGAAGAAAGACCCCAACATATTGTATTGCCCAATATAAGAAGAGCAGCTGAAACACCAAGACACTGCATTTTCCAAAGAGTGCTTGGAACCAGAGCCAAATATTGTGCCTAAAGAAACCAGGCAAGCTGTATTGGTTAAGTATCAATATTTTGTACCAAGAGGAGCTCGTATTTGCTCCTTACATAGACAGGACGCTAATTATGAAAACCTGTATACTGCTGAGTATAGCCTTAATAGCTTTACTTCCACACACAGAGGAGATAATTTTTATTTTAATGGAAGGGTTAAGTAACATCTCTTATGAGAATATTCAAAACTACCCCGATAACCAAGTACAGTACTTTATAGGCATAAATAAACAACATCAACAAATATTGGATGTTACACCGAGGCTTAGGAATATGCATCGGGATAGTTTTGCATTAACAGCCTTATTGTGTAAATTAAGGACTGGGGATTCAGAGGACAGATTGTCATATCTATTTCAAGTTCCGATAAGGACCCTAGAGACATTAATGTCTGTAGCAATAAATATTTTGCTAACTGATTATGTTCCAGGATTTCTTGGTTTTTCTCATTTAAGAAGGGAGCAAGTGGCAGCAAAAAATTCATACATTGCCGATCACATTTTTGTGAGCCTAATGCACCAGCTGATCAAAAACCTGCAATCACAATAGCTGATGCAATATAAATATACATACAAAAAAGTAGTAATTACTTATTCCAAAAGGATACATATTCCCTTCATAAATATAGGAATTTATTAAAGTCATTTGTCCTCTATGCCTCTGATGGATATATTATAGATGTACGCGGACCATATAGTGCCACTACAAATAATGCCACCATAATGAGTGATTTATTAAACGCAACTGAATTTAATGGTTTTTGTAACTGGATGGGATGCTGCTCACATGTTATGAGCATTATTTGGTACCTTAGTAACGCTTGCCATGAAGGTATGACCCGACCTGCCCCTTTCTTAGATAAAATAATATTAAGAATCAATTAGGTAATTATAACAACAATAAAATTAATGTAAGTTCCTGCAAAAACAAAGTTGTTTTATTTACCCACACTCAAAACTGCATCAGCGCTTCATCATTCATCATCATCAAACTATTGCAGACCACTGGTGGACGTAGGTCTCCTAAAGCACTCTACTGAATAGGTACAATTCTCATGTCAATTTGCTAACTTAATGATAAGTAAAACATTACAAAGATAGGACCAGCTATCTAGAACATCGTTTTTCACCAAAACAATGTTTATGTGCTTACACATAATAATATTTTTTAGGACATAACCTCAAAAATAAAACTGGTTTAAAAGGCGTTTATACCTTTAAAATCATTTATTCATAGAAGCACTCATCAAATACAATAGTACAGTCTATCAGCACAACATACTGAGACGAGATTAACAATATAGGGCTTTCGCGCACACCCGAGAGTCGCGGAGACACTTCTTCCGTCTGACCTCGTTGGCGATCGGGGGTTCCATATACTATAGTAGTCTTTGGGGGGTTCTCTGAGTTCTCTCTCTGCGTCCGCGGCCGGCGCGGGCGCTTTGCAGCCCGCGTGCGGCGGAGGAGGGGTGTGTCACGTGGCATGGCACAGCGTAACAACAGCAGCTTACAAACCACAGCCTACTTAATATTATTCCCCGCGTTATACTGGTTATAACTTTTAGGTCCCAATTCCTAAAAATCTAAGAATTTCAAAAGGGCTTGCCTATCGTATTGACTACCAATTGAAACAAAAATATATCCAAAACACGATATTTTATTAGGGGTACTAAACTCCCATACAACCCTGCCATTCGCCTTTTGATAACAATCTTTAGACATTTTTTTAAATCTACTTCGTAATAATGAGAACATGCGATAGTCTTGAAGGTTACCATATATTTTCCATTTGCGATGTAACTTGCATTTTTCGTTAGATAACTTAATAAGAGGTTTAGTGTACCAAGGTGGGTATTTATGTGTAGAATTTAAATTGCAGGTTGGCACAAATTCGTCCAAGATATTTTGGAGGACACTATAGAAGTAATCAACCACGGAATCTACATGGGTCATACTAGAAAAAATAGTCTCCCAATCTATTGACGCAAGGGCAGTTTTAATTGAGTCATAGTTTGCTTTATAATATTGTCTTTTCCTTACAGACGGGAGCTTGAGTGCAGGACAGAAGTTTAATTTTAAGTCAATTTCTAACGGGCTGTGATGCAGATCTTGTGGTACAAATGGATGTTTACACTGTGAGATAAGGCACAATTCGTTACAAAAAATTAAATCTAATATTCTATTATTATGGTTAAACTGATTATTGTATTGTGATAAGGAAGAGAAATTCATGAAATCGGCAGTCAGGCTAGCCAGCTTGTCATTATTAGTATATATATCCATAGAATTTGAGTCATAATTGCAAGACCAACAAGCGTGTGATACATTAAAGTCTCCCAGTATAAGAAATTTATCATTATAGTTATGTAAAACAAATTCACTCACTCTGTCGTAAAAGGATGCTAGTAATGATTCATGATTAGTACCGTGCGATATATACGTAGCTATAATATGTAAGTAATTAGGTGAACCGATATTGTTTTGGCCAGCCGACGATTGCGTGCGCAGTGGCAGGGAGACCCATACCTCGTCCGACAGCGGTGACGTATGCATGTCACTGCGCTGCCAGGGACAGAGCTCGCGACGCACGGCAATCATAACACCTCCACCGCGATCGCCGCCGGTCGCTTGGTAATTACGGTCACAACGGTATAATTCGTATCGGCTATCAACGTATTCGCTACTGTTAAAGTTATCATTAAGCCAGGTCTCTGTGATACATATGACGTCAAAATTGTTCCGCAGAACTTCGGAAAGAAATATGTGTGATTTAGTGCGTAATCCCCTCACGTTTTGATAGTAAATGGACAAGTTATTGTTATCGAACATTGATAATAATTAGGACCGCTATGAGTAAACAAGTTCCACTAACATTACATTTAAGGGTTTTAATTGTTAATAATGAACGGTATTGAGCCTCATTAGTGAATGCACATTCCTTCTTAATATCGAAACAACAAAGTATATGACAGTAAAGTACTACAAGTAATATCGTAGTAGGTAATAAAATAGGTATGCAGATATAATTGATATGAGTGGATAGTCATTTTATTTTAGCTAAATCAGTATCACTGGACACACACATGGTTTTGGACGTATCATTTTTTTTCAGTAAGATTTTACAATCTGACAACCATACGTACTTATAGTCACTTTCTTTTGCAAGAAGACGGGCTTGCTTATATAGTTGTTTATTCTGCGGAGTTAAGTGGTCGTTAATGAAAATGGGTTTCGCCGGACCATCCAATCCAGCGTCAGCTGTTGTCATACCTCGTCGCGCGCGGACAGCAGCCAACATATCACTTTTGCGTTTCCTCTGAGTGAACTTGACGATGATATTCGGGATGGGTGTAACATTTGAAGCCGACTCACCGATAGGTACACTAGAATTATTTGCTTTAAAGCGTCGAACACGATGGACATAATCGATGTCAGTCATTGTAATGGGAAAATTTATCTTTTTGGCTATGTTATGTACGATGTTGATTAAATTTTCACCCTTTGTGACAGGAATTCCAGCCATTTCAAGGTTATTGATTCTTCCCTGCTGTTCTTTAACACGCAGCTGATCTGATAAGTTTGCAACGGTCGCCTGAAGCGCTACGAGTTCATGTGATACAGTCTGTATTTTGCTATTGTTGATAGTATTTTTTGACTGCAAATCGCTCACATCCTTTTTAATGCATGTTTGTTCTTCGGATAACGTAAGAATTTTGCTATTTACCGTTTCCAAATCGTGTCTAAACCCATTTACATCCTGACGCAATGATTCCAAAGTGGTAATGATGTTTTGATTTTGAGCTTCAAGAGTGGATGTAATCGTCTGCATAATTTTATTTTGAAATTCAAGTAATACCTCTGAGTGATCACAGTTACATCCGGTATGTTTCCTCTTTCTAAACGTGATGACGATGACATGTGTAACTATTGTTACACATGTCATCCACATTTCGCCCACGATCGAGTTCTATGTAGGGAGCGAGCCTATTATATTATCAACAGGGCAAAAATCTAGACTTCACGCTGCTTCGACCAGAATGGATAACCCAATAACACTTTCTCTCAACCATCATAAGAAAAAATACATACTGCTCCTGAAGCTCCGTGTTCAACCAGCGCGCCTTCAGCTGTCCGTTCTCAAGTTTTGTGACCGACAGCGGGACGCATCTGTGCTGGAACGTGACGCCCCTCTCTTCCATCTCGTTGGTGACCATGCGCGCCATCTGCTGGTCGAAGCCTCGCAGCGGCACGGAGCGGACCAGCACGGTCGCCGGGTAGCCCAATGAATTTAGAAAACCGGCGCATTCGAGACCAATGTCTGTGGTGGTGAGTTAAGAAAATGTGGTGGTATTTTGTCGTTTTCGGCTTAGATAATATAAAAAAATATCGCGCATAGAATGAACATTAATAGTGTAGAGTCACCAAAAGAGATAACTAACCAGACTCGACCGATATAGTTGAATTTTTGAACGACTTCAAAGCCTTTAAGTTATCTCGGCTGCATGTATTTTCTCTTAGAAACTAATGGACGTCTTCAACTCAAATTAAATTTATTTAATGAACTCTGTTTGTTTTCTATAAAAATAATCTTGGATTTTTAATAAATTTGCAACTGTAATTTGACGAGCGTAGTTGCTTATTTCATTTGTCGACTGTACATATATTTATGGTCATTTTAAAGTTTCTGTAAACAGAGAGGCCGTGAGTTATCTATTTGGGCTATATAAGGAAAGCTTGCATGCATTTGAATTGGAACCACGCACAAATACATGTTGTGACTCGATTTTGCAGAAAATTTTCTGTTCAAAATAATGAATCCTATATGGTTAACACGCGTTATATTGCGTGACTAGGAAGCATATATATCTATATAAAGCGGAAAGTTACACGTGAAGTTTCAAGTTCACTCCAACCTTATTTGTGAAAACCGTTAACAAAATGCGATTCATGTTTGCCTTGTAGTGATAGCATCGCTTTGATTATCAGAACTAGATTGGTGTTGCTGATAGCGATTATATAATTGGAAACTCACGCTTCGATTTTGAGTTGTCATTTTAGGTTTACATATTTCTAAAATTGTCCCGTTTTGTTTTTTTTTTCGGATGACAAATGACTTCTTCCGCTTTGGACGCAGCATAAGGGAGTGTCAGACTAGTACTGTGAGTGGCAGGCAGTGACCCTGACAGGCCACTCTGAAAAGGTGTCCCTACTGAGATTATCGTTATATGGGGAAAGGCGATATTCAATTGTAGAGATATTTATAAAGGATACATCCAGCGCCAACGACGAGTGTCTTGCCCGGGGGGCGATTGAGACTGAAGATATCATCACTGCTGATGCAGTACTCCACTGCGCCAGGGATGTCAGGGTAGTGCGGCCTGCCTCCGACAGCAATCACTATGTTCTTCGCCGTCATCTCCTTCTTAGACCCATTCTTCATCGTCGCAATAATAGTGTGCGCATCCTTGAATTCTCCCAAGCCATTGATGTACTCAATCTTCTTGTCCCTCAAGTCTACCCTGGTCACCCAGTTGACGGATTTGATGTGGTTCTGTACATTCTCTGTGAGCTGCGGCCAGCTGATTTTGATGTCCTTCACGGCAGGCACAACCCATCCGTAAGAGACTGCCTCCTGCAATAATAATGGCGACACGTGCTAATTAATGTGACGCGTTGACACTTCACAAATAAATAAGGTTTATCTTCTTTTCCAAGATAGAAATCAAGTTACATATATAAATTTCATAGCTATTCTACACAATGATAAAACAACTGATATTTCAGACAAGCAACGTTGCTTGCTCGGATTATTCTTGGCGCGATATTTCCTTGTCAACCTTTCAAAGTATCATGTATTAGGATTACACATGTTAAGGTGAAAGCTCCAACCTACCCGCGAAATTCAAATTTTCTTACGTTTTTTGCAATTTTCAGGCCAGTGCTAGGTTGTATGTTCATTAAAATATTATTCGCGGCTGTAAGACGTATGTAGTTATAGAATTATAATCATCAAAATCATCAATACAACGCTCTAAGTTCATAAAGCTGTAGGAAAGACTTTTTCTGTTTTTTTTTTGTTCCTACGCCTTTATGAACTTGGAGGGTTGTATTGGTGATTTTGATGATTATAATTCTATAACTACATACGTCTTACAGCCGCGAATAATATTTTAATGAACATACAACCTAGCACTGGCCTGAAAATTGCAAAAAACGTAAGAAAATTTGAATTTCGCGGGTAGGTTGGAGCTTTCACCTTAAAGGTGAACATTTTTATGATATATCAGGTCAACAGTTTTAATCCCGCACTATTATTGATTCTGATTCAATACTCTACCTAGCGAGTTCAGGTTTAGGTCGAATTTGGACTACTGGGAGGAAGATGGAACCAAAGGGGCACGGGCAGGCAGGTCGATGTTGAGGATAAAATAGTAATGGTGTTTAAAGTTTGCATATAACTTGACGTTTCAGCCAGCACCATACACACGTATGTCGTACTTACAATGCATGAACTAAGGAGATTGGTAAAATCTGGCGGGTATTCGAAACAATAGACAAAGGTATGTTGTTGTACTCCCTAAATGATTGATAACATAATCAGACGAGTACCTGCATTGTTAGCGCTCTATGATTATTATTATTATCTATCGATACACACTTAATAGTGATTATGATAATAACGAGATTATAATAGTAACAGGATTTGCAAATTAGCGGGATACACGAGATTCTCTTGGCAAATGAGTTCGATGAAAAACGAGAATGAATGACGAGTGACAAGGTTTCCCGGCATTGCGCAATACTAGTAGTATGCAAATAACGTTTTTCTAAGTCTCCGAATTATAAATATTGATATGAACGATGACTTGCAAGATTGGTGCCAATGTCGTAGGCGTTAGAACGAAATCTGTAGGATCTAATAGACATGACCGACAAATCTAGTTCTTGCTGCATCATTCGCTGAATAATAATGATGGACCGTGTTTTGGTACAGCTCTACCAAGCTAAACAAGTTCTGTCAAAATAAATAGATATAGTCATCGTACTAGAGGCTGTATCATAAAGGTATACATAGCTATCTACAACCTCAGGCCGGAAATGTCCATGAACTTTAGTTTTTGGTTCAACAAGTTCTGTCTGTCGGTCATTATTTTTCTAGGTCGAGGTGGGTGGTAGGTCTACCCTGGGGCCTTAGTCTGCTATTACAATGGTGTCAGAATGGTCGATCACTGATCGCATAATGGTTGATTTTGACAAGTTTAGTATGTAGTAGATGTCAAAATCAATCAAGACAAAAAAAAAAAAAAAAAAAGTCTTGTTTCGTATGATCTGGGGAAGTTAGAACATGTTTTTATACGTAAGGGTGATATAAATGCAAGAAGGCTATTGGCTATTATTTAATTAGCCATCGAAATAACAATTGTACTCGCTGTTTTTAAGATATGCGTAGGAAAGCCCCTATAATTAGTTTTGCTAGCGAATAAGAATTGCCAATTTACCGCGATTTGTTAAAAATTCAAAGAGTACAAACGAACAATGTGAATGATTCTGCATTAAATAGTCTTTTATAATCTCTGTACCTGCATAGATATAGTGATTAATTACTATGCCTTTGCATATATCATTCAGTTCATTTAAAAAAATACCTACGGCTAATAATTAATTTCTCGACGACACTGTTTTAAATAAACCCCATAATTTTATCACCAAGTCGTCAGTGCAGTGGAAGTATCGGTAACATCAATCGAATATATTGATCGCTTAAGCTTGCTAATGGCATCATATGTATGAGAAATAACTGCGGCTAAGATCGACCGGTCCCTGCGACCTTGCGGTGGACTGGCTGAAGTGAGGTCAGCGGTTACCAACCGTTGTTTAATGGCTAGACCCGAAATAGCCACAAGGAAGTACGGTATCACTTGAAGTTATGGTGGATTGTAAATTTGATTTTAATAATTTAGTTTTTTTTAGTGGGATTTTACTACGAAATGAGAGAAAAGCTTGTGTGTTAAAATAAGGCAAGTAGAACGAGTTTGAAAAAAATAAAACCGCATTTTCTATGAAGCTCCTTCCTTTTGTGTTTTGTCAGGAATCGAACGTAGTTTTTCGTTTTTAGAATTAATTTCTAAACAATCGACTGGTTACTGGAAGATTCAATGGTGGTGCACATAAAGATCAAATCCGTATTAAGTGCCGCAGTACACTTGTTTATAACCATGTTTAAAAGGCAGATAGTAAAAATGTAGCGATTGACTTAGCAGCAAGAACCTCATCTATTTTATACAGTTTCACAGATACAATGTCCACCTCTAAACAGTGTGTCTATAGGTACATGGCAGGAACCCATTAGTTGCGGCTGTTATAACATGAAGCTACAGAACTCCACACACAGTTTATGGAATGAAACGAACAGTATCTTATTTGCCACCATTTTCTAAAAGCAGATCTATGCAACGCAAATTTAAACCGTTAATGTGAGAGAAATTAATTTTAAGACAATTTAACTTGAATTGGTTCTGAAGTAACGGTAATACGTTTTTATAGTATGTCTAGAATTCTTGGAGCGTTCAACCGAGGTGAGGTTTCACCAATTATGTTAATTTTTGAACTTGTGGAAATATTAGCAAACTTTGAAAGCAAAATATACAACTGCCTTCTATTTTGTTAAAGCGAATCAAATCATTTATTTGCATAACATAAAATGAAAAAAGATGTTACAAAGAGGTTCATAATGTAGGCTATATTATAACTTACCAAGGTGCGCAAATATAATATTATCTACTCGTATTAGTTGTTTTTTCAATTACATGGTCATTGAAAATAACAGACAATAGTCAATTTCATTACACATTTACGTCCTTATTGCATGGTAGGTGGCTAGAGACAGATGCTTTGCTCCACGTGAACTGGCATCATAATGATCGTCATTGCGACGTTTCATAATTCGAGCGTAACTTGGTCACAACGTGTGGAATTGAGGTGATTAGTGCAGTTTACTGCCTATTATGTTAGCTCCGTAACGCAATCCGTTGACAACCGGCAGAGTGCGCTTAACTAGAATCGTTTCGAGCAATGAGCACGGATAATTCTAATGAGATCTTGTCCTAAGTTCAAATATTCTTTCCTCTTGCATCATTTTTAGGTTAAACCTCAGAAATATCACATAATTAGTCATTATGAGAAGAAACTCGAAAGCCTGCCTACCAGGAACAAAATCAAGTTACCCAGAAAAATAATAAATAGGAAGGAAAACTGAATGACGTTTAGAGTCGATATAATGATGTTATAATGACTCACTATAATGGAATTATTTACTACATAGATGCTCTATGAATAGTGATAATGGCAAGAAAATGCAAATTATTGCGATCAGGTGTGAGTTGGACTTGTGCACCGAAGGTCCCGTACAAACTTGTAGGTAACTAATTAAAATAACAAACATTGCTCTAACGAAAAGATAAACTGTATTGAAGTACAAACTTAACTTTGCAGTTTGAAAAACAGGGTCGCAGTTTCAACTTTATACCTTTACAAGTTCCTGAGAAGTCGGTACTGGACGGACAGACGGAAAACCAAGTGATCTTATAAGGGTTCTTTTTGTTTTTTAGTAGTACGAAACCATAAAATCCTTACTAATATTATAAAAGCGAAAGTGAGTTTGTTTGTTACCTCTTCACGCTTTAATGGCTAAACCGGTTTTGATGAATTTTGGTACAGAGATAGTTGGAAACCAGGAGACAGACATAGGCTAGACATTTTTTTCTAAAAAAAGTGGGATATGATGGAGAACGAGGGAAGAAAAGGGAAAACTTAGCGTTGCTATTACAAATCAATAAGGCGCAAGAGCAAAAACTGCAGGTAGCAGGTACTGTTATACCGAATTTAACGCGAGCGAAGCCGCGGGCAAAAGCTAGTGAGTAAATAAAATTAGTCCTCGATTAGACTGCTTATATAATAAATACAGTCTCATCTGAAATGCATTTATCTGATCCGTTTCTGGCCTCAGTAGCTATTTATGTTGCAGCTTCCAGTCAAAGCCAATAATAGATGGTTTTAGACACATACATGTGCTTCAGGAATGTAAAACTAGGTACGGATGGAAAATGGTAGACGCGAGATACGGTAAGAATTAATAAAGCCTAAGAAGTATATTTTTTTTAATGCTTATTTCATTGACGTAGCGTTGTAGTTTAATGTTTTAAGTGAGGAGCGCCTTTCTACTCTTGGTATATTTTTAGGCAACTGCCCAGAATATTGAGAACTTCGAAGAAGGAAAGAAACTACAGAAGCTTATAGGCAGTTATATTGTAACATCAGACCAGGGGCCTTAGTCTGCTATTACAATGGTGTCAGAATGGTCGATCACTGATCGCATAATGGTTGATTTTGACAAGTTTAGTATGTAGTAGATGTCAAAATCAACCATTATGCGATCAGTGATCGACCATTCTGACACCATTGTAATAGCAGACTAAGGCCCCTGTTATACTGAAGGGTTAGGCACAGGTCTTAATAAATAGTACACCCAAATTTTGCCAGTTATGTTAAGTCCCATGTAATAGGGGTGAACCTATTGCCATCAACCGGGCACAAATCTAGACTCCGTGGCAGAAATTCCTTGTGGAAAAACCCAATAACACTAAAATATATGGTATAATTTGGACTGGGCAGCAAAAGGGTTAAAGTCTGCTAACACATTATGAATGAGATAATGCGACAAACAAACGCACATAACTGTTCGTAACGTACGCCCCCCCCCCCCCTACAATGTACGAACTAACGTAGCTCAGCTATAACGACAAAGAGATAAGGCATACAAGGAACGAGCCATTATAAACTAAACAATGACTTGTGAAAATTTTCGCGACATCATTACATAAGTAATGTGTATTTTTTTTTATATATTTTCCTAGCTGGGCCCGCCATGCGTTGCCTACCTACCTAACCTTCCTACCCTACCTGCCCTAACTACCTACCCACCTACTCTACTGTGCCTACCTAATGTACGAAGAGTTCGTGCTGGTACTCTGTTTGCGGTAAATGCATGTCTGACGAACTGTGACCTTGCCCCAAAGTATGTAGAAATCGTAAAAAAATGCGTGCATGCTAAAAATACGAATTTAAATCAAATGTTACGAAATTGTTTTTTAATTGAAAATCAATTGAAATTTGTTTTTTTTTTCAATTAATCTAATTATGTGAATTTATACTAACTATTAAATATTTTAATTTTTTATACTAAGAATTTTAAAGTTGTATCGGAACCGGGACGAGTTTGTTAATATTCGTCTTGTTTAACCCTGTGTTTATACCAATCTGTGATATTGTAGGCTGCAACATTATTTTCGTAATTTGATACTATTAATTTTAATTTATTTATATGTTGCAGCTGTTTGTTATCTCCTTAATAAATAAAAATACACCATTAACAATTTTCCTGCACATTTTTTGCTGTTATTAATTTCTTCATGAGTACTGTCAATTACTTGTTTGTTTAACTTAGTTATTTAAGTTTTAGCCAGAAAATATATTTTGGTAACTAACTACGAAATAAAGAAAAAATCGATAACCATCTCCAACAGGGAACAATCCAAGTTTCAGGGTTTCATGTAGGAAGTGGGTGGGATTCGGGTGTGTGTAGCATAAGGTAGGAGCCAGGAAACTTACCACCTATGAAAAAATATACAAATCATGTATCATTCCAACTGAAGCCATTACAAATATAATAGAAACATTCTCTCTTCTAACTCTAACATAATATATTCTTAGAATGCTATCTGAACAATTAGTTTTACTGTTGATGACTAATTTAAATGAATTACTTAAATTATTTATTTGATTTAAGATAAAGTGCTACTATCATTTTATTATCACTAGGCTTATAGAATAAAAATAAACTCACATGAATGCTCTCCCCCAACAAGGCAGCCTGGTGCATCAGTTTCTTGGGTATACAGCCGACATTGACGCAGGTTCCACCCAAGCCCCACTTGGTGCCCTGTGGCGACGGGGTCACATAGTCCAGCACCGCAACCTTCGCGCCCAAGTTCACGGCCTCCTTGGCACAAGCGAGCCCCCCTGAGCCACCACCAATAACGGCCAGGTCATAGTCAAAATTTCCATCTAAAACGAACATAATAATCCTGTCAGTAAGGATGTTACACATAATGTACAATTTGGAATCTTGTAACCTTAATGTTGGCCAGCATTGGGTGCATATAATTTATTTAACAACACAATATTATTAATGAGGATCAAGCACATTTTTTTCATAAATCTTAATTATGCAGATTGATAGAAACTACGAAATTATAAATTACTGTGAAGAATATTAAGATTGGATTAGAAAAAACAAAGATACAGCTAATTTAGTGAAATGTAATGCTTTCTCACTGACAAGCAAGGTCAAGAATCATCAAGATCAAGTTTGTATTATGTGCAATAACTTTTGCCATTGCAGAAAATATTTTCTTATGAAAAAAGTTTTTTAAAGTGCATAATTATGGTAGGTACCTAAGCATTCAAGAATCCAATTTATGATTTTGCACATGATCCTCATTACACATTCAGATACAGAAGTGAAAATTATCCATGTGATATCCATGTTCTATGTACTAGCTGTAACTCAAACAGAGCACTGGGCAACTCAGAGTTCCAGCAGAAGTGTTGCACTAAAAGAAGAAGCTTCCATTATTCACAAAAAAAGTAAAAGTACTTGTTTATTACAAGTGTTGCTACATTCAAAATACTATCATGTGAAATAGGGTGCTGAGAAAAAAAAACTTGAGTCATCTATATATATAAAGCAGGAAATCACCCACTCGCTCATCATGAAGTCTCAGAAAGTACAAGTGTTAGATAGAGTCTTAATTTTTGCATGGAGGATCTTTTTATAACATAGGTGTTCACTAAGATGGGATTTTGCAAAATTCAACCCCTAAGGCAGGGTGGAAAGTTCATATGGGAAGAACACAATTTCTTGGCTGAGTCATATGACAAAACTACTAGGCTTGCATGAATTCACTGTGGTATTAATTCCAACAGTTGGGTCTGTACATACAAGTTCTGGGCGGGACTTACTTATGATAAAACTACTAGGTTCACAAGAAATTCATGACAGTATTCATTCCAAAAGTTTGGTCTGTATATGCAAGTTTTAGATAGGACCTATATTTTTTCCTGGTCTATGTGGACGAAACCATAGGATGCCGCTATAGGCTATATAACATCTAGCTGCAATACTTAGGCATTGACAACGGGCAAAACCCGCTGGGCACAAATAGTAGAATATACAATCAATTACATGGAATGAAATCTTTTTAATTTTTCATTTCTGTGACTGAGTGCTTTAAAAACATTGGGTTACATATATTTTGGATACAGCAGTAGATTCAATGCAAGGAAGCTGTTTTCTTTTAAGCAATTGATGACCTAAAACCATTCCCTGTGGATAGCGTGTGTGTGAATTTACATCACATTGACAGTGCAAACATTAAATTATTTATATCTAAACATATAGTCCTGGCAACCCATCTTATAACAGTTGTAACTACTGCTTGTTCCTTCCCATAGATGAGACAGCATATGCATGACAAATATTAATGCTAGGAACGCCAGAGTTCATACCTTCTCGGGTATTGTCTATAGGAGCAACCAACTTGGCATTACGGCTACAACACAGCCAGCCTGATATCACCAAACAAATTCAAGTTGAAGTATGATAACAAAATAATAAAATATTTATGTAACTGTGTAACTGCTACTTTGTCATGGGTAATTTTATCTGAATATTATGGTAAATATAATTTTTGCTTATAGTTGATTTCAAACAACTTGGGTACCAATAAATTAATTATTATGGAATGGAATATGGTAGACATTTGGATTGATTCCACCATCCCAAAAACGTGAATAATTTATGACAGTTTTAGAAAAAAAAAAGTTGTTCAACAAATAATAGGCGTGCAATTAACAAGTTTTTAGGCATACCTTAGTATTCGGTAAAAAGTAAGTTACAAAAACTGGGTTGTATGAGTTGCTCAATCAACGAGTGAGGTTAGACAATTATCTGCACTTCAAGGTTAAAACATGACAATCATGGACTACTTACGAGAGCTAAGTGTTCGTTGTGCCAATATTAACACTCTGTCTGTTTTAATTATGGGTTTTATCAAATTATTTATCCTTACAAAATTACTTAGTATTGTCATTTTGACGTAAATGTGACAGAGACAAGAAAATACACACACCGGACCTTTGGGGTTGGAAAAGATAACTTCAACAAATGTCAAGGCGTTATATCTAAGATCAGTTCACAAGATGAAGACCGTATTGATCACCGGTGCCAACAGGGGCCTCGGCCTCGGGATGGTGAAATATCTCCTTACACAGAACACCGCGAAGACAATAATCGCGACGTGCCGGACCGTGTCCGAGGTATGCTAATCTTATATTTTCTTACTGACCTATAGGTGCCATCACTCCAATTTTTGTTTTAAACACAAGTTTTATCTACACTCGTCAACTTTTAATTGTATTGCAGCGCACTGAGACTCCACGATGTCTCACGATCAAATACTATTCGATCAAAGGCGTATAGTGCTTTTTGTAGCAAGCCAACAATCCTAGTGTGTGAAAGAGATAGCGAACCAGATTCGTTTGACAGCGAACTGCTGCTACAGGTGACGTCATCATCACTCCCAATAAAAATAGTGCTGTGATCGTGACGTATCACTTTTTTAATGATGTCATCACACAATGACACGAATGAGACCAGACGATTTTTTTTTACTATGTGCATGAACGTGAGTTTGCATATCGAGATATTTCCAGGATAATATAACATCAAAATCACAATCGTCCTCTTCGTCACCTTAAAAGACAAACTTTTGCGAGTCATACGTTAGCGCAAGAAAAATATAAATTTTGTTATCTCATTCTAGTATTCCCCAAAGGGGTAGGCTGAAGTACACTATATTTGTCCCCATGACAAAATTAAAAGAACCAATTAAGCGGCTGGTCTATTACCACAATTGACTGCATATCATAGAAGCTCCATGAAAGACACGCATCATGTGAGGAGTTAGAACTGTCTGGAGAAAAAAAGACCGAATATAGTGTTCCTACTATTTCATTGAAACTTAGGGGTAAAATAATAAAAATAGGTACATTTGTGTTGCTTCATAAATACCTTATTGTCTAAATTTTCAGGATCTGAAAACGTTATCGGCAGAAAATAAAAACCTGGTTATTTTGAATTTGGGTAATTTCAAATTTATTTTTATACTTACCTCTTTTTTTAATTTCTTTTGTACCTTTCCATATTTTTTCATACCCACACAAAAAATAATTCTAATCGCTTTATTTCTCATAACTTAATTAAAATAAATGTTTCAGATGTTAAGGATACGTCGTCTTTCGGTGATTTGTCCACGCAAATAAGCAAAGTTGTTGGCAACCAGGGGCTAAACCTGTTAATCAACAATGCTGGTGTTACCACCAAGTTCACTAAGCTACCATTCGTGAAAGCTGAACAGTTGTTGGATAACCTCACAGTCAACACGATTGCACCAATTATGCTTACGAAGGTAAAATACATGTCATCATTTACGCAGTCCAACTGTCCAACAACGGGTGGTTGGAGTGAGTCTTTGGTATTGCCCTACCCTTAAAGTCAACATAGTAATTATTTTAAGTTAAAACCCTCCCCACAACATTTTCCTCATTCCTCCACATCACTGATCGCCTCGTGCCAGTTCAGACTGGTAAAATAAGTGTAAGATAAATTACAAAAAAAAAACATTCGGGATGCGCTCTAATCGCAGTTTATTTGAGCCTACCAAAATAAGACTTCCTAGACCTTAAGTAATTTTAAAAACACGTTACGCATTGCCGCAACGGTTCCACATTTACGCAATAATTTCCAGACTTTACTACCCATCCTAAAGCAAGCTGCTGAGGCCAACAGTGACAAACCCATGGGAGGGCATCGCGCAGCCGTTATCAACATGAGCTCTATTCTAGGCTCCATTGCACAAAATGACCAAGGAGGCTTTTATCCTTACAGATGCTCTAAGGTATGTATTGTATGTGGTAATAGTGTTGCATGATTGTTTTGGCGCAATTCCACAATAATTCCACAAATGTTTACCAACAGCGCCCTCCTGTCAATGTCGTTCATACTCCAGTAGTATACCCATACTACTGGAGTATGCACTGTACCATGCTGTACAGTACCCAAAAATATTCCTATTATCACCTATTCATCCATTTTCTCTTTGTTATTTTATTACAGGCAGCATTGAATGCAGCTTCTAAATCAATGAGTGTCGATTTGAAAAAGGATAATATTCTGGTGGCATCTATGCACCCAGGGTGGGTGAAAACAGATATGGGTGGCAAGAATGCTCATCTCGATGTTGAAACTAGCGTTTCTGGAATATTCAAGACCATAGACAAACTTTCCGAGACCGACACCGGAAAATTTCTGAATTATGATGGCACCGAACTGCCGTGGTAGTTAATTAACTATAGTTTGTTCCAATAGTGTCATTTTAAATATATTATTTCATTTTTTCAATTGTTTTGTATTATTTCAAAACGAAAACCAGGAAAGGATAATGTAGGACCTGTGGTAAAGACTCCGACTTGTCGTGCATCTGACTACAGGGAGGCGCATTACGTACATACATAAACTCACACCTTTATCCCATGTTGGTAGGCAGAAAACACAGAGGTCATCCTGCTAAGTAAGATGATACTCCTTAGGTACTCCTTTTCCTGAAGGCGCTTTATTATTATTTTGTATTGTATTGTATTGTATAACGGGCTGGTGTCCGCAACTCCACGTCTAAGGCGCGTATTTTGCGTATATTATTATTTTATTTAATCACCGGTGAAGGTACCTATCATAAAATATATACATATCTGAAATCGCTTATCCTAGAAGTGAGAAC
This sequence comes from Ochropleura plecta, assembly GCA_905475445.1. Taxonomy (NCBI): domain Eukaryota; kingdom Metazoa; phylum Arthropoda; class Insecta; order Lepidoptera; family Noctuidae; genus Ochropleura; species Ochropleura plecta. Next base: position 2,375,770 of record FR997732.1, read on the forward strand.
CGAAAAGTTTCAAACATCTTTAAACCTGCATTGGAGCCGTGTGATTGATCACAGGCCACACTCTCTCATAGAGAGCGGGCTCGTCTATGCTGTGGGCAGTGCCAACATATAGGCTAAAAATGCTTTTAAGCTTTTTTAAAATAAATTAAAAAAAAGTGATTGTGTGGTGTTGTGTTGTGATGTGTGATAATCTGAAAGAAAAGAATGGGTTTCTTGTCGACTAGTCGTGACTTGCTCACATTTCAAATGTAGGCGTTTAAAAATTGATACCATAATAAAAGTTGTAGGTTTACTTGCTTATTCTTACTTACCTTGCCAACCAGGAGCCTGAGGTAGTTCCTGGGTCAAAGAAGTTGGTATGGCCGGCCTAGGTCCTGCTCCTGTAATCAGTAATAAGAAGTTATATCTAAGATATAGACAGAACATGGCTCAGACTCAAATTAGGTTTTCAATGCAGTATACCTACACCTTCATTTTGGGGTTCTTATATTTGTATCAAAAGTCTCAGAAACCTTCAATAACTTAGACTCAGATCCCAGATTATATAGACTATTGACACTTAAAAAAAACGGTCAGGACCGAGTCACTCGAGTACCGAAGGTTCCGTACAAACTTGCAACATACACAGCCATATCTTATGATTACGGAGACTTAGAGGGTTGTTGTTTTTTCACAGTACAACGGGGACCACAGATTTGAATATAATTTAAGAATATTGACTGTACCATCTCTTTATATCTATGAAGCATGTATCTTTGTAAAGACCAATATGCATCTTTAGAGACCTGTCGAAACTCAACGACGCTTCAATAAGCTGCATTTGCTATACACTAAAACCAATTTTCTTCACAAAAGCATATATGCAATGGCTCCAAAACTATTTAATAAATTACCAAACCAAATCATAGCCCACAACAGCATGAACCATTTTAAACGTAGTAGTTTTTTTATTACCTGAATGAATAATTAAATTAATTAACCATTATGTATGCCTTTCGGCGGGACATTGTAAGGATCAATTTTTTTCATATAAAAAGACAAAAAGAAGGTGTGAACGAGTTTCCAGTTTATTTATTTATGTAGGTACGTCACAAAACAATATAAAAAAATACATACAGACAAAAGAGCGCAAAGGTACTGCTTATTTCATAAATAAATCTCTTCCAGCAGACCTGCGATAGTGGACAGATGGAAAAAAATCATCTTAATATTATCTCTCATTCCAAGGTGAAACTCCTAACATGACTACTATTTTCATTCTGACCCTGAATTTCGATCTCGCGCCAGCAACCTATCTCAAGAGTGACCAAGGCAACTACACGATATTTATTATAGCGTACCAGAGTGGAGTGTACAAAACATATTCGCTGGGAATTCAACACGAGGTCCTTACACTTAACTGCACTTGAGCTGCCTGTCCATCGATGTGGAGCGAAGGAGTAAGGGTGAAAACACATTTACACGCACAGATCGGCATTTTCTCGCGACACGCGACAGAACTTTTCGCTCCACCAAATGACGGTTATACGTGGCAGAATGAGATAGAGATAATCCACAACACTGTGCCGCGCGTAAATATGTGATTTCCCCCTAATGCAGCAGTGTTGCCTGGCAGATCATGTGACCTTGATATATCCCATTAGTTTGCGAATGTCACTCCCCTAGTATCTACCCCGTACCCATCGTTATTTAAATACCAAGAATGAAAATGAAGAAATTGTGCTCTTTTTACGAAACTGTAAACGAAATATGTGAAGGTACAGCTCAATATACAGAATTATTCTTATGTCCGCTCATTAGCGTTGAATCTGACACTATTGGTAGTAGAGCATTTGGTCAGGTCAAGAAATAATTTTGAATAAAACAGCAGAATTCTTTTTTTAAAAAGGCCATGGAATAGGAACTGTTTTTTAACCAAAACACATTCTGCATAACCTTAATCTTTGCTTGTGTTTATAACGTGCGTATGTATAAACTTTTAAACTGTTGCAAATCCAGATCCACTGCATCTGAAGGGAACGGAGTTTATATTTTATGCAATTTTGGCGGCACGGTTGGCGCAGTAGCTGAGCGACCGACTGTTACGCTGCGTGTCGCGGGTACGATCCCGGCACGGAATAAATATTTGGATGACCTACAGACATAGGTAAGTAGTTCTTTCAAGGTCTGGCTGGTTGTGTATGTCAGTTTAAACGTTTGTACCCACGATACAGGAGAAATTCCCAGTGTGGGGCAACGTTTCGTTTAAATCCTTACTAATATTATAAAAGCGAAAGTGAGTTTGTTTGTTTGTTACCTATTCACGCTTTAATGGCTAAAAGTGGGATGTGAGGGAGAAAGAGGGAAGAAAAGGGAAAACTTAGCGTTGCTATTACAAATCAATAAGGCGCAAGGGGAACTGTGTTACCCCGAATTTAACGCGAGCGAAGCCGCGGGCAAAAGCTAGTAATAAATAAAAAAAGATAGTAAAATAATGGTGAAAAATTATATTGCTCATAATTACTTATTATAGTTTCGCTCTGGTCTGCTGTAGTGGTTAGGCAGCCTTTCAACCGGGAGACCAACGAAACATTCACAAATCACGAACACCCCATTCACAGGTAACGTGATAACATGATGACTGTGTTAAGCGCAGTCATTATTTATTTTGTGTCTTACTAGGCGTTTTACCTTGTGATATGATATTAATTCCATCAACACTGCTCTCAAACGGTGAAGGAAAACATCGTGAGGAGAGCTAAGTCCCAGAGTCCTAGCGGTGGGGACATAATAGGTGTAAGGTGATGTTGGCGCAACCACTGCCAGAAAATGTGAAATACCTATTAGTAGTTCAACTACACCTAACAGTGAACCGTTTATTTTAGTGGATATAACTAGCTGTGCCCAGCAGTTTCAACCGCTGGTCAGCTCCCGTAGCGGTATGTTAGTGAACTACAACCATCTTCGCTATTTTGATGAAACCGTTTTCGGCTACTTCGCGGCTGTCTTATTTCAACACTCTTTACAAAAAAAGTTTTTACTACATACATTATCTTGTTAAACAAAAACACCAGCGATCTTTCTTAATAAGCATCGTCGCAGCTCAGCTCCTTAGTGTCGCAGCGTGATGTTATATAGTATATCGATTCACTATATAGTGTTAAATAATACTCCCATACAAAGTGTCACCTATTTCACCCATTTTTGAAGGCTGGGAAATCATCAAAATAACTTCCTCCGCTCTGCGCGGAGCGGGCGGGTGTGTCAGACTTTTACTGACAACAAACCCGTCCATATTCCTTCTTTTGCCTTTTGTTTTCCAGAGCCGCGGTATCTCTTTCGAACAAAGACAATGCTTACGAGATAATAGTGTTGTAAGTAGGAGGTACACAGTTCAACCACTGTATTTCTGAAACTGCAGTTCTTGGGGAATTTCAGTCAGTGGCACTAACTCACAGCCAAATCAAATGAACGAACGATTGACCGTCATCGTCGGATTTCCGTTTTAATGTACGGTCAACAAAACAGGTATAAAAACCAAGCTCATCACATCACAATAAGGGTAGGTACGAAAAGTAGTTGATTATTTCATATAAATTGATGGACGTCTTGAATACAAATTTAATTTGTTAAATTAGCTGTTTGTTTTCAATCAGATAAATTTAACTTTATTCGAAAACATTACATAATTATTGTTTTAAGAATTCAGCTGTATCTGATGAGCCTGGTTGGTAATCTCTATTGTTGACTGTACCTACTACGATTCATCGGCGCATCGCGACGTCTCTGCTCCTCACCCTCGTTTATGTCTAATAGAATAATAACATAACATACAAGAGTAGGTCTTTGCGCCCTATTTATGTGCCGTCACGTTGCATTTGCATAAGCTCGAATAAAGGGCGATGTGGCCGTGACCACTTGTGGGTAGGGTTACCATCCGTCCGGATAAGTCGTGCTTTGTCTTTTGTCCGGACTCGTCAACCTAAACCGATCTTTCCGCTAATAAAAAAGTAGGACTACTTAGATACCATCATCTCCCTTTTTCCAAGTGCGACTACCTATCTGATCTCCACAACCCAGTTAGTACTGGGTATTACGATATTTCTTCGTAGGACTGGATATCAGACTTTCAGGTCACTGACGATACTTGTAACGACTGTCAAAAATCTACAAATTGACAGCCGGGACCAACGGCTTTACGTGCCTTCCGAGGCACGGAAGAAACTAGGTACCTGCTATGTGTGGTTACCCATCCACATACCAACAAGATCGACCTGAGCGGCTTATATTATATTTATCCACGAGCTTTTCCAACCCAACGAAAGTCAATACCAAAAAAAGTAAAAAAATAAACCGGCCAAGAGCGTGTCGGGCCACGCTCAGTGTAGGGTTCCGTAGTTTATTTTTTTGTTTGAAAAAAGATACGTTCAGGATAATAAAATATGTAAACGAAGTTAAAAAAAATGCTTGCTACGATTATACTACAAAAATTATTTTGTACAACTTTTTGTCTTTTTTGTACAAAAACTGTTGTCTCAATCAAGTTCAAAATGATTTTCATAGAAAGTCCTTATAAAGTTCTACTTTTCAGATTTTTTTCATATTTTCTAAACTTGTGGTTCAAAAGTTAGAGGGGGGGGACACATTGTTTTTTACTTTTGGAGCGATTATTTCCGAAATTATTGACATTATCAAAAAATGATTTTAGTAAACCCCTATTCATTTTTAAATACCTTTCCAAAAATATATCACACGTTAGGGTTGAAATTAAAAAAAAAATCACTTCCCACTTTACATATAGGGTGGCTACCCTAATAAAACATTTTTTTCTAATTTTTATTTTACCACTTTGTCGGCGTGATTGATATACATATTGGTACCAAATTTCAGCTTTCTAGTGCTAACGGTCACAGAGATTAAGCGAGGACGGACGGACGGACGGACAGACAGACATGGCGAAACTATAAGGGTTCCTAGTTGACTACGGAACCCTAAAAAGGACTTTATAGGAACTATTCAAATATCCAAATGGTCACCCTACTTGCGGGATGACAAAAAAAACTCGTTTCCTAAAATGACTAAAGCTGTTTGCAATTTAGGAAGAAAATGGACAGTAATCTTTGATTTAATAAAAATCATGCACCGTCACTTGCTAGCTGCTGAGCGCTGACTGTTTTATTATATAAAGGTGATTAGTCATCGTGGAAGATTATAAGTATTGATTAAGTTACTAAGAAGCTGTACAGTCTAGAATTGCAAGTTAGGTAACAACGATACAAATATAAAAATACCGAGTCATTATAGTTCGTACCTTACATCCCTAAACACCTTTTTGACTCTTTAAGGATTAAATACAGTTTACGAAATAAGGTAGGTATTTACCTATTATAACTTTGTGTAAGCGATGCCTAACTCGACTTATGGGATATTTAAAGAACTTAGGGAAGTATAAATAGGCACCCAAGAAAATTTCAGTAAACTTAAGGTCAGCTCTTAGGCATGAATGAAAATCACATGTTTTTTTTACTTTCTCTACTGATTTAGGCCAAACCTAGGCAGTGGCGGCGCTATACAGTTTAGTTAAGAAGTAGGTAAATGTATAGTTGAATATGCTGAATTAAATTGAGATTTTTCTAATTTCATAGATTGACTGATTCGTCATTTTGACGTGAGGCCGGCAGCGGTCACCGACGTTGCCGACGCCTAACGCCACCAGCCCACCACTGAACTTAAGCCATAGTTGGTACCTGGAATCCTGTTGGTGATGAAGTTACCATCGTGCTATAAAGTGTACTTGATAAAATATTCACACTCATCGATTAATTTCCTACACACCTGCAACAAATAGCCACGGTTGTAGACATAATTTTCTACACAACTGCAAGTGATCGATGACAATACGTCCACGCCACGTCACAAATCCACCACTTGACTCACAGGCAGGCAACTACAATAAAGTATAATTTACGTAAATTGATTTAATTGAAGACTCCTTTTACTATCACGCGTAAATAATCAAGTCAAGTCAAGTATTTACCGCCTGTGGCCTACTTACAGCCTTTGGCCTGCTATAGTAACTGCTTTGCAAATATAAATGTGGCAAATATGAATGTGGATAAAAATACTCCAGTATGTGCTATATTCTGTGACATGACTCAGGCGTTTGATTATGTCCAACATGATATTTTACTAAAAAAACTGGATGCGTACGGTGTTAGAGGGAATGTACTTGAACTTATAAAATCATATTTGAACGAAAGAAAACAGATAACCGAAGTAAGTAGACTAGACACTAAAACCAAACATGAAGGCAACTTTCTATCGGAAGAACGAACCGTTACCTACGGAGTTCCGCAAGGAAGTATTTTAGGACCACCACTTTTTACTATTTACATAAATGATTTTCCAAAGTCAATTGACCATCCTATAACCCTTTTTGCTGACGACAGTACAATAACTATACCCTGTAATAATAAAGACCTTTATAAACATGACATTAATAATACATTGATCAATACTATAAAATGGCTAGACAACAATAATTTAAAAATTAATTTAAGTAAGACAGTAATTATGCATTTTAGCCAGCGTATATTGCCATTTCCCAATCTTGACATAACATTCAATAATATCACAATTGACACGGTTAAAACAACCAAGTTTCTGGGACTAATTATTGACCGACATTTAAATTGGAAGGATCATATTGATTCTTTGACTAAAACAATTAGTAGTGGTTCCTATGCATTGTACTTGCTATCACGTAAAGTCAATAGAAAAGCGTTATTAACAGCTTACTACGGTCTGGCTGAATCTGTTCTCAGATATGGTGTTATTTTTTGGGGTAACTCGACGAATAAAGAGATAGCATTTAAGGCACAAAAGAGATGCCTTAGAGCAATGTTTCATTTGAAAACCACGGATAGCTGCAAACCCTTTTTTATATCGCATAGAATTTTAACATTGCCATCCTTATACATTTTAGAAACCGTAATGTTTGTCAGGAACAATCCTAATTTATTTACACGCATAGCAGATCAATTTCCCAGGAACAGGCGTGATCAAACTCAATTATGTGGACTTCCCTGTAGGACTGCACTTATGCGCAAAAGTGTTTTTCGCATGGCTCCAATTGTTTACAATAAGTTGCCTAAAAGTTGGAAGGAGCTTAATAATAAAGGCTTGAAAAGAAAACTTAGGACATATTTAGTAAATAAAGCATTCTATAATATTAACGAGTTCCTAGAGGAAAGATTTGAAATTTAGTTTAGTCTTAATTATTATTATTGTTATTTTATGTTATTCTGGTTGACTTTGTTATTTTAAATTAAATATAATATTACTATTATGACTAAAATAGAGATTTTAAAAGAATGATATAATAAAAAATATTTTTTGACTTTTGCACGTCACATCAGGTGGCAAACATGTCTGTACCTATAATGTTGTTACCATCTTGCATGCATGTCTTTAATTGTATGTATGACACATGTTTACGCAAAATAAATATTATCTTATCTTATCTTATCTTATCTTATCTTATCTAATAACCTATTGAGACTTGGTCTTCTCAGTGGAGTTGCTCAAATGGTAGTATGTAATGATAGTACGTGACGACACGGTTGGCGCAGTGGCTGAGCGATCGACTGCTGCGCTGCGTGTCGCGGGTTCGATTCCCGCACGGAACAAATATTTGTATTAGCTGCAGATAGTTGTTTCGGGTCTGGCTGTTTGTGTATGTGAGTTTAAATGTTTGTAAACGCACCCACGTTATAGGAGAAATTGCTAGAGTGGGGCAATAGGCAGCGCAGGCCCTTAGGTAGAGCAAGAGGATCGGTCGCTCTCGGCGCCACATTACAAGGAGCTCCAAAATGCCAAATGTGTAAAACTATTTCCAGTGCAAAGCAAATTTGAAATGGTCCATAAATTACGTGAGGTGTTTAAGGGGGGGAGGGGGTCGAGTCAAATCTCATCTAATCTTACGTTGGAGAGAGGGGGGGTCTCGGCAAATATCACGCAATTTTTTTCTGATTGAAACAAAAAAAAAATTATACTATTTTGGTCCATTTAAGCCCCGTTCCAATAAACAGAAACGACTCGTTTTGCTTAGGTACGGATGGTAGTGTGTCAAAATCTTACTATCCGTAAACAAAACGACTCGTTTATTACACTTTGAAACTCTCGGCAATATTGATTACTAGTCTTAACTAGTCGTAAATAAAAGCATGAAGCATTTTTTTTTTCTTTTAACAATAACAATCCAACGCGTTTACGTAAGAAACCCTACCCCCCAAATTTTGAAAAATCTCACGTGAGATTGGGGGATGGGGAGGGGGTTGAATAAAATCTCACGACATCTCACCAGGGGGGGAGGGAGGGACAAAAAATTCAAAAAAACACCTCACGTAATTTATGGACGCCCCCAATGACTGTTGATATTTGCATTAAAAGTTGATTTTACTAGTGGAAGTTAAGACTAAAGGGCGCCGATGGAATCTCGCTTTACCATCGCGCATCGCGATCAAAGGATAGAGCCGGTGCCGGGGTGGTAGAAACCTACGTATTACTTTTTACCCAAATATTAACTATCATTTACGTAAGTCTCACTCTGTACGGTACTCGTGAAGAGTTAAATACAATAAAAAGCTAACCAGCCCACATCGCACGTCAATATCAAACCAATGGGTGTTTTTAATAAGTAAATATCCATTACCCACACACCAAATCCTACGATAATTAGGTATCAAATTATGTACCTACCAATTATAAACAAATGCTCTTCGATAAGCGACCCTATTACAACTAGCTGTGACTTCGTTTAACGATCATCATTAAAATAATTATGTTTCATAAAATTTAATGATGATCATTAAACGAAGTGAACGAATTATGAGGTCAGTGTAGGTTGAGGTAGACATTATGACGAGTATCGTGTTTCTACAGTACCTACAGACATTCGATTGATTCCTTTATTACATTTTGTGTGACAGACAATTTAGCTCATAATTATCTGCGTTGCAAGGCGCCACCTTACCTAAGTGAATAGAAGAGAAAATAGAACCATAGCCAGCCAACCAGACCAGAACCAGTGAGCTCATAGAATCAAAACACCATGCCATATCTAAGTACGTACCTATTTGTCGTACGTACGTATCCTACAACTTGCTAAAACGAGAATAAAGGTAGATGGGTACCTATCTATATCCAAAATGTTGTTGTAGCTCTAAGATTTTATCATCATTTCACATTTCAGTCTGTTACTATTCATCATGATTCTAAATAGAAGGTTATTTAGTAAGGTTGCAGAAACTTTATTGTAACTATACCGTTTGCTTACTTCAGTTAATTACATAAATTGTGACTTACCAAACCTGCTACACTGATCCCTGTGAGGACACAGACGCGATATATCCATGTTTATTGCGACTTGTAGTGGATTATAGCGTTGCTGCAAATTTAAATTAAAAGAGATACAACACTGGAATATGCCTTGTAGCCGATTTTATGACATGACATTCGCTTTAATTCAACCATAGATAGACTGGTGGTTTATTAAAAAAGGCCGAATGCACCTCTTATAACATTGAAAAATCTCAAAACTGGGGTAGCATATCTAAGGTGTTGGCGCATTAGCTTTGTAGATGCAGCATTGGCCGACAACCCCAAAGTGGACCGACGACCCAGATTGTGGGAATCCACTGGATTAGAACAGCCGCACCATACGTTGTTGTGGCGATCTTTGAAGGAGGCCTGTCTAGCATTGGTCGTCTTTCGGCTGAAATGATCGTTCGTTCCACTATAACTAGTGAGATTTGAGTAGAAAACATAGCTAGTTATACCTACCTAGCTAGCTATTATACTATCACGATTGATTTAAGCACGTGCGCTCGCGTTCGAAAAGTCACAATGTAGGTATCCTAACGTAAATTAGTAGGATTTCTAAATAAGTTTTCTGTTCATCTATGCCAATAGGTGAGTATTTTTAGGATTGTATCTTTAACGAAATGTTATACTTATGTACTACGATCATTTCTACGGTAAACCCGGCTGTCATTTAATTTTTTTATAAATACCTAATAAAGTCTATAGAAAAACACTTTCTCGTATTTTTACAGCAATCCCTTTCATGTCATACCCATCATATGGAAATACATGAAAACAATTAATCGGCCATTTTGGATTTACAATGACGTCACTTAGCTCACCATGCATTGTCATCCAAACATTAACAAATTTCAGCTCAATCACAGCTACTCAGTAGTTTTTTTTACAAAGTTACAGGATAAGCTATTAAAAAAAGAAAGCGTGTCAAAAATTTTACGTTATCAAGTGACGGAGATAAAGCATTTCCGCGGTATTATCGAACAAACAGTCCGTCCAGGCGGAGCGTTCGACTCGACTCGTTGTCCTGTGTGCGATGTAGTACTTTGAAGATTTTTCTGTGTGAAGGTGCCACCTGCGCTCCTACCTTTTTGAATTTTGTTAGCATTCTTCGACTTTAGAAAGGGCCTTTATTCTTGGAAAAGTCTAAATCACCTAGTAAAATCATCTAAATATGATGCAGAGTTTGTCTAAGATCACGCAGGCTCGCGCAAAATAATCTGAGTATGTTCGAAGTTAACTGTGATTCAGAATCAATATTACAATTACTTATGCTCACACACGCAGACCTATGCGAATTTTGAGCGGAGAAGTTATTTTATAAAAGGCGAAGCGAAGTCGCCTCAATGGAGAATCAGCCTTACGAAAAGGTGAAAACTTTTACCTTGCAAGCCAATCTCCTAGTCTTAAGTTCAGGTTTAGGTGGATAAATGAAACTGCTTGAATTGGTATCAAAAATCGGATTTATATTTCCGCTTGCTGCAGTAGGTTAATGTCATTAACAATTTGCCAGGTTACAGATTTGGCCGCACAGCCGGTATCAAGCATAACGTGTACTTTTTATAACAATGATACATTTTTTTCAGACCTAATAACCTAAAACTTACAGAAACTACCTACAAAGATATACAGGTAAAGCCTAAATTATCTACAATCGTCAATAAGTTATATACAGATATAATAACAATACAGCAATGTTATATACACTTAAATTTAATTAGAATTATCTGTAACCTGAGAAACTTTGATTTTTCCTACATTCGGGACAGTACCATTTGCCTTTAGGCGGTACCATGATACCGACGCATTCGAAATGGAACCATTCGATGGGACAACCTTCAGCGTCGCAAGCGATCATCTCTGAAACTTCGTCATACGGACATCGACAGTAGCAGTACACGCTCTCGCCCTCGCGCGCTTCCCGCACCGCGGGGCGCTGAAACGCGTACGGCAAGCTGGAGGTGCCCGAATTCAAATAAGTTGGAGGCGGCGGTACGGAGTTCTGACTGTTAGGTTGATATATTTCTAAGTTTCCTTCTTCGCTCGAATCGGAGTCACTCGACTCCATAGATTCAGTATTCATTAAGATACGCGGTGGCTCGGGGTCAGGTATGGGAGCGGTTAACCTTATAGGGTCGGTATAATTATACAATCTGTTTGACATCACTGTTGATGGTACTTCTTTCTTTACCTTGTGTGTCACTGGAGACGGCAAATCTTCCTTTCTCCACTCCAGTTTAGGCGGTTGTTGTGGTTTTAATGCTGTTAGTGTTACCGGAGCCTGCGCGTGCGTGCGTGCTTCCTCATCACTAGAATATCCATAAAATTTATTAGGAACCCGTCTTCTTTTTGAAGCTCGTTTTTCGGCTGCCGATGCTGAAGAGCTCACTTCTGAAAAGATCGGGCTTGGTTTTGGTACCTCTGGGATTTGTACTGTATTGGATTGTAAGGATATTGTTATCTTGTTGGGAATTAAGGGCAGGGATGTCTCAACTTCAGATTTTAGTATAACATCTTTAGGAATGTTGATTTTTATGGGTCCATGCTTTTTGGAATTCTTGGATTTCTTTTTCTTTTTGCTCTTCTTTTTACTGCTGGTTGATTTTACTTTAACTTCAGGCTCTTCTATGGGCTCTTTTTGTTCTTTTTCATCTTCTTTAACAGGCGTTGTAGGTCGACTTAATTCACCAGAAATAGAGCCGGCATCCGAGGGTGCCACAGAAGATAAATTCATCAGCTGGTTACGTTTTTCTTCGTGCAACTTGTTAGCTATTTGTTGCGGATGCTCATCATAAAACTCTTCATCTGTTTCACTTTCATCAGTTTCGAGATCTGTTTCCGCAATAGGAGGTTCAGTTTTCTCAGGAATTAATATTGGAGTCTCAGACATGCCCATCACATCTACATTAGAGCCAGTGCTGTATCTCCTATTGGGTAAAGTCTTTTTGAGACGCTTGGTCTTTTTCTTCTCTTTCTCATTTCCTGATTCATCAGACGAATCCGAGTCTGAGGAGCTTGATGATGAAGAACCACTACTAGATGAACAGCTGCAGTTGGAGCCACAGGAGCAGCTCGAATCAGAATCACTACTGCTGCTACTAGTTGATGATAAGTCACCACGTTGTTTCTTAGGAGATTTCTTATTTTTCTTTTTAGTATCACTACTATTGAACAAATCATCATCCCCATTCATATCAGTCGGTACCAAACAATAATCGTGATCAGATTCACAGACATGTTTTCTGATAGGTACTAATGGAGGAGTTTTTTCTTTCGTCTTTTCAACCTTTGCTTGATATTTTTTGAAATTATCCCATATGTCCAAAACCTGCTGTTCGTTCGGTTTTTCGTCAAGTGACTCTGTTTTCTCCTCAGTCTTTGGAGTCACATCAATTTCCGTTTGATTTGTAACAGTTGATTCTACTTTAGGAACATCTTCCTCTTTAATGTCATCTTCTAGTTTCTCATCTTTAAATGTTGGTGCCATACCACTATCCGATTCGTCACTGCTATCACTTTCTGAAAGGTTGAGTGCAGGCAAATTCACATCAAGCAAAAGGGCGTCCTTTTCTTTTAATTTCTTTTTCTTTTCTTTTTTGGTTAGCTGCTCAGTTCCAGACTCAGCTGTCAGCACGGAAGTACCAGCTTCCTCTTTTGGTTTAATATCTACCAAATCAATGACAGGGACAGGTTCTTTAGATGTTTCTGGTAAAACTTCAGTTGGCACAATAGGCTTGATTTCATTCAAATCTTCAATAGTATTTTTTTTCTTATGCTCGTCTAAATGTTTGTTGAGGAGTTTCTTGGAAACAAACTTTTCAGTACAACCTTCTTCTATACAAAGATGGGGAAACTCCTCGGTATGAAATCTTTTATGAACTTTTAAGTATACTGCTTTTGTAAATTGCAAGCTACATTCTTCACAAACAAATATAGCAGGAGGTGTACAGAAATGATAGACATGAGGCCATTTTTTCTGCAAACATTTTTTACACATCACACTTTCAGTGCCATGTTTCCAAAATAAGTGATTAGTTATATCTGGCTTATTCCTATATGCAATGCCACATCGGTAGCATAAGTGGTGCAGTTTATGTTTCCAAACATGGTTGGAAAGGCGTGCTTGGTTGTGACAAAGTTCCAAACAGACATCACAGGTGTGGTGAATCTTTCGCAAGTGTACCATCAATCTGAATGGGGATGGGATAGCATCTACATTGCACAAACAGCATCTAAACTTAACTTCATACTCAGAATCATATGTTCCAGGGCATAAATGACATATTAATTCACTATAACTATAAAAATTAGATTTACACATAACACACAGTAAGATAGTTTTTTGATGCATTTTACGATTATGTAAATAGAGATCTTTGTGGATAGCAGTTTTGAAGTAACACTGAAAACATTCAAACATATAGTCATACTGTACTTCATCACACTTTTCTACACTGTCATAGGAGTCCAAATTAATGTAAACTAAATTTAGTTCTGGAGCACCTGTCTTCAATTTAGCTATTATAGTCTCAGGCATCAGCTCCTCTGCGGTAATGCTGTCTACAGTTGCTGCAAAGCGGTGTTGTGACACCATGTGTAAAGCAAGCTGCTCACAATTCACTGCAATCTTACGCACATGATTGCAATATATGCAACTGTAAACAGTTGATGATAAAAACACTTTTAGTAGATCTTTAAGAGGATATTTATCTAGTGGTTTATCCAGAGATAGCTCTGTAACAGGGATTGTTGGTTCCTCAACTGTTGGCTCAACAGGTGGCTCTAGTTCCATTTCTGCTGGCTCTGTTTTGAGCTCCTGCTTTATGTCCTCAGCCTCATCTTCTACTTGAACGTCTTCTTCTGCTTCTTGCAAAGGTTCTTCTACCTTCACAGCAGGAAGGTCAGCAGGCGGTGTCAAGGGTTCAATGGGTAGATCCTCAATGAATGACTCATCATTAGTTTTATTTTGTTCTTCTTCTTGAACAGTATTATTTTCATCTACTGTCAGTTTATCACTAACATCACTGTCAGAGGAGTAATCGCTAGAAGAATCTTTATCCAAAAGTTCTTTGGGAACTCTCACTGTTAATTTGGGTACCCTATTCATTGTATTTATTTCTTCTAATTTGTTGTCATAAATTGTAGTTTTAACTGTGTTCTCGGACTTTGTTTCAGGTGTTTTAGGTGCAGTTTCGAAATTGTTATTCAAGAGTGTTTTCAGTGTTGTCTCTTTATTATTTTCGATTATGGTTGTCTTTACAAAAGGACTGTCAGGTCTATCGCATATTGTCATTCTTATTGAAGGTGTTTTAGGCATTCCTGTTGGCTCAGCATGTGCTTGTGCATCTCTCTCATACCGTTTTGGCGGTCTTCTCACACGTGTTGGTGGTTTGTGTACTTTTTGTTTCCCAATGGTAGGATCTACGGTGGAATTTATGATAACAGGTGAATTTGCATTATTTAAATTAAATTTCAGCTTTATAGGACATTCTTTTTCTTTATCTAAAGGAAAACCAACTGCATCTTCTTTTTTAACTGGTGAAGCCTCTCTTATTGGTTCATTAATTTCATCAGAAACAGGTGAGTCACTTTCATCTGAATGTTCTAAGCTTTCATCACCATTGGAGAGCATGTGTGTGGTTCTATCTGGGCTAAAGGTATTTTGTTGCAACTGGTTTGATATAGGCTTTGTGGCAGCACTCTCAAGTTCCACTCTTGAATCAATTGTGGTGTCCTTACTAGTTGTTACTAAACTAGCAGAGCTGATACTTGTATCACGGAAAGCTGGCTCACTAGCAATTATTTCTGGCACTGGCATTATAGCTGCAGGTTTATGTGTTTGAGATGTGATAGTCTCAAGTTTAACATCAATATCTTTCTTATCACAAGATAGTTTTATTGAATCTTTTGCTACATATGGGGGTCCATTACTTGATACTTCATTGATAGTTTTAGCACTCTTCATGCTATTTGCTTTAACTGCATTTTTGCTAATAAGAACAGGCACAGGTTTCGGCTTAACATTATTACAATCATGGTTGAAGAAATCATCTTGTTCACTGCATATTTCATCACATGCACAGCACATCAAATATAAAGTTCCATTGTAAACATTGAAGAACTCCTCTTTACTTTCATAGCTGAACTCTTTAACATTATGTTTATTTGTTAGGTGTGATGACAGCTTCTCTGCTTTTGAAAACATACCCAAACAAAAAAGGCAAATATGTCTATTGTGCACTTCTCTCATGTGAAGAAAGAGATTCCAATTCTCATAATAAGTTCCACAAGCTGAACACAAATATACTTTCCTAGTGACTCTAGATGGTCCACTGCTATTAGATTCCTGACATGGTGCTGCCTCAGGGCTCAATGCAGGCTCTTTTGCTTGTGCTCGACAAACCAATTGATGTTCTTTTAACATTGCTAAGGTTTTAAATGACATAGAACAACACTTCCGGCACTTAAACTTCACCATAGGCTGCAGGCCCAAACTCTGTGCATATTCCTTCAACTGGGATCCTTTTTCTGCTTTACCTTTTTTGAACTGTAACAGCTGGCTTTTAGGCACAAGCCGAGGCACTGGTTTATCTCGTTCACTGATGGGATCACTCTCTGCTTGTGATGAGACATTGTGGAATTGACTACGGTCTATGTGCTTAGGGATAAGTTTGGGCACTCGGGGCACGGACTTGGCAGGAGTGCTGCTATCACAAGCTTTATTTGCTGAAGGCTTTCTTTTCTTGCTTGTGTTATAGTATTGAAGAGAGTTATCTACAAAAGGCCGTTTACCAAGATGAATTCTAAGAGGGTTGATGCGTTTTTTGAACTTGTCGTCTGTTGAAGTGTCGGCGGGCTGCCGACAATGCTCGTACGTCTCGTCGGGCGGACTGGACGGCTCGCCAGCGAATTCGTGCCCATTAGCGGCTAATTTCGCTGGGCGTTCGCTGTACAAGTTAGTCAATGATGCTGTTGTGTTTTTATCATCTTTCGTATTGACAATATTACCATCTTCCATAGTTTTCTGGAAAAATAAGAACACGTGCTTTTGACTACTAGGAAACAAAAGACGCTCAAATAGGAGGAAATCGAAACATGATTTGAATTATCATCGTATCAACAATAATATAAATATACAATCTTTACCTCGGAATTCGTCCGTCCAGCACGAGTGCAAGAATAAAGATTCGTTTCCATACATCCGTTTGAACAGAGCAATCCTTACATCAGGCTTAGTATGAGGCAGCCGCGGGCTGATCATTCCCGTAAAATGGCGTCACTTCGCACAGCGAGGAATCGTGATATCAAAAGCGTTGCTGTTTATTTGTACCACTTAAATCACAGTTCACAAACATTTTTCAGGTTTTATATTACACTATTGAACACAAACAAAACTAAATCAACCCCAATATATTGTTTATTTCCAAACACATTAACGAAAATCGTAGCATATTACGAGAAGCTAATTCATGAACCATAGACTAAGTTTTTACTTCTTAAATTTTATTTTTTTAAACTTCTCTTTCGAGCATGGCGCAAATCATGGACACGTGGTTTTTAACCATAGACAGCCGTAAAAATAAATTACTAAAATTAAATGTATTCGTGAATTCATTCAAAATAGTATTTCGATATTTAAGAAGTGAAACTATCCCATTTACAACAATCTAACAAAAAAAGTAGGATTTTTCGCAGCAAAATACGCCAGCGTGTATCCGAATTTCTTAAACCTTTCACTTGCTAGGGATTCGTTTTGTTACTAATACTTTATTCTCATTTTCATAGTCAATCAAAATTTTGCAAACATCTTAATCTTTTAAAACGAACATCATTCTATAAAATAAACAAAAAACAGTGATACTACTCGTAATAAGGCAGTTCAGTGCGGCACTTTGCCCTCATTTACTTGTATCCACCTAAAAGAGCACTATGCTCAAGAACAACTAATCGACTAAATTGTGAAATAGTTGCTTCGTTTACCTAACACTACGACTTTTTTTTTGCAAATTTGTCAAGGAAGCTCTTCGTCCGAAGTGAGGGTGTTAAGTTTTTATCGTTTTCTTTAGTGAGATTTTCTTTTCTTTACGTTTGTTATGTAGACAATGCAGATGCAAGATGATGTCTGATCAGTTTAGGAAAGTAGAACCATATTCTCCGAAGTCCTCGCCGCGAGGCGCGAGGTCACCAGTGGTTTCTCGTCAGGATTCCTCTGGAACGCTCAAAACTACCATCTCGCTCGGCAAGAACCCGTCTATAGTGCATAGTGGACCATTCTATTTGATGAAAGAACCTCCAGGTATAGAATTATTCCTTATCAGTACTGTTGTAATGATTTATTTACTAGCTCTAACATTATTGACAATGTTATTTACAGGAGAATGTGAACTCACGGGAGCAACAAATTTAATGGCTTATTATGGACTTGAACACTCGTATAGTAAATTTAATGGCAAGAAACTTAAAGAATCTTTATCTTCTTTTCTTCCTAATCTCCCTGGAATTCTTGATGGCCCTGGACAGGAAGATAACAGTACTTTAGGATCAGTGATAGCCAAGAGGCCTATAGGTGGCAAGGAACTGTTGCCGCTATCAAGTGCCCAGCTGGCTGGGTTCAGGCTGCACCCAGGTCCATTACCTGAACAGTACCGATATGTAAGTGCGACCCCACCAAAGCGACATAAGACTAAACACAAGAAGCATAAGCACAAGGACGGTGTGCCCCCAGGACAAGAGACACCTCTGCAAGGTGAGCAGCATTACACATTCATTATACTTCAGCTTCTACCTATTATTAGAACCATAAATTATGATTCAAAATTTGAATATATATGAAATGTATGAGTATGTTGTAAATAAACCTTATATTTCTAAATCCTATAAGTTTTTGAAATAATCCAACAATAATGTAATAGATTGTTGCCTGTTTGAAAGGTTGACTTAAGTCTACCTTGCTTAAAGTTTAAAAACTTTAAATCCTTACTAATATTATAAAAGCGAAAGTGAGTTTGTTTGTTTGTTACGTCTTCACGCCTAAATGTCTAAACCGATTTTGATAAATTGGTACAGAGATAGTTGGGACCCTGGAGACGGACATAGGCTTTTTTTTTTAAAGAGTGAAAAATGAGGGAAAAAGGAAAACTATTACAATAAAAAATGCGCTAGGGCAAAAACTACAGGTAGCAGGTACCTGCAAATCACGAAAGGGGAACTGTGTTATCCCGAATTTAACGCGTGCGAAAGCTAGTGAATAAAATAAAGTACTAGATTTTAAGCAAAATTAGAATGGTTATCACAGGTATTGTTGATATGTGAATTGTGTGTGTCATTTGTGTGATGAAAATCATAATCATAATGCATTTTAGTGATTTTTATGAAGTAGTTTTTTTTGCAAATTTAGGACTTTATTTCAGACTTTTTAGTTGTGGTATGATGGTATCTCACACAAATTCTAATCAAGTATTCATTTGTCATTGCTACTAAGAGATATTTTGCAAATCATCTATTGTTTTCTCATACTCTACGGTTTTGTCATGGATGCCACTGTCACTACTGTAGTACTGGACCAAATTGAAACAGGACCACACCTTACAGCTGTCACCAACTTTCAAATAAAAAAGAGTCAATGTAATTGGTTAAAAGTTATTAGAGAACAAACAAAAAAAGAGGAAAAAAAATACAGTAGAGTTGAGAACCCCCTCCTTTTCTTTGAAGTCTGTTAAAAATACAGAACTCCTTCCACAGAGTATTTTGAGACTCAATAAATTATTAATTTTATATTTTCTGTCATATCAACAGATTCCTCAAACCCAGACACATATGAGAAGAAACACAAAAAGCAAAAACGGCACGATGATGATAAGGAACGTAAGAAACGGAAAAAGGAGAAGAAGAGGAAAAAGCAGAAGCATAGTCCAGAGCATGGTGGGCTCACTCCCAGCCAGCACCCCATACCTTAAGCTAAAGTACCATAGTGTGTAAGTTGAAGCTATTGAGCCCAAAGAGACTGCGCCATATAGTCTTATTACTCTGTTACACAACAAATGGGCTACAACCAAAAATATATTCTCTTGATATATTCGTTAATATGCAGTTATTGTAAATATGTAGTGTCACTCTTCATAGCTCAACATTTATAACCACTTTGTGAGTCTCATCTCTCACAGCTGATTTTTTCTTCAAGGCGGCAATCATTTTGTATAGTTTTTTAGGTATAGGATTATTTATGAATAAGGTCATTGGGAACAGTTGAAAGAAAGCTGGTTACAAAAAAAAAATGAGAACTGAACTGATGGTATGTTTTATATTTTGTAATAGGTTTGTAAGTGTGGTGATGGATGTTAGATAAAATGGGCTTGGTAAAAAATGGATTGTGTTATCTAAGAGATTAACAGTTTATTTTTAATCATCCCAAAAAGTTATAATTTCCTATTAGCGCCTTTGTTTAATTTAAGTTTGTATTACAATGATAAAACTTGTTTTTAAACACATTTTCTTAATTTATATCAACTTGCAACACACTGACTGTAAAACAGGTCTAAACCTGATACCTGAGGAGAAGCAGACTGAACGGAATGTAGTGTGTATATAAGAATTGTTCATTAGATAAAGCATTAAAACAGATTTGTCTATAACTTTGGGTAATTCTCGTCATCTCTTTGGGCTTGACTCTTATGAAATTAAGTAACATTATACAGTAATAAACATTTCATTTTACCATTTTGTTATGTTCAAAAAACCAAGATTCATTGTAAATATTCATACATCATTTTGTTTTACGATTAAGAAGTACCATTCTCATAGACGTAATAAATTTGATAGAATGTTATGATGTTTTTTTCTTTACTTGGATTAGAGTACATTCTTTGAGAACGCGAGCAGGCGTGCTCACGAGAATTGTTCAGGTTTGCGGCGGCGGCGGTCCGTACAGGAGATGTAGGTATGCGTAAATTAAGAACGCGCTATCCGTACGCACCTTAACAATCCTATGTGCTAAGTGAGCCCACTGATATCAACTGGACACAAATCCAGACTCCATTGCTGCTACAGACAAACTCCTGATGGGAAAATCCAGCGTTATCATTTTGCCCTACCCGGAAAACGATGACAGGATGTACAAATAGGTGTACATACATCCTCCATACAATAGTTAATAGGCACGTAACATAATCACAGTGCGCCGCGTGAAGGCTAGGCAGGGCGAGGGTTTTGAGGGTTTCCCCCTGAAAAGTCTGGCACATTTATATTATAGTACTCTGTGGTCTGGCAGCTATCTAGAGAAACCAGCCTATCCGAGGCGGCATGTCAAAACTATCGAGCTCACTAGCGCTCTAATGGCTCGTAAACATATTAAAACACATCGTGGTTTTATTCGATTTTACTTTATCAAGTAACCTTGTTTACCAGGCGATTCAATACCTACTCACATTGTCATAAATATTTAAGCAGGATATGCAGCTATCGGTGGGAAGCGAGAGGTGGGTTCAAGGACATCAGAATAATAAATATCAATTGAATGCCATCATTTAAATGCTAACTTTCACCAAGGTCCGTCGTGTCTGAGCATATACTCACATCGGATTGGATATGATGATGTAGGTAGTGGCCGTAGTGGGTAGAGATTATGGATGTTGAGAAATTGATGACACAGTTGGCGCAGTGGCTGAGCCATCGACTGCTACACTTTGTTCGCGGGTTCGATCCCCGCACGGAACAAATATTGGTATGGCCTACAGACAGTTGTTCCGGGTCTGGCTGTTGGCGCGCTGCTGGTACGATACAGGAGTAATTCTTAGAATGGGGCAAAGTTTAAAAAAAACAATCGTTACCCATAAATGGAGAAGCATCTTCTGTATGGCCCCAAAAATCGATATTATAGTACCAATTAGTTATAAAACCCTCAATGTTAAGTTGTTTAAATGATTTTTTAGAGGATAAAAACGTATTATGAAAATGTCTTATTAGATATGTTTAGTGAATTACTATAATTTGTACGCTTAATATGGCATGGCATTTTGATACTTTATAATTATTTCCTTTGTATAATAAATGTTTTCTTTCTTACTAATTGGGAACATGCATTACAATGCGGATACACCAAGACACTTAATTTTTTTTTCAAGTCGAGGACTAAAAATTTTAAGCGACTTATCGTGAACGTGCACAAGGCCTTAACCAAAGTGGAGAGGAGAAAAAATGCTTAGGGGCTATAGGGTATATCCAGGAGCTGTGAAGAGATGCGTTCTGGCTAGGCCGGACCCTGATGTTGTCAAATGTAGACGTGAAGCGTAACATCGCCGTAGTTCCTCTGGCACAATGTTATCTTGTCGACATAGGTATATGTTGTGTGCTCTCGACAACATTTGATGCTTAACTGTATGTTGCACGTAAACAAACAAGTCGCGCGTCATTTTGCGGGCAGAGTAACGTTGCCGAACTTATTGAGCATCAAAAGTTGCCTGGTGAATAGTAGGCTTTAAGGATCTTGTGCCTTTACCTGTCTGTCCCAGTATGAAAGGTACGGTTAGCAAAAACATTATAATTGCGTAATTAAATCATAATGCACAATTAATAAAAAAAAAAAAACACCTATTGAATGTTATCTTCAAATTCGGCTTAACTTCTTCGATTTAACAGCTATGACATCACAACATGGCACGAGGTTAGTCCTATTCTCATTTGAAACGCAATTTGTAACCTTATTTTATTCATAGCGGATTTCTGCTATAAGAACGTTCATCGTGCATATGGGCCTATCGATTTTCGTGCTTACCCCCTTAAACCTTCGCGCGACAAAGTGTTACAACGGGTGCAAAGTTTACCTACATTGTTACCCTACATTTTTGTAAACAATCGTGCAACGGGACCAAATTATTGTCCAATCAAACTGAGACAATATTGAAACTGGACTTTTATTTGCTGTTTGCAGGGATAATTCTTGCAGACTGCTATACTTGATCTTTCCATGAGAAGATTAAAATAGAAATAAAACAACACATATTCAGAGCGAAATTTAATCAAAATATTCAAATTTATACAATATTGAGTCTGCTTTCGCTTCATATAAAAAGACAGTTGGTCATTCATAGTTAAATTGAAAACAAATAAATTAGTAATGCAGCACCAAAATACATACATCGTACTTAAACAAATACTACTTACAAATTATACTGACATTGATCTTTACTACGCAGGCCGAAGAAACTATCTGGCCGTCAGACATCTGCTCGAGTCTGTGTGTGGACGGCACACTGTCATCATATACAACGTGTAAACGGACCGTTCACGAAGCCGCTAACTATCTGTGAGGGGTGGGGAGGGGGGGGGGGGTTGAACAGTCACTTAGGTCTATAGAACGCAACGTAATGCACACAAAATATTGTGTTGATAGATGCATCGAATGGAACAAGGGTCATAGAGGTGTTTAAAGTACAAGTTTTATTTTGTGTTATAACTTTAGCACAACATAAAACTTGTATTTATTTTTTTGGAGATATCGTCGAAGTCAATTCCTACACCTTTGACAATGCCCCCGTAACTAGAAGGATCCCAGATATGGTCCAAAGAGATACAAAGAGAATAGCCGCTCGACTTCGTTAAGGGTCTTTCCATTTAGATGAAAACCACACATGAAATACCGTCAACATACAGGCCTGAGGTATATCGAAACGTGGGACGTCATATTAATAACTGTGAAAATGTTAGCGAGCAAACACGCAGAGTTCCCGTTTAATATCAGTGTTGATACAAATTGGCGGCTGACTATGAACCAGAGTGATAAGTCGGTGGTGTCCGGACACAGTCAACTACTCTATATTGTCACCAATTTGTACAATAATTTCGTCGTGCGATGCAGCCCTGCGTGTTTGTCCAAAACAAAATTGACTATAAAGTTGTAATTTAACGCCGTAAGAGTAACATTTTAATAAAAAATCTACAGATATACATACATGTAAGACGCATACGCAGTACACATAACATCCGACAAGCGCCTCTACCGCTACCCGCATCTCCAGTTCATTACTACTCGTAACTACACATACTATTGTATCACTAATACATTTGGTGTGCCATGGCACTGTACGTCAAGTGAGCATCACTAACAACTATATTTATATATAAGCGACAACTTCCATAATCTCCTGTACATCGTTAGATACTACGTTTTATTCAGTTTTCTCCTTCTGCACTCAACTAGTTCGAGATCTAATCGAAATGTTCACAGTAAACTAATTAAAGAATGCCACAATAACAAGATAAAAATAATTTACAATGATATCAGTTAAACAGCATGGTAACTTTGTAGAATTGTGAATAAAAAATCTCGAAATATAAAAAATACAATGGTCAGTCCCACGAAAACTCCCGTCTTCGAGTCCCTAATCCTATTGGACGTTTTACCTTCTCAATAGACTATCACACACTCATGGGATACAATTTTGAGCAATTATATTACAGATAAAAGCATTATAAATAATTTAAATCGCATAAACGACAAAGTGTCAAGAGATAAAGAGTTGCGTCAAAACTTAACTATTTGAATTTGTGATACCAATGGCAAGTAACAAATCGATCACTCCAATTTATTATTAGTAACAAAGCGAATGAATTCGGCAAGCTAAATAAAACTCTTACATATATTACCTATACAGAAAATACGAACATAGTTAAAATAAATAATTATTTATTAAAAGTAAACAAAATATTAATTATACACATTATTCTCATATTTTACAGGGAATATTTAATTATAAAAGCGATTTACAGTAGTTATATAACGGTTGTACATAATACAACCATAATATTTGCATTATAGAGTCATCCCATAACATTTCCTCTTGGTCGTGCTGTAATAATTCATTGATGTGTGTTCCAAGCATTTTTAATAATTATGCGAAAATGTCGACAGCCGCAAGCGTTGGTTCAGATATTGAGACAATGCATACTCATTTCAGTCTGACTCATTTTCCTACGTATTTTTAAATAACTATCCAAAATGTATATAGACGTATCAATCTAGTACACAGCTTACATAGCGTTGTCGCACCTGAACCAACCGACGAAAGCGTCGTCCATCCCTTATCAAATGATTACATTCCACACATTACACTTTCCACACATACATTGTTACATTCCAAGTGGAAACGTCAGCATTATAGAATAGTACTGATTCACGAAGTCTTAGATATGATATGGATGGAGCTCATATTATGAATTAGATATTTATATACTTGTAACTTCGTGAATGAGTCTACTTTTCACTCACAACAAACACACACAAACGTACGTATCACTTCGCCTACACAATCGTTAAAATCTAAATTTTTTCAAGCAATACTTTTCAGGCATCTCCAGACTCAAACGGTTCGCGTGAAAATGTACTGCGTGACTTTAATATCAAATAAAACATTTCATGTAATATGATCAAAGTAAAACAGTTCAAAAAATGATATCAAAAATGTCAAATTATTATAAAATCAAATTATTATGTTCAGAATGTTAGATTATTAATTTTTTTATTAAATTACTTTAATATTATTACGTGGTATTCTGTCTCCCTCATACAAACCCGATGAAACATTTTGTGAATGATAGGTGACACTATAATATCATTTACAAGAATGTTAATGCATTTTTTCTCTCAGTATATATCTCAGTCCATACATATTAAGGTAGTGTTCATACCTCCTACAGGCCGCATGTTTACGATCCCTGCGTTTGTCACACAGTTTCTCGTGATATAATTTCATGGTAGAATAAGTTTCGTTATCCCTGTCACAGGTCTTTGAGGAGCGCTGACTTGGCGTTCTTGAGCTTGTCGAGTCGTTTCGTGAGGTGGCTGTTCTCAGTCTCCAACTCCTCGACCCGGTTCAGTGCTTCCCGAGCCTGCAATACAATTATAACTCTTAGGATAATGTTATAAGGGCATAAATAGCGAAAAAAGGATTGATAGCGTTATGTACAGACTTATTTATCTACATGTAAACGGAATAGCAATATGAGTTATAGAGCGTTTAATTTGTTTTATTTTACAACGCTTTTACAGTTGGAAGTTTTATTGTACATATAATTTAACATGCAGAAGGGGCAAAACGTTATATTTACATATTATTTAGTAAACATTTAGCATTTGATTGACAACGACACACAGGAGTGTGGGATAGATATTATCACAGTATTATATAAATATTGCTTAGAGCATTAAACCCCATGATACACAAGCCTATTTCTTGCACAAAGTTGGCTCAATAGCTTGCAAACTTCTTGCATGCCTTTGTGCAAGTTACTGGCACATGTATAATGCAGGAACGTCAATGACCTCCATCTGTCAATCCATCTTATAAGATCAAGATAACATTCAGAAAATAATAATGATCATAAATTTTATCAAAAAATACTTGTGTAAATATTTTTTATTGCAAACCGTAGTTTTCTATAACAGTTGACATATAGAGGTCATTGACGTTCCTATTCTTATTTGAAACGCATTTTATTTGGGGTTTTACGTAGGTAGTCGGTTGCGTGTTTAGGGTAGCACACTCCGTGAGTAAGGTATACGCGACTGTACCGTTAACTGTCGTCATTATTGATAACGGCCCAGAAATCAACGACTTCCTGAAAATTAAATCATTGCATGTATTTAATTGTGTCTTATCCTCTGATGTCGTTGCGTAGCTCTTGATATTTAGGTATCGATTGTAATATTCAACCTAGAGATGAGAATTGGGTAGTTGACACCAATAATTTAAAGACACAATTTTTCTGAAAGAACACGTTATTCTAGACCTGAGAACTCCATTCATTTCAAAATAACTTTAAAATTCGATTTTTAGTTGCTTTTAAATCAATAAATAGTTGCGTCATTGACTTGACAACGTAGTGACGTCATCGGTTGCGAGTCCCATACAAAATCTATGGGGGAATCGCGTTTTGACAGCTCATAAAAAGTATGTCAATTGATTGGTGGTGTCAACTACCCTATTGTAGACGAAAATCGCCTAGCAAATGTCGCATGAAGTGGCAGATTAGAAACTTTCCTCGTTCTTGTAAATAATTTAAAAATTAGCTGTTGAAAATATTCGATACTTAACATTGTTGTGTCGATGTCTAAAATCTGTGATAGTTATACTTCGTAAGACTACCTGATAAGGTATTTGACTGACTGCATATACAGGGTGTGCCAGCGCAACACTCGGCTGTGACTCAGACCATCTCAGACTACGCAACTTTATTTCTTTTAAGGTTCCCGTATTTTAAAAGGAAATACCGAGTCACACTCGCGCACTGAGGGTTCCGTACAAACTTGCGACATAAAGAGCCATATCATTTGACTGCGTTGACTCACAGCACAAAAGTTAACCACTACAGAGTGGAGTATATCAAGTATATGGTATACTAGCTTTTGTCCGCGGCTTCGCTCGCGTTAAATTCGGTAGCGCCTTATTGATTTGTAATAGCAACGCTAACTTTTCCCGTTTCTTCCCTCTTTCTCCCTCA
The DNA here is from genome assembly GCA_905475445.1 of Ochropleura plecta. Taxonomy (NCBI): domain Eukaryota; kingdom Metazoa; phylum Arthropoda; class Insecta; order Lepidoptera; family Noctuidae; genus Ochropleura; species Ochropleura plecta. The sequence continues at coordinate 2,402,623 of FR997732.1, forward strand.
TAGCCCACTCTTTTTTTAAAGAATAGCCTATGTCCGTCTTCTGGTTCCCAACTATCTCTGTACCAATTTCATTCATCGAAAATTCATCAAAATCGGTTTAGCCATTAAAGCGTGAAGAGGTAACAAACAAACAAACAAACTCACTTTCGCTTTTATAATATTAGTAAGGATGATAATTTTAACTCGATATCTCTACGCGTTCCCGAGACAGATAACAAAGTGCCCCAATAAGGGTTCCGTTTTTTTCCTTCTGTGGCAACACTACAGCTTACAGCTGATTTTTAAATGTCCCTTAATTTAATACTTTAAATATTAAATTTCTTTGTTTTTAAAGCATATTTCCAATTGCTCATCAACTAAAAAGTTTCATTGTGTGTTCTTTTTGTGTTAGATTCACATAACAAGTACAAATTGATGTTAAAATCTATGTGAATCAGTGACAGGTACCGGCTTGGGGGATTTTTGCATTGTCATCTCGATATCAGGTACAATATTTTATATTCTACTTGCTATTATATTGTTTGCGTGCTATAATTTTACCAGCTAATAAAGAGTCTACCTTTGAATCGGGTTATTTACGAAACTAAAGACCTTTAGAACGTAAACATAACCTTGCTTGGTTTGGTGACAGCACACGCTAATTAAGCTATTTTTTGTTAATTTGTTTCCCTTTTCATATTATAATAGCTTAAACTTGTTGCCACAGTTACCTACTCTCTTCTCCTATTTCTTCTCCTATCTTTTTTTTTTAATTTTTTTTACGTTTCCTCCTACTTATTCAATCATGACTTTAACTCGTACCGCCCACGCTCGCCAACAAGAACTCAAGCTGGCTTTGAGCGAATTAAAGGCGTCCAAGCAGTCCTGTGACCAACTAAGTAGGGAATTGGATGACAATGAGAAGGTTCTCTTTGAAGCCCATGAAACAAATAGGAAATTAAAAAAAGAAATGGGCCAGTTATACACTCAATTCACTGACGCCATAGAAGACCGGGATAGGCTCCAAGTTATTGTGGACGGATTCAGCCAGTGTAGCACAGAGTATGAACAAGCTCTTGATCACAAACATTTATTACAACAGCAGCTACTTGAGGCTAGAAGTCAAATAACAGAACTTGAGACTACCAATTACAACATCACTGCCTCGCTGAATCAAAGTCTGTTCAGTGAATTGGTGCCTATTGCCCCGTCAATAGTTTCTGCCAATAATCCCACCTGCACCATAGATTTGACAGGTGAGGATGATTCTAAGATATCTCACTCAGTAAGGGCAGTCACTAGTAAAAATAAAATAAAAAAATACATTAAAATCAATAAATACATTGTCAAAACACAGAGAATGGTTAAAAGGCAAAAGTTTTTCATTAAAAATGTTAAATTAAATAGAGAAAGACTGAATGTCATAAAACAATTAGATATGTATTCATTTAATTTGGAACAAAGCACTAGAAAGTACAAGATTGACACCGAACACTTGCAATCCAAACTTGACCACCTACAAGAGAAGTTAAGTTCAATGACTACCAAATATAATACCTCTGAACATCTAATGAGGGAATATGTGTTGGCGATGAATGATCTGGTGAACTCACAAACCAATAGCTGTGAGCACTGTCAACCAACTTCACATGTACTTACACCAGACCATTCAATGACAACATGTAATGCCACCTTACTGCAGCCATGTGTTAACTTGCATAGTCCTAGAAATAGTTCTAAAAATCATTGTAAACAAGGTGTAAATAATGACATAATAATGTTTTGTGATGAGATTGGAAAAGACCTAGGTAGTTTGTTAAAAGATGAATATCCAGGGCACTCGGTTATAAACAACTGTATGCCAGGATGTTCATTATATCATATAATGAAGGAAATAATTAAATGTAAATTTAATAAGGACACCATACTAGTAATTTTGATTGGTAATAGAGGAAATGTGAACAAAGGAGAATTGCTCCAATATCATAGAACCTTATCGAGCTTGAATTTAAGACAAATTGTATTGTTTACATTTCCATACAGTACAAGTTTGCCACAGGAGGAAAATTACATACGATACAATATGAATAAGACATTACATAATTTGACATTTGATAGTAATGTAATCCATTTGATTGACATCAATAACTATGTTGGTAACTATTTTTATTTGACAAAAGATAGATTTTTTGTGGATCGGTACTATCTTTCAAACTATTGTAGAAGACAAGTAGCTGTGTCGCTATCATATTTTTTTACTATAACAGCCAAGAATTTGGCTAAGCGAGTTGCCTCTATTGAACATTGCAATACTCAGTCAAGTTACTCAGCCAATAGTTTGATCACAATTAATGAATCAGTTCATCATTTAAATTAGAGATTGAGACAATAGAGGCAGCCTCTTGCAATAACGTAAGGAAGCCAGATAATAAATCAGTTGAAAGTATTGGGAATTTTGATTGTATCAACCTGGTGCATCAAAATATTCAAGGATTTTTGAACAAAGAATTAGAAGTAGGGCTTTTCCTGAACTGTAACAACATAGATATTCTTTGTATCACAGAGCATTGGCTCAAAAGTCATCAATTAATTTTTAATTTTAGTAATCACCAGGTTGGTAGTTCATTCAGTAGAGTAAATGCTATACATGGCGGCGCATTAATCTTGGTAAATAATCAGCTCAAATTTAAAGAACGCAAGGATATTGTAAGCATGTCTGTTGAGAGAACAATCGAAATAGCCTGTATAGAATTGGAGCAGTTTATCATATTAAGTGTGTATAGACCCCCTTCAGGTTTGTATGATTGTTTTGAAAAGATAATGGATGAAGTGTTGTATAAAATTTGTACCACAAAGAAATCTATAATCACTTGTGGTGATTTTAATATTAATTTGTTAGAAAAATCTGGGTTAAGTACTAAAATTATAAGCCTGTTTCAGTCATACAATCTTGAAAACAAATTTTTGGAGCCCACTAGAATAACCCAGACTAGTGCCACTTGCCTAGATAATATTTATATAGATATTATACCAACCCACAAAGTAATTATTAACCTATTAGATTCAGATCATTGTGGGCAACTGATCACAATTCCAAATGTTATCAAAAAAATAGCTAAAAAGGATATCATTGTTAACCCAAAAACTAAAAGTCGTCTAGAAACTTTTAAAATTAAACTCTCGACTAAATTACCACTTTTGTCAACTAATGATGACCCCAATCAACAATATAACAATTTTTTTAGTATGTATTGCACACAGTTTAATACCACTTTTGTTCCTAAGACTATTTCGGTTAATAATAACGCTTCTTTCAATGACTGGGCCACCATTGGTATTCATAAAAGTAGAAAACGGCTATATGAGCTGTATGAAGAGAGAATTTGTATTAATACTGTAGAATTTAATTTATATGTTAAGAATTATTATAAAGTTTTTAAAAAAGTTTGTACTATAGCTAAGTCACGTTATTTGAGTTCAAAAATTAAAAATAGTAGTAACGTAATTAAAACCACTTGGAACATTATTAATAGCGAAACAGGAAGGTCTTGCAAGCGAAACGGTGACTACAGCCTTGCTATCGACGATAATATTATAAAATCAGATATTCAAGTTGCTACAGCCTTTGAAAATTTCTTTGCGGATATTCCTGTTTCGACTACTAAATCGCTAGACTCGTCACCTGCTGCTGCAGATGCTTTACTAAAAGAAAACGTTCCATTCCATGATTCCGAATTTAATTTTCAACATGTCAATTGTAATGATATAATTAAAACGTTTCATATGTTAAATGTTAAGAAGACCGCTGATCTATGGGGTCATTCTGTGGACGTTGCTAAGTCCATTATAACCATTGTAGCTCCTTCATTAGCTGTTATATTTAATGATTGTATTGACCGTGGTGAGTTTCCTGATCTAATGAAAAATAGTAAAATAATACCATTGTTTAAATCGGGTAGTACATCAGACCCAACTAACTATAGACCAATTTCAGTGCTACCAACATTTAGTAAAATTTTTGAAAAAATAATTTTAGAACAAATGCAAAGATTTTTCAATAAACATAAGTTATTGCATAATAAACAGTTCGGTTTTACAAAGGGTCGTTCAACTACTGATGCAGGTGTTGAACTTTTAGGACACATTTATAATGCCTGGGAAGATAAATGCGATGCTTTGGGCATTTTTTGCGATTTATCCAAGGCTTTCGATTGCGTTCTCCATAAAACATTAATCAGGAAACTACACCACTACGGAATCCGGAACGCCTCTCTGAATCTTCTTACGTCATATTTGAGTGGTAGGATTCAGAGAGTTGATGTTAACGGGAAAAGATCTCCCGGGTCTGTAGTAAGAATGGGAGTACCACAAGGCTCAATTCTTGGCCCTTTTTTGTTTCTTATTTATATAAATGACTTGCCTTACCTCATAAAGGATAATCATGATGTAGTGTTGTTTGCAGACGACACTTCTCTTTTATTTAAACTAAAACGTCAGCAGCTAGCTACTGACGATGTTAATGGCGCTCTAGCAAAGGTCGTTAATTGGTTTAACGTTAATAATTTACTTCTAAATGAGAAAAAGACCAAATGCATTAAGTTTACGTTACCTCATGTTAGACAAGTGGAAACTAGTGTAGTAATCAAGGATGAAGAGTTGAAACCGGAAGATAACACAGTGTTCTTAGGCTTAACCTTGGATGCTAAGCTTCAGTGGGGCCCTCATATAGATAAGTTGTCAAAAAAACTAAGCTCTGCAGCATACGCCGTTAGATAAATTCGTGATTTAACTGATTTAGAGACAGCCCGTTTAGTTTATTTTAGTTATTTCCACAGTGTGATGTCGTATGGTATTCTCTTGTGGGGTCATGCCGCCGATATTCAGACAATTTTTATTTTGCAAAAGAGGGCAATTCGTTCAATTTATAAATTAAGTCCCAGACACTCCCTCAGAGAAAAATTTAAAGAAATTAATATACTTACTGTGCCCTCTCAGTTTATTTACGAAAATCTTTTGTACGCGCATAAAAATATAAAATTGTTTAAAAAATACAGTGATATCCACAACATAAATACGAGGAACAAACACAAATTTGTTGTCCCGGCAACGAGGCTCAAAAAAATAGGGGGTACGTTCACATGCCAATGTATACGTTTTTATAACAAACTCCCAAACGACGTTCAAACACTAAGCCTCAATAAATTTAAAGTTTTTGTAAAACGTAAGTTAGCTCTTAAAGCTTACTATAATATTAATTATTACCTTGAAGATAAAAAGGCTTGGGATTAAGCTGCTCCAATTTAATTTACTCAGTGAGTGTCAAAATTTTCCTTTGTTTCAATTATTTATTGTTTATTCCTTTATTCTATACACTGACATTTAATATTTGACATTGATATTTACTTTGTTTTATATTTTATTTTTTTATTTAATTTTACATTTTTTTTTTATTATGACATTTTATGAGATCATTATGATCTCATTAATTTATTTTGTACATATTTTCTAGTCTGTAGTTGTTTATTGTGAATGTGAGGACCATGTCGATCATAATTTTTATTTACTTTGCTTGTTTTTGACGATTGTCTGGCAGTTGAGTACTATTAGGGACCTTCACCAATGTCCTTTTTTTGGTATTGTTCGTCGTTTCGTTGAGCTCCTTGGGCTATGAGTCGAGCTACACGATAACTGACAAATGCTTGCACTGACTGGACAGGTCTACTCAATCTGTGTGGTGCTTTCTTAAAAAGACCACTTCAGACACTAATCTGCATAGTCCTCATGTAAGTTGACCAAGATTTTTTGTCTGGACTTTAAAAGAGACTATGACCTCTGAGTTTGTTTCGGCTGTTTCTTCTCAGAGTAGTCGGGTACGAAACACCGGCCTCATCTAGTTTTAAAAAAAAGACGTGTAAAAGTGTTTGTGAAAACCTACTTGCAAAATAAACATCATTTATCATTTAGGCCCTTTATTTCAGGAACGCGTGGAGGTATCGAGTTGAAAACCATTTACTTAAGTCTGTGGGTCCTTGGAACTACGAAAAAAATAATCCGAAGTTTGTGCAAGTTCGTATGGAACCCTCAGTGCGCGAGGCGAACTCATCTATGTTCTTTAGGTAAAGGTGTCCAGTCTGAGGGTCTGAATCATACTGCAGGGGTTGCGGGTTGTTCGAAAGAGATACCGCGGCCCCGGAACGTAAAGGGCTACTGAAGGAACATGGGTGGGTTTTAGTCAGTAAAAGTTTGACATGCCCCCCCGCTCCGCCCAGAGCGCGGGAAGTCATTAGGTGATTTCCCACCCGAAAAAAAAACAAAATGGGTCTGAATCATCAGAGGTATTGTGGTTATTCTGTAACAGGTCGTAGATATGTCGGTAGTAGTGTGTGCGTACCTCTCTCTGCAGCTTGCGTCGTTCCTGCTTGAGCTGTTCCTCGTGCTCGTCCTGGTGCTCCTGGCGGGCCCGCAGGCGCGCGAGCTGGGCCTCCAGCCTGGCCACGTGCGCGGCCTGCAGCGCGGCCTCGGCCTCCGCCCGCGCCGCGCGCCCCTTCGCGTCCGTCACTGACTTGCGGACTGTCTCCACTGACGATCAATAATCGTTTCATTAACTAATTACACAGTTTACAAATCAATAGAGTAAATTAACAGGTATAAGTAATACGCAGACAGACAGACAATATAAGTTGACGTCTTTTTACAATAACACACATTCAAGGAATATGATATGAGTAAGTTTTTTTTCTTATTAACGATAATCGGCATGTGTGAACAACCCATTTTAAACACGGTCTGTCTAATATTTGCCCTTTAACCGATAATTCCGTATTCCCTGAAACACGCCCCCCCCCCAGAAAACAAAAACTATGACAGGTAGCACTGCACACTTAAGGTGGTATAGAGCTTTTGGTTATTTCCTTTTACCATTATTCACTCTTTTTTCAATATCTTTATTGTGGATCATAGGTTTGTGCATGATACAGGTCTTAAATAATTAAATAGATCAGCTATGTCCCGCCCTTTGGGCATATAATAGTCGTGTAATAATATAGGTAGGTAAATTATTTAAAAAAAAAAAAAAATCACAAAAAAACTAAAAGATAAAACCAAACAAAAACGAATTAAGGTAGGTATGGGGTACAAACAGGCTACTGAACACATGATGACTGAGGGGAATTATATTGGAGCAGCGATTTGTCCAGTTAGTTTTTTCATTAGTTCTATTTGACAGTTGTTGTACTGACTACATGTTGTTATTCATGAGGTTTGAACATTCACACTGCTGGAAGACAGGCCTTCTCTAACACTTAATCGACCCAGTCGCAGTGTTAGTTGACGGCACATATTAGTATGTAATAGCAATACAACACAGCTGATTCGTTATCAGCTGTTTTTACGTTGTGTCATGTCAGGCGAGGTATACTCACGTTCATTCTCGTACTCCTGGTCGTGATGGTTGGTGACTCCGTTCTGTCGGGCGGCGCGCTCCTCGTTGAGCTGTAGCTTCAGTTTGCGCACCTCCGACTCCAACGCCTGCTTTGAACTCAGCAGCTTTTGCAACCGCACGTCTGGAAATAATTAAATGAATACTTGAAAACTAGCATTTTTTTTATAAAATAAGTGAGTTTAACTTAGAATTGGGTTCCTTTACAGCGAACTTAATTGTGATATTTGTAAAGAGAACACTTAAAACAAGTGTCCAATCGGTACATTCATCAGTTCTATTGACTTAAGACATAGTAGAAGAGAAGGCGATTTGCCAAATATAGTATTTGAGTTAGTATTGGCTCCAGTCGTAAAGTACGACGTCAATTTTTCGGCGCGGTGTAGAGTTGTCTTATCGAACCGAAAAGAGGAATTCTTTTTCGGTTTTATTGCATGGAAATAACCAAACTTGTCAGCACGGACGGCTAAATTTCCTAAAGTGGAAACTCCAGTTGGAGGATATTGGGTGTCATTTACCTAGTGTGCCTTCTCCCGCATCATTGAGCAGCTGTTCGGCCTGCTGCGTGACGAGCGCCAGCTCGGGCTCCGAGTGGGAGGGCGCAGGCCCCGAGTGCGCGGGCGCGTCCACGAAGGCGAAGCCCGCGGCGGCGGCGGCGGCGTCCCGCGCGCGCACGGCGGCCCGCGCCGCGCCGAGCTCGCGCGACACGGCCTCATGTTCCCGCTTTAGACGCTCGAACGATGAGCATTTTTCTCTGTGTTCGCGCTGGAATTGTCAAATGTTTACGTTAGTGATTTCATGTGTCATGTACAACACATCTCAGAGGAGTAATTAAAGGATCGTTGCATCCGCGGAGAAAGTGGAGAAACAGAATTATAAACAGAAATTGAAAAAAATATTCTTGGAGTAAACCCCACTGAGCTAGCAAAATGCCATTGGGGACTTTATCTCACACCTAGAGTTACTTAATAATGTCTTAGTAAGCCAAGCCGTCTTTCCGAACGTAAACAAAGATCGTCGCTACTTTATAACAACGCTATTTACCTGCAATTGGGCGTACTCCTCGTGCAGCTCCTCTATCCGGTCCTTAAGCAGCTCCAGTTGATACCCGAGCGCCGCCTTGTCATTGTCCAGCTGCGCGTTCAGGATCATCGCCTTGCGGAACTTCTCCTCCACTTCCTTCAACTCGTGCTGGAAATGCAAATAAACTTGATTATATGTTTTGTTTTTTAAGAATCTAAAAAGCTAGTACAGACTTAAAACTTTTATGCTTATTTGGGGGAAAATTCTCATATTAACTTCGTAACTTATAGCAAATGAATACAAAAATATTGACACAAAAATTAACTAAGAATAGTTTTCACCAGAAAACCATGCCATGAGCAGCTTAACCAAACATACACAGTTTCAGAATTACGCCTATTCAGCTCTACATCACTCTTGTATTGCCTAAGATTGACTCAGTCAAAAAATGAGATGAAAGCTAGTGTGTCTTTACAGATAACCCAACACCAACCTTTTTGCTATTAAAATAAAGATCACTGTGAGTGATACATACCCTAAGGTCCTTCATGCTGAAGCCATCATCGACGGAGTCTTCAGAGCTTCGTCTGGGAGAAAGCACGGCAGGGCTGAGCGCCGTCAGCCTCGTAGCGCCGCGACGACCCACCGCCTCTATAAGCAAGAACATTTCATCGTAAGGTTGAAGTGGTTCGTCTCTAAACTGTGTCTGTTGTACAACTTAATCTTCAGTCGTAGACATTGCTCTATTTGTTTTTTTTTGTGTACAAACAAAAAATAACTATTTAATAAATAATACTGCACAATGCTGCCGTATTACTATGATATACTAACCGTTAAACTAGAAAAGAAAAATACAATAAACAGCGTTTGAGGTGCTGTCAAATTCTTTTGGTGTCAAAATAAACTATAATGTCAAACAACAGCTTTTTTTTCTATGTCGAACTAGTCACTGTAGTTAGCCAGTCTGATTTAAATTACATTAAATTAGGAGGGCAATAGGCTACCCCCTTTTTTTTGCGGATGGGAAATTATCATGCCCTTTACGTTCCAGAGCCGCGGTATCTCTTTCGAAAAACCCGCAACAGGCTAGCCCCCCTTGTGGACCTAAACATAACCTGTGAAATGTGGGTGTATTATTTTAGGCACACCTCTGTGTAGCCTTTTGGGGATAACAGGCGTGATGCTGTGTTAGTTTATTTCTTACTAGCTTTTGCCCGCGGCTTCGCTAGCGTTAAATTCGGGGTAACACAGTTCCCCTTTTGTGATTTACAGGTACCTGCTAACTGAAGTTTTTGGCTTTGCACCTTATTTATTGTAATAGCAATGCTAAGTTTTCCCTTTTCTTCCCTCTTTCTCCCTCATTTCTCACTCTTTTTTTTTTAAAAAAATTGCCTATGTCTTCAGGGACCCAACTATCTCTGTACCAAAATTCATCAAAATCGGTTTAGCCATTTGGGCGTGAAGAGGTTACAAACAAACTCACTTTCGATTTTATAATATTAGTAAGGATTCCATCTGAAAGTACATCATGGAAATAGTTTCGTGGCAATTATAATGTCGCACAGCTAAAGTATAGGTTGACTTCTTCAGATAAACGTACCTGGTGTCTTCCCCGCGTACATATCGTACGCCTTGTCCGCATGGTCTTCTTGTTCGCGTTGCTGCCTCTCGAGCTCACGCATTCGTATCTCCCTGGCTTCAGCTCGCGCCGCTCGTCGCGCTGCTAACCTCTGCTCCGCCTGGAAAGAACACACGACTGATTGAAATACAGGTGCTAAGCGCAACACTACTTCAGAGCGAGACGGTTTAGCCACAAGGGTCCAAGGTGTTCAGGGATTAGTCAAATTGTACACTGGGAGAATTGGATTGACCAAATAATTAATTGAAGTTAAGTTTGCGTATAACCTAATCCATACCTCAAGCAAACTACCAACGGCTTTTTGGAGCTAGATATTTGGAAACTCCTTAATTTGAATTCAAAATTAGCTGTTTGCCATTTTATCTCCTCCCAGGCTGACGTCTAGTCTAGCAGACCGAACAAGACAAATTCAGATCATCGATGATTCAAACTGAATCAGTTGGCACCAACATTGAGGGGAACGAAATACAAGCTTAGTTCTTAACGGCTGATTAATTAATTTAATATGATATTTTGTAGCGATGCCAGCGCAGTGAGGTGCGCTTGCGCAAGTGGTGTGGGCGGAACATCGTGGTCGTAAGTTACGCGTCTCCAATTAGCACGCGAATACTGGTTAGTATAATCTGTGATGAAGGTGTTAAGTGGTTTATTCTATAGGTTTTGCAGTTATTATGTGTCTTTTGCTGAGTTAACTGTGGCTGCTCTTTTTATTAGTTCAGTTTGGGAAAAATACATTCTTACATGAAACATGCACTTATTCTGGGTGATCACCAATCCAGGCCGAGATTGGTTATCATATTACTACGATGTTTATTAATAAATGTTTCATGACGATTACCACAGTACTTCTGGTCGTTGTTTATGCTGTAGTTATTTAGGTATGCAAAGATCTATTGATATTTATAATTTCCGTTTTTCAGGATGTTTAATAAAACATGTTCAATGTATAAATATCCGATGATGTCAGTTATTGCACAATTAATTTGAAACGCAATACTAATAACAAGAGGGTTCAGTCGATCAATTCGCCTATCGCACCCACTTCAGATTTGGTCCTTCCATCTTTGAGTGAGCCATACCTACGTCTTCAAGGACCAGAGTCATAGCTAAAATTTATTTGATTTTACAGTGCAGCATGGTTTTGGCGCTTGAAAGAAATTATCAAGAGGACGCCGGTGGTTAACAATTGTGAGATTGTCTGTAGAAATTATTTTGTAAAAAAACAAGATGACACAATTAGTTTCGATCACGATCACGCACCAAAAAGGCCAAGCGGCACTGTACAACTTTCATTGAGTATTTTTATAATGTTGCACAGTAAAAATGAAACTCCAACTTGTATTATGTACGGTGTACTAACGACCTTACATCATTACTATCAAAGGAAGGTGTTGAAAGAATGTCGGAAGCGAACCATTAATTACACCTCGCGGTAAACGGTAAACGTCGTCATAGTGTACTCCGACGTTAGATTAGCTTGTCATGCTGTCAATCAAAAGAGGAGATTTGGTGAAGAATGTTTTTTCCTAGTAGAAAGTGCGATCTCAAACAAATTTGTGCTAAGAACACATAACATCTAGCTTGTAATCCCCAAAGGAATAGACGAGAGGTACACCTAATTATAGCACACACATATTTCGCCAGTTATGTATAAGTCTCATTAATAGGGAGAGCGGGAGCTTATATAACACCTTGCCCGTCCCGTCATTGTGCTCAGAAATCACATCTACAAAGATTACAGTCATTTTAAGAGCTTTATTAGACTCGATTTGCTCACAATCGCTCGCAAACGATGAGATCGCATTTGTAAATAATAGGCAATTACAATGCCAGTTAATTTGATACGTCAAGCGTTTAACCTAGTTTTAAAACATGCATAAGACAATGCGTAGATGAACCTGTAAGAACAATGCGTTACGCAAAGTTGACACAATTGACAGCACGGTTAGCGCAGTGGCTGAGCCATTAAATGCTGCGCCGCGTGTCGCGGGTTCGATTCCCGCACGGAACAAATATTTGTATGACCTACAGATAGTTGTTCCGGGTCTGGCTGTTTGTGTATGTGAGTTTAAATGTTTGTAAACACACCCACAATACAGAAGAAATTTCTAGTGTGGGGCAAAGTTTAAAAAAAAATGCGGCAAACATTAGAGGCTAGTGCTAAAAGCAATTCCAAATGATGGCAATTTAAATTGTTGTGAAGAGAGCAATTAGATGTGTTTTGTTTGTTAACGTGTGACAATGATGGGGTCGTAATGTATGGCCTAGAGTGGGTGTGGAGTGTGTGTGTGTCTGCTCATATCGAGGCACACATCATAATAAAATTCACAGTAAACGCGATTGGAGAATCCCTGCTCTACACACAAGTAATAGTTGTTTTTATTGATATACACTTATACTGTAATTCAACAACATATTTTGCAACACATCAATCTCATCATCATTTTAATTTAGCCATCGCATCGAATAAATTTTAAACGCAACAGGAAGTAAGAAACTATTCACGGGGATGAGTGTAGTCATCAGTCAGAAAAATATGAAGTTTAGTACGGAAATAGTCTGCCATATCCGTACTACACCTTATATTTTTCATTGTTCTAGTATCCCCTTCCATTTAGATTATATTCATAATCCTGATAAATCGATGATATTCAAAATGCAATTCTAAAAGTTATGATCATAAAGACCAAAACTAACCAAACTGGTCCTTGTTTACGTAGCGTCCGTTTATATTTGAGTAATGCTGAATTTTTCAAACATACAATGCAAAATGTAAGAGATGAAGTGTTATAATGCGAAAATTATGCGCAATCGACCTCATGTATACGGACGTGATGTTTGAAGTAACAGTAAAATGCGGGTGACGGGAAGCGGTGGCGTAACAATGCGATAACACTGCCCTTCCTTGGTTCACATCGCAGTCAACTATTATTACTGCCTTATCTTGAGACTTCCGACCATCGCTTCCAACTAGCATGCAAAGTACAGTCAACGCGAGAAGAACAACACTTTTACCATAACTCGAAACTCATCGATACATCGCCACTGCTCGAAAAAGTCGTCGCTCATAATCGAAACAACACAAAGTGCACAACACAATTGTAATAACACCAAAAGTAGCCAGACAAGACGCAAGAGGGAACAAAAGTCTAAAAAACAAAAGATATCATAATCGGTTAATGCATGAATCGATTACAGAATGAGCTCACCAAAGTGTGATAACAAAAAAATGCGATAAAACATTCTGAAGAAACTGGTCCTTTTGTAAGTATCTATTGAAAATCTTTCTTTACAGAAGATTCGTTAAGGTTTGCATCATGAGCAACTGCCATCAAATATTTACAACACAAAATATTCATCAAAAATGTGTGATTCACGCCACATGGCATAAAGTAAATAAAATGTGTGCTGCCGACGTTGGTGACATCATCCTTGAACACAATGCTTTAAGGATACGCGGCGGTCATTCCCCAGAGCCAGTCCTTGTAAACACGTGGACGAGTCAATTGGTAAACCTATCGCGCCAAATGAGGAGCATTCGCTTCAAGGAGGTGACAAATTCAACGAGGATTTGAACGGAAAAGTTGCTCCACCGATATGGTCGATAAATGAATAATGTACTTATTAACTACCGAAATGAAAATTGCTGGTTCTTGGTAGTGAAAACAAAAGTGTAATAAATCAAACAGGAAAGAAACATAAAGATAGATAGCAAAACATAGACAAAAAGTATAAAAAAAGGTTTCAATACATAAAACCTAGTGCAGACTTGCACATTCTCCCCTTTTTTATGAAATAGGCAGCTTTATCAGCTTTTGGAGGGGCCTCCTGAATGTGCCGGCCTCAGTGGCAACATCGGCCACCCGTACTATTCCATCTCTGCCGGGAAACAACATCGCGACTCGGCCTTTGGGCCATGAACCACGCGGTAAATTTGAGTCGCATATTACGACCACATCTCCTTCCGCAATTGACGGCGCGCTGCCTCCACCCCTTCTGGGTGACAGCGAAGGCAGGTATTCTCGAACCCATCGCTGCCAGAAATGATCGGCTAGTCTGAGTGCCCTCCGCCAATGACTTCTGCTCGAGAGGTCCGACTCCTGAAGCGTGGCTGGAACGGGTCGTCCTGGTGATCCATTTAGGAGAAAGTGAGCTGGGGTTAATGCTTCTTCAGCATTAGCATCGAGTGAAATAATAGCTAGTGGTCGTGAATTTACCAAGGCTTCAGCTTCAGCCAGCACAGTTCTGAGTACCTCATCAGAGGGAGTTCGTTCATGGAGTGATACTTTCAGCGCTCCCTTGACACTTCGGACAAGGCGCTCCCAAGCTCCACCCATAAAAGGTGCCGAGGGCGGGATGAAACGCCAGTTTATAGACTCGTTGGCAGCGTAGTCTTCAACCGCATCACCGTATAACTCTCGCAGTTCCCGGCTGGCCCCAACAAAGGCAGTGCCGTTATCGGACCAAATCTCCAACGGGGTTCCTCGGAGTGACACGAAGCGGCGTAGGCACATGATCGCTGAGTCAGTCGATAAGCTGTGCACCAGATCCAGATGTACGGCGCGGACGACCAAGCATGTGAATAAGGCTACGTAGCGCTTCTCCTTTCTTCTTCCAACCGTGACATAAATAGGCCCAAAATAATCGAGACCGGTGAATGAGAAGGCTCTTTGATGATGAGCTAAGCGAGCTTCTGGCATATTTCCCATAGGTGGTTGAAACGGCCTAGCACGGCGCAATTTGCACAGCTGACAGGTATGGGCTACGAATCGAGCAGCGTTTCTGAGACCAATAATCCAGTAACGCTGGTGAAGCTCGTTGATTACCAAGTCTAGGTGTGAATGCGCGGCCTTCTGATGATATCTATGGATCAAAAGACGAACCGCCGGGTGTTTTCCATACAAAATTATTGGACGCTTAACGTCGTCTGATACGCCTGAGGCGGCAACAATGCGGCTTGACATTCGCAGCTGATTATCATCATCAATGAATGGCGACAGCTTAATAAGGCGGCTATTACGAGGCAACGGCTGTTGGTTCTTTATTCGCAAAAAATCTTCTTTAAAGGAATCGAGCTGAGACTGCCATAAGATGTGTTTTTCGGCCAGGCGTAAATCATTTGCTGTTAATACATTGAGGTTATTGGGGACATTAGGAGAGGATGTGCAAGAGGGAATAAATGTACATAAACTTCCTTCAAGACGAGTTAAATTGGCGACAACGCCTCGTCTTTGTATACTACGCATACGCAGTAAAAAAATAAATTGATGCGCTTTTGCTGTTGCTCGCACCATTCTCAACCATGAGCTGAAACGCAGCGGATCCGCGGAGAGTGGTGCGGGCAGGTCAGTGTCAGTGATAAGATGAACATGATGTTTAAATTCTTCGCGGCCTAGGCCACTGACATCGATCAAGGGATCAGTGGGCCAGTTCGAGGAGAGCAAGAAGGCAGGACCTGAGATCCAACGAGATTCTGGAGTTAACTCAAATCGTTTGACCCGAGTTGCATCATCTGCCACATTTAAATCACTCGGTATCCAACGCCATTCACTGACGTCCGTTAGCTCCAGTATCTCACCTACTCTATGTGACACGAAAGGCTTAAAAGTGCGAGCGTCGCTGCGAATCCAACCTAAGGTCGTCATTGAGTCACACCAGAAAACTCGTCTCACCGGTTTGAATCGGTGGTCTTCGCATATAGACGAAGCAAGACGAGCAGCCATCAGAGCACCTTGGAGCTCTAAACGAGGAATTGAGACAGGCTTGAGGGGTGACACGCGAGCTTTGCTGCAGATAAGAGAGAGTCTAACTTCACCGCTAACGTACAGAAATCGCCAATAAGCGACAGCGGCAAAGGCAGACTCACTGGCGTCTGAAAACACATGAAGTTCACAGCTTGTTAGCTCTAAATCGTACAAGTTATAGCGACGTGGAATTCGTAAAATAGAAACAGAGGATAAATCCTGGAACCACGACTTCCACGCAGTGTTGTCATCTTGAGAGAGCTCCTCATCCCATTCCAAACCCTTACGCCAAGCGTCTTGAAACATGATGCGGCCTCGAACAACGATTGGCGCAATGATTCCAAGAGGGTCATAGACTCTCATCACCTGGGCTAACACCTCTCGCTTGGTGAGCTTCTGTGGCAACACAACCTTATCGACTCCCGTATTAAAACCTATCACGTCACAGGCGGGTTGCCAGATAAGGCCAAGCGTGCGGACATGACCAGCCAGGTGACCTAAATCTACGTCATTCAAAACGGGCGCCTCTAGCAAGGACTCTTTTGGTAACCACGAGAGCGCCATGAGATCGTTTGACATCCAGCCTCGCATCTCAAAGCCAGCATGAGAATGTACGTTGTAAATGTCCGCAGCCAACTTGGCTGCTTCATGAACGTTGTCTAAACTAGTGATGCAGTCATCCATGTAGTGATCGTGTATAATTACTCGAGCTGCATCGGGGTATGTATCCTGCCACTCTAATGCATTTTTGTTTTTGATATGGATAGCAGTAAAGGGGCTGGACGCGGCGCCAAAAATCATGGATGACATGCGGTAAGTACGTATAGGCTCATTCGGATCGTCGCGCCACAGAAATCTTTGGGCATCCCTATCCTTTTCAATTATTTTGATCTGAGGAAACATTTCACGAATGTCAGCTGTTAGAGCTACTTTGCCCTCACGGAAGCGCATGAGAATACCTAGTAGTGGTTGCAAAAGGTCTGGACCAGTTAATAACATTGAATTTAATGACACGCCGTGGGACTTGGCGGCCGCGTCGTGTACCGTTCTCAACTTGTTAGGTTTATTTGCATTAATTACTCCAAAGTGAGGAAGGTACCACAACGGAGACCCCAAATTAGGAGGAGCTAAACACGGTTCAGCATATCCCTTTGACAGCATATCATGGATATTACGGCGGTAGCGTTCAGCATAGTCGGGATCTCTCACCATTTTCTTTTCTAAGCTAAGGAACCTAGACACAGCTAACTTGTAACTATCGGGAATATCCAGTTTATCAGCCTTCCACAATAAGCCTACTTCAAAGCGGCCAATGGGCAGACGGCGCGCGGTGCGCTCGAGAACTTGCACGGCGCGTTCGTCATCTGCACTACGAGCTTCCCGTTTAGAAATGCCGATAGAATCAATTTTAAACTGCTCCCTAATAAGACCTTCCATAATCAACTGGTCATTCGCTATATCAGGTTCGCTAATCGCGGCGTGGTTGATAACGTCAACCAGTTTAGTTTTGCTGCAACCGAAACCATACAAAACCCAACCTAAAGCAGTTAAAATAGCTACGGGTTGTGTCTTGGTTCCTTTGCGCGTAGCTTTAGCGAGAGATAAGTGCCAGTTGTCGATCCCTATAATCAGCATGGGCTTAACGTCTTCGTAACAAAATTCATTTGAAATGTCTGCCAGGTACGGATACTTACGCACGCTCTCAGGATGCGCTGACTGTCGCGCAGCGCCCAAGCCGTTCATCGACCTGGCTCGCTTAACGGAATGAATTTCATTCGAATGACGACCTTTTATTTTGAAATCTACGTACTGAATTTTAACATCCATACCTAAACCGCCGACGCAGTCTAAATGAATGCGTTTTTCTTGGCCCATGCAACCAATTTGAGCCGTCAGCTTAGAATCTATAAAAGTGCCTGTGGAACCGTCGTCCAGCAAAGCGTACGTATCAACGCTACCACAAGGTCCCGTAACGGTCACGCCAACTATTTTCAACAGCGGTCGAACTGCAGGTTCCTCGGCTGATAAAGAGGATGCGTGAGCCAAGACATCGTGATCCGAATCGTCAGACGATTGCCCGCCGATCTCGTCACAAGCTGCGGGCACGCTACACGGCATCGGCGCGCTGCATGTCAGGGGTGCGGCCGCGCTGGATGTCGATGGCTCGGGTTCAGCGTCGTCTTCCACGTCGACATGCGCGGTGACTGTACGTTCAAAGTTCGACCCGTGTAATAAAGCATGGTGACGCATGTCACAACCTTTTACTGAACACACTCTTTTAACACAAGAAGTTTTATTTTTGTGCCAACCTTTTTTCAAACATCTATGACATATTTTATTTTTCTTTATAAATTGCCAACGATCATTTATTGTCATTTTGACAAACCTATCACAAAACTTCAATTCATGTTTTTGTTGACACAGCAGACAAACAACATTTGTCGTTGATGATTTTTCTGCTGAAATCCTACAATTTTGATGATCGGTTTCAGCTACAATGTTCACCCTATCTCTGAAGCCTCTGTTATCAGTGTTAGGACGTACTACAGTAGGCAACGAGCAGTCAAAGGCACCGCCGAACCTACACTGCAAGTCAGCTTCTCGTGAGAGGAAGTTTGAAAATATTTCGATTTTAGACAAGCTGCCATCGCACAAATGAGCGTAATCTAACCACCGTGGTCGCAATAGCGGTGGCAGCTTGCTCCACAGTGCCTGAAACAGCTCGGGCGAGCGTAAGTAGTCCGGCTGATTTAACAGGCGGATTACTTCCACACAGTTTTGTACTCGGCTGGCAAAAATTAGAATATCTTTGCTATCGTAGCTTACCTTAGGCAGCGCACGTATCACAGATACTTCATGCATCACGACGAGCTCGGGGCGGCCGTAGCGCGCGTCGAGCGCAGCAAGCACCACACCGGGGGCGCGCGCCGCCGCCAGCAGACCTGCCACTGCATCGCGCGCCGCTCCGCGTAGCGCATGCGAAAGCCTCGCTAAATTTTCGGTTGCCGATACATTTTGAGCTGTATTTTCGTACGCACGTTTAAAAGCTAGCCAATCTAAATAGGACTTGCCGTCGAATGTAGGCAAGTCAGTTTTCGTAGGAGTTTGTTTGTTAACTTTATTTATTAATATTCCGAGCGAGTTGATTAAGTGAGTCACTCCTTCATCTTCACTACGATCTTGGTTGAGAGCGTGCGTAGTCGCGACAGCGTCTTTGCTGTGGGACACTCTCATACCCGATGCCTCACACTGGGTTGTATCGTCGTACCTGAAATGTGGGTTGGCACTTAAAAAATCTCGCTCATCGGGATTAGGCACTACATTTTTTACCCAATCTTGAATACTAGCACAGCTACGCATGCCGTGGCTGCCGCGCTGGCTGGCGTCCGCCTCTATGGCGGCGAGCTCAGCTTGTAATTGAAGCTCAGCGACCTGTCGCTCTCGCTCCAGAGCCTTTTGCTCTACAACTTTTTGCAAATCAGCCAATTGCCGCGCGTGCTGCGCCTGTGCCGCCAGCTGACGCGCCACGATGGTGGCGGATGAGCGCGAGGTGGTGGCGCTGGCCGGACGGGAAGGCGCCGGAGCCGCGGCTTGAGGGGGCAGGTCCATGCTCTGTGGCGTGGGTGGGGCAGTCTCCCTCGCCGCAACTTGAGTGCCGTCTCCTGCACACTGCGCGGCCGCTTTTGCGCGTTTAGAACTTGCTAAACGTGTTTCCATTTTTCCGTAGAAGGACCAATATTAACTACCGAAATGAAAATTGCTGGTTCTTGGTAGTGAAAACAAAAGTGTAATAAATCAAACAGGAAAGAAACATAAAGATAGATAGCAAAACATAGACAAAAAGTATAAAAAAAGGTTTCAATACATAAAACCTAGTGCAGACTTGCACAGTACTAGTATTGCGTCGTTAGAAACCAATTGATTAATTGTAAATAGAAATGATAGTTACTAACCAGCAAGGATAAACATAAGTGTTCCAGTTAAAGGGCGATAATCTCGAGCGCGGGCGTAGCGGCAGGTTGCCAGTCCTGTCACTGGTGCTTACCAATCCGTTGACATTTTTATTGCTTATGCACTTCAAGCTAATTGAAAGATATAACGATTATGGTCTTATTCTATTTATCTCTAATAGCCCATTACCAAGTAATCTACTGTTTGATTTCAACAACAAAACCGTCAAGTACTTCTAACATTTGAGAGACTGTTTCATTTCCGGCAATTGTTTGATTGCTCAACGAAATGAAATGTCTCATTCATACTAATCAGCTGTTGCATAATTTTATGAAGTTTGTATTTTTTCCTAAGGAATGTACAACGTCGGGAAAAAAGAAAACATTACAAAGCCGTGGACAGAAATTTGTGGCGTTAGCTATGGCACCAATTTGGAATATGTCTTTGGAATTGTAAACAAAGTCGTTTGACTGTGAAGAATGAATGTCATACTTGGGAAGACAACGGATGAACACTGCGTGACAAATTGTCACCGTTGCTTAGCCTAACGTTAATTGTTTATATTGTTATACAAACATATAACTCAAGGATGTGCCGTACTCGGGAGTTCGGGACATGCAAGGGAGCATTGAGCGAATCAGCGAACACATACATCATCAACTGTTGCTAAAGCATAGCACACGTGTTGAATGAAAACATCCCAGAAATGCTATTGTTGAATACCTAGTTGATGAGATGACACAATACATTAAACATTTAGTTAAAATAAACACCGACACGGACAAATATTTAGTATATTTCGGATAAACATCCAAGACTTAAAGACAACATGTTTTGAGGCACCTTTTAGTATCAAACAAGTCTTTAAAGTTACTTAATCTAGCAATAAGGACAACAAGGACATTAATATGACGTTTGTGGTTGACCAAACAGTCACAAGATCTCTGTAATTAATATGTCCGCGAAAACTTGTTCGAGACGTTCAGTAATACATATAATTAATCAAGGCTTAGTTAGTTAGTTACTCACATAAAGGATCAAAATACGAGCGGCCAGACAGAACAGTAGCTCTAGCGGTGACATGGTGATTGGTGGGGCTATGTCTGCACTATGAGGTCACCACAAGCGTGACAAAACCATCACACAAGTGTTCATAGCTGATGTCACGTGTGCACTGACCATTATAATAAAGCAAAATGAATTATAATATACCACAAGAATAAGGAAGGATAGAAGAAACAATACCCCATTGATATTCTATTGTAATTCGTCGCTTTGCTATTTAAGTCCATTTATTTAGAGGTGAAAAGGTGACTTACATAAAGGAGCAAGAGTTTGCAGCCGAGAGCTAACAAGCTCTCCGGAAACGTCATATCTATGCAATTTAGCAGCACGAGGTCATCTCACCGCAGCATCGGCGCTATTACGAATATACATACAATTCAGACTAACCTAACTCTGACCAGTAGTATTGTAACAATATAAACTACACAGTCACGACAATATCATAGTAACACTTCAATGTGGCAGTTTCTACTAGTTTCCACAAAACACTTGAAAAGAACATTACTGTCAAAGTGGCGACTAAAGTAAACAATACTAACCAGTCACCTGAGACAACTTTATTATAGGCCGCGACCTTCAAATTACACATAACGTAGCCAAATAAGTATGTGGAGTCAGATAAGATAATTTTCAACTAGGTGTGTTTGGGGCCATTTACTAAATTAACCATTACATTACTAACGAGTATGATATCATATGGTAAGTGAAGGGAAAGGAAACCACAAGCAGATGCACGTGACTCACCTGCAAATCGTTTTGGGAAACGGAAAAGATTTCGGATATAGCATGACACAATACAAAATTCAAAGAAGGATTTGAGGTCAACACTTAACAATTTGCCATACGTACATGGTTCTGCTGGTCGCCGAGAATGCCAACGATTGACGGATTCTGATCGCCATGTGAATCTCGGCGCAAATCCGATAATACAAAACTTTGGTTTTCCATATCACTTGAATGAGCTTCACTATTTTTACGGCCATTCATTCTAGAATGCTCATCTCCACTTCCATTAGAGTGACCATTAGTAGCAGCATTCTTCTGGATATCATCTTTTACAGCTTCATTGATCGGTATGTGAGCCGGCTTTGCTTCATCAGGGCGCTCAACTAGCGTTTCGTCATCGGAATCACCAAAATCACCGTCAGTGAAGGCGTCCCCGCTCTCCTCGTCACTATTGTCAGGCGTGGCTACTTCTGAGCGCTGTCCCATGATTAACGTCACTGATTATATGTCAGGTATTGTTGCACTTATTCGTAGAAGACAAACAAATGGAAGCGCGCGCTGGTTTTGAATTCTCGCATCCACAGCATGCGTCAACAAATGTTATGTGTATACAGACGACTAGATTGCAGCATCGCCTCTACCGCTTGAATAGAAAGGAAGGACGCAAATTTTGCACTGAGCTCTTCTCGAACTGCACTCTATTGCGAATCGCGATAACATTTATTGTCGCGGTATTATAGCTTTATCTTATCGCCGATGTTTTCCACTTTATTAAACACTCCTTGACCAACATTCTTTATTTTAGCGTCAACCAAACTGTTTATTTCGATAGCAATAAAATGTTTTCTTTAGAAGCACTTATCACACAATGATTGTTTGTGTATGTTTACGTATCTCCGGGAACAATAAAATGGAGTCATAAAGAGAAGACTACAATTTATGCGCGCGATCGTTGTTATAATTGCCACGTTAGGGCAACCAGCACGCGTGTGGTTGCGGCGACGTCTGCGACCGACTGTGAGTGACCGCCATGCTGGGCCGCACATCACACCGCATAGCAAGCTATGCTATCGCTTGCGTGATATATCGCATTATTAAGTACATAAGGTAATTTAAATATCCAGAAAGTAAACACTAGAAATTTGGTGAGCAGCAAGAACCACTAGTTGTTATGTACAAGCTTTTTGACTAAGAGACGCGGAGCAAAAGACTAAAAAACGATAAACCCACGTCAGAACGTGAATGCCTAAATCGAATGAGTAGCATTTATGTTGCCGTTTCTCTAAGTAAAATGCAAGGCATTCGTCGTGGGTATTCGTCAAGTTCTATTTCCTTGAATGATTCCTAACAATGTTTGAGTCTGTGAAGCACTGCATAGCGAGGCGAACGCTATGCGCAGACCAGCCGAGCATCTTCCGCTCAGCCACGTGAGACGCGAATTCATTAATAATTGAGCATTGTTTTGGTCAGCAAGACCAATCTAAGTGAGGAAATACTATTATGAAGCATTTTATAATCAATTAGGAAATCGTTTTCCAGTAACCAGAAAACAAAAAAATAAAACATAGCCGTTAAATCAGAACTACGTGTTTCTTTGTTTTTTCAAGAAATTGTATTCGTGCCGAAGTAATGGCAGTAAGGAAGATAAATCAAATCATTCGGTGTCATTGAAAGTCTACACTACAAATTATGTAGTCAATAGCTTTTAAATAAATAAATGGACATTTACCAGATATAGGCTACTTATCGTATTAAAACCACAATGTTTTTAAATCATTGATCTGACAAATGACATGAACAGTAAAACAATCTAATAATAGTGACATTGAATTTATCACAGGAAAAACTTGTTACACACAATATTACAATATGGTCCGATAAGCAATCATTTTAGCGTGTCATATTTATTTTTATGAAGGATAAATTATTAGTAGATTTCTCTTAATAAATCTAGTACTGTGTTTCTCTCAATTTGGGAGAGAATAGCCCAACCGTCAATTCTCGAAAGTTCTGATATAAATTGGATCGAAAGATAGAACTGAGAGAACCCTTAATGATATGCTCACAGATCAATTCGAATTTATAATTTGGAGCAAGTACTAAATACAAAATTGAGGAAGAGAGAGTGCTCTCTGGACTGGTGAGAATGTCTGATAAATAAACCCCGCGATTTTAATAGCGTTATAGATCCTTATCGCAGCTTAATTCATAAAATTAAAAATTTAGGTCTCCAGCTCATCCACGACAGAAGGCAAAAAACCAATTTCAACAATAAATCGCTAATTGCTCCATCCGGGAAGCTGGACAAGAAATTAACTAACATTGGCGGCAGCTGAAGAAATGGTTTGCTAATAATCACTGTGGCGAAACTTCTTATCTTGTTCTTGTTTAGTTTTTTTAAATGAACTGTCTCACTTTCAATTTCTACACCAAAACCTTTTTTTACACGGTTTTGACGTAAGGAGCCTGCCATCAAATCGTAACATAAATCTGAGGTTTTTTGTGTCCTAAAGACATGCTTCGACTTTCTTTTCTGTATTTTTTATCCTGTGGTGAATGGTCTACATGGACCATTATGAAGTGGAAGACTTGATGTCTTATTTCATGTTAAACTGGAATTGACTTCTTCAGTCCCAGGTCCAGCGCGAAATGAAATGGGTGCTAGTGAAGGAGGCGACTAAGCGGAATATGGATGGGTTCTAGTCAGTAAAAGTCTGACACTTCCAGCCCAGAGCGGGAGAAGTTATTTCATGATCCATGCCTAAAAGTAAACGCCATATTGATATTGATATTATCTATAATCTTAGGCTGACTCGTCGGTTTCGATTTTTTGATAACGATCAGCAACGCATCAATAGTTTTCGGGAGCACTCACAGTTTACGAGGTAGCTATAAAAACGGAAAAGTTGTTAGTTATACCTGTGGTTATTACGTGGGAACACGCTAGTACAGACGCCTGCACATCAAGCTACTACAATCTGTCAGATTTCTTTGATAGATTTTCGACTTTACTTCTAAAGTATTAGGTTCAAGGTTTATTGGGAAAAATTGACAGTTTCGGGTAGCTTGACCTGCTGGCGTCTGTACATCAAGTACATGAAGGTAATACATTAGCTTAGGTAAGCTGCGGGCTTGTTCCAAAGGAAGTAAAAATGGCGCAATATGGTTGCGTGTGTTTAAATTGCGGCCTGATTAACGAAGCTGTTTTTTGCGGTTAATAAAATAACCCATATCTGACGTTGCACTGCTGCAGCGAATTTAAATGTTCTGTTTGATAAAAGAAAAAACATATTATTGCTTTATTTGGCTACCGAAGGGAAAATATCGCAAGAGTCAACCACGTTAGTAGGTAATCACACTAAATCTTTCAAGAAGAGACAGGAAGCTGCTGACCGTCCCTTGAGAAAAATTAAGGCGTGCAAAAATATCAACTTAATTCATATTAATGTCAGATAGTGCATTAGGAAGCAAAGCTACGATTTCGACACCACTGACATGAAGGTCCTTCGATAGATGAAAACTTTGTGGAAAGTGATATCAGCTAAAGCCACCTCTATGCATGCTAAATATCTGTCTAGTTACCTAGCTGCCTTGCCTAGTGCGTCGTTAGCCGACCTTGGCGCAAGTCGTCATGCAATTTTTATGCTTCTTTATTGAATTATGCATTTGTAATCGTAAAACCGCTAAGGTCAAAAGTTTTAGGCTAATGAATGAAGGTTAGAAGTTTAGAATAGCGATCTTGAGCCTGCTTCATTCTTCACTCAAATTTACTAGTGCGATAGTGTCCCGCCCCGGCTTCGCACGGGTGCAATGTAGATACTAACATTATACATATAAACCATCCTCTTTAATCACTCTATCTATTAAAAAAAACCGCATCAAATCTGCTGGCATATTTGGGACCAGACAGACAGCGGGAAGCGTTCGATTTGTTGCGATTCTAGCATGTAACTACTGAATTCATTTAATAAAGGAAGATTCGGATATAAGGATTGAAAAATACAGTAGTTACTCTGATTTCATTCACACTTACTTTCTACGGAGTAACATTGTAATATCCTGTGTGATATAAATAGGTGCTGCTCTCGCCTTTCGGTCACACAAGGGACCTCAGACAAAGGTACAAGGACGTCACGGCTACACTCTCAGACACAATACCCGTCCTACACTACACTTCTACAAATATACTCTATCTGCTTATGGTTTAATGTCTATACTAAAGGCGCTATTTCGATAAGCACAGTAATAGTGATGGGTGATAAAAATAGAGCAGTGGAAAGGTGAGAATCGACAGAAATGTGAATAATCGTTTGTTTTAATAGTCGACATTATCGTTAAGGATTGGAGAAATTCCAATAAAATGATATTGGAAAAGATGAGATCGATTTAGAAAATTATTTAGAAACGTGTTGTGTCTGACCCAAGATTATTTAAACGTTCGGCCTGCAGCTATGTTTTTATGTTTGCAACCTAAATAACTGGTAATAGAAGTGCAGTTTAATAAACTTTAATTCGTATTAATATTTACCTCAGAGCTATCCCGTATATTATTATACTGCCATACAAAATTACTGTAAGACACAGTTTGGTTACAACAAAATGTTTAAAATTATCCGTATATTCCCGGCCTTAAATTTATGTATGGTCATATTAAGATCAAGCAATCGATCACAGGCAATGATAAAAATTTATAACCATGGAAATAATTTTCAAAAATGATTAAAATAAGAAACTTTACAATGAAGAGATTTATCGATAGTTTTGATTCGTAGCTTGAAGCCTAGTTAAAACCGGTATAAATGCGTCAATTATCCTGAAGAAGACTTGTTCCACACTATCATTTATTTGAAACGAAAAAAAAAACTGTTTCATACAGTATCACACGCAAGTATCAACAGAACGCACTAAACCGAGCCACAACCCGACTAACACTGATTGACGAACACTGGCCCACTCGGCCAGACACAAGGAACGCACGCAAAAACTGCGCAAACGCAACTTGACCGCACGCGGGAAAAATAATTGAGATTGCTGCCACGCGACTGTCGCAGAGAGCTACATAAAAACCGATTGCGGACGATTAACTGTTAGCAGATCGAACGGGATCGATGGACGGCGAGGTGCGCACACGACGGTACGCGGACGTAAATATCGTGACATTTACAGCATGGAGCTGACGCCAGCGCACGTGAGATGCGCTTTCGTAATAGCAAAGGTGAATGATCGATGCCTCAGTTATTTATTAACGATAATAACACATTCAATGATATCAATACAGTCAATCAAAACAACGGCGCGACATTGAAATGGAGCATATCCATTGCGACGGTGTGCAAGTCAAGTGCTTCGTAAATGAAATCGCGTAGGGTTAAAGTATCAACTGATCGATAACGTGAATACTACACAGCTTTGAATTTATCGGTTATATTAACAACGAGAACACGCTTAGTCAATTACGTTAACGATTATTTCGCTCTAAATCAAAAGAAGCGATAGGGGAGTTTACGAGACGAGTTTATTTTTAGAATGATTAAAGTCTCCTGTGTGATTCATGGTGAGGCGCCTCTATTATGGGGACCACACGCGTTCCTTGCTGTATTGAGTTTATTGCAAGCAGCATGTTTCTTGTAACAATATGTCTCTTGTTATGCAAATTTTCTGCTTTCACCGCCGCTCGCGGACCGGTCGCGAATCTCCGTGATACATCTCCGAATCATAAAACTCCTTATGCAGTCGGTGTTAAATGTGCATATTATTATCTTTATCCGATGTTGTAATACATTCAGGTGATTATTGCAGCAAATCCGTTCGCATTTGCAATTAATTTAATGAGAGAGCTTCATTAACGAATGTTTACCTAGCTGTCTACGATGTAATGAATGTTTACTTAATTAGAGCCTCTAGAAACGGACGTAGTTTTATGTGTCAGCCATTAATAATTCAGTTTCCTTATTTATTAAGGCTCTTTTCCGGGTAATTATCTATGTAACCAACCCAACGATTTCGTAAACGTAGACAAAAGCATTTTTAACAGAAATAATATCTTTTGTTGAATTTATGTTCCCATTTGCTAGAATTTAGTACTCACTAATTTAGGTCTAACTAGACAAACAATCGATCGAGCCGATGAGTCCTCGTCACTGCTGTTCTCCAGACAGTCGGACAAGGACGGCGAGCGTTGCTGCGGCCACGACTTGGGCGCCTTCTCCGAGCATGGCGACGGCAGCACCAGCGGCGGCGGCAGCCAGCTGCCCTGCCCACGCCACCACGACACTAGTGCCGGCGCCACACCCACTACCATCGCCAACCCCAAACGAACCATACTGCCGAGTTAACAGTCACCAACCAAACACAAAACAACAAGAGTCTCACAAGATCATAATCAACTCCAATGCACTAGGAAGTGCTTGCTCGCTCGCCTAGAGCATTGTTCTTAAATAAAAACGTCTATTTTAGATGGATGCAGTCTCACACACTTTCACACATGCAATGTGTCACCACACCGGCGAGCGGACGCCACGGATTATCCATCAACGTGTCACGACGCACGACAGCCGGAACATCACATGTGCGCGCCGAACTATAAGTTAATACTCCACATACACATTAACTAAGTTGTGCAACGTGCCAAATGCCAGGTATACCGACGCATAGGCGACACGACCGGCACGAAACGCATCGTGCCAAACGAGTGAGTGTTCGCAATCCTCTCGCTAATTGTCACAGACGACTTCACGAGCCACCCAGAGCAGCACACGCGCGAAATTGAACGCTTTGTGAAACTGCGTTATTGAATATGTCGAAAGTTGAAAGTTGACTCGTCCGGGTGCAGCTCGGGACGGTGTGCCCTCGCGATCGCAGACAGTCGAGTGGCGGTCGTTGACGCTGTAGCCCCCCGCCGCCGAGCCGCCCAGACGCCCCTCCAGCCGCCCGCCCAAAGGGAACAACCCCCCTAGCCCTACATGCAAGAGAATGTCGCGCGAAATGACTGCTCGCTGAAAGGGCTTCTTAGAAGTGTACATGGAAGCTGCTCACGGTTGCGTTTATTTTTAGTTCACGCGGCAAATCCGAGGCACACCACAGTTTAATTGACTTTCAGTACCGTTAGACGTTAGCGCAATCTGGTGTCGTAAACTAGGTCAGGCATATACGCAATACTCGTAATAGCCAATAAAGCATTTGGTAAGGAACATTGTAACTGCATAAAACAACATTGTTAAATCGATTTTAAGGAATTATTACATAAACAATGCATTCAAATAGAATTTCTTAAACATGTCTGTAAGAAATGAGGAAACGGAACGATAAACTTGATTTCATAATGATTGCAAACTTCTGCAGCTTCCTGAAATGCGAAGACTGCGATAATTCTGTATGAATATGTATGATAGTACTGTTTCCAGCTTTCTAATTAAGTCAATGAGATCAAAGGAGCACAAAGCAAGAGAACAATACTTGCAGTGGGCGTGAATATGCCGGGGGCCAGCAGGGTAACACTGCATTTGCAAAATATAGAAACCACAGGATTGGTTGGGAGGCGGGACTGCAGCGGGATCGATACACAGATTGGAAATTTATGATGTGACATGGAAATGTAATCTGTACCCAACAGGTGTAACATCAGGAGTTAAGTCTTAATTGTTTCAAATCAAAAGACCAAAACCTACCCTACCCTAAAATATGTTCGTGATATCGCAACGAGCCCCAGAGTTGCATCAGCCGCGGCGAGGCAGAGGGGGATGGAACCAGACAGATCGATGCTGCCACTGACGTCAATGGATTCCAGACTAGGGGCGGGCAGAATCAAATCCTATTTATATTACAGCTTTCTAAGATTTTACTAACTTTCTTTGTTTCGTCCTACATAGAACATTAATAAAACAAATTATTAATTGGAAAGTGGCTGTCTGTAATAACTACTAAATCATTTTATCGCTAACACAAAATGTTTAGACTAAATTAACAGCTTTGTTAGTTTCAATAGTCACTAAGCGATGGTTTCTTGTGTGGAACTCGGTCCAAGCTATTAGTCGTTTCCATTAAGTCTTAATAGCAGTACTAAAGAACCCTGACACTAGATCTTCAATAATCTCGAAAAACATCATCTTCAATTCCCAAACAAAGGCTTTTTGTTGAGGATAAAATGTTTAGCAATGCAAATTAAAACGTTTTGTATTAAATCAGCCGTCAGTCGTCTACTGTTTTTTAACCCATTAGAAACAATAATAAAAGTGTTAGGATACATTCTAAAAGAATATGACAAGTTCTAGCTGAGATCACTTTGACGATTAAACATGCTAGTGTTGAAAATAATAACACTCGTATTTCATTAGTCTTGATCTAATTCTACTTCTTATTCTACGTTTCTAAAGAATCGCATCTTGCAGTTCAAGATGGCAAATGGCATAGCATAGAGTAATAATAGATAGATAAATAGAGTTATAAAACTTTTTGCATAGAAAAAATGTTATACAGCTCCTTTGCAATATTGCTAATTCTTAAGTACAACAGCAGCCTTGTCGCTGACTAGGCGATCAACTTATTTCAAGTTCTCACCACCGACTGACCATATTCCTCTAGAGCCCCAGCGGCACAAAACCGTGCCAGTAAACAAGTATTACCGTTGAGCCCCGTTGGCACAAATATGTGCCACCAAACCCCGACCGATTTCAAAACTGTATTTGTAGTAAAGATAAGTCTTTAAATCAGATTACGCTTACGAAAAGAGCCCGCCCGGCGGTGCTTGACGGATAGTTGACGTAAATAAAGGCGGTCCTTGAGAGGTTAAAGTATATATATATAAATAATAAGTTTAGTATCAAAAGAAACAAAACAGCATCAACCTTGTCGATATTGAGAGATATATTCTATGGGCTATGGGTCATATTATTATGTAGTAGAAAGCTGCAGAGACGCATAAAAACCAGATGTATGTAAAGTAAGAGGCAACGGTGGTCCTTACATAACCCAGGCAAGAGGGTAGGCCTCCGCGAGGCTGTGGAAGTGGGACACGGATCGATCGGCACAGGGCGACGAACCCGGCCGCCAGGTTCGAACTGACCTATATTTACTATTCCCACTTTACAATAAACCCAGTTAAGTTAAAACCGGAGCCAATTTTGAACAATAAAATTAAAACGAGAACGATTTCGAGAATCGAACGTAGTTTTAAATTCGCTGTTGTATTTGATAATTTCTAAAATGGAAAGTTTGAATTGAATACCTATGTGGGTTACTTTAATTGTTTAGATTTAAAAGGAAACAACTCAAAAATTTAAAGTTTTTGTTTACCCTTCTATTCGAATGTTTGGTGATCATGTGCAACTATCTTACACAACAGAATTTACAAGCAGTGACAATTTAAAACCTATTTCTGATCTAAAATAAATGTAATGTAACTTTAATATAACTTCCTATGCAAATAGTAATTAAATAATAATTTTCGTCTCTGGAAAAATTACCTTTATCGAGTTTTCACAGTTTAGTTAGATGTAGGTGTGCGAAATAGCACTTTCGACTTTGTTCTATAAAGATATAAGTAGGTGAATTCTTGAAGTCCCATCAAGCTTTTAACTGCTATGTTAATGACTAGAATAAGTTACACATGCTTTGAAAATATAAAAAATATTGATTTGCAAATAATATTAACCTGTTGAGTGTTGATACTCTATTTGGATGTAGATAATACTTAAAAAGGAATAAAAGTAACCCATTTGGTATGTTCGCCGTTTAGTTTTGTTTATTATTCATTTCCGTTGACTTGAGAAATATGTTGACTTACAGAAAGGTATGCTGCTAGATCATGCCTTATACCAAAGCGTATATAGAATCCACATTTATAACCATGTAATTTATAAATGTGGATTTATATTTTCAAACTAAATTCTTTTTTACGTCTATATTCAAATTTGACGAGAAAAAGGAAACTCGGAATTAGAAGTCAAGAGTTAGAGACACATAAAGCATAATGATTTACACCCCCCCCCCTACCCCTTTCCTGATTTACACTTACCTGCTACCTGTAGTTTTTGCCCTTGCTCGTTATTTATTGTAATAGCAAAGCTAAGATTTCCCTTTTCTTTCCTCTTTCTCACTCATTTACCACTTTAAAAAAAATAGCCTTTGTCCGTCTCCAGGGTCCCAAGTATCTCTGTACCAAAATTCATCAAAATCGGTTTCGCCATTAAGGCGTGAAGACGTAACAAACCAATAAACAAACTCACTTTCGCTTTTATAATATTAGTAAGGATTCAATTTGTTCTATTTCATTATTGCCAGATATTTCAAATGGCTTCACTGGTGCCAATTGGAAAAACAATAATGAAAACAGCTTTTACAACTTGGCACTCGCATGTAATTCCATTCGCGGGTACAGTAGGAAACGTTGCAGTAGGTCAGTTGTTTCCGGGAACTAACAGAGTTACTCGGCTCGTGCTTCATCTCATCTCGCTGCATTTTGCATTGCGGACCTTTTCGCATTGGCCGCGGAAAACGATTCAGAGCGTAACACTTCGCATATCCGGTCTTTTTGTTGTCTTCATATATTCCTTATTGTAAATCCAACTTCATTCATTCATTCTATAGGTACTAGGAACAAGTACAAAGTCTCGCACTTCCTTGGTTAGATTAGTTGGACTACATAGCTACACTTATTTTTACCTGTCCTCGTTAATTTTGATAGGATCACCACAAGAGGTCAGCGGAGGCCATAGGTTCAAATCCTACACGATTTGAACTCCCGACCTCTGCCATTAATCAACACGAACTCATTAGCTCAAGAATTCAAGATAGATTAGTGTCATCGCCAAGCTGAAGTATTTCGTAGATCGAAACCGAATTCCTTTAGAGATGGATGTTGGCGCTTATTAAATACATCAATTAACATACATAAATTCGACCGTTAAATATAATCACAAGCATGAACATGATAGATATCATAAATATATACCTTATCTAACTGAAATACATATCATAATTGCTGGCTGCTTACGAATTGCAAACAAATTCTATCGATCAATGACTCTTGTCTTCGATTAACTGGCTTTACGGCCGTGTAGTGAATCAACATTATCGTCATATGGAACACCTTATAAAGGGACCCACGTCATACCAATGTTTCCATTCCACCCACTGACGAAGTACTCAATAGATATTTTGTCTAATCAAATATCAACAAACTAGACTGATTGAGTATTGTGCAAAACATAATGACAGAGACATCGCTAAACTTTTTAAATATAGGATAGGTGCAGCATTGTTGCAGTTTATAGCTAAATCTGTGGCAAATAGAGGACATAACGAGATGAGGAACTTACGCATGCAAGCGAAGCAGACGAACATGACGAATTATGAGGACACCATTTGAATATCGAAACCTAAAAACTAAATAGATGCAGTATCCAAGACAACGTGCATCTTTATAAACATTCTTAGGACAGCGGCCGTAATTAGCTGTACTGGCTAGAGCGTCACTTGTAGACGCACTGCACTAGATACTGTCGCGAGGGTCCCAACTACCGTACTCTGAATATTCGTAAATAGCGCCAACGACCGGGCCGCATCAACTGCATGAGGCCGCTTCTATTTCGGCCGCTAGTCGTTTTATTTCGCACCGCGTTCCGATGCACGCTGTATGCGTTTACACATACATATATTCATGTCATCACTCAGGGATGGCAGAAGCCGAGATCTTATTATAACTAGCCGTGCTCAGCTTCTTAGTGTCGTAGCGTGATGTTATACAGACTTTCGTATCATTTCGTGAAAGAATTCCTAAAAATTCTTGCATAATCTAGTGTACAAAAAGGAGGAATCCTTTTAGGACGTAGGCGCTAACTCAAATGCATAGAAAATTTGAGATTCTCAATACTATTTACCTAAATCTAGTTTTTGAGATTTCATGTTGAGTGAGTCAGCGATTTTCCCTTCAATATAATAGATTGAGAAGAAACTGTTTGTGTACCGGAACATGCAGCGATGAAGGTAGCTGGATTCGGAGGGCACAGGGTCCGTTGATGTGGTGATGCAAGAGGAGGATTAGGATGAAGAAAATAAGGGTTATATACAATGAAGGACATTAAAAGAACCCATTGTTAGGCAAGACCAAAGTTTGTATTGACTTGACACACTTGTGTCCGAATGGACGATAAAAATAACCATATCTGCTTAGACATAGATAAATGTGATATGATTATGAATAGAGTGGTTATTTTATCTTTTCTAATTCGTTCTTTATAATTTGTGAACTTTGTAACAAATACCAAAAATAATGATAATCTAATATAAAAAATTCTCGTGTCACAGTTTTCGTTCCCATACTCCTCCGAAACGGCTCGACCGATTCTTATGAAATTTTATATGCATATTCAGTAGGTCTGAGAATCGGCCAACATCTATTTTTCATACCCCTAAGTAAGCAGCGGGTGAAACCGCTGGGCACAGCTAGTATTATATATTAAAGAATCTTGGAAAAGAGACCGTATTTTAATCGAAGTTAAAATATTGATTATTGTCTGTATGTTGAATTCCATTGTAGACTGCAGAAACAAATGCGGTTTCGAAAACTTAAAACAAGCATTTGCAGTTCAATCTATTGGAAAGGGAACCACTAATGCTTGCTCGTATCCATCATCTTTCTGGTCTTGTGTAAACCGTCAAGCTATCACTTACTCTTTTTTAGTATACAGTACCTCAAAGGGGAAAAATTGTACCCTTATAAGATCAGTTTGTTGTCCATCTGTCAACACCCTATTTCTCGGAGGTATAAAAATCAACCCTCTAAGTCTACGCAGTCAAAAGATATGGCCGTTTATGTCGCCAATGTTGTATTCTCGGTGCGCAAATCCGACCCACAGTTGGGCAGATTTTTTTTTATGTTTTTACATCATACATCCTTACTATAATATTATAAAAGCGAAAGTGAGTTTGTTTGTTACCTCTTCACGCTTTAATGGCTAAACCGATTTTGATGAATTTTGGTACAGAGATAGTTGCGAACCAGGAGACGGACATAGGCTAACTTTTTTTGTTTTTAAAGTGGGATGTAAGGGAGAAAGAGGGAAGAAAAGGGAAAACTTAGCGTTGCTATTACAAATCAATAAGGCGCAAGGAGAACTGTGTTACCCCAAATTTAACGCGAGCGAAGCCGCGGGCAAAAGCTAGTATGTATATAAATAAGAACAGTTTATTAACATGAATGTTGTGTTGTTGACTATCATGAAAGAAGCTAAACCTTTTTCTTGATTACGTGCCAATAAGTAAACAGTGGTAGCCCTATTGGATTAACAGCTCATAAAGCAATAATCATAGGATTTGATGATACAGTCGATCAGTTGTACAGTACTCACACACACATTCGACACAATTTGCAAATATTTTATATTGGATCAGCCTGCTATGTTAATTTATAGTTTCAATAATATAAACTTACGTTACACATCGATGTTATTGACCACCTACTGAACTTATGTTTTACTAACGTCTATATATATTTAATTAATTTTCGCTGTATTAAAGATAAAAGGTAATTCTGCTTTGATTTGTTTTCAGTGATAGTTATATTTTACGTAAATGCTCTTGAACAGAAACATTATAATGGTTACACGTATTAGTGAAGTTATACCAAGGAACTAGGTAATGCATCTCGCAACAAAAGACTTACCACTTCGCTTCTGTTTAACATAATATAGATCTCCACTCAATTGATTAATCAACTCGGCCAATATCAATGTTGACGGACGCAAAACCTAATTAAGATTAAAGCCCAAACTATACTGGTTATGCAAAATAATTCTGGATACTGGTCTTACGTTATTTGCAGATAGTACTATAATCGCTACGCCCCAACAATCCTTACATTCTCCATTCACGTCATCAACGCTAATTAAATGATAAATAATACATAATCATTCTCCTGTCCTCTTCCCAATTTATTAGAAGTCGGTCCGTGGGCGCAGACGTGCAGTATGTGTTCTTTTTTCAAACAGTCTGTCATCGTTTCTTAAGTCATTCCGTACCCTTACAGCCGCCCAAATGCAGACTAAAAACATCTCGTCATTTAATACTAATTAAAATAATTAGTTTTATAAAGGTTCGTGAGCGTGTTCCCTGCATCTACTCGCGTGTGATATCGAAGGCGACATCGTTGAAGTCAGTCGGTCGCTAAGGTGTCGCACACGGAAGTCTATTTCGATCGCGACTTATTTTACTACCGCCATTAACAGGTGGCAAATTACACAGTGATTCGAGAAGGTTGGATTTTTATACAAAGGAGTTTAGACAGGTTGCTGAAGGGGGAAGAGCCAGGGTAACACAAGATATTTAAAATACGATTTTTACAGTCAGTTAGTGTGTGTGATTTTACTGAGTTATAATCATTTAAATTATCGATACAACCCTCGTAAGATTAATTAATCTCATTGAATGACTTTTTCAAGAAATAGACCAACATACATATCACGAAGATTGCAAAAAATAATGTCGCGGGCTACCCTGGCGCTTTCATATTAATGGAGAGCTTTGATAGAAATATGAACTGGTATTTTGGATTTGCCAAATTTACACGTTCTACATCGCTTTTAAGCAGTAAGGCCAGAATCCTGGTATGTCAAAGCGTTGACAAACGCCGGAGTCTTGGCCACATCGCATTAAATGGCTAATAGCTGCCTAAATATTAGCCGCAAACACCTCACATATAACGTGTCTTTCTAGAAATTATGTGGCTCAAAGAACTGGAGTATGTGAGCTGAAATGTATTACCGACATAGATGTTTGTGTGTGTTAAATTTTCTAGTAAATAGAACCCTAGACCAAAACGAATTATAATAATAACAAATCAATGCCAATACAAACAGCTACGTATTTTTTTCCAAGAGCAGCACGCAGTTGGCACAGTGTGCAGTTTCGCTGTGTGCGAGGAGTGTCGTCTGCCAGGACTGCCAGTCTACATTGTGGAGTATATTCGACGGTTGGACGAGCAGGTGAGCCGAATTGTGCATCATAAACACTCTTTTAAGATACTACAAGGCAATCTTAGTGAAGTGTGTGCTATCACTGCTATCAGTGTTATACTTCGCCCTCTTATCTTTGAGGTATCGTGTGGTAATCAAGTGTTTTGTTTCGTTAGTCATCATTCATTATGGATATCGATCGGCACTTTAACTTTGTTTTGTAACACGTTTGCAGTATTGTGCATTGATATTGGGTTGATTTTCAATATGGAGAAGTAATGGTTCTAATTTGTCGTGAAAAAATGTCAAGAATTTGTTAGCACCCTGTATAATCAAAGTACAAGTAAGTAACTTGTGTACATTGCAGTTAGACTAGAAAGCAAAAAGGTAGTTTGAAACTTCTAACTACAAGCGCCACCTGTTGACTACTTCAGGCAACATCAACATTTTTACAAGCAATAAAATTAATGCCAGTGCATAAATTAGCAAGATGTGTTGATCCATTTGACCCCTAGACATGAGTCCAAGAAGCTTGCTACTTGTAATTGGCTCAAAGAGATTGTAATTCTAGCTGGAAGGATTAATAAGTCACATGGGGACTACACATACTAATAATATGAGTAACTGTCTATAGAAGACTTGCAGCTAATCCATTTACTAGCATGCCTTCAATACATGTCACACTAATCTTGTTCTTTTCAGTGGTAGCCAACAGTTAGGTATGGAAATAAATATACACTACACATGTTGATCACACTCCCAGTCTATGCACTATGTGCCAATCTCAACATTTTACTTTGTATAATTTAGAATTACATTATATACTTACTCTCAGTGTACAGGTTCAGGTTACATTAGCTAGCAGTTGCTGATCCCAAAAAAAGATCTAAAATGCTTTTTTTGTTTAATAATTTTTAGATAACTCTCATCTGCCAGAATATTTCTAGTTAATTTAATTTGATCTTTTATTAAACCTCTTTGGCAGTCACAACAGAGGTGTAGAATGAGAAAAGGGAAGCCATTTCCTAGCAGTTCAATTGAGATAATCCTTCATATTTTTGTTGGTCAAAAAATGTTGATAAGTCACGTAACAGTTCAAGCCTTTTGTTTGTATGTGGGAGACTTAGGTTGTATTGTGTCCCATCTTAAC
Source organism: Ochropleura plecta (assembly GCA_905475445.1). Taxonomy (NCBI): domain Eukaryota; kingdom Metazoa; phylum Arthropoda; class Insecta; order Lepidoptera; family Noctuidae; genus Ochropleura; species Ochropleura plecta. The sequence goes on from FR997732.1 coordinate 2,440,286, forward strand.
ATTTACGATAGATAATATTAGGTACTGACCTCTCTGGCAATCTGGTCGAGGGCCTGCTCCTCGGCCGTGGCCTTCGTCTGCGTGCGCTGGCGCCGCGACGGATCCATCCCGCACGACACGCTTCACACTCTGCACACAAACAAACAGACTAGACTAAAAAACTATTAGATTTAAATTCTATGACATTTTTTTTTCTGTTTTATATGGTATTGTGGCTTCTATGTGGTATTCTGTTAATATGGGCCTTGCTTGTTAGCATTGTCTAAATTATTACTAGTTCCAGCTTCTAGAGCCAAGCCTCTTTCTGTACTAACTTCATTCCAACAAGAAATTGTGTATTATTTAAGAAATTGATTCTTTCTGACAACAAAATAACTTTTTTTTCTGAAGTAGTTTGTCCCATCCTAATATTCTGATAACAACTGTTGCTGGAAACAAGCCATACTCAGAAGTAACAGTTATTTTGAATAGTCTCTCTAATGTTGTTCAAGTCAATATAGTGGATTCTTATAATTAAATAGTACCTGGACACATTTGCCTGCTCAGGTAAAACTAGATAAAACTATTTTCAGATATCTTTATCTAAAAGTTGCAATATATGTATAGGATCAATATATTGCAACTTTTGTCATAATTGGGAGAGCAGTTTTTGAGATTGTGAATACAAATATTGCTCATTTAGTAGTATAGGATACAAGCTCAGATACTTACACAAAAATAAAGAGGATAATTATTATTTATCCCTGTTACTATGACCTTGATCCTACTTAATAAGAATTAATTAAGATTACTATGTTAAACATACTAACAAACATATAAAGAGCCTTTAAAATATACCTAAGTTTTAAAAAATTAAGTTTAACAATTAGTTATTATTTGAAATAGTAATTAAACACAAGTGATAAGCAACAGTGTGTGGCATGCTGACGTAACCTTGGATTAATGGATGGAGCGACACCAATGTGTCAGATGCATGTGTTATCAGCGGGAGCTACCAACAACAAGGCTATCTCTCAACAACTACTGTTCTGCAACAGTTTTAATTACTTATTATTTTCTTTAGACACTTTGTAGTTCATTTAACTTATACTAAGATAAAATATTACTATCTGTGGCTCTTCAAGTCAAATTAGAAATGAATTAACAATTAATATTAGAATTTCTTATAATACTCAAAAACTTACTAGATCAGAAAGTAAAGTAATCCAAAATATATTTAAATGGTGATTTGTTAAACATGATAAACTATTTTTGATTAACTTTGGCATCAATATACTAAAGATTAACAAAAATAGTTTATCATAATACAACAACAGAGTAATACACTGGATAATAAGAGACTTATTTTTAATCCTCAAATGCATTATTAATAGGTCAATCAAATATGCATTATCACAATAATAATTTACCGTCAATTTATTGATTTTAGCCAATGTTTTGATCAACCACTGCCACCAATACCTGAACTAACTTTATTTATTTTTAACACATAATGTTAAATTTTCCTGGTGTTCGTAAATTTAAACCAAAATATCGAAATAAATAGATGACCAGATTATTTATAGTGTCACAAATATTGTGATGGAATTTAGTATCAAAATACATGATTAGATAAATATGTTTACACAAATACACTTACAGATAACTAGTTTCAAACTATAGACAGATGATTGAGCTTATATGTTTGTCTGTCACTATAACACTACAGTTGTAACACATGCACTCCGTCCACTGACCTACTGGAGGTTCTTACCTAATTCTATAAATACGGAAACACCACTATGTTGACACAATTTTATAAATATTGTTACTCATCAGTCACATTATGTATTACTTATAACAACACAAGCGCCGTGCTATATTTAACAACTAATATTCATAAACAGTGTGGCCACTGGCTGACCACAATCACAGACTAATTAACATAAATTTTAAAACAGGTTGTCTATAACCTAAGGGGTTCATTGTGCTTATCCCGCATGCTTGTTTCCTCAAAATCGTATTGGAGTCACGATCACCAGGAAAACGGGTGGGCACAAAGCCAACATAGTTTTTTATGGTAGTCACTACAATGACATCATTGCATACTTACTGGGACAGTTACAGATGTAAACACATCACTGCAACGCTCACTATCACCTACTTATCGGTCATCAGTCCTGACACGATCTCACGATTATGCTAATCGACTCTTATAGCGCAAAAGGAACGTAAAAAATTTGCAATATTTTAAGAAATACGGCGACACCAATTCACTGCCTACACGAATCACATTGATTATGCTTCAATTACACACTTTACACGTAAAGTTAGGGGTTATTTGGCATAGATTTTAATTCACACACTCAATTCTATAGTTTATTTAACGTTAAAATCGTGAATTATGCCATTTTTACTAAAATTAAATTTTACAAAAGCCATGTATGACATGCATGCCATTGCCATTTAAAACCGTTGCGTTCAAGAATAGCCCGTTGGAATGTCACTTAAATTTATGGAAGCGTTCAGTGCCAAACTTGATTCAAACTAGAAAACCAAACAATATCATTGACCTCGTTTCTAAATGATTTTCTTAAAGTGGAACTAGAAAAAAGTATTTTTTATAATTTCACTCCACTCCTTTAAAGCCTTGTTTCCTCATTGGATAAAGTTACCTATGCGGTGTTGCCATTTTTCGAACATCTTCGCGTCTCCGAATCCGCGGTAGGTAGGTAGAGACCAAGAGATGAATTAATATTGGCGCTACGTTACGTTTAGATAGTAATAACTTTGTGTAGGATTTAACAAGAGTACAACACCGGTAAATCACAAGAGGTTTCGAATTATTTAAGATGAGGGACTTTCACATAGCAGTCACTACAATCTGTGAATCTGCATGTTGTTATGTAGCTATTCAAATAAATGTTTGATTAATTATTCAAAGACCTCTGCAAAAACGTTTAAATGAAACACATGAGTAAATAATGAAAATTTATTGCAATTCACATTTCTTAAATGCAATCCACACTTCCATACATTCTTGTTACACCTTTTTTAATGTGCTACTACACACTGTACTATGTGAATTTTAAAACTAATGTAGATCTACTCGCTCTTCGTCTTGGGCGTGTCTTCCTTGTAGTATAGGAAAACGAAGGAGAAGAGGAACACGCCCACCATCATTGAGAAGGCGCTGACGTAGTACGGGTACGCGCTGGGGATGAAGCGCTCGTACTGTGTGTGTTGTAGGGGACGCACGGACACCTGGGATACAAATACAAACATTCGTAAGAAGAAAATTGTGAAATATTGCCTAATAGTGATGCATTCATAAATAAACAATTCAACTATATTGTTGTTTGTTTTCTTTTTAATAATCAGCTGTTGTGCTGATACTTGGGAATGCATATTGAAGTTTAACAAGTATATACCGATGCTGAAATATGAACTACCAAAGAATATGCTATTCGATTTTCAACTTTCTGTGCTTGCCTAATATTACATAGCATATCAGATCTCCACTGGTATGCACTCAAATTTTCAACAATATTCTAATTATCAATATTAAACTGACCTGCGTCGAATGATACAGCCTAGTGTACCCAATTCTGTCATAGTCAACCTTGAACTGGTAGACGCCCCAGACGTCGGGCACCTTGAATATGGCCTCGTACACGCCATTTGGCTTCTTCTGCAGGGTGGTGCGGATGAAGGGATCGATGCGCACGAACTCCAACTGGACGTCAGTCGCGTCGAATGGCTGCCATTTGCCGTTCTTCAGCTCTTCAATTTCGATTCTGTAAACCTGGATAAATTAAACATGGTTACTAAGTTTTTCAAACCATAGGCATTCAAACTAATTATTTAATGATTTCATATATTATGAAGATTGAAGTGTATAGTAAGTAAGTGATTTGATTTCAAAACTTTTTATTCTTCTTTCCTAAATAACATGATTTTTTATAGAAAAAATGTGATTACAAACTAAATTGCAGCTGGTAAACTAGTTGATGTATTTTTTTTATAGCAATGTTAAATACTTTTATTAGTTACCTAAAACTTTATACGGAACCTTTGGTGCGCGAGCGCGAGTTTTTAGTAGACAAGCATTGGACAGCAAAGGGAAAACATTTGTAAATACTTACAACAGTATCTGTAATGGTGTAAGTGTTGGAGGACTTCTTCTCTCCCTGGCGGTTGTGGTTAACGTTGCGCACACGCAGACGGCCGCGCTCGCCGAACGACCACTCGCTCAGACGCACAGCTAGGGCCTTGTTGCCAGACTGAGCAGAGCTCAACTTGTCACCCTGAATAAATAAATGAAGAAATTAAGAAACCCTCCTTTGTTTATGTGGTCGTACAACTCTAAACTAATGGAAATTTTGACAGCATTAAAAAGTACACCAGATTGATTGCTGGTTTGGTATTGTGTATGTATTTGGATAATATAATGATAAAAAAAATGTTGTTGTGTGTTTACATGTTTTTTTTCTATCTTAGTCTAGGTAGACTATGATAGAAAACGAAAAAGAACATGAGCAAAGCCTTGCAAATTTGCAAGTTAATTTTATTATCACAGGCTGTCGTAATTACCAACTATTTCTAATATCACCAAGTTTACTTACATGCACTTTGCTGACGGCTGAGTTGAAAGCCTCATCAGAGAAGAAGTACAAAGAGCCACTGAAGACAATGCGCGCGTTATTCCTGGCCTGTAGGGCGGCGATCAGGACGGTCTTACGGCCGACAGCGTGGGGGTACTCCTTCACCTGTGGGCACAAAATAAATTTGTAAAACTGTTATAGTGTTACTTTAGTTATGTTACACATACTGATTTCATTAAAACATTTGTAACTGAAAGAGAGCATAAAGTTTGATTATACATTCAGATCAGAAATAGAACTCAAATTTCTGATGTAGCTCATAAAGTCGCAACTTAAATGAGACTGAACAAGCCATGCCCGCTGGATGCACAGCTTTGAGCCCACACAACGCAAAACTGGAGCCCAGAGATAGCTAGACGGGTGCCAGTAGATTGAGAAGGAGGTGGTGGGACGCCTTAAATGACTTTTTAGTTAATTGGCGGGAAGAGGCGCAAGATCACAAAAAGTGGAAGGAATGGGGGGCGGCTTTGCCCAAGAATGTAAAAAGTCAGGCATCTTTCATAATTAAAAATTCCGTACGTAATTTATTACGTAGGGTCTGTACAACATCTATCTCTTCTATTTTCGTCTCACAGCCATCATGATGTTTATGCAGCTGCTGCTACTTTCAAATGTGTGATTAAAACAACAACTGCTGAGCAAGGGATCCTGGGTTCAATTCTCAGTAAGCGTCAGGACCCCTGGACCAATAGTGATATTTGGTGTTTAGAAAATACCAAAATTTACTACCTTTTTACTAATATTTGATACCTATCTTCAAATATTTAGTACCTCGACTGACAGCGAAAAAACACGTAAAGAAAGTGGTAGACATTCTGACATCAGGACATCTGGACCATTTTTTTTTCATAGTTCTAGATAACATAACTAATTTATCTCTTTGTAAATATTTACTACTTTTTTAGTACCTCAACATATATTTTTTTCAAATATTTTTGGCATTCCAGAAAAATTCTATGCATGAAAGTTTTGTAAGCGTCAGGAACCCTGGACCAATAGAGATATTTGATATTTAGAAAATACCAAAATTTACTACCTTTTTGCTACTATTTGATATCTATCTATGGTCAGACAATATAACTATATATTGTCTAGAACTATGAAAAAAAAATGGTCCAGACGTTGATGTCAGAATGTCTGACCACTTTCTTTACGTGTTTTTTCGCTGTCAGTCGAGTTACTAAATATTTGAAGATAGGTATCAAATAGTAGTAAATTTTGGTATTTTCTAAACAACAAATATCTCTATTGGTCCAGGGGTCCTGACGCTTACAATATTCTCAGGTCAGGTAAATTGTTATTGATTTTTTCCATCAGGATTTTTAAGTAGCAGCCGTGGAGGCTTGACACGTGCCCGGTTGATGGCAATAGGCTTGCACCCTATTATATGGGACTTAAACGTTAAATGTGGCTGTACTAGTATGTATGTTGTGATAATGCATAAATTCTAACTAGAATCATTTAACAAGAGTACAGTTTCAAGAGACTCCTTACCTGACTCTTAGGATTGTAGCTGTAAGCAGTGGAGTCAGCAGTCAGAATGGGCAGGACCAAGGTGTTGTCCTTATCCAAAATCAGACCAGTGCCTTCAAACAGCAGGGGCTGAGTGTTCTGTACTCCAACAATGGTGGGTGCGGTGATAAGGTTCTTGGGAGACACCACGATTTTGGTGTGCTCACCATCATCTGATGCATCATAGTTAAAGTGGTCAATGACTGCTGCAGATTCCTCATCCATCTAGAATTTGAGAATGTTATTTTAGTTCCAATTGAACTGCATCAAACAGACACAACACCAAGAAAAGTGGAAGGACTGGAAGAGGCCATTAATCATTTGCCCAAGAGTGCAACAGAGAACAACAAATCAAACTGGAAGATTCTTTACAATAAATTGCAAGGGAATCAAACCTCTCAGACAAATTGCTATTTGCACAAAGTATAATTTATTGACATCTGAGTCAACAAATTACAAAGAAGTAATTACTGTGTTATTTCTTTAACTTATTGACTCAAATGTCAACGTTCTGCACAAATAAAAGCTAATTTTACCAGCTTATTATTGCAATCATATGTCCACATTAGGCATGGAAGACACGGGGAATAGCCGTGGGATGATGCAGGTTAACAGCAATAGTAGAATATCTTACGCAGCATTGTTTAGATTTACCTCAAATCCACATTCGGAAGCGATTTCCCTGTACACGTCCCCGGCAGCTGCGTTGCCAGCCATGAGCAGGTTGCCGCCATCGTCGATGAACTTCGTGATAGCCTCTGTGTCGATCTGACCGCCGAATTCGAGCACCGACGGGGAGAATACGATCAAGTTCTTGTACAAGTATTCACCATACTTCGATAGCACTAGGTTAGGGTCGTCAGCGAGTTTGTATGTGAGACTGTAGCCCCTATCTGAAATGAGGACGCACGACTGATAAGGAATGGTTCAATTAACCGTTGTGTTGAGTTTTATGGATCATGAAATAAGTAGATTGTGCTAAATTAGCTCCTAACTGACGGTATCAAAATAGAATACCGGCGTCGCATAGCCGTCATCGATTTTACTTACCTTGCAATGATTTGAAGAACTGTGAGTGGGTTTCCCTTATAGTAAGATTATCAACAAGAACAAGTGTTTCTTGTTCAGCTAAAGCTAATGTAAAGCTAGCTATAATTCCTAAAATTAGTGAAACCTTCATTTTTCCAACTTGTATTTTCTGCCGCACTAGCAAATTCAATCAATGAATCAATGACGTGTACGTAAATTCTATAGACACCACAGAGTAAATCATTTAAACTATAGTACTCTGTGGTAAATTAGTACGACTTACGAGTCACACTTGAAGTCAGATCTTTGATACTGATGGATGAAAGAAAAACACAAAGCAAAACACACACTTTTTTTTCTCAGTGAAGCGCGGCGCTTGCCTCGCTATTTAAATCACCATAACAGAACTCACTGTCACTGGAAATGGGATGCTGGCGGGCTATACATGAGACACCCCACAAACATGATCAAAATAAATGTGGCAATTGGACCGTACCAAACCAAAAACAATTCTTGCTGCAGTTGGCAGCAATGAAGGTTTTTTTTTCAATCTGTGGCGTCAATTTATTTTGATTGACATTTCGTAAAATGATTTATTTTTGTATCGAAAACCTGCTCTTGGATTTAGCTAAATAAGTAAAGTTAGACATCCGGACTGGTTATTTCATTAGACAGTCTTCCATAGGTGTTTATAAAATGATCATATCGCGGTCTAAGCACCGCTCGACGGTGGAAGTGTGTGCGGACTGCGGTGGATCAGGTCAGGGCGATGTTCCAGTTTTAGAATTAGTTTTAATAGTTCCGGTACTCATTGTAAAGTGTTTTTTTGTGTTTTTGCTGGTCGTAGATCCGTCATGGGCATCGATCAACCGTGGGCTGCTGTTGTGTGCCGAGTGCTGTAGTGTCCACCGCAGCATGGGACGACACATCTCTCATGTAAAATCATTGCGGCAGGGTTCCTGGCCACCATCTCTACTGGCAGTATGTATAAATTCTCTTTAGGCCAGAGGGTTGTCTTATGTTACCATTATAAAACCATCAAGAAAGGAAACATTGCCCTAATTAAATTAACAAGTTGTATTAATAGAATTGGATTTAATTCAGTGCTTAGTCATTAGGATTACAATGAGTTTAATTGAACAAGGAATTTTACAAGCTTGTGAATGAGAGCTAAAATTAGATACATTGTATTGTATTGTATAACGGGCTGGTGTCCGCAACTCCACGTCTGAGGCGCATATTTTGCAAAAATTAGATACATACATAGCAATCATTTCAACTAGTAAATACATAAATTAAAGTTATTCAACTAAGAATCTGTCTGCATCTGATAATAAGTTTAAGAGTCTGTTCTACTGTTCAGATGGTGCAAGCACTGACTGCTCAGAATGTGAACTGCATTTGGGAACATTCCTTACTGGACACTTCAGCTCCTAAGCATCTCCGCAAGAAACCACAGGCCAAGGACCCATTACAGTAAGATCTTGTTGAACTTTAGTTGCGTTAATTACATCAATCAAACTATAACTATCTGATAAGGTATCACTGTGCAAGTTTGTCAGTAAATAAGCCTAGATAATACAAAGAGCTGCAACATTATCTGATTTGAAATTGGAGCAATAATAATTTAAATATAATTTGGTTTAAATAGCTCCTATTATGGATCACACAAACTAAAATAAGCATAAACATATAAAAACGCCCATATTAATTTTAATAAAATTTTTAGCAACAGCTGATCAACACTGTTGAATTGAAAGTAACCATTAACTGTTGTTGTACTGTGTAAAAATATGTTACAATTTTATGTCTTTCTCTCACTTCTCTCAGGAGTCAACTGTTATCACATGTAAATGCTTTGCAAGATTACACAAAACTATACACACTAACACTATAGAATCTAACTTCAAAATTCACTTTTAGCCCCGTCAAGTCGGAGTTCATTCTGGCAAAGCACCTCAGGCTAGCATATGTGTTGAGGGCGCGAAGAGATGAGCCTCCCAGTGAGCTGGGGCGACAGTTGCACAGTGCAGTCAGGAGCGCCTCCTTAGATACTGCCATGAGGCTGTTGGCTCAAGGAGCTGATCCGAACTATTATAATCAGGTGAGTACCTTCATTATAGAATACTAGCTTTTGCCCGCAGCTTCGTTCGCGGTAAATTCGGTGTAACACAGTTTTCCTTTCCTGAATTACAGATACCTGCTACCTGTAGTTTTTGCCCTTGCGCTTTATTTATTGTAATAGCAATGCTAAGTTTCCCTTTTCTTCCCTCTTTCTCTCTAGCCTATTTCCTCCAGGGTCCCAACTATCTCTGTAACAAAATTCATCAAAATCGGTTTAGCCATTTAGGTGTGAAGACGTCACAAACAAACAAACTCACTTTCGCTTTTATAATATTAGTAAGGATTTCATGTAGCAATTTGATCAATAGAAACTATGACATAGTTGTCCATCACATTACGTCAAATGACCTAACCACTGGTAGCTTGGACCCTGCTCCCGTTACCGGCGGAAACCTATTTTTATATTTTTAAATGTTTTTTTTTATTTATTTTTTAAGAAATATTTAAAAATGTAATTTTAAGATACGAATTAAATAAAGGACATAATAATAATAAATAGCCTTTATTCAGACGCAAAAAAAATACATTGACAAATTACATTAAGATTACATTAAAGTTAAAATTACATTAAAATTAGAATTACATTAAAATTAAAATTACATTAAAATTAAAATTACATTAAAATTAAATTACATTAAAATTAAAATTACATTAAAAAAAATTAATTAACAATTTATATTTTAGCATTTCCATTTGTGTTGTGTTGTTGTTCCATCGTTTTGGTTTCGTCTGTTTGCCCTTTTTTGGCAAAGGCCTCCCCCAATTTTCTCCATGCTTTTCTGTTGTTGGCTAATATAGGCCAACCACCTCCTAGTGTTGCTTTTATATCGTCCACCCATCTTCTTGGCGGCCTGCCCCTTTTTCGCCTATAATGCCCCGTAAACCATCGCATTACCGTTCCAGACCACTTTATGTCATCTCTGATTGTGTGTCCTGCCCATTTCCACTTTAGCTTTCTGATAGATACTGTGACATTCTTTGTTCTAGTGCATCTCTTTATGTTAGTGGTTCTTATTCTATCAGAAAGCCTCTTTCCCAACATGCTCCTTTCCATAGCGTTTTGGCACACTTCTAGTTTTTTGACATGAGTTTTATTAAGTGCCCAGGTTTGGCAGCCATATGTGAGCACAGGAAGCACGCAGGTATCAAAGAGTTTGCGTTTTATAGAAATGCTGGTTTCTGGGTTTTTCATGACCTCTTTCAAACTCCAATATTGTTTCCAAGCATTTCCTATACGTCTATCAATTTCCTTGGATGTGAGATCTACAGGCGATATTGTTTGACCTAGATAGATATATTCGTCCACATAGCCAATTTTGTTATTATTCACGCAGATAGGTCCTTGTTGTCCGTTCGTCATGGCTTTGGTTTTTTCCGTGTTCATATTTAATTCTATCTTGCGACTTTCTCTATCCAGATCTCTCAACATATCCTGCAGCTCCTCCCTCGATTGTGAGATGATGAACAAGTCATCAGCAAACCTTAAGTGTGACAGGTTTTCCCCGTTAATTCGTATCCCACATGTTTCCCAGTCTAACTGTTTGAATATTTCTTCCAGTACTGCTGTAAATAATTTCGGTGAGAGTGGGTCGCCCTGTCTCACCCCTCTCTCGATTCTTATCTCTTTTCCTTCTCTTTCTAACTTAATTTTTGCTTTGCTGTTTACATAAATCTGTTTAAGAATTCTGATATATTTATGTTCTACGCCTTGATTTTTCAGTGCTTGCCAAATCTTCTCATGATCCAGCGAGTCGAAGGCTTTGCTGTAATCTACAAAGCAGCAGTAGAAGGTTATGTTAAATTCTCTCCCCTTTTCAAATAGTTGTTTTACAACATAAATGTGATCTATAGTTGAGTAGCCACTCCTAAATCCGGCCTGCTCTCTCGGTTGGTTTTCATCTAATGTCTGTGTTATTCTGTTGAGGAGTATTTTGGCAAAAACTTTATAAATATTAGACATAAGACTAATAGGTCTGTAGTTGTTTATGTTGTTTTTGTCTCCCTTTTTATGCAGAAGAATTATAGTTGATGTTGACCATTGCTCGGGTATTGTTTCGCTACGTATTATGTTGTTGAAAAGGTCCGTAAGGATGGGGGTTAGGTGCTCTATATTCTGTATAAGGAATTCGTTCTTGATACCGTCTGATCCAGGAGCTTTGTCTTTCTTTTGGGTTTTTATGGCTTTTTCAACTTCTGCAGGTAATATTTCTGGTACTTCTTCTCCCCCGGTCACATTACTGGGGTCACTGATATTTCCCTTTGAGTACAAGTCTCGGAAGAAGTCTGTGGCTAATGACAAAATTTCTGGGCGTCTTGTTTTTTGTTCTTGTCTGTGAGATTGGGTATCCAGTCTGTTTTTTCGATTAGATGTTTTTTAGCTTTTTTGATGCCTCCGGTTTTTTGAATGCATCTTTCCAGTAGTTCCAGTCTGTATCTTTGTCGATCCTTTCTCATGTTTAGTTTTATCTTTTTGCTTATCTCACTTATACGTCTTCTGGTTTCTCTTGTCTTTCCAGTCACTAACAGCAGTTCTGCTCTAGTTTTTAACAGTTCTTTTGTTTCTTTTGTTAGCCATTTTGACTGATTCTCATCTTGTATAGGTTTTAATATTTTATTTGAATTTATGAGGTCTTCGAACATGTTGTATTTGTTTTGGATATCTATATTTTTTGTATCTTCTATAAATGTTTTTAGTTCTTTATCCAATTCTTCCGTAGCTACTTGTTTTGTATTGTTGGATGGTTTTATCTTAAATGGTCTCTTATTTTTAGAAAGTTAGTTTCTGAGTTATTTTGGCTCTTAGCATCCTATGGTTACTGTTGAAATTGAGGTTACTTATGACTCTACAGTCTTGGAATTCCTTGCTTTTGTTGGTTAGGATATAGTCGATTTCATTGTTATGACGGCCGTCTGGGGATTTCCAGGTCCATCTGTTGTTGTCACGGTTTTTGTAAAAGCTGTTTAGTATTTTTAGGTTATTTTCATATGCTAGTTGTATAAGTTTCTCTCCGTTTCTTGTCCTTTTCCCAGAGCAGTATGGACCCAGTATCATCTCTTCTCCGTCTTTTCTACTTCCTGTTCTTGCATTAAAGTCACCCATGACTATCAAGTTGTTGTGAGTGTGTTCTTTTATTGCCTTCGTTAATGTGCTGTAGAAAGTGTCTATTTCTGTATTACTGGATTGTTCGGTTGGAGAGTATATTTGTACAATTGACCACATTTCTTTGTTGGGTGCTTTCAAGTTGAGTATTACGATACGCTCTGATATGCCAATAAATTCATCTATGTATGTGCTGATTTCTTTTTTAATCAAGAATCCTGTTCCATATTGTCCAGGTGTATCTCCTTTGTAAAATAGGATAAAGTCTCTGTGATCCTCTATGTTCTCCCCTAATCTTCGGACTTCGCTTAATCCTATTATTGACCATTTTATTTTTGCTAGCGCTATAATTAGCTCTGACAGACTTTCGTCAGTTCTTAAGGTAAGAGTATTAAAGGTAGCGATATATTCTATTGTGTTATGTTTGTGGAGTGCTTCTTGGAGTGTCTGTGTTTGCTTCTTATGTAAATAGTTTGGAGGGTAGTGGTCTTCTTCTCCCACGGTGACCGGCCGGCTTGGGATGCATTTTGAAAAAGTTGGTTTATATTTTGTTGTCTCTTTTTTTTTGTATAGTATTCATAAATTAAATTGAAATACATATTGGAGACATTTTCCTTCCTCAATATTGATATTATAACATCGAAAACCAATATATTTCCTAGTTATTTAATATAGTGTGAATAAACAGGAATGTTTTGTCTTTAATTACTAGAAAATGTTCTTTGTTTCAGGATTATAGTCAAAATTTTGTAACATACTAATGCTTTGTTAATTGCTTTCAACTGTTTGTGAAAATATTTCTATGAATTATGCATCCATATTAAAACCTCAAGCATTATTTGTAATTTGAAATGTTTTATATGTTTACCCATTCGCACTGCAGCCACCAATCCAAGTTAATGAATGATTTCTTTCAGGAAAAAGGCACAACTTGCCTGCACGTGGCGTGCCGCGCTGGACAACCGGCGCAGGCCGAGTTACTAGTGGCGTGGGGCGCAGAGCCCACCGCGCGGGACCACTCCGGCCACACGCCCGCTGATTCCGCCAGGTAACATATAAATCTCAGTACACGTAACGTTGGGCCACGTCGCATTGCAAAATTCCTCTTACATAAGCGTACATGTCTCTGAACCATCGCATGCTACAGGCGCTTATGTATTGGAGTGTTGACGCTGCTATAATGTGCCGCGTAGCCTTTCACACGATTTCATACCTAATTAACAGAAGTACCTCTTATTCGCCTGTCTTGTTCGTTGACAGTGAGTTTGCTCCTTTTGATGTGCTTGGTAGACCAGAAATAATTGATTAAAGTGTTGTTAATTTTGCTCTTGCCATGACTTGACTTGACCTTTTTGTATTGTATAACGGGCTGGTGTCCGCAACTCCACGTCTGAGGCGCGTATTTGACCTTTTACTAATCCCATCAATTAGTGTCAGTTACAGTTCTTTGAACCACGTTATGTTGCGTCACGAAGTTACCAATTCTGTAAATAATAGTTCTTTCTTGTCTTAAAGAGTATGGAGGGTACTCTTTTTCCTCCCTCTCACTGAGATGTGAGTTGACCCAGCAGTTGGTTAATAAGCTTAATGTCGAAAAGTTATCTGCAATCACTGAAAACTTACTGACAGTATATAAATATGATGAAATTAGCTTCAAGGATGCATTTCCTTCTTAAGATAGGATAAGATAAGATTCCTTATTTGTTTAAACATTGTATACATACAAGAGCATACGAGATATTAAGACGTTTGAGTCCAATCATGTTTAGCCATAATTATCGGCGTATAAGTATTTCCATGGCATTGAAAGCTACTAAAAAAACAAAATGCTCCAAGCCCGAAAATATGGACTTCCTTGTTTTTGTTAATTTTAAACTTTATTAATTAGAAACATGTAATAAACGTGATCAAAAGATAAAGAAAACTGACTGAAAACTCATTTAACATAATATCAACTATATTCATCATTCGTATAATTTTGGAGTTCGTTTATCGCCTACGATCATAACTCCGGAATAGTGGTAACCTTTAGCGTTGTTTATCAATATGGCTGAGACAAGGTCTTCACTGCAGTTTTACACCTACGGTGCTAATATATGGAGCTAACAAAATACTTTTGAAATGTTAATGGTATGCATTGTGAAATCTTATGTCGTATTTAAAAAATATCGGCCAAGTGCGAGTCGGACTCGCGCACGAAGGTTTCCGTACCATTTATCTATAAAAAGGGCAAAAAAAAAACATGTTTGTTGTATGGAAGCCCCTTAAATATTTATATTATTCTGTTTTTAGTATTTGTTGTTAAAGTGGCGACATGAAAATTTCAACTGTCTAACTATCACGGTTCATGAGATATAGCCTGGTGACAGACAGACGAACAGCAGTCTTAGTAATAGGGTCCCGTTTTACCCTTTGGTTACGGTACCTTTTTAAAAAGGGTAGGGATGCGAGTGACACAAAGATTGTGTGGTTTATAGACAATCCTAATAAATATTTCCCATTAGAATTGTTTTTGAATAGAGAACTCTTATTATTGATTGTTGTCGCCTGTGATTGTTCTTAATGGTTATTATTAAATCAAAATACTGTCACATTTACCATAACCAAAACAATCGTGGGTAGTCGCCTACGATCTTCACGCAAACAAGGCAGGCAGCAAATTCTGACGATTATGTGTTTCTGTGGTGTCTTGGATAGAATCTCCTTAGTTCTATGTAATCGCTCCAGACAGGGCGGCCACACTGAGCTAGCGGATCGCCTAACAGAGCTGGTGTATGAGGCTACCGACCGTATGATCTACTTCCTGACCGGTGAAAAGCCCGACCATGCGTCCGGCAGACACTACATAGTGCCCCGAGCGCACGACACGCACGAGATGACCGATGTCGCCAAGGCCGCGCGAGGCAAGCTGCAGCTGGTATGTCGCCTCTCCATTTTCTTTTTATATCGACGTTATCCATATATAGTTTGGGCCCAATAAGTGGCCAGTATTTGCACTTATAACTTTCCAAGTCATACGCATTGTTCAGATCGTGAAGGGTACTTGATACATACAGGTAATCTATGAATAAAGTCATACTGGACCAGATGTTCTTACATTTTAATTCAAATGGGTTCCTGTAAAGACACTAGTTTGGTTCCACAAAAGGTAGGTCTAGGACTGACGCGGCAATATAAATCATCTGCCACAGTTTGGAATCCTACGACAAATCCAATTTCCTCTAAGCGTTCGACTTCCTTGGTTACAATATACTGATCGGTTAATTATACTGCTACAGAATTCGTGAATGAGCTGCTGATCCTGTTCTTTCCTATTTGTGAAACAGGCAGGAAAACGTAAATGGAAATGGGGCGACATCCTTCAGGTGTATAGTCATAAAGGGCGTGCGCCAAGGCTCAATTCTTGGCCCTTCACTATTCCTAATTCAAAACAATGACATCATATAAGAAAACATGATGGCTCACTTCTTTTGTTTTAAAAATATAAATACATAGGTGATATCGCCGTATGCGGTACCTAAGAACTTCTTAAAAATAGAGGTGGTAATGAAAGTATTGAAAATGTTTTATGATTTTTTTTTTGTAATTTAAATTACTGTGAATACTGAACTGTCAGGAAATAGAAGAATACATTTTGCTATTAAGTATATTTTGTTTTCAGCTCCCCAATCATCTATTTGAAGAGCTTGTGATGGACATCTACGATGAAATAGATCGCAGAGAAACAGAAGCTAGTGAGTACCAGGCATATTAATTGCAGAAATAAGTCCCTTGCAGTCTAACTTTTAAGCAATTTCTTCTGATTTCTCAGTGTAAGTTTAATGCATTTGATAGCATTATCCAATTTAACACTATTTCGAATGGAATTTTCACATGCACGTACAAGTGGTATTTGTTTTGCCTTCTCTTAAATATTTCTCATACAAGCCTGTCAACGCTTATTTTCTCTATTGTCTTGCAGTCTGGCAAACAAGTGCGACGGGTCTCGAGCGCTCCGGCGTAGTATTCCTACCGGTAAATCCCGCGTTATCAGCACCACGTAACCAAGGGAGACAGAAGTTAGCCAGACTGTCTACTGCGGAGATGGCTACGCTGCTACGAGACGTACTCGTAGACGCTACGAGGCGGCAGCACATTGCTACGCTGCAGCCCAGAGGTAAGTGTCAGATAGAAAACGGCGTGTGTTATAAATCGTCGGTATTGACGGTATTCTGCTTCTTTTTTTTGTCGATGGTATTTTCGATTGGTACATTGGTTAAATTGAGTAGGATTTAAATTTGTGTAAAAGTCTAATTTAACGTTTTGTGGCTCTATTCTTGTTGGAAATATTAGCCTACCTACAATAAAATTAAGGGGTGTATGATGTATCCAGTTTTGCTCCTATTCTATGGTTTTAATATATTTTTCTGATTATGATCCAACATTTCAGCGCCCACAACTCTATTAAACCCACTACTATCAGCGAGTCATCTGAAACATTTCTCTCAAATGTCGGACGACGAACCTTTGTATGACTCAGTGGCTTCGGATGAAGACTACGCCGCACTAGCTCCCATTGATTTAGATGTGAGTAATATTTAACTATACTGAGGAATTCATAAACAATACACTTGACGTGACACATTATTTATTTATTAAACTTTATTGTAAACCACCCAAAACAAAGAGGACAAACATATTTAAAATTATTGTACGTGTGTACACTGTTTTAATGTTTTATTGCACTAGGTTATCTTTTACACACAATACATTTTTCAAAAGTGCTTAAGCTCAAATTTACTTTTACAGTTATCAACCGTGGTACCTCGAGCAGGCGAGACAGTATCTTCAACATACAACCCATCGCTGCCCATAGAGCACTCGTCGATCATAGACATGCGCCGCACACAATCGCCCAGCACTTTCGCTCAGTCCGCCATACTCGAACAGAACCCTGAGATCGAAACATTGAAGAAAGAAATACACACAAAAGACTCCACCATCACCGAACTAAAGAACCAGCTGAAGAGCCTACAAACAATCGTTGAACAACTGACCAAAGAGAACAGTGTATTGAAAACAACGAGCAGCGTAGACGACGATCAAAGTATGACGTCACAAATGTCAATAAACGACAGCTCTATCAATGTTCTAGAGAGTTCTAAAGCTCAGGAAAGAGGGAAAAGTCTTGAAACAGAACATTTCACTCGATCGGATGAAGTCGATGCGAAGTTACTGAAAGCAGCCCAGCGACCGGTCAGTATGTTTGAGACTAGGGAGGGACCAAAGAATAACTGGCAGGTTACTAAACACCAGGTACTAATCGTTATTAATATTATACTAATTTACTTAGATAATTACCAGTATTAACATGGTAGTATTAAGGTGATAAGAGTAGTTTTTAGTTTAATAATATCAGTTTAACTGAGTTAACTATAATAGGAAATATAATCAATAATATGAAAATAGGAGTTTTCTTTCATAAGACAATTAGCAAAGAATTCCAAGTGATAGTATTAAACAAAATTTGAATGTTGGGCACTGGATAGAAATATTAACAATTGACAGCCAAAATCTACTTACCTAACAGTTATAGGATAAACACTTATCGGATTTATATCGCGGATTAAGGTAATGTTGGGGGGCTCATAACGCTAGATATTTTAAATCGTTTTTTGCATGTAGTACACGGAAGTATACGAATATCCTTACTAATATTATAAAAGCGAAAGTGAGTTTGTTTGTTTGTTTGTTTGTTTGTTTGTTACCTCTTCACGCTTTAATGGCTAAACCGATTTTGATGAATTTTGGTACAGAGATAGTTGGGAACCAGGAGACGGACATAGGCTATTTTTTATTAAAAAAGAGTGGGATACGAGGGAGAAAGAGGGAAGAAACGGGAAAACTTAGCGTTGCTATTACAAATCCATAAGGCGCTACCGAATTTAACGCGAGCGAAGCCGCGGGCGAAAGCTAGTATAATATATATATCATAATAATAAACGTCACGTCCGTATGTGCATGAGTGGATTCTGTCTCCAAGATACAAAGAGAAAGACTCAAGAGATGAGAAATAATAGAAATGTATGGAAGAAGTAAACATGTTGCACAGACCCCTTGAATTAATGATGATGATGACGTTTATAAAAGCGATCGAATTATCATATATATAGATTGGTTTTGGCAATAGCCACTACCTATTCACCTAATCCACAAATATTCATTTTTAAACCTTTTTTTTTTTTTTAATTCGTTGCCCCACCCTAGGACTTTCTCCTGTATTGTGGGTGCGTTTACAAACATTTAAACTCATATACACAAACAGCCGCAACAGCAATCTATTCATTATCAAATCCAAATTACCAAACTGAGATGCAAATGCAGTCATCAAACAGTAAAACTGGTACCAATCTTACTAACCAGAGTCTATTGATCAGTTAACAACGCTATCAAGCCTGGAACGCTCGCTGTCTCCACTATCCCTGGGGGGCGAAGGCACAGACTTAGCGGAGGGCGGAGCCCTGCCGCGGGCCGAGCTGGTGCAGCGACGCGCGGAGGCTGTGACCCGAGCCATCTCCGAGCTGTGGGCCGCCGCTCGCGACCAGCACCCAAGGTTGCAGCAGCGAGGGGACTCCATCAGACATGCTGTTAGGGCGCTATTAGCACTGTTTCCACAGGTATGTATCAATATTACGCCACAGGCAAAAGAAAAACTCCCACAAATGTGTTTAACATAAGCGATTAAGGATCTGCCTAACTTTGTTTCTCTGGTGGGATTCCCACGTGGGCGTCAATAGTGATATCCAAACTGTTGGCGCCCAAATGGGACTAAAACTTAATGCTGTAAAATGTTCCAAGGATTTTTCACTGATCTGGTTTGAAAATAAATTACTTATTCTATAACATAATTTTTAATTATAAACATCGTTTCAACAGACAAGTTCCGACCGAGAGCTGATGTTAGTATTAGGCGAGCTACGCACAGCCTGCGAGGAGGTTTCCCTCGCTTGTTCAGCGCCCTCCCCTCTGAACGAGGTCCGCGCCGCTGCGTACGACCTCGCGAAGGCCACCAAACTATTGGTGACGCACTTCCAACCCGACTCATAGCGATCGCCCCTCTGCTACTACACCACCGTGTAGGGCAACACTTCAGTATTAGCGTGAAGATAAGTGACTCAATTTGTTCGTGTATTATTGTGTTAAGTGTAGTTATAAGGACGTTAATAAAGTGTTGAGAATGATAAGGAAAGTGCAAAATGATATAGCATAATCAGCCCATGTTCCCTTTGTGGGACACAGGCATCCTCTTCTGTGAGAGGGAGTGAGCTATCTTAGATAATAGTGACACATTATAATCCAATGATTGGAGATGTAGCAATAAGCATTGTTAAATCTTTCCGTTTGCGGGTAGTACAGAAACTGCCAATCAATGCATTTTAGGATGCATTTTTGAAGGTCACTAGGTAATACGTCGTGGTGAGGTTCACAAATTGAACCATGAAAAGAGGACTTCCGGTCATGTTATCGACTTACAAAAGTATACAAACAAATTAACGTTGTCTAGTTAAAAGAGTTTTTTTATGTTGTTAAATCGGTTGTCTTCCTTTAAGTCGGTTGTATATCGTAGCTCAATGTCACCGCAGCTAAGATTCATTGATTAAAGTAATAGCAGATTACTCAAATTTTATTATTATACATAAAAAAGATTATGTATGTTAATAAATTTGGAATATTGAATATTGGTCCTCAAATTCGGATTTAAAGAATGACTAAATCGAGTCATATCGTCTTTATTAAATAAACTAACAGACGTAAAAACTAAGAAGACAAATCAAGTTTTATGACACATTTGTTTTACATTACGCGCCCCTTTACAGGAGGCATTCGCCTGTAATGTAACAATTCAGATTCGAGCGTTACAGGGCGCAACCTGCAACATTACAATTTGTAACATTCACGAATGATTGTTACTTTACAAATCTAATATTTTATGTTTTCATTAAGGCCTGTCCACACTTGCGCATGTGCAAGCACAACGCGGTTTGCGTGCATGTCTGGCATATTGTATGCGCGCGTCGTATATGACGCATCCATAGCCATTCGAGACGGATAACGATCAAGATTCGCTTGCGTCCTATTTGTAAAATGCTCAAAATCGAGTCGTAGAATGTTACATTATAGGCAAAGGCTCCGGTGAGACGTTAATGTAATATCAGTGCAAGAACTGGTTAGGTCATCTCGCATATTGAGGCTAATCTGTGTCTTAAGAGTTAAGTATAGAGCTCAATATCATACAAATATTCCATTGTAAAACAAATGAGATTCTAACTAAACCTATATGGAGATTTAACAAATATAATGTCTTCAAATCTTTTTTGATATCAGCTAGAAAAGAGATTTATATTACGATTCAAAATAACAAATGAGACAGTATCACAGTATATTATTTATAAGTAATTATATGATCTCGAGAACTGACAAAATATAATCAATATGAATATTATTGAGTGTAAGATTGTCTATAGAGCATAGTTTAAGCGAGTTAGCTTTTTGAATCACCTTTGCTGACTTGTATAATCTACATATAAAAGAATATAGCTCTATCGGTTAATATACCATATTCGTCAGGTAAATGGTAACACTGTACCTACATAATATTATTTACGAAATTGTTGTTATTTATAAAAAATATAAATAATGACAAAATAATACAAAATGCTTGACGCTTTCGATGTACCTAAATGTAATTGCGGCGCTTAATAACTAGAAGAAAAGTATAAAACATTAAGTTCAAATATGTACAATCTCGTTAAAATGTCAAGGGAAATGTATAATTATGAACCTTATGACTTTTTACTTAAGGTCAAAAATTATATTAACAACCTAGTTATGTGAGGCTAGATAGCAAATAAATGGTGTTAGTGATGTGTTTAAATAATTAAGGATCGTTTATATATAAAACAATTTGAAGGTGACATGACAGGAATTTCTGTTTAGTTGTGCGACAAGCATTACGCTAAATTATAATTATATTGTGCTTACTCGACTGCGCTATTTTTGTGTTCAAGTACTGTGAATACGGAAATATTTTTCAAGGTCTTTAACAGTCAACTTAAGTCATGTCGAGACTAATAAAAATAAACTACTAAACATTACTTTTGCAAAATGTTCTAATTGGCTAACGAATATGTCTTTTGTTAAGATTTAAGTAGCCAGGGAAAGCGTAGTCGAGTTATATGTGTTCTAGAAATACCACGATGTGATCATTTTGTGGTGAACCCAAGTGCCATGCCCACAGGGGTATTAAACATTTTCACTTGTTTTCAAACTGGTATAACCAAAGCTTTTTTCCTATAGTATTGCATTGTTCTTTTGGCAGGAGGGCGCTATTGGTAAACATTTGAGAAAATTTGAATAAACAGGATAGCAGCATCAGTTTACTTTCAATGAAAGTTTAATGTTTTTTGCTATGTTCATGAAAAAGTACCTAATTTAATTGAACTAAGTGAACTTGAAGAGTTGTATATTAATAATTATAATTCTGAAAATACATACGTAGTCATAGAATCATATTTTGTTGAACATACAGCTTGACACTGCCCTGCAGATTGTAAAAAAAATAATCTCGCGGCCTACTTTGGCGCTGCCACCTTAAGGCCACGCGCCAAAAGACCCATGCACGACTATACTTCGTTATTACTCTACTGTCACAAATCTGCATTTTCTACTTACACTGTGTCATTCCATTCAATGTGTTCTATCGTATATTGTAATATTTCTAGATGTACTCATACTACTTCCACTTCCACTTTTTTATATTAACTTTATCTTATTACAGTATTTTTTTTTGTATGAAAGTGTTGGTTTGTTTTGGGAGGACGCGTATTTCAAGGTAACACAGACAAAAAAATATCAATATCGACTTATGATTTTATAGCAATTGATTAATATCATATCTTTAAGTGGGGTATCACAGGGTTCTCTTTGATACAGATAAAATACAGGGAGGGAGTAACACCGACATACAATAATGGCTTACCACATATTCAGTACAGTATTTTGAGATTATCTAATATCACAGAAGATTTTTATCGAAAATTTAAAAAAAAAATGAAATACCTACACCGTTAAAATATTAGAACAGCTCATTTAAAATCCAGTCAAGAGCGAGCCAGACTGGCGTACCGAAAGTTTCGAAAAAACTTGCGAATTAAACATACATATCTTTTGACTGCTAAGACTTAGAAAGTTGATTTTTTCACAACACAAAGGGACTAAAAACTTGAGTATAATATATGGTTATTATTTCAATTCGATACCTTCACGCGTTTCCAAGATAAAGGGGCAGACAGACAGATAACAAAGTGATGGAAACCTAAAAAGAAAGGTTTAATGATTTTTTTTAGAATGATTTACAGATTATGTGGTAACCGACGATACATATGTACTGACTGCAAACTATGTAAACAAGTATGAAAAACTGCGTCAGCTATGCGAGCTAAGGTAAACTAACTTAGCTTCGGTGTTGGTCGGCATTGTCTGCAACCGGCTTTTGTGTACGCCGGTGTATCTTCCGCCCTGTATTTCTCCCCCTCTTGTCGTACGCGTTCCCCAGTACAACAAATTTCTACACGATACCTACATAGAGGTGCTTGATACGTAATAGTTTCTCCATCCCAGTGTTCTTTGGTACCCAGTACACACTGATCTTGATAACAAATTGTGCCTAAAAAGTTTTATATTCATACATTTGTTAGAAGTACCTAGTAAGTTTCTTGGTTCGTAGATTTTATATGAACGTTTCATAATAAACTATATTACGTTGTTAGATAGGTATTGTATAGTTAACAAGGTGGATTTACTATCGTGGTTATTATATAATGTATAACAATATTAGCTTTCGTACTATGTATAGAGGTATGTTTAATATACGTATGAGTATTATGTGATCACTTTATGTGCCAATGTTTATGTAAAAGACGTAGAATAGACGACGTAGTAAGTGGTACTCGATGGGATCCTGTTTCTGTATTTTTGTACATATTTACAATGTCCCACCAACACAACAAGCTTTACTTTGTATTAAGTGCGGTGGTGTGTGTGAGTGCGTACAACAATGGTGCAATACCATGAGTTCCTATGGCATAACCATAATCCACAATCTACCTGTAAGTGTCCGTCTGTTGGGACACTGGCAGCCTCTCCGTTTGGGTAATAATAATAAAGCCATTTATTCCGAAACTAGACAGCAACACAGTTATGGTTATAACAAGGATCACAAAATTATTATTAAAACTTGAAACGGGATATTTACCATATTTGTTATTTGTTTCGAGTTTCCGATAGTTACTTATAGATATTTTTGTGATCATGGTGTTTGCGACATCGCCGAAATATCGGAAACTCGAAACAAATAACAAACATGGTAAAAATCCCGTTTCAGTTTTAATAATAATGGTAGTAGTAACCATGTCAGTTTAAAGATTTCTATTATGAATCACAAAAGTCTCTAATTTCGATATGTCTTGTGGCAAAGGCCTCTTTTAACAATTTCCATTGTTGTGCGTCTATCTTTCGAGGTACCCTCTTCCAGTTTGGACCTGCTGCCCTCATTCCTACGACCGGGTAGCCTGCCTTCCCCGATATCTTTTGCCATGTCTTCGATACCAGTCTGTCACTACCTTGCTCTACTTTTAGTGTCGCATCATTTGGCCTATCCACTTCCTCTTGTTGGTCTATTTTTGTTATAATGTCAGTAGGTTTGAGTAACGAGGCAGTAATAGACTACAGGAGGGGCCCAGTGCGGGTTGTTGGAGATTTCATAATTATGTCTTCGAATATTCTGTTCTAAAATATGGCATTCTCTTACAATGCTCTACACCATGAGTGACCGTGACGAACGTAATAATTACTAGCTGCCGCGACAATGGCGTCAAATGTCTCATTACACGACTTAGTAACGACTAAACAACCTTGACGAATTCGCTAATCGAGTAATTATGGCTTGAACTAGTGTACTCGCATTTTTTTGTGGTACGGTGGGCTGCATGAATTGCTTACCCCATTTTCATAAAACTAAGTCTCAAGGGGGGTAACCGGCCTGCCGGGGTTGCGAGTTGTTCGAAAGAGATACCACGGTCCCGAAACATAAAGAGCAAAAGAAGGAATATGGATGGGTTTTAGTCAAAAAAGTTTTAGTAAAAGTCTGACACTCCTATCTGTTGAGTTCCCATCTAGAAAAAAATAAAAGTGAGGCACATTGTGACGCTGACTGTACGTACTCATACAGCACCTTCGCTTAACGCTGGATCACAATAAACATAATATTAATAAAAATAAATGCAATTATTTATATACTTATAGAAGTTTCTCACTGAATTGATATCAAACTAGCTACGGAAACATGATCTCAAGCTGATTCGTATGAAATTTATTGAAATTTTTAACGTTTAACATATTAAAATTTATTATATTATTAATTTTGAAATCAGTTTTTTGTTTCATTTGTAATCTCTATGCAACATCCAAATGAAAAATAAGGAATTCGGTTAAAGCAATCGTCGATGAACACCTGTTTTTTTAAACACAGTTTATGAGCACAATACTAAGAAAAAACAGACAGATTCCAGATAATTATGTCAATCATAAATCAACTCCTTTCTCTCAGCATTAATTGTTGAACTATTTAGATCACATTGAAAGTGTAATGAATATAATGATAAGAACAACACAAAATGTACTAAGCGCCTAAAATAACCGCTTAGCAGAATTTGACGGCACGCTTGGCGCAGTGGTTGAGCGGTTAGATGCTGCGCTGCGTGTTTATGGTTCGATTTCCACACAAAACAAACATTTGTATGGCCTTTAAGGCAAGTAGTTAAGCATAGCTCAGAGCGTCGTCTGTCTTCAGTCAATCATACGTAGCTTACCGGCGATCGTATTCGCAGGCAGGAGGGGCGTGGCCGCGCGCCCGTTACCTCTGCCCTCTATGACGATGACGTAGCATTATTAAGTAGGTAGGTATTGTACTATTATACTGCGTAGTGAGCAACTGTAACGTGGCAAGGTTGATCCCACCTTAACCTTGCATAATACCTGCCTGCATCAATGAACTGTTAATAGTGAAAACGTAGCAGAAGGGCTACGCTACAATCGCAAAACTTAGCATACCTATTTCACCTAGTAACAATTTACTGGCGTTATTTGGTGGGAAATTACAGAGAAGATCATTGAAAAGTATTTCAACAAAAAATGGCCGACCTTGTTCCAGCATTGTACGTTCATGGGGACGTTTGCCGCGTCGGTCGTTACCGTGCAGTTAATTCCCGGGACAAGGACAAGGGAACACCGTAGCTAGTATGTTCTCCTCTTGGGTGCGATTAAAGTCATGGTAATTTAGTTATCGACGGTTAGCCAAGACGTGCTAGCTGACATGTATCGACAAAATGCTTTTTTAATATTACAAAATCTAAAAAAATCTATCCCACACAATATGAAAACCTCAAGAGAACTGTCAATATTTCGGGTATGTTTTCTATGGCCCCAATACCTTCCCCGCGTGCAAATGTTGGCGGCAATTGCTGCTAAAATGCGCATCCATTTATATCTTGACATTTTGAGTTAGGAGTTTAGGAGGTCTTGACAGTTAACCGTCGTTATGTAGAATTCGCCTAAACCACTGGCGTTGCTCCTCCTAATAGGACCCTGTATCGATTTTTGAAGTGAAACTTCTTTATCGGGGTTGGAAAAAAATTTAGTGTAACGTTACGCGTCACATTTTTCCGTTACGCGCCATCTTTTTCTTATCCCTACCACGCGTGATTCGAAGTATACTTTCTCCAGCGGAGTAGGGATTGGTAAATGTCTCCAATGTATTTTGCGGCCCGTTTTGATTAGTTACATTTTTGAAATCCAGGTGGCGATTGCATCGACTTCCATAAGAGCCCATGACCCGCTTTGAGTAGTGATGACTTTGACCACTATGTGGTGTCGTGCAATTGTCATTTACCAATAGCATATCGTTTTAACGGACTTACTCCTACCACTATACTTGACCGTTTTTCCATTGCACGCTTATTTATTCCCAACGCTCTATAGTGACGTGATAAATATATACACACATCAAAAGTATCTAGGGATCAACATATATTTTTGCAATAACTTTTCTCCTGATTGATATTAATTAAAATTTTCTTTAAGGATTCATCAAATAAAGTGTTTTCGTTTGTCACAGTAACGATAAACCAAGTCACCTTTGCATTAATAAAGAAATTTGCCATTTTCCTAATAAAGGGATTTTTGATATTTGAACCACTAACATTAAAGTTTGAAAAAAAGACTGAAATAACAGTTTTCTTTAAAATTTTATTGGGTAACTTAAACAATTAATAATCCGTGTTTCTACCGCGAACACTAACAACACAAGAACATCGGTTTGGCATACTCAAAATGAGTTCATCCAAATCACGCTGTGGAATGGCCGCCCATGTTCGTTGCAACAACAAAAAAAGGTCTTCTTGCGACTGGATACCCTCCATATTCGGCAGAGCTCTTCTCTGTAGCATATCCCATGCATGCTCAATCGGGTTCAAGTCTGGCGAATGAGCAGGCCAGGGCAGGACATTGATGTTAGCTGCGGCGAGAGTCTGTCTTACAACTCTTGCGGTGTGCGGTCGTGCATTAACTGAAATAAGGGACCGATTTGCACTTGTAGAGGAACGATGACGTCTGATACAATCGTCTCAGCATAAATTTGAGCGTTGAGGTTGCCTCTGATCCAAATCAACTCAGTTCTTCCGCCGATCCAAATACCCGCCCATACCATGATGGTTCCACCACTATAAAGATGGACTTCCTGGCAGGATTTTAATCGCTGTTGGCGTCCAGGGGTTCTCCAGTGTCGTATACGTCTTGTATCCGGTCTCATACCAAAACGAGACTCATCAGAAAAGCACACGAAACGCCATTGTTCTTCTGCCCAATTTCTGTGTTCAAGAGCCCATTGATATCGAATCCTACGATTGTGCATTGCTATAGGTGGTACCCGTAGCGGTCTTCGGGAATGAAGGTTCACTTCATGCAAGCGGTTTCTGACTGTTTGGTCGCTAATTAAGTTCCCTGAAGAGTGATGAAGCCTCACGGCTAACATCATGGCGGTTATTGTTGGAGCTCTTCGAGTTAAGATTTGAATGTATCGGTCTTGTCTCCGTGTGGTGCAGCGATACCGTCCTCCATGGCGCTCAGCCACGGTACCAGTGCTTCGGTAACGTGTCCAAAGTCGACTGATAACACTCTGACTTGTATTCAGAGCTAAAGCTACAGTACGTTGCCGGGAACCAGCTTCTATCATTACCACGGCTCTGAGCATTTCTTCCCTGCTTAAATGACGTCGCCGCTCCATAATAACGTTGGTTTTAATCAGTAGTAGGGAAACAGTAGCACTAATAATGTCTTCAATGCGTTGTATGTTTTTATAGGGAAAATATTGACAGCTTATTTTCATCTTTTACTCGAATTTGATTGAGAGTTCCTGATTCAAATTATGAAATGCACCAAAAAGGATCCATATAAATTTATAAAATCATAAATTTATTACAAAGCCACATCTCAATCTCAAGAAATCCGCATAAAAATGCTTGATCCCTAGACACTTTTGATGTGTGTATATATGTTATATTGAAGTGATCAGCAAAATCAAAGGGTTTATTTTAATTCTAATTCCAGTGAATTTCTAAAAAAAGTAAGTAATTACATCTCTTTTTCTAATACTTAGGTGTAATAATATGGTATTTATTTTTCCACGTTATTTAAAATTAACCTCAGTTTTTGATTGTATTTTTCAATACACTAACTAACACGTGGGTGTAATTATGGTATCAATTTTTTCTAATACTTGAATCTTTGATGCGTAATTATCTCTGATGCGCAGGGTAGAAAAATAACGTCTTATAGAAGTTTCACTTCTTACGAGTGTACGCTAGTACACGCACACATTTTTTTTATATCTGTCGAAACTGAAAAAAAATTCAGCCTTCTGGACTGCGATTAGTAAAATTTTAATTGAATAATCACAGGCCTAATAACAATTACAATGAAGTTATGAGAAGGTTGTTTATGTTTTTCCAGTTTGTCAGGGCCCCTTTTTGTTACTTGGGAGCCCCATAACATTGAAACGGAGGGCAGCTACGCCGCTGGTTTGAAAAAAACTAGAAAATCCGCCCACATTCTATTTAAATATCCTTAGGATTAGACGTGAAATAACAAAACCTTTCAACACAAGTAACCAACCCACGAAATGAAACCACAAAAAATGTAAAATAAGTATACTTTATTATTCCATTATAAAATTTTCTCACGCTCGTAATAGTGTATTTTTAAATAATCATTACAAACATAATTACGTTATATTCAACACGAGTAGGTAATGTGGCCTCGATTTTATTTTGTACGTTACATTTCAAATGGCGTGTCTTTTTTATAAAACAGTAATTACCTAAAGCAAAAAATTGTTTGTAGGTAGGTAATTGTCAAAATTATTCTTGAGCTCTACTCTGATTGCTATACTCATTAACTTGTTGCTCAGTGAACAATGAGATTCTTGGTGTTTACAGGTACACAACTCAAGACTTATACTCTTTGGGTATTTTGCCGACGGTACCTACTAACAATTATAGCGTTAAAAGTTTCGACACAATTGATTTCATTACACATTATTATTTAAGTACCATGTTTGACCTTGACTTAGTAGTAATAAACACTATTGTATGGTGACTAGCGAAAACAATTGCTTTCCACAGTCACGTTTCAATTAAATGATCAATATCATAAATATGTAGATCAATCAATCTAGTTATTAGTTTCAAACAAACGTTTAACTATACACATGCCTTATCTATTTTATAGAAGAGTCTACATGGTACTGTCATCAAAAGATTTAAGTTACTTATCAGGCTCGTCAGATCAGTTGATTTTTTCGAATAAAGTTAAATTTATTTGATAGAATACAAACAGTTCATTAAATAAACTAGAGTTTTATAGAGACATCCATGTAAAATACCTCTGGTATTCAGCTGCATCTGGTAAGACTGGAAGCCAACCCCAACACAGTTGAGAAAAGGCTAGGCTGATGATGAGTTACAGTGCAGACGTCCATCAAAACAGAAAAACTTTCAAATACATCTGATGAGCCAGATTACTTTTCTGTTTTGCTGACTGTACATGAGAATCATAGATTTATTTATGGTAGGCTCTACCTACAACATAAAAAAGTATATTATATGCAAAGCTTTGCAAAACACAACTCTTTTTCTTGCTGTCTCGCAGTCGGGTAAATAAGGAAGTGTATTTCTTTCTCTGCAACCCTACTCAGACTAATTGTCTCTGGTTTGTGCCTGAAAATTCGAAACCATTTCTCCATAATTATTCAACCAAGAATCTTGCTTTAATAAAGCGTTATTGAAAAATGATTTGTAAAAGTTAATAGAATGTGATGTTAACTCCATCCATGGCAATTATCAACAATAGAATATAATCAACCTACGGTGATATCCCACGGTTTCCTATTTGTGTTCTAGCAGTGAATGCATTTAGTATTAACTTGCATTAATTAACGTTACTTTAACTATTAATTTTAGTTGTCTTAAGTGATTGTAGATAGAATAAAAACAATGTCTCAAAAATAAAACTGGAATAGATACCGTGCAAAATGTCGACTTGATAGCAGCCATAAAAAGCAAAAAAATATCTTAGAGAACATTTTTTTCCTAACATGTATTTTGGCTCTCGTTCCAAGTCGCAATGACCCCGTTTGCTTTACAACATAACGCATATCTGACTTATGACTATGTGTGCTTCGTCGAGAATATTTGTAATATTATCTCAACAAACACTTAAGCCGTTAAATGCTCAAAGATTTATTGATCATTGAACCAAAATTATCGGCCAGTAGAAGTTGCCATCATTTTATCTGGGTGAACAGTGGGGAACGGCGTTTTGTATTCGTCCCATCGGCCCAATTTTTTATTAAAAACTCTCCCACTTAGGCGCGTTATACTGGCCGATAATTCCGGATGCGTTACATAGCTGTTTTCAGTACATTATATATTAGGACGGCTACAAAGTTACAAACTGCTGCGATAATAACGACGCAATTGAAGTAGGTAGGACGCATGCGTTCCTCCGTCCTGCGATATTCT
The DNA here is from genome assembly GCA_905475445.1 of Ochropleura plecta. Classification (NCBI taxonomy): domain Eukaryota; kingdom Metazoa; phylum Arthropoda; class Insecta; order Lepidoptera; family Noctuidae; genus Ochropleura; species Ochropleura plecta. Next base: position 2,470,867 of record FR997732.1, read on the forward strand.
GATATAAAGGTTCTAAGAAAATTTGTATTGGGACGCATGTGATCCCACACACAGCTGCGATATTGTTGTACTAGTAGTACGTCAAGGGCGGCATTTGGTTTTATCGACAGTTACGAGAGTTCTAAATACCTATAATATGGAAATTGGTTTATCTTCAGACGAAGAATTTTTATCAGTAACAGTAGCTGTGGAATATGACCGGCGAAGACGCTAAAACGCTATGCTGTACAGTGTGGCCATCTCAAAAATGGCGAATCTGCCCGACATTAGGGAAAATCCTGCCAAAATCACGAAATATAATTATCGGATGACGAAAACGCAGTTGTGTGCCAGTAAGAAGAACGCATCCGGTATTATCGACCGATAATAACATGCGTAACAGTTTTGATTTTGAGTCAATGGAGACGGGCTACTAACTAGGGAATGTGTCTCTGTGAGGGTACGCTATCTGTGTGAAGGCTATATTAGTCAATCTGTCTGGAATTAGGGACCATCGCCCTTCGAAATCTCCCTTACAAATCAGCCGTGTGGAGTGCAAATTTAATTACTAAACGACGCAGGCTGTCTGGCCCCCGTGGTCTAAGGTTGGTTCGGATGGTGGAGGGTTCACGGCATGCATGCATGCATAAAATTAATTGAACCTATCAATTAATTGTATTTAATTATAACATCTGTAATAAGTGTTTACCTGTCTATAACTTACATTAATAAAATATGACGGAAAGCCCTGGCTTTTAAAATTACAAAAAAGTCTAAACTATGCATAACAGCTTAAGCACGTGAAAAAACGCTATAGCCCATCTAAAGAACGTTTTCCGCGGTTACGATAATGGTTTCTTTGAAAATGTTTGTTTGTAAAATAATAACTTAGCTCGCGTGTGAAGAACCGCTTTACATATGAAACGCGACACGGCGACGTCAGTGCCTTTGTTTTATTGTAAAACGTGCTCAACTTTCTGAAACTCAATTTTCACGTTTTTACTATCGGAAGAAATACTATGTACAGTTTATGTAAAGTATTGAGGTATGTAAATCGTTTTAATACGGTTTCACAAACTAGGTTGTTCGTGGTCTTAAAGACAACTAACATTATTGTACATAATTGAAAGTTGTAAGACACAGAACGGCAGTAAATCTACATTAATTAGTGTTTTTCTGATATAAATCTATTGGAACCATTCCCATATTCCCATACAATTGGTTGTATTCTATAAACCAAACTATTCATATCCGTAAAAAAGAAACTAAAACCGACTTTTTATTTTAGCCTTTTCAGTTGTGGTATGACGGTATCTCACAGAAATGCTTATCGGGTATTCATTTTCCATTGCTACCAAACGATATAGGTAAGCATATCATCCACACATTAAAAGAAAAATATGTATTCTAGAATATAACTCATAAACTACCGAAGCAATATAGATAAAGTTAATATGGGACCCTTTGGATTACCGTTTTTGTGACCTTTGACCCCGAGTAAATTTTTTTGCACGTGCCGGATCGGTGAGGACTTTTCACATTTCCTTTATAATAGTGTATTGAACAATCCTACCAATATTCAGCCAAGTGGGAATTAATGTAACCTCACCCCTACTTTTTAGTCTAATTTGACCGGACAAGGTATAGGAAATATTAGATTATAAGAATTTTTTAAATCGGCCCACATTTGACGGAGAAATCGCGTAACAGACATACCTACAAAAATACAGTATAATTAAGAACCTCGTCCTCTTTTCGAAGTCGGTTAAAAATTAGATTACTTCTTCGGCATATCATTTGGTAAGGATAACTAAAATTAATGAGATTTTCATGAGCATTTCCATATGCAAATGGCCTGATTTCCTCCGAAGTACAAGTAGCACATGTTTGTGCATTCATAGGTGAGTTCAAAGCCGTAGCTCTCGCCTACGACGACGTGGAAGGCCGGGCCGAACTTCTTGTCCATAGCCTCCTTGACCATGCGGGCGGCCAACTCGTTGTTTTGTGAGAACTTCTCGCACGCGGTGACAGACAACTCGACAGCTTCGACGCGCATTTCCTCTGACATGTCCGTGTACTGTGGACAAATGGATTTATTAGATGTTTTCCCGTACCTATTTACATTATCCTTATTTCAACTCTAATCAGACTGTATGTTCCCGATCAATTAAAGTCCTCAATCGGAAAGCGAACGCGTCAATTCGAAAAGCGCACAGCTCTTTTTCGATTGCTTAAGCATGCAACGCGTAATTTTTTTTTGAGAAATATTTTGCTTTTGACAGATGACCTTCCAGGTTCTATAACCGAGCCAAAAAAGAAGTTTTACAACGTCTTAAATCCAACTACAAAACTCAAACACTTTTAATTTTACGCCTCATCAGTCCAAACAAAGATCCATTACTAGAGAAGTTGTCTATACTTTACATAACCGATTGTCCAAACACGCTTAGTACGGAGATAGTCCGGGATTGGGTCCACCTGCCAAAATAAACATGAAAACATCGCGATCGAACACTCACGAGCTGTCGGCGAACAAACAAATGTGTTTTCTTAACACCAGCCGGTAATTTATAGCGATATTTGGACGAGAGAAATTTCTTACCGAACGTTGACTTGCAAAATAATGTTTGTATAACTAGAAATGATATTCAACGACAAAAGCAAATAGATAAAATTACACAGACATTATTCGAGGATATTACCGAAACTTTAACGACATACTTGAATGCTGTAAGTGGGTACTAGTCTACTAACGAGTAACGAGTAAAAACTTTATTAACAAATTAGACGGCAGTTTCTAAAAGCCCTGTCAGCGAAAAACAATCGAATAATCTAAAACTAATCATACGGAACGAAAAAGGACTTGTTTGGGTATTCTCTAGGTTTTTTTATGAATCAATCTGTAAGATCATTGGACGGGTACATATATGTAACTCTATCGCCAAGGGTTCCGGTCGAGTGATGCGCTGTAGCGAGCCAAGTCGTGCCACTCTCAGGCCTCGGGCCTCGACTCCGCCGAAATTTAATACCCCACACCCGTTTGATCAATATCATGTCAATGCTACGATTAGTCTGTAAGTACATATACTTAATTAAATAGATGTGTATACAAATAAGAGAGCCATAAACCCTTATGGGGTATTTGAATGTTGCGTTAGGATAATGTGATTTAAGGTACCGACAGCAACAGCGACAACACAACTGCCCCTGTTCCTAGAAATATTGTACTAAATGTGCCTATTTGAATAGCAGGTAGGTCGGGTCTTGCTTATCTCTTGGTGTGGGTGTAACTTACATCTAATACGATGAAGGACAGGGAAGCAGATCTACGTGCTACTAACAGCACTTTGTAAGTAGCATAGAGCAATAATTCTAGCGCAATCAACAAAAATAATTAGAATGAACAGCGAGCGACTGATTCGACGTCAAGTTCTGCTAACCCCGTTCGGCAAAGTATCTCCCGGTGTTGCGGAGGTCGGTTTTTAATGTAAAGATAAACAATTTTAATAATAGATTATTACTATTATAGCTGCGCCCTACGATTTCACCCGCGTAAACCCGGACAAAAAGTAGCCTATTTGTTAATCCAGGGGTATAATCATACCATGTTTCATCCAAATTCATTAAGCCTTTCGAGCGGGAAGAAGTTACAAACATACACATACCAACTTTCGGTATTATGAATAGGATGGCTCATTCATAAAATATTACCAAAAAATAATTTATTCTTATTTTTAATTTACAGCACGTTGGTCACCGAACCCACATATCCTGGAAAATTGGGACGAACATCTTTTAGCTCAAGGAATTTACAGTAGTTCATTATTTTACTTGATCTATCGTAATATTATAATTTTATCTCGGTATGCTGTGTAGGCAGATAACAACGAACAAAAACATTGATGAAAAAATGCTGATGTTTAAAGACTTCATTATATCTTACCCTAATCAGAGGATAGGTATGTATCACTTTCTCCGGCGCCAAAGCCGTAGCAGCAGGCTCTTCAGCCATTGTCCTCAAAATTCGCAAATATCCAGTTAAACTTGACACAAACACTCGGAACACAAAATCGTCGAAACACGACACGTCTCTCCGTGGACCGTTCAATGCAACGTCTCCCCACTGTTTACCCGTTGCCTTGGAAACCGTCGGAGGCGGGAAGATTTTGATTGATTTTTCTCAGCGCAGTGCACTGTGCCACGGTTGAGCGTGGCCAGCCAGTGTCGCTTGTCACTAAACTACTAATGGTAGTAAGTAATGTAAATATTAAGCATGTATGTCCAAGGTTGCGCGTGGGAGCCAGTGACTATATTTTAACATGATTGGCACTTATCTCCAACCTTTGATTATAATGACATCATTATCCTGATCCTGATCACCAGGCAGGTACTTATAACCATATAGAAGATCCCAAAAATGGTATCCCAAATAGAGATTTGTTCCATAGAGAGTTGCAATTTCATGTCAGACTAGCAAGTGAAACTAGATAAAATATATGATTTCGTTTCTAAATGTGCGAAAGCACGCACGTCTAAATAGTCACATTGTCACTATAATAAGAGCAATTCATTGAAATAAATAGATTGGCTAACATTATAATTTCTAAAGCCCGTGCCCCGTATACTTTAGTGAGCACTGACTTTACTTGAAAGAACCTTTATTCTAGAGCCAATCATAAATCACGCTTTCATCTTTGTCTCGCAGCACCGCAGTCCAAGACAGCTATAATTTTGAACAGTCAAAAACCTAATAAGAATAAAGGCTTGAAAGATTTAGTTCAAGTTTGCTTGGAAACCGATAGAATCAAATGAAAATTTATTTTATTACTAATTGTTTATATCTATTAATTTATTTTGAAAGCATCCATCTATTTTTGTCGCTATAGTTCTCCATTCTATATACCTATTAGGTTTGTTAACTGTATGTGGCCTCTTTATCTTTATTCTACTAAAATAAACTACTAGAAGAAAATTAAGTTACATCATACCAACATTAGCTTATGTCAGAGGTATCTGTCAATGTCAACTCCAAATAATTAATCAATGTCAAAATCAAAGTCAAAATCAGCTGTGTGTTTGGTGTTCCGCGAATGCAAATTGTATTGAAACAAACTCAAATTAAAGTGTTTTGAACCATTCCTTTGCAATAAGAATTATACAAATATAAAATATGGCTTCTCGCTTCAGTGGCGCGTTACAGTTGACTGACCTCGACGATTTTATAACACCTTCACAAGTGAGTACCATAACATAACCTATTCCATAAACAAATAAATAGTTTTGTTTAGTTTCCTGTAAAGTTCTGCCATTCCTAAAATGTTCGACTGTGATCTTGTAAATTTAAGCATTAAGATGGGCTAAAAGTCGCTATTATTTGATGTAGCAGAACTATAATAACCATAGTGCATCCAAGATGATGTTCTTTGCATTGTTATCACTTGTTTTCGAAGTCATTATCCGTACTTAATATTATATTTTATTTACAGGAATGTATTAAACCTGTGAAAATAGAGAAAACAAAGACGAAAACTGGTGCAAAGATTAAGATTGGTGAAGATGGATACTTTGATGTATCAAGCGGCCGAGAGCAAAAACTGCAGAAGGTCGAGATTACGTTGGCAGACTGCTTGGCTTGCAGTGGGTGTATCACGTCTGCAGAAAGTGTACTGGTAACCAAGCAGAGTCAGGAGGAGCTGTTAAGGTTGGCTAATAGACCTTGTAATGTGACATCATGTATGAGTAAATTTATCAAGCATCTGAGTAAATATTTAATGACACAGCAATAATATTGCGGACATATTATTTTAAGAAAATCATTATGTAATATTTCGGTCTCTGCTTTTTTTTCTTAGCCCATTTTAGTCTGCTGATAGGCAACCTATTTTTTCTTCCAGAGCTTTCTTTCTTAATAATTATATTTTTTCTATTCTATTTTTATATTGCAGAGTATTTTCTGAGAGGAAATACACAGACAACAAGGGAGTGAGTAAAGATGTGAGTCTGATAGTGATCTCTCTGTCACCACAGCCAATACTCTCCCTCGCAGCCCGGTACAAGTTGACTCCTGAGGAGGCCACTCACAAGTTAGCAGGTGCCTTTTTATTTTATGCCTAACAAAAATAAAATATAAATTACCAAAAAAATTACATCCATCCATGACACTTCAAAATATATTGACTTGTCTATATGACTCAGCAAAATAAAGTAAGTATTATTAAGTAAGTCATCAGTATTATTTTATGCTATCAATAACTTGCCAAGATAGGCTGACCCTGCTAAGCAAATGGAGGAAATAGATGTTGGTCTCATGGCATTTAATGTTGAATTTTGTTGGTTGTTACAAAAAGTGTACAGTTGCAGAAATAAACAAAAATTGTCAACTGCAAAAAAGGTCCCCTTAGGAATAAACGCCTTTTTTAGTTTTTTCATTTATTAGTTTCAATGAATTACATAGGGGCTGTCGAATTGTATTGTATTGTATTGTATAACGGGCTGGTGTCCGCAACTCTACGTCTGAGGCGCGTATTTTGCGTATGGGTGGGAATATTATTCGATCCACCCCAGCTCCACGAGAAACGTCAGCAGCGCCTTGGTGTTGCTGACGATCTCGCGAAGAGTACCTGGGTTACCGAAGTACTTTGCCCTGTATGGGGCAACCTCTGGGCAGTGCAGAAGCACGTGGGCTGCTGTTTCGTCTACCTCCATGCAGGCTCGGCACAGTGGGGGCTGTCGAAATAAGTGTCTTTATGGTAGAATGTCTTCATAAAATGCTATATTCTGAGTCGTCTTAATAAAAAGGATAGCGAAATTGCTAGTATTTTGTGAAAAACTAGCCACAGCATTGCTTATTTAACCTTTTAAACACCAGAGCATATACGCACGCGCGTGCCCTCCACACCAAGCATCTCATTTTACCACGATTTGTCACATATTTGTGGCATTGGCATCCAGAGCATGCGCTTGCTGTCACATATATGTGACAACGGTGTCTTAAGGCTAAGAGAATTCAAATAACAAGGGTATGTGAGGGGTACAACAATCCAATACCACCGGATGCCGACCTATCTTCGTCGTGTGGTCGGGGCATATCTGACGGACAGGGCCGTCATATACCCCGGTCGCTCTGGAGAGTGGAACCGGCGAGAGTTGTCGTGCGGTGTCCCGCAGGGATCGGTCTTGGGGCCGCTCCTGTGGGACATCGGTTACGACTGGGTGCTGCGCGCCGACCTCCCCAGCGGCGTCAGTGTAGTTTGTTACGCTGACGACACGCTCGTTCTGGCTCAGGGGGGGTCGCACCAGGCGGCGGCCGACAATATGACACGCGGGGTTGCGATAGTCGCGGAGAGGATCCGGCTACTGGGTCTCGAGGTGGCCTTACACAAATCCGAGGCCATGGTTTTTCATGGCCGCGGAAACACGCCACCGTCGGGATCCCAGTTGACGGTAGGAGGGGTTCGCATCGGCGTCGGATCGACGATGAAGTACCTGGGAATCGTCCTCGACAGCCGGTGGAACTTCGTCGAACACTTCCGACGTTTGGCTCCCAAGCTCGAGCGGACGGGGGCTGCTTTCAAGCGGCTCCTGCCCAATCTGAGGGGGCCAAACGCCTCCTGCCGTAGGCTCTATGCCGGAGTCGTGCGGTCCATGGCCCTTTACGGGGCCCCGGTATGGGCGCGTTCTTTAGGGCGGCGCGCCGCCCACTACCTGAACGCGCCCCAAAAGGTGGTGGCCATACGGCTTGTCCGGGGCTACCGCACGATCTCCGGCGAGGCAGCGAGCCTCCTTGCCGGACTGCCACCGTGGGATCTGGAGGCGATAGTCCTCGCGCGCCTGTTTGAGTGGCGCGCGGAGGCACTACACCGGGGGGAAAACCCGCTGCCACGGCAAGTTGCCGCTCGGCGGGCAGACTTCCGGTGCGATCTCATGGTGGCATGGAGAGAGCGACTGTCGCAACCCCGTGCAGGGCACGCCACAATAGCGGCGGTAAGTCCCCTCTTTGAGGAGTGGCTGGAGAGGCGTCATGGCGTCCTCACCTACCGCCTGACGCAGGTCCTCACCGGACACGGAAGTTTCGGGAGGTTCCTGCACATCATCGGGCGGGAGGAAGCGCCTGGGTGTCACCATTGTGACGATCGCCCGGAGGACACGGTGGAGCACACAGTGGCGGTCTGCCCAGCTTGGGCGGAGCACCGCCGTGCCCTCGTGGAGGCGATCGGCGGCGGAGATCTCTCGCGTCCGGCCCTGGTTCAGGCCATGGTCCGGAGCGAGAGGGAATGGGAAGCGGTCACCACCTTCTGCGAAGCAGTAATGCTAGCGAAGGAGGCGGCCGGGCGATTGAGGGAGAGAACATCTGCCCAACCCAGCCGCCGCGGGAGACGCCCATGGCGCCGGGCGCCGCGAGACGACTTCCGGCCACCGTAGATGCGGGCCTGTGGACGGTGAGCAATGGGTAGCTCGCCGTCCGTCCGTCGATTGACGACAGGCCGTGTCGACGGCGCGTTCGTGTTTCACGCGCGCCTCAAAGAGAGTCAGCAAAGCAGAGGGGCTTGCCAGAGCCTCCGCCTGCCGGGGTTGCGGGTTGTTCGAAAGAGATACCGCGGCCCCGGAACGTAAAGGGCAACAGAAGGAACATGGGTGGGTTTTAGTCAGTACAAGTCTGACATGCCCCCCGCTCCGCCCAGAGCGGGGGAAGTCATTGGATGATTTCCCACCCCAAAAAAAAAAAAAAAAAAAAAAAAGGGGTACAACAACATACCCGCTAGACACGTAGAAACGCCCGGGTGTCACCATTGTGACGATCGCCCGGAGAACACGGTGGAGCACACAGTGGCGGTCTGCCCAGCTTGGGCGGAGCACCGCCGTGCCCTCGTGGAGGCGATCGGCGGCGGCGATCTCTCGCGTCCGGCCCTGGTTCAGGCCATGGTCCGGAGCGAGAGGGAATGGGAAGCGGTCACCACCTTCTGCGACGCAGTAATGCTAGCAAAGGAGGTGGCCGGGCGTTTGAGGGAGAGAATCTCGAACCAACCCAGCCGCCGCGGGAGACGCCCCGGGCGCCGGGCGCCGCCACCCGGCCACCGTAGATGCGGGCCTGTGGACGGTGAGCAATGGGTAGCTCACCGTCCGTCCGTCTATTGACGACAGGCCGTGTCGACGGCGCGTTCGTGTTTCACGCGCGCCTCAAAGAGAGTCAGCAAAGCAGAGGGGCTTGCCAGAGCCTCCGCCTGCCGGGGTTGCGGGTTGTTCGAAAGAGATACCGCGGCCCCGGATCGTAAGGGGCAACAGAGGGAACATGGGTGGGTTTTGGTCAGTAAAAGTCTGACATGCCTCCCCGCTCCGCCCAGAGCGGGGGAGGTCATTTGATGATTTCCCATCCGAAAAAAAAAAAGGGGGTACAACAACATTTTGCTTGGCACAATCAAATCCATTTCTAAATATTGATTTTATTTTGGCTCAAAATAATACCAACTTTAAGCTTTACCACATTAAGTGGATATCTTGTCTTCATATTTTGTTTACAAGCAAAATTGCATTTTCAGAATTTACAGTGTTTCTCAACTTATGCTCATCTAAACTTGTCCAGGGTACTTCAAGAGCTTAGGTGCAGACTTGGTCCTCGATATGACGATAGCTGAGGACTTCGCCCTGCTGGAGGCACAGCAGGAGTTCCTGCAGAGATATCAGAACCAGCAGGCCGACCCCACTTCGAAGAACATGCCTATGCTAGCTAGCTCTTGTCCAGGTGAATAGGATACATACTTATGAAATAATTGGATACATAGCACTTGGAGCTTGTGGCTAAATAATAGCAGCTGCTCGGGTCGATCTTTAGGTTCAGCCGCGCTTGCCTAGGTTGGTCTGTGGATGGGTGACCACCCGTTACATACCGAGTTTCCTCCGTGCCTCGGAAAGCACGTTAAGCCGTTGGTCCCGGCTGTCATTTGTAGATCTTTGACAGTCGTCACAGGTAGTCAGTGTTCCGAAAGTCTGACAACCAGTCTTACCAAGGAGTATCGTATTACCCAGTATTAACTGGGTTGTGGAGGTCAGACAGGCAGTCGCTCCATGTAAAATACTGATATTCAGCTGCATCTGGTTAGACTGGAAGCCGACCCCAACATGGGAAAAGGCTAGGCAGATGATGATAGCACTTGGGTGTTGACTGCCTAGTTGTACTAGTAGTCGCAAGCGCTACTGCTGAGCGTGAGGTCCTCGGTTCAATTCCCAGGTCAGGCAAAGTGTTATATCAGGAGTAGCAGCTACAGAGTCTGGATTTGTGCTAGGTTGATGGCAACTAGCATTACAGTGTGTCTTGTTATATAAATATCTGTCTATCTTAAAATGATTTGGAGAGTATGCCTAATTAGGCTACTTATTATTTAACCTATGTTTGAAAGAAGATTATCCAATGACATTAAACAATAGACTTTATAATTAGATACTTATAGAACAAACTTACAAACATGTCGTTGTGTCTTGTTGTAGTATCTTTGCCCCATAGTAGTAATTTCGCCTGTATCGGAGGTGCGGAATTACAAACAAACATTTAAACTCACAAACCTAAGTCGGAAGAACTACCTGTAGGCCATACAATAATTTGTTCTATGCAGGAGTCGGACATGTGACACGCAGCGCAACAGCCAATCTATCAGCAACTGCACCAACTGAGCCGACATATCAATATTTTCACGGCATTCTTTTGAAATGTATTAGCACACCGAACTCACCCGAAGTTAGCCGAACGAATGAACGATACACGAAAATTCACGAATACCGAGTTTGGGCGGGGCCGTAGTTTTGGTCAAATTTGGGCGACACCGATAGAAACCCGGGTCGGTTACCATAAGTAATCAGCTTATAATTATCTCATTCCTTGGACACAAACCTCGCTGTAAAAATGTAATCTATATGCAAGCCCCGGTACGAGCTCATAAATGCCACCTTCAAAGTTTTGGTTCTAAGACATGCGGTTTCCTCCCGATGTTTTTACAGGTTGGGTATGCTACGCTGAGAAGACACACGGCAACTTCATTTTACCATACATCTCGAGCTCCAAGTCGCCGCAGCAGGTGATGGGGTCCCTAGTCAAGCAGTACCTGTCCAAGTGCAGGGAGCTGACCCCAGGGGAGATATACCATGTCACTGTAATGCCGTGCTATGATAAGAAGCTGGAAGCGTCCAGGGAAGACTTCTATAGTGAATTGCTCAGCTGTCATGATGTGGACTGTGTTATTACTGCAAGTATGTATAAGTATACTCTGATTTATTTAAAATCATAATTCTCTATTATTTTTAGGTTTACGCTTCTTGTCTATTAGTTAATTCAAGCAAGGTTACTCAAGGCAAGGAAGCGCGTTGGCCTAGTGGTCACAAGCGCGACTGTTAAACATGAGGTCTTGGGTTCGATTTCCATGTCTGGCAAAATAGATATTGGGTTTTCCATCAGGGGTTTCTCAGTAGCAGCCACAGATTCTGGATAAACCTTAACGCCTATGTACGTATAGTCCTGCTCAACGTTTTTGGTCACGGCGGCCAATTGTGCTTTCCGAGGCACGGAGGTATCTTACCGCCAATTTCCAAACTCCGGGCAGCTACTGTGAAATTCCAAATGAAAAAAACCAATAATACTTTTTGCACGACTTGGGAATCGCACCCAGGACCTCGTGCTCAGCAGGCGCGGTTGTGACCGCAAGACCAAATTATGGTAAATGTACATATTTATGCAATAAACCGTGTTCATTATTTTGTTGTTGTCGCTCGCATCTGTTTTTTTTTGTGGATAAAGTTTTCTAACGTCACATAGATTTTACGGTCTAAGCCTTTTAAAAGTATATCCATAAAGACAATACATTATTAAATTAGCAACTGATTGAGATTACTAATTTTTTGTTGTTCTATTGCAAATAACGAAAACGTGGAGGAATCTTCAGTTCATCATCTCTGATTTATTTGTGTTATCCTTATACATTTCAAACTCTCTTTATAATCCTATAATTTCTTGAAACCTCTAGTCGAGCTAGAACAAATGCTAGAGGTGAGCAACAAGCCCCTGTGGGACGTCCCCGGCGCGGCGCTGGACAGCGCGTGGGACGCGGCGCCCGCGCTGCGGCGTCACGCCGGCAGCGGCTCGGGCGGGTACGCCGACCACGTGTTCCTGTACGCAGCGGAGCACCTGTTCGGGGACAGTAATGCGCAGCTTGTTTATAAGAATTTAAGGTGCGTTCCGTACAAACTTCGGAAATAAATAGCGATATCTTTTAACTGCGTAGACTTAGAGAATTATTTTTTTCACAGCTTATAGGAAAAAGTAATTGCAGATTACAAATATCGAACCCAGCCAGATACCAATAAATTCTAAAATCTAAAATTTTAAACAAACAGTCATTTTCCTGCCCTTGTCCCATTCTATTTGGGGTCGGCGCAACACGTTTTCTTCTTCCATTCTCCCCTATCAGACGTCACGGCATCATTTACTCCTTTCTCCTTCATATCATTCCTTACACAATCCATCCATCTTTTCTTTGGTATTCCTCTCGCTCTCCGTCCATCAACATTCAGATCCATCACTCTTTTAGTCATATTTCTTTCGAGTCCCCGACATTTCTGCACTAGATCACGGATGTTTATGAGCAGATAAATCTTCCTTGTACGTTTTACACGCCTGGTACCACTACCACTGTCACTCACAACTCGATTCTATTCCCGACACTCGAAATTCACTGTGTTTTTAGCCAACAGGGGCGACGGTTTTCAGCGTCAGTGGCTGCTGTAGTAGCCAAAATTTTAATAGAACATTCTGAAGTTTATAGTGTTCATTATAATTCTAAAATCAACAGCTAAAAATAGAAATAGAAAGCAATGTCTATTAAGTGTCGCAACATTATCGTATGACATCCACCGTCACAGTGTGACCCCTCGGGCACAATTCACAATTGGGCCATTGTATGATGTGCCACTAATTAGGCAACGGACAGCCTCGCACTCGCATTGTTCGCAGACTGACGCAAACACTGCACGCGTTAACATTCCTAGAGTTTAGTGCATAACTTTGTAATGTGACCTACAATTGGAAGACCTCTTTGCTCCTGACCTGTCGCGATCCCACGCCGCCGCGCCGGACAAAGATTTGGTTAAATTGTTTGTTTGCAGATTTTTTTTTTAATCGCTCTATAATATAAAATGTGTTTGTTAGTTTGTCATATGTTCCCCTAAGGACTCAACGGATTTCGCCCGTTTTGGCCTACACGCGACCGAACCGCGAAAACCTAAAATTCAAATCAAAATATTTTATGTTGACATGAGAACTTATAAAACGTCGAAAAATGCGCATGATTAGGGTTGGTCGTATCGTAAGAAAAGAACCGGTAAGATACCCCGAACGTTGAACGACGACCTCTATAATTGTTTATAAATGGGACCGGCGGAGTTGACCGACAGAAAAACAAGTTTGAGACACTTAAACCTTAAATAACTGAAAAAAAGGATGTACTAAAGACCTTTGCGTTTGCGAAAACATGTGTGGAGTTATAATAAAATACTTTCCTCAGAAACCCAGACTTCCGCGAAGTGACGCTAGAGAAGGACGGCAAGGAGGTGCTGCGGTTCGCGATCGCCAACGGCTTCCGCAACATTCAGAACCTGGTGCAGAAGCTCAAGCGCGGCAAGTCGCCTTACCACTACGTCGAGGTCATGGCCTGCCCCTCAGGTACTGAGCTTATCCTAGCTACCAAGGGGCTAAATAATAGCGTCGACAGACGAGCATGGAAGAAAAAAGTGTTGCACCGGCCCCAAGTAACCATGGGAAAGGGGTAAATGACGATAAGTTAGCATTGGAGGCTGGGCAGAGGGATTGACTCACCTAATATTTTACCTCAGGTATAGAATTGGCAATTAGTGCAACACCAACTAGTTAAAATAAGTAATTTTGGAAAAACAGCGGAGATTTTAAAATAATCTAGTGACTTGATGTCACGAGATTCTTTTAAAATTTTAATTGCCCTGTTGTATTTGTACATATTTTTAAATCTTTAAGAGATTGAGATAGAGAGCTATGAAAGCTGGCTGGCAGTCCAATTGACAAGCGCGGGCGGGTAAAAATACTAAAACAAATGTGACTTACTCTTAACCGATGATGTGGTCTGCAATGCAATCCCTATAAGAGGACATGGTTTTTTGGCGATTGAATGGCATATAGTCAGGAGGGTACCACTCGCCAAAAGGCCAATCCACTTGAGAAATAACGATAACCCATATTTCCAACTTTCTAGGATGCCTAAACGGCGGAGCACAAGTCCGGCCGGTGACGGGCGAGAGCGGCCGCGAGCTGGTCGCGCAGCTGGAGGCCATGTACCGCGACCTGCCCCTCGCTGTGCCAGCTGACAACAGGCTGGTCCGCAAGCTGTACGCCGACTGGCTTGACGGGAAGGACTCGGATAAAGCGCGAGCTATGCTGCATACTACCTACCATGCTGTCGAAAAGTCGGATATAGCACTTAATATTAAGTGGTGAATGTTATGGTTGTGATGATATAGAAAAGATAGTGCAATTCACGAGTGCGCGTCAATTTACTCTAATGGTAATGTAATTAAAGTCCAAATTAGAATTATTGATGTGCGGTCGTGGAATGCAACTTGACCTGGCCTAATATGGGACATTGAGTTTTTCGTCGACGGTATGACCTGAAGACAGTCTCTTTCAGCTCGATGTGCCAAATTAAAACCCAGGTATTCACTTTAAGTTAATGTAAGTTTAAAGAGTGTCTTTTCACAAGTTTCGGGTGCCGGATAGTCGGCCCGGGCCTGATATTTTCTGCAGCTTCTATAGAAGGATCGTGGCTAAATAGTAAAAGGCGCTCGGATCAATCTTCATGCCGCGCTTTTCTAGGTCGGTCTGTGTATGGGTGATCACCATATACAATTTTTACCGCGCCTCAGAAAGAAAGTTAAGTGGGTCCCGGCTATCATTATGTAGATCTTTGACAACCGTTTTAGGTAGTCAGTGTCCTGAAAGTCTGACAACCAGTCTTGCGAACGGGTATCGTATACCTCAGTACTAACTGTGTTGTGGAGACCAGATAGGCAGTCGCTCCATGTAAAATACTGGTATGCAAAGTTTCCAGTCTAGCAGCATTCGGTTAGACTGGAAGCCAGCTCGAACATAGGTGGAAAACGACTATGCAGACGTTGAAAGAAAGAAAGAAGATTGCGTTCATTCAGAATTATAAAAAAAACAAACACCTTAAAATTACACTTAATAAAATGATTAATGCCAAAAAGGCTTCAGCTCAGCATAATGCCAGATGGTAACAAAAGACCGTCAGCTGAAGAGATACCGCGGCCCGCGTGCCCGGAACGTAAAGGGCAATAGAAGGAACATGGGTGGGTTTTAGTCAGTACAAGTCTGACACTCCTCCCGCCCAGAGCGGGGGAAGTTATTTAATGATTTCCAATCCGCAAAAAAAGGCCTCACCTGACGCTGATTTTCAACAGCAGCCCAAAAAAATGTGGAACGCTTCACGATCTTGCATATCATCCTTCGATAATAAGCTAGCTTTTATACTTACGTTTGATACATTGTTTCCGATCACCCGGCGACGCCCGGAACTTGTAAAAAGGCATGAACTCTACTTGTTTGTAACAAGTTAGCAAAATATTTATGCTGAATTTCCTGAGTTTGTTATCACATGATTCATAAAAGCGTGCGAATAGAATTTTGTGAACACATTCATCGATCCGTATCGATAGCACTTTTACCAGTATTGTTTCATTTGGAGTCAACCAGGTGAAGGTGGGTTCTGGAGATCAGATAGGCAGTCGCTCCATAGCTGCACTGGTATTCAGCTGCATCCGGTTAGACTGGAAGCCAACCCAACACCATTGGACTAAGGCTCAGCAGATGATGAGTAACTTGTCCATCGCAAAGATACCTCAATGTCATTTCAGTATGAATAATAATCTAAAAATCAAATAATAGTGCTGTTCTTACTACTATAATAATTGTTTTGTTTTGTTTCTAGTTGTAAGCTATGTTATGATATTGTATATTTTTGCATATAGAATGATAATATAGTTGTAAATATCACGATCGATTATAAGAACAATACAATTGTTTGAAAACATCGTGTTTGTGTCTTTTTCCCATTTGCATATAATATGTAATTATGTACGTACAATTTATTCACAATCCGACTACATTTATTTAATGGTTTCTTTATAACTCAAGTGATTTTGAGTAAATGGATGCGCTCTGTGTTGCAACTTCCATACCTCAAAAGGACAAATCACTTGATTGTCCGTCTTTTTGAATGTCTGTCTGTCAAGTCCCTTTACCTCGGGAATGCGAGGAGGTATCGAGTTGTAATAAAACAATATACTCAAGTCGGTGGTCTCTTGGAACTGAAAAAACAACAATCAGTAACCCTCTAAATCTTTGCAGTCAAACGATATGGCCGTTTAGGTCGCAAGATTGTACGATACATTGCGCGAGTCCGACTCGCACTTGACCGATTTTTTCTTTTTTGGTGGGCTTTTCGCTTTTTTGGCAGTCTAACGGAATAGCCTCAGTATAATTTTAAATATAGACACTATATTATGACACGCATCGATCGAAACAACTCGAATAAAATCTTCGTGTGAAACTTACAAAATTAAATCGCTGTGAACAAGTATTTGGTAAGAAAAACATCTGACATTCCTCGCGTTCACTTTAATTCAACAAATTTCATCACACATGCAATTTTGACACGCTTCATAACTTGAGAACTAACATTTAGTTAGCTCACATGACCGTGCCTAACGATCGAAGTTTTGGAGCCCAATGATCTTAATCAGTTACGTTAGAGTTACGTTATCGTGCCGCGTCCGTCTCATGACGTGTGAGTCGGCTCACAAGTTAATGAATACCGATCGCAGCTATCGATCGTGTTTCGTGCAGTGGCTTGGAAGGCGCGGTGGCAACCAATCTCGTGTTGTACAAATAATGTCAAGTGTTTACATAACAAGTGCAGCACTGCGCGACTGAACGCTTTCTTGCCGCACTAGTGCGCCATGGAAGGCTCGAGCGTCACCGTGACCAGGATATACTGTGTTCTGTTCTGCACCATCATCAAGGCCGTCATCAGCACGGGGCTGGGCAAGTGTCCCGTCTACCCGCCGCTGCCCAACTTCGACGTACAGCGGGTGAGTACTGAGCCCGCAGAGGGAGCACTTACGAACCCTCTGGGAGACGCCCGCACTCCAAAGCGGAGGGAAAATATGTGCAAGATTCGACTAAACACAGGAGAGATGCGATGGCGATTTCAAGAAATGTGAATGTCTCGTGGCCTTTTCCGAACGTTCTTTGAAGTCTCCTGTCCGATCGCTCTTCTCCGCTTTGTTGGAGTCCAGGCCTAATGCTGAAGCTCGAACCTTTTGGCTTCCGCTATTAGGTATCTATAGTTTTCTGTTTAGGCAATAAACGTCTATTCTATCACGCTATCACGTGTGCCAAACATTACGGTGCATATTTGTATCGTAACGGTTACATTCGTAAGCGTAGGTATTTGCTTAAGTTTATAGTCGGTAGAGTTCACTATACATATACATATGTAAATTAGTATACTCCACGGGTGTTTACACTTACTCGCATTATATTGGTAGGTACCTAACTTCTAATCCTTGACTGAGGAGTTGCTAGATACCCAGATAGGTAACCCAGATGGTATTACCCAGAGAGCCGCTCTATCTCACTAATGTCCTCAGCTTTGCCATAATATATTACTTCCTCTCCAACATGTCTCATGCTCTATCTCACTAATGTCCTCGGCTTTGCCATGATATGTTACTGCCTCTCCATTAGTCTCATGCTCTATCTCACTAATGTCCTCGGCTTTGCAATTATATGTTACTACATTTATGTGTGTCATGCTCTATCTCACTAATGTCCTCGGCTTTGCCATAATATTTTACTGCCTCTCCAACATGTCTCATGTTCTATCTCACTAATGTCCTCGGCTTTGCCATTATATGTCATTGCCTCTCCAACATGTCTCATGCTCTATCTCACTAATGACCTCGGCTTTACCATGATATGTTACTGCATCTCCAACATGTCTCATGCTCTATCTCACTAATGTCCTCGGCTTTGCCATAATATTTTACTGCCTCTCCAACATGTCTCATGCTCTATCTCACTAATGTCCTCGGCTTTGCCATAATATTTTACTGCCTCTCCAACATGTCTCATGCTCTATCTCACTAATGTCCTCGGCTTTGCCATTATATGTCACTGCCTCTCCAACATGTCTCATGCTCTATCTCACTAATGACCTCGGCTTTACCATGATATTTTACTGCCTCTCCAACATGTCTCATGCTCTATCTCACTATTGACCTCGGCTTTGCCAACATATGTCACTGCCTCTCCAACATGTCTCATGCTCTATCTCACTAATGACCTCGGCTTTACCATGATATGTTACTGCATCTCCAACATGTCTCATGCTCTATCGCACTAATGTCCTCGGCTTTGCCATAATATTTGACTACCTCTCCAACATGTCTTATGCTCAATCTCACTAATGACCTCGGCTTTGCCATGATATGTTACTGTCTCTCTAATATGTACAATGCATAAGTATTCAGTGACTGAAAATTAATTTAAAAGTTTTGTTTGCCAGGGTAGTCCACGAAATTCAAATATACTTACCTTTTTTGCGCTGACCCGTGAACTTTTACAGAAATTTATTTACAACACATTTATTTACAGAAATATAATAATTGAAATACATATTTTACCTTATCACAGAAAGACCAAGACCATGACTTTAGCATGAAAAGTCATTCAATGGGATCAAATGAATTTAGAGTATTGATGATTTAATGATTGCAACTCAATAAAACCATTTTTGTTGCGGTCGCAAATCATATTTTAATCAACAAACTATCTCACCTGCAATTATTAAACAAAATTTTAATTTCGCGGGTTACCCTGCCGCTTTCACCTTATCAGATATTGTTTTTATTTTCTTATCAGCCGATACTTTTCCTTGCTTCCCAACTCGTGTCATGCATTTTGCAACGAAGAACCGCTCAATAGTTTAGTATCTGTGGGCCAAATAGCGAATACTAAAATCTTCTATCTTGTAGATACACAAAAATAAATGTTGCTAAGCGCAAAAGTCGAGAACGGCATTTTTCGTATGTTCTTTAAAGTACACGGAAAGTTTAAAAAAAAAGGAAAATAAAATAAGGTACAGGTAGGGTACCTAATTTAAAGTAAAGTAATACATTGCAACGCATGCCGCGCACAGCTAGTTTATAATAATATTGATATCGTCCATATTTCGACATCTTCTCTATGTTATCTAAAACTCCAAACTAATGAAATGTGGGTGCACAGAGGAGTAGGTAGGCCCAACTCCCTCAGAATGCATCATATCCTATCGCAGTGTGTTCGGGTTGGAGTTCAAAGACGTCAAACTTTTGGCAATAGTTTTAATGTAGGTAACTATCTCCTACCAAAGTTACCATACTTACCTACCTATCTGCTAATTCCTCTTCTAATGATTTCTGACACGCCTCAAGATGGGCGTATCAGTAACCGTTATGTAAAAGGCACTGTACCTACCTAAGTCTCTATGTATAATCCACAGTGGGAGCCTATTTGGTTACTAGTCTATCTTTGAAACTGAACGCGTAGACGCTCCGTCTACATATTCCGATGTAAACAGTCACCTTGTGCCCTGTTTAAGTCCGAATGTCAAGCGGTCAACCCGCAGCCATGCATACGTTTTACATAATGCATAACACTTCGTAGGTGATAGCTAAATCGGAAGGAAGCGACTGTAATTCAGAAAGTTACAACTATACTATTATGCACAGAGTTTCCACAAGAAATAGTATATAGTACCTACTTAGTCAAAAGTTTGCACTAATATGCTCTCATAGAATACATTGGTAATGCTCACATGAATGAATTCTACATTCGACTTAAAACTTAATTAGAAATACCTAATGATTTAGAATTTCATTTTAAATAATGTGCTACCTACTAATTAATGATAACCTTTTCCCGCTCTGTTGCAAATATTTCCCTAGATAACGACACTAAGTAGATAAATAGGTACTCATGTTATATGATAGCCAGATATTTCCCTGGCTGGTTTTTTTTTAATAAAATGTCTTCACGGAATGAGCCTGCCCGAATGGTAAAATATTCAAAAATCATTGGGCAACAAACTCAAGTAGGTAGTTTAAAATCTCCCAAGTAACGATTAAGTACTTGTTTTGGCTCACAAAAGAGACTTTAAGAGGCTACTCATTTTCCGCTTTTCTACTAAATACGCATTTATGCTTAATTATCTAATATGCTTCCACAGGCCAACAGAATTTCAAATTATATCATAAGTCAAATTAGTCGAAAATACCATCTTCATCTTTTAGAATTAGGTAACTTTTACACTGCGTGCTCGTAGCGTAGTTGACGTGCAATTGGAGAGGCATATGTCCAGCAGTAAACTGCTGTATGCTGATGGTGATAAGGTTTGTAGATTTTGTTAACTGAGTTTACCTTGAGTAGGATGATGACTCAGTGAAGAGATTATGCGGCACCAATTTACCTACTTGAAGTAATCATTTGATGTGCCACTTTCCAGATGACCGGTACATGGTACGAAGTAGAGAGATCGTTTTATTTGGTGGAGATCACGGCGAGCTGTACCGAGCTCAGCGTAGCACTCAACGAGCGGGGCTACTTGCTCATCACTATCAATACAGTTAACAAATGGTAAGACAGGTTTTTGTTTTTAAATTAAATGATAACACGACTACTCTTTATCTTCGTGTGTTGGGGTCAGGCCCCTCTTTCCCACTGGGCACACTGGGCACGTGCCCAGGGCCCCGCGATGGATTGGGGCCCCCTAGTCTAGTCCCTACTCCATTACCAAACGAAAACCGATAACTACTGTACTCTCGCCTGAAAATCAGTCTTAACAAATTCTTACCGACTATGGTCAATTTGTAGAATTGCACTTGCAACTGCAGTGGGGAACGCTCTTTCTCCAAATTAAAACGAATAAAAAATAAATTAAGAAATACTAATGCTTCAAGAGAGATTTAACAGTTTGTCGCTAATGTCGATAGAATGTGAATTGCTCAAAAACATAGATTTTGAAGATGTGATTAATGACTTTGCTCAACTCAAATCTAGAAAGTTACCGCTTCAATCAGCATAGATACTTATATAAGGACTCATCGTGGATGCTGGTTATTTAGTGTGAATTACATTATATGATCTATTCATTATAATAATCCTTACTATCCTACTTTGAATGTTGGTACAGAGATAGTTGGGAACCAGGAGACGGACAAAGGCTATTTTAATAAAAAAAAAAAGTGGGATATGAGGGAGAACGAGGGAAGAAAAGGGGAAACTTGGCGTTGCTATTACAAATCAAAAGTCGCAAGGGTACTATGTTATACCGAATTTAACGCGAGCGAAGCCGCGGGCAAAAGCTAGTATCGAATATAACTGTAAAGAAATAAAAAAAGCTAACATTTGCAAAAGAATGCTTTATTACTATCGTCATAGGGGCCCCATTATCCCAATGTGCCCAGGGCCTCTAATAGGTGAAAGACGGCCCTGGTTGGGGTGGTACGATACATTACTTCTATTCATTTAAAACTTCACCGCCCCTCTGAAATCTAGATAGTAGCAGATT
The DNA here is from genome assembly GCA_905475445.1 of Ochropleura plecta. NCBI lineage: Eukaryota > Metazoa > Arthropoda > Insecta > Lepidoptera > Noctuidae > Ochropleura > Ochropleura plecta. The sequence continues at coordinate 2,492,541 of FR997732.1, forward strand.
AGAAGTCAATTTGACTGCTTATCTTGGGGCGATTTGTACAAACTAAAATCCAGTAGGTATCCAGTGTGTGACGGAGAGTTAAATCTTTTAATAATATATGCCTTCTTTTAATGGGTATAATCAATTTTTATTATTCAGAGCTACATTTTGTTACGACGACTCGACGGACGACAGAGAGCACACAGACACACAGAGTATAAATCATAGATAAGGGTGGGCTGCCAACTTGTCACAGATTATAAAGTATTGCGATTTCTAACACCCCCCTTCAATGTTAAAATCATATTTGTAACATTGCAAACAATTACTCATACAAATTACACATATTACTTAAAACTAATACATGCTTCTATTGTTACATAACACCAACCAAAAAATTATAAGTATTTTTACTATGGTAGGCTTCATTTTAAGTTTATAATTTTAAATTATTACACAATATTCAATTTAGATGAAAAATAGTTATGCTTAATCTCACATAGTGGTTTTGTAAATATATCTGATACATTGTGTTCAGTTGGTACATATGTAATATTAATTTTATGGATCCTAACTGCATCTTTAATAAAGTGATATTTAATGTCAATGTGTTTAGTTCTTTTTCCATTTTCTCTATTAGTTATTATTTTTATGGCACTCTGATTGTCTATTAAAAGTAAAGGTTCAAAATTATGACTGTAAAAATTATTCAAGATACCTTTGAGATAGATGAGCTCTGTTGTAGCTGAAGTTGCTGCTATGTACTCTGCCTCTGCAGATGATAAAGAGACAGTACATTGCTTCTTTGATGACCAAGATATTAAATTTTTACCAAAATAAGTTGCAGATCCACTTACACTTCTGCGGTCAGTTTTATCACTTCCCCAGTCTGCATCTGTATATGTTATCAGCTGTATCGGTTTGTCAGTTCTAAAGTAAGTAAGTCCCTTATTAATAGTGTTTTTAAGGTACCTTAAGATCCTCTTTGCTGCTTTCCAATGCTGTGATGTAGGCTTGTCTAGGTATCTACTCAAGAAAGAAGTGGCGTAAGTGATATCAGGTCTACTTGTAACTGAAAGGTAAGTAAGGCTTCCTATTAATTCCCTGTAGGGTACATTTACTATTTCTTCCTCCTCTGTAGTAATAGGTTCTTTCTCCATAGGTGTTTTAGCTACTTTGCTATCTTCCATTCCAAATTTCTTCAATATTTTTCTTATCAGTTTTTCTTGTTTTATGCATACAGTATCTTTGCTTTTGTGTATTTCCATTCCTAAATATTCTTTTATGTCTCCTAAATCCTTTGCTTTGAATACTATCTGTAGTTTTTCTTTTATTTCTTCAAAATTACCCATCAATAGGAAATCGTCAACAAAAATTAGTGCCCAAGTTCCAGGCTTAAAGTATAGACAAACATCATGCTTTGATTGCTCAAAGTTATTTTCAATAAAAAAATTGTGTACTCTTTCATTCCAACACCGTGGGGCTCCTTTTAATCCGTAAAGTGCTTTTCTTAGTTTCAATACTTTTCCTTTTTCTTCTTTAACTCCTTCTGGGTATTTTATAAATATTTCTTTTTCCAAATTTCCATTGAGAAAAGCTGTAGGTATATCCATCTGTCTTATTGGTTTATTTTCTTGTAGTGATATACTTATTAGTAGTCTCACAGTAGACATTCTTGCAACTGGTGAATAAACATCATAGGTATTATTTTCTTGATAGCCTTTAGCTACTAATCTGGCTTTCTTTGTTCCATCAGACTTTTTCTTAAAAATCCATCTAGTGTCAATAGCTTTATGTCCATCTGGTAATATAGAGGTTTCCCATGTTTGTAGTTTTTTGTGAGCATCTAGTTCTTTTTCTATTGCTTCTGTCCATTCTGAATTTTTAACTGCGTCACTGTAGGTAATCGGTTCATTGTCAATATAGGTATTTAAACAGTATGCTATGTTAGATTCAATGCTTTCATAGTAAGTTTCATTATCATTATCATAGTTAGTTTCATAGTCTTCTAAGTAATTTGGTCTTTTAATTGTTCTTTGCGGTCTTGCCTGTGAATTACTTTCAGTATTACCTCTTTGTTGGTTTTTGTCAGATTTATCTTTTTGTTCTATTGTGTCACATCTAGTATTTGAGTCTTTTCCAATGTCTTCATTTGTATCACAACCTATAATGTCATTTTCATTTTTATCATCATAAGTATAACTGTGTTCCTTCTTTGTTTCTTCATTTATTGGTTTGTACTTGATATCTTCCTCATCAAATCTTACGTCTCTTGATATTTCAATTTTGTTTTCTATTGGATTCCACAGTCGATAGCCATTGGGTGCATATCCTACCATTCTCATTTCATGAGCTCTCTTATCAAATTTGTTTCCTCTCGGTAGTTGAATAGCCCATGCTTTGCTTCCGAAAACACGCAGTCTACTCAAATCTAAAGAACCATACATCACTTCTGCTGGTATCTGGAAATTAATAGCTGATGAGGGACATCTATTTAATTGATATGCTGAAGCTACTATGGCCTCTCCCCATAAGTATTTTGGAAGATTTGTTTCTATCATCTGTGTTCTTGCTTTATTATACAAAGTCCTATTCATTCTCTCAGAAACTCCATTTTGTTGGGGTGAATAGGGGTGAGTATATTCAATGTTTATTCCTTTCTCCATACAAAAAGATTTTATTGTTTTATTTTTAAATTCACCGCCATTGTCACATCTAATTCGTTTCACTTTAGTGTTTTGTTGATTCTCAATATTTTTTATATATCTAATTAAGTTGTGAGTGGCTTCATCTTTACTTTTGAGTAAATAAACTACTACAAAATGTGAATAGTCATCAACAATTACCTGATAGTATAGTTCTTCATTGATCCCTTTTATGTTTGCAGGTCCGGCTACATCAGTATGAAGAAGTTCACCAATACAGGATGACCTCCTCTCCGGATTGTGCGGAAATGGCTGACGAGTTGACTTACCAATCATACATGGTCCACATTGCTTCTTAGAGACAGGAAGCTGCATAAGTTTTAGACTGTACCTGTTAACATGTCCTAATCTATTGTGCCATAAAGAATCTGAACTAAGACCACACAAATTATGTTCTGAAGATAAAGATGTTTTTAAGATAAATAGTTTTCCTCTACAAGACCCTGTAATACAATCTTTTGAATTATTTTTGCGTATTTTGACTTCATGTTGATTAAACTGAACATTACAATTATTTTGCACTATCTTTTTAACTGAGATAAGATTGAATGATAAATTATCTATTATAAGAGCACTCAAAGTTAACTTATGTCCATTACACATCAATTTTATTGTTCCTTGCTTCTTGGCTGTCACATAATCACCATTTGCAATATATATCTTTATTTCTTGTTGTAGTGTATCAATATCGCTCATGTATTTTTCATATTTAGCTTGAATAAGATGTTCTGTACATCCAGAATCTATAATCCACTCTATATTCTGATCATTTCCTCCGACTGAATTACAATGATTGTCAGTTCTTGATAGAAAAGAAAATTCCCGTTGATCCGTCTCTGTAGTTACAGCATGACTTTGGCTCTGATGGTACACTCTGCCTCGGCTACGTCCTCTATAACCTCTTCCTCTGTAATTTCTATTCATTGTTCTTCCACTATTTGAATAACATTCGTAGCTTTTGTGTCCTTCTTTTTTACATTTATAGCATATTATTGTACTAGACTTGAATGCTATGTTGTCAGTTTGCTCATTTGGTTTTGTGTTCTTTAGTTCTTCATCCAGCAATCTCGCTTTAACAAAATCTAGTGACAACTTCTCATTCATTGTTTCCAGTGCGGTTACCACAGTGCTATAGTTTTCAGTGAGTCCTAACAAAAGGTAAGTAATTTTTTCTTCCTCATCAAGTTTTTTATCTGCGTTTTCAAGTTCTCTAATGATAGACTCAAATTTCAAAAAATACTCCTCCAATTTCTCATTGCTTTGTAGTTTTAGGGTTAATAACTTTTTCCTTAGATGTATTCGACTTACCATGGATTTTCGCTCGAAAATAGAGCACAATGTGGCAAACATTTCTTTTGTTGTTGTTGCATCTTTTATCAAATCCAAGTGTTTGTCGGTGATGCATTGTACAATGAGTGATTTGGCACGCGAGTCACTTTTCTTGTCGACATTTTGGTCGTCCTCGTCCAACGTGCTCAACAATTGCTTTTCTTCTAATAGGCATCTTACTCTGAATTTCCAGTTATTGAAGTTTTCCGCAGACAATTGCGGCAAAGCGTTCGTGGTGCCCATAACCTTTTAATAATATATGCCTTCTTTTAATGGGTATAATCAATTTTTATTATTCAGAGCTACATTTTGTTACGACGACTCGACGGACGACAGAGAGCACACAGACACACAGAGTATAAATCATAGATAAGGGTGGGCTGCCAACTTGTCACAGATTATAAAGTATTGCGATTTCTAACAAAATCTTCTTACTCCACATGCACATGCCAGACACCATCCATCTTCACCTCTCTACCCGTCTAAGCGTCTAGCAGGACCATCTAACATCGTCATAGTAATTGTCTAAGGCCCAGTTCAGTGTTGGTTTGTTGGAAACCAAATCAGCGAAGATAGGATATGTGCGAAGTCGTATAAGAAGTCGCGTCTCGTCTCTCTGGGGATTTGTTGAAATAGCGCGTAATAATAGTTGAATAGACGCGAATGCTCGGACGTCTTCTATCCGCTCCGCTGGTCTCCACTTTGATGGAACGGCGCCATAAAATATTAGGTTTATTTGTATTTACTTCCCGTTCCTTAGGACGGACAGCCCATCAACGACGCTCGGCATCGGCATCCCGAGCCACAACGCGTCCTCGATTTTCCGGTACAAGCTCAACAACCGCGTGCCGTACATCATCGGGCGGCTGCTTCCTGGTGCCGGAGTCTACCACGTGCTGTTCACGGACTACGAACAGTTCGCCATCGTGTGGTCTTGTACCAGCGTCAGTATTGCGCACTCAGGTACGAGCTCATCAGTAGTACGGCTGTCAAGCGGCTGCTTGTGAGAATATGCTACGGGCCAAACCAGATGTCGGGCCAAACTAGTTAGTCCTGTTTACTAGCCTTTTGTGTCAGGCGTAGGTGGCCGGGCGTTTGAGGGAGAGAACCGCAAGCCAACCCAGCCGCCGCGGGAGACGCCCCGGGCACCGGGCGCCGCGAGACGACTCCCGGCCACCGTAGATGCAGGCCTGTGGACGGCGAGCAATGGGTAGCTCACCGTCCGTCCGCCTATTGACGACAGGCCGTGTCGACGGCGCGTTTGAAACACAAACGTGCGTTAGCTCTTTGAAGAGATGTCAGCAAAGCAGAGGGGCTTGCCAGAGCCTCCGCCTGCCGGGGTTGTGGGTTGTTCGAAAGAGATACCGCGGCCCCGGAACGTAAAGGGCAATAGAAGGAACATGGGTGGGTTTTAGTCAGTAAAAGTCTGACACTAAGAGCGGGGGAAGTTATTTGATGATTTACCACATGAAAAAAAAAAGCCAGGAAATAAAACTTACCAGAGAATTGGAATTAACCAACCACATTCTCCTCCAATTTGAAAGTATTATCAATATTTGCTAACGAGAAGTCATCATGCCCACAGATCACATCTGGGTGCTGGGGCGGCAGCGTGAGATCGAGGCGCCTGTGCGCGCGCAGATCTACGCCATCATGGAGGAGCTGCGACTGGACCCCGACCGCCTCATCATCTCCAAGAACAACAACTGTACCAACATAGCTGATAATAAAGTTTAGATTTATAGCTCATCTTTTATTGGAAGACCCCTACTAAAGTACGGCCAACGAGAAGCGATACCAAATGTAAACAAAACCCATGCTAAAACCCCATCTAAAATGGCCGCCCGAATGTTGGCGAACCCGTCTTAACGTTGTCATGTTTTTGCCGGGAGAACGAGACATTACGACAAAGGCACAAGATGGAAAGAGATAAATATTAGATTGTCAACGCCACAGTTGTTCTTTAGGTTAATGACCTTTCGTATCGCTTCTCGTTGGCCGTACTTTAGTCATTATATTAAAATAATGCTCGTAAACAGTTCTAATTGTTATAGGGCTGGTTGTCACAGCCAAACCAAAATAAATTGCTTGTAATAAAGACAGGAGTTACTAAGTCTTGTCTTGAGTGATGTGCGTCAGCCCATAGGTGGATGAGTTATTTATTGGCCCTTTTCAATGTTATGTGCGTGCTAGTTGCGTCTGTCAAAAATGAATACAGATCGACCGTCTACGTTCGCGGACGCGTATGTACGGGTAGAGCAGGTATTATCACTTCATCTGTTTCAGAAAATTCACGCGGGTTTTCCCGAAGGAGTAAGCAGAGTTGTTTGATGCACCAGAGATTTTGGAATGATTTGTACTGACCGAAACGAGAGTTTACAGTTATTCAATCTTGGTTTAGATCAAAAAAGTTAGATTAGCTGTTTCGATAGATCGCTACCCCACGTTTCATATTGTTGTCATCAGAAATACAGGGAAAAGTAAGGTAAGACACAAAAAAAACCAGGTCCATCATCACACTTTCTATTTTTTGGAAAAATATCTTATATTTACAGTAAAGTTTAATATAGTAAAAACTCATGAGAAGTTCAATAACGATTCAATATTAAATAATCATCATTCACTGGGAATTTATCACGAAGGAACATAATTATGGCAGATCGAAGTTAGACCCTGTTCAAAGACAATAAAAAAAATTTATTCTGATATTTCAATAGGAAAACTTTTATAATTGTTCATTAATAAAGCCTAAGTAATATGAAATTGTTTAGAATATTCATGTAAAAGTACCTATAACGAAGCCGGAAGGCACTTGTTCTCCCCGCCATTACGCTGTTTTTTTTTAATATATTGGCAACCTTCTAGTTACGGAGATATTGGGAGTTAAAGTTCCAACAGTTTTTTTTAATACGTAATGACTCCCGTAATATTGAGTCCTACCGTAAAGCGTGATTTTTCATCTCAAAAGAAAAAGTTGTTTCCCAGCATTTATTTTTGGCATGGTATTAGTTAGTTCGATGTACAGAATGCTTCATTGACGGCTTTATGAAGTCCGTTTACATCTTGAATTTTTAAAGATAGATAATCTAACTTGTATGTGAACAGAGCCCATTGTGATGATTAGTCTTTTTAAAAATGTAAAACGAGAAGAGACAAATTGTGCTATAAAACTAAGTAAGTGCCTTCAGAATGTAAAAGTAAATACTTAAAGTATATAAAAACAACAAAAAATAGAGTTTGAAGTTATCTGTAACAACATTAATCTATTTTTTTGGCCAAAGTATTCTTTTAATATTTATACAGAGTGAAACAGTTTGGTTATCATATTTGGCATAGTAATGAAATAGTATATTACATTGCAACATATAAACAGACATAGTATCAATTACTATCACAACTATTTATTGCTGTTTCTTTTTATTTTATCATAAAGTTCGAGTCCTCTAATAGTATTGAAATGACTATGAAGATCAGATGGCATATATTATCTTACAGTCTTTAACATATTGCTATAAAAGACCATTATTTAAGGCAAGATCTATCTAGATTCACTATGTTTGTTACTATCTGTAACCTTAGGCCTTATGCAACACGAAAATATAATTAATAAAAACAACAATATGCTGCAATCTTCAACATTATTTGTGCAAATCAAAAATAAAGTGCATATAAAAACAATATATCAATAAATTAATTTGAACAATACTTTTTTAAGTACTGAAACAACAAACTGCAAACTATGTCTAAACAGCTGGAATCATTTAAATCCTTATCAGTTACAAACCGACACCAAACCTCATGAAAGTATCTTTTCGATACACAACACACATACATTGAAAACTCTGTGAACACATTATAAATTGCTATGAGGTCACAAGCAGTCTATGGAAAGTATTACCAAGTCTAAAATTCACACATAAAAATATTTTCTCCACTGCCAACTCAGGTCCTCACTTCCGTCACTTTGAGGCACTCGGCATCACGATTTTGATAGTCATACTGTGATAGTGAGGACACACTGCGTGCAGGGCTGTCACACCTACTGTCAGGCAAAGTAGCCCCGGTGCTGCCAGGGTTCTGATGATCCTGTTTATTGTTCTGTACAGCATACTGGTGCATCCACAGCTGCTTCTCTTCAACCTCTTTGCTCACCACAACAAACAATTCTTTTTCTTTGCTATCCAGTTGTTCTTTTAGGTATGCTATTAGATCACTGCTCTGAAAGTTGAGAAGATTTTTTTTTATAAAAATTACTATGCTTGACTTGTTATTGTATAATTTATATCAATAATACTAGCTGTGCCTAGCGGTTTCACCAGCTGCTCAGGTACTCTTCTGAAGATGGCCACCCTTATCACTTAGAACGACCTATTCTCAGACCTTCCAAACATACATTTAAAGGACACGGCCGGAATTGGTATAGGGCTGTGCCCTAACAAATAAAAAATTTATGTACATTGATGTGCAGAATTACGGTACAGATGTACAGTACGTCATTTTAAAGCTTCATGTAGGGCTTTACAATCGGTTATGTTTTATGATCAGAGAATAGTAACATAGTACGATAATATGTGTTAAAATCAACGCAAGATGACAATGTAAATGTGAATCAATGCAATGTCAGAATATAAAACCACACAATCAATAAACAAACATATTTTTTTTGCATTTTGTCTCGCCTATTTTACAGAAATGTAATTGCTGCGGTTATTTTTTAATTATTTTAAAAGGAATTTTCATATATTAATCATTACTGTGCATTATCAGGGCAAGATCCGACCATGGCCTTTCTTCAAACTGGTCAGCCAGCTTTTTTATTTAAAACAGTAAGATCCCAGGATTGCTTAACTAATTAGATGTGTGTATATTTAATTTACTTAACTTCACTGTGAAGTTTACCAACTAAGTATACACTTAAATAGAATTTCCTGGGATCACAGGATAATTTCCGATAAAAAAAGTTCTTTCCATGATAGCCAACATCTCAACTTTAGGTAAATTATGCTTCCGAATATCCCATCTCTGATTATAGGACACAAACATACAATGAGCAATTAATAAATGTTTAGTATTACCCTTCCTATTAACTGTGGAGCTTCAAGCTTAGAGTCCAGGTTGTAGAAGTTGCCCTGTATCTGCCGGATGGTGATCCAGTGCCGGCGCCGCAGTGGCAGCATCACAAACCCCAGCTTGTAGTCCGATGGCACGTTTAGGATGAAACCACAAATGTTTGACAAGTCCAAACAACCTGGGTCCCTGAAACATTACAAAATTTTAGTTGAGAATTTCCCAAATTTTGATTCTGCAAGTAGAATGGCTTTCAGCAAAATTTGATTATTCAATGGCATCATTTTGTCACCTGTGTTATGATCTGAACTTGAATGTTGATCAAAAAAAGGTGGAATGTAATTTTTTGATGGATCTGCATCTTAGGTAAAAGTACTAAACTATACTCACTTCCTTTTGTCAAACCAGACAGCTTCACAGCCTTTTTTTTGTAAGGCTGCCATTATCACATTGATATCATAGTTGCCCAACCCCAACATGGAGCGGTGTGGGTTGATCCACACATTTGGTGACAGCCTGCTGCATATTGCATCTAACTCTGCCTTCGTATACGTACCCCGCGTCTGTAAATACAAAGCAATACATCGTAACATTTTTAAATACAATAAACAATCTCAAATATAAGTCGAACAGCAAAAATCAACATTACAGAGTTTGACTTTGAAGCCTTAAACAATAGCGCGCTTCACGGCCAAATCTGACGTGTTACAGTAGCACTCATTACAATTCAATAATTACCTGGAATAAATTGTTAAGCGCGTGTAAAGCGCATAACTCTTTAACCTGTTTTTCATGATAAATTGTTTGTTTCGAACTCATCGCGTTCACGTCCCATCCAAAGAGCTTCTTCTCAACTAAGCCACATGATCTTCGCACCTGAAACTTTTTATGCAGGAATTTAACTAATTATTTCTCTCTAATAAATAGAATAATGGGTTTTTCTAATAATTTAATCGCTGTAATTTAACACAACTTGACAATTTTCTTTGACAACAATATTGACAGCTGTCCGTTTGATAGAGTCGGGAATGTGACGAATGGTAACGCGAACGTTTTATTTCATGGTTTAAAGTTTTCACTCCTATCTTGAGGAAATGAAAATGCTGTTAGACTTTCCTGTTTCTTCAAACTAGAATGGTCATGTGACAATAAAATGGAATGATTAAAGTAGGCTTTGGTTTTAATAGTAACAACAAACCATTGCGTTGCCAAGAGTGTGAGAATAACAGTCGGTAACGGGTGGGTCAGAAATTATTTATGGCGGGAAATATTTTTTATTTCGAGTTTGACACTTTACAGTCAGAGTCAGACAAAAATCGAAATAAAAGTTTCGAATTTTATTTATAATATTTTATTCGAACCGGCTGACACGAAGTTATGTTTGAAACCGATCAAATAGAAGGCTTACTCCCTGAAGATGAGCATGATAATAACTTATCTATTACTAATAAATCTTCAGTGCAACAATACAAACTTTCTCTGTCCAGGTAGGTACTATTAACTATTTAAAGTTGTGTTGCTTAAAACAATTTGTAAACTCTGTGACCATTATTCTTTCATAGATCGACAAATATTGCATCTTCTATATTGTTAAACGATTGTTGGAATATAAATCAAGAGTTGTTAAACGATGTAGCAGTAAATCATTTATTAAACTCAGCCAATGATCTGCTGCAAAATGTTGATACAAGCCAAATAAAAACATGGAAAAGTTGTTTGGAGTAAGTATCTCAGTTGCTTCTCTATATGGCTTGATCCAATTCCAAAGTAAATAATTGTATTGTGACTAACATTTTATGTTTACAGCACATTTGATGCAGAATCTTTCCTTAAACAGGCATTTTCAGCTTGCAATCAATGTAATTCCAACACAAAACGTGGCATTAATGAGTTTCAGCAAAACAAATGCATCTGTAACTTAGGCTTGGCTGGTACATCTGATAAAGCTTCTAAAAAAGGCATAGAAATTAAAAACAATTCATATTTTGTAAAGAATTTGAATTCAGAAAATTCGAGCCAGGAGACAACATCTGGGGATGATCAGAATCAAGTTTTTAAACCAAAGTTTGGGCGAACAAAGCTTAATAGCAGGAATGTCAACCAGTCAGTTATGTCTAGTACTCCGAAAGCTGAAGAAGTTGATTTTGAAAAGGAAGAAGAGGACAACAAAGCTCATAAGAGCAATGTTGCCAAGATCATGTTTAAGACAGCCAAGGAAGCATTGTTGGCTTCTAACCCTGCAGCTAAAAGAACATTGGGGACATCAAGGAAAGCTCAGGCCAAGTTTGTGTCTCCCATGCTTGGAGCCCAGTAAGTCAATAATACCTAAAATCTAAAGTACTTATAGTTCAATTAAAAAAACTAATTATTATCATTTTCAGGGACAAACAGGAGACAGTTGAGCCGGAAGTCACAGATGAGCGGCTCAAACATATTGATCCTAAAATGATTGAATTAATTGAAAGTGAAATAATTGATAAGGGAACACCCATAGGTTAGAAAAGAAAAATTAAGTCCTAGTAACATTCTTTATCATTTTCTGTGTTTGATTAAACAAACTAGTAAATAATAATTTTGTAACTCATAAAGAGCCCGTATGAGAATTATGGTTTAATGAGAAATACAATTTTTTAGGTTGGGATGACATAGCTGGTCTACACCACGCCAAGTCAACCATACAAGAGGCAGTAGTGTGGCCTCTGCTCCGTCCTGACATTTTCACTGGATTGCGGCGGCCACCCAAAGGAATCCTCTTGTTTGGACCTCCTGGCACTGGGAAGACATTAATTGGTAATATAGCATAATACTTATAATTAATTGGTAATATTGAATATACTTTATTGCACACCAAATACATACAACCCGCATTATACATTCAACATGTTAACAGTGTGAGTCTCTTTCTGTACTGAGAACTATTTTTTGTGATGTTAAAACACATTCTGATGTTCAAATATATAATACAAATATAAGTAAGTAAGTTACTGGTTAGGCTTGGTCTAGAGTAGAAAACAATGGAGTCTTCTACAGATATGTTTGTGCCTGCTTCTTTCACATTATGCAAACCCCAATATTTTGTTACCAGTTCGCCGTTCGTAGTCTCGCCATTGGAAGAGCTCGTGGCTAAATAATAGCAGCCGCTCGGGTCGATCTTTAGGTTAAGCCGCGCTTGCCTAGGTTGGTCTGTGGATGGGTACCACCCGTTACATACCGAGTTTCCACCGTGCCTCGGAAAGCACGTTAAGCTGTTGGTCCCGGCTGCCAATTGTAGATCTTTGATAGTCGTTACAGATAGTAAGTGTCCCGAAAGTCTGACAACCAGTTTTTATCAAGGAACATCGTATTACCCAGTACTAACTGGGTTGTGGAGGTCAGATAGGCAGTCGCTCCATGTAAAATACTGATATTCAGCTGCATCCGGTAAGACTGGAAGCCGACCCCAATATAGTTGGGAAAAGGGTAGGCAGATGATGAGTTTAGTCTCGCCATTCCTACGTACCCGGGAGCCCGATCTCTCGGCATCAGTCCTATACTATTTTAGTTTGTTCATATATTGCATAAACATATGTTGTAGGTAAATGTGTGGCAGCGCAGTGTAACGCGACGTTCTTCAGCATATCGGCGTCGTCGCTCACGTCCAAATGGATCGGCGACGGAGAGAAGATGGTGCGCGCCCTCTTCGCTGTCGCACGTTGTCACCAGCCCGCTGTAACTATCCAAATCCAAATTCAGTTTCGAGAAAGACTTAAAAGCTTTATCAAGCTGTATAAGCAGGTTCTAGCTTGAAGTTGCTTGCTTGAAACTTCTTGTGTTATGGCTTCATTAATTACCATTCAGTACTTAACAGCAGCTGATGTCCCACTTCTGTATACCTACTTCACTACTTTTGGTGGTGCAATATTAATTAAAATTCTAAATTGTTTCAGGTAATATTCATAGATGAGATCGATTCTCTGCTGACCCAACGGAGCGACACTGAGCATGAAGCTACCAGGAGGATCAAGACAGAATTCTTGGTGCAGTTCGATGGTGCAGCTACCGGTAAACTATAATGATTGATTTGTTTGAACCATGATAATTATTATATTTCAATCACATGGCCTCAGCCATGATTCACGTACGAGTATAAAGTTCTTTTTTTAAACTGCCCCACACAAGGAATTACTCCTGTATCGTGGGTGCGTTTACAAACATTTAAACTCACATACACAAACAGCCAGTCCCGGAATTACTATCTGTAGTCTATACAAATATTTGTTCCGAGCGGGGATCGAACCCGCGACACGCATCGTAGCAGTCGATCGCTCAGCCACTGTGCCAACTGTGTCGCGTCATCCACAAAGTGTAAACAATATAAACGCCTATGCCAGGTAAAAAACAAGTGCCTTTTGACTTCAATATATTGTGATGCTTATATAATATTTATGTTTCAGCTGAAGAAGATCGTCTGTTGATAGTGGGCGCGACCAACCGTCCTCAAGAGTTGGACGAGGCAGCGCGCAGGCGTCTCGTAAAACGTCTGTACATACCATTACCTGATGCTGAAGTGAGTATATATTAAGACTAGCATTTGCCCGCGGCTTCGGTAACGGATTTTCGTGATTTGCAGGATTTTGCCCTTGCGCCTTATTGATTGTAATAGCAAAAGCTAAGTTTTCCTTTTTCTTCCCTCTTTCTCCCTTATTTTCCAGATTTTTTTAAAATATTCTTAAATAGCCTATGTCCGTCTCCACGGTCCCAACTATCTCTGTACCAAAATTCATCAAAATCGGTTTAGCCATTAAGGCGTGAAGACTTAACAAACAAACTCACTTTCGCTTTTATAATATTAGTAAGGATTCTGTACAAAAGTTTTCGGGCCGCCATTTTGGTTCAGCTTACATGCCGCGATCTGTAATAGGATTTTATCTTCAGCCTACAGCAGTCCACTGCTAGGCAAAGGCTCTTCAATCGTCACGTCGCACGCGAGTCAACTCGCTCTGTACCGAACCTGAGCGCGTCCCACCTTATTATTATTTTCTTGATCAGTATTTCGCACCTATTCCCACTACCTACCAGCGGGATCCTGCAATGAATTCCGAGACGTGAACTTATAGACGCTACGTGTATAACCAAGATCCTATAGATCCCATAGAAATTTACCATGTAAAACTTACTTCAAAAATGAAAGAGTTAATTCTACAAGGTCAAATTGAATTAGCTTGCGAAACTCCGCAAATGTATTGAGACCCAAAATAAATGTTTCTGATGTTTGCAAGTCAAGTTTGCTATTGATTTGCCTTGAATCAAGTGATTACGAGTATTACTTAGTATAGTTAGTACACTACAGTGACCATGATCTTCGTTTATAAAATATATTTACTAGTTTCCTCACTACTTGTTTTCCAGGCTCGCAACCAAATAATTACCAATCTTCTGGCGAACGAGAACAACGACTTGACACCGCAACACATATCAGAGGTTGCGAACCTGACGGATGGCTACTCCGGCGCAGACATGAAGTCGCTCTGCTCGGAGGCCGCCATGGGGCCCATACGCTCCGTGCCGCTCTCGCAAATAGTCAGCATTGATAGGAATAAGGTACATAAAATAGCTTGGTACCTCAACTGTGCATTCCCATGGCCAAAGATTCACATAAAACATGTTTAAATCCCCAATATTTCTCTCTAAGTTGAAATCTTTTAAATCATCCGACAAGGTACTAGTAAGTAATTCGCTGGTAACAAAGTGCATGAATTTTCAGACATGTACAGCTATCAAACATATAACGTATTGTGGATAATAATAAGTATCAAAATCGATTGTCCTAATAATATAACTGAGCATTTTAAAAACTATTTCAGGTGCGCCCCGTTTGTAGGCAAGATTTTGTGAATGCCT